>OV277858.1:88939293-91630959 GCA_922989275.2 Gari tellinella
AAACTGACAAGAGAACTGGCAGTCACTCAAAGGATAGTGGCATTTTTGACACAATACAGTGTTTTCACTCTTTACAATGCTAGCAGAGAAATATTGATTTCCGTTGCAAACAGTTTGGATCCAGATCAGACCCCGCATTACACGGCGTCTCATCAGGCTCCAAACTGTTTTGACAATCTGATTCTATTTTAAAATGAAAATTTAGAAAATTCTAATTTTAGAACAATAGCAGACAACAATTGTTGAAGATGACAATAATACTTGGCATTCAAAGAGTTAACCCTTATCCTGCTAAGCTCGACTTGGATTACGTTTGAAAACAGTTTGGATCCAGATCTGACGCCGCGTAACCCAGCGTCTGATATGGATCCAAACTGATTGCCACTCATCTTGAATCTTTCGTCACTTTGAAAACTTAAAAAAATATATTTTTATATATTTTTGCAAGAGGATGTATTATTTGAAACAGACGACAATTCAGCATGATAAGGGTTAATACGCTATGGTTTCCTGGTCTATGGTGAATATTGGAATTTCCTTGAATAATGCTAAAGAATGGCGCTGATCCCAGGGGATTCCCATCAAGCTTGTCCATGTTAGCCACTAAGTCATTCATCATTTTGTGAATAATGTGATCTCAGGCCCATTGTCTTTCAAATTACAGTGTAATGGTGGCCCAATTTTATTTCAATCTCATTTTCTCTGAAACAAGCATGATCCTTATCCCTTTAAAACTCTAAATAGTATTGTCCTCCGCAACAGTTGTCATCTGCAACTATTCTAAAATTAAAATTTTCTAATATATCTTTTCAAAATAAGATCAGAGTGTCAAACAGTTTTGATGCTATTGAAAAGCTGTGTAACACTGCATCTCATTTGGATCCAAACCGTTTGCAAAGGTGATCACTGTTTTGCCATTAGAATACAAAAGATTTAACCCATTACTCCATAAATACGCCTTTGATTTATTCCTCCACTGAAGAAAATATGTCAAATTTATTCAGTCATGAATATGTTTCATCAGAAATAGTTTCTTTATTTTAGCAGATAAAAGCTTAAAGCAGGCTGAAAGTAAAGCAGAATGTGCCTTAAGGCACATTCTGCTTTACTTTCAACCTGCTTTAAGTAGTCAACTATCTTCAAAACTAGAAACAGGCTATTGGGTAATGGGTTAAAAGAATGGCTACAATCTATTGGTACAGTCAAACATTAACCCTAGCTATCCTCCTCATATGGTCTATTGGAGCTTTTCTGCTTTACCTTTGTCCGGTATTAACCCTTTACCCCTTAGCCTATTGCTAGTTTCACTTAAAGCAGATGGAGGATAGCTAGGTTTATTTTCAACCTGCTTTAAGTGGTCAACTGTCTTTCCCCCCTTTTATTCAAACTAAAAACAATTAAGCTATGGTACCTAGGAAAAAATTGAAAACAATTTTCACTGTACTCTTGGTTAACATTGTACGGTAATTACTACATGTAACTTAATTTTAATTAAACTTGCGTTAAAGAAGCAACACTGCTGGAAAAAAGTAGAAAAATTGTTGGGGGAAAATGCAATTCTTAATTTGATTTTCTTGAAAATTGAATGTCCCAAGTAAAATCACTTAATCTTAATTATAACTTAACTCTTAGCATGCTCACAGCGAAACCATGTTAACAGTTTGGATCCTGATGAGCCAATGTGTAACGCCGTGTTTCATCAGGATCCAAACTGATTGACATTTGAACTTTAACCCTCTACCCCATAGCCTGTTTCTAGTTTTGAAGAGAGGTGGCTACTTAAAGCAGGTTGAAAGTAAAGCAGAATGTGCCTTAAGGCACATTCTGCTTTACTTTCAGCCTGCTTTAAGCTAAAATCTTCAAGGAAACTGAAAATAATTCTTATGAAATATATTCATGACTGTATAAATTGGAACTATTTTCTTCAGTGGAGGAATAACTTAAATGTGCTAAAAGGCGCTTCTATGAGGGAAAGGGTTAATGTTAAGTTAACAGATTCAGAAAATTCTATTTTCAGAACAGCAGCAGATGTGAAATTGTTGCAGACGAAAACATTATCCTGGCAGCATTGCAAAGAGTCCAAAGACTGCATCTCAGAACCCAAGTCTAAATTCTTAAAGTATGGCTTGACTAGAAGATGCACTCAGTTGAGAAGAAGGAAAAGGATAATAAAAAATATAACTGTTAAATAAAGAACAAACGTAATGCAGAAAGCTCCTGCAGGAGCTTTCCGCATTACTTTTATTCCGCATTAAGCTGCCACCTCTATATAAGACTGCAAATTCATCTCCTATGTTTGTAGCCACTGCACACAGATTTAACTGTACTGTAAAGTCTGCCAGGCACAACAGTAGCCCGACCTTTGTGTTCCTGACAGACGTGAATTGCATGTTCTATTTCATGGCTGATAAAAACTGCAGCCTCTTTAAATTATAGAGATTATAAAACAGTGTAAGTAAAATACACCTGATACTGCAGAAACGATGGCATCTGTGTTACTACAGTCAAATCTTATAATAAAGTGATGACTCAATCAAGCATTGAGAAAAACTACACACAGATTAATCTTAACCCTTTACTCTATAGATAATCCTTTTTATGCATTTAATTTACTGCTCCAAAGAAGAAAATAGTTTCAATTTAAATAGTTATATATGTTTCATAAGAATTATATTTTATATTCTAGCAGATTTTAGCTTAACCCATTACTCTACTCCATAGATATTTAATCTTTTTCTCCACTGAAGAAAATAGACTAAGTTCAAATTAATACAGTCACAAATATTTATCGTAAGAAATTTTTTCTATACTCTAGCAGATGGTAGCTTAAAGCAGGCTGAAAGTAAAGGAGAATGTACCTTAATTAAAGCAGGTTGAAAGTAAGGCTCATTTGGCTTTTACTTTCACCTGCTTTAAAAGGTCATATATATTCAATACTAGAAACAGGCTATGGAGTACAGGGTTTTTAGCTCTCAGGTGACCACCTTGTTCAATGAATCGGAATAATTATACTTTTTAAGAGAATAATATGAACATTTCTATTAAGTTATTGTGAAATCTGGTCAGCAATTCAGGAAGAAATTCATTAAAAGCCCTAATTATTGTGGACGACTGCTGGATGCCGCCAGACGAAAAGCGATCCTAAAAGCTCATTTTTGACTTCAGCTCAGGTGAGCTAAAAAGGTGTATCTATGAAGAAACATGTTTTTCATTTTTCAGAAAGAATTGTGAACTTGTTTGAGTGCTCTCTCCTAGCCGCCAATCATACATGTATACATGACTTTCAATAATCGCTTCAGCATAATTCCTCTCAACCAACCAGTACACCACCTGAGTTAAAATAACTTTTCCAGAGCTAAAAAACAAAAAAATTGCTCATCCTTTACCTCAGAGCTAATGATGCAAAAACAGTCTACATGTATGTTAACACCCTTTTCCTGTTATTAGGGTAAATTGGTGCATTTTGAAAACAGTGTAGACCCAGCTCAGACAGCTCCTTAAGGAGCTGTCTGATCAGGGTCTACACTGTTTTCTTATAGGATCTGTCTCACATTAGACTGCATTATTTCTTGGGAGAACATAAGTTTTCCTTATTTTATTAGCTGATAGTGGGTGGAGTTTTATATGAATATTCAGCAGGAGAAGGATTAAGCTCTTCTCATTCTTGATGCTTATAATCTGTTAAAATGTTAACTGCATCATTTTGGAGAAATAACATTTAAAAATCAATTTTGTATGCATTTCAAACAGAGTATCAAACAATTTAGATCCAAGATCATGCCCCTTCACCCTTCCCCGACATTTGTTTAGCCTGATCTGGAACCAAACTGTTAGCAAATGTCTGTAGAGCAAGGTATCCCTAAAGTTAATGGGTTAATTATGTATTCCTATGCAACAGTGCTCAGCTTAAGGCAAAAACTGCTGGTGGAGAAACTCAACACCTCATCATAGACTGTTTCCCTACTGACTTACATCAATCAATGTCATTTACATCACTTCAAATGGGTAAATATTGGAACCAGTCTTATAACAAGACCTAGTGATGTATTGGAATATTCAGCATCCAAAATGATATATTATTATTCAAATGCAATCTATCAATTTCCTGCAATCTGATAGAAAAGCATAAGTATATGCTATTAGCAAGGGCAGGTCGTCCATAACCCTTTCCCCCATAGAAGTGCCTTTAAGGTAGCGTTTTACAAAATGATTGGTAAAATAGTCGTTTTATACTTTTTTACAAATCCTGATAGATAAAGGTATTTTCTACAAGTTACCAAATTCTCTCTTGCTTAAACAAATGCTTTCTCGGTCATTTTACCGGTAGATCACGCGTCAGAATCCCAGTTGGGTGCCTCAATTGCGTAGATTACGTGACTAGATAGGTGGTTTATTCCGAAGCTGTCAGAGGTGATATACGACTTTTACCGTATTAAAATTGTTATTTTTATATGACTGGCTTTGTTAATATGGGGCGGAGTTTAACGAAATGGTTGATCATAAGCTGGGTCATGTTATTTGTTGAAAAAGAAGGTCTTAGTTGAATACCGGGCGGTCACGAGAGCCTAATTGACACATCAGTCAGTTAATTGGAGTTTCCCGCATTACATAATTTGAAGCAAGCGGTATTTTTGAACACCCCTAACTTTCGAAGTTGGGGTTTGATTTTCGTGCGGTTTGAAGCAGATGAAAGGGTATTATCTCCCCGAGGGAACTGTGTCTCAGAAATTGTATAAGTAGCTCCAGTGGTCCGTTATAAAGCGTTACGTAATAGTGGTCGACTTTAAAATGTAAAAAACTTTGATGTTACATAACAAAGGTTTGAAGCGGTATTTTAAAAATCTGAGACACGGATCCCTAGATATCACAAAAGAAATTCATCAGGATAGCTTATGTTAACTTCTAAAATTATTTTCTACTCGCATATCCAAATAAGTTTTAACTTACATGACAGTTTCGGCACTCCGTTGGAGTACCTTCTTCAGACTGTGAAATTGACCGTTGGAGGATGACGTCATAAGCTTTGTTTACTACTGGGCATTTTTCCCGTACTTTGATTGTGCGGAAGGAAGATGGAATGGTGAAGTTACTAGTTTACCGAAAACCTATACTGTGATACGGACCAATACCTGCAGTTTAATTTGCACCACCCATTAGTGCATAAACTCAGTGTTATTCGGACGCTTATAGACAGGTGTTTTTCGGTTATAACAGAAGAAGTAGATCAGAAGAAGGAGATTGAACACATAAATGATGCACTCAAAGCATGTGGTTATCCACAATGGACCATTAAAAAGGTGAAAAATAAGGTAGAGAACAGGAAGAGAGACAAACAAAGGAAGTGTAATGGGAGGAGAGAGGAAAAAAGTATAAAGGGAATGTTGTTATCCCATACAAGAGCCGCATGCAGCCCTAAATCGCTCACCTGAGGACTATTGTGTTATATATTACTCAATGCAAAATGAAGTTTGTCATTGCATGTATGTGGACTGTTGCATGAAGAAGTAATTCGGAATCTGTTTGTCATTATTACTATTTGAGCAAAAGGGGAAAATATGGCAATGATATAAATAGTGCTAATAAAGGGTCACTTAAACAATATTCATTCAAAATATTATTGAATTCAGACAATGGTGAGAAGCAATTGTTTCATAAAAAAATTCCATTATAAGTCTATGTAAAACTGATAAGCACCGGGGCAGGGTAATTTTTGACCATGGGGAAATGATTTGAACAATTTTGGTAGAGGACAGTAAGGCAAAGCTAGATGCCATATATATTAGGTCTGAGCCTTACGGTTTCAGAGAAGAAGATTTTTAAAGGTTTTCCTATATATGACTATGTAAAACTGATGATGTAAGTACAGAAATTGACCACGCCCTCTGGCGGCCATGTTTTTTGACGGATCAAAATTCTTTGAACAATTTTGAAAGTATATTAATTGAGAAACATTTTGGTGAAAACCAAATTGAAATCGGACCAGTCGTTCTTGAGAAGAAGATTTTTTTAAATATTGTGCATGGTTGCCATGGCAACAAGACCAATTGCCCCACCCACTTTTTTTTAACAATTTTAAAGCTTACAACTACAGTATGTAGTTGACCAAGTTTGGTTAGAATTGGGCCATTGGTTTCAGAGAAGAAGTTGTTTGAAAGAAATTGTGAACGGACGACACCGACACCAACACTGACACCGACACCAACGTACGACGGACGGCGACCAATCACAATAGCTCACCTTTAGGAAAGCACTGGTGCACCCAAAAGACAAAACAAAAACCCAGGAAGTATGTGGATGTGTTTATCCCATACCGTGCAAAAACTGTAATGCGGCATACATCGGTGAGACAGGTAGAAAGCTCGAGACCAGGATAAAGGAACATATAAAAGACTCGGATAATTGTCAACAAGTTTTCACTAGGTCAGAGCACAAGGCATCCCAGTCTATAGAACATGCTAGTGCAGTGACAAATCATATTGCCAGACACAACCATGTTATAGACTAGGAGGGTGTAAAAGTGATAGACAGAGAGAATAACACATCCCTGAGGAGGTTAAGGGAATCATTATGCATTGTACAGGAGGACAGAGTCATGAACAGGGATGAGGGGGGATATCGAATGAGCCCCATCTACCGGCCGCTGTTTACTAGGGGGAAATCATCAATCACGGCAATTTTGAATTAGAAAAATCCGCTTGCAGTATCGATCGTAAACAGCTACCTTAAGCGCATTTATTATATTTCTACACGGAAGAAAATAGTTCCAATTCATACAGTCATAAACATGTACCAAAAGTAATATGTTCTATTTCCTAGCAGGTGGTAGCTTAAAGCAGCCTGAAAGTAAACCAGAATGTGCCTTTCATCCTGCTTTAAGTGTTCATCTGTCTTCAAAAGTAGAAATAGGCTATGTAGTAAATAGTTAAAAAGAATAATAGCTGCCTTAAAAAATGTTTCAATAGCAATTTCAGATAAAACGTTGGCAACCCAAACCATCCCAGTCAAGATGGTTGTCTGTCAACTTGTCAAGTAAATGAGATTCGGACAGACTAACCCAAAGGTACTATAATCTCAAACCCTGACTTGTTAACCCATTACCCCATAGTCGTTTTCTAATTTTGGAGACAGCCTTAATTAGGCGCATTCTGCTTTACTTTCAGCCTGCTTTAAGCTATAATCTGCTACTAGGATAAAGAATATATTTCTTATGGTACATATTCATGACTGTATAAATTGAACTATTTTCTTAAGTAGAGGAATAAATTAGAGGCATAAAAAGGCATATCTATAGGTAAATGTGTTAAACCATTTTCTGTTGAATCTTTCATAATTATGAGCTACGTGTATTCCATTTTTGAAAATCAACCGATATTATGTTGATTTTTATGGCTAATTTTAGAAAACATTTCAAGAGTAAGTAAGTGAACATAAAACAGTATTCATGACGCCTTGATCAAGATCTACAGTTTGAAAATATACATACATATATATTGTTTTCCTTCATAGAAACTAGAAAGGGTTAAAGACCAGGGGTAAACGGCCGTAAGTCAATACTTTGAAATACATCTAATTTCTGATTTCTCTATCTAATCCTGGCTTGTGATATCTCTTTGGAATCACTTTTTCAAGATGATTCCAAAGAGATGTCAAAAGACAGGATTAGATAGGGAAATAAATAATAATTAAGAATCTAACTTATGACAATATTTGTCATACAACGTTTCGTAAGACGGACCCCTGTATGTCTAAACATCTAAACTTGACCGAATTAATAAATAACAAATTTTGGATTCAGATCACAGGTCAAGAAACTCTTGACATCCTCTTTATAAACAAACTTTTACTGCTAAATACATGTATAGGACAAAACTAAAGCAGAAGCTCCAAGTACAGAAACATTGGCAATCTTTGAAGACAAATTACTGCTTAATGCAGAACAAATGTAATGCAGAAAGCTCTTGTAGGAGCTTTCTGCTTTACTTTTGTCATGCATTAAGCTGTCCCCTCATATATTAGACAGCAAATTCATCTTTTGACACTTGTTTCAGTGTTAAACCCATTACCCCATAATGCGCCTTTTTATGCCTTTAATTAATTCCTCCACTGAAGAAAATAATTCCAATTTATACAGTCTTGAATATGTATCATAAGGCATATTTTATATATTCTTGCAGATGGTAGCTTAAAGCAGGTTGAAAGTAAAGCAGAATGCGCCTCAAGGTGCATTCTGCTTTACTTTCAACCTGCTTTAAGTGGTCACCTGTATTCAAAACTAGAAATTGGCTATGGGGTAATGGGTTAAGTTTTTGCCTACCTCTTTTTGTCATGAATGTTGCCAACATCAATGGTTTATCCTGATTTTAATCCCTTTAAAATCTTAGAATAACATATTTTTTATAACTTATATTTTCTCTTTTATTTACATATGAGTATGTGTCCATAGGGGCCGATTTCTATATAATACTGCATTCAAAGTACTTTGTACCAGAAACAAATGAAAATCAAAACTTTGATTACTATTTTGCTTATAGGATTTTTTTCTTCCAAATAAGGGTTGTGAAACAATGGCAACTGATAAAGATAACAACATTAATGTTGATACACTTGAAGTTATCAAAACTGATTGTGATGCCTACAAACAATGGTTATCCAGCTATTCTCAAATTATCATTATACCCATTACTTTATAGATACACATTTTACACCTTTAATTTATTCCTCGACAATGGGAAATAGTACTTTATACAGTCATGGATCTGTACCATTAGAAATATTTCCTATATTATGCTACATGGTAGCTTTAAAGCAGAACGTAGGCACATTCTTCTTTACTTTCAACCTGCTTTAAGTGGTTACTTGCCTTCATCACGTGAATAAGATTATGGGAGTAAAGGGTTAACTTTTGTCCTGCAATTTAACACTTTCTCCCATTGAAGTGCCTTTTAGCATAACCAGTTTATTCCTCCATTGAAGAAAAGAGTTCCATTTTATAGTCATGAATATGCACCATAAGAAATAGTTTCGATATCCAGGCAGATGGTAGCTTAAAGCAGGCTGAAAGTAAAGCAGAATGGGCTTAAGGCAAATTATGCTTTACTTTCAGCTTGCTTTAAGTGGTCACCTGTCCTCAAAACTAGAAACAGGGTATGGGGAGGGTAAGTGCAGGACAACAGTAATGCAGAAAGCTCCTAAAGGAGCTTTCTGCATTATTGTTGTCCTGCATTAGTCTACCTCCACTAAAGAAAATAGTCTACCTCCTAAAGGAGCTTTCTGCATTACTGTTGTCCTGCACTAGTCTACTTCTACTAAAGAAAATAGTCTACATCCTAACAGAGCTTTCTAAATTACTGTTGTCCTCAATTTTCTACCTCCACTAAAGACAATAGTCTACCTCCTAAAGGAGCTTTCTGCATTAGTGTTGTCCTGCATTAGTCTACCTCCACTAAAGAAAATAGTCTACCTCCTAAAGGAGCTTTCTGCATTACTGTTGTCCTGCACTAGTCTACTTCTACTAAAGAAAATAGTCTACATCCTAACAGAGCTTTCTAAATTACTGTTGTCCTCAATTTTCTACCTCCACTTAAGACAATAGTCTACCTCCTAAAGGAGCTTTCTGCATCACTGTTGTCCTGCATTAGTCTACCTCCACTAAAGACAATAGTCTACCTCCGAAAGGAACCTTCTAAATTACTGTTGTCCTGCATTAGTCTACCTCCACTAAAGACAATAGTCTACCTCCTAAAGGAGCTTTCTAAATTACTGTTGTCCTGCATTAGTCTACCTCCACTAAAGACAATAGTCTACCTCCTAAAGGAACTTTCTAAATTACTGTTGTCCTGCATTAGTCTACCTCCACTAAAGAAAACAGTCTACCTCCTAAAGGAGCTTTCTGCATTACAGTTGTCCTGCATTAGTCTACCTCCACTTAAGAAAATAGTCTACCTCCTAAAGGAGCGTTCTGCTTTACTGTTGTCCTGCATTAATCTTCCACCTACATGTACTATATCTAAAACGAAATTCTCTCGAACGGCAACCTTATCTCTCTTTTTCGGAAATATCTCTAATCAAAAAAAAATTCTCCATCCTGAAGGATTTAATTTTTAGTGGTTTCACTGAAAAAAAAATCCTGTCCCAAAGGGCTTGGTTTTCAGAGGTTTCCATGTATATTGATGCTGTAAACATGTTGAAAGTGTACAACCATATAAAGAAAGGTTTATTATAGAATACGTAAATACAAATACAGCGCAAAAAGTTTAAATATTCAAATACGCTTTACAAATTATGATACTAATTATTACATAAATAAAATATCAGGTTAAATATGTGTTATAAAGTCAATGAGTACATATAAACAATAGTCATTGTAGAATTTACTCCACAAGTGTGTCTTAAGGTCTTTTTTTCTAAAAGCTGAGTTTCAATTTCTCCTAGTTTTAAGTCTCTTGGAAGCATATTCCACCATTTTGGGCCAACAACCGCTAGTGACCGTACAGCTATCTTTCTCCTATATCTATAGGTACAATATATGTGTTTATAAGGAAGGCAGATCATAAGATGGATGGACAGCTATATGGATGGCGGACAGGAGTTGAGTGATCACAATAGCTCACATTCAGCATTTCAATAGATGAATGCAAGAAAGGTTCTAAATACATATTAACTATTTCACTTAGAATCTTTTAGCTTTCACCTCTCATATGCTCAGGTGAGCTACTTTGGTGGTGCAGGATAATGTAGTGCTGGAGCTGGATAATGTTTGTTTGATGCAAACAGTGCAGACCCTGATCAGAGGGCTGCTGAAGGAACATCATAACATTTTGTTTACAAACCCCTTGATAGTCAATGTAAAATAGTCTTTATAGGAAAATAGAGTGTCACCTGCCAGCAACCATCAGTCGAACAAGAGTTAAAGTTAAAATGACAAACTTCACTATAGGAGAAATAATCTGCCGCTAAAGAAAGTGAAGAAAAGGGGAATAACTCTCATGGTATTAAAGCAAGAAAAATGAACTATGTGCAAGACACTTCCACTCATCAAATTATTTCAGCAAATGAAATTTTATCTGAAAAGCATCAGTAGAACAGATGTTATATGCTGAAAATAGGACAGACAGACAGAAACCGGAAAAGTGATCCCTAAGCGTCATCTCTGCCTACAGCAGGTGACACAATGATGGAGGAGTCCATTTCAGAATTATGCACAAGAAGGATTAACCCATTAAACTTTATGCCTGGATATTGCAATGAGCTCTCCCTTTGTGCTTGCTGGAAGATTTCTTTATAGATATACAAGGGTGAACTTAAGACTACAGTTGTTTGTTCATACAGCAGAACATTTCATATGCAATAGCAAACAGCGCCGACCCTGGTGAGATGCCGCATAATGTGGCATCTCATCAGGGTCTACACTGTTGGCCAATCTCTGCTCATAAACATAAGGCCTAAATGGATTAAGGTTTTCATTGTTACTTACTCCATTTCCAGTGGGGCAAAAGTTTGGTTATCTGTATCCTGTTGAGCTGTGGGAGAAGGGGAACCAGCCCCACACTCGGTATGCTGTGTCCATATACAGAGAGATCTTGACCCATGGTTCCCGGCTACATGGCATACAACACACTAATCAGCTTCTGCTGGAATATCCTTTTACTGCAAAGAACATATTGCATGAAAATGCACAGGTTATAACGAATAACGATGACATTCCAAAGTCTTCATGTTTGCTTACTATCATCTTACTTCCATATCACCAATTTTGAAGCACCACAAGATCCAGGTTAGGCACTTCTGTCATTGCAAAATTTACCCTACTTTTTGTTAACTGCAGCTAATGTTATTGTCACAAAAACATATTTTATCAAAAGAATTCAAGTCTCGTTCATTTAACAATATTTACCAATAAGTAAGTAAATGTATTTTTGCAAACTATTCTCTCAAGGTTTTCTAGAACTTTTTTGCACTTTCCAACGCTGTTTACCAAGTTTTGTCAGCATCTTGATTTCTATAATACAATCACACATTCTTTGGGGCTTTTTCCATTCATGAGTAATGTCACCTCTATTTCTCAGTAGCAATAGTTCATGGTTTCCTGAAAAGATAAAACAATAGATCTCACATCATATAAGGAAGAAGTCAAAACTCATTTTATAGTTTTGAGGCTTGGAACAAAAATAATCTAATAGTGACACATCTAATTGTTTAACAGAAGGCGGTCAAGATCGTTCATAAAGACTTAACCTTTTCACTGCCATAAGCAATTAACTCTTTCAACACCAAGTAACTTTTGTGGACAATTAGGTTCCCATGTGGATCTTTTAAGTTACCAAAACATTAACCAGTCTACTTGGAATTCTGGGTAGTTTAATAAATACTGGTCTAAATTAGAAAACTGGTGCTGATCCTGTTCAGAGGGCTCCTATAGGAGTCCTCTGATCCGGGTCTACACTGTTTTCAAATGTATTAAGTATTTGTTAAACAGGTCCATGGTGTCGCAACTCTGCAAACAATTTAGATCCAGATCAACTGCTGAGTAACTCTGCATCTGATTAGGATCCTTACTGTTTGGCACTTGTACAATTCATGTATTTCTTCAGTCAAAACTTCAAAAATTTGAATTCAGCATAAAATTGCAGACAACAAATTTTAGCAGACGGTATTTTGTTTGCAAAAGGGTTCAAGCAGATGGTCAATTTGGCAGTGAAAGAGTCAACCTTCTGAATAGTGGAATAGTATTGACATCATTTAAAACAGTTTGGATCCTGACCAAATGTGTCTTACAATCTTACTGTATTTGTGCATATAATTTTATGAAAGAAAATAACCAGAATTTTTTCAGAAAAAATCTGGTAAAAAATAAAATTTAATTGATTGCAGCAGAAGACAAGTTCAGCAAACGACACTCATTTAAAAAAAAATGGTTTCCAAAGGGTGAAAGCTAGATCTTTAGTGAAAAACATTTTTTGATAAACTTTATATAGATTCTATATCGACATTTTTTAATCTAAATTCATAGAACTCTTTTCCTACTAAATATTGACACTTTTTTAAAACAGTGTAGACCCTAATCAGACAGCTCCTGCATTCTTATAGGATCTGTCCAACATGAGGGGGGCACTCTTTCTTTTGACTATCCTTTATTTTATCAGCCAATTTAATAATTCAGATGATATTTTATATTGGGCAGAGTTTTTAAGTGAATATTCAGCAGGAGAAAGGACATAGAACATCTAAATCTTTAGACTAAATTACAAAATAAACATACCAAGACATTTCCTATATACAAAGAAAAATTTATTACAGTGAATTCCTCTTAAGGTCACTCAAAAACGAAAATACATGTCATTAAAGACAGGTTACAGTAATTGTTTAAACAGGAACGTATATTTTTAAAGGGATTGGAGTCTCGCGGAATCTCGCAAAATAACGTGTTACCCGATATCTTGTCCGCCATCTTGTCCGGCTTCTCGCTAAAAGTCGCGCAGTAATGGCTCCAGAGTAAAGAAGAAACCAATAATGAAAATCATGTTGACACATGATAATTAAGTGTGGAAACGATTTGGTAAGGTGTTTTTTTCATGTTTTATGTTTCTGTTAACTAATTGGTAGATCAAAACTTTAAGAAGATAATAGAAATGTGTATGATGTCCGCAACATTGGAATGATGCGGGGGGACAAAATGGCGGCAAATCTCTTTGTGTTGTCTTTCATAACAATATAGACTGCTAACACGAGCTAATTTGAGAGTTAATTTCACGCAGCATTTACAGATAAAACATTAAAGGGTGGCATGAGGTATATATTTATGAGATATATATTTATAATTCTTTTGTATGTTAAAGTATCTTTTTGTCCCTGCGAAGTTGGTCAAATTTGCAAAAAATCGTTCGTTTTTGTTCGATTTTGTAGATTTAGGTGTTTTTATTCAGGTTGTAGTGACCAAACTGCAAGCGCGATTGAAATGATCACATAGTGTATTGTTCTATAATGGAACAAAGGGTGGCATGAACCATTTGCATTCACCGTGTACTGTGTTTAAATGAAGTTGTAGTCCTTGAAAGTTGCCCATATTTATGCTCATTCAGTGTTATCAAAATGGCGGCATTACCCGGTCCGGCTGATCAAGTACGTTTTTATTATACATGAAAAGTGGTTTAAATTAAGTTAAGAGGGTTTATCTGCACCATGTTTTGTTTTGAAATATTTAATTTTTCATAAATTAGTAATAAAATTAGGGAAACTAGATCTATCTACAGATGTTTAAATAATAATTTAAATAAATTGTATCCTTTCTTACATACCTTTTTTTTGTTGGTGTTGATCTATACTTTTTGTTTGCATTTAATATGTAGTCTAATATATAATATAAAAAATCTGTATGGAAATAAAACTTTCAACAATTTTCATATTTCTCTTGTGATCAGGAGCTTGCCTGCGAGATCTAGCGTCACGTAAGCCGGATTGGTCTCTCTTGTGGGGTGTTGTAGTTGGTCAACTTTCTTTTTTTCTTCTCCCTTTTAACTATGTGCAGGCTTAATTGGCTGTACTTTTTCTAAAATTTACTTTTTGGATTTAAATATTTTCTATACCAACATGACCCTGATGATGATCTGGATGCAATTAGTCGTTCGAAGTACAAATTAAAGTACACAGAATATAGACATGGTCATGATATAGATCTAGAGTGTTGTTTTTTATGTCCTCTAGACGATCAGCCGGGGGTTAAGGGAAGGGATTATTACTTTTTATCCCTGTCTGCCCGTCCGTCCGTCCGTTCGTTCGATGGTTTGTTCATCTTTCCCACATACAGTACAAACTTGTCCGACTAACTCCTCTTTTAAATTTTAAGCTACAAATTTATTAATTGGCCGAGTGTTTACCTATAGTATAACTGTCTCATGTATTTACATATATGTAAACTGAGATACGAAATAAAGCAATTTGAAAAGAAAAATGAATTTGTTTGCACATATACCGTAGATATGCATGTGAACAGGATTTTGAACTGTTTTAAATTTCAACAAAATTACAATCAACTAAACTTACAGACGGGTACAGACAAATCCGTCCCTTTAATTTTTCATTCGGACCCTGTTACGAACCAACTCTTTAGGTAATATATCAATAAACTGAGGAAACCGAAAACTGTTTGAGGAAATGACAAAAAACATATAGACCATGTTCAAAAATTGTATAAAAAACAACCTGTAAGTTTTCACTGTATGCATAGGAAAAGTGTACTCTTCACGGGACGTGGTAATGTCGAGTATCATTTTTTTTAATGTTATATAGATTGTATCTTTTATTAAGAGTATATACATCGCTAGGGTTGTGTGTGTTTTCTTCATTATTGTTTTCTTAATGTCAGTTTTTCTTCAATACCTCCACCCCTTATTCGTCCATTAAAGGAAACGTTTCAATTTCATACAGTCAGCAACATAGGAACTTTTTTCTTAATTGATGTAAGCAGAAGATAAGTAGCTAGGAGTAAACCAGGTTGCTATACTTTCAATCTGCTTTAACCCATTACCACATAGCCCGTTTCTAGTTTTCAAAATATGTGACAGCTTTAAGCAGGTTGAAAGTAAAGCAGAATGCGCCTTAAGGCGCATTCTGCTTTACTTTCAGCCTGCTTTAAATTACCATCTACTAGAACATAGAAAGTATTTCTTATGCCACATTCCTGACTGTATAAAGTGGAACTATTTTCTTCAGTGAAGGAATAAATCGGAGGCGTAAAAAGACGTATTTATGGGGGAATGGGTTAAGGCATCACCTGCCGTACAAAATTCGTACAAAATTCGAAGAAGGCTAGATCATCATATTTTCCACACATGTTATTACTTTACAATGGATCCTAATCAGATTAAAGATGATGTTACAAACAAATTCACCGACAGGTGATAATTAGATCTACTTGATGAGAAACGCTAATTACTTAATTACTTACTAATTTCACTGATATCTAACCAAACATTGTCTGAATAAATAATCACATCAAACGAATTCCCACAAACAAACTACTGTATGCAGGTTATTAACCAAACAAACAACGAGAGAATACCTATTAAAAATTATGTAATCAAAATATTTTTCGTGAATACAAAAAACAAAACTTTTTTCTATTATAACCGATTTTGAAAGTCCTTTAATTGGATCTGCAGGTCGGACCGACCTCTAAACTTTCTCCTTTACATAACTTAACAAATGAAAACAATAAAAAATCCTCAATTTCAAATAAATAGGGATAACCCTATCATCATCAATAATCATTACCGTGAGTATGCGAAAAACACGGTTTTTTCACAATATATAACCTCCTAATTTAGCCGACTATTTTAATACTCAGATACTGGTTATGAAAGGCACGAATTATGAAAACTATATTAAAAAAAAACAATCTTAAAAACTATCGAGCATACTGAAAACATTGCTTTATTCCGACACGCCGTTCGGAGCTGCACGCATTAATTGCTGAAATGAGCTTATCTGTTATCTAAAAATGTAGCGGCAAGAGGCTTCAACCTACCCAAAACGGCTACACCCGCTTATCTACCGCGGCGAAAGGGAAGACAGAGATAAATCGATAAAATACCCGATTAGATAAGAAGTGGCCAGTCCCTATCTATATACGTTCCTGGTTTAAAGCAGGAAATATCTGCTTTCCTGTAATATTGCATTAAACAGCCACCAGTCTTAACCCTTTACCCCATAAACTATTTCCTGTATTGATGACATGTGATCACTTTCAGCCTGCTTTAAGCTACATGTACCATCTGCTAGAAACTAGAAAATACTTGTTATAATACATATTCATGGCTGTATTATTATGAACTATTTTCAACAGTGGAGAAATAAATTAAATGTGCTAATAGGCCCTTCTATAGGGGAAATGGTTCACTACGGATTCCTGATTATCTGTACAAACAGCTAAGATCCTACCTGGTGAGACGCCGCGTAATGCTGTGTCTCACCAGGATCTAAACTGTTTGACACTCTGACCCTGTTTTGAAAAGAAATTTAGAAAATTCTATTTTTAGAACAGTTGCATACAACAATTTGGTAGACGAAAAAATTACCCAGCATGCCAAGAGTTAACTTATTTTAAACAAGAACAACTTTGCAGCAAGACTCCAACTGTAACACCCTTGTAGGTTTTTATTACTTTCAAAATGATGCAGTCATAATTAGATTTGGCAAAGAATCTCTAAGACTTGCTTTTTTTAGGTCCTGCACTCCTTTAGCATACAGGCAATGATGAATTATATCATTTTCAATAGAGCATCCTTAAAACTAGACAGATACAGTGCTTGATGAACATTGTTTTATTACTTTGATCATATATGACTTTAAAAAGCGATTCTAAATAGAAAGTTAAATATGATACATATAGTTTATATTTAAAGACAAGCATCACTTGCGCAATGTAAAGGGTGTATATACATCTGTTTAGTTTCTCATGACAGTAGGGAATTATATCAGAATTAACCTGTACCTTGATGTTGTGAGCCCCCCACTGTGTTATAACATGATCTGACTGCTGTTTGCTTTTAATTGCAATTGTTGCATTATTAATTCTTTGCCAACTCCTTGGTAACCCTTTTAACCCATTACTCCATAAATACAGTAGAACCCCGCTATAACGAACACTAAATTGTGTAAATTATAAGACGTTTACGACAGGTGACTGCTTAAAGCAAGGTGACAGTAAAACAGAAAGCTCCTACAGGAGCTTTCTGTTTTACTGTCACCTTGCTTTAAGCTGTCACCTGTCTTTTATCCAATCAATTAGTCTTTGTTTTGGTGGTCGTAATAGAGAGGTTTTACTGTAATAACTATGCTTTTTCTCTAATTTCTTCTTCCACTGAAGAAAATAGTTCCATTTTATACAGTCATGAATATGCACCATGAGCAATATCTTCTATACCCTAGCAGAGGGTAGCTAAAAGCAGGCTAAAAGTAAAGCAGAATGCACTTTACCTGCTTTGAAAGGTAACCTGTTTTCAAAACTAAATATACCGGTAGGCTATGGGATAAAGCGGACATTTGGCAAACAGTATTGACCCTGAGACGCCATGTTATGCTACATCTCATCAGGGTCTGCACTAGCTGTTAATTGCTCTTAATGGAATGAAATGTTCTTCTGTATGCTTGTACATGTATATCTATAATGAAATCTTCCAGCAAGCACACAGGCAAAGTATCTCATCAGGGTCTTCTCTGTTTAACAATGCCATCTTTAGTAGATACTCAACTTTAATGGGTTAAACTTAACGGGGCTTTAAACTACAACAACCACCAACCAGATGCATATAGGAAACCAGATATGCATGCAAATTGTTATCTCCAAGAAATAATGTATGATGTACTTTTAACTGCCTGTCTGTCCCTTCACAACTTGACTAAGTAAAGAAGTTAACTCTTTGCATGCTGGGTAATTTTTTCATTTACAACAATTGTTGTCTGCTATGGTTTCTAAAAAAATTATTTTCTAAATTTCTTTTCAAAACAGGGTCAGTGTGCAAACAGTTCGAATCCTGATGGCATGCCACATTACGCAAACTAAGGTTAACCAAGTTGTGGCACATAGCAATTGTTGTGCAAGTTGTGAGAGTTAAAACTCTTCAAAAGCGAAATGTTTATTATCTCTGCAAACAGTTATATTCCGGATGAGAAGCCAAGTTTACTGGGCATGACTTATCATAATCCAAAGTGTTTGGCACCCTGACTTTATTTTAAAAAGAAAATGTTAAAAAAATACAGTTTTAACAAAGTAGCAGACGACAATTGTTGCAGACGATGGAAACTACTTAGCATCCGAAGCGTTAATGTTACTGTAAAACATTTGATCCAGATAAAGATTCCATGTGCCAGCATGTATCTTATTAACCCATTCACTGCCATTACAGTGGAGAATCTGTTATTCTTTCCCCTTTAAACGAAACGAAACGCAAAACACTAAAATGTAGACAAGTACATTTTTTGGACAATTCTGATAATTATTTTTTATCTTGGTGGCAAACAGTTTGGAGCCTGATCAGACGCCGGGTTACCCGGCGTCTGATCTGGCTCCAAACTGTTTGTAATGGAAATAATAGTTTAAGCGTGAACGCATTTATTGGGAAAGAATAACGTTTTCTCAATTGTACATCATCTTATCTGCTTTAACCCATTACCAAATAAATACACCTTTTTACGACCTTAAGTTATTCCTCCACTCAAGAAAAAAGCTCCAATTTATACAGTGAAGAATATGTACCATAAGAAATATTTTCTATATCCTAGCAGATGGTAGCTTAAAGCAGACTGAAAGTAAAACAGAAGGCACATTCTGCTTTACTTTCAACCTGCTTTAAGTGGGTGGTTAACTAGAAACAGGCTATGGGGTATTGGGTTAACCTTTTACTACATTATGAGCATATTTCTAGTTTGAAGACAATTATGTGACCACTTAAAGCAGGTTGAAAGTAAAGCAGAATGTGCCTTAATGTGCATTCTGCTTTGCCTTTCAGACTGCTTAATATGCAACCATCTACGATATAGAAAATATTTCTAGTTGTACAAATTCATGATTATATAAATTGAAACTATTTTCTTCATTCTGCTTTACTTTTAACCTGCTTTGAGTGGTCACTTGTCTTCAAATCTAGAAATAGGCTATAAGGTAATGGGTTAAACCTTGTAATACTTGAATAATTCTGTCTTCTAAGATTCTGAAATACATCAAGTCATATTAAATTATACAGAAACAGCTTCTAAATCACATGTAGTTGCAGATCCTGATCAAACCCAACATTTAGGGAGATCTAATCTGGGCAGAAACTGTTTGAAAAGGTCAGACTAGAATGAAAGTTTTCGATATTGAACGGTTAACAATTTATTGTCTTACAATGGTATATGGATAGCACGACCATAGTAAATTTTCAGTTACTGACATAATGGGGACGCAGTCTATACCGTAGATATCTATAGTCAATATCTATCAGTGTGACAACCCTTCAAAAAGAGAAAACAAGAATTGCGGGAGAACTTTGTCAAAAGCCTGGCTCCAAATCAGACACCACAAAATGTGCGGCCTGATTTGGAATCCAAACTCTTTAACTGCAATTGTATTTTTGCAAATATTGAAAAGAATGAAATAAAATCCAAACTTAGAGCAGACGACATTTGAAACAGACGACAATAATTATTCAGTGATGAAAGGATTAACTATTTGCATGCTAAGTAAAATTTGCCGTCTGCACCAATTGTCATCTGCTTCTCTTCTAAAAAACAAATTTCAAAACTTTCTTTGAAAAAACAGTGTCAGAGTGTCAAAAAGTTTGGATCCAGATGAGACGCCGAGTTACTCGGCGTCTCATCTGGATCCAAACTGTTTGCATAGGTAATCATGATTACGCCGTAAGCGAGGAAAGCGTTAATCAATGCTAACAACCATTCCAGATAGAATATATCACCAGACAATAGTATTGCTGATGATGTAATCAAATTCTCCTAGTCTACTTTATGGCTTTTTTCTGTGTCAATAGAATATTAGAGACAATGGTGTCTGGTCTGGATGTGGAAAACTTGGATTGCATTGACTCTCTTGAGACATAGACCCTGGAATTTGTTGCTAACCCCTTACTCCGGAGATTCGCCTTTTTACTCATTTATTTCATTCCTCCACTTACGAAAATAGTTCTATTTTTTATACACTAATGAATGGGCAACACAAGAAATATAGCAGATAGTTACTTAAAGCAGGCTGACCACTTTAAGCACTTTTAATTTGTTCTTTAATAATATTATGTATGCTGCCACCTGAATATGAGTGTGCAAAGGAATATCCCTTTGGTGACTTAATGAATTCAGCTAGTAAGCAAATTTTACAGTTCAAGTAATAATGTAACAAGAGCTGTCCATAAGACAGCAAGCTCGACTATCTGCTCCTTTGTACTAAAAGCAGTTAAGGAATAAAAACAGTAGGTGTAGAGATATATGCCTTAAGTGAAGGGCATTTTCTAGTTTGATCAAAAACCTTAACGTGGCTGTCGAAGTCCAAAAGGGGAGATACTTCACCCAAAATACCATCTAGAATTATCCGCCTCTAGTCTGGGGCAAGTTAGATGTTTGAGGTAAAGCGATTATTGAATAAAAACATTAGTTGCAAGGATATAATTATGCTTTAAGAGGATGGCATTTTCTAAGTTAATCAAAAATCTTAACTTGGATGTCCAAAAGGGGAGAGATAATTCACCCAAAATACCATCTAGAATTATCCTCCTTGATGATTGAGGGAAGGTTAGGTGTGAATGGTAAAATTAAAATGCAACTTAAGTGATATATGCTTTAAGAGGATGGCATTTTCTAGGTTGAACAAAAACCTTAACATGCAACGCTGACGCAAGGGTGACTGTAATAGCTCTCCATATTCTTTGAATAGTTGAGCTAAAAATTCTAACCCATTTATGCCTGAATATTGCAATGAACTCTCCATATGTGCTTGAAAGATTTCTTTGTATAGATAACCAGTGTTGAACTAAACACACTGCAGCCTTGGTCCATACAGCAGAATATTTCATATGAAATACCTGTAGCAAACAGTGCAGACTGATGAGATGCTGCATAACATGGCAGCTCAGTAGGGTTAACACTGTTTGCCAATGTCCTCTTTTGTAGACACTAGGCTAAACCCATTACCCAATAGCCTTTCTCTAGTTTTAAAGAAAGATGATCACTTAAAGCAGGTTGAAAGTAAAGCAGAATGCGCTTTAAGGCGTATTCTACTTTACTTTCAGCCTGCTTTAAGCTATTATCTGCTAGAATATAGAAAATATTTCTTATAATAGGCATTCATCACTGTATAAAAGTGAACTATTTTCTTCAGTGGAGGAATAAATTATAGGCTTAAAAAGGCGTATTTATTTGGTAATGGGTAAAATAATCAATATCTGCAAATCTGTTTCATGTTACTGATACTGTTGCCCAGGGGAGAGGTAATCAATGCAATTAGTGTTAAAAGATTGATCATATTGAGAAAACAGACATCATTAAAGACCTGTAACCATTGTCGTAGAGTTCCAAAAAAATAATTCAATTAACTCCTTCGATTCTTAACCCATTAAACCTTAGCAATAGTATATTTGTCCTTTACAAACAGTGTACCTTTGAAGAGTACACCTATCCTATGCAACCTCACTGCTCAGTTTGTTCTCATTCATAATGCTCTCCTGCTCCACTGGTACTGTCCATCATTGTATCAGTGCTTGATGCCAGTGAGCATTGTCATCAATCAGGAAAACATTCAGCCTAGGTCATAAGCTTAACCCATTACGCCATAGATACACATTTTTACGTATTTAATTCATATCTCTTCTGAAGACCAGAATGGTTAATCAAAGATTACAAAGCTCACCTTCTGCACAGAACAGACTTTTAACGCAAAACCTAAAGGCCGACACTACAGATCAACGTCAAAGGTCAAGGTTACCTAACTGCAAAGCATCCTGGTCTGCTCATTGAGGCCCATCAGAATATGAAGTTTCGTGTCCGTAGATGCAGTTGTTTGCTCAGAACAGACTTTAATGCAAAACTTTAACGTTGACCCTAGAGGTCAAAGGTCAAGGTCACCAAACTGCAATGCATCCTGGTCTACTCCTTGAGCCACATCAGTATATGAAATTTCGTGACCCTAGGTGCAGTCCTTTACTCAGAACAGACTTTAAGGCAAAACCTTAAAGTTGACACTAGAGGTCAAGGCTAAGGGTCAAGGTCACCAAACTTTGGTGCATCTACTCATTGAGGCCCAGCAGCAAAGACTCGGAGAAAATGTCCCAAAATATAATTTGAAAAGCAGTGTAGACCTGATCAGAGGACTCCTTCAGGATTCAGGAGCCCTCTAATATGGGCACTTACAAACTAGATTGCATAATTTCAGTCAGCCATATTCGCAAGGCACGAAAATCTGTCTCAAATTTGGCCAAGTTACTCCCCTTTCATATCGACAGGAATAATGGATTAAAGCGCTCCCTCCTTACAATGGCCCTCCCAACAACGACTCCCTCCTTACAAAGACTCTTGTCCCAGTTCCCTAAACAGGACAATTATGTCCAACCTATTCACGACTGCAATGTCGTCCGCTTAAAATTGTTGTCTGCTGTTTTTCTCAAAATAACGTAATGGACATTTTGACAGATAAAATTAATGACGAGTGACAAACAGCTTGAATCTAGATCCTGATATGGATTCAAGCTGTTTGCAAATGTAGGCCAATTTCCCTCCCTATAACGACTCCCTCTGAACAACGCACACAATCTTTGTCTCCCATTGGATGTCGTTGTAGAGAGGGAGTGTTGTATTTCCTGTCTTTTTGGACATATGAATTCCAATTTTTACCAAGAATCAGACAATTTTCTTTTATAGTATATGTAATTTCCTAGCTTTTCATTACCGTTTCTATGGTAAACATAGGAGTTTTCATGGTAAACAAGTAAATTTTTGAAACCGAAAGTACAAAATATGCAATATACACTGCGTCCGTCTGTCAAAGAGAGTACATTGCGTTGCCAACACTAAAGGGTACACACTTATCACGATATCAGATTTATTATCAGTTAGAGATTTAAACGATTTAAAGAGTAAAGAAACAATATATATGCAGTCTAGAAAGGAAATTGTTTTTGAATTGATTTACGCCGCTATGTCGTGACCACATTGAAATGACTGATAGTGTGGCAAAGGGCATGCTCTCGCACGGACTTACTCTGTATTGAAATATTGCAAGCTCGCATAGCGAAATTCTGTAAGTGCTGGGTCTACATAGTTTGCAAAGGATGTATATATTCTGACTCAGCATTACATAAGTTAATTATGTAACATATTGCACCCATTTTGAGCTTTCTGCATTACTTTTGTTTAGCATCAAACTCACCTGTCTAAAATGCAGTTTATACACTTAAATGGATATTAAATACAAGACTGCCCTGTATTAAAGTGTCCCTATCCAAAACACAACTTTCACTAAATAATGTGTAACACTATTAATTTTCACTGTAATTCCAATAATTTTATTCCAATTCCAAAATTCCAATATTTTCACTAAATATTCAAACAAAGGCAAATTTCTCAAGGTAATTTACACTGTAAGACAAAAAGCAACTCCAATCCTGCCACTGTATGGAAAGTACAAAAAATAACTCAGGGAGAGTCAGGTAGGTGAGCATATTCCAGCTACATGGTGTAACACATGTGCCCACCCTAAAACCTGTTAACCCTTTTCCTGCTGCAATATTGTCAGCTCAGCCCTTAACTTTTTCCTCCCTGAAACTTTAATGGACAATTCCAGTTTCCAATTTAGTCTAGTCCATTTCTGACTTTTAAGGGTTGTTTTTGTCAATGTTTGGCATTACGACAAACAGTGAAGACCCTGATAAGAGGGTCCTTTCGGAGCCCTCTGATCTGGGTCTTCACTGTTTGCACAGGACAAGAGAACTATTCACATGTACACTGTTTGAAAATGACGCCTATATGCGGGACTAGGGTTCAAAGGGTTAATTAACCCTTTCACTGCAAAATTTTACATGAGCTTTTTACCCCTTCACTGTTTCATTGTCCTCTGCTTCAATTTTGTTGTTTGCAAGATCGTTTCAAAGTAAGATTCAATGTAGTATCACTCAAAACATATAGATATGAGTGTCAAACAGTTTGGATCCTGATCAGAGGCCACGTTTCGCAGCGTTTGATCAGGATCCAAACTGTTTGCAAACATACTTTTAGGCGTCATTGAGAGTGAAAGGGTTAACAATGCAGAATTTTAAAATGGACTCTTCCACTTTCAGATAACTGACCTGTTCACATTGATTTAAAAGGTTTGTCACAAAATCTGTAGGAGCCCTCTGATCTGGGTCTACACCGTATGCAAAGGATAGATATAGAAATCCATTCAGACCCAACATTTTAAGGGTTGATTTTTTTGCATGCATGCTTTTGTTTCAAACAGTGATCACCCTAATAAAAAGTTTGAATCCTTGCAATGAGATGCCAAGTGACATTAATATTCTGATCCTATTTTTAAAAGAATTTTTTCAGAAAATATTTAATTTAAGAACAGTTTCAGATGACAATTGTTGCAAACCCTTAAAGAATTAGAAGATGTTTCTGCATATACAGTAAAACCTCTCGATTACGACCACTAAAATGAAGGCTAATTGGTTATATAAATGAAAGGTGACAGCTTAAAGCAAGGTGACAGTAAAACTGAAAGCTCCTACAGGAGCTTTCTGTTTTACTGTCACCTTGCTTTAAGCAGTCACCTGCCTTTGACACATAAAAATAACACAAACTTAGTGGTCATAATAGAGAGGTTTTACTGTATCTCTCAATTTTATATTTGAGAAAGTTTGACCAGATAAACATTTAATTGAATGTCTCTACTTCTGATCTGGATCCAACCGTTTGCAAATATAAATGAAGTTATTCTCAACACTGTTGGGTGCTTCAGTTAAGAACGTGATCCGATACAATTAAAACTTGCAGATCAAGTCAAATATTTCGTAATGTCAATTATGCAGAAAATCATCTGCAAAGGATTTGGCTATTATATTCTATTAATTGTTTTATGCTGGTGGCAAACACATCATCTTGATTCAAACCTATTGATACTATAACACTATTTTGAAATGACTTTTCAAAAATTCTTTTTTCATAGAACAGTAGCAGACGACAATTGTTACAAACTACAATGAAGATGAAAACAGTTTACAATTAACTCTTTGCAAGCTTGATGGCGACAATGTCCCAAAGTGATCTTGGATCCTGATGAGACACTGCATACTTCTCATCAAGATTCAAACTCTTTGACACATTGATCCTGTTTTAACTCTTTGCATATTGGGTAATTTTTTTTCTCACATAACTACCCCTGTTTTCTATAGCGAACAACGATCATGAATATCCTTGTCTCCAACTTGTGTGAGATCAATTTGATGACGTTATTATAACGTCATATTTATAAAGTCGTTTTGACGTCACCGGGATTCAAAAAATGCATATTGCTTTAAAAAATAGCTTAAAATTGTTAGTTATGTGAGAAAAAGAATCTGTCACTCGTCGATGTTTAATGATCTCAAACTCGTCTAGAATAGAAAAAATATTAAGCTCGCCAAGACTCGCTTAATGACATTTCAATTCTAGACTCGTTAACGGTTTGAGATCAGCTTGTCTTAAACATCCACTCATGACAGATCCTATATGTCTGCAACAATTGTCGTCTGCTGATATTCTAAAAATCGAAAATTCTAATTTTTCTGCTCTAAACAGGGTCAGAGTGTTGAACAGTCTTGATCCTGATGAGACGCCGCATTATATCATCTGGATCCAAACTGTTTGCAAAGGTAATCACTGTGGCAGATATATCCGCCACTAGCATGCAAAGAGTTAACAGAAATTTTGAAAAATCTATTTTTAGAAAACAGCAGATTAAAATTGTTGCAGAGGAAAAAATTACCCAGCATGCAAGGAGTTAACCCCTTTTTACTCAGTCAGGATACTCTAAAAAGAATCTTCTGAAATAATTTCTCAAAAATTTATGTTTTAGGCCTTTTTAGTTTTTACCAAAAAAGAAATTAATATGAGTGTATAACAGTTTGCATCCTGATCTTATTTGAAGCCAAGTAACTTGGCATAAATCAGGATCTAAAGCCATTAGTAACTTGGCATTGATCTGGATCAACACTGTTTGCAAGGGTTAGTGCACTAGAGGTTAGGCATTGATGGGGTTTACAAGAACAATTGATCTGTTTTTACCTGCTCATTACATGTGAAGTGAGCTGACTGGGGCCCATCCTATAACAGAATGTCAAACTGCTCCAAAAACCAGAGAAACTGCTAACAGATACTCTACCCATTAACCTTACCCCTGCTAATAGTGTATATTGGTAATTTTTTAACCCATTACCCCATAAATACGCCTTTTAACGCCTTTAAGTTATTCCTTCATTGAAAAATCTAGATCTAATTTCTATAGTCATGGATATGTATCATAAGAAATACTTTCTATATTCTGGGAGATTGTAGCTTAAAGCAGGCTTAAGGCGCATTCTGCTTTACTTTCAACCTGCTTTAAGTGGTCACTTGTCTTCAAAACTAGAAGCAGGCTATGGGGTTATGGGTTAAAACAGTGTAGACCTAGATCAAACAGCTCCTGAAAGAGTTGTCTGGTCAGGAGCTGCATTGTTTTCTTGAATGACCAGTCTGACTTGAGTGCACTTTTCCCAGAGGAAAATGTTTCCTTTTTTTATTAGTCAATGTAAGTTTATTTCATATTGATGAAAATAAAGCAGAAAGTTCATAAATGAGCTTTCTGCTTCACTTTCATATTGTTTTAAGCAAGCACTTGCCTTTAACCCTTCTTCCAATATGTGTTACCCATTACCCCATAACTGGTTTCTATTTTTGAAGACAGGTGATCAATTAAAGCAGGTTGAAAGTAAAGCAGAATGTGCCTGAAGGCACATTCTGCTTTACTTTCAGCCTGCTTTAAGCTACCACCGGATAGAATATAGAAAATATTTCTTATGTTACATTTTTTTTATGTATAAACATGAACTATTTTCCTCAGTGAAACAAAATAAATTAAAGGCGTAAAAAGGCATATTTATGGGGTAATGGGTTAAGTAAGCACTTGCCTTTAAACAGGCACTTGCTTGTAATAAGTTTAAGTATATAGGTGATTGGGTATTTTGGCTAGATGGAAACAAGAGTTAGGAAGGGCATATGACAAACATATAGCTCAAGTGGTTGAACAGTCCAGGTTAAATGTATTTCCAGACTCGCACACTTGCAACTTAATGGGCTGGATCGCTTCACAATGGTTGAAGGGAATTGTGAGTGTAAAACTGTAAATACTATAGCTTTGGCTCATTCCATCTGTATGAGAAACTTATCTTAGATAAACAATGTATATTTTTCCACTGAAAAAAGCATTTTCATGCATTATAGACTGTGCAATGCCTAATTTGTGATATCAAGACCATTTGACCCTTTCCCACAGAGAAGCACCTTTAAGCGCATTTAATTTTTTCCTCCACTGAGGAAAATAGTTTCAATTTATACAGGCATTAAAATGTACCAAAAGAAATATTTTCAATATCCTAGCAGATGGTAGCTTAAAGCAGGCTGAAAGTAAAGCACATTAAGGCACATTGTGCTTTACTTACAACCTGCTTTAAGTGGTCACCTGTTTTCAAAACCAGAAACAAGCTGTTGGGTAAAGGGTTAAAAACATCTTTAAATGTACATTTCATGTCCACATACGTTTATATGATACGATAGCTTTCAAATCTTTGGATGCTTAAATTAGCATTATTTTGATAGCAACTTTTTACTGTGGTCAGTAACCACTGATTTAAAATTACAATTTTCAAGAAGTTATTCTTAAAATAGCTAGGGTCTAGAGTTTTTAATCAATTCTTATTCTGATGAGAGACTGCGTTACTTGGTGTCTCATCTAGATACAGACTTTATGACCTCTGAATACAGGATAAAGTTATAACAGAAAACTCTTTTTGGAGCTCTCTGCATTATTTTAATGCTGTTTCCGAGCATATGGTACAATAGCATAAAGCAGGATGAAAGTAAAACAGAATGCGCCTCAAGACACAGTCTGCTTTACTTTCAACCTGCTTTAAGTGGCCACCTGACATAAACACTTATGTAGAAACAGCCTATTTGCTAATGGGCTAGTAGGAGAAATTCAACCCTTTACTCCATAGATACACATTTTAACCCATTTAATTTATTCCTCTATTGAAGAAAACAATTCCATTTTAAACAGCTACGAATATCTATCATAAGAAATATTGTCTTTATTTTAGTAGATGGCAGCTTAAAGCTGACTGAAAGTAATGCAGATTGTGCCTTATGGTGCATTCTGCTTTACTTTCAACCTGCTTTATGTGCTCACCTGTCTACAAAACTAGGAACAGGCTAGGTGGTAAAAGCAGGCTGAAAGTTAAAAGCAAACTGCACCTTAAGGTGCATTCTGCTTTACTTTCAACCTGTTTTAAGAGGTCACCTGTCTTTAACACTAGAAGTAGGCTAATGGTTAATGGATTAATATATGAATTTATGTCTATATAGCTAGACTAGTTCGGGAGTAGACACTAAAATTAAACAAGCAAGCAAGTAAATATATGAATATTCAGCTGGAGAATTAAGTGTTAAAGAATGGAAGTTTAGAAAAATGTATTATAAACATACATTACCCCGAGATGTTCAGACTGTGCCATCCACTTCCTGTATCTCTTCCACTGAAATAAACAACGGGCCACAATGTTTATACATCTACCATAATAGCTAATTCCTAGAGTGTCAAGTTATTTACAACTTTCAAACATTTACAACCATTTACAATCATTTACAACTCAAATTATCTTCTCCACTTAAAAACTTTCAAAGTCAATTCACTAAAGTACTCAGTTCTTTAAATAACCCTTTACCCAAAAGCCTGTTTCTAATTTGGAAGACAGGTGACCACTTAAAACAGTTTGAAAGTAAAGCAGAATGTGCCTAAAAGCACATTCTGCTTTACTTTCAGCCTGATTTGATATACCATCTGTTAGAATATAGATAATATTTTTCATGATACATTTTCATTACTGTATAAATTGGAACTATTTTCCTCAGTGGATGAATAAATTAAAGGCATGAAATCATGGGTCAATTAATCATGGGTTAATGAACTCAAAGTCAATTCACCGAAGTACAGTTCTTAATAACTGAAATAAGAATACATATCCTGCTGCCATGATGTAAAACAACATTGAACTACATTTTGTATATTTACAAGGGTATATTCGTGTAATAATGGAGTTTGGGTGTTCTTATATATATGTACAGTAAAACCTCTCTATTATGACCACTAAAAACAAGGCTAATTGTTTGTATAAAAGACAGGTGACAGCTTAAAGCAAGGTGACAGTTAAACAGAAAGCTCCTACAGGAGCTTTCTGTTTAACTGTCATATTGCTTTATGCAGTCACCTGTTCTTAACCCCTAAAAGTTAACACAATTTAGTGGTCGTAATAGAGAGGTTTTACTGTAATTTCAACCCTTTATATATTTGTGAGTTCTTGAGCTTTGAAAACACCTCATTCACCTTTGCATCTGATATTCCTTTCTACCCCTTTGATTTATTCCTTCACTGAAGAAAATAGTTCAAATTTATACGGTCATGAAAATGCACTCCAAGAAATTTATCCTAGCAAATGGTAGCATAAATCAGACTGAAAGACTCACTAAAGCAGAATGGGCCAATGGCAAATTCTGCTTTTCTTTCAACTTGCTTTAAGTGGTCATCTGTCTTTAAAGCTAAAAATAGCTACACTGTAATCCCATAACAACATAGATAGGCAACATTTAAAAATAGTGTATCTGTGAAGAGTGTATTCATTGTCCTATGCAAACATTGGGTGCATCTGATCAGGATCTGCACTTTATGTCATTTTGCAAATACTGCAAAAGAAAATTACCTCAACTGGTCAAAAATTGACAAGACTCAATTGGGACCTGGAAATGTCAGTTTTAAATTTCATAGGTGAATGAGTACCAGCCCTTTCTATGAATGAAGGGAAATAAGCAAGGGACAATGTGGTGGTCATCTAGGATAATAAAACAATAAACAGACAGTCATAACACTTCACACTAATACACATCATTTGTATTAATCTAATTCCATCACCCTTTGATCACTGATAGTTCCTTAAAGATGAGAGAAATACCGATCAGTCCTTCAATTAATATTATCTAAACCTTTATCCTGCAATTTACCCGTTACCCCATAGCCTGTTTGCAGTTCTGAAGATATATGACCTTTTAAAGCAGGTTGAAAGTAAAGCAGAATGTGCCTTAAGGCACATTCTGCTTTACTTTCAGCCTACTTTAAGCTTCTATCTGCTATAATATAGAAAATATTTCTTATGATTTTTAATTGTGACAGTATAAATTGGAACTTTTTTCTTCAGTAGAGGAATTAATTAAAGGCGTATTTATAGGGTAATGGGTTAAAATAAACTTCTGCTTAAAACTTGTTATACCTGTTTTAAGTGAAATTCAATACAATGCAGGCATAAGCAATTTATACAAATGTGTGTTAAATGCAGGAATACAATATTGCAGAATGTTTCTGAACAAGCTTTCTGCATTATTTTTATCCTGCATTTAGCAGTCATTGTCTTTGATTACCTCTTTGCTAAAAATTCCTTAATAAAAAGATTGCTCAAAACCATTATTTGACTCAGAATCTCAAAAACAAAATTCAATTATCAGAGGTCTATATACAAGTGCCATGTTACACATTTTGAATCCTCACTCACAAGATTACTTGCCAATTTCATGATTTGCATCTACAGCACTCCCTCCCTACAACGGCCCTCCCAACAACGACTCCCTCTCTACAGTGACCCTTGTCACAGTTCCCTAAACAGGACAACTATGTCTAACCTTTTTACTGATGTAATACCATCTGCTTAAATTTTTCTCAAAGTTACAAATTTGACATTTTGACAAAAATAAATTAATGACTTAATCAATGGCCTGATTAATCAAAACTGGATGATGATGATGATGACTAGTGACAAACAGTTTGAATCCAGATCAGACGCTGCATTACGCATGTGGCGTCTGATCTGGATTAAAGCTGTTTGCAAAAGTAAGCCAATTTCCCTCCCTATAACAACTCCTTCCAACACACACAATCTTTGTCTCCCATTGGGTGTCGTTGTGGAGAGGGAGCACTGTACAATGTTTGGAAATCCTCACAGTGTATGAACCAGAGTTTGGTAGTAGGATAAGGGTTAATAAATAGCAAGAACAGTCATTATTTGAACAACCCCTCTGACCCATAGAACGTCATCCCTCATAGAGATGGTTTCTCATGCTTCTACAATACCCTGTTAACCCATTACTTCATAAATACGCTTTTTTACCCCTCTAATTGATTCCTCCACAGAAGAAAATAGTTCCAATTTATTACGTTATGATTGTGTTCTATTAGAAAAAAAATCTTTTTCCTAGCAGATGATAGCTTAAAACAGGCTGAAAGTAAAGCAGAATGTGCCTTAACTCTTTCCTCCCTGAAACTTTAAATGGACAATTCCAGTTTCCATTTTTGTCTAGTCCATTTCTGACTATTAAGGGTTGTTTTTGTCAATGTTTGGCATTATGACAAACAGTGAAGACCCTGATCAGAGGGCTCCTTTCGGAGCCCTCTGATCTGGGTCTTCACTGTTTGCATAGGACAAGTGTACTATTCACATGTACACCGTTTGAAAAGGACGCCTATATGCGGGACTAGGGTTCAAAGGGTTAAGGCACATTCTGCTTTACTTTGGACATGCTTTGAGTGTTCACCTGTTTTCAAAACTAGAAATAGGATATGGGGTAATTGGTTAAAGAGCTGTATAATTGCCCTGCATCCTGACAGGTAGATACTTAAAGCAATCTGAAAGTAAAACAGAAAGCTCCTAAAAGAGCTTTCAGCTTTACTTTCAGATTGTTTTAAGCAATTGCCTTTCTTAAAAGAATTCTAGATACTCAACCCTTCCAGCCAACACCTGTCTTAACCCATTACACCATAAAAATACGCCTTTTTACGCCTATAATGTATTACTCAATTTAAGAAAATAGGTCCACTATTATACAGTCATGAGTATGTATCATAAGAAATATTTCTTATATTCTAGCAGCTTATAGCTTAACCCTTAGCCTGCCACTCACGACTAGTGCTGAAACAGTTACCAGAATTTTGTAACCGGTTAATCGTTGCTCGTAACCGGGGTTAACCGGTTAATCGTAACTTAAATATGCCGACTGACTGACACATCATTAGTCAGTAAGAGTTGGACGTTACACATGTACACGGAAGACCGTTCAACTGTTTTACCTATACACATTTACAAATTTGGAGACCGTTTGCATGCGTGTGTAAACGATAATAAAATAACAATATTGGTGCCAAAGAACTGTTTATGAATGTTATACTTTTTTCGAACTATTTTACCATGCATGCCGACGTAGGTCCTTCATAAATTGCAAAGAGAAGAGGAGTAGATCTATTGATCTTATAAAATGAACTTACATGTATACTGCATGATTATGTTGATCAATAAATCGTTTAAAAAGCGGCCATTTGATGTCTTCTCTAAATAAGTTGCATTTGTAAAATAATAATAACTCCAACACACGGAATAATTATGCGCGGCCGAATATGAAGACTAATCCCGCATTGTGTTATATATATTAATTGGTCCCATTCATGTCTTATTTTAAACCTTTCCAAACCGGTTAAAGTGTAGATTCAGCTAAACGGGTTTTATTATTTTATCGTTTTTGATTGGGTGGTCTAAAAATATATTTGAAATTGACATGCGGATATTCCTGGAAACCCTTGTTTACGTTTTCCCTACGCGAACGTCGTATATAGCTACTAGGGTAGAAGTCCAAAGCAAACCGAATATTTCGAGGTCAGAAGGTTAGTAAGCGTGTCAAGTTCAACTGTCAAAATAGCGAAGGAAACAATATATCGAAGACAAGTTTGTTGTAAATAAAACTGTTCAATCGTCATTTATTGTAAAGACATGTGAAATATGGGTTCTTTAACTCATCTTCAAATAAAATGACATGATGCAGCGAGTATTCAGTGTTGAGAACACCTGAAAAGTATATTGAATTCCTTACATAAAATACTTTGTTAACGGCATCGTTTTGTGTATTGAGCTCCGTGTACATGTTAACAAAAATCAGGAAACGCCCTACCCTTATCAATCAACATGCTACTGTATTTTAAAACTTAAATATCATGTATATCATAGAGTAAAATATTTCAACTTCAAGTGAACGGTAAACATATCTGAAGGTTGTAGCTACCGTCATGTGGGGCTTCATTATTGTTAAACAAAATGGCTTCCGAGTAACCGGTTACCGACTTTGTAACCGGTTAATCGGCAGTTCATAACCGTTAACGGTTACCCGGGTAATCGTTTCAGCACTACTCACGACTATAGCTCCATATGCAAACAGCTTGGATCCGGATGAGACGCCGAGTAACTCGGCGTCTCATCCGGATCCAAGCTGTTTGACACTCGGACAACATTTTCAGCAATTTTGAGCAACTTTGAAGCACTTAGAAACTTGAAGCAGACGAGAAATATAGCAGACGACAATTTATTTGGCGGGCTAAGGGTTAAACCAGGCTGAAAGTAAAGCAGAATGCGCCTTGAGGCGCATTCTGCTTCACTTTCAACCTGCTTTAAATGGTCACCAATCTTTACAACTATGGGGCAATAGGTTAAAAAGGTTTGCGGTTCTACCCAGCTTGCTGATTTGTGCCTGAAATAATGCATAAACGGCATCTGGGGTGTTCCTCAACCTGTAATTCACTGGACATCACCATGACTTAAATATTGTTACAGCCACATAAATCACAACATAACAAATCAAGTGTTTGACAAAAGAGAGTTTAGTGTTTAAAAGTAACTGTTTTGACAGTATGTAAAATTTTGGAAACATTGTTTTATACTACTAGTATTGTTGATATACAAAATAATGAATCACAGTCATAAGTACATGTATAAAAGAAGGAAGTTGCCATTTACTTTAATGTCTTTTTTTCTTTTTTTGAATAAAAAACTATTTCCTTATGTTTACAGATTTTTTAAATGCAACATGTTATATTGATTTTTAAAGCATTGTATATAATTTCCTTTAAAACAATTCTGATTGAGTCATGGATGCAGACAATCACGCCTGTGTTCAAGTAAAGGAGACAGGAGATCTCATTATCCCATAAATACTCCTTTAATATATTCCTCCACTGAAGAAAAAAATAATTCAATACAGTTATATGTATTATAGGAAATATTTTCCATTTTCTAGCAGATAGTAGCTAGCTTAAAACAGACTGAAAGTAAAGCAGAATGTGCCTTAAGGTGCATTCTGCTTTACTTTCAACCTGCTTTAAGTGGTCACCTATCCTCAATACTACAAACAAGCTATGGGGTAATGGACTAACCCATTCACCTTAAGGCTTCAAATGGACATTTAATGTTTCCAATAAGTTGTTTTCTGCATCATTTGTTTAATAAACTGTACAGTTAATACATTAATAAAATCTCTAAAGACCAACTTATGTATCCTACATGTAGGGCAAGGGTAATGCAGAAAGCTTTCATTGGGATCTTTCTGCATTACATTTGTCCTACATTTAGTTGCTTCTGTGCTAAGCAATTTTGCTGAAAACAGATTTGATTGTAGATTACTTAATGCAATATATACAGTGCTCCCTCCCTACAATGACCCTCCCAACAACAACTCCCTCCTTACAACGACCTTTGCCGCTGTTCCTAAACCACGTCATTTATGTCCAACCTTTTCATGGCTGCAATGTCGTCTGCTTATATTTGTTTTTCTCAAAGTTAGATATAAGCGGACAATTTGATATCATTTAAATATATAATGACGGGTGACAAACAGCTTGAATCCAGATCAGACGCCACGTTACGCGGCCTCTGATGTGGATTCAAGCTGTTTGCATGTATAAGCCAAATCTTAATCCCCCCCATAATAACTCCATCCGAACAACACACACAATTTTTGTCTCCCTTTGGGTGTCCTTGTAGAGAGGGAGCACAGTAAAACAAAAATTGCATGGAAATAAACTATTTGCTAAGTCGACTTTAGTCACGTATGGTAGTGAAAGGGTTAACCCTTTACTCCAGAGATACACATTTTAACACTTTTAATCTTTTACTCCACTGAAGAAAATACATGTAGTTTCAATTTATACAATCATTAATATGAACCACAAGAAATATTTTCTTGGATTCCACTAGATGATACCTTAAAGAAGGCTGAAAGTAAAGCAGAATGCGTCTTTAGGCGCATTCTGCTTTACTTTCAACCTGCTTTAAGTGGTCACCTGTCTTCAAAACTAAAATACAGACTATGGATTAAAGTGATTAGTATTCACAATACATGTAAGATAAGAACACTCACCTTTTTAAAGCTGGCAATCCACCCACCTTCTTAACACCACTCTCCTATTAACTCAAGGATAACTACCCCATCATCTGCTGCTAATAATAAAGCATGATCTTACACTTTTTCAACAGGTTTAATTTTAAACCTGTCTTTCAGGAATTAATTAACACACCCCTAAAAAAAATATCAATTTTTTTTCTGGCGCTTATTTGTAGACAAGACATAAACAAAAGCCTCACTGAAAAGTTACCCTTAAACTGTTTAATCTCAAACATAAACTTGTCTCTTGGCATTGGATACCCAGATTAGTCATTCTGAAAGGGGAAAAGATTTGATTGGCAAAAATCCATATCCAACTTTTTTAGCCCTTTATCAATGTGCGAGCAATAAGGTCTAGTTTGAAATTGTTTGAAAATCAGCAGCTATGCTTCTGACATATAAACCTTCACATTTAAAGTAACAGCTTTTCAAACCTATCTATTTTTCATAGACATGCCTTTGCAACATTTTACTCCGCTTTGAAAAAGAGTCAAGGGAATATTTCCTTACATCCTGATAGGAAGCTGCATAAAGTAGACTAAAAGTAAAGAAACAGAAAGCTCCTAAAGGAGCTTCTATTTAACTTTCAGTCTCCTTTAAACACCTACCTATCTTAAACATTGGAAAACAAGTATAAGGAAAGGTAAACGGGACAGACCTGCAATTTTAATAAATCGATTCAGTTTTCTTAAAAGCTTTACCAGGTATATAAAAAATAGAATTAATCAAAACCTTTTGTAAAATTCTGACTGAAAATGAAACATGTATTTAAGCTCATAATAATGTGCAAAGATCAAGGTCTACACAGTATGATGTTTTTACAGCAACATAAAGGTGAAACCTTGCTCATCTCTTAATGGCCTTACTCATAACTTCTGAGAGTGAATGTTAAACATCTGCTAATTGTTATTGCAGCACTAGAAATTGGCCTTCTTTTTCATCCCTTAATAACCATTCCCCTGCTTATAGTCTGTTCTGTTCTTATAGTGTATATTGATGCTTTATGAAAAACAGTGTAGAGCCAGATCAGACAGCTCCTAAAGGAGCAGTCTGATCAGGGTCTACACTGTTTTTCCAATAGGACATGTATGGCATGAGTTTGTGCTCTTTTCTAGGTGGAAATTTCCTTATTTTATTAGCCAATATAATAGCTCAGAAGATTGATGTTTATAGTAGGTGGGTTTTTCTATATGAATATTTAGAGAGAAAACTAAGGAAAAATCTCTGAAGGAACCACTATCAGACAGGTCCTATAAGAAAACAGTGCAAACCCTGATCAGACAGCTCCTTAAGGGTCTACACTGTTTTCAAAAAGCATCACTACATGTATATGCTATTAGCCTGAGAAGGATTAAGTTGCTAATACCACTGTATATAAAAGCAATGTAGTCTTAAGGGTGTATCAATGTCATGAGCCATTTTTTCAAAGTATTAAACTTTTTTTCTATCATTGTTTTTTTGGAAGAGCTATTTATGATGAATGAAAAAATGAAAAAGAAAAATATATGGTGGTGTCCTTTTTTTTGAGCTACAGCGATTTGGAAAAGGTTTGTCAAATTTGGATTTTTTTCTTTAAATTTTACCCATTCAGAGTACAAGCTTCAGTAAAATCTATTTCAAAACAAAACAAACATGGTAATTTGGGTTTTCTTTATTTATTTCATGTCTATGGTGGTATGTTCACATATATAAACCAAATTTAAACAAAGCAGGCACCAGGTTTGAACAAAATGGATCCTTGAATATCAAAAATATGCTTTATATAGGGCATGATTTTATTAGATTTTTTAGTTTATAAAAAAAAGTAAAAAAGTTTGAAAATGAAATAGTTCTAGTATTTAACTTTTTCTTATATTCTACCAGATGAAAGCCCATACTAAGGCAGTTCAAAATATGAAAAGAAATTGAAAGGTCAGTGTTGAAAATTTTGAGTTATTAAAGTAAAAAGAGTTATCGCCCCTTACAAAATTTACAAAAAAGTACCATACCGATGATATTTAGAGCTTTATAAATTTCACATTTGGTGCCTTTTTTTTCTTAAATTAGTTTTTGTATGAAGAAATACTACCATAGATAGGAAATAAATAACACAAAACCAAATTATCATATTTGTTTTCATTTAAAATGGGTTTTATTGAAGCGGGCTGTTTGAAAAGGACAAAATAAGAGGAAATGGGTGGGGTAAATTTTACATGGCCGTAGAGCCAACTGTTGTTCACCAAAATGTACACTTTTTCTATTTTTTCATTCATCTTAAATAGCTCTTCAATACAAAACCATCATAGAGTGTTTTCATATACTTTGAAAAGTTCCCAAAGTCATGACATTGATACACCCTTAAAGACAGGTGATTGTTAAATACAGGACAAAAGTAATACAGAAATATTCACAAGTTCTTTTTGTATTATTGTACTTGTGTCATGCACTTAAACATGCTACATGGCTTAAATTAACTCTTTCAACACTATGAAACACTTGTGGCTAATAAGGTTCCCTTGTGGATCTTTTTAGTTACCAAAACATGAACCAGTCTACTTGGAATTCTGGGTAGTTTAATAAATATTGGAGCCCTCTGATCTGGGTCTACACTGTTTGCAAATGTAATGAGTATAATTTAAACAGGTCCATGTTGTTGAAAGAGTTAAAAGACTACAGAATGTATCCTCTCTTGCATGGTCAACCAATACTATCTATCCATTAGGATCTTTATTCAGATAAAAGTGCTGACCAAGTATTGGAAAAAACTAAGTTTCAGTAACTTTTTTCTCCTAGCAAACAGATGTAAATGTTCAATAGTTTTTGCTAACATTATAAACTCCTTAATGTACATAACACTTTTCAACTAAATGTATATTATATTTTCAAACGTCTGTCTCTGCTTTGCTCTTTTCCAATAAAGGCGTTTACACTAAAACTATTAATTCCATTGCAAACAGTTTGGAGCCAGATCAGAGGCCATGCAGGAAACCTGGCGTCTGACCAGGCTCCAAATTGTTTGCCACTCACATTAACATGAATAGACAGAACTGTCGAAATTATGTCTTTTTCTATGTTTTATTGAGATGCGTTTGCGTTTTGTTTGCGTTTAAACGGGAAAGAATAACGTTTTCTCGACTGTAAAAATATTACATAAAACAAAGTGTGTTTGTGAAACACTATGCCCCTTGATGTGACCCTGACCTCAAAATGACCTTGACCTTCATCTGACATAACCCAACTTGTTTCTTGATTTGAGAACACATGCAAAATATGAAGTCTCTATCACAAATGTCATGTAGTTCCAAAAGTATGGCCAATGTTAAATTCTACCTAATTCTACTGCTAAATGACCTTGACCTTTGTCAGACATGACCAAATTTGTACCGAGCTCAAGAGCTGATTGAGTTCATAACAAATGCAAAATATGAAGTCTCCAACACATGTAGTTCCTAAGTTGTGGTTAATGTAAAGTTCAGTTTATTTGACCTTTAAATTACCTCTAAATGACCATGACCTTAGTCTGACATGACACAATTTGTACTGAGATCAAGATGTTATTGATTTGAGTAGACATGCCAACTATGAATACTCTATCACATGTAGTTTTTAAGATGTGGTCAAAGTTGAATTCAGCCTATTTGACTTCTCAATGACCTTGACCTCTGTTTGCCACGACAAATTTTGTACTGAGTTCAAAAGCTTCTTGAGTTGAGTACACAGCTATGGCAAATGTAAAATTCAGTATATTTGACATGTAAATGACCTCTAAATAACATTGACCTTTGTTGGACAGGACCCAACTTCTTGAATTGAGTGCACATGCCAAATATGTAGTATCTATTACATGTAGTTCTAAAGTTAAGACCAACATTAAAGTTGTGTCCAGACAGACGGACACACAGACAGAAAGACAGAAAACAATATCCCCCTGGCTATGTCAAGCAGGGGCATGAAAATGGAAATTATAAAATTCTAAACATGGAAAAAAAGTAAAAAATTCATGTATACCCTATAAGAACCTCTTCGCGAAATATCAGCAACAAAATACCATTGTAATAAATGCATGACTTAACCCATTACCCCATAGCTTGTTTCTAGTTTTGAAAACAGGTGACTACTTAAAGCAGGTTGAAAGTAAAGCAGAATGCGCCTTAAGGTGCATTCTGCTTTACTTTCAACCTGCTTTAAGGTGGTTCGACAGCGGGCGGCCCGCATCTCGAGTTCCGGAAATGCTGATGACTTTCACCTGATCTTTGCGGCACGTGCTTATAGTAGAAAATTTAGATAAAGAAAAGTTTGATCTTACTCAGTGTCTGCTCTGTTAGCGCAGTGGATACGGTGATGGACTTGCAATCCAAAGGTTCTAGGTTCGATTCCCACTCGGTTGAAAACTTTTTTTTTAACAAATTGTCTGATTTTAGTGACTAGTCATTTCATAACGCAGTGATCAAAGGACAGGCTATGTTTAGTCAAGTAATAATGAATAATATCAGATGCAAGTATAGTCAAGTGACAGCTAAATTTGTGAGTATTTATAGCCTATATGACAGATGGCAGCTTAACACAGGACAAAAATAATGCTAAAAGATAGATCCTAAAGGAGCTTTTATGCATGACTAAAAAGTCAATACCAAAGGGCACTAACTCTGGAATCACATACCCAGGGTTACCTGTCCTCTAGTAATGAGTTGTCCTTTTTATACTTAATAAGTATTTAAAGTTTCAAGTAAATACCTATGGTAGTTATGGAGAACATTCAATTTACAAGTTTTATGCAAATAAAAACAAGGGCAATAACTCTGGAATTTCACATCCATGGTCACCTTTCTTGTTTGAATGAGTTGCCCTTTTGATATCACACAAATACTTAAAATTTCAAGTAAATACCTTTGACAGTTATTAAGATATTTCAATTTACAAGTTTTAAGTAAATAAAACAAGGGCAATTACTCTGTAATTACAAATCACAGAGTAACCTACCTTGTTGTAATGAGTTGCCCTTTTAATACTAAACAAGAATTCCAAGTTTCAAGTGATATCTTTCATAGTTATTTAGATATTTAAATTTACAACTTTTAAGTAAATAAAACAAGGGCAATAACTCTGGAATGACATATCTCAGGGTTACCTGCCTTGTTGAAATGAGTTGCCCTTTTGATACTAAACAAGTATTCAACGTTTCAAGATAATATCTTTCATAGTCATTTAGATATGTTTATGTATAAATTTTAAGTAAATAAAACTTATAAATTTTAAGTAAATAAAACAAGGGCAATAACTCTGAAATGACAAATCCCAGGGTAACCTGCCTTATTGTTATGAGTTGCCCTTTTGATACTGAACAAGTCTTCCAAGTTTCAAATGGATACCTTTGATAGTTATTGAGATATGTCAATTTATAATTTTTAAGTAAATAAAACAAGGGCAATAACTCTGAAATGACAAATCCCAGGGTTACCTGCCTTGTTGTTATGAGTTGCCCTTTTGATACCGAACAACTATTCCAAGTTTCAAATGAATACCTTTGATAGTTATTGAGAAATGTCAATTTATAATTTTTAAGTAAATAAAACAAAGGCAATAACTCTGAAATGACAAATCCCAGGGTTACCTGCCTTGTTGTTATGAGTTGCCCTTTTGATACTGAACAACTATTCCAAGTTTCAAATGGATACCTTTGATAGTTATTGAGAAATGGACTCTTACAAAAACCTTAAGCAAAAAACTTAATCGACGCTGACGCAGACGCTGACGCAGACGCAGACGACAGGGTGACGACAATAGCTCGACTTTTCGAAAAAGTCAAGCTAAAAAGGAGCTTTTTTCGACAAAAGGTCCTGTCAGAAAAAAACAGCACTGTAACTTTTTTTTATTTTAACGATTTTTCACTTTCCATATGGTATATTTCAATTTAATCAAGGTTTCAAAGAATTCTGACACAGAATAAGCTGACCCGCGAACCACCTTAAGCTATTTCTGCTAGGATATACAAAAAATTTCAAATAATACATATTCATGACTGTTTAAAATGGAACTTTCTTCAGTGATGAAATAATTTAAAGGCATAAAAAGGCTTATTTATGGGGTAATCGGTTAGGCCTAAGTTATCTAAAAGTGAAAACTTATCGTTGGAGCCAAACGCATGTTTGACTTTGCTGTAGCCACCGTCGGAAAAACAATGCTTTCGCTCCTTGGTGGTAGTGAGACAAAAACGATACAAAATTTATTCATCAGTCTATCTAATAAATGACAATGTAATGGACTGGCTTTCCAGTTACTGTCTAGGGAATATAGGCATTGACACAATCAATCACCAGAATGGCATGGTTGTCTGATATCAGACCAGAAGTCATCATCAACAATACAATATGGTGTTTTAACCCATTACCCCTTAAATACGCCTTTTTACGCCGCAAATTTATCCCTCTACTGAAGAAAGTAGCTCCAATTTATACAGTTGAGAATATTTAACAGTAGAAATAATTTCTATATTCTAGCAGCTGGAAGCTTAAAGCAGGCTGAAAGTAAAGCAGAATGCACCTTAAGGCGCATTCTGTTTTACTTTCAACCTGCTTTAAGTTGTTACCTATCTTCAATACTAGAAACAAGAGGGCCTGAAGGCCCTAATATCGCTCACCTCTTGTACTGAAGCTTGATAGCTTTATCTTACTGTTTCATCAGTTTTAATCCATTCAAATTTGTAGTATAGCATGTAAACAATTTTGGAATACAACCTCATAATTTTAATATGGTAGAGTACATCAAGGGCAGATAACTAGAGTCTAAACAATACTGAAATGAAGCCTTTTCTAGCATTTCAAAGTATATCAAGGGCAGATAACTATTGCTACAATTATTAGATTTCAACAATAATTGCACTCCTTTGAGAATTTATAGGTATATACTTTGTGTGCAAGTAAAATCAAAATACATTGAAAACTGTAGTTGCAAAAGTGTAAACGCTGTTCGATATGGCATTTTCAGCAATTCAAGGGCAGACAACTCTTGACATGTAGGTCCGATTTCAACCATAATCACACTTATTTGAACTCTTATGGTCATATACAATCTGAGCAAGTTTGAAAGAGATTAGATAAAAATTGTGGCCTCTAGAGTGTAAACACCCTTAAATATGACATTTTCAGCAATTCAAAGGTAGATAACTCTCAACCTGTTCAATCAAATCAAAATCGAACTCAGTCAAACTCTTATGGTCATATACAATCTGAGCAAGTTTGAGATAGATTGAATAAAAAGTTTGACCCCTGGAGAGTAAACACCCTTTAAAATGACAATTTCAGCATTTCAAAGGTAGACAACTTTCAACCTATTAGTCTGATTTCAACCAAAATCGAACTCATTTGAACTCTTATGGTTATACACAATCTGAGCATGTTTGAGATAGATTGGATAAAAATTGTGGCCCCTAGAGTGTAAACACCCTTAAATATCACATTTTCAGCAATTCAAAGGTAGATAACTCTCAACCTATATTGATCAGATTTCAACCATAATTGAACTCATCCGAACTCTTATAGTCATATACAATCTGAGCAAGTTTGAGATAGATTTGATAAAAATTGTGGCCTCTAGAGTGCAAACACCCTTAAATATGGCATTTTCAGCAATTCAAAGGTAGATTACTCTTGACCTATTAGTCCGATTTCAACCATAATCGAACTCATCCGAACTCTTATGGTAATATACAATCTGAGCAAGTTTGAGAAGGATTGGATAAATATTGTGACCTCTAGAGTGTAAACACTAAAATTGTTGACGACTAACGACGGACGCCGGACATTCAAGTATTGCAAAAGCTCACCCTGAGCTAGCTCAGGTGAGCTAAAAGGCTATGGGGTAATGGGATAAGCTCTCTGGAAAATACAGTTACCAGGTGCCCATAACACCTTATAGGCTTATTTCAATGACACAAATTGAAACAAAATGTAGAGAAGTATGAGAAATATCCCATAAATAGACCTTTTTGGGCCTTTAATTTATTTTCTTCAATGAAGAAAATAGTTCCAATTTATACAGTCATGACCATGGGGACCTTGAACAAAAACGAAGTATTCACTATTCAGCACTATCATAATTGTACTGAATACATTGTTTTTGTTCAAGGTCCCTATGGTCATGAATATGCATCATAAGAAATAGTTTCTATTTTCTAGCAGATTGGTAGCTTAAAACAGGCTGAAAGTAAAGCAGAATTCTGCTATACATGGTCATCTGTCTTCAAACCTAGAAACAAGCAATTGGGTAATGGGTTAAGAAGATGTACAGTAAAACCTATCTATAATGACCACTTAACCCTTTGAACCCTAGTCCCGCCTATAGGCGTCCTTTTCAAAAAGTGTACATGTGAATAGTACACTTGTCCTATGCAAACAGTGAAGACCCAGATCAGAGGGCTCCGAAAGGAGCCCTCTGATCAGGGTCTTTACTGTTTGTCATAATGTCCAACATTGACAAAAACAACCCTTAAAAGTCAGAAATGGACTAGACTAAAATGGAAACTGGAATTGTCCATGTAAAGTTTTAGGGAGGAAAGAGTTAAACAAAGGCTCAATTATGTTATAAAAGACAGGTGGCAGCTTGAAGTAAGGAGAAAATAAAACTTATTTTCACCTTGCTGTAACCAATTCATCTATCCTAAACACCTTATAATTAATACAATTTAGTGGTTGTAATAGGGAGTTGTTACTGTAATTTGAAGAGAAATTGAACATTCAGAGAGACAGACAATACATTATAACATAATTGCTGAGCTTTCTTCTCTGATTATCGAACACTCATTTTCAAGTCCTGTAAATCAGGCAGTTTTCTACATGTCTTATCTAGTCGTTATCTACTATAGATGAACCTGAATTTCTTGAACATACTATTTTGCATGTATGCAGCGTTACCGCATTTGATCAGGATCCATAACTGTTTTAAACTCATTTCAATATTTCTTAAGTCAAAATACCTAAAATCTAAATTTGAGAAACAAGAGGCCCATGCGGGCCTAAATATCGCTCACCTGGAAAAACCAACACAAGGGTCACATGACCCCTGGGGTGGTATCATTTTTTACCCCAGAGACATAATTTCAAATATCTTACTAATGAACTTGAAAATTAAGTGTTCTGCCAAATATTTTGTACATGGGTGGTTTCAGACAGGAAGACTTTTCATTGAAAAAAAAATCTATTTTTAGCTTATGTGACCCAGATATCCAACAGACCCGAACCATTTCAGCAATATTGGTAAAGAACATCTGAAAGTGTCACTTCATAATGCTAAATATCAAAGCTCTTGCCATAATAGTTTCAGAGAAGAATATTTCACTATATAGCTCTATGTAAAACTCTGACCCCTAGGGCCTTGGCAGTTTTGACCAAAGGGGCATAATTTGAACAATCTTGATAGAGGACCTGTAGATGCTGCTTTGTGCCAAATATCTAATCTCAGGGTATTGAGGTTTCAGACAAGAAGATTTTTAAAGTTTTCATTGAAAAAATCTATTTTTAGCTCCTGTGACCTAGTTATGCAACAGACTAGAACCATATTTACAATATTGGTAAAGGGCTTCTAGAAGTGTCATCATACCAAATATCAAAGCTCTGGCCATATTAGTTTCAGAGAAAAAGATGTTTGAAGATTTCACTATATAACTCTATGTAAAATTACAACCCCCGGGGCGGGGTCAATTTTTACCCCAGGGACATAATTTGAACAATCTTGATAGAGGACCTGAAGACAATGCTTTGTGTCAAATATCTAAGCTCAGGGTACTGTGGTTTCAGACAAGAAGATTTTTTAAGTTTTCATTGAAAAAATCTATTTTTAGCTCCTGTGACCTAGATATGCAACAGACCGGAATTATTTGAACAACTTTGTAAGAGGACTCTACAAGGATCATTCCTACCAAGTTTGGTAAAAATCCATCCAGTAGTTTCGGAGGAGATGTCGTTTAAAGAAATTGTTGACGACGAACGGACGGACGAACGACGGACGGACGGGCCACCGAAGTGGGTTAGAGGGCCTTTTCTTTTGTTTGAATAACGGGCTACGGCCCCTTATTCTATTGTTACGGAATGAACTCTATTGTCTTCTTTTGTTATGTTTACCGTTATCTGGCCAGAAAAGGCCCTCTAACCCATTTCGGTTGTGCGGACGAACGAACGACGATGGACGACGGACACAGAACTATCAAAATAGCTCACCTTGGCACTACGTGCCAGGTGAGCTAATAAAAACAGACGACAATTTTTTAAAATTTATGAAGTCATTGCAGTGAAGGGATTAACCCATTACCCCATAGATTGTTTCTAAGTTTTGTAGATAGGTGACCACTTAAAGCAGACTGAAAAGTAAAGCAGAATGCACCTTAAGGTGCATTCTGCTTTACTTTCAGCCTTTTTTAAGCTACCATCTGCTAGAACATAGAAATTATTTCTTATGATACAAATTCCTGACCACATGTATTTAAAATGGAATTACTTGATTCAGTGTAGGAATAAATCAAAGGCATAACGAGAGCATCGCATGCGGGTGCCAATGCTTGTCTGAGTTGTTATCCTAGTTATGGCCAATGTTAAATTCTCCCTGTGTTAGCTCTAAATGACCTTGACCTTTGTCAGACATGACCCAAGTTTTACTGCCCTCGATTAGGAGCTTCTTGAGGTGAGTAAACATACCAAAAATAAATTCTGTATCACATGTAGTTTAAAAGTTATTGCTAACTTGAAGATTTCAGACTAAGACTAATAACGACGACAAACGACAACGACGACACAGACAACGGAGTGATGACAATAGCTTGTAGTTTCTTCGAAATAGACGAGCTAAAAAGGCGTATTCTATGGGGTAATGAGTTACAACTATACATCACAAGTGTCATGTCAGAGTTGAACATATTCTTCTACTTGCTTTTCATGTTTTCTCTTGTCTGACAGGTAGCATAACCAACAACAAGCAACATTATTCTAATGACTAGTAATCAGCTCAACTCTTTGCATGCTGGGTAATTCTTTCGTCTGCTACAATTATTGTCTGATACTGTTCTAAAGTTAGAATTTATAAATTTTCTTTAAAATTCAGAGTCAGAATGGCAAACAGTTTGGATCCAGAATGAGATGAGACGCCGCGTTACGCAGCGTCTCATCTGGATCCAAACTGTTTGCAAAGGTTATCACTGTGGCAGTCATATTCGCCGCTAGCAGGATAAGAGTTATCCTTCCTAATTTAACTTTTCAAATACAGTCGAACCTCGATATCTCGCCCTCCGTTTTCCTACAGCTGAATTTCATTATTTTCGCTTATAAGTCTAAAATGTCCTTATTTCAAAGATTAAACATGAGTTAGCCACGTTTTAACTTTGAAATATGGATATGTTCCATTTGAAGCGAGCTCAAAATACCAAAGTTTCATCTAACCAATTTCTCAATTGATACACCTTTTTCAGCCTTTAATCTATTCCTCCACTAAATAAAATATTTCATTTTATAAGTCATGAATAAAATTATACAGAATAAGAAATATTTCTATATCCTAGCAGATGATAACTAAAAGCTGCCTAAAAGTAAAGCAAAATGCTCCTTATGGAACATTCTGCTTTAGTTTCAGCCTGCTTAACTCTTTGCATGCTGGGTAATTTTTCTCGTCAGCAACATTTGCTGTCTGCTATTCTAAAAATAGAATTTTTTAATTTCTTTTCAAAACATGAGACGCGGCATCATCTGGATCCAAACTGTTTGCAAAGGCAATCACTGTGGCAGATATATCCGCCACTAGCATGCAAAGAGTTAAAGCAACTATCTGTCTTAAATACTGAAAACAATTAACTCATTCAACCCTGAAATTTTTAATGGACATTTCCAATTTCAAATAACCTAAGTCCATTTTTGACTATGTAGGGTTGATTTTAACAATATACGAGGGACGTTGAATTAATTGTGTCACTCTTGCGTTTCTCTTTTCTACTACTAACACAAGTGTGTTGAAACTTTGTCTGCTACACAATTAAATTATTGTACATATTCACTGAAAATTTTGTTAGAATCTATAAGCAATTTAGAAATTATTGAATATTTAAGTCCGTACATTCATAGATACTGGCTATTGTAGTGTATGTAATGGACGTACGGTGAAAACCGGCTTACAGAAAAGGTTGAATAATTTTGAAGATGTTGATTTCATAGATATACTTTTAACTTTATTTGATAAATGTAATATTTGCAGTGTCATGAATGTCATTTTCCGATCAAAACAAACAATTTTAAGAATTCTAATTTTACTTGAGGCCAACCACTATTCAATTTGGCGGATGGCCAAGTTAAAGTTGCTGCTGTTGGTGATCTACTGAAACAGCACACAAGATATGCATTTAAATATATTACTGATGGTGTTGGTAAAATATCGGGTTCAGATCATAACCTTTTAATACCAGGGTCTAAATTTATAATGTGTTTTGTTTTGGGGACCCCTCATCTTTTCATTGAGAATAATACTACATATTCATGAAAAACGTTGCAAAATCCATGTCAAAAAGCAGAAATTACAAATTACACATTTTCTGAGCTGTCGTAAAGTGTTTCATAATCATAAGCAACAAATACTAATAATTTTATCGCTAAATGATGTGTAAAGACAAATTAAGATGGGTTATTGCGAAATACTAAAATGCGCGGGAAAAAGTTTTAAATGCAATTACGTTCGAAATCCGATCACTTATTACTTAAATTCAAAAATCAATCAATCGAACAGTTATGAAGAGAGTTTATAAAGCCTTTATACTGAAAAAAGACTAATTATCATGTAAACCATAAACCTGAAATCCGAATTTAAAGATATGCCTTATAAATAGAAAAGGTAGATTTCCCCCATGTGTTTAAAGGTAAATGATTTCCTGGAAAATAAAACGATAATCAAGCTGCCCCGCCTGTTTTATTCATCGCAGTATAGCTCTTGTAATTGATTTTCGTTCATTTCATCGAAGAGAGACAACTATTTATGATAAGTCATCTCTTAATGTAAGCCGGTCCGTGCCGATTTACAGTGTCTGTAGGGTGTACCTAAAAAAGATTATTTTTCTGCATTTTAAATTCACATTTAAGTACAAAAATAATATATTTCTATCGAACAGGATTGTATCTAAAGGTTGGATAGAACGAATTATGCATGTGTCTCATATAGCGTTTATACGGACCCCAGTGACATAATGAAATGAACGCCCCTCGTATTTCAAAATGACAAACAGTGTAGACCCTGACCAGAGGGCTCCTGATCAGGGTCTACACTGTTTGCAAAGGACAAGTACAATCCTCACAGGTACACTGTTTGTAAATGACAAGTATACTGATCAATAGGGTTGAATGTTTTAAGCTATGTGGAAGGGAGTTAAGTACATTGTGATGCATTACAGAGTTCTTCATAGGTAAATTAGGGAGAGTTCCAGCTGTGTAAACCCAGCAAAGGGGCCAATTTACTAGTGAAAGCATTTGTAAAGTTTAACTCGGGTCAGCTGTTTAAACATGCCAGTAATTGGTTGCTCATTGAGAACATGTGAGTGTTTGGGGCTGAACAGGTGAGATCTTTCTGTAAGAAACCTATGTTACTTAACCCTTTACATTATAGCTTTTTTCTTGTTTTAAGAACAGGTGACCACTTAAAGCAGGTTGAAAATAAAGCAGAATGCGCCTCAAGGCGCAATCTGCTTTACTTTCAACCTGCTTTAAGCTATCATCTGCTAGAACAATGTAAATGTGTCTTATTGTACATAATTATTCATGACTGTCTAAATTGGAGCTATATTTTTTCTCATGGAGGAATAAACAAAATTGCATTTCTATGGAGTACTGGGTTACGTCTCTCAAAACTGAAAACCAGTATTGGAGTCTCTTGCAAACATTTCGGATCTGGAAAAAACAAAATGTGATTTTTCTATTTAACCCTTTATCCCATAGTCTGTTTCTAGTTTTGAAGATAGGTGACTACTGAAAGCAGGTTGAAAGTAAAGCAGAATGTACATCTATGCCCATTCTGCTTTACTTCTAGCCTGCTTTAAGCTACCATCTGCTAGAATATGGAAACTATTGATACACAATATATTTATGACTATATTAAGTGAAGCTATTTTCTTCAGAGGAAGAATAAGTTAATGGTGTAAAACAGTGTATTCATGGACTAATGGGTTCAGCACGGTAATCTATACAACAGTAATTAGGGAGCATTCTGTTTTTACTTTTGTCCAGCATGAAGCTACCACTGATATAAAAGACATCTTCTTTTGAATGTTTTTTTTAACCCTTTCCCGCTATCATAGGAGTGCCTTTTTAACACTTTTACTTTATTCCTCCACTAGAGAAAAATAGTTTTCAATTTATAGTCATGAACAGAACATGATTCTAATGATGTATAAAAAAAATTAAATCCTAGCAGAAGGTTGCTTAAAAACGACTGTGCCTTAACCCATTACCCCATTTCCAGCTTTAAAGAAAGATGATCACTTAAAGCAGGTTGAAAGTAAAGAAGAATGCACCTGAAGGCGCATTCTGCTTTACTTTCAGTCTTCTTTAAGCTATTATCTGCTAGGATATAGAAAATATTTCTTATGCGACATAATCATGAATATAAAAGAAAACTACATATTCATCAATATAAAAGAAAACTATTTTCTTCGGTGGAGAAATAAATTATAGGATTTATGGGGGAATGGGTTAAAGACATTAAGCCAGTCCATTCATTGATTCCCACTCCATTGTTCTCACTAGGTGTCAAAATTTACTGTAAAGCATGGGAAGCGTGCGCTCAGCCAATGTCAGCAATCTAAACTTTTCTATAGAGGCCCTCACATGCTCACACTCAAGGTTTTTTTTCAATGGGTTTCACAAATCCAACTATCCTATTATAGGTATGGGCCTCACATGAAACGGCTGACTGATTATTTGCCTAGACATCTATACAGTATTGTAACAGTAAAAGCATGCTATTCATGATTTAATCCTACCTTTTTTCAGACTAGGTGTTACCACCCAAGCTTGGTCATGTAATGTCTTTAAGGCACATTTTGCTTTACTTGCAATCTGCTTTAAGTTGTCACCTGTCTCAAAATACTAGACACAGGCTATTGGTTAAGGCGGTTTCTGCTTTAATTTCAGTCTGATTTAAGCCACCATCTGTCTAGAGATCTTTATGCTACTTCGACAAGAAGTTGTTAAACCCATTACTCCATTGATACACCTTCAGTTTATTCCTCCACTGAGGGAAATAGTTCCATTTTATGCAGTCATGAATATGTACCATAAGAAATATTTTCTATATGTTAGAAGAGATGGATGTTTAAAGCAGACTGATAGTAAAGCAGAATATGCCTTAAGGCACATTCTGCTTTACCTTTAATTTGTATTAAAGACTTCATATTGGTTGATTGCTTATGCTCCTTTGTCCAAGTAAAACATACTTTCCCATATACTGTGCTCCCTTCCTACAACAGCCCTCACAACAATGATTCCCTCCTTACAACCACACTTGTCACAGTTCCCTAAACAGGACAATTATATCAAACACTTTTATTGCTGCAATATCGTCTGCTAAAATTGTTGTGTGACAGAAAAAAACTTAATGACGAGTGACAAACAGCTTAAATCCAGAGCAGATGCCGTGCTACGCGACGTCTGATCTGGATTCAAGCTGTTTGCTAATGTAAGCCAATTTCCCTCTTCATAACTACTCCCTCCGAAAAAGCACACAAATTTTGTGACTGACGGACAATCACTATATACCTCCCGCATCTTTAGATGTAGGGGGAGTAACAAGAGTTGTCAGAGGGACAACAAAGCTCGCCAGTGGAACCTTTCCAATCTTAAAAGTAGAGTCTGCAGTTAAGATCACAGGGGTCAAACTTTTGGCATGCATGGAAAGGTATTGTCCATATTCACATGCATACCAAATATGAAAGCATTACTTCAAGGGACATAGAGGTTATAGTAATTTTTCGAAACCTAAATGCAGATTACTGAACCTAAATGGGAGCCCTAAATTTAAGGTCAAAGTCACTGGGGTCAAAGTTTTTATGTGCATGAAAAAGCCTTGTCTATAAATTAATACATGTGCATACCAAATATGAATGTAACATCTAAAAGTGCATAGGAGTTAAGAGTATTTTCTTAAATTTGATTGGACTATTCACGCTCACTACCACAACAACTACATCAGGGACAGGGGTTTAGCATAAGCTTGTCTTGTACCTTATACCTGTAGGCGAGCCAAATAAGGACATTCAAGAGAGTAACAATAACACAAGATCATTGACACATTTTCTGGTTTTTTATTCCCTTTCACTCTTTTTTGCATTTTCATAACATCCAATTTGAACTTAAGACACATTTGTTTTCAAAGCAGTTTGTCCTATTTTGGTACTCATTTCTACAGTTTCATCTACAGAGTTTTATGATGGAAGTGCAATATTATGTATAAAGTTATTTGATACAGAAGGACCTCCATAACTCAATGTCTCTTAAATGGAACTTACCCATATTTCAAAGTTAAAATGTGACTGAGCCACATTTAACTTTGAAATATGGGTACTTAAACAAGGTTGAGTTTCCGAATTTCAATGAAAAAGTATGGGTAATTTTGACTTAAGGTGGTTCGACAGCGGGCGGCCCGCATCTTGAGTTCCGGAAATGCTGATGACTTTCACCTGATCTTTGCGGAATGTGCTTATAGTAGAAAATTTAGATAAAGAAAAGTTTGATCTTACTCAGTGTCTGCTCTGTTAGCGCAGTGGATACGGTGATAGACTTGCAATCCAAAGGTTCTAGGTTCGATTCCCACTCGGTTCAAAACTTTTTTTTAACAAATTGTCTGATTTTAGTGAGTAGTCATTTCATAACGCAGTGATCAAAGGACAGGCTATGTTTAGTCAAGTAATAATGAATAATATCAGATGCAAGTATAGTCAAGTGACAGCTAAATTTGTGAGTATTTATAGCCTATATGACAGATGGCAGCTTAACACAGGACAAAAATAATGCTAAAAGATAGATCCTAAAGGAGCTTTTATGCATTACTTTTGTTATGCATTAAGCAGTCACTTGCCTTTAAAGATCTACAGGATACTGTTTTCAATGGTCCCTTATTACAGGTTTGACTTATGGTATTATTTAGAGCTGACGGCATTTTAAAGTTGAACTCAAGGGAGGTTACTCGTTTTGTGTTTACATTTTGTCAGAATTTCAGGAAATCATGTATAAAATGTAAATTCCACTGTAGATTTTCATTAAATTTTTGTGACTAGTAGAATTAAGTTATATCTATCTAATAAGAGTAAAATAAGTGTACGCTAAACAGCTAGATTTTTTGTAATTTGAGATTTTCAGAATTTGACTTTTTTTAAATATTGATATTTCCAACAAATATGTCATAAAATACTTTTGTTTGCCCAATATCTTATAGTCTATGTACAGTTTACTTGAATGTACAGAAATTATTGAGTTATATCATTTTATAAAGAAAATATTCCTGTTTATCATAAAAGGAGCTTTTTTCGACAAAAGATCCTGTCAGAAAAAAACGGCACTGTAACTTTTTTTTATTTTAACGATTTTTCACTCTCCATGTGGTATATTTCAATTTAATCAAGGTTTCAAAGAATTCTGACACAGAATAAGCTGACCCGCGAACCACCTTAAAGCGAGATTGAGTTATCGAGGTTCAACTATATTTGTTACAAGTAGTCACTCTAAAGATGACAAAAGTAGCATTCATTAATATAAGTTGCAGCTTTAAGCAGGCAAGGGAAAGGTCCCTTAGGAGCTTTCTGCTTTAGTTTTGTTCCGAACAATGCAGTCAAATGTCTCGAGACATCATCATGCTTTCAAATTTGGCTAACAAACTTTCTAACTATTTTTAATTTCTGCACAGAAAACTACCTAAACCCTTAGGAGTGACTAAATAAGACTTTGCTAACAGTTTGCGTCCAGAACAGACGCTGGGTAATGCAAGGTCTGATAAGGATCCAAGTTGTCTATCAATATTTATTTCTTCAGTAACAAAGCAAGATAAACAGTGCAGACCCTGATTATAGGGCTCCTGAAACCATTTGATCTGGGTCTACACTGTTTGCAAAGAACATATAACTGGTTTCAGCACTACAAGAGTCAAAAGCAAAGTGGAAGTAAAACAAAAAGCTCCTAAATGAGTAATCACCTACCTTAACCCATTACCCAATAGCCGGTTTCTAGTTTTGCAGACAGGTGACCACTTAAAGCCAGTTGAAAATAAAGCAGAATGTGCCTGAAGGCGCATTCAGCTTTACTTTCAACTTGCTTTAAGCTACCATCTTATAGAATATATCTATTGTAGAACATATTCATAAATGTATAGAGTATAACTATTTTCTTCAGTGGAGGAATAGGTTAAAGGCGTAAAAAGGCATATTTATGGGATAATGGGTTAAGCTCCAAAACTAAACTCCATTAAGTGATTGTTATTTAGCGGTTTTACTGTAGAAAACTGACTTTGAAATATTTAAACGTTTAAGGACAAATACTATCTGTATTGGTAGATTTCATCTAGACTCATTTTGTACATGACAGAGAAAATAATTGGACAAACTAATTTTATTTCATGTAAATTATAATTTGATGTTTGCATACAAAAACATATTCAAGAATACTTAACAGAATACTTAAACATCTGCACTAGAGATTTTATCCATAGATTCATGTTATACATGACAAAAAGAAAATTCAAATAGAGAATTGATTTTATTTCAATCAATTAAAATCACAGATTTTTTTCATTAAATCACTGAAACCCTTTCCTTAACATGCCTACATCCTCCATGAAGCCATAACTTCCTCCGCTAACCATTTCTCCCAGGTTTGTCACTTATTATACAGGGCACCAAATAAGAGGGAATAAACTAAAAAAATCCAACTGTTTCTCACTTATGCTAACACCAAATCCTGTGATGTTACTACTCATAAGAATCGTCTCGAAGAGACGATTCTAATGAGTAGTGACACCATAGGGTTTCATGCATAAATAAAGATGATATATTTTTAAATACTCCCCTTATCTGGAGTCCTGCAGTATCCTCAATGGCATAACATTTCAATCAACTCCATGCCTGCATTGAATGACCTTACACCACAATGTATATTAGATTTGATAGACAATCAGACAGATTCTGTTATCTGCAGGCGACCAGTTTCTGACCTCTTCCTTAACACACCCGTAGAGAAGCTAGAGATATGCCCTGAAGTCACTAATGCCCAGCCGGCAAGCCCACATTCAGCCTTTGGTAGGAAATCATCTTTCGACCTAGGCTTAACTGATCAACGTCGCCTGTGAAAAACAAAAGTTCCACTGAAAAAATGTCTCCCTATGTCTCTGCCCATCAGTCCACACATTAAGACTTGATACATTTGCCTTTTATCACAGCTAAATTCAAGCATTTAACACTGAAAGGAAGAAATGTGAGCAAAAAAGTCTATTCCAAGTCAGTCCAAGAAACAATTTAAACAAAAATAGTATTTTCCCAGTTTGACCCTTCGGCATCCATGGTACACCCAATTCTTGCCAAGTATCAGCAACGGAATGCCATTATTAAATGCAAAAACTTGATGTTGGAGCTAATCACAGATGTATGACGCAGCAGAGGTTGTCAGGAAAATGATAAATTACCACACTTCACCACAGTTATGTTTCTCTATATGAGCCGTGCCATGATACAACCAGCCTTATTGCATTGCAAGCACCGTTGTCATCCGAGGGTCTGTATCTGAGTTTGGTCTGCACTGACAAATACCTTATATAATACAGCTACATAAAATCTTTTAGATGCATGTGGGTGTCAACAGTGTAGATCAAGACCAGTCGGCGCATCTTTGATGCAGCAGCTGGCTTGATCTACACTGTTTGCAATGCAATAAGGTAGGTTTTCTCATGGCAGAGATCATATCATTTTCGAAGTATTTGTGTTGGTGTTTATGAGACACTTACTTGGAGCCAAAGATCTCATCAGCATCAGGCGCCCCCTTGGGATGTTGATATCTCACTCTTCTTTCACGGTTATTGTTTACTAAGGCCGGTCGACACTGAGCTGCCAGCATTTCTGATAACATATAAAAACAATTATCAGTCTTCATCTACACCCTCCACTAAATAAGTATGTTTTGACATACAAGAAGAAAACACAAACAAGGTACGTACTTTACACCAATTACCCCATAAGAAATAAGAAATTCATACCTGTGTTTTATCATGCAATAGAACACGTGTTCTATTGCACAATAAAACACTGGTATTAATTCATTATTTTGATACTAACACTTCCAATTTAACCGCAATTAGCACCAATGCAATGGCGATACATTTCTTGGTGTATGCATTTTCAAAGCCATATTACGTCACCTTAAGCCGTTACAGTGTGTTGAGAATTTAAACACAGATACCTTCTTTCTTTGTTTATACAGAGGTGTGCGTGAGGCATGTAATAATACTATATATTACTTACCCTGATAATCTTCCTCCTCCTGTCTCTCATGTATGTTCAGCACCACCTGCTTCATCTTCTCCTTCTCCATACGCTCTTGCTGTAACACAGTAAAACACTGCTAGAGACAATGTCCAGGGGCTATTTCAGGTACCCCCTTTGGTCTGGGGCTACAATGTTTGCCACCGACAAGACTTATTGTACTCTTCAAAGGTACACTTTGGAAATGACGAGTACAGTCGAACTTCGATATCTTGAAGTCGGTTGTGTCGAACATACCCGTATTTCAAAGTTAAAACGTGGCTAAGCCACGTTTTAACTTTGAAATATTGGTATGTTCGACTTAACCATGCATGAAATAATGCAGTTCATATGTTGAACTATCGGATTCTTCGAGTTAAAAGAGTTTGAGATGTCGAAGTTCGACTGTATACTCATCACTAGAGTTAAGTGTGTTAAAACAAACCTAAACATAATGCAGTAAAATGTCAGTTACAACGAAATGATGTTACTGTTTCTAGTTAAACTCTTATGTAACAAATTTACAAACAAAAGAAATGTACACTATCTAACACAAACTATGATTCACAGGCATGAACAAAAACATTAAAGGCCATTATTTTACTTTTCTAATCTCTTACAAGTTCCTTGATAGCTTTTTCAGTATCTAACCCATTACTCCATAGATACGCATTATTTTGCATTTAATTTATTCATCCGCTAAAGAAAGTACTTCAAAATTTATAAGATCATGAATATGTATCATAAGAAATATTTTCTATATTCTAGAAGATGGTATCTTAAAGCAGGTTGAAAGTAAAGCAGAATGTGCCTTAAGACGCATTCTGCTTTACTTTCAACCTGCTTCAAGCAGTCACCTGCCACAAATACTAGAAACAGACTATGAAGTAAAAGGTAGAACAGGGCAGATAAATTTCGAAAGGCTCTTTTTTTGGACATTGTATGAAATTTAGGCATGAAAAGGCTTTTCTGTGAATGACAGATTTAAATAGTAGATGTATTTTACCTCCTCCCTCTCTTTGAACTTGGTGGCAAACTCTGCTGATACAGGTACACTGAGATCTGAATACTGAAACAATAAACACATAAAGTAACAACTCTGCTTCAAGGTGACTCTTAGAATTAATGTGCAGCATTACGCAAAGGTGACAGCCTAATGCCAGATGAACTATACAAGATTTCTGCTATAGATCAGTGCTGAATTATACCTCTCTAAACCCCTTTATTCAACAATCCACAAAAGTGTCACAAGTCAATATTCATTATGGTGTAGAATACAGATCTATGGTAGGTTAAAGCAAGATGAAAATAAAGCAGAAAGCTCCTTTCTGCTTTGCTTTCATTTTGCGTCTAGCTTTATCCTGCCATTATCACTGGTTGGTATAGGTAATTTGAACTTAACGTTTAAACTGCAAGCAGGAAAATCCTAACAGAAGACCTCTCATAGCCAACCATTTTCTTAACCTAGAAAAGGTTTCAGATTTCAAAGATTTCTCTTTGTTTTACAAGACAGCATTGAACCAGGGCTCCAGATTAGAGGGGGTAAACTGTGCAGAACAAATCCAACAGTTTCTCACTCATTTCAACACCAAATCCTATAGTGTTACTACTCATTAGAATCATCTCGAAGAGACGAGTCTAAAAAGTAGTGACACCGTAGGGTTTAATACAAAAATAAAGATTTACGTTTTTGGAAATATTCCCCTTATCTGAAGCTCTGTGAACTATTATTTATTGACAGTACCTGTTGTCTATTTCCTCTCTTTGTAATCAATGTGAACTTGATTGTTGTGTCAATCACAGGCTCTATAGTCAACTCTGTAAAACAACCAAAACGTTACAGTGGAGATGTTATTTTCTCCAATTAACCCTTTCACTCTCAAAAACGCCATAAAGCCCATTTGCAAACAGTTTGGGTCCTGATCAGACGCCGTGTAAGGGGGCATCTAATCAGGACCCAAATTATTTGACACTCTTATTGATATTTATTCAGTCATACAATCTTAAATCTAACTTTGAAACGTGTCTTGCAGACAACAATATTGAAGCAGACGACAATAAAGAGGTGAAGGGGTAAGAATCTCCCCAGTAATTTGATCATGAAAGGATTGAACGATTTTATACTCAAACAATTAATCTTATTGTTACTAATTTGGAGGTACATCAGACATCTTGTTATCATACTACAAAATACTACAAACATTTTGTCAATCAGGTTAAAAATAAATTTTCAGACATTTTCAAAAACTTGTGATTTTAAGCATCAGGATATTTGGGCACAGCTCACTCTTCCCTGGTTATACTTAGGGTGATTAACTCTTTCCCCAATAGAAGCGCCTTTTAGCGCATTTAATTTATGCCTCCACTGAAGAAAATTAAATGGTTCCATTTTATACCATTTTAAATATGCAAAATAAAAAATATTTCCTATAACCTAGCAGATGGAAATCTTAAAGCAGGCTAAAAGTAAAGCAGATTGCGCCTTAAGGCGCACTCTGCTGTAATTTCAACCTGCTTTAAGTAACCACCTGTGTTCGAAACCAGAAACAGGCTGAATGATTTTATTAGCAACCCTAAATATAGACGACAGTATTAATCAATAAGTTTGAAGACATCAACTTACCAAATTTCTTCTTGCTTCCCTTCAGGTTAACAGGGACAGGGACATCAAACTGTGGCACTTTCAGAGACTCGCTGTTTCGTGCCTTAGAAGTGTCCTCCATCATTTTATCAAAGGCTGTCATGAAATCATTGTCTTCTGGGCATTCAATACGCTTTGGCCCATTCTTCATCACCAGCACCTAAAATATTTATATGTGACAGAATAGGTAAAGAGATTGATCTAAATGAATATCAAATTCAAGATTATACTGAAATAAAAATGACTTGAAGTTTCATATAGAATGTTTACAAAATAATCAAAAGGCGACTAGATATGTGTCTATGTCTGTAAGATAAATCTGATGCCCCCTAGTTGAATTGACAGTAATTGCAAAAACCTTGAAGCAGATCAAAATCCTGACCACATGCACAGCTGTAGTAAACGTACAAACATTCTGCCAAATTTTATGGTTGTAGCTTAACCCATTACCCCATAAATACGCCTTTTTACGCCTTTAATTTATTCCTATACGAAAGAAAATAGTTCCAATATATACCGTTATAGATAAGAATCATAAGAAATATTTTTTATATTCTAGCTGATGATAGTTTAAAGCAGGCTGAAAGTAAAGGCACATTCTGCTTTACTATCAACTTACCACCTGTCTTCAAAACTAGAAACAGGCTATGGGGTAATGGGTTAAAACTGTATGAGGAGTAAAAACAGGGGTAAAACAGTATCCCCCTTACTTATTGTCACGGTGACATAAAAATATTGCACCAAGAATATTTCTACTAGAGGACCCCAGGGTTTTACAGTAACAGAAGATACATGTACTCAAATAAACCAATCAGCCATTTCCACTCCTACCTCATCTTCATCCATGTCATGGTCCGTGTCCATATACTCATCATCTGCATCTTCATCATTCTCTGTCCTCTCACCATCCCTCTCACTATCAGAACCAGTGTGCTCCTGAAACAATTTATATATAAAACATATATCTACATGGAAGATATAACCATCACTAGGGACCTTAGCAGTATTTCCACTTGAGCATATACAGTACAACCCCTCGATTACGACCACTACATTGTGTCAAATATTAGTTGTTTAAGACAGATGACAGTTTAATACAATGTGGAAGTGAAACAGAAAGCTCCTACAGGAGCTTTCTGTTTCACTTTCATATTGTTTTAAGCTGTTGCCTGTCTTTTATACAGACAATTAGCCATCTTTTTAGTGGTCGTTTTAGAGAGGTTCTTCTGTAAAACATAACTATATTTCAAAACATGAATGTATAACCATCACTAAGGACCTTAGCAGTATTTCAATTTTAGCATATACTACTAGAAGTAATAGCTTTGACTTGTCAGATTATATTGAAATATTTCTTGACTTTGCAAAGGAGACATTTACATTTCAGCAGTAGTAACGCCTTTATATCTACTATCCTGTCTTGATAAAGATTACAGTGTCATAGAAAATGTTTCTTACATCTTGATAAGGGGCTGCTTAAAGACATTTCCTCAGTCCTTTGATGGACTTCCCCCAATTGTTCTCACTAGGCGTGAAAATACATGTACCTGGTTTGGTGTTACCACCGAAAGTAGGTCAGGAAATGTCTTTAACCCATTACTCCATAAACATGCATTTTTAATTAATTCATTCTTCCACTACAGAAAATAGTTCTAATTTATGCAGTCATAAATATGTACGATAAAAAATATGTTTTTTATATTAGAAGATGATAGCTAAAACCAGGCTGAAAGTAAAACAGAATGCGCCTTCAGGCACATTCTGCTTTACTTTCAACCTGCTTTAAGTGGTCACCTATTTTCAAAACTATCAACAGACTATGAGGTATTGGGTTAATAAAACAGGCTAATATAAAGCAGAAAGCCCCTACAGGATAAAAAAAAGTTCTTTATTACAACCTTACAGTGGAGAAGATGTTATTCTTTCCTGATAAACATGTTTACGCTAAAACTAGTATTTCCATTGCAAACAAGTTGGAGCCAGGTCAGACGCCGGGTTACCTGGCATCTGATCAGGCTCCAAACTGTTTGCCTATCATATTAACATGAATAGTCAGTATTGTCAAAAACTTGTCTTTTTCTATGTTTTATTGCAATGCGTTTGCGTTTTCGATTGAGTTTAAACGAGAAAGAACAAGCACCTTAGAGCTGATATCTCCTGCCGCAGCGATTGTCCAGAAGAAAGTGGCAAACTTTATTGTGGGAGGAAGGGGCAAATGGTGATCACCTGTCTTTAAAGATCAACATTCAAAAGCTTTTTACAAAGTTTTATAAAATCCATTCAATTTTGTACATTTTAAAGCCTAAACAATACAAAAAATAAAGCCGTTTGTAGCATTATAAATCTAAGTATGACAGGGGCAGGTAACTCTTGATTCAAATTCAACAGTAATTAAACACTTTCAAGAACTTATAATTGTGTGCAAGTATTATTAAAAAAAATTCAGAACTGTAGAATTTACTAGAGTGTAAACACATTTTCAACTCATCAAGGGCAGAGTATTCTTGACTAATTTGCACTAATTGAACTCATTCTATAAATAATAGCCATATATGATTTAATTTGTTTTTCAAAATCCATTCACATTTGTACACAATAGCATGTAAACAATAAAGCCATGTTGAGCATTACTAAGTACATAAAGGGCAGATAACTCTTGCCACAAAGTATCCTATTTTGACAATAATTGCTACCCTTATATTTATATACATCAGGGTTCCCGCTGGCCATCGCCAACGGCGCCATTTGCGCAAAAAAAATAATTCTGGCGACAGAAATTTCGAATCGGCGAAAGTGTCTGGCGCCGAGAAATTTCGGAATTGTCGCCATATAATAGTACAGTTTAATTTCTCGCCGACTGTAAAAATCTTAAAATTGGCTTCAGAGTTCAGCTAATCCATAGACACGCTTAGCCTATCACCAAACTCTACTGATGCGTGTAAACACGTTACGCAATCGTCGATAACTGCATGTGTAATGGCAGGCTGCCAAACAATGTTTGACCACACGCGCCGAGATTGCTTTTAATGTGTTGTAGATCTAATTGGTTATCAAAAAAAGTGATTGACAGGTTCGCCCCGAATCGGAGACGTTTACAACGACAATTTTTAGAAGCGGTGATGCGAAGGATAAAGATCTATGTCGCCGATACGGGTCGGATTAAAATCAGATAATTATCCGTAAGTTCTGGACAAACACACAATTTATATGATAGCTGATCAGAATTTATCATTCATGAATTGATTTCCACCACAAAAAACTTTGTATATTCACGTAACAGAAAAATACTTCGAAAATGAGACCGTTACAAAATGACGGGGCGCCGTAACATTTGCTACGAGAACTACGTATATTTTGTTAGTCTAAAAAGTATTCCCCAGCGCCGTTTTCTAACAATCAATTAAAATTAAACATTGGACCTAAATTCTTCTGTTTGTTACATACGATTTGTGCAAATGTGTAATTATTAAGTTAGGTTTTACAACCAATTACGCTCGTAAAATTGTGTTGCAATCAGTTTTCGCGGTAGAAAATTAAGACGCGTTATTTCGTTGTTAAAACCACACCCACTTTATGGCGCTAGTAAATATCGTCTGCAACCTTTGTCATCTGCAACAATTCTCAGAGTTAATTTTTGTGCATTTTTTTTCCAGAAAATATCAGTGTCAAACAGTTTGTATCTATATAAGATGACGCGCGTCTCATCTTGATCCATACTGTATGCATAATTTAATGAATAACAGATTGTTAAGTTGCTTACTCTTTCTAGATCTACTCCATAGATAGAAATCTAGACCATTTGAACTACTTCATTTATTCTCTCAAGAAAATAGATATAGTTCCAGTTTACCTTTACTAGTCATGAATGAATAATATACATATAAGAACCATAAATAGGCATAATAAATAGTTCTTATATCCTAGCAGATGTTAGATCTAACTTAAAGCAGGCTTAAACTTAAACTTTCAGCCTAGATGCTAGAATAATAGGCCCATGTCAGTATTATAAAAAGTATATCTCTGGGTGAAAATTGTCTAGAGCTGTCTTTGTGGTCAATAGACTTATCTATTCACTGATTTAAAAAAAATCGCGAAAAAGGTGTGGCGAAAAAAGCTCCCTATTTGGCACCCCAATCTCCCTATTAAAATTACCAAATCTCCCTATTTGGGTCCAAGAAAATACATAAAAAAATGGCGAAAAATTTGGCTCCAAAAATATTATTTTGGCGCAAACTTTTTTCATTTGGCGCAAGAAAATTTTAAGACAGGGCGAACCCTGTACATCATGACTGTGTAAGTTAAATCAAAATCCATTAAAGACTGTAGTTTCTAGATGGTAAAAACTGTTAAATAAGTTTTTTTTGACTCATCAAGGGCAGATAACTGTTGACTAGTTTCTCCGTTTTCAAAAATGATAACAATTATTTGAAAACTAATAGCCATACATAGTTTAAGAATTTGTTTTATCAAAATTCATGCATATTTATAGATACTAGGATGTAAACAATTTTAAAATAAAGCATTTTCTATCATTTCAAAGTACATCAAGGGCAGATAACTATTGCCACAAGTATCCTTTTTTGACAATAATTGCACACCTTCAAGAACTTTTACTCATAGACATCGTGTGCAAGTATCATTTAAATCCATTCATAATTGTAGTTGCCAGAGAGTAAAAACAGTTAAATATGGCTTTTTTTACTTATCAAGGGCAGATAACTCATGACTAATTTCTCCGTTTTCAACAATAATCAAATTCATTAAGAAACTAATAGCCATACATAATTCAAGAAAGTTTTTTCAAAAATCCATGCATATTTATAGGCTCTAGTATGTAAACAATACCAAAATAAAGCATTTTCTAGCATTTCTAAGTATATCAAGGGCAGATAACTCTTGTCACAAGTATCCTTTTTTTACAATAATTGCACACCTGCAAGAACTTGTACTTATAGACAATGTGTGCAAGTATAAACAAAATATGTTGAATACTGTAGTTGCTAGAGTGTAAAAACTGTTAAATATGGCATTTTTAACACGAAAAGGGCAGATAACTCATAAATTCCTAAAATTTTCTGAAAAAAATTTGATTTCCCACGGTGCTCCTATGATGACAAATAAGTATATCAAGTTTAATCCAAATCTGTTTATAGGTTTCGGAGATACAGTTGCGGACGGAAAACGTGACGGACGGACGGACGGCATTTTTAACACAAAAAGGGCAGATAACTCATAAATTCCTAACATTTTCTGAAAAAAAATTGATTTCCCACGGTGCTCCTATGATGACAAATAAGTATACCAAGTTTAATCTAAATCTGTTCATAGGTTTCGGAGATACAGTTGCGGACGGAAAACGTGACGGACGCACGCACGGACAGCCGGACGGACGGACCTAAAACAGTATCCCTCTGCCTTTCGGCAGGGGATAATAAAGTCTTCTCCACTGTATATGCCACAAAAGTCCAATTGATTCTCCATGTCAAGTTGACAACCCACCTGAGGGCCCTGGGATCCTGTCTGGTCTGTGTTATCTGTTTGACTCTGACTCTCCTCCTGACTTGGTTCACTGTCCATGTCATCTTGGGTCTTCTCTGTCTGACTCATATCACCTATAAGTACACATGCTGAACACTTACTTTCAGGCTATCAGCAACTACATTAAGTATGATGGAAATGGAGAAAATTTATTCGAGGGTAACTAGAAGTAAATGTTTTTTCAACAAAATGCCCATATTTGGCAACAAAAACAATTCTGTTGTTGAGACAGTTAAAACACAATATTCTAACACACTTCGCGCACGCCCCTATAGAAACAAAGAAGGGACGTATCTGTCTTTGAATTCTCAATAAACACTCACGCGCTGTAACGTCTAACGTGACATCATATGGCTTCGAAAATAAGGAAGCCATGAAATGTAGCGCCGTTGCTTTGGTGCACATTAAGGTTAAATTATGTGTTAGAACGAAATAATAAATTAATACCCGTGTTTTATCTTGCAATCGAACGCGGGTAGTCATTGAGATGCTTGTAATTAAACCACTCGGCCAAAAGGCTTCGTGATTAAATTACTACACATCTCAACTCCTACCAGTGTTTGATTGCACAATAAAACACTGGTATAAATTTATTGTTTCTTAAACAAAACCTGCAATATATATTGCACATTATTGTTGTTTGAAATGTTCAATTTTAGCATATTAGAGATGTGTTTGGCGGTTTGCATTAGATTTATAGCAGGTCTTTAAATAATGTGTACAAATATAAATATGAAAATACAATACCTTACAGTACTTTACCAATCAAGTAAATTGTAAGACAGAGGGAGAAAAGCCTAAACATGCCCCAAGGTAATAAACCTTTTGAGTTGAGTCAAAGATCTTTTTCAAGCATTTTATTGGTCAAATTTGAGCTTTTGCTCAGCAAAAGCTCAAATCTGACAAATCAAATGCTTGAGAATGATCTTTGACTCAACTCAAAAACTTCAAAACCTTGGACCCTGCTCAGCAAAAGCTCAAATCTGACAAATCAAATGCTTGAGAATGATCTCGGACTCAACTCAAAAGCTTCAAAACCTTGAACCCTGGGAATCAAGTTTTCTACTTACTTGTTTCGTCAGCCTCTGGTATCATGGCAAGATTCCCATCCTCGGCCTCACTCCCCTCATTGTCTGCGGAGTCAGTCACCGGTAATATGGAAGCTAGAAATACCAACAGACAAGTTATCAACAATCGAGCTTCCTTCTTTAACCCATTACCCAATAAATATGCCTTTTTACGCCTGTAATTCATTCCTCAACTGAAGAAAACGTTTCAATCAATACAGTCTTGAATATGCATCATAAAAATATTTTCTGTATGCCATCAGATAGTAGCTTAAAGCAGACTGAAAGTGAAGCAGAATATGCCTTAAGGCATATTCTGCTTTACTTTCAGCCTGCTTTAAGTGGTCAACTATTTTCAATACTAGACATAGGCTATGGTGTAATGGGTTAAACAAATTACTCCTTAGATACGCATTTTTATGCATTTAATTTATACCTCCACTGAAGAAAATAGATCCACCTTATACAGTCATGAATATGTATCATATGTTATAGTTTCTTTATTCTAGCAGATGGTAGCTTAAAGCAGACTGAAAAGGAAAGCAGAATGCACCTAAAGGTCCCCTATCTTCAATACTAGAAACAGGCTATTGAGTAAAGGCTTAACCTTTTCCTCCCCAGATTCAGATTGTACAAGACATTGTACCTATTTTGTGTTTATATTCATTCTCCAGATCTTCACAGCCCTTAGAGGCTTCCTCAAAGTTCTGACTAAGCTTCAGTTTAGGCCGCACTGCCTCAGTCGTATCATGGAACAAGTTCTCAATATCAACAGGGAATGGACAGTTATCAGACCAAACTGCAGAACTCTTCTTGAACCAGTAATACCTCTGTAAGAAACAAAAGACATCATAAAGATTTAATGCAAACAAAACCATAAGTAAAGTAAATCTGCAAATAGTGTCTACAGTAAAACCTGTCTATAGCAACCAATAAATTGTGTCAATTAGTAGGTGTTTGACAGGTGACTGCTTAAAGCAAAGTGACAGTAAAACAGAAAGCTCCAACAGAGCTTTCTGTTTTACTGTCATCTTGCTTTAAGCAATCATCTGTCTTTGAAACATTCAATTGGCCTGCGTTTTAGTGGTCGTAACGAACAGGTTTTACAGTACTTGAGACAGATACACTCAATAACTGCAAATTGCTTATGTTAAACATAACCATATTTCAAAGTTAAAACATTTTAAAGCCAAGGTTAAACTTTGAATTATCGGTCTGTTTGACTTCAGTGAGCTTTGGTTATTAGAATTCAACAGAAGAAATATAGATAAATATGATTTTATGTGAGTTAGAGTTGTCGAATTACAGTTGCAGTGATTCCAATATACCTTCCCCCCCCCCCCCCCCCCCCCCCCCCCCACACACACACACACTCTCTCCCCATACACATAGCTTCAAACTTTATTTAAATTCTAAGTTATTAAAATCTATAATGACATCACCGTTGCAAAGGATGCTCTGCTGTCAGAAATCACATGACTTGACAAACCGACATTTATTGTACTTTGGGGATGTGTTTTTTTCTCTCATGTTTTGTATCCTGATGAAGACTTGAATAAGGACGAAACCGGTAGATCAATAAATGTTTTGTCTACTAGAATGGTGCCATCCTGATGAAGACCTGAATAAGGACGAAACTGGTAGATCAATAAATGTTTTGTCTACTAGAATGGTGCCTGTAGTTATTCACATCCAACCTTTCCTCTTAATGATTTATTTAAAAGAGGAATATAAATAGTGTAACTTGGTGAAAAAGTTGTGACTCAAGAGGAGTATAAATAGCACTTTAGTAAACTGAGTAAACTTCATTAAAACAACCCAAGGTGGTTTATTATTCTAACCTGGAAGTATATCAGAAAGCAGTCTAGCTTCTTCTTACTGGAGCCTTTATCAAAGTACTGGCCACATGTCTCTAGTACTGTACACACTAACCGAATCCTAAACAGGTGTTCTGGTGGATCAAGATGTGTAGGTTCTGTCTCTTAAAAACAAAACAAAATACCAATACAGCTTATATCAATCATTTTTACCAAATTCTTACCAATAATTTTACTAAAGAAAAATATTAAAGACACTATTATACATTTTAATTAATTACTCAATAAAAACACCTTTTTACGCCTTACATTTATTCCTCCACTGTAGAAAATAATTATAATCTATAGTCATTAATATGCACCTACTGAATAATGGCTCTTTCAGATTCATCTAGAAAATTACTAGCCATTGTTTTCCTGTCTTTTTACCTTTTATGTCAGTCAGTTGCAATCCTTCACCTTCACCTATCCCATAGTCTGGAGGACCGTAGGGGCACTACAGATGACCTGGCAACCAGCTCCTTCCATTCCGTTCTGTTTTCAGCTTTCCGCACCGTTTCCTTCAGACCCATGCCTGTCAAATCTGCAATGTTGTCTTCCCAACGTTTTCTTTGTCGAACTCTTCTTCTCCCTCCGCTTACTGTGCCTTGTAGAATGGTCTTTGAGAGTCCTGAAGATCGTGTAACGTGACCGTACCATCTCAGCTTCCGCTTTTTCACAGTTGTCAGCAAATCCTCAAATGGTCCAATGGTTTCCCTTATCCTGCAGCAGACTTCTTCATTTGTGATGTGCTCAGTGTATGATATACACAATAGTTTCCTGAAGCACCTCATCTCCAGTGCGCTTATCATGCGTTCCAAATCTGCGTTCAAGGTCCAAGATTCACTTGCATACATGAATATGGACATCATCAGTGCACGCATAAACCTTATTTTTGAGCTGAGGCTTATGCTTCGGTCATCCCATATTGGCTTCAGCTTTGCAAGTGCTGCTGTGGTCTGTGCTGCTCTTGCAAGTATCTCCGGCTTTGGTCCTTGATCGCTGACTATGGCACCCAGGTACTTGAAACTATCAACACAACCCATATATCTGTGCTGATGCCATTGGTATTGTTGGTCATGATCTTTGTCTTCTCTGCACTAATTTGCATGCCATAGTTGGTAGATGACTCATTTAGGCATTCCACTAGCTTGACTAACTCCTCCTCCTTCCCAGCTAGGCCATCTATGTCATCAGCGAAGCGTAGATTCGTTATTATCCTTCCACCGAGTTGCAATAGCTTTAGATAAATGGAAGTATTTGAAGTGCTTATGTTTCCTTCACGCACCATATTGTGACTGCTCATCAGAAATTTTCTTTGGGGGTCAATTCAAATATATTTACATTAACCCTGTAAAGTCTTTATGTAATCGTATTAAAAATTTGAAGGTCATCCCTCGATGAACCTACAATTCGAAACTGGTTTTAGCCAGTTCGGATTTTCCTATTACTACCTGGGCCAAGGACACTAATTACAATTTACTCTTTAAACACCATGGACATATTTAGAATATATTCATTATATTTGCAAACAGTGTAGACCCTGATCAGAGGGCTCCTACACTGTTTGCTAATTTGGAGCAGTATTTATTATACCACCCAGAATTCCAAGTAGACTGGTTCATGTTTTGGTAACTAATTTGATCCACAAGGGAATTTATTAACCCACAAGAGTTACTTTTTGTTGAAAGAGTTAAGATTGGAAACCATGAGACTCTCCTCTTACCTATAGTTGCTACACCAAATGTTATAAATGAGTAGAGTGTTTTGAAGACCACGGCAGACTCCACCATCCTGTAGTTATACAGCTCTCCCAGGTATTTGGAACAGCTCACTCTCCGCTGGTTATACTTCGGGTGATTAATCTGATAATAAGAGAGAGCTGTTAGATCTGCTATTCTGTGTACAGTTGTCACATTAAAAACCTTCTATCTAAACCTCCATGTCCTTGTATAGGACCTTTCTGCTAAGAATATCAACTAATAATGCAATTTATTAACTACATAACTTAATAAATACCTTGAAAGAAAATATTATAGTATGTGTTCATTTTACAGCTATCATTTATCAGAAGTGAAAAATCAATTCAAAAGAAAGGATGGCAAGGTTTAATATAAAACTGATTTCAACAATAATGCTGTTGGAACAGACGTAGCTTACATTAGCTGCGCCTGATCTGGATTCAAACTGTTTGTCACTCGTCATTATTTTTCTGCCATTGCAATCAGTGAAAAGGTTAAATATAAATGGCTAGTTTGGGGAACATTGGCAAGCAATGTTGTAAGGAGGGAATCGTTGTTTGGAGACCCAATGTAGGGAGGGAATACATTACATACTTCCATTCCAAGTCTGATATCCTCCAATACTCCATCCACTACTTGTATGGCCACAGTCTCCTGAAGAACAAGAAATATTGGTGAAACACAACTGCAACCAGGCACCATACTATGTTTGAATTTCAAGAGCAAGTCCATATTATTGTGGTATTGTTGGAAAGACCTTGATGCAAACACACAAATATGAAGTCTCTATCAAAATTATGGCAAAGGTTAAGTTCAACCAATTTGACCTCTAAATGACCTTGACCTTTGTCTGACAGGTCCTAAAACTAATCTTATCATCTTATTTGTCAATATTTGTTCATTTTTTTTTATTTCCACATAATATAAATGGACTTTATAGTCCATAAATACTGTGTAAATGCCCATTGACACTTTAATCCACAAACACACCTTTATGATGCCTTTAGTTTCCGCTGAAAGAGATAGTCAACACTTTATACAGTCATGAATATTGAACCATAGAAATATTATCAATATTCTAGCAGATGGTAGTTTAAAACAGGTTGAAAGTAATCCAAATGCACCTTAAGGTGTTTTTTTAAACTAGAAACTGGCTATGGGGTAAAATGTTAAATCAAACGTACATGATATGGGGCTATCCCTGCCAGCAGGTTGGCAGCACAGTGGATGGAGTTGTAGCGGATGTTCCACACAGCTATCAGGCACTTTGTAGTGTAGAATGCTATCTGTAAAATCATGACAATCATGTAAGTAATCCTCAACTAGAGCTCAAGAAAAGGGGAGTATTTTTAAATTTTAATATCTTTATTTCTGCATCAAAACCTATGGTGTCACTTTTTAATTTTTCTCCTTGAGACGATTCTAATGAGTAGTAACACCATAGGATTTGGTGCTGAAATGAATGAAAAAATGTTGAATTTGTTCAGTTTACTCCCTCTTATCTGGAACCCTGCTTGACTATATTGAAATGTATACTGAAATTACCACTTTACATTTACGTTCCTGGAGTTTTTCATACTTTAACAAACATAAAACAAGTTTAGAGGGCTCTTTCAGGAGTTCTCTGATCAGGGTCTACACTGTTTGGAAAGGACAAGTGGGTACACTGTTGTAAGTGACGAGTATACTCGTTGCTAGGGATTAACGAATTAAAGCTTTTTAGTGTACTTCTATGTGGTATTAAGGGCTAATATTTTCTGTATCCTGCATGTAGCAGATTTATTCTAGACACATTTTATGTAGACTAACTATGTTATCAAATGAACCAACACATACCTCAGAATCATCCCAGTTTAATTTCCTTATTTGTCGTAACACCTGTAATAGAGAGAAAGGTACATACAGCCAAAACATGTGTATACAATCATTTAACCCATAACTCTATAAATACACCTTTTTACGCCTTTTGTATTCCTCCACTAAAACAGTCATGAGAGTGCACTGTAAGAAATATTTTCATTATCCTAGCAGATGGTAGATTGAAGCAGGTTGAAAGTAAATCAGAATGTGCCTTAAGGCACATTCTGATTTACTTTCAACCTGCTTTAAATGTTGACTAGAACAGGCTATGGAGTAAAGGTTAATTAAGAAATGTGGGGAGATCTAGGACAGATTACTGCTTTCAAGAACATGGCCAGCTTAATTGAGTAAATCTGTCTAATATTAGTCTATCTTTTGCTCCTTCTTTGTTATGATGATGATTTTACGTCACTTTCAACAGTATTTTAATTATTTCGCTCTCCTTCTTTGTAGCAAGACCAAAGCCTCTACATTTGTTATTAAGAATCATATCCTTTCCTTTTTCTTATGTTCATATGACACGACTCAATGGGTAGAAATTATTCTTAATGTCCTACACAAACCCACAAGACAATCGAATCACAAGAAAATAGATCCTATCCTTTACCTTTTCTGTAGTAACCTTGGAGAGATCTTTAAACAACAGTTTGCGGATGTACTCATGCATGGGTGGGCGGATTTTGAGGACTGCCTGAGGGGTGTCAGGAGGATTGCTGTAATAGTAGGCATTCTCTATCATGGTGGAGTACCGACTGTCCATCATGAGCGCTGCCTTCTTCCGCATCATCACATCCTATTATAAAAGAACAACATACTGTCAAACTTGATTTCTATCATCAAGTAACTCATAAACCTTTTACTTCATAAACACAAATCTTCATACCTTCAATTTATTCCTCCAATGAAGAAAATAGCTCAAATTTATACAGTGATGAATATGTATCAAAAGAAATGTCTTCTATATTCTAGCAGATGGTAGCGTAAAACAGGATGAAAGTAAAGCAGAAAGGTGCACTCTGCTTTACTATCAACAATCTTTATGTAGTCACCCGTTTTCAAAGCTAGAAACAGCTAATTAACTCTTTGCATGTCGAGTAATTTTTTCGTCTGCAACAATTGTCATCTGCTTCTGTTCTAAAATTAGAATTTTTCAAAATTTCTTTTAAATTCAGTGTCAGAATGGCAAACAATTTAGATCCTGATGAGACGCCGCGTTACGCGGCGTCTCATCTGGATCCAAACTGTTTGCAAAGGTTATGCCTGTCACAGCTATATCCGCCGCTAGTGTGCAAAGAGTTAAGTAAAGGGTTAGAAATGGACTAGACTAAAATTTATTCTGGAAAAGCCCATTTGAAGTTTCAGGGAGGAAAGAGTTAAGTAACCAAGACAGGAGTGATTGAGGAGTCAGCCGTACCAGATAAACTCTAGTTCTGTGGTGAGAGTCTGGTGATCTGTAGAAGAATCTGCCACATGTCTCCAGAAGGGCACAGGCCATCTCTATGTTGTGATGGGAAAAATCAAACAGCAACATCTGAAACAAACACATTACAGCGGGTTGAGGGAATGGTGGACAGTTAACCCATTATCCCATAAATATGCCTTTTTATGCTTTATAGTTTATTCCTCCACTGAAGAAAATAGTTTATTCAGTCAAGAATATGTACCATAAGAAATATTTTCTTTATCCTAGCAGATATTAGCTTAAGTGGTCACCTATCTTCATTCCTAGAAACAGGCTATGGAGTTAGATATCTTGCTGAAACAAGGAATCAATTTGAGGCTAAGGTCCATGTATTGCAATGAGAACAAGAGCCCCATGGGGCATATGTTGCCAAGTTAAAGTCTACTTTCAGTCCGAATGACCGCTCAGCCGACTGTACATATACTCCCCTGATCATTGAGCCATCTTGCCTATGAGCACTGCTAACATATGGCGCAGTCAAATGCAGCCGCAGTACCGACTCAGACCCTTCACAGGTACCCATTTTAACCCCTGGGTGGAGAGGAGCAATTCGCGGTACATGTCTTGCTCAAGGACCATTGGGCCACTACCGCTCACCTTTGGCTCAGGTGAGCTAAAAGGTGTAAGAATGAAAATTAAATGTCGCTGTTAAATCTTAAAAGACGCTGTTGAACATATCTGAAAAGCAACACCATAGTCTGACTTTTGCTCATTGCCCATATCTGATACAATTTACTTATTAGTTTACTATGTATCCACACTTCCAAAGCTAATTATTGTCTCAGAGACAACTAAATTAATGTTTTAAAAGCCACAATACGTGACATTGTATCTCCTTTACTGGCAATGGTCAAAGTGTCTTATTTGCAAACAGTTTGGATCCAGTTCAGACCCAACAATGACATAATGCAGCATCTGATCAAGGTCAAAACTACTAGTATCAATACAGTAAAACCCCTCTATTACGACCACTAAAATTAAGGCTAATTGTTTGTATAAAAGACAGGTGACAGCTTAAAGCAAGGTTACAGTAAAACAGAAAGCTCCTACAGGAGCTTTCTGTTTTACTGACACCTTGCTTTAAGCAGTCACCTGTTCTTAACCCCTAATAATTAACACAATTTAGTGGTCGTAATAGAGGGGTTTTACTGTATTTTAAAACATTTCAATTTCACATAAAATTGGAGACATCGATTTTTCACACACAATAGTTTGGCAGGGAAAAAGTAAACTTACCTTCAAGCAATGAAGTGCATCTGTCTTGGGGAATAACTTAAACTTTACAAGTTCCCCTGTGAAAAAAATAGAATACTGCAATAGTTAACATTTATAGAACAGAAATAATAAATGTATGCATATCAAAAAGAACTTGTTTCTTGAAAACAACAAGATTGTTTGTGAAACACTATCCCCATGATGTGACCATAACCTCTAAATGACCTTGACCTTGGTCTGATATAACCCAACTTGTACTGAGCACAAAGGTTTCTTGAGTTGAGTACACATGCCAAATATGAAGTTTCTATCCCAGGTATTTCAAAAGTTATGGCCAAAATTAAAATCAGTATAAAAACTATGCTATCACATCGTATAGCAATGTACGCCTTGTTATTAGCAGTGTTTTATGAAATGTATATAATTGTACATGTACATTCTTAACATTTAATATACAATGGTAGCATCTTATGAGATATTTCCTTGAATATCTCAATCTGTTTATCTCCTATTTACACGTAAGGTAATAGGGTTGACTACACATGCACTTACCTATATATCTTACTGTTTTAAGTTTCGACTCAATATTTATTTGGTCCTTCTTTCGAACCTGCAAACCAGATATTGCTGTTATAAGTATTCTACAACATGACATAATATTCCCATATATGTAATTATGAAATGACACAACACTTTGATTAAAACTATAACTCTTACCATATTAGCGGCAGATATGTGCCATAGTGATTACCTTGACAAATAGTTTGGATCCTGACGAGACGCCACATTACTTGGCGTCTCGTCAGGATTCAAACAGTTACCCAGCATGTAGAATTTAACAATCAATACCTATGAATAATCTGTGGTTGTTGAATGTCGAAACAAAACTATTACTCTGGTCAGTACAATTGTATAACCAAACTCACTATTCAAATGTAACACTTATTTTCAACATTAAGTAATAGTTAGAGGTTATTTCATAGCTTCTTAATAATTAAGAAGCCAAAAAATGAGGGAGCCTTGCGACCGAATGTGGCTTCTTAATTATTAAGTGCTATGAAATAAACTCTAACCATTTTAGTGTTTGACCCGCCCACATATGACGTCACTGGCATGTCATTACCATATTTTTCTCCGCCGACAGATGTTTACACAGCCTGTTACATATATGTGTTTTATTACGTGTCGAAGCAACATGGTGCATGACAATTCATGTAACAAATTGCGTCAAGAAAATGGTTATCTTCAAAACCGACGGGAAAAGGATAGTAACTGATGTTTAAAGTGTAACAGAACACATATTTGAAATATATCTCATACAGGTTGCGCTAATTAATACAGCATACATTAATGCAGAAAGTTTCAATAGGAAATTTCTGCATTAGTTTTACCCAGCATTAAGCAATCCCCTGAAAGATATCTCAATGATATCCATGTGTATCATTAATAACAGGAGGTTGCTTAATGTAGCATAAAATAATGCAGAAATCTCCAATAGGAACTTTCTGCATTAGTTTTGTCCAGCATTGAGCATTAACAGGCAAACTAAAATTCACACTTGAGCCTTGAGTACAGGTGGTTGCTTAATGTAGCATGAAATAATGCAGAAAATTCATAAATGAGCTTTCTGCATTATTTTGATCTTGCATTAAGCAGTCGCCTGTCTTTAGCGTTCTCGCCACGACTTCATTTTCAAGATTGACAATGGTTTGTAGATGTTGGTGTTTTTATAACGGTAAGAATTCTGTTTTAATTATATTGTGTGTTTTCTTTTTCTTATTCCCCACTCCTAAAGATACAGGTGTCAGCTTAATGCAGGACAAAAGCACAGCAGAAACTACTCTATAGTACTACATTAACTCTTTCCTTCCTGAAACGTTAAATGGACAATTCCATTTTCCATTTTAGTCTAGTCCATTTCTGACTTTTAAGGGTTGTTTTTGTCCATGTTTGGCATAATGACAAACAGTGAAGACCCTGATAAGAGGGCTCCTTCTGGAGCCCACTGATCTGGGTTGTCACTGTTTGAGCAGGACAAGTGTACTATTCACATGTACACCGTTTGAAAATGATGCCTATATGCGGGACTAGGGTTCAAAGGGTTAAGCATTTCCATGTCTATGCTTCAAGAAAGAATGGCGAACTAACATAAGTTTAACTGCAAAGTGAATGTCAGTGAGGTACAGTGAAACCTCTCTATAATGACCACTAAATGAATTTCATTATTTTAACTTTAAAGCAGGTGGATGCTTAAAGAAAGGTGAAAGTAAAACAGAAAGCTCCTGTTTGCTTTCTGTTTTACTTTCACCTTGCTTAAGCTGCCACCTGTCTGTCTTTCATAAACCTATTAGCCTTATTTATAGTGGTTGTAATAGAGAGGGTTTACTATAGTTCTGTCAGCAAAAACAATTTAAAATGTATATAAAGCAGCCAGAGGGAGTAAGCTTATAACAAATCCAACACTTATTTAAGCACCAAATCCTATAGTGTAGCTACTCATTAGAACTGCCTTGAAGAGATGATTGTAATGAGTACTGACAACATAGGGTTTATGCAGAAATAAAGATTATAGTCTTTGAAATACTCCCCTCATCTCGAGCCCAAAAGTCTGTACACAAGTAGTACTGTCCAGTGAGTACTAATATACTTACATGCCATCTAAAGTCGCCTTTTAAAAACTGTGTGAGATCATTTGCCACATCTGGCATACAGGGGTACAGGGTAGCTACCAACCGGGAATAAAATGGCAGTAAATCATATCTGAAATATACACAGCCGAATAGTCAAACTTGTGGTAACACATTCAACCCTAGCGACGAGTATACTTGTCATTAACAAATCATAAACCTGTCAAGAGTACACTTGTCCTGTGCAAACAATGTAGACCCTGATCAGAGGGCTTCTTACGGAGCCCTCTGATCAGGGTCTACACTGTTTGTTATTTTGTAAAATATTTTTAAAATCCACCCTTATTATTCAAAAATAGACTAGATTTAATTGTAAGTTGGAATTGTCCATTTAAAGTTACAGGGGTGAATGAGTTTACCAATCTTTTTGCACAAAAATAACATCATATTTTTAGAACAGTTGCAGATGACAAGTTTTACAGACGATAAAAATACCAAGCATGTAAAGAGTTAATATTCAGTTGAGGCTTACAAAGAAACTTAATATTTTAAATAAAGTTTGAAATGGTATCTGTCATAGAATGTGGTCATGCTAGACCATTATTTAATAGGGCATGATATCCAATCAAAAGAGAACATACTCCTGCCAAGTAGAGTAAGAAATGAGAATTCTTTTAATTCAGAGGTCCAGATAAGATGGAGTAAACTCAAGTTTTTCGACATTTTCTCCTTCATGTCTGCACTAAAACCCATGATGTTACTACTCATTAGAATCGTCTCTTCAAGACGATTCTAATGAGTAGTCACACCAAAGGATTTGGTGCAAAAATAAAGATTTAAGATTTTGAAATACTCTCCTCATCTGAAGCCCTGGAACATGTATGTAACAACTCCACTCACCTAGTTCTATGTACAGTAAATAAAGCTCTGACTAGTTTTTTCCTGTTTGTTTTGGTATTAAAGTTCATACAGAACTCAATAGCTGCCTGAAAAATACAATGTAGGAAACTGAGCAAAAACAGTTTGCAGGGTACCTGGTGTCTTATCAGGCTCCAAACTGTTTGCCACTCGGAGTAAAACAAATGGTCAATATTTGCATAAAGCTATTGCAGTGCATTTTTGTTTCGTTTAAACAGGAAAGAATAAGTTAACATCTTCTCCACTGTAATAGCTCATTCACCCCTGACACTTTTAATGGACAGTTCCAATTTCAAAATTAGTCTAGTCCATTTAAGACTATTTAGGGTTGATTTTAACAATATATTTCAAAATAACAAACAGTGTAGATCCTGATCAGGGTATACACTGTTTGCATGGGACAAGTGTAATCCTTACAGGTACACTTTTTGTATATGACTAGTATACTCGTCGCTAGGGTTGAATGTGTTAAAGGACAGACAGACACTATAAACACTGTCTCCACCTTTAGGATGAAAAACATCTGGACAGGGCAGAGCTCAAGATAAGGGGAGTATTTCAAAAACTAAAATCTTTATTTCTGCTTTAAACCCTATGGTGTCACTACTCATTAGAATCGTTGGATTTGTGCAGTTTACTCCCTCTTATCTGGAGCCCTGCAGGGTCTATACTGTTTATTACTCTTATATTACTCCTACTGTATATTTACATTGTAGGGGGGGGGGGGGGGGGAGGGCTAATCTAATGTTTTAATACCTTCTGACCCAACCCCTATTCCATGTATATATGGAGGAATAATACTGTGTTTAAACGGTAAACTGTATTACTCTTCAGTGCATTTTGTCTATACATATATATACTACAAACTATATCAACCATGCATAAGGTGGATATCTTGGTCTACATTGATTGAAATGTTATTTGATTCTTCTTCCATGATGCAGCTAAACCTTCTTCTGCTAAATATTCATATAGGAAACTCCGACCACTATGAATGTTTATCATCTGATCTATCATACTGGCCAACAAAATCAGGAAAATAATCACAAAGAAAGAGTGCAAACATATGGCAGACATACATATCTTTCAAGAAAACAGTCAAGACCCAGATCAGACAGCTCCAGAAGGAGCTGTCTGATCTGGGTCTACACTGTGTTAAATAACCAACAATATACTATTAAAGAACAAGAGAAGGATTAAACAGGGTAAATAAAGGCCAAAAGAGAGGAAGCCTTACCTTATCAATGAGATCTCTGTTAACACATGTAGGTAGTGACTGGGCATACGCCTCAAACTGTAGCTTCATCAGACTGCCTGTCTCCTCATCATCTAACAAACCAAGAGGCAACAATATCGAATCACATAAAACCCCATATATTAAAAACATTTCTACCACTTACAGTGTCTTTACCTCTTCTTCCACATACAGCGGAGAAAACGTTATTCTTTCCCAATAAACGTGTTTACGCTTAAACTATTATTTCCATTGCAAACAGTTTGGAGCCAGATCAGATGCCGGATAACCCGGCGTCTGATCAGGCTCCAAACTGTTTGCCACCAAGAAAAACATTATCAGAATTGTCCAAAAGTTGCACTTTTATACGTTTTAGTGCTTTGCGTTTGCGTTTCGTTTAAACGGGAAAGAATAACAGATTCTCCACTGTAAGTGCCAAAACATATAACGGTATGTAGTCACTTATAGTGGTGAATATAGGTGACAACTTAACGCAAAATGTAAGTATTTCAGAAAGCACCTAAAGGAGCTTGTTGCTTTACTTTCATCTTACTTTAAGCAATATCTTGCCTTAAATAAAGTTCTATAGATATGATTTGAACCTATGGTTGTAAAGAAAAGGGTTAATTCTTAACCCATTGGCCTGTTTCTAGCTTTGAAAATATGTAACTACTTCAAGCAGGTTGAAAGTAAAGCAGAATGTGCATTAAGGCACCTTCTTCTTTACTTTCAGCCTGCTTTAAGCTACCACCTGCTAAAATAAAGAAAATGTTCCTTATGATACATACTCACAACTGTATAAAAGGGGACTATTTTTTTCAGTGGAGGAAACATTATATGTGTAAAAAGGTGTATTTATGGGGGGGATGTTCTCTCATTTTCTTACATGATGTCATTTTCAGAAGTTGAAAATTAATGCTAGAAGTAAAAGGTTCTGTCACAAAAACCCAGTGTGAAATCATTTCATCATGTGCAAGTTAACCATTACAATGCTGTAGCCTGATATATTCATCCTTAGCAAACAGTGTAGACCCTGATCAGAGAGTTCCTGAACGAACCTCCTGATCAGGGTCTGCACTGATGTCATACTTTAAACATGTACAGTGCTCCCTCCCTACAACTACCCTACCAACAACAACTCCCTCCTTACAACCACCATTGGCAATGTTCTCAAAACAAGATATCAATGTCCAACCTTTTCATGGCTGCAAAACAATCTGCTTAAATTTGATGTCTGTTTTTTTTCTCAAAGTTACATATAAGTGGACATTTTTATAGAATAAATATAATGACGAGTGACAAACAGCTTGAATCCAGATCAGACGCTGCGTTACCCGGCATCTGAACTGGATTCAAGCTGCTTGCAAATGTAAGTCCTAAGTTTCCCTCCCTATAACAACTCCCCAACAACACACTTAATCTGTGTCTCCTATTGGGTGTTATGGTAGAGAGGGAGCACTGTAATATTTTGGGGATAACCCTGTCAATGGTCAACATAAACTAGTCATCAGAAAATGGAAAGTCTATTTGAACATTGAAATGAAAGCATAAGAACTTGCTAATGATCAAATAATTCTGGCCTTGAAATATGGACTTTCAGAGTATGAACTTTAACTTAACCAAATAAACAAAACCAAAGAATTTCTCATAATTTAAATCATAATAAGTTAATGAAGTAAAACTTGCAGGCGGTGTGGCCACTTACACCTGATTGCAAAAACCCATTTGAAAGGGCTATGCTAAATATAGATTACACTCAAACTGTTGTGATGCAGTCATTCTACCAGGACTACAGACAAAGCAGTACATTCCTACTGTAGCTTTCTGATTTGCCTTTGCCCAGTATTAAACAACCGACTGTTTTAAGTGCCATTTCAGTCTCCTTTGATTGGCCTTTAAATCCCCCACCCCTAACAAAACATCCTTTAACTTATCCTCATATGGAACACCTTTTTCCCACTCCTATCATTTTCTGTTAAATAAAGACTTAAAAATGTTTTCTGCATCCTGACTGGAGGATGCTTAACGCAAGCTAAAAATAAAACAGAAAGCTCCTGAAGGAGCTTTCTGCTTTACTTTCAGCATACTTTAAGCAACCAACTGTCATATATTGCTAACAAACTATGGTGGGAAAGGGTTAACATCAGTTTGATTGTACAAAATAAGAACCAGTCAAATAGAAAAATTACATATACAGTCGAATACCGTTACCTCGAAGTTGAACGGACCGTGAAAAAATATCGACGTAGCCGAAGTTCGAGCTAATGGGAGTTTCTCATTTGAGATCTGTATTGTCATATCGAAGTTTTAACGTTATTCTTGATCCTAGTGTTTATTGACAGTTGATTGGTAATTGAAAATAAATGCGTAGGAAAGTAGAATCTGACAAAATCTTCTACTCATAATTTTCAAATTGATGAAGGTGGTCAGTATTTTTAAAAGTAGAGAATCTACGCGTCTATTAGATATGATATGCGGGAGCGAGTAAACAATTTTCGTATTTAAATACATTTGGTAGATCTACCTGATTTCATCAGCATAAACATCCAGCGCATGGGTGCTAACACAGATTTTATAACATAAAATTAGGTTTACACATTTCCTCACACCAACACAGTGAACTGTTAACAGTTTACACTTCCGGTGACGCTCTGGAAGCGTTAGTTGTTTACATGTTTAATTTTCAAAAGGGTGTGTCCGACTTCGAAACGCCGGCGAATTATTTCGGCGTTTCAAACAGAAGCGGCGTGTTTGAACTGACTTAGATAAAAAATAAATCAGAAGTGAAATGTAACTTTTGTTTGATCTCACTACACTTATTCGCCGTACGGCACCTTCAGTCTGCACTACAAAGAATTCTGTAGTCTGATTTAAACAGCGCGGCTATAATTGTCCCAGGTTTGACAGAATCGTCATCGAAAATATTTACGCAAACTTCGTAACCAAAGTTATTCGGGAATTCATTAATAATATTGATCCAGTGCAATTAAGATGGGATTATCTTTCGTGCTGATTAGTGCAATTTCGGAAATGTTCACTCATTTGGTGCTACAATCAGTCACGGTGGCCGAGAGCCATTTTTCGCACCTCCATCCAATGTTTGCCGAATGTGCGATATCGACGTAAGGGTGAGAAAAATTCTCTGGTTCTGAAAAATTACATCGACGTAACCGATAATATCGACGAAACAATATCGAGCAAATGAGGGATTTACTATATAGATAAAGAAGGAATTTGCCGGGACCGGTGAAAAATATCGACGTAAGCGGAGTATCGACGTATCGAATATCGAGGTAACGGTATTCGACTGTATGAAACTCAGTCTTTGCCTTAGGTTTTTAGACCACATGCCGCAACTGCCAAAAACTGCTTTTTTTTTACTGTTAATATGCCAAATTCTGATGTAAATATCAATAATTCTTATGCAAATACCACTTGCCTGAATCAGAATCCAGTTGCCCCCAGCTTTGGGCAAGTGGGATAGGGCAAAGACTGGAAACTGATACAATGGTAACCAGTGCAAAATTAATTTAATCAAAAACCAACTTGGTAATGAAACTCAACACAAGTAACTGATAGGGCTGTAACGAATACACCATATAGCGAATACGAATACACATCACGATATAAGGTGAGGAATATCAATAATTATTCACGAATATGAATGCACAATTTTTTTTGCTTTAATTTGGGTTAGTGGTTTAAGTCAAGATAAACCCCATCATCATAGCAAATATTTTCAGAAAAAATATGGTATTGGTGGTTGTTGGAAAGCTGCAGTTTTCACCCTTTTTAGTTGTTTTAATGCTGTTGTTTTTTTGTTATGGCGAATATTCGGTTCTTCAACATGCGAATACGATACGTATTCACTAAAATCAATATTTGAATATATTCGAGTGTATTGTTACAGCCCTAGTAACTGAAACAGAAACTTACGTTTACTGGTCTCCTCTGTGATAGAACAAAATAGGTTAACCTGACTTGAGTCAGTGAAAAAGAGCATTGAAACAGTCTAAAGATTAGGGCTGGGTACCATCAAAGACATGTGTCTGTAAGACACGTATGATAACCCATATTAAACAAAAAGAATATTTTAACTAACTCCCCTCTAAAACTTTAAATGGACAATTCAAGTTTCCAATAAAGGCTGGTTCATTTTTGACTATGTTGGGTTGGGTTTTTTTCTAACAATATATTGCAAAATGACAAACAGTGCAGATTCGGATCAGGATCTTCACTGTTTGCATTTGACAAGTGAACTCTTCAAAAGTATACTGTTTCAGGGCTCCAGATAAGGGGAGTATTTCAAAAACTAAAATCTTTATTTTCACTTTAAACCCTATGGTGTCACTACTCATTAGAATCGTCTCGAAGAGACGATTCTAATGAGTAGTAACACCATAGGATTTGGTACTAAAATGAGTGAGAAATAGTTGGATTAGTTCAGTTTACCCCCTCTTATCTGGAGCCCTGTGTTTGTAAATGACAAATATACTCATCACTTAGATTCAATGTGTTAAGGCATGGATTAAAACTTACCATGCTGAATTGAAGTCTGCTTAAAATATATTGTCTGCTCAAAAAGTAATATTTAATTTTGGTCTTTTTAAACTTTGAGAAAATATCAATATTAGTGGCAAACAGCTTGGATCCAGATCAGATGCCGCATTATGCGGCATCTGATCTGGATCCAAGCTGTTTGCAAATATTAGCCAAGTCGAGCTTAGAAAGAAAAGTATTAATATGCAAATAGACCTCCCCACCCACCACATCCAGCTGAAACGCTGCCTCACAAAGATGATGAAGAATTATATATGAAGTACAACGACCACTGTACCACAATATCTAGAATTGTATGTACCAGGAAGCCCATACCTTCTACAACTGGGGGTAGTAGACCCAACTGCTCTAATGCTGTGTCTCCTTCTTTCTCCGTCTCTTTCTCCTCATCCTCCTTCTTTGTCTCTTCTTCGTTCTTCTTCTCTTCCTCAGCTATCTGCTGTTCCGTCTCCATTTCTCTCTCAACATCTTCTATTTCCAGGTTCTCTATATCTGAAGGATAAAGAAATTCACAAAATAGCATTTAATACAGGTGTTAAAATAATGATATGCCTTTCCAAATGTAACCCATTGATCTATAGATACCCATATTTATGCCCTGAATTCATTCCTTTACTGAAGAAAACAGTTCCAATTTATACAGTCATGAATATGTATCATAAGAAATATTTTCTATATTCTAGCAGACGGTAGCTTAACTCATTCATCCCTGAAACTTTTAATGGACGATTCCAATTTCAAAATAAGTCTAATCCACATTTTACTATTTAATGTTGATTTTAACAATATATTGCAAAATGACAAACAGTATAGACCCTGATCAGAGGTCTCATTACGTAGCCTTCTGATCAGGGTCTACACTGTTTGCATGGGACAAGAGAATTCCTCTCAGATGCACTGTTTGTAAATGACGTGTATACTCGTCGCTAGGGTTAAATGTGTTAAAGCAGGCTGAAAGTAAAACCGAATGTGCCTTAAGGCATTCTGCTTTACTTTCAACCTGCATTAAGTGGTCATCTTCTACCCTAGAAACAGACTATGGGGTAAAGGGTAGAATGAAACTCAACACATACATAGTGCCATTTAGACAAGAATTCCACTGATTTTACACATATCTATGTTTCAAGTATAAATGTTCTACAACGGAGAAAGTTTTATTAATTCCCAATAACCATGGTTGTGCTAAAACAGTTATTTCCATTTCAAAAAGTTGCAGCAAGATCAGATGCCTTGTAACCCAGTGTCTGATCAAGCTCTAATACTGTAGCACTTGAACTTTTAAAGAAATAGTCCAAATATTACAACAGGGCTCCAGATAAGGGGAGTATTTCAAAAACTAAACTTTTTATTTCTGCATTAAACCCTATGATGTCACTACTCATTAGAATTGTCTCAAAGAGACAATTAAAATGAGTAGTGACACCATAGGATTTGGTGCTGAAATGAGTGAGAAATTGCTGGATTTGTTCAGTTTACTCCTTCTATCTGGAACCCTGTTACAATTTACCTTCTTCCAGCCCTGTTTCAGTCTCCTTAGGTTCTTCTTTAGCTGCACCTTCACTTTCTTTATACAAAATCTGAAATAAGTACATACAGTCTACATTGTACTCCACCACCACTCACAGTAGCATGGACTTCTTAACACAAGTAACTGCTTATGCAGGATACAAAATAATGCAGAAAGCTTGGTTTAAGATACCTTCATGTCAGTATTTCCTTAAAAAATCATTTTTTTAAAGTAACCCTTAACTTCATAGATACACTTTTTTACGAATTCAATTGATTCCTCCACTGAAGAAAGAAGTTCAACTTTATACAGTTGGGATTATGCGAAATAAGAAATATTTCATGAATCCTAGAAGATGGTTGCTTAAAGTAGTTTGAAAGGAACGCAGAATGTGCCTGATGGCACATTCTGATTTATGTGATCACCTGTCTTCGAAACTAGGCTATCATCAATATGAGGCTAAAAGGTTAAGAGGCCGCTCTATACAGCCTTTACTAGTATTATGAATGTAATTGATACTTACCCCAGGTATGGAAGCCTTCAGGTCTGGTAGACACTCATACAGTGTTCTTGTTTCTTCATCTTCCCACAAACTGGTGTCACCCTCATACTGAAACTATACATCTTATCAATCATGTTCGCTTATAACAAACTACAGTAAATCCTCTCTATTACCACCACTAAATTGTGTTGATTATCTGGTGTTTAACGACAGGTGACTGCTTAAAGCAAGGTGAATGTAAAACAGAAAGCTCCTTTAGGAGCTTTCTGTTTTACATTCACCTTGCTTTAAGCTGTCACCTGTCTTTTCTGCAGTCAATTAGCCTTCTATCTAGTGGTCGTAATAGAGAGGTTTCACTGTAGGTCCAAGTACTATTTTTCAATTTTATTTGCCTACTATTTTACCTTTTCACCACCATAGGCGATCTAAACTATTTGGCACTAAAATCAGAAATTGAAACAAAATGGCAGACAACAATATTAAAGTAGGCGATATGGTGATGGAAGGCTTAAATCAGATGGTTTACATCTCAAGCATGCATCGGCTGTATAGTCATTAAATGCAAGCCCTGAATGAGTTAGATCAAATATCAGTATAACTTGTACACTTGAATAAAAAGTTAATCTCATTTTCCATTGTTGGAGAACAGCAAAGCTTGCGTATTGCACACATAAGTAATTTCCATTCCAAATATCAGCTTTCTAGTGCAAAATTTCATGTAGTATTTGTGAATCTCAACACTTGCATCAAAACCTTAAGACATCATGAATACATAAGTGTCCCTATTCTACATATAGGTGAACTAAAAACTACACTATCTAGTGCTAACTGGTTCTCAAATATCTACCAGTCTATGGACGAGCCTAAACTGGAAACTGGAATTGGCCAGTAAAAGTTCGATGGGTGAATAACAAGTTGATGTAGATTATTCACCTCCAAGTTTTTTAGAGGATTGTACATGTCCAGACCCCCATCCTCGTCCTTCATATCCTCCTCAGGCAGCTCTGGCATGTCTTCATCCAACTGGTCCTACAATTGTAGCATCATGTACAGTCGAACTTCGATATCTGGAACTCGGTTAAATCGCACATACCCGTATTTCAAAGTTAAAACGTGGCTTAGCCACGTTTTAACTTTGAAATATGGGTATGTTCGACCTAACCGAGTATGGAATAATGCAGTTCATGTGTCGAACTATCGGATAATTCGAGTTAAGCGAGTTCGAGATATCGAAGTTCGACTGTAATTACTCCCTAGACTCTAGGGGTGACACGATGACCAAAAGTATCCACTTATCACAATAGCTGAGTTCACTATAATCAAATGCCAATTTGCAAACTATCAATACTATCCGCGATAGTTTAGCTATTATCAAAAGTTTAACCCCTATCACTTTCAACAATTAAACATAGTAAATACGGTTGACAAGTAACTCCACAAGTTTGTATGATAATTTTGAGATGACTTGTTTGATTTCGACAGATGGTTGCTTAAAGCAGGTTGAAAGAAAAGCAGAATGTGCCTCAAGGCACATTCTGTTTTCTTTTCAGCTTGCTTTAAGTTGCCATCTGTCAGAAAAGAGAGAGCATATTATGGTTCATATTCATAATAGTTTCATGTGTAATAAACTATCATGATAGTAATGCAATAGTGAATCCAAGTACCAACAGTATATCGTGATAGTGTTTTCAACTATCGATAACGTGATAGAGAGATGTAGATTGCAATAGTCAGCCCTACTGGACACTAATAGGAGCAAAGCAGAGATAGGTGAGTTTATTTAAATCCTTGAAATACTCATTGAAAATGTTGAATGGTTTTAAATTCTTCACTGTCATGAAGTAATCTGCTTTGAACAATTGCCATATGTTTTTATTTCCCAAATTTAAATTTTAGTTAAAATTGACTAAAGTAATACCCTTACGAGTGTCAAACAGTTTGGAACCTTAAGGCACATTCTGCTTTACTTTCAATCATCTTTAAGTGACCAACTATCTTCATTACTTTTTAACAATTTTTATTAGAAACAGGCTATGGGGTATTGGGATAGCTTGGTTTTTACAGTATCCAGCCATCATACTTACTGCTAAAACGGCACAGTTGCTGACAAGTTTCTGATAGTTATTGTAGGTCTCCTCAAATTTCTCCTTCCTTTCTGTGCTTAACTCTCCCTTTGTCTGTAAATTAATAATGTACGTACAGTTGTGAATACATTATAAACGAAATGAATTGAAGAAAAATGAAACCTTTTTAGAAAAGTTGACCATTCTTTTTAAAAATAATTATTTGAAATTGAAATTGCCAAAATTCGGATAAGGCCTTTAGGATGTCACCATTCTATTGATAAATGCACTCCATTGAGGAGTCACAGATTTTTTAAACCGAGGTGGTAGCTTAAAGCAAGATGAACATCAAGCAGAAAGCTATTTTTAGATTTCAGCAGTCATCTGCCATAACATTTCATTATTGAATGACCACGACCTTTGACCTACTGACCTCAAAGATATAGGGGTCATCTACTCATCATGACCAACCCCTGTACCAAATATGAGAACTGTAGGTTGAAGGAAATGTATTGATCTGAAATGATTTGGTGAAAAAACTGTTACATCTCATTCTGAATTACATTGACCTCTGACCTCATAAGATATAGGGTCATTTACTCATTATGACCAGCCCCTGTACCAAATATGAGAACTGTAGATTAAAGGGAAAGTGAGTTATTGATAGGAAATCGTTTGGTCGACGGACATATGGAAAGCAATATTTTCTATATCCTAGTAGATGGAAGCTTAAAGCAGGCTGAAATGCAAAATGCATCTTAAACATTGCAAAAGACTTGACTGAATTTTTAAAACGTTTTACCAGTAGAGTTTTTCTGTTCTGTTTTTCCATGTGTTTAAGGTTTTTGTGGGCAGCCATTAGGTGTTTGCTAAGAGAGCCATAGTAGTCACACAATAATTTCATACAGCCCTTCTGTCGTTCCCTAGGAAGCACCTGGAATAAACAAGAAAGCGCGTTCAATAAACACTTATGCCCCCGGTGGCATCCTTGACAATATATTCTGAATTTTTTCTAAGTCCAAATTAGGTCAAGGTCAAGGTCAAAATCAAGGTTGGGTAATATGGGTGGATTGGTAGTGATTCAAGGCAACAACTGTATAAGTATCAAAGCATTGTAGTCAGTTATGCTGATGCTAGACGAAAGGGTAAAATCTAGTTAACCAAGAAATAGCCCATTTAAAATATTCTAAGTCCAAATTAGGTCAAGGTCAAGGTCAAAATCAAGGTTGGGTGATATTAGTGGAAAGGGAATGGTCCAAGGCAACAACTGTATAAGTATCCAAGCTTTTGAGTAAGCGGTGTTGATGCTAGAGGAAACGGTAAAATCTACTTAACCTGTTACAGACGGACGAAAGGATGCACGGACAGGACGATTACTATATGCCTCCGAATCTATAGATGCCGGAGGCATAAAAATGCAACAGTGAGTACACAATGACATAAGCAATCATATTCAAGCCTACTTCTGTCATAAACTTATGAAACTAGTTAGTACAGTCGACGCTCGATATTTTGAGCTCACTAAATCGTCCTTTACGTATTTCAAAGGCTAACTTTCGAAAAGTATATTTACCTTAAGTCAAACATACCCATAATTCAAAGTTAAAGCATAGCTAAGCCAAGTTTTAACATTGAAATATGGGTATGTTCGAACTAACGTGAGTTTGAAGTATTGAGTTTCGACTTTATAAGCTTTTCTCTTGCTCTTTATAGCATTTAATTATGTTTTTGAAAAGAGTGTACTCAGATTAGACAGCTCCTAAAGGAGTTGTCTGAACAGGTTCTACACTGTTTTCAACAAAAGCCATCATTTTTAAGCCTACTTCTGTCATAAACTAATCCAACTTGTATTAACCCTTCTCCTGCTAATAGCGTGTATTGATTCTTTTTTTAGATCTGACAGTTTATGAAGGATCTGTCTAATCAGGGTCTGCACTGGTTTCAGCAAACGCCACTGTACATGCGGTCTGTACTATTGAGTCCTAGTTTGAAGTTCCCATATTTTATGAGCTCAAATAATAGTCTATATGGTAGATGTCAATAGGGGACTTCATTTTATATATAAATATTCAGCAGGAAATGAGTGGAGCTGACACCACTGAAGGGAAGATACAACTATTGACTTTAAAGACAGATGACAGCTTTGTGCAGTTGGTAAGCATATGTTGATTTTAGGGCTGCAACGGTTCAGGTACTTCACGGTTCGGTTCGGGTTCGAGTAGACCCCTTCGGTTTTCGGTTATTTCGGTTCGGGTATTAGGACAAGAACTTGATAAAATCAACCAGAAAAAAATTCTCATTTACTGTCACATGTCTACGCAGACAATAGATCTACACACTTTTTCGAAAACGCTATCACTGTCATCTATAATTTTATCATATGTTCGAGAAAGATGTGCATTTCTTTCTACCATATTAGGACAGATTGTAGCGAATTTAAGGCGTGGTTCGTCCCGACCTGTTTTTCATTGAAGTTTCGTAACTAAGCTTTAAGCATATTTTGTTTGTCATTCTGGCTGGTCTTCCTTAAATGCGTCATCTACCTTCTATTTTTAAGCGCTAGAAGAACTACCTAGCTCCAATTATATTATTATTTTACTGAAAAAGTCATTAATATTTCAGTTTAATTATTTACATCGCCATTCGCAATTTGCAGTCGCTAAGTAAAAGACTGGTTACCCTTTTTCTGATGCTGACCTTTGAAGCCGGGCTATCAATCTTGCGCATGCGTTAAGTGCTGGATTTCCCGGAATTATAAATAGCCGATATGAAAAGAATGAGACGGACGAGAAGTGAGCTATTTAAATTACTGCAAGAAGAAAAGGTTAGAACTGTGATTTAACCTTACATTTTGGAACGTCTGACCATAAAAAATATACACGCAGACTGCACGCTGATTGGTAAATTAGCGGTCTAGCGTAATACACCATACATCGGCGCACCGAACCGAAATTTTGCGATGCCGACCCGAAACTCGAACCGAGACAAACGAACCGAAAATAACCGAAATTCGGTGAACCGTTGCAGTCCTAGTTGATTTGATTTGATTTGTTTTGATTTTACGTCGCTTTCAACAGTATTTCAGTCATATCGCGACGTCCAGCTAATTACAGGTGGAGGAAGACCCCAGAAGCCCTTTATGCATGTTTCAGGCACAAATCGGCAACTGGGTAGAACCACCGACCTTCCGCAAGCCAGCTAGAAGGCTTCCCCACATGAAAAATCCGAACGACCCTACTGGGATTCGAACTCACAGCGGTGAGGAGCTTAGTGATGTAAGTCACAGTGACTATACCACTAGGCCACGGAGGCCCCCAAGCATATGTTGGAATACTTAAAAGAATGTCAAAGTTGCAAGTAAATGGCAAATTGATATGTAAAATAAATGTCCATTCTGCAGTCAAACAAAATAGAGGATCCTGTTCTCCAGTCAACTAACCTGGCTTTTTGGTACATCAAGGTGGAACTTTTCTGCAAGCAGCCTGAAAAGCAATTAATCCAATTAAAGCCCTTAACCTTTTACCTGCTAAATTATTTCCAGCTTCTCTTGTTTTGAAACGAAATTTTAAACAAGACAAACGCTTATGCCGCTGGTGGCATCCTCAACCATAGGGTTTAATGCAGAGAAAAAGATTTTAGTTTTTGAAATACCCCCTTAACCCATCACCTCATAGCTCATGTCTAGTTTTGAAGATATGTGACCTCTTAAAGCAGGTTGAAAGTAATGCAGAATGCGCCCTAAATGATAGCATGAAATTGAACTTTTTCTTCAGTGGAGGAATAAATTAGAGGCCTAAAAACGCTCTTTATAGGGTAATGGGTTTACTGAAGCCTTGACTTGGCATTCAAAGAGTAACAATATCTGATGTTTACCTATTCTTTCTTGACAACAGCCCTGCATAGTCGTCGCCACAATGTTTACAGAAGCTGGTCAATATTGAGAGATTGTTGTGTTCTTCCTTGTCATTGTTGATGAGGTACGCCAGCTGCCCGGCCAATATAGGCAGACCAATCTTCTCCTTGAACAGCCCTACTGCCACTAGCTCAGCAAAGAACCGCAGGTCTACACGGTACTTACTGGGATTTACTATCTGTAAAAGAAGCATCATGCTATTTATAAATGTAGATTTTCTAAATATTTAATACCCTGGACCATCTTATTTCGTTCATTATATCCATTTTTTGATATATCAGATCCATTTTGCTATGTATAATTTATAAGAGATAGGGAATGATTTTTGTTTTGGTATATAAGGTCTATTTAACTTTGTGTAATTAGAGACAGGGAAATTTTTTTGTTTTTGTTATTTCAAGTATTTTGCAACATCCAATTTCGATACAAGTGAGCTTAATTGTATTTTTCACAGACTAATTTTCCATAATAATGATTCTTTAACCATTTCCCCCATAGAAGCATCTTTCAGTTCTTTTGATTTATTCCTCCACTGAAGAAAATAGTTACAATTTATGCGGTCATACACATGTAGCATAAGAAACATTTTCTATATCCTAGCAGATGGTAGCTTTAAGCAGGTTGAAAGTTAATCAGAATTGCTCCTTCAGGCACATTCTGCTTTACTTTCAACCTGCTTTAAGTAGTAAACTTTCTTCAAATTTAGAAACAGGCTATTGGATAATGGGTAAAATAAAAGTACTTTCATGAATCTAGTACACTGTCCTCATAAAGAGCCATCAGGTAGGTTTCCTACACCCTAACAGTTTGGATTCTTAAATAGACAGAAAGTTAAGCAGAACTTTCGCTATGTAAGGGTGTTTTCTGTTTTACTTTCAGCCTGCTTAACCCTTTACTCCATAGATGCATACACCTTTAATTCATTCCTCCACTGAAGAAAGTTACTTAGTAGTCCCACTTCATACAGTTATGAATATGTACCATAAGAAATATTCTATATCCTAGCAGATGGTAGCTTAAAGCAGGCTGAAAGTAAAGCACATTCTGCTTTACATTCAACCTGCTTTAAGTGCTCACCTGTCTTCAAACCAAGAAACAGGCTATGGAGTAAAGGGTTAACCCTTTCCCACATAGAAGTGCTTTTTAGCGCATTAAATTTATTCCTTCACTGAAGAAAATAGTTCTAATTTATACAGTCATAAATATGTATCATACAAAATTTGTTCTATTAATTAGCAGATGATAGCTTAAAGCAGGCTGAAAGTAAAGCAGAATGCGCTTAAGGCGCATTCTGTTTTACTTTCAACCTGCTCTAAGTGGACACCTATATTAAATACTAGAGACATGCTATATGGGAAAGGGTTAAAGCAGCCATCTGTGAAACTCTGAGGAATAACCCACCTTGTCATCCTTTTTTGATGGAAAATATTTCTGCCAGTTTTCTAGCATGCTTGGGGAAAAGTCCGCATATCTTTGGTGTATAATACTGCAGATATGGACGGCACAGCCAATGTCAGACATCTTTAGCTTAGCTTCTGTGATTGCTGAAGCCTGTAGGGGAAATAAACAAGGACAGGAGTGTATCAAGGGCTGCAACAAACATGTTAACATAGTACTCTATAGATATGCATTTTAACGCTTCTTAATTATTCCTGAAAAAAAATAGTTCCACTTATATGTTTAGCTATAAATATGTATTGTAATAATTTTTTTCTTTATTCTAGCAGATGGTAGCTTTAAGCAGGCTGAAAATAAAGCAGATTGTGCATTAAGGCACATTCTGCTTTACTTTCAACCTGTTTTAAGTAGTCACCTATCTTAATTAATCTACCAGATGAAGAACAATGGTATAATTGTTAGTTTGTTTCTTCATAAAGGAATATAATTATTGATCAGTAAAAACTTGTATCTAGAACCCTTGAAAAGATGGTATAATGGTAGTCTTTAACACCTCCTGTATAGCTCAGTGGTAGAGTGTCCGTTTGCAGTGCGGGAGGTAGCTGGTTCAATCCCTGGCCGGGACAAACCAAAGACTTGAAAAGTGGTAGTAATGGCTTCCTTCCTTGGCGCTCAGATTTCAGGTTAGAATTACGACAGGTTCATCGGTGTCAGGATAAAGTGACCGGCCGGGTACAGTCCCAATGATGCACCTAAAAAGTGCCCCTTCTCATAATCATCAATCTTGATGGAGAGAAGTAATAATAAGAAGAACACATTACATTTTACACCTTTTTACTCTTAACAGTCACATTTGAGTTATAAGGCTACTCAAAAGACAGATGTTATCAGTGGCAGCTTAATGCAGGGCAACAGTAATACAGAAATACATTTTTTGATTACTATTGCTCTGCTCTACCCTGGCAGTCACCTACTTGTATAGAGCAACAACTTAACATAATTTTCAGAGCTCCAGATAAAGGGAGTATTTCAAACACTAAAATCTGGATTTTTCTTAGTGTAGATTCAAATGAGTAGTTACACCATAGATTTTGGTGCTGACATTAGTGAGACAATGTTGGATTTGTTCAGTTCAGTCCCTCTTATCTGGAGCCATGAATTTTGAGTTATCTTGCTAGTTGGCTAACTCTAGTTTAACCCATTGAACCCTAGTCCTGCATATAGACATCCTTTTCAAACAGTGTACATGTGAATAGTACACTTGTCATATGCAAACAGTGAAGACCCAGATCAGAGGGCTCCGAAAGGAGCCCTCTGATCAGGGTCTTCACTGTTTGTCATAATGCCAAACATTGACAAAAACAACCCATAAAATTCAGAAATGGACTAGACTAAAATGGAAACTGGAATTGTCCATTTAAAGTTTCAGGGAGGAAAGAGTTAAGCTATACTTACTGCCTCTCCGATATACTTTGTGAGGTTTAAGCTGTTGTAATCTTTGGTTAAGCTTTCTTTCTGGGTCTCGCTCAATAGTTTCTGTTGAAAATAGTATTAACACAATATACACATAGTATCGATCCTTAAACAGGTTTTATTTTGATATGTATGGCATCAAACTTTTTGGAATTTATGATAATGCATCAATATTTAAAACTATGACACATATTTGGAATTGTGTTGTTTCACAATATGAGAAAGAAACAACATCAAGATTGAGCATACATCTGTTTTCAAGCAAGGCAGCGCCTTATCACAATGTTTATACTTAGGAAAGGGTTAAAATGTGATGTACAACTTACCAGTTTTTTAACAAATGCTGTGTTTTTCTTCAAGCTAGAGTCAAGCTTGCTGAAGAAAGATTCTTCTGGTCTGTACTCTGTGTGTAAGAGAAAGATGGTATAGTTAACATCATTCCATAAAATCATTTCCATCAATTAAACCAGTTTTAAAGACTTTAATCATTCAAATTTGTACTAAGTAGCATTACTTGAAGTATAGTAAACAAAGAAAGGAGGAGTAAAATACTAATGGTAATTCAGAACCAAAGCAAGGCAGAAAGTTTTCTGATGTGACTTTTGATCTACATTAACCCATTTGCGCCCAGTGGATTCTTCCATGCTTATATATTGGATCAGTCCAATTTTAGCTAAGCACTGTCTGGTCTAAGGTTCATTTTCGTTTTGTTTTATATTGAAATTCTTATCAGCAAACAGTGTAGATTCTGGTCAGATGCCGCATTATGACCAGAGTCTATACAGTTTAAATATGCCCCATATATGGGATCGTGGGCACAAATGGGTTAAGATGTCATTATTCATATTTCTTTTTAATGGCTGCTTAAAACAAGCTAAAATGTATGACAAACTTTAGAATTGTTTTGAATATCTGAATACTGTTTATTAACTATCTAATCACCATTTAAAGCAAATACTTCAGAATAAGCTAGGCATGTGCAGGACAATGGCATTTCCGTAAAAGTATTCTCTTTTCCAGTCATCCGGGTATTTAATGTCATACGCATACTCTCGGTCCTTCATTCGGATGGCGACGGTCTTATTCGGAGAAAAAATTAATTATAATTTTCGGTAAAATCATGCTTTTGCAACTTATGTAAAACCTTCGTAGTATTCATAGGACCTATTCAGATAATAATGAGTAAAAAAGAATGAGATTAAATGCCCTGCTGCACAAACTTATGTAGATTTCGGGTTTGTTGTCCCCGAGTGCGCGTGCTCGCTAAGTGTAAATAAAGGGGGTATGACGTCACACTGGAAAAGAGAATCCTTATAAAACTTAATTTCACTTTGAATATGGCAAAGAAGATCTACATCATTATACATCATATTACAACTTGAATTTAAATCTAAAATTTTAATCATATCATATTAAAAATTCGAACACAACCATTGGAACAACTTCAACAGAAGACAAACTGTAGGCAGCTTCAGATAAACTTCAAACAAAATACAGTAAAACCTCTCTATTATGACCGCTTAAACAAAGGTTAATTGATTGTTTAAATGACAGGTGAGAGCTTAAAGCAAGGTGACAGTAAAACAGAAAGATCCTATAGGAGCTTTCTGTTTTATTGTCACTTTGTTTTAAGCAGTCACCTGCCTTAAACACCCAATAATTTACAAAATTTAGTGGCCATAATAGAGAGGTTTAACTGTACCAACAAACCTGTGTTAAACGACCACCTAAAAGGCCATACATTTGTAGTATTCGTGAAAGGTAGCAGCTTAATGCAGGGCAAAAGTCATGCAGAAGGCTCCTATAGGAGCCTTCTGCATAACTTTTCCCCTTTATTTAGTGGTCATCTGTCTTTAAAGATCACCATGCATCTTTATTCAGTGGTTACTTAACACACGTTTCACTGTATGCAAAGAAATTGCTGTATTAAAATAAAATATATCAATTAAAGTTTCTGGAGCCAATCAACTGCTGTTTTGTAAACTATAGAAGAAGACAAACAGGGTCATGAACGATAAAAACTCGAATCAACTTACCATTATATGTGTAACCTAGCAAAACAATTATTTCTTGGCAATCAATTAAAACTACTTCTCTCTCTCAAAATGACAAGTCTCCAAATATAAACATTGGTCAGTCGTATATTAAGCTTATACTTACTAAAGTACATGTAGCATGAAGATTCTCCAAGGTATTCTTTTGAGTGGTTGCTTAATAAAAGACTTTCTATATTTTCATGAAACCAAAGCGTTAAAACTCTCAAATAATAAACTTACAAACTTTTAAACTATTACAGGGTTAACACAATCCATAATATTTTGATATTTGATTGAAGCCTGGGATAGTTACAAGAGCCACCTACCATCAGCATTAAGGTTTTTAGCTCTTAGTTTCTTCTTCTCTTCGTTCCGTACTGCTGTTTCTGCTATGTAGTCCTCAATGCTTTTCTGAGAATGAAAAACAAAAGTTTGAATCTAGGTAATAATCTAGGTAATAGCATTAACTCAATGGACTTAGATCTCTCTCTGCCATGTTAAAACATTTAAATGGAGGTGTTTAATTTAGATGCCTAAAACATTTATGGTCAATATAGACTTCACAGAATTATACTCCAACATCCTACATAGGAAAGGCATCCTTGCAACCAAGCAGCTCTTGAAGCCGGGGAAACCAACCAACTACCTACATGAATATCACAAAGGGAGTTACATTTCGTAAGGACCAAGACATGCTTCAAATTCAATGGCAAATTCTACATGCAAATTTCCGGTACATCAAATACAGTCCACTCAAAACAACCAGTGCTGTAGAAATGAAATTTCTGTTCAATCATTCATTTAAATGAAACTGTTATACAGATTCTGATCAGAGGGCTCCTACAAGAGCCATTTGATCAAAGTTTACACTGTTTGTATAGGACTCCCCATAGATACACTTTAAATGATGCCTATGTGAATGTTTCATTGGGAGTTAATGGGTTTACCATGAAGTCAAAGTGGGGTGGAGTCTCACTTTATATTAGCTGAAACACAAGAGGAGCTAAGGATCAAATGTGCAAACAGTATCTTACAAACTGGGTAGCTTAATCCAAATCCTGAATACTTAAACCAGTTTAAGACATGCCATGAACATGTTTCAGGGCTCCAGATAAGAGAGAATAAACTGAACAAATCCACACAAAAAAATCCCTCATTTTTGCACCAAATCCTATTGTGTTACTACTCATTAGAATCATCTGCAAGAGACGATTCTAATGAGTAGTGACACCATAGGGTTTAATGCAGAAATAAATATTTTAAATTTTGAAATACTCCCCTTATCCCCTGATGTTTATATATGAAATGGGTTATAAAGCATTCTTACCCTTTCCTCCTCTTCCTTCTTTCTAAGCTCCTCTTCTTCTTTCCTTTTTTGTTCTTCTTCTTTTTGCTGCAAGTATAACATACTACAGTTTTAGCCAATTACAAAACTACTTTATTCATTAGCTATGAAAGTTCCAGTACTTAAAGACATTTCCTCAGTCCATTGATGGAGTCCCCCCATTGTTCTCACTAAGCGTGAAAATACAGGTAAAGCAGTAGTAAAGTGTGCTTGGCTAATGTCACTAATCTGAAGTTGTCTAGAGAGGCCCTTACATACTCACACTCAAGGTGTTTTCAATGGGTTTTACTAACCAAACTAATAAATTCCAAGGTACGGGCCTCACATGAGATGCTTGGATAAGTATATCCCGGGACAAGATAACAGTTACAGCACAATTTGCATGCTTATATACCTGGTTTGGTGTTACCAGTCCACCGAAAGTAGGTCAGGAAATGTCTTTAAGCTAAATCATAAGCATATCAGGCATGACCTTTTACGAGCAATGATATTTACATGAGGCAGTTACACTCAAGATCTTTACAAACAAAAGTAATTTAATAATTTTTTCCTACAAATACAGAAACTGTTGTTTGGAAAGTATTTAAACATTTAATATAAAGTGTAGGACACAATAAAAAGTTAATAGAGATTTCTACTTTAGGAGATTTACCCTTCTCAGGGTTTTTCTTAGGCCAATTGGGAATGACTCCGGTTTCGAGCTAATTAGGAACAAATTGTGTCGTTTTTAGTCAAATTGGGAATCTTGCATGGACCATATCAAACAGTTAACTATATAAAATTCAAACTGAATTTGACTGCTAGCAATAAATTGTCTAAATATACCCTCTGTAAGGGTATCTACACTGTTTTCAAACATTTATGCTGTCAGTAGGAGAATGGTTAAGTGAAAATTCAAAAGAAGGCAGTCACTTATTCTATTGCTCTCTATGAAATTGCTGGATAGCAGGATTTTGTTTGGAATTCAGGTGGTAAGATTACAGAAGTTATCCAATATTTAACCTTCTTATACAAATCGAAAAAACAAACAATTTCTTATATACAATATACCTGTTTCTCCTCTTCTTCTTTCTTCTTTTTCTCCTCTTCCTCTTTCTTCTTTCTCTCTTCCTCCATCTTCCTGTCATCTTCCTTCTGCCACTGAGCCTCAAGGTCAGCTGCGGACACGACCTTGCTGGAGGGAACCTCTAGTGGTTTAGTACTACCAGCATCACTGAAATACATGTGTATGGTCAGACCTTGCCTCTTGCTTATAAACAATTTGAAATGAGTCCGAGATCAATCTCAAAGCTTCAGATTAGCCATATTTGATCATTTGCTAAAATATGACCAATCAGAAGCTTGAGAATGAACTCAGACTCGTCTAAAACATTCAGGCTCAAATCTGACCTCAGACAACAGGACAAAATGCTATTTTCGCAGACTGAAACTTGATCTTGGTTTACCTTTTAGATGGAGTGCCTTGATCTGTATCACCATCTCCTAAGCTGCCTGGTTTGACAGAATCACTCTTGTCTTTTCCACGATCTCTTCCTCTCGGTCCTCTGCCATCACCCCGGCCAGCCTGATATCTCATCTCACTGTTAACACAAGAACAGGGCCCAAGTTAAGAGGGAGTAAACTGCACAAATCAAGCTTTTTCTTACTCATTTAAGCACCAAATCCTATGGTGTTACTACTCATTTATGATTAGAAACCAAGAGACGAGTCCAATGAGTAATGACACCATAGGGTTTAAGACAGAAAATGAGATTTTAGTTTTTGAAATACTCCCCTAATCTGGAGCTCTGCAAGAAACCACATCAATTCTTCCAGTCCTATGTGCAAATCACTTACATGTATATCCAACTGTACTTTAGGCAGATTGCAGCATAAAGCCATGTGAAATTTAACCCAATATCCCATAAATACACCTTTTACGCCGCAGTCATGAATGTGAACCATAAGAAATATTTTCTATTTCCTAGCAGATGGTAGCTTAAAGCAGGCTGAAAGTAAAGCAGAATGTGTCTTAAGAGTTAAGACACAATCTGCTTTACTTTCAACCTGCTTTAAGTGAACACCTGTTTTCAAAACTAGAAACAAGCTATGGGGTAATGGGTTAAGAAAAGATGTCTCTATCTACTTGTGTTAACTACTGAGCACAAATTTGACTTAACAACTACATAATCTGATAGCCTATAAAAGGATATGAGTCATGCCATGACAAAACCAGCTATTTAGCGTTGCAACATTGTACATACTTACAACCGATGTCACCCCAGGCTCTGTATCTGAGTTTGATCTACACTGCCAAGTATCAGCTACATAAAATGCTTTAGATGCATGTGGGTGTAAAAGAGTGTAGATCAAGACCAGCCGCCCCACGTCGGACGCAGAGGCTGACCTTGATCTACACTGTTCCAAATGCAATAAGGCAGATTTTCTCATGGCACAGCTCATATATTTTATATATACATGATTTAATATCTATTTACTGGCATGCTTGTTTCTTTCTCATTGAGTGACAGATGTTTTATACTTATTTGGCTCAAGAACTGAGAAGGTACAGTCAATCTTGTAGTAAACTACTACTTAATGGAAGACCCATGCAAAGTATTTAAAACATGTGTTTGCTTAATGCAGGACGAAAATAATGCTGCAAGTATGGGAGCTTTCTACACTATTTGTTCACGCATATCTGTCCCAATACCAGTTAAGGTGAGTATTTCAAAAACTAAAATCTTTATTTCTGAATTAAAACCTATGACCCCAGTGTCTTCAAGATGATTCTAATGAGTAGTGACACCATAGGGTTTGGTGCTGAAATGAGGTAGAAAATGGTGGATTTGTTCAGTTTGCTTCCTCTTATCTGGAGCCCTGAGTGTATAAAAGTTGTAAGTTAACATCAGATACCAGACTGCTCAACTATAGCTCTTGTCTCTTTCTTCAAAGGAGGAATAAATTAAAGGTGTAAACTAGAGGGATGCCTTTGTCAGGAAGAGCAGGGTTTTTTTGGGGGACCCGTTCCCAATTAGAAACATGGGCTTTTTTCCCAAAATGAGCATTTCATGGCAAGATTTTTTCCCAAAATGAGCCTTTTACGACTCATTTTTTCCTCCAAAATCAAGTATTTTACACCGTTTTAGGACATATTTTTCCCAATTGAAGGGGTACCAACTCATTCCCAAAGTGGTGCAAAAAACACTGGGAAGAGAAATATGATGCCCCCGTCGGCAAAAATTTGACTCAGTTCAACTGACTAATTTTGTAAAAAATTATAGCAGATCAAAATCCTGTTCACATGCACATCTATGGTATATGTGCAAACACTCTGACAAGTTATAAGGTTGTAGCTTGAAAACTGTTAGATGAGTTATATGTAAGATGTATGTTGGACTGACGAATGAATGGACGAACAAACGGACTGGGCTTAAAACAGTATCCCCTCCCCCTCCCCCACTGATCGTCATTGGGCATAAAAAGTGTATTTATAGAGTAATGGGTCAACATCTTATAGGGAGATATCTCACCTGTAGCTCTTGCCTGCCCCTCTAGCCCCTGGCCTGCCAGACCGTGCTCCTCCCTTCCCAATATCACTGCAGGACTTGGACTGCTTCCTGTCATCTCTATCGCTCATCTTCACATCAGACGGTGTAACAGACCTCAATCAGGGTAGCATAGTTTGTTACTGTTGGAACGAAAATTAAACCTTTCAACAATAAATAACTTTTGTGGGTTATTAAATTCCCTTGCGGATCATTTCTGTTGCAAAAAACAAGAACCATTCTACTTAGAATTCTGGGTAGTTTAATAAATACTGGCCTAAATTAACAAACAGTGCAGACCCTGATCAGAGGGCTCCTGTAGGAGCCCTCTGACCTAGGTCTAAATGGTGTTGAATAGGGCTGTGTATAGCCTGGCTGCTAGTAATACAATACGTATTGCAATATGGTGTAAGCAATACGTATTGCAATACGGAGATGCAAAGCCATACAGTCAGATCGGAATACAAATTTCAGTAGCAATACGGATTCAAATGTTGAATATACTTAAATAAAGATGTAGCTTTGTTTTCTTTTGATTTTATTAAATACCTTAAAGGTGAAATATATTCATAAAAGAAGAAATTGATTATATGCAGTGTTTGACACTTCGACTTTTAGTACAGGTACCGATGATGGGGAGAGCTGTACCAGTTTGGTGAATTCCCAGTGGCCGCTACGGTAGCCGGATTGGTCTTCCCTGAGGGACGGAAAGCAGTCAATATCTATCTTCTTACTCAACTCTGACTTTTATCTGTCAGTTTCTACCTTTCCTGTATAACTTTCGCTTTTCTTATTCACCACTAGCGCCGAAACGTAATGGTCAATCGTTGAAAATGTTTCGTAAATAAGTAGAAGTAGAAGGCCCATGCAACAGGAGTCATTAGGTCTTCTTGAGAGATTGTAAAGCTCTGAAAAAGTAGGGGGAGGAGTGTATTGGTTCAATTTAGTTGTAGAGGTGGGATCATTAGACCCCCTGGTTTCTTGTTCACCACTAGCTTCGAAATGTAATGGTCTTGAAATCGTTGACAGTGTTTCGTAAAGAAGTAGAAAGCCCATGCAACGGGAATCATTCGGCCTTCTTGAGAGATTGTAAAGCTCTGAAAAAGTAGGGGGAGGAGTGTATTGGTTCAATTTAGTTGTAGAGGTGGGATCATTAGACTGCCTGGTATCTTATTCACCACTAGCTTAAAACGTAATGGTCAATCGTTGAAAGTGTTTCGTAAAGAAGTAAAAGTAGATGGCCCATGCAACGGGAGTCATTCGGTCTTTTTGAGAGATTGTAAAGCTCTGAAAAGTAGGGGGAGGAGTGTATTGGTTCAATTTGGTTGCAGAGGTGGGATCATTAGATTCTATATCCCTGACAGCGCCTTCTGATAATGATCTGCACTGATCGTCAGGAAGTATCAAGTTGAAGTTGATTAGACCGCCTGGTTGCCTCAGTCAGTACAGCCCCGGACTAGTGTTCTTCTTCTTCTTCCAAATAATGAGCTGGGATCTAACCACCTTGGGCAGACATTTCCCCCGTTTCACTTGACATTCTGTATCTGAATGTATACGTCGTAGACACCAAAAATGGCTTTCACACGACGGGGAGAGTGCGCATAGCTAAATCAGCCCCAGTTCGTGCCAGTTGCACTAATAGGATGGGCATTGAGCCATTGACTGACAATTTGACCGACATCATTTATTGACCAGGTGCGATACTATCTATCTATCTCTGTCTATCTCTGGATACTGCCAACCCCTCTTGCGAGTATTATAGGCAGGAAAAAGTGCACGTCGGAGTGTTAGTAAAGTGAAAGAGTAAAAGGACCTGGCAATAATTGTTGTCAGGAAAGAGTGAATCTAAAGGATCAACTATTCAACAAGATCAGTTCATTAAAATATTAGTTAAGTGAAGGTTCTTAAAAAATGTGAGGTTAAAAACACTACATACGAGGCTAATACTGCACTCCCACCACTGCCCTTTTAAACTGATCAAAATCAGTAAGGGTAGCAATATCAGTAGGGAGTTGATTCCAGAGAGTGATGCTGTGGGGGAAAAACGAGTATTTCTGATAGTCTGAATTTACTTGAACTTGTCTTAATGTTAGAGGGTGCATGTGCCTTGTAAATCTGGTAGGTGTTTGTATGTATTGTGGTAGAGGCACAGCAACTAGGTTGTAATAAATCTTGAAGAACATTATCAGTCTACAATCATATCTACGATGTTCTAGGGACCTCCATCCCAAACCCTCCTGCATAGCGGAGACACTAGAGAGAGGGGAGTAGTTGTGTAGCACCCATCTGGCTGCGCGGCGCTGGACCTTTTCTACCCTTTGTATGGCAGTTTTTGTGTAGGGGCACCAAACTGAAGAAGCATACTCCAACTGTGGCCGGACCAGGGACTTGTATGCCAATTCTCTTACCTTTTCATTACGTGTTGTGATGTTTCTTTTGATGTAACCGAGGGATCTGTTTGCATTATTGGTGATTCTGGTGATGTGATTATTGAAGTTGAGGTCTGAAGAGATATTTAATCCTAGGTATTTGGCTTCAGACACAGGTTCAAGAGGTTGGCCATGGAGAAAGTATTTATGTTTAATGATGTTTTTATTTCTACTGATGTGAAGGACCTGACACTTTGACGGGTTAAATTCCATATCCCACTGCTTTTCCCATTCCTGCAACTTGTCAAGATCCTGCTGTAGGGATGAGCAGTCTGATAGAGAGTTAACAGTGAGATAGATGGCAGTGTCATCCGCAAAAAGACGGACTTGGGACCTAGAAACAGTAGAGGGTAGTTGGTTAATATAGATTAAGAAGAAGAGAGGCCCAAGCACAGAACCTTGCGGTACCCCAGAGGTGACAGGGACTTCAGTGGAGGAATCACCATCCAGTACAACTGTTTGGCTCCTGCCAAGAAGAAAGGAGCGAGACCAGTTTAACACTTGAGAGGAGACGCCGCATTCTTGAAGACTATAAAGAAGTTTAAGATGATTTACCTTGTCGAACGCCTTGCTGAAATCAAGGAGTATGAGATCAGTTTGGCGTCCAGATGAGATATTGTTAATTAGGTGGTCAGTAAGTTCAATAAGCTGGGTTTCGCATGAGCGCTTCTGCCTGAATCCATGCTGGAGATCGTAGAGGATATTATGATTAGTGAGATGATGAGATAGATGAGAGGCAACTATATGTTCAAGAGTCTTACAAAGAATGCACGTCAAGGAGATAGGACGGTAATTTGCTGGGTCACTGGAGTCACCTTTTTTATACATTGGACACACGTTAGCCCTGGTCCAGTCACATGGAATCTCTCCGGTTGACAGGGATTTCTGAAACAGGATCGTGACAATACCAGTAATCTCATGCCTAAGCTCTTTCAATACCACTGGTCTGATTTGGTCTTGGCCTGCTGCTTTATCAGCCTTAAGATTGGATAGGAGTGTGAAGACACCAGATTCATTGACCGAGATGTCACTCATTGGTGGGTATCTGCTGAACTGCTGTGGGTACAAGAACTGCAACTTCTGCATGCATGTCTGCTTCAGGGATAGAGGAGTAGTGCTTGAAAATACTGACTGGAATTGTCGGTTTAAAATGTTCGCTTTTTCTTTATTGTTTGTCTTGAAGATGCCCGTCTGTTGGTCTTTAAGGGGAGAAACATTCTGAGAATCTTGTTTTGAGTTTTTTAACAGGGTGAAAAGTTTTTTTGAGGAAAAGTTTCCTTCTGTTTCATTTGTGGCAATGTCCAGGATGTCTTGGTATTGGTCATAGGAGGTCTTAATTTCAGATTTAATCAGCTGTTTAAGGCATTTAAATTTTTTCCAAGCTGCACGATTGGTTTTGTTCCTTTTAATTTTTTGGTAGAGGATATCTCTCTTGTGAATGAGTTTTTTTTATTTCTTTTGATACCCATGGTAAGGATCTTTTGTGACCAACTTTTTTGATACTGACACTTTCATGTCATGACAAAAGTTTAAATAGGCAAAATAGCGGAATATCCCCCGCATGTCACGTGAAGTGGTTCATTCCGTATATATATCTATACGGAATGAACCCCCGCATGTCACGTGAAGTGGTTCATTCCGTATATATATCTATACGGAATGAACCACAGGCGGGGGATATGTTAATGCCAAGTGTGTTTCTAACGTTTTATTTCGGGTTTGTTTCAGAATAAACAATTTGAAAAGCGTGAAACGGTTCGGTTGTGTATCTACAGTTTTTAAAAGGCTAACAACGGCTAATTTTTGTGTCTTCAAATAAATATACATACGAAGAAATAGTAATGGTGTCTTTTCACATGACTATCGATGTTGGTCTTAAAAAGACCGTTGCTTTGAGGCAAATCGCCGATACGGCAATGTTTACGAATTTTAAGAAAGATGGCGTCTGCAGTTCGACGGCGTGTCGTGATAAGAACTGTATCATAATAACCACGCTTTTCCTCTTTATTTTGATAATGAGATTCTGTACTGTACGGTAGTGAAGTTTGGGGAGTTGAAAATACCTTAGTATTAAATTATTTTCAGTCAAAATATTTAAAACTTATTTTGAATGCAAAGAAGTGTACTCCGAATGTCATGCTCTTTGGTGAATTTGGAATGCTGCCTGTTGATAATTATATATTAAGAATAGAGTCTTGAACTTTTGGTGTAAAACTGTAAACAGTAGTTCAAGTAAAATTTCTAAGTTAATGTACAATTTGCTTTATGAGCTAGATAAAAAGAATATTTTCCATTCCCCATGGATAAGTTATGTTAAGAAAACTCTTGACAATCTTGGCTTTTCTAACATTTGGTTGAATCAGTCTGTATCGTCTCCTCAGATCTTTAAAGCACAAATTAAGATTAGAATCAGGGATCAGTATATTCAAAAATGGAATGAGCAAATCAACAATTCAAATAAGTATCTTAATTATAGAATTTTCAAACAAACTTTTGAGATGGAGCCATATTGGAGAGTTCTACCACATCATTTGGCTATGTATCTTTTCCGTTATAGATGCTGTAATCATAAGTTACCAGTTGAAAAAGGTCGTATGTTTAACATTGACTTAAATTCAAGACATTGTCATCTTTGCAATAGTAATCAAATTGGCGATGAATTCCACTACATATTTGAGTGCTCCTTTTTCAACGAGGACCGGAAAAAGTACATCCCACAGAGATTTAAGAGACCCAATACTATAAATTTTCAGAGGCTTTTTCAAAGCACTGATTATGATGTATTATTGAAGCTTTGTATTTTTATTAAGAAGGTTATGCTAGTTGTTAAGTGATAACATACGTTATCTTTAGAGCTAATTTGTGTGTTGTATATTTTGTGCAGTATTATTACACGCTGAACTCCAAATATTCTGTTCTTAGATAAAAGTCATTAATTAGTGTGCTCCAATCTTCTTGAATATTTAGAGTCAAATGGATAAATCCTTCATAAAAAGAAAGTTTGAATTGCAAACATTATTGAGAACATTTTGGAAGGTGGAGCATGCATCTGTCGGGAAAAGATGCTCATATTTTCAAAGGGTCTCTTGTGGACCTTGTTTTGAGGATGTGTTGGGATGTTTTACGAGTAATTCTTACTTTTGTAACCATGATTATCCAACACAAACTTGAAAGATTTTATATTTGGGGTTCGGAGTGTCTTTAATCTGTAATTCTAGTCATAATTAGTCATCTTTGTAGCAGTTTTTTTCATCTGGTGATGAATTTAATTACATAATTGAGTATTCCTTTTTCAATGAAGACCAAAAACAGTACTTATTAAAGTACCCAATGCTATTTAACTGTCATGAGCTTTTCCAGAGCACTGATTGTGATTTATTATTGGGGCTTTGTGTTTTTATGAAGTAAATTATGCTAGGTGTTAAATGAACTTCACCTTCCATTCTATCAGGTGAAATACGCTGTGTATTTCTTTACTTTATCATCCATTTGTTTGACTTGTTTGATGTTTTTGTTACTGTATTGTATGACTCATGCCCATATGGGCCCAGTCTTGAATAAAACTTGAAACTTGAATTTTTTAAATGCTAACATACGTTATCTTTAGAGCTAATTTGTGTGTTGTATATTTTGTGCAGTATTATTACACGCTGAACTCCAAATATTCTGTTCTTAAATAAAAGTCATCATTTAGTGTGCTCCAATCTTCTTGAATATTTAGAGTCAAATGGATAAATCCTTCATAAAAAGAAAGTTTGAATTGCAAACATTATTGAGAACATTTTGGAATGTGGAGCATGCATCTGTCGGGAAAAGATGCTCATATTTTCAAAGGGTCTCTTGTGGACCTTGTTTTGAGGATGTGTTGGGATGTTTTACGAGTAATTCTTACTTTTGTAACCATGATTATCCAACACAAAGATTTTATATTTGGGGTTCGGAGTGTCTTTAATCTGTAATTCTAGTCATGATTAGTCATCTTTGTAGCAGGTTTTTCATCTGGTGATGAATTTAATTACATAATTGAGTATTCCTTTTTCAATGAAGACCAAAAACAGTACTTATTAAAGTACCCAATGCTATTTAATTGTCAGGAGCTTTTCCAGAGCACTGATTGTGATTTATTATTGGGGCTTTGTGTTTTTATGAAGTAAATTATGCTAGGTGTTAAATGAACTTCACCTTCCATTCTATCAGGTGAAATACGCTGTGTATTTCTTTACTTTATCATCCATTTGTTTGACTTGTTTGATGTTTTTGTTACTGTAGTGTATGACTCATGCCCATATGGGCCCAGTCTTGAATAAAACTTGAAACTTGAAACTTTTCTGTCCTGATACATGTCTGCGCAGTGTGTATTCTCGCTCTTTGCATGTAGTTTAACTTCTTCTTCTTCTTCCAATACTGTCCACATTCAACTACATGTAACTGAATATGCTATTACTTCATGTTTAAGTCATGATTATTGTTAAAAGACATGTCATCCTCGGGTTGTGTATTCCAGACTCTGTAACAAAATATCGAATGAATCAGTTAAATCTCAAACTTGACTCAGCTTCAGATCTTTATGTATATATAACATTTTAGTGAAGTTTCATTAATATCCTTCTGACACTTTCCTGAAAAAACAACTCGGGATAAACAAAATGTTGATGGACGAACGGCCTATAAAAACGCATTAAATTCTAAATTTTAAAAGTAAGATTTCGGAAAAAATCCGCAGGACCGGAGAAATGAAGAAAATACGAAGGTTTCGGAAACATCCGGAGAAATGGCAGCACTGGGTGATAGGCGACGCACAGTCGCACATCGATGGCCTTGAGGACGGATATTGACTGTCCACAATGACTCGCATTGAGCACTTCTTTCACTGGTAAACAGAAAACGGTCAAGATTCGTATGTGAAATTGAGGTTTTACCCACTCAACTCTACTTACAAATATTAGTCAACCCTTTACATACAGTGTACGTGTGGAGAGTGCATATAGTGTAAACTCGATCATATTAGAGGCATATACTACCTTAACCCTTTACCCAATAACCTGTTTCTAGTTATGAAAATAGGTGACTACTTAAAGCAGGTTGAAAGTAAAGCAGAATGCGCCCTAAGACGCATTCTGCTTTACTTTCAGCTAGCCTGCTTTAAGCTACAACCTGCTAGAATAAAAAATATTCCTTCTGATCCATTTTTATGACTGTATTTATAAATTGGAATTATTTTCTTCCACGGAGGATTAAACGGAATGCGCTATAAGGCGCTTCTATAAGGTAAAGGGTTAAATCAAACATTTTACTGCCCAGATGTCGCATGCTTGAAATGTTTCGTCTTCTCTTTGCAGACATTTCTCAGATAACATTAAATGATTTTAAATATTGACTACACCATTGATCTAGCGCCCAACTGTTTAGTTTCTGATAAGAAATTGAATTACTCAAGTGTCTGGTCAAAATCCAAACTGTATGCAAGTACAGTTAAACTTCTCTATTACGATCACTAAATTATGTTAATTTTAAGGAGTTTGGAAAGGTGACTGCTTACAGCAAGGTGACAGTAAAACGAAAGCTCCTTCAGGATTTTTTTTTATTTTACTGCCATCTTGCTTTAAGCAGTCACCCGTCTTTTATACAACCAATTAGCCTTTCGTTTTAGTAGTTGTAATAGAGAGGGTTTACTGCATCACGGTATTCTGATAAGAGTCAGTGAAGTTCAAGGGGATATGAATAATTAAACATTTTGTTCACCACGATGCAGACATTATTATTCGAAAAGGAACCTTTCCATAATTATAACAATTCACATCATTACAGTAAAACCTCTCTACCACTAAAGTGTGTTCATTATAATATTGCCCCGTCGAAAGGACGGTGCCCTATAGTAATCGCCCTGTCCGTCCCTCCCTTCCTTAGTCCGCCCCTCTTTTTTCCCGCTCTTAGGGCCCCTTTGAGAGGTGGTTGCCCTATAGTTAGGGGGTGCTGGGGGCTTCTATAGGAGTCTTCCCCATTGCTTTTGTCCTGCAGTATGCGACCGCCTGTCTTTGAGAATGATGCGATTGTAACCACTTGCTCGACAAAGTGGAGCAGTCATTATTTCTAAATGTAATTTAGCGCCACCTAGCGTTAGAATAAGAATTAGAATTGGAATTAGAATTGCCAGACATAGTTCTAGTGCAATCGACGAAGCATGCATAAGAAAGCCACATATGCCATTTACATCAAGAGACATAGCATTAGAATTAGAATTACCAGACATATAATATATAGTAAGTGCAATCTGCAGAGATACATTATGACGAAAGATGAATAAGAATGTCATTAACATGAATAAGATGCCACTTACATCAAGAGACTTTTGGCGGAAATTCCTTTCCGAAGATGGCTAAGGAGTAATCTGTACTGTACGGCCACCTATTTCTAACAGTCACAGCGTCTCTTTTGGTGATCGCTTGGCCAGGGTCTATCTGCATCTCTCCTTTTGCTTTTAGTTTAGTTTAAACATATTTATTTCAATAATTTACATGTATTTTACAAACATACAACAAAGTTTAGGATTGAAACGAAAGCAAAACAGCTTATTGTGTTTCTCTCCTTGCACCGTTATATATACACATGCTCTATCTATAACTGTAATGTATTTTATGAAAACTTATGTAACAGCAAAATGTGTTATAAATATAATGTAGCTATTTCATAAAATGGCGCTATCTCTCTCAAAGGACACTCGGGAAAGGCGATATAAGGAACACCGAGTTACTGGTAGTTGCCCAGAGTAGTGCAGAAGTAATGCAGAATGCATATTACTTGCTCATCGCATTAATTATACACCATATTTCCCCCGCCTGTGTTAACACTCACATTTATACTAAGCCCCGTCGATCAAGAGAGGCAGCACCAATTTAACGAAATGTTTCAAGTTACCATAAATATGTAATAAAGATAATAGTTAATGTTTTGATAATAAGATCAAAAATAATATGAATAGAATTTAGATATAAACAATTAGTAGTAAAGAGTTGTTTTGATAAGAAATGACACACGGGGAAAGGGGGGGGGGGGGGGGGGTCCGAAAAAAATAGGCAGATTGAAACGTAGTTTCGGTATGTATATAGCAATGTTATCAATTTCTTAAAAACGCTTTGTGCTTTGAATATACCGATGAACTGCTTCGACAATTTTAACATTTAAAACATAACCTAGTTCTGGATCACCTTGAAGGAAAACGGATAACGACGGAGATGTGTAAGAAGATACTTCATTTAGAAGTTCAATTCTTTGTATTCCTTTTGCTTTTAGTGCTGTGCTTATGTAACAGCCACTTAGAGTGAAATATAAAGCTTTATTAAACTTTATTGTTTGTGTGTGTTTTGTTCTCTTGAACTACTCAATCTTAGACCAGTTAATAAACTTAGCAAACAGTGCAGAGTTTAATGAATCAAAGCTCCTAGTTCTAGAGAACAAAACAAAACAACCTTAATAGTTTATATGCCTTCATGTAGCTTGCATCCACCTTATACCGGTGTGTCTTTGATAGCCTTTCTTTTTTACAGTCTCTTTACTCTTGTTTATATTATACTTGTGTTTGTCGGAAAATAGCTGTTACAGCTAAAGTTTACCGTTATTATCCGACGTCAAATAAATCTTCTTGTATTGTTATCGTCCTGTCCCTCTCTCCGTCAGTCGGTCACACTCTTTATACCCCCGCGATGATCAGACAGGGTAACCCTGTCTGTCCGGCTAACTCCTCCTACAGTTTTCAAGCTACAGCGTTCCCTCCCTTCAACGGCCCTCTGAACAACGATGCTCTCCTTACAACGACCCTTACTGGAGTTCCCCAAACAGGAAAAGCATGTATTATGCCTTTACTACTGCAATATTGTCTGCCTAAAATTGTCGTCTGCTGATTTTTCTCAAATTTACATAGTTTCTTTAAGTGAACATTTTGATAGAATAGATATAATGACGAGTTACAAACAGCTTGAATCCAGATCAGACGACTTATCTGAATTCAAGCTGTTTGCAAAGGTAAGCCAATCTTGAGTTTTCCGTCCCTATAACGATTCACTCCGAAGAACACACACAATCTGTGTCTCCCACTGAATGTCGTTGTAGAGAGCGAGCGCAGTACAGCCTAATAACTTGGCAGAGTGTTTGCACATATACTATTGATACGGACATTGTCCCGATCTCATTTGGGGCGTACTACGATAAAATATGAAAATTTCTGTGAATCCATTTGAGCCATGCCATGACAAAAACTGCCTTATTGCATTGCAAACAATGTAGATCAAGGCCAGCCGTCGCGTCTTTGACGCGATGGATAGCATTGTTCGTCACTGTTTGACACCCACATGTATCTAGCATTGTATTTAGCAGTATTATATATGTACATGTATACGGTATTTGGCAGTGTATACCAAGCTCAGATGCAGCGCCTGTGATGACAACGGAGCTTGGTCTGTACAATATTGCAATGCAGTAAGGTAGGTTTTGTCGCGACACGGCTCATTTTTAAGTCAAACCATTGACTTAGAAGAGATGTTATTCAAAGGTTTTTCTATTGTTTGTTATTAGTTTAATCCTTTCGGTACTGAAACATTATTCAGCGTCTGATCAAAATCCAAACTGTTGACCCTCGTAATGCCATTTCTTAAGATATACTAAATTGAATCTTACTTTGAGACGAAAATGCAAACAAGAATATTGAATCAGACGACAACAAAGCGCTTAAGGGGTAAAAACGTCACATTTAATTTGGAAAGGGTTAACATACTTTTGGGAATTGTGGCCATATTGTCCTGTGAAACGGAATAAATTACAATTTTTTGAAGAGTACAAACTTGAACAGTTCTGTGACATTATTTTAAATAAGATGTCGGTTATAGATTTTTCTGCTCTGGTGGCCATCTTGTCCAGTATACAAATTTTGAACATTAAATTTGGCTAAGGAGATGTCATTAAAAAAATTTTTATAGGTTTTTCTATTTTTAGCTCTGGTGGATATTTTGTCCAGTGGCGCTGAACAACTGTACTAAATTTTGAAGAAGGCAATAAAATAAACATTTCTATGAAATTATTTTGAGATCTGGTTAGCCCTTTGGATATTTAAAGCATGGACACTGTCAGATATAAGGCAATGGTGATCCTGAAAACTGATCTGACATAAACACTTCACACTAAGTGATGAGTTCAGAAAAGAAATCGTAATTCTCTTTCAAACGCAAAGGCATTGCAATGACAACCTTTTGACAATTCCAACTTCCAGTTTAAATTTGAGTGGCAAACAGTTTGGAGCCAGATCAGACGCCGAGTTACCCGGCGTCTGATCTGGCTCCAAACTGTTTGCAATGAAAATAATAGTTTAAGCGTAAACATGGTTATTTGGAAAGAAAATGTTTTCCCTACTATACTCTGCACACAGGGAACAAACTGCTAACCTCAAAAGTTAACAGCAAACACTCACTGGTAACTGAACACGCTACAGGTGAGCTATAAAGCTAAAGCTGCTGCCATGATCTTGAACAGATAGCACAATCTCATTAGCAGAAAATTTAAGTCCATATCAGCTTGTCACATCACATCCCCTTGAAACCAACTACAAGAGCCCCATGGGGCATATTTCGCTCACCTGAGAATAGCTGACAAAATGGAGATAATGATTTATATCCAGGGGACCAGGACGAGGAAATTATTTACCCGATTGGCATAATTTAAACGATCTTGATAGAGGACCTGTAGATGGTGCTGTGCCAAATATCTAAGATCAGGGTACTAGGGTTTTAGACAAGAAGATTTTTTTAAGTTTCAATTTTTTAAGTCTGCTAGGCAGTATGGCTGCAAGGTCGTCTCTGTTATGAAGACCCCAGCCTGACAGTTTATGGTTGCTCTGCACACTGGCTGAATCTGCTGGGACAGGATATTACTCCTAACCAGGTGATAAAGCAAGTTGTAGAAGACAACAAATACTTCAGGAATCACCATACACCTGGTTCAATTGGTCAGGGTGGTCTTTTCAATAAACCAGAGTGGTCGATTCAATCCACCGCAAGTGGTCACTTCAATTGACCACAAGCGGTCAGTTCAGTCAGTTCAATCGACCAGGGTGGTCTTTTCAGATTTGAAAAATCCACTTTGTGCTTCCTATACCCCCTATATATACTTGAAATAGCTTCCTGTGTATCTGTAATACACCATTACACTATAATTAAAACCTTTTGAAGCTTTATTTTAACAGAAAAATAGTATTGACCGGTATTGACCAGTATTGACCACTTCAGGGAGTATTGACCGGGGCGGTTTTAACCGGTTAAAACCGCCCCTGTTTTTACCGGCCAACCCTGCCGCCCAACGTAAATAACCCTAAGGGTAGTTTAAATGCAATATATGTAAAAATAAGAAACTCGTGGAGTGTTCTTTGAATAAGAATTCGGGACGAATTCTTGTGTAGAGGAGGTGTGTGTAGCCGGGTAGAGATTATGGTGAAACGGTTGATTGGCTTTTCTGGGTGATTCGGTAGCTCAGGTTAGAGCGTTGGCATGGTAAGCCAGAGGTCCTGGGTTCGAGTCCCAGTTGAGCACAACTTTTTCGTCAAGTTACACTTGTAGTTTCAGACAAGAAGATTTTTGAAGTTTTCATTGAAAAAAATCTATTTTTAGCTCCTGTGACCAACATATGCAACAGACCAGAACCATTTGAACAATATTGATAAAGGACATCTAGAAGTGGCTCTAGAAGTTACACCATGCCAAATATCAAAGCACTGGCCATATTAGTTTAAGAGATGACGTTTGAAAATTTCACTATATAACTCTATGTAAAACTGTGACCCCCGGGGCGGGGCCAATGTTGACCCCAGGGGCATAATTTCAACAAACTCGATAGATAATGCTATGTGCCAAATATCTAAGCTCTGGCCTTCGCAGTTTTTGACAAGAAGATTTTTTAAGATTTCATTATTTTTTCACTTTGGTTGCCATGGCAACCAGATTTATACATTGTTTTTAATTCTTTGAACAAATTTGAAAGAGCTTGACCAAAGGAACATTTCTGTAAAGTTTGGTTGAAATCTGTTTAGCGGTATAAGAGGAGATGTCATTTGAAGCAATTGTTAACGACGACGGACACAGGGCCATCCCAATAGCTCACCTTGAGCTAAAAAGGGAAAGTGTAGCCCACAGGCCAAGACGCAGCTTAACGCAGGATTTAAGTAATGCAGAAAGCTCACTGCATTACTTTCATCATGCATTAACCACTCACTTTTCTTTAAAGATCACCGGACTTATCCATTCAATTTCAGTGGTTGCCAAGACATGAAATTATGTCCATCAAAGCCATTAACAATTTAGATTCCTCAGCAAGTTCACAAGACTCTGAATCTCATCTGTATACAAACTATTCACACAAGCAAGCCATACGTTTCAAGTTTAAACCATTTCATGATTTGACACTCTTGAACCCTTTCCCCAATAGAAGCGCCTTTTAGCGCATTCAGTTTATCCCTCCACTGATGAAAATATTTCCAATTTATAGAGGTCATGAACATGTAGCATAAAAGTTTTTAACCTATATACTAGCAGATGGTAGCTTAAAGTAAAGCAGAATGCGCCTATAGCACATTCTGCTTTACTTTCAACCTACTTTAAGTGGTCACCTGTCTTCAAAATTAGAAACAGACTATGGGGAAAAGGGTTGAATTTAAAACCAATTACGTAATTCAGGGTTTAACCCTTTCCCCATAGCTTTTTTCAGTATTGAAGACAAATTGTTGCTTTATGGGGCATTCTACTTTACTCTCAGCTTGCATCAGCTTCGATATGGAAAATATTACTTATAATCTCTTATCGTGTATATTCCTGACTGTATAAAGTTGAACTATTTTCTTCAGTGGAGGAACAAATTAAAGACGTAAAAGTAACAGTGTGAAGTGATGGGTTAACTGACAACCATGTATATTTTCTTCACAAACCATTTTTATTTGACATACTAAATCAATAATAATATAAACCTGATGGAAGATATCCCATCCATCTAAAACAGCACACTTATTTCTTCTCTACAATCTTGCTATTTTTACATTCAAGTCTCTTTTACAACAGTATTTAAATAATTCAATTTATTCTTAGCACTGTTATGATCACATGTTTTTGCCATATATTTCATTAACTACCAATCGTAGCCAACATAGTTCTCGAGTCTGTTCTAGAACGATGGTAATGTATTCCTAAGACCTAGTCCCTGCCGAGATTACAAAGCTGCTGCTCCTGAGATGATTTCAATCAGTTCTCTAGTGATGACAGCTTGACGTGTTCTGTTGAAGGTTAAAGTCAGCTTAGATATCATTTCCTCTGAAATGGCAAAATAGAACAACCATTATTATAAACCATTTCAGAACCAATTTCTAATATCCCCTTCATCTGCTATTCAAGTCCCTTATATCCTATATGAACATGTAACACGGTTACAACAGATAACTCTTAATCTGGTTACATGCCCTTTTTAAAGGTCAACTGGTACTTCATATAAGCAGTTTACTCTGATGCAGGTATAACAGAGTTGTCAGAGAGACAACAAAGCTTGCCATCTGCAGTTTTGGAAACTTAAAAGCGCACTCTACGGTCAAGGTCACATGGGACAATCTTTTTGCCTGCATAGAAAGGCCTTGTCCATATACACATGCAAACCAAATATGAAAGCAATACCTCACGAGACATAGGAGCATTTCAAAACCTTCTTTTCTTATATCTCTCACCTGGTACATCATGTAAAACTTGACCTATAGTGACCTAGATTTTGACCCAACATGAACAACATTCAACACATTGCCAAGTTTTCAATGCGGCAAACATTTTGAATAAGTTTCATCAAGGTCAAATGAGCAATGTCGTTTCTAGAGTGTTTACAGGCTTTTTCTATGATTTGACCCTGTGACCTAGTTTTTGACCGAACCCGACCCAGATTTGAACCTGACCCAGATTTGAACGTGATGGTTGTGATCTAGAAATCATTGAGTCAAACATATTTACCAAGTTTCATGATGATCTGATGAGATTTGTAACCTTAAGACTGTTAACAAGATTTTTCTATGGTTTGACCGAGTGAACTAGTTGTTGACCAGACATGACCCACATCACATAGAAATCAATGAGGCAAACAGTTTGACCAAGTTTCATGAAGATCCAATGAGATTTGTAGCCTCTAGAGGGTTAACAAGGTTTTTTATGATTTGGCATAGTAACCTAGTTTTTGACCCAACATGACTCACATTCAATCTTGACCTAGATTTCTTCCAGACAAAAATATGGAAAATAACAATATTTACGAAATTCTTGTCGATTTATTTCAATCTGAGTGGCAAAACACTTGGAGCCTAATCTGGTAAATTCTAACATACATGTTATTATATTGGATAGTTGCAACATATAACAATACTCACCAGCGTTTTTGGTAGCTGCGTCCATGGCCGTCATTCTGGCACTTTGTTCGCTACACTGCGCCTCTTTTAGGGCATAGTACACCTTGCTCACAAACATGAACTCATTATAACACTTGATGGTCTCATCGTCAAGACTGTCATACACGAGCAGCTGTTTAGCATTGTTTACATTCTCCTCTGTGTACATTGGCATAATGGTGGTTCTATATGAGATGACAGACCTGAGAAATAGATAAATAATAGGGCTCCAGATAAAAAAGAGTAAACACAACAAATCAACTCATTTTAGTACCATATCCTATGTGTTACTATTCATTAGAATCGTCTCGAAAAGACGATTCTAATGAGTAGTGACACCATAGGGTTTAATCCAGAAATAAAAGATTTTAGTGTTGTAAATGCTCCCCTTTATCTAGAGCTCTGAACAATATGAGCACTATAGAATGCTTTCATTCACTATATCAGTGCCATGTGACCATTATTATGTGTTGCAGTGCCGTGAAACCCAACTAAATCAATCATTCACTAGGCCAACCAGTCATGTATCATAGAATTTATATTTTGATGAAGAGTATTAGCAAGGGAGCTGCTACAGCCAATTTTAATGATTTTCGTTTGTCTTGGCATGGGATTGAACCAAATCAATTAAGTAAAAGGTGTTGACGCTAGAGGAAATGGTAAAATCTAGTTCAGCAAGAAATGGCCCATTTACAATACTCTAAAGTCCAAATTAATTAGGTCAAGGTCAAAGTCAAAATCAAGGTTTGGTGATATTGGTGGACTGGAAATGGTCCAAGGCAACAACTGTATAAGTATCTAAGCATTTGAGTAAGTGGTATTGGTGCTAGGTTAATTGGTAAAACCTAGTTAACCTTGTTGTGGACCGACGGAAGGACAGACAGGACCATCACTATTTTCCTCCACATCTATAGATGCCTGGGCATAAAAACAACCCTAAATAGTCTAAAGTGGACTAGACTTAAATCGAAAAGGGAATTCCTCATTCTATGTTCAAGGGGGAAAGGCTTAAACTGTCACAAAACCAAAATTGGTCTGTACTTACCTAAATCTATTGTAGTACAGGTCTCCTGCATCAAACTTGTAGCCGCTGCTTAATATCTGGTCAGCGATAAACGCAGCATCCAGGAAGGAGAAAGGCTTTTTGCCTATGTTGTTGAGGCACATGATCACTTTGTCAGCATGTAACCTGTACAAGAACAATTGCAAAATAGAGTACAATATAAAGCACATACAGCCGAAAATTGATACTACAAACTTCAGATTGTTTGAACATACCCATATTTCAAAGTGAAAATGTGGCTTTGCCACATTCTCACTTTGAAATATGGGTATGACAGACTTATGCAAGATCAACTTATGAAAATTCAACATATGAAATACTGTAATGATCTATTTAAAATTTTAAGCGAATCGGAAGTATTGGATTTCGACTGTTTCTTTCTTTCACAAATATAAATGGATGTGTGTCTTGTGTTTTGTAGTTTTGTAAGACATAAGTGATGCATGTAGTTCCATATATTGTACTGTATATGCAAAAAATTACTGTAAAGTTTAGGGCTGTGCATTGGCAAGATTTTCCTTCACGATACGTATCCCGATATTTCATTTTCACAACGATACGTATCACGATATATATTGCCTGTGAGAATAAATAGAGGATATTGAATGAGTGTTTTTTCAGTAATGAATTTATTGAACGAGTTGGATAAAAATGATATTTTGCGAGCCTTGGCGAGCAACATATCATTTTTATCCAACGAGTTCAATAAATTTATTACTGAAAAACACGAATTTAATATCCTATTTATCACATAAACACCAAATGACACAAAAATCCGAACGGTCTTACTTTCACTTTCGCCCTCGGCTCTTAGGTAAACGATTCGTCATAGGTGTTATTCGGTTTTATTCATCCGTAGATAAAAACACCAATCATATTAACGTAAAGAAAATCAACACCATTACGTTGTGAAAAGACTTCTCCGATACCATATTCAAATTTTAAATTAATATTTAAAATAAAGTTGTTCTAATTGACTAAAATGATCATTTGACATTAAGAATCTAGTTTCGTTTTCAAAATAACGTCAAGACGTAACATGACGTCATTATCATTGTAACGTCTAAATTTGAAAAACAGTCTGAGTCACTGTTAATACTTAAGTCTACGTAGTATTAAGTTTAGCCTGATTTGCAGCCTGAGTTTGTGAGACTGCTAGGGATAATGTTTCTAGGACACTTCGGAATGTTTCAATACCTAGTGGTGATCTATGTTTGTCTAGATTCTCTTAACTGATTTACAGTCGGCGTAGTAGTACATTATTTTGGTGATTCGAAAATTAGTATAAAATATATGCCCAGTGGGCCATACGATTTTTACGGCCCTCTATATTTTGCACGTTTATGTGATAAAAGGCAATATGTATTGCAATATTTAAGACGTGATACAATACGTATCACGATACGGGCAAAACAAAATATAAACACAACAGTTGTTAAGTTTGCAGCCACCCTAATGTGTATTTTAACAACTATATGTAATGTAAACATATGCTGTTTGAAGGGGGGGGGGGGGGGGGGGTTTCACTTCAAAAAGTGCATATAGATATATATTATCATTTTGCCTTTGTTTACATTTCTATTTCTATTTATTACTTCTACGCCATCAATCCTGATGATTATGAGAAGGGACACTTTTTAGGTGCAAAATTCGGACTGTACCCAGCCAAACAGTTTTGATTCTAATGAGACAGTTTGTAATAAAGTGTTTGCACCTAATACTTTATAATCAATTAAATTATTTGAACATTAAAAATAGAACTTTTGATAGAGTTGTTGTACATAGCATATGCTACTCCTTTCAAAGTTGCAACACATAACTAAGTTAGATATAAGGTCTCCTGAATTTACATACTTTTGGTTCGAACAATTCTAAATTGTTTTTATAAACAAGTTAAATAACAATTAAGGGCTATTCAAGTTAAATATATCAGCCAATGAAAGGCACTTTCAAATCTGACCTTCTACTTTTACAAACAAGAGGGCCAGAATGGCCCTTAATCGCTCACCTGTACATGGTGATGGGTCAAGTGATTTCAGAAAAGAAGATTTGTGAAACTTGGACCCACGGGCGGGGTCACTTTTGACCCCAGGGACATAATATGAATGCTCTTGATACAGGACCTGTAGACGATACTATGTGCCAAATATCTAAGCTCAGTGTACTATGATTTCAGACAAGAAGATTTTTTAAAGTTTTCATTGAAAAAAATATATTTTTAGCTCCGGTGACCCAGATATTCAACAGACCGGAACCAATTCGTCAATATATGTGAAGGACCTCTAGACATTACACAGTGCCAAATATAAAAGCTCTGGCCATAATGGTTTCAAAGAAAATGTTTGAACATTTCACTATATAACTCTATGTAAAACGGTGACCCCTGGGGCGGGGCCAATTTTGACCCCAGGGTCAAACTTTGAACAATCTTGATAGAGGACCTATAGATGATGCCATGTGCCAAATATCTAAGCTCTGGCCCTTGTGGTTTTTGACAAGAAGATCTTTTAAGATTTCCTTATTTTTTCACTTTGGTTGCCATAGCAACCAGAGTTCTGCATTGTTTCAAATTCTTTGAACAACTTTGAAAGAGCTTGGCCCAAGGAACATTCCTGTGAAGTTTGGTTGCAATCAGGCAAGCGGTTTTGAAGAAGAAGATGTTTGAACATTTCACTATATAACTCTAGGTAAAACGGTGACCCCGGGGGCGGGGCCAATTTTGACCCAAGGGTCAAACTTTGAACAATTTTGATAGAGGACCTATAGATGATACTATGTGCCAAATATCTAAGCTCCAGCCCTTGTGGTTTTTGAAAAGAAGATTTTTTAAGATTTCCTTATTTTTTCACTTTGGTTGCCATGGCAACCAGAGTTCTACATTGTTTCAAATTCTTTAAACAACTTTGAAAGAGCTTGACCCAAGGAACATTCCTGTGAAGTTTGGTTGCAATCAGGCAAGCGGTTTTGAAGAAGAAGATGTTTGAACATTTCACTATATAACTCTATGTAAAATGGTGACCCCCGGGGGCGGGGCCAATTTTGACCCCAGGGTCAAACTTTGAACAATCTTGATAGAGGACCTATAGATGATACTATGTGCCAAATATCTAAGCTCTAGCCCTTGTGGGTTTTTGACAAAAAGATTTTTTAAGATTTCTTTATTTTTTCACTTTGGTTGCCATGGCAACCAGAGTTCTGCATTGTTTCAAATTCTTTGAACAACTTTGAAAGAGCTTGACCCAAGGAACATTTCTGTGAAGTTTGGTTGCAATCAGGCAAGCGGTTTTGAAGAAGAAGATGATTGAAACAAGAGCACCGCAAGCCGGGCACATTATACGCCCCGTCAAATCGATCTTAGAATGTAGTCATACCAAATCCCTATCAAGGTAAAAACAAAAGGGGGAGAACCCTGAAAGTTAGGGGTCATATGCTGACCAAGTTTCAAAAGGATGGGAATAAATTTGTTTGAGAAAGAGAGCTACAAACAAAAAATGCCCGTTTTTGACGATAAAAGGGGAATAACTCTTGAATGTCATGGGCAATCTTGCTGGTTATAAAGCTTGACCGAGACATTATGGTCATACACATGCTGACCAGGTTTCAAAAGGATTGGAATAAATTTGTTTGAGTTAGAGAGCGGACAAACTAAAATATGCCCGTTTTAGATGAAAAAAGGGGCATAACTCTTGACTGTCTGTGGCAATCTTGCTGGTTATGAAACATAACCGAGACATTATGGTCATACACATGCTGACCAAGTTTCAAAAGGCCTGAAATAAATTTGTTTGAGTTAGAGAGCGGACAAACTAAAATATGCCCGTTTTTTACGAAAAAAGGGGCATAACTCTTGAATGCCTGGTGCAATCCTGCTTGTTATCAAACTTGACAGAGACATTATGGTCATACACATGCTGACCAAGTTTCAAAAGGATTAAAATAAATGTGTTTGAGTTATAGAGCAGACAAACTAAAATATGCCCTTTTTTACGAAAAAAGGGGCATAACTCTTGAATGTCTGGGGCAATCCTGCTGGTTATCGAACTTGACCGAGATATTATGGTCATACACATGCTGACAAAGTTTCAAAAGGATTAAAATAAATTTGTTTGAGTTAGAGAGCGGACAAACTAAAATATGCCCGTTTTTTACGAAAAAAGGGGCATAACTCTTGAATGTCTGGGGCAATCCTGCTGGTTATCGAACTTGACCGAGATATTATGGTCATACACATGCTGACAAAGTTTGAAAAGGATTAAAAAAACATTTGTTTGAGTTAGAGAGCGGACAAACTAATATGCCCGTTTTTGACAAAAAAGGGGCATAACTCTTGAATGTCTGGGTCAATCTTGCTGGTTATCGAACTTGACCGAGATATTATGGTCATACACGTTCTGACCAAGTTTCAAAAGGATTAGACTAAATTTGTTTGAGTTAGAGAGCGGACATGAAAAAGTTAACGGACGGACAGACGGACAGACGGACGGACAGACGGACGGACAGCGCCACGACATAATACGTCCCGTCTGAAGACGGGCGTATAACAAGAGCCCCATGGGGCATATTCGCTCACCTGAGAATAACTGGAACAAGAGCCGCATGCGGCCCTAAATCGCTCACCTGGTATCCATAATTACGGTCATGTAAATCGACCAGTTATGATGAAGTTTTCACTTATTCACCTCCACCCACTGGTGGCCATGTTGTTTGAGCTAGGAAGATTATTTGAAGAAAACTGGCAATTAAAGGGTAACCCATGAATCATTATTTGTGTAAAATAATTCTTAAATCAGACCAATAGTTTCAGAGAATTTTTTTTGAAAGTTTTTCTATACAGAAATATAAGGAAAACTTGTCCCACCCACTGGCGGCCATGTTTTTTAGATAACAAAATGATTTTAAGATATCTGGTAGAGGGTCATCAATTAACCACTTGTGTAAAATTATTTTGAATTTGAATAAGTAGTTTCAGAGAAGAAGATTTTTAAAGTTTTTACTATACAGTAACATGCCCCACCCACTGGCGGCCATGTTTTTTAAGATAACAAAATGATTTTAAGAAATCTGGTAGAGGATCATCAATTGACCATTTCTGCAAAATTATTTTTTAATTTGGACCAGTAGTTTCAGAGAAGAAGATTTTGAAAGTTTTTACTATACAGTAACATAAGGAAAACTTGCCCCACCCACTGGCGGCCATGTTTTTTTAGATAACAAAATGATTTTAAGAAATCTGGTAAAAGATCATCAATTGACCATTTGTATTAAATTATTTTTAATTTGAACTAGTAGTTTCAGAGAAGAAGATTTTGAAAGTTTTTACTATACAGTAACATAAGGAAATTTTGCCCCACCCACTGGCGGCCATGTTTTTTTAGATATCAAAATAATTTTAAGAAATATGGTAGAGGGTCACCCATGGATCATTTGCATAAAATTACTTTCAAATCGGACCACTAGTTTTTGACAAGAAGATTTTTTAAGTTTTCACTATATAGCCATATAAGGAAAATCTGCCCAACCCACTGGCGGCCATGTTTTTCAAGATAGGAAAATTATTTTAAGAAATCTGATAGAGGGTCACCAATGGCACATTTGGGTAAAATTATTTTCAATTCGACCAGTAGTTTTTGACAAGAAGAATTTTAAAGTTTTTTCAATTGGTTGCCATGGCAACCACGATTTCAATTGGATTACCTATATTTGAAGAAATCTGAGAGAGTACCCTACAAGGAACAATCCTATGAAGTTTTGATGAAATTGGCCCAGTGGTTTCCAAGAAGAAGATCTTTGAACAAAAAGTTTGACGACGGACGACTGACGACGACGGACACAGGGCGATCACAATAGCTCACCTTGGCACTTCGTGCCAGGTGAGCTAAAAATGGAGATATTGATTTATGTCCAGGACTGACCTAGATATGCAACAGACCAGAACAATTTGAACAAAATATGTAAAGTATATTTAAAAGTGTCACCATACAGAATATAAAAGCTTTGGCCGTATTAGAGTCAGAGAAGAGGACGTTTGAAATTTTCTCTATTTAACTCTATGTAAAACTGTGACCCTCGGGCGGGGCCAATTTTGACCCTAGGGGCATAATTTGAACATACTTAATAGAGGACCTGTAGTCGATGATATGTGCCATATGTCTAAGCTCTGGCCCTTGTAGTTTTAGACAAGAAGATTTTTTAAAGTTTTCATTGAAAAAACTCTATTTTTAGCTCCTGTGGCCTAGTTATGCAACGGTCCAGAACCATTTGTACAATTTAGGTAAAGGACATCTAGAAGTGTCACCATGCCAAATATCAAAGCTCTGGCCATTTTAGCTTCAGAGAAGAAGACGTTTGAAAATTTCACTATATAACTCTATGTAAAACTGTGACCCCCGGGGCAGGGCCAATTTTGACTCAAGTGGCATAATTTGAACAAACCTGATAAAGGACCTGTATGTGATGCTATGTGTCAAATATCTAAGCTATGGCCCTTGTAGTTTCAGAGAAGAAGATTTTTTAAGGTTTCATTGAAAAAAATCTATTTTTAGCTCCTGTGACCTAGTTATGCAACCGACCAGAACCATTTGAACAATTTTTGTATAGGTCGTCTAGAAATGTCACCATGCCTAATATCAAAGCTCTGGTCATATTAGTTTCAGAGAAAAAGACATTTGAAAATTTCACTATATAACTCTATGTAAAACAGTGACCCCCGGGGCGGGGCCAATTTTGACCCCAGGGGCATAGTTTGAACAAACTTGATAAAGGACCTGTAGGCAATGCTATGTGCCAAATATCTAAGCTCTGACCCTTGCAGTTTCAGAGAAGAAGATTTTTTAAGTTTTCATCGAAAAAATCTATTTTTAGCTCATGTGACCTAGTTTTGCAACCGACCAGAACCATTTGAACAATTTTTGTATAGGACATCTAGAAGTGTAACCATGCCAAATATCAAGGCTCTGGCCATATTAGTTCCAGAGAAGAAGACTGTGACCCCCGGGGCGGGGCCAATTTTGACCCCAGGGGCATAATTTGAACAAACTTGATAGAGGACTTATAGATGATGCTATGTGCCAAATATCTAAGCTCTGGCCCTTGTAGTTTCAGACAAGAAGATTTTTTAAGATTTCCTTATCTTTTCACTTTGGTTGCCATGGCAACCAGAGTTCTACATTGTTTTTAATTCTTTGAACAAATTTGAAACAGCTTGACCCAAGGAACATTCCTGTAAAGTTTGGTTGAAATCTGTCAAGGGGTATAGGAGGAGATGTCATTTGAAGCAATTGTTAACGACGACGGACGACGAACGACGCACACAGGTGAGCTGAAAATCGATTCGATTTCGATTTTTTATAGTATGATTGAATCAAATTCGATTTAAGATAGTAACAAGAGGGCCATGGCCCTAAATTCGCTCACCTGAGGACATTGAAGTTTGTACCTAAGTTGACTGGGCAAGACAACATTTTAATATAACTATAAACGGAGTTATCTTCCAGACAAGAAAACATGACAAAAGTGAATTTTGTTGCCAAGCTTATGACCCTTATCCATGACACATCCTCTTATCAAGCTATTTCCATTTCCAATAAATGATAATTATTTCACTAGCGTTAGCAGAACTGGAATTATTTTCCTGACAATAAAATATGACAAAGGGGAAAAACTAAATATTGCTGCCCTTGTGCATGGCATTTTCTCTCATCAGTTTCTTTCCATACATAAAATTTCATTACAATAGCATCAGTAGAACTGAAGTTGTCTTCTTGACAAGAAAATATCACAAAGGGAAATAACTAAAAAAACAATGATGTCAGAGTTGTGGCATTTGCAAATGGCACTTCCTCTCATCAGGCTCTTTCCAAATAGGCAATTTCATTTTACCCATTACCCCAAAGCATGTTTCTAGTTTTGAAAATAGGTGGCCACCTAAAGCAGGTTGAAAGTAAAGCAGAATGTGTCTTAATGCACACTTTGCTTTACTTTCGCATCTTACATTTTCATGACTGTTTAAAGTGGAATTATTTTCTTAAGTAGAGGAATAAATCAAAGGCCTCAAAATGCACATTTATGGGGTAATGGGTTAACAAACGTCAGTATATGGGGGAAAGGGTTGAATCCTGGACAAGCAAAAATGACAAGACATACAGATAACTCTGACAAAACCAATATTAAACATATGTATAAATATGGCATAAGACATAATTACATAACTGTCAGTGGATCACTTCCAGATCCTGTTTCTCTAAGTATGAAGCAGACTGAACCATATCTAAACTTTAGCAGACAACATGTTCAGCTGATCATGACCAGTCCTGTGATACTCCCAAACTGTTGCATAATATTTGACCTCAGTGGGTAGAGCTCTGGGGCTTACCCTTACCAGACTGAAATGATGTCTGCTTAAAACCTACTGTATGTGAAAAGTGTACAAAAAAAACAATTTAGAAAATGTTAAGTTGGTAAATGAGTGGCAAATAGGTTGGATCCAGATTAGATGTAGCATTATGATTATGTTGCATCTGATCTGGATCCAAAATGTTTGCAAATATTGGCTATTTGCCCTTAGTATATTAAGAGTAACTCAGGTAAAATACAGTTCTGCTTCATCAAAAATACTGTGAAACCTGCCTAGAGCAGCACTTAAACTGTGCAGGGTGGCGTCAAGTGTGACCCTAGGGATTTCATTTTAACAAACTATAGAGGGATCGACCAGGAGATTCTACTGTAAAATTATCAAAGCTTAGGGCCTAGTAGTTTTGGGCAAGAAGATTTTTTAAAGTTTTTTGCCTTTTCAAGCTGAGTTTTTGCTTTTTCTCTTTCATTTGAACAACTTCTGTAGAGAAGCATCCAAGGAACATCATGAGCAGTTTGAATCCGCCCTACAATCCGCGGGTTCAGAGGAGATGTCGTTTGAAGTAAATGTGAACGGACAGACGTACTACGGACGGTGAGCGGTCACAATAGCTCACCTTGAGCCTTTGGCTCAGGTGAGCTAATAAATAAATGCACTAATTAGATGACATCCTGTCATAACAGTTAATATTTCAAAAAGTTAGTATGAACAATGCACATACAGTGAAAGTCAGGAACTGTGATTAATTGTTGTAATGGTGGTTACAATTTTCAATCGGCCGATTAACCCTCCATTCCTATACACCACCTGCCGATTGAAAATTGTAACCACCATTACAACAATTAATCACTGTTCCTGACTTTCAATTGAGGTTTAATTGTGAAAAGCAGTCAGTCACCATTGTTCTGGAGCACACATTATTTGATTCAACTTGACATATTGCCCAAAATCAACATTCTTATACCCAGGGCTCCAGATAAGGGGAAGTTAACATTTTCTCACTCATTGTAGCATCAAATCCTATGGTGTTACTACTCATTAGAATCGACTCTAAACCCTATGATTTCACTACTCATTAGAATTGTCTCTTTGAGACGATTCTAATGAGTAGTGACATCATGATTTGGTACTAAAATGAGTGAGAAAATGTTTGATTTGTTCAGTTAACTCCTTCTTATCTGGAACCCAGGGTGTAGCCTACTTTTGCAGCTGTTGTCTCGACTTGTCTCCTATGAGGATGAGTTTGGTGTCATTAGAGGGTTCCTCTAGTAGTCTGGCTTTGATGGCCTTACAAACATTGGAATGGATTCCTCCACACAAGCCTCTGTCTGAGGTCATAGCAACAATCAACTTGTTGGGCTTGGAAGGGTCTGCCTCAACCTCCGCTTTCTCGTAGAAATCTGTTACAAATAAATAAGGGATTTGTAGGAAGCATTTATATAGATAATATTTAGGATCTGTAACAAACTAGAGGGATGACTTTGTAACATGCACATCCATGGTATATGTGCAAACATTCTGCGAAGTTATAAAGGTTGTAGCTTGAAAACTGTAGGAGGAGTTAGCCGGACAAAGTATGCAAGTTGTATGTGGGATGGATAAACAGACATGGGTAAAACAGTATCAACCCCCCCCCCTACTGATCATAAGGGGGCATAATAAATTACATTCAGGTTTGCACTGAAGGTCAATGCACACAGATTTTTGTTTATCCCTTAAATAATATTAATAAGAAAAGAAACCTTTATAGTCATGGATATTACGGCACAGTCTACTTTACTTCCAACCTTCTTTAATTGAAGTGGTCAGCCGTTTTCAATGACACCAAAATAAATACTTCTGATAGTGTTGAACACAGGTGGTAGCTTAAGGCAGGATGAAATGAAGAGCAGAAAACCCTTACAGGAACTTTCTACACATTCATATTACTTGAAGCAATAGCCTACCTTAAACACAGCATAAAGATGGTTTGCATGTTTAACTATGGAGTAAGGATTCGAGCAGAAAGCCCCTACAAAAGTTTCTCATTTTCTAACACTTTGCTAAGTAACTTCATCCATTACCCCATAGCCTATTTCTAGAATTGAAGATTAGGTGACCACTTAAACGCAGGTTGAAAGTAAAGCAGAATGTGCCTTCATGCCCATTCTACATTACTTTCAGCCTGCTTTAAGCTACCATGTGATAGGATATAGAAAATATATTTTATGGTGCTTATTCACGACTGTATAAAGTGTACTATTTTCTTCAATGGATGAATAACTTAAAGGTGTAAAAAGGTGCACCGGGCAGTGGGTTAAAGCCTTCTGTTTTACTTTCAGCATCTACCGGTACTTGTCTAGACTATTGCCCTAGTTTTCTGTTCTGAAAGGGCCTCATCAACACTCCATGTAAGTTAACCCTTAGCCCGCCGAATAAATTGTCGTCTGCTATATTTCTCGTCTGCTTCAAGTTTCAAAGTGCTTCAAAGTTGCTCAAAATTGCTGAAAATGTTGTCCGAGTGTCAAACAGCTTGGATCCAGATGAGACGCCGAGTTACTCGGCGTCTCGTCCGGATCAAGCTGTTTGCATATGGAGCTATAGTCGTGAGTGGCAGGCTAAGGGTTAAAAACATTGTTAAGACAGGGTTCGAGATAAGAGTGAGCCAACTAATCATTGCTAATATTTCTTCTGTTGTGTCTGAACTCAACCCTATGGTGCAACCTCAAGACAATTCTAATCAGTAGTAACACCAGTGTTGTGCCTAGGTCCAAAATGTTGGGGGACACTGTGTCCCCCTGTCAAAATTTCAGAGGGACATTCAGTGTTTTCATTAGTAACCGATTGCCGATCGAAATCATCGGTTGTAACGCCTTCCAAATCGGTTGTTTTTCCGTTATATTCAAAATTTTGATCGCCGTCTTTTTTCGTTTATTTGGTATTTATAAATTGACGAGGAATAACGTTACTAGCGCGCCGTATGGTTACTGAGGCTGTATTTCGCGACAATGAACGACTGTAGGCGATTGGTTAATCACATGTCAGGGTTTTCCCCAGGCCATTTAAGCGCTGGGGTACCCCAGCGCCTTAATTTCTGAACCTCAATTGCCCCAGCGCCTAAAATTCTCGCCAGCGCTTAAAATCCGAGACCCCAGCGCCTTAAAAATCCCCGCTTGCGAAACAGTGCTATTATCAAACTTGCTAAAAGGTCGTAAAACTATTCTTATCAGTATGTTAATTAAAGCCTGGGGTAGATGGGGCCTCTCAGCAGGAGACAATAAATGCACATCTCTGATCGCGTTCCGCCCGAGGCAGTTATAATCCCTTTGCAATGGTGTCACGTGTGACTCTCACGTGACCGTTCTAAAAATAGCTGTCAACCTTTCAACTTCACACGACGAGAAAATCATGCTTATTGTTTTACTGTGCATGATTTAAACATAATATATATAATCTGAATATCTCGCATATCATCGTTTTGTCTACGGCCATATCACGTTGAAAACACCGGTGCTCGTCCTATCACCAAAGTTAAGCAACGTCGAGCCCGGTTAATACTTGGATGGGTGACCGCGGAAGTTAAGCAACGTCGAGCCCGGTTAATACTTGGATGGGTGACCGCGGGTGCCGTAGACTTTTTAAAAAAACAAAAAAAAACAAACAAACAACGCTCCCCCGCATTAGTTTAGTCTTAACAGAGAACGATAACTCGGATGAGACGTTAAAACGAATAAAGCATCATTATGGAGAACCTATAATGCACTATTTCGATTCGCTGACACCACGAATTACGACCGTCGTTATTCATTCGTGCAGATACTCGCGACTTTTCGTCTTCATAATTTATGCTCGGAGAGTCTCGGAATTCGGCGGTTTAGTTACGATCAATATTAAACAACGTTTCCAATAGAATTCGTGAATTTCCGTAGTCAACTTGCGAGCATTCACAGCAGAAGAAACGCCCCGCCCACAAATTTCAATGCAAAAGGAAAACAAGATACAAGTACATGTATGCCCTATTTAAATTCAAATCAAAATCGGTTAAATCTAGATTTTAGAGCTATTTTATTTCATTGAAATGTTCTAGGATTGGTCCCCCCTCCTCACGAAAAATCGCTGGGTTGGTTAGCAGTTTGTAGTGATGAAAATGCCACGCCCACAATCGAGACAAATGGTTTCTGTGCCTTATGAAATCAAATGTAATCAAAATCGATCAAGCCTACAGTATTGAATTATCACGTAGATCTATTTGTTTGAAATAGGATAGTTATATATTTTCCCGAAATATCGCTGTGTTGGTAACTTCAAAGTTAGCGTGAATGATTTTGTTAGCTTTTCATCTGTTTTCCTTCAATCGTGCACGTACATTTTGTCATCGGTTTTCGCGAATTAACGATAGCATTTTTCAACAGAAATAATATTCCACTTAAAGTTATGTACCCTAGCTGGGTGGGTTCAAAGTCTGAGAGAGTATCCCCAACCAATAAGATATAAAATAGCATTAGAAATAACATAGATGATCCGATTTTATGATAAAAGGTGGTTTATTTAAGCATTTTAGTCATGTTGTACATCCGTGATTAAGCAAAGCACAGTTTTTTTCTCCATCTACATCATACGTTGATGCAGTCACTATTGACTATTACCCAACGGGTTTGGATTGGTCAAGAAAAAGTGAAAGAGAGAAAATAGTAAAGTAAGAAATCAGATTTAGGATCTGAATTCTAAATTGTGATAGATCTAGAACTTAATCTAGCAGATAGAAATGAAGATATAAAGTAAAAAAAAACACCAGGAAATACAAATGACATTCAGGATTACTGTACAAAAACTTCAAAAAGTATCTACATTTAGGAAAACAGTGAAGACCAAGATCTGAGAACTCTTATTTATAAAAGCCCTCTGATCTAGTACTGCAATGTTTGCAATTTTCTTCTTCAAATTATCATAAAATCATAATGCTAAGATAATTACGTGGCAAGTTGGCAACATATAAAGCAAACACACATATTTTTTAAAAATAATATTTTTTGCTTCAAATTAGAATCTAATGCTCATTTATAGATTATATCATCAGAAAGCAAGTAAACCAATGTAGGTAATGTGTCTTTCTATATTTTTATGTCAAACCCTTTCATCTATAAGAATTAAGATGTATAGTTTTTTGTAAACAAAATAACATATCAGTAATTCTGTACTCCTTGTATCAGGGTTGGCAATCGACCGGTCAATAAGAGTATTGACCAACCGGGCGGTCAATACTGGTTTTAACCGGTCAATACTGGTCATTAGTGGTCATTACCGGTCATTACTGGTCAATTCAAATGACCACTTCGAACCAACTTATAACTTATGTATCATACCCTTAGCAATGTAAATTGTTGTTTAATATATACAGTACATACAAACTGTACTGTTAAGGATAACAGTATGATATTTGGATGTTGTTTTTCAAAGTTTCTCTTTAATGACCACAAGTGGTCTTTTGCCGGGTGGCCATTTGAATTTTGATGTGGTCAATTCAATCAGACTACTTATAAAATAAAGTACTACCCTACTTATCTTATTCATACATTGTCATGATGAGCATACTGGGAATAATGATCATATCAATGATTTAATCTAAAGATTGAATTTGAATTACATTTTGTAACTTTTTGATAAAACCAGGACTACACTTTAAGTGTTTGATTGAAATGACCGGCCTTGTCAATTGAAAATCGACCAGTATTGACCACCTACATGTAGGATCAGTTTGGGAGTTTACCAACCAAAAGGCTAGCTATACTCATAAGCAATCAACCACTAAATACTTCAACTCAATCAACTGTTCACTTACAACTCAAGTGACCATTAAAAACCTCAATCGACCACTCAAAATTTCAATTGACCAGTATTGACCACTTTGGGAATATATTACAGCAAATAATTAACCATTAAGGTCATATACCCATAGTCAATCAACAATTAAATGTTGAAGATTCATTGATGTCTATTATTTACAATCATGGGAAAAGTATTTGCAAGTTTGCAACACCTGTGAATTGCTGTCAAAACAGATTATCATGTGTTAGGTTGCCCCATGTCACTGCATTACTGTGGGAGTGGCATAGATCTGATTGTGACCAATCAAATGTCTTGATACAGGGTGATTATACACTGACAGGGGTATTATACACTGACACTTTGTTTTACTCCTATTTGTGCCCAAGAAGCCATCTGACAATGAGTCTGCTGAGAAGTTTATGGTAATGCTCTGCACACTGGCTGAATCTGCTGGGACAGGATATTACTCCTGACCGGGTGATAAAGCAAGTTGTAGAAGTCAACAAATACTTCAGGAATCACCATACTCCTGGTTCAATTGGCCAGGGTGGTCTTTTCAATCAGTCAGAGTAGTTGATTCAATCCACCGCAAGTGGTCATTTCAATCGACCACAAGTGGTCAGTTCAATCAATAAACGTGGTCAGTTCAATAGACCAGGGTGGTCTTTTCAGATTTGAAAAATCCACTTTGTGCTTCCTATACCCCCTATATACTCTTGAAATAGCTTCCTGTGTATCTGTAATACATCATTACACTAAAATTAAATCCTTTTAAAGCTTTAAGAGCTTTATTTTAACAAAAAAAGAGTATTGACCGGTATTGACCAGTATTGACCACTTCAGGGAGTATTGACCGGGGCGGTTTTAACCGGTTAAAACCGGGTGGTTAAAACCGCCCCGGTTTTTACTGGCCAACCCTGCCTTGTATCTACCGTTATGATATAGATTCTAGCAAGTTCTTGTCATAAAGAAATTTAAATTGATTAATAAAAACAAAGGTTTTAGTAGGCTGTTTATCTTTAGGACACCATTGAAATAATGCTTAAAGTGGCTCAGGGAACACCATTTATACATTAAAACTTCAAAAAATTTCGACATACGGAAGGGGGTAACACCCCCTCCCGCACCCTCCCCAGCGCCTTCCAATTTTTCTGGGGAAGACCCTGCATGTTGATTGTCCAATCATTTAGCGCGTATTGAAAAGAGTTTTGTATCACATGGTTCCTGCGCGTGATAAATGGCAGCTCAGGCATGAAATGAGAGATGGCTACCGCGAAAAAACGAAAGCATACGTTGTTTGATTTCGGCTTTTCTGACAAAAACGGTAAGTAATGTGGACAATAATCCCTTCACATATCAATAGAGTTTGTCGTTTTCTACAATAACGACTACACGTTTGATTTCATTGCCCCGCACAATGTTTTTTCTCCAAATCTCTGTCGCCGTGTATCGGATCTTTCGGCGTACGAACTCGCAGAAAATAGCATCGAGTCTTGCGCAGGAAAGGTTTCGGATATTCATACGGTAATTCATAGTTTTCAAACAGATTGAAATCGCCATTTTATAAGCGAACATCAATTTAGATGTTTTAAAAGTACGGATTTTCATGTCAGAAGCCGTGTGTAAATTTAAGACTAAACAGTTTTCTGTACAGGATAACATTTCGTATGTGATATTTTTGGTATTTCATCTTTTTCATTCTGCGAGTAGACTTCTATGTATGATTCCATATAAACTTGTATAAATGGAATCTGCCCCCAGATTACTCGCCCTTATAAATGTCTGTCTTGTCCAACCATCTTGGGAGGGTCTTTTACAAGGGGGGTGTCAAAAGTGGCACTGCCTAAGGGGAACCCCTGCCCGTTTTTCAATTTTGACCTGTGTTGATGCCCGTTCAACAAAGTGGCACTGCCTAAGGGGAACTCCTGCCCGATTTTTTAATTTTGACAAGTGTTGATGCCTGTTCAACAAAGTGGCACCACCTGAGGGGGACCCCTGCCAGATTTTTAAATTTTGACCTGTTTTGATGATTGTTCATCAAAATGGCACTGCTTAAAATCACATTACCCTTTTGAATAGTAAAGTCGAACAGATTTCTGATTCAACCTTTATAATTTTCAGATCCAGTTAAAGAGCCTACCCCTGAAACCCCATTAGATACTCCTATCTATAGTGATGATCATGCAGATAATGCTCAGAAAGGGAAAGAAACTGAAACTACAGCAACATGTTCACAAGTTTTTCCAGAAGCAACTGCATCAAGTAGTATGGCCAAATCAGATATGTCAAAGCATGGAGCCTCTAGTAATCACCAACCACTTACTCCTGAGGAAAGCCTGTCCTTAATTAATCAGTTATTTGAGGGTGAAATCAAAGATGTTCACAACAAGTATTTATGCCAAAAAAGCTTTTGCAGAAATATTACAGATTTGGAAAAGACCAGATTACTTCCCCAAAAGTTTAAACATGATAGACTTGATACTTATTGGTGGCTAGCATATGTAGAAGGACAAGGGATGTTCTGTATTCTTTGTAGAAAACCCCAGGTCAAGCATAAACTAAACAAAAGGGATGTGTTTGTGAATACGCCAAGTACTAGGTTTTTAGAGGATGCATTAAAAACGCATAATACATTGAGTCTTCATAAAATTTAAAATCTGCCATTCAGACAGAGCTTTCACAGAAACTCTCTATTTTTCATTCACAAATATGTACAAAAGAACAAGTGGAAGTGTCACTTTATGAAAGAGTGTTCTGGACAGTATACTTTCTTATGAAAAATTTCATTTCAAATAGAAAACTGATTCCATTGTTAGACTTTATTGAGACTGTGTATGACTATGAAAATCTCAAGTACTTTCAGCACAAATCTGCCGGTTCACAGAGAGACTTTTTCCTTACTTTAGGTAGCACTGTCAAGCAAATGGTCATAGAGAAGGCAAACAAGCACAGTCTTTTGGTTTGCTATCAGATGAAGTTTCAGACGTAAGTGTGACTCAACATCTTATTTCATTTATTCAGTTTTTTATCAGAAATCTGGAAAAGTGGAAACCTTATTCCTTTCATGTCAAAACATCATGGAAAATTTCTCATCAGCAAATGCACAAGCAATTTCAGAGCTTTTGCTAGAATCCGTGCAGGGGAGTGGTCTTGATGTAAAGAAATTGACTGGCTTTGCCTCAGATGGTGCATCTGTGATGGTTGGGAAAAAGGGGGGGTGTAGCTACATTGTTGAGAGAAAAGTGCCCCACACTCATCAATGTCCACTGCGTGTGTCATAGATTGGCTTTGTCATGTACAGACAGTAACGAAAGCATCAAGTACATAAAAGAAGTGGAACAAGTGTTGAGGCAACTATGGAATTTTTTTGACAATTCACCAAAAAGAATGGCAACTTATCTGAAAATCCAGTTACAACTCAAAGACCTAAATCTGAGCAAGGGTGCTTCCAAAAATGTCACAACACGGCTTAAAAAAGCATGTCGAACGCGTTGGTTGAGTTTTGATTCAGCTGTTAAAGCTGTATACAATGACTATGAAGCTTTGTTGCAGTCTCTTTCCCTGATGCAAGAAGATGCTACAGCATTGGGATTATTGAAAAAGATGAAAAATATAAAGTTTCTTGGGGTGATTTACATTCTGAAAGAGGTACTTCCTGTACTATCAGAGCTTTCTAGAATATTCCAGAGTGATTCCCTTAATTTCTCTACTGTCATTCCTGATGTTAGGGCTACCCAGGAAAAACTAGACAGGCTGCTTCAGGAAGAAGTTCCACTTGCCACATTACAGAGTAATATAGACACAATAACAAGTATAAGTGCTGAGTTGTCAATGCCACCAAGAATGTTTGAGCAGATCAAAAGTATCTTTGTTCAGTATGTATCAGCTTTGAAGGAAAATATTGGAAGAAGATTTGAAGACATGTCAGAAGTGGTGGCTTGTTTTTCTATATTTGATCCATTATCTATTCCAAATTCAGGTGACTTTAAAAACTATGGACTGAATGAAGTCACACAGCTTGCAGCTCATTTTTACAAAGGAGAGAAAGAAGAAGACATGACTGAACAACTCCTGGGCGAGTGGCAGGGGATGAAATACCATTTAAAAGATGTTCTCAGACCAAAGGTTCCACAAGAAGTTTTACAAACAAGAGGGCCAGAATGGCCCTTAATCGCTCACCTGTACATGGTGATGGGTCAGTGATTTCAGAAAAGAAGATTTGTAAAACTTTGACCCACGGGCGGGGTCACTTTTGACCCCAGGGACATAATATGAATGCTCTTGATACAGGACCTGTAGACGATGCTATGTGCCAAATATCTAAGCTCAATGTACTATGATTTCAGACAAGAAGATTTTTAAAGTTTTCATTGAAAAAAATCTATGTTTAGCCCTGGTGACCCAGATATGCAACAGACCGGAACCAATTCATCAACATATGTGAAAGACCTCTAGACATTACATCATGCAAAATATCTAAGCTCTAAGCCATATTGATTTCAAAGAAAAATGTGTTTGAAAATTTCACTATATAACTCCATGTAAAATGGCGACACCCGGGCCGGGGCCAACTTTGACCCCAGTGGCAAAATTTGAACAAATTTGATAGAGGACCTGTAGACAATGCTTAGTGAAGTTTGGTTGCAAGGAACATTCCTGTTAAGTTTGGTTGCAATCAGACATGCCGTTTTGAAGAAGAAGATGTTTGAACATTTCACTATATAACTCTATGTAAAACGGTGACCCCTCGGGGCGGGGCCAATTTTGACCCCAAGGTCAAACTTTGAACAATCTTGATAGAGGACCTATAGATGATGCCGTGTGCCAAATATCTAAGCTCTAGCCCTTGTGGTTTTTGACAAGAAGATTTTTTAAGATTTCTTTATTTTTTCACTTTGGTTGCCATGGCAACCAGAGTTCTGCATTGTTTCAAATTCTTTGAACAACATTTAAAGAGCTTGACCCAAGGAACATTCCTGTGAAGTTTGGTTGCAATCAGGCATGTGGTTTTGAAGAAGAAGATGTTTGAACATTTCACTATATATCTCTTTGTAAAACGGTGACCCCCGGGGCTGGGCCAATTTTGACCCCAGGGTCAAACTTTGAACAATCTTGATAGAGGACCTATAGATGATACTATGTGCCAAATATCTAAGCTCTAGCCCTTGTGGTTTTTGACAAGAAGATTTTTTAAGATTTCCTTATTTTTTCACTTTGGTTGCCATGGCAACCAGAGTTCTGCATTGTTTCAAATTCTTTGAACAACTTTGAAAGAGCTTGACCCAAGGAACATTCCTGTGAAGTTTGGTTGCAATCAGGCATGTGGTTTTGAAGAAGAAGATGTTTGAACATTTCACTATATAGTATATAACTCTATGTAAAACGGTGACCCCCGGGGCGGGGCCAATTTTGACCCCAGGGTCAAACTTTGAACACTCTTGATAGAGGACCTATAGATGATACTATGTGCCAAATATCTAAGCTCTAGCCCTTGTGTTTTTTGACAAGAAGATTTTTTAAGATTTCCTTATTTTTTCACTTTGGTTGCCATGGCAACCAGAGTTCTGCATTGTTTCAAATTCTTTGAACAACTTTGAAAGAGCTTGACCCAAGGAACATTCCTGTGAAGTTTGGTTGCAATCAGGCAAGCGGTTTTGAAGAAGAAGATGTTTGAAGAAATTGTTGACGCACAACGCACGACGGACGCCGGACAAAGACCGACCACAAAAGCTCACCTTGAGCACTTTGTGCTCAGGTGAGCTAAAAAGTGGCAGAATGACCAGTACAGAATGGTGTTTATTACAGCTTCTGTCAGTGCCAGTGTACAGGCAGTTTTTTCCGAAGGTAACATTCATAGCAGAGGTTGCAGCATCACTGCCAGTGACAAATGCCTGGCCCGAGCGAGGTGCAAGTGCACTCAAAAACTTGAAAACTCGACAAAGGAACAGAATACAGAATGATATGCTAGAGGCAGTATTGCATGTTACAATAAATGGCCCTATATGTGATAATGCTGAGGAGATTGTAAAGACAGCAGTGTCTAGCTGGCTTAAACAGAAAGAAAGGAGGAAACTGGCAAAAAGGACTGACAAAGTGTCTGAAACAAGGGACAGGAAAAGTCAGCAGTGTGAGACAGGTGTTCAAACAGAGGAAGTTGTGTTTGTTGATCAAGATGAAATTAGACAAGAAATACATTCTGTTTTGAAGATGCTTAGTTTGGATGAGGAGTACCCCTCAGATGATTCATCAGATTCTGAATTGTAATCTGCAGAGGTTGGTTTTGTGAACTATCATCTTTACAAACTCAAAATCATGTTATTTCATTACCTAAATACATAGACCATGTAATTAGGTAATGAAATAACATGATTTTGTACAGTTATATCTTTAAATTTACTACTTCATATGGACCCTGGAGAGCTTACAATTGGCAGCTAAAAATTGCTAAATTAATTTTCGGCCGGGGGGGCGAAAAAGGCGTTGCCCTGGACCCACATGGGGGCCTAGGCGGCCCCCATGACCCCCGGCCTGATCTGTTGTTTTCATAAAATAATCTGTTGTTTCAATTACTAATGAAAACCCTGGACATTTGATATTTTCTTGGGACACACTAAAACCCCCTTCAAAAACATGATAAACCTACCTTTTGATCAGATTTACATTTTACGATCTTATAAAAGCTCTATATAAGGCTTTTACACGACCGGAAAGCTGGCTTTCGTTTTTTTTTTTAATATGTGGTAGTGATTGTCTTGGTCAAGACGATGTTGAAAGAGTTTCCACAACACTTTGTTTACAGGAATCATTGTCTGCTAGTTCTATTTTAATCAGAGAGAAAATCTGTCAAGCTTATCCATTATTCACAATTACGGAACAGACTGGTTTATATTATATCCATTGTAAATGCTGACATTTGTCACACATATAATACACAAACAGTCTATTTTTAATACACTTAGATTAATCACAGAATTATACACTGACGGAATCGAAACCTCGCGCTATATCGCAAATCTCGTGCTGCGGATATGAGACTCGCGAGACTTGATACGAGACTGTCTATCGGTAATCAATATGATAAATGTGTGTTTTCGAAGCATTGTTCACGGGTTTATATTCCCGTGAATTGATAGGAATGTTGTCACATGACACATACTCTCGCAAAATTCAACCACCGTGAGAGCTCAGATACTCGCCTATTCAACTTCGCTTAGTTGCTATTCCGTTTTGTATAATTCCGTGGATTAATCTTCCTTTGTGATCTCTCTATTATCCAGATTGGAGCAGAACTTAGTGGAATTTGCCGAAAATGTGTTGTTTTTTTCTGGGCGCGTCCGTCTGCTCGTGTCAGGCAAATATTTAAGGGACACCATGAAAATAATGTGGGATTCCCGCAGTCTAGGCACAACTGGTAACACCATAGGTTTTGGTTCAGACAGAGGGATTTTAGATATATATGGAAATACTCCTATGGAGCCCTGGTAAGGCTCTTGAATACCTACCTTGTGCACTGGCCCCATATGCTCTGGCTGGTTTGAGTTCTTTTTCTGCTCTGGCATACTTGGCAGCGGACACCATCTTCATTGATTTGGTAATCTTCTGGATGTTTGTCACAGACTTCAACCTCATACGGACTGCAAAGACATCATGACAGTATTATAGATAATATAGATTGAGGAATCATAAACATAAACACAATCTTTTTCACAAAAACATTATAGATACTGAAAAATATAGCACTGCTACCTAAGGCTTCATTAATACATGTTTGGGAAACAGCTCTCACACTAAAAAATACAGCACAACTCCTTTATTATGACAAACACACCATGTTAAGAGTCAACTGCTCAAGAGCCTTTCTTCTTTATTTTTATCTTGCTTTAACTTTAAGCTGTCATTTATCTAAGACAATCTTTAAAACCATGACTTATTTATGGTGTATCACCTCTGGAGGAACAAGAGTTATGTTACGTGTACTGAGGTAAAGGGCCATAACTCTAGTTATGTGCCAAAACAATGGTGCTAGACATCAAACTTTTTAATGCACATTTTCGTTATAAATGCACGTACTGTTGCGTTATTTGACGGAATTTGATGAAATAAAAAGTAGAAATTGATAAATTAATCATTTCCCGAGGGTACCAAAAGAATATATTGGCGATCTAGTCCATTTTAGCATCAGTTTAAGTTGATAGATAAGACTACCTGTTGGATTGCGTTGTAAACCTTGTATCTATAATAGAAGTCTAGTAATAAACAAGAGCCCCATGGGGCATATTTCGCTCACCTGAGAATAACTGACAAAATGGAGAAAAAGATTTATGTCCAGGACAGAGTCATTTTTTACTCGATTAGCATAATTTGAACAATCTTGAAAGAGGACCTGTAGATGATGCTATGTGCCAAATATCTAAGATCAGGGTACAAGGGTTTTAGACAAAAAGATTTTTTTAAGTTTCCATTGTTTTGTTTTTTTTAGCTCCTGTGACCTACTTATGCAACAGACTGGAACCATTTGAACAAAATACGTAAAGGACATCTAGAAGTGTCACCATGATGAATATCAAAGCTCTGGCCGTATTAGTTTCAGAGAAGAAAACGTTTGAAAATTTCACTATATAACTCTATGTAAAACTGTGACCCCTGGGGCGGGGCCAATCTTTACCCTAGGGACATAATTTGAACAAACTTGATAGAGGACCTGTAGATGATGCTATGTGCCAAACATCTAGGCTCTGGCCCTTGTAGTTTCAGACAAGAAGATTTTTTAAGTTTTCATTGAGAAAAAAAACTATTTTTAGCTCCTGTGACCTACTTATGCAACCGACCGGAACCATTTGAAGAAAATATGTAAAGGACATATAGAAATGTCACCATGATGAATATCAAAGCTCTGGCCATATTAGTTTCAGAGAAGAAGACGTTTGAAAATTTCACTATATAACTCTATGTAAACTTGTGACCCCCGGGGCGGGGCCAATTTTTACCCTAGGGACATAATTTGAACAAACTTGATAGAGGACCTATAGATGATGCTGTGTGCCAAATATCTAAGCTCTGGCTCTTGCAGTTTCTGACAAGAAGATTTTTAAAGATTTCCTTATTTTTTCACTTTGGTTGCCATGGCAACCAGAGTTCTGCATTGTTTTAAATTCTTTGAACAAATTTGAAAGAGCTTGACCCAAGGAACATTTCTGTAAAGTTTGGTTGAAATCTGTCAAGCGGTATATGAGGAGATGTCATTTGAAGCAATTGTTAACGACGACGGACGCAGGGCCATCCCAATAGCTCACCTTGAGCCTATGGCTCAGGTGAGCTAAAACCCCCCAAGACTGCGCGTTCAATAAACGCTTATGCCCCCCGGTGCACAGGTACTTGACACATACTTTATTATCTATTAACACCCCCCCCCCCCCCCCCCCCTTTAAAAAAAAAAATTTTTTTTTTTTTTACTATACTTCTATTATAGATACAAGGTAAACAGCGCAATTCGACACCTAGTCTTTACTATCCACTTTTACTGATGCTAAAATAGACTCGATCGCCGATATTCTCTTGTGGTATCCTCGGGAAAGGATTAATTTATCAATATCTACTTTTTATTTCATCAAATTCCGTCAAATAACGCCACAGTACGTGAATTATAACGAAAATAAGCATAAAAAAGTTTTCTGTCGTTCTCTTGGTACAGAATTGTACATAGCAACGAATGTACATGTAGGGGTGATCTGTTATTTGTCCACAATAAACGGCCTATGCCACTGGAACTTTCACCAAATATTATAAATCATCTTTAAATGAAATATTATCAGTTTTATATAATTTACATAGAATGCAAAATTAAAAGAAACTTTACCTGTTTAATTTTGACCAATGAGATCGCTCCGTTCATTCAATTCATTCCGGTATTCAAAATGGCATTCACAATGAAATGAGTCTTTCACTTGTCAATTTCATGCCAAATTACATGTATATTTCATATAGCTGATAGTGAAGAGGGTCATGTTCCGACACAAACGCGTTTGCTCTAATGAAATTAGGTGAAAGTTCCAGCCGTAAAGGCCGTTAAATGTGCAAACCGACTAGATTACCCCTTATTTTGGGCAATAAATTCTGTACCAAGAGAACGACAGAAAACTTTTTTATGCTTATTTTCGTTATAATTCACGTACTGTGGCGTTATTTGACGGAATTTGATGAAATAAAAAGTAGATATTGATAAATTAATCCTTTCCCGAGGATACCACAAGAGAATATCGGCGATCGAGTCTATTTTAGCATCAGTAAAAGTGGATAGTAAAGACTAGGTGTCGAATTGCGCTGTTTACCTTGTATCTATAATAGAAGTATAATAAAAAAAAAAAAAATTTTTTTTTTTTTTTAAGAAAGGGGGGGGGGGGGGGAGGTTAATAGATAATAAAGTATGTGTCAAGTACCTGTGCCCCGGTGGCATCCTTGACAATATATTCTGAATCTTTTGTAAGTCCAAATTAGGTCAAGGTCAAACTGAGCTTGGGATTATTTGTGAGTTGATAATGGTCCAAGGCAATAACTGTATAAGTATCGAAGCATTGTACCCCAGAGATCTTCCTACTTTGCCGTAGTTCTGGGGCTTAATTGTCAAAGGGAATTGTTTCTGTTTATTAGACCGAGATTATTCCCTCTGCCAAGAACTAAAAGGAAGGCAGGTTGGTGGTTTTGATCCCATACGCTGCTGGTCAACGAATGGGATTAACCGAAACCATCTTCCTGAAATCATCATCATTTCATCTCATCACCCCTCATCAATTATCGGCGCTATATGACCTATTTTGTGTCGCAGTGCCGTAAAACCCAACTCATCCATCCATCGAAGCATTGTAATTTGTAGCAAACAGTGTTGATGCTAGACGAAACGGTAAAATCTAGTTAACCAAGAAACAGCCCATTCAAAATATTCTAAGTCCAAACTAGGCCAAGGTCAAGAACAAAGTTAGGTGATATTGGCGGATAGCAGACATGAGGTAATCGTGTAATCGTAATTGATTGCAATCAATTACATTTTTTCAAAGTAATCGAATGTATTCGGTTACTTTTTGAAAATCGATTACATGTAATCGTAATCATTACAGGGCCAACAAGACTGCGTTCAATAAACGCTTATGCCCCCGTTTGCATCCTTGACAATATATTCTGAATCTTTTCTAAGTCCAAATTAGGTCAAGGTCAAGGTCAAACTGAGCTTGGGTATTACTGGTGGGTTGGTAATGATCCAAGGCAATAACTGTATAAGTATAGAAGCATTGTAGTAAGTAGTGTTGATGCTAGACGAAACGGTAAAATCTAGTTAACCAAGAAATAGCCAATTCAAAATATTTTAAGTCCAAATTAGGTCAAGGTCAAAATCATGGTTGGGTGATATTGGTGGATAAGGAATGGTCCAAGGCAACAACTGTATAAGTATCCAAGCATTGGAGTAAGCGGTGTTGATGCTAGACGAAACGGTAAAATCTAGTTAACCAAGAAATAGCCTATTCAAAATATTCTAAGTCCAAATTAGGTCACGGTCAAGGTCAAAATCAAGGTTAGGTATTATTGGTGGCTAGGGAATGGTCCAAGGCAACAACTGTATAAGTATCCAAGCATTTGAATAAGCGGTGTTGATGCTAGACGAAACGGTAAAATCTACTTAACCTGGTTACGGACGGAAGGACGGACAGGACGATTACTATATGCTCCCGCATCTGTCGATGCCGGGGGCATAAAAAGTGGTGTAATCTGCGATTACATTTCGATTACTTTGGAATGTTTTCATAGGTCTCTTAAACAGTTGGTCTTCTGATCTGGGCTTACATTATTAACATATCAAGTCTTGATGAATGAATCCGCCGGATAGGGAATGATCCAAGGCAACAACTGTATAAGTATCAAGGCATTGTAGTCTGTTGTGTTGATGCTAGACGAAATGGTAAAATCTAGTTAACCAAGAAATAGCCTATTTAAAATATTCTAAGTCCAATTTAGGTCAAGGTCATGGTCAAAATCAAAGTTTGGTGATATTGGTGGATAGGGAATGGTCCAAGGCAACAACTGTAGAAGTATCCAAGCATTTGGGAAAGCGGTGTTGATGCTAGACGAAACGGTAAAATTTACTTAACCTGTTACAGATGCACGGACGGACGGACGATTACTATATGCCTCCGCATCTGTCAATGCCGGGGGCATAAAAAAGGGAGTAAAGGGTTAGAATAACTGTTATACTTACTTTCCTTCAGGGTGGCCATCCCGCGCACCTGGGTGCTGTTAATGAGAAAAACAAAAGTTCAAGATAAAAATGTCCAATGTGTCTGTCCTGTTACACCCACATGTCATGTATTTGACATTCCACAATATTTACATATTAGTAAACTCTTTCAATACTAAGTACTCTTGTGGGAATACTATTACCTCGAAGTTCAATGGACCGTGAAAAAATATTGACGTATCCAAAGTTTGAGCTAATGGGAGTTTTTCATTTGAGATCTGGATCTTCATATTGAAGATGCGTTATACTCGATCCTAGTGTTTATTGACAGTTATATGATTGGTAATTGAAAATAAATGCAAGGCAAGTAGAATCTTCAACTCTCAGACATAGTTTTCAACTTGATGAAGGTGGTCAGTATTTTTTAAAAGTAGAGAATCTACGCGTCTATTAGATATGATGTGTGGGAACGAGTAAATAATTTGAATACACCAAATGGAAACACAAACAGTGACACAAAATAATAGTAGCGATGACATGTGCACAGAGACAGTATACAGCATATTAAACATTTAGAATACATTTGGTAGATCTACATGATTTCATCAGCATAAACATCTAGCGCATGAGTGCTACTGTTAACACATTTTTAGAACATAAAAATAGGTCTACACATTTCATCACCCAAACACAGTGCACTGTTTACTGTTCCGGTGACGTTTAACCGTTGCAAACGTACATAGTTTATATGTTTAATTTTCAAAAGGGTGTGTCCGATTTCGAAACGCTTGCGAATTATTTTGGCTTTTCAAATAGAAGCGGTGTGTTTGAACTGACTAAGATAAAAATAAATTTATATGATAAAGTATCAGTAATGAAATGTAACTTTTGTTTGATCTCAATACACTTATTCGCTGTACGGCACCGCACCGTCAGTCTGAACAACAAAGAATTCTGTAGTCTGATTTAAATAGCACAGCCATAATTGACTCAGCAGCGTTTTTTTCCCTTTTTTGGACGGTACCCGGGAAAGGACCCGTTCCAATTGGAACAGGACCTGTTCCCAATTCAAAGAAGGGACCTGGCAATATGGTAAAAATAGTATTTTCAGTGAAAAAAGAAAATTTCTGTTACTAGTGTTAGCATTGCCTGTTGATATGAACTGCATAATTGCTACTTGATAAGTTAGATCAATATAGGCCTAAATATATGATAAAATAAACTTCAGATTTTCTTTTTCGTCATCATTTCACGACTTGTTTTTTTCCCCCAATTTGAAGTTTAAGCGAAAAATTCCCAATCTGAGGGGTACCAGACCCATTCCCAATTGGGTGAAGAAACTAAACCCTGCTCAGGTTTGACGGTATCATACTCAGGCTGAATTCATCGAAAATATGTACGCAAACTTCCTAATCAAAGTTATTCGGGAATTCATTAATAGTGATACGGTGCAATCAAGATCATGGGAGTTTCTTACATGCTGACGAGTGCAATTTCGGACATTTTCACACATTTGGTGCTACAATCAGTCACGGTGGCCGAGAGCCATTTTCGACCCTCCCTTTAATGTTTGCCGAATGTGCGATATATAGTCATGATGAAGCAGATATCGATGTAAGAGTGAGAGAAATTTATTGCTCTGGTTCTGAAAAATTACATCGATGTAACCAATAATATTGACGAAACAATATCAAGCAAATGAGGGATTTACTACATAAATAAAGAAGGAATTTCTGGGGACTGTTGAAAAGTTCAAAATTAATGACGTATCGAATTCGGAATATCGAGGTTATGGAGTTTGACCACGGAAATATACACACACGGAATTGCAACCTCGCGCTATATCGCAATCTCGTGTGGCGCAAACGAGACTTCGCGGTACATTATAAGATAATGTCTATCGTTAGTCAATATGATTAACGTCTGTTTCGAAGCATTTTTCATGGGTTTATATTCCCATGAAATTGATGAATTGATAGGAATGTTCACCAAGTAGTTTAATTCCACTAAAATGTCAATAAATACACTCGAGTCAGTAAATTTTCACCCCAGAAATGGCAGACAACGAGGCAAAAAAGTGAAGATGTTGTCACGTGACACATAATCTCGCAAAATTCAACCCCCGCGAGAGCTCAGATGCTCGCCTATTCAACTACGCTAAATTGCTATTCCGTCTTGTATAATTCCGTTTGACTGTATTTAGAAAAGTTAAGTGCTTTCTGTAAGGTGGGTGGTAGAGTGATGGGCTATACAGAAGTAATAGTCCGGCAGAGGGCTGACTTGACCTGGAAATGCCGTCATAAGTTTTTTTCTCGACTGATTCTACTTCAGCATATGTAACTTATTGAAAAACCACCGGGTGCCACTTTGTCACCCTTGAGCATTTTCGTATATTCAAGATGGCGGCCAAAATGGCTGGCCAAAGGCTTTTAAACAAAATAGCACACAAATCAGCATTCATTTTTCCTTTTTTAATTCATTAGACCTCACCATAATGATAGTTATTATTCAAAAAAAGTTTCATGTTTTCAAAATGTTACGGGTGACATCTTTTCACTCTTGAGCATTTCAGTATATTCAAAATGGCGACTAAAATGGCTACCTAAATGCGTTGAAACAAACTACTCTTAACTTCAGCATTCAAGGTTTGGTTTTCTTAACTGATTTGACCCCACTATAATGATATATATTACTGAAATGATGATACATACTATTGAATTGTTACGGGTGACATCTTGTCACCCATGAGCATTTCTGTATATTCAAGATGGCGGCCAAAATGGCTACCGAATTTCCTTTTAACAAAAAAGTTCAAAAAGCAGCATTCATGGTTTCATTTTTAAACTGATTTGACCTCACCATAATGAGAGTTATTATTGAAAAGACAATTTATGTTTTAAAAATGTTACGGGTGACATCTTGCCACCCTTTAGCATATCTGTTTATTCAAAATAGCGGCTAAAATGGCTACCGAAATGTTTTAAAACAAAATGGTCATCAAATCAGCATTCATAATTTCTTTCTATTAATTGATTTGATCTCACCATTATGATATTCGTTATTGAAATGATCAAACTAATTATTGAAATGTTAGGGGTGACATCTTTTTATCATTGAGCATTTCCGTATATTCAAGATGGCGGCCAAAATAGTGACAGAAATTTTGTTTAGCCAAAAAAGTCCAAAAATCAACAATCATACAGTTTTTATTCATTACTGACTCGATATCAACGTAATTATACTTACTATTAGAGTTAAGATACTTATTGATGAAATTTAACGGGTGACATCTTTTTCATCATTGAATATTTCCGTATATTCAAGACGGTGATGCTTATTATTGAAAACAGGATACTTGTTATGGAACTGTACGTGGATGACATCTTGTCACCCTTGAGCATTTCTGTATATTCGAGATGGCGACCAACGCGTTGACCGAAATGCTTTAAATCAAAATAAGTCCAAACAACAACATTCATTATTTCTTATTTTTAAATGGTTTGACCTTACCAGAATGATACTTATTATTGACAGAATGATACTCATTATTGAAATACTTCGGGGGACATTTTTCCACCTTCTAGCATTTTCGTATTCAAGAAAGCGGCCAACATTGCGATAGAAATGCTTAAAATATTTAAAATGTTCAAAAGTCATAATAAACAGTTGTTTCTTGGCTGGTTCTTTTTAGCACCTGGTATTTGTTCACAAGAGTGCTTTTACCTTTATCCTAAGAGACATTCCTACCTAATCGTGGTTCTGGGGCTTAATTTTCATAGGAATATTTCTTTGTATTTGACCGAGATAATGCCCGCTGTCAAGAACTAAAAAGAATGCAGGTCGGTGGTTTTGATCACATGCGCTGTTTCGCAAAGAATGAGACTAGTCGATAGCATCTTTCTGAAATCATCATCATCTCATCTCATAACCTCTCATCCTTTATCGGCCCTATATATGATCTATTCTGTGTTGCAGTACCCTAAATCCCAACTCGTCCATGTATGCTTTATATATCAATATTTACGTTATACAGGGCGTGCTACCTTGACAGTCACACATTGCTCAGTTTTAAAATTAACTATAGCGTTATGACAAGGTTTTCGGTCTAAGTCACTGGCTGTGAAGATGTTATCCGTTTTTATCCTTCCTCCAAACAAACCCTGCTGGTTCAAGATCAGGTAGATTGTTTCCTCTAATAAATGTCTAAATCAAGGTAGCAAAGTTTTGCTGATGTTTCATCGCTAAGCTGTGTGGTCTAAACTTGAACGTGTGTTTCAGATATGAACTCGAGGAAATACTATCGCTTGTGCAATGTAAGTTTCAATAGAAAAGTCAAGTCAACCGATAAGATAAAACACACAGTTGGACCACAATTCTTTCCTTGCAGCAGTTCACGTTCCAATTCCAAAGCTGTCTGCAACTGTGATACATCCCGAGACGGTATATGCAGGAAAAATGTCCTCAACAATGTCAAAATGTTTGTCCCATGCAATATCAATATCAATAATAGATTGGTTAACATTTTATTCGCCCTTCTTGTTTTATATGAGTCTTATGACTGACAGCTTAGGATTCGAATAATTTCATGTGCATGAGAATACCTACTACACAATGATATTGTACATGTATCTCTTAATCTGTTGCTTTCAAATGTTTTCTTTCTGACATAATACATCGGCTTGTTTAAGCTTATGTTTCATTTTTACCTATTATCACTAGCGTGTTTGTTTGTGTGTGCTCAATTTGAAAAGTCTCAGCATCTAGAATGTAAGAGATTATCAGCTTCATTAACTCTTTTTTTCAGTGACAGTAAGATACACTGATTTTGGTAATATGCTGTTAGCATGCACTGATAGTAATCGATTTTAACCTGTTGCTCTCGTACACTTATAGAAATTTCAGTGTTGTATATATAGGTCAACATTGTTGTTCTCCTCCAACTTAAATGTTGGCGATGCAGTTCTACAGAGCCTTTTGTGGGGTATGTCATAAACCCATAATAACGATATCGATCCGTCTATGGTGACTGTCTACTGTTCCTATTATTGTGTCAGAAACTCCTATCTGAACTTTTTATTGAGTTGCTTTATCAAATTTTGTAACTGTCATATCATTATGACCACCAAACAGTGCTGTTGGAAAAGGTGTCAATTCATAGGACAGAACATCTCCGATATCAACCTCATGGCTGCTAGCTTGAAGACTTTCCAAGACTATTGGGTAGATTTCACATGATTTGATCAACCATCTCATTCTTTTGGTCACGGTGATTTGTTCTCTGGAATCCTTTTTGTCCAATTCTATTAGCAGTCCCTATCGTGCTTTAAAGCTGTTATGTACATCATCTGATTCCATTTCTTCAGTTTCAATGTTGAAAACGCTATCTTTATCAATTTCTTGAACAAATATAGCAACTACATTTTTTTAAATGCACTTTGAACTGACTTGCTCACAATGCATATTACTGTAAGTTCTTCCATAAGTTGAAGTTTGGGTGCAATAGAGCCCTTTTGTCAAGAGTTAGCATCCTTGATGCACCCAGATAGGCTCGAAAAGGCAAGACTTTAACAACGTTTGCGCTCTAGTGTCTACAAATTCGAATATATGTTTTTCCAAACGTTCACAGGTTAAGCAAGGCTTTCAGTTTTAGGAAGATTTTGATTTTTGATGAAACTTAAAGATAAAACTAACAGATTCAATTCCGGTGAGAGATTGTATGGCCATCATGGTCCTATTGTCTTACCGTGCCTTCCGTGTCCTTTACATTGTTTTCTATTTTCCGTCTCCCTTGTGTCCCTCAAAGTCAGTTTCAGGATCATCCCTGTGAGCCACCAAAGTCAGTTTCAGGATCAGCCCTGTGAGCCACCATGATATCAAAGTTTGCTTGCAGCTGATTGTACATGTGAATGTCTAAAGCCTATGAGTACTTCTGTTTTATCATAATCTTAATTATGCAATCGGTAACATGTCCATGGCACATAAAGGGGATTTTAATGAACATATGACATTTTCACTTTTATATACCTCGTCCATGCCTCATCAAATATTAGTTTTCAAAAATATTCTGAGCACTGCTCTTCGGAGAGCCTCCATTTTTTTTTTAGGTAAGTCATGCCACATCTGCCATTGTTAGTTAACATGACCTGAATCGGAACTTTAAAGCGACTCGCAACCAGATGGTGCATTAAAAATAGTAATTTGTAAATATGTGTCAAACGCTTATATAAAAAGTAAAGAATTAGTTTAGGATAAGAAATTCTGTTTAAAAAAATGTATTTCAATAAAAAAAAATATTGGTCTCTGGTGGGATTCGAACCCGGGGCCCGGCATTGGCGGACAGAAGGCAAAATAGGGGAAACCGCTTAGACCAATGGACCACGGAACTATCCGTTTATCTCGGATCGATTTAACGTATTTCAATGTGTAGCGATCGAAAGTGCATACAACTTCGTAATTCGGCTCGGGTTTATGTCTGAGCCCGTGTAGAGAAGCAACAACAACAACTATACCGTTAGCTAACGCTATAGAAAAACGATGGAAAATATCTAAAAATCTAAGATTCGGTGACGATTCTTGAGACTTTTTTTGGACTGATCATATTTTTTAATGTCAGAAGCCAAATAATGCCACAAATTTGCTTTTATTTGAGTATTTTATTTTATTTTGACAAGTACACCATCCGGTTGCGAGTCCCTTTAAGGCAGCATTTCACTATATACTACACTCTTTCAAGGCATCAGCAAATATAAAGGCTAAGCCACTGACTGTTATCAAACTACCATCATCGGCAACTAACCTGATGAGTAAGTGTATGCAACAAAGCCTATATGCTAAGAATGAAATATTTTGACGCACAAAAACATGTGCAGTTACGTGACCCTAGCTGCTGGTACTTAATTCAACACTGACCAAAAAAAGGAAAAATATCTAGGTCACAGAGATCAAGGTTAAAGGTCAATGTAAGTAATTTACCATTGTAACTAGTTTTACTCGTTGAAGTGCACATACACGTGAAGTTATGTGACTCTAATTGAAGTACTTAGTCCAAATTTGACCTATTAAACGCAAAATAATTTACAAATGTCATAGAGGTCAAGGGCAAAGGTCAAAGTTATCAAACTGCAATGCAACATGCTACTCACATTAAGATGTATCTATGGTTTAATTTTCATTGATTTAATACTTAAACTTTCAAGGAATTTACCCGGTATTCGATGCCGGGGTATAGCATAAAAGGCCCAATTTCGTGGAAATTAGTAAAAAATAGTGGGTGGGGTAAACCGGAAATATATCAAAATGCTCAAGGGTGCCAAGGTGGCACCCGGTCAATTCTGAATACCAATGCTTTGAACTATCAATATCAATCAAGAAAAAAACTTAGGACGCAATTTCTAGGTAGACCTCAAAATCCTCATTTCTCTGCCGGACTATAAAGTTGATTATGTAGTGTAAGGTGTGAAGTGGGTTCAAAATCCCTTGTGATTTAGTGTTGATAGATAACATCCAACAGACACTGCCAAGAAGAATGTAAACATTAAAATAAACGCAGTGGCTATGTTTACGACGAGTCGTAAACATAACTGAGATTCTATGTTTACGTCAAAAAATATTTCCGGTCACGCATGCGCACATGTTAATGTTTCTGACTTAGTAAAAACACTGTCGTAAAAATAAACGCGACCATCGTAACTTTAGGTATTGACTAATTATGACGAAAAAGTTTAAAGATTCATAACTTCCTTACGAATGTAGTGTTCTCAGATTATTTTATTATAACTTAACCAACTAGACACGCATGCCTGTCATTTGTTGACTGTGTAGGACTCTCTGAGTATACTCCGAAACGGAATTGAGTTGAATCAAGACATGAAAACCGATGTATAAGTCTAAAAAAAAGACTATATGGTGAAACAACTGCATAATTATACCGCTGATCTAATTAGCCTCGGTAAAAACCTTTATACAGATCTTTCGCGGTGCGATGTGCATATATATACGTTATAACATGGAGAAATCACAGTGATTTCTCCATGGTTATAACAAGTGTCCGTGATGCGGACTTGATTGACAGTTGATTGTAAACAAATGCCTCCCATAATCCGATAATTAGCCTATTAGCGAACGCCGCCAGCCTAGGGTGACATAATTTTATTTTCAATTCAATTCAAATACTAGATTTATTTTCTCAGTTTGTACAATTCTATAAATACATGAGAACTATCCTAACACACATTCAACACATTAGGTCAGGTACATATTATAATACAAACATCAGTTATAGTTTCTTTGACTGTTGTGATTGGCATCGACTTATCTGCCATATCGTTACTGTACGTATTAATGCCGAATATAGTCTATTTAGACCTTTGTCTCGAGCACGAATGAAGAACAACGCGGGTGTACTTCCTCCGTGTCTCGAGTTAATTACGGCATCGCAGCTAGCATCGACTGAGAACAATGTCACGCTAGTTTGCTTTAACCTATTTACAGTGATTTAATAGGCGAAAGTAATGTCACAGACATTCGTGTATCTATATATATCTGGTTAGGTAGAATGCTACAGAAGCATTCTGGTTCTCTTTCCGACTGCTTTATGCATCAATATATACACGGAGTAAATACAGAATTTACTCCGTGATATATATAAAAGATATGTTGACCAATGCAAAATGGTTTACCCACATGATGGCCACACGCAATTGAATTAGTTATATAACATGTACCAGGCCAACGGTATACGCCCCGCCGGTCACCCATCCAGGTACTAACCGCGCAGAGCGTTGCCTAACTTCGCAACCTAGACAAACACTTAAACAATCTGGCTATAAAAGCCGGCTTCCACAGTCAGACTGTAGAAGTGTTTATATACCGTCCATTTCCGTCACAGTTATTTTTACGCCACTGTCAAGATCATTCCGTGAACAAGTTACTAACTATCTCCTACACAGTCAACAATGGCGTGAAAATGCATTTCTACTTGGTAAATTCTTTTAAAAAAGTAATTTTAGAGCACAACAATTATAAGGAAGTTGCGAATTTTTAAACCTTTTGTTCGACAAAGCCAATTCTTATTGTTACGACGATCGCGATTGTTATGTTTACGACAGTGTTTATGTCTGTGATGTCTCCATGGTAATATGCGCTTATAGTTACGACGCTCGTGGTTATCTTTACGACGGTTGTTATTTTTACGTCAGTGTTTTTTTCTATCTTTATCCCTCTAAACCATTACTTATAGTTACGACGATCTTGGAATTATCTTTACGACGGTTGTTATTTGTACGTCAGTGTTTTAAATTTTGGCCAAAAAATAATATGTGCGCATGCGCGACCGGAAATTATTTTTGACGTAAAAATAGAATCTCAGTTATGTTTACGACTCGTCGTAAACATAGCCACTGCGTAAAATAAACAATTGTCAATTGGTAACATCAGTTGTCTTCTTTCAAACTTGGGCACCTGAAAATTGATTTTGTTATTAAATCAGTCTTTCTGCTGAATCACTTGATACAATAGGCAATGAGACATAATTCTGTTTTATCACTAAAAATGAAGATTTGCTGCGGGATGAAAAGATACCCCACCCACCAGAATTAACAGTGACCTTGACTAGTTGCCTTGTGTACAACTGTAAACAGACTTAACACCACTTTATTTCAACTCATACTAAATGGTCACCATCGTTTGCGCATTTCGCTCGCATCATTGCTGTGGGTCAAATACATATACTTACCGCGCGGGCGCAACAACTTGTACAGTTCTCGAGAACATGTCGGCTACTTTGCACGTTCTCAGAACGAGGCAGAACATACAAAGGGAGATAATCAACAGGTTACTTTGAAGGTTAGGAATAAAACGATTTACGGGCAATGCGGGATAACATGGACCGTGGTTGGACAAAATGACCACGTAAGGACCAAAAGGACTACGTTATTAGAACTTAGCTCGGACAAAAAACGTACTGATTTTTCTCTCTCAAATGGATCAATTATTCACTATTTGGCCAGGTACTATGGGGATGGGCAGGGGTGGAGGGGTGTGTCAATATTTGTTAGGTATCCTTGCTTCTTGTCATTTCGCCACTTTCTTGTCAATTCGCCACCTAAACAAAACTTAGAATTCCGTCACGAGCAGGCTACCGATGATGTCCGAAAACTACAGAGGATATCCGAATACTAGGACAGTTTCACTAAGGAAGATTTCAAGCGCCGAAAATGCGAAAGAAACAGGTTAAATAACAATAATTCACAAAAAGTTTCAAATCAAAGGACATGTTGGTAATTTTAACGCTATATGCCCGTTGTTATTTTTTTATTGTAAAGTTGTAAAAATTATTATTTACTTTTAACAAATTAAATATTACAAAATCATTAAACAATGTTCAAATTTCATGGAACAAACTATAACATACTGACAGAACCTACATTGACCTAATTATCGAACAACCAATCAGAGGTGGCGAATTGACAAGAAAGCATCCCGGTGATCCAGAGCAATGACCTCGTTCGAAAACGGTACAGTTATTTACATTTGTATTTATTTCACAAGTTTTATTTGTATATATTCGTGTTATTGAAGGTTCAGTTCAGAATTAGATCCGTGAACAAGTAAGAAATGTTACATCAGAAAGCGCATGCGCGAAAAATATAGCTAAGGCAGTAAGGGTGGCGAAAACACAGGTAAACAGGCTATATCTATTTCTCGATGGTAATAAGATATCTCTAGTATTTGATACTTTCATATAGAGTCTCTCTCTCTATATATATATATATATATTCATTTTTTTTAACTATTACTTAGTTACTGAAACGACACCTTTTCTTTCAATTTATGACTATGTTCAAGCGGAATGAAAACAATGCATATGGTTTAGGGGAAGCAATCGTTCCAGAACTCTCTCTCAGTAAGCTACCATGCGTTGCATCCCTTAAATCAGGTTTGGGATGGTGAATCTCTTGCTAAAATCATGTAATTGAATTGGGTTTTACCACACAGCGACACAATATTGGTCTACAGCGACGCTGTGTACATGCATGGAGTAAATGTGCATGTACTCATGGTACATGCAGCGCTCCCTCTCTACATCGACATCCGATGGGAGACACATATTGTATGTGTTGTTCGGAGCACGAATGAATAATAATTCATTCGTGTTCGGAGGGAGTCATTATAGCCATTAGGGAGAGAAACTTTAGACATGACTTATATTTGCAAACAGCTTGAATCCAGATCAGACGCAGTGTTACGCGGCGCCTGATTTGGATTCAAACTGTTTGTTTCTCTTCAGTATACATGTGCATGTATTAATTTTATTCTATAAAAATGCCCACTTATATGTTATTTAAAAAACAACAACAACAGCAGACGACAACTTTAAGCAGACGGTATTGCAGCATTAAAAGCGCTAGACATAAGTGCCCTGTTAAGAACACTGCGGCAAGGTTCGCTGTAAGGAGGGAGTCGCTGTTGGGAGGACCGTTGTAGAGAGGGAATACTGTATACATGTATGTAGTGAATGTATGAGAATGTGTAAGGTGTGCACTTTGACGGGGTCTTACTACTCTGCACTGTGAAGTGGCAGTTGATGGATCCTACCCATTTTCGCCCACCGGGGTCTCTTGCAAAATCAATTATAACTTGATACACTGTACTGCGTGTTATGGTATGGTATTTAAATAAAATCAAAGCAACTATTCAAATGTATAGTCGCCTCATAGGTTTTTGTGCCTCGGAGTCTTAAACATTGACTACAGTCTAGTATTTAAGCTTTCATCTGGTAGATTAAAAAAAAAAGTTTATGAAACATATTCATGACCATATAAAGTAGAACTATTTTCTTCATTGGATGAATAAATTATTGTTTAAAAATGCGTATGTATGGTGTAATGGATAACACAATGGGCAATCATTACGGCGGAATCGATAGAGTAAAGCATTCGTTTGAAAACGGACTGGCACAGAAACTTACTGACAAACTTAACACTGATGTCCTATTTCCTTGTGGTAGTAGTAGCCTAAACTTGGCGTTGTATAATATTTTCACTAAACATACCCTCTCTATAATTCACGATCCACCACAACAAGATATGTTTGTTATATCCCATTCAACTTCGTTACGGCGGGGTAAACTATGCTCACCTTGCCTGTCTGTCTGTACACCTGATTGTCCGTCTATCACTTGTCTGTCTATCTATCTGTAGACAATGAATTCAACTGAAGTTAGATCGAATAGTCGGGGATCGACTGTACATTAAGGTGGTTCGCGGGTCTACTTATTACCTGTCAGACTTTCTTTTGAAACCTTGATTAAAATGAAATACCGGCATACTATATGGAGAGTGAAAAAAAGTTAAAATAAAAAAAAGTTATAGCACCGTTTTTTCTGATAGGACCTTTTCTCCAGAAAAGTTCCATTTTTAATAAACAGGAATATTTTCTTTATAAAATAATGTAACTCAATAATTTCTGTAACTTCAAGTGAACTTTACAGAGACTATAAGATATTGTGCAAACAAAAATATTTCATGACATATTTTCTGGAAATATCAATATTTAAAAAAAAAGGTCAAAACCTGAAAAAGTCACTAAATTTCAAATTACAAAAAATCTAGCTGTTTAACATACACTAATTTTAGGCTTATTAGATAGATATAACTTAATTCTACTAGTCACAAAAAAATAATGAAAATCTACAGTCGACTTTACATTTTATACATGATTTCCAGAAAGTCTGACAAAATGTTAACACAAACCGAGTTACCTCCCTTGAGTTCAACTTTAAAATGCTGTCAGCCCTAAATAATACCATAAGTCAAACCTGTAATAATGGACCATTGAATACGATAGAAGGTATATCTTTAAAGTCAGGTGACTGCTTAATGCATGACAAAGATAATGCATAAAAGCTCTTTTAGGATCTATTTTACCATTACTTTTGTCATGTGTTAAGCTGCCATCTGTCATATAGGCTATAAATCATCACAAAGTTTAGTTGTCACTTGACTATACTTGCATAATTATGATAATATTCATTATTACATGTGTGACTAAACATAGCTTGTCATTTGATCAATGAGTTATGGATGAACTAGTCAATACAATCGGACAATTTATTTTTAAAAAAAAGTATTGAAGCGAGTGGGACTCGAACCTAGAACATTTGGATAGCTAGTCAATCACTCTACCAACTGCGCTAACAAAGAAAACACTGGAGCTTATCAAAACTTTCTTTATGTAAATTTTCTACTATAAGCACATGCAGAAAAGATCATGTGAAAGTCATCAGCATTTCCGGAACTCGAGATGCGGGTCACCCGCTGTAAAACCACTTTAATAACGTTTTTAAATAAAAAAGCAAAACAAACAAAGCAAACAGTGTGTACCCTGATTAGATCCCGCGTAACGTCTGTTTAGTAAATACTGGACTTAATATGAGTTAAAGATAGTTAAGATACATGTATGCTGTGCTACTCATTGATCCTGGAACTTTTATTGCTCGATTCCAGTTTCCTACTAAATCTTGTCAATTTATAACTATTAATGGTGTATTCCTCACTAAATTGAAAAAAAGAAAAAACCCAACAAAACAAGAGGGTCTTGAAGGCCCTGATATCGCTCACCTGTTGTAATGAAGCTTGATAGCTTTACCTTTGAGTTTAACCCATATTAATCTAAATCCATTCAAATTTGTAGACTATATATAGTTAGTAAATAATATTGGAATACAAACTATTCTAGTATAGTAGAGTATATCGAGGGCAGATAACTAGAGCCTTTTCTAGCATCTCAAAGTATATCAAGAGCAGATAGCTCTTGCCACAATCAATAGATTTCAACAATAATTGTACAAGAACTTATGACTATATACAGTGTGTGAAAGTATTATCAAATTCTATTGAAAACTAGTTGCTGGAGTATAAACACTGTTAGATAGGCATTTTCAACACATCAAGGGCAGATAACTCTTGACCAAATATTCAAAATCTAACCATTTTCAAACTCCCCTATGACCTGATATTTTCATACAATCTGAGCAAGATTGAGAAAGATTGGATGAAAATGGTGGCCTCTAGAGTGTAAACACTGTTAAATATGGCATTTTCAGCGATTCAAATGTAGATAACTCTTGACCAATTGGTTTGATTTAAACCATAATAAAAACCCATGTGATTTCTTTTAGTCATATACAATCAGAGCAAGTTTAAGAAAGATTGGATAAAAAGTGTGGCCTCTAGAGCGTAAACATTGTTAAATATGGCATTTTCAGCAATTCAAAGGTAGATAACTCTTAACCTATTGGTTTGATTTCAGCCATAATCGATCTCATTTGAACTTTTATGGTCATATATACAATCTGAGCAAGTCTGAGTAAGATTGGATCAAAATTGTGGCCACTAGAGTGTAAACACTGTTAAATATGATATTTTCAGCAATTCAAAGGTAGATAACTATTGACTTATCTGACCGATTTCAACCATAATCGATCTCATTTGAACTCTGATGATCATATACAATCTGAGCAAGTTTGAGAAAGATTGGATAAAAATGTGGCCTCTAGAGTGTTTACATTGTTAAATATGGAATTTTCAGCAATTCAAAGCAACTCTTGACTTATTGGTCCAATTTCAACCTTAATTAAACTAATTTGAAACCGTATGGTCGTTTACAATCTGAGTAAGTTTGAGAAATACTGGATAAAATTGTGGCCTTTAGAGTGTTAACACTAACATTTTTGACGACGCACGACGAACGACGGGCATTCAATGATTGCAAAAGGTTACCATGAGCTAGCTCAGGTGAGCTAAAAAGCCCAAACAGTGCAGACCCTGATCAGAGGTTTCATTTAGGCACCCACTGATCTGGATCTACGCATTTTTCATCGAATATGTGTAGTCGGTTTACTTGTACACTGTTTTTAAACGACCTAAAAACCTAGCACATGTGTTCATTTGACTGTACAGTTCTTTCCAAGCCAAATATTTTATTATATATAACTCATATGTATGCAGTAAACCACTCTTATACAGTCCATTCCCTAATCAGTCGGACATGGCAGCAGCGCCTAGCTAAGACACACATTGCATAACAACAGACTGGTAGCTAAACAACTCAATAGAATTGCTTCACCACCAGCTATATAATATACACTGGATGTCCTAACAATCCGAACTGACCAGGGGAATTTGCATCTTTACCAATTATAGTCATTATGTAGGCTCCCTGTTATGGGATTTTACCTAACATATGCTATATACATACACTACATACGAGAGTTGATGTATCTATAGGATACGCTTAGCTAGGCGCTGCTGCCGTATCCGACTGATTAGGGAATGGACTGTATAAGAGTGGTTTACTGCATACATATGAGTTATATCTGATTACCTCCCTTTAATACACAATATGCCATTCACTCTAAAAAACCATGAAATATGACAGGTAAGAATTTGAAGGAAATAAATGCAGGACTGCCATAAGTTGATCATGAAAAATCCTAAGATTTCCAAATTTTCTATTTTTCAAGCGCGATTACTTAAAGCAGGTTTAAAGTAAAGCAGAATGTACCTTAAGGCGCATTCTGAAAATCATGCGTGGCGCTGTTACTCCATCTCTAACTTAATGTCGTCTGCTTAAAAATAATTTATTATTCATATTTATAATTTAGACATTTTGACCCAAGAAACATAATCATGGATGTGACAAACTTTCCACACCGACCAAGTTACTCGGCGGCTGATCTGGATCCAAACTGTTTGCAAAATAAATGTTAGCCAGGGTCCAAGGTTATAAAGCTTTTCAGTTGAGTCAAACGTCGTTCTCAAGCATTTGATTGGTCAGATTTGAGCCTAGGCTCAAATCCGACCAATCAATGCTTTAGAATGCACTCAGACTCAGCTCAAACGCTTTATAACCTTGGACCCAGGTCGTGTTTAGCACCATAAGGGTTAAACGACAGAAAAAAGAAATGGATCACAATAAGTGAAACACCAAAGTAAACCTCAAATATGACACCCCTGTTTGAATGAATAGCAACATTGTCATGGTTTCGGATGTCTTTCAAATATATTAACTCTTTTCCCGCCAGTTTATTGTCTGCTTAAAACTGTCGTCTGCATTTGCTAATCAGATTTATACATTTAAGTATTTTGACTGAAGAAATATTGATACGTGTGCCAAACAGTTTGGATGCTGATCAGACGCCGAGTTACTCGGCGTCTGATTAGGATCCAAGCTGTTTGAAAATCAGAGTGATCTCGCGATTTGTTAGGATAAGAATTTTGAAAATTTATGAGAATACAATGGGAATTGTTGAGAGTAATATTCCGAATTTATGGACGGATACGTGGGATATGTGTGACGTTATACCCAGTCCCCTATTACCCTTTTTGCTCGTGGGGACGCTGGTTTTCTAGACATTTGCGAACAGTTTTGATCCAGATCAGACGCCGAGTTACTCGGCGTCTGATCAGGAACCAAAGCGTTCGAAACGCGCTTTGGAAGAGTGGAAATAATTAGCTGCAGAATTAAATCAGGCGATAATTTGAACAGGTGGTATATTTGAAGATTTTCAAAGGTTACGTTACTAAGGATATTGTGATTATTCTTCAAAAACTTTTGTCTGTTCAGTCACATAAGCTGAAATACCAACAAGCTCAAGAGTATCATTAAACCTTTATATCATTAACCCTTTCATGATCCAAGTTATCGTGAGATTTTTACCCCTTCACCTTCATATTGCCGTCTGCTTCAATATTGTTGTCTGCACTATCGTTTCAAAGTAAGATTTAAGGCAGTGTCACTGACGTTATTCCAAAACAAGTGACCAATAGTTTTGATCTTGATCAGACGCCGCGTAACGCGGCGTCTGATCAGGATCAAAACTGTTTGCAAATCCGCTTTATGACGCCATTGAGAGTGAAAAGGATTAAGTTTTCAAAAGGACTCTTCCGATTTTGAAAATAATACCAGTTTCTGTTGATTCTAAGGCTTTCTCATAAAAAAGGAAAGCAAACTGTGCAGACCCTGGTCAAAGCGCTCCTGAAGGAGGTCTCTGGTCAGGGTCTACACTCATGGTAAAACTTATATATTCAGCCATGGAGGAAGTATACTTCCTCCATGATTCAGCATGTAACGGGTTGATAACTTTAATAAATATACGGGCTTAGGGAAAACCCAAGAAGAATCGGTTGATATAATTTTGGCTGAATATATAGGTCAAGTTTAAGATATAGTGAAACAACCTTAACCATTTCACTCTCAATTACGCTTACAAGCGAGTTTGCAAACAGTTTGGATCCGGATCAGACGCCGCGTAACGCGGCGGCTGATCAGGATCCAAACTTTTTGACACTCGTACCGATATGTTGAAGTCATACTAGATCTACATTGAATCTTTCTTTGAAACGATCTTGCAAACAACAATACTGAAGTAGACGACAATAAAGCGATGATGGGGTAAAAATCTCACGAATAGTTTGATCATTATAGGGTTAAACAACAACTGTTTTGAAATTTAGAATCTAAAGCACGCTTTGTAATTGTCGTCGGCTAAATGTGTCGTCGGTAATAATTCTATAGTGTTCCCTCCCTACAACGACCTTCCTAACAACGACTCCCTCCTTACAACGACCCTTGCCGCAGTTCCCTAAACAAGACAATTATGCTGCAAAACCGTCTACTTAAAATTGTCGTCTGTTGTGTTTTCTCAAAGTTTCATATAAGTGGACGTTTTGATAGAATAAATAATGAGTGACAAACAGCTTGAATCAAGATGCGGCGTCTGGCCTGGATTCACGCTGTTCGCAAATGTAAGTCAAGTCTTAAGTTTCCCTCCCTGTAACGACTCCCTCCGAACAACACACACACTCTATGTCTCCCACTGGGTGTCGCTGTAGAGAGGGAGCACTGTTTTAGCTGGTTTTATTCTTCATTTTCTTTCAGCGCCAAATTTTCACCGTCTCTATTACCCCTTCGCAGACTAATTAATATTATCGTCAGCTAAAATTTGTCGTCTGCAATTTTATCAAAACTTCAAAATTCTGAAGTTTTGATTGAAGAAATAATGGTAAGAGTGTGTACCAAACAGTTTGGATCCTGAACAGACGCCGCGCAATGCGGCTTCTTATCTGGATCCAAACTGTTTGCAAATTCGACATTCAAAAGTCGCATATGGTGGTGAAGGGTTATCACATTCAACCCTAGCGACGACCATACTCGTCATTTACAAACAGTGTAACTGTGAAGATTACACTTGTCCCATGCAAACATTGTGCACCCTGATTAGTGGGCTCCTTAAAGGAGTCCTCTGATCAGTGTCTTCACTGTTTGTCAGTTTGCAATATATTGTTAAAACAACCCTAAATAGTAAAACTGGACTAGACTTATTTTGAAATAGGAATTGTCCATTAAAAGTTTCCGGGGTGAAGGGGTTAAACAATCAAATACCAATCGTTGATATATGTTACTCTGATGAATTGATAACCTATCTGTGATTCTGACCAAACCTGTCAGTCCCGATACATCAGCCGGGGGAATACTAAATTCTCTGGTCGACTTACTTCAATGTCAACTTAACCTTTCTGCACTATCTACCGAATTTGACATAACTGTTGCAAAATTTTTAAATCCAAACGAGACGTCGAGTAACTGGGTTCAGACCACATGTACTTGGCACATAGATCTAGATCTATACCCCCCAATCTTTTTTTTTTAAATCACTAGACTTTTAGTATGTCTTTATAATAGAAGTCTAGTAAAGGTAATAGATCTAGATCTATGTATCAAGTACCTGTGATTCAGACTGTTGAAACCCTTGTAATATTTTCTGTAAGAAAATGCAGGTAAGGTAACTGCATGATTTGCTGCAGACGACACGATTTGCAGCTAACAAAAACATGATGGTGCCCAAGGTCATCTTAACCCCTTCATTTCTTTATATTAACCCCAGTAGGCCGACAATAGTTATTTGCAATCTTCGTCATGCAGACCCGCTTTGCACTCATTACGAGTCGATATTACTTTTGGCAATTTTATATAAAATTTAAATTTGAGAAAAGAGAAGACAAAAAACTAAAATAAAAATTGTGTCAAGCAGATGACATCGTGGGACTCGGTCGTGATCGATTTCAGCTTGTGACGCTAATTAACCCCTTCACCGCCATGATGTTATCAATTTTAAACAATTGTCGTCTACTTTTATTTCTAAAATTAAATATTTAGTTATTTTGACTTATGAAATATAGAAATGAATGTAAAACAGTTTGTATCCTGATCAGACGCCGCGTTACGCGGCGTCTGATCAGGATCAATACTGTTTTCAAATTACTAGTGTACTCGGGGTAAGGCAGTGAAGGTTTTAATAACGAATCATGTTTGGACTGGTCAAACACCCAGAACATTTCTGTTGAGAGGGCGAAGGTCAATGTTTAATGTAGTATACATGTATACTGAGAACACTGAATTGAAAACTGTTTAACTAAAACTTTGATTTAACCTGGACAAATAACAATGATGGTTTGATTGGCTAACCCTTGTTCTTCAAAACACGACCCGGACAATAGTTTTTGTCAAACTTGATGACAATAATATAATGCAAACAGTTTTGAGCGACCTTACCGTATGAAAGGGCTACACATAGTTATCTGTAAAATACGTGCGACCGCCTAATGCAAAGCAAAACGATGATTTCCACCATCTGTTTTGAAAGATAGCTTGACACACAATTCATTACACATGTACAGTGGGGAATCTGTTATTCTTTCCCGTTTAAACGCAAACGTACGCAAACGCAAAGCACTAAAACGTAGAAAAGAACAACTTTTGGACAATTCTGATAATTCTTGCTTATCTTGGTGGCAAACAGTTTGGAGCCTGATCAGACGCCGGGTTACCCGGCGTCTGATCTGGCTCCAAACTGTTTGCACTGCAAATAATAGTTTTAGCGTAAACGCGTTTATTGGGAAAGAATAACAGATTCTCCACTGTATTTACATTCGCCCCATTCAAATCCATTGAAAATAAATGACGTTTAATTCGTGTAAACGCAATTTTTCGAGAGGGCGGGACTTGTGGATAACCGCGGTTTTGGCAGAGGAGGCCCGGCCTTATGGGACTGCTCTCCGCGAATCAATTTGTTGCATTCTCTGAGTAATGCCGTAATGGCTGTTCCTCTCAATAATATATTAAACATACATGCATATTAATAAAATGTTCATTTGATATTAGAAATTTCAGCAAATATAATTTAAATATAAGAAATTAACTCTATTGCTTTAGCGTTTAAGCGAAATAATAAACGACAGAAAAAGATTGGCAAATTTACCATGAATCGCTATAGCCCGTTTCATGGAATTTTCCGATCATTTTCTGTCGTTGATTTCGCTTAAACGCCGAAACCACTCAGTTCATTTTTAAGTAGATCTACACGTATAGTAAAACCACTGCTAACTGAACAATTTCTAAAGTGAAATTGGCAATTTGAAAGACATGCAATTGCTTGCTAATACAGATATAAGTTTTATTTAGAGTCGAGATTGGTGCAAGATAAAAGCAATGTAGATAGGGGGACTTTCTGCATTGTTGTTGTCTTGTGTCAAGCTGCCATCTGGCACGAAATTCTTATTTTAGGTGTAAGGTTCTTCCTCATTCTTCTTCTTTCAATATTATATAACTAACGTACAGGTTCAGTATCGTCGCCGTTTTGACGTGCATAAAGCTATTAAGCGTATTTTACACTGTTACTTTAAATAACCACGTGTATAGTTTGTATAAAGTCAAAAATACAATAATGCCGATGCTGGCCAATAGTGCAAGAAATGGGATAATGCATCTTCACATGGCCTTGAGTGGACGTGAATCCTGCTTAAACAACAACCACAACAACAACAAACTCAACAACACAACCGGGTATCGCCGAACTTGTTGACTGCAGTATCAAGCGCGAGGCAGTGCAAAGTAAAAATGAAAAAAAAATAATAAAAAAATCTTGAGTGACATAATTTATGTGTACGACGATGTTAGCGGTTTAGAGAGATTTTACTGTTTTTGATAGTTTCAACATTTGGAACCTAGTTAGTCAGAGTCGAGTTCAAGACTTTGACTCAGTCTTCAACCGCCCAAGAAAACAACACCCAATATCAGATTTTACCAATAACCTTCATTTATTGAAATAAAGAATCGGTTAATTTTGAAAACATACGTATATTTAATGTAACAATCAAACGACTTGAAAATGTTCAATTTCTAGTGAATAAATACTATAGTACATTCTGAATTAAACATGATATTCATAAAATCTACTTTCACTTTCTTTTGTGAACGAATAATTTCCGAACCAAGAAAGTGGCATGTTGCATTGAAATGCAGCGACACCGAGGGTTGTTGATTCCGCGGCTTTTGAAAACTACCAACCACAACTTCATTGAGATTGTTTAATGTACATGTAAATCAAAGACCATATCCGTAGATACTCTCCAATATGCCTGAAAGAATATTCAAGTGTTAAAGTTATTTATAAACAAGAAATATCTTTAAAAAAGATATTCGGCGGAATGAGTGGTTGAACTAAGGCTATATAGATGGGTGTGCAAAATTGAATGAAATTGAGGTTTTCAAAGATTGAAAAGCAAAAAATAAAAGTATACAATTGAAACAGTAACTTTTATTTAAAATGCAAAACTATCATGTACAGAAATGCAAAACAAAACAATAATTTAACTCATATCCTATCTACTGGTAGGAGATCCTCACATTAATCTATTGTTCTATGTATCAAACTTCATTCATAGAGTTTCTTGAAACAAACTATAGCATACACAAAATGTACAGATACAACAGTCTGCTCTACTTCACTCTTGTAAATAATGATGAAACCACACAATTGTGTTTAACTCACTTGAGGCCATTTATATTTAATATTGCTTTTAATGTATGGTAAATGTGTACAAATAGTTAACAATTAAAACAAATTACAAAACACCTAGCTTCCTCTGTATTTCAGATGTCATCTTAAATTGCATCAGCCCCCAGTGTAGTAAACAGTCTGGTCTGTGTCTCTAAATTTTACACTCACAGCCATATCTGGGAAAACTGTAATTGGACATAGACCAGCCTACAGGGCTCCAGATAAGAGGGAGTAAACTGAACAAATCACATTTATTCACTCGTTTCAGCACCAAACCCTATGGTGTTACCACTCATTTTGATTGTCTCAAAGAGACAATTCAAATGTTTAGTGACACCACAGGGTTTAATGCACAAATAAAGATTTTAAGTTTTGAAATAATTCCCTTATCTGGAGCCCTGGCTACTATCCAATCAGACTATTCAGTTTCAACAGGTGCTCTCAAGTCTAAATTTCTGATCAAATATAATTGGTTGAAATGTGTGGCCAAACAGAAAGTGTGGCTAAATAGAAACCAGACAGCTCCGCCGAAAAAAAGAGTTTATGCCAAATACTGGGTTTTCAGGTTCTTTACATTATTATCCAAGTTTGAAGTTATTCGTATTTATTTTTGCCTCTGCCAATAACTAAATGGACGGCAGGTCGGTGGTTTTGATCCCACATGCTGTTTCGCAACGAGTGAGATTATCCGAAACCATCTTCCTGAAATCATCATCTCACCTCACCATCTCTCATCATTCGTCGGCGCTATATGACCTATTTTGTGTCACAGTGCCGTAAAAGCCAACTCATCCATCAATCCATCTCTGTATATATTATAAACTGTTACAAAATCAACTTCCGATATCAAAGAAATTTAAAAAGAAACATTGTTTTTAAAATTTTCACTAGTTATCTCCTGGTTTTCCTATTTTCATTTCACACCATTGCAGTATTTCAGTTTAACCCTTTCCCCCATAGAAGCGCCTTTTAGCGCATTCAGTTTATTCCTGCGCTGAAGAAAATAGTTCCAGCTTATACAGTTATACATATGTTTCGTAGGGAATATTTTCTTTATTCCAGCAGGTGGTAGCTTAAAGCAGGCTGAAAGTAAAGCAGAATGTACCTTAAGGCACATTCTGCTTTACTTTCAACCTGCTTTAAGTAGTCACCTATTTTAAAAACTAGAAACAGGCTATGGGGTAAAGGGTTAAAACCGTCATATGTATTCTCAAGTACGCTGACAGGGCTGCCATTTCTCCGGATTTTTCCTAAGTATTCGGATTTTTATCCTAGCTGATCGTAGCTTTAAACAGGCTGAAAATAAAGCAGAATGCGCATATTCTGCTTTACTTTCAACCTGTTTTAAGCAGGCATGTGTCTTCAAAACAAGAAACAGACTATTGGGTAAAGGTACGATTAGTAAAATTGCGTCTCAAAACTTGAAAATTTGAAATCTTAGGATTTTTATGATCAACTTATGGCAGCCCTGCTTTGAATAGAATATCAATGGAAAATATTGACATGCATCTTTATCTGAAAGGTCACCGGACACGGACGCGACTGTAGGCCTACTTATTATGGTCACAGGGCTTCCATAAGTTGACATAAAAAATCCTAAGATTTCCAAATTTGCATTTTTTAAGTGCGATTTTTCGAACCGTACCTTTACCCCATCGCCTGTTTCTAGTTTTTTGTTACATGTGGCTGTTTAAAGCAGGCTGGAAGTAAAGCAGAATGCGCCTTAAGGCGCTTTCAGCTTTACTTTCAGCTTGCTTTAAGGTATCATGTACTAGAGAGAAAAAATCCGAAGATTTGAGAAAAATCCGGAGAAATGGCAGCCCTGTGGTCAGTCAAAGAAGCGTGGGGATTGGCAAACATGTTAACTAGAAGTGGCAGGGTGTTGACATTAGGTCGAGTTACGACGGGACACCCTCAAGCATTCCAGCCACCTTGTGATAAGATCAAGAATGTCCTTCAGACAGTTAATGCATTTATATCACCTGGTTTAAAACTCTCTCATGCACCTATTGCACCCGTCTTTAAGCAAAACTGGCAATTTAAGAACATGAACTTTAACCACTAGTTTACGTATCAAAGTGCAACATCAGGTTTAGAATAGCTAGAAAATGGTTAAAATTTCGTTTAGCTGAAAGAGGTACAGAATTTGAAACGATAAATGGGTCTGGGTCGTCGATTCATTTTTACACCGGATTGAAAGAAAAATGAAAGGTCGCTGTTTTATCCCTAGCCTCGAAAAACACAGATTTATTGGATTTTGCAAACAGTTTGGATACTGATCAGCCGCTTCAAATTACTTGGTGTCTGAACAGGATTAAAATTGTTTGAGCAATAATTTTGGAATTTTGATATCAAATGACATCAAGTGAAGTTGGAAATGAAAGATACAGCCGACAAATCTGAGGCAGGCGATATTTTAGTATGGGTGGGGTGACACAGTGTCACTGATGCTTGAAAGGAATTATCGAGGCATGAACGCATTATCTTAACTAGCGGGTGGAAGTGGGAGGTGTTTAAACCCTTATTCAGCGTACTCGCTACGGGGTTAGTACTGTAACACCCCACCCACTCTACAAGACCCATCGATGTGTGTTTCTTCAATAAAAGACCCAGAATCTGCAGACAGTTTGAAGCAGTATGAAAGTAAAGCAGAACACTCCTGTATGAGCGTTCTGCTTTACCTTTATCGTGCTTCAAACAAAGAGTTGCTGCATCACTGAAAATAAACACTGTTTTTGTTGTCATAGAGGGATGACTGTAAGTTTAAGCAGTTTAGATCTGTATCAGTCACAAAGTTTATTGCATTATTCTAGATCGATTTATGCTTGTTTATTTTGTGCAGAAATCGAATATACACATCTCAGAAGACAAAAGAAACTATCCTCGATAACACTCTCGACGACATTTTCGAAGCAGACGACGGGTCTCGTGTACATGACTTCCGCTCCCGTAGAATAAGGGTAATGTTAACACAAGGACTAGAGCGAATATTTGGGATTTTAATTTCGGGTCACTGATATACGCGGATCTTTTGCACCAGGTAGCTCTCTCTTCAAACAGAAAAGGGATTTCAGGTGAAAACATACGTTTACAACGTAGACAGGATTTTAAGTGCATCTGTGAAGCTTTGTGTGGGATTTCGTTAGAAGAAGACAAAAAATGACGGGTGAGATAAAACTTACTGTTGAGGGAGACGATGTTACGCATAGCCCGGATGCGACCAAAGGGCAGACAGTGAGCATGCATGAAAGGGATCCAGAGTGCCTCCATGATAACCTAAAGGTAACCTCTCTGGCCCCTTTTTCACCTTTGGTAAAGCTGTTTGACTATTGATTAGGGGACAAAGCTCTGTTATTTTCCTACAAACGCGCTAGTACAGACGTATGAATTCCCGTTTAGACGAAACAGGGATAATTTATAGACGTCTAGTTATATATTATCACTGGACGAAACTAAATCATGCTAACACTATATACAATAAAATAAAGAAAATTAAAGCCTTTTCAGCTATTTGCCATTTATTTCAATATGAGTGGCAAACTTTCTAGTGCCTGACAGCGGCAATGGAAATTACTGCTGCAGGACAAGCCTGTTCTATATTTGGAACTTGAGACAATGTCCTTTCCATTGTTACCCAAGACCTTTGCAACCATACCTCCGTCATTTTCTACATTTTATTGCATTGCGTTAGCGTTTTGTTTAGAAAACGCAGAAATGAAGTAGCACTGGACATATACCAGACAAAAAAGAAACGTCTACATTTAAAAAGTGTGTGTCTTTTTATTTACCGGCGGTAGTGGCCCAATGGTTAACACCTTGGACTACGGTACCAGGGGTCGTGAGTTCGATCCCCCGCCGGACCAGCGGTCTGACTAGGGGATTTTTCTGAATCCCCGATGATGTACAGGAATGTTCTTGAGCAAGACATGTACCGCGAATTGCTCCTCTCCACCCAGGGGTTAAAATGGGTACCTGTGAAGGGTCTGAGTCGGTACTGCGGCTGCATTTGACTGCGCCATATGTTAGCAGTGCTCATAGGCAAGATGGCTCGATGATCAGGGGAGTATATGTACAGTCGGCTGAGCGGTCATTCGGACTGAAAGTAGACTTTAACTTGGTATATTACTTTTTTTTTATTACTTTTATTCAACATCTAGGCGAGAATTAGGAGCCACATATATCAATTAGACATTGTTGTTTTGATACAGAAAAAGGATGTCTGCATCAGTGAAAGAAAACTTTAGTGAAACATGTGAAGTATTTATTTAGATCTGGTACTATACAGCAGATACCATGTATACCACTCTTTTTGTAAAAGACGCACATAATTTTCGGGCTAGGGTTTACAATTAGTCCGCCACCAAAATCTAGGGTTAGGGCTAGGGTAAACTTTAGAATATGTCCGCAGGTCTTTTTGGTATTTTCGTAGAAATTAACAGGCCATCTCTTGTGACATTAACCTGGCCATTTATTGTAACATTAATCTGGCCATTTCAGGCATTTCTTGTGACATTAACCTGGCCATAAAAATGACATTTTTGGTGACGGACTAATTGTAAAATCGCTCCAATTTTCGCTATGGTTCAATGGGTTAACAGAATGGTTTGCAAAGGTTGGTAAACAGTCCAAAGTTCAATGTTATGCGAAATGACCTTTGTTCGTGCACTTTATTGGAACCATGGTATGTTCTTGTATAAATACATATTTGTACTATGATAGACGAACTAATTGCGGCCGTACAACTGACCACGCGGCGCACACCAATGCGATAAAGAAAACATCTGCCATAACTGTTTAAGGTGTCAGCTTAACACTGGACAAAGCCATTGTCATCTCGGTTTTTTTTGTAATATTTTTATCCTGCATTTATCAGTTTTACATCTTTCATGATTGTCTAGTTAGCATCCTCAGTCGCCTGGTAATTAGACACTCTGTTGACTGTTCTCCATCGACCGAAGGGGCATTGCGCTCAGATCAATACGTTGCGTTGCTTTAAATCCCCATATTTTATTGATTTGGAAGCTGACGAGATGGGTCTCTGAACACTGTTTGCACAGGACAAGTGCACTCTATATACAAGGATACACTGGTTGTAAAAGACACATGTGCTCGGTATTAGTACCTTCAAGGAATGCTTAAATGTTCGTTGTTGTACTTGTTCAGTATCACTTAGAGGGGGTTATTGAAACTTACTTGCCCATGCATGGCAGGTAAGAACACATTCAAAAGGGATCTGAACATTTCGTACCCAAACCATTATTGTACCCACATCGAATCCACATCTATTCCACTGAAGACGGAGCATGGCTGCCTATATGGCGAGGTAATTGAAAACAGCTATACACGTAATCCTCCAGCTTGACAGTCAATTCTGTCTGTACCAAGCTGTCCTGTGACGGCTGTGAGTGTTAAGCACGGGTTCACCACCACCACATACAACAACAGCAATTTATTTACAACAACATATCTTGGTCAATTCGTACTAAACATGTCTGTTTTTACTTCTTACCCACTGCAATACTGCCTTCTCGCATTAATCAGCCCCTGTCACACCTCTGTTACTTTATATATCGTTGAAGGATCATGTCCTCCTTTCACAGACTTCCAGTTTTCGGAAATCATCCGGTTTTCGGGTACTACTCTGGATATCACGGCGCGCAAAGGAAACACACATTCAAAATTATGTTAACACATTGAACTCTAGCGACGAGTATGCTCGTCATTCACAAACAGTGTACCTGTAAATAGTACACATGTCCGATATATACAGTGTAGACCCAGCTCAGAGCCCTCTGACCAAGGTCGACACTTTTTGTTATTTTGCAACATATTGCAGAAAACACCATTGAATAGTCATAAATGGACTAGACTTAATTGGAAATTGGAATTCTTCATTAAATGTTACTTCATAAATACGCATTTAACGTTTATCATTATTCACACACTAAGAAAAATGGTTCTTAAGCTAGTTCGTCAGCCATTTAAGGAGTCGTTCAAGCCCGGGGCCAGTCTTACGAAACGTCGTACCTCAAATATTATCGTATGTCAGATTCTAAAATTCACAATTTTCATTTATTTCTCCTTCTCATCCTGTCGTGTGACATCTCTTTGGAATCGTCTTCAAAAGTCGATTCCAAAGAGATATCACAAGACATGATCAGATGGAGAAATCAGAAATACATGTATGATGTTTTTAAAGTTTTGACTTACGGCCGTTTTTGCATGACAGGGACAGTGTCCATTACTGCTTTCCTGCATTTAGCAGCCACCTGTCACATTACCTCTGTTTACATCGTTGAAGCATAAGTAAATATAAAGTAGAATATGCGTTTGGGATCCAGAAATACCGGTATGTCCGGTTTTCTGGGTCTTCCGGGTTTTTCATGACTACACTACATAAATATAATCATGGCGTGCAACTGTCGTGTTTTTCATGACTCTAGACCTGTATGTTTTTTTAATTAAGGTCAGGGTTAAAAGGAAACTGCACTGTTGATGTCTGCTTTTTAAGAAACATAATCAGACGACTCGCGCATGGTTAAAAACTTAAAAGTAACATGTACCGTTGATGTTTGCATTTTAAGTAATATGACCAGATGGTTCGCAAATAAAGATATCTTATAATCAAGTATATCATGGCATATTATATAGACCTTTAAGGCTCTCGGAGAAAACATGAGCCCTGTGCTTAATGCAGGTGGCTGCTATATGCAAAATGGAAATAAAGCAAAAAAACACCAGAATGAGTAAATTGCTTTACTCTCATCTTGTTTTAACCCTTTCATGATAACATTTATCGTGAGATTTTTACCCATTCACCGTCATTGTACAGTGGATAATCTGTTACATGTATTCTTTCCCGTTTAAACGCAAACGTACGCAAACGCAAAGCGCTTAAAACGTAAAAAAGAACAACTTTTGGACAATTCTGATATTTCATGTTTATCTTGGTGGCAAACAGTTTGGAGCCTGATCAGACGCCGGGTTACCCGGCGTCTGATCTGGCTCCAAACTGTTTGCACGGCAAATAATAGTTTTAGCGTAAACGCGTTTATTGGGAAAGAATAACAGATTCTCCACTGTATCGTCTGATTCAAAATTGTTGTCTACAATATCGTGTTATAGTTAAATTTTAGGCAGTATGACTGGAGAAATAACAAACGCGCCTTTTGGCGTCATTGATAATGAAAGGGTTAAGCTTTTATAAAAAAAAAAAAAGTCCTCTGTAGGACCACTGTTCAGCAATAGCTGCAATGTATGCCTAGTTTGAACATATTTTGATTCACTGTATTTGTACAAGGGAGTGTTTATTGTAATATCCAGGCATGACGAGTTATATTAATATTTTGGGGGAAATACTAATGCATAAGATCACTACTGACAATCTCTATCTAAAGCTCCGGGGCAACGCTTAAAACTTGCCATTCGGCGAGTCAAAACAAATAGATTTACCTTGCATCAAATAATTAATCTCGCGGCACTGAAATTACGTGTCCAGTTTGCCTTATAAGATAAAGATTATAACTTTAGATATTGCCAATCCAATCTTACAAGATTTACAAAATCTTCATTGATACCAGACACCATAAGTGATATAGGTAGTAGTAGGGGTCCCCGGATTAAACCCAGAGAGAGCAAAGACCGGGGTAATGTTTGTACATGGATTATTTTTGGCCGTTTATTAATCTCTACTAGTATTACAGTGGCGAATACGCTGTTCTTTCCCGTTTAAACTCGAGCGAAACGCAAACGCACTGCAATTAAAGGTAGAAAATGACAATTTGTTGACAATTCTGACTATTCATGTTAATCTGATAGGCAAACAGTTAGGAGCCTGATCAGACGTCTGATTACCTGGCGTCTGACCAGACTCTAAATTGTTCGTAATGGAAATAATAGTTTTAGCATAAACACATTTATTGGTAAAGAATAACGTCGTATCCACTGTATACGGCCACCCAAACTTTGAAGAGGGTTTGATTTCGACGTTTAACCCATTTTAGATGCCTAGAAATGAACTCTCTTTATGTCCTTGCTGCCAGATTTCATTTTAGAAAGGCGATTTTAAGTGTCTGTCTCGTACAGCAGATTATTTCATAGGAAATACCAAAACAGTGGAGACATTGACGAGACACCGCAAATATCTGTTAACTAATGTCTACAGTAACGTTTCCCTATTACGACCACTAAAATGAAGGCTAATTGATTGCATAAAAGACAGGTGACAGCTTAACTCTTTCCTCCCTAAAGCTTTAAATGGACAATTCCAGTTTCCATTTTAGTCTAGTCCATATATGACTTTTAAGGGTTGTTTTTGTCAATGTTTGGCATTATGACAAACAGTGAAGACCCTGATCAGAGGGCTCCTTTCGGAGCCCTCTGATCTGGGTCTTCACTGTTTGCATAGGACAAGTGTACTTTTCACATGTACACTTTTTGAAAAGGACGCCTATAGGCGGGACTAGGGTTCAAAGAATTAAAGCAGGATGAACGTAAAACAGAAAGCTCCTATAGGAGCCTTTTATCGCCCTTATATCTCCTGCTTCTATACTGTGATCTGTACCATTGCTGCAATAATAAATTTAACCCTTTCGGCGCCAAATTAATCGTGAGGTTTTTACCCTTGCACCGCTTTATTGTCCTCTGTTTCAATTTATTAGTATTGTTGTCTGCAATAACGTTTCAAAGTTAGATTTAAGGTAGTATGACTGAAGAAATATCGAAACGAGTGTCAAATAGTTTTGATCCTGATCAGACACCGCGTCAACTGTTTGCAAAGTCGACTTAATGCGTGTTAGGTAAAGTAAACAGCAGTGTGACAACAGTGTGATATAAGCCACAGACATCGTGTTTGTCCATTGTCAACACCAACAGTATCCTACAATGGTAGCGAGTACAGTATAACCTGGCTTATCGGACACATTGTTAAACCAGACACCTTGCTTTATCTGACAATGATTTTCGAACCAAGTTTGAAATATCAAAGTTCGACTGCATACATGTATCTAAAACCTGATTTAACCGGCACATTGCTTTACCCGACATCGTCAATTGGTACCAAAGGATGTCGGATAAGGCAGGTTATACAGAACATGGTCAACCACTACCGAACAATACAACTTCGACCTATTGAATACTAGCGACGAGTGTACTCGTTTTGCAAACATTTACCCCATACCCTGTTTCGAGGTTTGAAGATAAATGGCAACCTAAAGCAGACGGAAGTAAAGCAGAATGCGCCTTTAGGCCCATTCTGTTTTACTTTCAGCCTGCTTTAAGCTAGTATCCGTTAGTATATAGAAAACAGTTCTTATAATACGTATTCATGAATGTATAAATTGAAACTATTTTCTTCAATGGAGGAATAAATAAAGGCACTTCTATGGGTATGAATGGGTTAACAGTGTACATGCGAAGAGTTAACGTGTTCCATGTAAACAATGCAGGCCCTGATCAGAAGGCTCTTATAGGGGACACTCTTATCAGGGTCTGTACTGTTTGTAATTTGTGGAATATAATGGAAAAACAACCCTAAATAGTCCAGTTAATAAGTAAGTAAATATCTTATGATTGTGACATGTGAGTAGTACATAATGTTATAAACTAAATATCGTTTGAACACAAACAATTTGCACCCGGTCCAGTGGGCCTATAAGTCACCCAATTTTAAACGTAAATGTATTACACATCTATATATCCAGTATGAACTAGACTTAATTGATGCTGGAATTGTCCATTTGAAATTTTAGAGGTGAATGAGTTAACCTCTTTGATTGTTTAAGTCCACTGGAGAAATTTTAACACGAGTGGTAAACTAGTTTGGATTCTTATCAGACACCAAATTACCGCGTTATTTTCATCTTATCGTCTGTCTAAACAGTGTCGTCTGCTTTTTTCTTCAATATAGAATTTTACTGAAGAATCATTGACACTAGTGCCAGACAACAAGTTCTTCCTAAAGCAGATGCAGAAATATTCATTAATAGAATTAATTCCTCTTACTGCCAGTGGTACCAAAATGCCACTTTGCAAACAGCTTTGATTCTGAACAGACGCCGCGTCATGCGGCGTCTGCAGGATCCAAACTATTTGGCACTAATATCAACATTTCTTCAGTCGAAACAGCCCTAGAACTGCCTTAACCCTTTGAAGCCTAGTCCCGCATATAGGCGTCCTTTTCAAACAGTATACATGTGAAAAGTGCACTTGTCCTATGCAAACAGTGAATACACAGATCAGAGGGCTCCGTAAGGAGCCCTCTGATCTGGGTCTTCACTGTTTGTCAAAATGCAAAAAATTGACAAAAATAACCCTTAAAAGTCAGAAATGGACTAGACTAAAATGGAAACTGGGATTGTCCATTTGAAGTTTTAGGGAGGAAAGAGTTAAAAATATTGCTGAATACATGATCAATGCAGACGACTTTTTAGCGATAAATGATTAAAGCAGATGATAACACTTGACAGTGAAATAGTTAAATGATTTCAGTGATCAAGAATACTAATACATGTACTCTAATGCCAAGTTAGATTGTCGCAGATAAAAAAAACATGAAGTAAATGACTTCAAAGAGTAAAAGATTGCACCTTTACACAACCCTACGTCAAAAGGAGACCCCTCATTTCGTGATTTCTCAAGCTCCAAAGACCTTTGCCATAACGTGTAAAAATAACAGAAAATACAATGACAAAAGAAATGCTGAATCGGGTTTCCGAGTCATGCTATAAATATCTTTAACCAGGATAGTATTTTTCATGCATAGAAGCAAATAAACCGAACATAGCCAATAAGATGAAAATACATATACATGTTTAAAATGTGACCATGACCTGTTAATGATATTGACCCTTTTCCGATCCGTCTAAAGACCCAAAACCTCCTCAAATTCTCCAACCCTCTCCAAACCTCCACAAACTACTTAAAACAGCTAAAACTACTTTAATTCCTAAACCCTTTTACCCGTAATTACGCCTTTTTTGTTCCTTTTATGTAATACAGAAAATACGTTTATGTAACCAATTGGCATTGCTTTCGTTTTGCATTAATTAAGCTGCATACTTTATCTTGTTTGTGCCGCTTTACTTCTACATGTAAACCCCTTTTACATTTAATATTATCAAATCTTATTAATTTTTTACGATTTAGGGGTGTTATAAACAATATACCTATATTGTAAAATGACAAACGATGTAGACCCATATCGAATGACTCATTTATAAATGAGCTCTCTGATCTGGTTTTCACTGTTTGCATAGGAAGAATATACACCTCACATGTCATTGTTTTGTCAAGAACTAGTTCATGTATATTCGTCACTCCAGTTCAATGGGCTAATGCGTCTCTTAACCCATTATCCCCTGAAACTTCCAATGGACGATTCTAGTTTGCAATAAAAGCTGGTCCATTTTAGACTATTTATGGTCGTTCTTGGTAATAAATTGCAATCTCCTGTAGGAGATATCGGGGACCTCACTGTTTGCATAGGACAAGTTTACTATTTACAGATACACTTTTGGTAAAGGACGCATATATGCGTCACTAGGGCTCAATGAGTTAAACCAGTGCATGGTTAACGGAAGGTTATATTGAAAATGAATGGAATGAAATTGATTGGAAATGGATAAAGGAGCGCTAGTCTATCCAAAATGAACCTCAAGACGTGTCCATTCTCTACTGTTTCGGGTTAGATTAGACGCCACGTGTTGGCGTGTTATCAGACTCCAAACTAATTGACATTCGGATTCAAACATAAATCGTCAACAGTTTCAGGACAGTTTATAATGTTATTAAATCATTTTGGCCTGAATTTCAAAGTTAAATCATCAGCATTGCATTAATTATTATAATGAAATAGAAGTACGGCAAATAACACCACGCCTACAACGCATATTATTCGATACACCGTACCCGGCATAGAACAAATAGCACACCACGAAACACGACAATAGAAGCATGACGGCTAACATGATTGGTTACAGACGTATATCATTTACAATATTTGCAATAAAAATTAACCCAGAAAATTAGAGTCAGCTGGTAAACATTAAAATGAAATTGACACGACTGCCAATAGCAGTATTGCCGCTGTACACGATATAAGCCAACCAACTGAACTGCTCTTTTGAAGTGCAAACGGACTGTTTTATAAAACCTTTCTACCCAGTTTTGGCTTTTTGGAAACAGTGCAGATCCAGATCATAGGGCTCATATTTAAGAGCTCATCGAGCTCAACATGTACCTTCAAGTAGCACTAGGCATACATGTACATGGGGTACTATCGCTCGCATTTCGTATCATTTCGACAGAAATGAATGCCTGTTTTTCGCCATTGTAATGACACCTGATGATTTGTGTGTACAAAACCTGTCAGTTCTCATTCTTGACTGCACGGGTACAATATTTAATCCTACAATTTTACACCTTTCAAACTAATTAACCACTATAAAGAATCTACCCGACCACCCAGGCTAGACGAATACATTGTATGCGAAACTGACCAGAAACCTAATCGCACCCATTTTAATGATGGCTACATGCAGTGGCGATCACGCTGTTCTTTTTTCGTTTAGATGAAACTAAACACGATACAATAAACTGTAGAAAAGGATAGGCCTACATTGATTATATGTATAAATGTTGATGATAAAGAACTTGATTTGAGTCTTATTTGAGCCTAGGATCAAATCTTACCGATCAAATGCTTGAGTTCGCCATCAGACTCAACTCAAAAGCTTTATAAACGATGAGCCAGATGTTCGGAGCCTAATCCTACTTCTTTTGAGCATTCTGCTTTAATTCGATATTACTTTCTTAAGCTGTGATATATTTCTTTTTGCCTAAAACACGTTCCTTTTATAAGTATCTGTACATCAACTGTTTTACTCCAACTGCCAAATGAAGATTCCTTCGTACCAGCGAGACAAAACCAAGACTGACGAATATTAACCCTTAACCCCATAGCCTGTTTTCAGTTTTGAAAACGTGACCACTTCAAGCAGGTTGAAATTAAAGCAGAATGTGCCTTAAGGCGCAATCTGCTTTACTATCAGTATGCTTTAATCTACCATCTACTGGGATATATTAATTATTTCTTACGGTAAATATTCGTGAATATATAAAGTGGAACTACTGTCTTCAATGGAGGAATAAATTAAAGAACTTAAAAGGCGAACTTAGGAAGTAATGGATTAAAAATTTGGTTGTTAATGATGTATTTTCTTCTTTCAACAGCTTCAGTTCCACGACGTGTTTGGAGAGCCTGACGACTCTGTGTTCTCGTTCGATGCCATATGGCGACTAGCATTCAAGGTAAACCTTTCTTATAGTGAAATAAGTATCTTTCATCAAATGAATTTTGTTTAATCTTTTAACCGACATCTTGGCGACTAATATCTGCAAGAGGTTAGAAAACCCGGTCTTTAGATGGGAGTCCCTCGCAATGATAAAGCCGAAGTGCTCAGACCAGGATTCGAACCCAAGTCGACCTGGTGCTAAGATAATGTCAGTCACATTGACTTTAAACTCGACCTCGGACCCACTTGCAAATGAGGAATGAATTAATGTGCTAAAAATTAATTCTTCATATATGGGGGGAAACGGTTAAAGACGACTTATAACGCTCTATTTTCTACGGCAATGCAATAAGCACACACATTTAAGAACAAATATCAGCTCTATCATTATTGAACGGGTTTAGACAACGGTTAGGAGTTGCGATGCGCCGGAATTGACCACGATGGGCAAATGCCTAGGAGATCTATTTTTGCGCTACACAGCGACCAGCCGTTGCCTAATACAGTTTAACAACGGTAGAACGAAGATTATTTCAATTCTAACATGACCAGCTTTAAAAACTCTCAGAAAGGGGAACACCGAATGCTTGAAACTGTTATGTTACACGAGTATCTGTCACTGTGGCACTTCACTTAAACTTTTCCCCCATAGAAGCGACTTTTAGCGTATTTGATTTATTTCATTCGCTGAAGAAAATAGTTCCAGTTTATACCCTCATGAACAATTACCATATCAAATATTTTTATATAGCCTAACAGCTGGTAGTTTAAAGCAGGCTGAAAGTAAAGCAGAATGTGCCTTAAGGCACATTCTGCTTTACTTTCAACCTGCTTTAAGTGATCACCTGTCTTTAATATTATAAATAGGTTATTAGGTAAAGGGTTAATACGATACTATGGAGACAATGTACATTTTCTATCTTTTTGCAGTTATTTACAAATACGAAACTGTGGTGCTATCGTATAACCTCACTCATATGTGGACTTCCGCTTGCAATCTACTGGGGCTGTTATTTCGCTATCCTGTCATTCTGCACAATCTGGTGTTGTGAACCCTACATGAAGGCATACTTGGTGGAGCTCAGATGCGTCAGAAGAATTTTCGAGATCACTTTGAACACATTCTACCGACCTATGTGTGAGGCGTGTGGTTTCCTGTTCTACAATATCAGGATCGAGAGAAAATAGATATGAACCCTATTTCGCAATTCATTACACATATCTTACCCTTTGAATACTTATCAAGCATTGATATCTCGATGTCGCTTAACTGGCACTTACCCATATTTCTGCAATTGAATTTCATTATTTCGAACCTAGTTCACTATTCATCCCTGGAACTTCAAAAGGAAAATTCCGGTTCCTAATTACGTCTAGTCAATTATTGACAATTTAGGAATGAAATTTACATTACACTGTAAAATGACAAACAGTGCAGCTCCGGACGAGAGAGTTTCCCTAGTACAGTGGAGAATCTGTTATTCTTTCCCGTTTAAACGAAACGAAACGCAAACGCAAAACACTATAACGTAGAAAATAGCAACTTTTGGACAATTCTGATAATTCATGTTTATCTTGGTGGCAAACAGTTTGGAGCCTGATCAGATGCCGGGTTACCCGGCGTCTGATCTGGCTCCAAACTCTTTGCATAGGAAATAAAAGTTTTAGCGTAAACGCGTTTATTGGGAAAGAATAACGTTTTCTCCACTGTACATGTATTTCCTAAGACAACAGCATCGTTCACAGGTATAATGCTCGTACATGTCAAATGTTTACTCGTCGCTAGGACTCAATGAGTTAAATAGAACACACCCGTATCTCAAAGTTAAAACGTAACATAGACACGTTTTAACTTTAACCCTTTACCTGGTAGCCTATTTCTAGTACTTAAGATAGGTGACTTCTCAAAGCAGGTTGAAAGTAAAGCAGAATGCGCCTTAGGGCGCATTCTGTTTTACTTTCAGCCTGCTTTAAGCTATCATGTATTGCTATAATATAGAAAGTATTCCCTAAAATACACATTCATTACTGATTAAATTGGAACTATTTTCTTCAGCGGATGAATAAATCATAGCCGCTAAAAGGCGCTTCTATTGGGGAAAGGGTTAAACAGGGTCGTATGTGTCATGTATTGACTCAAGGCTATTTCGAGGTATCGAGATGGGACTGCACTAAATGATGCCATCTGCTCTGAATGACATGGACTGTCAATTTTTTTTCTGAATTCTACTTTTTATTTTGTATATGTGTACACATATCTTCAACATGACAAACATTTCGGATCCTGAGCAGGTCTGATCTGGATCTAAACTTTTTGTATACGTGTCCAATACTCGCCTCCAGTATTCAACATGTTAACCATTTCACCGGTATAGGTAGACGACTAAAGTCGACTGAATTAAAAAATGTCAGATGCAGCGTACAGTGGAGAATCTGTTATTCTTTCCCGTTTAAACGAAACGCAACGCAAACGCAAAACACTTAAACGTAGACAAGTACATCTTTTGGACAATTCTGATAACTATTTTTTATCTTGGTGGCAAACAGTTTGGAGCCTGATCAGACGCCGGGTTACCCGGCGTCTGATCTGGCTCCAAACTGTTTGTAATGGAAATAATAGTTTAAGCGTAAACGCGTGCATTGGGAAAGAATAACGTTTTCTCCACTGTAACTTTAGTGTTTGAAACTCGTACCATTATTGTTTTCGGTCAGAACTTCTTACAATTTGAATTTAAGGTTGAGGATCCCTTATGCTGAGATCGGGCCAAGGTCTGTCAATTTCGGAAATTCTACGGAGATCAATCGGTCATACTCGTCAACTCTCGACCCAGCTCCGAACCATGCTTGGAATGGTTCGGAACAGATCGACAGTTGACGAAAGTGGCCGATTGCTGTACGTAAAGTACCGATTTTGGTCCGATCGCATTAGGAGTCCTCGGTCTAAACCCTTTCACCGTCGAATTTGCAAACAGTTTTGATCCTGATCAGACGCCGCGTAACGCGGCGTCTGATCAGGATCAAAACTGTTTGACATCCGTTTCGATATTTCTTATGTCATACACTCTTATTTCTAACTTTGAAATGATATTGCAGACAATAATATTGAAGCAGACGACACAATAACGGTGTAGGGGTAAAAAACTCAAAAATAATTTGGCGGTGAAAGGGTTAACAAAAAAAAGCAAATTTTAGCAGACGATTTCCTGTGGGAGGGATAAAGCAAACAATTAAATTTGGCGTTGTAAGGGTTATGTCATTTAAGTTTGATAGTTTTTCGCTTTCATAATGCGTATACAATCCATACATTTTATTCAAATTCCATATTTACTCAGGTATAAGCTTATACTCTCGGGCAAGTAATGTCCTGCTGTTAAAACCATTCTATTAAAGAAGACTTGATATGACAGTTTTAGGACAGGTCAAATTGTAAGTTGAGCATACATGTATAAGCTATTGTAGCAGGGATCTGCTTGATTTTCATCTTGCTTTAAGCAGCCACAAGTATTTTAAAGCATCAGTTTTAATTCTTCTACAAATTGACCCTTGGCACCTTAAATTGATGATTCCATTTTCAAAGTAAGACATGTCAATTTTAACTATTTAGGTTGAGTTTTCTTACCATGTATTTTAAACTTAGTAACAGAGCATATGAACCCTTTGTTTAGAGTCTACATTGTTTTAATAGGACAGAGTCCAAGGTTATAAAGAGTTTAAGTCGAGTCTGAGAACGTTCTCAAGCATTTGATTGGTCAGATTTGAGCCTAGGCTCAAATCTGACCAACCAAATGCGTGAGAACGATTTCAGACTCAACTCAAAAGCTTTATAACTTTAACTCAAAATCTTTTTAACCTTGGAGCCATGAGTGTTGTTTACACATACACTGTTTGTAAAGTATGGGTACTCGTTACTAGAATTCAATTGTTACATGGTCATAATAACGTGGTTTTATTGTATCTGAAGATGTAGTAAATAATAACGAAATGTATTACATATGTTTTGAACAAATACTGTTAAAATGGATTACATGAACCTATTTGTTTAACTATAGTTAGTATTCTATACCGGAACATACTCCAATACCCTTGAAATAGAGCAAACGTTTATGACTGACCATATCGATAAGCAAACAGAAAGCAGCCAAACATTGGGGGTTTATTAATTGTTCAGCCATGTCTGCTTTAAGTGGTAAACAGCTAGAGACCACTAGATTTTCTAAATATTTCGGGTTCATAGCCCGGTGACCAGTCTAGGATTAGGTCTGATACAGTAAAACCTCTCTATTACGACCACAATATTGTGTTATTAGATGTTTTAGACTGGTGACTGCTTAATGCAAGGGGAACGTCAAACTTTCTGCTTTACTTTCAACTCGCTTTCGGCCGTCACCTGTCTTTTGTACAATCAATTAGCCTTTATTTTAGTGGTTGTAATAGAGTAGTTTAACCGTATTTTGTTCTGTAATTGCCACCAAACAAACTCATTGATATTATATTAACTCGTTTTAGTATAATGCAAACATTGACAAATTATGTAGACCCTGATTAGATACCGCAATACGCCGCCTCTAATCAAGGTCTTCCCGTTTTGCTATTTCATATGTACAGTAAAACCTCTCTATTACGGACACCAAAAGAAGGCTATTTTAGTGTATAAAAGACAGGTGACAGCGTAAAGCAAGGTGACAGTTAAACAGAAAGCTCCTTCAGGAGCTTTCTGTTTTACTGTAACATTGCTTTAAGCAGTCACCTGTCAGAAACACATTTTAATTAACACAATTTAGTGGTCGTATTAGAGAGGTTATACTGTATTTGCCTGCTGTAGGTACTAGCACAGCAACTTGTATTTGGGTCACTTTTATGTTACAATGTACAGTTAGCACAAAGGGAGGGTTCACTGCAATATTAACAGGCTTAGTCTATTTAATTTCAAAGTTTAAAATAAGGCAGTATGACTGAAGAAATTTCAAAACGAGTGTCACGCGGCGTCTTATCAGGATCCTAATTGTTTGCAAACAGCGTCTTATTAGGATACAAACTGTCTGAGAATGTTAATGTTGTGAGCTTGACAGTGAAATAGTCAAATCTCAACCACTGTTACGTATATACATACATGTATCTTATTTACATCAAACATGCATATTGCTCACTGGAGGGGAGAATGTTATGGTATAAGCCCAAAAGGTTAGATTGACTAGAGATAACACCTGTTCAGTCGTACTGTCATTTAAGGTAGTGCGCCTCTAATGATATAGGGCAAATATCGATACTCTACAATGAGCGATCGGCCATTCTTGTCAACTGGCTCCGAGGTTATAAAGCTTTTGACATGAGTCTAAACTCGTTCCCAAGCATTTGATCGGTCAGATTTGAGCCTAGGCTCAACTCTGACCAATCAAATGCTTAGGAACACACTCAGACTCAGCTAAAACGCTTTATAACCTCAGAGCCAGATGTCCGTACCGAACTTTCCTCGGGCCGTCTGGTCAGTTGACGAGAATGGGCGATCGCTTTACGTAGAGTACCGATAATTGACCACCATTGGACCGATCTAGTTAGGGACACACTACCTTAATGAAAAGGTAAGACGGGCCAGAGGCTACGCCTGTTCAATCGTAGTGTCATATAGATTTAGCGTCACGAATTTGATAGTTTATGGCATAAGCTATTTTATTGCATAGTAAAACAGAGCTGGTATAAAAATTATAACCGAATAAGCATACAGGTCACGCCCAAAGATATTTTACTCTCTGTCGAATTCTCAGTCACTGAGTGGAAATAACTTTGACAGTAAAGTCCCGCTAATAAGACCACTCAAGAAACTGCTTGTTTTCGAATTCTAAGACAGAAAGCTGCCTATAGCAGTATGAAAATAAAGCAAAAAGCTCCTTAAGGAGCTGGCTGCTTTATTTTCATTATGTTATGTGTTAGGCTGTCATCTGTTGTTTTTTTTAACTCGTCGACGTGTTTTATGTTGACAGGTCGTAATCGAGCAGATTTACTGTATATCTGTTTAATTTGTTTTCATATATTTTAACAATTAAAAGGTATAAATCGAGTATCATCAGGTGCAACTTGAATGCAGCCAAACTTGTGTGAGGTGGCCAATCTTTGACTGTACTGTGCTAAATTACGCACGAGCAATGTTTGGCACGGTCCGACAGTTAAAGAGAATTGCGTAGAATTCTACGTAGAATATACTGATATTAAACGGCATTCGCGCGATCTCATTTTAGGTGTACTTCAGTGTACCTTAAACATAACTAATGGTTATACAGTGGAGAATCTGTTATTCTTTCCCGTTTAAACGAAACGAAACGCAATTGCAAAACACTAAAACGTAGACAATCTCATTTTTTGGACACTACTGATAATCATTTTTTATCTTTGTGGCAAACAGTTTGGAGCCTGATCAGACGCCGGGTTCCCGGCGTCTGATCTGGCTCCAAACTGTTGCAATGGAAATAATAGTTTAAGCGTAAACACGTTTATTGGGAAAGAATAACGTCTTCTCAACTGTAATACGTATAGTTCAAAACTGACGTCAAATATTTCCCAATTATGTTGCTGCTGAAAAGAAGACGAGGGAAAAGAAGAAAATCCCATCTCCACCAGTTTTCTACTTTATTTTCATTTCGGTATGATAGCACTTTTTGAACATGATCATTGAGCCTACGTTTGAATGGTCGCAGTGGATGGGACTCAACTGTCAAAAAACAACAAATAAGGTAGACCGCCCCTAATTACATCGGGAAAATGTCTGTCAATATCGGAACTCTCCGTAGAGCGACCGGCCATACTCGTTAACTGACTGAACCATTCTTGAGCCGGTATCATAAGGGGCGTTCAACCTTAAGTCAGTTTAGTTTGACATGGACTATTTTCATCTACGCAATATTTGTACATTTATTTTTACAGTATTTTACAAACATGTATTTAATGTAATATTGTATCTACTTGTACATATGTAGTGGTTTAATAAATATTTACAATGTACAATCAATGTTTATATTCATTTGTTCCAAAACATTGAGCACATAATAAGAAATCGAAGTTTGACCTCTGACCTTAACAGTGGAGATGGTGTTCATAGCAGTGCTCCCTCTCTACAACAACATCCGTTTGGAGAAACAGATTGTATGTGTTGTTCAGAGCGAGTTGTTATAGGAGGGACATTTAATAACTTTAGAGTGCTGAACATGACTACGCTTACAGATCTGCAGATATTTTTAACCGAGATCAGACGCCGCGTCATGTGACGTCTGATCTGGCTCCAAACTGTTTTCACTCGAAACAATACATGTAGTTTTAGCGTGAACGCGAATAATGGAAAATAATAACCTTTTCTCCACTGTAAGTGTCAGCAACATTTTTCAGTTACAGTTAATCCCTTCTAAATATTTACGACCACTGAAAATAAGTCTAAAATACGGTTTTAAAACACGGTTTTACCCAGTATCCCATAAATACGTCTTTTATTTATTCCTCCACTGAAGTAGATAGTTCCAATTTATACAGTCAAGAATATGTATCACAAGCAATGTTTTTTTATATCCTAGCAGATAATAGCTTAAAGCAGACTGAAAGTAAAGAGGAATGCGCATTAAGGCACATTCCGCTTTACTTTCAGCCTGCTTTAAGTGGCCACCTATTGTCAAAACTAGAAACAGACTATGGGATAATGGGTAAAAGCAAGAAAAAAGAAACACAGTTCTGTTTTACTTTTAGCTTGCTCTAAATCAACCACTTGCCTTACAATAACCCATTTGTGCCTATTGTTCTATAAAAGGGACATGAGCAAACAGTGTAGACTCTGAACAGATGTCGCATTATGCATTATACTGTTGCTGATAGGAATTTCCTTATAAAAACTGAAAATGAAAATTTAGACCAGGCATCCCTTATATCAAAATATGGACTACTCCAATAAACAAGCATGGAAGAATCCACTCCAGGCGCAATGAGTTTTATGTCTGCAGCATTTTTATCGAACTCCATCAGCATCAGCATCATTCAGAAAAGGTCATATCAAGTGTCAAACAGTGTTTATTTAGATTGCAGCAGTTACCAGTGGTTGAAAATAAAACCAAGAAACACAACTCTTACCACAATTATTAAAACACAAGCTCATGGCTCGCACAGTTGTCTTCCTTATGCAATTTCGCAAGAGGGACATGTGTTGAATGCGGGCTTAGAGTTAGCCTTTAACCCATTACCCAATAAACCTTTCTCAAATTGTATGCATGCCTGAAATTCCATTACCAGAACGAGGCTATTAGCGCAAGCAATTGACCAGTCAGTATTGCCACTGTGTGTATCAAAGTGCATATGGCATTAGTTTTCACAGATTCTCAAACGTAAGCAGCTGTAGAAACTGGGTTGTTAAATAAAGAAGAGATGAAGGTTTAATTTCAAGGTTAAACAGTTTTACTAGTACACTCACTACATGTACCATGCTTAAAGAAACGACCGAATGTCATGAAATACCAGAACAAGTTAACATGTATAATTGAAATTTCAGACATCATAAGATACATAATTAGAATGAATTTGAACAAACCTGAATATAATATATAAGCATTAGTTTTCCTTAGGTTAAATCCTATTTCGTTTTACGTTTATATTTAGACATATGCATTTCAATAGTAGAACATTAATACCATATTTCACGGTTCTAATGAACAACTTTCAGATTACTGGTTCATCATTGGTTTGCTCCAAATACTTAAAGACAGGAGATTTGAAATAGACTCCAGTGTTGAAAACAATAAAGAAATAATCTGTATCAATAGTATTTGACTTGTCTGAGAAATAACAAGCTAGACGTTTATTAAGCAATAAAATAGTATCACCAGATCCTGTTATCAAGCAGACATCAACTTTAAGGTCAACTTGCAGAAGATAGTCTATTTAACATTTAAAGCGCCTTTGACATATACCTATATACTACATACATGTAACACCTAAGATCAATGTTAATTTATAATAGTTATTTGTATAAAATAAATTTATAAAAGTAATGAGTAAAATAAGAATGTTGTTTATGTTTCATTTAAATGAAGCCCCAGAATCTGCTCAAAATCTGATATAGAGACATCAACCCAGACATCAAAGCCGTGTGAATTATAAAGAACCTTTTGGACAAGAAAAAACAAAGTAATGTGAAAATTTAAATTCACAGATTGCAATAGAGCGTTTTGAAATCAATAGATTTTCAAAGATAATTCCTTGACAATTTTTCATACTGGATTCAATTCGTATTTTTTTTTTATTGCATTGTTAAAAATTGTGTTAAGCCAACTGCTCAGAATATGTCTACTTGTGCTTGTGTTCCGTTTTTTCTTGGCAGAATGTCAGCTGACAAATCCTAAACTCTTCCCTTTTATTTTCAGGCCTCTTAGTTCCACGCAAAGTTTGGGGTTGACATGTTTTGGCCGCAACCTCTGTTATGACTTTTGTAGTCAAAATTTTAAATTTTGCTAATCGATTCAAAAGGCCATTCATATGACCACATGTCTTTATAGGGCAAATACAAGAAGTCAGCAAAATTTGAGGTTGTCTACTAAAGCAAACAGATAATATAAAATTACAAAATAAATAAATTACACTTTGTTACACATATAATATTATGAATTCTTATAAAGCTTACTTACAGCGGTGTCTGGTCTCAACGCCCCACTGCCTCAACGCCCCACTACATAAACGTACCATTTGTGGATCCAACGTCCCATTTTTTAAAAATTATATATATCACCCGTATTTGACAATTATTAATTGATGCAAAAGTGAAAAAGTGATTTAAATGAGTAACTGGGATGAAATGAAATATTTTTGCTTACATACTGTGTACATACGCTTTCCCTGTGTGAGTATTATTCTCCGTAAGGCGGGGTTGTTTTTATCCACTTGTAGCATCGCATTAATCTTCGTATTTCGTAGAAGATGAGTTTCCTTTCACTAATGCCACACCCAAGTAGCTACTTATTTCGCTGTGTATATGTTTCAAGTCTACGATTACACTCTTTGAAATGTCGGCATAGATGAAAGGGAAAAGTTGCAGACGAGAGGCGTAACAGATACACGTGTCAAGTATTATATGCCACTGTGTATTCGGCACGCGCTGATAATCGCATGGCGTATAATATGATTCGCGAGTGTGTGGACATCGGCACGCTTTGATGAAATGATCAAAGATTTGCGACTTTCTTAACTCTTCTTAACGTTTTTAAATGTCTAATTGATTCTTACCGAAACCAACTTCCAACTTGTTCCATTTATTTAGCAAACGTTCAATTTCCAATCCGAACGTGCCAATAAATATATATAAAAAAAGATATTGATATCACAATAGATCATAATTAGACAGCAAATTAATTGGTGTTTCATTCTTTTTCTGTGAGAGAAGCATTCTCTGGTCACCACTGAGTTATTATGAATTTTGCAATTTGGAGAGCATGTATTAGAAGAAATATGGTAGTTATGTTGGAGGAGAAAGTTAAATAAGCATTCTTAGCTAATTAGTGTACAAGCAGTTCATCTGTAGGTCAGTTCCTCAATAAACTGCTTTGGATGTATAGCGACAGTTTGAGATTAATTTACAGGATAAGGAATGTTTATTGAAAGTCTAGAAGAAATCTGGAACAGTTATGTAATTGATGAATTAATAGCAACGTATAGCTTGAGTGATAAGAAAGTTGTATAAAGATTTTATTTACACCTGAAAAGTACAGCAATGTACATCTTCTTTAGAATGAAGAGTCAAAGATTGCTTATTATGAAACCGAAAGTATAGCGGAATCAATGCCGATAAACATCTTTCCTGATAATTTAAGGATGTAATTTTCACTAAATTACTTAAACCCTTTGTCAATGGACTTATTCCCTGATGACTTTGTGATGTACTTTTAAAAAACACACCAAAAAACACAAAAGTGGTGGAACTAGATCTAAACCTCTGGCACTGTATAGCAGCCTTATCTATTGAGTAGAGAGGTGCTGCCTGCGCTTGGAGCCTCGTTCTGGGAAATAACTGAATATTCATGAGGCAATATTAAGAAAGGCCTGTTTATAGTATTGAATATAGGCAGGAACGTATATTTTTAAACGTTCCTGATATAGGTGAACACTAAAAGCAGATTGAAAATAAAGCAGAATGTGCCTTAAGGCACATTTTGCTTTATTATCAACCTGCTTTAAGCTTTCACCTACTATAATATAGAATTATTTTTTTTAGATTATAATTTATATTCCTGACAGTATAGATTCAAACTATTTTCTTCAGTGGATGAATACATTAAAAGGCGTAAAAAGGCGTATTTATGGGGTAATGGGTTAAAGAGACTGACAACCGAATGGTGTCGTATATTTTTGTTAATGTATGTCAAATGCTTATGTAAACACATAAATATAAGTTTAATATAAGAAATTCTGTTAAAAATGCATTTCAAACATTTTGTTTTGTTTTAGCTCGGGAGGGATTCATCCCGGGACGCGCAGACAGAAAACAAAAATCGAACCAGACGTCTGAATAACAGGGCTAACGACCCATTCATTTATCGACGGTCGGATTAATTTACTTTAGTGTAAAGTGAGGAATAAGACGTTATTACTTCCTGCTATGTCATGCGCTAGCCCAAGCGATGCTAAAGGGATTTGCATGTACTCCGTCTAATAGACGGAATAGAAGAAGCGATAGAAAATAAATTATCTAAAAACTAAGAAACGGTGATATTTTGAGGATGTTTTAGACTGATCATATTGTTAATGCCAGATGCACGATAATGCCACACATTTGCTTTTACATTGTATTTGAATATTTTCTCTTTAATGTTTTTCATTTTTTTAAAAATACACTATTTATTTTTCAGTCCCTTTAAGCTTTATCATGACCTTGCAAGAAATTACAAACAGTTCTATTATACATGCGGTTTGACTTAAAAAACATTTACATGGTTTTGACTTAAAACACATTCACACGAATGTTTAACACAGTTTGTACCATGTTCAGAAGGAAACTGCGTTATGCGGCGTCTGATCAGGATCCAAATTGTTTGCAAATGTAAGTGCCACCGAGAGAAGCAGTGAAAGGGTTAAATCAGGAACTCTTAAATATAATCTCCCTGTTTAAATGAACAAACAATGCACTGCGCAACTTATTTGTCCATAACTTAACCGGGTACTATTGCTAGAGACACTATTGTCGTCATCAGGTGGCCATATTCATGGTCATGATGGGGAGATGGGGGAAGGGGGAAGGGGTGGGGATGTTAAAACGCCATTCTTCCAAATGAATGTATTCGCCAAGTATTGATGTTCATTGAAACAGTTTGTAGCCAGATCAGACGCCGATTAATTCGACAAGACGTCAACATTGTTATGCTATGCTCTGCAATTATTCTGGTCGCATTTAACCTTAGTTTCATTTGTTTAGAACAAAACCGTCGACTCGAGAGCTAAAGATAAGGGGTATTTCAAAAATTAAAACCTTTTCTCTATGGTGTTACTACTCATTAGAATCGCCTCGGTGAGATTCTAATAAGTAGTAACGCAATAGGATTTGGTGCTGAAATGTATTAGAAAATGTTGGGTCTCTCTCATCTGGAGCCCTGCAGATCCCAGTTTTGCCTCTGTAAGTAGCATAGCTTTTGACTCACAGTTTTCGGAACACGCCCGCGTATGCCAGCATGCTTGAAAAAAAATCGAAGTACTCCAAATGGCACGACCCTGACCCAGAGCAGTAGCTCATTATGTACCACTTAGGCTTTCATAGCAGTACGGATTCTTCTGCCGCGCTGGCTGTGGGATTTCAAATAATATAATTCAGATAGGCTGTGCTAATAGAAGAAAATGGCGAACGAAGAAGTTGCGCTGAAGGTGGCCGGAGAAGAGGCAACAACTATAGATATAACAAAGGGACAAGAAATAGACCTCAATGCCAGGGACCCAGAAAACTTGCATGGGGACATGAGGGTAAGAGAATAAGTTGTTAAACTTCAGCAAGTTTCCGATTTCAAAATTTGTCGTCTGCAGTATTATTGTGAACGTTGATATACGTTAACCTTTTACTCCATAGTCTGTTTATTGTTTTGAAGACAGGTAACCACTTAAAGCAGATTGAAAGTAAAGCAGAATGCGCACTGTCATCCTGTTTTAAGCTTTCATCTGTTAGGATATATAGGAACTGTTTCTTATGGTACATGTTTAAGAATGTATACATTTCAACTAGTTTCTTCATTGAGGGATTAAAATTAATGCGCTAAAAAGCACTTCTATGCAAGAAAGGGTTAATAGTAGGGAAAACACTATCCGTTCCCGCTTAACCCATTACCCTATAGTCTGTTTCTAGTTTTGAAGATAGATGACTACTTAAAGCAGGTTGAAAGTAAAGCTGAATGCGCCTTTCAGCCTGCTTTAAGCTTCCGTCTGCAAGAATATAGTAAATATTTATTATAATACTTATTAATGACTGTATAAATTTGAACTATTTTATTCAGTGGAGGAATAAATTAGAGGCGTAAAAATGCGTATTTATGGGGTAAATGGTTAAACGGAACTAGATCTATATGTAAAAGCAATTTATTCAAATGTAGAAAACAACAGGTTCTTGAAAGTTATTGACGATTCTATTTTAATCTGAGTGGCAATCAGGTTTGAACTTGGTCAGACGCCGGGTAACCCTGCCTCTGATCTCGCTCCAAACTGATTGTAATCGTTATGTTTTGAAGTCTGGGAGTGTTAAGTGCTGACCCTGAGCAGGACTAATTAATTGCATGGGTGTCGGACATCCAGAACATTTAAACATAAATAACCCTTCTTATGCTTCTTGTGTCCTGGGATCATAGAGAAGTGAATGAATGGACACTCTTGTATGAGCCATTGGGGAATGCATCAAAAGGGAACATTTGCACGTGTCTGACCTAACCCATTGTATGCTGGGTAATATTTGGCGGCTATTTTAAAAAGTCGTCTGCAGCGGGTATAACTCAAATATTTGTAAAAGATTTTAGCAGTTTCTGATAGAATATTGACTTTGCTGGAAACAGTTTTGATTTCAGATCAGGCCCAACACTGTCTGAGATCAAAACTGTTTGCCTAGAAGTGTATCCCGCCTACAACGGGTGAAGAATGAATGCTCTGTATGAGAGACGAAAGAAAGGCCGTTCGTATTAGATCTTTGGTCGGCGCCATATGACCATTTCATGTGTCGCGGTGTCGTAAAACCCAACTCAATCAATTAGATCTTTGGACAAGTAACATCTAAACATTAAGTTTGATTGCATTCTGAATACATGTATTAAGAAGAAACTGATTTATTTATCAAGTTAAAAACCTCAAACGCAGCATGTGAGAACATCATTAGAAAACTGTGACGACTGACGAGAATATGTGCAATGAATGAAACAAAACAATAATTATAAAACAGTGCAGCTTGGAAGACGTTATTCTTACCCTATTAGAACCGATGATAACCTCATTCTATTGTATTCGCGGGATTTAATCAGTTTTCAGTCAAAGCTTTTATTGGCAAGCGGCATATTGAATACCTTTGTCCATTTACAAACATATAGAGCAAATTATGGCCAAGAAAACAAATCAAATTACAATTCGATGGATAAGGAGCCATTGCACAAACCATCCAAGAGATGTTAAAATACGTTGTGCAATATCTAAACATGCATAATACAAAAACAACGAAAATGTTTACATCATTGTTTGCAAATTATTTTGTCTTGATGTCAATGCGTCCATAAATTACAATTTTAATTTTTGTTTTGCAGACATTAATTAAATAAATGTTTGCTTTGAAGGCCAGTATAGATGATTAATGTATGCACCTCGGAGAGTGTTCACCATTTTCATAATCTGTTCTGTTTTTCGACACGTTGATAGCGCCCTACTTCTATTTCTAATGAATGTGAGCACACTCTAAGCCATGCTAATTGTTTTCGAAGTGTGTCATTTTGAACAGCTTCAAAATATTTCCCATAGCAAAAAAACGACTGCATGTACCGACCTCATAACCAGGGCTCCAGATAAGAGGGAATAAACTGAACAAATCCTCTATTTCCTCACTCATTTCTGCACCCAAACCTATGGTGTTACTACTCATTAGAATCGTCTCTTCGATACGATTCTAATGAGTAGTGCCATCATAGGGATTAATTTTAGTTTTTGCAATACCCCCATTATCTGGAGCTCTCTTTTAATTATTTGAAAATAATTGTATTCAATTTGACTATTGTCAGAAATATAAGTGAAACGAAGGTCATTTATAACTCTTTGTAAGTTCTTGCCCATGAATAAACACGTATGAACTCAAGTTGGTCAATATACGAATTAACGATAAGAACGTTTTGACTTGTCATTATGTTCAGCTAGAGTGCTGTTTATTTCCTCCAATACTTTTTATACAAAATGTCTTATGTAACTTGTCAACTTTTTTGAAGTCATACATCCCCCAAACTTCAGAACCGTGCGTTAAAATAAGAACCACCATAGAATCAAATAGTAAACATTTAACTTTAATATATAATGTTATTCTCTGGAAAACACGCATTTAACCGCAATGATAATGGCTTCAATGGCACACTGTCGTATTTTTCCCGCTGCTGTCCAATATAAGGATGAATATTGGAACACATGCTAATATTGGATTACGCGACAAAGCATGTGAGACGTACAAGAAATAAATCAATGTATCGCCGAAAATATATTTGAGCCGTGCAATGACTCATTATACTGTAAAACCTCTCTATTACGACCACTTAAACGAATATTAATCGCTAGTATAAAAGACAGGTGACAGCTTAAAGCAATGTGATAGTAAAACAGAAAGCTCCTTCAGGAGCTTTCTGTTTCACTGTCTTCTTGCTTTAAGCAGTCACCTGCCAGAAATACCCAATAATTAACAAAATTTAGTGGTCGTAATAGAGAGGTTTTACTGTATTATAAACGATGCAAATCCGGACCAGCTACTCGCCTCTCACAGTTCAATATTGTACATACTTGATCAGTTTTTCGCCTTATATCATTTACATAAACATTGTTGCGCTAAAACAAGCATTTACGTTACAAAAACTTTGGAGACAGATTAGAGATTACCGCATACGCTCTTTACGCAAAACAAAATTATTTAATACTTATAGGAGTTTTCGCAGTAGTTAAAATATTCCGGTTGCTGCAATTAAGGGGCTCTTAAGTTTTACTAATCATTTACATGTACAACTAGAATTAGCTTCCGTACTAGAATGCGACGATCATGTGTATCACTTGATTTGACTGAATCATGTTTTTGGTTTTAACCCATTACCCTATCAGCCTGTTTCTAGTTTTAAAGCAGGTTGAAAGTAAAGCAGAATGCGCCTGAAGGCACATTCTGCTTTACTTTCAGCCTGCGATAAGCTACCATCTACAAGGATGAAGAGAATAGTTTTTCTGTTTAAAATAGAACTATTATTCTTAATTGAATGCGAAGTAATTGTGTCTATGGAGTAAAGGGGTTTAACTACCGTCAACATCTTAATCAACTACACGTATTAATTCTATTGCATTACGCCTTTTTGTACAGCGTATAAAAGATAACCGTTTTTCTCAACTTAAACGGATAATTGAAAAGAACTTTGGACCCTTGCCATCATTACTATGCTACTTAATTGTAAATATTTTACACAACTTCTCGCCCTGTCAAGCTTTGATATAATCAGCCTCAAATATTACATTTGCATTTTCCTTGCATTTGTTTTTTTATGCCTTTTAAGTGGTATAAAAAATCTAAAACTAAAAAGCGATCATGAAGATTAAGTTGTTTAACCTATTCGGGCACTGGAATACTGGAAATGGCACCTGATCTGCGCTAGTCAACTGTTTTGATATATGAGTCAAGTGGCGCTTAGCAGACTAAGGGTTACAGTGGAGAATCTTCCCGTTTAAACGCAAACGTACGCAATCGCAAAGCACTTAAACGTAGAAAAGAACAACTTTTTGACAATTCTGATATTTCATGTTTATGTTGGTGGCAAATAGTTTGGAGCCTGATCAGACGCCGGGTTACCCGGCGTCTGATCTGGCTCCAAACTGTTTGCACTGCAAATAATAGTTTTAGCGTAAACGCGTTTATTGGGAAAGAATAACACATTCTCCACTGTAACGACTCATCATGTCAGTGCCTGGAACTAACATATGGTAAAAATCTTCACCTAGAAACGTACATTCCACAGCTTAACTCAGTCATCCCTGAAACTTTTAATGGACAACTCCAATTTCCAATTGACTATATGCCATTTTAGACTATGTAGGTTTGATTTAACAATATATTGCAAAATGACAAAAAGTCTAGACCCTGACCAGAGGGCCCTCTGACCAGGGTCTACTCTGTTTGCATAAAATGAAGTTCTCCTTACAGGTACTATCTTTGTTTATGACGAGTATACTCGTCGCTAGGGTTGACTCTGCTGTTAACTTTTGGAACGCTTAACCTATTTGTACCTAGCATCTTATAAAAGGGACATAGGCAAACAGTGAAGGCTCTTTTCAGACGCTGCATAGTGCGGCGTCTGTCCAGAGTTTACACTGTTTGCTGATAGGAATTTATAATATAAAGCAAACCGTAAATAAAAAATTAGATCAGACATCCCATAGATCAAACTTTGACTAATCCAATTTATAGTCATAGCATAATCCGATGGGCGCAAATGGCCTAAGTGAAATTGTAGTCTGCAACAAATGTAGTCTGCTACATTTCTAAATGTAGAATTTGACAGCAAAATATTTTCATAAAAGGTTCAGAGTGGCAAACAGTTTGGATCCTGATGTGACTCTCATCTGGATCTAAACTGTTTGCTAAGGTAATCACGAGTTCACATATAGCACACACAGAATGCAAACGTAGATTCTGTTTTGCACGAGTAGGGATGCCATAACCTTGTCATCGACAAAAAAGGAACTACACTTATAAATAAAATCAAGACAACAGTATTAACATAGTATTGACCAATTACTCCATGAATACGCCCCTTTTTAACGCCTTTAATTTATTCCTCCACTAAAGAAAGTAGTTTCACTTTATACAGTCATGAATATGCACCGTTAAACATATTGTATTCATCCAAGCCGAAAGAAACTGACTATGGGTTAATAAGTTGAAACAGACACTCATATGGCATTTAAGGGCTAAAGAAGAAGATGGCATTTGACGTTGATAGGGTTTAGGTAAATGGAGAAATATGATCGAGAAAACGTCTGCTCGTTGACCTATTTCTGCCCAAAGGTTAGAGTGCCATGTGTATGTGAGAACCTTTCACTGACAGGCAGAGTTTTGCCGTTTGTTTATGAATTGGTAGAAATTGTCCGCTTCGAGTGGTTGAGGTGAGGTCAATGTGCTGGACCCGAATATCAGTCCGTTCTTTATCCCTTTGCCCAGTGTATTTTCAGTGCCCCAGCCGGAAATTTCGTATTGAGAGAAAATAGCGCGCAAATACCCATTAACTCTTTGAACCATAGTCACGCGTATATGCGTCATTTGCAACCAGCGTCATATGCAGACAGTGCAGACTCTGATCAGAGGGCTCCTTAACTCTTTCCTCCCTGAAACTTCAAATGGAAAATCCCAGGTTTCTTCTTTAGTCTAGTCCATTTCTGACATTTAAGAGTTGTTTTTGTCAATGTTTTGCATTATTGCAAACAGTGAAGACCCAGATCAGAGGGCTCCATAAGGAGCCCTCTGATCTGGGTCTTCACTGTTTGCATATGACAAGTACACTTTTAACATGTATACTGTTTGAAAAGGTCGCATATAGGCGGGACTAGGGTTCAAAGGGTTAAGGAGCCCTCTGATCAGGGCATACACAGTTTGTCATTTTGACATACAGTAAAACCTCGCTATTACGACCACTAAAACGAAGGCTAATTGATTGTATAACAGAGAGGTGACAGCTTAAAGCAATGTGACAGTGAAACAGAAAGCTCCTAAAGGAGCTTTCTGTTTCACTGTCACCTTGCTTTAAGCGGTCACCTATAGTAAACACCCTAATAATTAACATAATTTAGTGGTCGTAATAGAGGGGTTTTACTGTATATTCTAAATATCAACCATAAAAAGTCAAAAATGGACAAGACTTAATTGAAAACTAGAACTACACAATTGAGGTTTCAGTGAGGAAAGGGTTAACTCATTATCCCCTGAAACTTCCAATGGACAACTCAAGTTTGCAATAAAGGCTGGTTGATTTTAGACTATGTAAGGTTGTTTGCAAAATGTCAAACAGTGAAGTCCCTGATCAGAGGGCTCCTGCAGGAGCTCTTTGATTAGAGATTTCACTGTTTGCATATACAGTTGTACTCTTCACATGTACACATTTGGTAAAGGACGCATATATGCGTCACTAGGGCTCAATGAGTTAATGTATTGGCGGTATTTGTCGTAGATTGCATGTATAGTGATAATTGAGCCCCAGCGTCGAGTATACTTGCCATGTAATTCTAATTTTGGGCTTTGCTGTTGGATTTGTGTTGGCGTCTGTAGAGTTCAATACTTAGAAAGGAATGCGAAAAGTAACATTGCATTTTATTACTTTCCTTTTTACTTTTGAAAAAAGATCGCAAGTTGAAAGTCGCAACAGGATTCCGTAGACGACGGCTTAAAACAGACTGAAAGTAAAGCAGGATTCTAGGCTTAGTCATTCACACTGTAACCCAGTGGCTGTACTGAAATGGGCTAATAGAAACGAGCATTCTTAACACGAACAAAGGGTGCAGTCGTGTCTACGGTTGGTTGCTTAATGCATTACATGTAGAACATAGCAAGGAAAGTTCAGTGCTGAGCTCTCTCAATTATTTTTCAGCATGTACTAATTAATCAAATGTCCTGAAATGTCTCCATGACACGAGATTGACCATCATTATTTGGTTAAACATTTCGACAAATTTAGCAGCTAAGGGTTGCCCTGGGTGAAGCCATCACTGTACAATGGTTGTTATTTTACTAATAAAAGTCTCATTAAAATCAACCTTTGAGGGAACAGGGCACATTCCAGCCGTAAGTAGCATCGAAAAGCCATGGTTTAAATGTCAAATGGCCACACTGGTGAAACAGATTGTCCACCATTCCACAAATAACCTACAAATGACCAATCAGAATTAAATGGAAGATGACGCTTGTTCTAAAATGTCAGCACTAAATCAAAAATGAATTTTGTTAAAAATTGGTATTTGACTCTCCATTCTTAAAGATGTCTTGTATTTAAGATTAGTAAAACATCTAATTGGTTTCGAGAAGTGGAGATATTAAAATGTAATAAACGATTAATAGAAAAGAACAAAAATATCGGCATCATTATCACCAACAACATAATTATCATCAACAACATTATTATCATCAGCGGCAACAAAAGCAGTATCAGCAGCAACAGCAGCAGCAGCAGCAATAATAATGATAATAATAATTGTTTAATAATAATAATGATAATGATAATAGTTATGATAAAGATAATAATAATGAAAATAAAATTTAATGATAATGATACTGTAAATGATGGTTGCAGTAACTACATGTATATTATAATACAAGTACTCAAACTGACTATCATACTCACACATCTGGCACTGTAACAACAGCGACAGCAACAGCAATACCATCAACAACAGTTACTTATTTCAACTACTACTACTTCTACTACCTACAATAATACTATTTCGATTACTACTACTGTCACTGCAACTACTACCTTCTACATCAACAACAACATTACACCAGTTACAACTTTAATACTTAGGTAAAATAAAAAAATACCTGTGTTTCCGGTAACCCGACCGACCCTAGTTTTTTCCCCCCGACCCTAAACTTTGTTTTTCATTTTTTCGAAAAATGTATCAGCGAATGTCGGTAATTTTTGCGTCGCATGTGACAGTCGTTTTTTGCAGAGCGTGTAATAGAAATTATTATCCCCTTAATTGTTTAAAAAGCTACTTTAAAGACGTTTATGTGTTTAAAAATTGATTGTTTAATATGATTAAGCAAATATCTAAGTGAAATTTACTTTTAATCTGTCAAAAAGTATCTTCCTTGCACCAAGGGTCTAGTTATTGATTATTAAACCATTGACACATTCAATATGCAGACAACACATTTCATTGAAACATTTGATATGCATTCAATACATGTCAAAACTTAGTTAATTCAATCTATCATAATTTGATCTGTCATTATAAAGTTTTTTGCCGTTTTTGGTACATCAATATTGATCAACAATGATACCAGTTTAGATTTTCCGACCTACCGTACCTACTTATTTTAGGCATGTAATAGGAAACACATGTTCTTTTTTATTTGGCCTTATGATCTAAACCCTATTTTATTTAGAAAATGTCCAAAAACCACGATCAAATAAACGTCAGAAGGAAATACAGTAGATTGCAGTATATCCAAATTAGTAACACTTTTTCGACCCATTACCATTTTATCAAATAAATGTGTTTTTATTATTCATATTGTCTAGCAAATAACCATCGGAAACTGTTGCTATACGACGTACATCCTGCCAGTTGGCTGCTTAAAGATGGTTGGACCTTATATACAGTGGAGAATCTGCTATTCTTTCCCAATAAACGCGTTTACACTAAAACTATTATTTACAATACAAACAGTTTGGAGCCAGATCAGACGCCGGGTAACCCGGCGTCTGATCAGGCTCCTAACTGTTTGCCACCAAGATAAACATGAATTATTAGAATTGTCAAAAAATTGTTCTTTTCTACGTTTTAGTGCCCTGCGTTTGCGTACGTTTGCGTTTAAACGGGAAAGAATAACAGATTCTCCACTGTAGCAGAAATCTGAATGCATGCAGAACACTCATTTAGGAGTTTGTTCTGTTTTGCTTTCAGCTTGCTATTAAGTAACATACTCTATTTAACCATGCTTATTAACTTTGAAGGTAACTGTTTAGGCGCAATAAAATATTCTTTATTTTTACCTTTACAGATTCGTTTCCATGATGTACTAGGCGAGCCGGACACTTCTGTTTTCTCATTTGACTTTATCTGGAGATGGGCATTTAAGGTAAGTCTCACTATGTTCCTCTTCCTGTTACTTTATAACTTGGACATTCATTACCCCATAGCCTGTTTCTAGTTTTGAAAATAGGTGACCACTTAAAGCAGAATGTGCCTTAAGGCACATTCTGCTTTACTTTCAGCCTACTTTAAGCTACCATCTGCTAGAATATAGTGACCAGTTCTTATTATACATATTCATAACTGTATAAATTGGAGCTATTTTCCTCGGTGGAGAAATAAATTAAATGCGTAAATATGCGTATTAATAGGGTAATAGGACACTCACCAGACAAAGTGGCAATTTGGTCTCTACATTTTGCACTTTCAAAGTGTTCATATAACGCATATCATATATCACAATTTTATAGGTCTGGTTGGGTTGGGTTGAAACTTCAAGAACTGGTTCGATTGTAGAGTTTAGAGATAGATCAGACACAGAAGAATTCTAATTAAATTTGGCCGGAAACTGGTTGACACCAAACTTGAAATACAACTTTAAAATTTGAGTTAACTTGTCATTTTCTACATTTAATTTCATTGCATTCCGTAAATTTGCCGCAAAGCAAAATCTAATTTTGAAAATATAATGCACACAGATGTTATTAAGATGTTCACTTCCGGGAAAGAATACTTCCACCCACTTAACATGTATTGCTTTACTCATTCACCCCTGAAACTTTAATGTTAACCCTTTCCCCCATAGAAGCGCCTTTTAGCGGATATGATTTATTCATCCGCTGAAGAAAATAGTTCCAATTTAATCAGTAACGAATATGTATTATAAGGAATATTTTCTATATTATAGCACATGATAGCTTAAAGCAGGCTGAAAGTAAAGCAGAATGCGCCCTAAGGCGCATTCTACTTTACTTTCAACCTGCTTTAAGTAGTCACCTATCTTTAATACTATAAATAGGCTATCAGGTAAAGGGTTAATGGACAGTTCTTACTTCCAATTACACGTAGTTCTATGTCACTTTAAACCTTTTAGTGTTTTTTGTAATATATTGCACAATGACAAACAGCGCAGATCCTGATCAGAGGGCTCCTGAGGAAGCCTTTTGATATGGGTATGCACGGTTTGCATAGGACACGTGTATTTTCACAGGTGTACGGTTTGTAAATAACTATAGTATACACAACGCTAAGGTTAAAAATGTTTAGTTATAAACATATTTTATTCGGTATTCATGATTGGAATGGGTTCGGGCCACAATAATTTCTACAAGTATACATGTATGCCTTCTATCCTTAGTTAAGATAAGATTTCCATTCTACGGAAAACAATTTTTGTTATTAGTTCCCTCTCTGCCTTGTATAAATATTTATTTCCATTGCCATGGAGACTATTTCGGCGAAATTATTTATTTACTTAGACCATCAGTACCTCTTGTACACGAAATACCTCCACCTGTTTCAACTAACCGGAAACTCAGTATGTCAGTACCCTTATCCCACAAACCCTTTACTCATTCACCCCTGAATCGTTTGATGGAAAATTCCAGTTTCAAATTAAGTCAAGTCCATTTATAATTTTAAGGGTTGTTTTCTGCAATAACTAGGAAAAATTAAAAACAGTGCAAACCCTGATCAGGGATAACTTTGTCTGCATAGGCCATATTTACTCTTTGCAGTTACACTGTTTGTAAATGGCGAGTATACTCGTCACTAGGATTGAATATGTCAGTACCCTTATCATGCTTTAATATTGTCTGCTTTGAAATTGTCGTCTTCAATTTTTGTGTAAAACTTAGATTTGAGATTCTTTTAATGGGGGAAAACATAGAGAGGTGTGCCAAACAGTTTGTATCCAGATCAGACGCCGCTTAACGATTGAAACGGCAAAGGGTTAATACAAACATTTTGGACCTATATCAGACGCCGTGTAACTCGGAGTTCAATATAAAAAATGTTTCACAAATGGAACGAATCTTCAACATTATCAAAAGACAGTCATGTCTCTAGATAGGCAATGTTGCATGGTGTATTTGCGCGCTTTGTCCATACAGTGTTGCATTGCGCATCTTAGCGTTCTATGTAGATCTATTTGAAACCTTCAACATTCTCAAATTTGTTTTGGTCATTTTCTTTCAGAATGTTAAACAATTGGTTCCAGATGAAACGCAGCATTTCATTGCATCTCATCTGGATCCAAACTGTTTGACACATTCTGACATTTCTCTGAAATTAAAAGGTGATAACTCTTTCACAAAATGCACTAAAGGTTACTCCTTCACTGCCTTACCCCGAGTTCAACGGTTATTTGCAAACAATTACAGTAACGCGGCGTCTGACCAGGTCCAAACTGTTTGACACTTGTCTAAATTCCTTAAGTTTAAGTTTGAGTAATAAAAGCAGACGACATTTGTTTAAAGCAGATGCCGCCCTGGCCGTGAAGAGAAACAAATAGCATCACAGCAGGGTGTGGATAAACTAACAGGTGTCGAGAGTCATCGACCTGTTCACCTTTAGTATTATAGTATAGGAACATTTAGTTAATAAAATATTATTTAGACGCACCCATTTAACCATTGTGTTTACTAAAGAGGACATTGGCAAGCAGTAAATACCCTCATGAGAAGCTGCTTTATCCGGTTCTTTGCTATATGTTATGGTCTACAGAAATGGTCCGCAGTATGGAAAACCCTGTACATGTAGTATCTTTAGATGATCGTTGTTTATCTATAATGAAATCGTTTAGCAAGCACACATGGAGAGTTCATAGTAATATCCAGGCATAAATTGGTTCACATTTAGGATGCAATTTACGCCGACAAAAACTTGCAACGTCTACATGTTTTGTCAATTCGCCAACTGATCAGGAATCAAACTGTTTTGCAGATATATTTACGACCTGGTTGCTCTTATTTGACAAGGGGAAATATTATCTTTTTGATACATTACTTAGTAACTTACTACACAGTGATATGCACGTTTATGTATAACTGTTGTAAACATAGTTCATCGAGCTGAGACGAGAAATGATACACCGTCTCATCTGGATCCAAATAGTTTGATATTATGGTGATTATTTTGAAAGTAAATGCACATAAGTTAACTTTGCAGAAGACAGTTATTTTGTTCGCTAAGGGTTACAATGCTGTTATCGCCGATATATAGGTGGAACTAGCTGTGTTATTTCCGTATTTCCTGTTTGTTTTGTTCACAAAAAATGTCAGCATTAAAAGGGTTTCCAAGTTAGAGCCGGACTTGAATATCTCCAACCCGCTATTTCTCAGTTGTGTTTCAGGGTTGCCATTTCCCCAGATTTTTCGGAGTTTTATGCTAGCATTCGGTCGCTTAGAGCAGACTGAAAGTTTAGCGGAATGCGCTTGAGGGTGCTTTCTGTTTTGCTTTCAACTGGCTGTAAGTGGTGACGTGTCTAGAAATATACTTTGACGTTAAATTGCGCTTTGAAAAAAAAATAATTGGGAAATCTTAGGATTTTTCATGATCAATTTATGGCAGCTCTGGTGTTGCTAAAGCTCGAACTTGCAATTACACTCATTCCACATTTAAAACATGGCTTATCCACGATTCAACTTTGAAATATGGGTACGTCCCACTCCGACATATCAGTGAGTTCGAGATAGCAAGGCTCGACTCAAGGTCTTCATAATGTTACACTGATAGCACAAAAAAACGAACTAAGAATGGATCTTTATTTAAGACGGTTTACTGATTGGCATTTTCAAAGATTTTAACAACTTATACATAAATAGATGAAAGACTTTAGATAATATATAGTTAAAAAGCTAAGGCGATAGCCGCTCCTTATATGATTAACGGGTTACATTATAGCCTGTTGCTAGTTTTGAAGACAGGTGACCACTTCAAGCAGGTTAACATGAAAGGAGCATGCCCCATAAAGGAACATTCTGCTTTAATGCCAGTCAAAATAATGAACATAGAAACTATTTCTTATGGCACATGTACATATTCATAAGTCATGACTTTATAAAGCGGAACTAATTTCTTCATTGAAATAATACTTCAAAATACTGGCTATGTAATCGGACACTGAAAGATAGTTCATACCAAGCTATGATAAATAAATACCAATTCGCCTGTAACGGAGCTTTGTATTTCCAATCCCATCATAACAACTGTGAAAAAAGAGATACTTGTATAGTTCATGAATACGAGAACGGTATTATGATGCTAGACGCTACAGGGGTCCAAATCAAATAGTTTCAGGAATATATTTTGAAGCCTCAGCAAGTTGGTCGATTCCTGGCTTCTGACAATCCGCCATTAGATACCATCATTTGTTTTGCACGCTAGTGCCACTTGATTATATATTTTTGTTAGAAATGCTGGACTGAAAATAAACCCACAATGTAAATTATACGAGTACAATAAATACAATACATGTACACGGTGAATAAACGTACACAGGATATAGACACCGAAGTGATTAGGAATTGAAAGCGAAAGTAGCGAGGTGAGTACTTTTATTACGTTTATCTCTAAAATCTTCTTACAAATAAGGTAAACATGAATTGCAAGATAGTCTGTAGACATATGTGACCACACTGATGCCAGGAATATAAATAAATTCACCTGGAAAACTGAATAAAAAGGCTTTAATCACTGGCCATAGTCGCATCTTCGTCAACATTTGTCATTATTTTCGCTGTTTATACACGTTATACAAAAAAGTGAATCGACAGATTTGTTTATTTTTCATTTAAATGTAACTATGCAAAAGCTGCTTAAAAATCGACTCATAATAGCTAAGATATACCATGTCAAACCGACCGCCAAATGTACTGGGGATAGTGTCCAACGGTTATTTATTGTACTGGGTATAGTGGAAGGCCGTACTGGGGATAGCCTTACGAAAACTAATTGTTTTGTGTCGTAAAATGGTAGTATGGTACATTGCGTTTGATTTTTATGGCAAACTACATGCTGTTACGTTTCCAGCATACGAAATAATGGATAATCTTCAGTTTTCTAGGAAGTTAAGTCCAAAGCCACTAAATTGTATGACATATCATTTTCCCTTCTTACACCTTTATGCGATAGTTTGTGGAGGAAATACATGTCGAATGTATTTAACAGAGTAAACTATAAATTATCAAAGCATTCTTGAAAGAATCCCTGCTATTTGGACTCGGCTATTTTGTAGTTACTCATATACCAACAATGCGCAACCCTTCACACAACACTGCACTGGTTTTCAAGGTACAAACATACAACGTGTTCATCTATATATGTACATGTATGAGCCAAAATTAGACTTTACCTTTGCGACCAGTGCATATCCGGAGTAGCCTGCACATCCGCATTTTGATCACGATCTGCACCGTTCTCCTTTAAGTTTCTAGATGTCGTCATCTACTTCCATTTCAATAAAACAGCCATTATTAAGCATTGACAATGCACAGTGTTCTTAGAACTTGCACTTGCCGAAAGGATTACAAGTAGTGTTGCCAACGATTGTCTTCTTTGAGACCGGTTTCATTGAACAGTGTTGTCAATTAATCTTTGGTTGATGCTGCTTCAATGTATGTGTGTGGGAGGGGGGGGAGGGGTTGTATCGGTCTATCTGTATTGCTAGCACACAAGGCTATGCAATATTTTACAAAACAATGTTGTTGCCTATATATGCGATAAAACCAAAAATCTTTCTGGTCCATTTGCATCAAAATTTACTGTCAGTTATCCTTGGGTAATTTCTTCGTCTATTTTCATAACAAGTCTGATTATGCTCCACACTGTTTTAAATAGAGATACTTTTGAGAGAAAAATTAAGATCTTCAAGCTCCGAAACTACGGTTCGAGTAGAAACATATACCGTATAGCTGTTATTTTCTACGGGGTAGAAATTTCTGTCATTCTGCGGTTTAATCATCGGATAGCTGAAAAAATCGGCAAAATAAAATTACCATACTAATTTATCACGTACAATAATTGATAATCCTTCAGTACGCTAAGACACCATTATAATAACAACAGACAATACCCACTCGGCAACTTAGACCATTAAAATTGTGTTTGGTATTTAGTTTATCAAAATTCCTTATATTAGACACTGGAAACGCACTAACAAATCGTGTTTAAAATTTACCGATATCTACAACGACAAAGTAAATTTTGAGCGAATGAGTCCAAGGTACTCCGAGTACAACAAAAACGGGTATGTATAATTATAGGTAATAACAGTCCAAGCTGTTTGCTATGATAATGATTTATGTCCAGGAAGTGTCATTTTTTACCCGAGGGGCATAATTAAATTTGAATAATCTTGATAGAGGACTTGTAGATGATGCTATGTGCCAAATATCTAAGATCAGGGTACTAGGGTTTTAGACAAGAAGATTTTTTTAAGTTTCCATTGAAAAAAATCTATTTTTAGCTCATGTGACCTATATATGCAACAGACTGGAACCATTTGAACAAAATAGGTAAAGGACATCTAGAAGTGTCACCATGTCGAATATCACAGCTGAGGCACATACCATGTTAGTTTGTTTGAAAAGTTCACTATATAACTCTATGTAAAACTGTGACCCCCGGGGCCGGGCCAATTTTGCCCCCAGGGGCATAATTTGAACAAACTTGATAGAGGATCTGTTGATGATGATATGTGCCAAATATCTAAGCTCTGGCCCTTATAGTTTTTTACGAGAAGATTTTTTAAGTTTTTTATAGAAAAAAGTTATTTTAAGCTTATGTGACCTAGATATGCAACAGACCGGAACCATTTGAACAAATAAGTAAAGGATTTTCAGAAGTGTGACCATACCGAATATCAAAACTCTGGCCATATTAGTGTCAGAGAAGAAGACGTTTGAAATGTTCACTATATAACTCGATGTAAAACTTTGACCCTGGGGCGGGGCCAATTTTGACACCAGGGGCATAATTTGAACAAACTTGATAGAAGATCTGTTGATGATGATATGTGCCAAATATCTAAGCTCTGGCCCTTGTAGTTTCAGACAAGAATATTTTTTAAGATTTCCTTATTTTTTCACTTTGGTTGCCATGGTAACCAAAGTTCTACATTGTTTTTAATTCTTTGAATTTTTTTTTAAAAAAGCTTGACCCAAGGAACATTCCTGTAAAGTTTGGTTGAAATCTGTCAAGAGGTATAGGAGATGGTGTCATTTAAAGCAATTGTTAACGTCGACGGACGACGCACGACAGACACAGGGCCATCCCAATAGCTCACCTTGAGCCCTTGACTCAGGTGAGCTAACAATGCCTTACCTTTTGAGATATTTGATGCCCAACAAAATCCGTCGGGGTTTAATAAATCATAGAGCAAAATATCACCTCTCAATGATGACCCTTAACGCCTGTGTACTGTGAGGGACAGCGCCTGGAGTCTAACATTAGCTCGATGTCCCTAACTGTACACATCTGATGGACTATGAAGAAGTATGTATTGTTTATACACGCTGACTATTATTGCAATACTTCGTACTTCTCGAAAAGTGGCCCTAGTTTCATATTTTATATTCGTCTATCCCCAGTACAGAAATATTTTTGGAAATGCTATCCCCGGTACAGTAATATACTATCCCCAGTACAACGTCCTATCGTTTTGACGTCAACTATCTCAGCTATTGTTGGTCTGATTTTAAGCAGATTTTGCACAATTACTTTGAATTGAAAAATAAATCGAACTGTCGATTCACTTTTTGTATAACGTGTATAGACAGCGAAAATAATGACAAACGTTGACGAAGATGCGACTATGGCCAGTGATTAAAGCTTTTTATTCAGTCTTCCAGGTGATTTTATTTATATTCCTGGCATCAGTGTGGTCACATATGTCTACAGACTAGCTTGCAATTCATGTTTACTTTATTTGTAAGAAGATTTTAGAGATAAACGTAATAAAAGTACTCACCTCGCTACTTTCGCTTTCAATTCCTAATCACTTCGGTGTCTATATCCTGTGTACGTTCATTCACCGTGATGTAAGAACACTAATACATTTCAACTCAACTCATTGAACACATCCAGTTTCAATCAAGTTAAGTCATGTTTTAAATATTTAGGGTTAGTTTAAAGATATATTGCTTAATGAGGAAAAATATAGACCCTGATCATGGGGCCCCTTTAGGAGCCCTCTGAACTGGGTCAACACTGTTTACATAATTAAGACAAATGTATTCTTCTCAGGTAATACATTTGTAAAGGACGTAAATGTCGCTAGGATTCTCTCAATGTGTAAAGCAGCAAGCATTGCTTATGGATTCTGAACATTTCAAGTATTGTCAATTTGAATTTTGTTCTTTTCACAGCTGTTTACCAACACAAAACTCTGGGTTTACAGAATTCTCTCCCTCATATTTGGACTTCCAATGGCGATCATATGGGGTATCTACTTCGCCTGCCTGTCGTTCGGCGCAATCTGGTGCTTCGAGCCGTTCATGAAGGGATTCGCCATCGAGCTCAGCTGCTTCAGAAGAGTCTTCGAGGCTGGCATAAATACCTGCTATAGACCATGCTTCGAAGCCGTCGGTTATATCTTCTACAATATCAGAATTAGGAAAGAATGAAACAATCTCAGTGTGAATCTATAACATGTGCCAATTTTGTAATACGGTAAAACCTCTCTATAACGACCACTAAAAAGAAGGCTACAGGATAAATAAAATACAGGTGACAGCTTAAAGCAAGGTAACAGTAAAACCGAAAGCTCCTAAAGGAGCTTTCTGTTTCACTGTCACCTTGATTTAAGCAGTCACCTGCCTTAAACACCCAATAATCAACAAAAAATAGTTGCCGTTATAGAGAGGTATACTGTACAGAAAATGTTGTGTGTAATTATGTTTGTGATACGTAAACCTCCACTTTTACTACCACTAAATTATCTTAGTAAGGGGTGCTTAAGGCAGATGGATGCTTACAGCAAACTGAAAGTAAAACAGAAAGCTTCTTTAGAAGCCTCTTGTTTTACTTTATAATTGCGTTAAGATCCAATCTGTATTTTATACGATCAATTAGTCTTATTCATAGTGGTCGTAATGGAGGGGTTTTACTGTATATGCAATTTTATATATTCAATGGTATCTAGGAATATTCACCATTTTATTGCCATTATGACGTCATATTCCATCTTACACATTCACTATAATACCGTCTGCTTGCAAATATAACGCCTGCTTTTATTTCGAAATTTGCTGTAGAAACATTCATATAAGTGTCAAACAGTTTCGGTCCTGATCAGAAAAAACGCGACTTACTATTTTCACTTTGAAAGAAATTAAACAAAAATATGATTCAATAGAATGTATAGTACCGGAATGATAAGTATTTTAGGATATATTGCCATTTTCTAATTTTACTGCATTTTGTTTGCCTTTAGTTTCGTGTTAACGGAAACGAACAATTAACCCATTTGTGCCTAGCGTCCCATGAAAGGGAGACATAGGCAAACAGTTCAGACTCAGATCGGACGCCGCACAATGTGACGTCTGATCTGATTCTACACTGTTTGCGTACAAAAATTTCCATCATGAATGGGAATATGAAATCCACGAGGCGTAAATGGGTTAAATTTAAATATACAGTCGAACCTCGATCGCTCGAACTGGAATTTTGAAATACGGGTAAATTGGACTAACGAGATATATTGATCGAATTTCAACTATAGAACTACGGGTATTTAACTAGTATGTATGACCTAAAGCGATTTCGAGATACCGATTTCGAAATACCGAGGTTTAATAAACTCGTTGACTAAAACGAATATGACGCTCGCCAAGGCTCTTGTCCTTTTATTTTAGTCAACTCGTTAATTTAAAAATGATAAGAGTCTCATTTTAGCTGTATTTATGCTCCCCTGGTTTTGTTTCGACAGGGAGCGACGGCAAGAGATAGAAGTACCGCAACACCCCTTTATTACGACCACTGAACTGTGTTTTACATGTATATCAGGTGTTAGTACAGGTGACTGCTTAAATCAATGCGATAGTAAAACAAAAATTTCCTGTAGGAGCTTTCTGCTTTACTATAATCTTGCTTTAAGCTGTCATGTGCCTTTCATACAACCAATTGACATTCTTTTAAGTGGTCGTAATAGAGAGGTTTTACTGTAATGTTCTTAGTGAAAACTCATTTTGTTTGCCTGTTTTGTTCAGAGGCTGTTTATTCACCCCTGGAAGCTCAAACGAACAATTCCAGTTTTCAGATAAATCTTGTCCTTTACTGACTATTTAGGATTGACTTTTACTATAAATTGCGAAATAACAAACAGTGCAGACTCTGATCAGAGGAAGCCTCTGTTGAGAGTCTTCACTGTGTATACGGCACATGTGTATTATTCACTTACACATGGCTTGTTAATGACGAGTATATTCGTCACTAGAGTTGAATCTGTAAATAACACGTGTTATGGAAATGCGTTTTCACGTCTTTTTCAAAATGAAATTTTGTTTTGAATTCGTTTAAGGATGAATTGTCTTTTTGTATACTAGACGTGACTCAATATTTCCATCAGCAACAGAGCTTACCCAGTCTGACAGAATTCATGCATGTGCTAAACATATGTTCATTTCAAATAATACTGTATTTTTTATATTTCACCATTGATTTGTAACCACTAAATATAAAGCGTGAATAAAATGATAGAAAAGAACATCCTTATACTTCTACTATATTTTACCTGTATTGTATTCACCCATGCCATGTTTCTAATTTTGAAGACAGAATACCATTTAGATCAGGCTGAAAATAACAAAGAATGCGCCGCCAGGCGCATTCTGCTTTACTTACAGTCTGCTTTAAGTTATAATCTGCTAGGGTATAGACACTATTTTTACAGTATATAACCATGACTGTTTGAAGCTGAACCTTCTTCAGTGGAGTAAATTAAAGTCGTAAAATACGACTTTATGGAGTAACGGATTAATCACGTGATATTCACTCTCGTAAGCCTTACCAATACCAACTGAAGTGTAATGTGTATTTTTGCAAGGGCAAAAAGCTCGAAAGAGTATATTTAAAATAAACTAACCGTTTGTTAGAGTCGAAGGACAAACACAGAAAAACTTCATTTATGAAGAAGTAGGAAGAATCTCCCTAAGGTCTGGTGTCAATGTGGTTTAGGAAATATTCCCTGGATAAGTCCATTTCAAGAAATTGGTCAAAAGTCTATACCAAAGTCATAGTGAACTGAACATGGTACACGACAGCACATCTTTCCAAGATATAGCACAAAATGTGACCGGATTGAGACCGGCTTTCTATAACTGAGGTCAAATGGTTATGGTCAACGCAAAAGGGAACGATCACCAAAATGTAGTACCGCTATGCAGCACCTCCTCGTCCCAAGATGTTCCTTTGTACTTTCACTTTCAATTTGGTATCCCTGGCTGGTGTGGTATTGGAAATATGCTCCAATCAAGATTTTAATATGATTGAGGTCAAAGGTCTAAGTTTCCGTAGCCTAAAATGGTATGCCACAATTCTATATTCCAGGATGTTCTCGCACGCCAAATTTAGTATCTCTAATTGAGGGGGAGTAGGAAATATAGAACAGGCCAGAACAGAACATACTTTATTCAGACTTATACAGAAGTACACCATCTTACACCATAAGTAACAATACCACATATTATGTCATATTCAATTAAATTCAAGTAATTACTGTTCCCAATAACTGTTTTAGTTAATATTAGTCATAAGTCACTAAATACGCAACGCGTACAATATTTGCTATTTCAGTATTATGATACTTTTAAAATAATTTTAAGAGAAAGAATTTAAACGTCATATGACATAGAAATCCGTTGTATAAAGGCAAACTTCAAGTAGTTTGCCAGATTATACAACACATCTCTATCATAAGTTTGAAGAAGTTCTAGGAATTTAGCCATATTTTGTCTTTCATAATAGTATATATCCAAATATTTCTTTCGTAGCTCTAAATAACATGGGCATTTTAAATAAAGTGATATTCGTCTTCAATATAATTATTCACACAATATATATAATATCTTTCAGCTCGTTGGATTATATTCCTACCATATCGCCAAGTTTGAATGTGTAGAGCATGTGCTGACAATCTAATATTTGTAATAAAATGTCTCAAATCATATGACAAGTTTTCTAAGTACATGTAGCTTTCATAGCCAAACGTAGTTTTAATATTGTTATACAAATTAAAAACTTCGCTGTTAGCTTTATCTGTATACCAGCTTGGATAAAATATATCAATTAGACCCTTTTTGATTTTAACAATAAACGATTTATCATCTATAGAAGCTTGTTGTTGCCATACGTATTCAAACCCGTTTGTGGTTATGTGATACTGGTACAAAACTGTTCGCCGGAACGAAGAAAAGTTGTATTAATTAATTAACCCATTTGCGCCTAGAAGATTCTTCCATGCTAATATATTGGATAAATTTATTCATTTAATCATAGGATAAATTGTCTAAATCTTCATTTACGTTTTGTTTTAAATTGAAATTCCTATCAACAAACAGTGTAGTCTCTGAGAAGACGCCGCATAAGTCGGTGTTTGATAAACTGTTTGCCAATGTCCATTTTACAGAAAGCTAGGCACAAACGGGTTGATGGATAACCAAAAAGGCAATTCATGTGCAGGATAACATACAGGTAAGGTATTTATGCAGGGCAAAAGTAATGAAGAAAGCTTCGGTAGAAGATTTTTCATAGTATTGTTATCATCCTGCATCAACCCTATCACGACCTTAGACACCTCCAGACGACTCTGCTAATTGTTTTGATTTTGACCAGATCCCGGATAACAAAATATTATTGCAGGTTTACGTTTATAAATGTAGAGTTCATTTTTGACTATCTTGTATTTTTTTTTTTTTTACAAAAACATGACATAAAGGACAAACAGTACAGACTCCTGCATGTGCCCTCTGATATGGGTATCACAATGTTTCAAATTACGACCAATGTATTCCTCACAGGCACGGTTTGTAAAGAATGCCCATCGACCTCAATATGGTTTATGGGGTCAACACATGTTTTAAGGAAGTAATTATTTTACTTTTCTTCTGCATTAAACTTTAATCTCTCCTGAGCCATTCCTCAAGCTACTGTTCTTGCATGTCAACCCACTTTTCCGGCTCTTTGGTACTCCAAATCGACAAACTTTCAGTTTCCTATTTAGCATATGCAATTTGTAATTTTGTACTATTAAAAGATGTCTTTACATTGAATTACAAAAATGAGAAATAACACATACCCTAACCAGAGGGTCCCATTATGAACATTCTGATCAAGGTTTACCCTATTTGCATAGGACAAGTGTTATTTTCACAGGTACATTGCATTTAAATTGTTCGAGTATATGTGGCATTAGGAGTGAAAGGGTTAAATAGGATCAGTTTTAGTTGGTCTAGAATTAACAATTACAGTAAAACCCTTCTATTATGAACACTATTAAAACGAAGGCTATTTGATTTAATTAAAGACAGGTGGCATTTTTAAACAATGTGAATGTAAAATAGAAAGCTCCTATAATGAGCATTCTGTTTCACATTCATCCTGCTGTAGTATCCACCTACCTTAATCAACAAATAATTGAAAGCATTTAGTGTTCGAAATATAGAGGTTTTACTATAATCTTTAAACTCGTTTGCTTCAAAATGATCCTCTGCAAAATACTGTGTTCATGTCTCTTGAATAAAAAAGCAACCTTGAAATCCGAATGTCAAAACGTTTGAATCTTGATCAGATGCCGAGTTATTCAGCGTCTGGTCTGGGGTCAAAATGTCTGCAAATGGCACTCAAGTCGTGGTTAACAAGATAAAGGTTAATTTGTCGTTGATTAAGTATCATGCTCACACACCCTAAACGGCTAATTATGACAAATGCACTCTGCACTACCAACTGTACATAGAAAGGACAGTTAACACCTCTATTGCGACACTAATTTGTGTTGATTAGTAGGTGTTTCAGGCAGGTGACTGCATAAAGCAAGGTGAATGTTTACGTTCACGTTGCCTTAAGCTGCAACCTGTATTTAATGAAAACAATTAGCCTTTGGTCCAATGTTATAAACTTTTGAGTTGAGACGGGATCGTTCTGAAGACTAGTCTCAAATCTGACCATTCAAATGCTTGAGAACGACTTCAGACTCAACTCAAAAGCTTTATAACCTTGGAGCCTGTTTTGGTGGTTGTAATAGAGAGGTTTCATTTGTATTTAGAAACAACAGCCTACACTGAACTCGTCCCTTAACAATAATAACAATTTATACTTTGAGTTAAAAAGAATTAAGTATTGCAAAGTGTGGCGATCGTTTTTTTTATCAATTAAGAATGTCGTCAATTACATGTAGTTAAAAGTTATGCTTATCAGCTATTAAGAATGATTTCGACTGGATCTTGATCAAAGTCGCTAAGCCATCGACGGCAGTTAATGCATTTAACCATAGGGTTGGGTATGCTCGTCCTATACAAACAGGATGTAAAGAGTAAAGTTGCCCAGATCAAACAGTGTAAACCCTAAAGGAACCCTCTGATCAGTGGCTGCATTGTTTGCAATTTTGCAATATATTTTCAAAATCCACTCTAATTAGTCAAAATTGACTTGAATCAATTTGGAACTGGATTTTTCCATTAAACGATTAACCACAATGAAAATCACCAAGCATAATTGTAATGTAATTCAAAATGTGCTTACAACAGTATAAATGCAATGCAGTATTCCTATCAGAGCTTTCTGTTTTGCCTTTACTCTGCATGTTGCCGTGCCACATATATGGTTTTTTTTGGGGGGTGGGGGGGGGGGGGGGGGGTTGAAGAGAGAGGTTACAGTTACATGTATGCACGTAAAGTCTAATAAGGTAAAACACGGATTAGTATTTTTGCAGCCGCTTGATCGAGATTGCGCATTGAGCATTATACACACCATTCACATTAGGTGCAGTTTATCTTTAATTTTTCTTCAGTATTTGAAATTGGACTAATTTTTTGAAGAAATTAGGATAATAGGCCGATTTTCATAACAAGACATGTAGCAAACGACATTTTCGATCCAGGCGACATTTTACCGCTTTAGGGCTACCTGTTAACCCTTTGATTGCTAAAATCGAGGTGGCTCACATTTGCTAGCTGTTTGGGTCCATAGCAGACACCGCGTCACGCGGCGTCTGATCACGATCCAAACTGTTTGGCATTCGTATCAATATTTCTTGAGTCAGAACTTTAAAATCTGAACTTGAATAAAAATGCAGAAGATAAAATTAAGCAGACGATAATTTGTTTGCAAAACGCTTAAAAGAGACGGTTAAATTTGTCATTGAAAGGGTTAATCCTTATCAAGCTAAACGCGACTTACCTAATGTTTGCAAACAGTTTGGATCCAGATCAGACGCCGCGTCACGCGGCGTCTGATCTGAATACAAACTGTTTGTCATTCGTATTCAACTGTTCTTCTGTTTCAAACGCATGAAAACTCATTTTAAATTTTTGAGCAGACGATATATTTGAAGCAGACGAGACTTCAGCATGATAACGGTTAAGTCAGGTGTGTGATAGTGAATGTGTCGCTATTAGCGGATGGTGAAACTGGGCACATCATTGAAATAACGTTCAAAATGGCGGATGAGAGTAGTATCGCCCTTACTGTCGGAGAAGAAGAGCATACCACAAAACCAGAAGTGAAGAGTAAAGAACCGGAAGTCGATTTGATCAACAGGGATCCAAATCATCTCCACAAAGACTTTGAGGTAATGCATGCACTTCAGTCATATTTTATTTGCATTTTGATTCAACGTGTATGTTTAGGTTGACGTACCATCATTTAAAGGTCGACACTTATATCAAATGAATTAAGAAACAATATCATTCCTAAAGGTAATAATTTGTGTGTTACATCATATAGTAACTGGAGCAAGACACAAACTATCCAATACATCATTACGTATATATACTTAAACCCTTCAATGGCATAACACCGTCTGCTAAACATTATCGTCTGCTTTCTGTGGTCAAAACTGCAATTAAGGCTGTTAGATTGATGCGAGTGTCAAACAGTTTAGATCCTGATCGCCCTACGTGATATTCGGTGTGTAATCTGGATCTAAAACAATGTTCATTTTCAAATGCGCTCGATATAAAGCTAATATGATGTTATTAAGGTGTCGATACACACCGTTGCTTTAATGTTTATTTATAACCCTTTTGATTTATCATTTGCAAAACACATTACAAAATTTGAAAGACCTTTGCAAGTACGTCATGTAGGTTGAAACTAGATACATCTTGATCTTTAACCCTTTGAACCCTAGTCCCGCATATAGGCGTCCTTTTCAAACAGTGTACATGTGAATAGTACACTTGTCCTATGCAAACAGTGAAGACCCAGATCAGAGGGCTCCAAAAGGAGCCCTCTGATCAGGGTCTTCATTGTTTCTCTGAATGCCAAACATTGACAAAAACTTCCCTTAAAAGTCAGAAATGGACATGACTAAATTGGAAACTGGAATTGTTTATTTAAAGTTTCAGGGAGGAAAGAGTTAAACCAAAGTGTGAATATAGTTTGGATACAAACGCGGTATCTGATCTTGATTCAAACCGTTTAGCACTCGTACCGATTTCTTTTCACTCAAAATTTAACCACTTGAATCGGGCTTTTAAAGACTGCATACGATGGAGTTTGATAGATAATATTTTATCTGCAAAAGGATTAAAATCAGACGGTAAAATTTAATAATTTACAAGGTCGCACATCGTTTGCATAAACTGCACGTGCCCTGGGTATCAACTATAATATATGGCCATATATCTATATCTAAATATGTATAAGTAAATAGTAATACAATCGACAGTTTAATGCTGGACAGAACGATCCTACATGAGCTTTCTGCTTTACTTTTGTTCTGTATTAAGCAGCTTTGAGATATACATGTGCATTGAATGGCCGTGAACGCAAGTTCGGCTGCATGTCTGAAATAAACCCTTTGCCCACTATATATATTCGACTTTGCAAACAGTTTGGATCCAGACCAGACGTCGCATTACGCAGACGCAGATGCGATGTCTGATCAGGATCCAAACTATGTGGCACTCCTATCAATATTTCGCAACTCAGAAAACTGAATTTGGCATAATTTGCAGACGAAACATCTAAGCAGACAATATTTCGTCTGTGAAAGGGCAAAAAAACAGACGATACATTAATACAGTGAAATTGAAAAGATTTTAATACTGTACTTTTCACGCAAAGGCGACACTCTTAGCGTCAGGTTGTATTAATCTCATATCTGATGTTAGATTACAGAATTGAAAACACACCAAAGCTGCATATACAGTGTACAGTCAATCATGCATCAGAGTTGCATTTTTATGCTTGCATATTTCAATACGCAGTTTTGGCTACTACACTTTTAGTGCAGTCAAACATGCAATACCCCCCCTTTGCTGCCAAGTTCTTTGACACTGTCATATGCAAACAGTTTGGATTCAGATCAGACGCCGCGTAGCGCGGCGTCTAATTAGGATCCAATCTGTTTGAATTCATATAAATGCTTTCTATAGTATTAGTCAAACAGCCTAAAAATATAAACTTTAGAAACAACAGCAGACGATAAGTTTGCGAGCAGTCGATGTTATAGCAGTGAATGTGCTAGAGGGGCTATGACGTCATAAGGGCAGTTAAAGGGTTAGTTTTAATATATTTTATTTCTTAATATATACAACTTTTATGAACAAAATTTGGATATACATTAGGATGAGAACGAAAGCAAAAGCTTAAAGGGTTAAGGGACGTTTTTTTCAAGGAGCGTACAATACAGAATACAGCAAAATCCGGTTGTAGTAGTCAACTCTTCAAACGAAAATAATTGTGTTAAAACAGTTCCACGTCAGCTTTCAGCTTTACATTCCAGTTGACACTATTTAACCCTTTAACTGCCAACATTTTCGTGAGGTTTTTACCCCTTCACCGTTTCATTGCCGTCTGCTTTAATTTTGATGTCTGCAATGTCATTTCAAAGTTATAAAAAAGCAGTATGACTAAAGAAATTTCAAAACGAGTGTTAAACTGTTTGGATTCTGTTCAGACGCCGCGTTACGCAAACTGTTTGCAAACGAGCTTTTAAGCGTCATTGAGAATGAAAGAGTTATTACTGGACAAAAATCTGCCTTTTAGTTTCTCTAGTGTATCAATTGAATTAAGCATGGCAATCATGATCTTCAAGAGGGGTGCAGTCGTTCAGGATAAATCGTAAATTAACTAACCATCTCTGGAGTAAATCAAATTTGTTAATCGGTAATATGAGAACGTATTAATTTTTATCATTCATCCCTACAACTTCCAATGAACACATCCAGTTTCTTTGTAAATCTAGTCCATGTTTGACTATAAAGTGAAACATATCAAATGTATTGGAAAAATGAAAAACAGTGCAGACTCTAATCAGTGGGCATTGTACAAGAGTGTGATATTCACTAGTACACTGTTTGTTAATGAAACTTATATACGTCGTCAAGGGTTACATGGGTCAAGCAACTCCGTCACAATAATTAGTTGCATATCATTAATCCTTTGAACCTTAGACACATATATACAGTATTCCCTCCCTACAACAGCCTTCCCAACAACGAATCCCTCCTTACAACGACCCTTGCTGCAATTCCCTAAACAGGGCAATTATGTCTAACACTTTTACTACTGCAATATCGTCTGCAGAATTTTGTCGTCTGCTGTTTTTCTCAAAGTTCATATAAGTGGACATTTTGATAGAATAAATATAATGACGAGTGATAAACAGCTTGAATCTAGATCAGACGCCGCGTTACGCGTCTGATGTGGATTCAAGCTGTTTGCAAATGGAAGCCAAGTCTTAATTTCCCTCCCTAAAATGGTTCCCTCCTAACAACACACACACTCTGTGTCTCCCATTGGGTGTCGTTGGAAAGGGGGAGCACTACATGTGCACGCTGCAAACAGTTTACCTGTGAAGTGAATATTTCTGCTATTCAAACAGTGAAGACCAAGGTCGAAGGAGTCCTCTGATCAGGCTCTGCGCTGTTTGTCATATTTCAATACATTGACCAATACCAGCAATGAATAATAAAAAAATCGAAGTGGAATTGTCCATTTAGAGTTTTAGGTAGAAAAGGGTTAAGCAGCAATGTGACACGGAAGTTTGTTCATGTTTTAAAGTATAACGTTGCGCTAAATCAAGTGAACATGGGTGCTTTATAATAAATTGCAACATGATATCCAGTGAATAACACAAATCGAAGCGCTCTGCAGGATCAATGCCTGCATTGTTTCCATAGGATAAATATACTCATCCCGGGTAAATTATTGAAATGTTGCATATACCAGGGTTACCTCAAGTTGCTAATAAAACTCCTAAGATTTCCAAATTTTCAAGCGCGACTTTAGGAATGGTACCTTTCGCTGCCAGGCTTTATATCACCAATAATTTGAGAAATCGTCAACATTTTCGCAAACTGCCTCACATTTGCGCATGCGTTTGTCTCTAGTTTCGCGAAAACAGCGACAGAATAACGTATAATAACACATAAAGCAATCTGACCCTTCAAAAAAGCTCAATGTGAGGATGCTTAGTTAATATCTAAAGAATAATAACGACTGCTTTTAATTTCGGTGGCAAACAGTTTGGAGCCTGATCAGATGCCCAGTTACCCGGCGTCTGATCTAGCTCCAAAATGTTTTCAATGGAAATAAATGTTGTTAAGCATACACGTGTTTTTGGGGACAGATTTCGCCACTGTTAGTGGGTAAACGCAAAACGTAGTATGAAATAATAACCATTAAGGTGGTAGCTTGGAGCAAAACATGACAAATTTGACGGAAACGAATAAAAACACCCACCAACACAAAGGACATTTCACCACTTGCACCATTTTTATCTAGTAAAGAAAAACAAGCTTATGAAGTTTTCATGTAAGAACGGTGTTTCAGTTTTTAATTTTGTAGCCCCTTCACTGCCTAACCCCGAGTACAATAGTTATTTGCAACAGGTTGGATCCTGATCAACCTCGTCTACTGTGCCATGCCAGGCTTTGACTGTGGTCCCTGTATTTTTCTGCCAGTTGACCAAGCTGTTAGAGGAAATATCAACAATGTGCAAACGTTAAACCTTTTTCCCATAGAAGCCCATTTAAGCGCAGTACATTTTCCTCATTATATCGTTATACATGTAATTCTTTTCATGCTTTTACCATCTCCTGTTCACCTTTCATCGTCAAATTTATCGTGAGGTGTTTACCCCTTCACCGACATATTGCCGTCTGCTTTAATACTGTTGTCTTCAATATCGTTTCAAAGTTAAATTTAAGGTAGCATAAACGTAATTTCAAAACAAGTGTCAAACGCGGCGTCTGATCAGGGTCAAAAGTGTTTGCAAATGCGCAAAAATGTGGCGTCATTGAGAGTGAGAGGGTTAATAAAGAGACAAAGGAAACCTTCCCTGCACCCTGACAGGTATAGATGCTTAAAGCGGACTGGGAGTAAAGCAGAACATTACAAGGAACTTTCTGCTTTATTCGCTGATTGCTTAAAGCAACTACCTGTTTGAGATAGTGGAAACCATGGAGGAATAATTCCTCCATGTGGAAACAAACTTTAGAAAAAAGTGTTTACATGTGAAATCAGTCAGCTGTGAGTTTGAGTTTGTCATCTCAATGTGACTCATTGAGATACATGTATGTTTACCCTTAGCCTGTCGTAATATCGTCTTCTTTGATATTGTTGTCTGCAAAGTTAGTTGCCTATAAATGTATACATCTTCAAATTAAAGAAACCTAAAGACAAAAGTCAAACCGTTTGTATCCAGATAAGATGCCGCGTGACGCGGCGTCTGATCTTGATCCATACTGTTTTCAAAAACCGATGAAGTCGTGATCAGTAGGCAAAGGATTAACTTATAGCCAATAAGGTAAACATACGTATTTAGATCAAGCAGAACCCCTACTGTAAGCACAAGTCAACCGTCACATCGATCAACGATATCCTTTACATAATGAGCATCCTTCAGTTGCCCTTAATAAACTGAAACTGAATCTCAATTGCATTTTCAGAAAACTACATGTTATTATATAATGAATGTGAGGACTCGATTATACATATAGGCGATTAACGTCCCGTCCCCATTTTATTGCCTACATATTACTTTTGCATATGTTTCCTGTTCTGCCCGTCTTGTTCCATGTTTACCGCCTGTCTGCATGTATGGTGATCTATTATGTACGCCAATTAGAGGTTGTTGTTATTTTCTACCTTTGTCTCTTCTCTCTTTTCGGCTAAGGGTTATATGATATGCATCTCTCTCTTCTTTCATTTTTCTCTCCCTCACCACATAATACTATCTCCCTCTCTGTCCATATGTACCTATCTTTGCCTCTCTGTCTATGTCTGTCTGTCTGTCCAAATGTCTGTCTGCAAGCATCTAACAAGCAGCCCTGCGTATAGGTGGTTAAACTATCCTAACCCTGGTCCAAAACGAGTTGCCGTAGCCCGAGTACGATGTTTTATTTGCAAACATTTTAAATTCTGATCACACGCATTGTCACGCGGAGTATTACGAGGCATCTGACCATGATTCAAACTGTTTACACTTATTTCAATATTTTGGAAGTCGAAATACCTAAATTATTAGTTAAGAAAACAAAAGCAGATGACAATAATTAAATGAAACTGCTTCCGTCATGGCAGCGAAGGTTTTCTGAAATCAACAGTCAACATTTTTGCAAAGGAACCATTGTTTTCTATATTTTCTGTACAATGTACATGTCCATGTATTTTGACTTTAAGGATTGACATTATATTCGCTACCTTTGCTTTTATTATTCCTGTATTTTCAGGTTCGATTTGAAGACATTTTTGGAGAGCCAGACGAGACCGTTCACTCATTCGATTTCGTTTGGAGATGGGCATTCAAGGTAACAACGACATCTTTGAATTCCTATAATGGTTAAATCCCCTTCGCTGTCTTCACCCCCCCCCCCCTGGATAGCCACAATGGTCATTTGCAAACAGTTTGGATCCTGGCCAGACGTAACTGTTTGCCACACACTTTGCGCTATAAATTTAGTCAAACTAATTCTACCTGAACATTTGATTTGATAAAAAAGCAAACGACAATTATTTAAAGCTGATGACGTCATGAGCAATGAAAGGTTGCACGCACACTTATTTAAGGAATAAACAACATATTTTTGTCGTTTATCTAAGTATGAACCCCTTAGCTTCGCTGGGGGTAAGTTTCGTAAACGCATATTTATCTATAATGAAATGTATAGGGAGAGATAATTGAAATAACCAGGTATAAATGGGTTGACACAATCAATTAGCCTTTGTTTGAATTGTAACAGAGCTCCCTCCCAACAATGACTCCCTCCTTACAACGACCCTTACCACAGTTCCCTAAACAGGACAAATATTTCTAATGTTTTACTGCTGCAGTACCGTCTTCTTAGCATTGTCGTCTGCCGGTTTACTCAAAGTAACATAATGGATATTTTGACAGAAAAAAACCCCTTAAGGACGAGTGACAAACATCTTGAATCAGATCAGACGCTGAGTTACGCGGCGTCTGAATTGGATTCAAGCTGTTTGCAAATGTAAGCAAAATTCCCTCCCTATAACCACTCTCTCCGAACAACGCGCACAATATTTGTCTCCCATTAGGTGTCGTTCCAGAGAGGGAGAGCTGTAATAGTTGACCTAGTAGATAAGACATCATTGTTTCCCGTGTTCACGAAACAAAATGCAATAAAAGAAGAAAACTACTGGTTGAACATACTGTCGGTTTAGTCTACGTTTGCAAACTGTCTTGTGCTTGATCAGACATCAGGTTACTCGGCGTCTGATATAGCCCAAACCGTTTTCAATGGAAATGATTGTTTAAGAGCACGCGCATTTAACGGGAAAGAATAACGCATTATCCACTGTATACTATTCTACCAATTAGAAAATATCAACATTTTAGATTTCCAAAATAATGACTTTAGAGCTAGATTCGGGAATCTGTTTATTTACCTAAATATCTAATTGACGTGCCCTAAATATCTTATTGACTTGCCAGGGCAGTCGTGTTATACAGTGGAGAATCTGTTATTCTTTCCCGTTTAAACGCAAACGTACGCAAACGCAAAGCACTAAAACGTAGAAAAGAACAACTTTTGGACAATTCTGATATTTCATGTTTATCATGGTGACAAACAGTTTGGAGCCTGATCAGACGCCGGGTTACCCGGCGTCTGATCTGGCTCCAAACTTTTCAAGTTGCACTGGAAATAATAGTTTTAGCGTAAACGCGTTTATTGGGAAAGAATAACACATTCTCCACTGTATGTCAGACATGTGTCGAGATATGCCGAGATATTATTTCAGGTGTTACACTGGAACAATTATTATTTGCCTTTGAACGAAATTACAAAACGTACGCGATGGAATTAAACTTAAAACTGGTAGATCTAGTTAGCTACTTTTAACCCAGTTGTGTCCACGATCCCATATATGGGGTATAGGCAAACAGTGTAGACTCTGATCAGACGCCGCATTATGCGACGTCTGATCAGAGTCTACACTGTTTGCTGATAGGAATTTCAATATAAAACAAAATGAAAATGAAATTTTTTACCAGGCATCCTTTTGATAAAAAATAGACTTATCCAATATACATGTATAAACATGGAAGAACCCACTGGGTATAAATGGGTTAATCATATGGTTAAATACTTTTAACACTTTCACTGTCACCTTTGGGCGTTTTCTTTAACCATTTCTTCTAGTAAACATCGTCTGTTTATCATTGCATGATGCCTGTTCTTTCGTTTCAAAGTTAGATTTAAGGCACAGTTTTTGACAACATAAAGATGCGAGTGCAAAACAGGATTCAAGCTGTTTGCAAAGTCGACCTTATTCGCATATGGCACTGGACGGATGAATTGCATGGCATTAAATAGATTAGTATCCTCTGTCACTCAATCTTTATGTCTATATTTTCAGTTTTTTACGGGTACCAAATTGTGGTGTTACAGAATTCTCTCCCTTTTCTGTGGGCTCCCTACCGCCATCTACTGGGGTTGCTACTTCGCGGTGTTGTCGTTCTGCACGATCTGGTGCTGTGAGCCCTACATGAAAGCCTATACTATTGAACTCAGATGTGTCTCAAAGATGTTTTCTGCGGTCCTCAATGCATTTTTCCGACCGTGTTTCGAAGCAATTGGTTACATTTTTTATAACATTAGAGTGAGAAAGGAATGAGGATGGATGTTTTCTCCCATTTTCGCCTATGTGGGATAAGGATTTGCCCCATTGGGAATCAATCTATCCTTCATACCACGTGACGTCAATTTTTGCCCAGCTTAACTACAAGTGCTGCATAACGCGGGTAACTAAATGGCGCCATTTCTTATGACGTTACTATAAACAACGTCATGGCGGAAAAAGCACACTTATGAACTGCAATTGTTTCGTTTTTATTATCATGTTTTTTAATGATTTAAGGGTGTATCAAACCCATAAGCGATATTTTTAAAGTACATGTATTAAACTTTTTTTCTATCATTGTTTTTTTGGAAGAGCTGTTTATGATGAATGAAAAAATGAAAAGAAATATATATGGTGGTGTTCTTTTTTTTTGAGCTACAGCGATTTGAAAAAGGTATGTCAAATTTTGACTTTTTTTTCAAATTTTACCCATTCAGAGTACAAGCTTCAGTAAAATCTATTTCAAAACAATACAAACATGGTAATTTGGATTTTCTTTAATCATTTCATGTCTAAGCTGGTATTTTCACATATAGAAACCAAATTTAGACAAAGCAGGCACCAGGTTTGAATAATATGGATCCTTGAATATCAAAAATATGCTTTTTATTGGGCATGATTTTATTAGATTTTTTATTTCATGAAAAAAAGTAAAAAAAGTTTGAAAATGAAATAGTTCTAGTATTAAACTTTTTCTTATATTCTACCAGATGAAAGCCCATGCTAAGACAGTTCAAAATATGAAAAGAAATTGAAAGGTCAGTGTTGAAAAATTTGAGTTATTAAAGTAAAAAGAGTTATCTCCCTTTACAAAATTTACAAAAAAGTACCATATTAATGATATTTAGAGCTTTATAAATTTCACATTTGGTGCCTGTTTTCTCTTGAATTAGTTTTTGGATGAGGAAATACTACCATAGACAGGAAATAAATAACACAAAACCAAATTATCATATTTGTTTTCATTTGAAATGGATTTTATTGAAGCGGGTTGTTTGAAAAGGACAAAATAAGAAAGAGTGGGTGGGGTAAATGTTACATGTCCGTAGAGCCAAAGGTTGTTCACCAAAATGTACACTTTTTCTATTTTTTCATTCACTTGAAATAGCTTTTCAATACAAAACCATCATAGAGCGTTTTCATATACTTTGAAAATTTCCCGAATTCATGACTTTGATACACCCTTAAATGGGAGAAATTTATCTCATTCTTAATAATAGTGCCATTATTATACCACCCAATTTGAAAGAACTTATTTATAAAAACGCAAGCTCAATGCAATAAACTTTCATTTAAAAGCAATCCAAACAAATATTATTCTAAAATTATTGATTTATTTTGATCTGAGCTTCAAACACTTTGGAACCTGGTCAGACGCCGAGTTCCAAATTGTTTACAACGGATAGCATGCTTTAATGTTATAAAGCGTTTGAGTTGAGTCTGAGTTTGTTCTCAAGCATTTGATTGGTCATATTTGAGCCTAGGCTCAAATCTGACCAATCAAATGTTTGAGAACGATACGAGACTCAAATCAAAAGCTTTATATTAAAATATTTATGAAGTATATATACATGTTCTTAAAAGTTAGATTTCAGAAATAAAATGCAGAATGTTTAAAGCAGATGACGTCATTGCAGTGAAAGGGTTTAACTCTTTCACTGCCAAATTAAGGCGGCACATGTCGACCTTGCAAACAGTTTGGATCCTGATCAGACGCCGCGTAACGCGGTGTCTGATCAGGATCCAAACTGTTTGACACCCCTATCAGTATGTTGAAGTCATTCTACATTGAAACCTACTTTGAAACGATCTTGCAAACAACAAAATTGAAGCAGACGACAATGAAGCGGCGAAGGGGTAAAAATCTCACGATTTATTTGGCAGCGAAAAGAGTTAATACATGTTAGGTTCTATGTGTAAATGCTCAATTACAAGTATGCTGGAGCGCGGGAATTAACTGACAGTTTCAGTTTAGATTCAATAGATACTCCGAGCATCATGGTGTCTAATCAGGATTTATACAGTTCAAAGTCTAGAAAACGTCATATGAACGATTTAAAAAACGACTTGTGTTCCTGGGGACCGTCTTACGAAACGTCGTACGACAAATATTGTCGTAAGTCAGTTTCTAAAATTCTCAATTATTTTTTATATTTCTCCATCTAATCTTGTCTTGTGACATCTCTTTGGAGTCGTCTTTTCAAGACGATTCCAAAGAAATGCCACAACACAGGATTAGATGAAGAAATCAGAAATTATATGTATTTTAAAGTTTTGAGGTACGACCGTTTTTGTCGTGCGATGTTTCGTAAGGCGCGCCCCTGGAGAGCGTGTTCCAGGAAGACAAATCAAGGTACCTTCCAATGCAAATCTGACGATGTCAAATGAGACTGTTGTCGCCCTTTGCGTTTCTATTGTACAAGTTAAAGTGTCAAAGTCATTCGGAAAGAAGATTTAAATTCCTAACAAGGACGTAAACTCTTGATGAATAGAATCCACAGATGCCGTCAATTGTTTTCTGGGACTTCATTAACGAAAGTAATGTTTATGATATCATGACAAATAAGATTAAACGTAAAGTTGAATTATTTGTGTTGTTGGGTTTTTGCGGTATAAAAATATACTAATATACTTTTGGTCCTTGTCGCAGAGACATATGAAACCTTCAGAAAACATAACTTTCTCTCGGCCTGTGTTCTCGAAAAATGTGATTCTTTCAGGAACACATGCATTCATATATCTCCGCAACAAGAAAGAACTCATTATGAGCCGTGTCATGAGAAAACCTGCCTTATTGCCTTGCAAACAGTAAATATCAAGGCTGGTCTTCATCTACACTGTTTGACACCAACATGCACCGCAATCATTTTATAGTTTTATCATAATATTATATGGTATTTGGCACTGTATACCAAACTCAGATACAGAGCCCATGATGACAACGGTGCTCGGTCTGTATAATTTTGGAATGCTAAATAAGCCAGGTTGTGTCATGGCACGGCCCATTTGTAGGGATAATACAGAAGACAGACACATGATAATTATGTGTTTGTTAATGAGTATTTATTTAAATGTCATATGTTTTGTTCAGTAAACATATTTTTCCTATAAATGGCATTGCTATTATTTTCTAATGTTTATACGACTACTCGGTGTAAGGTTTGCCAGCGGCGTTTTGATTAAGATGGCTGCTTCATAAACATGACATTTTTATGTAATGCAGAAAGCTTTTACAGGAGCTCCCTGTTTCATTTTCGTCCTGGGTCCAAGGTTATAACGCGTTTGAGCTGAGCCTGAGTGTGTTTTCAAGCATTTGATTGGTCAGATTTAAGCCTATGCTCAAATCTGACCAATAAAATGCTTGAGACTCAACTAAAAAGCTTTATAACCTTTGACCCTGCTTTAAGCTTTTGTGGTGACGTTACCGTAAACAACGTCAAGCTCCACATTCCTTGAAATAACAACTTTTTAAGTGTTGAACAGTTACATTTTTTAAATGGTATACATTTATACATACAGATATTCTTGTAAACGACTTGCTTTTAATTTTCATCACACAGTTGAACCTCAATAATAATATTAATATAACAATATTCCAGATAGGGAATTAAAATAGTATTAGTTTATAAAATTACTCTTTTCTTATACTTCGAACTCTAGGGGCCTTTTTCAAAGAAAATCATGATTGTTCTTGAAAAAGGCCAATAGCAAAAGAAACAGTTGTATAGATTAATTATGATACTGATGACTTTATTTTGTGCTGGTTGTATATTTTGTATCAATAACCAATGCTCAATATGGGCCACAATATCTCGAACACACTAAATTAGAAAATACTCATATTTCAAAGTTAGCCACATTTTAACTTTGAAGTAAGGGTATGTTAGAGCACAGCGAAACCAAGTTACTGAATTTCAAATCATAGAACATTTTGGAAATTCCAAGAAGACGACATCGAGTAATCGAGGTTCGACTTTACAATAATAACATATCCCAAACAGTCTGATTTATTAACTATAGTGTTGGATTGAACCAAATTCAATATATGAAAAAATGTGTCCCGTTAAAGGGGAACATGAACCTCTAGTTAGTTTGAATCAAACAAAAACACAATACACGTTTTAGATACATTACAGAGAAACCTCTCTATTTCGACAACTAAACCGAAGGCTAATTGATTATATAAAAGACAAGTAACGTCTTAAAGCAAGGTAACATTAAACAGAAAGCTCCTAAAGGAGCTTTCTGTTTTACTGACACCTTGCTTTAAGCAGTCACCCGTGGTTAACCCCTAATAATTTACGAAATTTAGTAGTTTCAACATATTTTATTTCAATATATACAGAGAAAGGGGGTTGGGCCACAAGTTTTTACAACATTAGATTCGGCCCAATGGCTGTTAACATAATTGAGCAGCCGTTATAGAGAGGTTTTACTGTACTAACACCCTCCCCATTTACACTACACTTATCATTATAATATGTCTGGTGTGAAATGTTTTGCCATAGGTGCGTCGTGATCTGTACCGACCATATACTCTATCCAAGCACTTACATACGTATCTTTGTCAATCTTCCCAATCTTCTTAACATCTAACTCAGTAAACACATCCCGGACCGCCGCCCCATTGGTGATTCCAAAGCAACCTAGCCCTTTGACCATATCCTCGGCTGTAATCAGCCCGTCTTTATTCGTGTCGAAAACGTCGAAGAATATGCCGACCATCTGCGAGAAACAGGTTGTGAACAGTGCCTGGTTTATGCCAATGATCTCGCTGTAGGCATTCACGTACATGTCCTCAGTGATAACACCCTTGTTTGCCATCTTCTCTACCACTAACAGTGTATACGGGGTCTTCTCCGGGGACATCAAGGAGATTCCATTCTCCACTGACGAGCCAAACTCGACGAGTGTGGACCAGCCGTCCACTAGCCAAGAGCGCACCTCCTTTGCTGTATTCTCGTCAAGGTTAAACGTGCTAGCAAATGAGTCGGCCATCTCGCTGCAGTCCTGGGTGCCAATAAAACCATTCCTCTTCTTGTTGTGTAGGCGGTACCATAGCCTTACTTTAGATTCTATAAATGAGTCAAGCTTGAACGTCGTAGTTGGCATTGTTGATGTCTATTTTTTTTCCACAAAGAATATTGTAAGTTCACTATTTAAAAAAGTCTGAATTCAGATGAAGACACGACCTTGTCCAATTCCAAAGTACCAAGACGCGGGGTGTTAACTGATCAACATCGCTTCATGATGCTCTTTTTATAGATCTGGTACCAGGCCGCCGCCTATCGCATTAATTATCCCTTACACTGCATTGATCCGCGTGCGCCGCTGTTTAAAAAGAGTTTGGATCCTGATCAGAGGCTGAGTAACTATTTCACACTCATAGCGATATTTTTTTAATAGTCAAAATGCCAAAAATGTCTTAAAATTTGAGAAATGAAAATGGACGACAGTTTTCAAGTAGACAATACCTTGACAATAAAGGGAAACGCCTTCACTGTCTTACATCGAATACCATGGTTATTTGCAAACAGTTTGGATTCTGATCACACGCCGCGTAACGCGGCGTGTGATCAGGATTCATACTGTTTGTCACTCATTTTTATATTTCTTAAGTCAAAGTACCTATAATTTAAATTTGAGAAATAATAGTAGACGACAATTGTTTCAAGCTGATGACGCCATGGTAGTCAAGGGTTAACACAAACAACTCTACAGATTGATGGACGATCCGTCTTCGTCATCAGCTTTTGTCTTAATTAGAAATACAATCCTTCTATATCCTACTTACATGTAGCATTTGTAAGAATCAATTAGTGTGCACGCACGAAGAGCAACGGGTGAAAGTTCATGACCATTTACACAGTCAAACCTAGCAACGAGTATACTCGTCATTTGCAAACAGTGTACCTGTAAATAGTATTCTTTTCGTTTGCAAAACACTTGAAAACAGTACATGTAGACCCTGATTAGAGGGTCCATATAGGAGTCCTCTGATCAGGTTCTACACTGTTTGTAATGTTTCCAATATTTTAGAAAACAACCCTTAAAGTCATAGATGGGACTAGAACTATTTGGAAACTGGAATTATAACATAACAGACGGCATGAGCGTTGAATAACATCCATTGTTTAAATGTCATATATAACTAGTTAAATAACTATGCAAATGAGGAACGCAACGACGTCGTTTACTTGTGACGTCATTAAAATGCGTTCTATGCGTTCGATTTCCAACGTCTTCATTCCATCATGTAGATTCAATTTATAGATATTTGGTGTAATTAATCAATATTAGATCTACATGAAAGTGTTTATTAATACATATAACAACATAAACATTATGCTAGTGAAAGGGGTTAATTTGGAACAACTTTTTTCCTGTAAAGATCTACTTATATCGCGCTTAGCATTCACTTGACCTCAAAGGCTGCGATAAATAACATTTCTAGATTATGTTTTAAAAAGAATATAACATTCGTGTTAATAATTTATTGGATTTATCAAACTCGTCGTTTTAGAAAACGATAAAAACTCGGCAAAGCCTCGTTTTTATCGTTTTCTAAAATACTCGTTTAATAAATCCAATAAATTATGAACACTCATGAAATATCCTATATTTGTCCATTACAAGATGAATGAGTTGACAGTTTCCTTCACAGCCATCAGTGCACATACAGTGGAGAATCGGTTTTTCTTTCCCGTTTAAACGAAACGAAACGCAAACGCAAAACACTAAAACGTAGACAAGTAGGCTACATTTTCTGGACAATTCTGATTATTATTTATTTTTTATCTTGGTTGCAAACAGTTTGGGTTACCCGGCGTCTGATCTGGATCCAAACTGTTTGCAATGGAAACAATAGTTTAAGCGTAAACGCGTTTATTGGGAAAAAATAACGTTTTCTCCACTGTAACCTAAAGCAAACTTAAACAAATAGCGAAGTATTTCTCAATTAAAGACACGTGCATGGCTGCTAATACATTTGTGGCCGCTATCACATGTTAGCCTATATATGGGACAAAGGCAAAAAGGGTTAAGACTCTGATCAGACCCCGCATAATGCGACAACTGATCAGGGTCTACACTGTTTGCTGATAGGAATTTCAATATAAAACGAAAATGAAACTTTAAACCAGGCACCACTTAGAATATACTAACAATCTACTTGGCACAATGGGTTAAATCAAGATTAATGAAAGGCAGAAAGATCCAATCGGAGCTAGGGTAAAATCAACATTAAGAATTGTCGAAAATTTGTCATTTTCTTCATTTTATTACAATGCGTTTCGTTTGCATTTAAACGAGAAAGAATAACGTTTTCTCCACTGTAGCGTTTTAGTATGGGAATTATTTGATTGGCTGCATGCTCGCACAAATAAGATGCATTATCTCGAGGGCTTGAACGTTGCAGCTCGTTTTCACAAAATAAGACCTCATACATTCAACAGCATTCGTGTTCATATCAGTATAATCAGCGCGGGTATAAGGGTAATCCATAGTCACATAAATGAACTTCAAATTGACAATTCCAGTTTCCATTTTAGTCTGGATGACATTTGACTACCTTGGGTTATTTCTGTAAATGTAACTTGCAATGAGACAAACAGTGAAGACCCAGATATTAGGGCTCTGATCTGGGTCTTCACTGTTTGCACTATTTACTTGCACACTGTTTGCAAATGGTGTATATTGACACGACTGGTGTTCTAAGGATTGATGCAAAATGAAAAACTCGTAAGTCCTCTGATTAAGGTTTAAAATGTGCAGACATGTTTACTTTTCACGGGTATACTGTTTGTAGAAGGCGCGTGTACTCGGCGCTGCACGGGGGTTGATTGAATTGATTATCACAAGGTATCGCATGAGATCAAATGGTCACGTGCATTTGTGATCTCGCCTTAACACTCATCGTCAATAGTGTCGTCGGCTGAAAATGTCGTCTGCAATGAATTTCTTTGAATCTAAATTAACATATCTTTATATCAAGAACCCTAAATAGCAGTGAGAAACGGTTTAGATCCAGATCAGACGTCGAGTTACTCGGCGTCTTATCTGGATCCAAAGTGTTTGCAGATGCCAGCCATGTCACATTTAGATAGGATAATGGTTACTATAGGTTGTTACTAAAAGCAGAAAATACTCTAGATCAATACTGAAATTGATACAGCTTTTTAATTAAGCTGACATGTGTCATTTTCTGGCGCCTATAATTTAAAACGTCTTAAGTCGGGATCCGGTCGATTAAATTGATGCTTCCTTAACCCTTTACCTGATAGCCTATTTCTAGTATTGAAGATATATGACCACTTAAAGCAGGTTAAAAGTAAAGCAGAATGCGCATTGAGGCGCATTCTGCTTTACTTTCAATCTGCTTTAAGCTTCCATGTGCTAGAATATAGAAAATATTACCTATACTATATACTCATGACTGATTAAATTGGAACTATTTTCTTCAGCGGAGGAATAAATCATATCCGCTAAAATGCGCTTCTATGGGGGAAAGGGTTAAATTAACTCTTTGAATGTTGAGTAATATTGTCGTCTGCAACATGTAACTCCTGTTACCATTCTAAAATTAGATTTTTTTTAAACAAAAATAATAATAAAAATATTTTAAAGTGTCAAACAATTTGGATCCCATTGAGACGCCGCGTAACGCGGCGTCTCATCTGGATCCAAACAGTTTACAAAGATGATCACGTTTTAGCCGTTTGCGTGCAAAATGTTAATTGTGGTTGGGAAAAAGTTTAGCTAACGCCTCGGATGTTCGCATGCCTTATAATTACTAAACTCTAAATTAAGATCTCAACAGAATTCTTTGATGTTGAAAATCCGAAAAGAAATTATTATCCCCAAAAGTTTGGTGCACATGACCAATTAGTTGGGTATTTTGGAGTAAACTGCTGGATTACCGGGAAGCTTTTCAAGTATCAAAATAAGACACCTCCCTGAAAAGAATCTTACCCCCCCCCCCCCCTCTATTCTTACAATATACATAAAAAGTATTCTATTGTTTTTCACAACAAATCAGATCACCCTTTCTTTTTCAAAAATGAGTAATAGACATAGTGAATCTAACACCACCGTTAGTGTCAGATAGGGATATTCCATCCTAGATTTGAAGATATTTTAGGAACACTAAGCTCTGCAAATAACTGTTGTACAGTGGTTAGCAGTGACGGTGTTAAGGGAAGCGTATCAACTGACTATTACGGACACAGGTCAGTCACAAAAGCTCACCTTTAGCATTTTGTGCGCAGATGTACTAGTTATATAGGCAACAAAAGCAAAAGAAAATCCACGTATGTTTAAAATATATATTTAATCTGAAAGTTTGCCCTTTTTTCTCATGATTCTAAAGGTGTCTTCTCATCAGCCAAGCTATGGGTTCTTTTGCGCACTAGATTGTGTTTTAGCGTCTTTAGCTGACAACATGGCCTTGAGTTTATTAACCTGATCAAAGTGATCGGCAATCCTTTGAGACAGATCTCCAGTTGTTCTCTGACCAACTACCCTGACATCGCCTTTTGGCACTAGCTGATCATGTATGTCATTTGTTAGCATATTGTCAGGAAGTTTGTCCTGTTTGTTACATAGGTTTAGCTTGGCAACACTTGGTAACACTGGTCCAGATTTGTTCAACCAACCAGCTAAACTGACCATTGCTTTGGGATTTGAATTCCTCTTTGCAACTTCTGATGTCGACCTGCTACAAGCATTGTCTATATTATTGCTGTGCTTGTGAATGTCAGTATTTGGTGTTAAATCTTTGGACGTCTTCTCACCGGCAGTTCTGGGTTTCTGGTTACTCTCAGTGACTGTTATCGCATTAACGCATGTATTCTCAACTTTATCACTTAGCCTTGCACGTTTTGGTTGCAAGTCTTTGGTTGGGTTTTCATCATCCAAGCTGACAGTTGTCTCAGGTATACGCTGACTTTGTGTTTCGTTTGGTACAATCTTCTTGATACATTCGGCACTATGCTTTGCCATTTTTGGTGTCAAATCTGTGGCTGTCTTCTCGCTAGCCAAGCTGACTGTTGCTTTTGATAGTTGGTTACTCTGCGTGACTTCTGTTGTCACCTTGATACAAGCAGTGTCAACTTTACCACTGTGTTTTGCAGTATTTGGTCTCAAATCTTTAATTATTCTACCAGCCAATATTACTTTGTGTTTAGACTTGGTGTCAATCTGTGTGATTTCCGTCATATTTACACATGCACTGTCATCTTTATCGCCTTGCTTGACAACATTTTGTGTAAAGTCTTTTGTTGTCTCTTCACAACCCAAGCTGATAGCTGTTTCGGTTATCGGGCTACTATGTTTGACATTTGATGCCACCTTTATACAAGCATCGTCAACTTTATCACTTAGCTTTTCAATACTTTGACTGCATTGCCCGTTTGTTTTTCTGGCAACCAAACTGACAGTTTCTTTGTGAATCAATTTATCATTTGTGTCATCTGTTGGCACAATGATCTTTGTATTGTCATTTTTATAATTACATGTATGCATGTTCGTACATGGCAGCTCTTTCTCAACAGTACTAGCCCTGATCTGATTAACAACTCGTTTGTGATTCAATTTTTCACGTAGATCTTTTATTGGTTCCTGAATGTGACCATGACCAAGGTCAACTGACTCCTCATTGTCTAAACTTAAAGGGCTGTGGACCTTCACATTGTTTTGTCCATTTTTTGACTGAGCCTTCACATCAGCCGTACAGGAAACAGCACCTTGTTTTTCATGTCTTGGTGACCAACTTTTCTTTGATTTCACATTAAGAATGCTTGCAGTGCAATTTGATATTCCCTTATTATGTCCCTTCTTTTTGGAAACTTTAAGCTTGGTTTTGCCATGCTCATCGTGATTGTAAACACTAGGTAATCTTCGACTCTTTGGGTATACCGTGTCCGAACTGGCAGTGCTTTTGCGCTTCAACTGACTGTGGTCTTTTGTAACTGGTTTCTTTGCCCGATACTTATGGTCTCCTGTGTCAACCAGTGGCGTGTCATGGTTTTTGTTCTCCTTATAACATGCGTGATATGTTTGCAGACTTATGTTAGGATCTCCTAACATATTGATTTCCCTTTCTAGATTTTCAAGATATTCCCATGTTATCTCATGGGATTCTAGGTCTGTGTTTTCTGAACAGCAGTAAGACGAATGTTGTCTCTTTGTCTCAACTGTTTTTTCAGAATGATCTAAATCATCTAGTATAGATCCCTGTTTCTTTCTTTCTATAGCACATGTTTCATCCGCTTGTAGATATATGCTGGTACCTCCAAGCGTTTCTATTTTTCTTTCTAGATTTTCAAGATATTCCATTGTTATTGCATGAGATTCTAGAAATGCGCCTTCTGAGGAGGAGTAGGAAGAATACTTTAGATGACTTTGTTTATCAGCTTCACCTGTTTCTTCCGAATCGCCCAAAGCATCTAGCAGAGACCTCTTACACGTGTGGCGATATCTCTGAACTTGCTCAACTGTGTTGTAAATATCCTCCTTTGAAATGGCAGATACCTTTCCGTCTGCAATACGAAGGTACACAAATTTAATCCAACACCCCAGAAATACGCCTTTTCACGCCTCTAATTTATTCCTATACTGGAGAAAATGGTTTCACCTTATCCAGTCTTCAATATGTATCATAAGAAGTATTTACTATATCCTAGCAGATGATAGCTTAAAGCATGCTGAATCTATTTATAACTATTAACCCTTTCCCCCATAGAAGTGACTTTCAGCGTATTTGATTTATTCCTCCGCTGAAGAAATAGTTCCAGTTTATATCCTCATGAACAATTACCATAACAAATATTTTATATAGCCTAGCAGATAGTAGTTTAAAGCAGACTGAAAGTAAAGCAGAATGTGCCTTAAATTGATTCCCGGTCTTTAATGTTATAAACAGGTTATTGGTGTTAAAGGTTATTTTATACAATACATTGCACAATGACAAGCAGTGCATATCCTGATATGGGTCTACACAGCTTATACTGGACAAATGTACTTTTCCCGTCTACAACATTTCGTCAAGGACGCTATTACTCGTCACTAGGGTTGGATTCGCTGGAAAATAAAACGGATCTAAGACTTGGAATGCATAAGCGTTTAAGATGACGTTTGTCACATTGAGGACTGTTTTCTAATTTAGAAATGATCACATGATCACAGAGTTGCTGATGTCCATCAGTAAATAACCTTTTAAACTCAGTTAAATATTAAAATAGGTGTAATTAAGGGTAGCCATTGGTCAGATAAGTTTTAAAGAAACTATCTGAGCAAGTAATTACTGTATGTTTTTGTTTTTGCTTAATAACAAAAGAAGACATGGCGCAGGAGTTTAGGGGCTAAACAGACTGACTTTGCTTTATATGTTTATGTTTAATCTCTGTGCTGTGATGCTTTGTATGCCAATGTTGATTTGTAGCTTTATGTGCTTTATGCTTTTAATATGCTTTATGTGCTTCTATGTTTCTTTTGTACTATGAGTAAGTTGCTGATCAGTTCTTTCCAAATCTGATTTGGGGGGATAAATGGTTTTACTCCTCTCTTATCTGTCGCACTTTTGTGCTCATTTTTGCTCTCAGCTTTTTACTTATACTCTTTTTAAGGCAGATCTTAGGCTTATGTCACGATCAGCAGCTTTCTCACAGGCTCTTAATTTTAATGAAATCTATCTCTGAGGAATGAAAATGGATCAGGTGCCAAAAAACTTGACATCTGATCCAGGTCCATGACTTTTTGTGATCCAAATTACGTGTGTAGAGGTCATATACTCAGATCGGGCGCCGACGTACCGGTCGGGAGCCCGATCTGGGTGTATACGATCTAGACAGTATCTCCAGTTTTATCTTGTTTCTTAATGTGCATGCTTTTATTATGTAAAATGTGATACTTATTTGCATGATGTGCTTTACAAATGTTATTTAATGTTGATTTTTCATATGTTTGTCGGAATAAAAGCCCTTCTGGGCTTATGTTATATTGTTACAAATAACCGACGTAAAATAAAATGTGTCTATGTCTATAGTTATTAATGGGCAATGTTTAATTAACACTATTTGACCTCTAAATGACATTGACCATTGTTCGACATGACCCAAGCTGTGCCAAGCTCAATGGCTTCTTGAGTTGAGTACATATTCTAAATATAAAGTAACAGTCATACGACGTTCCAAAGTTATGGCCAATGTTAAATTCACACGAGTTTACCTCTAAATGACTCCTAAATGATCTTGACCTTTGTCGGATATAACCTAAGTTGTACTGAGCTCAAAAGCTTTTTGAGGTGAGTACCGTGACTAATATATAGTCTCTATCCTATGTAGTTCGAAAGTCACGACCAAGGTTAAAGTTTTGTACAGACAGACAGATAGACAGATAGACAGACAAAAAACAGTATGCCATGACTAAGTCGTGCGGGGGCATAATGACCTTGTTCACAAGCAAGAGTATTGGACTCTACCAGTAAACAAAGGTGGTATGTGTTGTTCGGAGGGAATTGTTATAGTGAGGGAAAATTACCATCAGAGTGTTTACTTTTGCAAACAGATTGAACTTAGATCAGACTCCGGTTATCGCGGTGTCTCATCCTGGGTTAAAACTTATTGTCACTCGTCTTTGTGTTTCTTTTGTTAAAATGTCCAATATGTAACTTTGAGAAGAATTTAAGCAGACGATATTTCAGTAGAGAAAGTAAGACGTCATTCTGTGAGATTTCCGTTTGCGTTTAAACGAACCTAAGCGCAAAGCAGTAGGCCAACGAAAAAGACGGTCTTCTTTCAAACTTCTGACGGCTTATCTGAGCGACAAATATGTACAGGGCTGCCATTTCTCCGGATTTTTCCGAAATCTTTGGATTTTTATTCCAACAGATGGAAGCTTAAAACAGGCTGAAAATAAAGCAGAATGCGCCTTAAGGCGCATTCTGCTTTACATTCAACTTGCTTTAAGCATTACGTGTCTTAAAAACTAGAAACAAACTATGGGTTAAAGATTTAATCAGGAAAATCGGGCTTGAAAAATTGAAGAATTTGAAATCTTAGGAACTTTTTTATCAACTTATGGCAGGCCTGTGTGTACAGTTCCAAATGGAGTCTCCACATGATTCTACTTCGCGCAGACCTCCCCAACTGCTCCTTACTGTTCGCAATGGAGATGGTTGTTTTAGCACAAACGCACTAGATGGAAATAAATAACGTTTTTCGCACTGTAGGTTTCTAAGATTAATTGTAGTTCTATATATATTTACATCTAGTAAATCAAAGGTTTTTGAAATGGAAAAAAAAACAATTTATGAAAAAATAACAGCTTTCACGAATTGATAACATTCATTTGTGTAGATTTGAATTCTTAAAAATCAAAAAGCCTTTATTAAAGGGGGCAAGTATTCTCAGCGCTCAGTAGATATAAATTTGGCTAAATATTATACAGGTAGATCTAAGTGTTTTAAAGACTGATTTGCAATTATAATACCGATTGTTTAACTTTGCTAACATTTCAAATGTTATTTAGATTTCACCCAATCCATGATTTTCACCAGATCCTCGCCGATTCTTCGAAATTTGATGGTGTAAATGTGTTCACGCTAAATCTATCGATTTATTATCATACCACATAATCGATTCATAAGTTGACATAAAAAATCCTAAGATTTCCAAATTTGCATTTTCAAGTTTGAATTTACCCCATCGCCTGTGTCTAGTTTTGTTTACAAGTGGCTGCTTAAAGCAGGCTGGAAGTAAAGCAGAATGCGCCTTAATGCGCATTCTGATTTACTTTCAGGCTTCTTTAAGCTACCATGTACTAGAAAAATCCGAAGATTAAGGAAAAATCCGGAGAAATGGAAGCCCTGTCGATTCCAATATCGTTACCTAATATAGTCGAAATGTTTCTCCGTGTGTTTCAAGTCCATTTTACGGTCATAAATGTTTTTCAATCAAGAGCGTCGTTTATGCGTGCCATTGTAATGGATGCTTCAGAAACAATGAATACGGTAACTTAGTAACGAAGTCACATGGCATTACGTCAATAACATCACGTGATATTTTCTAATGACGTCGCGTGATATTTCACGCCATTTAATAAAATATTCTTTGAATCAGAAAAATACAACTGGACTTTCAAGTTGTTTTATCTAGATCTACTAATTAGATAAACAGGGCTGCCATTTCTCTATTTCTTCGGATTTTACCCATAGCTTAAAGCAGGTTGAAAGTAAAGCAAAATGTGCCTTAAGGCGCATTCTGCTTTACTTTTCACCTGCTTCAAGTAAACGCGCTTGAAAAAATTAAACATTTGGAAATCTATAGTATTGTCCATGATAAAGTTATGGAAGCCCTGAATGAAGATGGACTCAACTCGGTATACTCTCAAAACAATCTCCGCTTGAAGGTAAAACCGGGCCCGTTGGAAACACTCTTCCTCTCCACATTGACCACTTGCGTATTTTTTAAAAACAACGTCTGAAAAGCGTTTTCTGGCCTTTATTTAGTACAGATAAATAAAACTTTGCTTGGTTACTATAGTTGTCAAAATTTATAATTATAACCAATTAGTTTATATATAGAGTAGAAATAACAATTTATAAGACATAGATATCATGATTAAGGATAATTACACGAAACTTGGCGTCAGACAGTGATGTAACCATTTCCTTCACGTACTTCATATGACAGGACAAGTCCAGTACCTACTTTAGTCTAGTATGTTTTTGACTGTTTAACTCATTACCTCATAGCCTGTTTCTAGTTTTGAAGATATGTGACCGCTTAAAGCAGACTGAAAGTAAAGCAGAATGCGCATTTAGGCGCATTCTGCTTTACTTTCAACCTGTTAGAATCAGGGACCTATATAAAACATGTATATAGGTCCCTGGTTAGAATTTAGAAAATATTTCTTATGATACATATCCATGATTGTAAAAATTGGATCTATTTTCTTTAGCGGAAAAATAAATGAAAGGCGTAAAAATGCGTATTTATGGGGGAATGGGTTTAGTTTGTTTTTGTAAATGCAAATAGATCTAGAATTGTAATATAACATAATTATAGTGTACTGTGTATACCCTTTAAGAGCCGTCTGATCTGAGTCTTCCCTGCATAGGACAAGTGTACTCTTTATGGGTACACTGTTTGCAATAAACGTATACATGTATGCGTTACGAGAATTCAAGAAGTGAATTAGACCCATGTAGATGTAGATTTAGTAAATCTCGAGTATTATTATTCCAGCACATTTTGCTCTCAATGATCGCATCGATGATTATTCACCGTATTACTCTCTTTTTACTTTTGTTCAACAGAATAGAACAGAATATGCATACATTATCATATATTTGAACAGAGCATAATATCAGATAATCACGAATGAATTATAACATATCACAAAGTGAAAATAACATTTAGTTCATTAGGCCTACAGGTTTGAGTTGAAACTGTAGTATTTTTAATATTTGAAGAATAAAAACAACAAAACACCCTATTTATCACATAAACGTGCTAAATATAGAGGGCCGTATAAATCGTATGGCCCACTGGGCATATATTTTATACTAATTTTCGAATCACCAAAATACTGTACTACTACGCCGACTGTAAATCAGTAAAGAGAATCTAGACAAACTTAGATCACCACTAGGTATTGAAACATTCCCAAGTGTCCTAGAAACATTATTCCGAGCAGTCCCGCAAATTCAGGCTGCAAATCAGGCTGCATAGAGCTCTAGTATTAAAAGTGATTCAGACTGTTTTTCAAATTCAGACGTTACAATGATAATGACGTCACGTTGCTCTAACGACGTTATTTTGAAAACGAAACTAGATTCTAAATGTCAACTGATCATATTCAGTCAATTACAGCAATTTTTAAATTAAATATTAATTTAAAATTGAATATGGTATCAGAGAAGTCTTTTCACAGCACATTAATGTTGATTTTCTTTATTTTAGTTTGATGTGTTTTTCATTACGGATGAATACAACCGAATAACGCCTATGACGAATCGTTTCCTAAGAGCCGAGGGCAAAAGTGAAAGTAAGACCGTTCGGATTTTCGTGTCATTTTGGTGTTTATGTGATAAATAGGATATCAAATTCGTGTGTGTTCAGTCGTGAATTTATTGAACTCGTTGGATAAAATGATATGTTGCTCGCCAAGGCTCGCAACATATGATTTTATCCAACTCGTTCAATAAATTCACGACTGAACACACACTCATTCAATATCCTCTATATATCACTTTAACTGCTCACAGAAATATCGTTGTGCTGGAAAAGACGTATACTAGTCTTCCTCGTTAAACGCGTGCGTACTAGAACTAAGTACTATACCCAGACAGTTTAGAGCGATATCAGACGCCGGGTTACCAAGTCTCACCACCGGGTTCCCACTTATTATGATACGTCGTCAAAATTATTATAAAGATGTCATTGCAGACCCTATTGCAGACTGTGTATTTTAGTAATGTTACTGCGTAAAGGTCTGTGATTTCTTTTCTTTTCATATTCACTGAGAAATAAGAACCTTTTTTATCCACTGTAGTTAGATACTGTGAACTCCAGTAGAGAAAGACCTTATATTTTCCCAATAAACGCGTTTACGCTAAAACTATTATTTCAATTATTTCAATTGCAAACAGTTTTGGAGCAAGATCCGGTAACCCGGCGTCGGATCAGGCACCAAACTGTTTGCCACTTAAATTAAGGGGGTAGGTACACCTTTGGAAAGTAATTACCAAATTCTTCAAACTTTGCATAACGACAGTACAAATAGTTTCTATGACAAAACTGGTGTAAAAAGTGGGGGTACCGGACTTTTCTTTTTCACAATTGGAGATTTTTCAAGGCTACCCCCCTAAAATTGAAGCTTAAATTCATAAAAACTCCTACATTTTTGTACTACGGTTTTTCAATCTTTATTTAAACAATCTATTTGTACAAAAAGTATCCTAATTTATATTACCATAGTAAGAATAAACCCTGAAAATAATGTTTTATCAAGATCCAAAATAAAAATGTTTGATTTCACTGGAAAGGAGTAAAATTTACCCCACCCACTTTTTTTATAATGGGAGAATAAGGCACAGTGAAAATTGCCCTACAACTTGTAGCAAACTAATTACCAAATTTTTTATTTGTTGTTTTTAGCCTTGCAAACAAAAAGTTTTAGAGAAATAGCAAATAAAAACACAGGGTCCCGGATCTTTTAAAAAAGATATAGATCATTTTATCTAAAAAATCCATTTTTTCTCATTTTTTCAATTTTTCGTGTATTTTTACCAAAAAATATTTTTTCAAAAAAATGTCATTTTATCTATTGAGTTATCTATAATTTATACTAAAACTGTACTAGAGCTACCATGAAAATTTTATGCTTATATTCTGAGAAATTGAAATGAAATCGGATGTAACAAAATGCAACCTACCTATGAAAACAGTGTATGCTGTAAACTACGAATAGGACATAAAACTTAAAAAGTCCCTTCCGGAACGAAAATCCAATATTTTATTACTGTATGCATTCACCAAAAATGAGTTCGTTTTTTTTGAAAATGAGTTCGTAAAATTTTTCGGAAATTTCATAATGCTCAAAAAGACAGGCCGACACCCTTAAGATAAATTGTTAAAAATGTCAAAAAGTTATAATTTTCTACATTTTAGGTAGACCCGCGGTTTTTGCCCCAAAAGAAATCCTACTGTGTCCGTGACGTTTTTTATTTTCGCTCTGCGATGGTCTGCAGGATGGCTCGTGTTTTATACATTTACCGAGTCGTAAGACGACGTTGACATTGGAACAGTCACATTCGTCTAATGTACAAATAATACGTAAACAAAAATGGCCGCTAATCAAAACACATAGTCAAACGAATAACAATAACTTGCTATCCTGACGATAACTTGAGGTCAAGAATTAAAATTTCTGCAGAAATTGAAGACATTAAACCGTAGGTATATATTGAAATATGAGTCAGTAATTATAGGCTCTATGCCATAGCTGTGATTATGATAAACTGAATGACATGAATGATGATGAGCTTCTTCTACGACGCTGTCAAGTTCATGGCTGTCAGGGAATATAGTATCGGTATGCCCCATCGGTATGAGATTACGATTTGACCCTTTCTTGGAGTTTCTTCCGTAGTAATATTGCAAATCAACTTAAAAGCAAATTGAAGCTAGACTTAAGAATGTGAAATTACCTGGACAACCCAGGTTGATTGAGGTGGGAAAATAGTAGGCCAATTATATAGCCCATCTATCTATGGATAATGCCGGACTGCGGTCACGGAACTATACAAGCCGGAACTGAACTCAGCGAAGTTGAAAAGATGAGCATCTTAGCTCTCGCGGTGGTTGAATTTTGCGAGACTATGTGTCACGTGACAACATCTTCACTTTTTGCCTGGTCCACCATTTCTCGGGTGAGAAATTACCGACTCTAGGGTATTTATTGACATTTTAGTGGATTTAAACAACTTTCTTTATATACTCCATGACACTGCTTTCGCGTATTTTATGGAGGTGCAGGTGAGCATCCGTGCCAAGGATAAAAGTTGGTAAAACAGCAGTGAATAGTAAAGACTTCAAAAAGTGTGATAGTGAAGAAACAAAGTGAGATAGATTTAGTGTACAAGGAGTCTAAAAATCAGGTTAAAAACACCATCCAAGGACCCTCAAGGAGCCCTTTTAGGAAGGACGGAGGGGTTCAGATAGCTTTTGAACACCTCAACGTCAGGTTGTAGAACGGCAACTGCTGGCATCTTGTTCCAAAGTACAACTGCGTGCGGAAAAAAGGAGTACTGATAGTATTTAAAGCCAGGGTGTACGAGTGTGTAGGACAGTGGATGCATATGGCGTGACATCCTCTCAGGACGCCCGAGATAGGAGGGTATGGGAACAGCAACATACCCGTATACAATTTTGTAAAACATCGTCAGTCGGCTTAAGTCACGTCGGTCTCTCACTCTCAGCGTATCCCAATTTAAGGAGTTTACTAGAGCTGTAACCGCTCCCGTACTATAGTTGACATAATCTGAACTTACCCATCTTGCAGCTTGCCTCTGTACCTTTTCTAACTTCTTGATATTTTCGTGTAATATCCGGTAACTACCGAGAAATATCGGTTTGCAGAATAAATTGTCATTTTAAATCCCAGAAACTGAGACTGCAGTTACCTTTTCGGATATTGTACCTTTCTAATTAAAAATGATCCAATTCTAAAAACATTCAAAACGTAACTGTTAACGACACAATCAGGTGTTTTAAGTAGAACGCGAGATGATCAATTAATCACACCGATATTTTTCGTAACTGAACCGGATTTTACTATTCGCCCTAGTTACTGCGGGATAGCTACTACTGCTAATTTTAGAACAAGGATTTCCCAACTGCGAGTTTTATTTAGATGCGGAAACAGTTTTGAGGTCTGAACAAACCACAGTACTTGGCGAACTGGGCAGGATTTTTAGCTTGAACATAATGATGTCCTTTTCTAAATGCGTGAATTTAAAAAAATCATCCTCAGATTTTAACTAGACCATTCGGGTTGGTAACTGCGAGGGATCACTAGACCGAACGTCGCCGTTACTAGTGAATGTCTATCGGATGTAGGCCAATGTCGAACCCTGTGACTACCGATAGACATTATCTTATCAAGACTCACAAAGTCTCGTTTGCGCCGCACGAGATTTGCGACATAGCTTGAGGCTGCAATTCCATAGGTGTATAATTCCGTGCACCTGTAAACGGACATGAGCTTGCAGTGCGGGTAGTTGAGGGTTCGATCCCCAGCCGGTTCAAACCAAAGACTTGAAAATTGATAGTTATGGCTTCCATTTTGGGTAACGGGTCAAATCAGCCAAAAAACAAACTAAATCGGCTCCTAAGTCAAATTGGACCAAGTCAAATCGACCAATTTTTTTAATTAGTGTCGAAGCAGGAAAACTGATTATGATAATTGCTTGGTTACAGTTTTGATCTTTACATACACATGTGTTATTTGTGTTACTTAAGTTATATTGATATATATCAGTGACAATTAAGTGAAAATGAAGAATAGAAAACAAACCAAAACAATGTCGTACGTTAATTGATTTAAAATAACAATAATGCAATGTCATTCAGAAATTTTGTAAATTGCAATTTAACGAAATAAGTCAACGAGGCTATGATAAAACAAGAAAGAAAACACGACAGCAAAAATACAGCAAAAGTGTATACAATACCATTTTTGATACAGGTCAGAAACAAATAATACATCCATAAGTTAAGTTAACCCCCTGATCTACAAAGATGTCATCTGTAAGTTGTCTGCTTTTAGAGTTTTTCTCAAAGTTTTCACATCAGATAAAAAGTTCGGATCCTATTCAGAAACCTAGTCAGAGTATTAGATAGATAGAAACCGCATTACGAAGAATAAGAATAAAAACTGTTGGCAAATAACCAGCGTACCTTGAATTACAGGTAAACATGCAGTGCATGAAATTCATTTTTGTAAATCAGCAAAAAATTTGTATCATATACATAATTTTTTTGCTGATTTACAAAAATGAATTTTATGATATTTGGATGATGTTTGGGGGATTGTAGATAAACACACCGTTTACTGTTGCTTGTGATTGTGAAGGGTCTGAGCCGGTTCTGCGGCTGCATTTGATTGCATCATATGTTAACAGTGCTCAATATTGTAAGCAAGATGGCTCATTGATCAGGGGAGCAAATGTTCAGTGGACTGAGCGGTCATTCGGACTGAAAGTAGACTATAACTTGGTATATATATTTTTTTAATAGTTATTAAAAGCAACTGACAACATTTAAAACAAAATTTAGCGTCTAATCAGGATCCCAAATGTGTTTGTAAAGTCTTGATATGCTACGATAATTTCAAATATATCTGGATACTGCATTCCATATCTATTAAATCAGGATCCAAACAATTTGACACTCTTATCAAGATTTTCTCTGTCCAAACATAAAAAAATAAATAATTTAATAAACCAATACATAAAATTCAGTTAATAAGGACATGTCCTCTATATCTACAACATTGGGCCGATTTGACCCGGCATATTATTGGTCCGATTTGACCCAGTGTCAGATCAAATTTGGACCCCCGTAAAAAATGGACCCGCGGGTCCATTTTTGATAGCGAAATATGGACCCCCCTGTAAATTTTGGACCCCCCCACCCATAAAAGTTGGTAATGCTTCTCCCTAATGCAAAATATTGATTATTATATATTACTCCTATCCTGAGGTTGTTATGCCCATATAAAAAAAAAAAATTAAAAAAATAAAAAAATAAAAATTTATTTCGGTTGGAGAGGGGGGTCCAAATTTGATGGCATCAAAATTGGACCCCTCTCCCTTTTCAACACCCAACCAAAAGTCATTTGATTTTCACATCAACTTTAATTCTTTTCAATTAGTTGTTTTGTTTAAGTAATGTTTTACTCCTATCCTGAGGTTACTATGCCTGCAAATTATTTCAGTTGGAGAGGGGGGTCCAAATTTGATGGCGTTAAAATTGGACCCCCCTCCCTTGAAAAAACCCAACCATAAGTCATTTGATATTCACATCAATTTTAATTCTTTTCCATAACTTGTTTTGTTTAAGTAATGTTTTACTCCTTACCTGAAGTTACTATGCCCTGCAAATTATTTTGGTTGGAGAAGGGGGGGATCCAAATTTGATGGCGTAAAAATTGGACCCCCCCTCTCTTTTCAACACCCAGCCATAAGTCATTGGATATTCACATCAACATTAATTCTTTTCAATTAGTTGTTTTGTTTAAGTAATGTTTTACTCCTTACCTGAAGTTACTATGCCCTGCAAATTATTTCAGTTGGAGAAAGGCGGGGGGGGTCCAAATTTGATGGCATCAAAATTGGACCCCTTCCCTTGTCAACTCCCAACCATCAAACCATAAGTCATTTGATTTGCACATCAACTTTAATTCTTTTCCATTAGTTGTTTTGTTTAAGTAATGTTTTACTCCTTTCCTGAAGCTACTATGCCCTGCAAATTATTTTGGTTGGAGAAGGGAGGGGGGGTCCAAATTTGATGGCGTAAAAATTGGACCCCCCTCCCTTTTCAACACCCAACCATAAGTCATTGGATTTTCACATCAACTTTAATTCTTTTCAATGAGTTGTTTTGTTTAAGTAATGTTTTACTCCTATCCTGAGGTTACTATGCGCTGAAAATTATTTCAGTTGGAGAGGGGGGGTCCAAATTTGATGGCGTTAAAATTGGACCCCCTCCCTTTTCAACACCCAACCATAAGTCATTTGATTTTCACATCAACTTTAATTCTTTTCAATTAATTGTTTTGTTTAAGTAATGTTTTACTCCTATCCTGAGGTTACTATGCCTGCAAATTATTTCAGTTGGAGAGGGGGGTCCAAATTTGATGGCGTTAAAATTGGACCCCCCTCCCTTGAAAAAACCCAACCATAAGTCATTTGATATTCACATCAATTTTAATTCTTTTCCATAACTTGTTTTGTTTAAGTAATGTTTTACTCCTTACCTGAAGTTACTATGCCCTGCAAATTATTTTGGTTGGAGAAGGGGGGGGGGGGGGGGGGGGTCCAAATTTTTTGGCGTAAAAATTGGACCCCCCCCCCCCCCCTCTCTTTTCAACACCCAGCCATAAGTCATTGGATATTCACATCAGCATTAATTCTTTTCAATTAGTTGTTTTGTTGGCCGGATTGAAAATGCGGTCTATAGATTGGAGAATGCCGTCCGTCCGTCTGTCTGTCTGTCTGTCCGTCCGTCCTCACTTTGGTTGACCTTTTTGTTAGTGTCAGTTTTAGCCAAAGCTTAAGTCCTACAGCAACCAAATTTGGCATGTACAGTTATAGTGAGGTCATCATCACATGCTGTGGGTAACAAGGTCACTGTGACCTAGATTTCACGGTCCAATGACTTTGAGAATTCTTGGTTAACCTTTTCGTTTGCGTCTTGGTTTACCTTTTTGTTAGTGTCAGTTTCAGTCAAAGTTTAAGTCCTACAGCAACCAAATTTGGCATGTACAGTTGTAGTGAGGTCATCATCACATGCCATGGGTAACTAGGTCACTGTGACCTAGATTTCAAGGTTGAATGACTTAGAGAATTCTTGGTTAACCTTTTCGTTTGCGTCTTGGTTTACCTTTTTGTTAGTGTCAGTTTTAGTCAAATTTAAGTCCTACAGCAACCAAATTTGGCATGTGCAGTTGTAGTGAGGTCATCATCACATGCCATGGGTAACTATATTATATAATATATATATATATATATATACAAAGCCAAAGTGCAGACAATCCGGCCATACCGACCTTGGCGGTTTCTCGTTTAAGTAATGTTTTACTCCTTACCTGAAGTTACTATGCCCTGCAAATTATTTCAGTTGGAGAAAGGGGGGGGGGGGGGGGGGGTCCAAATTTGATGGCATCAAAATTGGACCCCCTCCCTTGTCAACTCCCAACCATCAAACCATAAGTCATTTCATTTGCACATCAACTTTAATTCTTTTCCATTAGTTGTTTTGTTTAAGTAATGTTTTACTCCTTTCCTGAAGCTACTATGCCCTGCAAATTATTTTGGTTGGAGAAGGGAGGGGGGGGGGGGTTTCCAAATTAGATGGCGTAAAAATTGGACCCCCCTCCCTTTTCAACACCCAACCATAAGTCATTTGATTTTCACATCAACTTTAATTCTTTTCCATAACTTGTTTTGTTTAAGTAATGTTTTACTCCTATCCTGAGGTTACTATGCGCTGAAAATTATTTCAGTTGGAGAGGGGGGTCCAAATTTGATGGCGTTAAAATTGGACCCCCCCTCCCTTGTCAATACCCAACCATAAGTCATTTGATATTCACATAATTTTTAATTCTTTTCCATAACTTGTTTTGTTTAAGTAATGTTTTACTCCTAACCTGAAGTTACTATGCGCTGAAAATTATTTCAGTTGGAGAAAGGGGGGGGGGGGGGGGTCCAAATTTGATGGCATCAAAATTGGACCCCCCTCCCTTGTCAACTCCCAACCATCAAACCATAAGTCATTTGATATTCACATCAACTTTAATTCTTTTCCATTAGATGTTTTTTTAAGTAATGTTTTACTCCTTTCCTGAAGTTACTATGCCCTGCAAATTATTTCAGTTGGAGAAAGGGGGGGGGGGGTCCAAATTTGATGGCGTAAAAATTGGACCCCCCCTCCCTTTTCAACACCTAACCATAAGTCATTTGATTTGCACATCAACTTTAATTCTTTTCCATTAGTTGTTTTGTTTAACCCTTAGCCCGCCAAATAAATTGCCGTCTGCTATATTTCTCGTCTGCTACAAGTTTCGAAGTTGCTCAAAATTGCTGAAAATGTTGTCCGAGTGTCAAACAGCTTGGATCTGGATGAGACGCCGAGTTACTCGGCGTCTCATCCGGATCCAAGCTGTTTGCATATGGAGCTATAGTCGTGAGTGGCAGGCTAAGGGTTATGTAATGTTTTACTCCTATTCTGAGGTTACTATGTGCTGCAAATTATTTCAGTAGGAGAGGGGGGTCCAAATTTGATGGCGTTAAAATTGGACCCCCCTCCCTTTTCAACACCCAACCATAAGTCATTTGATTTTTACATCAACTTTTATTCTTTTCAATTAGTTATTTTGTTTAAGTAATGTTTTACTCCTATCCTGAGGTTACTATGCGCTGCAAATTATTTCAGTTGGAGAGGGGGTCCAAATTTGATGGCGTTAAAATTGGACCCCCCCTCCCTTGTCAACACCCAACCATAAGTCATTTGATATTCACATCAACATTAATTCTTTTCCATTAGTTCACATAGGACACATAAAATATTTCCTATACAGTAAATGTTTGTGACTGTATAAAATGGAACTACTTTCTTCAGTGGAAGAATAAATTATGGGCGTAAAAAGGCATATTTATGGGGTAATGGGTTAAACTACCATCTTCTAGGATACATTAAATATTTCCTATACAGTAAATGTTTGTGACTGTATAAAATGGAATTATTTTCTTCAATGTAGGAATACATTGAACAAAATGGAACTACTTTCTTCAGTGGAAGAATAAATTAAGGGTGTAAAAAGGCATATTTATGGGGTAATGGGTTAAGCTACCATCTTCTAGGACACATAAAATATTTCCTATACAGTAAATGTTTGTGACTGTATAAAATGGAATTATTTTCTTCAATGTAGGAATACATTGTACAAAAAGGAACTACTTTCTTCTGTGGAAGAATAAATTAAGTGTGTAAAAGGGCATATTTATGGGGTAATGGGTTAAGCTACCATCTTCTAGAATACATAAAATATTTCCTACAGTACCGGTAAATGTTTGTGACTGTATAAAATGGATTTCTTTTCTTCAATGTAGGAATACATTTAAGATGTTAAAAGGCATATTTATTGGGTAATGGGTTAAAATATTCATTGGTTTCTTGCAATTAACTTTTTATTACGTTTTTTTACCATTCTAAATTTTTACATGGGGGGTCCATTTTTTACAGGGGGTGTCCAAATTTGATAGCGAAAATTGGACCCGGGGGTCCATATTTCGCTATCAAAATTGGACCTGGGTCCATTTTTTACGGGGGTCCAATTTTGATATGACACCGGGCTGATTTGACCCGGATTCCCCTCCTCGGGGCTCAGGATTTCAGGTTGTCATTATGACTGGTTTGTCAGTGTCAGGACAAAGTGACTGGCCGGAAACAGTCCCAAGGTGCACCTCAAAAGTGCCCCTTCTCATAATCATCAATCTTGATGAAGAGAAGTATTCATAAAAAGAAGATGTCTATAATAATAAATATGGATAAAAACTAGAGCTGGCCTGTCATTGATAGGAATGATATCGATGTATCGCCAATATTTGTTTATCGATACACATTTTCAGAGTATCGATACAATGGAAAATAAAAAAGACCAGGAATATGCTGATGAAAAAGTCCCTTTTCTGAATCGACACTGCTAGCTTTTGCACATACACTCATAGTTAAAAAATTAGTTTATTGTGTATTCATATATAAAAGTTAATTTTTCATGTATAGATATTGAGAATTGGCTGAATGTTCATTTACAGGTACATGGTAATAAGTATGGTAAATAATTGATTAAACAGTCAATTCAAATAAGAAATAAGTTCCAATAACCTGTCTCTTGAGTCATTTGAATTTTGCTCAATTTTGTATCAATATATCGTGATAATCGTCAATATTTGTATCCCGATATTTCCATATCGTCAATATGCCGTTTGCTGAATCGATGACAGCTCTAATAAAATCTTTGAAGAAAAGGCTTGTAATGCATAAAAAGGGTATTTTTGTAGAAGTTTAGAAACTTATTTACACATGCAGTAAGTTAACTCTTTCCTCCCTGAAACTTTAAATGGAAAATTCCAGTTTCCAGTTTAGTATTGTCCATTTCTGAATTTTAAGGGTTGTTTTTGTCAATGTTTGGCATTGTGACAAACAGTGAAGAACCTGATCAGAGGGCTCCTTTCGGAGCCCTCTGATCAGGGTCTTCACTGTTTGCATAGGACAAGTGTACTATTCACATGTACACTGTTTGAAAAGCAAGCCTATATGCGGGACTAGGGTTCAAAGAGTTTACTAAATATTTTACTTCCTTTCAGATGGAATAAAGTTTTGTAGAGTTAGACAAAAATCCTGGAAGTGTCACCATGGGTTATCAAAGAGGTTACAGATTAATGTTCTTTTGCATTATGGCCTATGTGAGTCTGACCTGGTCTTCATCAACTGATGCGCCAAGGGTGTCATTGAAGGCTAACCGGGATATTTTGAAATCAACAGCCGAGAGTTTGAAGCCTCAGCAGATCCACATCAGTCTTGGAAAAACCTCAAAAGACATGACCATAATGTGGGCTACAAGAGCACATGATTTGTCAATAGTGGAATACCATACCGGGGACAGGCAAACCAGTAAAAAGGCAGAGGGTGAAACCATTAAACTGGACTCAACAAATGAGGATGGTACGAAATATCTTCACAGAGTATGCCTCACTGGTCTGGAGCCAGAAACCAAATACTTCTATCATGTTAGAGGTGAGTATGCAGAACACTGCAGATCCAAGCTTATATAGCTTTTGAGTTGAGTCTAAAGTCGTTAATAAGCATTTGATTTGTCAGATTTGAGCTTAGAACAAACTCAGACTCAACTCAAATGCTTAATAACCTTGGACCTCAGTCTAAAGACCCTAAACCTCCCTAAACCACTTAAAATCAACCATAGCTACTTTAATTCCAAATATCTAATAATAAAAAAAATGAAATAAAACTAATAGTACTTTTTATTATTTTAGCTTAATTTCTCCATTCATAAGCTTGATGCTTATAAATGGGGAAATTAAGCTAAAATAATATAAAGTACTATACATGTAATAGAATAAAATTAACAAGGTTTTTCATTCAAGGAGAGTAATTCGAACAAAACTTAAGATGGCTAAAGCAGTAACTACTATATATTATTGAGCAATTACCCCGTAGCCTGTTTCTAGCTTTGAAGACATATCCACTTAAATTTAGTTGAAAGTAAAGCAGAATGCGCCTTAAGACACATTCTGTTTTGCTTTCAGCCAGACTGCCTACTTTAAGCTACCATCTGCTTGAATACAGAAAAAAATTATTTGGATAGATATTCATAACTGTATATATTTTCTACAGGTGAGAGTGCCGATACCTTCAGCGACCAATACAGTTTTACTGTGCCACCAGTTTCAGCGGGAAAAGCCCACACTTACATGGTGTTTGGAGACTTGGGAACAGTTTCACGTGACATGAAGTTCCTTCTTCAGGAAGCTTTGAATGAAAAATATGAAGCAATATTTCACGTTGGTGATATAGCATATGACTTGAATAGAGGTCGTGGGCAAGTTGGGGATACATTCCTGAAACAAATTGAGAAAGTAGCAGCTAGAATTCCCTACATGACCGCACCAGGTGACCACGAACGGTTTGATAATTTTCTGCACTACAGATATAGATTTTCCATGCCCGATCTTCCATGGCCAATGCCAATTGATCACCTATGGTACAGCATTAATATTGGACCAATACACTTCATCATATACTCTACAGAGGTGTTCTTCTATGATGAGGTTAACATTGAACCAATGCTAGACTGGCTTAAAATGGACCTTAGCATAGCCAATTCCCAGAGATCTGCTAGGCCTTGGATAATTGCCATGGGGCACAAACCCATGTATTGTTCTGTTGATGACTTCCGTGAGGACTGTAAAAGAGACAAGTCGTTAGTGCGTACCAATTTAGAGGACCTTTTCTATGTTGGGGGTGTAGATTTAGTGATATCAGGACACCAACACTACTATGAGCGATCATGGCCTGTTTACAACAAGCGAGCATTGCAGTACAACTACAAAGAACCAGCTGGCCCAGTTCATCTCACACTGGGCACACTTGGGGCTGTCTATATCAGTGACTCAAGTTCTAACACAGGAGGACAGTGGTCAGCTTTCTCTCTGTCCGAAGGCAAAGAGTCATTTGGAAAGCTGAAAGTTTATAATGCTACACATTTGTACTGGGAGGTCAGACAGTGCTCAAACAACAAAATGTTGGACAAAATGTGGCTCATTCAACCATTCCATAGACCCTTTACCCAGCCCCGAATATTCCTGCCTAATCCTTTAGGGGAAGCAGGGGAACAGTGGCTACAGCAGCATACCTCGACCTCATTTGGCTTGGAATCTTTCCTCGGCTTAAATGGGGGACATTATGGTGACGACTACCAGACTAAAGCTACATGTCTCGTCTTTGTTTTCATAATATGCGTGCTTATGCTAGTGGCGCGTAAAAAAGTGCTTAATTTTATCAGGATTTGTTGTATTAAAAAGGAGCCTTGTAAGAAATTAAATGCGGTGGCTACAAATGGTGCTTCGAATGTTTAGGAAACTGTTAACCCATTACTCCATTGATAATCATACACATTTTAACGCCTTTGATTGTTTTCTTCACTAAAGAAAAGAGTTAAAATTTATGTATTCATGAATATGTTTCATAAGAAATATTTCATACATCCTAGCAGATAAGAGTAGCTTAAAGCAGGCTGAAAGTAAAGCAGAATGCGCCTTAAGGCACATTCTGCTTTACTTTCTACCTGCTTTAACTGGTCACCTATGTTCAATACTAGAACCATGCAATGGAGTAAAGGGTTAAATGTGAGAACTACTCTAAATAAACAACAGTCGAACTTCAATATCTCGAACTCTGTTAAGTAGAACAGACCCGTATTTCAAAGTTAAAACGCGACTTTGTCGCGTTTTAACTTTGAAACACGGGTATGTTAACCTAAACAGAGCTTGAAATAAGACAAATTCATGTTTCAAAATATCGGATATTTCGAATTAAGCGAGTTCGAGATATCGAAGTTTGACTGTATGTATTTCAACCTTTTCCTCCAAAGAAACTCTATTTCAGCACATTAACTTCTATAATGCTCTGTTAGTAGAGTCACAGGAAACTTTTTCTGCATCCGAACAGGAAGACACTTAAAACAGGCTGAAAGTAAAGCATAAAACTCCTAAAGGAGCTTTCTGCTTTACTAGCAGCCTGCTTTAAGCAACTGTATGAAACGCTGAAAACAAACTAAGGGGGAAAGGGTTAAGACGCAGTCACACTACAACATTTTAGCCAACATATGCCAAACGTATAAAATAACTGCTGAAAACATTGGCGTAGGTCGGGTAAGGTATGATTACATTTTGTATAAGTTAACAGCACATTGGTATCCACTAACATACGCTGGCATACATTGTTGTACGGTAACGCTGTGTTTGTAGAAAAAATGTGTGCATGCACAAAAAATCTCAACATATGCCTGGTTTATAATCATATGTTACGCATACTTTCTGTATACGCTTTTTTCATTGCAAGTAAATTATGCGATCGTTCACACATGTTACATGTAAATAACTTCAATTTAAATAAGCCATTATTTTTTACGTTTTGTATTTATAAGTTAACAGCACATTGGTATACGCTATAAGTTATAAATTGGTAAAGAGTGCATGGTCATCATTACAGACTTCTACTATAAATGCTCCCAAACTTGGAAAACCATTGACAGGTCCAGGACTGCTATTTCTCCAGATTTTTTCCTAAATCTTCGTTAGCTTAAAGTAGGCTGAAAGTAAAACAGAATGCTCCTTAAGGCGCATTCTGCTTTGCTTAGAGCCTGCTTTAAGTAGTTATGTGTCAACAAAAATGGAAACAGGCGATGGGGGTAACGGTATGATTCCTAAAATCGCAAATTTGGAAATCTTAGGATTTTTCATGTCTACTTATGGCAGCCCTGCAGGTCTGTGTATGCCAGTCAGAGTGTTTCAAAGAATTTAGATAAATTTCTTGTACGTCTACGTAGGTTGTGGAAATCGTTGTAGTGTAACTGCATCGGTAAAAGGGGTGTCAATACATACAGTGGAGAAACTGTTATTCTTTTCCAATAAACCCGTTTACGCTAAAACTAATATTTCCATTTCAAACAGTTTGGAGCCAGATCAGACGCCGGGTAACCCGGTAACCCGGCGTCTGATCAGGCTCCAAACTGTTTGCTACCAAGATAAAAAATAATTATCAGAATTGTCCAAAAAATGTACTTGTCTACGTTTTAGTGTTTTGCGTTTGCATTCGTTTCATTTAAATGGGAAAGAATAACAGATTCTCCACTGTATTATGGGTTACATGTAAATTAAAAGTAGATTTCACAGTGTACATTATCATAATTATGCTTCTATTAACATGTTATACGTAATGTTATTTTTCAATTGCAAATGATATTGTTATGGACGTCTAACAGTTGGGATCCTGATGATGATCAGATGCCTACTTGCCTGGTGTTAGATCTGGATCCTAACTCGCTGTTTTCAAATGCAAGTGAAATAGACATAGACAGTGATAGAGTTAACTCTTTCAACACTTAGTAACTTTAATGGGTTATTATGTTTCCTTGTGATCCCTTTAGTGACCAAAACATGGACAAGTCTAAATTGGAATTCTAGGTAGTTTAATATAAACTGCTTTAAATTAGCTAACAGTGTAGAGTAGACCCTAATCAGACTATTCAGAATGTTCCTATAGGAGCTCTCTGATCTTGGTTGAAAATTTAATAAGTATATTTTAAACAGGTCTGTTGTGTTGAAAGATTTAATTTTCTTCTTGATGACAGACAGTAGATTTAATTATGTACCATAAGCACCAATATATTCAATGTGAAACAGTGAAAGTTTAGAGAAATGGAGAACTTTCCTGAGTATACCAATCATAAAAAATCAGGCAGGTTTTCAGTTAATGTTGTAAGTCAGTAGTTTAACCCATTACCCCATTTTGCCTTTAATTTATTCCTCTACTGAAGAAAATAGTTTCAATTTATACAGTCCAAGAGTATGTACCATAAGAAATATTTTCTTTATCCTAGCAGATTATAGTTTAAAGCAGGTTGAAAGTAAAGCAGAATGTGCCTTAAGGCACATTCTGCTTTACTTTCAAACTGCTTTAAGAAGTGACTTATCGTCAATACTAGAAAAAAGGCTATGGGGTAATTGGTTAACCTTTCTACTACTGAATATTCATATTTATTTCATGCTTCCCGGTGGTACACTGTTGCAATGGGTGTAATTATTAGTGAAAGTATCATTTTGATAACCCAGGTGTTGCTCCTATTATGTGTTTTCCTGTAGGGCTCCCCAAGAATCGTACAGTAGAACCTCTGTATTACGACCACAAAGGAGAAGGCTAATCAATTCAATTAAATACATGTGACAGCTTAAAGCAAGATGAAAGTAAAATAGGAGCTTTCTGTTTTACCTTCACCTTGCTTGAAGCAGTCACCTGTCTTAAACCTAAATGGTTAACACAATTTTGTGGTCGTAATAGAGAGATTTTACTGTAGTTTCTCACCGTCACGTGTTATCATGTAAATCCAACATCCTGATTTGTTGAGAACCACTAAATGGAAGTAAATGAATCCTAGGTCGGAAGTGACATTTGAATTGAGCATATTGTATCCTATACCTTTTCAAATAGGGATAACAAAATTGGTGTATGAATACATCTATTGTAGACACGTCACAGAGTGTGGTGTACGGGTCACAGTAGCGTTGAACTTCTTAGACCAAATTTTGTAGAAAAAGATTGTCCTAAGCATTTTCTTATAATTTTTCAGCTGAGGAGTAAGGATAGCAAAATTGGGTTATGAACTTATGAGTACAATATATTACATCTTTGAACGAAGGAGTGACACATACTGATTCAAGGTCACTGTGACCTTGACCTTGGACCTGATTTTGTAGAAAAAGCTTGTCTGGAGCTTATCTTCTGTAGCTTATTAGCTAGGGATAGCAAATTTACTTTGCATGTGTACTGTATATCTTAGGATAACAGAGTGTCACATACCATCTTCCAATGTTGTAGTTTGCATACAATAACAAAAGGCATTTTTAGCTCGACTATTCGAAGAATATGGAGGGCTATTACAGTCGCCCTGGCGTCGGCGTCGCCTTTGCACTGGTTAAGGTTTTTTGTGCAACCTACAAATAAGCTTGTATTTCTACAACCAATACTTGCATTGCATTATAACTTCACCACAGCCTCCCCGCTACTGCAGCAAATCATGGCTGGTAACTCTGGTTTGGATTTTGTGTGAGTTATGGCCCTTGATGGACTTAGGAATTTTGGTTAAGGTTTTTTGTGCAACCTAGAAATAAGCTTATATCTCTGCAGCTGCTGCTTGTATGGGATTATAACTTCACCACAACCTTGCTACTAGTGAAGTCAATCAAGGCAGGTAACTCAAGTTTGCATTTAGTGTGAGTTGTAGCCCTTGATGGACTTAGATATTTTGGTTAAGGTTTTTTGTGCAACCTAGAAATAAGCTTATATCTCTGCAACTGCTGCTTGTATCGCATTATAACTAAAAAAATTACTTCACCACAGCGTCCCCACTACTGCAGCAAATTATGGCTGGTAACTCTGGTTTGGATTTTGTGTGAGTTATGGCCCTTGATGGACTTAGAAATTTTGGTTAATGTTTTTAGCTCACATGAGCTAGCTCAGGGTGAGCTTTTGCAATCCTTGAATGTCCGGCGTCCGTCGTCCGTCGTGCGTCGTCAACAATTTTAGTGTTTACACTCTAGAGGCCACAATATTTATCCAATCTTTCCTAAACTTGCTCACATTGTATATTACTATAAGAGTTCGGATGAGTTTGATTATGGTTGAAATCGGAATAATAGGGAAAGAGTTATCTACCTTTGAATTGCTGAAAATGGCCATTTTTAACAGTGTTTACACTCTAGAGGCCACAATATTTACCCAATCTTTCTCAAGCTTGCTCACATTGTATATTACTATAAGAGTTCGGATGAGTTTGATTATGGTTGAAATCGGAATAATAGGTCAAGAGTTATCTACCTTTGAATTGCTGAAAATGCCATATTTAACAGTGTTTACACCCTAGAGGCCACAATATTTACCCAATCTTTCTCAAACTTGCTCACATTGTATATTACCATAAGAGTTCGGATGAGTATGATTTTGGTTGAAATCGGACCTATAGGTCAAGAGTTATCTACCTTTGAATTGCTGAAAATGCCATATTTAACAGTGTTTACACTCTAGAGGCCACAATTTTTATCTAATCTTTATCAAACTTGCTCAGATTGTATATGACTATAAGAGTTCGGATGAGTTTAATTATGGTTGAAATCGAGCCAATAGGTCAAGAGTAATCTACCTTTGAGTTGCTGAAAATGCCATATTTAAGGGTGTTTACACTCTAGAGGCCACATTTTTTATCCAATCTTTCTCAAACTTGCTCAGATTGTATATGACCATAAGAGTTCGAATAAATGTAATTATGGTAGAAATCGGACCAATATGTCAAGAGTTATCTGCCCTTGAATTGCTGAAAACGCCATTTCTAACAGCGTTTACACTCTTGCAACTACAGTTTTCAATGGATTTTAATTATACTTGCACACAAAGTATATAGCTATAAGTTCTCGAAGGAGTGCAATTATTGTTGAAATCTAATCATTGTGGCAATAGTTATCTGCCCTTGATATACTTTGAAATGATAGAAAAGGCTTCATTTCAGTATTGTTTAGGCTCTTAAGTTACCTGCCCTTGATGTACTCTATACTATACTAGAATTATGAGGTTGTATTCCAAAATTGTTTACATGCTATACTACAAATTTGAATGGATTTAGATAAAACGGGTGAAATAGAAAGGTAAAGCTATCAGACTTAATAACAACAGGTGAGCGATATCCGGGCCTTCAGGCCCTCTTGTTTGTGCAACCTAGAAATAAGCTTGCTGCTTGTATGGGATTATAACTTCACCACAACCTTGCCACTAAGGCAGGTAGTAACTCTAGTTTGCATTTAGTGTGAGTTATGGCCCTTGATGGACTTTGAAATTTTGGTTAAGGTTTTTGTAAACGAAAAAAACCTGGAATAGTCAAGCATGCCATCTTGCGATGGCTCTGGTAGAGTTGATAAACACTTTGGGGGCATTTGTCACTAGGGACACACTTCTTGTTTTACAGTGAATATCAAAATGATAAACAGTGATACCCTGATCAGAGAGCTCCTGCCTTCTGATCTGGGTCAACACTGTTTGCATAGGATAATTTTGTCTCCACATGTACAGTATAATGTTTGAAAAGGATGAGTAAACTCATCACTGGGGTTGACTGGGTTAATCGAGTTTTAATCCATATATTATATTATATATATTGTAAATAATCAGCCATTTGATAAGTGCTTTGTTTCATTGATTAATTGTCTGCTATGTCTGGATTATTCAATAACATTAGATGAAGAATAGGCATACCAAAATATCATGAAATAACATTAGATAGAATGAGCATACCTGCATCTCATTAAATAATATTAGATGGAAAATGGGCATACATGTGCATCATTTATTAATATTACATAACATTAGATGGGAAATGGGTATTCCAGTACCTCATGAAATAACATTAGACGGAATGAGCATACCTGTATCTCATTAAATAATATTAGATGGAAAATGGACATACTAGTATTTCATTAGATAACAGATAATTAAATAAAATTAGATTGATCATGGACTTAATGGTATCTCATCGAATATCATGAGATAGAAAATGAACATACTGGTATTTCATTAGATAACATATCATTAAATACCATAAGATGGAAAATGGACATACTGGTATTTCATTAGATAACAGATCATTAAATAACATTAGATCATTAAATGATACTGGATTGAGAATGTGCAAACAAGTATTTCATTAACTAACATTAGATGGAGACTGTACATACCAATACCTCATTTAATGACATTAGATGGAGTAGGCATACTGGTATCTCATTAAATAACATTCATGGAGAATGGGCATACATGTACGTGTATAACTATACCTCATTTTTGGTGTTTTGCTTTCAGCTTTCAGGAATACTGTCAGAATTGTATTAAACAACCACACTTGGAGTCATTATGTCAAATGGCAGCTTATGCAAGGACATGAGTTTGCAAAAAGTTCATATGAGAATTTTGTACATTATTTGTTCTGCATTAAAGGGGCATTTGTCATTGAAGATGAGCAGGCTTCTTCATTTGGTGGTTACTTAATACAAGTTTAACTTATGTACAATTGTGCAGTAAAACCTCTGTATTACGTCCACTAAATTGTGTTTATAGTTAGGTGTTTATGACAGGTGACAGCTTAAACCAAGGTAACAGTACAACAAAGAGCTTTCTGTTTTACTGTTACCTTGTTTTAAGCTGTCACCTGTCATTTATCCAATCAGTTAGCCTTCATTTTAGTGATCGTAATTGAGAGGTTTTAGGTGTACAAGTTTGACTGTGCATATTTAGATGCCAATGTAGAATGTGATACTCTTTTGTTGTAAATAAAATATTTAGGTTGGTATGTATCTGTTCATGAAAGTCTATTTTTTAATAAAATATTCTATACGATGGTTTGGTTCTGTTGTTTGACTTTTGTAATTACAGTACATGTACTTTGTATATGTTATATACATTTTATGTAATTATAGATTATGTGGATTTAAAGACATTATACATGGTTAAAGTCCCCAAACAATGTTGACTGGAGCTGCAAAGAATGGCATTGTACATCATTACATTGCTTTTAATAGACGTAAATCCTTTTGATAACAACAACAACACTACATGATTAACCCATTGAACCTTAACAATGTGTATGCTTGTCCTTTACAAACAATGTTTACAGTACTCCTGATAAGGGGAGAATTTAAATATAAAATATTTATTTCTGCATTAAACCCTATGGTGTCAGTCAATACTCATTTGAATTGTCTCTTCGCAACGATTCCAATGAGTACCTGTTACAACACTAGGATTTGATGCTGAAATGAGTGAGAGAATGTCAAGTTTGTTCAGTTACTCCCTCGTATCTGCAGCCTTGAATATACATTTGAAGAGTACACTAAAGTATTCTCCTATGCAAACAAAAGATACCCTGATCATAGGGCTTGTAAAAAAGCCATCTGATTAGCGATGCCCTGTTTGTCATTTTGCACATATTGTAAAAAGAAACCTAAAAATTAAAACTGGATCATACATAATTCATTTGAAGTTTCAGGGTTCAATGAGTTGATGATACAATGAACAAATTGTCAGGGTGGATAAGACAAAAATAGACGCTACCAGAGCAACAGATAAGGATAGTTTTTCAAAAACTAAAATCTTTATTTCAGAATTAAACCCTATGGTGTCACTACTCATTAGAATCGTCTCTTCGAGACGATTCTAATGAGTAGTAACACCATAGGATTTGGTGCTGAATAAGTGAGAAAATGTTAGATTTGTTGAAATAACTACCTCTTATCTGGAGCCCTGAGCTACAGTGCTCCCTCCCTACAACGCCCCTCTGAACAACAATGATGGTCACTGTTCACATGTATGTCTAATGCTATTGGCTGCTTAAAATTATATTTTTTCTCAAAGTTTAGCATTAGACTTTTTGACAAAAAAACATAAAGACGAAGGACAAACAGTTTGAATCCAGATCAGATGCTGCGTCACACGCTATTGTCTGCTTACCATTATATTGTTTCTCAAAGTTTAGTATTATACTTTTTGACAAAAAACCCATAAAAAACAAGTGACAAACATTTTGAATCCAGATCAGACACGCGGTGTCTGATCTGGTTTCATACTGTTTGCAAATGTACTCTTAGGGTATTAATTTGCCCTCCCTATAACAATTCCCTCCGAACAACACACACAATCTTTGTCTCCTATTGGGTGTTGTGGTAGAGAAGGAACACTGTAATACAAAATGCTAGGCGGATCCTTTGTTCCATATCTGTACAGTCAGCATTGTACAGCACTGATACATGGCCTGATTTGAATATTAATTCCCTCACTTCTGTAACCTTTGATTGACACTTTCAATTTCCAAACAGGTCCAATAATGACTATTAACCAATTACCAAATAAAATAAACATTTTATGCCTCTAATTTATTCCTCCATTATTGAAAATAGTTCAAACTTATTCTGTCATGAATATGTGCCAAATAATTATTTTCTATAATCTATCAGATGGTAGCATAAAGCAGGCTGAAAGTAAAGCAGAATGTGCTTTAAGGCACATTCTGTTTACTTTCAACATGCTTTAAATGAGTGTCTGTCTTCAAAAATGCAAACAAGCTATGGGGTAATGAGATGAGTTGATGGTTGTTTTATAGATGCATTATATTGCAAAATGACAAACAGTGTAGACCCTGAACAGGAACCATCTGATCAGGATCAACACTGTTGCATTTGGCAATTGAATTTTTCACACGGTTACACTGTTTGTAAATGACGAGCGTTAGGGCACATGTATATATCACGTGACAGACAATACTAGCTAAAACAACTGACAGAGTATTCGCATTGGGCCTATTAAATAGACCTAATAGACTTAGTGCCAATATAGGGCAACAGTTAATTAATCAAAGCAGTTAGCAAATACCTAATTAGCAACAGTAAAGAGGAAATCCTCTCCTTTCCAAGCTTCTATAAACCCTTCTAAGGATTTCGTCACGTGATCCTTTATCCGTGACTGAATAAATGTTTTAATTAACCCAATGAGCCCTAGCAACGAATATACTCGCCATTGACAAACAGTGTACCTGAGAAGAGTGCTATTGCAAACAGTGTAGAACCAAGTGTGAGGGTTCCTGAAGGAATCCTCTGGCCAGGGTCTGCAATATTTGTCATTTTGTAATAAATTGTTTAAACACCAACCTTGATCGTAAAAAAGGACTAGACTTAATTGAAAACTAGAAATTCAGGAGTGAATGAGTTAACCTTACCCGGTGACTTCTAAGCGTGGATACAATGACAATATTTTGGATCCAAATCAATTACATGCACAAGTAATTGGGCGATTGATCAGTATCAACCAGTGATCCGTATCGGCAATTTCGTCAGAAGTTTTATAGATTGCAAATTTAACCCTTTATACTCATAGCCTGTTTCTAGTATATAGGATAAATAACTGCTTAAAGCAGGTTTGAAGTAATATAATACATGTATATGCATTAAGGCGCATTCTGCTTCGCTCTCATCTGCTTTAAGCTACCATCTGGTAGAATAAAGTAAGTATTTCTTATGATACATATTCATTACTGTATACATTGGAATTTAGTCAGTGGAGGACTAAATAAATGTGTATCTATGGAATGAAGGGTTACAGCAATGATTAGTTCAGTAAAGAAATCGATGGCCATCGATTGCGAGTTGGCTACCGGTCTGAAATCTTGCTCCAAACTGTTTGCAATGAAAATAATAGTTTAAGCGTAACCGGGGTTATTTGGAAATAAAACGTTTTCTTTACTTTACTCTGCACGCTGCACACGGGGCACAAATTGCTAACCTAAACAGCGAACACTGGTAACTGAACACGCTGCAGATTATTATCATGGCAGCGGAAGGATCATGCATCTTTTAGACAAAATTTCCACCATTTAAACCAGGATAATGTAACGGTATTTAAAGTGAATTTAATTCAGATGTCATCAAACACGAAGGATTCGTGAGAACAACCCCGGGCATTGCCTGATTAAATACTACAGAATGGCGAAAACACTACTATTTACTGCCTAAATGAAACTACAGTAGTCAGAAATGGTGTTATGGACATCAGGTTCTCGCCTGTTTTAAAGTCAATGCACAGTTCTTGGTCAATCTTCGCCAAACCTGCAAATACCCATTGTACTCGGTGTAAATTCAAGGTGCCCCAGTGAAGGCGTTTAACATAATTGAGCCGTACCATGACAAAACCTGCCTTATTGAACTGCAACATTCTACAGAAAATGTTGTCATCACATGCTCTTTATCTGAGTTGGGTCTACACTGCCAAATACTAAATATAATACAGCTATTTAAAATGCTTTAGATGCATATTGGTGTCAAACAGTGTAGATAAAGACCAGCCACCGCAATAAGGCATGTTTTGTCACGGCACGACTCAGATTATATATATTTATAAAAGGACTTAACCCTTCTCCTGCTGTATTATCGTCTATTTTGAAAATATTGTAAATACTCTTGATATACACGGATAAGCTCGATAACACTGGGAGGCATATAATAAAGTCTATTCCATTTTAAAATATTTGGTTTGGGCTTCCACAATACAGTGGAGAAAACGTTATTCTTTCCCAATAAACGCGTTTACGCTAAATCTATTATTAATTTAACAAATAGTTTAGAGCCAGACCAGACGCCGGGTAACCCGGTGTCTGATCAGGCTCCAAACTGTTTGCCACTCAGATTAACATGAAATGTCAGAATTGTCTAAAATTTGTACTTTTCTACGTTTTAGTCCTGTGCATTTAGGTTTCGTTTGCGTTTTTAAAAACGGGAAAGAATAACGTTTTCTCCACTGTACATATACAATATATTGCAAAATAAACCCACAGAGAAGATCCTCTACTAGACAGCTCCTTCTATTTAGGTTCTGCACTTTGTGCATAGTATAAAGATTACTCTTCATAAATGTAGATACATGTACACTGCTTGTATATGGCGTGTATACTCGTTACTAGGGTTCATAGGACTATGTCTACTGGAATCAGTCATGCTCTCAGAAATGTTTTCTAAAAACGGGATTGTCTGTATATTTTGGGTTTATTTTTAGGATTGACACATAAAGCTACACAAAAGGGTCAACATGTATTGGATATCTCCGCCATGTTTAAATACATCAAGAAACCATTGTACCGTAAAGCAAAATTGCGTATATTTCAATTATGGTCATATGAAATGGAGGGACTGTCTCAAAAGCATTTGTACACATATATTGTCCGATAGCTAACTACCTTGATACTAGGCCTAACTATAAAGACGTATACGCTTTCGTTAACATATTTAGCCCTAACGTTGCATATACTCATCTTTTACAAATAGTGTACCTGTCAAGAATGCACTTATCTTGTGCAAATAGTGTAGAATAGGGGGTGTAACATAATCGCAATACGGTATACATATTAATTATTTTATTAAATCTGATATTAATTATTATTTATCGTTATATTGCAATATGCCTCTTAGCAATACGTATTGCAATACGGCTTTTTTTTATACTATTTGTTTTCAAGGCTAATTTCTATCAACTTTTTATACTAACAAGTTGCCACAATATATTGCAAGACGGTTCCTCTGTCTTGCAATATATTAAAATTCGATTTTCACCCTATTGTTACACCTCTAGTGTAGACACATATCAGAGGGCTGACCAGGGTCTGCACTGTTTGTTATTTAAAAACATATCTGAAAACAAATCTTAATATGTATAAATTGACCAAATTTAATCTAAAATCGAAATACAATAAAACCTCTCTATTACGACCACTAAAAAGAATGCTTTTTGGATGTATAAAAACAGGTTACAGTTTAAATCAAGGTGAAAAAAGTAGCTTTCTGTTTTACTGTCATCTTTCTTTAAGCAGTTACCCGTCGTAAATAATTTTCAATTAACACAACTTAGTGGTCGTAATAGAGAGGTTTTACTGTACTTTGAGGGATAATTGAGGAAAAGGATAGCCGCTCACGTGAAAACTTGTTTCTAGCGGATGGTGTGGTTTGAGACCTTCCCGGGGTGTACTGGGTTTGCTTTCCACTTTCGTTTTAAACGAAAGAGTTGTTGTCGGATTCTTTGAATAACTCGTCAGTTTAGGTAAGATTTAAAAGTGACACAGGATTCTATCGAGAAGTGAGTCAAGGAATGATATAATTATATATTTAAAATATTATATATTTCAAATACTGTTAGCAAATTTGAGATTTAATTTTAAACGGGTATTTTGCTGGAAGTCGTTAAACGATATATTATAATGTCATTTGGAAACAGTACGTATGCTTCTTTAGTCAGAAATCTTACATCTAAATTGGAAAACAGAGTTCTGATGCTAATGATGAAACGAACGCACTTGCATGTATAGCAGTGAAAAGGTTACATACGAAACTCTATCTTATTAATGAGTTTCCTATATTAGGTACTGTTAAAACTAAAATGGTATTATGTGACATCTTCTTCAGAGCATATATCTACATCATATACATTGTACTTAGATATTTGCATTAATAATACCTTGTTGTAAACATGTAATCAATCCTCTATAATTCGGGCTCGCATAAGTCGAAATTATCCGTTTTTCTTCAGCTAAAAATTCAAAGTTAAACCGTGACTATACCCCAGAATTTAACTTTTGACATATGGATAAGTTCAGCTTAAACGAGCTCCGGTTATCGGGAATAAGCCACATTACGGATACGCCTCACTTAAAAGAGTTTGACTGTATTTGTGCGAGGACACAAACTTAACATTACCGTGCCGTGAAATCATGTTTCATATTCTTACTGAATGTTTTAGGTTACACTAAAATAAGATGTTGGTATCATTATGATCCGTGTCACGAGAAAGAAACCTGCCTTATTGCACTTCAAGCAGTGCATGTCAAGGCCAGCCGCCGCGTCTGGGTCATCTACACTGTGTGACACCCACATGAATCTAAAGCATTTATTTAGCTGTATTATGATATATTTGGCAGTTCAGACCCAACACGGATACAGAGCCTGGGGTGACAATGGTCTGTATCATGTTGCGATGCAATAAGGCTGGTTTTGTCACGGTACGGCTTATATATGTATTACAGCACACTCAAACTTGTATAAAATGGTCATACTAACCCTCTGGGCTACCGCGTAATTATCACTTATTACGCCTTTAATTGGTTGAGTTAATCAAGAGTTATCTGCGCTTGATATTTGAGATGCCATATGTAACAGTGTTTACACTCTAGCAACTAAAGTTTTCAATAGATTTTGCACACCCTGTGTATAAGTTCTTGATGAATTGCAATTATTGCTGAAATCAGGTCATTGTGCCAATAGTTATCTTCCTTTGATTCACTTAAATGTGCTAGAGAAGGTTTTATGTTAATTTATTGTTTACACTCTTATTATCAACAAAGGTGAATGGATTTTAATCAAACTTTGTAAAACTGTATATGACTGTAAGTCCTCGAACGAGTTTGATTAAATATGGTTGGAATGGTTTTTTAGTCGAGAGTTAACTGCCCTTGATGACTGAAAATGCCACATGTATATATATTAACACTCATTTAATAACACATGCACAGAATTTATAAAAGTTCATGAATATGGATGGATGGGTGAGCTGGGTTTTACGGCACTGCGACACAAAATTGCTTCGATGAATGATGAAATGAGAAGACGAGGATGAGTAATGATTTCAGGAGATGATTTGGGCTAATCTCGTTCAAAGCAGCGAATAGGGATCAAAACCATCAATCGGTCTTCATTTAAGTTCTATGCAGAGGGGATACTCTCAGTAAAATAAACAAAAACATCCAATATGACAATTAAGCCTCACGGAACCGATGTAAGGTAGGAAATACTCCGGGAAGTTCACTGCAGTATAGTTAGTGTATTTGCATTGGTTTCTTCCAGCACGCACTTTGGAATAGTTCATTGCAATATCTGGGTATAAAAGTGTCAAATGATTGGAAGAGTTAACTGACGCCCTGCCGGTGTCATATACTTTTATACAAATGATACTAAGTCAATATTTAACTCGATTTTCAGGACAATGTTTGGACAATATCTATGCTACAGAAACATAGGCTGAGTGGCACATACTTATGAGTGAAAGCGGTATGTATCTAAATGGCTTTAACACATACACTGGAGGAGACTTTTTTGCCAATAAACGTGTGTGTGTTAAAACAAGTACCGTAAAACCTATCTACTATGACCGCACCTCTAGTACGGCCACCCCTCTATTGCAAACATCCCTCTATTACGACTTCAATACGACCACCCCTTTATAACGACCAACTCTCAAGTTCGACCACACCTCTATAACGGCCACCCTCTATTACGACCACCCCTCCATTACGACCACCCCTCTAATACTGCTAAAAAATGTCGTCTGCTTTTTTTCCTAAAATTACACATTGGACATTTTGACAGAACAAACCCAATGACAAGTGACAAACAGCTTGAATCCAGATCAGACGCAGCCTTACGCGGCGTCTGCTCTGGATTCAAGCTGTTGGCAAATATAAGTCAATTAATCTCCCTATAACGATTCCCTCCGAAAAACGCACACAATTTGTTGTCTCCCATTTTCGTTGTAGAACGCTGTATATCTTAAATGTGTGACGGTATAATGCAGAAGTGTATACCTAATGAGATCGAGTAAATGTCGGTCAATATCGGTTCTCTACGGCGACTCTTCGGCCATTCTCGTCAACTGACGCCTTGTACCGAACTATGTTCGAGCATAACTCGGTACATGTACTGCAGTTGACGAGAATGGCCGATTGTTCTACGTACAATATTGTACCGGTATTGACCGACATTGACCTGAGCTCATTATTATGTGCAGAAAGTAGCAGTGAAGGCAGAAACACGCTTCTAGGTTGAACAAGAACAGATGGTGGTCAAGTTATACATATAGTGAGGAATGCAAACCACAGCGGAGTGACGATGGATTCAGAATCTACGTTGTGTAGAGGCTCTGATTTCATTGATGAAAGTAAGTCATGAATAAGGACAACATACATGTACATTTAAAAGAATATACACGAACAAACTATTTTGCCAAGTCTGGTAATCTCTGGATAAGATATTAAGCACTCCCACATATATATTTATCCGTGTAAACATCCAAAATGGCCAATTACTCGGCATGATTTAAAAGTGAAATATTTACATTCGCCCTATCTCTCTCCATTGTAAAATTCGGTGTTCATTTCATATAGACACTCAAACCTTAGGAGGCGGAGCTTAGGGTTAAGTCGCGGCGCATTAATCTTCACTACTATAAAATTAGAAATCCACGTTGTATTTGACCTACGAGGGCTGTCCCAAAACATCGTAGACTTTCCTTATAAAATTGTTCGTTAAAACAGCAGAAACAAACGGTCGTCAGTATATATAAACATAGGGTTTATGTAAACCTGTGTGAAGTTTAAACGCGCTATCTTTAAAACTCACCAGCAAAGAGTTATTTGCAACACCCAACCTGTGTAACCCCGGCGCACACTAGTTAACCTTATGACGTCATCGACGTTGAACAACGTCAATCCTTTACAAAATACTTGTAGTGGTGATTGATGCATTTTCGCTGACACACAGCCTCTTAAACAAGCTGGTATCTATATGTAGCTCGTGCAACTTTCAATGTTTCTTGTTTGAGCTGTCTTCAACGTTTTCAATTTTTGTCCTCGTAATTGAGGTTTTAGGTATGAAAATACTGCAAAATCTAATGGGCTAGGTCAATGGTATGTGGCGGATGTTTAAGCTTTTGAAAACCCAACACCGCAAGTTCCAAATTTGCATGCTGGGAAATGTCGCACGAAGCGATAACCTTGTGAATATGTTGCTTTATAAGTTGTCAATGAACCCTGGTCACTTCTCTCGTATCGTATGCAATAGATCTGTGTGATGGGTGTTTGCTGAAAAAGTCCTGATCTCTCGAATATCGTCTTAAAAAGAGGGTTGATACCACGAAACATCTTTCTTTTTCTTCTGCACTTAACAAGCGTGGCACTCATATAGCACCGACTCTCAACATGTTAGTTTCTCACATAAAAGTCGATGTACAAACCATTTGCTGACCCCGAGGAGTTCAGCATTCTATCTCACCGCAAGACGCCGATCACCAATCATGACGCTCTTCACGTTTTCTACAATGAAACCGTCAATTTCTTCCGGCTATCCCATCTTTACATTATTTTCTCAATCCTTCTTCCTGAAAATCGCGTATGCTATTTGAATACCAGCAAGCGACATGCTGATTGATCAATTTATGTTGATTGTAGTTGTTTTAACGTCTGTTTCGAGATCAAATTCAACTCAAAGCAGTATTCTATGACATTCTGCTGCGCCGCCCTTTCCTCTGACGTTGTCTTTTCTGGCATCTTCAGAACACAGTATCATTCGCCATAACTAGATATCTCTTTTTTAAATGACGCTACGTTAACGATGTTTTCCAGGATGACGTCAGATATAACAACGTCAACATTCATGATGCAATTTTGCGCAAATTCAAATTCAAAATTGCTTTGTAGGAGGTTGTAAAATGTACCTCTTCAACTCTACCTTTAAGATTTTGGCGTGCGCCGCATAATCTAACCCACAATGAATATTTACATATAAAATAGGGTCAGGTGTGTTCAGGAACCTTATTATTTCTTATTCAAATGTGAAAATGTTTGAAATAGCATTGGTAAAAAAATCAAAGAAATATTACGTCGGGTTCTTCAAAAATAATATCAGTCCACGGTGTTTTGGGACAGCCCTCGTAGATTGAATCTAGTTTATTTCCCAATCTTTTTTTTAAACACTAAATACCAATATATATAGATTTTATATTCATAGTGATATAAATTATTTACACTCATTGTGAAAAAAATGCAGTAGGAAGCGCTCCGAAACTTTGTCCGTCTGCTACGAATTTTTATACCCCCCGCAAACAATTTCTTGGCGCCCAATGTAACCGGGTGTTCCTTATAAAGAAACACCCGCGCCGACCCGGGTTTGAACCCGGGTCGCCAGGTTCGCAGTCATGCACTCTACCACGTCGCCATAAAAGCGCACTTGTACAGTAAGGCCGTTCAAGTCATGATAAACCTACACACTATTAGTTACACGGTATTTCGACAGGGTGTACGGGCTTGTATGACGGTTTTGGATTCCGTATTTCCTGAGTCTTGATCCAATACAAGAAAGAAAACATGCATAATCTGACAGTTTTACTGTCTTGACCCTAAAGTTGACACTTGAAATTGACATTGATAAGTACATTTCAAACACACGCGCTATTCGATGGTTCAGTACAATACAACTTCGACGACATCAGAAACTTGCATAAGTAGAATTTATCTGCATTCTTACAGTTTAATGCAATAATTTCTAAACCGCATTATGTCGAACATTTCCGTATTTCAAGTTTTAAAGGTGGCAGAGCCACCATTTAACTCTGGATTACGGATATGCTCGACTGAAATAAAATCAAGATAGACCATATCGATGATCGACTGTATCTAACATGGTTACGTCATCACATTGGAATGTGAACATCCTTAAAATGTTCATTACCAGGGTTTTTTGAACGGATGGTTCTCGGAGGACTATTACGTTTTATGAAACACTGTAACGATTAATTATAACAAATGAACGGTAATAATCAGGAACGAACAAATTAACACGTAGGTCAGTGGCTAGCAGAGACATATATACCAAGACATAATCCCCCGACAACTTCAGTGAAACTTGTGCACAGTGCGTCAATGCTCCAGAGGGGCCCTGCACTTAATTGGAAGAAGAAGAAGAGAAACTTTACAGAATAATCACTGAAATTACTGGTAAATAGCGCTTATGATAGAAAAAAATCACAAAACACTAGTAATCCTCAGCTCCTGTCCGGTTCCAACTTAGGCTCCGAGTATTGGCTCCAAACCCATAAATACCCCATATGGTGCCTCTCAGCTTCGGATTTCTATACGGCCCGCGCCCGTTAAGAATACGGTATTAGCGTTCACACTTGTCGATTGCTTGCACCGTTGCATGAATTAAAAACCCGATTGAGGATAAGAAAACGTACTTGGATGTACTTAAACGTATTTTTCCCTAGTAAAAACCTGAAGTGAATTTGAGAACTATATTATCCGCGCAGTATAGATCAAGCTATGTTATTTGGTTACAGGGGGCGGAGTTAAAAGATAAAATAATGTAAATATAATAAATGAACAGATTTTTTTTCGGTGTTCAAGCCAAATGAACGACAGAAAATTATCGGCAAAACCATGAATTGCTCACGCGATTCATGGTATTTTCCGATAATTTTCTGTCGTTCATTTGGCTATATTTACATTCGCCCCGCATTGTCCTTATATAACACTATTCTAAAAAGAGACTTGCATATTTCAATGAATGCTCACTTAAAATCCAGTTCTAGCCGGATGGTTTAGGGGCGGAGCTATACTGATCACTTTCAAATCGATACAGAGAAGTCCGTATGGTAGGCGCGGTTAACGCGGAGTAATCAAGTATGGCGTGTGAGTAAATCGGTTTTAAAAAACGCGACCTAAATTTAAGATGCTTATCATACAAGTATTTCGTAAATTCGTGTGCTTTTAGATATCTCAAAAGGGATTTTAAACATAACGAGAAAGTTTACCGGTTAAAAGTCTAAATTTATCCAGTAAATATAATATGTGATTGGGACTAGTTTCAGTCCATATATAGAGATCGTTACTACGATAGCAACGCATAGCAACGGGCAAAGTGTCTATTAGAACGGTTATGTACATTTCTGGTTCATTTCTCAGCTCACGATGGAATATAAATATAAGAAATAAATTGCGTACTTCCGTTATTCATGAGCTGATGGCACTTCCATGCTTTTACTAGCAAAATTAAGCGAGAAGCCCTTCGGGCTTCACGCACTTTGCTAGTAAAAGCATGGAAGTGCCATCAGCTCATGAATGTCGGAAGTACGCAATTCATTTCTTAATGAACACCGAAAAAAATCAATTCATTTCTTAAATAAACCACAGAAAATGATCGGCAACTTCCACGATTCATTTTAAAAGTTCGGTCTTTTTCTTATACATGTATTAACATTATATTTGCTGTAATTTCTAATATTAAATGACCATTTTATTAGTTGTAGTTATTTGTCTTTTCTCGGCGGCCTGCACTGAGCGCTCTTCTATTATTTCTATCAGTCGGCAATCTTTAGCCGGTCGGTTCATTGCTGATTGATGGGGGTAATATGATCGCCGTTTTGGGGGCTGTCTTTTGTATGTTTATTCATGTTTATTTTAGATCTGACTGTAGTTATTTTGTCTTTTCTCGCTTTAACTGCCATAAGTTAGGAAACGCAACAAAATGATTCGCGGATCTAGCAGGTCCATAAGCCCCGCATCCTCTGCAAAGTATCCACAAGTCCCAAATTAAACGTCATTTTTTCAATTGATTTGAACGTGACGAATGTAAATATTATCATGTAGAGTAGCTGTCTAATCCTTAAAGTATGCTTTTGGAGCAAATAAGCAATAGATCCACTGTCTAATGTAGTATATTTTGAAAATGGTAGATGATGTAGATCTACGCTTTCAAAACGCGCAATTGTTATAATTTACGTATAATAAACCTTGTTCAAGCAATAACGATATCATTATCAGAATGTTCTATTTAAAAAATGAAACATTTCGCATTTAAAATAGCGAGCATAAGTAGACTGGTATCAATTTGTTACGATAAGACAATCCTATCACTATGACTTAGAAATGTTGATTTTCGATTTTAAACCTTTTTTGACAGATGATGACAACCGGTCGTCAACCGACAGTACGATTTACAGGCAGCCACAGTTGCAACCTGGAAAGTAAGCAAACCGCCATATCTTATGTTTGACATACATTAGTACTATACACCCCTAATGAAGATCGGGCCAACGTGGACGAAACTCGGTACTCTACGTTTAAACTGCAATTATCACGGGCAGTCAGGGCTATACAGAACTCATTGTATGTACATCTGTCACGTCCGGCCTTCTCGAACTTATCAGGATCACATTTCTTATACTACATGTCATTTTCAGGTCACTTTAACGCTGACCTCTAGCCTTGGTCGTTGTAAAGTACAATATGTACATTAGACTAATTTGCCTTATATATTTAAGTATGACTTGGCAATCAATCGCTTTGATTGAAGTGTTGAAGAATACAAATGTGTTCTGTAAACAGCGTAGATCCAGGTCAGAGCACGGAGTCTTCCGATACTAGGGGTCTACTCTGTTTGTAACTAAGTAGCCAACAATACTTAAAGGGACTCGCAACCGGATGGTGTACTTGTCAAAATAAAATAAAATACTCAAATAAAAGCAAATTTGTGGCATTATTTGGCTTCTGACATTAAAAAAATATGATCAGTCCATAAAAAGTCTCAAGAATCGTCACCGAATCTTAGATTTTTAGATATTTTCCATCGTTTTTCTATACCGACTAGTAGACGGTATAGTTGTTGTTGTTGCTTCTCTAAACGGGCTTAGACATAAACACGAGCCGAATTACGAAGTTGTATGCACTTTCGATAGCTACACATTGAAATACGTTAAATCGATCCGAGATAAACGGATAGTTCCGTGGTCCATTGGTCTAAGCGGTTTCCCCTATTTTGCCTTCTGTCCGCCAATGCCGGGGCCCCGGGTTCAAATCCCACCAGAGACCAATATTTTTTTTTATTGAAATACATTTTTTTAAACAGAATTTCTTATCCTAAACTAATTCTTTACCATTTATATAAGCGTTTGACACATATTTACAAATTACTATTTTTAATGCACCATCTGGTTGCGAGTCGCTTTAAAAGACATTATGAAGATTTAACGATTAATATGTTAATCTGGTCATTGTGCATATGATCCGTGTAACGCAAAACTAGTCGTATAGAAACTGCAAACCGTGAAGACACAGACCGGCCGCCGCAACAAAGACGATGTGTCTTGTCAAAGTATTGATTTTATTGCACTGTTTGATCAGATTCTATTGCATTTTGTGTAGACATTGCTAATACACCAAATCTTCTAATAGTATGCCTTTAGTTTGTTTGCTTGTTTTCATGTATGTCATTTCTGACAACTAATGCCCAAGCCTTCTGACGTTTGGTATTGGTTTAAACTGTCTGCAATGCATCATGACACATCTCATATATTAGTTTTAAGCCTTCATCAGAAGCTGAATGCAGAGAAGCCCTGAAGGAATTCGTCAAGGGTCACTTATGTTACGGATCAAAACCCACAAAGGAGTTTGAACTACTATCACGGGATGCAGTGAATTCATTTCGTGTAAGTATTTTGTAGGTCCCTTTAAACATCACCATGCTTTGGCCGATTTTTGGTAAAACTGGTTGTAACGCTACGGAAAGCGGGCCTTACTTTAGGCAGGTGGTCGTCCAGTAAATTCCTATCGACTCAAGTAGCGACGCAGTGTTATACGCAAGTAACGCAGAAATCTCCTGCAAGATATTTCTACGTTACTGTTAATTAATAAAATGGTAGATAAATTAACACTGAGTATCACGGAATATTGCATTGTAATGAATGAATTAATTTAATACTGATCAATTTGTCCCAAAACCATTTACTACGTAATATAAGGAATAGCAGGAGCTTTCTCCGTTATTTTATCCTAAATTTTATTATTTTAAATGATCTGCACGGTTCTTTGTCAATTTGTCTCTTAAAATCTAACTTCGGTGAACATTTTTTAAGAGTTTATATAACAGCAAGTCCTGCAAGAACATTCTGACACTGTATGAAGTATTTTAAACCACATAGTTTTATATAGCGATACGTTTCGTATACCAGCTCGTACTGTAGTTCTCGATACACTTGTTTTTCGTTAGTTTCAAGAGTGTTTCGGACCAGTCAAAGTTCGTACTCATCTACTTATTCACTTAAGTACTGCCTAAATATTCTAAAAATGAGCCAGGGTGGTAAGAAGAACAAACTATCGAAAGAAGACCTCAAGGCTGTTGCAGAGGCTGTAGCAGAAATACTGAATGAAAAACTTGAGAAACTGCAAGACAGTGTCAATAAATGTGCAGCAAAAGAGGACATAGAAAGGCTAAAAGCCAATATTAGAGTAAACAGGTATGAATATGACCGTTTAGAGCAATATACACGGAGGGAAAACATAAGGATCCATAATTGGTCACCATCTGCTTCAAGGCCATTGACACCACAGGTTGTGGACCTCCTTAATCACATGGTGGAATTAGATGAGACAGCAGTCACAGTGTTCGGAGTCGATGATATCAGCGCCTGTCATGCAGCTGGAAAGAATAAACAACAGACAATAGTACGTTTCATTTCTAGAGAGAAAGTAAGTACTGTTTTCAAAACGAAGAAGAATTTAAAGAAATCAGCTAAGCACAATGACGTTTTTATAACTGAAGACATGACAGCCCTAAGATTGAAATTGAGAAGCATTGTAAAAAATGCTAATGGCACATCAAACACTTACACCTTTAATGGAAACATTTACACAACTTACAATGGAAAGAAAGTGTCAATCTCATCACCAGATGACCTTTTCAATATTAACGTGACACCAGACCTGGAATTGCTTGGCCTTAAAGATCTAGCCTAGGATGAAGCGGAGGATGAGCCATTGGACCCTGATTTAGTCATTTCAAATGTATATAATACAAACTGTGACAATTCTGGTGAAAATAATTCCCCACCGAACCCTGATTTAGTCATTTCCAATGTATATGGTTCAAACTGTAACAAATCTGGTGAAAAACATTCTACAAGCAATCATAACCTTGTCAAGGAATCAGTGACTTCTGAGGTTTTCAACGACAATTCTATGTTTGCAACTTTTCATACCATTTCCTTATCTTTTATAAATGTTTGCGGCCTAATGTCCAAACTGTTTATGCCAGACTTTGAGGATTTCTTGAAAAAATATGATATATGCTGCATTGCTGAAACCAAGTTGGACAAATTTGATACTGTCAAAATAGAGGGCTATACTTTTAAACATATTAGCAGAGAAATTTGTTTACGTAACTCAGGGGGTGTTGGTGTTTTTGTGAAGGATACTCTTATTGACAGGCTTATTTTCCTAGATAACTCTACAGAGAACTGTTTGTGGTTTAAATTTAATGATGATAGAGCTTCTTGCATTTTTGGAGTTGTTTACATACCTCCTGAAAGTTCACAATACAGCTCTATGGAGTTATTTGATACTATTGAACATAGTATGTTAGACTTTAGTGTTGAATATAGCAACTGTAATTTTTGCATATTTGGGGATTTCAATGCCAGATCTGGTACCTTGCCTGATTTCTGCAATATCAATGAGTATGTTGTTGGGGGTGTCTTTGACGATAACACAAGTAGGGTTAATGGTGTTGATAACCTAGAGATATTTGGCTATCCAACGAGACACATTTCAAGTGACACACACTGTAATAATTATGGTTATAGGTTAGCTGAGTTATGTAAATTAACAAATATTCGTATTGTTAATGGTCGTTGTGGAAGTGATGCATATATTGGCAAAACTACATGTACTAGTGGTAGTGTAATTGATTATATCTTGTTATCTGACGTATATTTCTCAAATGTTAGCCATTTTGATGTATTAGATTTTGACCCTCTTTTATCCGATGTTCACAGTGCTTTAGAACTATGTATCAACTTTGAGTACTATGACTGTGAAGAAGTTGTTGACTGTAATGAGATTGATGAAACAAATTTATCTACTAAACCTGTCTGGGATAAGAACATATTAGATGACTTTGGTAACCATTTTGACAAAACTGACATTGATAATGTTCTGATAGTCATGGAAGAGCTTATGGTTAATAAGAGCTATAGTAATGAAGCTATAAATAACATCACTCAAGAAATTTCAAATATCATTGTCAATGCTGCAGATAACTGCTCACTTATAAAGCAAAGGAAGCTACATCATGGCATCAATAATGATAAACCTAGTAAACCCTGGTTTGACAAAGACTGTAAAAAGTTACGACAAAACTATCACAGAAGTAAAAATACTTATAGGCGCAATAAGAGTGACATAAACCGAGAAACAATGATTAATTACAGTAAAAGGTATAAAAAGGAAATCAAAGCAAAATTTAATAGTTATAATGACCAATTTGTAAAAAGAGTTAGAGGCCTTAGGCAGTCAGATCCCAAGTCTTACTGGAGTTTATTGAATAAACACTCTGGAGAAAGAAAGACTATTATGCATAAGATCTCTTGTGATGTTTTCTTTGAACATTTTAGTAACTTAAATTCAAATTTTGCAAATGTGGATGGAGATTTTGACAATATTGATCTTAATCTGGTTCCAGATCATAATGATATTCTCAATATGCCTTTTACTGAAAGAGAAGTTGAAAAAGCAATTAGTTTATTGAAAAATAACAAATCTTCTTCAATGTTTGATAATATCTTAAATGAATATTTAAAGCATGCTCATCAAACTATGCTAACAGTATTTTGCCGGTTATTTAACATTATTTTAGATTCTGGAATCTTTCCTGATGAATGGAGTAAAGGAGTCCTTCTACCATTATACAAGAATAAAGGAGATACAAAGGACCCTGATAATTACAGAGGGATTACAATTTTAAGCTGTTTTGGAAAATTATTTACCTCATTGTTGAATATAAGATTAAACAACTTTCTGGAAAATAACAATGTTCTGTGCGAGGAACAAGCGGGGTTCAGGAAATGTTATGGCACTGTTGATCATATTTTCTCCTTAAAAATGCTTGTAGATTTGTATTTAGCGAAAAATAAGCGACTGTTTTGTGCATTTGTCGATTATCGTAAAGCATTTGATTCTGTAAATCGAATTGCCTTATGGCACAAGATTCTTAATTATAACATTGATGGAAAGTGTTTTAAGATAATTTATAACATGTATGAGAAGGCTAAGTCTTGTGTTAAAGTTCAGAACTCTATATCAGATTTTTTCATAAGCCAAACTGGAGTAAGGCAGGGTGAAAATTTGTCACCTGTCCTTTTTTCTTTGTTTCTTAACGATCTGTGCAACTTCATGTCAAGTAAATATGATGGTCTTAATCTGCTGTCCGATACAGTGAATCTTTGCTTAAGTGATGATGATATTGAAGTATATTTTAAGCTGTATCTGTTGTTGTATGCGGATGACACTGTGATCCTAGCAGAAACTGAAAATGACCTTCAATTAGCCTTAAATGCAATGTCAGACTATTGTAATCTTTGGGGGCTACAGGTAAATACTGCTAAAACTAAAATAGTAATATTCTGGAAATCAAGACGAGGTTTGAACAATGCTCAAAAATTTCATTTTGAAGGTAGTATACTAGAGATGGTTGATCATTTTTCATATTTGGGTATCCAATTTTCATACAATGGTAAGTTCACACTCACCAAGTCCTTTTTAGTTGACCAGGCAAGAAGGGCTATGTTCTCTGTAATAAACAAATCCAGAAAATTACATTTGCCAATTGACTTACAAATACATTTATTTGACACCATGATCGCTCCCATTCTATTGTATGCTTCTGAAGTTTGGGGGGTAGAAAATGTTGATGTCATTGATAGATTTCAATTAAAGTATCTTAAGTTGATTCTAAAATTAAAACAAAGTACACCTAATTGTATGTTATATGGTGATTTAGGTGTTATGCCAGTATCAGCTCATATCAAAAGTAGAGTCTTGAATTACTGGTGCAAGATAGTAAACTCCAAAGAGGACAAAATCAGTAGCATTCTTTACAGAACATGTCTTGTATTATATAGGAATCAGAATTTAAATTTTGGTTGGTTAAAATACGTCAACGACAGTTTAGATAAATTAGGTTTGTCTAATTATTGGCATGATCAAAAAATTCAATCTCCTGACTCTTTCAAAAATATGATTAAAAATAGAATCAAAGACCAATTTTTACAAAATTGGAACAGTACTATAGGAGTTTCTAGTAAATGCCTGAACTACAGATTGTACAAACATGAATTTGCTCTTGAAAGATACTTTCATTTGTTACCAAATGACCTTGCTATATTGTTATGTAAATTCAGATGTATGGATCATAAACTGCCAATTGAAAAGGGTAGATTTAATAATACTCCAAGAGAATTAAGAACTTGTCATTTATGTAATAGTAATGTATTAGGTGATGAATTCCATTACCTGTTTAACTGCAATCATTTCCATGCTGACAGAAATAGGTACTTGGACGAATATTTCTACACTTATCCAACCGAAAGGAAATTTTACAGTCTTATGAATGCCGAAAGCAAAGATACTTTGTTAAAATTAGCAATATTTTGCAAGAAAATTATGGCTTGTTTCAATTGATAGTGATTTTTCACCCATAGCTCTTTAGTATGTGTTGGTCCAGGGTGAGTTTTGACAGAATGGTGGTGTTTAACAAGTTGTAATGTTTAAATGACAGTTGATTATATATATTATTTTTTTTCACTTGAGCCCTATTGTCTCATTGGATGAATCTTGGCATGCTACTTAGTCTACTAGTTTGGACAGATAATTATGTAACAGGGTCTATCTCCCTTTCAAAATCTACAAAGTAGGGGAGAGAACAGTTGTTATTGTAGTACTTGATGATGATTGAGTTACCTCCCTTGATACATACTGTATGCTATGTTGGGCAATTTAATCTTTTGGAAGATATTGAGGTTTAAGTTCTGCGTTGCTTGCCACTTCGATGCATATGTGCATCATTTACAAGCAGCGCAATGGAGTGTTACTCATTTGTTTATTCGTGCAATGTAGGCCCTGGTTTCGAGGCTCCCAAGGGAGCCCTCAGTTCGGGGTATGCATTGTTTGTTCCTTTGAAATAATTTGTGAATTGCGTTCCTAAACCCGCTTGCCTCTGAGAGCAACGGTGTCACAGTGTATATGTTACTTACAAACAATGCAGTGGTGAAGAGATCATTTTTTCTTTTGCAAAAGATCTATAATGATATGGGTTGGATAATGGATTGGTGATTGAAAGTGGACACCGGGATTCTCGGGGTGAGCGGGTGGACATGTAAATGTATATTTTTATGCTGTTGTAGTTATTGGTCGACTGTAGTTGTCACCTTTTTATGGTTGGTTGTTTTTTTTTTTAATGTTTTTGTTTACATCATAGTATATGTCTGATAGGAATAAAATCATGTGGATCTGTCACGGGTTGTCCCTTGAGACCTGCAATTGGTGGTCTGGGGGGGAGGACAGGTGTCGGATTCCTTTTCTCACTCTTTAACTGTTTACCTCATAGTGACACCTTATATGGGCTGATTGGGAACGGATCGGTCAACTCTGATCTGGGTCTACTCAGTTCGCATACAGAAAGTGTATACATTTAAAAATCTATTGATTGCTATAGAAGAATTCTCATCCTCCATACACATTGTGATTGTTCGTTTTCTGATAAAAAATTACAAATTGATAATTCACTAATTTGTACTCAAACAGATCTATCTCAACTGTAATGCCATGCTTTGTTTCATTATGTTATGTTACTATGTTACATGCCCATATGGGCCATAACAAGAAAAATAAACTTGTAAACTTGTTGACAGTTGTAAAAATCGTTATAGCAATAATTTCATAACAGTACAAGAACGATGGTTACTTAAAGTAACAGCTTTACTGTATATGAGCCGTGTAATGAGAAAAACTTGTCTTATTGCATTGAAAACAGTGTAGATCAAGACTAGCCGCCGCGTCGTTGACGCGACGGCTGGTCTTGATATACACTGTTTGACACCGACATTCATCTAAATAATTTTATGTAGCTGTAAAATAATCAGGTTTTGGTAGGGTAGACCAAACTCAGATACAGAGCCTGTGATGACAAACGATGCTTGGTCTGTATGATGATGCAGTGTAATAAGGCTGGTTTTGCCATGACACGGCTCATATACTTTTTCTAGTACAGTTTAAGAACATTTTCGGAAGTTCGGTCGTTCCACATCAAGCGGGAGCCGTATAAAGGTGGACACGTTGATGGTCCCGGGAACACCAAACCTTACGACCTGTGGGATTTAAAGTGCAAGCCAAAGAAAATGTTTTTTGAGCATGAAGTTTGCATTGAAGTTCCTCATACTGCAAAACTAGAGGTGAGAGCAATTTGTTTTTCATTATAAATAGTACAATGACTCGTGTCAAGGGTAGTCCACTGTACATATAGCGATTAGTTGCCCCTCTAGCTAAGGTACTTGTAACCATAGATACGGGTTTTTCTTAAAATGATAATTATCGCTGTCAACCGAATGGTTTAAAAATTTCTACCATGGCGTTAGGCAAATCATATGTTGAAGTAGCTTGCTGTCGGTTGAGTGGTTTAAATGTCAAAGTGAATTAGGCAGAATGCGATATGTTTGTACATAATGGAAGACCATCGCAAGGCTTCATGTACCACTTCGCCAAACTACGACTAAAATGTGTTACAGTAAACTCGAACTCGCTTAAATCGACCGTACGAGTATTTCATAAGTTGAACTTCGATAAATCGTCTCGCTTAAGTCGAACATATCCGTATTTTAATGTTAAAACGAGGTCAGTCACGTTTTAACTTTGAAATATGGGTATGTTAGTATTAACGCGAGCTCGAAGTGTTGAGATTTGACTGTATTTAATTATCAGAAATGTACGTGTTGCCATGGGAGTGGATTGTATACCTGCAAAGCTTGTAAAGGCTATGGACAATACTCGTGTTCTTCATGCCAAGGACGCGGATACTACGAATCGTTTGACGAAGCTACCGGGGACACTAAAACTGAAAATTGTCACTGTTACGGAGGAAATAATAGGTATGGAATCTGATATGGTTCGTAGTTTGTTCTTAATGTATGGTAGAGTAAGCGTTACTCTTTCCCGTGAAAACGAAACTTAACGCAAATACGATAAGTATACTCAGGCACTTAATGATCTATTAATTAATCAAATGGAAGCTATAATCTGTTTGGTGCGATTTCTATGAAATATTTAAGCGATAAGCAACTCTTCATTTACAAACAGTGTATCTGTGATGATGCACTTGAACCTGGCAAAATGAAGACTCAGAGTAGAGGGAGCCCTCTGGTATGGGCCTTCACTGTTGGTCATTTTGCAATTCAATGGAAAAAAACAACATTATAAAAATGGAGTAGACTAAATTGGAATTATCAATTTCAAGTACATGGGGTGAATAAGTCAACCACTGAAAACGAAATTGTAGTGGTTCTTGTATTGTACGGGGTATATTTGACTAGACCTTTTACTGGATTATTTTCAGCTGTTATAGATGTGGAGGATATGAGCAATTTCACTGCAAACACTGCGAAGGCTACAGATATAACAAATACTATACACAGTTGACCGTTCGCTTGTAAGTTTCAAGGACAGATAAATATGTAAAACTCGAATAGATCCAGCATTTGAAATTAAGAACTATATTCTACAAGAAGAATATTCAACTGTTAATTTTTTTTCTACGATATTAATTTGGTCTCAATGCAATAATTCGATAATTCAATTTATCATATAAACGTGCAGCAAAAAGTGAAATATAAATCGTATGACATACTATGCATATATATATACGAATTTACGAATCACTGAAATACGGTATCACTACATGGACTGTAAAAGCAGTTTAAAGAATCTAGTTAACCACGAGTGATGGAAAAATTTGCATGTGTCCTATTGTTTTTCTCCCGAGCAGAGTCGCGCAAATATAGTAAATTAGTAACTTATTTCATCACATAATGTGCTGTCTGGGAGTTGAATAAAGCGATTATATAAAAATCGTCATACACTAGTGAAATGTCGTATTTTGGAGTCCGGTCTAACATTTTCTACAACAAGCGCTGCAAGTAGCGGGACATCAAATGAAGTCGTTTGCGATCACGTTACCGTAAACAACATCAGGTTTTGGTGGAAATTCTCTATAGCAGAAAGACTACAAACTACGGCTTCGATTGATGTAATAGGTGTATAAAAAGTTATGTGATAAATAGAAGCTCACATTCGTGCGCATTACTCTTCATTTTTAATAAACTTGTTGACTGAAATTAATATGATGCTCGACGAGGCTCGCGTCATATTATTTAGGTCAACTCGTTTACAACAACATTATAAATAATGAGCACTCATTTAAGGTCCTCTATATATGCACAGTGTGCCGTACGATTTTTATTTCACTGTATAGTGTGCGCGTTTATGTGATAAAATAGTTAAAGTCACTTTCAGTAAATTTTAAACTGGACATTGTTTTCGATAACTGTTACGACATGTACACGTACATTTACAAGTTCAGATTTATTGTTTGTGATATTAAACAATTCTATGTTCCACTTCGAATATTAAATAGTTTCAAAACATAATTGCAAACAAATATTTAGTTGTTGGTGATGTATAGTGAAGGCACATTAAATACATCATCTTTTTCCTTTCTCACACAACGTTGTACTGAGCTATTGACGTTCTTTTGCAAAAACCATCGTTCACACTCGCACCAAAGACATTCGTCAGAATGATTGTTTCCGTCAAGTACGTCGAGAGCGGGGACGTTTTATGAAACGTCGTACGACAGAAACGGTCGTTAGTCAAAACTTTAAAATACATACAACTTCTGATTTCTCTATCTCACCCTGCCTTATGGCACATCTTTGGAATTGTCTTGAAAAGACGATTCCAAAGAAATGTCAAAAGACAGGATTAGATGGAGAAATAAATAAGTATTGATAATTTTAGAATTTGACTTTAAACCATTTTTGTCCGACGACTTTTCATAAAACGGGCCCCTGAATACATTGTCCATTATTGCACTTGCAACTGGTAATGTGTATTTATTTACAGCTACAATCATGATGACAAACGAATAGTTCACGACAGTTGTCTTCCTGACGACCTTTTAGCCAAAGTGGATGGTACAGTTTTATATCAAGAAACAAACTCGCGGGTAAGATATACGAAACGAACATTATTGGCTCAACTAAATTTGTCATAAAGTCCGTTACATAGATCATGTCATTGAAAAACAGTGTAGAACGAGACGCCGCATATTTACGACCTCCTATTGTAACCTTACAGTCTTTATATAGGAATCAATTTTATGCCCCGGACGACATAGTCGGGGGAATATTGTTTTTGGCCTTGTCAAAAGCCCGGTAGATTAGGAAGAGTGGTATAGGTTTAGGAGAGATCGGAATAGCTCACCAATCGAACGGGATAGTCTGATGAAAGAAGTTTACAACATAGCGGTCATTGTGGTCAGAGACCAGTAGTGGCCGTCACTGGTTTGCTGAGGGCAGACAGGGGGCCAGGCAACTCTATCGGGGTCTTCAGATATCGAGCGGAATAGACGTCAGAGCTTCAAAATTCGGAAGAGGCCCAATCGAACAAATGGGAAGATGTTTCCCGAATCGGAAAGCTCTTCCAGTTTACCATCTGAACCGGGTTTTGCCTTGTCTGTATTTCTTCCTGAAATGGTTCCGGAAACATTTTTGTTTACCAAATATGCCCAGGAATCAACCAAACCCGGCCAATATGAGCAGATATTAACTGTGAAATAGCATTTTCAACTTTGTAAAAATGGCATTTTACCTGCTGACATATGAATATACATGTACATCTTATAAAATAAACATATACACTGTAAAATATCAGTCTTTATTTTAGGAAATTGGCAATACGCGCTGTGACATAATCAACCGTTCAACAGCCTTATCTTACTTCAGGTTCAACCGATTACAAACTTCTCCGTGGATGAAATCAACCAGCAATCTATAGATCTGATAAGAAGTCATGTCACAGAAAGGCCAAATAAACGTATTCACGCACAGGTAGTTAAAACACCAAATACTGAAATACTTCCATATCATTGTTAAGCAGCTACTCATAGAAAGATGTACTGACCACAGGTGTCGGTATTGTATTTTTGTAGTTACCTCTGTGTATCTAGATCTGTAATAATAATAATAATAGTAATAATAATAATAATAATAATAATAATAGTAATAATGATAATAATAATAAGTATACCTTTTTTGGCAGTTTTTTTTCTTGTAAATTTTTATTATGATAGGTCTAGATACACAGAGGTAACATACAAAAATACAATACAAGCACCTGTGGTACTCACAGTCCTAAACACAGGTGAGTGCTTAATACAGGACGACAGTAAGAGCAAAAAATCCTGTAGGAGCTTTCTGTTTTGTATTTTTGTATTAAGTAATCATCCTACTGCAGAGAACTATATGCTTAATCAAACAAATAATAGTTGCTTAGTGCAAACGGTACAACACAACTGTAGACCAAATACAAGCATATTTCATTGTCTTAAACCAAACGAGGAATAAAGAGTTCTTATTATTTCTGAACAATGCAAATTATTAATCCTTTCACTGTCGTAGCGCGATCTGCTTTAAACAATTGTTATCTTCGTTTAGTACTCAAATTAACATTTCGGACAAATTGTCTTCAGCAACATCAAGTACCTAATAACTTGGACCCTGATCAGACACCGAGTTACTTGGCGTCTAGAATCAGAACCATTTGCAAATGTTCATAACACAAGGGGTAAGGCATTAACCCATTTTATGCGGGATACACTTTTAGGTGTACCTCTAGGCAAACAGTTTTGACCTCAGATCAGGCCCCACATTGTGGGGCTTAATCTGGGATCAAAACTGTTGGCTGCTAGGTCAATATTCTATCAGAAACTGCTAAAATCTTTTTTGCAAATATGTGAGTTATACCCGCTGTCGACGACATTTTAAAATGGCCGCCAAATATTACCCAGCATTCAATGGGTTAAAGCACCAATCAAAACTGTGAAATTTTGTTTTTTTCATTAGCAACAGATACTGTGTCGTGTTCCCATAACAGAAGTAATCTACAGATGGAGGAACCGAAATTACCGATTCTGGGTGTACGGAAACGAACGATTGGTGTACGCTCCGGACTATCCTCAACGATGTTGCTGTCCTTGCATTCTCCTTTAGTATTTTTCTTAATTTTGCAGGAATGGTAATTACTAAGTTGTTGTGTATGGAAACGAACGATGTGTGTACGCACTGGACAACCCACAGCAGTGTCACTGCTCCTTCATTCATTTTGAAATATGAAGGAAAGGAAATTGATGTGTGTACGGTCTATCCTCAACAGTGCTGCCTCCAATACATTAACCTTTAGTCATTTTAAGTACTTCTATGTTTTACGTTTACATGTGTTTGTCTTTTTATACCATATAGTGGCCTTAGTTAAATATTATTCATATCTTACATGTATGAATGCCATGTAGTTGCTCGATGTTTTACCTGTAATATTCGCTTACCTTTATTAATGTCATGTAAGTTGTGTTGATGTTTTACATTCAAACCTTTAGTAAGCTATCATTAAAAACAAAATCGATACACTTTAAGTGTTGGTGACAGGTGAGAGCTGAATGCAGTCCTTACAAACAAGATACTAATTTGCTTTCCGGACATTAATTCCATTGAACATTAATTTATGTATTTTGGTTGGTTGGAGGGCAAGGGAAGAGCAATGTTATCAACATAGAGAATAATATGTCATTGCATGAGATAGGAGGGCTTTATTCTGCGAGGGGATAAATCATTTAGCGCGAGGCTCCTCCGAGTGCTCAATGATTTATCCTCGAGTAGAATAAACCCCTCATTTCTCATGCAATGGCATATTATTCGATTTATCCCGTCACTGAATGATTTTAGCATTCCAAACCTATATTAATTCCATATTTGACAAGTTTTAAATATTTTTTAAGAAAATTCTCACATACCGCATAAATGACCGCAAGGGAGCCCGCGTCGAATTACGCCACAGTTAGCCTAATCATACACCACATAAAAAGCTAGAAACTAAACGATTCTAATAAAGTAAAGGCAAAGAACTGGAAAAGTGAGTCCATTCAAATTTGAAAACTGATATATTTGAAATTAAATGAACCATACTTTACGCTTCATATCATAAGATAAAATTTCAGAAAGATCGACTGAAAAGTGTCACCAGTTTTCGCGTTGCTAATCATGGTCGTTCATTCTTTGGGAACAGTTTCTTTTCTGATTCCCTAGATTCAAACTCTGCATTCTCTCCAATGATGATGTCAAAATTTTCTACTAAATCTGACATTCTGCTTTGTGTATAAGCCTACCTAAAGTATCTGTCAACTTGTTGCTACAATACCGTATTGCTTTAGCAGAGCCAGAAGACAAGAGTTGGAGATTATTTTGGAACGGTCTATAACAGCGTAGATCTCTATGAGAATACAAATAATGAAGGGATACATGCTTGTAAACTTTTTGTTGGCTTTCAAAAAGCAATATTTATTGAGAATAATGGTTTGTTGCTCTCGATTTGTTTGTTTTTAAAAACACGTACATATACAAACTTTATATACAACTTAAGTCGACGCCACGTGATCAGATTCCGTGGTCTTACGGTATAGGTGACAGACTTCTGCCACGGAAACCCGAGCTCGAATCCCACCAGATCCAAACTTTTTTGTTCGTTGTAAATGATTTTTTTCTTTTTTGTTGATGCTAAATGGTTAGCAAACATATTTATTGTGACTTTTTGCCTAAAACATAACTTCTCCGCTATTTTTCCTGAGTAATGAAAATAAAATAGTTCCGGTGTACACATACACCTACTATACAGATAAACTTGCTACTCTACAGATACACCTAGGTTTATTATGCTACCCCTTTATTATGTCCGGAGGCTGTAGTGACGGGATAAAATATAAATAAATTGGATGTAACCGTAGTTCATGAATGGAACGCCATTCCCGGCGACGTTTTAGTGTCAAACTCATGCAGTCTAAAATACTTACGTTGATCAATCCGTAGACGAGGAGATACTAATTAATTGTCACGTAACTTGACAAATATCCGAAAACAATGAAAGCAGTTGCAAAAAAAGAATATGTGTGACATTTACTTTATATTTACATTCACCCTATCTCTTTTGTAAAAATCGGTGTTAAGTCGCTGCGCATTAATCTTCACTACTCTAAAATAAGAAATCCACGTTGTATTTGACCTAGATTGAATCTAGTTTATTCCCCAATCTTTTTTTTAAACACTAAATACCAATATATATAGATTTTATATTCATATTGATATAAATTATTTACATTCATTGTGAAAAAAATGCAGTAGGAAGCACTCCGAAACTGTGTCCGTCTGCTACGAATTTTTACACCTCCCGCGCCCAATGTAACCGGGTGTTCTTTATAAAGAAACACCGGCGCCGACCCGGGTTTGAACCCGGGTAGCCAGGTTCGCAGTCATGCACTCTACCACGTCGCCACAAAAGCGCACTTGTACAGTAAGGCCGTACAAGTCATGATAAACCTACACACTGTGACATACTCCCCCGACAACTTGAAACTTGTGCACAGAAACTTTACAGAATAATCACTGAAATTACTGGTAAATAGCGCTAATGATAGAAAAAAATCACAAAACACTAGTAATCCTCAGCTCCTGTCCAGTTCCAACTTAGGCTCCGAGTATTGGCTCCAAAACCATCAATACCCCTTATGGTGCCTCTCAGCTCCGGATTTCTATATGGTCCGTGCCCGTTTAGAATACGATATTAGCGTTCACACTTGACGATTGCTTGCACCGTTGCATGTATTAAAAACCCGATTGAGGGTAAGAAAACGTACTTGGATGTACTTAAAAGTATTTTTCCCTAGTAAAACCTTAAGTGAATTTGAGAACTATATTATCCGCGCAGTATAGATCTAGCTATGTTATTTGTAGGTTACAGGGGCGGAGTTAACTTCGTTAAAGTTGTTTTTTCAAGTTTATTTCTTCGACGTACTTTTCCCCTTTTCAACACCATTTCTCCTTTAGAAACTGAAAGTCTGAATTTTTTTCATAACATATATAAAGATAAAATAATGTAAATATAAGAAATGAACAGATTTTTTCGGTGTTCAAGCGAAATGAACGACAGAAAATTATCGGCAAATATAATTTTCTGTCAACTTGTCTTAAATATCGACGAGTGACAGATTCTTTTTCTCACATAACCAATGATTTTAAGTATTTTAAAGCAATAGTTTTTTTAATCCCAGTGACGTAATAATGCCTTTATAAATAGTGACGTAATAGTGACGTCATCAAATTTATCTCACACATGTTGGGGACAAGTTATAAGAATACACCATGAGTGTTGATGTGGGATAGGAATTTTCTGCCCCGAGGGTCACACACTCAATAGTAGCGGCATATACATTTTGTATATAGATCCTTGTTATTCTGAAAGTTTGCCTTTGAACACATGCAGGGGTAAAGTGTTATTAACCCAATCATTACAGACACTTCACAATGACAATTCCGATTCCCTATTCATTGACATTGTAATATTTTTGACGATTTAAAAGTGTTGTTTTTACAATAAATATGTATTGCAAAATTACAAAGAGTGCAGAACCTGGTCAGAAGGCTCCAACAGGAGCCCTCTGATCAAGTATTCTTTTATACATAGGCAAGATATACTCTTCACGTTTACACTGTTTTATAGGACGAGCCTATTCGTCATTGTTGTTGAATGCGTTGATTCCCAGTGAAAATTGTTGTACCCCACGAACTGTTGTCCACCGCAAACAGTTTTGATCAAAATCAGCCGCCGTCTTATTCCGCGGCACTTACCCTGCAGAAAAATTCTCCAGGGAGTTAACACACCTATAATATGCAAACGCTTAAATGTAGTTATTTCCCTTGTTTCCATTTTGCCGTTTGCTATCATACCCACACTGTATGCATGTAGTACTGTCACCTTGTTTTAAGAAGTCACCTGTCGTAACACCTAATAATTAACACAGTTTAATGGTCGTAATACAGAGGTTTTAGTTTAGTTGTTTGGAAATAATTGCATGTCCTAATCGAGGTCTGAATATCAAATTGTGTCTATATACAGTGGAGAAGAGGTAACTTTTAGCATTGAGCTACCATAACCAATTTGTGCTCATACCACTAACCAATCCGTCCCATATAACCCGACCTATATTTTGACCTTGACATTAACTTAATTTGTACTTAGAATATTTTATATAGGCCATTTCTTCCTTAAACGCTACTGACTACATGGTGTGATACGTATACAATTGTTATCTGGGGACAGTACCAATTTACCCATATTACCCAACCTCAATTTGACCTTGACCTAATTTGGATTTAGAAAATATTCAGAATATTTTGTCAAGGATGCCACCGGGAGCATAAGCATTTATTGAACGCAGTCTTGTTTTAACTAAGAGTATGGTCAGGGTCCAAACTGTTTGCAAATAAGCGTTTAATTCAGGATAATGCAGTGATGGGGTTAAGATCTCCATTAGGCGATCAATATAACAACTAATTCATCTTGTTGTAGTACAGAGGCAATGATTAGAAAATATACAGCTTTTTGTTAGAAATAAGTACATGTATAAGAGAAGGGTAATTCTGTCTTGCTGTTTTGCTTATTGGTTGACCATTATCTCTATAGATTCAATATTTACCAATTTACTTGGGAGAAACTCTTTAACATTTCCTGTTTAAACGAATTAAACGCAGACACAGTGCAATAAAATGTATAAAATTTTTAAATTTTTAAAAATTTAATATATTATATTTATAATCGTTCAAGGCTATGTTTTACTATATATATATAGTTCGTCCATGGTTATTTTAAAACAATAAATTGCACAATTTACAAAACAGTGCAAACCCTGATCAGAGGGTACCTTTAGGAGCCCTCTGATCTTGGTCTGCAATGTTTACCGAGAACTATTACACATTTCACAGGTACACTGTTTGTTAAAGACAAATATACTCGTCGCTATGGTTAAATGACATAACTCCATTTATAATAAATCCTTTGATCGTTATTTGACGGTATTTAATGAGGACTGGCTGTATTAACCTAAACTGACATCTTAAAAATCTCGTACTACTTTTGGGTATTCCGTAAATAAATAGTCGATCATGTTACGGTCGATTTGAGTGTTGTATTATCATATTTTAAATGATCACGACACTCATATACAGTTAAACCTCGCTATTACGACCACTAAAACGAAGGCTAATTGATTGTATAATAGAGAGGTGACAGCTTAAAGCACGGTGACAGTGAAACAGAAAGCTCCTAACGGAGCTTTCTGTTTCACTGTCAACTTGCTTTAAGCGGTCACCTACCGTAAACACCCTAATAATTAACATAATTTAGTGGTCGTAATAGAGAGGTTTTACTGTATTCTCAAAAAAGCGAGTGGTATGTACAGTGATATCTCTTTTTTAGCGATACCCAAAATAAACCCCGTTGTCAGTATTTTAGGTTAGGTGGCATATTGATGCAATACGAAAGTAATAGCAAGCAGCTTTAGGGGCGAGGTACATTACCTTTTACCATCATTTAGCAACCACGTGCCTTCTAAGATCGTCGTTAATTCTTACTAGTCTGTGGCCCAAGAGAGACTGCATTGTACACTATATACTTATAGGCTTGGAGGTTTTAAGTTACATGTTCTGTTTTGTGTAAAATATTGGTTTAAAATCTTCTATCAACACGTCTGTATATTTAACCACTTAACCGCTGAAAAAACTTTGTGCTCTGGTTTTATTTTTCAAATTTCGATTTTAGAACATTTGACTGCAGAAATGTTGACACGAGTGTCAAAAAATTCAGATCCTGCTCAGACGCCGCGTAACGCGGCGTCTGAACAGGATCCGAACTGTTTGCAAATATCATGCGCATGCGGATTGAGATAGTGAAGGCGTTAAAAGGGTATAATTGCCAATATCTCATCCATTTTTTTTGTCAAATGGGAATATCATTATTCATGTATTTTGTGTATTGTCGCCCCAATATTTTCCCGTCATAAGCGATTGTTAACCAGAATGAATATCTTATATGAAATATAACTAAGTGAATTCCCTGTGAACGTTAGAATAGGACTCTAAAGAATTTATATATTTCATTACGAGTTAGTTTGACACTTATTAGAAACTAAATAAAGGTCCAAATTGAATGGAATGAAGAAAGTAAACATTGTGGCCTCTTTAAATGCGTTAGCCCTTATATAGTCCGGAGGATAAGCAAAAAATCGTGCATTTTTTGATACACCTATGAAATTTGCCACACAGTTCATCTAGCACCTACAATGTCATTTAAAAACGGGACCCCAGCTCAGTTCCTCCTGTGGCCGAAATGGCGGCCATTTTTCAAAATGGCGGACTCCAATTTAAATGTTTTTATCTTTTTGCTAATAGATATGCTAGAAAACATTTTTTGTGCCTATATTTATGTTTTTACGGTAATAAATGATCTATTTGACGAAACATCTACGATTTTTATGCTTGTTGTACTGTATGGTCAAAATATACAAGAGTTATGGCCCTTGACGTCAATAAATACATGTTTTTTAAATGACTAAACTTCAACTCCTCCTAGGGTTCTGCCTGTAATTTGTTAATACTACCCAGAATGGTTCACCATGACATGCTGTTGTAAATCTGCTAATTGCGTTATGCTAAAACCTTTTTTGCAAGAGTTGTGGCCCTTGATGTGAGTAAAAAATAGAATTTTGTGCGCCAACCGTCTTTAAAGAAGTCCTAAATAGAAACTATTTGGCCAATTTCATTAAAATATCATATATATGTTTCTTGGACGATGCTCTATGCACTTTCTTGAAATGTAGATTATCCAACTAAAATTGTCGTTGCCATAGTAACCAATTGAAAAAATATTTTAAAATGACCGCCACAGTCACCATAGGTCAAATCTGAATGGGGTCCCGTTTTTAAATAAACCGTAATGGGTCAAAGTAAGTGTGTGCCGAATTTCATAGGTGTATCAAAAAATGCACGATTCGGCCCAAAACCGGCCTTAATCCTCCGGACTAATAAATCTTAAAATATCTTTTTTCTGGTCCTGACTGGTTTACACTGGTTTGTCCCCGCATACTTGAAAATGAGACCTACCGTGCAGACCTTGGTCAATGAGTTATTGTATGTGTCCTCTTATCTTTACACGGTCTGCACTGTTTGCAAAACAATATCGTTTAAGTACAGTGGAGAATCTGTTATTCTTTCCCGTTTAAACGAAACGATACACAAACGCAAAACACTAAAACGTAGACAAGAACATTTTTTTGACAATTCTGATAATTATTTTTTTTCTTGGTGGCAAACAGTTTGGAGCCTGATCAGACGCCGGGTTTCCCGGCGACTGATCTGGCTCCAAACTGTTTGCAATGGAAATAATAGTTTAAGCGTAAACGCGTTTATTGGGAAAGAATAACGTTTTCTCCACTGTAACCGTTTCTACAATGTACATCTGCCTGACCGAGTACAATGTTCATCTTCCTGACCGAGTTTAACTCTTTCAACACTTAGTAACTATTATGGGTTATTATATTCCATTATGGATCTTTTTATTTACTAAAACATGGACAAGTCTACTTGGATTTCTGGGTAGTTTAATAAATACTGCTCTAAACTATCACACAGTGTAGACCAAGATCAGATGGTCCCTCATACATGTATCTAGATCTATATTATTTGCAAATGTAATGAGTATATTTCAAACAGGTCCGCGGTGTTAAAAGCATGCTACAATCAAGATGAAAATAAAGCAGAAAGTTCGTTTAGAAGTCTATGACTTACTATAATATTGCATGCATGCAGCTGCCATTTATTTTCAACTCTTTGGTTGAGTATTTATTTTTAGAACTACTGGTAATGTGAATGAGCAGGTATACGCGCTCTATTTAGAACGCTTCTGTCGAGGAACGGTTAAAGGGTACCTTAATTCAGCCTTAACCCTTTACCTCATAGCTTGTTTCTAGTTTTGAAAAACAGATGACCACTTAAAGCAGGTTGAAAGTAAAGCAGAATGTGCCTTAAGGCACATTCTGCTTTACTTTCAGCCTGCTTTAAGCTAAAATCTACTAGGCTATATAAAATATTTATAATGGTTATTGTTCATGAGGGTATAAACTGGAACTAATTTCTTCAGCGGAGGAATATATTAAATACGCTAAAAGTCGCTTCTATGGGGGAAAGGGTTAGAGCACATTCTGCTTTACTTTCGAGCTGCTTTTGTGTTCATTTCACTTTAAAACTAGAAACAGGCTATGGGGTAAAGGGTTAACTCGTACACAAACAGACCAGAAGAAATATAACAGAACACATTAACAATACACGAATCCTATATATATAATGTTCTATGTACGTATCAGGTACCTCGTTAAGTAATATACAATCACACAAGACAAAACATACGCGGTCATTATGTTCTTTGAGTTAATCTATTTAACACCCGTCCACAATAATTATCCTTGGTTTGCTTTTGGAGTTTTGTGATTGTTACGGGAAACCCTGCACTGCCCTATTACTAGAACAATTATTATTTACAAACAGTTTGGACCCTGGTCAGACGCCGCGTTACGTGGCGTCTGATCAGGATCGAAACTGTTAAACACTCGTAATTAACTAACTATATTATTTAAGTAAATTTACATAAATATTAAATTGAGAAATAAAAGCAGACGACAATTGAAAAAGCAGATGACGTCATGGCAATGAAGGGGTTAATGTGCAAAGATAACGATCACGACCATAAATGAGCTGTAAGATCGCAATTGTTCCTATATTTATAGATAACATAAGGAGTTTTACAGTTGAATGTCGATATCTCAAAACATGCATAAGTAGAATTTTCACACGCCGGTGGACTTTCGATAACTCGAAACTCGCGTAAGTCGAACATACATGTACCAGTATTTTAAAGACAGCATCATGGGCACTATATTAACCAATTGCCTGTTTCTAGTTTTGAAGACAGGTGAACACATTCAGGCGCATTTGGCTTTACTTTCAACCATGCTTTGAGCTACCATCTTCTAGGATATATATAGAAACTGTTTCTCATGGTGCATATGCGTACAAAGATCTAACAGTATAAAGTAGAAATATGTTCCTCAGTGTATGAATATTTGATTGAAAGGCGTAAAAAGGCATACTCATGGTGTAATGGGTCTACGAATCTTTGGATAGCACAATTGCAATGATTTAATGTACATATCCATGCATTATGATATATTATGATATATAATGGTTATTCACTCGTTATCAAAACCATGTAACTGTGGTTGAAATAAAGATACTATCGAGTCTAGATAATTTGCAATCGTCAATTCTGAAAACTAAATATTCAGTGGAGAAGGAGTGATTTAATTTTTCGGTTTAACCCTTTCATGATCAAATTTATAGTGAGGTTTTACCCCTTCATGCCATAATGTCGTCTGCTTCAATATTGTTGTCTACAATACCGAAATAAAATGTAAGGCAGTATTACTTACGTAATTTCAAAACAGGTGGCAAACATTTCTGATCAGTATGACGTCACTGAGAGTGAAAGGATTAAGCAAATCTTAACGCAAACACTGTAAAATAAAATGTACAAAATGACAGATTTTTGAGAATGTTGACGGTCTTTTTTCTATCTAGGTAACAAAAAGCTTCGAAGCCTGATCAGACGCCGATTACCCGGCGTCTGATCAGGATCCAAACTGTTTGCACAGGACATAATATAAGCTTGAACGCGTTTATTGGGAAATTATAACGTCATATTTCTTTTTCGTTTTTTCCTTATCTGGAACAGATGTCTATGCATACCAGTTTCTCCAAGCTTTTTTCGACATTGATCTGTCAAGAATGAATTGTTCCGTTAGCTTCTGTCGTCTGCTATACGAGCGTATGCGCAGACTTAAATAATGATATTGTGTGTCCCATGGATTATATAACAACCACTCAAATAAAGATTCATTGTTTAAATACAGATGGTATATGTCTGTATTACTTTCACTCAGCTTTAAACCTTTACCCTTGGAGGATATGTGGTGATTTAAAGCTGGTTTAAAGAAAAGCAGAATGCGTCTTAGACGCATTCTGACGCATTCTGCTTTACTTTTAACCTGCATTCAACTACTGTCTGCTAGTACGTAGAACATTTTTCTTATGGTGCATATTCATGATCATATAAAGTAGAACTACTATCTTCCGTGGAGGAATAAACTAGAGGCGTAAAAAAGCGTAATTATAGTGTAAATGGTTAAGATATAGTATAATTTTGGCACAGAAATTAGCAAATATCTTGCAAGGTCGTTATAACGCGGAATCACTGTACGCATTAACAGATAAAATAGTTTTAATGTATCAGTTTAAGTCTAAAAATATATTTACGTAACCGGGTCAGTTTTTTCGAACACTACGTGTATGCATTGTGCCTAATTATAACAATAGGCAGACATTGTCTCACGATTCCTAATCGATGCATTGTGTTTAATAACTAGCAACGGCGAGTGTAAACAAAACATCGGCGATTTGTGAATGTCGTTAAGGGCATTATTTACATTTTCTATTCCATTGCAGACGAATTCTCCTTTCGTTTTTAAGTTTTTGAAGATATTTTATGGAACAATCGAGCTATTTTTCTTCTGATATAGTTCCTTTCGTTCTGAAGGATTAATATTTAAAACAAATACTTATATACATGTACCATTAAGTTATATAGCTTTTGCATTGTCATGAAATATTAACTAAGCTCTGACCGCTATATAGCGTGTTAGCGTGCGTGGTTACGGGTATACATACACTTTTTAGTACGGCAGCTACGTCTAGAATTCATGAACGCTTAACCCCTCAGCGACAAAATTATCGTGAGGTGTTTACCCCTTCACCGCTATATTGTCGCCTGCTTCCCTATTGATATCTGTAAGATTGTTTCAACGTTAGATTTAAGGTAATGTGACTTGGAAATAGTTTTTAAAATACATGTACCTATACGAGTGTCAAACAGTTTGGACCATGATCAGACGCCGCTTTACGCGACATCTGGCCTATATCCAAGCTGTATAGAAAGTCGTCTTTATGCGACTTCGGTGGTTAAAGGGTTAGTTTTATGGGACAGGATGGTAATCCATTAAACCCTTGTGATAAATATATACGCGCGATTTACAACCGGTGTATGTGTGAAGAGTGCACATGTCCTGAGCAAATAGTGCAGACCCGGATCAGCCTTCTAATCTGAGTTTGCACTATTTGTAAGTTTGCAGTACAGTGCTCCCTCCCTACAACGGTCCTCTCAACAACGACTCCCTCCTTACAACGACCCTTCCCGCAGTTTAATTGTGTCAAACATACTCACTGCTGCAATTTCGTATGCTTATAAGTGTAAGCGATGTAAAGTTTAACAATGTACATTTTGACAGAGTGACAAACAGATTGATTCCAGATCAGACGCCGCGTGTCGCGGCGTCTGATCTGGGTTCAAGCTGTTTGCACATGTAAGCAAGTTTCCCTCCCTTGAACGACTCCCTCCGAACAACGCACATGATTTTTGTCTCCCATTGGGTGTCGCTGTAGAGAGGGAACGCTGTATATTGCAAAATAAAACCTTAAATAGTAAAAAAAAAGACTAGCCTGAAAAAGAAAATGTAATTATCCGTTTGAAGTTTAAGTTTTCATGAAGTGAATCCGTATGCCAATGCAATGAAGACCCAGTTGTCTTTGGAGAACACAATTGAAATAAAGGAAACGAGCGGCAGTGAAAAAAATCAGAAAAAACCTCCTTCTTTGACACATGTTTACGATTGATTGTATATGAGTTTTATGTACAGAATAACTTAATCCTTTTATGATCAATTTGTCGTGAAGTTTTTACCCTCTCACCGCCATATTGTCTGCTTCAATATAGTTGTCTGCAATATCGTTTCAAAGTTAGATTTAAGGCAGTATAACTCACGTGATTTCAAAACAAGTGGCCGCTGACCAGACGCTGTGTAACATCAGGATCAAAACTGTTTCGTCAATGAGAGTGAAAGGGTTAATGTCTGATCTGCCTATTGGATCAGTCTATATATAACCCAAGTATGCATTCTTTCCTGGGGAACATTTGCTTATTTTAGCTACTGTAATATCCAAGATGAAAGATGTTCATACTAGACTATAGCGCGATTCATGGTAATTTTGCCGATCGTTTTCTGTCGTTTATTTTGCTAAAAGCCGAAAATATCAGTTAATTTCTTATATTTACATCATATTTGCTGTAATTTCTAATATTAAATGAACATTTTATTAGTATGCGTGTATGTTTAATCGACATTAGAGGTTGTTAACACGAATAATTTATACCCTGAAAGGAACAGCCATAACGGCGTTACTGAAGCAACGCAACAAATGAGAATATCCACAAGTCCCTCCTACTTTGCGATTAAATCCACAAGTCCCGCCCTCTCGAGAAATAGCGTTTACGCGAATTAAACGTCTTTTTCCCCAATGGATATCAATGAGGCGAATGTAAATATATAGTGATTGTTCTGTCAGTCCGTCCGTATGACCACGTCCGTGCGTCCGAGGTTAGCCAGATGTTACCGTTGCGTCTAGCATCAAATCCAATCAATAGAATGCTTGGACACTGATACAGCTGTTGCCTTGGACATTTCCCAATCCACCCATATTACCAAACCTCATTTTGACCTTGACCTCTTTTGGAATGTTTTAAATGGATTAGTTCTTGGTTAACGAAATTCTACCGTTTCGCCTGATATCAACACCACTTACAATAATATTTGGATACTAATACAGCTGTTGCCATGGATCATTCCAATTCCACCTATCTCACCCAGCCTTGATTTGACCTTGATCTTGACCTAGTATGGACTAAGAAAAGATTCAGAATATATTTGCAGGCTGTCACGCAGTCTTGTTTCTAGTGTCACTTAGTGCACGTATCTACATGTATGCGTGTCTCGTGTTTTCTGGTCTAAGCTAACGGACTACAAGTTTCTCTTAATTCTGAGTGTAAGTACGGATTGGACTGTGTTGATTGAATTGGCAGTTTAATAGGAGCATTGGTTTTAAAAATGTCTTCCCCAGCACCAGGTAAGAAAAAAAACCACTTTTTCTATTTGATCGCTTAAGATATGCTTAAGGGATATGGGCATGTCAATAATGCATGCTTCATGCTTTCAGTGTTTATCTTACAAACTGTCTGAAAACAACAAGGAATTTATGACATGAAATTGCATTGAGGATATGGTATTTCTTCCTTTTGAAGTACCGATAATGCTTTCTTGTGTTTTATTTTCTTGATAACGAAGACTACAAATGATGGATTCATATTGTAAAATAATAAATTAGCTCGGCATCATAGGGAGAATACTATTCATTGAAATATGTGACTTAACCAATTACCACATAGCCTATTTCGAGTTTTGCATGGGTAACCACTTAAAGTAGGTTGAACCTTGGAGTACTCTGTGACTGAAAGTAAAGCAGAATGAGCACCAATGCGCATTCTGCTTTACTTTCAGCTTGCTTTAGGTTACCATCTGCTAGGATATATACATGTAGAAATAATTCTAATGATATAAAACATATTCATGACTTTATAAGTTGGAACTGTTTTCCTTAATTTGGAGCAAATTAGAGGTGTGAAAATGCGTATTTATGAAGTAATGTGTTAAGTCGAATTTGAAAATTATCTGGATTCAAATCAGACGCCGTGCAACGTGGCATCTGATCAGATTCCAAACTCATTGACATTTGAATCAATATTTCTTCAATCAAAGCTAAAAATGCAAATATTTGCAGACGCCAGAGTTTATCAGACTGTATTTTGTATCCAGACGGTAAAATTTTGCGGTTTAAGTATGAGGACCCAAATGAGATCGGTTCAATGTCGGTCAACATCGGAACTCAATCAAGAGCGGTCGACCATTCTCGTCAACTGCCGAACTTTCCCGAACTATGCTAAAGCATGGTTCAGAACTGGTTGGCGGTTGACGAGAATGGCCAATCGTGGTACGAAGAGAACCAAAATTGTTCCGATCTAATTAGGGGTCCTTAACCTAAAGAATTAGCAAGCACTGTCAAAGTTTATGGTAGGGATTTATTGTAGCTTCCATGGCAGTATCAATGAAACCGAATGCATGGAGCAATGCAGAAAATGACATTTTTGTTTTGAATTTTGACGTTTCACATAAGTCCAATAAGGAAATAGTTTTGATCCTGATCAGACGCCGAGTTACTCGACGTCAGATCAGTTTCAAATATATTTGCAGTGGACATAAGGTTTTGGAGCACAAAGGAACTCTTCGGGAAAGGATATCAGTCTACATTCCGAATATTTATAGTTAAGTTCTCTCAAATAAAATCCTTTAGAATAACCTTGGAATAGCAAAATGCCTTAGTTACAGTGGATTAGATACACTGTTATTCTTTCCCAATAAACGCGTTTACGCTAAAACTATTTTTTGCAGTGCAAACAGTTTGGAGCCAGATCAGACGCCGGGTAACCCGGCGTCTGATCAGGCTCCAAACTGTTTGCCACCAAGATAAACATGAAATATCAGAATTGTCCAAAAGTTGTTCTTTTCTACGTTTTAGCGCTTTGCGTTTGCGTACGTTTGCGTTTAAACGGGAAAGAATAACAGATTCTCCACTGTACGTCTTCAATTTATTCCTCCACAGAAGAAGACAGTTCCTCTTTATACATTCATGAGTAAGCTCTATAAGGAATAGTTTCTATTCTAGCAGATGGTAGCATTCTGCTTTACTCTCAACCTGCTTTTCTTTTAGAGGTCACCTGTCTTCAAAAGCCAGAAACAGGCTATAGTGTAATGGTAGAAGGTTAACTCTCTGACCCCTAAAATTTATAGTTCCATGCAGTTTTCAATTAAATTTATTCCATTTAGGGTTGTTTTAACAATGTATTGCAAATGGACAAATAGGGCAGACCCTGATCTAAAGACTCGTGCAGGTCTGATCAGGTCCACATTGTTTGCACAAGACAAGCATACACTGCACCAGTACACTTTTAAATGACGAGTTATCGTGTAACCAGGCATTAATATTTTTATATATGTGTCCCTAGAATAAAATACTATAAAACTAGATTATTTTGAAGCATGATAGAAATCGATGATTATTGAAGGAACATGATATAGGGTGATTGTTCATGTGTAGTAAAACCGCTCTATTACAGTGGGGAATCTGTTATTCTTTCCCGTTTAAACGCAAACGTACGCAAACGCAAAGCACTAAAACGTAGAAAAGAACAACTTTTGGACAATTCTGATCATTCTTGTTTATCTTGGTGGCAAACAGTTTGGAGCCTGATCAGACGCCGGGTTACCCGGCGTCTGATCTGGCTCCAAACTGTTTGCACTGCAAATAATAGTTTTAGCGTAAACGCGTTTATTGGGAAAGAATAACAGATTCTCCACTGTAGTAGGTTAACTCTTTGACCACTAAAACTTATAGTTCCATGCAGTTACCAGTTAATTCTATTCCAGGGTTGTTTTAACAATGTATAGCAAATGGACAAATAGGATAGAGCCTGATCAAAATACTCTATTACGACCACTGTTTAATATTATATTAAAACGAAGGCTTATTTATTGGAACAGGTGACAGCTTGAAGCGAGTTGACAGTAAAACAGAAAGTTCCTAAATAGGAGCTTTCTGTTTTTAATATCACATTGCTTTTAGCAGTTACCTATCGTTAAGAACAACTAATTAACACAGACGAGAATTCCGAAGCAGACGTTAAATTACGGCGGGAGACAGGTTAACGCTTGGTGTGAAACGATCTTAATCAAAGAGAATTACACTCCTTTTATTTTTTATTCGGATTATTTACAACTGAAATACACTTAACTCCTACAATGCCAGAATACCGTCTGCTTAAAAGTTGTCGTCTGCTTTATTCTAAAGTTAGGGGTTTATTGTTTAAAATGTGAGTGTGGACAGTTTGGATGCTGATCGTAGGCTTGGTACAATGTAGCTAAGCGTTTGATCTTGATCCAAACTGTCTCTTAATGCCAGTGCAATCGACCCAAGGGAGTAAAGCGGTTGACCCTTTACTTGTTAAATACGACTTTTCTCACATTAAAACTTTATGCAAACAGTACGGATTGACATTGGATACTGATTAACCTATTTGTTTGTATCCATGGTCATATATATATAAATATAGGACATAGGCAAACAGTGTAGATTCTGATCAGACGCCGCATAATGCGGCGTCTGATCAGAATCTACACTGTTTGCTGATAGGAATTTCAATATAAAATAAAACGAAAATGAAAATTTAGATCAGGCACTCCTTAGATTATCAATGGAAAAATCCAGTATATAAGCATGGAATAATCCACTGGGGGTAAGTAGGTTAACCTTATGCAAGCTGTGTAAATGAGGTCTGGAAAAATCTGCAAGAATTCTCAGGGATGATTGATCTACATTTTCTTTCAGAAAATACTATCAGAGTGTCAAATTGTTTGGATCCAGATTTGACGCCGAGTTACTCGGCGTCTCATCTGGATCCAAACTGTCTGCAATAGATATAACAAATTTCTCACACCGCGTGCAGGAAGGTTAAGTCGATGTATTTTCAAGGTCAAACATTGACAATTGTATCTAGTTTTCTGTAGAAAAGACGACATGAATAGAATTTGAAAATAGTTTCAGACAACGATTGTCTAGCAGACGGTGTTATTCAATTCAATTCAATTCAATACTTTATTGCATAAAACATACATCAGGGGCTTATCATGAAGCGGAACTAAGTCCAGCGACTTACATGTACATGTAGGTCAAATCGATATATCGCCTAAACCTCTTTTTAAGCCACGAGACAAGTCCGTCTATTAACCTATTAATTGTGATATTTATTCTAATTTAAATGGCAAACATGGAACCTTATCCGACGCCGAGCTACACACAGTGAAGAACCAGGTCAGAGGTCCCTGTAGGCCTATACATTTATGCAAATTTTTATTTAATTGTTTAGTGGCTTAGACTTTTAAAGAATCGAGACATACGAAATAATTGGTATGCTTTTTATTTGAATTCATATACACACATGTCTTCATACTATGCTGTTCTATATCGTTATTTCTTTATTTTTCAGGTGAAATTGACGATATTATCGGAAGTGAGTATACCATTGCATATCATCTTTAATTCAGAATGAAACATTCGAATCTTAAGGAATAAATCTAGTCAAAGAGTCGACCAATACAGTGGAGAATCTGTTATTCTTTCCCGTTTAAACGAAACGCAAACGCAAAACACTAAAAACGTAGAAAAATACATTTTTTGGACAATTCTGATAATTATTTTTTATGTTGGTGGCAAACAGTCTGGAGCCTGATCAGACGCCGGGTTACCCGACGTCTGATCTGGCTCCAAACTGTTTGCAATGGAAATAATAGTTTTAGCGTAAACGCGTTTATTGGGAAAGAATAACGTTTTCTCCACTGTAACAGTACTCTACGTAGAATGATCGGTCATTCTCGTCTAATGACGGTCAGTATCGAACCATGCTCGGACATGGTTCGCTACGATGATCAATCTCAATAGGGTAGTTTTACCTTAAAGTCAAACATATTTCTTTGAATAGTCGTTTAATATAGTATGAAGAATCTTTTACAGTAAATAATGTTTCTTTTGGGTGCGGATTGATAGATGTTCTACCATTCACCCCTGAGACTATCAAAGGACATCTCCACTTTTAGATTAATTCTCGTCCATTTATGGACGTTTAATATTTGTTTTCTGCATTTTATTGCAAGCTAACAAACAGTGCAGATCCTAATAAGAGGTCTGCTTTCATTTAATTTTTCAAAGGACAATTTCACTTTAAGATTAATTCTAGTCCTTTTCTGGACTTTCTTGGGTTGTTTGCTAGACCCTGATAAGAGGGCTCCTTCAGGGGCCGTCCGATCTGAGTCTACACTGTTTGCCTAGGATACATGTATGATCGTACTACTACAGTTTTGTCAATGACGAATATAATCGTCGCTAGGGTTAACTGTGTTAAATGTAAAATATGTGGTACAGTTCTCCCACTCTACAACGACCCAAAATGGGAGACATATATGGTGTGTGTTGTTCGGAGGAAGTCGTTATAGGGAAGGAAAATTAAGACTTGGCTTACATTTGCAAACAGCTTGACTCCAGATCAGACGCCGCGTGGTGCAGCGTCTGATCTAGATTACAGCTTTGGGTCACCCATCATTATATTTCTTCTGTCAAAATGTCCATTTATATGTAACTTTGAGAAAAAATAGCAGACGGCTATTTTAAGCTGACGATAATGCAGCAGTTGAGCGTTATACATAATTGTTATGTTTAGGGAACTGCGGCATTGGTCGTTGTAAGGAGGGAGTCGTTGTTGGGAGGGTCGTTGTTTTGAGGGAACACTGTAGTACCATAGGCTCATGTGTATTGCTTGATAAAGTACTATACAATTATCTAATTAATTAGATTAAATATTCACGACTAGACACGTCTAAGACCTGGTTGGAAATGTAGACAGTTCCATATACATTTGGATTGAATTTCTCTGCAACAATGACTCGCTTAACGAACGAGATATTCTACGTATAGTGCTCCTGCTCCCTCTCTCCAACGGCCCTCCCAACAACGACCCTTGCCGCAGTTCCTTAAACAGGACAATCATGTCTAACGTTTTTTACTGCTGAAATATTGTCTGCTTCAAATTGTCGTCTACTGTTTTTCTCAAAGTTACATAATGTACATTTTAACATAAAAACCTTAATGACGAGTGACAAACAGCTTGAATCCAGACCAGACGCCGGATTCAAGCTATTTGCAAATTGAAGCAAATTTCCCTCCCTATAACGACTCCCTCCGAACAACGCACACATTTTTTTGTCTCCCAGTGGGTGTCGTTGTAGAGAGGGAACTAGTATCGTCTTAATAGTAAAACAACATTGCGCACAGCATACTGACATGCTGTATAATAATAATAATAATAATAACGACTTTATTTCATGTGGATTACATATTTGGTATCGAAAAACAAACCAATTTTCAATATGGTCCACAAACAAAATTAACATATATACAACACGAAGGAACACAATTACAAATCAGTATTTTTTTTATTTTTTTTTTAAACTTTTGCAAACAGAGTGGACCCTGAAAAGACAGTTCCTGTATGAGCTCTCCACAGGGACTACTCTGTTTACTTAAAGAATTTTAAAGATTAAAAGCTGAAAACAGTAATGCATTCTGAGAATTCAAGATTTGTTATCTATACATGAATATTGAATAGGTAGAGGCAATATAAAGCCCAAACAAAACGATGATTTAACAAATAGCAAAGATCTAGATCAATGAAATTTCATAACAAACGGGAAGGAATATACCAAAGATACTTCAAACCATTTACTCCATGGTATATTTCTACTATTGAAGAAAGGTGACCACTTAAACCAGGTTAAAAGTAAACCAAAATCAAATATGCTTTAACCCTTTCACTCTAAATGACGTCATAAAGCCCATTGCAAACAATTACTTTATTCGGCGACTGATCAGGATCAAAACTGTTTGCCACTTGATTTGAAATGACTTCATTTATACTGCCTTACATTTTACTTTGAAACGATGTTACAGACAACAATATTGAAGCAGACGACACTATATGGCGGTGAATGGGTAAAGTAAATTTGATCATTAAAGGGTTAAAATATATACCCGAATCTCAAGGTTAATCTTAAATTCAATGTGGTTGTCTTTTATTCAACGATCGTTTTGTGGCTTGCCCTGGTCGTCCGATCGCACGAAAAGTCACTTGTTGGGTTAATGTGGCATCCGAACACGTTTAGGCTGAAATATTTCAAAAATTAACCTAATCCACGCTTTACCCTAGTATTATTTACTCAAAGTGAACTTGGATCCAAGGTTATAAAGCTTTTCAGTTGAGTCTAAAGTCGTTCTCAAGCATTTGATTGGTCAGATTTGAGCATAGGCTCAAATCTGACCAATCAAATGCTTGAGAACACACTCAGACTAAGCTCAAACGCTTTATAACCTTGGACCGTGGTGTACGTAGATTCTACATATTGGCCGAATTTCTTGTTCAATTAGTCGGATCATCCTAGCATCGCAGAATCCTAAACATTTGCAATATTAAAAAAATTGTTTGCTATCTTGAGTATAGATCTCCGTTTCACTGCCGTGACGTCATCAACTTTTAAATTGTCGTCTGCTTTGATTTCTAAATCTTAAACTTTAGATATTTTGACTTAACGCGATGTTGAAATGAGTGTCATACGGTATGGCTCCTGATCAGGATACAAACTATTTGCAAATAACCACTGAACTCGGGATAAGGCATACAGTGTAGGGTTAAGCAACCAATTTCAAATCACAATGATATTTAGGATTTAGAATTCTTTATTTCTACGGGGGAAAGCTTCACCAATTTGTGCCCACGATCTCATATATGTGACATAGGCAAACAGTGTATACTCTGATCAAACGCCGCATTATGCGGCGTCTGATCAGAGTCTACACTGTTTGCTGATAGGAATTTCAATATAAAACAAAATGAAAATGAAAATTTTGACCAGGCATCCCTTTGATAAAAATGGACTAATCCAATATATAAACATGGAAGAATCCACTGGGTATAAATGGGTTAACTAACTCACTTCTAAGAATTCAAATAGACAATTTCAGTATCCAACATGTTGTTGTTGTTTTATTTCACAATATATTGCAAAATGTCAAAGATTGTAAACTCTGATCAGATGCTCCTTTAGAAGCCATCTGAGCTGGGTCTTCACTTTTCGTTTATTGTCTGTGTACTATTTATATACATTGTTTGTACATAACGGATGTTTTTATGCATCACTAAGGCTCATCGAGTTAATAATCACAATATTGACCGCTGGGTAAGCACCAGTTATCGATACATTTAACCTAGTTCTGATGTTCTTTCAAGTATATAACTATGTAAACATACATGTACATTTACATGAATAAGGGTAATGAAAATCGATCGTCCATGTATTTATCCTGTTTAACTATAATGATCCCTCTTCATTGCCTTATTCCGAGTACATTGGTTATTTGAAAACATTTTGGATCCTGATCAGACGTAAGCAATCGCGCGCGCGAATCTCCGATTATTGTTGCGTCTCATCTGGATATATACTATTGGACACCGGGATATACATCTTTTGAGAAATTTTAGATTTTTTTAAAAAATAAGAAATGCTGCAGGCGAAATATTTTGCAGATGAAAATTTCCCGGCAGAACAAAGGATAAGCCAGACAGAACAGAACTGTGTCAAACTTGTGTTTTAAACTGTTTTTTTTTTTTTTAAAGTTTGGAGAAAATTATAACATGTTAAACGCTAATAGAAATAATGCAGAAAGCTCCTTCTGGGGCTCTCTGATTTGTTTAATCATAATATTATAATGCAACCTGCCCTAACAGCTGACAATGTGTCTGTTTTAAAACGTCCGTTTGATATAATTTTAACTGTATCAATCAAATACAAGCGGCGTTGTATTGTATGTTTAAGTGTTTTCATGTCAGAGTTGGCATAAAATTTTATAAGCTTATACGTAAATATGATCAAAATCCGTCAACTATGTGTGAAGGTATTTTAGATATCTCATGGCTGCTTTTGTAGTACAGTGGAGGAAACGTTTTTTCGTTCCCTTTAAAGACATTTCCCCGTCCTTTCATGGTGTTCCCCCCATTGTTCTTGATAGGCGTGAAAGGTACTGTAAAACATGCAGCATAAGCTACCGGTGGGTATACCAAACTCAGTTTACCTGGTGAGGCCCAGACATACTCATTCTCTAGAGGCTTTTCAATGGTTATTTCTAACCAAGCTATCAAATATAAAAGTCGGGCTTCACATGAGACGCTTCAAAAGTTTTTTGCTAACGGTATGTGAACAATACGCATGCTTTAGTGCAAAGAAATTGCCTGGCTAGGCGTTATAACCGAAAGTAGGTATTTAACCCCATTTCACTGCCTTGCCCCGGGGGCCCATCGGGCCTGCTTCATTACCTTACCCCGAGCATAATGGTTATTTGCAAACATTTTGGATCCTGATCAGACGCCGCGTATCGCCTCTGATCAGGATCCAAACTGTTTCCCTCTCATTTTTTTCCATTAAATTTAAATTTCTGAAATAAAAGTAGACAACAATTGTTTAAAAAAAACAGTTTACATTTGAATAGTACATTTGTCCTGTGCAAATCAGTAAACCCTTTGATCAGAGTCTTAACTGTTTGTCATATTACACGAGTAAATTTGTCCTGTGTCCAAAAGACAAGACATATATAAAAGGGGGCTCCTAAAAGAACTCTCTGATCAGGATCTGCACTGTTTGTCATATTGCACTACACTGGCCATGCTTAATTAAAAATAAAACATGGACTAGACTATATTGGAAACTGTCTATTAGAAGTTTCAGGGAGGTAATAATTATTTATGCCCTTGGTTTGGCCCAGTCGTGACCTCATGCTTATTGCGTCACTGTTTTGTTGGTAACGAGGTGGTAGTAACTCGTGTAGTAAAACATTTGCTTCGTTTGCAAACAAATACGATCACAAAATATAAAATTACGAAGGGCATTGTATTTCAGGACAATAAGTTATGTCCTATATATTGGCCACATAATTATAGTATACATTGTAAATACATGTATATCTGACCCATACGCTGCCAATTTATCGTCTTTTTAAAACAATTGTCGTGTGCTTTAATTTTTCAAATTATAATTTCAAGCAGTTTTACTGTAGACACATCGATATAGGTGTCAAACAATTTAGATCCTGATCTAACTCAGATCTACACGGCGTCTAATAAGGATCTAAACTGTTTGCAAATATTAATATATATACATGTACTGCTCTTTTCTAATATTTCGACCGCTAAGGGCCTTTTTTAAAGAATTTCACGTCAAAACACACGTCAGAAATATATAGTGAGAGGTCGAAATATAAGAAAAGAGCAGTATATATATTAATATTAATTTAATTCCCTATCTGGAATATTGAGAAAAACAATGTTTGCAAATACAAATGAACTTGGCTGGTTACAATGCAGTTAACCCTGTCATGATCAAATTTGTCGAGAGTGTTTTACCCCTTCACCGCCATAGTGTCGTCTGCTTCAATATTGTTGTCTGCAATCTAGTTTCAAAGTTAGATTTTAAGGCAGTATGACTTACGAAATTTTCAAAACGAGTGTCAAACAAGTTGGGTCCCGATCAGACGCCGCGTTACGCGGCGTCTGATCAGGACCCAAACTGTTTGCAAACGCGCTTTATGACGTCATCGAGAATGAAAGGGTTAATGGGTTAAAGCGACTACTGTTTAGTGGTCATTTACGACTTTGACTCTGATACTTCACAGTGGAGAATACTTTATTCTTTTCGAATATAACCCGGGTAACCCGGCGTCTGATCAGGCTTCAAACTGTTTGCCAATCTGATAAATATAAGTAAACATTTTAATTTTAAGAAACTGTCAATTTTAGCATTTTAATTCTTTGCATTTGCGGTTTTTCGTTCAGTAGGTCAAGAATATCGTCTTTTTCATTGTAGCAGCAAATCTCTACACTGTACCGAGTCATTAACCCGTTCTGTTAGCTCTTTCACTGGCAATGGCGCCAAAAGACGACTTTACAAACAGTAGGATCCTGATCAGACGCCGCGTAACGAGGAGTCTGATCAGGATCCAAACTGTGTGACACTCGTATCGATATGTTTTAAGTCAATCTACATAGTATCATACTTTGAAACGATCTTGAAAACAACAAAATTCAAGCAGACGACAATGAAACGGCGAAGGGGGTGTAAAAATCTCACGATTTATTTGGCAGCGAAAGAGTTAAATAAAACAGGAACAGTCGTACCTCGATATCTTGATTTCGCTTAAGTTGAACATATCCGTATTTTTTCAGTTAATTTCGTTTAAGTCTCTCATGACCGTTTTTAAAGTTTAAACATAGCCTATTAACGTTTTTAATAACTTTGAAATACGGACAAGTCGGTCGGAGTAAGCGAATTCTAGATAACGAGTTTCGACTGAACCTTGATACTGTTCTATATTTAGAATGTCTTAATTGCGTAAAATGTCCACGGCAATCACGGTTTCGGCATTTTTGTTACTACAATTTGGATCCAAACTTTTTTTAATACTAGATCTATATGTTGTTATTTTCTTTTCGACAAAATTGTAAACCAATCTTCTCTGAGGGTAACGACAGACGACACTGTTTACAGGCGTTATTTACATGTAAATAGCGCGCTAATTATAACCCTACATTGCCTTAACCCGGGTACAATGATTATTTGCAAACAGTTTGGATCTTGATCAGACGCCGCGTAACGCGGCGTCTGATCAGGATTCAAACTGTTTGACATTCGCTTCAATATTTCTTCAGAGTCAAAACATCTATAAATTAAATTTGATAAACAAAAGCAGACGACAATGGTTTAAAGCATAAAGTGGAGAAAACGTTATTCTTTCCCAATAAACGCGTTTACGCTTTACATATTATTTCCATTGCAAACAGTTGGAGCCAGAACAGACCCGGCGTCTGATCAGGCTCCAAACTGTTTGCCACAAAGATAAAAAATAAGTATCAGAATTGTCCAAAAAATGTACTTGTCTACGTTTTAGTGTTTTTCGTTTGCGTTTCGTTTCGTTTAAACGGGAAAGAATAACAGTTTCTCCACTGTATGACGCCATGACAGTATTAGGGTTTAAGGATATTCTCTTCGTGGTCATCATATTACATCAAAAACGCCAGTGTATTGAATATTTGTGTGTTTAATTGATTTGAAAAGCATGTTACTCCTGGCGATGAAACAAACAATTATAAACAAGCGCACCGAGTACAATGCATTCCATTATGATTCAAGATTTTTATCTTTTGTTGTATGGGGTTAAAATAGGCAGTTCGCCCCTTGGACTGGGTTATTTTTTAGCTTAATGTTTGAACTGTGTGTACAAATGAATAACAGTGCCAGCTCATGGTATTGGAATACACTATACCAGTCGAAACTCGATACTTCGAACTGGCTTATATCGATCGTACTAGTATTTTATAATTGAATTTCGATAAGTCGATCTCGCTTAAGCCGATCATACCAGTATTTCAATGTTAAAATGTGGCTAGGTCATGTTTTAACTTTGAAATATGAGTATGTTCGAACTATCGCGAGTTCGAACTATCGCGAGTTCAAGTTATCGCGTTCGACTGTATATTATACAGTGTGGGTGTCAAGTGTCTTTCTATGATAAATAGGTCATGGCAAGAGAAATAGAGAGCTGAGCGTGCCCCCACCCCCTCCCCCAATAAATTTTGCCAACACCTAGATCTTTACATAGATTTATGTACATGTACGTATTTTACCTGTTTTGTGGGATCATCCTTAGAATGCACCAGAGATCATCTAAGAAAACAGGGGGGGGGGGGGGGGGGGGGTGGCATGCTCCGGACCCCCTATAGTAAGAGTGCGTACACTAATAGGAGCTGGTAGGGGAAGGGGTTAAATAACATCCTGTCAAAAATATTTTTATATCCTATATTAAATTATTTATTTTATTTTGAGTCGATTCTTTATACAGAGATGTATATTGTTTCTTTAGATCACTCTTGTATTTCCAGCAATATTCAGACATAAATTGGTTAACATTTGAAACACCATGGACCTGCTAGCTGCAAATATACCCAATACATTTTGCAAACAGTGTAGACCCAGATCAGAGGGCGTCTGTAGAAGCCCTCTGATCTGGGTCTACACTGTTTGCTAACTTGGAGCAGTATTTATTAAACTACCCAGAATTCCAAGTAGACTGGTTCACATTTTGGTGACTAAAATGATCAACAAAGGAACCTAATAACCCACAAGAGTTGCTTAGTGTTGAAAGTGTTCATATCCGTGTTGACAAAATTGTTTAAGCACAAAACATGTTTATAATGAAAAGGAAACCGTCTCACCTTCAGTAAAGGCAGGGTGTAATTAAAATGCTTAGATAGATCGGTTCTCTTATAGATCTGGATCGAAATCTATAGATATAATATTGATTTTTCATATTCTTACAGAATGGGACCCCAATGCGGACACCGAGAAAATCAAGCATGGAGACAAGCCGCCAAAAGCCAAAAAAGAAAAGAAGAAGAAGAAGGGCAAACATGACAGAGATAATCCAGACTTTGATGATGTTCCCGGATATGAAGGGGCTGCTTTCAAAGGGAGCAGTAAGTACAGTGCTCCCTCCCAACAACGACTCCCTCCTTACAACGACCCTTGTCGCAGTTCCCGAAACAGGACAATTATGTCCTACCTTTTCGAAGCTGCATTGCCGTCTGCTTAAATTTGTCGTCTGCTGTTTTTCTCAAAGTTACATAATGGACATTTTGACAGAATAAAAGTTAAGGAAGAGTGACACACAGCTTGAATCTAGATCAGACGCCGCGTAACGCGGCGTCTGATCTGGATTCAAGCTGTTTGCAAATGTAAGCCAATTTCCCTCCCTATAACGACTCCCTCCGAACAACGCACACTATCTTGGCCTCCCATTGGGTGTCGTTGTAGAGAGGGAACGCTGTATAATCAAACCTCTCTATTACGACTACAAACGTGTGTTAGCTATTAGGTGTTTATGACAGGTGACTACTTAAAGCAATGTGACAGTAAAACAGAAAGCTCCTTAAGGAGCTTTCAGTTTTATTGACACCTTGCTTTAAGATGTCACCTGTCTGTTATACAATCAATTAGTATTTATTTTAGTGGTCGTAATATAGAGGTGGTTGTAAAAGAGAAGTGTTCGTAATAGAGAGGTGGTCGTAAAAAAGAAGTGGTGGTATAAGAGAGGTGATCATCAAAATAGAAGTGGTCGTATTAGAGAGGTGGTCGTAGTAAAAAAGAAGTGGTGGAACAGTGGAGAATCTGTTATTCTTTCTTACGCTAAAACTATTATTTACAATACAAACAGTTTGGAGCCAGATCAGACGCCGGGTAACCCGGCGTCTGATCAGGCTCCAAACTGGTTGCCACCAAGATAAATATGAAATATCAGAATTGTCTAAAAGTTGTTCTTTTCTACGTTTTATTGCTTTGCGTTTGCGTACGTTTGCGTTTAATCGGGAAAGAATAACAGATTCTCCACTGTATAAGAGAGGTGATCGTAAAAAGAGAAGTGGTTGTATGAGAGAGATGGTCGTAAACGAGAAGCGGTCGTATAAGAGAGATGGTTGTAAACGAGAAGTGATCGTATTTGAGAGGTGGTTGTAATAGAGAAGCGACGTATAAGAGAGGTGGTTGAAATAGAGAAGTGGTCGTGTTAGTGAGGTATTATTGCAGTTTACTTATTCGTCACTGAGAAGATGACGTTAATATTACCGTTTAATCGACATTAAACGCAATTGCAATAACTCAAAATTGCAACTTTTAGAAATTCCAGATACATGTAGTATGTTTTTGTATTTGAGAAGCAATAAATAAAGAGCCTAGTTACCGAGTTGCTCTTAACAATCTAGCACTATCTGTATTTAGACTGTGAGTGAGAGAAGGAGACAAAGAGAGGGCGGGGGCAAGAGAGACGTGCGGGTGGGGGAGAGGTACGGAGAGAGAAAGAGAGAGCGCTAGATAGGGAGACATACATATGTATAGAGAGAGACAGTCACATACAGACAGAGAAAGACAGAGAGGCATAGAGAGAGTGAGAGACAGACAGACAGACAGGCGGAGAGACAGTCAGACATACAGAGATAGAGGGGGTAGATAGAGAGAGACAGGCAGACAGACAGACACACACGCACACATATGTATGCTGATTCTATATGACCTACATGTATCATGACCATTTGTATTTACAGAGGAATCTAAGCCACCAAAGACTTACATCAAGCCATCTGGTGATCCACCGGAAATGAAATTTCCTGAGTAAGTGACCTGTGGGTTTTCTCCATGATTTTAACCCTTTCATGATCAAATTTGTTGAGAATTATTTATCCCTTCACCGCCATAGTGTCTTCTGCTTCAATAATGTTGTCTGTAATATCGTTTCAAAATATGACTGACGAACTTTCGAAACGAGTGTCACGGCAAACAGTTTGGGTCCTGATCAGCCGCTGCGTCACGAGACGTCTGATCAGGTCCCAAACTGTTTGCAAACGCGCTTTATGGTGTCATTGATAGTGAAAGGGTTACACCATCACTCCATAAAACGCCCGTTTACTCCTCTTATTCATTCCTTCACTGAAGAAAATAGTTCCACGTTGTAAGTATCAGGGCTGCCATTTCTCCGGATTTTTCCTAAATCTCCGGATTTTTACCCAGTACATGGTAGCTTAAAGCAGGCTGTAAGTAAAGCAGAATGCGCCCTAAGGCGCATTCTGCTTTACTTACAGCCTGCTTTAAGTGGTCGCATGTCAACAAAACAAGAAACGGGCTATGGGGTAAAGGTACGATTCGTACTTGAAAAATGCAAATTTGGAAATCTTAGGATTTTTCATGTCAAGTTATTGCAGCCCTGAAGTCATAATTGTGTACCGTTGGAAATATGTACATGTATTCTATTATAATTATAAGCAAATGTTATCTTAAAGCAGGCTGAAAGTGGGCTAAGTTGGCTTAGGAACTAGATACAGGTCATGGGATTAAGGCTTAAATCCCCTTCATTGTCTTAATAACTTCATAACCAGTATATAACATTCGCTGTCGCAATGTCGTCTGCTTGTAGAACAATTTCTTGCATGTATACACAGGGCTCAAGATAAGGTAGTAAACCGAACAAATCCAACATTTCTCAATCATTTCAGCACTAACACCATAGGGTTTTATACAGAAATAAAGATGTTAGAAGTTGAAATACTCTCCTTATCTGAAGCTCTGATACCGTCTACCTAAAGTTTAGAATCTAGGCATTTTAACTTAAAGCATGTGTATGAATGTCAAACAGTTTTATATGGAGTGTTACTGTTTGGAAATGTTATTGTTGTCGAACTGGGGCCCGTTTTACTCAACAACTTACGCACAGTTTTTGCGTAAGTCAAAATCGTTTAACTCTTATTTTTCGATCATAAACGTTTGCAAACAGCAAATAGCCAGATCAGAGGACGCGCTAAAAGCGCGTCCTCTGATCTGGCTATTTGCTGTTTGTAACAAGTGACAATAAAAAAAAATATATTAAAATTTAAAATTTTGACTTACGCAAAAATTTTGCGTAAGTAGTTTAGTAAAACGGGCCCCTTATCGGTGAAAAATTAAGTGTGCTATAGATACAACTTTAAATAGTAACAAAAGTTTGATTGTGGTAATAAAGGGACCTCTTGTGGCAACTCGATAATTCAAACTCGCTTAAATCAATCTTACCAGTATTTCATAAGTTGAAATTCGATAACTATATCTCGCTTAAGTCGAACATACCCGTATTAAACGTGGCTAAGCAACGTTTTAACTTTGAAATACGGGCATGTTCGAACTAAGGCGAGTTTGAACTATTGAGTTTCGACTGTAAATATATTTTGTGTTTCAGAATTAAAGAATTGTCCAAAAAGGACTGCGAAGAAGCCTTGTTAAAATTCGTCGACAGTCAATTCTGCTATGGTACGAAACCGGCAAAAGAAATGGACATCAAGTCTGTGAAAGGAGTCACCGCCTTCCATGTAAGCGAACAGGGGCCCGTTTTACTAAACAACTTACGCAAACTTTTTGCGTAAGTCAAAATCGTTTAACTCTTATTTTTTTATCATAAACGTTTGCAAACAGCAAATACCCAGATCAGAGGACGCGCTAAAAGCGCGTCCTCTGATCTAGCTATTTTCTGTTTGTAGCAAGTGTATATCTTTATTTCCTCCAATGTTGAAGATTACAATATCACACATGAATATATACAAAATGTTAACATTTGACAAAGAACATCGATACAATATATATGTACATGCATATTGGTGTCAATTTAGTAGTATAAAGGGAGCATAGACTCCAACATAGAAACAACATGGAAGATAAATAAAGGCAAATTGAAATATAAATATAATATATAATTGAAACTCATAAGCATAGAATGCACTACTATAACTTTGACATACGGGCAAAGTCTATTTTGAAATAATATAGTCAATACTGTATTGAGCGACCAGCGAGTACAACAGATGAGTGTCTAATGCAGAAATTCATGGAATATAACTATCCGTTAAGCAAATAATTATGTCTTTAACAGAACTTTACGCTACATTATTCAATGGTCGCTCAATACAAGATTAACTGTTCATTCAAAATATCATAGCATTACCAACATAATGCCTGTGTAGCCGGGTAGAGAATATGGTGAAATGGTTGATTGGCTTGTCTGGGTGACTCGGTAGCTCAGTGGTTAGAGCGTTGGCATGGTAAGCCAGAGGTCCTGGGTTCGAGTCCCAGTTGAGTCACAACTTTTTCACCAAGTTACACCTGTCACTGACTTCTCTTATTTGAGTACAACTAATTTGAACAATTTAGAAACAGTATAAACTCTGACCAGACGACGAGTAACTCGGCGTCTGATCAGGATCAAAATTGTATTACCTTCCTTACTACACTATATAAGTCAGTTCATCCATAACGTATGGCTTTAATTTAACTATGCTATTTGCTGTTTGTAGCAAGTGATAATAAAAAACATAATTTAAAATTTAAAATTTTGACTTACGCAAAACTGTTGCGTAAGTAGTTTAGTATAAAACGGGCCCCTGGAATCAAAAATTCGAAAATCGAACATTTCTGTTAGCTTTTAAAGTAAAGTTAATTTATGCACATCAAGATCATTGTATAACTATAATCTAGAATATATTTTCAACCAAAAACAATTACCTCCACGCCAAGAAAAACATTTTTTTAATAAATGCAGGTGGTAGCTTAACACATTCATCTCTGACTATTTTAGATTGATTTTAACAATATACTGCAAAATGACAAACAGTTTACATTTACATTTAACCACTTAACATTTCACATTAGACACAACATAAACATTTAACCAGATTAACTATTTACATCAGACAATGCATTTACATTTATCTAGTTTAACACTTAACTTAACGTGACATATTAGACAGAACATTTACATTAGATCTGTTTAACCCTTTGAATAAGACAGTACATTTACATTTAACCAGATTAACACTTTATGTTCGACAGCGCATATACATGTACATCTATCTAGTTTAACACATTGCATTAGGCAGTGCATTTACATTTAACACTATATACATTACACAATGCCTTTACAATTAATCAACGCAACATTTGATATTAAACAGTACCTTTACACTGAAACAGTTTAATATTTTACATTAGACATGTTAACCATTTCAATATAACCAGTTAAACATTTTAAATTCGACAGTACATTTACACCAGTTTATCATTTCACGTTAGACAGTTTTACATTAAACAAGTTAAACATTTTACGTTAGACAGTACATTTACATTAAACCAGTTTAAGAATTTACGTTAGACAGTACATTTGCATTAAACCAGTTGAACACTTAACGTTCGATAGTGCATTAACATTAAACCAACTTCAGATTTTACGTTAGGCAGTGCATTTGCATGAACCAGTTTAAAATTTACGTTATACAATGCATTTACATTCAACCAGCTCAATATTTTAAAATAGACAGTATCTTTATATAAAACTAGTTGAACAGTTAACATAAAACAGTATAGGCCTTTACATTAACCCGGTTTAACATTTTACGCTAGACAGTACATTTACATTTAACCAGTTTAAGTTTTTGTTAGACATTACATTTACATTAAACCTGTACCTTTTTTGACAGTATAAACTGCAGACATTCTCTGAAAGTCGATCGGTCAAGAAGAAGAAGAAGCCCTACAAGGGTGGGTCGGTCGACGGTCCCGAAAATGGGGATGCGCCAAAACCCTGGGATATGGAATGCGCCCCTAAAAAGATGTTTAAAGACGACAAAGTAAAAAAGGAGGTGCCTCATACTGCTAAAGTTAAGGTAATATGACTCATTTTTCTAGAAGTATCCTTAGTCTTTGTTTAGTGCGTTGGTACAGAGGCGTGTATTCCGGTTAGCCCTTGTCACATTGGTTGTTTTCAGTATTGAATTTAGATATTTGCTTAAAGCAGGCTGAAAGTATAGCAGAATGCTCCTTACGGACCATTCTGCTTTACTTTCAGCCTGATTTAAGCTATCATTTGCTAGGATATAGAATATATTTATTTTGGTGCATATTCATGACTGTATAAATTGGAAAAACAAATTATATTCGCTAGAAGGCGCTTCTATAAGGGAAAGGGTTATGAGAAGACCCATCGATGCTGGCTTATTCTATTCCAGAAATGTAAGGACTGCAAGGGGCGTGGCTGGGAGAAGTGTGACGACTGTGAGGGGTGGGGCAACGTGGAATGTGAGATCTGCAACGGTGAAGGGAAAACTACCGAAGAAGGCGAATTAGGGACTATCGAAGTACAGTGCCCCGAGACACAGTGGTAAGTACGGGAAGGTGAGGGGCGATATTCATTCCAAGTCGTAATTTCTCATTGCTGATTGATGGGAGTAATGTGATCGCCATTTTGGGGGCTGTCTTTTATATGTTTATTTTAGATCTTATTGTAGTTATTTTGTCTTTTCTTGCTTTGTAGGTACATTTGTGTAATTTCATGTGAAGCGCTTTTGAATGCACTACCCCTGTGTGGAAAGAGCGCTATATAAATCTGGTATAATAATAATACATGTAATAATAATAATAATAATTATCAGCAAAGTCAAACAGCCTTTTTGAAAGGTGTTCCGATTGAGGTGTTGGTGTCGTGTGCATTTTGGTACATGTATCTGCCCCAAAGACACTCGATATACTAACAAACAGATCATATGGAGGGCTTTATCCTGTTTGTCATTTAGTAACATTTTGTAAAACCAACCCCAGATAGTAACAATATCGCGTGCAATAGACATTTATGCCATGATGGCCCAGGGCTGCCATAAGTTGACATGAAAAGTCCTAAGATTTCCAAATTTGCATTTTTCAACTGCGATTTTACGAATCGTACCTTTACCCCATCGCTTGTTTCTAGTTTTTTTTGACACGTGGCTGCTTAAAGCAGACTGAAAGTAAAGCAGAATGCGCCGCCTTGAGTTCAAATTAGGCCAAGGTCAAATTGAGGTTTGGTGATAATGGTGAATTGGTAATAGTCCAAGGTAACATATATCTAACCATTCTAGTAAGTGGTAAAATCTGGCTAACTCCTTCACTGCCGTGACGTCATCAATTTTAAACAATTGTCGTCTGCTTTGATTTCTCAAATTCAATGTTTAGGTTTTTTGAGTTAAGAAATATTGAAATGAGTGTCAAACAGTTTGAATCCTGAGTAGACGCCGCGTTACGCGGCATCTAATCAGGATTTAAACAGTTTGCAAATAACCATTGTACTCGGGGTAAGGCAGTGAAGGGGTTATCAGGAAAATAGATCTAGTCCATTTACAATATTTAAAGTCCAAATTTAGATCAAAGTTAAAATCAAGGTTGTATGATATAATATTAGTGGATTGGTAAAGGCCCAAGGCAACCATTTTATAAGTATCAAAGTATATCAAAGTATTTGAGTATTAAGCTGTGTTGATATTAGAACAAGCGGCAATACACGTATCTGTTTTTCTCACATAACTATCCCTGTTTTCTATAGCGAACAACGATCACGAACATGTGTGAGATCAATTTGATGACGTCACTATAACGTCACTATATATATAAAGGCGTTTTGACGTCAACGGGGTTCCAAAGAAATGCATATTGCTTAAAAAATAGCTTAAAATCGTTGGTTATGTGAGAAAAAGAATCTGTCACTCGTCGATGTTTAAGACAAGTTGATCTCAAACTCGTCTAGAATAGAAAAGTTATTACGCTCGCCAAGGCTCGCTTAATAACATTTCAATTCTAGACTCGTTTGAGATCAGCCTGTCTTAAACATCGACTCATGACAGATCCTATATTTCTGCTTTTAACTCCATGGTGTCACTACGCATGAGTATCGTCTCTTCGGGACGATTCTAATGAGTATTAATTAACACAATAGGATTTGGTTCTGAAATAAGTAATAAAATGTTGGATTTGCTCAGTTCTCTCCCTCTTATCTGTAGCCCTAAAATTTATATTTATTTATTTATTATTCAGGTGTCGGGACTGTGGTGGAGACGGCAGAGTGACCTGTGATGATTGCGAAGGCTATAGAAAATTGAAGTGCTTCATGCAGCTAAAAGTGAAGTTGTAAGTCGATTGATACAGTGGAAAAACCGTTATTCTTTCCCAATAAATGCGTTTACGCTAAAACTATTATTTCTATTGCAAACCGTTTGGGGACAGATCAGACGCCGGGTAACCCGGTGTCTGATCATCTACAAACAGTTTGCCACTCAGATAAAATTGTCAAAATGTTGTCCTTTTCTACATTTTAGTGTTTTGCGTTTGCGTTTCGTTTGCGTTTCAACGGGAAAGAATAACAGATTCTCCACTGTATCAGGATATCTTCTTAGTTTAAACATACTTAACGTTATACAGTTGTACATATTTACAAAACGTATAAACCACAAAGTATAAATATATGTAAATGGGTAGTTCCACAAGTTCTTACAACATTAGTAAAGGCACTTCTCTTCAATATCTCGGCTGTATGACAACGCGAGAGTAAACTAAGGAGGAACAACTCTAATATAACAAAATTAGTACCAGGATATCTTATATTCATATTTCTAATTTTCCACCATTATTTATTTGTTTATTTTATCCTATTACAGTAATGACCACGACGACGAGTATATCCTAGAGACTACCGACCTGCCCGACGATCTCATTGCTAAAGTGGGCGGCACCACGTTGTTTGATGAGACAAATACCATGGTAAGAAATGAGAAATAAAAATATCAAACCGTCTGAAACTTTACAGCAATTCTAATTGTCATTTGGACCTGTGAACCAGGGGTCCGTTTCAAAAAACTTCATACGACAAAAACGGTCGTAAGTCAAAACTTTAAAATGCATTTAATTTCTGATTTCTCTATCTAATCCTGTCTATTGACATCTCGTTGGAATCGTCTTGAAAAGACGATTCAAAGGAGATGTCACAAGACAGGATTAGATGGAGGATAAATAGTTATTGAGAGTTTTATAATCTGACTTACGTCAACATTTGTCGTAAGAAGTTTTATGAAACGGGCCTCTGCAAGTTTTTGTTACGATTCAACAGTCATTTTAGAGTGAGTGTCCCTTTTTCAGGATTTTATAGGAGTATGTTCACTGTAGGGCTTACAATTGCGTCCGAAATCGCTATCGCGATAGTTATCGATAGTTGAAAACACTATTGATAGATTATTGTCTATAGTTGGATTCACTATTGCAATACATGTACTATCACGATAGTTTATTGCACAATATACCATTATGAATGTGAACCATTCTTCCTGCGCATCACAACTCCCAACCATTGTTAAATAGCCGAGGCGATTAACAACGGTAGAATATAGACTATTTCTTAAATATATAATAATCATAAAGTAATTCCATGTACGTATGTTCATATTACATTTTCTTTTACAGGTCCATCCGATTAAAGGATTTCCTGTTGATGAAATAAACAAACAGTCGGAAAAGATGATAAAGGCCCACGAGGGCAAATGGCCGAACGAATACATCCATGGACAGGTATTGTCATCGTAATTGTAATCATAATAATAATAATAATAATAATAATAATATAGAATTTATTTAATGAGGTAACACTCCGCATTTGGTAATAACCAATCTTAATTCACCGATGCCCTGCAAACAGATTTACACTAAACAACAGAATCAACACAAAACATATTTACAATGAACAACAGAGTCCAGTCACCAGCCATGATGAACGGTGCAGACCCAGTTCACTTGTTGCATTAAACAGCATCTTAACAGGGTATGTCCCATTCATTTTACAGTAAACAAAAATAGTTAATACTGATGAATTGCAAACGATTAAACTCACGAACAGACGCCGCATTATCAATGTGGTAACCTGGATGGTATTACACCGTTTGTAACTTGGAAATCATATGTCTGCGCTTAAATACAATTTTGTTGTCCCTATCTACCCTATCGGAATCACCATGACGCAATTATGGTAGTATCTCGAGAAAACAGAAAGTGTCTTATTTGGTGGATTAACAACCTAACCTATTCGCAGGGCTGCCATTTCTCCGGATTTTTCCTATGTAATCGGATTTTCGTTTTAGCAGATCGTAGCTTAAAACAGGCTGAAAGTAAAGCAGAATGCGCCTTAAGGCGCATTCTGCTTTACTTTCAACCTGTTTTAAGAAGTCATGTGTCTTCAAAACAAGAAAAAGACTATGGGGTTATGGTACGGTTAGTAAAATTTCGTCTGAAAAAATGAAAATTTGAAATCTTAGGATTTTTATTATCAACTTATGGCAGCCCTGTATTCGGCGTCTTCAACCGGATAGAATTATTGAGTCTGACAGTAGTTTGACAGGTTATGGCGCTCATGATGCAACTTTTGATCAACAGTTTAGTGGGGTGTCGAAAGAAACAGATTTAGGAGAGCATATAAATGTACTTGAATTGAAAGCTGCATTTCAAATGGCGGTAAAACATTTTTGCGCCAACAGTATACATGTAGGGGAACATGTTCAGTGCATGTGATTCTGGTAGATAGGGACTAACAAATTTAACATCAAACTTCAACTTACAGGTAAGTTTCGTTTAATTTGTAAATTTATAGCAAACAAGAAATTATATACAGTGGAGAATGTGTTATTCTTTCCCAATAAACGCGTTCACGCTAAAACTATTATTTGCAGTGCAAACAGTTTGGAGCCAGATCAGACACCGGGTAACCCGGCGTCTGATCAGGCTCCAAACTGTTTGCCACCAAGATAAACATGAAATATTAGAATTGTCCAAAAGTTGTTCTTTTCTACGTTTTAGTGATTTGCGTTTGCGTACGTTTGCGTTTAAACGGGAAAGAATAACAGATTCTCCACTGTATGTGCGTGGTGGAAATAATGCTGAATAGATAGGTATACAAAATGTATTAAAGTGGGGGTTTCACAGAATTGTCATACATGTACCTTGCATTGAAAGGAAACAATACGCTCGTACAATTACAGTAACTTTTTTGCTAAATATCATCTACCCGGGTTCCAGATAAGGGGAGTATTTCAAAAAAAATTTTTTTTTTATTTCTGCTTGAAACCCTATGGTGTCACTACTCATTAGAATCATATCGGAAGAGACGATTCTAATGAGTAGTAACACCATAGGATTTGGTGCTGAAAGAAGTGAGAAAATGCTGGATTTGTTCAGTTTACCCCCCCCCCCCCCCACCCCCCTTATCTGGAATCCTGATCTACATAATTGTCAAACTATAAATTAAATGACATCCTGCTGCTCGGAGATTAACGCATTATCTAGTGTTTTATATGTAAAACTTAATTGATGGAGTTTCTTGAAACAAACTACATTGTACAGTATACTTGAACAGATGGCATATCTAAACATATTATAGAAACATGCTGTCATAGCGATTACAGTCTGTGTCTCTTAATGTTGCACTCACAATTTATCTCCAGTAAAACTTTAATGGGGTACATGAATATAGACACGCCTAGCCCCCCGCCCAATCAGACTATTCGGTTTTAACCCTTTCAACCCTACAGAACTCTGTAGAGATTACAGATTGCATATGCAAATAGTGTAGACCCTGATCAGAGGGCTCCTATAGGAGCCCTCTGATCAGGGTCTGCACTCTGTAATATGTTCATAGGGTTTTGTTGTCATACCAAAAATGCAACAGTAGACTGGTTCAAAACTCTTGTACTAGAAGTGGAGGGGGGGGGGGGGGGGTCTATCTTAATATGAAATTATCGGTGTCCGACTGTATTTCTATGTATATGTCATTTTACTAGTTCACCACTACAAGATAGGATTAATCGCTAATGGAGGCAATTAATCCTACCATGATATGTTTGGCTATATAAAAAAGGATGTATAAGTAGAACTTTGTACAGTCGAGTCCCGATAATTAGAACAAGTCGAAATTACCCGTGTTCCAAAGTTGAAACGTAGCAAAAACCACGTTTTAACTTTGAAATACGGATAAGTCGACCTATAAGCGAGATCGAATTTTCGAAACTCAAATTGAGAAATACGGAAAGCGAACTTTCGAAATATTGAGTTTGTGCTGAATATTTAGTAAATACGGTACCCGCTAACTAGTACAGCCACCCAGTAGAAAACTAAATGCTATTGTAAAAGATAAGTGGTATACTAACTAACTTAACAAAATCTCTGATCAGATGCCGAGTAACTCGGCGTCTGATCAGGATCCAAAATGTTTAAACACTCACTGCGATGATTACTTAAGCCATTTTACAATAAAATTTAAATTTGAGAAATAAAAGCAGACGACAATTGTTTAAAGTATATGACGTCACGGAAGTGTGAATTTGGATTAATCAGATTACACGGTTTTTATTTTGAATTAAAATCATAGGTGGGTTACATAGTAGATCATTGCGCTCATTGTAGTGGCCTAGTTGATCGGTGTTTAACCCCTTCACTGCCATGACGTCATCGATTTTAAACAATTGTGGTCTGCTTTTATTTATTAAATTCAATTTTTAGGTATTTTGATTTCAAAAGTATTGAAATGAGTATCAAATAGTTTTGATACTGATCAGACGCCGCGTAACGCGGCGTCTGATCAGGATCAAAACTATTTGCAAACAACTATTGTACTCGGGGTAAGGCAGTGAAGGGATTAACCATATAGCTGCTGTACTGTCGTCTGCTGGAAAAAACTGTCCTCTGCTTGTATTTAAAAAACTATCAATTTACCATGTACGCCATATCCTGTTTCTAGTTTAGAAGACAGGGCTGATGCGACCTAATGCAGTTTCAGGTGTTTTTCGACTGATCTACTCAAAATATGCTAAGCACCAAGGTCATATACATTCATAGGTTCCAAAGCATTAACCTTACCATTTTCTCACCGCATAACTTCCAGCATTTTTGTTCGATTCCTTCCAAACTTAGAGTTATTATGCCTATGGTTTAATTAACTGAGTCTGGTAATTGTTACATTTGTTAGGTCCTGTAGGCGAAACCCGAGGTAATGATCAAAATGTGAAATTTCTGAGATTTCAGCAAAATTTTAAATCCATAGAATTCTGCATTTTAAAGTTCTTAGAAATGTTATATTCGTTTGTAAAAACAATGCTTTACCTTTCAATGTTCAGCTGTACCCGATATTGAATTATAAAGCAGCTCGTTAACTCAAAACCAAAATTTGTAACTTGTGTATTTTACTGTGACAAAATGAATTTTTATCCCTTTTTTACCAATGCACATGGATGGGACATTTACATGTGTAAGGCACTTTAGAACCCGAAGAATGGACCTCTATAGCTACAAGTCTGAAATTTTGTTGAATTCGAACAAAATGGTGGAAAATCATAAAATGAGAAAGTAATCGTGTCGATGCATTGGTTCCTATGGAGGTTATACCTTTGGTGCTTAGCAAACTTTGAGTAGTACAGCACTCCTTCTCTACAACGACATCCAATGGGAGACAAATCTTGTGTGCGTTGTTCGGAGGGAGTCGTTATAGAGAGGGAAAAAGTTTACATTTGCAAACAGCTTGAATCCAGATCAGACGCCGCGTAACGCGGCGTCTGATCTGGATTCAAGGTGTTTGTCACTCGTCATTATATTTATTCTATCAAAATGTCCACGTACATATACATTTGAGAAAGTCAGCAGACGACAAATTTAAGTAGACGACATTGCAGACATGAGAATGTTGGATATAAATGTCTTGTTTGGGGAACAGCGGCAAGAGTCATCGTAAGGAGGGAATCGTTGTTGGGAGGGTCGTTGTAGGGAGGGAGCGCTGTATATAAAATGAATTATTGAATTTGTTCAGAACTGAGTGTTTATCCCTTTTTCTTCTTCTTCAGCGCCAAAGTCTACGTGGCGTGCCAGTCACCGAGGTGTCCTACAAATGGGATGACGGAACTTACCGATTCTGGGTTTACGGAAACGAACGAGAGGTGTACGCCCCCGACTATCCTCAACAGTGTTGCTGTGGCTGCGCGATTATATAGGTCGATATTTAAACCAGTTGCGCCCTCTATATATTATGGACTTCTATCACTTTGAGGGCTTCCGTCGAATAAATTCAATAAAGTATTAAATAAACAATCAAATATGCATGCATAATACTCAAATCAGCATTACGAAGTTACATAAAATCGCCACGGCTGTCAAATGTTTTCAAGAATACATGTATGTCGAAAAAAATCCGAAATAATATTTGACCATCGCTCTATTTTTTTTAATATTCGATGTATTTATATTATATTTGGATTTAATATACATTTAATCAATAGAACCCGGTGAAAAAAGGCCTTGAATTCCTAGGCTTGAATAATCCCGAACATTTTGGTTTCCTTATGTAAAGTCAACTACATGTGTGAAATAAATCAGGCTCGGCACTGTTTCAAAATGTGATCTTAAGTAGACACCAGCCTTAAATGGGCTATTACTCGTATATATATTTCTATATGAAAAACAATTCATAGTGCAGTGCGTCGTCAACACAAAGGAAAATTAACATCAAACAGTACAAGATTACCAATTTGATAATTAAAGTGTGCTTATTGTAATCCGTTATAACTTCAACCTATTTGGAGCTACATATTTCTATAAAAATATCCCAAACAATCTTAATAATAAATTTTCTACTTTTAAATCGTCTTTCTTTGTTATCCATGTACAATCATGAATGTACTATCATACACCATGTGTATACTCATTTTGTACCTAGCTTTATAATTACCAAGGCTTCTAATAAGAGGGACTAATATTTTTAAAAGCGAACAGTAGTTTCTTCTCTATGTTTCTACAAAACGCTATGTTGCAACCATTTAATAGTCATATCTCCGAGACAATTCTAATACAATGGAGAAAACGTTATTCTTTCCCGTTTAAACGCAAACGAAAAGCAAACGCAGTGCATTAAAATAGGTAAAATGACAACAATTTTGACGACTCGTTTTAAACTGAGTGGCAAACACTTTGGCTCCAAAATGTTTGCAATGGAAAAAACAGTTTCAGCGTAAACGCGTTTATTGGGAAAGAATAACGTTTTCTCCACTGTATAGTTACAGCACAGAGTTTTGGGGAGATCTTGATACAAGCTGTTTTTATTACAATAGGATCTATAGATCTTATAATAGGCCTACTTATTTGAAATATCCCGCCTATCAGAAGTTTTGGTGTTTACATCAGTATTTAGCTAAGTCGAACTTCGATATCTCGAATATGTTTAAGTCGAGCATATCCGTATTTCAAAGTCAAAACGTGGCTTAGTCCCGTTTTAACTTTGACATATTGATATGTTTGACATAGGCGATTTTAAATAATGAAATCAAACAGTAACTATATACAGTTCAGTTCTATCTCAGTGGGCTCGAGATATCGAAGTTTCGACTACTCTACAGTGGAAAATCTGTTATTCTTTCCCGTTTAAACGAAACGAAACGCAAACGCAAAACACTAAAACGTAGACAAGTACATTTTTTGGACAATTCTGATAATTATTTTTTATCGTGGTGGCAAACAGTTTGGAGCCTGATCAGACGCCGGGGTGGCAAACAGTTTGGAGCCTGATCAGACGCCGGGTAACCCGGCGTCTGATCTGGCTCCAAACTGTTTGCAATGGAAATAATAGGTTAAGCGTAAACGCGTTTAATGGGAAAGAATAACGTTTTCTCCACTGTAACTGTATGGGTGTAATATGATTACATTCGAAGACGTTCAATGCAGTACGTTGGTGAACTTTGATAAAATCAAACTCGTGTTAAAGTAACACATTCAACCCTTGTGACGAGTATACACGTCTTTAAAAAACAGTGGACCTGTATAAAGAACACGTATCCTATGCAAACAGTGTATACCCTGATCAGAGACCTCTTATATCTACCTTCTGATCAAGGTATGCACTGTATGTCATTTTGTAATAAACTGTAAAATCCACAATAAATTGGCAAAATGGACTACTGGAAACTTGATTTGTCCAATTAAAGATTAAGCTTAATGTTGAACTATGCATGTGAAGTGTATCTGTGATAAAATAAAGTTGTGTTGCTCGACTTTTAATGTGTACTAATGTATATGTGTTACATCATGTGTCAGGGTCTCAGATGAGAATAACTCAATTCAGTAAAACCTCTCTATTACGACCACCTCACTGTGTTAATTATTACATGTTTCAGGCAGGCGATTGCTTAAAGCAAGATGAACGTAAATCAGAAAGCTCCTTTAGGAGCTTTCTGTTTTACGTTCATCATGCTTTAAGCTGTCAACAGTCTTTTATGTAATCAGTTGCCCTTCTTTTTAATGGTCGTAATAGACAGGTTTTACTGTATACCATTTCCATCACTTTTTCCTGTTTATCCCTATACCAGATCTTATGTTGCATTACTAATTTTATCGCCTCTTTGAGACGATTCTAATGAGTAGTCACAACAAAGCGTTTGTTAGAGATACGAGTACATTGTGTATAAAGGAGCTACTTTTTGAAGTCCTCACTTTATATCTGGGCCCTGACATGTTCAGTGGAGAAAACGTTATTCTTTCCCAATAAACGCGTTTACGCTTAAACTATTATTTGCAGTGCAAACAGTTTGGAGCCAGATCAGACGCCGGGTAACCCGGCGTCTGATCAGGCTCCAAACTGTTTGCCACCATGATAAACATGAAATATCAGAATTGTCCAAAAGTTGTTCTTTTCTACGTTTTAGTGCTTTGCGTTTGCGTACGTTTGCGTTTAAACGGGAATGAATAACAGATTCTCCCCTGTATGTCGTTTCATAATTCTCTAATAACTATCAAACTCTTTATCTTGTTGCATTTTCTCCATTTAAAATTTAGGTCTGTATACAAATCAGTTTTAGACGTGTTTCTTTATTGAAGAAACGTCATAAACGAGTGGCAAACATTTTGGATCCTGGTCAGATGCTGATTTACTCTGTGTCTGATCTGGATCCACACTGTTTGCAAATCCAAGTGACGTTGTGCATAGCAAAATAAGGGGGACTTTTTCTGTAGTGCATAAGATTTCATTGGTTTCTTTGAGTTTTCTATATGAAATATATTGATGTTTTGTTTTTTCTTGAAAGCTATTTAATAAATTTAATACTCAAGGTCAAATCTGTTAGTTATTCTTCCTTAGTTGCATCTACCCATTTTTGACCCATTTCAACAGCTTACACTATACCATATCAACTAAAGTCGACTTTTCTAACAGTTTGGGTCCTGATCAGACGACGCGTCATACCGGTCTGAAAAATACAGTGGAGAAAACGTAATTCTTTCGTTCAAATGCAGTGTATCCAACCCATAAGCGAGTTTTTCAAAGTATCAAACTTTTTTTCTATCATTGTTTTTTTGGAAGAGCTATATATGATAAATGAAAAAAAATGGGGGAAAAATATGGTGTTGTCCTTTTTTTGAGCTACAGCGATTTGAAAAAGGTATGTCAAATTTGGACTTTTTCTCTCAAATTTTACCCATTTAGAGTACAAGCTTCAGTAAAATCTATTTCAAAACAAAACAAACATGGTAATTTGGGTTTTCATTATTTATTTCATGTCTATGGTGGAATTTTCACATATAGAAACCAAATTTAGACAAAGCAGGCACTAGGTTTGAACAATATGGATCCTCGAATATCAATAATATGCTTTTTATAGGGCATGATTTTATTAGATTTTTTATTTTATGAAAAAAAAGTAAAAAGGTTTGAAAATGAAATAGCTCTAGTATTAAACTTTTTCTTATATTCTACCAAATGAAAGCCAATGCTAAGGCAGTTCAAAATATGAAAAGAAATTGAAAGGTCGGTGATGAAAATTTTGAGTTATTAAAGCCACTATATTACTCCCACATAATCAGAATCAAACATTTTTCTTACATGAAATTTATGTCACTATCGTAAGCGTTCCATATAAAAAGAAGTAATACGTGGTGATATTTGAAGCAATATTGCTAACGAACAGTGAAATTGGTGGAAACAAGTAATCAAGTTTGTTTATTTTTGAATAGCGACGAAAATTTACGGACATACTCGGTAAAGCTCATTTGCATAATTCTATACAACAAGTCGTTTGCGTTACAACCAAAGAGAGACAACTCCTTTAAGTTTGGCCGTTAAACTGATGTAATGTATACACATTGTCGCGGCCGAATCAATCACGTGACCTTTATGCGATCGATCGAAAGTTCTCGGAACCAGCCCGTACAAACCCGCTTATAATGTAAACCACCACGATAAGAATTCGACACATTTAGGTGGGATTCTTTACGAAGTGGGTGCATATGTCAGGCTTCTTACACTCGATTTCACTTAGTTTTAATACATAGAAAATGCACACATATAAGAAATTGCGCGTTTTAAACACCAATTTGAGCGGGATTGTGCCTTTAAAGTAAAAAGAGTTATCCCCCCTTACAAAATTTACAAAAAGTACCATATCGATGATATTCAGCGCTTCAAAAATTATAAATTTCACATTTGGTGCCTGTTTTCTCTTAAATTAGTTTTTGTATGAAGAAATACTACCATAGCTAGGAAATAAATAACATAAAACCAAATTATCATATTTGTTTTCATTTAAAATGGATTTTATTGAAGCGGGCTGTTTTTAAAAGGACAAAATAAGAGAAAGTGGGTGGGGTAAATTTTACATGGCCATAGAGCCAACTGGTGTTCACCACAATGTACACTTTTTCTATTTTTTCATTCATCTTAAATAGCTCTTCAATACAAAACCATCATAAAGTGTTTTCATATACTTTGAAAATTTCTTAAATTCATGACATTAATATAGAAAATGACAACTTTTTGACAATTCTGACTCTGAGTAGCAAACAGACAGCGATGCTAAATATAGCCGTATACGTGTCACGGGTGGCTGGCGGTGGATGTCGGGATAGACCCCAAACCGAAAGTAGCGACCGGTGTGTGTAATATAACTACACACACAGTGACATGAGGTGCCTGGTGGAACTGGGTGTTACAGTTTTGTAACTTGTTCATATTTCAGTCATGTAAGCCTAATAAACGCTTCATTTTAACAAAATTGCCTTGCCTTTTGACATTTCTACGTAATGGGTTTCTCCCATGGAATAAGGGAAATGTTCCTCCACGAAATATTGGTTAACACATTGTTGCATTGTTGTACCATAAACTATGTGCAATAGATCTTATGAGCGCTCAAGAAAGGCCCGGTTTGAGATCGTAACGATACGGCCATACCGTCAGTTTTTACAGTGTAAATAACGTTTTATAATGTAAATAATGTCAATTGTGTTTTTGCAAATTGTCAGGAAGTGACTATCTTTTTACGTGGTCTGTAATATCTTTGCTAATCCTGTTCACTTTGATCTGATCAAAGGATTAAGGAACGTATGCTTTCGTATTTATAACCATTCTTTAAGTAGTGCACAGTAGTGCCAGTTTTTGTCTTTCAGTGTCTTAAAACTTGTTTTAGAACAGCAATTTTAGATTCTGATTAGCATCTGTATTGCAGTTTTATCTTTTATCTTAGATATGTACAGTATATGTACAGTTACTCTTGTATGATAATTGTTACAATGTTTATTCATCTTTTATAACTCCAACTTACTAGGAGTGGCATTATACATATCTATAGTTTACTGTATTTCTGATTATATTAACACACATGTGTGTATAATGATGAGATATAAATAAAGATTACTACTACTACTACTACTACTACTACTACTGAATTAGCCTAGTTTCTAATGAATGACGCATATATACGCATGACAAGGCGTAACTTAGCGAGTTCATCTGATTCTGCGGTTTCAATTTTTAATAGATATAGAGATTATTGCATTTGCTACAACATGTATATATAATAACGAAAATGAGCTAAATTCGCACTGAAATTGCCGGAAGCGTGCCCTATACGAACATGTACTGCGCCAAATACTGTCGGAAGTGTGTCAAATATCTCAAATAATTATCATAATTTGTTTTTCACCTGCGTCGTCCAGTAATGTCGACTTCCTGCACGAGAAAACGTTGAATAAAAAAAATGGTTGACAACGTTACGGACGAGTTGGCGGTTAGTCAGGAGTAGTAGTTTCGGACACCTAAACCGTTTATCCGCGCATGCGCACTTACACCTTGCATGAATAAAAAGAAAAAATACCATAAACAAACCAAAGATATTTTAAAATAGATTATTATAAGATATCTATGAAATATAGGATATGTCATGAGTCGATGTTTAAGACACAAACATCCCCCGGTCTATATGTACAACTGAAGCGCATTTGGTCTTTTTGGACGCTCTTATTTATTAAAGACATCTCCTGACGACCTTTTGGTCATAACGCCTTGCCAGATTATTTACTGTCAATTTCCTTGCAAAAGGCATGGGTCTTGTGCATATTGAACCATTGAATCGTCGTATGTGAGACCGGACCTTTATATTTGATAGTTTGGTTAGAAATAACCATTGAAAATCACTAGAGCATGAGTATAATCTGGACCTCACCAGGTAAACTGAGATTGTGTTACATTGACACCTCCAGAACAATGGGCTGGTGGTCCCTCAATGGACTGAGGAAAAGTCTTTAAGTCATAGGGATGCTCGTGACTGCAGTTCACTTTGAAGATACTGCAATATGTTTATTGCTTTACACGCTGAGGTCAGAAAAAATACATTTGTGGAAGTTATTTACTCAAGACAAACGTGGTGGTACAGTGGAGAAAACGTTATTCTTTCCCAATAAACGCGTTTACGCTAAAACTATTATTTCCATTGCAAATAGTTTGGAGCCAGATCAGACGCCGGGTAACCCGGCGTCTAATCAGGCTCCAAACTGTTTGCCACAAGATAAAAAGTAATTATCAGGATTGTCCAAAAAATGTACTTGTCTACGTTTAAGTGTTTTGCTTTTGCGTTTCGTTTCGTTTAAACGGGAAAGAATAACAGATTCTCCACTGTAAGTATGTGACGGTCATTTTGTGTTGCAATAATTACGATTGTTACTACGTTGATGATTTATCAGTCAAATTCTTAAAAACATTCAACAACCATTGTTATTTCTTCTTAAATAGCGAAACAACGTTTTTCCAATGTTTTGACAGAATTCTGGAATGCTGAAGCGAGTGGATCTGTTCCATTTTGTGTAATTTGTAAAGCGTCCGAAACTACCGAGCTGTCCGAAACTACAAGACTTAATGATATACATGTTATGTTGGAAAAATTTGTTGATTCGCTAATCCCTTCTTATGTACCGAGGTTTGAACAATTGTCCACACAGAGACTGACGACTGAGTGTTTTTATAAAGTTTAATTCTGGTGGAGTAACAAATAACTTCTTTAACAATTTCACAAAGAATACACTAAGTTTCTACTCTAATGCAAATCACACAGACACACAGTTCTTATTACTAAAATTTCCTATATCATAATCTATATTCCTGTATTTCCTTATTTCTTGTTCTCGTCTAAGTTCCTCCTCCTTTTATACCTTAGACTCTGAAGTCCTGACAGGTGCTCAAATAAGATGAATCCATGTCAAGGTACGAAAGGTGCGAGAATAATTGATAAATCTGATAAAAATCAATCTTCCTAATACAACTAAAAAATCTTTTCAAGCCACAGAGTTACTGATTTCAAATGTGCATACAACCTGTTTAATCACCAATTGAAAAGGTGTTAAAAACAAAGCTACATGAATATTTTCCAGAAAATGAACAGAATCAACACTATAAATTGGAGAAGAAATTCAAATTACAAAATAAAGTATGAAGCATTAATTTGATAAAATTTGCATCATAATAATTCTCCCCAACCTAGTTGACTTTGGACCCCAAAGTTAAATGTCCTCGTCACACAGAGTTGTCAGATGGTCCATGTTACAATTGCTGCATTTTTTGCGAATTCTGTTTGCAGCACAGTCATTGACAGAATGATAAATGATACTGTCACATTTGGAACAATTAAATTTCCTTAACAAGCAGTGCCCCTGCTCCACAGTCTCGAGGTTGAGTATATTGAGGTCTAAATACAGTTCTGCAATATGAGTACTCAAGAGTTTTATGTCTTCTCTAGCGTCATTGTAGAAAGAGTCTGCCAGTTCTCGTAGCTCAGCATGTTCTGTTCTTTGTTTGTCCAGCTGTGTCTGTAGTTCTTGAATTTCTAGACATGGTTGCTTTTCACTTAGATTTTTACAATTTAAACAATTCACTGGAATTTGACTTTCCCCTTTTGACAATACACTTTTGATTTGATATTTGAGCACTGCACTTTTATTCTCATTCTTGAGCACTGCACATTTTGTTTTAAGCTTTCTAATAGCACACTTTAGGCTTGAATTATATTGAGACAACTGAATTAACTCACTATTTGACAGCTCCTTGAATGGCATATCTTCTGAGCGTTTCGTCATGTTGTCCTCAGTCGTCTTGCTCTGTTCCAGTTTGGATTCCATGGCATTGTCAGTCACTTGCTTCAGTATTGCCATAATTGGCACAGGTTGTTGTTTCCTGCAGAATTTTGCATAGTGTCCATATCCTCGGTACTGGTAACACATTCTGCTTACAGCCTTACAAACATGATGTTGACTGTAGCAGTCACCACATCTCCAACATTCCTTGATCACCGGTACTGGTCTCTCAAGATGGGGAATGTAGCTCTTTTGCGTCACTGGCACTGTCCTTTGACAATGTGGCACCTGTCTAGCTCCTTTGGATCACTGGCTCTCTTGTCCAGCCGAACGGCAGCCTATTTGCATGGATCAGCCTTTTTGGTCTGCAATCCATGGCTGATTTCCCGCTGGAGGATCTGAAGTCTTCTTAGTGTCCTGGAGCACTCGCTTGTTGTGATATGAGGTACCGAGATCTTATCCACACTTCTCCGCCAAAATATTATGTTGGAAAAATGTGTTGATTCCCTAATCCCTTCCTTCTTATGTACCGAGGTTTGAACAATTGTTCACACAGAGACTGACGACTGAGTGCTTTTATAAAGTTTAATTCTGGTGGAGTAACAAATATCTTCTTTAAAAATTTCACAAAGAATACACACAGTTTCAAAGTTCTAAGTTCCTTCTCTAATGCAAATCACACAGACACACAGTTCTTATTACTAAAATTTCCTATATCATAATCTATATTCCTGTATTTCCTTATTTCTTGTTCTCATCTAAGTTCCTCCTCCTTTTATACCTTAGACTCTGAAGTCCTGACAGGTGCTCAAATAAGATGAATCCATGTCAAGGTACGAAAGGTGCGAGAATAATTGATAAATCTGATAAAAATCAATCTTCCTAATACAACTAAAAAATCTTTTCAAGCCACAGAGTTACTGATTTCAAATGTGCATACAACCTGTTTAATCACCAATTGAAAAGGTGTTAAAAACAAAGCTACATGAATATTTTCCAGAAAATGAACAGAATCAACACTATAAATTGGAGAAGAAATTCAAATTACAAAATAAAGTATGAAGCATTAATTTGATAAAATTTGCATCATAATATACATATAGGCTTAGACGCTGTCATAAATGTACTTTTAAGACTAGAGTTTTTCACCAAGAGCAATCTTATGAAAATTAAGTTGATGCAAATACCTAAAACAGAAAAATGAAAACACGAAAGAAAGACAAAAAGTGATGTGTTAGTATATTTCTACGTCGTGCTAATATGCAGACATCTAATTACATATTTAGAAAACAACAATTAAATTCTCTCAAACCTAAAGCATGGCTTCCGATCAGGTTACTCGTGCGAGACACAGTTTACCACACTGAACGACTTCCTGCAAGAACATGACAAGGGGCACCGGACAGACGTCGCTATTCTAGACTTTGACACAGTACCACATGACAAACTACTGCACAAAAAACGACACTATGAAATCCAAAGGAATGTCCATACATGGCTGACAAACAGCTCGTAAAATACGAACCATAGTAGAAGGTAGCCAGTCAGGCATACAGATATCCAAAGACCTCAAATGGAATGTGCACATAAATCAAGTTTGCAAAAAGGCCAATGCAACTATTTGGCTTCTAAGAAGGAACCTAAGAAGTGTACTGGAAAATTGCAGAAACACAGCATACATCTCGGTAGTGAGATCATTTATGGAGTATGGCGCAACCATATGGAATCCATACATGTACCTCAAGGGGGACATAGACAAGTTATAGAAAATTCAGAATATGGCTATCAGATTCATTAAAAACAACTACAAGGACAGAGAGACAGTAACAATCACAAGAATAAGAGAACATCTGGAACTGGAGACGCTTGAAGACAGGAGACAGAGCCTCCGATTGATACTTATGTATAAGGTAGCAGAGGCCCTGGTACCAGCCCTGTCAACATTCAACTTTGACAGCCTAGTCAGGTGCAACTCTATATTTACCCAATTCATGCACATCTGAAACATGAAGAAAAAGTAGGGGGTCATGTGTTATCTAATAAAAAATATCATTACTTCAATGACGTGACTGGTGGTTTGCTACCTTTTGACAGAGGGTCTGGCTAAAACAGGGACATGTCACTTCATCCCACATAATTTCTACATTAATCCCTTCTAGGATAACAGAAATGCCTTGCATCTATTCTCTGGCACCAGCAAAAAACAAAAAAACAGTGCATACAAATTATCTAGTGACAAAATGCCATTTTAGGCCAACAGGTTGGCACTATATCTCGGTCTATTTGGTGTTCCGTAACCTATAGAATAGACTGTGTTAGTTATTGTTCCAGGCTGTGAGGCTTTTAAACATTTAAAGGTGTATCAAACTCATGAATTTGGGATTTTTTCAAAGTATAAATGAAAACACTCTATGATGGTTTCGTACTGATCGAAGAGCTATTTAAGATGAATGAAAAAATAGAAAAAGTGTACATTTTGGTGTACAACTTTTGACTCTAGGGCCATTTTAAACGGTGTAAAATTTACCCCATCCACTTTTTCTTATTTTGACCTTTCAATCCAGCCCGCTTCAATAAAATCCATTTCAAATGAAAACAAACTTGGTTTTGTGATCATGGAGAAATTTCTGTGTCTGCTCCGAGGTTTGATGCACCCTTAATTGCTGTTTTTTAAAAATCTAAAATGTATCTTACAGGTAATTTAACTTACAGGTCATTTGTTGGTTATATGCATTTTGTTAAGAAACATTTGTTTTAGTCGGTAAATAGCTTCTAGCTAATGTTAAATCACCCGACTTTAAATCGTGTACGTCAAAAAGGGAGATAATTCTTTCTACAACAACATTGGACATTGTTTATGGTTATATGAGGCTTACCTGGATTTACATTGTCTAATTGGTTAGCGATCTAGGCCAATTGACCAATCAAATGCTACTCCGTACTACAAGGAAGTGAAAATAAGTTGTGTATTGTGAAGGGATAGGGAATGGAAAAAAACGGACGTGAGGTTTAACTCCGACTGATTCGGCAAAATGTCGCTTCGACCGGAAAGACATCCGGATATGAACCTTAATGATATGGACTACAGCATAACCTACAAGCTCTGTCAAAATTTTGACGTAGATCGAAGCTGGGAACAGTTAGGTATGGTGTTCTTAAACACACGTGATTGTTTGTTTACAACGAACTTCTGTCACTGTTCATCAGTCGTCCCTTGCACATGTGTGTCTTTCACAACCATGCGAAGTGAACACTTGTCCCGTGAAAACAGTGTAGACCTTGATCAGAGGTCTTATTCAGGAGCCCTCTGATCAGGGTCTGCATTGTTGACTGTATGCTTCTTGGTTCATTTACCTGTACGTGGTCGTGGTTAACTTTAACTGGCTAGAATAATAGACCATTGCATTGAAAAGCCTCATTTAAGGTTTGAAATCACTAGACTTTAATTATGCACTGAAAAATCAAATATCACCCTATTATTTGGTATTATCCGTTAATTAAAATGTGTAATTTTTGGTTACTCGTACGTGTACAACATATGGTGAGAAAAATATGCAGCGAGACCGGGATCGACTCGAACCCAGGACCCCATGTTTACAGGGCAAGTGCTCTATCGACTTATATAGCCATTGTGCCGCTTTGACACATAAACTCAACCCGGCTTTGTAGACTCACGTACCCCTCTACACAAGAATTTATTCCGAATTCTTACTTAAATCTAACTCCATGAGTTTCTTATTATTATTTCTGTACATGCTACATAATTTCCTACAGGTTATATACTTTAGGCGCCAAATGTAACATTGGTGAGAAAAATATGCAGCCAGACAAAGACTCCTTGCTTACACTACAGGGCAAGTGCTCTATACAGCATGAGCCACCGGGTCACTTATATTATGTTATACACACATCAGAATCCATTTAACTATAAACTCAATCCATCGATCTACACATGTATTACTGGATAATAGCGAATAATAGTTTTTAACTCTTTCACTGTCAACGGGACACAATGGGGACTAATTGCAAACAGTTTGGATCCTGATCAGATGCTGCGTCATGCAGTGCATGATCAGGATCCAAACCATTTGACACTGATATCAATATTTCTTCAGTCAGTTTAAACACGTGTAAGCCCTCCGTGGTTAAAAAGTATTGTATTCATGAATTATTTCCCTTTGTTCAAATTCCAAATATTTAGGATTACGAACCATCTATCAAGGAGCGGACACTTTTGGGATTGTAAACTAGATGCTTTTCATCAATTTGAAAAACCTAATTTAAGGTTTGAAATCGCAAGATTTTGTAAAAACTGGCTTATATGTACTGAAAAAACATATAACACCCTAAAAAAAAAGTCCCTATTATCTGGTTATACACGTAACCCGACTATTTATACATTTGCTTACCTGGTTATTTTCAGTTGCTTGACTTTTTAGCTCACCTGGCAGGCTGGCACACAACTTGCCAAGGTTTGCTATTAGGATCCCTGGATGTCCGTCAACCGTCCGTCAACAATTGTTCAATAACACTCTAGCGGCTACAAATTTCAGATCCTCATGAAACTTGATGAAAATGTTTGTCTTTCTGAAATCTAGGTCAAGTGCGAATGTGGGTCATGTATGATAAAAAACTAGGTCTCTAGGTCAAATCATAGAAAAACCTTGTTAACACTCTCTAGAGACTACAAATCTCTTTAGATCTTTGTGAAACTTGATCAAAATGATTGTCTTGATGAAATTTAAGTCAAGTTTGAATGTGGGTCATGTGCAGTTAAAAACTAGATTTCTAGGTCAAATCATAGGAAAAAAACCTTAACACTCTAGAGGCTACAATTCTGATTTGATCTTCATTAAACTTGGTTAAAATTTTGCCTTATTGATATCTTGGTCAAGTTCGAATGTGGGTCATGTTAGGTCGAAAACTAGGTCGCTAGGTCAAAAAACTAGGTCACTAGGTCAAATCATAAAAAATCCTTGTTAACACTCTAGAGACTACAAATCTCATAAGATATTCATGAAATTTTTTCAAAATTTTTGCCTTATCGATATCTAGGTCATTTTCTAATGTGGGTCATGTCCTGTCAAAAATTAGGTCACTAGGTTAAATCATAGAAAAACCTTGTTAACACTCTAGAGGCTACAAATCTCATTAGATCTTCATGAAACTTAGTCACATAATTTGACCTATTGATATCTAGGTTAAATTTGAAAGTGGGTCATGTCCGGTCAAAAACTAGGTTACTAGGTCAAATCATGAAAATACTTTGTTTTCACTCTAGAAGCTACATTTCTCATTTGATCTTGATGAAACCTGGTCAAAATGTTTGCCTTATTAAAATCTAGGCTGCGGTTTAATAATATTACCAAATATGAAATCTCTATCACATGTAAATTCCAAACTACATTTTGTTTGCCAGGCCAATTCAAGATCATAAAGTTGTATAGTAAAACCTCTCTAATAAGACCACTAAAACAAGGCTAATTGATTGTATAATACTATAAAAGACAGGTGGCTGCTTAAAGCAAGATGACAGTAAAACAGAAAGCTCCTACAGGAGCTTTCTGTTTAACTGTCACCTTAGCTTAAAGCAGTCACCTGTCTTAAACACCTAATAACAAGCACAATTTAGTTGTCGTAATAGAGAGGTTTCAGAGCTCCAGAAAAGGGGATTATTGCAAAAATTAATTTTTTTTCTGCTTTAAACCCCATGGTGTTACAACTCATTAGAAACGTCTCTTCGAGACGATTCTAATGAGTAGTAACACCATAGGATTTGGTGCTGAAATGAGTGAAAAAATGTTGGATTTGTTCAGTTTACTTCCTCTTATTGGGTTCCTGGGTTTACTGTTTGTAAAAGAGTTTGCTAATAAGGAATAATGAAGGCATACAAAAGGTTCTCACACGTTTATATGGATCAACAGGGCTCTAGATAAGGGGAGTTTTTCAAAAACTAAAATCTTCATGTCTACATTAAACCCTAAGGTGTCACTACTCATCAGAATCGTCTCTTCGAGACAATTCTAATGAGTAGTAACACCATAGGATTTGGTGCTATATGAGTGAGAAAATGTTGGATTTGTTTGGAAAACTCCCTCTTATCTGGAGGCCTGGATCAAGGGTTGAAGTACATTGTGTACTGCCTAACTATTATAGATGTCATAGTTTTAAACTACTAAACATGTAAAAAATATGGAATGCATAATTAATACAGGATTTTAGTATCAGATAAATTTAATTACATAAGATAAGCCTAAGGCCATGCATAAGGTTATGCTCTAATAATCAACTTTATAGGTAGCGTAATATAGTTCCTGTTCCTGAACCCATTACCCAATAAATATGCCATTTTACGCCTTTAATTTATTCTTCCATTGAAAAAAATAATTCCACTTTATAATTATATATATAGTCAGAAAGCAAAGCAGAATGTGCCTTAACTCTTTCCTCCCTGAAACTTTAAATGGACAATTCCACTTTCCATTTTAGTCTAGTCCATTTCTGACTTTTAAGGGTTGTTTTTGTCAATGTTTGGCATTATAACAAACAGTGAAGACCCTGTTCAGAGGGCTCCTTTCGGAGCCCTCTGATCTGGGTCTTCACTGTTTGCATAGGACAAGTGTACTATTCACATGTACACTGTTTGAAAAGGACGCATAAAGGCGGGACTAGGGTTCAAAGGGTTAAGGTGCATTCTGGTTTACTTTCAACCTGCTTTAAGTGGTCAACTGTATTCAGAACTATAAAGCGGCTATTGGATAATAGGTTAGCTTTTATTTTCCATATTTCCAGATATAAATCATTTGTACTTTATTTGAATGTGGGTGTGACTGTCATATAATAGCTAGTATAACCCTTTACCCCTTAGCCTGTTTCTTCTATTTTGAAACACGGCACATGACCACATTAAGCAGGTTGATAACAAAGCAGAATGCACCTTAAAGGGCAGTCTTCTTTACCTGTAGCCTGCTTTAAGCTTTAATTTCATTTATTTGCTAAGATGGAGAAAATAGAGCTTATGTTGAATATTCAATCATGAATGTCTGTATAATTTAGAGCTTATGATTATTCTTTCCTGGAGGAATAAATTGAAGGTTTAAAGAAGCATAATATTGATAGAGTCATCATCACAGTACAATGTAATTCTTTTACCTTTTGGGTAAATGGGTAATGGGGTAAAGAGTTATAAGATCTTAACTCAGGGCTCCAGATAAGGAGGGTATTTCAAAAAGTAAAATCTTTATTTCTGTTTTAAACCCTATGATGTCACTACTCATTAGAATCGTCTCAAAGAGACAATTCTAATGAGTAGTAACACCATAAGATTTGATGTTAAAATAATCAAGAAAATGTTGGATTTGTGCAGTTTATTCCCTCTTATCTAGAGCCCTGCTTAACTGTTTCTTCTTATCAAAATAAAAATGTTGTTCTTGTATTTTCAGCTATGTCTATAGGTTATTCAACAAGTGCTATATTGACATTTGACCTTGAGTCCCGGCGACCTGATGGCAGTCCTACCAAGAAGCTGTTGTGGGACTGGGGATCACGAGGGGGAACTGTCAGGGATCTTTATGGCAAGTTGTCCCTCATCAATAGGGCCCAGAGTATGAGGCTGTTGGAACACATCAGTAAGTATATAATGGTTAAGGTCAGAGCTCCAGATAAGGGGAGTATTTCAAAAACTAAAATCTCTATATCTGAATTAAACCCTATGGTGTCACTACACCTTAGAATCGTCTCTTTGAGACGATTCTAATGAGTAGTAACACCATTGGATTTGGTGCTGAAATTAGTGAGAAAATGTCTGATTTGTTCAGTTTACTCCCGCTTATCTGGAGCCCTGTAAGGTTGTTTAACCCAGTCCACCATAAATATGCCATTTTACGCCTTTAATTTATTTCTCAACGCATTCCACTGAAGAAAATAGTTCAAATTTATACACTCATGAATATATACCATGAAGAAATATTTTCATGTTCTACAAGATGATAGTTTAAATCAGACTGAAAGTGAAGCAGAATGTGCCTTAAGGTGCATTCAGCTTTACTTTCAACCTGCTTTAAAGCCAAGTTATATTACTCCCACATAATCAGAATCAAACATTTTTCTTACATGAAATTTATGTCACTATCGTAACTTACGATAGTGACGACGTAAGCGTTCCATATAAAAAGAAGTAATACGTGGTGATATTTGAAGCAATATTGCTAACGAACAGTGAAATTTGTGGAAACAAGTAATCAAGTTTGTTTATTTTTGAATAGCGACGAAAATTTACGGACATACTCGGTAAAGCTCATTTGCATAATTCTATACAACAAGTCGAGTGCTTTACAACCAAAGAGAGACAACTCCTTTAAGTTTGGCCGTTAAACTGATGTAATGTATACACATTGTCGCGGCCGAATCAATCACGTGACCTTTATGCGATCGATCGAAAGTTCTCGGAACCAGCCCGTAATCTTATTTGTAAACAAACCCGCTTATAATGTAAACCACCACGATAAGAATTCGACACATTTAGGTAGGATTCTTTACGAAGTGGGTGCATATGTCAGGCTTCTTACACTCGATTTCACTTAGTTTTAATACATAGAAAATGCACACATATAAGAAATTGCGCGTTTTAAACACCAATTTGAGTGGGATTGTGCCTTTAAGTGGCCACCTTTCTTCAAAATTAGAAACAGGCTATACATGATAATAGGTTTATGCTTACTGCATAGCCTGTTTCTAGTTTTGAAGACTAGGTCACTTAAAGCAGACCTGTTGAAAGTAAAACAGAATGCTCCACCTGCTGTAAACTACTACCTGAAAAGCTTTTATCAGGAATGCTCCTTAACCCTTTCCCACATAGCATATCTCTAAGTATTGAATGCAGGTGTCCACTTAAAACAGGTTGAAAGTAAAGCAGAATGCGCTTTAAGCGCATTCTGCTTTACTTTCAGCCTGCTTTAAGCTATCATCTGCTAGAATATAGAAAAGATTTTGTATTATACATATTTATGAATGTATAAATTGGAACTATTTTCTTCAGGGCAAGAATAAACTGAATGCGCTAAAAGGCGCTTCTATGGGGGGAAAGGGTTAACCCTTTACTCCATTGCCTGTTTTTAGTTTGAAGACAGGCAACTCTTAAAGCTGCTTTATTAAGCAGGTTGAAAGTAAAGCAGAATGCTTATTCTGCTTTACTTTCAGTCTGCTTTAAGCTACCATCTGCTGAATTGCTAGCTGGTAACAATTAACTTTCTTTGATATTGTAGGAATGAATAGTACCAGTAGTGATTAAAGGCATATATTTATTGGGTAAAGGGCATGGAAAATTATGCTTTACATCTAACCTTCTTTATTTTTATCCTGCATTATGAAGATTGAAACTTTTCTTTAACCCATTTCCCCATAAATAATCTTTTTAACGGCTCCAATTTATTCCTACATGAAAGAAAATACATGGAGTTCCAATTTACACAGTCATTAATACGTATCATAAGAAATATTTTCTTTATTCCAGCAGATGGTAGCTAATAGAGCAGGAGGCAGAAAGTAAAGTAGAATGTGCCTTGACGAGGAGCATAATGCTTTAATTTCAACATGCTTTAAGTAGTTACCCAGAGCTCCAGATAAGAGGGAGTATTCTGAACAAATCCAACATTTTGTCACTCAAACAGCACCAAATCCTATAGTATTACTACTCATTAGAATCGTCTCTTTGAGACGATTCTAATGAGTAATGACACAATAGGGTTTAAAGCAGAAATAAAGGTTTTAGGTTTTGAAATACCCCCCTAATCTGGAGCTCTGGTTACCTGTCTTCAAAAATGGAAACAGGCTATGGGGTAATGGTTAATTTCTCCATTCTAGTCTGATGAATTAACCCTTTCCTCCTTGAAACCTCAAATGGACGATTCTAGTTTTCAACTTAGTCTAGTCCATTTTTGACCTTTTAAGGTTGTTTTTTCAATATATGTCAAATTGACAAACAGTGAAGACCCTGATCAGAGGGCTCCTAAAGGGGCCCCCTGATCTGGGTCTACACTGTTTGCATAGGACAAGTGTACTCCTCACAGGTACGATGTTTGCAAATATATGCGTGGCTAAGGTTCAAAGAGTTATTAATAAATGTTTTCTGAAGCACACAGGTTTCCCTGTACATGTTTGACAGTTATTACAAGTGTAATGACAGGGCATAATGGCCGTGTACTGGTGAGGGCTTTTAGCTTTGTCACTGCTCTAGTGTATATAATTACCTGGACAAAATACCGTCCATATAGACAGGTCCATTTATTGTATTCAGACAAGTCTTATATAGTCTATAAAACTTTCAAATGTCTTAATATACACTATATCATACAGTGTTCCCTCCCTACAATGGCCCTCCAAGCAACAACCTTTCAAATGTCTTAATATACACTATATCATACAGTGTTTCCTCCCTACAATGGCCCTCCAAGCAACAACCTTTCAAATGTCTTAATATACACTATATCATACAGTGTTCCCTCCCTACAATGGCCCTCCAAGCAACAACCTTTCAAATGTCTTAATATACACTATATCATACAGTGTTCCCTCCCTACAATGGCCCTCCAAGCAACGACCTTTCAATGTCTTAATATACACTATATCATACAGTGTTTCCTCCCTACAATGGCCCTCCAAGCAACAACCTTTCAAATGTCTTAATATACACTATATCATACAGTGTTCCCTCCCTACAATGGCCCTCCAAGCAACAACCTTTCAAATGTCTTAATATACACTATATCATACAGTGTTCCCTCCCTACAATGGCCCTCCAAGCAACAACCTTTCAAATGTCTTAATATACACTATATCATACAGTGTTCCCTCCCTACAATGGCCCTCCAAGCAACAACCTTTCAAATGTCTTAATATACACTATATCATACAGTGTTCCCTCCCTACAATGGCCCTCCAAGCAATGACCTTTCAATGTCTTAATATACACTATATCATACAGTGTTCCCTCCCTACAATGGCCCTCCAAGCAACAACCTTTCAAATGTCTTAATATACACTATATCATACAGTGTTCCCTCCCTACAATGGCCCTCCAAGCAATGACCTTTCAATGTCTTAATATACACTATATCATACAGTGTTTCCTCCCTACAATGGCCCTCCAAGCAACAACCTTTCAAATGTCTTAATATACACTATATCATACAGTGTTCCCTCCCTACAATGGCCCTCCAAGCAATGACCTTTCAATGTCTTAATATACACTATATCATACAGTGTTTCCTCCCTACAATGGCCCTCCAAGCAACAACCTTTCAAATGTCTTAATATACACTATATCATACAGTGTTTCCTCCCTACAATGGCCCTCCAAGCAATGACCTTTCAATGTCTTAATATACACTATATCATACAGTGTTTCCTCCCTACAATGGCCCTCCAAGCAACAACCTTTCAAATGTCTTAATATACATTATATCATACAGTGTTTCCTCCCTACAATGGCCCTCCAAGCAACAACCTTTCAAATGTCTTAATATACACTATATCATACAGTGTTCCCTCCCTACAATGGCCCTCCAAGCAACAACCTTTCAAATGTCTTAATATACACTATATCATACAGTGTTCCCTCCCTACAATGGCCCTCCAAGCAACGACATTTCAATGTCTTAATATACACTATATCATACAGTGTTTCCTCCCTACAATGGCCCTCCAAGCAACAACCTTTCAAATGTCTTAATATACACTATATCATACAGTGTTTCCTCCCTACAATGGCCCTCCAAGCAATGACCTTTCAATGTCTTAATATACACTATATCATACAGTGTTTCCTCCCTACAATGGCCCTCCAAGCAACAACCTTTCAAATGTCTTAATATACACTATATCATACAGTGTTTCCTCCCTACAATGGCCCTCCAAGCAACGACCTTTCAATGTCTTAATATACACTATATCATACAGTGTTTCCTCCCTACAATGGCCCTCCAAGCAACAACCTTTCAATGTCTTAATATACACTATATCATACAGTGTTCCCTCCCTACAATGGCCCTCCAAGCAACGACCTTTCAATGTCTTAATATACACTATATCATACAGTGTTTCCTCCCTACAATGGCCCTCCAAGCAACAACCTTTCAAATGTCTTAATATACACTATATCATACAGTGTTTCCTCCCTACAATGGCCCTCCAAGCAACAACCTTTCAATGTCTTAATATACACTATATCATACAGTGTTCCCTCCCTACAATGGCCCTCCAAGCAACGACCTTTCAATGTCTTAATATACACTATATCATACAGTGTTCCCTCCCTACAATGGCCCTCCAAGCAACGACCTTTCAATGTCTTAATATACACTATATCATACAGTGTTCCCTCCCTACAATGGCCCTCCAAGCAACAACCTTTCAATGTCTTAATATACACTATATCATACAGTGTTCCCTCCCTACAATGGCCCTCCAAGCAACGACCTTTCAATGTCTTAATATACACTATATCATACAGTGTTCCCTCCCTACAATGGCCCTCCAAGCAATGACCTTTCAATGTCTTAATATACACTATATCATACAGTGTTTCCTCCCTACAATGGCCCTCCAAGCAACGACCTTTCAATGTCTTAATATACACTATATCATACAGTGTTTCCTCCCTACAATGGCCCTCCAAGCAACGACCTTTCAATGTCTTAATATACACTATATCATACAGTGTTCCCTCCCTACAATGGCCCTCCAAGCAACAACCTTTCAAATGTCTTAATATACACTATATCATACAGTGTTCCCTCCCTACAATGGCCCTCCAAGCAATGACCTTTCAATGTCTTAATATACACTATATCATACAGTGTTCCCTCCCTACAATGGCCCTCCAAGCAATGACCTTTCAATGTCTTAATATACACTATATCATACAGTGTTCCCTCCCTACAATGGCCCTCCAAGCAATGACCTTTCAATGTCTTAATATACACTATATCATACAGTGTTTCCTCCCTACAATGGCCCTCCAAGCAATGACCTTTCAATGTCTTAATATACACTATATCATACAGTGTTCCCTCCCTACAATGGCCCTCCAAGCAACAACCTTTCAATGTCTTAATATACACTATATCATACAGTGTTCCCTCCCTACAATGGCCCTCCAAGCAACAACCTTTCAATGTCTTAATATACACTATATCATACAGTGTTCCCTCCCTACAATGGCCCTCCAAGCAACAACCTTTCAATGTCTTAATATACACTATATCATACAGTGTTCCCTCCCTACAATGGCCCTCCAAGCAACGACCTTTCAATGTCTTAATATACACTATATCATACAGTGTTCCCTCCCTACAATGGCCCTCCAAGCAACAACCTTTCAATGTCTTAATATACACTATATCATACAGTGTTCCCTCCCTACAATGGCCCTCCAAGCAACAACCTTTCAAATGTCTTAATATACACTATATCATACAGTGTTCCCTCCCTACAATGGCCCTCCAAGCAACGACCTTTCAATGTCTTAATATACACTATATCATACAGTGTTCCCTCCCTACAATGGCCCTCCAAGCAACAACCTTTCAATGTCTTAATATACACTATATCATACAGTGTTCCCTCCCTACAATGGCCCTCCAAGCAACAACCTTTCAAATGTCTTAATATACACTATATCATACAGTGTTCCCTCCCTACAATGGCCCTCCAAGCAACGACCTTTCAATGTCTTAATATACACTATATCATACAGTGTTCCCTCCCTACAATGGCCCTCCAAGCAACAACCTTTCAAATGTCTTAATATACACTATATCATACAGTGTTCCCTCCCTACAATGGCCCTCCAAGCAACGACCTTTCAATGTCTTAATATACACTATATCATACAGTGTTCCCTCCCTACAATGGCCCTCCAAGCAACAACCTTTCAAATGTCTTAATATACACTATATCATACAGTGTTTCCTCCCTACAATGGCCCTCCAAGCAATGACCTTTCAATGTCTTAATATACACTATATCATACAGTGTTCCCTCCCTACAATGGCCCTCCAAGCAACAACCTTTCAATGTCTTAATATACACTATATCATACAGTGTTCCCTCCCTACAATGGCCCTCCAAGCAACGACCTTTCAATGTCTTAATATACACTATATCATACAGTGTTCCCTCCCTACAATGGCCCTCCAAGCAACAACCTTTCAAATGTCTTAATATACACTATATCATACAGTGTTTCCTCCCTACAATGGCCCTCCAAGCAACAACCTTTCAATGTCTTAATATACACTATATCATACAGTGTTCCCTCCCTACAATGGCCCTCCAAGCAACGACCTTTCAATGTCTTAATATACACTATATCATACAGTGTTTCCTCCCTACAATGGCCCTCCAAGCAATGACCTTTCAATGTCTTAATATACACTATATCATACAGTGTTTCCTCCCTACAATGGCCCTCCAAGCAACAACCTTTCAAATGTCTTAATATACACTATATCATACAGTGTTCCCTCCCTACAATGGCCCTCCAAGCAACAACCTTTCAAATGTCTTAATATACACTATATCATACAGTGTTTCCTCCCTACAATGGCCCTCCAAGCAACAACCTTTCAATGTCTTAATATACACTATATCATACAGTGTTTCCCTCCCTACAATGGCCCTCCAAGCAACGACCTTTCAATGTCTTAATATACACTATATCATACAGTGTTTCCTCCCTACAATGGCCCTCCAAGCAACGACCTTTCAATGTCTTAATATACACTATATCATACAGTGTTTCCTCCCTACAATGGCCCTCCAAGCAACAACCTTTCAATGTCTTAATATACACTATATCATACAGTGTTTCCTCCCTACAATGGCCCTCCAAGCAACGACCTTTCAATGTCTTAATATACACTATATCATACAGTGTTTCCTCCCTACAATGGCCCTCCAAGCAACGACCTTTCAATGTCTTAATATACACTATATCATACAGTGTTTCCTCCCTACAATGGCCCTCCAAGCAACAACCTTTCAAATGTCTTAATATACACTATATCATACAGTGTTTCCTCCCTACAATGGCCCTCCAAGCAACAACCTTTCAAATGTCTTAATATACACTATATCATACAGTGTTCCCTCCCTACAATGGCCCTCCAAGCAACGACCTTTCAATGTCTTAATATACACTATATCATACAGTGTTTCCCTCCCTACAATGGCCCTCCAAGCAACGAACCTTTCAAATGTCTTAATATACACTATATCATACAGTGTTCCCTCCCTACAATGGCCCTCCAAGCAACGACCTTTCAATGTCTTAATATACACTATATCATACAGTGTTTCCTCCCTACAATGGCCCTCCAAGCAACGACCTTTCAATGTCTTAATATACACTATATCATACAGTGTTCCCTCCCTACAATGGCCCTCCAAGCAACAACCTTTCAAATGTCTTAATATACACTATATCATACAGTGTTCCCTCCCTACAATGGCCCTCCAAGCAACGACCTTTCAATGTCTTAATATACACTATATCATACAGTGTTTCCTCCCTACAATGGCCCTCCAAGCAACGACCTTTCAATGTCTTAATATACACTATATCATACAGTGTTCCCTCCCTACAATGGCCCTCCAAGCAACGACCTTTCAATGTCTTAATATACACTATATCATACAGTGTTCCCTCCCTACAATGGCCCTCCAAGCAACGACCTTTCAATGTCTTAATATACACTATATCATACAGTGTTCCCTCCCTACAATGGCCCTCCAAGCAACGACCTTTCAATGTCTTAATATACACTATATCATACAGTGTTTCCTCCCTACAATGGCCCTCCAAGCAACAACCTTTCAATGTCTTAATATACACTATATCATACAGTGTTCCCTCCCTACAATGGCCCTCCAAGCAATGACCTTTCAATGTCTTAATATACACTATATCATACAGTGTTCCCTCCCTACAATGGCCCTCCAAGCAACGACCTTTCAATGTCTTAATATACATTATATCATACAGTGTTCCCTCCCTACAATGGCCCTCCAAGCAACAACCTTTCAAATGTCTTAATATACACTATATCATACAGTGTTCCCTCCCTACAATGGCCCTCCAAGCAACGACCTTTCAATGTCTTAATATACACTATATCATACAGTGTTCCCTCCCTACAATGGCCCTCCAAGCAACAACCTTTCAATGTCTTAATATACACTATATCATACAGTGTTTCCTCCCTACAATGGCCCTCCAAGCAACGACCTTTCAAATGTCTTAATATACACTATATCATACAGTGTTCCCTCCCTACAATGGCCCTCCAAGCAACGACCTTTCAATGTCTTAATATACACTATATCATACAGTGTTCCCTCCCTACAATGGCCCTCCAAGCAACAACCTTTCAATGTCTTAATATACACTATATCATACAGTGTTCCCTCCCTACAATGGCCCTCCAAGCAACGACCTTTCAATGTCTTAATATACACTATATCATACAGTGTTCCCTCCCTACAATGGCCCTCCAAGCAACGACCTTTCAATGTCTTAATATACACTATATCATACAGTGTTCCCTCCCTACAATGGCCCTCCAAGCAACAACCTTTCAATGTCTTAATATACACTATATCATACAGTGTTCCCTCCCTACAATGGCCCTCCAAGCAACGACCTTTCAATGTCTTAATATACACTATATCATACAGTGTTCCCTCCCTACAATGGCCCTCCAAGCAACGACCTTTCAATGTCTTAATATACACTATATCATACAGTGTTCCCTCCCTACAATGGCCCTCCAAGCAACAACCTTTCAAATGTCTTAATATACACTATATCATACAGTGTTCCCTCCCTACAATGGCCCTCCAAGCAATGACCTTTCAATGTCTTAATATACACTATATCATACAGTGTTTCCTCCCTACAATGGCCCTCCAAGCAACAACCTTTCAATGTCTTAATATACACTATATCATACAGTGTTTCCTCCCTACAATGGCCCTCCAAGCAACGACCTTTCAATGTCTTAATATACACTATATCATACAGTGTTCCCTCCCTACAATGGCCCTCCAAGCAACGACCTTTCAATGTCTTAATATACACTATATCATACAGTGTTCCCTCCCTACAATGGCCCTCCAAGCAATGACCTTTCAATGTCTTAATATACACTATATCATACAGTGTTTCCTCCCTACAATGGCCCTCCAAGCAACGACCTTTCAATGTCTTAATATACACTATATCATACAGTGTTCCCTCCCTACAATGGCCCTCCAAGCAACAACCTTTCAAATGTCTTAATATACACTATATCATACAGTGTTCCCTCCCTACAATGGCCCTCCAAGCAACGACCTTTCAATGTCTTAATATACACTATATTGTACATGCAAATATGTACAGTAAAACTTGTGTTACAGTGGAGAAAATGTTATTCTTTTCCAATTTGAATGCAAGCAAAACGCAAACACAATGCACTAAAATGTAAAAAAATGACAATCTTTTGAAAATTCTGTCTAAAACTAGAGAGGTAGGATGCAAATAACCACAGACACTGGTCTCAGTTGACAAACTTGTTCGATCTACTGGTTTCAAGCTTATTCAGGTCTTGGTAAGAAAGGAAACAGTCCCAACTTATAGTCATGAATATGTTTCATTTGAAATATATTCTCTATCCTAGAAGATAGTTGCTAATAAAGCAGACTGAAAGTAAGGTGCATTTTGCTTCACTTTCAACCGGCTGCTTTAACCATTTACCCCATAGCCTGTATCTAGTTTTCAAGATAGTTGACCATTCTGCTTTACAATAATTTTTTCAATATTCCAGATAGGGAATTAAATTAATTTTAATATATATACTGCTCTTTTCTAATATTTCGACCTCTAAGGGCCTTTTTCAAAGAAAATCACGTCAAAACAGACGTCACATTTTTGTTACATGCATTCAGCCATAAAATCTGACTTGACGTGATTTTCTTTGAAAAAGGCCTTTAGAGGTCGAAATATTAGAAAAGAGCAGTATATATACATTCCGCTTTACTTTAAACCTGCTTTAAGTTATTATCTGCTAGAATATAGAAAATATTTCTTATGATTCTTATTAATAATAATTTGTGACAGTATAAATTGGAACTTATATATTTTCTTCAATAGAGGAATAAATTTAAGGCGTTTGAAGGTGTATTTATAGGGGAATGGGTTAAGTAGTCGCCTGTCTTTCTGCTTTATATTTGTCCTGCACTATATATTTATAAGTTTTCTCTTGTCTCAAGGTCAGGCTAATTCATTGCATCAAGGCTCCAGATAAGAGGGAGTTAACTGAACAAATCCAAAATGTTTTAACTCATTTCAGCACCAAATCCTATGGTGTAAATACTCATTAGAAATGTCTCTTCGAGAGTAAGTAATACAATAGGGTTTAATGCAGAAATAAAGATTTTAGTTTTTGAAATACTCGTCTTTTCTGGAGCCCTGTGAATAATAAGTGGCGACTTACATGAGACCTCAGTTTAAAGTCTCATCTACAGACAACTTGTAATGTATGCATTGCTTGTAATTTAAAAAAATATATTTTGTAACTCTTTGCATGCTGGTTTTTTTTTTGTCTGCAATAATTGGTCGTCTGCTATCATTCTAAAATTACAATTTTCAAAATTTCTTTTAAATTCAGGATCAGAATGACAAACAGTTTGGATCTTGATGAGACGCCGCGTCACGTGGCGTCTCATCTGGACCCAATCTGTTTGCAGAGGTAATCACTATGTTAGGTATATCTGCCGCTAGCGTGCTAAGAGTTAATTGAAACTTTCCCCCATACATATTCACAGGTAGGATATTTCATATGAATTTTATCCGGGAAACTACACATGTAGCGGGTATTTCAAATACTAACTTCCTCAAGTCATCTCCACCAAACCCTACTCCTATGATGTGAATACTCATGTATACCCATTACCCAATACATAGCCTGTTTCAAGTTTTGAAGAAATATGACCACTTAAAGCAGATTGAAAGTAAAGCAGAATGCGCCTTAAGGCACATTCTGCTTTACTTTCAGTCTGCATTAAGCTACCATCTGCTAGAATACAGAAAATATATCTAATAGGTCATATTCATGACTGTATAAATTTGAACTACATTTCCTTTAGCAGAGGAATGGGCGTAAAAAGGAGTATTTATAGGGTAATGGGTAACAATTTCTTCTTAAGAGTTGATTACAATGATAAGTCACCACATACGGATTGGAAGTATAGATCCAGATAAGAGGGAACAGACTGAACAAAACCAACAATTTCTTGCTAAATATTTCAGCACCAAATCCTATGGTGTTTTACTTATTAGAATCGTCACAAAGAGGTGCTTCTAATGAGTAATGACACCATAGGGTTTTATTCAGAAATAAAGCTTTTAGTTTTTGAAAAACTCCCCTGATCTGGAGCCCTGGAGGAAGCGTATAAATGAAAATAGAAATTGCATTTTTTTTTTATATAAAACCCAAAGTTTTTGAGGTAAAATATCTTTCACGTTTTCTTGGTAAAGAAGGCAATCATTACTTGGAAGTGACCAAGCCCATTTAAATAGTTCAATAAATCTGCCTCTGATGCAATACAGTGGAGAAAAACGTTATTTTTTCCCAATAAACGCGTTTACGCTAAATCTATTATTCCCAATGCAAACAGTTTGGAGCCAGATCAGTTGCCGGGTAACCCGGCGCCTGATCAGGCTCCAATCTGTTTGCCATCCAGCTCAAAATTAACATTCAGAATTGCCGAACATTTGTCATTTTCTCCATTTTATTGCAGTGCGATTGCATTTCGTTTGCTTTTAAACTGGAAAGAATAACGTTTTCTCCACTGTACTTGCTACATGTTACATGTAAACTGCATTAACCATTTAAATATTGTTGTCTTGATCTTAACCCATTACTCCATACCATAAGTACCACTTTGGATGCTTTGAATTTATTTCTCTACTAAAGAAGATAGTTTCACATTATACAGGGTCGTGGATATGCACCACAAAAATAGTTTCTATAATCTCAGCTTAAATCAGACTGTAGGGTCTGCATTGTTTGACATTTTGCATTATTACACCTCGCTTTGAGTTACAATGTTAAATTCCCATAGACCTACAGTTAACATTTTGCATGTCTTTTACATCTATTCAAAATATACTGTCACTCTTTATGATATTCTTTTTGTGACGTCACTCTAAAGGACATTACTTTTTTACTCCGTCCGAAAACGCACTGTCAGCATTGACATGAAATTCGCTATTGGATACATTGGAACGTATTAACGAGTGGTAACTTCTAATCAACTTTTGGCATTTTCTGTACAAGTTGCTTCCTTTTGTCCATTCCTTAACGATTTGCCACCATTTCGGAAGAGGATATTTGCCACCTAGACAGTGTAAAGACGCTGTTTCTTCAATTCACTTATCATAACGTTCTTCTTTGTTTCTTGTAATATAATTATAAACAATGTGACGTCGTAAGACGGCGACGTCATTTCCCGCGTTATATACATGTCCGCGCTAAATTGGTATTCACAACACATTTTATAAAAGACGAATAAAACGATTCCAAAGCCAGGGTTGATAAGCTCGGTGTAATAAAATAAATATTAGATGTCAGTTTGCGCGACATTCAAATTGTCAACCCTCGAAAACAAGAATGTCACCCTCGGCTACGCCTCAGGGTGACATGCTGTTTCTCGGGTTGACAATTTGAATGTCGCGCAAACTGCCATAAAATATTTATATAATATATTGTAAAATTCACTCCTTAATAGTAAAAAATATACTAAACTTCTAGTGGAAATTGGAATTGTTCATTTAAAGTTTCAGGGGTGAATATGGACTATTGTAACTACAGCTATATAATACACTATTTAACCCATTACCCCATAATTACACATTGTATTCCTCCACTGAAGAAAATAGTTCCAATTTATATAGTTATGAATATGTATGATAAGAAATATTTTCTATATTCTAGCAGATGGTAGCTTTAAGCAGTCTGAAACTTTCAATCTGCTTTAAGTGGTCAACTGTCTTCAAAACTAGAAACAGACTATTGGTAATTGGTTCAGCTTTTTTACTGGTCAAACATTAAATGATCATCCAAGCCCCATTGAAACTCTTGGGAACCCCCTACACAGATACGGTAGAACATCTCTATTATTGTGTCAACTATTAATCGTTTAAGACTGGTGACTGCTTAAAGCATTGTGAAAGTGAAACAGCAAGCTCCTACAGGAGCTTTCTGTTTTACTTTCACATTGCTTTAAGCTGTCACCTGTCCTTTATACAGACAATTAGCCTTCTGTTTAGTGGTCGTAATAGAGAGGTTTTACTGTACACTGTTTACAAAGGACATGTATATATGCATAACTAGGGCTCCAAGGGTTAATTCCATTGACTCATAGTCTCAGGGATTACATGTGAAAGGAAGGAAGTCAATATTTTTAAACCAATCCCGATTTAATTTCCTGGACCCTTGACCAGGAACTAAGATGCATACAAGTGCATGTGCATGCATAGCCAAATGAGGATAGTGTTACTTGTTCACAGTGTAACCAATTAACCCATTACACCATAAATACACCTTTTTAGCTCACCTGAGCCTTCATCTCAGGATGAGCTATTGTGATACTATTCCGTCTGTCGTCCGTCGTCCGTCTGCCGTCGTCCGTCCACATTTTCAAACAACATCTCCTCAGAAACCACTGACCCGATTTCAACCAAACTTTGTCAGAAGCATCAGTGACAAGGGGGAACGAAATGTTGTTCAAAGTTTTTGGCTAGAGTTATTCCCTTTGCTTTGGAACCAGATTTTCTAACATGACCGTATAGACAACTTTTAATGCATAAGAAAATCTTTAAAAATCTTCTTCTCAGAAACCAAAAGGCCCAGACCTTTGATATTTGGTACAGTGGAGAATCTGGTATTCTTTCCCGTTTAAACGCAAACGTACGCAAACGCAAAGCACTAAAACGTAGAAAAGAACAACTTTGGGATAATTCTGATAATTCTTGTTTATCTTGGTGGCAAACAGTTTGGAGCCTGATCAGACGCCGGGTTACCTGCAAATAATAGTTTTAGCCTATACGCGTTTATTTGGAAAGAAAAACAGATTCTCCACTGTCTGTATCATGACCTAATGATATTCTACCAAGATTTTTCAAATTTTGACCCTGGGGCCAAAAATTGCCCCGCCCTAGGGCTTATCAGTTTTTCTTAGGAAAACCTTTGAAAATCTTCTTCTCTGAAACTGTATGGCCTAGATCATTAATATTTGACATGAAGCTTTGCCTTATGGTCCTCTACCTAAATTGTTCACATTATGACCTCCGGGTCAAAATTGGCCCCGCCCCCGGGCTTATCAGTTTTACATAGAGTTATATAGGAAAACCTTTAAAAATCTTCTTCTCTGAAACTGTGAGGCCTAGGTATTTAAAATTTGACATATAGCTTTGCCTAATGGTCCTCTACCAAGATTGTTCAAATTATGACCCCTGGCCAAAAATAGCCCCGCCCTTGGGCTTATCAGTTTTTCTTCGGGAAAACCTTTAAAAATCTTCTTCTCTGAAACTGTATGGCCCAGATCATTTATATTTGAAATGTAGCTTTGCCTTATAGTCCTCTACCAGGATTGTTCAAATTATGACCCCGGGTCAAAATTGGCCCCGCCCAGGGGCTTATCAGTTTTACATAGAGTTATATAGGAAAATCTTTAAAAATCTTCTTCTCTGAAACTGTAAGGCCCAGATCTTTCAAAGTTGACATGTAGCTTTGCCTTATGGTCTTCTACCAAGACTGTTCAGATTATGACCCCTGGGCCAAAAATGGCCCCGCCCTTGGGCTTATCAGTTTTTCATAGGAAAATCTTTAAAAATCTTCTTCTCTGAAACTGTAAGGCCCAGATCATTTATATTTGAAATGTAGCTTTGTCTTATAGTCCTCTACCAAGATTGCTCAAATTATGACCCGGGTCAAAATTGGCCTCGCCCCGGTGCTTATCAGTTTTACATCTATAGACCTTTAAATTAATCTTCTTCTCTGAAACTGTAAGGCCCAGTTCTTTAATATTTGTCACATAGCTTTGCCTTGTGATCCTCTACCAAGATTGTTCAAGTAATGACCCCCGTGCCAAAAATGGCCCCACCCTCGACTTATTAGTTTTTCATAGGAAAACCTTTAAAAAAATTCTTCTCTGAAACTGTAAGGCCGGACCAGACAGATCATTTATATTTGACCTGTAGCTAAATTGCCTTATGGTCCTCTACCAAGATTGTTCAAATTATGACCCTTTGATCTAATTTGGCTCTGCCCCAAGGCTTATCAGTTTTATTAGACTTATATAGGAAAACCTTTAAAACTCTTTTTATAGATATTATAATTTATCACGATATTGTTTTGCCCAGTCAGCTTAGGTAAAATGATCTCAGGTGAGCGACTTGTGGGCCATGGCCCTCTTGTTATGCCTCTAGATTATTCTTCCACTTAGGAAAATAGTTTATACAGTTATGAATAATTGTATGATAAGAACTATTTCTATATTCTAGCTGATGGTAGCGTAAAGCAGGCTGAATGTTTTGTTGAAGTTTTATGTGTCAATGAGTAAAGCCTAGAGTATTTGAAAACAGACTTTCTTAATTCTTTACTCATGCATAGACATGTATGCATGTTTACACATTTTATTTATTCCTCCATTGAAGATTATAGTTCCACTTTTAATACAGTCATGAATATGCACCATAAGAAATATTTTCTATATCCTAGCAGGTGGTAGCTTAGTAAAGCAGGCTGAAAGAAAATCAGAATGCACATTATGCTTTACTTTCAACCTGCTTTTAAGTGGTCAACTGTCTTCAAAACTAGAAACAAGCTTTGGGTTAACCCTTAGCCTGCCAGTCAAGACTATAGCTCCATATGCAAACAGCTTGGATCCGGATGAGACGCCGAGTAACTCGGCGTCTCATCCGGATCCAAGCTGTTTGACACTCGGACAACATTCTCAGCAATTTTGAGCAACTTTGAAGCACTTTGAAACTTGAAGCAGACGAGAAATATAGCAGACGACAACTTATTTGGCGGGCTAAGGGTTAATAGGTTTAGCCTTGTCTTTGAAAACAGACTTCCTTAACTCTTTGCAAGCTAGTGGGGGGAATATCTGCCACAGTGATTGCCTTTGCAAATAGTTTGGATCCAGATGAGACGCCGCATAATGCGGTGTCTCAGCAGGATCCAAACTGTTTGACACTCTGACCATGTTTGGAAAAGATATTTAGAAAATTCTACTTTTAGAACATCAGCAGAAGACAATTGTTGCAGACGAAAAAAATTACCCAGCATGCAAAGAGTTAAAACAGGAAATCTCTGAAAGGTTAATTAAACACCTCAGTCCAAAAATATTTGTTTGAAATGTGCTTGCTTGCTCATTACCCTTTTAGCAAGGACCAATTGAGGTGTCTATAAATACTCTATGCTCTGCCACCTGTCATAAAAACAACAAGAATACATCAAGAGCTCGGCTGTAAATACATTATCCTATGCCACTTGTCATTTCATGGATGACCTCGGGTTTGTTGTTGTTTGAAATTGTATAAAATTTCTTTTAAGACCACTAAAACCATTGTTTTTTTTAAGGCTTATTGATTGTATAAAGACAAGTGACCCTTTAATTACTTCATCCACTGAAGAAAATAGTTCCAATTTATACTGTCACAAATAAAAATCATAGGAAATTCTAGCAGATAATAGCTTAAAGCAGGCTGAAAGTAAAGCAAAATGTGCCTCAAGGTGCACTCTGCTTTACTTTCAACCTGCTTTAAGTGGTCACATTCTTGAAAACAAGAAACAGGCTATATAAGGTAATGGGTTAAAGCAAAGTGACAGTAATACAGAAAAGGAGCTTTCTGTTTTACTGTCACCTTGATACAAGCAGTCACCTGTCATAAACACCTGAATTAAATTATTAACACAATTTAGAGGTTTTACTGTACATGTATTGTAAATTTTTTGCACAGTCAAAAAGGACATGATTTCAGAGGTCTTACTGTATTGACTCAATGTTTTTCTTCTTAACTCTTTCCTCCCTGAAACTTTAAATGGACAATTCCAGTTTCCATTTTAGTCTAGTTCATTTCTGACTTTTAAGGGTTGTTTTTGACAATGTTTGGCATTATGACAAACAGTGAAGACCCTGATCAGAGGGCTCTTTTGGAGCCCTCTGATCTGGGTCTTCACTGTTTGTACAGGACAAGACTTAGTGTACTAATCACATGTACATTGTTTGAAAAAGATGCCTATATGCGGGACTAGGGTTCAAAGGGTTAAGCAATTTGGATTTGTGATGTTAAATTCCATTGTCGGTCATTATCAACGATCAATTATCTTACATTTTGATATATAATCAATGCCTTTTGCATAGATAATCAATGCTGATTTTGTAAAAATCCAATAATCAGTAACCTGCTTACCCTTTTACCGATGTATACTCCATTGTCTGTTTCTAGTATTGAAGATATTATTTATTATTATTATTATTACTATATAATTATGTGATCCTTTAAAACAGGCTGAAAGTAAAGCAGAATACGCCTTAAGGCACATTCTGCTTTACTTTCAACCTAGCTGCTTTAAAGCGACTCGCAACCAGATGGTGCATTAAAAATAGTAATTTGTAAATATGTGTCAAACGCTTATATAAATGGTAAAGAATTAGTTTAGGATAAGAAATTCTGTTTAAAAAAAAAGTATTTCAATAAAAAATTTTATTGGTCTCTGGTGGGATTCGAACCCGGGGCCCGGCATTGGCGGACAGAAGGCAAAATAGGGGAAACCGCTTAGACCAATGGACCACGGAACTATCCGTTTATCTCGGATCGATTTAACGTATTTCAATGTGTAGCGATCGAAAGTGCATACAACTTCGTAATTCGGCTCGTGTTTATGTCTGAGCCCGTGTAGAGAAGCAACAACAACAACTATACCGTCTACTAGTCGGTATAGAAAAACGATGGAAAATATCTAAAAATCTAAGATTCGGTGACGATTCTTGAGACTTTTTTTGGACTGATCATATTTTTTTAATGTCAGAAGCCAAATAATGCCACAAATTTGCTTTTATTTGAGTATTTTATTTTATTTTGACAAGTACACCATCCGGTTGCGAGTCCCTTTAAGCTATCATCTGTTAGAATATGAAAATATTTCTTATGATACATATTCAAAACTGTATAAATTGGAACTATTTCTTTCAGTGGAGGAATACATAAAATGCATAATAATGCATATCTATGGAGTAAAGGGTTAAATTTAAGGCATAAAATTGGCTAGTGCTAAACTATACTACTCATGTTTCAGTGAATAAAGAGAAGAAAGTGAAGGAAGTGGAGAAGAACAAACAGGGAAACAGCCTGATGAGCGCTGGGCCCAGTCTGGAGAGTAACGGCATGATGTGTCTATCAGAAGACCCAAGCACGATGAGTTATAACCCGCAGGGTAGGTGATAACACAAGTTCCAAGACCAATAATTGTTTTTTGTACTACATGTACATAATTTAAGTCCACTGGGCAAACTCCATATGGTCAATATCGTTAATCCCTAGTCATGCATAAAAACATCCTTTGCAAACAGTATATATGTACCTGTTAATAGTACACATGTCCTATGCAAACAGTGAAGACCCAGATCAGAGGGCTCCTGAAGGAGCCCTCTGATCTGGGTCTGCACTGTTTGTCATGCAACCCTAAATTGTAAACTGGGAGTGTCCATTTGAAGTTACATGGAGGAGAGGGTGAAAGTTCACCCATGTCATGTAAACCAGAATTTGATAGCATTTGTATCAGATTGGATCAGGATATCAGGTATTTAAATCTGCACTAAATGTCTGCACCAAACAATATGTTGTGACTATTCATTCTATTTCCTGGAAGAGGAAATGTTTATGAGTATCACATAATTATGGAGTTTCTTGCAGTAATAAAGTTGACAATGTTGAAGGTGTTCACAGTTTCAGGTTCTTCTCCCTCATGTTAAGAATTCTGAATTAAATGTACAAAAGGGTTAACCCTTTACCCCATAGTCTGTTTCTAGTTTTGAAAAAAGGTGACTTAACTTAAAACAGATTGAAAGTAAAACAGATTGTGCCTTAAGGCACATTCTGCTTTACTTTCAACTTGCTTTAAGCTACCACCTGCTAGAATAAAGAAATATTCCTTATGATACATTATTCATGGCTACATAAATTGGAACTATTTTCTTCAGCAGAGGAATAAACTGAATGCGCTAAAAGGCGCTTCTGTGGGGGAAAGGGTTAGAATTGCAATGTACAAATGCTAAGGTAGATGGGCACATTACTATACAGAAGTATTTTCACATTTGTTTGATTTGCATCTTTCTTATGTAATAGATAGAGAAGCTGTTGCTATTTCCATTTTTACACTTTACTCCATAGCAGTATTTCTTGGTATTGAAGACAATTGACCACTTCAAGCGTGCATTCTGCTTTACTTTCAACTAGCTAAAAAAGCTACCATCTGGTTGAATATAGGAAATATTTCTTATGTTGCAAATTCATTACTTTTTACAACGGAAACATTACCTTCATTGATGGAATGAATTAAATGCATTAACCCATTACCCCATAAATATGCCTTTTTACGCCTTTAATTTATTCTTCTATGGAAGAAAAGAGTTCTAACTTATTAAGTTATGATTGTGTATCATTAGGAAAAATTTCCTTTATCTTAAGAGATGATAGCTTAAAGCAGGCTTAAAATATAGCAGAATGCGCCTTAAGGCGCATTCTGCTTTATTTTCAACCTGCTTTAAGTGGTCACCTGTTTTCAAAACTAGAAACAGACTATGGGGTAATTGGGTTTAAAGGTGTATCTGTGATGTAAAGGGTTCCAACTGGTATCACTATTTACAGCTTTGCCTATTCCGGTCATGAACAAGTAAAATCACTATCACTATTTACAGCTTTGCCGATTCCCGTCATGAACAAGTAAAGATTCACTATCACTATTTACAGCTTTGCCGATTCCTGTCATGAGCAAGCGGCCCAAGGTGCCTATAGAGACAGCGGGGGAGGACATCAACCTAAACAATCTCTGTAATAAGGCAGACAAGAAGACAGACAAACAGATAAAAAATGTTCTCATACCAGAGCAGGGTGCGGCCTCAGTGGAGATGACACAGTGTCAAGCTGATGGACCTCCTAGCTCTAAGGTTTGTTTTTTTAACCCATTGTATGCTTGGTAATATTTGGCGGCCATTTTAAAATGTCGTCTGCGGGGGATATAACTCAAATATTTGCAAACGATTTTAGCATTTTTTGATAGAATACTGAACTAACTACAAACAGTTTTGATCTCAGATCAGACCCCACAATGTGGGGCCTGATCTGAGATCAAAACTGTTTGCCTAGAGGACTTAAAAGTGTATCCTGCATAAAATGGGTTAACCATTACCCCATTGCCTGTTTCTAGTTTTGAAGATGAGTTACCACTTAAAGCAGGTTGAAAGGAAAGCAGAATGTGCCTTAAGGCACATTCTGCTTTACCTTTACCCTGCTGTAAGCCAAAATCTTCTAGAATATAGAAAATATTTCTTATGATATATATTCATGACTATAAATTGGGACTAATTTCTTCAGTGGATGAATACATTTAAGACGTAAAAAGGCATATTTATGGGTTAACTGTTAGTAGCATGAAGATAAATGGGAGTAAGCTAAATATTACCAATACAGTCAAAACTCATACTTGGAACTCACTTAAGTCGAACACACCCATATTTCAAAGTTGAAACATGTCATTGCCACATGTTTGCTTTGAAATATGGGTACGTTTGACATAAGCAATTAAAAAAATTGTGTTTCAACTGTATTTTTATGCCTGAGAAGATTTGTTGGGGGCATACTGTTTTAGCCCTGTCCATATGTACTCAGTGTGTCCATCCATCTGTCCACAATCATAACTATATGGCACATACTTTGTCCATCTAACTCCCCCATCAGTTTGAAAGCTAAAGGTTTATATAATTGTATATGATGTAACATGTTTGATATAACATGTAACTGGTACCACAGAATGTGCATATCCCAGGGCTCCAGATAAGAGGTAGTTTTTTCAACAAATTCAACATTTTCTCACTCTTTTTAGCACCAAATCCTATGGTGTTACTACTCATTAGAATCGTCTCTTCGAGACGATTCAAATGAGTAGTGACACCATAGGGTTTAATTCAGAAATAAAGATTTTAGATTTTGAAAAACTACCCTTATCTGGTGCTCTGATATCCTCAAGATTGTGATATGCTTCAGTGTCCCAAAGAACATTAGCTGTTTGAACTGAGTAACGCTTAGCACAGTGCTCCCTCTCTACAATGACATCCAATGGGAGGCAAACATTGTGCACATTGTTGGGAGGGAGTTGTTATAGGCTTACATTAGCAAACCGCTTGAATCCAGATCAGAAGATGCCGGATTCAAGCTGTTTGTCACTTGCCATCAAGTTTTCTTTTCTGTCAAAATGTCCATAACTTTGAGAAAAAAACCAGATGACAATATGAAGCAGATGACATTGCAGCCATGAGTAAATTGGACATAGTTTTCTTTTTCGGGGGAAGAGCGGTAGGAGTTGTTGTAAGGAGGGAATCGTTGTTGGGAGGGCCATTGTAGGGAGGAAGAACTTCATATACAAATGTAGATATACCGGTACATATACAGTGCATGTAGCTAGGTGGCATCATTTGTGTGTTATATCACTTGTTTCTTCTTTATGTCTTCACCATGACTGTATAGATGGAACTATTTTCCTCAGTAGAGAAATTAATTAAAGGCGTAAATTTAATTGAAGCAATATGGGTTAATTTGACTATACCCTTTTCTCCACAGATTGTTTTTGGTATTGAAGACCAGAGCTCCAGATAAGGGGATATTTCAAAAATTAAAATCTTTATTTCTGCTTTAAACCCTATGGTGTCACTACTCATTAGAATCGTCTCTTCGAGACGATTCTAATGAGTAGTAACACCATAGAATTTTATGCTAAAATTAGTGAGAAAATGGTGTATTTGTGCAGTTTACTCCCTCTTATCTGGAGCCCTGGAAGACAAAATGATTGCTTTACACAATACCCCAAAAATAAGCCTTTTTACCCCTTTAATTAATTTCTCTACTAGTAAAATCAATCCAACTTATCAACATAAGAAATATTTTCTATATTCTAGCAGATCGCTTAGAGCAGGCTGAAAGTAAAGCAGAATGCGCCTTAAGGAGACTTCTGCTTCTCTGTCAGTCTGCATTAATCTACTACATCTGCTAGAATATAGGAAATAATTCTTATGGTGCATATTCAGGACAGCATAAAGTGGAATTATTTTCTTGAGCGGAGGAATAAATGAAAGATGTAAAAAGATGTATATTACAGTGGAGAAAACGTTATTCTTTCCCAATAAACGTGTTTATGCTAAAACAACTATTTCCATTGCAAACAGTTTGGAGCCAGATCAGATGCCAGGTAACCCGGCGTCTGATCAGGCTCCAAACTGTTTGTCATACAGATAAAAATAGATAGAGAAAAATATAAAAAAGTTGTTATTTTCTACATTTTAGTGCTTTGCGTTTGCGTATCGTTTGCGTTTAAACAGGAAATAATAACGTTTTCTCCACTGTATGGAGTAAAGGGTCAATTCTTGCTGCCTTATTCCAGGGTAACATGGGAGCAGCCTCATCTTCTTCTGTCACCAAACTGAACAGAGTGCGCTCAGTGATAGAGGAGTATGGACCTAACGCAGACCTCGTTCACCTAAGCCTGGCTGAGCGTGAGATCATGGGAGCCATGATGAATACCCCTCACTACACATACAAGGAACTGAGCCAGGCCACAGGGGGCTTCAGTGCCAACAACAAGCTGGGTCAGGGTAAATTTGGAGCAGTGTACTTGGGCATGGTCAAAAACACGAAATGTGCCATCAAAAAACTGATGCAGGTAAGGGTTTTAATGTTATTGGTTTCAACTATTATAAAAATGTTTTTATCGTTGATTAGTTTTGCAAAGGAAACTAAGGATTTCATATCTATGCCATTTTGCATCTGAACCAAAGTTTTGGTTTTATAGCCACTCAACGCTGAAAACCAGTATAATGTATTGAGGGCCTGTTTTATAATCTAGATCCTGTATCTGTAAATGAAAAGACAATAACAAACAATATCATGTCTTAACTCTTTGCACACCATACACCTGTTTAAAAATACTCCTGGCATTTGCAAACAGTGTAGACCCAGATCAGAGGTCTCCTTTAGGAGCCCTCGTATCAGGGTCTACACTGTTTGCTTATTTAGACCAGTATTTTTTAAACTTTCCAGAGTTCCAAGTAGACTGGTTCATGTTTTGGTAACTAAAAAGATCCACAAGGTAATCTCATGACCCACAAGAGTTACTAAGTGTTGAAGGAGTTAAAGAGAAAATGTTTTTAGCTCATCTTTTGTTGGAGGTTTACCATTATCATTTAACCCTTAGCCTGCCAAATAAATTGTCGTCTGCTATATTTCTCGTCTGCTTCAAGTTTCAAAGTGCTTCAAAGTTGCTCAAAATTGCTGAAAATGTTGTCCGAGTGTCAAACAGCTTGGATCCGGATGAGACGCCGAGTTACTCGGCGTCTCATCCGGATCCAAGCTGTTTGCATATGGAGCTATAGTCGTGAGTGGCAGGCTAAGGGTTAACCTGTGTTAACCCATTGAACCCTAATCAGGCATATATACATCATTTGCAAACAGTGACTATGTAAGGAGTACACATGCCCTGTGCAAACAGTGTAGACCTTGATCAGAGGGCTCCTTAAGGAGCTCTCTGATCAGGGCCTACATTGTTTGTCATTTTGACATGTATTGTAAAAATCAATCCTAAAAAGACCTATTGTCCATTTGAGGTTTCAGGGAGGAAAGAATTAACCTATTTGCCGCCCTAGCCTGTGTTTGTTTTGTATTTACAGAAGAACGACAAACAAGGAGAAGAAAGTTCCAAGGCTCACATGGCTTCAGAATTAAAAGCATTATGCAGGTTGGTTGACTTAACACCCATTACCCCATAAATACTTTTTTTTTATGCCTTTTACTTATTCCTCTCCTGAAGAAAATAGTTCCAATTTATACTGTCCTAAATAAGAATCATAAGAAATAGTTCCTATATTCTAGCAGATTATCGCTTAAAGCAGGCTGAAAGTAAAGCAGAATGCCCCTTAAGGCGCATTCTGCTCTACTTTCAACCTGCTTTAAGTGGCCATCTATCTTCATAACTAGAAATAGGCTATGGGGTAATGGGTTTGTTTCAGTGACATAAAAGTTACAGTATTGTTTCCTTTTCAAATGATACTTGATGCCATGGTAATGTGGTAAAAGGTAGAAATTAACTTTTTAAACACTAAGTAAATCTTGTGGGTTATTCAGTTCCTTTGATGATCATTTTAGTTACCAGTGTACATGGAATTATTATAGTTTAATAAAAACTGCTCTAAATTAGTAAACAATGTAGACCCTGATCAGAGGACTCCTATATATTTCTTTATGCCAAATTATGAACAATAGTGAATATTTCTATTGCATAAATTTGGAAGTTGATCTTCGATATCTCAAACTCTCTTACCTCAACCTAACCCATTTTTCTACATCCATTTATGATACCTCAAGCTCACTTAACCCATTACCCCCCATGAATACGCATTTTTATGCCTTTAAAACATTCCTCAAGTAAAGGAAATAGTTAAAATTTATACAGTCATAAATATGTCTGACAATTTTGTGTCTCTATATTTCAGCAAATGTTTGCTTAAAGCAGCTGAAAGTAAAGCAGAATGTGCCTTAAGGCACATTCTGCTTAACTTTCAACCTGCTTTAAGCGATCACCTATATTCAAAACTAAAGACAGCTATGGGGTAATGGGTTAAGGCAGACATATCGGTATTTCATAGTTAAGCAGTGACTTAGACACATTTTAACTTTGAATACAAATATGTTATACATGTATTTAAAGTGAGTTCTTGATATCGATGTTTGACTTCACAATGTTTTTAGATATCGTTGGAATTGTTATTATTGCAGGTATCGCCATGAGAACATTGTAGCTCTGTATGGTTATGCCTTGGATGGAGACGAGGTCTGCCTTGTTTACCAGTACATGCCAAACAAATCTCTCGATGACTGTCTACATTGTAAGGTAAGAAAACTTGTATTAACCCTTAGCCTGCCAGTCACGACTATAGCTCCATATGCAAACAGCTTGGATCCGGATGAGACACCGAATAACTCGGCGTCTCATCCGGATCCAAGCTGTTTGACACTCAGAAAACATTTTCAGCAATTTTGAGCAACTTTGAAGCACTTTGAAACTTGAAGCAGACGAGAAATATAGCAGACGACAATTTATTTGGCGGGCTAAGGGTTAACCCTTTACCCAAAAGCCTGTTTCTAGTTATAAAGACAGGTGACCACTCTTAAAGCAGGTTGAATGTAAAGCAGAATGCGCATTAAGGTGCATTCTACTTTACTTTCAGCCTGCTTTAAGCTACCAACTGCAGGGATATAGAAAATATTTCTTATGGTATTTGTTCATGACTGAATAAATTTGAACTATTTTCTTCAGTGGAGGAATATATTAAACACGCTAAAGGCCGCTTCTATCAGGTAAACGGTTATGGAATCTTATTTGAAGAACTGAACAAGTATTAAGGACAGGTTAAAAATAATGCTTGTTTATTTGTGTTTTGATTTATGTTCATTTCTGCCAACTGTAGGCTATTTTTTAGCACCTGAGTCTGTTTCATAAAACTTTGTACGACAAATGTTGTCTTAAGTCAGATTATAAAAGTCTCAATTTTAATTTATTTCTCAATCTAATCCTGTCTTGTGACATCTCTTAGGAGCTGTCTTTTCAAGATGATTCCAAAGAGATGTCACAAGACAGGATTTAAGACAGAGAAATCAGAAATTAAATTTCTCGCTTTTTGGGGGTGCTAGACTACATTTTGTTACTATAAATAGCAGTGCGGCAAACCTTGTCTGGTACGGTATTCTTCCGCCCGAATGGGTTTAAGCAAGGGAACGGGAGGTAACTCTTACAGAAATACCCTAAAACTAAAATTTGACCTCAAGCTACGTTCACAGAGAGAAATGTAATCGACAATTTTACAGTAAACTCTACACTGGCTGTGGCTTTCAACAATTCAATGATCCGGTGTTTAAACAGTGATTTATGTTGTTTTTGTTGATTGTTTCAAATGATTGAGTATCCGCGTAAAGTCACGTTCTTATGTGACGTCATTGACGTCGGTTGTTGTTATGGCTTGGAAGTAGAACGTATATAAAGGAAGAAATGATCGTTTCGATAACTTAAACTATTCAAACCGCTTGGATTCAATAAAAACCGTTTGTATTTCTGAGTTATGATCTAAAGTTGGACACGTTTTCTTCTTAAAACGTGTGTACAAATAGATGTCAAAGCCAAGCTGAAATAGCGCGACCTTCAAACAGCTGTTTGTTGCTATTGGATATGGAATGTGTGATACGGTGAAAAAGTAGGTCTTTACAAATCCTTTAATATACTCGTTTTAAGAGGTATTTTAAGCGAGAAAACTAATCAAGTACGGCTTCTGGTCAAGACGGACGAGTCTAGACCCTCGGTTTGTCTGTTCCTGTCGGAATCTCGCTAAAGCTCGATTCCGACTGGGAACAGACAAACCTCGGGTCTAGACTCGTCCGTCTTGACCAGAAGCCGTGCTTGATTCTATTAGTATTTTAAAGTTTTGACTTACAACTGTTTTTGTCGTTCAAGGTTTTATGAAACATGCCCCTGTTTAAGAGACTGCTAATTGACATTGAATGGGTTGCTTAATGCAGGTTTGACTGTAAAATATTGAGGGAATACTTTGATAGTTATATATATTTGCAGGCTGGTCAGAGTCTACTGTTGTCATGGGAACAGAGGTTGTCTATTCTACAGGGAGCAGCATGTGGACTACAGTTCCTACACACAGTCGACACCAAACCAGTCATACATGGGGATATCAAAAGGTCAGGACATACAAATGTAGCATGACCTCTGCTTGATTCATACTGAAAACAGTGAAAGCTCTTTACCTTATATTAAGCCCATACCCCATAGCTTGTTTCTAATTTTGAAGCCAGGTGACTATTTAAAGCAGGTTGAAAGTTAAGCAGAATTTGCCTTAACCCTTTGCCCCACTATAGAAGCACCTTTTAGCGCATCTAATTTATTCCTCCACTAAAGAAAATAGCTCCAATTTATTCAGTCATGAACATTTACCTCAAGAAATATTTCCTCAATCTTAGCAGATGGTAGCTTAAAGCAGGTTGAAAGTAAAGCAGAATGCGCCTTAAGGCACATTCTGCTTTACTTTCAACCTGTTTTAAGTGGTCACATGTCTTCAAAACTAGAAACAGACTATGAGGTAAAGGGTTAAGTGGCATTCTGCTTTATTTTCAGTAATGATATAGAAAACATTTCTTATGGTGTATATTCATGACTGTGTAAAAAGTGGAACTGTTTTCTATGGCGGAGCTTTAAATTAAAGGCATAAAAGGCATATTTAAAGATGAACCCTATACCCAATAACTACACCTTTATATGCCTTTAATTTATTCCTCCATTGAAGAAAATAGTGCCACTTTATACAGTCATGAATATTCACCATTAGAAATATTTGCAAGAACAGCCATACATGCAGCTAGCCAGTCACCTGGAAGGGAGCCCACTGTTGTGGACAATGCTCCCACCCCTGCATGTTAATCAAAACTCCAATGATGATGATAAATAGGGCCGAAAGTATAGCAGAATGTGCCATAAGGTGCATTTTGCTTTACTTTCAACCTGCATTAAATTGTCACCTATCTTCAAACTTAGAAACAGGTTATGAAGTAAAGGGTTAAGTTTCCACTCAAAGAAGACCGTTGGTTAATCCACGAATGAAGAACGACCGGATCGGAAATCCAGCTGGCGTACAAAGTATGGTGCCTCCTGTTCGGCCAATCAGCGCGCTGCCCGCTAACGAGACTGAAGCGCCATTTCTGAATGTGGAAATATCGGCTAAATTTGATTGATATTTTCAATTAATCAAACGTGTTTAGTGACATTAAATATTTTAAAAAAGTCTGCTATCGGAATCAGTGAATACCCCTGTCCTCAACTGTATCGTTTATATTAAGTATACGCGCTGTTTTCAGCGGTTAAATAAGAAGGAAATAATACGGTCAGAAAACCGTTAAATACAGCGAGTGAAACAAAATGGCGGATTTCTCTGTGTATATATGTCGGCCCATTTTATAGGAAGGTATTTCCTGCCGTCATTTTTTATTGAAATTTTGACAAGTACTTAATTAGAAACTGATGCTTCTTATTTCAAAATTTGGTGAGGATTGGTTGTGTCTTTCTTGGTGAGTTTAACGCGTGAAAACGACAATTTTTCATATTTTTTGAGTGTGTTGTAAGGAATGCTTTAATTTGTAGGGTGTTGTCACGCCCATTTTATAGAACTGAATCCCATTAGTGATTTTCACTTTAGAATTATTTTTTTGTAATAAGAACATATTGGTGCTTCTTGTTGAAAATTTTGGTGCGGATTGAATGGATATTTCCTAGTTTTTTTATGTTTTGAATTTAGACCTTTTTTTTCAATTTTCGAGCATTGCAGACATTTTGAGATCTGTCATGTGTTGTCTCAAATGACATACAAATCATTAGATTTTGTGGTACTTTCACTGAAAAATGTTTGCTTGTGATCACAAAATCCCTCTCTTTCAAACAATAACACCTTTTAGGCGGTGATTAAATATTAGTCGCCCAATTATGATATGAAAATCATCTTTATTTATGTGTCCCACTCTTTCAAAATGACTCTTATTGTCCATTGCATTAAGCTTGAGAATTCATGTTCATTGGTTAACTTTTACAATTCATCATAGATAGCGATAGAATAGCACCAATTATGTAAAGAATTACATCAAATATTCCCATAACAAGTTACAAACAAAACAATTGGGTACTTACACAAACTCGTCGGCACTTATGTCACTTAACACGTTTAATTAGTTGTAATTGTCAATCGATTTTCATTGATGCTTCCGCATTCAGAAATGGCGCTTCAGTCTCGTTTGCGATTTCTCTCTTTTAAAATAATATGAAATCAAGATTTTTACACTGTTTAAAGATACAGATTTTTACTTTCTTTTAAGACTTTAAATGTAAAAATCGGGTGAATAACGAGTATTCTATAGGACTTTTATAACGGTAATACGCAAAGAATATGCGGTCTATTGCCTGTTGGGTCATTTGTAAAATGCTCTTTAACCTGTCGTAAACAAACACTCGCTCAATACAGAACATTCATATTTTCACAATTAAAAGGTCAATATCTTCGCTCTCATTTAAGCCCTATATTTTGGAAATCGGTTGAAAAATAAAGTTTCAATGGAGTTTTAATTAACAATAGGTAACCGTCCCACGCGAGCGAGCGCGATTAAGCCGTGTTTTATCGATGGATTAACCGCGAGTCGGCGAACAGGTATCGATCGGCGAATCGACGATGGCATTATTGGGAAAATGCATGAGTAAATAGATAGTTTCCGATCCGGTCGTTCTTCATTCGTGGTTAATCTTCAAAACAAATGGTCCTATTCTTCATTATTTCTAATTTGTATATATTTACCCTTTCATGATCAAATTATTTGGGAGTTTTATTCCCCTTCACCGTTTCATTGTCGTCTGCTTCAATTTTGTTGTCTGCAATGTCGTTTCAAAATTAAAAAATAAGGCAGTATGACTAAAAAAAATTCAAAATGAGTGTCAAACAGTTGGGATCCTGGTCAGACGCTGCATTACGCCACGTCTGATCAGGATTCAAACTGTTTGCAAAAGCACTTTTAAGTGTCATTGAGAGCGAAAGGATTAAAAAGAAGGCTAATAGATTGTATGAAAGACAGATGACGGCTTAAAGCAAGATGAAATTAAAACAGATAAATGAGCTTTCTGTTTTATTTCAACTTGCTTTAAGCAGCCACCTGTCTTAAATACCAAATACTGAACATAATTTAGTGGTTGTTTTACTGCATATCTGTTCTTTCAGTTCAGAGTATAAACTTCTTGAGAATCAGACTCTGAAAAATGGAATACAATGTTACACCTGTCCGTCTGTCCTCCCATTCATCTGTCCTCCATTCATACATCCACTTATACAGCACAGTAAAACCTCGCTATTACGACCACTAAAACAAAGGCTAATTGAATGTATAATAGATAGGTGACAGCTTAAAGCAAGGTGACAGTAAAACAGAAAGCTCCTAAAGGAGCTTTCTGTTTCACTGTCACCTTGCTTTAAGCGGTCACCTACTGTAAACACCCTAATAATTAACACAATTTAGTGCTCGTAATAGAGAGGTTTTACTGTACATACTCTGTCCGCTGAATTGCACCAACAGTTTGTTTGCAAGCTACAACCATATAACCTACAGGATGCTTTCACTATACCTCAGATATGCATATTGTTAAGAGATTGATTTGCTTCAATTTTTTAAAGAATTATGGGACAGAAGCTTTTTTTTAATTTTTTGCCAATACATGCATCAACAGGGCTGCCATTTCTCCGGATTTTTTCTAAATCTCCAGATTTTTCCCCCAGTACATGGTAGCTTAAAGCAGGCTGAAAGTAAAGCAGAATGCGCCTTAAGGCACATTTTGCTTTACTTTCAACTGGCTTTAAGCATCAAGTGTCTTAAAAACTGAAACAGACTTTGGCTAAAAGGTATAATACGGAAGATCGCGCTTAAAAAATTGAAAATTTTGAAATCTTAGGAATTTTTTTTATCAATTTATGGCAGCCCTGCATCAAGGAGGCATCATATGTGTCTTACAGTAACAGCCACTTGTCTAGAGTTTTTCTATGAAACTCTATGGAATATATCCCTCTCTATTGATAGTGCTAACATTCTGCTAGATCGACATGTTGAGGCCAAGATTGGGGACCTTGGGTTGGCCCAGCAGGCAACAGGAGGGGAGACCACAGGCCAACTGACTCACATCTCAAAGGTTAACACAAGCACTCATGACTATAAGAACAGGGCATACTACGCCCCTGAAATCATGAGAGGAAACGGATTCTCCATCAAGGGAGATACATATGCCTTTGGAGTGGTGAGTTTTACTCTTTTAACACTGAGTAACTTTCATTTGCTAAAAATGTTGCCTGCTTACTTGAAGGTGACCACTTAAAGCTGGGTGAAATTAAAGTAGATTTCCACACTACTTCACTGAGCCATTGCTTAATGTTTTAGCCTGTTTTCAATTTTAACAAAAGTTGGTTGTTTAATCCAGGCTGGAAGTAAGACAGAACAATCCTGAAGGAGCTTCAAGCACCGCCCACCTGCCACAATGCAGGAACAAACTTGTATGTTTCTTTTTACAAGGCATTGCATTGGTCAGCATGAAAAGACATCTCAATGATGAACAAGTAAATGCTCTTAAGTCTTAACCCTTTCCCCAATAGAAGCGCCTTTTAGCGGATATGATTTATTCATCCGCTGTAGAAAATAGTTCCAATTTAATCAGTAATGAATATGTATTAAAGGGAATATTTTCTATATTATAGCACATGATAGCTTAAAGCAGGCTGAAAGTAAAGCAGAATGTGCCCTAAGGCGCATTCTGCTTTACTTTCAACCTGCTTTAAGGAGTCACCTATCTTAAGTACTAGAAATAGGCTATCAGGTAAAGGGTTAAAGGGGAAAAGTGAAAATTGTCTAAAGATTGTTATTCCTTTCTTTGTTATTTTAGGTGATCTTTGAGTGTCTGACTGGGAAAGAGGCATTCGATGAGAGGCGAGAAGGCAGCACTGAAGAGAAATACTTGGTATGATACCTTAGTGTATAATAAGAGCCCCACACTGGGTGCAGGTGCCATAGTGTAATCGCTCTGTCTACCAGTCTGTCAAGTCATCACACTTTCTTATCCGCTTTCTAACTTCATCTGGTTCTCACCAAATCTTCTGAAATTTTCATGTGGATGTTAAATATTGGCTAAGTTTGATAACAATTCAAATCACATAATGTATGTTAGGATTATGGCCCTTGAATTATTAAAAATTGGCTGTTTAAGCTTTGTCATATTCTTAAGTATACCATTTGTTTAAAGACATCTCCTGACGACCTGGTCATAACGCCTTGCCAGATTATTTACTGTCAATTTCCTTGCACAAAGCATGGGTCTTGTGCATATTGAACCATTGAATCGTCTTATGTGAGACCGGACCTTTATATTTGATAGTTTGGTTAGAAATAACCATTGAAAATCACCAGAGCATGAGTATAATCTGGACCTCACTAGGTAAACTGAGATTGTGTTGCACATGCTTTACAGTTACATTGACACCTCCAGAACAATATGCTGGTGGTCCCTCAATGGACTGAGGAAAAGTCTTTAACAGCTGTGTTTGCTATCAAGATATGACCTTAAACCCATTACCCCAAAAACACACCTTTTAACACCTTTAATTTATTCCTCCACTGAAGAAAAACGTCATTTTATATAGTCGTGAATTGGTATCATAAGGAGTAATTTCTATCAGTGGGTAGCTTAACTCAGGCTTAACTCATTCACCACTGAAACTTTTAATGGACAATTCCAAAAATCAATTAAAAACTATTTAGGGATGATTATATATTGAAAAATTACACTGTTTGCATAGGACAAACCTACTCTTCACAGGTACACATTTTGTTAATGATGATTATACTCATCCCTAGGGTTGAGTGTGTTAAAGTAAAGCAGAATGGGCCTTAAGGCTCATTCTGCTTTTCCTTTCAACCTGCATTAAGTGAACACCTGTCTACAATTATATAAACAGGATACGGGGTAATGGGTTAAACTTAAAGCCTTATCTATCATAAACACTTCTATAGGCAACTGAAGCAATAATGAAATTGAAGCAGAAAAATCGGAGCTTTCTGTTTCCATCTTGCTTGAACCAGCAGCATGCCTAAAACAATGAAATTGAACCATATTTTGAGTATTCATAACAGCAAGGTTTTCATTATTACAAGTGTAATCAGATAAGTCAAGGCCCAGTCTTGGCATGTGACATAGAACAATTTTACAACATTGGTTATATAACAGGAAGAACAGTGTGTTACCCTTGTGATGCTGAATTGTTATCTGCTTTAAATACGTGTCGTTAGCCAACTTAGTGCGAAGCTACTTAAGCTGGAGAAAATTTGAATATGAATGCCAAACAGTTTGGATCCAGATTAGATGCCGTGTTACACGGCTTGTAATCTATATCCAAACTGTTTACAAAATCTTGCCAAGTCGCGATATACACGATAAGGGTTAACGTAAAAGGATATTGAAAAAACAAAACCAATCAAATAAAAATATACATGTAGATAAATTATAATTAAATAATAACATAAAAAGTTAACACTAAATTGCAAAGCATCATAAAAAAAAGGAAAAATGAAATAATTGAATTTTGGAGAACGAGACTACTATTATTACCTGTTTTTGTTTCCATGGTAACAGCTGACCTACCTCAGTAACACAGTACTGGATAAACCAAAAACGAACAAACAGAAGACATTCCAGGATCCTCGACTGGTGAAATCATTTCCAGACACCTTGTTTGAACAAATATTTGAGCTCGGAGACAAATGTACACAAACCAAGAAAAAAGATCGACCAACCATGGTGGAGGTATGAGATAAAATGTTGTCCTTTATAACAAAAACGTGTATTTTCATTTCCCACTTGTCCTATGCAAATAGTGTAGACACAGATCAGAGAGCTCATTAAGGAGCTCTAGGATCAGGGTCTGCAATGTTTGTCAATTTGCTGTATATTATTGAAAAAATCCTAAATAGTAACTGGTTTGAACTTAAATTGAAACTGGAATTGTCAATTTTGAGTTTCAGTGATGTATGAGCTTAAAGATGCAAAAAAAAGAAATGCTGTTTATAGTGTTTTGAAAAAAATATCTGTTTTACAATGGCAATTTAGTTTGGCTATCAGAGTGTTTTGATACTTTAACCCTTTGAACCCTATTCCCGCATATAGGCGTCCTTTTCAAACAGTGTACATGTGAATATTACACTTGTCCTGTGCAAACAGTGAAGACCCAGATCAGAGGGCTCCGAAAGGAGCCCTCTGATCAGGGTCTTCACTGTTTGTCATAATGCCAAAAATGGACAAAAACAACCATTAAAAGCCTGAAATGGACTAGACTAAAATCGAAACTGGAATTGTCAATTTAAAGTTTCAGGGAGGAAAGAGTTAAGTTTGTTAACTCAAACGTGTTTAAAATTTTCAGCAAGTGTGAGTTATTGAAGTTTGTGTGTATAATTATTAGGGATGGGAATTCGAACCGAAATTGCTATTCGAATATTCGCTTAAAGTATTCGAATAATTCGAATAATTCGTCTGGAATAAACGCTTTGTCCGATGGGGGGGGGTTATCCGTTCCGAGTATAATTTCATCATCAAATGCAATTATTCAATGTTTGCTTCGTAGAAATACCTATCTTAAATGGACCAAACCCTGAGCAGAATGTGTATTCTGTGACAATCGTCTGATTGACTGGTTAACTTATCAACTTTTGCAACCATTTACTCCAGTTAATCTTTGTAGATATGGCGGTCTCCGAACGTAAGGGATGCAACTCATGTTTAACGCAACATCTATATCTGCATTTAAATTAGTTTCTTCGAATTAAGTCTTCCGTCATGTAGAGTCAGGTTTTTTTGCGTAAATATTTTGTCGGCTTTACAAATTATATTTAATCTGCTTTTAAAATTAATCTGAACACACGCTCTCAAGTTTCTGCATGCAGATGTTACACTCAGAAACGAACGTAAAAAACAAAACAGGTTGCTGATTTATTGTCGGCAGAACGAGTAAATTATTTCACACAGGCGAAGCAGTAGCCGGTGACATAGTTGCGTTTTAGTAAGAATTTGATCGTTATAGATCTACCTCTTGTGTAAGGTCAATATTAAGCTTTCATAACGTCTTAACTAGAATGGTTGATGATTTTAAATAGTGTTTGCGTGATATTGGTCGTTTACGAAAAGCGTCATTTGAGCCGCTATGATTGGCGATATTAACAATTATTCGTCTTTTTTTGATTGGCTGCTCTTAAATGCCCTGTGCTAAACACCCCTCTTTTGTTTGGCAACTAGGGTTTCCCAACATGTCAATTAATTAACTGCGAGTCCATTGATCCGATGTTAGGGAGGGCCGTCGATTACATAACACAGCGGGAAATGTTTGCAAACTGTGTACAACTTGACAGGTGCTATCAAAACACTGACCAGCCGGGGGTGATAATCACCCTACACACGAGGATTAATGGCGAACGATTAGCCTGGTTGGAGAAAGTGAAACAGTCTCTAAAATAAATTGAATAATCCATATTATGATTTTAATAAAAATAAAATTTCAGAGACAACTATTCGAATACTTAAATGGGATTCGAATATTCGGCCCTTATGCGAATATTCGAATATTCGAATATTCGAATATTCGGTCCCGTCCCTAATAATTATATATGTTGTTAAAACAACAGTGTCTTTAAGGTTTGACACCATAGCCTTTTTCTGGTTTGGAAGACAGTTGACCATTTAAAGCACGCTGAAAGTAAAGCAGAATGCAGCTTAAGGAGTTTTCTGATTTACTTTCAGCCTGCTTAGAGCTAGTATCTACTAGAATATGAAAAATATTTCTCATGGTATATATTTATAATTATTACTTTCACCTTGCTTTAAACAGTTATCTGTCTTAACCCATTGCCCCATAGCCTATTTCTAGTTTTGAAGACAGTTAATTACTTAAAGTAGGCTGAAAGTAAAGCTTCTGCTTTACTTTCAGCCTGCTTTAAGCTATTATCTGCTAGGATATAGAAAATATTTTTTATGATACATATTCATGACTGTATAAAAGGAAACTATCATTGTCTTTGGAGGAATAAATGAAAGGTGTAAAAAGGCTTATTTATGGGCTAATGGGTTAACCCATTACCCCATAGCCTGTTTCTAGTTTTGAATGTAGGTGACAACTTAAAGCAGGTTGAAAGTAAAGCAGAATGTGCCTTAAGGCACATTCTGCTTTACTTTCAGCCTGCTTTAAACTATTATCTGCTAGAATATAGAAAATATTTCTTATGATTCTTATTTATAACAGTATAAATTGGAACTATTTTCTTCTGTGGAGGAATTAATTAAAGGCGTAAAAAGGCGTTTTTATGGGGTAATGGGTTAAGCGCCTAATAATTAACACAATTAAGTGATCATAACAGAGAGGTTTTACTGCATATAATTTTGTTGCTTATTCAGGTTTACCAGGAGCTAGAAAATCTGGAGAAAGTTCATAATGGACCAGAGTATCACAATATACAAGGTAGGTACTACAGGGCTCCAGATAACCGGAGGTTTTTAACCCTTACCCGATAGAAGCGTCTTTTAGCACATTTAATTTATTCCTCCGCTGAAGAAAATAGTTACAATTTATACAATTACAATCATGTACTGTAAAAAATATTTTCTATATCCTAGCAGATGGTAGCTTAAAGCAGGCTGAAAGTAAAGCAGACTGTGCCTTAAGGCACATTCTGCATTATTTTCAACCTGCTTTAAGTGGTCATCTGTCTTCAAAACTAGAAACAGGCTATGGGGTTATGGGTTAAAAAAATAATTTTTTTATTTCTGTGTGTTGTAACTACTCATTAGAACCGTCTCTTTTAAACAAAGCTAATCAGTTGTGACACCAAACGATTTGGTGCTAAATTGAGTGAGAAAATCAGAGCACCAGATAAGCTTAGTTTTTCAAAACCTAAAATCTTTATTTCTGAATTAAACCCTATGGTGTCACTACTCATTAGAATCGTCTCTTCGAGACGATTCTAATGAGTAGTAACACCATAGGATTTTGTGCTAAAAAGAGTGAGAAAATGTTGGATTTGTTGAAAAAACTACCTCTTATCTGGAGCCCTGGAAAATGTTGGAATTATTATAAAAAGAAGTTTGAGAGTGGATATATAAGAGTCAGTTTGTTGGCCAGTCAGTTGGTCTGTCTGTCCGTGGCATGGCACAACAGATCTTGTGACGCAAACTACTTCTATTCAGTTTAGTCCCTTTTCTCTAGAGTTCTGTGTACTCTATGTTTATATAGTTTAACCATATTTTATTTCAAATTCATGAATGTTTATATGTCAGTGGGAATTTATTAGAAGTCCTTTTGGTTTTCACCATGCCAAAGATTTTTTTACATGATGAAAAATGTTTGACACTCATAACGGTTTTTTGTTAGTGAAAATGTAAACTGTTGTTTATGCTATTTATGCCCTCAAGATTGAAGATTGGTTGTCCAAGTCATTTAGAGGTTAGAATAGACTGAATTTACACTTTAGTTAACAAACTGTTTATTTTCTTCAGAAATGAACCTGGAGAAATTACCAAGAAAAGGTTCAACAACCAGTGAAGGGAAGCCTTACAGTATTGTTGAAGCTACTGGTGTATCATTTGATAGCAATGAGAGCTATTGCCATGGAGACAATGCTGGTAACCAGCCTCCTAGTGGCAGCAACAAGCCGGGAACCACAGGCCAAGCCACTACCAAGCCTGAACCACTGGCAAGCCCTATCGACCGGTTCCCTAAGAACCAGCCGATACCAGAGGCCTTCAGACTGCAGCTAGAGATAGACAAGATGAATGAAAAGTTACACATGCCTGAGTATCAAAATGTCTCCTGCAAGCTCGAAAAACAAATGAAAAAAATCTATGAATCTGATCCGAAAAAACTCGCAGAGATAGAAAAATGTGACAAAGATTTCAATGCTCCTGCTAAAATGGTAGAAAGTGTTGGTGATTTCCCTGTATCAGATTACAAAAAGGCAAAAGCCATTGAAGATTTTGACAAAAACAACATGGGAGATGTGATGAGTAATAATCAAATACAAGTTGAAACTGAGTATGCCTCAGACCCAAAGAAACTGGCTATGTTAGAAGAGCAAAACAGTGTTTTGAAAAATGCAAGTGCTCTAGAATCTCATGACTATGAAAATGTCCCACAAACTGTTGAAAAGGCTGATAATCGTTGCAATGTTGAAGAGCGTGAAGTTGAAGGTGCGGATTCAGGGTGTTATATAGATGATGAATTCGCTGCTATCGCAAGCAAAGCAAAGAAAGGGAACAGTTCTATGATGGATATGTTTAAAAAGTATGATGACTTGAAGCTAGATGATCAGTATCAGTACGGAGATGGTGATGGTGAGTGTGACGAAGACTTCAGTGACTTTGGAAACTTTGAATTTGAGAAGGATGATTCTGAGTCCAGCACAATCAAAGATGATTTTGACAGTTTTCATGCGTCTGATATCAATGATGATGATCTGTTTGCAAGAGAGAGTCAGGTTTTGTGTGATAACAGAGTGGAGAGACAGGAACCATCTGAGACAGTGGAGGAGAGACAGGAACCAGCTAGCAGAGTGGAGATACAGGAACCAGCTAGCAGAGTGGAGAGACAGGAAATGGCTGAGACAGTGGAGGAGAGCCTGGAGGACCACCAGCGAAGGCTGGCCAGGTACACAGAAATGAACACTTATAATACTGACACAGTGCAGGCACAACAAGGTCAGCAACCTACAGGTGAGGGCAGCATGGGCCCAGCAATAAATACACCATCTGGTCACAGCAATCTCAGTCAGCAAAGGAGACGGGAACCAGCAGAAGGGGAAGAGAATTAGTGATTAACATGGTTCCAGATAAGAGGGAGTTAAATGAACGATTTTTTAGCTCACCTGGCATTAAGTGCCAAGGTGAGCTATTAGGATGGCTCGATGTCCCTTGTCTGTCTGTAAATTCATGTGTCCATCCACAATTGCTTCGTTAACACTCTAACAGCTACAAATCTCATTGGATCTTAATGAAACTTGGTCAAAATGTTTGCCTCATTGATATCTTGATCAAGTTTGAATGTGGGTCATGTCTGGTCAAAAACTAGGTCAATAGGTCAAATCATAGCAATACCTTGTTAACACACTAGAAGCTACAAATCTCATTAGATCTTCATGAAACTTGGTCATAATATGTTTTCCTCATTGATATCTAGGTCAAGTTTGAACTGGGTCGTGTCTAGTTAAAAAGAAGTTCACTAGATCAATCATAGAAAACTCTTGTTAAAGGCTACAATTGTCATTTGATTTTAATGCAACTTGGTCAAAATGATTGCCTCATTGATATCTAGGAGGAGTGGTCATTTAGGTACATGTTGTGACTTATTGAGTTATCTGCTTTTACTGTGCATTACACCATCATGTTGGCAATGAATTGCTTTTTAAAATGATATATCACACATCGAGGGCTTGGTGCAAAACTATTGTAACTCCCTCACAATTGTGATGGAGTTACAATAGTTTTGCACTAAGCCCTCGACATGCATTTTGCACATATTTTATCGAAGATATCAATTGATCAAGTAACATTACTTTTTGAAGCATCCTCGTATGCCTAAATGCACATGCCGCTTTACCCTCAACCTACGTTGATTTGTCACCTATCTTTAGAATTGGAACCAGGCTATGTGGTAAACATGAACGAATTATGGAATAGCGTCTTCCCCACAGTGTACAAGGTGTGTTATGGTGTATGTGTTTTGTGTTACGCTGTCTGTTAGATTTTATATACACTCAGTACAAAAAGAAACGCACATTTTGTATCACAATCTTATTTTTATGTAGAAGGAACATATTTGTGAATTATTATTAAATCATTATTGAATTGGTAGCATCACAACCTGCACTAATCGGTGCGGTATTTTCAACAAGTTGTAGTTAATTCTTTCGCTGCCAAATAAATCGTGAGGTTTTTACCCCTTCACCGTCTTATTGTCGTCTGCTTCAATTGTTGTTTGCAAGATCGTTTCTAAGTAAAATTCAATGTAGAATTACTTAAATGAAATCTATAAGAGTGTCAAACAGTTTGGATCCTGATCAGATGCCGCGTTACGCGGCGTCTGATCAGGATCCAAACTGTTTGCAAACGCTTTTTGGCGTCATTAGGAGGGAAATGGTTAAAAGGCAGCACAATGTTTTTTGAGTATTTTTTTCTAAACTTGTTGCAGAATTAAATAAATCTTGAGATATGGTCTTTCTTTTCTAATTTTACTCAAAAAAATGTATCCTAATCTACGCCCGAGCACAATATGCGTTTCTTTTTGCACTGAGTGTAGTCTATTGATGCTATTAATCAAATATATTTTTTTAAAGAATGTAGCAGAAAAAGGTGGAAGTTGTCTTGGGATTTGAATACAGTCAAACTTGTATGATAGGACCTTTTATTAACCACTTCCCCCAATAGAAGTGACCATAAGAGCATTAACTTATTCCCCAATTGTTGTACTTTTATCATGCCCTAATGAAGAGACCTGTGCCCGACGAGGAATTAATGTTGCGTTAACAAAAATGACAAAACGGGTGGAAATAATTATTTTAAAGCGTTTAAACAGTAAAAACTTTGGCAGTATAATAAATTTGTTATACAATTTCTTCCCAGGGTCCGTGAGGATTTATTCCCGGCTGGTAAAATCATGTAACCCTTGCCTAACGACTCGGGCAACATATGATTTTCCTCAGCCAGAAATAAATCCTCACATACCCTGGAAGAAACTGTATAACTAATAATATCTTACTCCTTGTATTTGACTGTTTGTAGTTTACTCTGAAGTCATTTTTGATCAGCGTGATATCATGTATCTTGGCTAGATGTAAATGTTCAAGTTCTATGTTATTCTTTGTGGCATAAAATAATTCTTGCTCTGTTTTAAGTATCTAATGTGTCTGGAAATAAAATTATTTAACCCTTTACCTGATAGTTTATTTCTAGTATTGAACGTAGATGACTACTTAAAGCAGGTTGAAAGTAAAGCAGAATGCGCCTTGAGGCGCATTCTGCTTTACATTCAGCCTGATTTAAGCTATCATGTGCTTTAATCTAGAAACTATTCCCAATAATATATTTTTATGACTGATTGAATTGGAACTCTTTTCTTCAGTGGAGGAATGTATCATATTGGTTAAAAGGTGCTTCTATGGGGTAAAGGGTTAAACACCTATCTTGTTGTTGATGGTGTATATATAAGGCATATAGTAAACACATCATTTGGTGATGCGCTACAGAGTGTTGTATTCATCTCTCGATGTTGTTGGTGGAAACAGCCGATCAGACTTTTACCGAAGGCTGTTTCCGTCAAAATTGGCTCAAGCTGAATACATTCTACTGCATCACACGGTCAACTGGCATGGCGTTTTTATTGCAAAATTCATTATGTTATGTTGAAAATATATTTATTATATATAAGAAACATTGTATGTTTTTAGCTCACCTGGCACAAAGTGCCAAGGTGAGCTATTTTGATCGTTCTGTGTCCGTCGTCCGTTGTTGTCAGTTCGTTCGTCCGTCCGTTCCCACAATATGATAGATACGTGGCTAAAATTGTGTCCATAACCTCCCGGCTGTACTTTTTCCTAGGTTTTATGAAAAAAAACCATGGAAAAAACCACGGAGTATTCGGACGGTCATATTACAAAAACCTTGGAAAAAAGACGAGAAAACCTTAGAAAATACAAGACCTTGGTTTTTACATGGTTTGACAAAATACCTCGGAAAAGTTTACGAGGAATCCTTGTAAAATATTTAATTTCCAAGGAAACCACGGAAACAAAAAATCCTCGGAAAAGTTTACGAGGAATCCTTGTAAAATATTTAGGAAAAAACCATGGAAATATTAGAACCATTTTACGTGGTTTCGACAAAATACCATGGAAAAGTATATATATACGAGGAATAGTTAACTACTAGTGGGTGGGGTACCACATGCTTTTGTTTGTATCATGTAAATATCCAAAATATATTATGATCATGATAAAATTGTATTTATGTAAGTTATGTAACTTACCATGAATCTTTTGTCAGGAGTCTGAACTGGTTTGGAGTCTTTAATTTTTGCCACATTCACATTTTAAAGTATAGATAAACAGACAACTTAAATCTCTGACCTCTGATTGTTGTGAGCTGGTGTCCTGGGTGTGTATAATATTCACTGTTTTGTGAAACTTACAATTGTAGCAAATATTTCTTATATTTATAATTCACTAAGTTGTACTTCCAAGGTTTTTCCGTGCTGGAAAATGTCTAAGTACAATCTTTACGAGGTGCAAATTGTTTAAGTTATTATTTTACAAGGATTTTCCGTGCTAAAAAATGGTTAAGTTCTTATTTCCGAGATTGTTCCGTGATTATTTTTGCCAAAGTCCAATTTTTCCGAGCTTTTGCCAAGGTTTTAAGAGTTTCCAAGGTTTTTTCTTGATATTTACGTGGTTTTTTTGTTCATAAGCATGCATAAACCATGGAAATTTTGGTGACTAAACAAAAACCTTGGAAATTGTTACGAATAACCATGGAACTTTTAGAATTCCATGTAAATTCCACGTAAATTATTCATATTCCATGGAAATTTTACACTGAACCTTGGAAAAAGTACAGCCGGGTAATAGACACATAATTGAAAAACATTAACCTGGCAGTTTCTTGTAAACATTAACCTGGCCTTTTCTTGTGACATTAACCTGGCCAGTTGTGGGACATAAGGTTAGGGGTAGGGTTAGCCTCCAGATCATTCTATAACAAAGTTAGTATTCATTTATGTGGCTAACCACACGTATTTTAGCCACATAAAAGAGATACAATAAAGAAGGATATGGCCACTTAAATGGAGATTGTGGGTACGTCCGTCCGTCGTCAACATTTTCTTTAAACATCTCCTCCTAAACTATTGGATGGATTTTTACCAAACTTGGCAGGAATGATCCTTATATGGTCCTCTTTCAAAGTTGTTCAAATTGTTCCGGTCCATTGCATATCTAGGTCGCAGGGGCTAAAAATATATTATTTCAATATAAACTTAAAATATCTTCTTGTCTGAAACCACAGTACTTTGAGCTTAGATATTTGGCACAAAGCATCATCTATAGGTCTACTATCAAGATTGTTCAAATTATGTCCCTTGGGTCAAAGATGGCCCCGCCCCGGGGGTCAAAAATTTACATTGAGTTATATAGTGAAATCTTCAAACCTCTTCGTCTCTGAAACTAATATACCTAGATATTTGATATTTGGCCTGGTGTAACTTCTAGAGGTACTTTACCAATAATGTTCAAATGTTTCCGGTCCGTTGCATATCTAGGTCACAGGAGCTAAAAATAGATTTTTTCAATAAAAACTTAAAAAATTCTTCTCCGCTAAAACCACAGTACACTGAGCTTAGATATTTTGCACAAAGTATCATCTACAGGTCCTCTAACAAGACTGTTCAAAGTTTGTCCCTGGGGTCAAAAATGATCCCGCCCGGGGGTCACAAATTTACATAGAGTTATATAGTAAAATTGTCAAACCTCTTCTTCTCTGAAAGTAATATGGCTAGAGCTATAATATTTTACATGGTGTAACGTTTAGTAGTACTTTACAAATATTGTTCAAATGGTTCAGGTCCGTTGCATATCTAGGTCACAGGAGCTAAAAATATAGTTTTTCAATAAAAACTTAAAAAATCTTCTTCTCTGAAACCACAGTACTATACCCTGAGCTTAGCTATTTGGCACAAAGCATCATCTTCAGGTCCTCTATCAAGATTGTTCAAATTATGTCCCTGGGGTCAAAAATGACCGCGCCCTGCAAATTATGTCCCTGGGGTAAAAAATGACCCCGCCCGGGGAGTCACACATTTACATAGAGTTATATAGTGAAATCTTCAAAGCTCTTCATCTCTGAAACTATTATGGCTTGAGCTTTAATATTTGGTATGGTGTAACTTCTAGAGGTACTTTACCAATATTGTTCAAATGGTTCAGGTCCGTTGCATAACTAGGTCACAGGAGCTAAATATAGATTTTTTCAATAAAAACTTAAAAAATCTTCTCTGAAACCACAGTACCCTGAGCTTAGCTATTTGACACTCAGCATCATCCAATCAGCAAATGGCACAATCATAGTGTCATAATTTCTCAGCTTTCCAAGATATGTTACATTTACATCCATGGCTCCAGGTGAGCGATTTAGGGCCGTATACGGCTCTTGTTATATGTAAAAGTGTTACCTTTCAGTAAAAGTTTTTTTCAATATAAAATTCATTATTGTACATGTGAAACAATTGGGCATGATCAATTTCTGTATTAGATTTAACCACATCACTGTTTTACCCCAAATACAAGGGTTATTTAATTGCAAACAGTTTAGATCCTGATATGATGCCTGATCTGGGTCATACAGCATATGATCAACATCTAAGCTTTTGAAAACTCATTACATTATTACTTTAAGTCAGTTATCTATAATTGAAATCACATGAAACTGTTTGCAAAAAACATTGTACTGTTGGTAAGGCAATAAAGGGATTTTAAAAATTAGGCTAAACCCTTTACCCCATAGCCTGTTTCAATTTTTGAAAAAGGTGACCACTTAAAACAGGTTGAAAGTAAAGCAGAATGTGCCTTAAAGCACATTCTGCTTTTCTTTCAACCTGCTTTAAGCTATCATCCGTTAGGATATAGAAAATACTTCTTATGGTACATATTCATGATTATATAAATGGAACAATTATCTTCAGTGGAGGAAAAAAGTTGATGCATAAAAATGTGTACCCAGTTTTCTTCAGTGCAGGAATATATTTAATTTGTTAAAAGGTGTATTTATGGAGTTAAGAGTTAAAACAGATGACATCCTGGCAGTAAATGGGCTAACATCATTCAATTTGAACTACAGCGCTCCCTCTCTACAACGACACCCAATGGGAGACAAACATTATGTGCGTTGTTCGGAGGGAGTCGTTATAGAGAGGGAATTTGGCTTAAATTTGCAAACAGCTTTAATCCAGATCAGACGCCGCGTAACGCAGCGTCTGATTTGCATTCAAGCTGTTTGTCACTCGTCATTACGTGTTTCTTTCAAAATGTTCGTTATGTAATTTTGAGAAAATAGCAGACGACATTTTTGAGCAGACGACATTGCAGCCGTGAATAGGTTGGACAAAATTGTCCTGTTTGGGGGACGAGCGGCAAGCGTCGTTGTAAGGAGGGAATCGTTGTTGGGAGGGCCGTTGTAGAGAGGGAGCACTGTACATTGTTTATAACTCAATGAGATACAGTTTAGATGCAACCTCTCTATTAAATGCCCTGCCCACTTATCTGCTAAAAATTGTTGTACTTTAACCCTTTCTAACTTGTATTCAGTATTTAGACAAATTTTTGCTTAAAGCAGGCTGAAAGTAAAGCAAAATACTCCTTAAGGAGCATTCTGTTTTACTTTTAGTCTTCTTTAAGCTTTATGGAATTTGCACCACCACTTGGGCTTTTAAATAGAAGTATACGTTATGTTTTAGCATCTATTTTGAAGAAACGGCAAAGTGGTTTTTTGAACAGCTTCGTAATGCCAGAGAGGCAATTCAGAAAGCTCGTCTTGTCTTACATTACCACAACACCCCATAGCCTGTGACCACCTAAAGCAGGTTGAAAATAAAGCAGATTGTGCCATAAAGCCCATTCTGCTTTACATTTAGCCTGCATAAAGCTACCATCTGCTAGAATATAGAAATATTTCCAAAGGTTCATTTTCATCACTTTATAAATTGGAACTTTTTTCTTTAGTGGAGACATGAGGTAAATGCCTCGAAAGGTGATTAATGGGGGTGGGGGTTCAGCAGCTAGCTACCTATCGTATAGAACCTGTTTTGAACTTATTAGTTTTTGTACTGCATCAAGTATGAATCTTGCCAGGAACGTATATTATAGATATAATCTACGTTCCTGATCTTGCTTAACCCTTTTTGTGCTGAATGTTTTTGAACAACTAATACACTTTTGTGAAAATGACCATTGTATGTTAATAATTTAAGATCTGAGGGCATACTGTTTTCAAAATATACATATACTTCAGTTTACAACATAGAAATGGTTAAGATACTGCTTGTCTTTCTAGTCGTTCAATCTTATATTCACAGTTTGCAATAAAATCTTTACTGATGACATTTCTTTTGTGTTATACTGTCCAAAGGTCAATGCCGTACGGATTGGATTTGTTATGGTTTTACAGCGCTCCCTCTCTACAACGACAACTAATCGGAGACATAGAATGTGTGCGTTGTTTGGAGGGAAAAGTAAAAGGGAGGGAAATTGGTTTAGATTAGCAAACAGCTTGAATCAAGATCAGACGCCGCGTAAAGCGGCGTCTGATCTGGATTCAAGTTGTTTGTCATTCGTCATAACGTTTTTCTGTCAAAATGTTCATTTTGTAATTTCAGACAAATAGCAGACGGCAATGTTAAGCAGACACTATTGCAGCCATGAATAGGTTGGACATAATTGTCTATTTAGCTCACCTCAACTAGCTCACGGTGAGCTTTTGCAATCCTTGAATGTCCGGCGTTCGGCATCTGTCGTTCTTCTTCAACAATTTTAGTGTTTACACTCTAGAGGCCACAATTTTAATCTAATCTTTCTGTAACTTGTTTATTGTATATTACTACAGTACTGAACCTTATTAAATAAAATTGAGAATCGCAAGCGAATTGCCATCGAATCGGGCGCTTCAAAAAACAAATCCTACGCTTGAATGTTGTTACGCGAATTTTCCGAAGCGGTTGTGACAAAGATTGAATCGAAAAAATTAACGAAGGCATATTTGCAAACATTTGTGAGATACACCATTCAAGAAAAATTACCCGAGGGTAAAGTTACTATTTTGAATCGCAAGCGAATTGCCATCGAATTGCAAGTGAATTGCCATCGAATTGCAAGCGAATCGCAAAAATCGTTAATTTAATAAGGTTCAGTACTGTATAAGAGTCCGGATAAGTTTAATTATGGTTGAGATCAGACCAATAGGTGAAGAGTTATCTACCTTTGAATTGCTGAAAATGCCATATTTAACAGTGTTTACACTCTAGAGGCCACAATTTTTTCCCAATCATTCCCAAACTTTCTTCGATTGTATATGACCCTAAGAGTTTGGATGAGTTTGATTATAGCTGAAATCGAACCAATTGGTGAAGAGTTATCTACTTTTGAATTGCTGAAAATGCCATATTTAAGGGTGTTTACACTCTAGAGGCCATATTTTATATCCAATCTTTCTTAAACTTGCTCAGATTATATATGACTATCAGAGTTCAAATGAGTTCGATTATGGTAGAAATCGGACAAATAGGTCAAGAGTTATCGACCCGTGAATTGCTGAAAATGTTATATCTAATAGTGTTTGCACTCTTGCAACTACAGTTTTCAATGGACTTAAATTATACTTGCACACAAGTTGTATATAGCTATAAGTTCTCGAGGGAGTGCACTTATTGTTGAAATCTGATCATTGTGGCAAGAGCTATCTGCCTTTGATATGCTACAAAAGGCTTCATTTCAGTATTATTTAGACTCTAGTTATCTGCCCTTGATGTGCTCTACTATTCTAGAGTAGGTTGTATTTCAATGTTGTTTACATGCTATACTACAAATTTGAATGCATTTAGAATAAAACGGGTGAAATTCAAAGGTAAAGCTATCAGGCTTCATTATAAACAGGTGAGCGATATTAGGGCCTTCAGTGTTTGGGAGAAGAGCGGCAAGCGTCCTTGCAAGGGGGGGATACTGTACACCATTTTAACCCTTTACCCCATAGAAGCGACTTTTAGCGTATTTAGATTATTCCTCCGCTGAAGAAAATAGTTCCAATTTAATCAGTCATGATTATATAGTATAGGGAAAATTTTCAATATTCTAACACATGGAAGCTTAAAGCAGGCTGAAAGTAAAGCAGAATGCGCCTTAGGGCGCATTCTGCTTTACTTTCAACCTGCTTTAAGTAGTCACCTATTTTCAATACTAGAAATAGGCTATCAGGTAAAGGGTTAACAGTATACACATTTCAGTCACATTGCGACGTCTAGCTAATTACAGGTGGAGGATTACCCAAGAAGCCCGTATGTACTGTTTCATGCACAAATTGCAAATTTGGTAGAAACAACGTCCTTCTGCAAGCCACTGGAAGGCTTCCCCACATGAATATCAAAATACCCAGACCGGGATTCCAACCCACAGCGAGGAGAAGTTAGTGATTGTTAGTCACGGATGTCATTAAGAGGTCTTGGTCATTTCAGGGGGCATAGTGTTTTACAAACACATCTTGGCTTTGCCTACTAATTTTAGTTCACCTGAGCTAGCTCAGGGTGAGCTTATGCAATCATTTAATGTCTGGCGTCCGTCGTTCGTCATCAACAATTTTAGTGTTTACACTCTAGAGGCCACAGTTTTTATTCAATTTTTCTAAAACTTGCTCAGGTTGTATATTACCATAAGAGTTCGAATGAGTCGTTTATGATTGAAATAGGACGAACAGGTCAAGAGTTATCTACCTTTAAATTGCTGAAAATGCCATATTTAACAGTGCTAAAACACTCTAGAGACCCACAGTTTTTATCCAATCTTCTCAAACATGCCCAGATTGTATATGGCTTATGAGTTCAAATGAGTTTTATAATGGTTGAAATCGGACAAATAGGCCAAGAGTTAACTACATTTGAATTGCTTGAAATGCCATATTTAACAGCGTTTTCACTCTAAAGGCCACCATTTTTATCCAGTCATTTTCAAACTTGCTCAGATAGTATATGACAAAAGAGATGATTTGAGACTGATTATTGTTGAAATCGGACGAATAGATCAAGAGTTAAATGCCCTTGAATTGCTGAAAATGCCATATCTTCCAAGGTTTACAATCTAGAGACCTAAAGTTTTATACAATCTTTCTCAAACTAGTTCTGATTGTATATAACCATAAATTTGACAATTTTTTTTAATTTTGGCTGAAATCGGATGGATAATTAGGTCATAAGTTATCTGCCCTTGAGGTACTGAAAAGGCCAACACTGACAGTGTTTACACTCTAGAGGCCACAATATTTATATTATCTTTCCCAAACTTGCTCAGATTGTATATGACTATAAGGTTCCGGGTGAGTTCGAAAATGGTTGAAATCGGACCAATTGGTCAGAGTTATCTGCCCTTGATGTGTTGAAAATGTTGACACTCTTGCAACTGCAGTTTTCAATGCACACAATGTATAAAGCTATACGTTCTCAAATGATAGCAATTATTGTTGAGAGCTGATCATATTGGCAAGAGTTATCTGCCCTTGATATACTTCGAAATGCTATAAAAGGCTTCATTTCAATACTGTTTAGGCTCTTGTTTTCTGCCCTTGATGTACTCTACTATACTAGAATAGGTCGTATTCCAATATTGTTTACACGCTTTACTACAAATTTGAATGGATTCAGATTAAAATGGATGAAACTCAAATGTAAAGCTATCAGGCTTAATTCATTACAACAGGTGAGCGATATCAGGGCTTTGAAGACCCTCTTGTTTTTAAAGTAGACTTGTCAAAAAGATATCGATGTCTAACAGTTTTGATCCCGATGAAACTTGGAGTTACTGGGTGTGTCATCATAATCACTTTACAGTGGATAATCTGTTATTATTTCCCGTTTAAACGCAAACGTGCGCAAAAGCAAAGCGCTAAAACGTAGAAAAGAACAACTTTTGGACAATTCTGATATTTCATGTTAATCTTGGTGGCAAAAAGTTTGGAGCCTGATCAGACGCCGGGTTACCCGGCGTCTGATCTGGCTCCAAACTGTTTGCACTGCAAAAAATAGTTTTAGCGTAAACGCGTTTATTGGGAAAGAATAACAGATTCTCCACTGTAACTGCTGTCAACTACTTGCACACTAGCGGAGGAAGCACGATTGCCCTTGTGCATATTATTATTATTATTATATGTTATATATAACATGTATTATTAATATGTAGTTTTGAGTCGGATCTTGGGGTTGAGCCTTTAGCCGTACTCAATAAATGTGCCGACTTCTTCTTTTACTGTGCTAATACAAATCTTAGTATTATTATATTTCTATACGTTTCCTTTCCTAATAAGTCCCATGTCAGTAATGCTAGGTTCACACAAACGGCGCTTTGATGGCGCTTTAAAGCGGCATGCAAAGCGGCACAAAAGCGTAACAAAGCTTGATTAAAGCGTCAGGGTCGTAATAGATCGTGGGAAAGCTTGGAGTAAAGCGGGACATTCGGCAAGAGCGCCAATTTTTTTTAAACGGTTTAAAAATTTTGGGCGCTCTGTTACGAATTTATTAAAGCGCCTAGAGCGTATCAAAGCTTAACAAAGCTTAACAAAGCGTAACAAAGCTCAGCAAAGCTTGACTCAAAGCGTAGGAAAGCTTAACAGAGCTTGGTTCAAAGCGGGGACCCCAGTCTTCACGGTCTGTCACCACTTGACACGCTTCGTTAAGATGTCTCAAGATATGTTACGATTTGGCATGAAGATCTGATACGAGGTCAGACGCTTTCATCAAGATCTGACACGCTTTGATACGCTTTATTACGTTTTTATGAAGAACTCTCACGCTTTCTCAATAATTGAGACGCTTTGATCAAGGATTGACACGTTTTGTTAGGCTTTATTACGCTTGGCAAGCTTCCTCACGCTCTCTCACGCTCTTTCAGGCTCTCCTACGATACTTTGTACCAACACTATGTCTCCATCCCTATAAATAGCGCTGCGGCTTGAGTACCACTCATTGCATTGTTTCAGATAGATCATGTTCTGGTACATCTGGAACTTCTGGATCTTGTTGTTCTGACATCGTGTTCTGGAGTCAAAATGCAATGATTTTGTGGATCTGCTGCATCTCTATATAGGCTCCGGATCAAAAGCGGCATGAAATCGGCGATCTTGACATTTTTCAATGCGTAACAGAGCTGAACAGAGCGTAAACATGCACAACAAATGCTTGATAATCGTATCAGAGCATGATTTAAAGCGTCACAATCGCATAAAAGCTTAATAAAACGTAATAAAGCTTATAAAAGCGTAATTTCAAGTGTAACAAAGCCTGATCAAAGCGTGAGGAACCGTAACAAGTCGGGAAATAACTCGTCACAAAGCGGCAACCAATTCGTATCAGAGCGTATCAGAGCTTATCAGAGCGTAAGAGATCGTGATATTTTTGAAAAGCAAACAAAAATGACGCCGCTTTGCTCGCTGCGGCTTTCGCCGTTGGTGTGAACCTAGCATTAGAGGCAAAGGAGTATTATTATTATTATTATTATTATACCCGATTTATATAGCGCTCTTTTCACACAGGAGTTGTGCGTTCAAAAGCGCTTCACATGAAATTATATAAATGTACCTACAAAGCGAGAAAGACAAATAACTACATTCACAATAAAAATGATACAATATTGAGATGCATGGAAACATGGAATTTCTTCCAATATTATTACCAAGATTATAAAATTGTTATAGTAAGTTTGTAAGATCATTTTTAAAATGAGTCAAATAATTAAAAGATCAATGGCATGATTAAAAACAGAGTGGTGTTTTGTTTGTTTGTTTGTTTGTTTGTTTCAGTGTAGAGCCGGAGAGTAGTTCACAAGTCGTAAAACGCATTACCCGGAAAGGTGAAATGCCCCTCACGAAAGCACCAAGTATACACTTGCAAATAGTTAAGTCTGTTGTTGTTGCTGCTGTAAAGGTTTATAGTCCCGCATAAGCTTTTTGAGGTGCGTACTTCCATAGTTCAAACAAAGGTTATAAATATTTTTAGTTGAGTCTTAGACCGTTCCCAAGTATTTGAATGGTCAGATTTGGGGTCTTGCTTAGCAAAACCTCAAATCTGACCGATAAAATGCTTGAGAACGTCCCCCGACTAAACTCTTAAGCTTGATAACTATTGGCCTAACACTGCGCCTAACTAGGACCCTAACTGTTTGACACTCTGGCCCTGTTTTGAAATCCTATTGTTAGTACAGTAGCAGACTACACTTGTTTCAGACATAAAAGAACCAATCTTACATGGGCCCATCAAAATATTTAACAGTATATAATTGACAATGACTATTGTGAAATTATAGAATTATAAAACATATGACAACTAGTGAATCGGCTGGCAATTTTCATTACAAAAATATGGTGATCCTACCCTGTTAGAAAATGTTGTGAGTTCTGTTGTTTGAATCAATGCATAAATAGCGACTTGAATTAGGTTATCACTATCTGAACTACTGACTTGAACACATTACAGTAAATATTACGGGTAAACGTGTTAAGCCATCTCCCAATTGTGAAAAACAAGCTATTCAACAACTTGAACAATGTGCCAAAACAATCAATAATTGGATGAATGAAAACAAGCTTATAATGAATACAACAAAAACAGAATTTATCATCTTTGGAAGTAGACAACAGTTAAATAAATGTACCACGAGTTCTATCGATATTGCAGGTGAAGTTGTAGAGTCAGAGAGCTGTATTAGATACCTAGGTGCTTTTCTGGATGAATTACTAACATTCAAAGAACATGTGAAAAGAAAGTGTCGCGTTGCAATGCTGAATTACTCAAGAATAAAATCTATTAGGAAATATTTGACGAAGGAAGCTACAGAAATACTAGTCCTTTCACTTGTGATCTCTCATTTATATTATTGTAACGTTATTTTATACGGAATATCGCAATGTGATTTAGATAAACTTCAGCGAGTTCAGAATATGAGTGCTAAGCTTGTTTTGAATAGAAAATGGTCAGACAGCTCTAAGAAATCTCTTCAAGAGTTACATTGGTTACCTGTCAAGGCACGGATCACGTTCAAGATACTGACCTACACGTATAATTGTTCACATGATCGTGATCCTGTGTACCTGACAGAACTTTTATCTAGGCCTACACCATCACGCAATCTGAGATCAGAAGACAAAGCTCGTGAAATGTACAGTGTGCCTTTCAATAAGAGAAAGACATTCTGTGATAGGAGTTTTGGGACAGTTGGCCCAAAACTTTGGAATGAGCTCAGCGAGATAAAACATGCAGACAATGTAGCTTTGTTTAAGAAAAAGCTTAAAACACATTATTTTAGTCACTTTTATTCATTGTTTTAAAGAAACTTAGTAACCACCTGTGTGTTTTAACTGATTTATGTGAAGTATAATTAATTTAAGTGTATCATATCCTTGTTTTTTATGAAAATAGTTTTATGCTTTCTGGATTGTATATAACATGTTTTAATAATTATAACGTTTCATGCGCAAATAATTCTCCACGGTGGTTTGGATGTCGTGCGCTGTTTCTTTTCCTCTCATCGTCCCTCGTAATTCATCGGCACTATATGACCTTTTCGGCATCGCAGTGCCGAAAAAAATCCAGCTCAGATATTCTTCCTCGGTGGGTTTGACCCAATGCGCTCTTTCGTAGCCAATGAGACTGATCGAAATCATCGTCCTAAAATTATCATCCTGTTTTGGTCCAATGCGTTGTTTTGCAGCAAATAGGATTGGCCAAAATCATCTTCCTGAAATCATCTTCCTGCAACCATCCCCATTAAATATTAATCCTGAAATCATCACAATCTCATTTCATCATCCCTCATCATTCGTTGGCTCTGTATTATATCTTCTTTTATTATGATCATCATTTCAATTTATTTTTTAGCTCACCTGAGCCAAAGGCTCAAGGTGAGCTGTTGTGATCGCCCGCCGTCCGTCGTCCGTCTGTCCGTCCGTTCAAATTTACTTCAAGCGACATCTCCTCTGAAACCGCGAGTTTGAGGGAAAAACTAAATTGCTGACGGTGTTCCTTGGATGCTTCTCTACAGAAATTGTTAAAATAAAATTCATTGGTGGATTACTTATTGAAATTTATTAAAAAAAGGGAAAAACCTTAAACAAGTGTTTTGTAAAAAACCACTGTTCCCACACCTTAGATATTGCAGGGTTAGTATCTTCTACTAAATCACTTTCAAAATTGTAAAAAATCAAAACCCTAGGGTCAAATTTGACTCAACCCTGGCCATATTAGTGCTTTTTGATGCAGGTCTGACAGTAAAAACTCTCTAATGATCCGTTTTTATACAGACCCATTGTATCTTCCAGGCTAAGAAGCTACCCTTATACTAAATGCAACATTTTTGCAAACAGTTTGGATCCAGGTCAGATGCCACATAATGCTGCATCTAATCTGGATCTAAACTATTTGCCACTCATTTACATATTTTCTTATATTTAGAAAATATAAGTTATTATCTTTTGCATATTTCACATACAAACATTTGGAGCAGACAACAGTTCAGCGTGATAATAGTCATTTCTCTCTGAGACCGTCTCCTATTGCATAACTGACCCATAGCTAGCTCTGAACTCAGGTCACTGAGATACATAACAGAAATGATAGTGATGTCTGCTATTTTATGCTCAAGCACAACTTAGTTCGAGGCATTTTACTTTTGGTCTGTCTGTTTGTTTGTTTGTGTTTTGTTTGTTTGTTTATCTTTCTGTCTATCAGTCCACAATTAATTATTGGCCATGAACAGTATGGATCCATGTCAGATGCCACATAATGCTGCATCTAATCTGGATCCAAACTATTTGCCACTCATTTACATATAGTTTCTTATATTTAGAAAATGTAAATAATGATATTTATTAACCTATTAACCCATACATATTCCTTTTTATGTCTTTAATTTATTCTTCCACAGAAGAAAATAATTTCACTTTATACAGTCATTGTTGTCTTTAACAATTGCTTCAAATGACATCTTCTCATATACCGCTGAAAAGATTTCAACCAAACTTTACACGAATGTTCCTTGGGTCAAGTTCTTTCAAAATTGTTCAAAGAATTAAAAACAATGTAGAACTCTGGTTGCCATGGCAACGAAGTGAAAAAATAAGGAAATCTTAACAAATCTTCTTGTCTGAAACTACAAGGGCCAGATCTTAGACATTTGTCACATAGCATCATCTACAGGTCCTCTATCAAACTACAAACTATGCCCCTGGGGTCAAAATTGGCCCCGCCGGGGGGGGGGGGGTCACAGTTTAACATAGAGTTATATAGTGAAATTTTCAAACGTCTTCTCCTCTGAAACTAATATGGCCAGAGCTTTGATATCTGGCATGGTGACACTTTTAGATGTCCTATACCAATAAGGTTCAAATGGATCTGGTCGATTGCATATCATCTACAGGTCCTCTATCAAGTTTGTACAAATGATGCCCCTGGGGTCAAAATTAGCCCCACTCCGGGGGTCACAGTTTTCAAACGTCTTCTTTTCTGAAGCTAATATAGCCAGAGCTTTGATATTCGGCATGGTGTTACTTCTAGATGTCCTTTATCTATTTTGTTCAAATGGTTCCAGTCTGTTGCATAATTATGTAGGTCACAGGAGCTAAAAATAGAGTTGTTCAATGGAAACTTAAAATAAATCTTCTTGTCCAGAACCCTAGTACCCTGATCTTAGATATTTGGAACATAGCATCATCTACAGGTCCTCTATCAAGATTGTTCAAATTATGCCCCTCGGGTAAAAAATGACCCCGTCCTGGACATAAATCATTATCTCCATTTTGATGTACAGCTATTCTCAGGTGAGCGACATATGCCCCATGGGGCTCTTGTTTTACTTTTTATTTTATAATTGTTTTCATTTTCTTAACTTCTTTGATTCCATCTCGATGTACAACGCCATTGAATACATGGTTTGTAAAAAAAGGCGTTTAACCAAATTAAAAAGTTTCAAGTTTCAAGTAAATGTTTGACACTCATTTCAATATTTCTTAAGTCAAAATACCTAAAATTTAAATTTGCGAAATAAGACAATAATGACGTCATAGAAGTAAATGGGTGACTAAAGAAATTTAAAAGAACTCATTCACTTATCCAGTTTTTATTCACACGGTACGTGAAAATTTATTCCCGACTGATGGAAATCATGTGGCGATGGTCATATGATTCGCGTAACGTGGGGAAAATGTGTAAAGCCAATATATTATACTGCAACGTTTTCATTGTTCAAACGAATTATTTCCAACCATGCATTTGTCGAGAGGTCTGTTGTGCTTAAATGGCGTCATACAACTGATGATTGTTATTCAAAAGAAAACTGGGCTCGCTCGTAGACGTTGGTTTTAAACTTTTCCAGAAAAAAGGCTGTTCAAGGATCCAAACCCCGATTTATTCTTAGCCGAGGTGGACTGATAAGAGGGAGGTTGGGCGCCCCTAAATCCAGGTTTAACTACCCCCAGTGGTTGTTAATAATTAATTTATAATTAATTATTAATTGCTACTGACCGTACCAAGGCGGGCTCCTATGTTCACTTTGCTTAATGTTTGTGTTGCGTGTTGTTTTCTATTTAGTGTGTACATGTAGATGAAGGAATGGTATTGCGCGTGTGTGTGTGTGCGTGTGTATGTGTGTATGCATGTGTGTTTGTCTGTTATGGATTACTGTGTGTGTGTGTTCTGCTTGAGAGGTGGGTGTATTGTTTGTGTTGCGTTTCCTGCTTGAGTCTTCCATATTTATTTAATAAAGGAGTTTGCACGATCCTGTCGAACAGTCGACCGTCTAATGTGACGGAAATGGACGGTATATAAACACTGCTACAGTCTGACTGTGAAAGCCGGCTTCCATAGCCAGATCGTTTAAGCGTTTGTTTAGGTTTGCGAAGTTATGCAACGTTCTGCGTGGTTAGCACCTGGATGGGTGACCGGTAGGGCATACCGTTAACCTCGGTACACGTTACAATTTCTTTTCTGTAAAGCAAGACTGAGGGACTTGTCAGCCAGTGAAAAACCTGCGTTCCTGCGTTACCTGATACGGAGTACATGGGTTCACGTCTACGGCTTGTTAACCAATCAGAAGTGAGGAATTTTTAAATAACAATACTAATAACAATAAGAAATACTTAATTTAACGAGAGAGCTCATTTGATGAAAATCAATGTTCCACGAGGCCCCCAACTTTGCAGTATGATAAAGTATTTTGCCTTTGCAAATGAGGTTGACACATGGATGATCGGCGTTTGAATACTAGAAGTTGAAGATGGACGTGTCACGCAAGTAACAAGAATAAAGATCGAGACTCGACTTAGTTTAAGTAAAGAGGTAAAACTGACTTCTGGGTTTTCTTATTATGTTGAACAAGATGTTAACATGCCATATATCTTAACACAATATCTTCAGAGCTGCAAGTGAGTTGGGTATTCTGAAATTCTACTGAATGTGCAATGTTTAAAATATTGCTATCCCTAAAGGTTAAGATGCTATTAAGGGCATTGAATGTCCTTATAAGTTCGTTGACCTGTCGTATAAACCCGGGTTGACTTAGGTTTCCAGTTCAGTGGTCAAGACAAATTGCAGCAAAGCCATTTTTGTGTAAATCGACCACATGAATTGTGATACACATTTAGCCTTAAATACAGGAGGTTGCCAAATTCAGAATAAAACCAAACCAGAAAGCTCTATTAAGAGTGTTTTTGTTGGTTTCATCCTGCATTTAGAAATTGAGAAAAGTACAGTGTGTATAGTGTTCATGATTCAGGTCGGAGATTGACACGCTTCTGTAAAGAGCGATTACAGCAAAACCTCTCTAAGTACTACGACCATTAAAAAGAAGGCTAATTGACTATTCAAAACACAAGTGACAGCTTAAAGCAAGGTGAACGTAAAACAGAAAGCTCCTGAAGGAGCTTTCTTTTTTACGTTCACATTGCTTTAAGCAGACACATGCATTAAATAAACATCTAATAGATATAATAATTTAGTGACCCTTGTAGAGATGTTTTACTGCACTTTTAGTGCAAGCTCGACTTGATGTATGCATACACTTTCATGTATCGGTACATATACACTGAACTCATGTTAAATTCGAACATTCCTTGGATACCGTGATTGATTAAAACAGCTGTTAAGATAATTGGTTGCTTAATGCAGGGTATACATACTACAGAAAGCTTTCTTATCGGATCTATAGTTAGTCTGGAGTATATTCACTAAACGACACTGTCCTATATGGCGGAATGGATGAAATAATTGAAAACGATCCTGGACTACGAGGAGCTAGTGTCAGAACTAGGAGTCGCATTCACCAATTGAGGGTCTTCTTAAGCCTATGTATTGTAGTGATATGTGTCAGGGCTAGCACTGAACTAGACAACATCTGTGTCAAGCAGTATTTGTACCAATGGTGTAAGCAGTATTTAAACAAATCAGCAAGTACAGTCATCGTTGTCAACAAAACAACTAATGAAACTGACAGTTGCGGACCCAAACATTCACATGTTAAAGAAGAAGGAGCACAAAAGTTGGCCGCCCAGTGGGAAATGTACATTCAGATTACCAGTGGTGTTCTTGTTTTAGTGTCTACCAGTGTTCTTGGGACATTGTCCGACTATACTGGACTAAAGCCTATTGGATGCATTGCTGTGTTAGGTGTGGCTGTGGGAGTCTCCTTATCTGCTGTTTTTATACATTTCCGAGTGCATTTCGGGTATTTTCTGATCGGCTATGTTGTTTCCGGAATCAGTGGTTCTACTATGACATTTAATGTAATTGTGTTTTCCAGTATTGCCAGTGTAGCAAATGACACAAACGATCGAGTTGTAGGTTATGCAGTCATGTATGCCGTAGTTAAAATAGCAAAACTTATTGCGTCCATATCAAGTGGATATTTTATCCATAGCTACGGCTTCTTTTGCCCAACGCTCACATCAGCATGTGGACTATTTTTGGGTGTTATATTTATCGTTCTATTTTTACCAGAAACAAAGCCGCAAAGAAACAGTTCACTGCCAGAGCATACTAATACTGAGACAACGATTTCACAACAACATCCTACCTGTGTAACATTATTTAAAAACTACGTAGGCTTATATTTCGGAAGAACAACGCAAGATAAAACTATATTCAGAATTTGCCTCATTGCGCTTATTCTTCTTGAATTTACAATTGTTGGGAACACGGATTCCCTTACATTATACCAGCTAGGCAGTCCGTTTTGTTGGACTTCCGTTGAACTAGGCTGGTATAAGGCAGTTCAAGAAGGCATCAGCGCCATTGTTGGAATCCTTATACTAAAACTTCTCCTTTATTGTCTTGCAAGTGATGTAATCGCGTGCATTGGCAGTGTAAGTTTGATAGTCTTCTATGTATTTACTGCACTGGCGAGGACATCATTGGAACTCTTTATAGGTAATATTTACTTGTTAAATTGGATATACATTTATGTGTAGAGGATCGTGTTCATGACTTACTTGCATTTAAAAATCGAGTCCTTTAAAACCTTGAAAACGAGGCTTGTCGAGTTTTCATGGTTTTTAGAAGACGAATTCAATAAATCCAAATAAGTCCTTAACACGAATGTAAGAACCTACTTATAATAGGCCTAGCCGCAATAAACTCGAAATCAGTTTATGTCGGTATACAAATGATGAGAATTCGTTAATGGATATCTGTTATGCGGCTAGTATAAGCACAACATATTGGATATACTTTTGTATAACAAAACATTCCCCATCTGCATTTAACGTATATTCTAACACACCTCGCGCACGCTCCTATATAAACAAAGAAGAAACGTACCTATATTTGAATTCTCATCAAACACGCACGCGTTGCAACGTCTTAACGCGACGTCATATTGCTTCGAAAATGCGTACGCAAAGAAATGTAGCGCCGTTGCTGCAATGCAAGTTGTGGTTAAATTAAAGTGTTTGAATCGAAATAATAAATTAATACTAGTGTTTTATCGTGCAATCGAACACGGTTAGTCATTGAGATGCTTGTAATTAAACCACTTGGACTACGGCCTCGTGGTTAAATTACTACGCATTTCAACTCCTTCCCGTGTTCAATTGCGCGATAAAACACCGGTATTAATTTATTATTTCTTAAGTAAAATGAACCTGATAGAACGAAAGTTGGATAATTTAACAAAATAAACCACACGTTCAAGACTGAGGACTTCGTTATACTAAATGAACTTCACTGTAGTCTATTCGGACAAGTTTCATTGCTAACTTTCAATACAACTCTCGTTCCAATTATTGATTTTACTACATACATGTAGTAAAAATTGTATATACAATAAACGTGATATATTATACGGCTGACCGCACATCTACTAGTACACGTAGGGTAAGAATCTTTCCCGTTTAACCCTTTCCCCAATAGAAGCGACTTTTAGCGTATTTAATTTATTCCTACGCTGAGGAAAATAGTTCCAGTTTATACCCTCATGAACAATCAACCATTACAACTATTTTATATAGCCTAGCAGATTTCAGCTTAAAGCAGGCTGAAAGTAAAGCAGAATGTGCCTTAGGGCACATTCTGCTTTACTTTCAACCTGCTTTAAGTTATCACCTGTCTTCAAAACTAGAAACAAGCTGTGAGGTAAAGGGTTAAACTCTTCTTTACCATGACGTCATCTGCTTTAAACAATTGTCGTCTGCTTTTTTTTCTCAAGTTAAGTTTTGGGTAAATTGATCAAAGAAAACTTTCAGAATGAGCGCTGCGTGCGGTAAGACAGTGGTGTTAACTGCCTTAAACAATTGTCGTCTGCTTTTATTTCTCAAGTTTGAATTTTAATTTTGGGTACATTTGATTCAAGTGATATCTGAATGAGTATCAAACAATTTGATCCTTATCAGATGTTGCATCTGATCGGATCAAAACTGTTTGCAACTTGCTATTTTGCTACACGGTTAAGGGGTTAACAGAAAGTAAACGCTACAAATGCAAACTATAATTGAAAACGAAAGGTCTTTGAAAATAATGATGATCTATCAAAAGCTAAATGTCAAATAGTCTGGAGCAGATCAGACTTCGAGTTACTCGGCGTCTTATCTGGCTCCAAACTGTTTGTAGCGGATATACTTGTGTTTGGGGGAAAAAGACACATCTCCGCTGTTCTAAAACAGTTATGCCTATACATTGTTCCCTCTCTACAACGACACCCAGAGGGCAACAAAGGATTTGAGTGGTGTTAGGGAGTGGTCATAGGGAGAGAAATTGAATTACATTTGCAAACAGCTTGAATCCAGATCAGACGCGTAAAGCGGCTTCTGATCTGGATTCAAACTGTTTGTCACTCGTCTTTGTGTTTTTTTCTGTCAAACTGTCGAATATGTGACCTTGAGAAAAACAGCAGACGACAATTTTATGCAGACGATATTGCAGCCTTGAAAATATCCTGCTTGGAAACAGCGGCAAGCGTCGTTTTGAGGAGAGATTCGTTGTTCAGAGGGTTGTTGTAGGGAAGGAGCACTGTATCTATTTCATTCGCAAAGAGATTTGACTTGTTTAAAGTGGCATTCAGATAGAAATAGATCGTCATAATTTCAAGAAGCTGCAATTTTCTATATTTTATTGCGTTGTGTTTGCATTTGGTTTTGTTGAAGAGGAACAGAAGAACATAGTCTCTACTATACATGTTTTAGAAACTGAATGATTATTTATCTTCAGTTCTGTGGCCACGTGCCACAACTTTGATTATTACCTAATGCTTTAATTTGTTATTTGAGACTATTTGCTGTGTTGGTCTGACATTGCCTAACCCGGGGGGAAACAGTTTTAATTATTACCTGACTCTCTTTTAAAGTGATTATTAAGCATTTGTGACTGTTTTCCGCAAAGATTTACCAGACTGAGGTCAGGGGGCAACAGTTAAAACTGTTACACAGCACTGTTACATGCGCGAAAATGATGCGCAAACAATTTCTGCATCGCGGGACCGAATAAGGCGTCTTTATGATACAGATATTTGTTTAAGGATCTAGCCTTTTGCGGGGTTGATCTGGTCTTTTTTTCTCTCCCGAACAATCCGCTCAAAAGGCTAGATCTATATAGTTCTAGATCTAGTATTAAGAGTAACTCTGAATAAATTCGATAAACCGCAGATCTAACGTTTGTTTTTAAACAAATTATGACGTTACAAAAATAAATGACGTCATATCATAATGACGTAATTTGGAAAACCAAACAAAGTGTCAATCAATTTCAGTCAATAAGAAACAATAATAATTTCAATCGTAGATCTAATTGAAAAAAAAGAGACTATAGTATAGAAATCTTTTTACAAAACAGTGATGTTCACATTAAGTTGTTGTATTGAATTTAATAAAGATTAAATATATAATCATCTGTAGAATCTAAACACGTTTTGTTCGAACCTTGTATATCTAGATCGATCTAGATCTAGCAATTCATTCAGCATTGCTTAAATAGAGAGTCAGGTAAAAAATCATTTGTTTGATAGTTACTTCGGGAACAGTCAAACCATTGTCCCTCGGTAGCCGTTGGCCTCGGGCAACAGTTCTCAAGGTCTTCCCTGCTACCTCGGGTCAATGATTTGACTGTTCCCTCAGTACCTAAACAAATGTTTACTGTTGTCTTCTAGGGCGAACTGTTTCCCCTGTGCAAAAGATGCGCAGAAGTTTTAAAATCAGAGTCATTGAGAAGAAACAGTATACATTTGTTTCATCAATTAGACGTCGTTTTAGTGGTAGTAATAGAGACGTTTTACTTTATCACCAGAGTATCGAACAGGCTGGAGTTATTCGGCGTCTCATCCTGATCCTGATCCAGACTGTTTACAATAGTTATCTGAATTTTGCCTGCAGACTGCAAAAACTTAATCATTTTCACCATAACCTGTTTTTAGTTTTGAAGAGAGCTGACTACTTAAAGCACGTTAAAAGCAAAGCAGAATGTATATTTAGGAATAATTCTGTTTTACTTTCAACCTGCCTTAGGCTTAAGCATTTTGAAAGGCATGAGCATTCCTGCTATGCTTCATGTTCTGGCTCCAAGGTTACAGCTTTTAAGTTGAGTCTGAGCTCGTTCTCCAGTATTTTATTTGGTCAGATTTGAGCTTTTGCTGAGTAGGGTCTGAGATCGTTATCAAACATTTGATTGGTCAGATTTTAGCTTTAAACATTTGCTGAGCAACAGTTCAAATTTGACAAATCAAATGCTTGAGAACGATCTCAGACTCAGCAGAAATGCTTTATGACCTTTGGGTCAGGACTTCATATATAGGTGGTGACTACTTGTTTTAGTACAGAAATAATAAGAGACGTAAACAGCGTAAAATGCGTTTTTATCTAATAATGGTTTAACTCATTACCCCATAAATACGCATGGTAAGCCTTTAATATATTCATCCGCTAAAGAAAATAGTTCTGAAGTATACAGTTATGAATAGGTTTCCAAAGAAACATTTTTATGTTCTAGAATATAATTGCTTAAAACAGGTTGAAAGTAAAGCAGAATGCGCCTTAAGGCGCATTCTGCTAAAAATACGTTCAGCCTGCTTTAAGTGATCACCTATCTTAAATACAAGAAACAGGCTATGGGGTAATGGGTTAAAAGAATGTTCGCAATAGATTACATTATTTCTGTTTTATGTTTGCATTTAAGCCCTTGGATCTGGACTTCTAATGGAATTGCCAGTGTCAATTATACGTGGATTGATATCAAAACGGACATCATCGGACAAACAAGGTAACCACACTTTCTCCCTGTATGCACTTTATTCATCTGTGTTTCCTATATTTTCATTTTCTTCAGTATTGAATTCTCATACATTTACAAGTCTTTTAATTTTTTAGCCTTTTTAGCTCACATAAGCTTGCTCAATACATGAGCTTTTACAATCCTTGATTGTTCGGCATCCGTTGTTCGTCGTCCGGCGCCCGTCGCCAACAATTTTAGTGTCTAGAGGCCACAGTTTTTATCCAGTCTTTCTCAAACTTGCTCAAATTGTACATGCCTATATAAGGTCTCAGATGAGTTCGATTATAGCTGAAATCGGACAATTAGGTCAAGAGTTTTTTGCCCTTTACATGCTGAAAATGTCATATCTAACCATTTTTACACCCTAGACGCCACAGTTTTTTTATTCAATCTTTCTTTAACTTGATAAGATTGTATATAACTTGACGTTCTCGGATGCGTTCAATTATTGTTGAAATCAAACCATTTGGTCATGAGTTATCTGCCCTTGATGTAATTAAAATGCCAAATCTAACAGTATTTACACTCTTGAGGCCGCACATTTTATCCAATCATTCTAAATTTACCCCCATAATGTACATTATTTTGAGGTCTCGAATGAGTTTGAAAATGGTTGAAATCGGACCAATAGGTCAATATACCCTTCATGTGTTTGAAATGCTGTATCTAACAGTGTTTACACTCTAGCAACTAGTTTTCAATGGATTTGGATTATGCTTGCAAATATTGTACGAGTTTATAGCTATAAGCTCTTGAAGGAGTGCAATTATTGTTGAAATCGAATCATTGAAACCTTGAATGATGTAAATTGGAATGCTAGATAAGGCTTAATTTCTGTATTGTTTACGCTCTAGTGTCCACAAATTTGAAAGGAATTTAATAACACTTTGTGAAAAATATCATATATGGTTTTAAGTTCTCCAATCAGTTTTGTTACATGTATTATTGAATTGGTCTTCCCTTGATGCATTTAAAATACCATATTTGATGGTGTTTACACACTAGCACCTACTGTTTCGAATACATTTTGATTATACTTGCACATACTGTACATACGTTCTTGAAGAAGTGCAATTATTATTGCGATCAGGTCATTGTGTCAAGTGTTATCTAACCTCGTTGTATTTGACTATACTAGAACAAGCCGTATTCTAAAATCGTTTACACAAGATCTAGTCTACAAATTTGAATGGATTTAGATCAAGCTTGTTAGGATCACTTGTATGGGTGAAACTGAAAGGTAAAGCTATCAGGCTCCATTACAACAAGTGAGCGATATCATGCCCTCTTGTTATGTTTTTCTTTTGAACAATGACTGGTCTATGTCTACGGGTTTTAACGCTGATTTTAGAAAATATTTCTGAAAAATAAATGTGTGAGTCATGATCAGAGGGCTCCTTAGGGTTTACATTGTTTGCAAAATATATGTACCATTTTGCAGCATACAAATCGTAGCTAGCTTTCTCATACTCTTATAAAGAAAACACATTTACGTTAAAACAAAGTATCTTTTTGGAAAACAGTGCTGACTCCAAAGTAAAGAGAAGTAGTAAAGTGAAGTGAAGCAAAACGAAGTACATGTACGGTACAATAAACAAGTAGTAAAGTTGAGTGAAGTACATAGATCCAATAAAATATAATAAAGTACAGTGAAATACAGTCAAACCTCTCTATTACGACCACTTCTCTGTTACGACCACCTCTCTTTTACGACCACTTAAACAAAGGCTAATTAATTGTATAAAAGACAGGTGACAGCTTAAAACAAGATGACAGTAAAACAGAAAGCTCATAAAGGAGATTTCTGTTTAACTGTCATATTGCTTTAAGCAGTCACCCGTCGTTAACACCTGGTAGATTACGGAATTTGGTGGTCGTAATAGAGAGGTTTTATTGTACAGTAAAGTAAAGCAAAGTAAGTAAATATTAATGTTTTGTAGGTGCACTGTTTGCTAGCATAGAGTCTCTTATGCTGCTATACAAGATCTCCATGGCACCTGTTGCTGTCAGTATCTACAGGCATTAGCTCTACGTATTAATCTTTGTAGGTGCACTGTTCACTAGCCTTGAGAGTCTCTTATGCTGCAATACAAGGTCTCCATGGCACCTGTTGCTGTTGGTATCTACAGGAATACGCTTTACGTATTAATGTTTGTAGGTGCACTGTTCACTAGCATAGAGTCTCTTATGCTGCTATGCAAGGTCTCCATGGCACCTGTTGCTGTTGGTATCTACAGGAATACGCTTTACGTATTAATGTTTGTAGGTGCACTGTTCACTAGCCTAGAGTCTCTTATGCTGCTATGCAAGGTCTCCATGGCACCTGTTGCTGTTGGTATCTACAGGAATACGCTTTACGTATTAATGTTTGTAGGTGCACTGTTCACTAGCCTAGAGTCTCTTATGCTGCTATGCAAGGTCTCCATGGCACCTGTTGCTGTTGGTATCTACAGGAATACGCTTTACGTATTAATCTTTGTAGGTGCACTGTTCACTAGCCTTGAGAGTCTCTTATGCTGCTATGCAAGGTCTCCATTGCACTTGTTGCTGTTGGTATCTACAGGAATACGCTTTACGTATTGATGTTTGTAGGTGCACTGTTCACTAGCCTAGAGTCTCTTATGCTGCTATGCAAGGTCTCTATGGCACCTGTTGCTGTTGGTATCTACAGGAATACGCTTTACGTATTAATGTTTGTAGGTGCACTGTTCACTAGCCTAGAGTCTCTTATGCTGCTATGCAAGGTCTCCATGGCACCTGTTGCTGTTGGTATCTACAGGAATACGCTTTACGTATTAATGTTTGTAGGTGCACTGTTCACTAGCCTAGAGTCTCTTATGCTGCTATGCAAGGTCTCCATGGCACCTGTTGCTGTTAGTATCTACAGGAACACGCTCTACGTATTAATGTTTGTAGGTGCACTGTTCACTAGCCTAGAGAGTATCTTATGCTGCAATACAAGGTCTCCGTGGTACCTGTTGCTGTTAGTATCTACAGACATACACTCTATGTATTGATGGTGCACTATTCGCTAGCCTAGATTCTCTAATGTTGCAATGCAAGATATCCATGGCTCATGTTGCTCTATGTATCTACGTACATACGCTCTATGTATTGATAATTGTAGGTGCACTGTTCGCTAACCTAGAGTCTCTTATGCTGCTCTGCAAGGTCTCCATGGCACCTGTTAATATCAGTATCTACAGGCATACACATGTTCGTTATAATATATTGATGTTTCTAGGTGTATTGTGCGCTAGCCTAGAGTCTCTACAGGCATACGCTCTATGCATTAATGTTTGTAGGTATATTGTGCGCTAGCCTAGAGTCTCTTATGCTGCTAAACAAGGTCTCCATGGCTCCTGTTGCTACCAGTATATACGGACATACGCTCTAAGTATTGAATTTTTAAAGGTGCACTGTTCGCTAGCCAAGAGTTTCTTATGTTGCAATGCAAGGTGGCCATGGCTCCTGTTGCTATTAGTATCTACAGGCATACACTCAATGTATTAATGTTTTGTAGGTACACTGATCGCTAGCCTAGAGTCTCTTAAATTGCTATGCAAGGTCTCCATGGTATTTGTTGCCACCAGTAACGACAGGCATACACTCTATGTATTGATGTTTGTAGGTGCACTGTTCGCTAGCCCTGAGTCTCTTATGTTGCTATGCAACGTCTCCATTGCTCCTGTTACTATTACTATCTACAGGCATACACTCTATGTATTGATGTTTGTAGGTGCACTGTTCGCTAGCCTAGAGTCTCTAATGTTGCTATGCAAGGTCTCCATGGCACCTGTTGCTGTCAGTATCTACAGGCATACGCTCGATGACATGAAAGGAACCTTTTTCCTGATATTAGCCGGGGTTTGCGTTGGAATTCTTGTTCTGATGACGTAAGTGTTCTTTTATTGAAATTTCAAATAGCGTCTTCACCCATAATCATATAGCTTGCTTCTTTTTTTGAAGACAGATGCCCACTTTAAGCAGGTTGAAATTTAACGCAGAATGCGCATCGAGGCACATTATGCTTTACTTTGAGCCTGTTGTAAGCTACATGTATATCTAGGATATACAACATATTTTTTATTTTAAAAATCCATAACGGTAGAAAATGGCGTATTTATGGAGTAATGGGTAAAATGTTTTGACAAATGACAACTTACCATTGTCATTCTGAATTATCTACAATATGTTAAAAGTACTGCAAACAGTGCAGAGGCAGACACGATAGGCTCATTAGGCTGATTAACATATTTAACTCTAGCGACGAGAATTCTTATCATTAACATACAGCGTACTGTGCAAAGTACACTTGTCCTAGACAAACTGTGTAAAACCAGACCAGGAGACTGCCAATTTGTTCGTTTAATAAATATCGATGAGAGTGTCAAACAATGTACGTTACGCAGTGTTTGATAGGGATCCAAACTGTTTGCAAACGCGGTTTTAAACGTCATAGAGAGCGAAAGGGTTAGGATCCAACTGAGGACTGCACTGTTTGTCATTTTGCAATAGATTGTAAAAAAGCCTAACTTGCAAACAAGAAGTCCATGCGCTGCTAAATCGCTCACCTTGAAAAGGTGTATAATTTGTTGTACATTAACTTGATAGAGGAGTTGTGGATTATGCTCTGTGGTTTTATTTTGAAGCCTATTTTTAGCTCCTGTGATCTAGATGTACAAAAAACCGGAATTATTTCAACAATATTGGTAAAGGACCTTTAGAAGTGCCAGTATGCCAAATATCAGAGCTTTGGTCATATTAGTTTCAGAGAGGAAATTGTTTGAAGATTTCGCAATATAACTATATGTAAACAGTGAGTCATTTTTTACTTAAGAGGCATAATTTGAGCAATCTTGATAGAGGACCTGTATCCTATGCTTTGTGCCAAAAATCTAGGCTAAGGATACTGTGGATTTAGACAATGACATTTTTTGAAGTTTTCGTTGCAAATGTTATTTTTAAGAAGTGCCACCATGCCAAATATGAAATCTTTGGCCATATCACATGTAGATGTTTGAAGGTTTCATAACATAAATCTTTGTAAATACGTGACCCCCGGGGCAGGGTCTTTTTACCCCAGGGGCAAACTTTTAATTATCTTAATAGACGACCTGTAGATGATGCTTTGTGCGAAATATCAACGCTAAGGGTACTGCGGTTTCAGACAAGATGATTTACTAAGTTTCCGTTGAAACGATTGTTTAGTTCCTGTGACCTAGATATGCAATGGACCAGAACTATTTGAACAACTTTGAAAGAAGATCATATAAGGATCATTCCTGCCAAGTTTGGCAAAAATCTATTAAGTGGTTTAGAAGAAGATGTCGTTTAAAGAAAAATTGTTTTCTACGGACGAACGAACAGACGACGACGGATGCCGGACGCAGGACAATCAAAATTGCTCACCATGGCACTTTAGTTCAGATTAGCTAAGAATGGAAATACTTAAATGGAAACTGGAATTTTCCAAAAGTTTCAGGGGGAAATGATTTAACACACGTTTGATTAATTATTTTGACATCTTTCACAGGTGGCACTCGGTCTTACTACGACGAGAAACTCGCAGACGGGAACTGTCTATTCTCAATGAACCTCAGGATGAAGACCTGCTCCCTGAATAAACACGCTGAGGTTGTTTTCTTTCAGTGCTAAGAGGCAGAGTTTTACGTGCTTTACGAAACAGCTGAATCCTTTGGTTATTAAAAAGTTTACATCTAAAAAAGAAATGTTCAGCATTTTCTTGTTCTTCGCCACAACTACATATTGGATTTTCACGCAAGTGGTTAGTATAAAGATCATTGTGTAAATTACTGCAGTTATTTCTTATCCGATCATGGTGGACAGAGTTAAAATGTGAGCCCCTCAAATGAAAGTTAGGTACAGTCTGTCGGGTAAATAAATTGGATATAGCTGACTTGAAAGCCCCTAGAGAAGTGATGTTTCGAAGATCCGGATCTAATTCAGTCAATTGCTTAACCGAAGACGGTAATGTAGATCTGCTAGATTTCTGTTCGACGGATAGGAGTAACGAGATTCTCTCTAGATCTAAGATTATAGGCCGTTGCTTGATCAACTGTGTAAGGGAAAAACTCATTTAGGTAGTCTGGGAGTCACCCATGCTTCTGTTTAAAAGTAAGTTTATATTTTTTCATGTTTTACCTATTTAAAGGTGACATCCAACCCACTTCTTTAAGTAGCTTTTCGATTGAACCCGAACGAGTGAGATCCGTTACCATTCTTTCTGCCTCGTATTGTAATTTTTCAGTGCATTCTTGTTGCTGGGGTGTACAGTTATCCCAGATTACAAATGCGTATTCACTAGTTGGTCTGAGATTCGATAAATACATTATGTTTAAAGTTTCGCAATTAAGTTTAAATTTAAGAGCCGAGGCGATCAATGTGTTTATGCCAACTACCATCTTTGCTAAAAGTAACTCCTAGATGTTTGTGAGTGTCTGTAAATTGCAATACTGCATCATCAAAATTAGTGTTGGTCTATCAACATGTGCTAAGGAAAAACGTCCTACTTTAGTTTTACTAAGGTTAAAATTTACCTGCAATTGTTTCGACCATGTCGAAAAAATTTCCAAATCGGATTTTGAGACGGTTGCAATATCTCCTATATTTGATGACGAAACTGCAAGAGAACTATCATTAGCAAAGAGCCGTATTGCACCGAGGAAAGACTCGGCAATATCATTAACGTAAATAAGAAAAGAAAAGGACCGAGAAAGAAGAACCAACGAAAACTCTCTGGTTACGATTGTATAAATATTCTTGAATCCAATTTAGTTTATTCCCAGACACTCCATATTGTCGTAATTTAAAAAGCAACCCATTATGCCAAACCCTGTCAAATGCTTTTGAAATGTCACAGAAAACCATACACGTTGATTGGCGTTTGTCAAAATCCCTACAAATTTGATTATAAATGTCAGCGAGTTGGTAAACTGTTGAATGACCGGGTAAAAAACCTGTCTGATATTTGTAGATCAGTTTATTATCATGTAGGTAATTATATTTATTGAAAAAATAACGCGTTCCTTGACTTTTCCTACACAGCTAATCAAGGATATAGGCCTAAAATTAGAAACGAGAAACGTTTAGCCTTTTTTGAAAGAAGCATTACATTTGCAAATTTCCAAATAGAAGGGTAACAACTTTCTTGAAGGGATCTATTGAAAAGTATACATAAAGGTTTTACTATTATTTGGCCTGTTTCTTTTAGCATTTTATGGCTAATTTCATCATGACCACTTGTTTTATTTATTAAAATACAATACGTTCGTATACATGAGCTTATAGTCATATATTTTCAACATTAGTTATCAGTTCATTACAGTAAAAATCCTCTATTTAAACCACTAAAATAATGCTAATTGATTATATGTATGACAGATGGAATCTCAAAGCAAGGTGAAAGAAAAAAAGGAAAACTCTTAAAGGAAGTTTGCTTTTTATTCTCACATTAACGTAGCCACATGCCTTAATCACAAAATAATTAACCAAAGTTTAGTGGTCGTTAGAGAGGTTATATTATTGTAGTCATCTATTTGTAAACATTAGTTATCAGTTTGTTATATACATGTATATAAGCAAAAGTGAGGTCACGCTTTATCTTGCAATATCGGGGTACATAGCCAAAACAGCAAACAGTTAAGATCCATACCCGACACCCTGTAGCTCGGCATCTGATCAGTATCTAACTGGTACAGTCTGTTCCAGATCCATACAATCACGGCTGCGTCTCTTAGCCATCCATCCAAGAGACAGACACAGCACGTAAAGTTCATACCTTCAAACGAGATACAGTAAAACCTCTCTATTACAACCACTAAAACGAAAGCGAATTGATCGAATAAAAGACAGATGACATCTTAAGCAAGGTGACAGTAAAACAGAAAGCTCCTTCAGGAGCTTTCTGTTTTACTGTCACTTTGCTTTAAGCAGTCACCTGTCGGTAACACCTAATAATTGACAAAATGGTCGTAATAGAGAGGTTTACTGTATTTCAAATACGCATATATACTGCCTCGTACAATGAATGAAACTATATATGATTTTGATGTGCTTCTTTACCGTTTGATATTTATATCGATGTTGTGTTTCTACAATCAAAAATGCTTTAAACAAAACCTAAAAAAAGCTAGCGACAATTGATATGTAGTGATATAATGATAGAAAAGGAGGTCAATCCGAGATGTATACCTCTCAAGATTGATGTTTGTCATTAGGTCAACAGGATCATGTAACATTCAGTACTTAGTACAGTGGATAAAACGTGATTCTTTACAAATAAATTTGTTTATAAATGCAAACAGTTTAGAGCCAGGTCAGGCGTCGGGTAATCCGACATCTTATCAGGCTCGAAATTGTTTTCAACTAAATTAAAAATAATCGTCTACAGTTTTAAAAATAAATATAATGTTGTCTACATTATATTGCATTGCGACTGCGGTTTTGTACAACGTCTCCTCCACTACACATGAAAAATTATGATAGAATGGAAGTAAACCGTGAAAACGAAAAACTAATTCCCAAATATACTGTTACTCAAAACTGCTTTAGCAGAAAAGTCAAATTTTTCGTAAGTTTAGCAGTGGTGGTGATTGTTTTTAAAGGAAGTCAAAAGATTTCAAGCAGTTGTGTTAAGCAATATGTGTATTATTGGAGTAAACAGTACCTGAATAGAACTGACGAAGCCCACAAAAATTACAGCAGAAACGATAATGGAACTGGCGGCTGCTCATCGGATAAAGGCTCAAAATCAGCCGAGGACAAAGCACAGACATTGTCGGCGCAATGGTTCATGTATTATGATATTGTCATCGCTGTATTAGTGTTCGTTTCTGTTGCCGTTTACGGGACATTGTCGGACTATATAGGGAGAAAGAAAATTGGCTGTTTAAACCTGATTGGCTATGGTCTCAGATGTGCGATCTTTGCTGTAGTTATATAGTTTGACCTGCATATCGGGTATTTGTTGATTGCCTATATTGTTGACGGAATGTGCGGCTCTTTTACGACTTTCAGTTTATTCTGTTACACAAGTTCTGCTGACGTCACTAGTGACGTACGCGAGCGGGTTCTCGGTATCGCTCTAGTTGAATCATTTATAGGCGTCGGAATTATGTCATCAGATGTTTTCACGGGCTATTTCATTCATGCGTACGGATATTTCTACCCTATGATTGCAGCTGCAGGCGGGACGTTTTTAAGTCTTGTTTTAACAGTTATTCTGTTGGATGAGACTAAAGTATCGTTTGTGTCGGACACATATCATACACAGACATACACCAAGGCAAAAACTACGCTTCCAACTTGTGGGATAATACTTAGAAATTACCTAGGGTTTTATATTGGAAAAAGGCAAAATGGCAAACTAATATTCTGGCTGTGTCTCATTGTATTTTTCATGGCAGAAAACAAGCAAACGTTTGCAGTAAGAACACTATAAGAAACCCGTGTCAACAACAGCAAACAAAGCAAGACAATGACTATGTGTATACGGCTTATAATCAACCAAAACCCGCAACATCACAATCCCTTGAAAATGACAATTACAGTCAGAAGACTGTTAAACCTTCATGCCAACAACAGCAAGCAAAACAAGATTATAATTATACGGCACATAATCTACCAAAAACCGCAACAGCGCAGTCCCGTACAAACGAAAATACCATAACTGTCCACGTAAGCAAGAGACCAGAAGATGAAAACCAACAAATAGACAAACAGACAACCATACAGACCACGAAAAGAGAGAATCTCCATGAATCTCAATCACATAATAGAAGCAAAAGTACAAATGCAAAACATCAGGAACCAGTATTTGAACGTGTCAGCTCTACCCGTACAACCAGATATTACATAGGAGGCATAGCTTCTTATTCTAATCGAGCGGGGTTACAGCAGTACTTAGTAGACAATGGTGTCAAGGCCGTTGGTATTAGGATGATGAACACATTCAACTTTGCAGCAAAAATAACTATTGAGAACCATCAGTGTCATATCGTCGAGGACAAAAAGTTCTGGCCTAGAAAAATATACTGCCGCAGATGGTACGGAGAGAACCGATGGAACACCTTCTTCACAGAAAGTAATGACACGCATGGGGTAAAACATAATGTCTGATACAATAACAACAGTTAAACTCTATATAGTGCTCATACTCTGTATACTTATGTCGTATAAATCATGCAATGTACTCGTGTGGAACGTACGTGGAATCATGTCAAGTGCGGGGAGCGTCAGTCAACTTCCGGACCAATTTGATATAGACATTGCCTTCTTAAGCGAACAGAAGCTTAAACTTGAACATTCAAATTTTGCCAACACTCTACACAGCAATTATACTGCCCATTGTGTGTGTAACACATCTGGTAACCAAACGAGCGTCGGAAAAGCTGGCGTCTGCATTCTGTACAGAAAAGACTGTCTTTTTTCGATCACAACCATAAACAATATACCATGTGATCGAATATGCGGAGTTCGTATTAAAGATGAAACAAGTAACCACTATACATTTGCATTTGCTGTTTACCTACCTTCTGTGAATTATGACAGAAACTGTTATATTGACTGCATTAATACGCTTAAGAGTTTGTTTGAATCATACATGGAATATGGTTCTGTTCTGTTCTGTGGAGACTTCAATGCAACGTACCAAACTTTAACGCATGATGATATTACAAATCGAAACTTGTCTCGAGATGCCATTTTCAGTTCCATGATCGACGAACTGAACAGTTATATTGTGCCTTGCAAATGTTATAAATATACATTCCGCCCTTCTAGAAAACAGCTAGATTATATCATTACTGATCACAAAAGTATTACAATGGTTGAAAGATGTGCGACTATCGATAATGCACTGTGCTCAGTTTCCGATCATTTACCTATAATTGCTTGTTTGCATTTGCGTTGTTCACGCTTTACAATAGAAAACTCTACTCATATTGCGTGGAATAAATGCACTGAAAACAGTATACGTATGTACCAAAGTCTAGTCTCTGATAAGCTGCTTCGGTATAATATTGACTGCTTTACTAAGAATTTTGTGAACATATCACACAGTAATATTGAAAATTTATCAAACCATATAATAGAGTCTTTACAAACCGCTGCAGAGTTATCATTGCCGCATTCAAAATTTAATTCACATGCAAAACCATACTGGACACAACATGTGAAGCGTGCTCACGCCGAGCAAAGGAGACTCAGAAGATTATGGATCTCTGAAGGTCGGCCTCGAGGACACGAACATCCTTCTTATCATTTATATAAGATAAGTAAGCGGGAATTTAGGATTGCACAATCAAAAGCAAGCCAAGACGCTGAAACTAAATTCTACAATGAACTTAATAATGCAGCCGATTGCAATATTAGGTACTTCTGGTCTTTAGTTCAGCGAAAAAGAACTAAACAATCAAAACGCGTGTTCAGCTTAACCTCTGAAAATGGCATCACGTATGATAATCCAGACGCAATTGCATCTGAGTTTAAGAAACATTTCTCATCGCTATTTGTACCAAAACAAAATGACGAATTCAAAAGTGACTTTTTCTCGCTAGTGAACTGCAAAATAGACGAGTATCTAAAAACAGACTATTCAAGAGACAGTGTCGAATTAGCAGAACCTGTGACAATCGAGGAAATTTCTAATGCTGGTAAAAAACTGAAGTGTAGAAAGGCCCCTGGAAATGACGGCATAGTAAATGAGCATATCTTGTTTGGAGGTCCGATCCTTATTCATTATCTACAATCTTTGTATAATTGCATGCTAAAGGAACAATATACACCATGTAGCTTTAAGGTTGGCCTAATAGTACCAATTCTGAAAGAGGGGAAGCGGCAACATTATGCCAAAAGTTATAGACCGGTTACTCTGTTGTCTGTCATTTACAAACTGTTTGAATCTATTGTAAAGACACGTCTTGAAAACAAAGTCTTATTTGATAATGTCTCATTTCCGAATATTCAACAAAATGCTTATCAAAAGCACATAGGAGCATTGACTGTATCTTTTAACTTACAAGAAACTATTTGGCACAATAGAGAACATGGCAATGACACGTTTGTTGCATGTATGGACGCAGCTTCCGCTTTTGACGGAGTCTGGCATAATGGACTATTTTATAAAATGCTAGAGTTTAACATAAGTGGCCCTTTATTAGTCTGGCTAATCAATGCATATAGGGACATGACAAGCAAGGTATTGGTAAATGGTGTGAAATCAGAACCACTTCCGGTTATGCAAGGTATCAGACAAGGGGGCGTGCTATCAAGTTGGTGCTATCTACTATATATCAATGATCTGTTGAATCAGCTAACTGATAGTCAACTCGTAACATGTGCAGATCGATACCATGGATACAAGTCATTTCGTACCCAAGACATTTCGTACCCACATCTTGGTCCTTTCGTACCCAAACCATTTCGTACCCAAGACATTTCGTACCCACTATCATGGTCATTTCGTACCCACGTACGTGGTCAATTCGTACCCATATATAAAAACCCATCAAATTCCATAATTCAATAATTTTGGTGAACATTTTCAACGAATAAACACTATCAAAGTTATTACAGTTGAAACTGTCATATGTGACTTTTTGCAGGAATTTATAAAAAAGGTCACATATGACAGGGGGTCTCTTAATACAGACCTAGGCTATAGTCAGACCAAAGCTGTACAAATTAAGAAATCTACATAAGGGAACAAGTAATATACCAATCCTGTCTGCTGCATGTGAATCTATTATTAAAAGCATCTATAAAACATAAATTATATCCTTACAAAATAAACTTAAAAAATGAGGAATTGATTAATAAAACATTTATTTTTAAACAGGTTGTATTTAAAACACAATTTAAATTTAAAAACCTAGCACATCAGTGCATGTAAAATAAATATGTAAAATACAATGTACAAATGTAATCTACATGTAAATACATGCAGTGTAGCTCCATTACTTCGCGGTCCGTTATTTCGCGAAAGCCAATATATCGTGGTCGCGGCTTGGACCCCATTTTTTCTTTATGTATACTAAAAGTCAATAAAAGCCGAGTAGCGATCATTTCTGTGTCTTTAATAATTATATCTTCCTTTAACAGATCGCTATAATTGCTATCAGTGTCAATTATCACCATCTGTGGACTGCGCGTGTGTCATCCCGCTGCGTTAATTGACAGGTGCACTAACAAACAAACAATATGCCAGCCGAGTTCGCATGCGAAGTTTCCCCTATTATTTAGCAATAATTAGCAAACTAACCTGATTGAATTATGACTATCAAAGTCGACTAATCCATATTAATAGCAGTGGAGAGATAACCACAGACATTAAAATCACAGTCATTCACATTTTGATACATCAATCAGACGCTTACAATCATAACTGCGATTCGTACCAGATAACAACGTACTCGAACAATGTCGGCCAAGAAATAAATTTAACCTGTGAACTGTCAATTTGTTTCATTGTTCTTTCAATTTCATATACCGCGGTACGTTGTTTCTTGACAATTCAACCGAGCAAATCGTTTGTATTGTTTTACACACTTGAAAGATCCGTACCATGTGTACTTTAAAAGTGTGCCGCTAATCCCGTCAAATCACGAGGTAATTTAGCACGCGACTAAGTGTGATATTCCCGTGTCGTTGTTCAATAGAAAGCAAAACAAAAATAATTTTAGAGTGAGATTTGTGAATTATAAATACACGTTTTATGTAGATTAGAAAAAAATTGATAAAAATCGTGTTTCGAAAAAGCAATTGTATTACATTTAGGCATACAATATTCTACATTCTTTGTCAGACAGCTTTGTAATGAATATGATTTGAAGACAACTGCACTATAGTTCACTCACATAAAACTGTTTTATACAATATCTGAGCTTGTTCTTCAGAGTTGAATTTTAATTCGTGGGTACGAAATGACCACGTTAAAAAAGTCAAAAAAAGATGTTTTTTTTTTCCTTTTTAAAATTGTTTTTGGTTTGAAACGGGACTTCTACTGCCTATTTTCACCAGTTAAATATTTGTTTACAAGACAGTCTATAAAAACCCGGTAAATGTTTGTGTGGGTAGATTAATTATATGGGTACGAAATGACCAAGGTAATGGGTACTAAATGTCTTGGGTACGAAATGACCATGAGTTCAATTTGGGTACGAAGTGACCAAGATGTGGGTACGAAATGTCTTGGGTACGAAATGACTTGGGTACGAAATGACCAGTTCCCGATACGATGTGGCTATCCTACTCTCGCAGATGACCTGACGTTGGTTGCAAATAACTTATTAAACTTAGGCTATATGGCTCAGATAGCAGTTAACTATGTAAATAAATGGAGGTTCTCCTACAATTATAACAAATGTGTTGCTGTCAAGTTTTCAGAGAAACCTAATTCGCCTTTGAAAGAGATTAAAGTAGGACCGATTTCCCTACATCAATCAAAAACTGTAAAACACGTTGGAATACATTTATCCTCTGATATGAAGTGTAGCACACACGTGCAGTCGCGCTGTGACAAAGGTCGTAAATCATTCTTTTCCATACTTGGTATTGACTCAAGTCGCAATTTTACAGAAACTAAAATCTTAGCTGACTTAATTCAGAAAATCACCATCCCGACTATTTTGTATGGTTGTGAACTTTGGTCAACCTTGCGTCAAGCAGACATACAGTTATTGGAAAAGACACATAAGCTTTTTGCCAAGTCCGTGCAGTTGTTGCCACAAAGAACCCGTACTGACATGGCTTTACCAATGTTAGGATGGCTTCCTATAGCGGCAGAAATAGACATAAGAAAGTTAGGTTTCTTACACAAATTGTGTACGATGCCATCACATATGTTAACGAAAAGACTATTTAGTTATAGACTCAATATTTTCACAGTCCGAAACGAAGAGAATCAATTTGGATTTATCCCAGACATATTTCTGATCTTGGATAAGTATAACTTGAGACATATTCCTACCAGATACATGCTAACATCAGAATTTCCTTCTAAACTACAATGGAAAACTATTGTTAAGAACAGAGTGTTACATGTCCACGGACAATTGCTTAATGAGAGACAGATAAGTGACAATTGCTTTAACAGATTTTTGTCATTGCATGCCGGGTCAGAAGTATGTTGTTTATGGAAGACGTCTTACCTTGACGCCCCCTTACAGTATAAGTTTGATGTAGCTAAATTATGGACGTATATTCAGTATCAGAGCAAAGTATGCTACTTATGTCAAACTAATTCTGAAGACATTTACAAACACATAGTCATGCAATGCACTGGTTTTGATCGTCAAAGAAGACATTTTCTGTCATCTGTTCACTTTGATCTGGATCTACTCACAGAAGAAGAAGTATATCGTGTAATGCTAGGGTCAAACTTGTACCTTCAAAGTGATCTTAAGAACGGTCCTCAGTATAGTCGTTTTTTACGAGACAGTTTTCATTATATAACTGTTGTCCTAAAAACATACAAAACTAATGAGTATGGAAATCGTATTAAGTGGTAATATAAAGTGTAAGGGACAACAGAAGCAGTCCTAAGCACATTAATGCACTTAATGCATACCAAATTACATTGATTTGTCTACATTTGCATTTGCTCGGTGAGGTCACTCCACGTGATCCTTACCGCTTACATTCAAAGTAAACGACATCATAATATTCTGATTCAGATTATCCTTATTTCTGTACATACATGCATGTTCTTGCCTTTTGTTCGTTTGTTTGTGTAATTGTTTAATTTACTTGTGAATTTGCTATTTCTCATTGCCTCTCAAGTCTTGTATTTCTTTTCGGTAAGGCTTCTGGAAAAGGCTATGATGCAGTTCTAAACTTGTCATGAGCAGTTGCTAAAACTATATTAAATAAGCAGTTTTGAAACGAGTTAGCGTCTTATTGTGGGACATCAGTAGAGCGTGGAGCACATGGTGGAGCTCTTAGTTTTACTTTTGCTCTTTATTTGGAAGCTATATGTCATTAAAATATACCACAAAGGGTAGCTGCTCATCACAGTTTAAATCACACTTCTTAAGTATTCAGTACAAATGAATATTGAAGATTTATATTGTTAATTAGTTTGCATTTTGCTTGTTGCCTTGCTTTTCGTTGCTGTAAGGCACAAGCATCAGCAAATTAATCGAACAGGTAATTCGTAACTTTGTGTGTGTTGTTGTTTTGTTGTTTTTTTGTGTGTGGATGTAGTTGGGTGGTGTTAGCATGCGTGCACTTGTGTGTGCCTGTATCGTAAATTGTACTGTAGATTGCATCGTGAATTGTATAGTATCTAGTCACTATCAATTGAACCTTTAGTTGTATGTTGAATGTACTTCTCTATGTGTTTAATTATGTATATTATGTAATCCTTAACAGGGAAATAAAGAGTATATATATAAGAACAGGGTAGAGCGAATGTTATGCCGCTTTATCAACTTGGACGGCCATTTTGCTGGGGGTCGGAAACTATCGGGTGGTATGAAGGAGCCTATTATGCAGCCACATATTTTGTCGGGATAGTTGTATTGAAGCCGTTGCTACACATTTTCCCTGAATATATCTCTGCATGTTTAGGTATTGTTTCAGCCATCGTCTATGATGTTATAACAGCACTGACGAAAACAACACTTGGCATTTTTATTGGTGAGTGTATTATTCTACTTTCTAGATCCATTTCCCCTACATCTCTGAGATTTATATTTAAACTTTTTCAAACCAAAGCACAACATATAGGAAGTGTGTACTACATGCTATGTTTGTGTTTGAAAAGTTTAAAAACATATCGCAAATGTATAAATAACATTCTTAGTATGACACTACAACTTAACATTTATTCATTTTCTCTGTTTAACCCGTTACAAAATCAATACGCATTTCACGCCTCTAATTTATTCCCCCACTGATTTAACTTCCGTTCCAATCATTATCTCTGGCATAGGATAGCAGGGCTCCAGATAAGGGTGGTTTTTCAAAAATTAAAATCATTATTTCTGAATTAAACCCTATGGTGTCACAACTCATTAGAATAGTCTCTTCGAGACGATTCTAATGAGTAGTTACACCATAGGATTTGGTGCTAAAAAGAGTGAGAAAATGTTGGATTTGTTGAAATAAAAACCTCTTATCTGGAGCCCTGGATAGGTACTACTTCTGGTGGAATATTCTTAAGAATTATAGCGCTTTAGTTTCTGTCAGTGTCTTTTACAAGAAAATGTACCAACCACAGTAAAATGACCAATCTAGTGGCCTACAATAGTGAATGAGTGTGTCCCATCATCCATTTCAACCTGTATTAAGTGGTTACCTGTCATCTAAACACGTAGTTGCTTTGGACAAGCTTAAAGCATTTTACCCCAAGAACTCGCGTCCATTGCAAACAGTTTGGAGACTGACCTAACACAGAGTACAGTAAAACTTCTCTATTACGGCCGCTAAATTTCATTAATTATAAGGTAATTACGACAGGTGTCTGCTTACAGCAAGGTGACAGTAAAAAAGAAATTTCCTTCAGGTGCTTTCTGTTATACTGTCACCCTGCTTTAAACTGTCACCTGTCTTATATACAATCAATTAGCATTCGTTTCAGCGGTCTTACTAGAGAGGTTCTATTGTAATTTACTTTTTTTTCCATTTATTTTGTGTTTAATGTTGTATTAAATATGATACCCTATTTACTGTTCCCCAAACCTTTAAATTTAGCCATAGCCCCTGGGTTCCTGATGAGTTTACCAAAGTCAATCACTAGAGGAATAGTATCAAACAGAGCTACGCATAAAAAGCAAGGTAAGACACGATATTATTTCACCTTTGTCAAAGAAGTCATTACAAGAAGATAACATAAGTTGTCTATTTTACAATTGACCGTTTAGCCAAAGAAAAAAGAACAACAGAAAGTGTTGCGAGAGGGTTATCAGAATGCATCCATATTTTGAATGAATAGCCGACAATTCGACTTTCAATACTAATCGGACGATTGTTTAAATGTTGGTTACAATATTTTCAACTGACGCTGTTTAATCTTTGTTTTCTTCTCTTTTGTCAATGCTATGCCCCATCCCCCCTTCATTTGATATGAAACAATCACAGGGATATCAGCTAGACCTTTCGCTGCCATGCCGTCATCAGTTTCAAACGATTGTTGTCCACAGTTATTTCTCAAGTTTAAATATATAGTTTGACTTAAGAAATATTAAAATAGGTGGTACACAACCGTTGTTCTCGGGATGAGGCAGTGAAGTGATCAATCCTATTATCATATGGCAACTTCACATTTAATACAGGTATCAATTTCTTGCTGAAAAAAATAAAGTCATCCATGATGACAACACATATATATTTAATATTTTCAACCATGTAAAACAATAGTTGTTTATTTCTTTTATAAATATTTGATTTAAATATTTTGTTAAAGTCTGAATAGAGGTTAGAATTGGACATTGGAGATGTTGTCGGGGGCTACCGATAACAAAATCAGTTCAGGTTCTTTGATGTCAATAATATGTCAATAGCAATGGTAATGTTAATGGCAATGCCAATGGTAACAATCTGAAATATAAAAGGTTAACAATAATAAGTATGTGCATATGTATATTATTTATGAACTTTCAGTTTATAGTCAGTTGTGGATGGAGAAGCTTATCATGAATACACATACGTAAACACAGTGTGAGGCACGTTACAATTACGGGTAAAAGACTACTTTACAATGATGCTGGTATGAATAAATGTTACAAAAAATGATGGTGACGATGATAATGATCATAATGATGTATGATATTACAATATGTATATTTACCTTGAATAATAAATATTCCAGAGTAAGAATTATAAAAGCCAAGCGGCAACCGTTTCTCGTGCGTTTTCATTATATAAATTCCGCCACGTGATGTTAGTAGTAACGTAACTCTGAGTGTAAGTAGTAAGGTTAATGGGTTAATTCCTTTGCGGATTATGAAAAGGACGAGTTAATAAAAGGAACATTTAATAAATGGATGTTCGGATAATAAATGGGACAAAAGACTAAAAACAACATATCCTGACATTTCATTTAATTGTATAATAATAACACCCTATAACAGAGACTCAAAGTGCTTATTAGAAACTAAAAACACTACTAAAAAGAAAAAATAAAGCGACTGTTTAATCTTAAAGAACATTTCCAAGAGTGGAATGTGTAGTTTTGGATATATGAAAGAATATATGATTTCTGTTATGTTACGCACATACTTTTCAAGGTGTTCATAATAATGAGGGTTTACTGTATCTATTTACCACTGCAGCAAGATTTATAGAAAGAACAATTTGTTTATGCATGTTACATGTATTTGTCCAAGGTGGCTGTGTTTTCTACTGCGAAAGGAAAGGCAACAAAAACAAATTGTAGAACCAATTGAAGATACCGCACATAACGAGAGCTCTACAGATTCCTATATGAGCGGAGAATCTACTGTGGGATGAGGTAAATAACGGAACAAGATTGAAGAACAGCACTAACATTTGTAAATAGTTTAGAAGTAGTTCCGAGGCAATTTTAGAAAAAGCATCCGTCTCTTCTTTTGATATTTTGAAAGGAAATATCATAATCTGTTATTGTGCAAGTGTACGCAAATTCTGGTATGTATAGCTATTGCGTTATTTTATTATTATGCAACAATAGCCTGTCGTGTCCGAAATTAACATTTTTGCAACATAATCACCGACAACAATATCACAGGATTTCATGTTAATTGATGTTTTAGGTTGTTGTTTTTGTATATCTTGAAGAAAAACAATGATCGATTCTATATCAATACACGGTCTACAATAGTTTGTTTTTATATGTAGCAGATTTTAAAAGTTGAAACATATTATTTCTGAAACCATTCATTTTCAGATATAACGTCATGGCAGTTACTAGTCAAAATGTGGAATACATTAGAAACGAAACCGGTGACTCCCAATTGTTTTCAGGTTTCTGTCAACAATGCAGTGAACTAACAAAATGCCAAATATAAGCACATTCTGGTTTTGGCAAAATATATAACTGTAGCGACCGCCTTTACAATGATTTATATTTCATCACACTTTAACGACAAAATAAAAGAAAACGCAATGCTAATAATATGAAAAAGGCACAGCCTATGAGCGAGCACAGCTGTGAGGTTTTTATTATTTTCTTTAGAGGGAAAGGTTTTTAATTGACATAGGTATGTGCCATATATTTTATTATTTGTTTTTACTTAAATCAGGCTGTAAGTAAAGCATAAAGTTCCTTTCGGGACATTATTTTTTCAACAACCAGCTGTATTTAACACAGTGGAAATCATTTACAAAGCTTGCGCTAACTCTTTCTCTTCCAAACTAAGCGTGTGACTTTAACCCCTTCACCGTTTCATTGTCGTCTACTTCAATATTGCTGTCTGCAATATCGATTCAAAGTTCAATTTAGGCAGTATAATTCAAAACGTTATTTCAAAACAACTGGCAAACAGTTTTGATCCTGATCAGACGCCGCGTTACGTGGCGTCTGACCAGGATCAAAATTGTTTTCAAATGCACTTTATGACGTAATTGAGAGTGAAAGGGTTGAATACCTAAATCAAGATTTAGTTTGAGCGGTGTAAAAAAAGAGATCTTACAAAATAATACATCCTTATACATGAGCTTAGAGTAATCTATTTTGAACGTCATTATCAGTTAATTATAGCAAACACCTCCTATTTAAATCACTAAAATAAGGCTAATTGACTGTTTGAAAGGCATATAGCATCTTAAAGCAAGATTAAAGTAAAACACAAATTAAAGGAACTTTCTGTTTAACTTTCATCAAGCTTGCTTGAAGCATTCATCTGTCTTAAACACGAAATAAATCTAACTTGGGTTTATTAGAGGGGTAATATTGTAGTCATCTATTTGTAAACATCAGATATCAGTTTGAAATATCACGTGTCAAATGAGTTCACGCGTACATTATCTGCATTTTAGGGTACATGACAGTTAAGACCCATATCTGAGTACCATGGCGTCTGACAAGTATCTAAATTGTTTTACACTCGTATTGGTGCGAGGTTTCTACAGTCAAAATGGTTTAAAACAAAACGTGAAAACTTAAAGGAGACGACAATTGATATGCAGAGATATGCTACATAATAGGGTCAACCCAAATTGCATACCTCACCTGGGGCCCGTTTCATAAAACTTCGTAAGATAAAAACGATCGTAAGTCAGATGATTAAAGTCTCAATTATTATTTATTTCTCCATCTAATCCTGTCTTGTGACATCATTTTGGAATCGTCTTGAAAAGACGATTCCAAAATGATGTCACAAGACAGGATTAGATGGAGAAATCAGAAATTAAACGTATTTTAAAGTTTTGACTTACGACAGTTTTTGTTGTACGAAGTTTTATGAAACGGTCCCCAGATAGATGTTGGTTATGAGGTCAACTGGTTGCAATGTTGCATTGAGTACTAACTGCAGTGGATAAGATATTATTTGTTTTACCAATAAATGCGCTTGTGTGCTTGCTAAAACACTTTTATGCACTTCAAACAGATTTGAGCTAGCTGAGATGCCGGGTAACATTTTCAAATAAAAACAACTGTGTAGGCGTAAAGCATTTTTTGCGTTTACTTAACTATACCTACAGCTTTGTGACATAATGGAAGTTAATAGTGAACACGAAAAACTTATTCCCAAAGATGTTGTTTCTCAAAACTGCTTCAACAGAAAAGTCAAATTTTTCGTAAGTTTAGGAGTTGTGTTGATTCTTTTTAGAGGAAGTGAAAAAATTGCTAGCAGTTGTGTGAAGCAATACGTTTATTATTGGAGTAAACAGTACCTGAATAAAACTGATGACGCCCAAAAAAGTGACAGCAGAGTTGAAAATGGAACTGGCGGATGTTCATCGGATAAAGGCTCAAAGTCAGCCGAGGACCAGGCACAGACATTGTCCGCACAATGGACCATGTATTATGACATTGTCAGCGCTGTGTTAATATTCGTTTCTGTTGTCGTTTACGGGACATTGTCAGACTATATAGGGAGAAAGAAAATTGGCTGTTTAAACCTGATTGGCTACGGTCTCAGGTGTGCAATATTTGCTGTGGTTATATATTTTGACCTGCATATCGGGTATTTGTTGATTGCATATATTGTGGACGGAATATGTGGCTCTTCTACGACTTTCAGTTTATACAGCTACACAAGTTCTGCTGATGTCACTACTGACATCCGCGAGCGGGTGTTCGGTATCGCTCTGGTAGAATCACTTAATGGCATTGGAGTAATATCAACGGAAGTTGTCACGGGCTATTTCATTCACACATACGGATATTTTTACCCTATGGTTGCAGCTGCAGGTGGGACGTTTTTGAGTTTTGTTTTAACAGTTATTCTGTTGGATGAGACAAAAGTATCGTTTGTTTCCGACACTAATCATACACAGACACACACCAAGGCAAACACTTCGCTTCCAACTTGTGGAACTTTACTAAGAAATTACCTTGGATTTTATATTGGAAAAGAGCAATCTGGCAAATTAATATTCTGGTTGTGTCTCGTTGTATTTTTCATGATAGAAAACCAAATACAGGGTAGAGCGAATGTTATGCCGCTCTTTCAACTTGGGCGGCCATTTTGCTGGGGTTCGGAAACCATCGGGTGGTATGAAGGAGCCTATTATGCAGCCACCTTTGTTTTCGGGATAATTATATTGAAGCCAATGCTGAATGTTTTCCCTGAAGATATATCTGCATGTTTAGGTATTGTTTCAGCAATAGTCTATGATGTTATAACAGCACTGACGAAAACAACTCTTGGCCTCTTCATTGGTGTGTATGATTTTCTATACTTTAATGACCTTAACCCTTTCACCTATGATTCAATTTCTGAGTTGAAGACGGATGGTTGCTTAACCCATTATCCCCTGAGACATTCAATGGACAATTCCAGTTTACAATAAAGTCTGGTCCATTTTGGACTATTTAGGGTTGTTTTTTATAATATATTAAAACATGACAAACAGTGAAGTCCCTGATTAGAGGGCTCCTGCAGGAGCCCTCTAATCAGGGACTTCACTGTTTGCATAAGACAAGTGTACTCTTCACAGGTACACGTTTGGTAGAGGACGCATATATGCGTCACTAGGGCTCAATGAGTTAAATTAGGCTATAATATTTCACTTTCAGTAGTTATTTCCATTGCCTGGTCCCAAGGTTATAAGGCGTTTGAGTTTAGTTTGAGTTCATTCTAAAGCATTTAAGCATTATTCTTTAAGCGAAAGCGAAAGAAAAGCTCAAATCTGACCAATGAAATGCTTGAGAACGACCTCAGACTCAACTCAAGTGCTTTAAAACATTGGAGCCTGATATAAAGTCAAGTAACTCGGTGTTTAATTAACCACCGAAAAGCTATTTTACATTTTTATCAGAAGTAATGTTTAACACGAACTGTTTTGAAAATGTCAAATTTTTAATTGCATAAATGTTGCTTTAATTTCGATTAAACGGTTTTTAACATGTGTCCATTTCTTTATTATTTAGCAATAGTGCCTGGGTTCCTGATGGTTTTACCAAAATCAATTATAAGAGGAATGGTTTCAAATAAAGCTACGTCCAATAAGCAAGGTAAGTCATATATATTGGCAAACCCGCTCCTATGTTAAAGCGACCACTACAATAAGTAAGCTAAGTCATTTATCGGCAAACCCGCCCCTATGTTCAAGCGACCACTACAATACGCAAGGTAAGTCATATATATTGGCAAACCCGCCCCTATGTTAACGTGACCACTACAATAAGCAAGGTAAGTCATAAATATTGGTAAACCAGCCCCTATGTTAAAGCGACCACTACAATAAGCAAGGTAAGTCATATATATCGGCAAATCCGCCCCTATGTTAAAGCGACCACTACAATAAGCAAGGTAAGTCATTCATTGGCAAACCCGCCCCTATGTTAAAGCAACCACTACAATAAGCAAGGTAAGTCATATATATTGTCAAACCCGCCCCTATGTTAAAGCAAAGAAAGTCATATATTGGCAAATCCGCCCCTATATAAAAGCGACCACTACAATAAGCAAAGTAAGTCATATATATCGGCAAATCCGCCCCTATGTTAAAGCGACCATTACAATAAGCAAGGTAAGTCATTTATTGGCAAACCCGCCCCTATGTTAAAGCGACCACTACAATAAGCAAGGTAAGTTACATATTGGCAAACCCGCCCCTATATTAAAGTGACCACTACAATTAGCAAGGTAAGTCATAAATATTGGCAAACAAGCCCCTATGTTAAAGCGACCACTACAATAAACAAGTTAAGTCACACATCGGCAAATCTGCCCCTATGTTAAAGCGACCACTACAAAAAGCAAGGTAAGTCATATATATCGGCAAATCCGCCCTATGTGAAAGCGACCACTACAATAAGCAAGGTAAGTCATATATATTTGCAAACCCGCCCCTATGTTAAAGCGACCACTACAATAAGCAAGGTAATTCATATATTGGCAAACACGCCCCTATGTTAAAGCGACCACTACAATAAGCAAGGTAAGTCATATATTGGCAAACCCGCACCTATGTTAAAGCGACCACTACAATAAGCAAGGTAATTTATATATCGGCAAATCCGCCGCTATGTTAAAGCGACCACTACAATAAGCAAGGTAAGTCATATATATAGGCAAACCCGCCCCCACTACAATAAGCAAGGTAATTCACATATATTGGTAAACCCGTCCCTTTGTTAAAGCGACCATTAAAATAAGTTGCATTAATTGTCTTTTATACAATTGTAAGCTTAGTGCAGAACAAAATAACAAGAGAAAGATTTACGTGATTGATTACAAGAATGTACGTGTATTAGTCACTTGGCTGATAGAATGGCCTTACGAGTTTGTAAACGGGTTTGGATACTGATCGCAAGACGACAGTATAGCCTCTCTATCACAACCACACACACAAGGCTAATTGATGGTATAAAAGGTAGGTAACCGTTTAAAGACAAAGTGCCACAATAAAAAATGTTGAAATACCTTGATTAATATATATTTTCTGGTTTGAAATGCGTTATAACCACAGAAATGAATTTTGATAAGTTCTTGTTGGTAGATTATGTAAAATATAGTCCTTTCCGCACAGGCAATATTTCATGATTTGAACACTGCCCCGAGTGCATATCTCGAGAAAACATGTTTTTGTTTTACATGTATCAGCAGCACTGTAAACACTTGAAATAACTAAAACTTTATTAAATGCTGTTGTATAGGCCAACAGAGACCTAGTATGGCTAGTGGGGGAAGACTTTGTTTTTGCATAAAATTTATGGGGTAGGGTTAGAAGTTTGACCATATTTCATAAATAAGCATGATGACACCTAGGTTTCTTTACATTTTCTGATGGGTATTGGAGTAATAATAACTTTCGGCAAGTTAAGAAAAAATATAATAGGTGATTATACAAATTTAGTAATTTTTATGACATTCTTATTTCGAAAATGGAAAAGGTTCTTATAAACGAGTGTGTCAGTGTAAATTTAGCTTCACAGTTATTCTTTTATTTGTTTCATTTTACCAGTAGAATCGTTTTGATATACTTTATTTATATCAATTTTATAAAATAACACATTAAAACACCAAATTAGCAAAGAAGGAAACATGAAGGTAATCAGCTGTAGTTTTGAAATGTATTTCTCAGCAGTGTTAAAAATAATCAAGGGTCATATTTGTAAAAGCCTTTATTGGAAAGTTTAGGTCGATAACCCAATACTTTTTTTTAATTTTCGTTTTGAAAATAGTTAAGTATATATGTCAACCTAGTATAAAGACACTCTAATGGACATTTCATTTGGGCACGTATGTTTTAAAGCAATGTGACATCAACACAGAACGCTCCTAAAGGAGCTTTCTGATTTACTGTAACATTGCTTTAAGCAGTCACCTGTCTTAAACACCTTGTAATTAATCACAGTTTAGTGGTCGGAATTGAGAAGTTTTACTGTATTTTCAATGTCGAACATTATCGTCTGCTTCATAGTTACCGTCTGCAATTATTTCTAAAGTTTGATTTTCAAGCCAGTTGAGACCAAAAATCTTGACACGAGGATCAACACTTCGGATTATGACTAGGGGCTGCGTTGAGCAATGTCTGGTCTGAATCAAAACTGTTTGCTAATTCAACCCCCATTGATTTGTCCATCATATTAAGTATTACTCAGTTTGAGAGTGGTGATTTCATATGATGTGTATATGGCAACTTTACATTTAATATCTATTTCCTACTGAAATAATTAAAGTTTCATAATGAAATCACATAATTTACAGCTTTTTGTATTTCTTAAGTTTTTATATTTAAGATATATTTGATTTTAAATATTTGTAACATGTCTTAATTAGGTAGATCTACTAGATATGGGTATTCAAGTCCGAATAAAAAGCGCTTACGCAAAACAGAAAGTATCACAAAAGTAATTGTTTATCTTAAATAACAACACCATAGAGTGATTAAGTTTGACATATATGAAAGCATGGGTGGTTAATGTAATGTTACAAACATTCTTGTAGTAGTTAGTTGTGTTATTATTTCCATTTAAGGTGCAATATTTGCGGGTCTTCAGTCGTCAGAGCTGGTTTGTAAGCTGTTAAATGGTCCCCTGACTCTCAGTGTCTATTCGCACACGCTCGACACATTGAAAGGTGCTGTTTTCCTGATGTTCGTTGGCTTCAATATTATCAGTCTTGCTCTAATGGTGTAAGTATTGTATATGTACTGCAAATGAGCCGTGCAATGAGAAAACCTATCTTATTGCATTGCAAACAGTGGGCTCAATTTTAGGTTTGATCTACACTGTTTGACACCCGCATGCGTCTAAGGTATTTTATGTAGCTGTATTACAGACCAAATTCAGATACAGAGCGTGGGATCACTGTGTGGTTTGGTTAGTACATGTATAATGTTGCAATGCAATAAGGCTGGTTTTGTCATGACACGGCTCAAATGTATTCATTTTCCTCCGAACTGTTTGCAGGCCATGTAATTGTCGTTGACAATTTATGTCGTATGTAACAAAAATAAATATATAAATATATATTTAACCTTTTCAGTCTCATTGATGTCATAAAACGCATTTGTTTAAATGTTTTACCCTGATCAGACGCCACCTTACGCGGGGTCTGATTACGATCAAAACTGTTCGCCACTTGTTTTGAAACGACGTCAGTTATACTGCGTTAAATCTTATTTTTGAACGATCTTGCAGACAACAATATTGAAGCAGACGACAATATGGTAATATGGCGGTATATAGGTAAAACGGCTCACACAAAATGTGATATCATGAAACCCATTACCCCATATTCTGTTTTTAATATTGAAGACAGGTGACCACTTAAAGCAGGTTTAAAGTACATCAGACTGAAACTTAAGGTGCATTCTGCTTTACTTTAAGTTCTGAATAAGGGGAGATCCTTTGAAAGCACAGAAAACAAAGCAAATACTGAAAATTGCAGACTCGGTTTAATTGAGTCTCTTCATGAGCAATACTGAAATATGCAACAGTGCTCACGCCCTCTAGCACCAGCTTATACGGAATTCAACTTTCAGCTACAGCATTTTCAGATCTTGATAAAACTTGGTCAAAATGATTGCCTTATCACCATCCAGGTTTTAAATGAATGTTATATCTGGTCAAAATCTAGGTCACACGATCAAATCATAGAAAACCCTTGTTAACACTCTACAGGTTACAAATCTCATTGAATCTTAATTACTTTTTGGTCAAAATATTTACCTTATTCATATCTAGGTTCAGTTTGAATGATTATGTTGGGTTCACAATTAGTCCACTATGCCTAATCAAAGAACACCATGTTAACACGCTACATGCTTCAATTTGCATTAGATCCTAATGAAACTTAGTCAAAATATTTGCATTATTAAAATCTAGACACGTTAGAATGTGGGTTATGCTAAATCAATGACAATGTCAAATAATAGACAAAATTAGCTCACAGGGCCAAGTCCAAGAAATATCTGATCAAGATGGCTGTGTGTTCTACTCAAACAAACGTATAGTAAAAGGAACCTGATATAACGTTTGTATATCGATAGAAGTATGACCGTTCCGAGGACTTCGTTATAAGTAACCTTAACTATTAAAATATTAGTTTCTAATTAAGCAGATGGTAGCCTAAACCAGGCTGAAAGTGAAGAAGAAAGGGCCTCAAGCGCATTCTTCTTCACTTGTAACCTGCTGTAAGTAATCACCTGTTTTCAAAATTAGAAACAGGCTATGGGGTAAAGGGTTAAATTGAAAGAACTCCAATCCCTCAATTTGAACAGGAGGACAATAGGTAGGTTCTATTTAACCATTTTACTCTCAATCGCGCTTTAAAACGCGTTAGCTGATCAGGATCCAAACTGTTTGACACACGTATCGAAATTCCTTAAGTCATACTGACTCATTTTTTAACTTAGAAACGATATTGCAAACAACGAACTAGAAGCAGACGACAATGAAACGGTGAAGGGGTAAAAACCTCCCGAATAATTTGATCATGAAAGGGTTTTGGGAGTATAACTTATCAAGGTTCGACTTATTCACCCCGTGCCCCAATATGCATTAAGAAGAAAGCCATGATTGGTTTATTCATTGTTACATATATCTGTTTAAGGTGGCTGTGTGTTCTACTACGAAAGGAAAAACAACAAAAACAGACGACGATAATTGTAGACTCCAATGACGATACCGCAGACACTGAGAGCTCTTGACAACTGCAGAACAATATATGGACAGAGAATCTGATGTGGGATAAAGCTATGTAATTGAGGGACTCTTTGCTTTAGTGACGAGTAAACTCTTCATTTACATACAGTGTATCTGTTTAGTTTCAACATATTTTATTTCCATATAGTAATGAGGTCGGGCCGCAAGTTCTCACCACGTTGAATTCGACCCTCCCTCTACAGTGTGTATAAACAATGGAACAATGGCAAACGAAATATGAACCATATTCGGGATTCGGGAGGTACTGTGCGCGCAAAAAGGATAGGTGTCACATAAGTCAAAATTGGCTGGCCCTTTCAATAGGGGTGACACTATAATAAACGAAGCCTTTACCTTTACCTTTATATAGACAAAACAAGAACTATCAACACATGGTATTAACACACTAGCCCCTAGTATCAACAGTTTAGTCTTTTTCAAACAGTATACTTATAAAGAGTACTTATATCTGCAGTGAAGACCCTGATCAGAGAGATTTTGTAGGAGCCACTCCGCTCTGTTCGTTGTGTTGCAATTTATTGTAGAAGACATCGTTTAACAGTCATAAAGGACTATACCTAATAGTCGTAGGAAGCAGACATTTAACCCCTTCACTGCCGTGACGTCATACACTTTAAACAATTGTCGTCTGCTTTTATTTCTTAAATTTCCCTTTTTGCTATTTTGACTGAATAAATATTGAAATGAGTGTCAAACAGTTTGGACCCTGATCAGACGTCCCATCACGCGATATTTGTTCAGAATCCAAATTGTTTGGTACATGTATATACTTGATCAATAGATATTCAGATAAAACGTTTGCAAGTAGTCACTGTACTCAGCGTGAGGCAGTAAAGAAGATAAAGCTATGCTATTTGCATGCATATATCAAATATGTATGACAGTGACTCGCATGCAACAGTGCATTTATATGCACATACGCAGGTCCAGAGGGACAATGGGTCTGGAGTCTGGACCCTCCTGGAAATTCCTAAACAAGAGGAAAACACTGAAGAGGTGCTAATTGTCGTAGGAATTGTTCGAGTGGACCTGCACCCCATGGATCCGCGCATAATGCCAATGTTATTAGAGAGTGTTATTCAAATGCAATTTTTGAAATAAACTAATTCGATTATCCCTGTTTCTTCTTTTAATAATTTGAAAGGGAATATCATGATATGTTATCTAGCAGTTCTTATGAATATGTGCATTTATGTTTAAATTGGTGGTGACTTATAGGCCCACTGGGCCGGGTGCAAATTGTTTGTATTTAAACAATATTTTGTTAAAAACATTTTGTTCTATGCACATGTCACAATAATAAAATATTTACTTACTTACTTATAGTTAGAAAATTAAGAACTACAGTAAAACTTCTCTAAAGCGACCACTTAATTGTGGTAATTATTAGGGTGTTTACGATAGGTGACCGTTTAAAGCAATGTGACAGTGAAACAGAAAGCTCCTTTAGGAGCTTTCTGTCTCACTGTCACCTTGCTTTAAACTGTCACCTGTCTATTATACAATCAATTAGCCTTGGTTTTAGTGGTCGTAATAGCGAGGTTTTACTGTAATTGGAGACGGCAAGCCTGTTGCGTCTGAATATCGCTCTATTTACAACATCACTCTCGACAACAGCACAACATGATTTCATGTAGATAGAGGATTTAGGATGTTTATGGTTTGAAGAAAACAATGATATATAGACGAGTTGTTTATAGATTTGTTGTTATGATTATGTAGCAGATTTAAAAGTTTAAAAATATCATACTGAAACCATTCATTTTGAAATAACACATAAAGAGACTTTACACTGTCTGAAGTACATATATACACATATTTTCTCCATTCGAAGAAAAGAAAAACAAATTGACCCCGTTAATGCATTCCCTAACGGCATTTTGAGCAAGAGTAGAGTCTTCTATCTAAACCTAAGTTATCAAATCATAATGCATTGCGGTAAATAGAATCAAACGCCGTCTTTAGGTCGACGAATGGACACGATATTCTTAAGCTTTTAGTAAATAAATGCTCAATCAAATTGTGTTAAATATCACTGTACTACAATCTTTTCTGAAACAAAATTGAACGTCTGATGAAAGATTGGGATCGCTGAACAATTTTTCATCAGACCGTGCAGTGAGTATTTCCGTGAAAAGCTTTCTGAGATTTCTCGGTAGAGTTGTTAGGTTTATTCTTCTCATCCTTTTGTGTATAATGTATAATTAACCTTGTGCCCATATTTCTGGAAAAATAATCAGAATTAAAAACTTTATAAAGGATATCAGTTATATGACCGCCTACGATATCTGTTGACTCTATGAAGAAGTATTTATTTAGAAGATTATCACTTGAAAATGGATACGTTTTCCTCTTTAAGTCATTTAATAGCGGCAATTCCCTCATCTTGTGAAATGGCAATATTAAGTTTATCAAACGTTGGGTCGTTTATGTTAAAATCGCCGTGGCTACTAAATTTTCTAATGTTTCAATATTCATGATCCTGTTTTTACAGAATATCTCAGAAAAAGTGTCTGTAATCCCTTTTCTGAAATATCACACCTCGATTGTTTATTATTCTGTTTCCAAAAAACACGGGGTTTACGCTCTCTAAGTTCGCTGAGCTCCGCCCCATGTTTATTATTGTATTCACTCTTCTATGCAAACAGTTTACTTAAATAGCTGGTGTTTGTTAGATAGTAATATTCTGCTTGTCGCATATTTGAAACCATTAAATTGATGCACTACGTTTTTATAAGCTTTGTTTAGTTCGATATATTCTCTATCAAACCATGAAGAATCAGTTTTATGTTATGGAACATTAAATATATTAAATTCACGCTTAAACAATGGTTCTGCTGTATCACAAATCATCGGCGGTAGTGGTCTAATGGTACAGTGGAGAATGTGTTATTTTTTCCCAATAAACGCGTTTACGCTAAAACTATTATTTACAGTGCAAACTGTTTGGAGCCAGATCAGACGCCGGATAACCCGGCGTCTGGTCAGGCACCAAACTGTTTGCCACCAAGATAAACATGAAATATCAGAATTGTCCAAAAGTTGTTCTTTTCTACGTTTTAGCGCTTTGCGTTTGCGTACGTTTGCGTTTAAACGGGAAAGAATAACAGATTCTCCACTGTGACACATTGGACTGCGGTAGCAAAACAATGCACATAGTTTTCAGAGCTCCGAAAGAAACCGCCATATATGATTGCAACCGGAAGTAGATCAGACGAATTCACGTGTCATGTTAGAATTACGGATAAACAAAAATTATTTTCATAAGTTGGAGAAATCTATACGTTCAACCAAGGGAATTAACTCTTGTAAAGACCTGATATGAATTTGAGGCATCCCCTAAGGTTATTATGAGGTCCTCTCGTAACATCGGTTGACCAATGGGATGTCTAGAATCTAGTAGGAGGTAAGATAAGTACATTTATGGACCATCAGGGCTATTATAAGTTGCTCTTAAAAATCCTAAGAGTTCCAAATTTGCAAAAGCGGTTTTTGGAATCGTACCTTTAATCTTTTCGCTGCCAGGCTCTATAACACTAACAAAGATTATGACGTCATCCTCCAACGGTCAATTTCACAGTCTGAAGAAGGCACTCCAACGGAGTGCCGAAACTGTCATGTAAGTAAAAACTTATTTGGATATGCGAGTAGAAAATAATTTTAGAAGTTAACATAAGCTATCCTGATGAATTTCTTTCGTGAACACTAACATGGTTATGCACATGCTAATTTAGATCAAGATCAGACGCCGCGTTACGCGGTGTCTGATCTGCATTAACTGTTTTACACCCATAACAATGTTTCCTGGGTAAAAAATGCATGACCTTCCAAATTCTAAAAGAAAGAGCATAAATTCGAAGATTTCTGAAAAATTCCGTAGGTCAGGAGAAATCTAAAAAAGTCCGGAGAAATGGCTGCCCTGGAGCATCATCAGGCGCCAGGCTAATCATTGTCAGGTCTGGTTCTCCAAGCTTGGTTGCAGTCGACATCCGATTTTGCAAACGTCCCCAGTAACTTTCTTACCCTTTCGATGCCCAATTAACCCCTTCACTGCCTTACCCCGAGCACAACCGTTTTTTTTGCAAACAGTTTGGATCCTGATCAGACGCGGCGTCTGATCAGGATTCAAACTGTTTGACACTCATTTCAATATTTATTCAGTCAAAATAACAAAAAATAAAATTTAAGAAATAAAAGCAGACGACAATAGTTTAAAATTGATGACGTCACGGCAGTGAAGGGGTTAATCATGTTCTTGTTTACAGCTACATCGCCACATTGTCGTCTGCTTTAATACATGTAATAATGTCCGCAATGTCGCTGTAAAGTTAGAGTTAAGGCAGTATGACTGACCGTATTTCGAAACCAATGTCATAAAGTTTGGATTCTTATCTGGGGCCCGTTTCATAAAACTTCTTACGACAAATGTTGTCGTAAGTCAAAACTTTAAAACACATTTTTATCTGTGATTTCTCTATCTAATCCTGTCTTGTGACATCTTTTTGGAATCATCTTTTCAAGACGATTCCAAAAAGATGTCACAAGACAGGATTAGATGGAGAAATAAATAATAATTGATACTTTTATAATCTGACTTACGACAACATTTGTCGTAAGAACTTTTATGAAACGGGTCCCAGATACCGCGTAAGGCGATATCTGATACAGTGGAGAATCTGTTATTCTTTCCCGTTTAAACGCAAACGTACGCAAACGCAAAGCAATAAAACGTAGAAAAAAACAACTTTTAGACAATTCTGATATTTCATATTTATCTTGGTGGCAAACAGTTTGGAGCCTGATCAGACGCCGGGTTACCCGGCGTCTGATCTGGCTCCAAACTGTTTGTATTGTAAAAAATAGTTTTAGCGTAAACGCGTTTATTGGGAAAGAATAACAGATTCTCCACTGTACGTATCCAACCCGTTTGCAATGTCGACTACATGCGACCTCGGCGATGAAATTGTAAATGCGGATCAAAAAGTTTATAAATGTGAATAAAAATAAACAAACACTCTTAAGATTATCTTGACTTGTTCTACACTGTTTGCAAAGCCCAACTAACCGTGTTTGGCAGAAAAATCCATCTCTTGAGGGTTCGTATATACAGCGTTCCCTCTCTACAACGACACCAAATGGGAGACACAGATTGTGTGTGTTGTTCGGAGGGAGTCGTTATAAGGAGGGATAATTTAAACTTCGCTTACATTTGCAAACAGCTTGAATCCAGACCAGACGCGGCGTCTGATCTGGACTAAAGCTGTTTGTCAATCGTCATTATATTTTTTCTATCAAAATATCCACTTATATGTACCTTGAAAAACAAGCAGACGGCAATTTTAAGCAGACGATATGCAGGACTAAAATCGTTAGATATAATTGTCTTGTATAGGAAATTGTGGAATGAATCGTTGTAAGGAGGGAGTCGTTGATTTGAGGGCCATTTAAGGGAGGGGACACTGTAATTGCATGACTCTGCTCAGCGTATTAATAAATCGGACCAATTGTCTCCATTTCATACGTGGCCGCTTACTGCTTTACTATTGCCGTCAATTTGTTGACAGTTGCTTCCATTTGTATCATTTTCCATCTTCATTTTTGTCATACATGTATTAACACAATTTCTAAACTTAAACGGACATTGATCAACAGTGTAGATCCTGATGAGACGCCGTTTTAACGCGGCGTCACATCAGGATCTACACTGTTTGATATCTAATATGAATTGTTTAATTGTATGGGCAATCACCATATGAAGCGTGTTTAGATCATCCTTGTATGTATATAATATACTCTCCCAGAAAGCACACTGGGAGAGTTTGTTTGGATAACAGCTTAAAGCAAGCTGAAAGTAAAACAGAATGTGCCTTAAGGCACATTCTACTTTACTTTCAACCTGCTTTAAAAGGTCGTCTTTCTTCAAAAATACAAACAGGCTATGTGGTAAAGGGTTAATGGGTTACATTTGCTCATTTTATAAAATAATAACACGGAAGCATTTTCATATCTGGCACTTTATTTTAACATGTATCCAACCTGAGACTATAGATCTAGATCAAAACATCATGCTAAAATTAATGTCAACATGCTAAGGTTTTACAGTGGAGAATCTGTTAGTCTTTCCCGTTTAAACGCAAACGTACGCAAACACAAAACACTAAAACGTAGAAAAGTACAACTTTTGGACAGTTCTGATAATTCATGTTTATCTTGGTGGCAAACAGATAGGAGCCTGATCAGACGCCGGGTTACCCGGCGTCTGATCTGGCTCCAAACTGTTTGCACTGCAAATAATAGTTTTAGCGAAACGCGTTTATTGGGAAAGAATAACGTTTTCTTCACTGTAATATACACTATACTGGAAACAATATTCTTTCCCATATAGACAAATCGAAATACAAACGTTGAAATTAATGGGTATTTTAAAATACGTTATAATTTTATTTAGTTTTTCTGGCAAACTGTTTGGACCCCTAATTAGACACCGAGTTACTTGAAGTCTGATCTAGGTTCAAACAGTTTGTAATCATCTCAAGTGGGATTGTTTTCTCGGGGAACTCATTCTTTTGTTTTGAAAGAATAGGGTTTTTATCGGATAGAATGTACATTGTCCTTTCAGTATTTTCTTTCTCAAGGGGATTAACAGAATATACTAAAACACATTGCTCCCGCTCGTTTCATTCGTTTATCACTCTGAAACAAAACAAAAATGTGGTATTCAAATATTGTCAACATTCGTACAAAGCATGGTTCGGAACTTTTTTAATCATCACAAGTGTGATTTCTTTCTCGAGGAACAAATTCGTTTATTTGGAAAGAATAGGGTTTTTATCTGATAGAATGTACATTGTCCTTTGAGTTTGTTCCTTCACAGAATAAACTCCGACATAATTCATTACACGTTTAATGTTTCATTCTTTTGTCACTCTGAAACAAAACAAAAATGTGGTATTCAAACATTGCCAACGATCGTACAAAGCATGGTTCGGAACGGACCGACAACGGTTGATGAGAGAACCTATATTGGCCGAAATATGTCCGATCTCATTAGAGGTCTTCAATCTTTAGCGAGTCAAAATAGCGATGTACAGTGAAACCCCTCTAAACCGGAACCTCTCAATAACGGAATTCTCTCTAAACCGGACAAAAACTTTGGTCCCGTTTCCAACACTTCTTTATTCTAACCCATTACGCCATAAATATGCATTTTTACACCTTTGATTTTATTCCTACACTGAAGAAAATACATTCGTGAATATGTATCATCAGAAACATTTTCTATACTCTAGCAGATGATAGCTTAAAGCAAGTTGAAAGTAAAGCAGAATGCGCCTTAAGGCTTATTCTGCTTTACTTTCAACCTGCTTTAAGTGAACAGAAATTTTCCATACTAGAAACAAGCTATGGGTTAAAACCCCTCTAAACGGGAAACCCCTATAAACCGGACGTTGTCCCAAAACTTGTCCGGTTTAGAGGGGTTTCACTGTATATAATTACTTCAGAATTGTCAATATTTTAGCGGTCCGTCTAAAAACTCCTAACGTCTCCAAACCTCCCTAAACCACTTTTAAAAACAAAAGTCCATATTCTAGCAGATGGTAGCTTAAAGCAGGCTGAAAGTAAGGCGTATTCTACCTGTCTTCAAAATCAGAGATAGGCTACATGTATTCGGAAATGGGTTAATATTTAGTAGTAACTGTCTACATGGATGGCTATCTTAAGTTTAGTACGGGTTGCTTCCCTGAAATATAAGACATCGTTGATTTAAATTTAATTTAACTTTATTTTTACTGTTTAGCCTTAATTCGCCATGTTGAAGCCTAATGTGATTAGACATTAAGAAATTTAAGTAATTTGGATTGTTTTGTAAAGATCATCGCGGCAGTTTGTATCTATCTATCTATCTATCTTAAATGACTGTTCATATTTATTTGCTATTAAATGAGTCTTTTTGAAAGATAACAAAGAGCTTTAGCGAGTTTTTTTATCGTTTCAAAAAGACAAATTTAATCAATCAAATAAATATGAACACGAATATAAGATCCTATTTATATCATATCCAAAATACACTCATATTTACAGCCAATTTCTCAGGAGTAAGGTAGGTTGTAGTAAGGTGTTCCTTATATAGACACAATCGATGGAAGACGAAATTAGGTTTTCCAAGTGCCTGGAAAAAAATAGTTCCAAATTTCTCAATGTTTTATTGACTTATTGTCACTATATAAGCCGTTATTTGAATTAGATTTAGAACATTTATGAAAATTAAGTAAACTGTGAAAGGTGATTAAAAAATCACATCCAAAAACATTTTGAAATACAGTTTGACACCTCACATCGTGACGTCACAAATAGTGTCCAGTTAAGGAAAACCAGTCGTGACGTCATTGTACACGAGGCTGTGTTTGCTCAACATTTGAACGAAGACAAACACAGTTTGTCTAGTGTCTACTCGTCACTGTCACTGTCGGTTTGGTTTTAAAACCCGTCTAAGTTTTGGAACATTCGGCCATTCATCAATATGGAAATTTCCACAGTGAATTGGAGCGCCGAAAAGGTTGTGTTGAAACTGCCAGAGACATGTATGGTTGATGACCTACAGCAGAGGGTCATAAGTCTTTCCCCAAAACATGGCGCCGATATCGGTACCGCATATGGCCGCGTTAATAGAAAAACTTTAATAGCGCCGCGATTTAGTTACTAGAAAGATTGGTCGTATTCGAATCAGGGCAACTATCGCGTTAGTTGGAATATTTGTCAACAAGTTCTATTCGAATCACGACTTGATGTTTTCCGTTGACAAAATGTTGTCAAACCCTAAAATCGAGCGTTGATTTAGTCACGTGACCACGTTTATACCACGTGATTAGTGTCTCTAGATAAAACAAACATAAATACCCTCTCAATTAATCGTTTGGATCCAGATCACATGGCATAATGTGCGTGTATAAAAATTGGGAGCATACGACTGTTTTAACGGGTGTTTGATTAATTTCCATTCGTCCGGAAGTACAAAGTTTTCGTTGACTACAATTTCTATTCGAGTCGGGCCAAAATCGTTGACATCAGTAAATCTTCGCGCGTTTGCTCCGCCCACCTTTCGTTGACCACAAACTCGATGATTCGAATACGACCATTGAAATTTTAACACCGTGAATTTTATGATTACACCGATATCTTCATCATTTTTTGTAAGCAAATAATATTGATTGTTTCGATCGTCTGCTTCGTTACATATCAAGTGTGAAACGCAAGGAATTGACAAAAACACTATCCGTCATTTAAATAACGACTCCCAAGGTGCTTACAAAGCTTAACGATCGGTAAACTACGATAGATCTACAATTTAAAATTTTATAAAGAGATTTCGAGAGTGAGGGAACTTCGAAAACAAGATCCGAAGTGGGAGGGTAGGGGAGACCACGGAAAACCATGCCGACCCAACCCTGTATTGTAAAGCATCTGTTGTGTTCACGGGCTGTTTAACATATGATGGAGTTGGAACACTGACACCAGTTGATGGTAATATTAATTCCGAGAAATATATTGAATGTCTAGACACACATTTGTGGCCATTTATTGCTAAAAAGCTCTCAAATAAGCCCTATAGTGTCCATGATTATACTATGCTACTCAGCATAAATCAAGACTCGCCATCGAATGGTAAAGGAACGATAATATGCCGACAATGGTTCGACCAGCCTAAAGCACAGATTTAAATATAATAAAACAAATGTGTGGAAATATTTGAAAACTAACTTGTGCAAGCGCGCAGTGAATATCAAAATTAAGGATGAGCTTAGCAGACATGTTCTTGGCATTAAGGATCGTTACAGTCAGGCCTATGTACAATCACTTTATGAGAGTATTTCAAGAAGAATTTGGTATATTCTGAAAAAAACGGGTCTATTTCAAAATACTGAAAGTTTCAGGTAAGTTGGAGTTGCTGTTTTGAGTTGGTTGATGTTTAAAGTTTGCATGTGCTTAGAGTAGAGAACAAAGCGGCAGCCATTTTGGGGAAAGATTTATGAGCCTCGGCTGTAGATTCTGTACATTCAACTTTGAATTGTAGAGTGAATGGAGAGTCTCGTGTTGGGATTGAGACTTGCTTACGTTTCAGTGTTGATTTCTACAGGATTTCTTTTAAACCAAAAATCATGCGGTCAATATACGGATGCTAGTGCAGTTTTTGGGGTTAGTTCTGGTGGTAATATAGAAAGGATGGTTAGGACCAGAGTAGCCGGTATGTTTTTTTCTGCATAGATCTAAATGGTTTAAAAACTATTGAAGCTAATGATATTAATCGGACAGCGATAAGGATTTGTATGATATGATGAAAGTTTAGGCGAAACAGCTCGAACATTACGTCCCTTGGGGGCTTCGTCTGACGTACTGGTTTTGGTTTGCCTGCCTGTAAACTGCAGAGCTCGTTGTCAATTGTACCACAGGATCCGTAGAGTATAAAATGTACTGAAACTTCTGAATACCGTTGATTTTATTGTTCCTAGTCCCCTTCCGTCTATTGACACTCGATCGTTGCCAGCTAGGTCAAAGTCCGCCATTTTTTTTGACAGAGCATACGATTATTATTCGGTTGTTCAGGGTAAATAAGATGTGTGTGTGTTACCAAAATAAATGATAATATTATTCACGCGCTGAGCCGCGGGATATGAGATAAACACTGTTATGCAGAAATATAAAATAAAAATAGGATGTCCCTTAACTGGATCTTTTCTTTATAGCTTTATATCTGGAAAAACGTGCTTATGATAATCAAAACTCAGAAACCTTAAATGTTAGGTTAATCATATATGTTTAACCAACAGAAAAACATAGGAGCAAGTAGCAACACAGAACATGGAAACAACATACAATTCGTAAATAAAGGGAACACATTGAATAGTTCTTTCTCAAAGTTTTTTCTGTTACAGTTCTTACATTCAGATTTTGATTATATTTTTCACAAACATTATTGAAGCATTAATTTTACGGAACTCACTTATCAAAATTATAGGTACCCGAACTATTACTTCTGACAAATACAAATAAGTTCTGAATAAGCGGAGATCCTTTGAAAGCACAGAAAACAAAGCAAATGCTTAAAATTGCAGACTCGGTTTAATTTAAATGTCTGCATAAAGAGTAACACATAAAGTAAAGTAAAGTAAAGTACCAGTTAAAGTTTACTTTCAGTCCGAATGCCAATCCATAAACATATAGGGCTATCTACAAATGATTTTTATAACCAATTTTAAATTATTGAACTTGTCCAAATCCAAATTTGATATTCAACAATATATCACTATTTAAGCATTATTAGTATATATCACTAATCGTGGTCGCCAAATTCTGGTACATGTAGGACCGCACAATTTAGCTTATTGAGGTAGAAAAAATCTAAATTTTAAAGATAAACTATATGATAAAGAATAAGTCAAAGGGAGACAGTCCATAAAATATATTGCATGAGTCACATCCCTTTGACCGTAAAAACTGAAACAGGCGCGATAGTCCTTAAGTGACTTTGTTTTGGTTTAGAGTGGTTTAGGGAGATTTGGAGAGAAATGGGGTCTTTAAACGGACCAATATTTGCACATGGTTTACGAAATCATATCAATTTTTATTGATTTAAGTAATAGCAACAAAACAACTACAGTCAAACTCCGATAACTCAAACTCTAGAAAGTAAAATTAATTCGCATTTTCGAAATTAAAAGGTGACTTTGAAAGGTTTTAACTTTGAAACATATCTAAAAACAATTTCTAAATTGCAAAATTTGAATAAACTTAATTGGCAAGTGGGATCCTTTATTAAAAGTTTCAAGGTAGAATAAGTTAAAATCGAAAAGAATAACGTATTTACAACTGTTTACAAACATTGTCATTTTTATACCTTTAGCTCTGTTGGCTCATTAGGATTTTGTCTCTCCAGCTCCATTTCCATGGGTTCCCGTTTAACACGTTTCAGTTCCTGGTCATTACGAACTTGTTTAGCTGCCCTAGCCCAGGGATTCCATGGAGTCTGGAAAACAGGGAAAATGGTTGAAAAATTTCCTGCAGGGAAAAATTAGGAAATTTGCTAAAAATCAGGGACTTATCAGGGAATTTTACAGAAGTGGGAGAGAGAAAATCTTGACTACTGATAGCCTCTGTTCCTGACTTTATTTAAAAGCTGTATCTTAAGTTTATTGTTTGTCCATCTGCAGGTTTAATTTATTTCCAATTGATTATTCATCAGCGATGAAATAATCTGGATGTTAATTGGAGAGAAGCGAAAATGGAAGTCAATATTCATTGTCCTAGAGCTAAAATACAAATGAAGCTACTTGAAGCAAAGTTATTTGAAAAGAATATTAAGTGTCAAAGCAGTAAGAGATTTTTATTCAACTGTAAAAAAAACTTAACTTAATAATGCCTTTTCATAAACAAAACAAAATCAATGATCACTATCAGCATTATTAGTAATATAAGCATGTCTCAATTGAACTTTATATACTTTGGAAATGGTTACGTTTTAGCCAATTATGTTTTTGTGACCTACATCTATGGGACAGTAAAAAAATGTTTGCAGGATTTTCAAAGTAGAGGGTTAGTGTATATCTTTAATTAAACTTCTAAGGCAAAACATTTCCCACAACTGACAATGGTTATCCTTGTTCAGCATTTAAACATGGACGAATAAAAGTTATCGGAGAAGAAGAACGTATCTATCCGAACACACCACCTGCCCAATTATTGCCAACAAAGGAGAGCGACTTATTTCGTTTCTTGCATCAACACTTTGTGGTTATTGTAACATTTATATAGCCCCGTATCTTACTGGTCGAATAATTCTGAGAATTATGCAATGTTTGCCCAAAATCAACTACCACTTCCTTTCAACTAACATGCACGTAAAACATAAGGATAATGTTAAAGTATACTATTCCTTTTCTTAAATACAAATATTGAATCTTTTTACACATATACTTAGCTAACTACTATCAACAGCTTGGGGTTTTGATTGAACTATACGATCGTATAATTTTGAAACTTTAACAAATTGCTTTTTCGTTTGGATTTACTCTTTTCCCTATAGCCAGTAATCCTGTGCCAGAGCTCTAGATAAAAGGGTATTTCAAAAGCTTAAATCATTATTTTGCTTTAAACCCTATGGTGTCAATACTCATAAAAATCGTCTACCATAGAGCCTGTGCTGAAATGAGTGAGAATCTATTGTATTTTTTCAGTTATATTTCTTTTATCTGGAGCCCTGCTGTATGGGCTTTCTGCTTAACCTTTATCCCGAGTTACTCAAACACTACTTTTTGGTAAAGATGATCAAAAACAAAAATAGGAACCTCGGTAGCCTAGGTGTTATAATCTCCGTGACTGACAATCATTAACCCTTTCCCCCATATAAGTGACTTTTAGCGTGTTTAATGTATTCCTCCGCTAAAGAAAATAGTTCCAATTTATAACCTCATGAACAATTACAATAACAAATATCTTGATATAGCCTAGCAGATTTTAGCTTAAAGCACGCTGAAAGTAAAGCAGAATATGCCTTAAGGCACATTCTGCTTTACTTTCAATCTGCTTTAAGTGGTAACCTGTTTTTCAAAACTAGAAACAAGCTATGAGGTAAAGGGTTAAGCATGTCGCCTCTGTGGGTTTGAATGCCGGTCTTGGCACTTCGGAAATGTTATGTTTGGAATCATTCCAGCTTGCCTGCAGATTTGTGGCTTAAACAGTGATTGAAAGACTTCTGGTTTCTTCCTCCACCTGTGATTATGATACGACTGAAATACTGGTCAAGCGACGTAAAATCATAAAAAAAATTAAAAAAACATTAATGTGGAGAGAAAGGTTACAGACGTCCAAATAATGATTACTTCCAACCCTTCACTATAATCGCGGGGAAACAATACTTACCTCACCAGAAACCACCAACATGCACATGAAGAACACCGCCAACAAAAGTCCAAGACTAACACAGCGTTTACCCATGATTTCAGATATGTCGTTTGTCACCTTCACTCGCTTATTTGTAAATGTTCCAATCAAGCCTGTTTAGTGATTTGGCTATATTTCGTGTTTCCCCTTACATTTATAGTTGCCTAAACAGTCAATCTTGTATTAATCGACTTTTCAATACAATTAAACATAATTAATCTTAAACACAGACTGTTGCTTAATGCAGGATGGAAATAATACAGAAAGCTCCTGTAGGAGCTTTCTGCATTATTTCTATCCTGCATTAAGCAGTCACATACCGTTAGAGAGTCTTTGCACTACTACAATGGACGTTTAATACAATATTGGCTGTATACATGTAACCACTATGCAACAGTCAACAGCAGATGAAAAGGTGTTTGGTATAAGTGGCGGTCCCTTCAGACAGATGTTGTTGTCTGCTTGCAAATGTCGTCTGCATTTCCATACCAAATTTAGTTATCAAGCAGTTTGACAAAGAAACATTGATATGCGTGTCACACAGTTTAGACCCTGATAAACCCATTATCTCATGCACGTATAAAATTCTTTTACGACTTTAACATTTTTCTCCACTGAAGAGAATGCTTCCACTTTATACAGTGGTGAATATGCATTAAAAATATCCTAAATATTCCTAAAGTTATGATAGATCACTCGGCGTCTGATTCGTATATATAGATCTACATGTGTATGGTTGGTTCCAAATCACATGTCAAATGTTTTTGCGTCTTTACAAGAACCAAAATCGTTTTCATCTCTTATTGATCAACGTGCTGGTTTTTCTATCATTCAAATTGCCAAAAACCTAAAAGATATTTGAAAAGCATGGGAACGTGGACAACACTTCAGACAGATGTTGCTGTGTGAGAGAAACCATGTACTGCCATGACGACATTAACTTTAAAAAATTGTACTGTCATCTGCTTTTATTTATCAAAATTATAAATACAGTAAAACCTCGCTATTACGACCACTAAAACGAAGGCTAATTGAGTGTATAATAGACAGGTGACAGCTTAAAGCAAGGTCACAGTGAAACAGAAAGCTCCTATAGGAGCTTTCTGTTTCACTGTCACCTTGCTTTAAGCGGTCACCTATCGTAAACACCCTAATAATTAACATAATTTAGTGGTCGTAATAGCGAGGTTTTACTGTAATCATATTGACTTATGAAATATAGATATTAGTGACAAGCATACAATATATTTTTCAGTTTGTAGCCTTAACTGACTCTAAACTGTTTATCATAGAAGCTCAAACTATATTGTGCGTAGCAAAAACGTGTTTATTGGGAAAGAATAAGATTGCTTCCACTGTATACATGTACAGTGGAACCTCTCGAAGACGGAACCTTTAAATACATAAATTCTCTTTAAAACGGACAAACACGTTAGTTCCGTTTCAAATTCTGCTTTATTTTACCCAATTACCCCTCAAAGGCGCCTTTTTACACTTTTGAATTATCTCTTTAATGAAATAATAGTTCCACTTTATACATTCATGAAAAAGTATCATCAGAAATAATTTCTAAATTCTAGGAGATGATAGCTTTAAGCTATTCTGTTTTACTTTGAACCTGCTTTAAGTGGTCAGCTATCTTCCATGCTGACAACAACACTATTTGGTTATTGGTTAAAACCCCTCCAAACTGGAGCCCCTTCTACATTTATTATTTCAAATAGAAACAGTTTGGAGCCAGATCAGACGCCGGGTAACCCGGCGTCTGATCAGGCACCAAACTGTTTGCCACCAAGAAAAACATGAAATATCAGAATCTTCCAAAAGTTGTTCTTTTCTACGTTTTAGCGCTTTGCGTTTGCGTACGTTTGCGTTTAAACGGGAAAGAATAACAGAGTCTCCACTGTAAAACGAAAGGTTATGCTGTCCTCACATGTGCCTGGTTTAGTTTGGTACCGGCGAGTATGCAAATATACTGAATTACTAATTCTCATTTAGCAGTAACGACTGCTTTGAAATTGTCATCTCCAAGGATTTTTCATTAATATACCTGCATCTTCAAACTAAAGAAACCTAAAGAAGAGTTGTAAACAGTTTGGATTCAGATCAGACACCGCGTCACGCGGCGTCTGATCTTGGACTCAAACTGTTTACATGTACATATCAGTCAAGTCATCTTCGACAGTCAAAAGGTTTAGTGTTAAATTAATACATGTATACTGCAGTTGTTTTGTTACTGATACAATGGAGAAAACGTTATTTCTTTCCCGTTTTAACGCAAACGAAACGAAAACGAAACGCAAACGCACATCTCTAAAATGTAGAAAATGTCAGTTTTTAGAAATGTCTAACACTTTATTTTAATCTGAGTTTTAAACAGTTTGAAGCCTGACCAGACGCCGGGTTACCCGGCGTCTGATCTGGCTCCAAACTGTTTACAATGGGAATAATAGTTTTAGCTTAAACGCGTTTATTGGGAAAGAATAACGTTTTCTCCACTGTATAATAGTGGATTTGAGCTCTAAGTAACGATATCTGCCTCAAAAACATCATAATCTGAGGTAAAATAACAACAAAATATCAGTATATATCAGTATATAGTTTTGATTTTGCATTCAGCATTCATAGTCGTATTTAAATTTATATTTGCATTCCTGTTCTCTTTATTCATAAAATAGGCATAAAACTCATTTAGGGTCTTAAGAGTTTCCTAACCTCTATAAACCGAAAATCTCTATAAACTGGAAACCTCTATATAATCCGGAAACCTCTATAAACTGGCCGGACAGCTCTATAAACCGGAAACCAGTCTATAACTAGGAAACCTGTATACACTGGAGACTTCCATATACCGGAAACATCTATGAACCGGGGCTTTCTATAAAGTGTAAGTCTCTATTTACCGGACAACTATCTAAACCGGGCACCTCTATACACCGGAAATCTCGTTTAAAGCTGAACAGGTTTTTCTCGGTACACAAGGGTCTAGTAATCAAGTTTGACTGAACATGAAAGCCAATGAAAATTGGAAAGTTATACAGTCGAATCTTGATTATTGAACTGGATCCAAAACATTTGCAATGTCGACTCCAAGCGACTCTACGGCAATGAAAGTGTTAATGTGGATCAAGAAATTGATAAACATGTAAAATGTTTGTGAATAAAAATAGATAAAACACTTGAAATTATCTTGACTTGGTCAACACAGTTCGCAAAGTCAGAATAACCGTGTTTGGCAGTAAAGTTTATCCTTTGCGTTTTCGTATATACAGCACTCCCTCTGTACAACGACACCAAATGGGAGACATAGATATTGTGTGTTGTTCGGAGGGAGTCGTTATAGGGAGGGAACATTAAGACTTCGCTTACATTTGCAAACAACTTGAATCAAGCGTTGTTATATTTATTCTATCTAAACATCCACTTATAGGTAACTTTAAGAAAAAACAGCAGACGACAATTTTATGCGGGCGATATGTAGCAGAAAAAGCGTTAGCCATAATAGTCTTGTTTAGGACAAAGTGGCAAGGATCGTTGTAAGGAGTGAGTCGTTGTTTGAAGGGTCATTGAAGTGAGGGAACACTGTATTTGCATAACTCTGTTCAGCGTATTAATTAATCAGACCCATTGTCTCCATTACATACTTGGTAGCTTCCCCAATACTTTTCTTCTTCACTAATGCTGTCAATTTATTGACCATTTGCCTCTATTTCAATCTTCATTTTGTCATATAAGCACAGTTTTTACTTAAAAGGACATTGGTCAACAGTGTAGATCCTGATGAGATCAGGATCCAAACTGGTTCAAATGCGCATTATAACGTCATTGAGAGTGAAGGGTAAAGCTGGTGCTGTTATCACTATCAAATGTCGCGTCAACAGACGTTTGATCTGAATCAAACGTATTTACTTGTATTTATTTGTTGCAAGTAAAGTCAGGCAAGGGGCTTATGTACAGTGTAACCTCGGAAACTCAGGACTTCTCAAAACAATAAGTCTCTCAAACAAACTTATTGCCTGGTCTAAAAAGAAGCTCTTCTTCTTGGTTATCAATCATTTAACCCTTTGCTCCATTGCCTGTTTCTAGTATTGAATACCGGTAAAGTTTCTTATCACACATATGCAAGACTGTTTAAAGTAGAAATATTTCATTTTAGTAGAGGAATACTTTACAGATGTAAAAAGGCACATTTATTTGGTAATTGGTTAATGAAGATGCATACACAGGATATGTGTATTCAACTCTATCGACAAGTAAAGCGGTTTTAAACAAACAGTTTACACGCTAAGAGTACACTCGCTTTATGCAAACATTGTAGACCAGAAGGTTCCTGCAGGAACGGGACAGAACGTAATGCCCCTTAAGGGTGTATCCAACCCATAAGCGATTTTTTCAAAGTATCAAACTTTTTTTCTATCATTGTTTTTTTGGAAGAGCTATTTATGATAAATGAAAAAATGGAAAAAAAATATATATGGTGGTGTCCTATTTTTTGAGCTACAGCGATTTGAAAAAGGTATGTCAAATTTGGACTTTTTCTCTCAAAGTTTACCCATTCAGAGTACAAGCTTCAGTAAAATCTATTTCAAAACAAAACAAAAGTGGTAATTTGGGTTTTCATTATTTATTTCATGTCTATGGTGGTATTTTCACATATATACACAAATTTAGACCAAGCAGGCACTAGGTTTGAACAATATGGATCCTCGAATATCAAAAATATGCTTTTTATAGGGCATGGTTTTATTAGAGTTTTTACTTTATGAAAAAAAGTTTGAAAATGAAATAGTTCTAGTATTAAACTTTTTCTTATATTCTACCAAATGAAAGCCAATGCTAAGGCAGTTCAAAATATGAAAAGAAATTGAAAGGTCAGTGTTGAAAAGTTTGAGTTATTAAAGTAAAAAGAGTTATCTCCCCTTACAAAAGTTACAAAAAAGTACCATATCGATGATATTTAGAGCTTTCTAAATTTCAGATTTGGTGCCTGTTTTTTCTTAAATTAGTTTTTGTATCAAGAAATACTACCATAGATAGGAACTAAATAACACAAAACCAAATTATCATATTTGTTTTCATTTAAAATAGATTTTATTGAAGCGGGCTGTTTGAAAAGGACAGAATAGGAGAAAGTGGGTGGGGTAAATTTTACATGGCCATGGAGCCAACTGTTGTTCACCAAAATGTACACTTTTTCTATTTTTACATTCATCTTAAACAGCTCTTCAAAACAAAACCATCATAAAGTGTTTTCATATACTTTGAAAATTTCTTAAATTCATGACATTGATACACCCTTAACAGAACTTGGAGTCGGTCCGCAGCGGGCCGGACAGGACGAAGTATTTTGACCCCCATCGAAAAAAGACCTCCCGGTCATAATTCGACGACGTGGAATGACCACCGGTCATTTTTCGATATCGTACAATGACCCCCGGTCATAATTCGACGTCGAAATTTGACCCCCGGTCATAGTACTATGACTCCCCGTCATGAAGTATTTTGACCCCTCCTGAATATATCGACCCCCATCGAATAGTGACCCCTACCCTCTCCAGCAATTAAGCGACACAGTTTAACCAATTGGACCCTAGCGACGAGTATATTAGATATTTACAAACAGTGTTCATGTTAATAGTACACTTGTCCTTTGTAAACAGTGTAGACCCCAAGTCAGACTTTGCCCACAGGAGCCCTCTGATATGTGTCAGTTTTGAATGTACTGTATAAAACAACTCTAGCTAGTCGAAAATTGACTTGAATTGTTCACTTACATTTTCAGGTGTGAATGAGTTAAAAGATACATAAAATTTAGATAATAAACAAGTTAAAATTCAGACATGATAAGCACGCCATGGAAACTTACAGTATACTAAATGCTGTTCCCGAGGGATACCGTTACATGTAACCTGGTGCTTATATGTTGGATGCTGATGGTAGGGATTACCCGATCTCTTTGATACAAGCTGGTTGCGGGTCTGGGGTATAATTCGTGAACAGCTTATTTATAAATAAGTTAAGGGTGTAATTCAGCCATGGAGTATGCAGGTCGTTGGGGCGGGGGCAGGCATGGTGTGAATTACTTGAGAAAGTTATAAATTACTTTAAAAGTTTACAATCACATTGCTAAAGAGTGCATTATATTACAATTACCATTACGCCACGTTGACATAACATTTTGTAATGCATTAAATAACAACAACATTGGCAAAGTAATACATTACATCGTACATTATAGTCCAAAACATTACTAAAAAAAGACTAATAAGCATATCATATATAACTGATAGGTTATCATTTACAAGTTCTTTGTCAACTACATAATCAAAGATGCAAAACCTAAGAATACATGTATGCAAGTATACAGTTTGAAAAGTCAAAGCCTTTTTGTCTGTACACTGCTTGATTGAATTACTGCTATAGAGGGGTTCAACTGTACCAAGACAAAATGTATAAATGTCACCGCTGCATATAACACCATTACAGTTTCAAATGCATTGTCTGTTAGATGCATAAAGTCAAACATGAATACTAACCCTTTACTCCATAGCCTGTTTCTATTCTTGAAGATATATGACCACTTATTGAACGTAGTTTAAAGTATATCAGTGGTACTCGATATCAATAAACGTGAACAAGTAAAACTATTTATCCCCCTTTTACATGTACCTCGTATATATAATATTTACATCGATTCCAATGACATTCGTCTTCTTACAATGTGTCGCAACATGTGTCTATGAAAATATTGATTAGATTATTGACAGTATATTGTACAACATAGAAGCATCCAATGATTTTTAAAAGTAATTAGCAATCTGACATGAATTAATCCTGAGGGTGCTGCTCGCGACATTCAATAATGAGAAGGGGCCTTTGTTTAACATCAAATACGGTAATTACCATACCAGGACAGGGCGTGGCATTCTATGAAATATAATAATATCAGGGGGGTCATTCTACGACATCGAATAATGACCGGGGATTCATTCTACGACATCGAATAAAGACCGGGGGTCATTATACGACATCGAGTTATGACCGGGGAGTCATTCTACGACATCAAATAAAGACCGGGGTCATTCTACGTCATCGAATAATGACCGGAGTTATTCAACGACACTGATGATGACAAGGGTAATGAGGCAACGTTGCGCAGCGTCCGATCTGGATATAAGTTGTTTGTAGATGGTGTTAAATGTACACATAATCATGATAAACTGTTAAATCATATCAGCAAGAGTTGGCAAAACACAACATAACCCGCTTGTAGTGGCTTTATTTGAATGATGACAACTTGATAGGTACTTCAGGGCCCAAGGTTATAAAGAGTTTGAGTTGAGTCTGGGCGTTTGCGCTAATCTGACCAATCAAATACCTGACAACAATCTCAGACTCAACTCAACCTCTTTATTATCTTGAGCTTTTGGTCACTACAGAATTCAAGGTCAAACTGAGGCAACAGATATCACGATACCCACAATATTGGTCACTTGCTAAATACGACAATAGTACATTTCGCAGTTGCTAAGTTATGCAAGGTAAAGAGTCTTACAAGTAAACAATACTATAATACTTAAGTCATTCGAAGTGACACTACCTTATTAAAATGTAAAGCCGGAACACTAAAAACACAAGTAATGGTAATAAAAAGATGACCAAACCATACCTGCAAGTGCAGCTTAATAAAGGTTTTACAGTTGTTTTGATACCAACTTTGCTTCAGATTTAATGACCGAGATCAAGTTTGAGTCAGTGTCTTGAGACTAGAACAGTTGAAACGAAACCCGCAACCAAAGCACAGATAAGATCAAAGTTTGTTGGCCAAACTGAGATACTTTTCAACAGTACTGTTGTGTTTTCGAAAAAATAAACGTAAACCTTTAGTCATGTTTAAAAAGAAATGCATTAAGAAAATTCCAAAGCTTTTGTCACGGAGCCCCCTCAAAATCTCCCAACTTTGGGCACTGACGTATTGACTTGCCAACTGACAGGTATCCTTCATGTATGAGCGCCGTGGTACCAAATAAACGCCATAAAAGTTGTTGATCGAAAAATAATGTAAAAGGTCAAGGTCACAGTGACCTGAAAAGTGAACAAATTACAGGCTATGTTATAGGCCACTTTGCCATGGCAAGCTGTACTCACACACCAACTTTGGTAAATCTTGTTGATGTAATAAAGAAAATATGCTCTAAACAAAAGGTACATGTGAAGACGGAATCACTTCCAGACACGCGCAACTTTGTCACTACATACGCCCAAAATTGGGCTTTGGGGTATAAATACACATTTAGCACTTGCAAACTAACTTTACACCAAATATAAAGGTAAGTATAAAGGGGGTCATTTTTCGACAGAAGGGGGTCATTATTCGACGATGGGGGTCCTTTTTCAACGACAGGGGGTCATTCTACGACGTCGAATTTTGACCGGGGGTCACTTTTCGATGGGGGTCAAAGTACTTCGTTACACCGGCAAGCATGACGGTTTTCGGTTCCGGTGGGTGGCATTCACCTACGATCTACCACGATGCACGCGATCCGAGAGGGTGTATATGTGTCAGTCAATGTATATAATCAGTCATTACATGAATTGAAAGAAATTGTCAGGCCACTTTTACACAGAATGACTAGTGACCTTTTACAGGTTCAGATAATGTGTAAAATAACTTGTATTTTATTAATTCAACGACAATTGTTCATGCACATCATTCTGTATTCATATTTTCATATAACACCTAATAAAAGTCATTTCGAAAACATTGCACATATTTATTCATTACTAATGAGACTTGATTTGTATTACGTTTAAATATAAATTAATGCATATTTTCAATAGTGTAGCTTGTAATTATCAACATACTATTAGGGTTACAATGCAGTACATAGAACTAAAGTCGATTAAGTCATTTCGTTAAATGACTGAAGTTGTTTTCAGCCATTTCATGCAAGTGAAACATTTTTTTAACGAAATGACAGAATTTTTCAGTCATTTCATAAAATGACTAAAATACACGGACTCATTGTAACATATATAAAAGTCATGACTAGTAGGTGAGATTCCGTACACTAAAAGCCTTAGCTCTCTGCATCGACAGATTAGTCAGAGGGACTCTTAACCCTTTCCCCAATAGAAGCGCTTTTTTAGCATTTAGTTTATTTCTCCACTGAAGAACATAGTTCCAATTATACGGTAATGAATATGTATCATAAGTAATGTTTTATTTATTCTATCAGATGGTAGCTTAAAGCAGGCTGAAAGTAAAGCAGAATGCGCCTTAAGGCGCATTCTGCTTTACTTTCAACCTGCTTTAAGCAGTTACCTATTTTTGAAAAACTATAAAAAGGCTATGAGGTAAAGAGTTAATTGACGGTATAGTAGTAGGTAGTAAGTAAGATGCATTCGTGTTTGAGCAATCAAAGGCACATTAAGGAGGGGGTGAATGAACATGCTTTTAAACTAACATGCGTACACGTTCCATCCGAAACTAGCCTTGGCAAAACTTTGACAGCGTGTCCGAACTTACTCAGAACTTGAGAAGCGTAACTGGTCCTCTGAAGTCGTGCCGGGCCTTACAGGAACGTACTTACTATCTTAGTATGCCGCTGGATAAACCATAACCGGTCTTGGACCCAACGTGATTCAACTGCCACATTTTTACGGCCTATCAGGGATACCGTGATAGGCTGTCGGAAAACTACTAGCCAATGCTTGATAGAATGGAAAAGTTTGGCCTAAAACCCACGGCACACTGCTTGTCGGCTACACGTGGCTGTCCGGGTTGCCGGGAACATAGTGTAAACGCTCTATTAAGAACTTATTGTACTCTTAATGCCTCGGGATAAGGCTGTGAATGATAACATCTTGCATAATGATACAATAAATTTGCTTTTGCATTTAAATTCAGTCTGTGAATGATAGCATCTTGCATACTGATGTATTATATTGGCTGCGGACAAAATACATGGAACACTATGTTTTAATTAACTTTATTAATCATGTACATTTTCTGGATCGAATGGTAAACATGTATATCAGATATTCTAACATGACAAATGCATTCGTCTCTATAAAAAAGTACATATGCAGCCCCTCCCTGTGCCCGCCCTTCGTTAAACACAGTTGCTTCAATGAAAGGCATGTGGCAAACATTTCCTAAAAGTAGTAGTTTAAAACAGGCATAAATCAGAACAAAATGCACCTTAAGGCACATTCTGCTTTACTTTTTACCTACTTTTAGTGGTCACTTTTGTTCAGAACAAAGCCAAAAACATGCTACTTTTATTAGGTATGACGTTTCTGGAATGGGTAGAATGGAACAGCAATAGAAGGGCGTTCCTACTACATGTAGATACTCGTTGTGTATAGTCTGATGAATTGTTTCCCTTTATTACTAAAAAGGAACCAGTGTACGAGTTAGAACCTCCTTTGTTTTGTCAGAGTCGAAATAATCTATGTTCTACCGTTGTTAATCGGCTATTTTACAACGTTAGACTATAGATTATTTCTTAAATGAAATCCAGAGATCGTTTCAAGCAAGGGCATATATAAAATATCTATATTCAGTCAAGCATTTTCGAAAAAACTTTACTAGTGTGGTCAGTCTGTTTTTGAAATTGCATTGAATAAGTCCGTCCCAAGAATATGCTCGAAATATATTAAAAGGAAGTTACAATTTGAACAAATCCTACAAATAATTTTACCCAATATGAAGCTCAGCGTCCCCAAGGTTACGGTTTGTTACCGAAAATGAATTTTACAGTAAAATCCCTATGGACCCTTTCACAGTCAAGGCATACAACACTGACATTTGCAAACAGTTTGGATCCTAATCACTAGCGTGTTCAATTACTACTGTTTGCTGTTTAGTTTAGCAGTTTATGACCCATGTGCATCGTGCAGAGTACAGTAGAGAAACATTTTCCTTCCAAATAACCCCGATTACGCTTAAACTATTATTTTCATTGCAAACAGTTTGGAGCCAGATCAGACGCCGGGTAACCCGGCATCTGATCAGGCTCCAAACTGTTTGCCACTCAAAATAAAACAGGAAGTATGAATTGTCAGAAATGTGTCATTTTCTTTATTTCTTTGCAATGCATTTACACTATTTGTTAAGTGTTGCATTAAGGAGAGAGAGAGAGACAGAGAGAGAGACAGAGACATAGACAGAGAGACAGAGAGAGACAGGGAAACAGAGAGACAGAGAGACAGAGAGAGACACAGCGAGAGAGAGACAGAGAGAGAGAGATACAGAGAAAGAGACAGAGAGAGATACAGAGAGAGAAAGAGAGAGAGAGAGAAAGAGAGAGAGAGACAGAGAGAGAGAGACAGAGAGAGACATAGAGAGAGACACAGAGAGAGAGAGACAGAGAGAGAGACAGAGAGAGAGAGAGAAAGAGAGAGAGAAATATATATATATATTTAGAGAGACAGCTCATATCTGAGGTCAGATTTGGCGTCTAATCCAGAGCTTAGCTGTTCACATATAATAATATAATGTACTTTACATGGTGAACAGTATTTTCATTAGTATTATCATTGAATAATATATAGATCTAGATCTAATATAGATTAAAGGGTCATATTAATTCTTACTGGTACTAATCAAAAGTCAACTGTACTTAACAATCAATCATACAATGTACTTTACATGGTGAAACGTATTTTCATTAGTATTATTATTGAGTAATATATAGATCTAGATCTAATATAGATTAAAGGGTCATAATAATTCTTACTGGTACTAATCAAAAGTCAACTGTACTTAACAATCAATCATACAATGTACTTTACATGGTGAAACGTATTTTCATTAGTATTATTATTGAGTAATATATAGATCTAGATCTAATATAGATTAAAGGATCATATTAATTCTTACTGGTACTAATCAAAAGTCAACTGTACTTAACAATCAATCATACAATGTATTTTACATGGTGAAACGTATTTTCATTAGTATTATTATTGAGTAATATATAGATCTAGATCCAATATAGATTAAAGGATCATATTAATTCTTTCTGGTACTAATCAAAAGTCAACTGTACTTAACAATCAATCATACAATGTACTTTACATGGTGAAACGTATTTTCATTCGTAGTGAAAGAACGAGCACTTCGCTATTGGTTAAAGATAATGCAAACCCAAAATATGCCAAGTCGTAGGGTATTTAATGAGCAAATTAATGACGGTAATTTAAAGTCTTGGGGAAATCTTGTAAAAGGTATTTTAGATAGGCTTGGTCTTGGGAACATGTGGAACGATTTTGGTAATGTATCTTTAGCACTGAAACTATTTAAGCAAATAATTCATGATCAGTATATACAAACATGGAATACATTGATACATAATACATCTAAACTTGACTATTATAGAAAATTTAAAAATCAATTTTGTTATGAAAACTACTTATCCTTTCTTGATAATGAAAAGGCACGCAAACAGTTAACTAGATTTAGAGTAACATCACATAGTTTAGAAATAGAGTCTGGTAGAATTGCTGGTAAAACGAGACAGGAACGTATATGTAAAGTTTGTACAAGTAATGCTGTTGAATCTGAATATCACTTTCTATTATGTTGCTCAAAGTATTCTAGCATTCGTTCTAAATTTCTAGGTCATCCTTTTTCTTCATGGCCGTCGATCCAAAAGTTTGACAGAATTATGTCTTCCAATAATAAAAGAACCATAATTAATACAGCTAAATATATAAATGAAGTATTTTCTATTCGTAAACAGTCCCTCGATGCTTTAACTGCTCCATAAAGTAAAGCAGTAATTTGATATGTTTAGTACACATTTTGTTTGATTTGTGTATGCTTATTGTGTTATTGTTCTATTCTATATGTAGTTATGCTCATATATGCATGTAAAAATACTTTGACGAGGCTGTCTTGGTCATATTAGATAAACTTGTTTTGTAAATGACCAAAGGCATCGATGTATGCTGATTGTCAATAAAACTGAACTGAACTGAAGTATTATTATTGAGTAATATATAGATCAAATCTAATATAGATTAAAGGATCATATTAATTCTTCCTGGTACTAATCAAAAGTCAACTGTACTTAACAATCTTTAGATAAAGAAGATGTACTTATGTCATACAGTTAAGATATCTCGATTATGTTATTTGTTTAATCCCGTTACAATGGTAACTGTTTGATTTTTACAAATAATTAGCAAATACTTGAAATCAGAAATATCAGCACAATATTTGTCTTTATATAAACAACTGCATGAAAAATGAAAACACAGTTAAACGTGATTAATTTCATATAAGTTGTCTGCTGTTATTGACAAAAATGTGCTTTTTTATGAAAAGAGTGGACTTAGAAAAAATACGATTTCTCCAAAAGTATAGCAGCCACGGCGAAAATATGTCGTCAGTGTTTCAAGTAAATGTAAACACTGTTGCATACGAAAACACCAAAATCTAAAGGACAAGGTTCACGAAGTCCACGTTTTGGCCCTGTAAAAATCTTTTGTTTTCCAATTGATGTTTTAGCTAATATATTTTTTTTATTTAACAACTTCAGATATAAATACTTCATAATATACATAAAACTTAAACCAAATTCAAGTTATGTCAACTTTATAATTTCTTGTAACTGGACAACGAGGCCAAAAAAGCCCAAAAGGGCAGATTTTGGTACAATTCAGGGTATAAACCATAGAAATGAAGGCACTAGTGCGACACAAAGATATTTTAAGTACACAATCAATATTTAAGTTGAAGTAAGATATCAAAATTTTAAAGTGCCGCACGCGTGCCTTCATAGCTTATTTTTTAGGAATTATACCGAGAACTGTACCAAGCATATGGTGTTTAGTCTTTTTGGACTCTCGGTTCATTTACAAAAAACTATAAAATTGTCAAAACTTGACTTTTTGTCGTTTGTGTGTATATTATGGAGTATTAGAATCTGATATTGACAAATAAACAGAAAATAAGATAAAAATAACTTCTGGAAAAATATTTTTACAGGGCCAAATCGGAGACTTCGTGAACCTAACACTTCAATAAACCCCCTTTCCCCATGGCTTGTCACATATATTATAAACGTGATATGTAACGAGAAGTACAGAGTTAAATCGCTGGGAAATAAATTTTAAGAAAACGGCTAAATTTAGAGATGTTGTGAATTTAAGTGTGGATCTGGAACTTTATGAATGATATTACTATATGTCGAGTGCAAAATCAGCTAAAAATTCTGAAGGAAAATCGAAAAAAAGGGAAAATCAAAACGTCCTGCGAGTTCGCCATTGAATGAGGACGGGAGGGTCAACAAAACCGGTTATTTGCAATCAAGTGGACAATGTCAGGTCAATAACGAGACTGTAAACACGAACAATGTGAGTACAAAAAACATTCCTTTCTGCTATACAGATCCAAGTGGAGTAGAATATGTAAATATGGCTTTTGCTCAACAGTTTAACGGATATGCAGTAAATAACCAAGGAATGCAGATGCCAATACATGCTCAGGGTGGGTACCCCACCCCCTCACAGTCACCCGGATTTGTACCAAGATCCCCCAATATGATCAGTTCCCAAACCCCTGAATGGGCTACAGCTCTTATCAGCGATGTAGCAGCAATCAAGTCCAAAGTCTGGAAGATTGATAGTGTAGAAAAAACTGTTAGATCAATACATGACAAGATAATTGATCTTGAAACAAAAGTCGGCAAAATTGACGATCGTCTTTCTACAGTAGAAACTTCATGTACATTCTTCAGTAACCAATTTGATGAGCAAAGTTCTGATCTCCTGCAAACAAAACATGAACTGAAAAAGCTTAAAAGTACATTTACGTCTATGGAAGCAAATGCTAAAACGCTTGAAAATCAGAAATCTGATCTTGAAACCAAAGTTACTGATCTTGAGTATCGATCCATGAGGGACAATCTTTTGTTTAACGGTTTGCCCGAAACAGAAAATGAAAACTGCGAAACCCAAATCAAATCGCTCATTACCGATAAATTGCAATACGACGAAGCAGAGACGTTAACCTTTGATCGAGCTCATCGCTTAGGGAAAAGGTTACCAGGGAAGACACGACCGATTGTCGCCAAGTTCCATTACTTTAAGGAGAGAGAGCTAGTCAGGTCGAAATCATTCGAATTCGCAGAATCTCTCAAGTCTGCAAATGTTGGCATCGGAGTCCAACTACCCAAACAAATGCGCGACACACGCAAAGCGCTTCAGCCTATCATGCAACAAGAGCGGGATAAGGGAAACACCGTGAAGCTAGTGAAGGATAAGCTGTTTATCAATGGTCGTATATACCAGGGGCCACGTGCAGAAGCCGGCAAATCTACATAGGGGGGTCACGGGGAGCAACTGAAACTTATATCATGGAATATAAATGGTTTATGTAGAAAATTGAGTGACTGTGACTTTATTGATCTTATAAATAAATTTGATATAGTGTGTTTAACTGAAACCTGGTTAAGTGACAAGATCTGCTACAATCTAGATCTACAGGGTTTTCATTGTGAACATGTTTTCGGTAAAAAATCACCAGGTGCACGAAAAGGCCGATACAGTGGCGGCATCTCATTGTATATAAAAGACAGTATTAAGGTTCATGTAATGTCCCTGTACGAGAAAAAATACCCAAATTTGAAAAGTTGCAATACTCAATAACTATACCACATTGGCTAAACATATTTTCACACAGTATAAATAATTAGTCAATGAAAAGGAGCATGCCTAAATTTTCATTAATTGAAGTGTACTTGTGATGTCAGAAGATCCAAAAGTAACGAACATGGAGTGAAAATAGCCTCTTCAGCAGAATATATCAAATCACTTAATGGCACGTATTTTCGGAAATCTGGTAGAATGCATACAAAGAACTCATTACATACTAGGTACTCCTACACAGAATGTCTTACAAAAGTCAGAAAAAACCCTTGTAATTGGCCCTTAGAATACCCCATGCTTGATTCAAGGGCAGCCATTTGCATTTTACAAATTTGTAGAAGTTTGCCAACATTTAAAGTCCATTTACTCCAAATCTACAAAACCGATTGACAATTGTTATATACGTGCGGACAGAGAAAAGAACAAGCAATATGATTGATGGAATGTCACTCACCCGAATCACTGCAGTTACACAATATATCCGTTCAATTATATCAAGGTCACCGAAATATGTAATTTGTCCAACACATCGACTTTTCCAATTAATCCGCATTTTCTCATTTTTTAATATCCATATTTTCGACTTTTGTTTCAGTACACTATTGTTGTTTGATACATAAACAATAAAGTTTAACTTTGAAATTATATTCAAATACGAATATATTCGACTTAACACTTTCATGATCAAATTTATCGTGAGGATTTTTATCCTTTCACCGCCATAGTGTCGCCTGCTTCAGTATTGTTGTCTACAATATCGTTTCAAAGTAAGATTAAAGGCAGTGTAAGTGACGTTATGTCATAACAAGTGGCAAACAGTTTTGATCCTGATCAGATGCCGCGTTTACGTGGCGTCTGATCAAGATCAAAACTGTTTGCAAATGCGCTTTATGACGTCATTGAGAGTGAAATGGTTGAACGAGTCAGAAATAGTGCGTATCTCGACAGCATCTTTAGATTAAAATATTTCACTGACACAATGCTTATAAGTGTCGTCTGCTCTTTATTTCTGAAATCTAGATTTAGACAAGTTGACTGAAGAATCATCAATATTAAATTTTAAAATGTTTGGATTCTGATTAGTCCATAAATAATCCCGCTTTAACTAAGGTAAAGATGGCCTACCCCATTTCCTTGTGCAATTTTGAAAATAAAATATGTTTCAACGATGTTTTATGTTTAGAAAAACATATATATACCATATTTCAATATGTGTGTTTAAATAACTCTCACTGTGAATAGCTTTATTGCTGACATCTACAAACAATATTGATCCAGATACCGACGGTACCTTTGAGTACTGTTTTACCCATCTGACAAAGATCAGGATCAATTCTGCCAAACTGCAAACTGCAGACGACAAATTTGTACAGTTTGCACAAATTGTCGTCTGCTGTAAAAAAAATTCAATTAATATCATCGGAGTGTCAACAGTTTGGACTCAAATGAGACTCAGATTCAATCGACGTCTCATCTGGATCCAAACTGTTTAATGAAAGTTGAAATAGAATGGTTTATGTTCAGTGTGTTAATCAATTTATGTCGTAATAAGCCAAGTGCTAATATAGCTAGACCCCGAGCACTTGAGTTAGTTCTATTAATATACCATAATAGTCAGTGGGAAAAATTAAAATAGAAACACGAAACATAAGCCCCACTATATGCCTTGTAATGTCAAGGGCGACGCGGCTTATAGCGCATTTATAAACAGTTTGGATCCCAAGCAGACGCCGAGTAATTCGGTTTCTGATAAGAATTCAAATTGTTTGACACTCGTCTCCACGTTTCCTTAACTAATTTGCACACCAATTAACTTTTAGTTTGGGTGCAGACGACCATTTTGAAATTGGCGGTATTACGGTATGGAGACATTTAGTAATGTCCTTATCAGACGTCTTGTAACTTGGTCTTTGATCAGGGTCTTCCCTGTTTGATATCCGTATATCGGTGTATGATTCTTAGCTCAAAGGACATACATGATTCTTAGCTCAAAGGACATATATTCTTGATTTGAATAAGAAATGCATGCAGACGACAATTGTGTTATAGGCGACAGCGGTGCAGGCAAGCGGTGTAAAGGTCAATGACCCGCGGAAAGAAAGTTTCATATGTGGTTTCAGTTGATACGGAGTCGGCTGTGTTTACTTGCGGTGGATATATCTGCCACAGTGATTACCTTTGCAAACAGTTCGGATCCTGATGAGACGCCGCATAACGCGGCGTCTCATCAGGATCCAAACTGCTTGACACTCTGATCCTGTATTGAAAAGAAATTAAGAAACTTTTGTTTTTAGAACAATAGCAGACGACAATTGCTGCAGACGAAAATATTACCAAGCATGCAAAGAGTTAAAACATTTAATGCATGACTACTTGTAGACCAAGTGCTGTTTGTTTTAGACACATTTCAAGCGAACATCTCATTTGGATATGCCACTTGAAGTCAGGCGTATTGTTCATAGTAATTGTTCGTCAATAAAATGGAGCCTGGACTGGATGAAAAATAACAATTTATACATCTATTCATCGAAATTAATTCGGAGCATGTGATTAGTGATGCTGTTTTGTATAGAGCGATTATACAACTGACAATTGAGTTAAAACAAAGGTTTGGTTGACATAATTTAATATGGACGAATCAGGCGAAAATCGACCTTTGCTTCAGAGGCCTTCTATACAAGAAGGTGATGGTTATGGCGGCAAGAAGTTGCGATTCTTCTGTACACTTACTTTGGTGTTAATGTTTTTCAAAGGTGGTGAGGAGATGGCCTCATCAACTCAGAAACAATACGTGTACGCCTGGAGCGAGGAGTATGTTAATATGTCACATCCCTCAAATATAAACAATGCTTCAATCAAGCAGAATACATCGATGGACGGAGAGTGTGCTGGGAGCCACAGAATCTCAAAGACCAATGAGCACGAAGCTCAAGTTCTTGCATCAAACTGGGAACTTTATTTCAGTGTAATGGAAGCTGTTCTCTTATTCCTGTCATCTTCCATCTATGGAACCCTTTCAGACTACCTGGGCAGAAAACCGTTTATCTGCCTTTCAATACTCGGGTATGGTCTTAGGACCTTGTTTCTAGTAATTATCATATACTACGAACTCCATATAGCTTTCGTGTTTGTTTCCTATTTGGCGGACGGAGTGTGTGGTTCGAGTTTTGCGTTCAGTCTGTTTAGTTACACGATGACGGCGGACGTTACGCATGGTACAAAGGATCGTGTTCTCGGCATTACTATCATGGAGACGCTTATTGGTATAGGCAGATGCACAACACAATTTGCCACCGGGTACTACATCAAAGCTACAAATTATTTCTACCCAATGCTAACAGCAACAATGTTTGTATTCCTAAGTGTATTCCTTGCCATATTCTGTCTGAAAGAAACTCATCCACAATTGACAGACGTTCCACCACGTGGTTCCGCACGGAGAATTCGTGTTCCAAATGTCCGTATACTGGTGAAGAATTACATTAGTTTCTATATAGGTTCAGACAGTAGCAGACACATATTCTGGCTGTGCTTCTCAGTTTATCTACTGCTGGAATTCGGAATACTCGCTCGTTATGACTCTCTGCCGCTGTATCAACTCGGTAGCCCGTTTTGTTGGAATTCCGAGCAGATCGGCTGGTATAACGGCTCTATGATGGTCGTATGTTATGTGCTTGGATTGGCCCTGTTGAAGCCTCTGCAATGTTGTGTACCGGAATATTTCTCTGCCTGTCTCGGTTTAGTGTCGGCCATCGCATTTAACGTTGTAACGGCATTTGCGAAAACAACTGTTTGGCTGTTTATAGGTAAGTTTGTGTGTATGTTGTTTGCTTTACCCTCTACCCTATATGTTGTATCTAGTTTTGAAGACAGGTGACCAGTTACAGTAGATTGAAAGTAAAGCAGAATATGCCTTAACGTGCCTTAGAAACGTGCAATCGGGAGATTCTTCCTTCTGCCGCACGACGTACATGTATACCAAGATTTTACAAGCCACAGAGCATGTCGCAGAATTCAACGCGCGTTTTTAACATTTTTACTTATTTTTATACTTTTTATACTTAAAATGTTCATGGCACATGCAGGAAAAGTCCAACTGTTGATCCGCCGTCTACCGAGGATTGTCCCCCGCTAGTGAGATGAAATACTCATGACACAAACTGATAATTCACACCCAAACATGCTCACAAGGACCAAATACTACAATCCCTTTCCTTTTCAGTTTTAAAACATGCTGTTCAAATTTTACAATGTAAAGTCACATACTTAATACCTCTAGCACACTGCATTTCAAATTTAACACGCATATCAGTTGAAATACAATGTAAAATACAATTATTAATATCTTTAGCATCAATTTGTCAAACAGTATATTGCAAATAATTAGCTGTGTGATTTCTAACACAGTCCTGGTCTGTATTCAATCCCTCTCAGCTGATATACCTTATCAGTTGCTGACGCAATTACTCTCCCAGTCAACACATCCATTCTAATAAACCCTATCAACAAGATTACGTTTACATGTAGTTTCACAAAGGCAAGTATCTCAATTTAAAACATAGTATTTTAGTCATTCAGGCAGCTTTCTCTAATGTACTGGTCTTGAAAAAGACTAACAGTGGCAACATGACCATGTTATAACAACTATCACGCCTGTCCGAAACCTTCAGTACTGTAAGTACTTTGATTTTATTTCTACGTTTGGCGCAGGAAAAAGCACACCGCATAGCAGTTCTGCGCCTCCTTACGGCCACCGGGATTCAATGCGCACTGTTACTATTGTGTATTTGTACCTTTCGTGCAGTCGCCGCAAAGACGCCGTACGGCGGCCGCATAATGTTTTGTCTACCAAAAGAATCAGAATTCGCCAAGCGGCGCCGCAGCAAATATATATGACCGTTACAGTATGAACATGTACCAGCGGCAGGGAAATTGCTACTCGCCTCAGAAATAATAGGCAGTGCGGCCGCCGCACCAAATATGAGGAAAGAATTAAACTACCACCTGCTAGGATACAGAAACTATTTCTTTTTGTGCATATACATGGCTGTATCAAGAGGAATTATTATCGTAAATAAACGAAGTAAAAGTGTATATTTATGGAATAAGCGAACAGTTAACACTTTATTACAGTACAAGTTTCAAAGCATTTAGAAATCACTTACCTAGACACATTTGCATTAAGAGATAAATCATTCAGTTTTATGACCTCTAAAATTAGTCTGATTAATTGTAAGAAAAACAGGTGACAGCTTAAAGCAAGGTAAAAGTAATACACGTTGTTTTCACCTTGCTTTGAGATACCATCTTCCTTACGTAGTGTCGTAGTTATACTGTATATATGCCATTTAGGTTTGTTATGAAATTTCATCATAACAGAAACGTATTTAGATCTAGTGAAATTCCCGATAGCAAGACCAATAAACCCTTTCATTTTCAAATCATTCGGGAGATTTTTACCCCTTCACCGCTTTATTGTCGTCTGTTCATTATTGCTGTCTGCATGACACACTTCAAAGTAAGATCTAAGGTTGTATGACTTTATAAATATCGATAAAAGTGTCAAACAGTTTGGGTCCTTGGTTACGCGGCGTCAGATCAGGACCCAAACTGTTTGCAAATACGCTTAAACTCATTGAGCCCTAGTGAATCATATATGAGTCATTTACCAAACGTGTACATGTGAAGAGTACACTTGTCTAATGCAAACAGTGAAGTCCCAGATTAGAGGGCTCCTGCAGGAGCCCTCTAATCAGGGACTTCACTGTTTGTCATTTTGCAATATATTATAAAAAAACAAACCTAAAATGTCTAAAATGGACCATCCCTTATTGTAACTTGGAATTGTCCATTGAAAGTTTCAGGGGATAATGAGTTAAAGCGTCATGGAGAGTGAAAGGGTTAAAATCGGAATTGCTTTTGTTTTGTGAAGTAGAATTCTGATTACTGTATAATTATGTCTTTCATAATGGTGTTCGTAATAACAAGATTATACTGACGTCACGTAATTCCCTTCTTGATAATTGTCTTAGCAATGATTATGAAGTCAATGTTTGATATAGGATCAGTCGACTTCTCTTAAGTCTAGCATAGCCGTAGTTCATAGTTAAAACGTAGCTTAGTCACGTTTTAACATTGAAATAGGAATATTTTCGACTTCTATTCTATTCATCGGAATTGAACAGTATGAATATGGTTACATGTAAATTCGCTTGATCCAACTCCTCCATCGAACTTCTAATGAACAATCCAGTTTCCAAATACGTCATGTTAATTTTTGGCTCGGGCGAGCCTCTATGGAATGATAAGTTCTGAAATGTGTGCGAGTCTAGCTCCCCCTGCAAAATTACTGTCATACGGGGTTTACATGTGCTTTCTAAAGGCGCTTCACCACTATCAAAAAAACTGTGTAACAGCACTGAGTTAAACTCAGGATCCTAAGTATGTACTTGTGGTTATTTGTTTTAAATATTCACCTATTAGTCGTAGCAGACGATGCAGTATAATACATGCACATTACAAAATTCTTTAGGGTATTTAAGCGCTGCAGGTTACTGCTGAATGCATGGCAATGGTAATGCAGAAACTCCATAACTAGCTTTCTGCATGATTACTTTTGGTCAACATTAAACTGAAAGCCCGAGTCTGCAGTACTATGTACAGTACTTTGATTACTATTTAAGTTCGTTTTTCATAAAAATATGCACATAATATATGTTTTATTGTTGTTTAAATCCAGATATCTGTTTCAGCTATCCCTGTAGGCATCCTCATGATACTTCCGAAATCTATACTGAGAGGAATGGCGTCCAGCAGAGCATCGTCCGATAAACAAGGTTAGAACGTCTTGAACCAAATGCCAAAATGATAGTTCCTCTTGTTAGCCGTCATTGTGACTAGACTGTCATTTTAAACTGTTTCGAGCATGATTAGACGGCGCGTAACTCGGTGTCTAATCAGGATCCAAACAGTTTGACACTCCATAATAAAGTAAAGGAATACATGAACAAGTTAGATAAACCTACGAAAGCCAACTTTTGAAGTAAGAAGTATGAATTTGGAAATAGATGGGGTATATTTATTTCAGCATTAAATGTAACAATACATGGTAAGACAATATTACAAACATTGTAAAATAGATAAATAGTACATGAATGAAATAATGGACCATGGCAGTCACACCATACACAAAGAATAACATAAAAAGGGAAATCCCTTATTTCCATTGTGGTCCTTATACATGATGGTACTGACATAGAGTGACATGAGTTATGCTATCACAGTTAAGTTATGAATATTAAGAAATGTTAAAAGGAAATAAATAAGCTATCACATACAATATACGAGTTATCAGATAAAGAGGTACTGAAATAAATTAAAATGATGTTTATTAACATAATGCTTAAAAATATTCAAAGTTGGCACACTGCGAATAGAAGGTAGCAATTTTTCCAAAGGCTGCAACCTATGTAGGAAAAGGGCTTTAGACCAAACCCTTTGACCTTTGGTAGTATAAACCGTTATTTTCACTTTATCTGGTCCTCCTTGAATGAACAGAACTAAAAGGGGTTAATAGATCAATTATACAATTAGAGGCCAGCCCTTTAGTAATTTTGTAGACATGACAGAGTAATTTGTTGAACTCTGTCACTGACTGGTAACCAGTTAAGAGTCTTGAAGTGGGTATTGTCTATATGAGACAGAGGAAGACGGGAGTATGGATTGGGAATTTAGACTTTTGTATAAACCGATAATATAACAAACTCTGCCTTATTGCATTGCAACATTGGGACATGTCAAGCACATTTGTCATCACAGGCACTGTATCTGGGTTTTTTGGTTTACACTGCAAAGTACCGAATATGATATAGCTAAATGCAATGATGAGTTTCAAACAGAGTAGAACAAGACCAGCCACTGCGTCTTTAACGCGGCGGCTGACATTGATCTACACTGTTTGCAATGCAATTAGGCAGGTTTTGTAATGGCACAGCTCAATTCCTTCTTTTCACATGTTACTGTATATTTACTCAATGTTAAATACACAATGCATTTGGTAAATGCATTGCTTATTCATATCCGGTAGCAACCGATGTACATGTACAGTCTCAGTTACATTTCTACACCTACTACAATATTATAATATTAACTATAACGCTTGTTTAAAGAGTGGAGAAGTAAAAAAGTAGAAAATAGTTGGAGTTGTGGTAAAATGGTTAAGAAACTGATCAGACACACGGTAATTGGTTTCAAACTGGTGACATTCTTTCGAAACATCTATAGTTACATGTAGAATCGAGAATAATACAGTGGAGAAAACGTTATTCTTTCCCAATAAACGCGTTTACGTTAAACGTTTTATTTCTATTACAAACAGTTTGGAGCCAGATCAGACGCCGGGTAATCCGGCGTCTGATCAGGCTTCAAACTGTTCGCCACCAAGATAAAAAACAATTATCAGAATTGTCCCAAAAATGTACTTGTCTACGTTTTAGTGTTTTGCGCTTGTGCTTCGTTTCGTTTAAACGGGAAAGAAGAACGTTTTCTCCACTGTACATTAACTCACTCCTCATCCGCTCCAGAGAGCAACACTCAAAAATATAGTTAGGTATTATCAGTGCCTTAAAAATAAAAACTCGATTACTTTTGAGAATTGTATTAGATGGGAAAGTGAAACTAAATGAAACTATAAACTTCTAGTGAATAAACATTACATGCTGAAGTGAAAATGACAATTCGTAAACTTATTAGAATCTACTTTCACTTTGTTTTGTGCATAAATAATTTCCGGACCAGGAAAGTGCCGCTTTGAAAATTATTTGAAATAAGACTCAAGTATTTAAAGACATTTCATCAATCCTTTGATGGAATCCCCCCCCCCCCCCACGTTGCTCTCGATAGGCGTGAAAATAACTGTAACGCAGGAGCAAAGTTCGCATAGCCAATACCAATCTCAAGTTGTCTAGAGAGACCCTGACATACTCACATTCAAGTGTTTTTTTTATTAAACAAACAATCAAATATAAGGTGCGGGCCTCACATGAGACGCTTCAATGACAGGTATGAATGAAAATCATAATTTTTTGCCAGGAAGATGCCTGTATAGGTATTATCACCGAAAGTAGGTCATGAAATGTCTTTAAATTATTTACAAATTGGGTTTTGGCCAAATTCGTTGTTCTACATGTATCTATATATAAACAGTTAACTACCAAAATACATATAAATGATAAATATTGTCTTCAGATCACTTCGTTCCATAACTCTGTATTTCAGTTTGAAACCATCACCAGTACTCTCAACTTCTCAAGAACTTTGATTATAATCGAGTTTATTTGCAAGGAATAGCGTGTTAACTAATTCCTCAAATATAACAAAACCCTATTCGGACATAGAACAAGTTGTAGTTTAAAAGTGATATACAGTATTATTCAATGTTACAAGTTATCTCTATATATAAACAGTTAACTACCAAATACATGTAAAAATAAAAATTGTTTTCAGAATTCCTTGTTTTCCCTTCGTTCCATAACTCTGTATTTCAGTTTGAAACCATCACCAGTAGCGCGTTCAATTACCGTATCGATTGCATCGATTGCAACAGAAAACGGTAACAATTTACCTTTAACGACCGTTAGGCTGTTACCGATTGCGAACGACACGAACGGCCTCAGAGGTAGTTCGCCATCGCTAACAAAGGAAAACAAAATGGCTACCAAATGAATTTAATAAAACCAGCGAACAGTCCCGACTTAATTTCTCATCAATAAACCAACATTTTCCGATACTTAATGTATCAAACAAAGCAGCTTACATCTGAGCAGCTCAATCTTACTTTTCTATGCGGTAAAATTGATGCAAGTCAGTTGATTAGTGCACTTTTGCTTGGGTTATTTAGATCGCACATAAATCGTTCGTACCCTTGAAAAGTTAATAAACATTGGGGCGCAATGAGTTATTATTGAAGAGTATTGGTGAACGTTAGATGTCGTACTATATGGGTTGTTTGCATCGGTTAACGTTACTGTTCGCCGATACGGTACTTGAACGCCCTACGGTACTCTCAACTACTTTAATTATAATCAAGTTTAGTTGCAAAGGATAGTGTGTTAACTAATTCCTCAAATATAACAAGACCTTATTCAGATCGAGAAAATATTTCTGTTTAGGGAGGCTACATAGAACAAGTGATAGTTTAATACAGATCAAAAGTGATGTAGAAAAGCTCCTTTAGAAGCTCTCGGCCTAAATGTTGTTCTGCATTAGACAGACTCCTGCCGCATGAGGTCTATAGGTTTATTAGTTGAGGGACTAGCGAGAAAATAGAATTAATGATTTTAGACTGAGGAAATTGTCCAGTAGCTGCATCTTCCGGTTTTCGGAAATTTCACTGTAAACGACACATACATGTTTTTTCCAGGTGCCATGTTCGCCGGGCTCCAGTCATCTGAACTGATATGTAAACTGATAGCCAGCCCCGTCTCCCTTGCCATTTATTCACACACGCTGTATACGATGAAAGGAGCTGTATTCCTAGTGATTGGAGGAGTAAACTTTCTAGCCTTGGCCATCATGGTGTAAGTTCGATGGTATTAATTAAGTAAGACCTCTCTATTACGGACCTGCCACAAATTTGTCTGAATTATCAGGTGTTTTAAAGCAATGCGACCGTAAAAGATGTTTTACGTTCGCATTGCTTTAAGGTGTCACCTGTCTTATAAACAGTCAATTAGACTTCTGATTAGTGTTCGTAATAGAGAAGTTTTACTGTATTAAGCTACCGAGATCGAAGATCGGGGACAGAGTGTGGTATGTTTGTCTATGTGTCTGTCTGTGTGTATCTGCTGGTTTGTCTGTCTGCCCTAAACTTTAACATTGGTCAAAACATTGGAGCTACATGTGATAAATCCTTCAAATTTGGTTTTTGTACACTAGTTAAGAAGCCAATGAATCCAGATCAATGCCATTTACAGGTCAACTACTGTAGTATTAATTTCACGTTGGCTATAACTTTGGATCTACGTGTAATTTAGACTTCGTGTACTCCACTCTTGAAAGAAACCATTAATCTCCGTACAAATTCAGTCACGTCAGTTAGAGGTCCTCAACAGGGGTATCTCGTTATTGCATATTTTATCATATTTGATTCTGGCTTACTATTTAATTGTCGGTGTTGCTTATTGGTCTATAATCATAATAAACGACGCCGTTAGCCCCTTCACTGCCGTACACCCGGGTACAATGGTTATCTGCAAACAGTTTGGATTCTGATCAATCCGGCGTTTGATCAGGATCTAGATTATTTGATAATCATTTCAATTATTCAAAATATCTAACATTTAAATTTATAATCAAACTAGACAACAATTGTTTAAAACAGCTATAGTGTTGTGGTAATGAACGATGGCAATTAACTCTTTCACTGCCAATGGCGCCAAAATGCGACTTTGTAAACAGCTTGGATCCTGGGCATGAAGCATAAAGGGCATCTGGGGTCTTCCTCTACCTGTAATTAGCTGGACGTCGCTATATGACTGAAATACTGTTAAAAGCGACATAAAATCATAACAAACAACAATTTTTAGAGGCGCACCACCTTAACTATCATTTATCTTTCAGTCGCTTATCCGTCATACTTATGAGGACAGATAAAGACAATCCAGAATCAAACCCTGACACAGCTAGGCAATGAAAGCAGATAGGCAATGGCACGGGAAATCTGCACGTGGAAGGATATAGATGCTGCGGTGATTCTTGTGAGAAAGATGGTTGGTTGGTCGGTTTGTAAATTGTAAGCGTCCGTTTCTGCCATCTATGTGCTTATATGACGCACCGGAGAGAGGGAAACGGATACAGAAATTCCCTACTCTTATTATGGTTCTTTTGGAGGCAATTTGTAAAGCACTGATACATCAGACCTCGGATTATAAAGTCTCATCCGAAGGACTTGGCCCGGCGGGAAAGTGAGAGAGATGCGTTGGACATTTTATCTTATCAATTTCGACCAGGTTGTTGCTTTCTGTACTACCCTTTCTGCATAAAGCAGGAATCTGTCATTCTAAATGCATTGAATTATAGATACGTGCATGCTTTACTACGCCCCACAGGTACTTGGCACATACAGAAATAAAAAATATTCTCTATCGTTGAAATAGCGATTATCTACAATAGAGTAAAGAAAATGTGTCAAGTACCTGTGTGTCACCCTTACCAATATAGCGGCGGATATTTCACACATTGATTACCTTTTAAAACAGTTACACGGCGTCTCATCAGTATCTAAACTTTTTGACACTCTGACACTGTTTTGAAAAGAAATTTAGAAAATCCAGTTTTAGACAACAATGTTTTACAAACGAAAGAAAATACCAAGCGTACAAAGAAAGTTTTTTCAAGTAACGAAAGCTGACCAGCAGATGTACGATCAACGTTTTCATAACCAAGACCAACATAGGTTCGACACAGGTTTTAGTCTAAGAGAGACTTTCGCGTGTAGTGAAAAACAGAATTTGAACAGAAATCGGCATGTCATGTCTTTTATCGCCTGTTTTCTATTATGTGGCCTGCGATATTTTTACCAGTTACATACCTAAATATAGTGTTCCCTCTCTACAACGGCCCTCCCAACAACGACTCCCTCCTTAGAACGACACTTGTCGTAGTTCCCTAAACAGGACAATTATGTATAAGCTATTCACGGCTGCAATGTCGTCTGCTTGAAATTGGCGTCTGCTGTTCTTTCTCAAAGAAACATAATGGACATTTTGACGGAAAAAAAACTTAATGACGAGTGACAAACCGCTTGAATCCAGATCAGACGCCGCTTTAAGCGGCGTCTGATCTGGATTCAAGCTGTTTGCCAAGTTCCCTCTCTATAACGAATCCCTCCGAACAACGCACACATTGTTTGTCTCCTGTTGGATGTCGTGGTAGAGAGGGAACGCTGTAGACATTTTCGGAATCGAAATATGTATTCAGAGAGTGTCTTGTTCTGATATAGTGTGCATTATTTTTTGAAAAAGGTTTGTTATTTTCTACTTCCAGGAGCATGATATTTAACATTTGCTATATCGTTTTAAGTAAATATGAGACGAGAAACAATCTGCATAGACCTAAACTAGTTAAAGAAACGGAAGAGAAACAATGTAAATAAGAAATACAGTTTGTGTCAATAAAGTTGTTTTTTGGTGAAACGTTGAATTGTTGGACATACAGCAATATTACTTTTATTATTTTTAAAGGTAAACCAGACGTCCAAATATTGTACAGGTATAGAGTGTTTACAAAACCTGACTGGAACTGATCTTGAAATGAACAGGTTATGGAAAAAATATATCATATGTTTACCCATTGCCCCATACCCTGGGTCTACTTTCGATGACAAGTGACCAGCCAAAGCAGGTCTTATTTTAAGCAGAATGCGCATTAAGGCGCATTCTGCTTTACTTTCAGCCTGCTTTAAGCTTCTGGGATACAGAAAACAAATTCCTATTGGACATGCTTCTGACTGTTTTAAGTGTTACATTATTTTTAAGTGGGGAATAAATTGAAGGTGTGAAATGTGAATTTATGGAGTAATGGGTTGTATTGTAAGAACGTTGCGATACGATTGTTACTTTTTTTTAAAAAAATAAACAAAAATATCCGTAGATTAACAAAGAGTTTGTCTATGCAAACAGTAGATGATCTCAACTTTTTTTATTTACTTTATCATTTATTTATGTTTTTTAGAAGTGGTGAAATATACAAAACGTTGTAAATACAAAAAAGAAACAATAAAAAGAAGTGTATGTTGATGTATGGTGCTATATGAAATTCCCTTTATGACTACCAATAGTTCAACAGTTAACACTTCAAACATTTCAAATCTGAATAAGGGGAGATCCTTTGAAAGCACATAAAACAAAGCAAATACTGAAAATTGCAGACTCGGTTTAATTGAGTCTGTTCATGAGCAATACTGAAATATGCAACAGTGCTCACGTCCCCTAGCACCAGCTTAGGCGGAATTCAACTTTCAACTGTAAATGCGCTGAAATCAATGATTCCAAAGGACCAGAAAGTATAGGGCATGGTACACCAAAACGGCTCTCCTATATAACTTATATAAAATGCGTCATTTCCAAGGTCCAAAAAATACCATTTTTATTCCAACCACAGGTGCTACCCTATATTTCCTACAAAGATACACCCTTGCACAAGTGAAAAATGCAGAGAAAACAGGGGGTCATGTGGCATATAAGAAAAATCTCTTGGCTTCAGTGACATGACCCCTGTTTTGCTACATTTTGAAATAGGCACCGGCTAAAACAGGGAAATGTCACTTCAGCTCACATAATTTCTCCAAAAACCCATCTATTATGACAGAAAGTCTTTGTATCTATTCTCTAGCACCCATGTATTAAATAAAAAGCTCAAAATAGTAAATATTTCTTGACAAAAACCTATTCTGAGGCAAAAAGTTTGGCACTATTTCTTTGCCGGACTTCTTTCGACTACACCATGAAGCACTTCCGGTCTATTTGGTGGCCCTATATCTATAACATCACTAAGAATGAAGTACGGGGCGACTTTTTACAGCCGCCACACAAGCACTTAACATCTGCTGTTAAAGACGGCATATTTTGGGTTAAAGTGTTAACTATTTTTACTGGCAATGGCGCCAAAATGCGACTTTGCCAACAGTTTGGATACTGATCAGACGCCGCGTAACGCGGCGTCTATTCAGGATCCAAACTGTTCGTCAGTCGTTTCGACGTTTCTGCAATCAAAAACAGCCTTAGAGTTTACTTTAAAAATATTGCAGACGACAATGCACATGCAGACGATATTTTGACGGTAAGATGGTTAAAGCAGACGATAAAACTTGACAGGGAAAGAGTTAAAGCTCTGTGAAAGTCAGGCAGCGTACCATATTTAAATATTTCACTGCCAAATGTAATTAGTTGCACCAAGGTCAGTGTTTCTGCTGACACACCAAACAATGAACACCAGCAGATATTTGCTATGCTGGGGAGGATACCATTGTCAAGAGGCAGGACAAGAAAGTTGGCATTGTTCTTTTCGATTCTAAAACAGAGGTTCTTGAAAACAGTTTCAAGTACAACGTACCAACGGTTTAAATATAGTGCCTTTTTAGAGAAAACGTTCGATTAACTTTAAATGCACAGCGAGTTTGAGAAACGTTTGGAGGTTTCAACTATTGGTCTTCATGTTGAATGTGGCTTTACAAAAAGGGAATAAGGCATCGTTTGTCAGAAGCAAAGACATTGCCCTGTTTATCTAGCAAAAGAATCTCCTACCTTGTCGGGGTTCTAAGGCGTAATTGTCATAGGGAATGGTTCTGTTCATTTAAGTGAGATTATCCCCTCTGCCAAAACCTAAACGTAAGACAGGTCGGTGGTTTTGAATCTATGCGCTGCTTCGCAACGAAAGAGATTAGCCGAAATCGTCTTACTGAAATAACAATCTTCTCATTTCATGATCCTTCGTCATTCATCGGCGCTATATGACCTATTTTGTGTCGCTGTGCAGTATAATTCAACTCATCCTTCCATCCATCAACAATGGTAGAAAAAATTGGTAACAAATGCCAACAAGCAGCCAAGTTAGGTCTGGTTATACAAATGTAGTTGATGCACCAAGGGACTTGAGAAATCTATTGAATCTGATGAATTTGGTCAATCTAAGGCTGTCCAGCTATATCGACTTCAGCTATTGGTCAAATTGAAAGGACTGGTGGTTTGCATCATATTATTTGATGCTCTGTAGCCTTGGCATGTATAGCTTTGTATGAACAGCACAATGACCTTCAATTTGTTAACCTACTATTGAACGGCTATGTGAAATGCTATGTATAATATTCACGGAATATTCATCTAAGTTATTATTTAATATTGTTCGTTTTCATTACGTTTGGTTAGCTGTGATTAGCTCTTTGTAACTACTTCCTTGATTTCAGTAGTGATATTAAATTATAAGGAATAATTCGGAGTATTTATTGTATTCATTTTTTGACCAGGGTTTTTTCATACCTCCACTGGTGAAAATTCCGAATTATTCCTTAAATAAAATAAGATTAGGACAAAACAACCGGCAACTATGCTTATCTTTCAATTACAATATACGAGTATAAATGGATTGTGTGCGCTGAACCGTGACTGCAAATTTCTATATTTATAGAAGTTGAAACCATTGCAAGTTATGGAGAAGTTAGAGTTGAAACTTTACATTGGTATATAGAATAAGATTTTGAAACCTTTATGCCAGGGTGGTCTAGACAGTAGAGTACTGCTAACTGAGTAAGGTTATGCGTTTGATACCTAGCGGATGCTTTCTTATTTTTGGTTGGAAAAGGTATTTTTATATTATGCACGATGATTACCACAAATAAGTTGAAATAACCCATAGGTATTGTACAGTATTTAAATAGTATATACCACATATATTAAATTTCTTATTACATTGGATTTGATCTGAATCCCATATAACTTATAGGGAGTAACCTTAAATGTATCCCAAAGTTACTATAATACATTAAGCCCTAACGACGATTATACTCGTCATTTTAGAAAGAGCGTACTACACTTGTTCCATAAGGATAGTAAAGACCCAGAAACTGGAAACTGGAATGGCCTATTAAAATTTCAGTGATAAATGAGTTAATGCAAGTGTTATCTTGAAGTGAAAGATAACACCGGGTATAACATTTTACATGCATTTAAACTTTCAAAATAAGCGTTTAGGTTATCTATTGCACAATTTGCATTACATTAAAGCAATTGTTTGCAAAATAATGCAATAAAACATAAAAATAAATTATAATATAAAAACAAATAAGTCCTAATTGGAATCGAACCCAAAACCTTTTACCCTTTGCACGTACTCTAAAACGCTATCTATACTATTTTAATTTGTTCAGGAGTTAACTACCTTTCATGTTATACTATGAATAGTGTGCCGTTTGTATCGAAGTTAAATCAATAATCGAGTTAGAGTAATAGACCCAGATCAGAGGGCTCCGTAACTGTTTGCTATTTTTCAATTATCATACATTGACTAGACTTAATTGGAAACTGGAATGGCCTATTATAATTTCAGTGATAAATGAGTTAATGCAATTGTTATCTTGAAGTGAAAGATAACACCGGGTATAACATTTTACATGCATTTAAACTTTCAAGATTAGCGTATAGGTTATCTATTGCAAAATTTGCCATGGTGTTAAATATGGTTCTGTTAAAATGCCTTTAAATGAATTAAAACTAGTAAAAAGCAGACTACAAATACGAAGGATTTCGTAGCAGACGGAGCGTCGATAAAGCATTATTTTACATGCATGATAAAACATATATATATATATAACACGTTAAATCCTGCTGATCGTAAATTGGCTAGAATTGGCAGACAGTGTAGATCCTGATAAATCGCCGAATTACTTGTTGAATGAGCATGATATATACACTCAGTCTCGTATATAGTATAGATTGGACAGTAATATACTTAACCTCTTCACTGCCTATTCCGAGTTCAATGGTTACTTGCAAACAATTTGAATTCTAATCAGACGCCGCGCAACGTGGCGTCTGATCAGGATATAAAATGTTTAACACTCTTTTCAATATTTCTGGTCAAAAGTCCTTAAAGATAAGATTGATACAGTAAGCCAGGGATACGACAATTGTTCAATCTTAATGACGTCATGGCAGTGACGGGGTTAATTTGAAATTCAACGCCGACGACAGCTGTGTTGTAGGCAATAGTGCAGCAGGCGAGTAGTTTAAAGGTCACTAACCCGCGGAAATAAAATTTCATATTCGGTTTCACTTGATACTGAGTCGGTTGTATTTTCAATCGAGTTTACAATGCTTTTACAACAATGTAGATACGTTTTTATAACGTGTTTTTGTAACAGTGATTTTAACAGATCGTTCTTTAATACCGGTAGTTGCAAAATGTACCCATTTTAAATAGTGAAGTATTCCGTTAAGAAAATATCATTCGACACCGCATTTGGATTTCAACTGTAGTCAGGCATATTATTCATACTTATTGTTTGTAAATAGCAGGGGAGTTTAGTGATTAACATTAATCATTGATTGGTCATTATTCTTAAATTCGGAGTATGTGGTCGGTGATGCTGCTTCGTATAGAGCACAGATACTACTGAAAATTCAATTTGAATAACAGTTTGGCTCGCGGAATTTAAAATGGACGTCACAAGTGAAACTCAACCGTTGCTTCAGGGGCCCTCTATACAAGACGGCGGTGGTTATGGCGGCAAGAAGTTGCGATTTTTCTGTACACTTACTTTGGTGTTAATGTTTTTCAAAGGTGGTGAGGAGATGGCCTCAGCAACTCAAAAACAATATGTGTACGCCTGGAGTAAGGAGTATGTTAATATGTCACATCGCACAAATATAAACAATGCTTCAATCAAGAAGAATACATCGATAGACGGAGAGTGTGCTGGGAGCCATAGAATATCCAAGACCGTTGAGCACGAAGCTCAAGTTCTTGCATCAAACTGGGAACTTTATTTCAGTGTAATGGAAGCTGTTCTCTTATTCCTGTCATCTTCCATCTATGGAACCCTTTCAGACTACCTGGGCAGAAAACCGTTTATCTGCCTTTCAGTGCTCGGGTTTGGTCTTAGGACCTTGTTTTTAGTAATTATCATATACTACGAACTCCATATGGCTTTCGTGTGTGTGTCCTACTTGGCGGACGGAGTGTGTGGTTCGAGTTTTGTGTTCAGTCTGTTTAGTTACACGATGGCGGCGGACGTTACACATGGTACAAAGGACCGTGTTCTCGGCATAACTATCATGGAGACGCTTATTGGTATAGGCAGATGCACAACACAATTTGCCACCGGCTACTACATTAAAGCAACAAACTTTTTCTACCCAATGCTAACAGCAACAATTTTGGTATTGCTAAGTCTCTTCTTTGCCATATTCTGTCTGAAAGAAACTCATCCACAATTGACAAACGTTCCACCACGTGGTTCCGCACGGAGAATTCGTGTTCCAAATGTCCGTATACTGGTGAAGAATTACATTAGTTTCTATATAGGTTCAGACAGTAGCAGACAAATATTCTGGCTGTGCTTCTCAGTTTATCTATTGCTGGAGTTCGGAGAAGTCGCTCGTTATGACCCTCTGACTCTGTATCAGCTCAGTAGCCCGTTTTGTTGGCAGTCGGAGAAGATCGGTTGGTATAACGGCTCTATGGTGGTAGTCTGCTATGTGTTTGGATTGGCGCTGTTGAAGCCTCTTCAGTGTTGTGTACCGGAATACTTCTCAGCCTGTATTGGCTTAGTGTCGGCCATCGCATTTAATATTGTCACGGCATTTGCGAAAACAACTGTTGAACTATTTATAGGTTAGTATACGAGTACAGTGAAGGTCGCTTATAACGAAGTTGGATATAACGAGCTGTTGGGTATAACAAAAAAGATACATCTATTCCCCATCTCCAATTGGCCAGAGCACCAGATAAGGGTAGTTTTTCAAAAACTAAAATCTTTATTTCAGAATTAAACCCTATGGTGTCACTACTCGGTGCTGAATAAGTAAGAAAATGTTTGATTTTTTGAAATAACTACCTCTTATCTGGAGCCCTGATTGGCGTATAATAAAATTGACCTGTTGTATCGAATTTTAGATTTATTGCTTGCTTTAAAACTGTTTATTCCGTAGCATATTATTTTTTAGTTTTGAAGACAGATGACCATTCATTTAAAGCAGTTCGTCCGGCTTTAAACTACCATCTGTAAGTATATATAAAGTTTTTACAATTAGGTATACGCATGCATGTACACTCAATGCCATAGCTAACACGCAACACTATTCAAAATCAATTTCTTGAATATTGTTTCATGTACGAAGTTGAAATTTCGACTATTGTTTAATTACCACGAATATCTTAACACTAGCGACGAAACAACTCAACCGTGACGAACGCTAACTGGTATATGCTGGGTGGACATGGTTTTAACGTTTTGCACGAGAAATATTTACAAAGCGAAAAAGTCGATTTTTGTTTCCATGGTACTTTTCTAGAAAGAAAACAAGGCTAAACACAGATTTTTAGTTTTATGGCGAGAGTGAATAAAACAAAGCGCGGTCGCTTAAACAGCATGCTTACTATTGGTTGCCTCCCAGACGGGTATGCTATTATTTTCTTTAAAACATAATCACAAAAGTAAATAATGAATCATTTAAAATGTTAACCAGTATCGAATCACTATAATTCATAACTAAAGTTTATATAATTCATCGGATGAGCTTCGCAAACATGTACGAAAGCACCTAGTAGCTCCTCATTAGCTACAAGAGCTGAAGCAGTCCCTTGTTCGGGAATTGAGAAACATCCCACACGCTTTAGTACAGAATTACGTTCTGACAGAGATGTCCGCAAGTCATAGGAACCAGAGGTGGTCACACCAGGTATAAGATAGAGTTGTGCTATGTAAATGTGACTGTTGATTATTGTGATTACGGGTTTGACGGTGACTTTTAAAATTGTTCAATTTAGAATTGGCGCATTACCTGAATTTGTGAATTTACTTCCTCTGTGGCAATTTTAATTGTTATGTTTTACATTTATTTGCTGATCGATTGAGAAGAAATTTATACCATGTGTATATGATGTAATGAGTTAAACGTGTTTTCGATGTGAACGCATTCCGTCTAGTAAGTGTTGCGTAAGCTGTGGCATTGATTGTATATATACATGCATGTATAAAGTGGAACGTTTTTCTTAAATTGAGGAATATATATTAAAAGCGTAAATGTTTTTCGTATTGATGGAAAAACGGGTTAAGTGAACAAACAGTTAACAAAATTTTACTCCAAAACTAGTTTCAAAATATTCAGAAATGACACGATTGAATACATTCACTTATCCAGGCTAAAATAATACAGACGCTTCAATGACTTCTCGGCATGTATCGGCTTAGTGTCGGCCAATGCATTTAATATTGTAACGGCATTTGCGAAAATAATTATGGAGCTGTTTATATGTTGGTATACGGGTACATTGTGTGCTTAATCATTCATCATGATATTTAAATTCACAATTCCAGTTTCCAATCAAGTTTTTCCAGATTTGTCTATTTTAGGTTGAATTGAACAGTTTACAGTTTAATAGTATATTTGTACAGTTAGACCACCGGCCCATTATATATACATGTATAACAAAATACATAGACGTAATAAGTGAAACATCTCTTGTGGGTATTGCAATTGCTAAATATTTATTCTAGAGCAGTGAGTATTAAATAATAAAAGCTTTTCATAAATTGATTTTAACACATTCAAAAATTTACCATCTATAGTTTTTCGTTGAAGAGCGTCCCCAAATTTTGATGGCGAACAGAGTCGAAGGCTTTGGAACAACCTATAGAAATACAGAATTTCTTAATTTAAACTAAAAAACTAAAAAAATTCTAATCGTTCACCTTTTATTTTATTAAGAAAAATAAATATGAATAAATTTTATAAACCATGTAATTCAGGTTTCCGTTTACAGAGGTTTACTTTTGCATCTTTATAAGCGCACATTTACTTATAAAGATATAATATATGTATATTGTCGTATGTGAAGACTCTAAATTAAATACTGTTTCAACTAAGCGCTTTAAAACTCATGAGTTGATTTCTTATAGTTATCTAGATCAGAAGAACTGTTGGAAAGTCTAAATTTCCTTAAAGCCAGAATGTCACCCAAATATATGTTTAAATCGCGCAATTTCTTATATAAGAACATTTTCTATGTATTAAAACTAAGCGAAATCCGTTTTCAGGTGCCTGAAACATGCCCCCCTTTCTTAAAGAACCATACATAATGTGCCGATTTCTTATCGAGATGGTTGGAAAAATAAGCTTTTTGTTTACATAACAAATCTTCGTGTCGGCTTCCGAGAATTTCCGCATGGTCGAATAAGAGTCACGTGATCGATCCGATTTTTCTGACTTGTCTGTGTTACTTTAGAACAGAATAGTTAATAATGGTAAATAGGTAACAGTGGAAAAAACGTTATTCTTTCCCGTTTAAAACGCAAACGAAACGCAAACTCATCACAATAAAACGCATAAAAGCACAACCTTTAGACAATTATGACCATTCATGTTAGTCTGAGTTGCAAACAGTTTGGTGCCTGATCAGACGCCTGGTTACCCGGCGTCTGATCTGCTCCAAGCTGTTTGCAATTGAAATCATGGTTTTAGCGTAAACGCGTTTATTGGGAAAGAATAATATATCCTCCACTGTAAGGAAGGTAACATCGAATACATAGTCGTACACATTCCTACTTGAGATAAGTATGATCATCGTGCAGCACGAGAACGCTGCTCTAACTTTACTGATATTTTATTCTTTCAAATTAAACGCATTTATAAACAAAACGATTATTACCATTGCAAACATATTGGAGCCAGATCAGACACCGCGTAACCCGGCGTCTGATCAGGCACCAACCTGTTTGCTACTCAGATTAAAAAAATAGTTAAAATTTCTAAAAGTAAATTTCCACAGTGTAGTGAATTGCGTTTGCGTTTAAACCGGAAAGAAAAATGTATTCTCTACTGTATATTGCGCACAATAAATACAGCTATCAATGTCCCTTGCTGAATGTAGGGAATACTCATCCCTTTTAAAAATTTAGAATGTTCAAATCTAAAAATAACTGCCAAGTCAGAAGAAAACACTATGAAAACATCTTTACCGGGCGCAAGCCGAACGAACTCGGAAAATCTCCGCCGTTGATCGGATGTCAATAAACCGATTTAAAAATCGACTTCTTTCCACCAAATTCATGGGTTTGTAAGCAATGTTGCCTCCATATACATATGTATGTGCCTGAATGTTCAGGTTTGAAAAAATGCGCTATGTTGACTTACATACTGCCTTTAACACTTTTATTCTTATAATGTTAAGTTTTTCCACCATACTGATTGCGTTTTCCTTGTTTTATTGAATCGGCATTTGGAACTACATGTACATGTGTTTGATTCGTTGTAAGAAGATTTATGCAGTTTGACAAATTAGTTCTAAAATTAAATTCATTGGAGCTCTCTCTGTCTGTTTGTCTGTCTCCCCCTCTCTCTCTACATCTATCTATCTCTCTGTCTTTCTGTCTGTCTATCTCTGTCTCTCTGTGTCTCTGTTTCTGTCTCTCTCTGTCTCTGTCTCTCAAGTAAGCAAGCATCAAGTAAGAAAGCATGATCCCAATATGAATTTTAGAATATCTCGCATACAGTTCAAAGAAAGTTTGTATTCAATAACAGCGACGCAACACAAGATCACTAATCGAAAGAGGAGTAGTATCGCCACGTTGGCAGTTATGTGACGACCTCGAAAAACATGTAATTTATTCAGACAGTTGTAAAATGATCCCATTCCAATCAAATATACATTGTTTTTTAATAAATCTGTGCATGGTGATTTGAATAGAACAGATGGTTTTATTACATGCAATTTCTATTACATATTAATGAAAGCTGGCGTTCCATGCGATCTATAATGTACCTGAACAAAATGAGTTGTAATAAAACAATTTAACTACACTTTCCTTTTGCAAACCAATATATGGTTTAGCTAATAGAGAAGATCAACCACATCCCCCATTGTCCTTATAAGTAATTGGATGAACAGATTAGGAATATCTCCCGTGTTGTCTCTCTCTATCTCTGTCTGTCTGTTTGTCTGTATGTTTGTTTGTCTGTCTGTCTCTTTCTCTCGTTCCTCTATGTTCCTCTCTCTATCACATCTCTCTCTCTCTCGCTGTCTATCTCTCTCGTTCCTCTCTGTTAGTCTCCCTCTCCGTCTCTATATCTCTCACGGTCTATCTCTCTCTCTCTCATATAAAAAGGTTTAAACATGTATATATTGTAAATTTATGCATAACCTGGCTTATCCGAAACCTGGTTAAGCCAGAAAACTGCTTTATCTTACAATGTTTTTTCTGACCAAATTATTAAATGGCAAACAATCGAACTTCGCTATCTCAAATACGTTTAAGTCGAGTTAACTCGTATTTCTTTTGTTATATATTGAGCTCGCTTAAGTGGAACATACCAGTATTGCACAATTTAAACGTGGCAAAGCAACGTTTTAACTTTGAACTACGGGTATGTCACACAAGTTTGAAATAATAAAGTTCGGAGCTACTAAAACCTTCTTTAACCGAAATACACCTATATCTGACATCATCAGTTGGTACCGAATGATGTGGGATAAAGCTGGTTATACTGTATTTCTGTTTCAGCTATCCCTGTAGGTATCCTCATGACACTTCCGAAATCAATACTGAGAGGAATGGCGTCCAGCAGAGCATCTTCCGATAAACAAGGTTAGCACGTCTTAGATGAAATGATAAATATATAGTGTCTTTGCAATGCCTTACTTCCATTTAAAACTGTTCTGGTCCTGATTAGACGTCATCTGCATCCAAACATTTTGACACTGGTACCTATATACATTATACGGGGGAAAGAATAATTTAATACAAAATTACTATATAAGTTATACAGCTTCTTCCCAGGGTACGTGAGGATTTATTCCCGGTTGAGGAAAATCATGTTGCCAGAACTACATGATTTTACCAGTCGGGAATAGATCCTCTCGTACCCTTGGAAGAAACTGTATAACAAATATATTATACATTGACGTGTTCAGTGTTCAGACGAATTACTTCCAATTATTTCGGTATTTGTCGTGTAAAGCGCTCAGTAAATAGTAATAAAATCGCGTAAAAACAGGTGATATGCGTAAATAACGCAATACTTCTGACGGTTGTTATTCAAAAGAAATAAAGGCACACTCGTAGAGGTCGGTGTCAAACATTTCAAGAAAAGAATAAAAGACGGCTGATTAAAGATCGAAAGGTGCTCAATTCTGTCGAGCAGTCGGTCATCTTTTGCAAAGCAAGACCGAGGGACCTGTGAGCCAATGAAATAGCTGCATTTCTTTTTCTTTTTTTCTTTTTTTTAGGATGGAAATGTACAAGATTATACTTGTTCTCAATTAACTCAGCACAACTTTACAACCAAACTAACTTTATCATTCATGTGTGATATTTCATACAATATAATGATAGTACATGTACCTCTCTATTACGATCACTAAAAGAAGACTAATTTATTGGATAAAAGACATAGCTGAATTTCTACGTACCCTATCACCTCACAGGGTACTTGGGCTCACGTCTACAGCTCCTTAACCAATCAGAAGTAAGGAATTTTACGCTGCAGTATCATACGTAAAAGTATTGCATGCTATTGCAAGCAGAGGAATACATGAACAATTGCAAATCATTACCAGACAGGATTTAACCTTTCGTAGACAAATTATAGTCTGCTTTACTATTGTTGTCTGCAATGTTATTTCAAACTCTATGTGAAGAAGCATGAATGAATGAATGTCCATTCGAGTGTCACGATATGAAACCTGAACTGACGCCGTGTAACGCGGCGTCCGGTCTGGATCTAGCTGTTTGCAAATTCGGCTTTAGTTGTCTACACCAAGAAAAAATTTCAATAAATCCGATGGAAATCGGTGTACATGTGGATAATTTCACTTACGTTCTAGATATGTTTAAGTGTTCGAAGTACATCCAGTGGTTCCCTACTAACAACAACGCTTGCCGCTGGTCCCCAAACAAGCGATTATGTTTAACCTTGTCACGACTGCAAAATCCTCTGATTGAAATTGTCGTCATATGAGCTCTAGTAGAATATATATGCATATTTTGAACCGAGAAATTTGCCGGTTTTAACCCTTTCATTATCAAATTATTCGGGTGATTTTTACCCCTTCATCGCATCGCTTTATTGACGTCTGTTTCAATATTGTTGTATGCAAAACACGTTTTCATAGTTAGATTTAAAGTTTTATGACTGAAGAAATGACGATAAGAGTGTCAAATAGTTATGATCCTGATCAGACGCACCGTGATGCGGCGTCTGATATTGATCTAAACGGTTTGCAAAGGCGTTTCATGGCGTCATTGCGAGTGAAAAAGTTCAGCGACTTTCGGTTAACGGGAATCTGGTTTTCGGAGAATTCGATATAAACGACATTTTTTCCAGGTGCCATGTTTGCCGGACTACTATCATCTGAACTGATATGCGAACTTATAGCCAGTCCTGTCTCCCTCGCCATTTACTCACATACCCTGTATACGATGAAAGGAGCTGTATTCCTAGTGATTGGAGGAGTAAACTTTCTAGCCTTGGCCATCATGGTGTAAGTTTGTATTTTTCTTATTCTCGATCGGCGACGTACTGTGTTTGGTTTGTTTGTTTGTATTGTGTTTCTTCGCTGGTTGTTGTCCAAACATATCTTTGGAATTACGAGTACATAATTATACCGGTATTTGGTATGTGTTTTCAAGTCAAGAAACCCTTGAGCTCAGTGCAACCACGGCCTTGTCAGACAAATTTCAACGCAATTCAGGAGTGTAATAGGCTAAATTAATCTTTGGCCATACTTTAGAACTTGAGAGACTAGGCACCGAGGTTTTAAAGCGTTTGCGTCGAGTCTGAATTTATACTCGTTCTTAAGCATTTGATTGGTCAAATTTGAGCCTACGCTCAAATCTGACCAACTAAATGCGTTTGAAAGAAGCCAAACTCAACTCTTACGCTTTATAAATCTTGGGAACTGATATTTGTTATGTGCCTTTAACTGAAAAAAATGCGTTCAGTACAACTTAAGTCATGCAAGATAATGCCATGTTCATTTGGAGAAAAATAAGCTAAATCAAACCTTGACCATAACTTTAGCTACATGTGATAGGGACTTCATATTTAACGTGTTTCCTCCACTCACTCAAGAAAGCGTTTAGCTTAGTAAAGCTTGGTTCATGTCAGACAAAGGTCAAGGTTACTGAGATCTCATAAACATACCACGAGGCATGGTGTTTCACCAACACATATTTTGTTACATGTGTTATCATTCTCTGACTTCCTATTTAGACTTACTTAACTTTCAACCTACTTTAAGTGGTCACCTGTCAACCAGTTATAGAGAAAATGTTTGAGTCGCGGTACAATCAATATTACATAATTACAATTACAGTTGAGAATCTGTTATTCTTTCCCGTTTAAACGAAACGAAACGCAAACGCAAAACACTAAAACGTAGAAAAGTGCAACTTTTTGACAATTCTGATAATTCATGTTTATCTTGGTGGCAAACAGTATGGAGCCTGATCAGACGCCGGGTTACCCGGCGTCTGATCTGGCTCCAAACTGTTTGCAATAGACATAATATTTTAAGCGTAAACGCGTTTATTCGGAAAGAATAACGTTTTCTCCACTGTATCTTAGATACGGACGTTCATTTGACGTGAGTAGCCGATCACTCTACGTTTAATACCCAGTCTCGTTATGGATACATTACCTTTATTATTATAATACGCCCGTGGAAACGGGTCGCATTATGGTATACACTGCTCTGTATGTCCGTCTATACGAACGTACTTACGTCCGTCTGGGGTTTTTGGTTGTTTTTTTGGACAATTGTTACATGTAGCGCTCTCTACCCTTTATTAATTGACCAATTCTTATTTAACTCACAACAAATCTGCCTTACCACACTTGCTCGGACAGTTTAACATTTCAGACGTTTGCGACTATGTTTAATTCCTTTCAATTAGATAAATTGATACAGGGAATGGAGCGACTTTACAGATATTACGGGGGTTTTGTGTGTCTCAGTATGTTAAGAGTTATCCCCCTTCACATATTACATAATTAAGACCAATATTCCTAACAGGCTGTACGTGTAAGCCCAATTGCACACTATAATCCAAGACGCCCTCTATATATGCGGCACGTCTTTGGGGAACTTGCACGATACAGGCTTAATTATAACTCGCTACTAAACTTATCTAATTTTTCACAACATAAATAGTCTGTATATTTGAACCCAATTGCACACCTTCATCTGAGACGCCCTCCATAAAACAAGGCACGTCTTAGGGGTTTTCAAATGTACGGATAAATAGTGTTGTCATACTATGATTAAATGAAACATCTAAGTGAGATAGGATTCGGTGGAAATCATGTGCGTGTACTTGTTGTCCTATTTTGCGTTATTTTAGCTACACTAGTATTTTTAATAAAACATGGACTTCTTGACGCAATAACAGATCATCTGTAACACTGTATGTACTCACTTTTATAAATATAAGTATTACGAAACCATTTTCCATTGTTTTAAAGAAATACTGTATATTATGTTCATTTTAGTAGGCACACGTGTTGTGCATTGTTCTCATTTTTAAAGAAAGGTATTGATTATTAACAAATAATCCGGTTTCTAGGTTAACCATTGTAAGACTTATTTAGCGTGTGCATAATTATATTAGCATCTCACATGTTCTTTTATTTGTGTTAGATATTGTAAACTCAATGCTCTTATAAAATACGAACCATGTAGAACATGGCTTTTACTACTTTAATCCAGCCCAAAACGTACCAACTATGTCAGTACAGATGGCGAGGACTGAGTCTTGCAATCGCGCTAAAAAGTGTTTGAGGCCTCAGTCCTTTTCCTCTGGGCTGCCACTAGTAAAGGTGCTTACTTAAGTGGAGAACTGTGTTGTAACATGGGGTACGGTTTCGATTTGACAGGTTATAACGAACAGCCTTCTTCTTGAAACTTGCCTTCTGGGACTGCACATGTCAACCACGGGCTACTTACTATGATTGTGCGCCAACGAAATTTCAGAGAGTGCAGATCGGGCCTGGGAATTGGCCTGGTCTGCATCTTCTGCAATTCCTTAGGCAAATACAAGTATATAAAGTGTCTCATAGGCCGCTGGACGGCCGTGTATAAAAGTTTGAATGTATATGATATGTGTAACTATTTTATGTAACTTTTATATGTGACACTATAATAAACTAATAAACTGTAAACTGTAAACATATTTTTAAAGAAAATGTTTTCTGTAAATGATTTTAGTTTCATTTTGGCATATTTTGATCAAATTTCATATCTAGCTTTCTAAGTATACGTGGAGTTTTTGTTTCGGTCGGATGGCTTTAAATATCTTGAGTTATGCCTCTTTAATACATTTTTAAAAGACTATATATTAGATAACGTCAAACCTATTGTAAGCAAATTTCATATTTAGCCTAGTGAATTTGGTTTTGGTTCAATTTTCCTTGAGTTATACTCCTTTACATACTTAGTATTTTACGGCTCAAACTGTTTTAAGATGATAACTTTACTATTAAACCAAATTTCAAACTAAGCTTTCTTATCATACAGGGAGGACACCTATTGGTTTTGGTTCTGGTCTAATGATGTGTTTAAACATGTGCTAAGTATCACTACATTGCGACAGGATTTGACTGGTGTACTATGTTGCCGTTTTTGGTGGCCTTGTTTATCCTGGATATATTGCAATTAACTCTCCCTATGTGCTTGCTGGACAATTCCATTACAGATATACAAGGGTGATCTCAGGACACTGCAATGATTTTCCATGTAACAGAACATTTCATATGCAATAGCAAACAGTGCACACCCTGTTGACCCTTAACCCCATAGTCTATTTCTAATTTTGAAAATAGGGGACTTCTAAAAGCAGGATGAAAGTAAAGCAGAATGCGCCCGAGGGCGCATTCTGCTTTACTTTCAGGCTGTTTTAAGCTACCGCCTACTAGAATAAAGAAACTATTCCTTATGATACATATCCATAACTGTATAATATGGAACTGTTTTTCAGTCAAGGAATAGACTGAATGTGCTAAAAGGCGCTTCTATAGGGGATGGGTAAATGGACACAAGGCTTAAATGAGTTAACTATAATTGATATTCCAGACGGTTATCGGTTATACTTATGAGGACAGATAAATACAATCCACAATCCAACCCTGACACAGCTGACCGACACCTCATCACACCATGTGAGTAAAGCACGGCTACTGGCTGTCGCCATTCAAATCGGGATATTTGAAGAAACCTCGGCTGCAGCACCCGCCTTCGGCATCTCGATATTCAAATCGGGATAAAAAAAAACTTCGGGAGAAAACATCGAAAGCGGGAAAGTAAATGGTCATGGACGGGAATAACTGTGCTTTAGCAGAAAATGTCAGAAAAGACTGGGGATTTATGCAAGATAAATATACTACGGCAAGTCCATTTACATAATAATAATAAAAAATAATATGGGGGAATAAAATCGAAAGATTATCAATGTTAATATACATGTATAAAAAAAATTGTTCGTGTTGATAAAATTTTCATTTGATGTAATGTTGTAGCGTTGAAATATTTATTTATTTCTAAAGGTAAACTAGACTCCAAGAAGTCAAACATTTTGTGTAGTCTTTTACAAAATCTGACCGGAACTGGTCTCGAAAACAGAATCTCATATTTTAAAAAGGGTTGTAATAAGGGAGTGACGATAAGATGGTGACTATTTATGAAAATAATAAATCATCATATCTGTAGGTTTATAAAGAGGCTTTTTGTCTATGCAAACTGTAAAGTATCTTATTTTTTTCTGTTAACTGTAAATCGTGTTTAATTGTATGTGTTATAGAAGTGGTGAAATATTGCAGTTCTCCCTCTCTACAACATCACCCAACAGGAGACAACGATTATGTCCGTTGATCAGAGGGAGTCATTATAGGGAAGGAAATCCGCCTACAATTGCAAACAGTTTGAATTCAGATCAGACGCCGCATAACGCGGCGTCTGATCGGGATTCAAGCTGTTTGTCATTCGTCGTTATATTCTTTTTCTGTAAAAATATCCATTATGTGACTTTATAAAAAGCAGCAGACGAAAGTTTTAAACAAAAAATATTGCAGACGTGAAAAGGTTGGAAATAATTGTCTTGTTTTAGGAACAGCGAGAGACGTTGCTGTAAGGGGAGAATCGTTGTTCGTAGGGCCGTTATAAGGAGGGAGTCCTATAGTATACAAAACGTTGAAAATATAAATAGAAACTTTGGGAAGAAGACGTACACGTATTATTCTATATTGAGATTATTCTTTACGCAAGTAAATAGTTATACACTGAACAAATTGTCTATTTGGTCGTTTATCAAAGTCCGTTTTTGGAAGAAAAAAAAACATAAATTAGAACAATGACTTGAAACTTTGGCATGTTTCCATCTGTCCATGCCTGAAACGTAACTACATGTCTAAAAAAGTGTAACATAATGGAAATCACACAAACGCGTATGAACAACCATTTTATATTTTCGGCACAACCGGCATTTCGCCATATTTTCTGGGTTTGCAAGTTGTACTGTCGTTACACAGTGAAGCCCCTCTAAACCGTACGTGTGTGGGGACAACATAAATTTCCGGTTTAGAGGGGTCTTAACCCATAGCTTGTTTCTAGTTAGTATGGAAGATAGCTGATCACTTACAGCAGTTTGAAAGCAAAGCAGAATGCGCCTTAAGGGTGTATCAATGTCATGAATTAAAGAAATTTTCAAAGTATATGGAAACACTTTATGATAGTTTTGTATTGAAGAGCTATTTAAGATGAATGAAAAAATAGAAAAAGTGTTCATTTTAGTGAACAACAGTTGGCTCCAAAGCCATGTAAAATTTACTCCACCCCCTTCCTCTTATTTTGTCCTTTTCAAACAGCCCGCTTCAATAACATCCATTTTAAATGAAAACAAATATGATAAATTGGTTTTGTGTTATTCATTTCCTATCTATGGTAGTTTTTCTTCATACAAAACTAATTTAAGAAAAAAACAGGCACCAAATGTGAAATTTATTAAGCTCTAAATATCATCGATATGGTACTTTTTTGTAAATTTGGTAAGGGGAGATAACTCTTTTTACTTTAATAACTCAAATTTTCAACACTGATCTTTCAATTTCTTTTCATATTTTGAACTGCCTTAGCATTGGCTTTCATTTGGTAGAATATAGGAAAAGTTTAATACTAGAACTATTTCATTTTTAAACTTTTCACTTTGTTTTCATAAAATAAAATATCTAATAAAATCATGCCCTATAAAAAGCATATTTTTTATATTCAAGGATCCATATTGTTCAAACCAAGTGCCTGCTTTGTCTAAATTTGGTGTTTATATGTGAAAATGCCACCATAGACATGAAATAAATAATGAAAAACAAAATTACCATGTTTGTTTTGTTTTGAAATAGATTTTACTGAAGCTTGTACTCTGAATGGGTAAAATTTGAGAGAAAAAGTCCAAATTTGACATACCTTTTTCAAATTGCTGTAGCTAAAAAAAAAAGGACACCACCATATATATTTTTTCCCATTTTTCATTCATCATTGAAAAAGATATGTCAAATTTGGGATTTTTTTCAATTTTTACCCATTCAGAGTACAAGCTTCAGTAAAATCTATTTCAAAACAAAACAAAAATGGTAATTTGGGTTTTCTTTATTTATTTCATGTCTATGGTGGTATTTTCACATATATAAACCAAATTTAGACAAAGCAGGCACCAGGTTTGAACAATATGGATCCTTGAATATCAAAAATATGCTTTATATACGGCATGCTTTTATTAGATTTTTTTTTTATGAAAAAAAGTAAAAAAAGTTTGAAAATGCAATAGTTCTAGTATTAAACTTTTTCTTATATTCTACCAGACGGAAGCCCATGCTAAGGCAGTTCAAAATATGAAAAGAAATTGAAAGGTCAGTGTTGAAAATTTTGAGTTATTAAAGTAAAAAGAGTTATCTCCCCTTACAAAATTTACAAAAAAGTACCATATCGATGATATTTAGAGCTTATAAATTTCTCATTTGGTGCCTTTTTTTTCTTGAATTAGTTTTTGTATGAAGTAATACTATTATAGATAGGAAATAAAAAACACAAAATGAAATTATCATATTTGCTTTCATTTAAAATGGATTTTATTGAAGCGGGCTGTTTGAAAAGGACAAAATAAGAGGAAGTGGGTGGGGTAAATTTTACATGGCCGTAGAGCCAACTGTTGTTCACCAAAATGTACACTTTTTCTATTTTTTCATTCATCTTAAATAGCTCTTTAATACCAAACCATCATAGAGTGTTTTCATATACTTTGAACATTTCCCAAATACATGACATTGATACACCCTTAAGGCGCATTCTGCTTTACGTTCAACCTGCTTTAAGCCATAATTTGCTAGTAAATAGATTTTTTCTGATGATACATATAAATGAATGCATTTTCTTCAGTGAAGAAATAAATCAATGGCGCACAAAGGCATATTTATGGTGTAATGGGTTAGAATAAAGAATGGTTGGAAACGGGGCCAACGTTTTTGTCCGGTTTAGAGATAATTCCGGTATTTAGAGGTTCCGGTTTAGGGGGGTTTTATTGTACTTGCATCTCATTTTATTTCGAATACGAGGAAATTAAAATGGTCGTTTCGACGCGTGCGGGTGATTTCCATTATGTTACATGTATTTTAGACAGATGGATCGAATCCAGACCAAACTAATTTGTTTTCTTTTAAATGAAATTATTTGCATACATCTTGTTCCTCAATTAACATTTACGTATTTATTAAGGCGAAATGGCGTCCATTCAGAATTAATGTTTAGGCAAATATAATGTGGGTTGACCGATGCAATATTTTTGGGTAAAATTAAGAAAATATTTCGAATAGTTAATTCCCTTTATATATCCCGTCTTCCCAGCAGAGTTGTCTCTCTTTACAACACTCAAACTACCACTACTTCAATCTTTCACTGCCAAACTTTTCGTGAGATTTTTACCCCCCTTCACGCTCCATTCTCGTCTGCTTCAATTTTGTTTTCTGAAATTTCGTTTCAAAGTAAGGAAAAGAAAAAAGGCAGTATGACGAAAGAAATTTCAAAACGAGTGTCAAACAGTGTGGATCCTGATCAGACGCCGCGTGACGCGGCGTCTGATCAGAATCTTAACTTTTTGCAAAAGCGCTTTTAAGCGTCATTGAGAATAAAAGGGTTAACCCTTAGCCTGCCATTCACGACTATAGCTCCATATTCAAACAGCTTGGATCCGGATGAGACGCCGAGTAACTCGGCGTCTCATCCGGATCCAAGCTGTTTGACATTCAGACAACATTTTCAGCAATTTTGAGCAACTTTGAAGCACTTTGAAACTTAAAGCAGACGAGAAATATCGCAGACGACAATTTATTTTGCGGGCTAAGGGTTAAACCTTTTCACCGCTATATTTAGCGTGAGGTTCTTACCTTTTATTCGGACATTATCGTCAGCATCAATATTGTTGTCTGCAATATTGTTTCAAAAATAGGTTTAAGACAGTATGGCTGAAGAGATATCGATATGAGCGCCAAACACGGAAAGTGTTGAAGAAAAAATGTCAATGTCATATAAAACAAACATATATAGCTCAGTGTGTTAGCTATATGTGTACCTGTCCCCGAAATTGAACATGTTCCTCGGGACTTGGAGGGTTAGATAATGTTTGTTTTGAACACAGGACGTTATTCTTACTCGAGTCTCGATACTTTGATCTCGAGTAAATCGAACTGAACCATATGTATACTGTTGAATTTCGAATACTTGAATTCGTTTAACTCATTCACCCTTGAATGTTAAAATGAAAAATTGTAGTTTGCCATCTATGACTAATCAGGGATTTTTCCTGAGATTTGTAAGGGGGCTGCTATTTGCTAAGAGCATCACTTAGTGAATTATGCACAAGTACATTGCCTGTACAATTAACTCGTCGCGTCTGATCTGGATTCAATATGTTTGTCACTCGTCATTATGATTTTCCTGTCAAAACGTCCATTATGTGACTTTGAGAGAAACAGCATACGACACTTTTAAGCAGACGATATTGCAGCCGTGAAAAGTATGGATATAATTGTCTTGTTTTGGGAATGGCGGAAACGTTGTTGTAAGGAGGGAATCGCTGTTCAGAGGCCGTTGTAGAGAGTGAGCACTGTACTCGCTGTTCAAAGCTAAAACTTGGATAAGACACGTTTTAACTTTGAAATGCAGTAAAACCTCTCTGTTACGACCACTGAAGTGTATTTATTATTAGGTGTTTACGACAGGCAACTGCTTTAGGCCATGCGACAGTAAAACAGAAGACTCCTTTGGGAATTTTCTGTTTCACTGTCACGTTCCTTTAAGCTGTCACCTGTCGTTTATACAACAAATTAGCCCTCGTTTAACCCTTTACCCAATAAACATGTTTATAACATTGAAGACAGGTGATCACTTAAAGCAGGTTGAAAGTAAAGCAGAATGCGCCCTAGGGCGCATTCTGCTTTACTTTTAGCCTGCTTTAAGTTACTATCTGCTAAGATATAGAAAATATTTCTTATGGTACATATTCATTACAGTATAAAATGGAACTATTTTCTTTGGCGGATGAATAAAATGAATGCGCTAAAAGTCGCTTCTATAAGGGAAAGGGTTAAGTGGTCGACATAGAGAGGTTTTACTGTACTGGCATTCTGGACTTAAGCGAAACAGAAGATATTTTTAGACCAAACAGTACTATGACGTTAAAAGAGCTGAACGTGAAAGAACGTTTTTGCAGGGTAGGTATAAACCAATGAACAGTACTGTGACTTAAGAATAAGTTCTTTTTCTTTTTTTCCCGTCGAAGGCGGGAATGTTTTCTCTTTTAAGCTCCTGGTTGAAACGATTTAACCAATCAGAAATGATGAGAAACCTTGGCCAATGACCGCTTGCTTGAACTGCAGTACTGCTGAAAATGGCCTAGAAGTCAGAGACCACAAAAACATTTTCCATAGACCTCTATTATAACGTTTAAGGCTGTGCTGACCAAATTTGAACAGACATTTTAAGCACGGAATTATACACTGGGCCAACTTGTATATCGTTCCTGTATTAAGTTTATATAATGAAACTTTAACTTTCGACGGAATATCTTTTTAGGAGATATTTCTTGTTAACCCTTATCTACGGTGATATCGACTGCTCCGAAATCGTCGTCTGCAAAACTTATTAAATTTAGATTTATACATTGCTTAGGTAACTAATCCTATAGACGCGTGTCAAACAGTTTGGATTCAGATCAGACGCCGCGTCTGGTCTGGCCCCGAGGTTATAAAACTTAAAACGAACTCTGTGCTCAAAACTCAGAAATTGTCTCAGCTCAGAACACTGCGGCAAACATTTTATTTCATTCTGTATATGTTATGGGTCTAATTTTTAGTTCTGGGGTTGTACTGTTGACCAATGCCTGTCTGGGGGATCTTTGATGGTAGGGATACAACTCTGATCTCTTTTGAAACCAGCTGGCGTGGTCTGTGGTACAATTCGTGGACAGCTTTCACCATTTTTAATAATGTTATTGATCTTCTATAGAGTTTTTAGTTATGGTCGCATGCTATTATTCCTAGTTATGTTAAATTAGATGGCCTGCATTGGGCGCTCTGCTATTATTTCTATTGGTCGGCAATCTTTAGCCGGTTGGTTCATTGCTGATTGATGGGGGTAGTGTGATTGCCGTTTTGGGGGCTGTCTTTTGTATGTTTATTCTTATTTATTTTAGATCTAATTATAGTTATTTGTGTTTTGTCGATGGCCTGCATTGGGCGCTCTACCATTATTTATATCAGTCGGCAATACTTAGCCGGTCGGTTCATTGCTGATTGATGGGGGTAATGTGATCGCCGTTTTGGGGGACTGTCTTTTATATGTTTATTCATGTTTTATTTCAGATCTAATTGTAGTTATTTTGTCTTTTCACGATTTATAGGTACATAAGTGTTATTTCATGTAAAGCGCTTTTGAACGCACAATCCCTGTGTGAAAATAGCGCTATATAAATCTGGTATAATAATAATAATAATAATAACTAGTATTTCTAAACATAACTATTCTGTAATAATGTATCCAAATTAGGTTACAAAATTCAAATAAAATGTGTTTTGTAAAAATTAGAACCTGTTATCGAAAGTGAGTTTTGAGCACAGAGTTCGTTTTAAGTTTTATAACCTCGGGGCCAGGATATGAATTGTTTGCAATAATCAGGAGTGTCCCAATCACCAGACAAAGGGTTAAAAAGAACTTTCCGGCATTCCCCCCTTTTTTCAAATTTATACATTTCTCACTCTAATATTGTACCAAATATAGCCACATGCTTCGAAAAACGGCCGTACAACTGCATTGACGCACGCTGTATGTATTCGCCTGATACAGTTACATCTGATCGTGTAGTCTACAAGGTACGGTTCCCAACACCAGATGGCGCAAAAAGACAACACCGCAAAATAGCAGCCCCAGTAGATAGCCGTCGGGAATCCACACATACAGGTGAGAAGTCTGTAGCACCAAAGTTTGGAGCACGTGTAGAGCTGAAAATATAAATAGTTATCTTTAAAATACGGATAAGGTCGATTTTAACGATAACGGAGTATTGGTATTGTACGTATACAATCCAATTGAATGGTATATGTATTGTTTATACTAACATTATTAAAAAAAACTGTACATTTGGTTTAACTCTTTGAACCCTAGTCCCGCATTTAGGCGTGCTTTTCAAACAGTGTACATGTAAATAGTACACATGTCCTATACAAACAGTGAAGTCCCAGATCAGAGGGCTCCGAAAGGAGCCCTCTGATCTGGGTCTTCACTGTTTGTCATAATGCCAAACATTGACAAAAACAACCCTTAAAAGTCAGAAATGGACTAGACTAAAATGAAAACTGGAATTGTCCATTTAAAGTTTTAGGGAGGAAAGAGTTAAGGGACTTTTGTTATAATTTTAAGTACCGTGTACAAACCAAAGACAAATTTGGTATCAAAATGCTCAAACATAAATTGACTACCCGGTGGTGTATTTTAATTGTGATTAAATTACTTATAAGTCATTATTTTGTGGCTGAATGACGATGTTAAAAGTTGCAGATTTGTAATGTTTTATAATTTTCGTTCGGCATCTACAGTGGAGAAAACGTTATTCTTTCCCAATAAACGCGTTTACGCTAAAACTATTATTTCCATTGCAAACAGTTTGGAGCCAGATCAGACGGTAACCGGGCGTCTGATCAGGATCCAAACTGTTTGCCACCAAGATAAAAAATGATAATCAGAATTGTCCAAAAATGTACTTGTCTTCGTTTTAGTGTTTTGCGTTTGCGTTTAGTTTCGTTTAAACGGGAAAGAATAACAGATTCTCCATTGTACCAATCTTCTTGTGACAAACTGTGAAGCCTAGAACTTTGATATTCCATATGTAGCTTTGCATAGTAGACCTCTACGAAAATTATTAAAAGTATATACCTCTGTGGTTAAAACACATGGAGCTATAGAAGGAGCTATAGAGCTATAAAAGTCTAAGACTTTTATTTTTCACAACAACGTCGTTCACCCACAAACGTATGATCTGCAAATTATCAGATCACACTCAAAATGCAACAACGTGTAGCCAATACATTTATGCGCATTTTGATACCAAATGCGTCTATGATTGGTACTTATAAGTTTACAAAACGTCCCTCAAACCAAATGTACAGTTTCTTTATCGTGTTACTCGTAGTACATTTAGAGCAACGTTCCGACCACAAATGTCCTTTTCTGACTGTCGCCGCAAGGGGATAAGATGAAGCATCATTAGAATGCCTGTTATTGACGTAAATCCTGCTTAGATACAAAAACAACAGCAAAGATTTAGAGCAGCAAATAATGTACAATTAAATCGAATATTATTAGTTTTTAAAGTTTTACCTGAAAATTCGTTAAATTTGGGACACTCTGCAAAACTGCTGTTACTATTTTCAATTTGAACAAATTGCTTTTATCGCACAGTCCTTCATCAAAAGGTGCAAACTAAATGGAAAACAGTGTAGACCCTGATCAGAAAGCTCCTGATGGAACAGTCTGGTCAGGTTCTACACTGTTTGCTCGGTCCTGTCTATTCCAATACTTAGGGTCATTAATACAAATAAACCGTTCAGGATTGAATAATTTGACAAGATTTTCACAAACCCAGTAAATAGTCTACATGTTTATCAGTGTGAAAGAAATCGAAAAGAGATTGGCCTATGGGATACAGTGCTCCCTCCCTACAAACGCCCTCTGAACAACGGTTCCCTTCGTACAACAACGTTAGTCGATGTTCCCCAAAGATTACGATTGTGTCGAACACTTTCACGGCTGCTATATCGACTGCTTAAAATTGTCGTCTCCTATTGTTCTGAAAGTCCTATATTGGACATTTAGACAGAAAAAAACATAGTGACCAGTGACAAACAGCTTGAATCCATGTTACGCGGCGTCTGGTCTGGATTCAAACTGTTAACATATGAAAGACAATGTCCCTCCCTATAACAAACTTCCTCTCAACAACGCACACAATAGTTGTCTCCATTTGGGTATGTGTGTGTGTGTGAGAGAGAGAGAGAGAGAGAGAGTGAGAGAGAGAGAGAGGGGAGATAGAGAGCACGAGAGAGAGATAGGGAGAGAGAGAGAGAGAGAGAGAGAGGGCAAGCACTGTATATGCCTTACATGTATGAGATAAGGTTTAGGTTGGTCCAGCAGTTGGAAGCTGGTCATGCTTACCTTGGCCGAAAATCTCCACACAAAGTCGTACGAGAAGATGGTATCATCTGGCTCACCAAAAATATCGTGAAAGCGCAACTGAAAATGTGAGAGACAAGTTCTTTAAATGTATAAAAGGATGTTTATGTTACCTTAAACAATGAAGTTACAAGGACATAAAAACTTACAATTCATACGTGGCCAGGGTTCTAAAAAAGAGGGAGCTTGTACAACTGAACAAATCCAACATTTGTTCACTAATTTCAGCACGAAAATGTAATCCTATGGTGTAACTACTCATACGAAACTTCTTGAAAAGACGATTTTAATGAAAAGTAGCCCCATAGGGTTAAATGCAGAAATTGATATTTTAGTTCTTGAAATACTCCCCATATCTGGCTCACTGCTTGGTACATGTATCTAGTCAAGATCCAAACTGTTCACAAAATTGATACCAATTTAGAAATGACCATTCAGAAAAGTGTTATTTAAGGACCAAACCATAACAGAAAGAGGCTGCAACACAAAGATAAAACCCTGCTGGCTCTGAGGATTTTACGGCTTTTTAGCTCATCGACGTAACAAGGTCAGGGGCCCGTTTCATAAAACTTCGTACGACAAATGTTGTCGTAAGTCAGATTATAAAATTCTCAATCATTTATTATTTTCTTCTTCTAATCCTCTCTTGTGACATCTCTTTGGAATCGTCTTGAAAAGACGATTCCAAACAGATGTCACAAGACAGGATTAGATAGAGAACTCAGAAATTAAATGAATTTTAGAGTTTTGACTTACGGCCGTTTTGTCGTACGAAGTTTTATGAAACGGGCCCCAGTTGCTTTAATCCCCTTGTTTACGTTGTTCGTCCTCTTCTGTTTTGGTCTTTATACTCGATATAATTAAAGGTTTAACTAAAAGGTTTCAACGGTTACCTAAGATAGTCATTGGTAATTTGAAAAATGCTATCTAACAAAAGAATTAACATAAAAACCAACAAAAAAGACGCAGGTGACGAGAAAAGCTGGATGTTTTGAAAAGTTGAACGCAACACAATTCGCTTTGTTGTTAGGTTTGTTCAAATTGTTGGATATTATCATTTTCTTCCTCGTATTAATCGTGTACATGTATAATGTGAAACAAGCTGTAATCCAACTAAGTCGTACATCATTGCTTCATGACATCCTGAAACTGTATACATGTACAGTGGCACCCCTCTTGACCGGAACCTCTAAATAACGGAATTCTCTCTAAATCGGACAAAAACTCTTGTCCCGTTTCCAGCCATTTTTTATTTTTACCCATTACACCTTTTTGTGCCCTTGATTTATTCCTTTACTGAAAAAACTACATTTTATGAATATGTATCATCAGAAATAGTATCTAAATTCTAGTAGATGATATCTTAAAGCAGGTTCAAAGTAAAGCAGAATGCGCCTTAAGGCGCATCCTGCTTTTTCTTTCAACCTGCTTTATGTGTTCAGCTATCTTCCATACTAGAAACAAGCTAAAAGCTACAGGGTAATGGGTTAAAATGCCTCTTCTAAACCAAAACATTATGTTGTCCCCACACATGTCCCTTTTAGATGAGTTTCACAACATTGATATGAGGAAAAAATGATCATGTTGATACAGCGGATATGTTATCATTTTCCGTTTAGACGAAAATAAACGCAGTTTGATAAATTATAAAAAACGTTTAGAAAAAATAAGCTTACGTTGTTTCTTTCTTTGAGTGCTAAACCTGATTTGAATTCGGGTTACCCGGTGTTAATCAATCTGACTCTATATATTTTACGATGGAATGATTGTTCCAGCGTAACGCGTTTATAGGGAAATAATATTTCATTTTCGCTGTAATTGTAACATAAACAAAACACTGAAATGTTGAAAGGTCAATTCATGTTCAAGGCGGAAAAAAGGACATACACTTCAAAACCCTTGAACCCTTATTAATGTTTCGAAGCGTTTAAGATCATTCTGAAATCGTTCTCAAGGTTTTGGTTGGTCAGATCTGAGCAGAATAATCGGTGTATTAGTCCTGTCCATGATAAGTAGAACATTCATTTCGACTAAACGGGACGTACGTCCGCCAATGTGCCCGAGCGTATAAAACAATACCTATTTGACCCAAATAACTAGCCACATACAGTGGAGAATCTGTTATTCTTTCCCGTTTAAACGAAACGAAAGGCAAACGCAAAATACTAAAACGTAGACAAGTACATGTACATGTTTTGGACAATTCTGATAATTATTTTTTATCTTGGTGGCAAACAGTTTAGAGCCTGATCTGGCTCCAAACTGTTTGCACTGGAAATAATAGTTTTAGCGTAAACGCGTTTGTTGGGAAAGAAAAACAGTTTCTCCACTGTAAATAAAGAACAGTACCCCTCTCTATCTCTTGTGACATTAACATGGCCATTTCCTGTGATATTAACCTCGTCATTGGTGGGAATATGGTTATAGTTACTTCTAGATCATTATATTCCAAAGTTACAACCACGAGAACTTCCTGTTATGCGACTAGCCATGCAAAAAGATAAATAGAAAATGGCCACATAAGAAAACGTTGTGATTACACTTTCCGCTCCGCGTGTCCGTCCGTCGGTGTATCTTTTTTCAGGGACATACATGAAATGTATAATATCTATACCCCATCATCTAGGTATGCTACATTTGACATTTGAATATATTACGGGATGGCAAAAGGTCTCGTAATATTTTCAGGTCAATGTGGCCTTGATCGTGAGCTATGGCAATTTCTATAGGAAAAGCTTGTCGGGAGGATATTTCCTTAAACCACCAGTTAGAGATTCTAAATTTATTGTACAAGAACATCTTGAGATGGCAGTGTGTCCCATAACACGTTCAGTTAAGAAATTAACAGAACTTTTTTCTGCATTTAAGCGAAATATTCGACAGAAAATAATCGGCAAATTCCAAGAATCGCGCTAAATTTGCTGATCATTTTCATTTAATTCGCTTAAAATCCAAAACAATTCAGTTCATTTCTTATACTTACGTTATATTTGCTGTAATTTCTAAATTAAATGAACATTTTATTAGTATGCATGTATTTTTAATCCATATAAGAGGTTGTTAACACGAATAATGTGTACCCTGAAAGGAACAGCCAAGTTTATGCTATGCTTGAGGTAGCAGTGACTTGGCAATGGTATCAGAAAATATACTCAAGCACAACATTTGGTAAAATTATATGATGGGTATTACCACTGGTTAGGAACTTGGTTACAGTGAGGCAAGGGTCCTCGCGACAGGTGGTATAGGGGTCGTTTCGAAAAATGTTTCAGAGTTCTGACTCTTTCTCGCGTGTACATGTAAACACATACTTGTTCAGCGAGTTTACACAGCCTCATAGCAAGGATTCTTCATTAAAACGTGGTAAGAGCTTTTGGCTTCTTTTTAAGACGATTCTTGACGTCGCCTGCGTTAGAATTCAGGTAAATAGAGGAAATAAAAGCAAGTGGTTCCCACTGCCTACATGGATATGCACTTATTTTTGTTATACGTTACATTTACGTAAGAAATTGCAGCATTTAACACAATAAGATAATCTATTTGTTCGTGTTTTTTCTAATATTGAAGCATTTTTTAAAGAAATATGTCCGATTTTTAATGTTATCATAAGTTTGGTGCTACTTATCAATGTGATGTAGAGGTTACAGGTCCCTGACGACTGTTTGATAAGTGTTACATGTTCTTCTTAACAGTGTTACAGAGTATTCACGAATCTCGAAATGGGTGAGATCTCGTTAGAAGACCCCAGTTTACTCGATATAAGTCTGGATTTTGAAGTAAACGGCAATAACAATATATGCGACACGTCCAGCAGCCGGACTCCCGTGAAAATGTCGTAAAAGCAAATGAAAATAAGCAGTTTCTTTGTAAAGAATATCAGTACATTCTTTGTAAAGAATATCAGTACATGACCACAAGTTCAGACATTCTTTAGCGCCACAAAAATACCCCTGTGGGAAGGTATTGAATTATTCTAGAACTTTTCGAGAATTATTTCTTGAATATTCATGAAAAATAGTAGAAGTGGCCATTAAACGTTCATGAATATGCTGCAATAATTCTAGGAATTTGATGTTTTTAGAACCATTTTTCTAGAATTGCAGAAGTTCTCCTTTAGTAGAATGTGTAAAGTATTTTTTGAAGCCCTAGCTCTATTCTATTTAACGTTCATGGGTATTCTAAAATTCCTGAACATTTTTCACAGGGGTAGTTTTCATCGAAAAGAAGGGTAAATTGCGCTTTGTGCAATAAATCTTTCAGTTCAGTCTGTGACTTTAATTAACACGTAATGGCGTATCACAACAAAATCAAACTGCTTTATTAGTATACAGCGGACGGTTTAATAATCGGAAAACTCTGGCAAGACATCGGCATGTTTATCATTCTTGGAAAAAGAGTGCCTTTGAATGTGACACTTGCGGCGCAGAACTCAATACCAAAGCCTCGCTAATTGAACATGTCGAAGACAAACATGGACCAAAGAATCTGGTCTTTGTTTGTGGAACTCATTTTCATGTAGGCCGTCGTTTAGACGACACCAGAAAAATTCAAATTTACTCACGCTTGAGATTTTAATTACTTATTACATTTTGCAAAGTTGATAATATGCACGGGTTCGAGTGCGGTTCGATCCTATTCTCGGTGGAAGATCTATTACGCATTCTGTTTTATACATTTAATAGACTAACAGTCGTATTTGCAAACAGTTAAGAGCCTGGTGCTGCGCCAACTTTCTCGATGTCTAACCAAGATCAAACTCGAAAAAGGATCTCTAAGATAGGCAAACAGCTTTGATCCGATTCCGACACATAATTATTTAGCTTCTCATTCGAATCTAACCTGTTTATCTGTGTTTATACGGTCAGAGTAAAGCAGTGGACGGGTTAAACTTATATTTGATATATGACGGATCGTTTTGCACATATGATTTATTTGTCTGATAAATAGTTAGAAAGTTATTCATTAAACTTAAAAATATTGAGCAACTTATTGTGAAAATGTGCATTCAAAAAGAGCACAAATAGTGCAAATCGAGACCACAAGAAATGAGACTTGTCTATTAGGAAACATTTACCTTGCACACCATAATGTCTAAATAAAAGGTGGCTTTCAGTTTTTGCATTAAGTACTATGCTTTGGTTGACAAGTCATATAATGGACTTAGATAACCATACGATAATTTTGCAGGTTCTTTTTTATTACATGCACCGGTTATGTTTTGCCTTTGGAGCTGTTCTACACGTTAGATTATTTCATTGATCGCTTCAGAGATAGTTGCAAGTATATATTTAATTTTTAAGATCCTGGTTTTCATTTTGGAAAATAAATACAGCAACAGAATCTTTGAATTTGAGTACTTTTTATTATTTTTGCATCGTGTTAACTATTTCGGAAATTATTAAATACTACGATGGTTCTTTACATATGATAAAATATCAAGTAGGCACTAACCGAACGCAGTAATACGTAATAGTTACAGTAAATCTCATTTACAACCGCTAAAACGAAGGCTAATTGATTGTATAAAAGACAGGTGACAGCTTAAAGCATTGTAAAAGATAAAGGACCTCTTGCAATACATGCATTTTAGATCCATTCTCTCTCAAACAAAAAATAATGTCGATAAGAACCTGTAACTATTAATAACCTGTTGTTAGAGAACCTGTAACACTCTCTGTTAGACTCTGTAACCTTACTAACCACTTGAAATCTAGAAAAGTTCATTGATATACGATATTTTTAATGTGATTCTCTTGCAAAGATGCAATTTAAGTATTAATCTTGCCAGAAACATTGATTGCAGGCGAGATTATGCAGTCATTTATAAGAATTGATCATTGTGAACAAACACCTTGATTACCGCGTCGTTTTATTAACTTTTTCAAGCGTAAATTCCATAAATGGAACGAATTAAGCATGCACGACGCTTAGAAAAACATCGGGCTATATGGTGACAATAACGATTTACAGTGTTTATGTCAATTTAACCTTTAATTACCTCTTTTGCGTTCACTTCAGCGTGCCAAGTTTGGTTTCACGACGAGACTCTGAAACATGCATAGTCAGGACTCCGATACCACCTGTCGCGAGGACCCTCGCATCACTGTAACCCAAGTTCCTAAACAGTGATTACCGGTATCAAATAAACATCACACAAGGTGTTCCTATAACTGAGTTCAAAGGTCAAGACCAAGGGACACAGTGACTCGAATGAAGCAAGCAATAACCCGCCACCCAAAGATTCAAGCACTCACTGAATTTGGCAACCATAGCTGATAAAGTAAAGGAATTAGCGAACAAATATTTTTTTTTATATAATTGAGGTGAAAGGTCAGGGTCAGCACTGGTATGTCAGACTTTGCTATCCAAAGATGTATTCACGATTAATTTCGGTATCTCTAGCTGATGCAGTGTAAGAATATGCCCTAGGAAAGTTTTTAATTATTGCAATCAAATGTCAAGGTCATGGTGACCTGCAAATATTACGGGAAATTGTTACATCCCAGGATGTACTCACAAAAGAAATGCGTTACCTTTTGATGGTGTTGCACAGGAATTATGCTACAGAGCATATTTTTCTATTTTACTAAGGTCAAGGTCACCACAGTAACCTGGAAATATCACGTGACATTTTGTCATCCCAAGATATACTAACCCACTAAATTTAAGATCTCTAGCTGATGTGGTACAGTGGAGAAAACGTTTTTCTTTCCCGTTTAAACGCAAACGAAACGCAAACGCAAAACACTAAAATGGAGAAAATAACAACCTCTCTATCTATTTTTATCAGAATGACAAACAGTTTGGAGCCTGATCAGAGGCCCGGTTACCCGGCGTCTGATCTGGCTCCAAACTGTTTGCAATTAAAATAGTAGTTTTAGCGTAAACACGTTTATTGGGAAAGAATAACGTTTTCTCAACTGTACAGTGAAGCTTACATATAACGAAGTTGCCGGGACTGTCTGATTTATTTCTTTGTATCCAAATTTCATACATTTATAAGAGATGGGGAATAAGAATGGGATTGTTTTATACCCAGTATTTCGTTATAGCCCATTTCGTTACAAACGAACTTCACTGTTTAGGAAAGCTATACATTTACTGTCAGGATGTCGCCTTTTAATAAAAGTATCATCTGATTCTATTTATTAAAGTTGGAATTCAAATAATTCCGGCAAAAGAATTTTGTGGTAAATAGTTGGGATCCTTACTAGGCAAATTTAAACCCCATTTGTGCCCACGATCCCATAAATGGGACATAGGCAAACAGTGTGGACTCTAATCAGACGCCGCATCATGCGGCGTCTGGTCAGAGTCTATACTGTTTGCTGATAGGAATTTCAATATAAAACAAAATGAAAATGAAAATTTAGGCCCAGAATTCAAACTGTTTGCCACTCGTTCCAATATTTCTTAAGTCAAATTACCTAAATTTTGAATTTGTGAAATAGAAGCAGACAACATTTGTTCAAAATTGGTGACGTCATTGTGGTGAATGCGTAAATACCAATCTATTACCCTTACCGTCATATCATCATGCAACTGGTTCGGGTCCCTGGCCTTATAATCAGTCTCGTGTCCATTTGTCACCAATATTTTAGTCAAATCTCCTCCTTCATCGGCCATATTTCTATTTCCAATACCTGGTCAGTGTAAACCTTTATTTAAAAAGCTGCATACTAGCGGCGGATATATGTGCCACAGTGATTATCTATGCAAACAATTTGGATCCAGATGAGACGCCGCGTAACGCGGCGTCTCATCAGGATCCAAACTGTTTGTCACCCTGACCTTGTTTGTAAAGAAATTTAGAAAATTTTGTTTTTATAACAGTTGCAGACCACAACTTTTGCAGACGACAAATGTACCCAGCGTGCACAGAGTTAAAACACAGAGTTCTAAATAAGGACGTTTTAATCTTCTGCACTATACATGCTATACTAGCGAATTAGTGATACCTTGCAAACGGATGTCAGAATCACTTCCGGGTTGTAGGGCTTACAGGCCCAGCGCTGGTAAAGCGTTTTAGTTGAGTCTGAGTACGTTCTCAAGCATTTGATTGGTCAGATTTGAGCCTAGGCTCAAACCTGACCAATCAAACGCCTGAAAATGATTTAAAATTCTACTCAAACGCTTTATAAGCATGGACCCTGAAGTAGTATTGTGAAAAACAAATACAGTGTTCCCTCCCTACAACGGCCCTCCCAACAACGACTCCCTCCTTACAACGAATCTTGCTGCTGTTCCTTAAAAGCACAATAATGTCTAACCTATTCACGGCTGCAATGTCGGTCGCTTAATATTGTTCGTCTGCTGCTTTTCTCAAAATTATATAATGGACATTTTTACAGAAAGAACCTTTAATTGCGAGTGACAAACAGCTTGAATCCAGATCAGACGCCGCTTTACACGGCGTCTGATCTGGATTCAAGCTGTTTGCAAATGTTAATCAAGTTCCCTCCGTATAAAGACTCCCTCCGAACAACGCACACCATTTTTGTCTTACATTAGGTGTCGTCGTAGAGAGGGAACGCTTTCTTGATGGAGGAAAAATTATTATTTGTGGTCATTTTAACCCTTAGCCTGCCAGTCACGACTATAGCTCCATATCCAAACAGCTTGGATCCGGATGAGACGCCGAGTAACTCGGCGTCTCATCCGGATCCAAGCTGTTTGACACCCGGACAACATTTTCAGCAATTTTGAGCAACTTTGAAGCACTTTGAAACTTGAAGCAGACGAGAAATATAGCAGACGACAATTTATTTGGCGGGCTAAGAGTTAACTCAATGATATTGTTTTATGGATCTCATTTCAGTATTTTTATTGAAAATTGTTTACCTTTATTTTGACAATGACCTTAGGAATGACACAATCACAGAACAGATAACAAAATGTTCGTATTTATCTTCCGGAAATAATATGAGATTAATCTTTATCGTGTTAATCGCCACTTGACTAATATTTTCAAACAGTTTTGATCAAAATCAGACGCCACGTAACGCGGCGTATGATCTGAACCCAAGCTGTTTGCCCCTCATATGAATAGTTCTTTCAATTTGAAAAAAAAGTTAAACATTTTTTTCTCAGATGATTGATTCACAGAAGGCGACAATTCAGAAGAGTTAACTCTAAATATGCCGATTTTTCACATGAAGTATATACATTTAGTGGAGAAAACGTTATTCTTTCCCAGTAAACGCGTTTACGCTAAAACTGTTATTTCCATTGCAAACAGTTTGAATCCAGATCGGACGCCGGGCAACACGGCGTCTGATCAGGCTCCAAACTGTTTGCCACTTAGATTAAAACTAGTAGTCAGAGTTGTCAAGAAGTTATAGTTTTCTACGTTTTATTGCAATGCGTTTGCGTTTCGTTTGCGATTTTAAAACAAGTGGCAAACAGTTTCGATCCTGATCAGACGCCGCGTTATGACGTCATTGAGAGTGAAAGGATTAATGTAGAAAACAGCGTTTCGAATTTGTTAAAATCGTATTTTATTCTAAGTGTGTCAAAACTTGTAAAGCATGATTAGACGCTGAGTACAGTGGAGAATCTGTTATTCTTTCCCGATAAACGCGTTTACGCTAAAACTATTTTTTCTTTTACAAACAGTTTGGAGCCAGATCAGACGCCGGGTAACCCGGCGTCTGATCAGGCTCCAAACTGTTTGCCACCAAGATAAATAAGAATTATCAGAATTGTCCAAAAGTTGTTCTTTTCTACGTTTTAGTGCTTTGCGTTTGCGTACGTTTGCGTTTAAACGGGAAAGAATAACAGATTCTCCACTGTAACTCGGTATCTGATCTTACTTAAAATTGTTTACAATGGACATCATTTCTAGGATGTGTAATAATGGTATAGTAACTATGGTGACTGTTTTAGCCCTTTCACTGCAATGACGTCATAAGCTTTAAACAATTGTCGTCTGCTTTATTTCACTTAAATTTAGATACGTTGACTGGAGAATTATAAAATTGAGTGTCAAACAGTTTGGATCCTGTTCAGACGCCGTGTATCGGACAGCAAATCTATAAATCAGTATCAAAATTCCAAACTGTGAAGACACAGATAATGATCAAGAGGTCATGCAGGTGCCCTCTCAGCTGAGTCCCAATTGTTTTTGCAAATAATATTAGATTTATAATATCAGGGCAGCCATAAGTTGACATGAACAATCCTAAGATTTCTAAATTTGCATTTTTCAAGTGCGATTTTACGAATCGTACCTTTATCCCATAGCCTGTTTCTAGTTTTGTTGACATGGGACTACTTAAGGCAGACTGTAAGTAAAGCAGAATGCGCTTTAGGGTGCATTCTGCTTTACTTTCAGCCTACTTTAAGCTACCATGTACTGGGAAAAAATCCGGAGATTTAGGAAATATCCGGAGAAATGGCAGCCCTGTAATATACTTTTTGTTACTTTTTCCTCCTTGAAACTTCAAATGGACAATTCCAGTTTCCAATTTAGTCTAGTCCGTTTTTTACTAGATCTATTTAGGAGTTATCTTTTGTCAATACCTTGAAGGGATTAACCGGGGTTTAAAATTCATAAAGAAACAAACAAAATACTTCAATCTTGAACACGTGTTTATTTGGTATCCGTAGTATCCGTACCCAAATCCACAAAAATACATTTTTATTTAGTTGAAAATGATTACAATTATGCATAAACGAAATGCTAGAAAATGTTAGAATTATATATGTTATATATGATATAATCATTACATATCATAATTATTATCATGTGAACATAAATGAGCCGTGGCATGATAAAACCTGTCTTATTGCATTTGAAACAGTGTAGATCAGGGCCAGGCCAGGCCCAAAGGATATAAAGATTTTGAGTCTGATATCCTTTTAAGCATTTGATTTGTCAAATTTGAGCTTTTGCTAAGAAAAACTCAATTCTAACCAACCAAATGCTTGAGAACGATTTCAGACTCACACTGATGGTTCTACATGTATTACTTATTTCATAAAAATTCAGCAACCTTTAAAGCTGTGAAGAAGACGTTATCATTATGGTAGTGAAAGGGCTAAATCAGACGATACGATTTGGCAATGAAAGGATTCATGATTTTATTAAGATTAAACATAATTGTACAGCCCTTCCGTAGCCATTTGACGATTTCAACGCTTAAAATATACATATGAACCATATCAGAGCGAAATCCGAGTACATAAAAACCTCTCTATATTGGCCAATAAATTCTTCTAATTACGGAGTGTTTAAAACATGTAACTGCTTAAAGCAAGGTGATAGTAAAACAGAAAGCTCCTTCAGGAGCTTTCTGTTTTACTGCCATCTTACTTTAAGTTGTCACCTGTCTTTCATACCATCAATTAACCTTCTTTTTAGTGGCCGTAATAGAGACGTTTTACTGTATATATTCCTTTATAAACATGTCAGTACAGACCTTGGTCAGAGCAAGCCTTAAGAAAACCGTCTTGTCAGGGTCTGCACTGTTTGCTGTTGGGAACGCTATCGAAAGGCATTTGTAAACTAGTTATTTATCAGAATATGAATGAGTTCATTTGAATAAGACAGCATAATAAGGCGAGGGTACACAATGCCTACATTTCCAACACCAAATGTACATCAAATAAAAGCGTAAAAGACATACAAAAACAACGCATAAAAACCAAACATGGCGTATCCAGTGGATAAGACGTTTTTCTTTCTCGTTTAAACTAAATTAAACGAAACGCAAACACAAAACAATAAAATGTAGAAAAAAACAACTTGTTGACAATTCTGACTTTTTATTTTAATCTGATTGGCAAACAGTTTGGAGCCTGATCAGACGCCGGGTTACCCGGCGTCTGATCTGGCTCCAAATTGTTTGCAAAGCAAATACTAATTTTAGCATAAACGCGTTTATTGAGAAAGAATAACGTCTTTTTCACTGTAAGATTTCTTTACAGGTCGCTTTGAACAAGTATTACAGTGGAGAACCGACTACGATATTTTTGCCCTTTTTAACAAAATAAACAAGGGCCACCATGGCCCTAAATCGCTCACCTGGTTCACCATGTAAAATTAACCTATAGTGACCTAGATTATGACTGGACATGACGTACAATCAACCTTTAGAGTGTTAACAAGATTTTAATTTGACCTAGTGACCTAGTTTTTGACCAAACACAATCCACATTTGATTTTGACCTAGATTTGATGTAGGCAAACATTCTGAAAATATTTCATTCAGATCTAACGAGATGTGTAGCCTTTAGAGGGTTAACACTGTTTTTCTTTGAGTTGGCCTAGTGACCTAGTTTTTGATTCGACATGACCCATATTCGAACTTGACCAAGATATCAATTGGGCAAACATTCTAACTAAGTAACATTAAATTCCAATAAGATTTGTAGCCTCTAGAGTTTTTCTAAGATTTGGCCTAGTGACCTAGTTTTTAACTGGATATGACCCACATTCGAACTTGACCTAGATTTCATCAAGACAAACATTTTGATTAAGTGTCATAAAGATCCATTGAGATTTGTAGCCTCTAGAGTGTTAACAAGGTTTTTCTATGATTTGACCTAGTGACCTAGTTTTTGATCGGACATGACCCACATTCGAACTTGACCTAGATATCAATGAGGCAAACATTCTGACCATGTTTTATAAAGATCCATTGAGATTTGTAGCCTCTAGAGTGTTAACAAGGTTTTTCTATGATTTGACCTAGTGACCTAGTTTTTAACCGGACATAACCCACTTTCAAACTTGACCTAGATATCAATGAGGCCAACATTCTGACCACGTTTCATTAAGATCCATAGAGATTTGTAGCCTCTAGAGTGTTAACAAGTTTTTTCTATGATTTGACCCAGTGACCTAGTTTTTGACCGGACATGACCCATTTTCGAACTTGACCAAGATATCAATAAGGCAAACATTCTGACCAAGTTTCATTAAGATCCATTGAGATTTGTAGCCTCTAGAGTGTTAACTAGGTTTTTCTATTATTTGACCTAGTGACCTAGTTTTTGACCGGACATGACCCACATTCGAACTTGACCTAGATTTCATCAAGACAAACATTGTCATGAAGTTTCATGAAGAACGGATGAAATTTGTAGGCGCTAGAGTGTTAACGAACAAATGTGAACGGACAGACGGACGGACGACGGACATTCAGCGATCCTAAAAGCTCACCTTGGCACTTCGTGCAAGGTGAGCTAAAAAGACACATTGCTATAGATTGTAGAAAAATGACAGTAGTTAAAGTGTTAATAAAGTATTTGTTTTATACCTTCGCGCGTCGCTTGCGATTTGTTTAGTATTTGCAAGCAATTATTGGTCCAACTCTGACAGTTTAATTAGAGCCAAAGGGAGATAACCTTAGCAGACCTGAAGTGATCTTATTTCTGTGTTTCCAGAGTTGTCTTTTACAACACGTCTCCATATCCTACCATGGAACTATGAACTATTAGCATACCATAATAACCTTTTCAAACAATTCGGATAAAGATTAGACACAGCGTAACACGGCGTCTCATCCATATCAGAACTGTTTGACAATTTGACCCTGATATGAAAATAAATTTTGAAAACTCTGCTTGTAGAACAGTAGCTGGCGACAATTGGTGCACATAAAAATTTTACCCATCATGCATTATTGAATGTGTGTGATAACATTCAAACTAAAGTAAAACCTCTTCAAAACTCCACTAAATTGTGTTAATTATTAGGTGTTTATAACAAGTGACTGCTACATGTAACGGCAAGGTGACAGAAAAAACGGATAGCTCCTTTAGGAGCTTTCTGTTTTAATGTCATCTTGCTTTAAGCTGTCACTTGTCTTTTATACAATTTAATTAGTATTTGTTTCAGAGGTCGTAACAGAGAGGGTTTTCTGTATTTAGAAGAAGACAGTCCTCTGAAGAAGACAATATTTTCAGTTGGTACGGCTGATGACTAAATCTGATATAAGCCAAGCAGAAAGCTGATGTAGGAGCGTTCGGTTTTGCTAACATCTTGTTAAAAGTACATCGGTCCTGCCTGGCTTTAAACCATCAACATTATTTATTTTGGTAGCCATAATAGTGGAGTTTACACTCATCGCATGGTTCAAGTCCAAGGCCGATTGTCTGGCAATAACAAATAAACATTTTCTACCTACTTTATCCTACTAAATACTAAAATCTATATTTCTGTTCTATGACATCCCTTGGCAATAACAAACTATACATCGAACCTCGATATCACAGACTCGCTTAGCTCATTGGACCCTGAAACATTAACCCCTTTCACTATCATGACGTCATCAATTTTCAAAAAATATTGAAATGAGTGGCAAGCAGTTTGGAACCTGAACAGAAGCCCTCTTATCTAGGTCTCTGTTTGCAAAGAGTAGGGTGTCGCGCCCGGGGTTTCTGTATCCGCTCTCCTACAAATGTATCTGTTCGTCATCCAGTTAGCAAATAGATGGCAGAAACGGGCCGCTTAACTAACAAACACACATTGCATAGGACAAGTGTTCTCTGCTAAGCCACGTTTTAACTTTGAAATACCAGTATGCTTTTAACCCTTAGCCTGCCAGTCACGACTATAGCTCCATTCATGCAAACAGCTTGGATCCGGATGAGACGCCGAGTAACTCGGCGTCTCATCCGGATCCAAGCTGTTTGACGCTCGGACAAGATTTTCAGCAATTTTGAGCAACTTTGAAGCACTTTGAAACTTGAAGCAGACGAGAAATATAGCAGACGACAATTTATTTGGCGGGCTAAGGGTTAACCCTACACTCTCACTGACGCCTTAAAGCGCGTGGTCCTGATCAGACGCCGCGTTACGCACCTAAACTGTTTGACACTCTTATCGATATTTCTTAAGTTAAACAACGTTCAATCTAACTTTGAAACGTGTCTTGCAGACAACAATACTGAAGCAGGCGACAATAAAGCGGTGAAGGGGTAAAAATCTCCCGAATAATTTAAGTATGAGATGGTTGAAAGCGAGTTTGAGATATCCAGGTTCCAGTGTACAAGTAAATATAACAACAATTCAAAACAATATACATGTATACATGTTATAACTGGGGAAGTGTTATTCTGTTTTAATAAACTTGTTCATAATAATGTAGAACTATTGCAAACAGAATGGATCCGAGCTGACACCATGTATTCGGCGTCTGATCGAGATCCAACGTGTCAGATCCCTTAATTCAACACAATCATTACATTGTTAGCATTTGATTGCACTATATAAAATGTGCACTAATTTTCGTTTAAATTGAAAAAAATACGCATTCCCCAAAGTAACACTCAACAAACCAATCGCAAATTCTCGGTCAATTCTGAATTCTTCGGAATATCTCATCGCTATTAGCTAATAACGAAAGAAGTCGGAACCGTCCGAGTTGTTACGAACTTGGTCAAGTAATTGCGATCAGACCATTCATTTCCAATAATGATCACAGTGAATTTATACAATGAACATGATGACCTGAGTAGAACTCACGCTGTCATGTGTTCATGACAGTGGTGAGAATTCACGCATGCGCAGATGTATTGACACAGCATATATACAAAATATACAATTACAAAGTATGGATTTGATATATGTGACAGAATCTATAAAGTGGTGATTTTGTGACAATATTTCATTTATACATAAATATTATAATGAAGCTTTTTCACGGAAAATTCTTGAAATTTAGCTTTGAAAGCTGCGCTTGTAACTTTTTACGCCTTTAATCTATTTCTCCACTCAAGGACAATATAGTTCCAATTTATACAGTTATAAATATGTATTATCGGTATAAGAACTATTTTCTATATTCCAGCAGATGGTAGCTTAATTAACCTTTTCCCCCATATAAGCGACTTTTAGCGTGTTTAATTTATTCCTCCGCTGAAGAAAATAGTTCCAATTTATACAGTCATGAATATGAATGAAACGGAATATTTTCTTTATTCTAGCAAGTGGTAGCTTAAAGCAGGTTGAAAGTAAAGCAGAATGCGCCTTAAGGCGCATTCTGCTTTACTTTCAATCTGCTTTAAGTAGTTACCTGTCTTCAAAACTAAAAACTGGCAATTGGGAAATGGGTTAAAGCGGACTGAAAGTAAAGCAGATTTTGCATTAAAGCACATTCTGTTCTACTTTGAACCTGCTTTAAATGGACACCTATTTTCAAAACTAGAATCAGGCTATGGGGTAATGGGTTAATACCATCGGTCGTAATGGGGAGATTGTTCACTTTTGTCCAAAACGAGTTTAACCCTTTCAACCCTAAATATCTCTTGTGGGTATTTATCATCCTTTTGGACTCTTCTAGTACATGCATCTTGAACCAGTGTACTGTTGTATTTTTGATATGACAATGAAAAGCAATGGAAATATCAAACAGTGTAGACCCTGATCAAAGGGTTCCTATAGGAGCCCTCTGCTCAGGGTCTACACTGTTTGCCTATGTAATCAGTAATCTCTACATAAAACGGTAGGGTTGAAAGTGTTAGCTAATCACTTGGTCCACCCAACGCGTTTAAGTTGAGTCTGAGCTCGTTTTTTCAAGCTTTTGATTGGTCAGATTTGAGCATTCTGCTCAAATCTGACCCATTAAAAACTTGAGAACGATCTCAGAGATAAAAATGCATGAAGCCACTGGATGTCTAAACCCGCTAGTTTCCGGCAAAATGTTTTGTTTTAATCTTTTCATTGGCCATCAGTTTCTGCAACCAGTTCGTCCATGCGGGCCCTAATCACACTTTCCACTGTTTGAACTGTTTTCAACCACGCTTCTTTTGTGGCATCATCCATTGTCGTGTTTTCATCCGCATATTCCAGAAATAATTTGAATGCATCCTGAAAATAAAAAATAAATAAATTAAGGTGGGTCGCGAGACAATGTGTCTTCGGTTAGAATATTGTAACATCTTGGTCAATTAATTACGATTGCATTTATATAGCATATGGTATTTACAAAACTAAGACCCAGATCAGTCATCACGTTTCGACAGCGGCGTCTGTCATGTGTCAGTGCTATTTGTAGCTTATAGCCGACTGATTTTACGCCTTTAATTTAATCCTCCACTGATGAAAAGTTTGATTTATACTGTCATGAATTATGCAGCATAAGAAAAAAAGATAGTAGCCTAAAGCAGGCTGAAAGTAAGTCAGAACGCGCCTTAATGCGAATTCTGCTTTACCTTAAACCTACTTTAAGTGGTCATATGTCTTCAAAACTAGAGACAATTTAAAATAAACTGGTGTACATATAAAAGGGATACGCTGGATAAAGATAGTGTCGAATGCTTCTAAAATCATGGTAGTTGAACATGCCGTTGAAAGGGATTGGATCGACCAAAACAGAGAAGGTGACGGTTTAACCCATTACCCAATATATATGCATTTTTATTCACGCCTTTTATTTATTTCTCCGCTGACGAAAATAGTTCCTCTTCATGCTGTCATAAATATGCTCCATAAGAACTATTTCTTTTATTCTAGTACATGTAGCTGGTAGCTTGAAGTTCGCTGAGAGTAATGTAGAATGTACCTTAGGGTCCCCACATATAGAGCAAGTTGAAAGTAAAGCAGAATGCGCCTCAGTCGCATTCTGCTTTTCTTTCAACCAACTCTAATTAGAGTAAAACCTCGCTACTACCACAACTGAAACGAAGGCTAATTGATTGTATAATAGACAGGTGACAGCTTAAAGCAAGGTGACAGTGAAACAGAAAGCTCCTAAAGGAGCTTTCTGTTTCACTGTAACCTTGCTTTTAAGCGGTCACCTTACCTACCGTAAACACCCTAATAATTAACATAATTAACATAATGTATTAGTTGTAATAGAGAGGTTTTACTGTAGCCACCTGTCTTCAAAACTAGAAATGGATAACTGGTTCAATTTTCTTGGACAAACCTTGAATTCATTCGCGCTAATTTTCCGCCGGAAGTGGTTGTTTGCCTGCTTCTGTATCAAAACCACAAGACATTCTGTGTCGTCCAAGTGATCTACGAACGAACTAATGCCGCTTTTAAAGTTGATTGTATGTGCACGTAACTTAGCAGAGGTTCTTATTTCATCCCATTCCATCCCGTCAAAAGCTTTGAAGAATGCTTTGATATGCTTGTGCTTTTGAAAAAGTCTGAAATATACGTAATGGAAGATTTCATTTTAGAACTACAGTGTTCCCTCTCTACAACGGCCCTCCCAACAACGACTCCCTCCTAGCTTACAACGACCCTTGCCACAATTCCCTAAACGCGACAATTATGTCTAACCTATTCACGGCTGCAATGTCGTCCGCTTAAAATTGTCGTCTGCTGCTTTTCTCAAAATTACATATTGGAATTTTTTACAGAAAGAACATTTAAAGGCGAGTGACAAACAGCTTGATTCGAGATCAGACGCCGCGTAAAGCGGCGTCTGATCTCGAATCAAGCTGTTTGCAAATGTAAACCAATTCCCCGCCCTATAACGACGCACACCGAACAACGCACATAATTCTTGCCTCTCATTGGGTGTCGTTGTAGAGAGAGAACGCTGTACAATGGTGACCTTAAGTAACTACTGTGTTTATCCGTGTACCACAAAATATTTCATATGAAAAAGTAAAACAGTGTAGATCCTGATGAGACGCCACGTAACGCGGCGTCTCATAGGGATCTTCACTGTTTGCATTTTCTTTTTATATATTGTAAGTATAGATTACACAACACTTTAAAAATGGGTTCGGGAAGACTGAAAATAAACCGGAAATCACGAATGTTAACTTTAGTATAAACTACACTTTATAAACGGGTTCGGAAAAACTGAAAATAAAGCAGAAATCACAAATGTCGGCGTGGCGCGTGTCTCATGTTCTTCACTGTTTGCAACTCTTTACTTCAGTATTCACTGCACTTAAACGTGTTAGGACAGACAGAAAATGAGCAGAAATCACCAACGTGAGATTTCCTTCCTCCGCACATTCGCAAGCTTGATCATATCGATGGCTCAGCGCAAAACTAGGCTAACTCACTATTTTGGCAAAAGTGCTTTTTTCAAAAATTCTCAAGACTTATTACATTCCCCATCATCCCACAAAATATTGTGCTTATATTCCCAGTATTTTCAAAATTATTGCATTTTTTAAAAATTATGCTAAGTCTAAATGGTAACTTCTTCAGTGCAAAACTATGTCTAAGTGGAGTTAGCTAGAGTTTTGCTCTCAAAATTTGATAAATTGAAAAATATTGTCAGTGCAAAAGGTGTGCTAACTTGACTTAGACATAGTTTTGCACTGAAATAATAACGAAAATGTAGTGGTTTACAACCAAAATTTGAAAGTTACAACATTACAAGAAGAGTATCAGAGCTTAAAATGTGAGTAAAATTTGCTCTTTTATTTGTTTGTTCTAGTTTGATACACATTTATTATTATGAAGCTTCTTGACAATAGAATAAGAACTATTTTGGGAAGGTCAAAAAGCACATGTAATTCAAAAGTGGGTGGGGTAAAATTAAAAAAATCTTTTAGCTTAATTATTAAAACTTTCTTAACAATAGCTTGAATGATGAAGAATAAGTGAAAATTATTAAATGGAGGCTATGTGATCATTGCTTGCTTATTATTAAAGGTTTTTGAAAAGTTTTTAAATAAAACAGCATTGATTTTGGTTTTGAGTTCTGATGCGGATGATTAACCATGAAACTGAAGGTTTGATTTAATATGATTAACTCACATCAGAATGAAACTATATTTTACTTTCCACTTTTTGTTGAGGCATCAATTTATCATGACTGTGCCTGTATAAAATATAATTTAATTAATCCATTACCTCATAAGCTATACATGTATTTTAGAAGTGTTATTTAAAGAGAATTTCATATTGATATATCAGCTCAGAAATATGATATATCCACAGCACACTAAAACTATTTTGAGTTATTTTATGATGTAATAGGAGGAAATGCATTATATTTCAATTAAAAAAAAAAGGCATAAGGCCATAACTTTGTTTTATCTTTGTAAACTACAGCACTCGCAAGCAAAACAAAAGTGCCCATTTAACCGAAACCCCGTTTGAGAAACAAGGTCAAATGCTTGGCTGCTAAAACTAGTAAAAAACTATGAGAACTCTACATATTTCCCAAGCAAAGTTTAGTTTCTATTAGCTGCAAGTTATTAGAAGAACCAATATAGTAAAGGTCCAAATAAATCAATGATATACTGTATCAATATTTGATCTATCGATGACAAATCTAGCCATATTCAAACTCAATCTCTATGAATGAATCTTCTGAAAATGAGCATTTACTAGAAAAAAAGAAAAACTTGGAGCAATGCTCTGTTTATCACAATGATTTCAAGAGTGACTTTTACAGAGGCATCAAATGATATCAGTATGAGGAAATCATCATGACAGGTCGTCTACAGACGGACACGCTCTCGGCGCTGCCAATCAGTCCTGTTGCTCACACACATGGCCAATTTTTCTGGGCCTGCTGCTCTGGCGTTCTTCATTAAAACATTGATCATGATGGTTGAGGTAGGGTGTCCTGGTCTCAGTTTCCAGGTTTCCAGATGACTACTCTGCTTGCTAGTAACTCTGGATGTTGATAACAGTGGCCTGCTTGTCTAATTCTACAGTGAGCTATTTTGTCAGTCACTCTTTAGGCTTCCTGGTATTGGTCATTATTGTTGATATGGTAATGTAGGTCGATGTTTAGGGCTTGTCACAGCATCCTGGTGTAGCAGCCGTAAAGCGACCTCTGAAGATCTGAGGTTAGTGTCCCAACACTCTGAACCGTACCATAAAACTGACCAAACTGTAGCAAAGAAGAAACCGTGCTATGTTTCTCTCAACATCCTTGACATCCAAACTGTCTTCATTTCACAGAGGACTTTCCATACTATAGCTTTACAATATTTATATTTCCTTATCTGTGGTGCTTACCCATGACCCCAGGCATTTAAAACATGTGACCTCTTTGAATGTTCAGCCCTATATGGTAGTTAAAGAAGGGTGGTTTATCTTTAGTAAGCATTAGTTCTACTTTAGAGCATGCCTTCTCAATTCCAACTAGAAGAGTATGTGCTGTCATGTATTGTTTGAGAGGAGAGCAATGTCATATGCAAAATCAAGATCAATGAGCACAATCAACTTTTGGAGATCTGGAAGATGTCCTTGGTTGGATGGTCAGTTGACTGTTGAGCCTCTTTTCCATGGCTTGCCAGTCTTACAGTGTAGTCTAGCACAATGACAAAGAGGTAAGGTACCAGAGTGTCCCCCTGTAGCACTCCTGATGAGACTTTTCCATGGCTTGCCAGTCTTACAGTGTAGTCTAGCACAATGGCAAAGAGGTAAGGTACTAGAGTGTCCCCCTGTAGCACTCCTGATGAGACATCAAACTCTTTAAAGTCACCATCAATGGTTACAGCCTTGGTTCAAGTGTTTGAGTACAAACATAGCCGATATCTTGACTCCCTCAATGATCTGCCTTATTGAACGAATCTGTGCAACTGTTGTGAGTTTTGTTGGAAGCCATTTTGATTGTTCCTCAAGTGAAGGTCAATGACAGAGTAATGCCGGACAGGTTGATTCCTCTGAAATTGTCTTGCTTGGAAAGGTCACCCGGTTTGGGGATTGGAATGATGTTCGACAGGGACCCCTATCTAGGATTACCACCGACCAGCAATGTTACACATATCAAGAACTAGGTCCTCCATATCACAGTTCTTTATTACCTCTGGCGGTATGTTAACCCATTAAGCCATACTGACTCATTTTGACTCATTGCGCAATAGCCTCATACTAACTCATTTTGACTCACTTTATTCAACTAGCATGTATTGAGATACGCACTGATAATTGTTAATCACTTATGAGTTAATGGGTTAATTGTCAGGTCCTGAGCTCTTTCCCTGCTGGAGTGAGTCTTTCACTTAGCTGTATTCTTTGGCTGTGAAGGGCCCATCATCAATATTGAGGACAGAAGGTACCGGTATTTCTTCCTTCTGGATCTTTCACTGTAGGATTGCCTCCAAGAAGATTGCTGAAGTGAGTTTCTCAAGTAGTTACTCTTTATTCAGGGCTATTTGTCCCTCCTTAGATCTTTTCCTCTCAGTTCATCTGATTAATGACATTCCAGGATTCAGAATTATTTCAAATTATCATGTGCTGGTTCCACTATTCTGGATCCTTTCTCTCAGTTCTGCACTCTACAATATGTTGTACATGTCATACAAATGCCTCTTGGCTTCCTTATAAGCTCATTCCTTAAGCTCATAGCAGCTCACTTTCTCTTTTAAGATTGAAAGCTTGGTTTCGTTCTTTTCATTTTCTCTTGGGCATTGACAGTGTCAGGATGCTTGGTGCACTAAGACACTTTTATGCATTCTTTCATTGGTACCCATGCCATCATTGCTTCTGTATTCGCCGTGATTAGGTTATTGTAGGAGTCTGTAAGGTCTGCTAGTGTTCTGAATTGATTCTTAACTTCCAGAGTGTATTGTCTTTGCAGTTCTGGATCTGCTGAGAATGCCTTCCTGTTCTACCTGACTGGAGGCAAGGCTTTGGTTACCCTGAGGCTGAGTTGAACAATCATTGCAACAAAAGCCTGTGATTTATGGAACCAACACTTTTGAAGGAGCTAGGCTTTGCATTGAAAATGCTCAGTTCTGCCATTTCTTTTCACAATAATGTAAACAAGCTGTCTCCCATACAACTCCTGATGCTTGGTCTTTCAATGTCTGCCTCCTGTAGGAGCTCTCTCATTAGGGTCTGCTCAGTTTGCCATAGGACATCTTTATAATACAAACACTTCTGGTATACTATTGTCAACACACAATGAAATTCTTTATCCTAGCAGGTGATAGCTTAAAGCAGGTTGAAAGTAAAGCAGAATGCCCTTAAGGCGCATTCTGCTTTACTTTCAACCTGCTTTAACTGGTCACCTGTTTTCAAAACTAGAAGCAGGCTATGTTATGGGTTAAAAGTCATAGAAGGAGAAGTAATTTAAATTTATTCAGCTGGTTAAGCTAGGGTTAAATAAATTTGTCAAGAATGCCAGGTGGGGACATCTGTGTCCTTTGCTAGCTTGTACAAAATTTGAATTATGACAGATAATGCAGACCTTATTAAAGTGCTCCTTCAAGAGCTCTTCAATCTTGGTCTACAAGATTTTACTTGCTATATTCAGGCTCTCCTACCTTGCTCCCTACACTGAAAAGAAAGAAATGAATTGGAAATTGTTCTTAAGCTTCAACCCTTTCAGCCTTCTACATGTTATGATTGAAGACAGTGTAGACCCATATCAGAAAGCTCCTCTGATAAGGATCTGCACTCTTTGTCATTTCAAAATCAGATTCTGTTAAAATACCAAAATTGTATAAAATTAATAGACCTGTGAAAATATCCAAACTGAGAAAATTTATTTGTCCAAGGTTTTAAAGGTTGGTAAACCTGTCATTATTAGTTATATATAGGGTGAAAGGGTTAATCAATTAGCCTTTTTGCCCTTTTCTCCATATTATTCTCTCTACATTATGCTACTTATGTATTTACAAACAGCTAGTACACCGAGTCTGATCAAACAGCTGCCACAGGAGGTTTCTGATGATCAGAGTCTACGCCGTTTCCCCATCAATTGGATCTGTTTGGGGGAGTTTTATGTATACCTTGCCTGCTAGGGAAAATGTCAATATACATATGAAAACATAATTAAATAAGTTAAACTATACTCATGGATGGGTCCCTAGATTAACTGACAAGTCATTTTCAAAAAAGAAAAAAGAAAAAAAAAAGGTTGTATTCTGCTTTTCAGTATTGTTATAGTATTTGAGTATTGCTGTAAATCTAGAAACAGTTCATTGGAGAATGTGTGACACATAAATATTCACTGAGCAAAGGACTAATCAACTCATTGTAAAGTTTACAGAAGTAGTCTATCATTAATCTGATATGAATTTATAATGACAATAATATTTTGTTCTAAGCGGTTTTTTTTTTATCTTTGGTCAGTTTGGTTAGAAAATATCAATAATCAGCTAAAGCCTACTTGAGTTAGTACTTATTTTACAAGTATGTAATCTTAAATATAAGTATATAAGTATATTACAGTATAGTTTTGCGCTGAGTTTTTATTTTAAAGACATTGATTTCCAGCGCAAAAGTATAGCTAACTTGACTTAGGTATAGTTTTGCGCTGAGTTTTTTTTCTAAAAAACATTGATTTTCAGTGCAAAACTATAGCTAACTCAAAAAAGTTATTAAAAACCTTTAAAAAATGGTTTTAAAAGAAAATCACTATTATCATAAGTTTAAAGACTTGGATAGGAAAATATACATATAAAAAAATAAACAAGATATCAAATGGGGGGAAAAAATAAACAGTTTTTTTGCTCTCCTGTAAAATTTTCTAAAATGGAGTTAGCCTAGTTTTGCGCTGAGCCATCGATATCTACATGTACAGTGTTCCCTCCCTACAACGTCCCTCTCAACAACGATTCCCTCCTTACAACGACCCTTGTCGCTGATCCCCAAACAATATAACTATGTATTTCGCTTTTACTGCTGCTAAAGGTTGTCGTCTGCTGTTTTTCTCAAAGTTTCATATTGGACATTTTGACAGGAAAAAACCTTAGTGACGAGTGACAGGCAGCTTGAACCCATATCAGACGCCGCGTTACGCGGCTTCTGGTCTGGATTCAAGCTGTTTTCAAATGTAAGTCAATTTCCCTCTTTATAACGACTCCCTTCTAACAACGCAAACACTGTTTGTCTTCCTTTGGTGTCGTTGTACAGAGGGAGCGATGTACATGTACAGCATAGCCTCCGAAACCCGGACTCTTCTTAAGGGTGTATCAATGTCATGAATTTAAGAAATTTTCAAATTATATCTAAACACTTTATGATGGTTTTGTATTGAAGAGCTATTTCGGATGAATGAAAAAATAGAAAAAGTGTACATTTTGGTGAACAACAGTTGGCTCCATGGCCATGTAAAATTTATCCCACCCACTTTTTCTTATTTTGTCCTTTTCAAACAGCCCGCTTCAATAAAATCCATTTTAAATGAAAACAAATATGATAATTTGGTTTTGTGTTATTTATTTCCTATCTATGGTAGTATTTCTTCATACAAAAACTAATTTAAGAAAAAACAGGCACCAAATGTGAAATTTATAAAGCTCTAAATATCATCGATATGGTATTTTTTTGTAAATTTTGTAAGGGGAGATAACTCTTTTTACTTTAACAACTCAAAATTTTCAACACTGACATTTCAATTTCTTTTCGTATTTTGAACTGCCTTAGCATTGGCTTTCATTTGGTAAAATATAAGAAAAAGTTTAATACTAGAACTATTTCATTTTCAAACTTTTTTACTTTTTTTTCCATAACATAAAAAATCTAATAAAGTCATGCCCTATAAAAAGCATATTTTTTATATTCGAGGATCCATATTGTTCAACCTAGTGCCTGCTTTGTCTAAATTTGGTTTCTATATGTGAAAATACCACCTTAGACATGAAATAAATAATGAAACCCAAATTACCATGTTTGTTTTGTTTTGAAATAGATTTTTACTGAAGCTTGTACTCTGAATGGGTAAAATTTGAGAGAAAAGGTACAAATTTGACATACCTTTTTCAAATCGCTGTAGCTCAAAAAAGGACACCACCATATATTTTTATCTCCATTTTTTCATTCATCATAAATAGCTCTTCCAAAAAAACAATGATAGAAAAAAGTTTGATACTTTGAAAAAAATCGCTTATGGGTTGGATACACCCTTAAGCACCAGACTCTCCTAAACCGGAAATTCTCTGAAAATCAGAAAAATGTATCGGTCGTAAACATATTTTAAACATATTGACCAATTCTTCAAAGAAAATGTACATGTATACATGCACATAGTACAGGTGCCGGAATAATGCAGCATGATAGTAATGCATAAAACTCTTAGAGAAGCTTTCAGCATTACTTTTGCAATGCATTAAGTATCCACCTGTATATTGAACGACTGGAATCTAAATAACTTCGAAATAACTGTAACGCGAGTGTCGTTACATGTAGATTGATCCCCTGCCGGACCAAGTCCTTCAGAAGATAGTTTATAAACCGAGGTCTGGTGTACCAGTGCGTTACACTGGGCATCTAAAAGACCCAGAGAACTCTGTCGATAATAAGAGAAGGGCATCGCACCCGGGTTTTCTGTATCCGCTCGACTTTCTCTCTCGCTCTTGTCCGTCAAATTAGCTTATAGGGTACAGGAATGGACTTCAATTAACTCATTACCCCATAGCCTTATTCTAGTTTTGAAAATAGGTGACCACTTAAAATAGAATGAAAGTAAAGCAGAATGCGCCTTAATGCGCATTCTGCTTTACTTTCAGCCTGCTTTAAGCTACTATAGACTTGAAAATAGAATATTTTTCTTATGATCAACATTCATAATTGTATAAATTAGAAATATTTTCTTCAGTGGAGGAATAAATTAGAGGTGTAAAAAGGCGTATTTATTGGGGGAATGGGTTAACAAACAAACGAAACCAAACGTACTGCATGAAGAACTCGACACCATGTTTCTTCCAGCCGCCCGCTAGTAACGCCCAGTGCGTTCTCACTAATCCTATCTGCGTTTCCGTCAGTCCCGTGACGGGGTCGGGCGTTTCCATTTTATCCGTTTGTCCTGTGGGTATCTCCATTTTATCACACTGTCAATTGAAACCTGAAAGTCAAACAAACAAATAAAGCAAAATCCTTACATATCAACCATTTAAAAGAAATTATTTGATGGCTCTATAAAGACAGATATATACAGTAGAGAATGTGTTATTCTTTCCCAATAAACGCGTTTACGCTAAAACTATTATTTCAATTGCAAACAGTTTGGAGCCAGATCAGGCGCCGGGTAACCCGGCGTCTGATCAGGCTCCAAACTGTTTGTCACCAAGATAAACATGAACTATCAGAATTATTCAAAAGTTGCACTTTTCTACGTTCTAGTGTTTTGCGTTTCGTTTCGTTTAAACGGGAAAGAATAACGTTTTCTCCACTGTATATAAGCTTACAGTAAGAAGAAGGTAAGGCAGAAAGCTCACATACAAGCTTTTTATATTACTATTACTATCTTCTTGATTTAACCCTTTCACTCTCAATGATGCTGAAAAGCGCATTTGCAAACAGTTGGATCCTGGTCAAACGCCGCGTAATCCTGACCAGATTGTGTAACACGGCGTCTGATCAGGAGCGAAACTATATGACACACATCTGAATATGTCTTAAGTCAAAATATTCTTTAATTATAAATCCTAGAAGTGAAAGCCAACGACAAATTCGACAATTATTGCTAATAAAAGATGACGTCATGGCAGTGAATGGGTTAAACGTGTTTGAAAGGCTTGCATACCAGATATCGAAATGCAATACATATCAAATTTGTCATAAACCTATTCGTTGAGATTAAGAAATATCGTCTACTTCATTTAGGTCTAAATTAAGACTTGAGACATTTTGAACGAAACAAAATTTTAATGTCGATATGATTTTTAAAAGTTTGGATCTAGATCAGACGCCGGTTTATTCGGCGTCTGATCCTGATCCAAACTTTGTGCAAATACATTTACATGTAAAGTCGTAAACCAGCAGTAAAGTGGTTGGTATTTATTTAATTATAGCTTCAATAAAGATAGTGCTCTCTCAGCGAGCTCTTCTTGTAACCATTAATACAATGGTTTGACAGATTTTTGACATAGACTCTCATTTTCGTCGATTATACCTACTGGTTATGTAAATAGAATAACACGGAGTTTTATTGAAATAATTCATTTGCAATGGGATACCAAGGGTCACTGTATATTCACCGTGTAATTGGTTTTCTGCGTGAGATGATGTGATTTCTTTAAGCGAATTATGTCTCTATACCGATAAATAGGTAATTTTATACAGCAACACTTGAACACTACTACTACATGACGACTTCTGTTGCTACTATTTCTACTGTCTGCTGCCGCGGCTGCTGATGATGCTTCTTCTTCTACTACTAATATTACTACTACTACTGCAACACCAACTTTCTGCTATTGCTGCTACTACTACCACTTCTATGTTTAATACTGCTTCCGTTACCACTAGTCATAATTTGTCGTCTGTACTAGTAATTCCCTAAATTCCGACAACTGAATACAATGGCATTCATTGTCACTCCTAATTCAGTGCATTGTTTTTACAATATTTAAGTAGACATAATTAAATATCCAGTAAAATCTCTCTATTACGACCACTTAATTTTGTAAATTAGTAAGTGTTTACGACAGGTGACTGCTTAAAGCAAGGTGACAGTAAAACAGAAAGCTCCTATAGGAGCTTTCTGTTTTACTGTCACCTTGGTGTAAGCTGCCACTTGTCTTTGACCCAATCAATTTGCCTTTAGTGGTCGTATTAGAGAAGTTTTACGGTACTATTCAATCTGCGCAGATATTATTGCTTGATCAACAATTGCCACGACAGTACTTCCAGTGCTTTGATACACTATTTAAATAATTTGTTTGGTAACACTGCCGGTGTTTGTTACTTTATTGCACTTCATGCTGTGCCTTACACTGTTATTCAATGCCTTTTAATGCATTTAAATATATAGACTGTAATTATGCGATCACCTTATCAGACACTTGCACTGACACTATATTTCATCGGAGATCGAGAGACATGTCGCTACAGTGGAAACAACGTTATATTATTTCCTGTGAAAACAAAATGGAACGAAAACACCGTGCAATCAAAAGTAAGAAAATGGCAGATTTTTTTTATCATTCTCACGAACTACAGAAGTTTAATCTGAGTGACAAACAATTTGGAGCCTGATCAGACTCCAAGTTGTTTGCATTGAACATACATGTATATGTTTTAGCGTAAACGCGTTTATTAGGAAAGAATAACGTCTTCTCCACTGTATCAAATTTGTATTTCATAATATCTATAGATTAACTTCATTACAGATGTGAAACGTTCTTTTCATATATGATTAATAGAAGTTATAATCCTTTTTTATAATTGATTACCATACGTTCGAGTTGAGACAGTTAAATTATACCTCATACAGTGGAAAAAAACGTTATTCTTTCCCTATAAGCGCGTTTACGCTAAATCTATTATTTCCGTTGCAAACAGTTTGGAGCAAGATCAGACGCCGGGTAACCCGGCGTCTGATCAGGCTCCAAACATGTTTGACACTCATATAAAAATAAAGAGTCTATCAAAAAGTTGTAATTTTCTCCATTTTATTGCAATGCGTTTGCTTTTCGTTTGCGTTTAAACGGGAAAGAATAACGTTTTCTCTACTGTTCATGGTGATACATCATGTTACCCATTACCCCCATAGCCTGTTTCTAGTGACCACTTAAAACCAGTTGAAAGTAAAATATAATGCGCCGTAAGGTGTATTCGGCTTTAGTTTCAGAAAACTTTAACCTACCAGCTGCTAGGATATAGGAAATAGTTTCTATGTTGCATATGTCTTACTTTATCAAATGGAACAAATCTTTGGTTTGGTTTAAACATATTTCATTTCAAATATATACATGCATTTGCATGACAAACATACACTACTGTTTAGGATCGAAACGAACGCATAAATAGCCTATTGTTTTTCTTTCCTTGAAACAATTCTTTATAGTGGAGGAATTAATTAAAAGGGTGCATGTATCAATGTGCATCTATGGAGTAAAGGGTTAGGCAGCTTCTAATATTAGTCAGATCCGTATTTCTTAAAAGAATGGTCGACTAATTAATATATATATATATATGTTTGACATTTACGACATACATATTGTCACATTACAAACAGTTTGCAGCCATGCACATAAGACGTCGGATAACCCGAAGTCTGATCAGGCTTGAAACTGTTTGTCACTCTGAAAAAAGGACAACATTTTACAACGACCATTGCCGCTGTTCTCTAAACGGACACATATGTCTAACCTATTCATGGCTGCAATGTTGTCCGCTTAAAATTGTCGTCTGCTGCTTTTATCAAAATTACATAATGGACAAGGCTTTACGAGGCGTCTGATCTTGATTCAAGCTGTTTGCAAATGTAAGCCAATTTCCCTCCCTATACCGAATCCCTCCGAACAAGCGCACACTTCTTGTCTCCCATTGGGTGTCGTTGTAGAGAGGGAACCATGTATCAAGATTTCTTCCATGAATGATAGACTCACATACTTTTGACAAAATTTACGACATCTACGTTGTTATACATATAATCAGTGAAAGCTCAACCTGGTTCAACTAGACACAGCAAGTATCAAGTATTCTATTCATACTGTTTTATGGGAGGAATAATTCTATTTCTATGCAAATGTACTGAACTACCCGATCAAGTTACCCAACTACAAAACGTTTTGTCATTCTCTTCCTATAGTTAAAATGATACAGTGTATCACATTAATTTCCTACATACAAAATGTTCCAATTTCCAGTTAAAGCGACATACATGTAGTTTATCACGTTAACACATTCCCCCCATAGTTTGTTTCTAGTTTTAAAGACAGGTTACCACTTAAAGCAGGTTGGAAGTAAACCAAAATGCGCCTAAAGGCGCATTTTGCTTTACTTTCAGCCAACTTTATGTTGTTATCTACTAGGATATAGAAAACATTTCAGAAAAACATTTCTTATGAAACATGACTATATTTAAATAAAGATAAATGTAATAGCAAGCATGTTTTATGCATTTATTTTACATTTTTCATAATACTACTCTTCATGACTATATAAAGTAGAACTATTTTCTTCAGTGGAGGAATGACATAGAGGCGTAAAAAGGCGTATTTATGGGGTAATGGGTTACTTCCATTCGAACTATACCGTATTTCAAATTGAAATACGGCTACTGTAACATCTTTTGTACAGCCACATCGCATGTTGAGTCATAATTTTTAAAGTCGTATGGAAAAAACACATATTTTTCAGAAAATGGTTAAGTTTTTGCATTGAGTGTATACATCATACGATGCAAATATTGTGACAAAAACTTTTATTGTGTGATGTTCATTTCTTCTGCCATAGACATGCCATAAAACTATATAAAACTATGAATATTTTATGAAATCAATTTCTTTGAGTTAAAATGGTATTTTCTCTTTCTCGAACATTATCCGAGCTATAAGATATATTAAATTTTGTTCAGGTTTGTCGAAAAGAGATGGGGAGAAGTGTTTATAACTAACCAAGAAAATGGGATTTACATGTACGATCCATTTAAAATTGTACAGAATTCACTGTTTGCAGTTGACGCATTACAGTGGAGAATGTGTTATTCTTTCCCAATAAACGCGTTTACGCTAAAACTATTATTTGCAGTGCAAACAGTTTGGAGCCAGATCAGACGCCGGGTAACCCGGCGTCTGATCAGGCTCCAAACTGTTTGTCACCAAGATAAACAAGAATTATCAGAATTGTCCAAAAGTTGTTCTTTTCTACGTTTTAGTTCGTTGCGTTTGCGTACGTTTGCGTTTAAACGGGAAAGAATAACAGATTATCCACTGTATGAGCATGACTAGGGTTCAAGAGGTTAATGATAATGACTGTGAACTGTGTTATACCACTGACCCTGGGTAATATATGATGTGCAGCAGCACGATGTAAGACACGTAGTTTATGTACAGCGGAGAAAACGTTATTCTTTCCCAATAAAGGCGTTTACGCTAAACCTATTATTCCTTTTGCAAACAGTTTTGAGCCAGATCAGACGCCGGGTAACCCGGCGTCTGATCAGGCTCCAAACTGTTTGCCACTCAGATTAACATGAATTGTCAGAATTGTCTAAAAATTGTACTTTTCTACGTTTTAGTGCTGTGCGTTTGTGTTACGTTTGCGTTTAAACGGGAAAGAATAACGTTTTCTCCACTGTACAATTAAGAATACATAATTATACGCAATTTGTTTTCAATAAATTCGTTTATTCTAAACCAGTCATGTTCTCTGCAAACAGACGGGAGCTAGACGAACCCGACGTCTGATCAAGCTCCACTATGTTGGCCACTAAGAATAAAATAAGATCAACCGTGATTTTTTTGAAATTTTTGAAAATGCGGCATTTTACAAATGTATACATTGTACTGCGTGTGATTTAAATTTCATTTAAACGGGAATTTCTTTTATTAAGAGATCAAAGTTTCGATATATCAGGTCCATCTTAATGTGCATTACTTAGAGATTGGGAATAAATTCTGTTTAATTATATCTAATATTCTGCTATACCCAAGTTCGTTATAAGAGAGTTGCACTGTAATCATTTCCGAGTATCTCCGTGTCTGACCAAGACCAATTCTATTCTAGATTTGTATAATGATTAGCGAAAATTGACGTCCGGTGTTGATAGACACATAAATAATGAGCTAGACTAAACCATTACATTACCATCATCATCATGTTTTCGCTTATAATATATTCTTAATCTCTTTCCAAACTTGTTTGCAAATAGTATTTTAATTTTCTTCAATTAAAACAAATCTAAAACTAAATTTAAATTTAAAAGAATGCAGACGACAACATCGAAGCAGGTGACATTTTGGCGGGAAAAGTGACGGGTACATGTAACCTCGTTTTGTCACGTTAAGTATTCTGTCTTTCAATGGCACAGTAGGTAGATAACCCATTATTGTCAAGAAGCTAGGTGCTTAACGTCACTTGCTAACGACAATAGGCAATTTTGCTGAAATGTCGCCGTCTTAACCATTTACCAGCTGATTGCGGCTCCACTGGTCTTAGCAAACAGTTTGGAACCAGATCAGATGCCGCGTCACGCGGCGTCTGATCTGGATCCAAACTATTTGCTCATTCGGTTTCATGTATCATCAATAAAACTGCAACTCACAATTGACAAATTGACAATATTTGCATACGACAATTTCAAAACAGACGATATTTAGGTAGAAGAGTTAAATTTCGTAATAGGAGAGATTAATGGGCAGCATCGGAATGTCCCGTAGATTAATTGCGCACACCTGTCCGAAATGTTCTACCTAATACATATATCAACAGTATTTCAATCGTTAACAAGGTACATATATACAATCTAGTAAGCACAGGAAATAAGTCTTGCTTATTTCGCTGTTTAACTCAAAGACGAATTTTGGGCAATGCGTTTTTATAAACAAGCAAATAGTAGTTCGGGAAAGGGTTTAGTTCCTATGTTCAAAAATGCATTTAAAAGAAAAGAAAATCAAGTAGTTCGGTCGGGATTCGACAGTGACAGGGCTCCTGATCAAGAATTACACTGTTTGTTTAGTAGAACTCCCTCCTCCTACAACGGTCCTCAGAACAACGACTCTCTCCTTACAACAATACTTGCCGCTGGTCCCTAAACAAGACAATTATATCTAATACGTTCACTACTGTAATATTGTCTGCTTAAAATTGTCAAGTTGTTTTCAAAGTTAGGTATTGGAAATTCTGTCAGAAGTATCTTAAAGAAGGGTGACAAACATTACTCGGCGTCTAATTTTGGTTCAAACTGTTTGCAAATGTAAGCTAAGTCATGCTCAGCACTCTAAAGATGTTAATTTCCCGTTCTTCTATAACAACTACCTCTGAACAATACACACAATTTTTGTCTCCCATTAGTTGTTATTGAAGAGAGGGGGCACTGTCTAGTACACATGTATCCTGAAAAAGTACACTGTTTGTAAAGGACGCTTACCATTTCCACGCCCATAATGTATAAACGTTTATGGCACATTTTGGCTTTCGTAGAATGAATAGTTATCATTCGCCGTTGCGTTGGGAGACTTTTCTGAAAAGCCAGGTTTTGCACTTCCTAACTCTTGAATATCAATGATCTCCTGAATATGTGACACTTTCAGGCAGCATTGAAAATGGATCCAGCCACAAATTTGCAAGATTGGAAAAAAACTGTCTATCTTTCAGGTTTAGTCCATAATTATATTGATATAAAGAGTTGTTTTCTGAAATATATTGCAAGCTTACATTTACAATGCATATCTTACCAGAGGGCTCCTGAAGGAGCCATCTGATCTCGGTATTCACTGTTTGCATAAGACAAGTGTACTTTTCACAGGTTTTAGTTTGATAATGACGATTATACTCGTCGCTATGGTTAAATTGTAAAAGCAGACGAAAAGAATAGTGACGAATGGTTACAAACGATTGCCCATTCTGTCTGATGTCTGGGCACATTTTCCTCTCCAGTATCGTAGAGTGTACGTAAACATTTAGATTATCCAGGTGGTTTCTTAACACATTCAACCCTAGCGACGAGTATACTCGTCATACGCAAACAGCGTATGTGTAAAACGTAAAATTGTCATAAGCAAACACTGTAGACCCAGATCAGAGGACTCCTGCAGGAGCCCTCTGATCAGGGTCTGCAGTGTTTGTCATTTTGCAATGTATTTTAAAAAAACATCCCTAAATAGTCAATAATGGACACGACTTAATTGGAAATTAAAATTTTCCATTAATAATATCAGGGGTAAATGTGTTGATGCCCTAATGCATTATAGTCAACGATATAGCAGATGTAAAATACATTCTCGGACGAAGATACAGCACACCTGGATTGCACGAATCGATTAAAGTCCTGCACTGCATGACGTCATCACTTGATCATGAAAGGGTTAAAATCTGCCTACCGATGCAGCCTTTTTAAAAGACGATTCCAAAGAGATGCCACAAGACAGGATTAGACGGAGAAATAAGTAAGAATTGAGACTTTTATAATCTGACTTAGGACGATATTTGTCGTATGAAGTTTTATGTCTATAAAGGAGTTTGAGTTAAGTCTGAGTTAAGTATGCTATTGCCCCCCATTTGTTTGCTTGGTCAGATATATGAGATTGAGACATATCTCTATACATGTATAAGCATAAGAGTGACGAGGAAAACTCGTTTGGCCTAACAATCTTAACATGATAATTATTTTCTATCTATCTCTCTATCTTTCTCGTACTTTCTGCTTTACACTCTCGCGGGTAATTTTCTAAATAAATATCAACCCATTGAACCATTGTGACACGTATATGCAGCCTTTACATAATATTATTATTATAGTGTATAGTGTATACAACCAAATGCAAACAGTATGTACATGTACCCAGATCAGAGGGGATTTATAGGAACGTTCTGATTAGAGCCTCGACCGTTTGCCTTTTAGCAATATTCAAATGTATCGTAAAAACGAAAACAATGAGATAGACCTACAATGTATTTGGAAACAGGACTTGTTTTTGTACGTTTCTGTGGTTACTGAATTAGCACAAGTATTACTATACATGTATATGAGCAATAGTATATTTGTTCGATACTAATTATTGGGATATACAATAAAACATCTTCGAACACTAAAAGGTAGGCTAATTGACTGTATAAAAGACATGTGACAGCTTCAATCACGGTTACAGTAAAACAGAAAGCTCCTTCAGGAGATTTCTGCTTTACTGTCACCTCGCTTTAAGCAGTCATCTGTCGTAAAACCAAATAATTGACACAATAAAGCGTTCGCAATAGCGAGGTTTAACTGTATTTGGAAATAACAAGGAATGCATGTATTTATCATAGGTGGTTCTCTCGAGAAGACTTTTTTGTACTCTAGTATGTTTATTACCAACTCGAGAGAACCAACTATGGTATTTATAAGGGTCTATGGAGCTGGTCAAAAGGAGTTTACAAGCCCTTATTCTAACTATATGTTCACTCATTACCTCACGCAGAGATACTATCAACTTGAGATACTTGCTCAATCTAAGATATTAAAACAGTCTTCAAATAGTGATGCTTATTGCAGGATAACAATAAATAGGAGCTTTCTGCTTTACTTTTGTCCTGCATTAAGCAGTTAATTTGTTTAACTGATCGCCAGACTTCTTCAAAGAATAGCCGCTAAACACAAGTTTAATGGAAGTTTTCAGCAAGTATTTGCTTAACCCCTCCATGGTCAAATTCATCGAGAAGTTTTTTACCCCTTCACCGCCATATTGTCGTCTGCCTTAATATTGTTGTTTGAAATATCGTTTCAAGGTTAGATTTATGGCAGAATGAATGACAAAATTTCGAAACGAGTATCAAACAGTTTGAATCCTGATCAGACGCCGCGTTACGCGGCGTCTGATCAGGATCCAAACTGTTTGCAAGCGCGCCTTTTGACGTCATTGACAATGAAAGGGTTCAGGTAAAGGAGCTCCTTCACATGACCTAGCACCATAGTTGTTGATAAAACGATGACAATTTTATTAAAGCTTAGGGCTGCGTATTAATTGATTACCGGCCAAGGGGTAATTTATGAATAAATGACCCCATGTTGATATTAAGTTCAATTGGGATAAGAGGTCTGTGAAATGAAAATAGTGTACGGTGGCAATATTAGCATACAAATCCAAAATCTAACATCATGTAGCTAAATACGCACTGCATGAGCAAAATCTATAGCACTGGTCCCAGGGTGTCAACACTTTAAAAGCTATAACCTTTTCTTGATATGAGTCGAAAAAGGTCCCGGAGTAACAATTCTGAGGGGAGCACTTTTCGTCATTACACCCGGCAGTGTGTTTCAGTGATGCTGTATCAAACATGTGTCAAGAAACATTCTGATAGGTCTACTTAAATGAAAATGAAAAATTCTACTATACAAATAGAACTATAAAATATTCTGGAGCTCGATCAGACGCCGGCTTTATGTAAAGGCCACCGATGCAGCCCTTAGTATGATACAGTGCTCCCTCCCTACAACTACCCACCGAACAATGTTTCTAATCATACAACAATGCCTGTCGCTGTTTTCCAAGACAATTATGTCTAACCGTGTCAATGTTGCAATATCGTATGCTTAGAATTGTCGTCTGCTGCAAGTTACACATTGAATATTATGACAAAAATGCACAATGACGAGTGACAAACAGTTTGAATCCAGATCAGACGCCGCGAAAGCGTCGTCTGATCTTGATTCAAACTGTTTGTATTCTATAATAGTAATCATTTTCCCTCCCTACAACAACTCTTTCCGAACAACACTCATAATCGTTGTCTCCCATGCGGTATTGTTGTAGTGAGGGAACACTGTAAAAATGTTTGCAATTTACACACATTGCTAATTTAGGCAAAATTAGCTACAGTGGAGAATCTGTTATTCGTTCCCGTTCAAACGCAAACGTACGCAAACGCAAAGCACTAAAACGTAGAAAAGAACAACTTTTGGACAATTCTGATATTTAATGTTTATCTTGGTGGCAAACAAATTGGAGCCTGATCAGACGCCGGGTTACCCGGCGTCTGATCTGGCTCCAAACTGTTTGCACTGCAAATAATAGTTTTAGCGTAAACGCGTTTATTGGGAAAGAATAACAGATTCTCCACTGTAATGACTTAGGTCTACATTACCTTCATCGATCGTTAAACAGTTGCATAATTCTCTCAAAATCCAAGCAAACAACACATATTGGATATTGGGATACATGATGCAATTAACTGCTCGTAAACAATGAAAGATCGAATATCAAAATGTAAAACTATGTCAACTGCTACATTTGTAATTTTGTCACTCATAAAAACGCCTTTATTTTAGAATTATATCACTCTAAGACATATATATAGAATCTATGTCTTCCTGATTTAAAGCAACGTTTCCCTTGACTTTAACTTGTTCAACACCGTTAGCAAACAGTGTAGACCAAGATAAGAGGTTTCTGTGGGAGCCCTCTGAAGAGGGTTTACAAAGTTTGCCAATTTAGAGCATTATTTATGAAATTACCATGAATTCTAAGTAGACCGGTTCATGTTTTAGTAACTAAAAAGAGCTACAAAGGAATATAATAACCCACAAAAGTTACTTAGTGTTGAAATAGTTAAAGCAGATTGCCTGATCATCTAGTCATAAACCCTTTCGCTCTCAACGATGCTTAAAAGCGCGTTTGCAAACAGTTTAGTCCAGGACTAGGCCTCTAGACCCGTTTGCAAAATGGTGTTGAGAGAGTTTCTCACTTGATGTGAGTTAACGAGACCATAGACATCACAAATCACCGAGGTGCTTGTCTGCCACACTGTCACATTTCCCATAATATCCAAATCCAATATGGCCGCCGCCAGCCATTTTGGAAAAGCTAACTTTTTTGTTTTTTGGAGAATAAATAAGTGTAATACCTCTAAAATGATTGTTTTTTGGTGTGGAACTCATTTCTGCTACCCTTTGTGCAATCTGGGGTGTCTTTGATTTGGAAAGGTCAAATTTCACATTAGTCAAATCCAATATGGCCGCCGCCAACCATGTTGGAAAAGCATTTTTCGTTGTTTTTTACGAAAAATCAAATATAATACTTCTAAATTGATTATTTTTTAGAGTATAACTCATTTCTGATGCCCTTTGAACAATATGGGATGTCTTTGATTTGGAATGATCAAGTTCCACGATAGCAAAATCCAATATGGCCGCCACAAGCCATGTTAAAAAAGCTAACTTTTTTCCTTTTTTGGAGAATAAACCAATGTAATACCTCTCAATTGATAATTTTTGGGTGTTGAACTCATTTCTGATGCCTTTTTGCAATCTGAGATGTATTTGATTCGGAAAGGTCAAGTTTCACAATCGCCAAATCCAATATGGCCGCCACAAGCCATGTTAAAAAAGCTAATTTTGTTTCTTTTTTGGAGAATAAACCAATGTAAAACCTCTCAATTGATAATGTTTGGGTGTTGAACTCATTTCTGAGGCCTTTTGTGCAATCTGGGATGTCTTTGATTTGGAAAGATCAAGTTCAAAAATAGCCAAATCCAATATGGCCGCCGCAAGCCATGTTAAAAAAGTTAATTTTGTTTCTTTTTTGGAGAATAAACCAATGTAATACCTCTCAATTGATAATATTTTGGTGTTGAACTCATTTTTGAAGCCTTTTTTACTATCTGGGATGTTTTGATTCGGAAAGGTCAAGTTTCACAATAGCCAAATCCAATATGGCCGCCGCAAACCATGTTGAAAAAGCTAATTTTGTTGTTTTTTGGACAAAAATCAAATGCTATACTTCTAAATTGATTATTTTTTAGAGTATAACTCATTTCTGATGCACTTTGTGCAATCTAGGTTGTCTTTGCTTTGGAAAGATCAAGTTCCAAAAGAAGCAAAATCCAATATGGCCGCCGCAACCATGTTGAAAAAGCTATTTGTTTTCTTTTTTGGAGAATTATCAAATGTAATACCTCTAAATTAATAATATTTTGGTGTGGAACTTATTTCTGAGGCCCTTTGTGCAATCTTGGGTGTTTTTGATTCAGAAAGGTCAAATTCCACAATAGCAAAATCCAATATGGCAGCCGCAAACCACGATAGAAAAGCTAATTTAAAAAAAAAATAATTAAGAAAGATCAAATATACATGTAATACATGTATATCTTAATTGGATATTGCTTGTGTTTAACTCATTTCCTCTCTGAGGTCATTTGTTCAATATGGAGAGTCATGGGTTTGAAAAGGTTAAGTTCAATGTCTTTTTGATACATTAACGACCTTTGGCTTAGCTTGAACAGCAGTAGTCAGTATGTAAACAAGATGTAAGTAAATGGCAACTCTCTAACATTAGACAGAGAAAACACGACAGTGAGCGGGACTCAATCCTACGTCCTGAGGTAAGAGGCTTTTATCCTAACCACTAAGACTATCACAGGCCTATGGACAGACGGTAGGGCCGGGGCAGAATATATAACACCTTGTTCCACATGCATAGAAAGATACATCAATAAAGCATCAACAATTGATTAGATACACATGTAGTTCCAAAGTCATTTCGTGCCGGGTTTTCACAGGGTGAAGAAACTGAAGTGTCCAGTTTTCCATGACAAAATGTGTTGCAAAAAGTACCTCTGCAGCACGGCAAAGACATCAACGAGTATCACACGTCTCTGTACACTAATACAATGTGAGCAGACTCTATGGTAAAGGCTTAAGGCACTTTTAGGGCAGCAGAGTACCAATGTACTCCTTACCACAAGGATCCGACACGATTGATTTTGAGGGGAATAATCGTCAGAAGGGATAAATAGAGAAAAGGGATACAACTGATTGTCAGTATATTCTCACCCTATCTCGACAAAACCGGGCATATCATGAATAAAAATTGATGAACCGACACTTTTGTTGCATGTCTGTCTTCAGTTTCTTCACCCTGTGAAATGTGAAAACCCGGCACGAAATGACTTTGGAACTACATGTGTATCTAATCAATTGTTGATGTTTTATTGATGTATCTTTCCATGCATGTGGAACAAGGTGTTATATATTCTGCCCCGGCCCTACCGTCTCTCCATGGGCCTGTGGTAGTCTTAGTGGTTAGGATAAAAGCCTCTTACCTCAGGACGTAGGATTGAGTCCCGCTCACTGTCGTGTTTTCTCTGTCTAATGTCAGAGAGTTGCCATTTACTTACATCTTGTTTACGTACTGACTACTGCTGTTCAAGCTAAGCCAAAGGTCGTTAATGTATCAAAAAGACATTGAACTTGACCTTTTCAAACCAATGACTCTCCATATTGAACAAAGGACCTCAGAAAGGAAATGAGTTAAACACAAGCAATAACCAATTAAGATATACATGTATTACATGTATATTTAATCTTTCTTAATTATTATTTTTTTAAATTAGCTTTTCCATCGTGGTTTGCGGCTGCCATATTGGATTTTGCTATTGTGGAACTGACCTTTCTGAATCAAAAACATCCAAGATTGCACAAAGGGCCTCAGAAATAAGTTCCACACCAAAATATTATTAATTTAGAGATATTACATTTGATAATTCTCTAAAAAAGAAAACAAATAGCTTTTTCAACATGGTTGCGGCGGCCATATTGGATTTTGCTTCTTTTGGAACTTGATCTTTCCAAAGCAAAGACACCCTAGATTGCACAAAGTGCATCAGAAATGAGTTATACTCTAAAAAATAATCAATTTAGAAGTATAGCATTTGATTTTTGTCCAAAAAAACCAACAAAATTAGCTTTTTCAACATGGTTTGCGGCAGCCATATTGGATTTGGCTATTGTGAAACTTGACCTTTCCGAATCAAATACATACAAGATTGCACAAAAGGCCTCAGAAATGGGTTCAACACCCAAACATTATCAATTGAGAGGTATTACAATGGTTTGTTCTCCAAAAAAGAAACAAAATTAGCTTTTTTAACATGGCTTGCGGCGGCCATATTGGATTTGATTTTTGTGGAACTTGATCTTTCCAAATCAAAGACATCCCAGATTGCACAAAAGGCATCAGAAATGAGTTCAACACCCAAAAATTATCAATTGAGAGGTATTACATTGGTTTATTCTCCAAAAAAGGAAAAAAGTTAGCTTTTTTAACATGGCTTGCGGCGGCCATATTGGATTTTGCTATCGTGGAACTTGATCTTTCCAAATCAAAGACATCCCAGATTGCACAAAGGGCATCAGAAGTGAATTATACTCTAAAAATAATCAATTTAGAAGTATTATATTTGATTTTTCTTCAAAAAAACAACGAAAAAAGCTTTTCCAACATGGTTGGCGGCGGCCATTTTGGATTTGGCTAATGTGAAATTTGACCTTTCCAAATCAAAGACACCCCAGATTGCACAAAGGGCACCAGAAATGAGTTCCACACCAAAAAACAATCAATTTAGAGGTATTACACTTATTTATTCTCCAAAAAACAAAAAAGTTAGCTTTTCCAAAATGGCTGGCGGCGGCCATATTGGATTTGGATATTGTAGGAAACGTGACAGTGTGGCAGACAAGCACCTCGGTAATTTGTGATGTCTATGGTCTCGTTAACTCACATCAAGTGAGAAACTCTCTCAACACCATTTTGCAAACGGGTCTTCAGGTCAGGTACAGGACTAGTTTGAATCCTGATCAGACGCCGTATAACGCGGCGTCTTATCAGGATCAAAACTGTTTGACACTCGTTTTGAAATTTCTTCAGTCATACTGTCTTATTTTTAACTTTGAAATGACATTGCAGACAACAAAATTGAAGCAGACGACAATGAAACGATAATGGGTAAAAATCTCACAAAAATGGCAGTGAAAGGGTTGGCCAACAATCTAACGCCAGTAACCCGTATCTTGCTTTAATATCGTCAGTTTAAAATTATCTTAAGCAAAATAACTGTACCAAATTCAAATAATCTATAAGGTGAATAAATAAATAATACATTTCTTGGCCAGACAGTCTGACACAGAGTTTTCCGGCGTCAGAGTTGGATCCAAAATGTTTGTTAATGTTACATACGGCGGAGAAAACGTTATGTTTTCCCAATAAACGCGTTTACGCTAAATTTATTATTTCCGTTGCAGGTTCAAAACGGTTTGCCATTCAAATTAAAATGAGCATTCAGAATTGTTTATGTAATTCATTTTATTTCATCATATTTCATGTTATAGAATTCCATATTACACAACGTACATGCGTCAAATACGTTACCATTTTCTACATTTTATTGCAAATTTGCGTTAGCGTTTCGTTAAATAAAGCATATAAACGGGAAAGAATAACGTCTTCACCACTGTAAGAGCGCTTAGCACGGTAAAGGTCGGTGCACGAGCGTTCCACGAGACAAATTTACAATTAAGGCCAATGTACATGTACTGCCAATTTAGGCAAACTAATCTAATGAGTTAGAACTACATTACCTTCATCGATCGTGAGACAATCGCACAGTTCTCTTAATATCCATGCAAACAACACTGCCTTGATATTTACTCCTAGGCCATAACGTATGGTCATTTAGCATATGGGCATATTCAATGGACAAGCGGTTATCATTTCCCAATAAACACGTTTATGCTAAAATATATAATAGCCTTTGCAAATAGTTAGGAACCAGATCAGACACCGGGTAACCCGGCGTCTGATCAGGCTCAAAACTGCTTGCCATTAATACCTTAACACAACATAAACAGTTTAAAAACCTGTAATTTACTTATACTATACTATATTGTATAGTATTTCATTTGTGCTTCGTTTAATTGGAAAAGAATAACAAATTCTCCACTGTATATAAAATCCTTCTTAATCGGAAATATAGACATTACACAAGTGAGCGATTAACACATCCTTCCTTTGTTTTAATTCCTTTCCCCCAGCGTTATTGTCTGTATTTTAGGTTCAGTACAGGCCTATATGATCAATACCTTAACCTCTTCGCTGCCATGACGTCACTTTCCTGAAACAATTATTGTCGTCTGCTTTTATTTCTCAAAAATTTAATTTTTAAGTATTTTGACTTCAGAAATATTGAAATGAGTGTCAAAAAGTTTGGATCCTGGTCAGACGCCGCTTTACGCGGAGTCTGATCAGGATCCAAACTGTTTGCAAATAACCATTGTACTCCGGGTAATGCAATTTAAGGGGTTAAGTGCCTGTCTGTGATTTAGCACGTACATTGAAGTCTCGTTATTGAAACTATTCGCCAGCATGCAATCCGATTTATGACATTAACTCATTGACCCCTGATAGTTCAAAATGGACTATTCCAATTTCCAAATAAGTCCAATCTATGTTTATACCATTAACTCATTCACCCCTGAAACTTTAAATGGACAATTCCAATTTCAAAATAATTCCATTCCATACACTGTTTGCATATGACAAATTTAATCCTGACAGGCACGCTGTTTGTTAATGACGAGTATACTCGTCGCTAGGGTGGAATGTTTTAATGGTTATTTTCTGACAAAGCATTTCAAAATGGCTTTGTGATCATTTGTGTCGATGGGTCGTAAAAAATAATTCATTCATTCAAAATGACAAACTGTGCAGACTAGAGGACTCTATATGAGCTAGGTCTACGCTGATTACATAGGACAAGTGTATTTTTTACAAGTTCAGAGTTTGTTTAGTGTCAGTACACTTGTCGCTATGGTTAAAAGAGAGTACTTGTCCTTTGCAAACAGTCTAGACCAAGATCAACAAAAAGAGCAATCGGATCAGAGTCTGCACTGTTTATCATTTTGCGATAAGCTGTAAAAAACATTTAAAATGTAAAACAATGGACCAGACCTTATGGGGAACAGGAATTGTCCATTTTAAGTTTCAGGGATGAGTGAATAATTACATTAAGTGCATACCAAATATAGCTCATAAAGGAACGTCTCGCATTAGAGTATATTTGTGTGTTTTGTTTCACTACAAAACAGTGTGCTACATGTAGTTCTGTTTCTATAGCATCCAAATGATTGTTATGGCCGCATAAATAAGACCGCTATTTAACGAGGTGTTTACCTACCCCTAACTACCTGACTACACATGCGCATTATGTCAATCAAATCATTATCTAAAAATAAGTTTTTGTTGCATAGTAGACTCTAAACGGGATGAGAAAACATTAAGCCAAAGCTAGGAAAGGGTGTATACATGCTCAGCCTCCGGCCTTATACAGTGGAGAATCTGTTATTCTTTCCCGTTTAAACGAAATGAAACGCAAACGCAAAACACTAAAACGTAGAAAAGTGCAACTTTTGGACAATTCTGATAATTCATGTTTATCTTGGTGGCAAACAGTTTGGAGCCTGATCAGACGCCGGGTTACCCGGCGTCTGATCTGGCTCCAAACTGTTTGCAATGGAAACAATAGTTTTAGCGTTAACGCGTTTATTTGGAAAGTTAACATTTTCTCCACTGTACACTGCATCTTCAAAGGCAACAACAATATATATACAGAGATCCAAACTAAAGTTTAATCATATACTATGAAACATACTCTGAAAATCACCTTGCAGAGAATACAGCATTAGCAAAGGAAATATCCTTTCTCTGTAAAGCATGTCTAAAATAAAATCTACGAACATTCTTATCTCCTTTCCAGCCTGCAGTCTTTAAGATGGTATTAAGAGAACAACCTCTCATTAAAGCTGCTGGGGCCCGTTTCATAAAACTTCGTACGATTATAAAACTCTCAATTATTATTCATTTCTCCATCTAATCCTGTTTTGTGACATCTTTTTGGAATCGTCTTGAAAAGACGATTCCAAAAAGATGTCACAAGACAGGATTAGATAGAGAATAAGAGATTAAATGTATTTTAAAGTTTAGACTTACGACAACATTTGTCGTAAGAAGTTTTATGAAACGGGCCCCAGATGAAGAGGCACCTCTGTACGAATGAGCCCTAAACAAAGATGAATATATGCCAACAAGGTCTAATACTGTCTTCAACCATCTAGCAATAGTACTACTAGAAATCGGCTTGACTATCAATCTGCTTTTAGCGTTTAAAGGGACTCGCAACCGGATGGTGTACTTGTCAAAAATAAAATAAAATACTCAAATAAAAGCAAATTTGTTGCATTATTTGGCTTCTGACAATAAAAACAATATGATCAGTCCAAAAAAACGTCTCAAGAATCGTCACCGAATCTTAGTTTTTCTTTAGATATTGTCCATCGTTTTTCTATAGCGACTAGTAGACGGTAAGACATAAACCCGAGCCGAAAAATGTACTATCAATCGCTACCAGTGAAGTACGTCAATTCGCTACCATATATATAGAGAGCGCTCGTAGTCGAGTGGGTAAAGGCTTTTCCTTATGTTTCATGTTTGTCTCCGCATGGAGGGTCACGGGTTCGAATCCCACCAGAGCTTCTTCTTTTCTTTTTCTTTTTTTGAAATGCATTTTTTAACAGAATTCATTATCCTCAACTAAATCTTACCCATTTATAAAAGCATTTGACATATATTTACAAATTACTATTTTTAATGCTAAATCCGGTTGCGAGCCTCTTTACGTGGTAACATGTCTTCAAAACTAGAAACAGGCTATTGGGTAAAGGGTTAAAGATACAATTCCAAAAATCGCGCTTGAAAAAATAGAAAATTTGAAAATCTTAGGATTTTTATGATCAACTTATGGCAGCCCTGTTGCTACTGCACTTGTAAATAGATGTATGTTATTCTGTCCCGTTTGAATGAAACGAAACGAAACCCCGTAAACATGAAGACAATGACAATTTTTCGAAAATTCTGACGACCAATTTTGATCTAAGTGGTAAACAGTTTGTAGTCTGATCTGATTGATGGCATTGACAACATATAGTAGCTTAAAGCAAGATGAAAATAAAGCAGAAAGCTCCATCAGGAGCTTTCTGTTTTATTTTCATCTTGTTTTAAGCAGTCACCTGCCTAAACACCAATATGTTGATCTCATGTAGTGGTCGTGACAAAGTGGTTTTACATGTACATAACTGAGCCGTGTCATGAGAAAACCGGCCTTATTACATTGCGGTGGCTGGTCCTGATCTACACTGTTTGACACCCACGTACATATTAACATTTTATGTAGCTGTATTATATAACCAAACTCAAATAGAGACCCTGGGATGACAATGGTAATTGGTCTGTACAATTCTGCAATGCAATAAGGCAGGTTTTGTCATGGCACGGCCCATACATTTGCAAATACATGTACTGTACTAGTGATTTCTCCATCACCAGTAAACCCTAAATGCTAAATCTTAGCGTATTTACCCCATTCACTGCCATGGCGCCATTAATTTCAAATAATTGTCGTTTCCTTTGATCTCTCAAATTTGAATTTTAGGTATTTAGTCTTATGAAAAATTAAAATATGTGTCAAGGAGTTACGCGTCGTCTGGTCAGAATCCAAACGGTTTACAAGTTATTATTACACTGGGGATAAGGCAGTGGGGTGTTAATTAATCATTTCGCAGACAAAATATCGATATGTATGGAGTCATGGGTTAAATGATTAACGCATGTGCATGGAGAAGCTTTAAAATAAGGTTCTGACGTTCAGACTAATTGGCCAGGTCATGCTTTGAGATTAGGAGAGAGATTTAGCTTGAAACTTGAAAACTAAAACCTCAGCGAGCAACTCAAGATAACCCAATAGTAATTAATAAAATAATTCTACATAAGCAAAACATACAGTTAAACCTCACTATTGCGACCACTAAACTGTAGGCTAATTGATTGTATAAAGGACAGGTGACAGCATACAACTGCTTTAAAGGGTGATTTGTTTTTAAAACTAAAACATATTATTATAGGTAAAGGATTAAATGGGAAATAATAAGTTCGTATTCACTGCAAGTGGTCGTCTATGTATCTCGAATATATTTTTGTATTTTTTGACAACTATTTGAGACAACTTTTGAGACATAAAAGCTGATAAAAGAGATCATTATAAGCCTTTAAGGCAGTTTCGTTGTAATCTGGTGTTCACTTGTCGTTAACTTCTGTTTTAAAAAGCGTGTTTATCAATTGGCTGAAATTTGTTTAAATTTGAAGCAAAACAAATTTCAGAGTTGAGTGGAAGAAAGAGGACCGGTGGCATTAATGGAAATGAACAAGCTTTTAAGCCTTGTTGAACAACTTAAGATAACCCAAATGAGCATTAAAATAATTCTGTTGATACCTTTAACAGAGGACAGCTAATATATGGGCCACTCACTTGTTAACCCTTATTACATAGCTTGTTTCGGTGACCACCTAAAGCAGGTTGAAAGTACAGAAGAATGCACCTTAAGGTGCATTCCACTTTACTTACAATCTGTTTTAACTCTGTGAACCCTAGTCACGCATATAAGCATCAATTGCAAACAAACAACATACTTGTGAGGAGTACACTTTACCTATGCAAACAGTGTAGACCCTGATCAGAGGGCCCCTTAAGCCTTCTGATCAGGTTCTACACTGTTTGTCATTTTGACATATATTGTAAAGTTCAATCCTAAAAAGTCAAAAAAAGGACTAGACTAAATCGAAAACTACAATTGTAAATTTGGGGGTTCAGAGGGGAAAGGGTTAGGCTACCATCTGCTAGAATATGGAAACTAAAGTGGAACTATTTTCTTCAGTGGAGATCTGAATTAAAGGCGTAAAAGGGTTTATCTATGGAGTAAGGGCTTCAGCTACTTGACTGGTGTTAGAAACAGTTTGGAACCAGGGGCCCGTTTCATAAAGGTTCTTACGACAAATGTTGTCGTAAGTCAAACTTTAAATTGCATTTAATTTGTGATTTCTCTGTCTAATCCTGTGTTGTAACATCTTTTTGGAATCGTCTTGAAAAGACGATTCCAAAAAGATGTCACAAGACAGGATTAGATGGAGAAATAAATAATAATTGGTACTTTTATAATCTGACTTACGACAACATTTGTCGTAAGAAGTTTTATGAAACGGGGCCCAGTTACTTAGTGCCAGGATCAAACTTTTTATCACTCATATTTAGGTTTCTTAACCCTTGAACCCTAGTCCCGCATATAGGCGTCCTTTTCAAACAGTGTACATGTGAAAAGTACAATTGTCCTATGCAAACAGTGAATATCCAGATCAGAAGACTCCTTACGGAGCCCTCTGTTCTGGGTCTTCACTGTTTGTCATAATGCAAAACATTGACAAAACGACTATTAAAAGTAAAAAATGGACTAGACTAAAATGGAAACTGGGATTGTCCATTTGAAGTTTCAGGGAGGAAAGAGTTAAATCTACATAAGAAACAAAATGCAGTGGATAGTTTTAATGCTGGTGATATTATTGCATTTTAAGAGTTAATAATTTTTCTCGATGATTGATATAGTGATATGTATTTGATCAGTTTGGACCCTTGTCTGGATATAAACTGTTTAACACTCGCCATGAGGTTTTCTACGTTTCAAAGTTGAATGAATCTTTATTTGACAAATTTTGCAGACAAGAATTTCATAGCAGACGATAGAAGTAGACACAAAAAGACTGTTTAATAAATTATTTTGTTTTAAGATAGAAGATATTTCATAAATAGTAATTTTTAAAAGACATGCTGCTTAATGTCGATCCCCAGCCTTAAGTTAATCTTTGGCAGTTGACCTTTATCAAGCCATATCCATCGTCTGCTCTGGCATTGTCGTCTGAAAATCTGTCAATTACAAAATGCATTTCTTAATTGAAGAAACATAAAGATCAGTGGCAAACAGTTTGGATCCAGATCAGACGCCGCGTGACGCGGCGTCTGATCTGGATCCAACCAGTTTGCAAATACAAACGGTAGGCAAAGTGTTAAAACATTACAAAATACCTAAATAAAGTTTTTTGGCACATTTCTAACCTTGCGACACTACATCATTGTCTGAGTTACTTTTGACCTTATGTTTTAAACCTACGCAATGTTTACCTAAGAAAAAAGCAAACTATGTTTTATACTGAGAGTGTATTTGCATTAGACATTTAGTAAATCTAAGTTTAATCCTCTGTAACCACTTAACATTACATTAACGTTTAGAATCGTCCATGTATGTTCAATTGTTAATTGTGTTTGGTATGAAATGCTTATTCGAAAGGCCTAAAACAGTGTTTTGTGTACTTGTATATATTTTGGAGGCCTATGAAAGATTGATTTTTATCAAATGAACTCTCTCGTTAAATATTTATTATCATTATCATTATTAATATTATTACCATCATCATCATCACGTCTTCTCCTCTGTACGGCTTAAATTTACCTTTGTCGAAATTTATTCCTCTACTTGGACAGTGAATGGAGAACACATAATATATCCAAATGATTGTGGAACCTCAAAACAATTGTGCTTTCGATGCCCAATGCAGATGGCTGTTTGAAGCAAGATGACAGTAAAGCAGAAAACTCATATATAACCTTTCTGCATTACTTAAATCATGTTTGAAACTATCTGTGTTTAAGAAGGTCGATGAGTTTTCGTTTGAGTGTTACTATCGTAGGGTTATTGTAATATTATGTTCCTTAGAAGATCAATAAAACTTTCTATTAACCCCTTCACTGCCATGACGTCATCAATTTGGAACAATTGTCGTCTGCTTTTATTTCTCAAGTTTAAAATTCAAGTATTTTGACTTAAGAAATATTGAAATGAATATCAAACAGTTTGAATGCGGATCAGACGCCTCCTTACATGGAGTCTGATCAGTATCCAAGTTGTTTGTAAGTAACTATTGTACTTGGGATAAGGCAGTGAAGGGGTTAAGCGATAGAAGGTAAGTGCCCTACAAACTGATAACAATTTAGCGAGTTCAATATATAAATTATAATACTTCAGCTTAGCTCCGTCACTGCTTTACTCCGATTGCGTATAGGTTATTTGTAAACAGTCTGGAATCTTCTCAGACACGGTGATAAAGAGTTTGAGTTGAGTCTTAGATTGTTCCCAAGCATTTACTTTTGAGTTGAGTCTGATGTCTTTTTCAAGCATTTGATTGGTCAGATTATTTGAGCCTAGGCTTAATTATTACTAATTGTATGCTTGAGAACGATCTAAGACTCAATTCAAACTCTTTATAACTTTGAACTCAGGTTTTTAAGCTTACATGTGTTTTTTCACTATTATTTTCTGGTGATTGGTAGCATATGTAGTAACAATGCTTGATTGTAACTTAATTTACGCATACGTTAAATTAATGCTCACAGTAAAGTCAAACTTGTATTAAAGTCACATGTACTTTTATTACAGATATGTAGAGGTAATTAAATGTTTGTTCTTGCTAAATGCATGATAAAAATATTGCAAAATAGGCTACTGTCCCACTCTTACAGAATTAACATACTATATTTAGTTGTAGTAATTGAAACGACAAAACTCGCCGTACATGTACATGCCCTCAACTTGTCAACTTCAAAAGTTTCGTTTTTAAGCTCATTTCACTATTTATTTCAAGTGATGTTTTAGACCTTTTTACTTTGTATTCACTGACTTAAACGGAAAAGAAATGTCAACGTTTAATTAAAAGTGGCAGCAGACCCGCTTAATTACTTTGAAAAGGAACTGAAAAAAGTCAGAACCTTGACTCTACTACAATACAATGTGTCGCTACAGTGGAGAATCTGTTATTCTTTCCCAATAAACGCGTTTACGCTAAAACTATTATTTGCCCTGCAAACAGTTTGGAGCCAGATCAGACGCCGGGTAACCCGGCGTCTGATCAGGCTCCAAACTGTTTGCTACCAAGATAAACAAGAATGATCAGAATTGTCCAAAAGTTGTTCTTTTCTACGTTTTAGTGCTTTGCGTACGTTTGCGTTTAAACGGGAAAGAATAACAGATTCTCCGCTGTAACTCTCGTCCCCAATGAGTATACAGTTGAGAAGACATTATTCTTTACCAGTAAGAACGTTATACAGTGATCCCTCTCTACAACGACACCCAATGGGAGACACAGATTATGTGCTTTGTTCGGAGGGAGTCGTTATAAAGAGGGAAAGTTAAGACTTGTCTTACATTTGCAAACAGCTTGAAATCAGATCAGACGCCGCGTAACGCGGCGTCTAATCTGGATTCAAGCTGTTTGTCACTCGTCATTATATTTATTCTACCAAAATGTCCACTTATATGTGATTTTGAGAAAAACAGCAGACGACAATTTTAAGCAGACGACATTGTAGCAGTAAACGCATAAGACATAATGGTACTGTTTAGGGAACTGCGGCAAGGGTCCTTGTAAGGAAGGAATTGTTGTTTGGAGGACCGTTGTAGGGAGTGAATACTGTAGATACCTTTTCCCAAGCGTCTAATCTGGCTCCAAACTATTAAGCAATCAGATTGAGAAAAATCGTTAACATGTTTTGAAAATCAGACTACACTTTAATGCCCTGTATTTTCGTTTCGTTTTGGATTTGCTACTATACATTGTCAACTTTTGCAAACAGTTTGGATACAGATTAGACGCCACGTCTACTATTAAGCATTCATATAGATATTCTTTTAACCATACTACCTGACAACCAGCTTTGAAACGAACGAAAAAGGAAGTAGTATGAAAGCGTTTCGTGCTACATGTAAGCGAGACTTGGCTACATGTGTAATATTTGTAAACAGCTTGGATCCGATTCAGACGCCGCGTACTACTCGGCGTCTGATCTGGATCCAAACTATTTGCCACTCATAGCAGTATTTTCTCATGTTTAAAAAAGATAAAGATTAATTATTACGATTAATACTGACGATATAATTTTAGCAAAAGGTAATTCAGCATGATATGGCGGTAAAATGGTTAAGGCAGATGGTTACAATTACCAATGAAAGAGGACTCACATAGGCTTTGCCTGTTGTCCAATCCTTTTCTTCTGAATAAAATATTGTTTAAACTAATGAAAGGGTTAACCTTTATCATTCTTAGTTGGGTTTTTATCGGAATGAAAAATGTCGCCATGTGAAAAATATCAAAGTAGACATTATATCTGTTTTGCTTTGAAACTAATTATGAGCACATCGTCAAACCGTCTTGGTTCAAATGAGACGACTAGTTACCCGGTGTCTCAGAACTGGATCAAAACTGTTTCCAAAAGGTATCACAAAGTCGGTAATAGACTACTAAGATGTATTCCTACGCCTACTACAATATCGTCTGCTTCATAGTTGCTGTCTGCAATTCACATATTTGTTTTTGAAAATAATAGTTATACATATATAGCCATTAAGCTTTAAAAAATAAATATAATTATGTATAAATGTATGAGGTTCAAACAGATTTGCGGCATCGGATCTGGATCAAACCATTGGTAAATTACATGTATAATTAAATCGCGAATAGCAGGTGAAAGTGTTTCTTCTTTTCAACATTTCTTAATTTGGAAATGGTCAGGAGAAAAAGTGTGAAATTCGATTTTAGATTTTTTCGGTTAAAATATACACACTTGTTTAACCCATTACTCCATAAATTCGCCTTTAATCTATCCATCGACTGAAGAAAATAGTTCCGTTTTATACAATCATGCATCAGTAGGCACCATTTTTTTTTTATATCCTTTTGATCAAACAGAAGCTCAAGCAGGCTGACCAAAGAGCAAAATGTGCCTATTCTGCTCTACACTTTCAACTTGCTTTAACCCTTTACCTGATAGCCTATTTCTAGTATTGGAAATAGGTGACTACTTAAAGCAGGTTGAAAGTAAAGCAGAATGCGCCTGAAGGCGCATTCTGCTTTACTTTCAGCCTGCTTTAAGCTATCCTGTGCTAGAATATATTGAAATTTTTCCCTATAAAATATATTAAATTATTAAATTGGAACTATTTTCTTCAGCGGATGAATAAATCAGATTCGCTAAAAGTCGCTTCTATGGGGTAAAGGGTTAATATGTTATATAATTTAAGTTTACATCTAGAAACAGACAATGGGTTCATGAGTCAAAATAAATAATATAAATAATGTTGTGATTACATCGTTTGTCTGTAAATACGCCTGGGAAAATGTTGCTATATGCGTTATTTAACCTGAATACCAAATAGTCTAGTTATTATTGGTGTATCAAATTACATGTATTTAAAAACGCTATCAATTGTTCGTTTCAGATTATAATTATACACAATTGGACACATGCGGATTTGAAAATGGATTATGCAAAGAACATGGGCATGCAAACTAAACGGATGCAAACAACATATATAGAAAGACAAAGATGAAGAGAAATATGCATGTTAGGCAGCCATAGTTACATACCGTGATAGAAAGAACGGATGGTTATGAGAGACATGGGAGGTGAACGAGAGAGGGGGATTAAGGGAGACACACACATAAAGAGAGACCGACAAACAGATGGACAAATATAAAGACTGGGAGACAGAGGGAAAGAGGTAGACATATAGAAAGATGAGAGAGAATGAGATAGAAAGAGGGTGTGAGAGATAGAGACTGCTAGAGAGGCAGACCACGGAATTATATATTATTTGTGTGATTCCGTGGGCAGACCTTATACAGACAGAGACAGAAACAGACAGACACAGAAAATATAGACAGAGAGAACGAAATAGAAAGGGGTATGTGGTCCTTTAATTATTTCCCACACATCACTTGGATGATCAAACGATGGAAGGTTTTACAAATAATGTTCTATTACATGTAAATGTGCTCTTAAAAGAGACATGGTTTAACGATCAATGGTTTTGAGTTTAATTACATAAGAATAGCGCCACGATTATAAAACTACCATAACTATGTAACTGAACACAATAAAATTAATGAAGCTTACAAACCATCAAGTTACCAAAAGCAACAAAAAGGTTAACATAACATGTGAAACCGCCATTTTAAGTCTCTAAATTATGTTTAAACATATGCATTTAGTATATGGAAAAATATTTCAATTTAAGAAACGTTTGAACTCCATAATTCGAACTCGCATTTAGCTTTACTGTATTTCAAAACTTAAAATGTGGCTTAGTCATTTAATAGCCACGTTTTAACTTTGAAATACCTGTAAGTTCGACTAATGCGAGATCGAGTTTCGACGGTATTTCACGGATAAGAAAAATTTAACAATATTGTCACCTGCTTCTGTTCTAACATTAAAATCTTGTTTGATTAATTTTCAAAATAGAGTCAGAATATCAACAGTTTGGATCCCGATGGGTCCTAATTATTGTTCTTAAAGGGAATCACGAGTTCCATATTCCAACCTAGCTATGTGAGTATAATCGTCATTTACAAACAATATACAGTGGAGAAAACGTTATTCTTTCCCAATAAACGCGTTACGCAAAAAACTATTATTTCCAATGAAAACAGTTTGGAGCCTGATCAGACGCCGGGTAACCCGGCGTCTGATCAGGCTTCAAACTGATTGCCACTCAGATTAACATGACTAGTCAGCATTGTCGGAAAGTTGTCCTTTTTTCGTTTTATTGCGATGCGTTTGCGTTTCGTTTGCGTTTAAACGAGAAAGAATAACGTTTTCTCCACTGTACCTGCGAAAAGTATATTTGTCCTATACAAACTGTATAGACCCAGATAAGAGAGTTCCTTAAGTGGCCCTATATCCAGGGTCTACACTGGTTGTTATTTTGCAATATATTGCAGAAACACCTCAAATAGTTATAACTATACGTATACTTAATTAGAAACTGGCATTGTCTCTGAGAAGTTTCGGGATGAACGAGTTGATAAAATGGCTTGACCATTGTTACCGATGCTACACATGTTCAATGCAATCTTTTATTCCCCAGTTTGCAGACATAGCAAAAGATCTTGAGAAGCCATTAGGTTAACCATAAGTATATCTAATTTCAGGATAACATTATTAGACTTGGATATTGTTTAAATAAATTGCTGTCATTGTAAAACTTTGGCGTTACGCGGCGTCTTCTCTAGATCTAAACTGTTGGCATAACCAATTCAGAGTTGTCAAGTTTGTTACTGAAGAAGTAAATTCAGGAATGAACTCTTTACTCCATAATCAGTTCCTGGTATTAAGGACAGGTGGCTATACTTAAAGCAGGTTGAATGTAAAGCAGAATGCGCCTCAAGGCGCACTGTGCTTTACTTTCAGCCTTCTTTTAGCCACAATCTGCAAGGATATATAAAATATTACTTATATAACTCCTTTTCATGACCATATCAATTGGAACTATTTTATGCAATGTAGGAATAAAAGGGTTAAGCAGATCTAACAAGCCGAACGAAGCTCAGAATGAAATTCATAATTGTACGTATCACATTAGATTTGTAACCTAGATAAATGTCTTTTTTCCATCATGAATATGTAGACGTTTTAAATAAGGTTATACATGTACCCTGTCAGTCTATGTTCACTTTAATTAGCATTTGTCAACGGTTAAGGTCGTAAGCCCCAAATGAGATCAGACGAAATATCGGTCAAAACGGTTCATGTGCACTGTATGTATTTAGTTTAGCTGTTACTGCTTTCCATATTGATCATCATGACAAGTATGTATGCTTGTATATATTTTACGACTGTATGTTATTTAATGAGGTTCCTGATTGTATACGAGTTTAGTAAACTATGTTCTATCAGTTGACGAGAATGGCCGGTCCCTCTTCGTAGAGTAATAATATTGACCGACATTCACCCGATCTCATTAGGGGCGTATTACCTTAATCTTAAATGATATACAAAAGTATAGGAGAGAGTCCCGCTTTTGTGAGAACCTCATCGGAGATTAATTATCTAAGGCAGAATTCTGTTTTACTTTTAAATCTGCTGTAACTAGCCATCTGGTTTAACCCATTCCTCCACAGACACGACATAATTGTATAACACCTTTACTTACCCCGCCACATAAAAAATGTAAGTGCCTTAAGCCTGTCTCACGCAGAACACGGTTGGGCACACGGTTCCAATACGGTATACTCGGTTATACACGGGTTGAGTTGTACGAATGTAGAACGAGTATGTACGAACAAAGCACGGATATACTCGGTCAAGCAAGGTTTGTTTTCATACGATTGTTGTATGGTTCCAAGTACGGTCTAGTACGGTCTGTTACGGCCTAGTACGATTAAACACGACTTTTACTGGATTAACTGGACAGTTACAGGGTTTACATACGGTCCCACCGACTTTTGTTCGAGTTATGCTCCATACGATTTATATACGATATTGACACGGTTGAGCTCACTCATGGGAGTGGACTTCATGTGCGGTTGTATATACGGTCTCGTACGGTCTCACACGGTCTCTCACGGTCTTGTACGATCGCTAATACGATCATACACGGACATTGCACCCGTGCCAGTTTTTTAAAAGTTTTAAAAACCATACACGGCTTTCACGGATACACTCGAATGGCCCGAGTGTAACTCGGATAAGGCTACGGTTGGTTCGGTTGTATGTACGGTTTACACAGGTGGCCAACCGTATAAGCCGTGTGTTCTGTGTGAGACGGGCTTTAAATGAATATTTACAGTACTGAACCTTATTAAATTAACAATTTGTGCGATTCGCTTGCAATTCGATGGCAATTTGCTTGCGATTCACAATAGTAACTTTACCCTCGAGTAAGTTTGCCTGAATGGTGTATCTCAGAAATATTCACAAATATGCCTTCGTTAATGTTTTCGATTCCATTTTTGTCACAACCGCTTCGCAAAAATCAGGTAAAAATATTCAGGCATAGGATTTACCTTTTCAAGCCACCGATTCGATGGCAATTCGATGGCAATTCGCTTGCGATTATCAATTTAATTTAATAAGGTTCAGTACTGTACTTATGGCGTTTAATAAAATAGACAGCTTCAAGCAAAAATGAAATCTGCAATTGCAGTATTCTGCTTTACTTTCATCTTGCTTCCTGAAACACAGCTATATAAAGGTAATTTGTATATATTGCTATGGAGTAAAGAGTGAAACTCTTAGACCATTTCTGTCTGCATATTGCAATGAACCCTCCCAATGTGCTTGCAGGAAGATTTCATTATAGACACAACAAGGAGACAGTGTTCGTTGAAATAATATATTTATTTGATAAAATAAAGCAAACAGTTTAGTTTAAACAATACTTTGTTTCAGCAAAATGACTTAGACAATGCCAGTCCTCTCCAAGTAGCAATCAGTGTAGACCCTGATGAGACGCCGCAAATTGCAGCGTCTCATCGGGGTCTACACTGTTTGCTAATGTTTAATTGTGTAGACGATAAGCATTAACCCCTTCACTGCCGTGACGTCATCAAGTTTTAACAATTGTCGTCTGTTTTTATTTCTCAAAATGAAGTTTTAGCGATTTTGACTTAAGAAATATTGAAATGAATGTCAAGCAGTTTGTATCCGCGTTACGCGGCGTCTGATCAGGATCCAAACTGTTTGCAAATAACAAGTGTACTCGGGGTAAGGCAGTGAATGGGTTAATAGCTGACATATAACATAAACTACGAGGGCGATAGTATTTGTGGGCGTAAATGTACTAACAGGCTAAAGAGTAGTCTTGAAAAAAGCAGCATCATTTTAGATTTCATTCAAGCCACCCTAGACTTACATGTCTTAAAGTTGGTCTTCACCGCTGTGTGTAGCTATTCAGATTCTAACCAACAGCCGATCGGACCAGAATCCAATCCCGTTGATCTTTGATTGTAGGAATGCGTTTAGAGACACGGACAAGCACATTTGAGATATGAGGGTTGAGGAACTAATATTTTTGAAGCAGACGATAACGTGGCACATTAAGGGTTAAATGTCAATGCGACATTTAACGTGAGTATTGACACCAGACGTAACAGACCCCCAACATCGACGTCGACATTTAAACCATAGCCTGCCGCTCGCGACTCGACACAGATTTGCAAACCGTGTGGGTCCAGATCAGACGCCGCATTACGTGTCGTCTGATCTGGATCAACACTGTTTGGCAGTCATCTTTTAGCTTCTTCGATGTAAATATGCACAAGCAATAATCTAACAAACCGTGCAGACGACGATTTTAAAGCAGACGATATTGCAGAATGATAAATGTTAACCAACCACATCGTATATCGTATAGTCTATGTTTTGCTTATTCTTGATATAAAATTTGTTTTAAAATGCATACAGTCTAAAGCATGATGAGAGGTCGGATTCTTTAACATATAATGATTATAGCCAAAATAGGAAAAAAACTGCTGGATTCAATAATAGCAACGTAGCTGCAAACGTGCATGTTTTATCCCTTTCTATGTCAAACTTGTCAAATGGTTTATTCCACTTTTGAAACATGGCCAATTCATGTAGATTTTAAGGGCTGTTTTCAAATTGTTTTATGACGAGTTTTCAGAAAAAATGCAAGGTAAAAGAAACCGTGTATATCCTGATCAGAGAGCTCCATAAGGAGCCCTCCGATCATGGTATATAGATACTGTTTGCAAAAGATACATTAATTATACCGGTTTGCAGCATAGGAATGATTGAACAATTCAATTTTACAATAGATTGTATACATAATTCGCTCAACAAAAGGGGGCAATATCCCATTGATGAAAGTTATCAATAGTGGCATTAGCGCTTCAATTTGTGCTCAATAAATGCTATCTATGCCAGTTGAATTGAAACCAGATCAAATTGCAAGTACAGTGGAGAAGACGTTAAACATGTTCCCAACAAATGCGTTTTATGCAACACAGTTTTATTATTTGCTTTTATCAAGCTTTAAGCCATCATATGTCTGAACAGATTGAACCTTGATGACACGTACAGTGCTCCCTCTCTACAACGACACCCAATGGGAGACAAAGTTTGTGTGCTTTGGGGGGAGTCGTTACAGGGAGAGAAATTGGCTTACATATGAAAACAGCTTGAATCCAGATCAGACGCCGCGTTACGCGGCGTCTGAACGGATTCAAGCTGTTTGTCACCCGTCATTATATTTATTCTATCAAAATGTTATCTTGAGAAAAAACAGCAGACGACAATTTGAAGCAGACGATATTGCAGCAGTAAAAGTGTTTGGGGAACAGCCGTAAGGGTCATTGTTAGTAGGGAGTCGTTGTTGGGAGGGCTGTTGTAGGGAGGGAACACTGTATATTGATGCCCTTTACAGTTTACTGGGCAGAGAACACATTTCCTATATATGCAAACTGTTTGTCATTTTGCAATTTACTGTAAGACACAACCCTAAATAGTACAAGTACTAAAAAATAACATTTAATTTGAGACTGCAACTGTCAAAAAATTGATGATTATGGGTTAGTGAGTGGTACATGTGAAGACGACTCCAATTAAGAGAATTTATATGGGGTAACTGTAGTACACGAACCCTGCAAAAAACTTTAATTAGGATGTAATGTATGTAACAGATAAAATATAATGCAATTACAGGTCCACTTGCTAGATATCTTTTGCTCAATACTAATCATCAGTCAATATGTTTTATTGAAATACAAAATCCGTCTCTATTAACCTTTTTACACCGCCGTATACATAGTCGAATAAATCCGACTTTTCAAATAGTTTAGATCCTGATCAGACACCGCGTAACAAAATGTTTGATCAAGATCTAAACTGTTTGACAATCGTTTCAAAATTTCGTCAGTCATACTGCCTATATGACCAACGACAATATTGAAGCAGACGACAATATGGCAGTGAAGTTGTAAAACACTAAAAATTAAACTGGCGGTGAAAAAACATGTCTACGTGGGCCAACCACATATTGAATCCTGATCACACATTGAATTACTTTGAATCTGATCTAGATACAGTAGAGAAAACGTTATTCTTCCCCAATAAACGCGTTAACGCTAAACTTATCATTTCTTTTACAAACAGTTTTGAGTCAGATCAGACGCCGGGTAACCCGGCGTCTGATCAGGCTCCAAACTGTTTGCTACTCAGATTAACATGAATTGTCAGAATTGTCTAAAAATTGTACTTTTCTACGTTTTAGTGCTGTGTGTTTGCGTTTCGTTTGCGTTTAAACGGGAAAGAATAACGTTTTCTCCACTGTAACAACTGTAAGGAAAAGATGATATTATTAGCAAGAAAGGGGATATAATCTTTGATCATGTACATCTTACGAAGATACCATAGCTATAAACCTAATTTAAAAAAAAGAAAGTTAAATCATACTTTGAAGAGAGATCGCTTAATTAGAACGCTACAACAAACTTCTTTTACTACGGCGCTCGTTTTCTCGGCTTAAAACCTTCTCTATCGTCTACATCAAAACTATCTTCTTTTATTTTCTGTAAAATTCAGATTTTGCATTTATAACTGACGAAAATAAATAGTTTTGGAGTCAAACAGTTTGGATGCAGATCAGACGCCGAGTTACTCGGCGTCTGTTCTGCATCCAAACTGTTTGCAAATGACAAGATAGGTTGTTTGGTTAGCCGAATGAGTGTTCATCGTTAATTGGTATAGAAATACCTATTTGCCACACTACAGTAATGAATAAATTACTATTTCCCGTTTAAACCAAAGTAAACGCAAACGGATTGTATTAACATACTAAAAATGGTAGACGGTTTACTGTAATCAAAAAGGCAAACAATTTGGAGCCTGATCAGACGCCGGGTAGCCCGGCGTCTGATCAGGTTCCATAATGTTTCCAGTGGACATACTGATTTTAGCATAAACGCGTTTTTTGAGAAGTATAACGTCTTTTCCCCTGTAACAACCTATTTTACAGGCTATAAAATAACTTTGAAACGTGTATTACCCGCATCAATTTAAAAACGAGACCAGTTCCTCCATACCTGTAGCGGAGAAAAAATGCTTTCCCAATAAACGCGTTCACGCTAATTCCGTTATTTCCGTTGCTAACAGTTTGGACCCAGATCAGACTCCAAACTGTTTGCCATTCAGATTACAATAATCACTCAGAATTGTCAAAAAGTAGATATTTTTCTACATTTTATAGCAATGCGTTTGCGTTTGCGTTTCGTTTGCATTTAAACGTGAAAGAATAATATCTTTTCCACTGCACTTTAAATTCTGAAAGTGTTTATTGCTATAGTATCGTCTACTTCAAAGTTGTCGCCTGCATTTTCAGTCTTTTAATTTTGAAAGAAGAAACATAGATATACGCGTCAAATTCTTATTGTTTATCAGACGCCGGGTAACTTGTGTCTTGTCTGCATCTAAGTCGTCATTGGCAGGGAAAGAAATATGCATTCAAAACCCAAAGTAATTGTCGTCCTCAAATATGTTATTTGGAATAAATCTCGGGGTTGATTTATAAGCAGATTCTTACATAGCATCAGAATTCGAATAGACTAAACTCAATTGGAAACTGGAATTGTCCGTATGAAGTTTCAGGGAGGAACGGATTAAATCTGGGAATAAAAAAACTGACGGCAATAACTTAAACAAACGTACACTGTTTTCATGCTTAGCGAGAATTGGCTGTAATTTACTTGCAAACAGATTGGATCCAGATCAGACGCCGCATGACGCGGCGTCTGACCTGGATCGAATCTGTTTAGCACTCATATTCAACTTTCCTGTAGTTTTAAAGTCATAAAACTTATTTGATTTTTCCCAGACAATAAATTTGAAGCAGATGACATTTTAGCATGAAGAGGTTAAGGAAGTTGATTGAGATGCAATTGATTTTCACTGAAATGCACGTTCATTAGCAAGGTAAACTGCATCAAATCACTAACGCTAGTCTCTAACCCTTCACTCGCTAGTCGCAACTAAATAAGAATTCGAAAACAGTTTGGATCCAGATCAGACGCCACAAAACGCTGCCTCTGATCAGGATCTAAACTGTTTGGAACGTTGTGTCAATGTTCCTTTAATTAAAATGGAAATAAACAACTTGTAAATAACAATTATATACGACAAAATGTGATGCGGGCGGTATTTTAGAAGTCGAAACGCTAAACAGGAAATTTTATAGCACTTTAAGTTCGATGCATGAATTTTTAACACAGAAAAGGTGGTCAATGGTAGTCAATCTTGTATTAAGAGGCCATTCGATGGAAGACTCATTGTCTATGATTCTATGATGCAAGAGTTTGCTTAATGAAGTCTGATATTTATGCAGAAATTTCCTTTCCATGCATTTATAATATACTGGGTAATATGTTCAACTATCTTTATGAAGTTTACACTTTTCAATGGGCGGTCGTTTGATATAAGCGTGACTGTACATGTTATCATTACTGTGCAAACGAAAGAACCTAACCCCTTGCCATGCTAGTGGTGAAATCATGGTTTAATAACCTTTGTGAACAGTGAGACGCCGCGTAACACGGCGTCTCATCATGATCCAAAACTGTTTGATACCCTAATCCTATTTTTTTTTAAAGTTCTATTTTAAATGATAATTGAAAAACAAATAATAATGTATCCCACATACACATCGTCAAAATTCCTTGTGATATGAGTTTAATGATTTCAGTTGCAGTAATTTGCAGTCAGTTGCAGTAAGTTATCCGACGATTGAAGACAATATAATTACAGTGGGTAAGACGTTATTATTTCCTACATGGAATAAACGATGCGAAAACAGTTATTTCAATTGCAAACAGTTTGGAGCCTGGGTCCATGCTTATTAAGCGTTTGAGTTAAGTCTTAAATCATTTTCAAGCATTTGGTTAGTCAGATTTGACCCTAGGCTCAAATCTGACCAATCAAACGCTTGAAAACGAACTCAGACTAAACTCAAATGCTTTATAAGCACTGGGCCATGTCAGGCGTCGGACAAAAAGTTATTATTTTATACATGTTATTGGATTAAATTTGCGCTTAGCTTCTTCTAACCAATTACCATGTAAATACACCTTTGTACGCCTGTAATATATTCATCCTCTGAAGAAACTTCATGTATTTCCAATTGAGACACTCATGAATATGCCCCGTGCTATACATGTATATATATTAGCAGATGGTAACTGAAAGCAGGCTGACATTAAAGCGAAATGCACCTTAATGCACATTCTGCTTAAAATACTTTCAAACCTGCTTTGCTTGGACACCCTCTTCAAAACTAGAAACAGACCGTGGGGTAATGGGTTAAACGGTAAAGAATAACATCTACTCCACTGTACGTTGTCATTAGCAAACAATATAGACCCAGTGAGACGCATCGTCTTCTGAGGTTTTGCACTGATAACGAAACGCGGCGTCTAAAATCAGGGTCTACCTAGTATCATCAATGACCCCCTGTGACGACAAGCTAATTTTTGACGGGTGTCGTCCGCCTGAAGTCTTAAAATAGCTCGCTGTCTCTTACTGTACACAGAGTGAACTAGGGTCTACCCTGTTTGTCAATATCATCTTTAAAAGACCATTATGTATAAATTGCTGAGATAAATAACATCTGGTGACTGAATAGTATCAATTCTGTATTACACTTCTATGTAGGTCTCTTAATTTAAAAATGTTGTTAATAAATTTAAATCTAGTCTAAAAACTATTTCAGAAGAAATTATGACAAGGACAATGTGCTATAGAAGGGAGAAGACGTTATTCTTTCCATTTGAAATGTAAAATGCAGAAAATTACATATTTCAAGTTGAAAAAACAGTATTTAAATCTGTGTGGCAAACAATTTGGAGCCTGGGCAGACGCCAGGCTACCCGGTGTCTGATCTGGCTCCAAACTGTTTGCAATGGATATAACAGATTTAGCATAAACGCGTTTATTTGGACAGAATAACGTCTCCTCCCATGTTATAGTCTGAGATAAGAAATAACTTCCTTACCTAAACACTGCAACTATTCCCGAGAGCTTAATTGTCACTGACACAGAGAATTGTACTATCTAGCTCAGTAGAACAGTCCAGTATAGCTCAGTCGTTAAGCCACTAGATTATTACAACGACATCCACACTAGAGAGTTTAAACTACAATCACTCTCATATTTACACCTCCGTCTCCTGAAGTAGTCTGAACTATAATATAGGGGTAATCCTGAACAAATTGTCCGCTAGTTTGTAACCAGCGATAGCATACTGACCTAATCCTGAACAAATTGTCCGCTAGTTTGTAACCATCGATTGCATACTGACCTAATGAAACTTTCCAATTAAGTCTAGTTCATTTTTAAATATTTATGATTGATATTTACAATTTATAGCAAAATGTCACATATTTCAAATCCAAATTGAAGGGCCTCTTATCAGGGTCTATACTGTTTGCATAGGACATGTGTACTCTTCACGTCACCATCAACTCTGACTATTGCTGCAAACGACCAATTTGCAGATGAAAACTGGGTTAACCCTTTCATTGCCAAATTTAACCATAATATTATGTTTTACCCTTTTCTCAGGCGCAATATCATCAGCGAAAATGTGTCGTAGATCAATTCTATTTCACGTTCAGTCGTTCGAAAGTTTGACTGCTTAATAATAATTAATACACGTGCCATTTATCGATACGCGGCGTCTGATCAGGAACCAAACTGAATGTAAAGTCGAGGTGAGTCGCCTATGGCAGTCCATCTTTTACAATGGAGAATACGTTATTCTTTCCCAATAAATGCGTTCATGCAAAAAGTATTATCTTAACTGCAAACAGTATCGAGCCAGATCAGACGCCGGGTAACCCGGCGTCTGTTCTGGCTCCAAACTTTTTGCCACTCCAATTATAAAAATATATAATAAATATTAATCGTTATAAATGTCCAAATTTGTTATTTTCTCCATTTTAGTGCATTGCGTTTGCGTTTCGTTTGTGTTTAAACGGGAAAGACTAACGGCTGCGCCAGTGTATAGAGAAGTAATAGTGACATATAACCTTTTGTTAAATAACAAATTGTGGACGGAGATAAGTTCTATTAACCTATTTACTGACATGGCACAGTCTACTTAAAGTGTCGTCTGCTGTTAGTTTTTTCAAATCTAGCTTTAAAGGCACATTGACTGAAGAAGACAAACAGCTTGTGATCCTGATCAGACTCGGCGTCTGATTAGGATCCAAACTGTTTGCAAATAGCATATTGTTGGGGCTATGTAGTAAAAAAGGGTCAACACGGCTCCAAAGTATTGCACAGTGGTGTGAAGATGTCATGCGCTAAATAATCATGACAAACTATTATCTCATTATACCCTAAGACTCCCAATGGACAATTCTAGTTTGCAATAAAGGCTGGTCCATTTTAGACTATTTAGGGTTGATTTTTGTAATAAATTGCAAAATGACAAACAGTGAAGTCAAAGATCAGAGGGCTCCTGCAGGAGCCCCCTGATCAGGGACTTCACTGTTTGCATAGGACAAGTGTACTCTTCACATGTACACATTTGGTAAAGGACGCATATATATGAGTCACTAGGGCTAAATGAGTTAAGACACTATGTCATATGAGGCGGAATAAAAGTAACGAATGTTCGTTAATTGAGAAATCTTCTTTAGATTAAGACGCTCATTCATTCTTTTGATTCATTCATGTTGTTTTCATTCAGTCACTTTGTTTTCATTTATTCACTTCTTCAAAAAACATATAATTATACATATGTATATGTTGCTTCTGCATAACCTTACTACTGCATTAATCTAACACAATGTGTCACAGTATGAAGGTCATGCAGAAAGCAACTACATGTATAATATGTAAGCTTTCTTCATGTAACAACTGCCAATGAATCTCTCAATGCTAATACATGTATAGACGTTCTCTGAATAATCTGTTTGCTTAAGCCCTTAAACAATATTTTTACTTCAATTTAACTTTTACTATTCGAATCAATATTAGGCCTAATACATGTACTAAACCATGTTTCTTTGAGTAAAATTCTTAAGAGAACCCAGTATAGTTTACGTAAAAACATGATTGTAGTCCGAAAATTTCAAATATAATTTACTGGAGACAAGTTTAACCCGTGTCATTATATTTTCACAAAAATAAACTTATTCTAATAGCATCTGCCAAGGATTTAAACTATTTGACACTTTAATAGTGGACAGATACATTATCATATTTCTAATTGCAACATGTGCTAAAACGTACTAATACATTTCCTTAAGCAAAAAGTGTATAGACCAAGATCAAAGGAGTCCTCTAATCAAGGTCTACACTATTTGTCATTTTGCATTGTATGTTGCAGAAAACAAACATAATTAGAATCTAATCATAAATGGACTAGACCTAAAAAGAACTAGAATCGCCCATTAAAAGTTTAAGGGTGAATAGATTAATAAGTCGAACTTCAATATCTCGAACTCGGTTAGGTCGAACATATCCGTATTTCAAAGTTAAAACGTGGCTTAGCCACGTTTTAACTTTGAAATACGGATATGTTCGACTTAACCGAGCATGAAATAATGCAATTCATGTGTCGACAAATCGGATAGTTTGAATTAAGCGAGTTCGAGATATCGAAGTTCGACTTTTCTGCAGACCACCATGTATGCAGACGAGAACCATTGGGAGTGCAAAAGGTTAACCCGTGTCCTGCTAATATCCACTTGATTGCTTTTGACGATTTTTTGGCCCTGATTAGACGCTATGTAACTCGGCGTCTGACCAATGCTCTAACTGTTGAACTATCGTAGTGATGTTTCGTCAGTTTCAAAACATATAAATATGAATTTTAATTTCAATTACAGACGACAATTTTGACGCAGATGACAATTTGGCGGGATACGGGTTAATTGTACATCAAATACAATAATTTTGCCGTACATCTTCACATATCATTCGTCTCTCTTTATACCCTCTCCTGAGACAGATGGTCGGTCCTACGTTTCCAAGGTAGCCACACATTGGCCTATTGAAACTTCTTCTTTCATCCCTTCACCATGACGTCATCTGCTTTAAACAATTGACGTCTGCTTTTATTTTTCAGATTTAAATTTTAGGTGAATTGAATAGAGGTGTATCGTAATAAGCGTCAATAAGTTTGACTCCTGGTCAAACATCTCGAAATGCTGATATGCGGCGTCTGAACAGGAGCCAAACTGCTAGCGAATAACCCTTGTACTCCGGGGGAAGATAGTGAAGGGTTAATATATAGCAGTAAATTATGTATTAAGCGACCACTCAATAAAATAGCTGTGATAGTTTTACATAGCAGTGGTTGCTTGATGAAGGACAGCAATATTGCAGAGAGCTCCTATAGAACATATTTGCATTATTTTCCTCTTGCAGTTAACAGTGACATACCTTTATTAATCTACTCTACTTCAATAAGCGGTCGTCGGATACAGGAACAGTACAATATTGACATGCTTGGTGTTTTTGTCAATACCGTCCTGTTTGACTTTCTCTGTCCGGTTGACGTGACGATAATGTTTATGTGATGTCGTAGAATAGTTAGGTTTCTATAACACACTCTTCTATACCATTAGGCCTTCCTCGTATGACCGTACAAACGACGGTTAACAACCGTCTAAAAGACAGATGGTTACTTTTAGCAGAGTGAGAAAAAACACAAACGTTTCTGCTTTTCTTTTATTCTGCTTATAGCTGTCTATCCTTAACCGATTTGTGCCGACGATTCCATATATGGGACATAAGTAAACAGTGTAGACTCTGATCAGACGCCGCATTTGCGGCGTCTGATCAGAGTCTACACTGTTTGCTGATAGGAATTTTAATATAAAACAAAATGAAAATGAAAATTTTGACCAGGCAACCCTTTGATAAAAAAGGGACTTATACAATATATAAACATGGAAGAATCCACTGGGTATAAATAGGTTAAAAAAATTAGTTTACTGTATCGCGACAACTTTCTGTTCTTTCACACAGCTACTGTCAAATATATGACTGGTAACCAGTTACCCTTTCAACGTCAAATTTAACTTTTGCGCAGACAAAACATCTGCAAAAAAGATTCTCATTTCGGCAAATTATGTAAAAAACAAATTTAAAAAGATATCTCTGTTTTATTAATTTTGTATTCTACGTTTAATACAGCAATGTTTTGAACCTTTCATTGCCATATGCGACTACAGTGCCCACACTCTACAACGACATCCAATGGGAGACACAGATTGTGTGTGCTGTTCGGAGGGAGCCGTTATAGGGAGGGAAAATTTCGACTTGGTTTACATTTGCAAATAGCTTGAATCCAGATCAGACGCCGCGGCGTCTAATCTTGATTCAAGCAGTTTGCCACTCGTCATTATATTTATTCTATCAAAATGTACACTTATATGTAACTTTGACAAAATATAGCAGACGACAATTTGTTGCAGATGCTATTACAGCAGCAAAAGCGTTAGGCATTATTGTTATGTTTAAGGAACAGCGGCAAGGATCGTTGTGAGGAAGGAGTCGTTGTAGGGAGGTCCATTGTAGGGAGGGAGCACTGCATTTTAGTATAACAGTTTGGCACTGACGCTGCACAATGTGACCTCTGAGCAGGGTCCAAACTGATTGACACTCTATTCAATATTTCTGCATGAATAATGGCGATGAAATGGTTAAATTAGACACATTACTGTGTTGAAATGAAACAGAGAACTCTTTCGATACAACAGTAATACCATGAAATGTTTGTGGATCTTTTTGCAGTATACAGCCAATTCTGTATAAATACATGTAAGCTTTTAAACGTCACTAGTTATTTATATACTAAGAAAAGTAGTCCATGGCTAGGATTTTTCGAACATGAATCATTTCAGTTTTCAGGATCGAAACTCAAAGCAGACTTAAACAAAATCAGATTGCTATTTTACGAGCATGCTGCTTTATTTTCAACCTGCTTTGAGTGCTAACCTGTTTTGTAAACTAGAAACAGTCAATGTGGTAAGGCGATTATTCAATACTATGTCTATAAGCATTCTCTTATAAAGCGTGTTGCAGGATATAGGACTAATACTGCAAGAACTGTTTGTATTATTTCTATTCAGCAGTTAGCAGTGACCTGGGGTCAATCTAACGAAACGTCGCACAACGAACACGGTCGTAAGTCAAAACTCTAAAATACATTCTACATCTACATGAAATCTTGTCTTGCGACATCTCTTTGGAATCGTCTTGATAGCTAGAAGATGAAAGTCAAGCAATGAGCTCATGGAGAAATAAATAATAAATGGGAATTTAAGAATCTGATTTTTATTATTATTATTATACCAGATTTATATACGACAATATTTTTCGTAGGACATTTCGTAAGACGGGCCCCTGGCTTTATTATCTTTACGCTTACTCAATCAAATCTCGTTTTACAAAGGTTTTGTTGCGCGTCTTTCGTTACGCTTCTTCATGAAATGATAATAAAATATGTATATGAATTGCATGTTATTGCGCCGTTAAATTCAACTGCAATGAAAGTCAGTAGTGTCACTCTAGTTCACGTTGGGCAAAGAGATGCACAATGGAACCTATCTACAACTACAATAATGTGATGTTAATGTTTCTGTGTTAGATTCATGTGGCTGCTTAAAACAAAATGAAAGTAAAGCAGAAAGCACTTGTAGGAGTTTTTTGCTTTTCTTTTATCTAGTCACATGTCTTCAAAACCCATCAAATATATTTCTTTTCAGCGGCCGTTAAAGATGAGTGCTACTATACTTGAATCAGTAAACATTAAAAACTCACAGCTTTAACAATGTCGTTGAGTGTGTTTTTGTAACATTTGTCGAGCATTTTTGTTCCAGTAATTGTTTAGTAAGAGATATGCTGAACAGCATTGACGGGTTCCAACAGTGCGCATAATTTAACTAAGGTATATTTCTGGAACTTTCTATGTTGCCTTTTTACCTATATTGGGCAGCTAAGTGTCGCGGATTTTTTTTTCTTATTTTTTCTTTCAGCCTAGGATTGACTGTATTTAGTTTCAATAATTTGGAAGATAAATTGCTGTGATAAAAACTATTAACTTAGGTAAAGAGTTGAACGTTATGTAAATGAAACCATTTAAAAAGGTTCAGCAAAATGGATGTGTTTACAGTTTAAGAAGTATATAATAAAGCTTTAAAATCATTGAACCATGTAACTATCGCTATGCAGCTTGAGAAAACAGAAAAGATGTAACGAGAGCACAATTGCAATATAAATAAAATCTAAAATTGTACTGAGTGTGCACAAAATCCCACCCAACATTACGATCAATCAAAACAATGAATGTTTTCAGTATTCTAGACTGATGCTTGCTTTAAGCAAGATGCAAATAGCAGTGAACTCCTTCAGAGATAGAAGATGAAGTCAAGCAATGGGCTCCTAAACATGTAGGAAGCCTGAAGATAAAAGTAAAGCAGTGAGCTCCATTAGAAAGTTTCCAATTTTAGTTTCATCTTGTCATAATGAAATGATAAAAAAAATAAAATTAATAACCCATTTGCGCTCAAGTAAAATATTCCTAACATTAGTCAATTTTTTTTATCTAAGGCTTGCTTTGGTTAAATTTTTTAAATTTAAATTCCTATCAGCAAACAGTGTAGACTCTGATCAGACGCCGCATTATGTGGCGTCTGAACAGTGTCTAGTGTCTATACTGTTTGCCTATATGCCCCCTTTATTGGATGTTACAGTGGAAAATCTGTTATTCTTTCCCAATAAACGCGTTTACGCTAAAACTATTATTTGCAGTGCAAACAGTTTGGAGCCAGATCAGACGCCGGGTAACCCGGCGTCTGATCAGGCTCCAAACTGTTTGCCACCAAGATAAACAAGAATTATCAGAATTGTCCAAAAGTTGTTCTTTTCTACGTTTTAGTGCTTTGCGTTTGCGTTTCGTTTCGTTTAAACGGGAAAGAATAGCAGATTCTCCGCTGTATGACGTCACCAATGACGTCAGAATAACAGATATTCTCCACTGTAGGCACAACTGGATTAACGTGACAATAACTTGAAATACGGCTCCGTTTGACTTAAGTGATCTCAAGTTATCCAAATTAAAAAGAAAATACGAACTTAGCGTGCTTGAGTATTGGAAGTTTGACTGCATTATTTGCGCTCCCTGAAAAAACATGACGTTTTCGTCGTATAGATGCAATTACTTGAGGAATAAACATACATGCAGATTAATAACATGTCCATTTGAAATTAGAAATTACAGCAAGTTTAATGTTAATTCAAACACAGCCCTTTGAATACAAAAACTATGTAAAAATTCGGCCCTTAGTCTTTTCCTTATTCGTCATATTCAATGTCCAATACTGACTTTCTTTTCCAATATAATTACAGTAAATCCTCTCTATTGCGACCACTAAATTGTGTTTATTATTAGATGCAACAGACATACAGTGGAGAATCTGTTATTCTTTCCCGTTTAAACGCAAATGTACGCAAACGCAAATCACTAAAACGTAGAAAAGTACAATTTTTGGACAATTCTGATAATTCATGTTTATGATGGTGGCAAACAGTTTGGAGCCTGATCAGACGCCGGGTTACCCGGCGTCTGATCAGGCTCCAAACTGTTTGCACTGCAAATAATAGTTTTAGCGTAAAAGCGTTTATTGGGAAAGAATAACGTTTTCTCCACTGTATGACTGCTTAAAGAAAAATGACAGTAAAATCAAAGTGTTCCTAAAGGAGCTTTCTGTTTTACTTTCACTTTGCTTTAAGCTGTGACCTGTCTTTTATGCAATCATTTAGCCTCCGGTTAAATTATCGTACTCTAGAGAAGGTTTACTTTATTAATCTGTGTTTGACTAAAGACACATAAACCCAAGTATATAACCTTTAGAATCGTAGTCAGACCCCGAGCTACTCGTCGTCTTATCTTTACCCAAACCGTTTGCAATTGTCAGGCACATGCCACTTGGCACACTAAGGGTTGACCTCAGGTGTGATTCTGTAACTGATTATTTTCTGAAATACGATTCCACTCACTACAGCGGAGAAGGTGTTATTCTTTCCCAATAAGTGAGTTTAATGCTAAAACAATTATGCTTTCTACAAACAGTTTGGAGCCTGATCAGACGCCGAGTTACTCGGCGTCTGATCTGGCTCCAAACTGTTTGTCACTCAGATAAAAGTAAATTTTCAGGGTTTTTTTCTTCAAAAAGTTGACATTTTCTACATTTTATTGCAATACGTTTGCGTTTAGTTTCGTTTAAACGGGAAGGAATAACGCATTCTCCACTGTAACAAATTAGATACTACATATCGATCTAATTGAAACCTAATCCAACTCGATTCTATTTCAAACGTTTATGAGGAACTCATTGTATAGTGAATGGAGATGTATATGATTTCATAAACCGTTTAATATGACAACATTGTCGTAAAATGCATTTAATCATTTCTCTGATGTAATTTCGTCCACCTATAAAATGCCGTCTGCTTTGATTTCTTAAAGTTAGATTTTAAAGGGGCTCGCAACCGGATTTAGCATTAAAAATAGTAATTTGTAAATATATGTCAAATGCTTATATAAATGGGTAAGATTTAGTTTAGGATAATAAATTCTGTTAAAAAATGCATTCAAAAAAAAAAGCTCTGGTGGGATTCGAACCCGTGACCCTCCATGCGGACACAAACATGACAAAAAAGGAAGCACCTTTATCCACGCGGCTACTGGCGCTCTCTATCTATATGGTAGCGAATTTACGTACTTCACTGGTAGCTATTGATATACATTATTCGGCTCGGGTTTATGTCTGAGTCCATGTAGAGAAGCAACAACAGCAACTATACCGTCAGCTGACGCTATAGAAAAACGATGGAAAATATCTAAAACAAGAGGGCCTGAAGGCCCTGATATCGCTCACCATTTGTAATGAAGCCTGATAGCTTTACCTTTGAATTTCACCCGTTTTATTCTAAATCCATTCAAGTTTGTCGACCTACTGTAGTATAGTAGAGTACATCAAAGACAGATAACTAGAGCCTAAACAATACTGAAATTAAGCCTTTTTGTAGCATTTCAAAGTATATCAAGGGCAGGTAACTATTGCCACAATGATTACATTTCAACAATAATTGCACTCCTTCGAGAACGTATACATGTAGCTACATCCTTTGTGTACAAGTATAATCAAAATCCATTGAAAACTGTAGTTGCAAGAGTGTAAACGCTGTAAAATATGGCATTTTCAGCAATTCAAAGGTAGATATCTCTTGATCTATTTGTCTGATTCCAACCATAATCACCCTTTTTCGAACTCTTATGGTCATATTCAATATGGGCAAGTTTGAGAGAGCTTGGATAAATATTGTGGCCTCTAGAGCGTAAACACTGTTAAATATGGCATTTTCAGCAATTCAAAGGTAGATAACTCTTGATCTATTTGTCCGATTTCAACCAAAATCAAACTCTTTTGAACTCTTATGGTCGTATACAAGCTGGGCAGGTTTTAGAAAGATTGGATAAATACTGTGGCCTCTAGAGTGTAAACACTGTTAAATATGGCATTTTCAGCAGTTCAAAGGTAGATAACTCATGACCTATTTGTCCGATTTCAACCATAATCGAACTTATCCGAACTCTTATGGCAATATACCATCTGAGCAAGTTTGAGAAAGATTGGATAAAAATTGTGGTCTCTAGAGTGAAAACACTAAAATTGTTGACGCCGCACGACGGACGACGCACGACGGACGCCGGACAATCAAGGATTGCAATAGCTCACCCTGAGCTAGCTCAGGTGAGCTAAAAAACTAAGCTTCGGTGACGATTCTTGAGATTTTTTTTGGACTGATCATATTTTTTATATGCCAGAAGCCAAATAATGCCACAAATTTGCTTTTATTTGAGTATTTTATTTTGACAAGTACACCATCCGGTTGCGAGTCCCTTTAAGTGATTCAATAGGTGTTTACAGACGAAACATAGACACGGGTGTCAAACAGTTTGGATCCTGAAAGTGTCACACAACGTCGGATCAGTATCCAAACCATTTTCAAATGTCAATCAAGTCGCGATCAGCACTCTAGGGGTTCATTCCAGCTATTACATCTATTACTAAAAACAAGCATACAGTGGAGAATCTGTTATTCTTTCCCGTTTAAACGCAAACGTACGCAAACGCAAAGCACTAAAACGTAGAAAAGTACAACTTTTGGACAATTCTGATAATTCATGTGTATCTTGGTGGCAAACAGTTTGGAGCCTGATCAGACGCCGGGTTACCCGGCGTCTGATCTGGCTCCAAACTGTTTGCACTGCAAATAATAGTTTTAGCGTAAACGCGTTTATTGGGAAAGAATAACAGATTCTCCACTGTAGTGGTAGGGTCAACCACAGATGCCAGCTTATAGAAGGATGAACTTCCTTTATCAGCTTTCTGTTTCCGTTTGATCTTGTTTCAAGAAGTCATCAACAGTCAGTGACAAAACAACTCTTCTATTGAGTGGCCTTTACCCATTTGCGCCTAGTGGATTCTTCCATGCTGATAAATTGGATTAGTACATTTTTTATCTAATCGGCGCCTGGTATTAGTTTTAATTTTCGTTTAGTTTTATATTCAATTTCCTATTGATGCAGCAAGCAAGGTAAACTCTGAAAAGACGCCGTATTAAGTGGCGTCTGATCAGAGTCTACACTTTTTGCCTATGTCCAATATACAGAACCTTGGGCACAAATGGGTATATAGTGTGTTTTACTGTACGATCTTTTTGGGAGAAAAGTGAAACGAAACTAAACTAAATGCAATAAAACACTGAGTTGTCCGTTCTTGCATTGTCTTACTATCAGAGTAGCAAACAGTGCGGAGCCAATCACATATGCAGAGTAATCCGCTACAGTTGATAATCTGTTATTCTTTCCCGTTTAAACGAAACGAAACGTAAACGCAAAACACTAAAACGTAGACAAGTACATTTTTTGAACAATTCTGATAACTATTTTTTATCTTGGTGGCAAACAGTTTGGAGCCTGATCAGACACCGGTTTACCCGGCGTCTGATCTGGCTCCAAACTGTTTGCAATGGAAATAATAGTTTTAAGCGTAAACGCGTTTATTGGGAAAGAATAACGTTTTCTCCACTGTAACTGATCTGACTCCAACTGGTTTGCAATGGCCATAATAATCAGGGGTCCGTTTCATAAAACGTCCTTGTGATATGAGTTTAATGATTTCAGTTGCAGTAATTTGCAGTAAGTTGCAGTAAGTTATCCGACGATTGAAGACAACATAATTACAGTGGGTAAGACGTTATTATTTCCTACATGGAATATACGAATTTCAATTGCAAACAGTTTGGAGCCTGGTAAGGTCTAAACTTTTTGGTACTTAGATTTAAATACATCGTCAAAGTTGTCAAAACGTTATTATATTCTACATGTTTTTGGATAACGTGTGCGTTCAGTAGCTTTGTCTAAACGGTAAAGAATAACATCTACTCAACTGGGGCCCGTTTCATAAAACTTCTTACGACAAATGTTGTCGTAAGTCAAAACTTTAAAATACATTTAATTTCAGGTTTCTCTATCTAACCCTGTCTTGTGACATCTCTTTGGAATCGTCTTTTCAAGGCGATTCCGAAAAGATGTCACAAGACAGGATTAGATGGAGAAATAAATAATAATTGAGACTTCTATAGTCTGACTTACGACAACATTTGTTTTAAGAAGTTTTATGAAACGGGCCCCAGCATTGTTGTATTGCAGAACCACGCTTTTTGGGAAAGAATAATGTTTTCCCACTGTATGTATAGATGAACCTAGTCCAACATTATGTATCTGTACCCAGTCCGCAGTTGCAAGGTCCTTCGATGTTTTTGATTCTTATTAGATTTGTTTTTGTTTGTTCACGTCCTTTTCTGTCATCTATGGGCTAGTTGGACGCCCCAAGAGAGAGGAGCGGATACAGAGAACCCGGGCGCGATGCCCTACTCTTATTATCGGCGGGGGATCGAACTCGCAACCCCTGACGTCGTAAGCGGGTGCTTTACCCCTCGACTACGTCCGCCGGTGATTCTTTTGAGAGGAATGCAAATGAGACCACAATGTTTTAAATTGAGTCGATGTAATGCGGAATATAATTATAAATAAAGACTTTCTGTAGTGCGAGCGTACTTTAGTCCTGTCTTTAATTATGACCTATTTGAAAGACAGCTAATGGTCATTCGTGTGCGCCTGAACACAAGTTTCAGTGGGTATTACATTTTGTATACGTCTACATGTAAGTAATATAAGTATACTTTATTTATGATTATACCACATGCGATAATCAATTACACAATTCAATTAGGTATACACATCAATTGTTAATGATGCCACAGGCTACAAGTCACGAAGCAGGTGTACCATATTGCAAAAATAATAACATGACTTGATATTTTAACACTGTATCCCATAGCTTGTTTCTAGTATTGAAGACAGGTGACCGCTTAAAGGGGTAAATCAAGTCACTATATAGCAGCCCCCCCCCCCCCAAACACAGCTTGATACTTGGAGATAAGATCAGGGTATGCCAATTATCACAGCAGGGTACTAATTGATAGATGTTGACCAATCTAGGGGCTTATGATAGCTCTGAAATAAACCCTTATGCTGTTGACCGTGAGTTGACTGTTATTTGCCAACAGTTTGGATCCATATATAAGAAGATGCTGCATAATGTCACATCTGATCTGTATCTAAAAATGTAATGAAGTACTGTCAGTACTTCCTGATTTCTTATGCAACAACCACTGTGTTGAAATGGATCAGCTATAGATCCCTTATCTGCCTGTAATAATACCTAGTACCTAACCATGATGCATCTGGGTGCCTCTGGGTAATATGATGTAAAAATTGTGTATCACACCCTACCACAATATACACTCCAATTGACATCCTGCTGAGCCAGATATAGGCCTTTAAAGCAGGTTTAAAGTAAAACACAATGCGCCTGATTGCGCATTCTGCTTTACTCTTCAGCCTACTTTAAGCTATCTTCTCCTAGAATATAGAAACTATTTCTTATAGCGCATAATACATTCATGAATGTACTCTTTGGAATAATTTCTTCAGTGGAGGAATAAATAAAGGGCATAAAATTGACATCTGTGGAGTAAAGGGTTAAACACATTTGTGCCTACGATCCCATATATAGGACAAAGGCAAACAGTGTAGACTCTGATCAGACGCCGCATCACGCGGCGTCTGATCAGAATCTACACTGTTTGCTGATAGGAATTTCAATATAAAACAAAAAGAAAATTGAAATTTTGACCAGACATTCCTTTGATAAAAAATGGACTAATCCAATATGTAAACATGGAAGAATCTACTGGGTATAAATGGGTTAATAGAAAAACAAACTAATATGACTAATGTGATAACTGGGCACAACAATACAAATGATTCAGCCATATATAGAAACGTAAAGCAGAATGCGCCTTAACCCTTTGAACCCTAGTCCCGCATATAGGCGTCTTTTCAAACACTGTACATGTGAAAAGTACACTTGTCCTGTGTAAACAGTGAAGGTCCATATCAGAGGGCTCCGAAAGGAACCCTCTGATCAGGGTATTCACTGTTTGTAAGTAATGCCAAAATTTACAAAAACAACTCTTAAAAGCCAGAAATTGACTAGACTAAAATGTCAACTGGAATTGTCCATTTAAAGTTTCAGGGAGGAAAGAGTTAAGGCGTATTCTACTTCATTTTCCATTTGCTTTAAGTAATCGCGATTGAAAAATAGAAACATTCGAAAACTGAGGATTTTGCCTGATAAACTTATGACCGCCCTGGCCATGTTTCATTGCCAGTAAATATGTGTACTGATTGTACATGAACATGTACTAATATTTCCATTGAAATATTATCTGGTACCAATTAGGGTTCGAACGTATAAATGAAATGATTAGCCTTAGGCAAGATATGTGTTAAATATTGTAACGTGACAGTTGATACCCTAAAGTCAGTGTTATGATTGACCGACAAACGACATCAACAGCCTTTATGCTAGTAAGTGAAGCTGCATTATGGCAGTGCATCCGTAATGAGATCTCACGAATGTCGGTCACTATCGATACGAGATACGAGTTAACGTAGAGTGATTGGTCGTTCTCGTCAACTGACATTGGCACCGAACTATATGCTTAAATACATGTATAAACAACCAACATACATGTTGTAAACATTAATACTATGACTATAGTTGTTCGTATGGCAGGGCTCCAGATAAAGGGAGTATTTCGAAAACTAAGAACTTTATTTCTGCTTTAAACCCTATGGTAGTAACACCATATGATTTGGTGCTAAAATAAGTGAGAAAGTGTTGAATTTGTTCAGTTTACTCCCTCTTATCTGGAGCCCTGTTATGGGAGATTTATATTTCGCCCTCAGCTTGCTTTACGCTATGAGGGGAATCTTTTAATGCAGAGAGATCCCGTAAGCTATAAAGTCCCCATAATCATTATGAGATTTCTGCATACAGTGGAGAATCTGTTATTCTTTCCCAATAAACGCGTTTACGCTACAACTATTATTTGCAGTGCAAACAGTTTGGAGCCAGATCAGACGCCGGGTAACCCGGCGTCTGATCAGGCTCCAAACTGTTTGCCACCAAGATAAACATGAAATATCAGAATTGTCCAAAAGTTGTACTTTTCTACGTTTTAGTGCTTTGCGTTTGCGTACGTTTGCGTTTAAACGGGAAAGAATAACAGATTATCCACTGTATCAGTTGTCCTGTTTAACCCTTTCATGATCAAATTATTCGGGAGAGTGTTGCCCGTTCACCGATTTATTGTCGTCTGCTTCAGTATTGCTGTCTGAAAGACACGTTTCAAAGTTAGATTTAAGGTTGTTTGACTTCAGAAATATCGATATAAATGTCAAACAGTTTGGGTCCTGGTCAGACGCCGCGTTACGCGGCGTCTGATCAGGAACAAAACTGTTTGTAAACGCGCTATAAGGCGTCATTGAGAGTGAAAGGAGTAAACCCATATTCTGTATTTACTATTAAGAAATGCTCCTTGTTATTGTTGGCGCAACCTTTACACACCCATCGTATCATCTGCTTTAACATTGTGAGCTTTACCATCATTTCAAAATGTTAACCCATTCACTTCAATGACGTCCGATCAATTAAAAAACAGCTGCCGTTTGATTTTATTTCTCAAATTTATATATCTTATTGAGTGTCAAGTGGTTCGGGATTCAAACTGTTTATTTGACTGTGAATGGCTCAAGAAATATTCTGTCTTTATAGATATCCATGATTCCCCGTTCACCGGTGGCCTTACTGCACTAAACGCTGTGCGTAAATAGATCGATAAGCAATGAGAGAAAATTCTGACTTTTTTCGGTCGTCTGCTGTAAAAAGTCGTCTGATGAGATATTGAATTTTCATCCTTCAAAGAATCTCGATAGTTAACCTAGAGTGCTTATAAACCCATTCACTGGCTTACAAGGTATCCAGTATACAATTGTTATTTGAAAATAGTCTGAATCCTGATCAGACGCCGCGTAATGCGGCGCCTGATCAGGATCCAAACTGTTTGACACTTGTTTCAATATTTTACTCCAAAATACCTAATATTTAGATATGAGAAAAACAGACGACATGTTGTTTAAAGCAGATGACGCCATTGCATAGAAGGGATTAAGACTGTTTGAACATCACTTGAAAATTAACGACAAACATATCAGAGACATTGCTTAATTTTTGTTCAGTACGGTATAAAGACCATTTTTGCCATGTTTAACTAAGATTGCAAGCAGACTTTTTCTACAGTTTTAAGGTTGGGGACCCCAAATGAGATCGAAACAAATTCGGTAACCTACGGTCAGCGATCGGCCATTCTCGTCAACTGCCGACTTGTTCCGTATCAGGATTTAGCATAGTTCGGAACGGGTCGACAGTTAACGAGAATAGACGATCGCTCTCCGTAATTACATGTAACTAGTAATGGCCCGGTATCATTAGGGGTCATCAACCTTAAACATGTGCACACGTGGTTTACTCGCGCTTCTTAGAGCTCCCTTTCACGACCATGACGTCATCGGCATCCACTACTTGTCGTCTGCATAGCATGTTACAGTTTAAATAGCCTTTGCCTACTACTCTCAGCTTGACTAGTTTCTGGTAGCCGTTAGGTTAATAATAATAATACTAATAACGACTTTATTTCATGTGAATTACATATTTGGTATCAGAAACCAATTTTCAATATGGTCCACAAACAACATTAACATAATATATAACAAGAATCATTTAAGAAGGGGACATGAGCACCAACCAGTATGTTTTAAACCTTTGCAAACAGAATGTACCCCGATAAGACCTGTAGGAGCTCTAAACAGGGTCTACTCTGTTTTCTTATCAAGCTAAAAATACATTTTTAAGTGTCATGAGAATTTTCGTAACTCAATATTTGGTATTTATACCAACATAGTCAATAGGTAGTAGAGGCAAGATAAAGCCCAAATAAAACGACGTTACAACAAATAACAAATATCTAGACCAGTGAAATTTCGTATCAAAAGACACAGAACATACCAAAGACATTTTAAATCCAAGTAATGTCATAGTATAAACTTAAAATTAATTCAGTAATTAAGGCTTAGGACTGGCTGAAAGTAAAGCAGAATGCGCCCGGAGGCCCATTCTGTTTCACTTTCAATACGCTTCAAATGGAAATGTGTTTTCAAAACAAGAAACAAGGTAAGACCCTAATCAGACAGCAAGTATCACGACTTCTGGTCAAGATCCAAACTGTTTGACATACGTGGTTAAGTGGTGTGAAGCTAAATTAAATTTAAAACTTAATTTGAAAAAAAAATTGAAAACGAAATTAGTGAAGGGATGATATTGTACCAGATGGAATGTTCACCATTAGTTTGTCGAAATATCGTCTGCTTTAAAATTGTCGTCTGCAAATTTGGTAAAATTAAAAATTATATACTTTTTTTAAATTAAAGAAACTTAAACCGAGTGTCAAACAGTTTTGATCCAGATCAGACGCCGCGTTACGCGGCGTCTGATTTGGATCAAAACTGTTTGCAAAAACAAGCCAAGTCGCCGATCACCAGGAGATGGGTTAAGCTAGTGATAACCGTCTCATTTGTTTCAATATTTGCTGTCTTCTAAGACAGACGACAAATGAACTACAAACACAATCTCTCAAACATAATCCTAACTTAATTAAAAAACACTTACATCTTTATGCTAATATCAAAAATTATTCTCTAAATAACGTAATGTATAAGAGGGTGAAATGTGATCACACACTTCATTTCAAGAACAAATTATAGTATTAAGTATTAAATTAAGTATAATAAATCTTAAACTAAGTTTAAACAAACTAGATCAAAGCTCCTTACATCAAAGAATTGCATCGTCTTATGATTACCTACTAATGACAAACGATTTCTCCCATAAATAGGTCATAGGAACTTAAGTGGATTGCCTTTAAAGAGACTGACAACCAGATTTAGCATAAAAAATAGTAATTGGTAAATTATGTCAACGCTTACATAAACAAGTAAATATTAGTTCAGGATAAGAAATTCTATTTAAAAAAAACAATGAATTTCTTAAGCTTAAATCTACTTCAGTCTATAGCGATAGAAAATACGGTATTCGTTTCGGGTTATGCTTGCGCATGCGCAGAACGATTTCAACTGGGACGTAATGGAATCACTCCGTCTACTGACGGAGGAGAAAAAGCGATGGAAAATATCTAAAACAAACTTAGATTTGATGACTTTTATTGAGGATGTTTTGACTGATCATGTTTTTTAATGCAAGATGCATGGTAATTTTACAACTTTGCTTTTATTTGAGTATTTTCTTTTAATTGTGCAAAACATCATTTGATTGCGAGTCGCTTTAAAATGTTTTTACATTGAAGACTGTTGCAAACTGCTTTCCCTGAATAGTAAATTCTGAATTAAGCGACCAATCATTTTTAAAAACATATGAATCTTCAAAGACCAGTTATTACTTAATGCAAGGCAAAAGTAATGCAGAAAGCGCCAATGTGAGCTTGCTGCATTACTTTGTCCTGCATCAATTAAGCTGTTACTTTTAAATGAGCATGCCAATAAATTGTTATTTAAGTGACCGCTTAACACAGGCTTTACTGTACTATTTAGCAAATGCACCAACAACGATATGCGCTGTTGACTTATGTAGATTGAAAGTCAATTTGCTCATTGGGGGTATTTGTAAGGTGTGACCTATATTTTGATTTCGTCGTAACTAGCTGCACAAAAATGATATGCATCTGACCCAGTTTAAGTATCACTACAAGTAAAACTGTCCCGTCCCCAACATTAACTCTTTTTGTTCGAGAATACTAGTTGATCTATATGAATTATTTTAGGAGACGGAGACTAGAGCGACAGAGAAAAAGTAGACCGAAGTCGGGGAGAAAAAAGGGAAAGATAAAGGGAAAGAGATAGTGAGGGACATTGAGATATTGATGGGAGAAGAGAGACAGAGACAGACATTCAGAGAGAGGGGCAAAGAGAGACAGAGAGAAATAGGGAAAGAAACAGAGAGAGGGACAAAGACATAAAGAGAGAAAAGGGGAAAGAAACAGAGAGAGGGGCAAATACAGACAGAGAGAAAAGGGGAGAGAAACAGAGAGAGAGGCAAAGAGAGACAGAGAGAAAAGGGGAAAGAAACAGAGAGAGAGGCAAAGAGAGACAGAGAGAAAAGGGGAAACAAACAGAGAGAGGGGCAAAGAGAGACAGAGAGAAAAAGGGGAAAGAAACAGAGAGAGGGGCAAAGAGAGACAGAGAGAAAAAGGGAAAGAAACAGAGAGAGGGGCAAAGAGAGGCAGAGAGTAAAAGGGAAAGAAACAGAGAGAGGGGCAAAGAGATACAGAGAGAAAAAGGGAAAAAAACAGAGAGAGGGGCAAAGAGAGACAGAGAGAAAAGGGGAAAGAAACAGAGAGAGGGACAAAGAGAGACAGAGAGAAAAGAAGAAAGAAAGAGAGAGAGGGGCAAAGAGAGACAGAGAGAAAAGGGGAAAGAAACAGAGAGAGGGGCAACTAGAGACAGAGAGAGAAAGACAGAGACATACAGAGACATAAAAAAGACACTTACAGACATGCAGGTAGAAAGAGTGATAAAGAGGTAAGATAACTTTCGCTGTTTATTGTCATCTGGCATTTAAAAACTGACCAAGTGTTTTAATTCGAATATGCTAAACACATGTCATTTTATAATAGAATCGGTAAAGTGCTGGGTCCAAGGTTACAAAGTTTTTCAGTTGAGTCTAAAGTCGTTCTCAAGCATTTGATTGGTCAGATTTGAGCATAGGCTCAAATCTGATTGAGAACACACTCAGATTCAGCTCAAACGCTTTATAACCTTGGACCTTGATGTTACGACCACTCTACAGAAGAACTGCGCTCGATTTTGAGAAATAATCATTGTAGATATAGATCTACTCTTGGTAAAGCAGTGACGGGATTTAAGGCAATAAGTTATATCAAAGTAAATAAGATTGTCCCGGTAGTGATCTAGGCTTCCCTTACGTGCTGCCTTAACTGGTTTACTTGTTGGAAGATCTCATTACATAGTAAATATAAATGTACACGTGTGATCTAACGACACTGCAGTATCTATCCATATGTAGCATGTCTTTTTATTCAAAATAAGAAACAGTGTAGATCTTGATAAGACGCGGGCAAATTGCTGCGTCTCATCAAGATCTACACTGTTTGCTAATGTCTACTTCCATGGACGATAAACATTTATGTATGGATTACAGGGCTTCCATTTCTCCGGATTTTTCCTAAATCTTAGGATTTTTTGTACATGGTAGCTTAAAGCTGGATGAAAGTAAAGCAGAATGCACCTTAAGGCGCATTCTGCTTTACTTCCAGTCTGCTTTAAGTAGTCACGCGTCAACAAAATTAGAAACAGGCGTTTGGGTAGAGGTACGATTTGTAAAAGTGCACTTGAAAAATGCTAATTAGGAAATCTTAGGATTTTTATGTCAACTTATGGCAGCCCTGGGGTTGACGTGAGCCATATCCTGTGTTGTAGGTATTATATCTATATCCCTAAGGTAGGTCAAGATGACTTAACAGATAGAGAGACTGAGGGCAGTGACTTTGTTAACTAAGTATTTACATTGTATATAAATTTCCTCTGTAAAATCCCTTAGTAAGAGTGCTGATCACGACTTGGCGTTCTTATGTAAACAGTTTGGATCCTGATTAGGTACTGAGTCATACGTAGTCTGATCAGGGTCCAGATTGAAACATTCTCTTTTTCGGACGTCAAATTGCAGCAAATCGCAAAAAGTTAGTGCGGACAGCAACATTAAGGCTAATTTAAGCACACACGTTAACAACAGTAAAATAGTTAGCCGAGTTACAAACTGTCCTAATCGCCAATCAGCATAAAACATAAACCTTTATGCTGTATAGTTAATACAAATACAGGAACAGTGCAAGTATATTCGACAACCTCGTCTTAGCTAAATATAGTACAATGAAGAAGACTATGTTGTTTCTAAATAAAGCCATTTATTCTCAACCTTTATGCCCTTTGCAACAGTTTCGAACCAGTTCTTAATGGCCACCTTGTGTCAATGGGCCGTAAAACAGTTACACCATCCATTCATTTGGAAACAGATCAGACGCCCAGAAACTCGGCGTCTGATCTGGCTTCAAACTGTTTGCAACTCAGGTTAGAACATACTACATGTATCTACATTTTCATAAAAATGTTATAATCTACATTTTATTGCATTGAGTTTAAATTTAATTCGTTTAAACGGAAACTAATAACACCTTACAGCTCTTAATTGACATAAAAGACTATCTTAAAGCAGGATGAAAGTAAAACAACAGATCTTACAGGAGCTTTACGTTTTTGTTTCAATGTTTTGTTTCGCGAAACGATATACAGCAAAACCTCTCTATTACGACCACTGATTTGCATTAATTATTATACGTTTACGACAGGTGACTGCTTAAAGCAATGTGATAGTAAAACAGAAAGCTCCTGTAGGAGCTTTCTGTTTTACTGTCACATTGCTTTAAGCTGTCACCTGTCCTTTATACAATCAATAAGCCTTTGTTTTAGTGGTCTTAATAAAGAGGTTTTACTGTACATTAAGTCTTTCTGAGCTTACTTTGTCGTAATGACATAGATAAACAAGACTTAATATATGGAATAATTGACCAGCGATGTATGAATAATATGTTACCATTAATAGGACAGACAAACGAAAATTAATGCAGCGGTCGACTCGTTCAAATACAGTAAAAACTTTTTAACCGACTTTTCATGAAGGATAACTGATAGTATCTTTATGATAGTCTACAGTTTAATATTTTAACCCTTTCACTGTCAAATTTTTCCTAAAATGTTTACTCCTTCGCCGATTCATTGTCGTCTGCTCCAATTTTGTTGTTTGCAAGATCGTTTCAAAGTAAGATTTAATGTAGTATGACTTAAAATATATCGATACCGTACGAGCGTTACGCGGCGTCTAATCAGGATCCAAACTGTTTGCAACGCACTACTTTTAGGGGTCATTGAGAGTGAAAAGGTTAACAAGCGCATTACAAAGGGTTCCTTTGGAATCACTTGGGTTAACCCATCTTGTCCTAGAACACTTAAAAAGAGTAAAGTACCAAGTTAGTCCGAAGGTGCGCTAAGCCGACTGTACATTCACTAAGCGTAGTCTGGAAGCCCATGTCGTAGAAGTGAAGAACTTTGCTCGAGGTCTGCACTGTTTGGCATATTGCAATAAAATGTAACAAAACACGCCTAAATAGTCTCACTTGACTAGTCTGAATTGGAAACTGGAATCGTCAATTTGAAACTTTAAGGAAGAAAGGTGTTTAAAGACTTTTCCTCAGTCCATTGAGGGACCACCAGCCAATTGTTCTGGAGGTGTCAATGTAACTGTCAAAGCACATGCATCACATGCCAATTTACCTGGTGAGGCTCTAGTGATTTTCAAAGGTTATTTCTAACCAAACTATCCAATATAAAGGTTGGGTCTCACACGAGAAGCTTCAATGGTTCTTTGCTAGCGACATGTCCATAAGATCCATGATTATTGCAAGGAAATTGTCTGGCAAGGCTTTATGATCGAAAGGTCGTCAGGAGATGTCTTTAAAAGGTGTCCATGCTTCTTAAATTTCATAATTGCTCCATCATAGGTTTGACTTACATTAAATAAGATATTGAAGCCCTTTACTTGCTAAACGTCAATGGACACGTATTAACAAACAGTTTTGATCCATTTCAGACGCCGAGTAACTCGGCGTCTTAAAGGATCCAAACTGTTTGTCACCAGTAGTGACATTTCCCCAGTTAAAATTGCATGAAAAGCGCAATTTTGATATTTTTGGCAGACGACAATTTTGCTTCAGACGATAGGTCTATTTTAGCAGTACAGAAGTTAACAAGACCCGTTCAGGGGGGTAATAAAAAGTGTTTATCAAAGATGTTATCACGAACGTGTTGTGATATCACTGAGATGTTATCGAACACATACCTTAAGCGATATGTACGACATGGGGGGAAAAGGCAATAACACTATTCCGCTGAATCATTGTCATTGCACCTTTAAACCCGTAACAGATAGATTATCGTCTGCCTTAACCTGTTTCCTGCTTTCATTTCTTATAAACTGACTGAAATAAACATCGATATGAGTGTCGAACAGTTTGGATCCTGATCAGACGCCTAGTTATCCAGCTTCTGATCTGAATCTTGAATGCCTGCTTTTCCTCAAATTTAGCTGAGCCGTGCCATTACAAAACCAGCCTTATTGTATTGCAAAATTGAACAAACCAGGCATCGTTGTCATCCAAGGCTTTGTATCTGAGTTTGGTCTTCACTGCCAAATACCGTATATAATACAGCTACATAAAATGCCCCAGATGCATGTGGGTGTAATAATTTAAGCCAGGTTTTGTCATAGCAGGGCAGTATCATTATCTGTTGTATATTTGATGCATTATTACATTATGAGTTACTTGTCATTTTGACCAATGAAACACTGATACTGTGATACATGTACGTCGAGCGCCATATGGTTTGGAACTTGATCAATCACCAGGCTACTCGACTTCTGGTCTGGATCTAGACTGTTTGCTAATGACATTTAGTTACCACAAACAGTGAACGTATAAGATTTCGTGTTATATGACCATGTTATTAAAATATACTCGCAAATTGCAGCTTTGTAGCAGACTAATGACTAGACCGACTTTCTCTCGTTAATCCATTTATTCCAAGTGGATTCTTCCATGCTTATATATTGGATTAGTCGGTTTGTTATGAAAGGGTGCCTCGTCTAAATTTTCATTTTCTTATTGTGTTATTTTGAAATGACTATCAGCAAACAGTGTAGACTGATCAGACGCCGCATGATGCAGCGTCTGATCAGAGTATTTACTGTTTGCCTATGTTCCTTTTACAGGGCTGCAATAATTTGAAGATTTCAATTTTTCAGACGCAATTTACTAATCTATTTAGCCCATAGCCTGTTTCTTGTTTTGAAGACACATGGCTGCTTAAAACAGGTTGAAACTAAAGCAGAATGCGCCTTAATGCGCATTCTGCTTTATTTTCAGCCTGTTTTAAGCTACGATCTGCTAGGATAAAAATCCGAATACTTAGGTAAAATCCGGATAAATGGCAGCCCTGCTTTTATGGGGCACCAGGCACAAATGGGCTAAGTTGTTCAGAATTTGAAGTCAACGTTAGACTAAGATCAAATGTAGATTATCCGTTTATTAATTGTAAACTTGAGTAATTGGGTTTGCAAGTTGAAGTACTTTATGTCAAGTAAACACCGTTATCTGTAAGCATTATGGACTGGATTGTAAGTTTTACACTTTCAACTCGAAACAGGGGAATAATATTGGTTGATTATAGAAAACCCGTGTTCAATAAATATTAAAGATTTTGCTCCATAGTCTGTTTCCAGTTCGAAGATATACCAGTATAATCACTTAAAGTAGGTTGACAATAAACCAGAATACTGCTTGAATCGCATTCTGCTTTGCCTTTAGCCTGCTTTAAGCTATTGTTGTTTCTACATTAATTTTGTCCTGCATTAAGTCGCCTTGGCACTCATTTTTCACCTTGACTGTAATTACAAAATTTGTTTTATACATGGCTGTAAGGAAACCCAATTCAAATTACAGTCATAACTCCGCAATAATTCGCACTCGCGTTAGTTAGAATATATCCATAGTTCCAATACAGATATGTTCGACTTGAGCGAGATTGACTTATAGAAATTCAACTTATAAAATACTGATATGGTCGATTTAAGCGAGTTCGAAGTATCGAGTTTCAGTTGTATTTCGCTTGCCATCATAAGTGAAGAATTTGCTGTTGACTAACATGTTCAACTGTGGTTCAAGGCCAAGATCATCGAATATCGTCGAATTGAGTTAGCCCCATACTAACGTTAACCCATGTATATCAAGTAGATTATTTTATATATTATATTGGAGTATCCATTTTGTTTTCATATTAGGAGTACCTGATCAATTTTTTCATTTTCATTTTGTTTTGATAGAAATTCCTGTAAGCAAACACCACAGATGTGGCGTCTGGTCTGAGTCTGCACTGTTTGCTTATGTCCATTTATGGAACGCTAGGCACACATAGGTTTAATTTTCTGCTAGTTTTAACATTCTGTATGTTAAGGACCAAACAGTGTGGATCCGAGTAATTAGGTGTCTCAACTATTTGTTTGATACTCTAATAACAACAAGAAAACGCAGATTAGTTTCCCTGAGCAATAGTACCATAAATATTTTATGGGACCTTCAAATAAATCATACGTTAACCCTTTCCCGTATAGAAGCGAATTTTAGCGTATTTAATTTATTCCTCCGCCGAAGAAAATAGTTCCAGTTTATACCATCATGAAGTATTAACATTACACATATTTTATATAGCCTAGCAGATTTTAGCTTAAAGCAGGCTGAAAGTAAAGCAGAATGTGCCTTAAGGCACATTCTGCTTTACTTTCAATATGCTTTAAGTGGTCACCTGTCTTCAAAACTAGAAACAGGCTATGAGGTAAAGGGTTAAAGGCTATATTGACACTTACAGTTTTACGAGTACCCGGTTATTAATTTCATATATCACACTCCAACAACTATTTAGGCAGGTTGCTAATTAAACCCATTTGTGCATTGCGTCCAATAAAAGGGTCATTGAAAAACAGTGTAGACTCTGATCAGACGCGGCGTCTGATCAGAATCTACAATGTTTGCTGATAGAAATTTGAATATAATATTAAAGCAAAACGAAAATGTATATTTAGACCAGGAACCCCTTATATCAAAAATGGACTAATCCAATATTTAAGCAAGGAATAATCCACAGGGCGCAAGCGGGTTAGCTCATCGACTCATAAAACATTAGTTTACAATTAAAAGTCCCAATTTTGTACTATTTACGGGTGGTTTTACAACCTTTTCTTGAGTAACTCTATCAGGGTACATCTACATTATTTGCATACGACAGGTGTTCTCTTCGCAGGTACACTGTTTGTAAACGATGTGCAATTGCGTCACTACGAGATAAATATAACGAGTTAACGCATTTGACACAGACGGCGAGTATATTCGCCTACATGTAAAGGGTCAACTTGTCATAGGCAAACAGTGAATACCCATATCAGAGGGGTCCTTTGATCAGGTTCTACATTGTTTGTCATTTTGAAAATATTTTGTGATAAAATACTCCAGATAGTAAAACATTGATGATACTTAATTAGTAACTGGAACTGTCCATTACAAGTTCCAGGAATGATAGAGTTCATCTACTAAATTTCCATTGGCATACAAACGCTCAATCTATATATCGAGTATTGAGAAATCAAACAGTTACGGCTATTAAGAGAGGTTTAAACGAGTATTATTGACATACAACCTATTTCACAAATAAAGGAATACAGAGCGCATTTTTAGATCCGCAGTTTACCATTACCTTAGCAGAGCAACAGTTTGTCTTTCTAAATTCCTATGTACGTGCATGTACATGTATTTTCCTTGAGTCTTCGTCGCTAAACGAAGTACAAACTGTACTACTGAAGGCACACAACCCCATGCAAACCTTTTTTTACCCAGGTACCCTATATCTTCTAATGGACAAATCCAGTTTTCAATTAAGACTCTAGTCAATTTTATACAATTAAGACTTGTTTCTGTAGTTTATTGCGAAACAAAAAACAGTACAGTCCCTGGCAAGAGACCCACTGAGCGTCCGGACCATGGTCTACACCGTTTGCATAGAGCAAATGTACAGTCCGAAGTTACTCTGTTTGTATAAAGGACACATACTGTCTAATAGGTGAATGTGAGAAAAAACAGCAGCCGACAATTTTTAGCGTACAATGTTGGGCACAAATGTCTTTTTAAGGGAAAAGCGACAAGCGTAGTTGTAAGGAGAAAATCGTAGTTCAGAGGGCCGTTGTATGAAGGAAGCCATGTACAGTGGAGAATCTGTTATTCTTTCCCGTTTAAACGCAAACGTACGCAAACGCAAAACACTAAAACGTAGAAAAGTACAACTTTTTGACAATTCTGATAATTCATCTTTATCTTGGTGGCAAATAGTTTGGAGCCTGATCAGACGCCGGGTTACCCGGCGTCTGATCTGGCTCCAAACTGTTTGCAGTGAAAATAATAGTTTTAACGTAAACGCGTTTATTGGGAAAGAATAACGTTTTCTCCACTGTATATGCATTAACATAAGATTTGTATTTGTATCATATATCACTATGAACGTAATGAATTAACCCAATCAGCCCTAGCGACGAAAAAACATAGTAATGAGTGCCAAACAGTTTGAATCAAGATCAAACACAGCGTATCGCGGCGTCTCATCTGGATTTAATATGTTTGTAAATGTAAGCAAATTTCCCTCCATACAACAACTCAATCCTAACAACGCAACACAATCTGTTTTTCCCTATGTGTGTTGTTGTAGAAAGGAAGCACTGTATAAACAACTAGACAACCCAAATGCATATATTAAAGTACCGGTATATACCTGTATTTATGCTTTACAAGTGACACGTAATTGTTTATTTGCTAATTTGTCAACATTAATATTTAAGTGTGTTTTTAAAACTGGATGTACTGCAATCTGATTATAGTTTTCAGTTTATTTCATAAATCCATTGGGCTTGAAAGCCCATGAGGACAACATTAAGCGTTACATAGTTATGTTATAAACATACATGTACATACAAAATGTATTATAAACAAACAAATATAATATTTGTTATTATAAGGTATAACAAAAACACACAACCTGCTTGATACCATCATACTGTACCAACTTTACCCCAAGTAACTTCAAATATACAGCCTGAGGTTCCAACTTAGGCTTTAGATACGAGCGTATGTAGTATTGTTTTTAACAGTGTTCAGGTATGATGAAGAAACACTGAATGTGTTTGTCCATACATCATACCATTTAATATGAAATAAAGAACAGCGCAGAACCAGATAAGCCGCCAAACATTGCGGTCTCTCGATTGGGTCGTCAGTTTGTCATGTCTACATGTACTTTATTGAACGAATGTCATTTTATTTAAACGGATTACTGAATAAAGTCAGGTATAATACATGTTTCTTGTAGAATGACAATTAATTATGTTTTGTTCCCGAATTCAATCAAACAGGAGACAACAAAATGCAAGCAACAAATATGTGTTATCATCTTCAAACTTCACTGGTACTCTCAAAACGTTTAAGTCAAGATCTGAGAAAAAATGACAAAAAATAATCCGTGCTGGTTAAATAAAAAATCATAAGTAGTCCGAAAATGTGGGAATCAACATAATTATTAGCAAGATTTTCATTAAGGATCAGTTGAGAAGATGATTATACTCTTTCCCAATAAAACGCGCATATGCTAACATACAGTGGAGAAACTGTTATTCTTTCCCAATAAACGCGTTTACGCTAAAACGTTCATTTCCATTGCAAACAGTTTGGAGCCAGATCAGACGCCGGGTAACCCGGCGTCTGATCAGGCTCCAAACTGTTTTCAACTAAGACCAAAATGAATTGTAAAAAATATTTTAAAGACATTTTATACGTTTTAGTGCTATGCGTTTGCGTTTCGTTTGCGTTTAAACGGGAAAGAATAACGTTGTCTCCACTGTATTATATAAACATGTATTATGCAAACAGTTTGGAGCCTGATCAGACACCGGATAATCCGGCGTCTGATCAGGCTCCATACTATGTGTCACTGAAAAGAAATAAATCATGAGCTTTTTCAAATAGTTGTAATTTTCCATTTTTAATTGTATTGTATATGCGTTTAATTTCGTTTAAACGGGAAAATATAACATCTTCCCCACTGTAAGACTCACTGTAATTGCGATAGTATCCGTCAGACTCTCTCTCTGTATAGCAATGAGGTTGCCTTTTTCGCGCCTGCTTTTATATACTTCACCCAAAGTTATCTAGGATATGGTGAAATGCAGTTGAACGATGCGCACATTAACGCCATAAACCATGCTTACCTTTGCACACAGTTTGGATCCAGACGAGACGCCGAGTAAATCGGCGTCTCATCAGGATCCAAACTGTTTGACGCTCTGATTTTGAAAAAGAATATTTGAAAATTCTGATTCTTGGAACTGTAGCAGACAACACATTGTTGCATAAGGCAATATTAATTAGCATTCGAAGAGGTACATGTATTCCTTAATTCTGCTGATTGTAAAATGGGTATACATTGTATTTTATTATCCAGTGTAAAAAAAACAGTATTTTATAATTTTACAATCAGTAAAAGTGTATGAAACACGACCTAATTGGGTGGAGGGTGTAAGTATTGTATTATCGTTTCTGACCAATATCAAACATAGCAGACAGTTGTACGATTTATTCATTAGTAGACGGCTTAACCTTTATCGTGCTCAGCGCGACTTGGCTAAATTTGCAAACAGCTGAGATCAAGATCAGACGCCGTGTAACGCGGCGTCTGATCTTGATCCAAACTGTTTGTCACTCCTATTCAACTTTTCGTTAGTTTAAAAAACATAAAAAACTAATTTTGCTTTTTGTTTGCAGACGATATATTTAAAGCAGACGACACTTCAGGATGATAAGGGTTAAATTTCTAGCAGCCGACAGTTTGAAGAAGCAGACGACAGTATCTGTCACTACTAGGACACTGAGGTTATGGCGCATTATGCAATATGCACGTTCCAGACCGCACGTACAGTTTAGTTAATTGACGTTGACCTACCCCTTGACATGCTTTCAGTTTGTCACCCGCTTGTGACACATTTTTATAGGATATGAAAAATTGACAAATACTTTATTTTATAGACATTTCAGTTGAGTCTAAAGTTTGTTTTAAAATCTATGTTTTGGGAGTGTTTTTGTTTTGTATAGCTGTCTGTCTGTTCTATTTTTCTTTAACCCTTTTACTACGAACTTTTTCGTGAGATTTTTACCCCTTCATCATTTCATTGTCGTCTGCTTCAAATCTTTGTCTGAAATCTTGTTTCAAAGTTAATAAATAAGGCAGTATGAATGAAAAATTTCAAAACGAGTGACAAACAGTTTGGGTCCTGATCAGACGCCGCGTTACGCGGCGTCTGATCATGATCCAAACTGTTTGCAAACGCGTTTAAAGCGCCATTGAGAGCGAAAGGGTTAAAGCGTAACTTGATAAGTGTGGAATAATATGAATACTGTGGTATTTTGGCAATATTGTTCCGGAGATAAACTGATGAAATTTGAGAAACAATTGGACAATTTGAAAGTCATAAAACCCTTGTGGGTTTTCGGACACCCTTGAAAATACGTATATAAATTAAGACTGACGTGTGAGTCCCACTTTATCGTGTTTCCGTATTATCCTCAGATTTTACGATAGTATATTGCTATGATAAGGGCATCAACGTTTTTTTGGGTGATAAAAAAAATACAATCGAACCAGTTACCCGAACGCGTTTAAATCGAACTTATCCCCATGCTTCAGTTAAAATTCGATAACTTGATCTCACTTAAGTCGAACTTAAATCGAACTTAACCGTATTTCAAAGTTAAAACTTTACTAAGTCTGATGGCTGGTATTTAGCTAAGTCACGTTTTAACTTTGAAATATGGGTAAGGTCGACGTAAGCGAGTCGAACATAACGAGGATCGACTGTACATTTGTTAAAGTGCTCTTGACCCCAAAGCGTTTGTATAGCGTCCGTGATGCATTTAAAAAGTGTGTGCCTTTCATTTACTTTTATTCAATAGTAAAAGAAAACTTTAGTGAAAATATGAAGTATTAATTAGATCCGGTGCTACGAAGTAAAGCACTATATATAATAGTAGACGTTTCTTTTTTTTGTCTGGTAAATTATCGTAAATGAATGTCAAATTGTAAATGTGTCATCACCATTAAAGGTGAATTAGTTAAGCTCTAAGTCAGGCAGTGTCTTATCTTGTAAAACATGGTTTCGTTCCGTATTTGTTTATATAAATAAACGGTTCATTTTGCCCTTTCATCAGTTAACGAATTAACAATTGCCATGGCCTTATCTGCTTGAAAATTGAAAAATGTTACCTGTCTGTATTTCTCAAATTTGAACTGTATGTACATTGTATTTTAACTTAAGAAATACTGTAATGAGTGACAAACAATTTGTATCCTGATCATCGGCCTATTAGTACAATCTAAACAGTAAAATACTGAAATCCATGTTTCATTTAGTCAAAATGACTAAAAAATGCAATATTGAGTTTTGAAATACTTTTACATTATAAGCTCGAAGGCATCGGTGTCTTATCTTGCAAAACACGATTTGTGTTCAGTATTTGTTTATATAAATATACCGTTCACGTTACCATTCCATCAGTTAACGAATTAATACCTAAACTACCATGATAGCATCTGCCTTAAAACAATCGTCGTCTGATCTTATCCTCCAATTTTGAATTGTATGTCTTTTGACTAAGTAAATATTGTAATGTGTGTTAAATAGTTTGTGTCCTGATCAGACGCCGCGACACGCGGCGTCTGATCATGATCCAAACTGTTTACAAAATAACCATTGTACTTTGGCTAAAACACGGCGAAGGGGTTAACACTAGATCAACGTGACATGAGATCTGTAAGATAATTAAAACCTGTCATTTAATATCCAGGCAGAGATGTAAATAATATATACTTGTAACGATTAGTCCATCCCAGCGCTGCCATTATATTTATATTCTGATTTATTTGTAACCTGCTTGAATTTCTCAAGTGTAAATGCTTCGTAATTTTGACTAAAGAAACATCTTTGTCAGTACTAAACCGCTCTGATTCTGATCAGAGGCCAAGTTGATCGGCGACTGATCTGGATCCAAACTGTTTGCAAATACCAATACAGTTACTTTAGATGTGGCGGAAGTGATGAAACAGATATAAGATACGTCCATTGAAAGCGAGCACCAAACACACGTTCCATGATCACTTTCTAATAACATTCTAAATAAACGTGACCAAGACACCTACAACTGTACGATATAATTATATAACACTGGTCTACTTTTCTCTAATTAACGAAACTGATCCTGGCTATATGAAGGATTTCGTTTTACGAAACATCGTACGATAATATTGTCGTAAGTCATATCATATTTATTTCAATTATTATTTATTTGTACATCTGATCCTGACTTGTAACATCTCTTTTTAATCGTCTTGAAAAGACGAGTCCAAAGAGATGTAACAATACAGGATTAGATGACGATATCTTAAATTAGATTAATTTCAAAGTAATGACTTACGACCGTTTATGTCGTAATACGGGATCCAGGTGAACTGAACATTTCTTATCGTCGGCATACAATCATTAGAATCATGTTTTTCGAGAAGATTATCATGAGTAGTCACGGCATAGGGTTGAAGAAATAGGCATAAACATATACACGTATCAGTATTTGGTATGGATGTATATCCTTCGTTGCCAACTAAGAGTGGCATATAATTTATAATGCAATTTAAACTCTTTATATAGCTGTAGTATGACTGTAAAACATGGAACTACTTTCTTCAATAGAGGAAAACATTAAAGGACTTAGTGTTGTTATACTTTCTGGTCTTTTGGAATCATTGATTTCAGCGCATTTACAGTCGAAAGTTGAATTCCGCTTAAGCTGGTGCTAGGGGGCGTGAACACTGTTGCATATTTCAATATTGCTCATGAACATACTCAATTAAACCGAGTCTGCAATTTTCAGTATTTGTTTTGTTTTCTGTGCTTTCAAATGATCTCCCCTTGTTCAGAATTACATATTTCACAACAGCAGATGTTAAGTGCTTGTGTGGCGGATGTAAAAAGTCGCCCCGTACTTCATTCTCAGTGTTGTTATACTTTCTGGTCCTTTGGAATCATTGATTTCAGCGCATTTACAGTCGAAAGTTGAATTCCGCTTAAGCTGGTGCTAGGGGGCATGATCACTGTTGCATATTTCAGTATTGCTTATTCATACATGAACAGACTCAATTGAACCGAGTCTACAATTTTCAGTATTTGCTTTGTTTTCTGTGCTTTCAAAGGATCTCCCCTTATTCAGAATTTAACACGAATGCTTTTTAAACATGGATCTCGATCTCTTTGTGTAATAACTTGATTAAATCCATACTATATGTATGATAATAAGTTTGTACTTTCCAAGCAGAGACAAAAAACAACGTACGTGTAAACTATGTATATTGGTATAGGGTTGGATAAGCCTATTTGATACACGTAACCATTTTTACTTGATATGAATTTTACAAGAATGACGATGTATCTTGTGTACACGTCAAATACAATGATTGCTCTGTCCTGGTCTGTTTCTGTTCATGAAAATACATTTTAATATTGAGTAATAGGTTAAAAAGACACATGTCGCAAACGACAAATACAAACATTATTCCAAGGGAATATGCTGTAGCATCCAGATAACTCCGGTTATCATGTTATAGGAATGAGATCGTTGTTTATGATCGGCAAACCGATAATCGAAATCAAGAACTCATGGATAAACTGCGGATAGGAATGGGTAAACTGTTACTGACTCACTCATGGTAATCTGATTGGATCTGTTTGTAATGGTTTGTAATACAGTGGAGAATCTGTTATTCTTTCCCGTTTAAACGAAACGAAACGAGACGCAAACGCAAAACGCTAAAACGTAGACAAGTACATTTTTTGGACAATTCTGATAATTATTGTTTACCTTGGTGGCAAACAGTTTGGAGCCTGATCAGACGCCGGGTTACCCGGCGTCTGATCAGGCTCCAAACTTTTTGTAATAGAAATACGCGTTTATTGGGAAAGAATAACGTTTTCTCCACTGTATAAGTGCATACGTATACAGGCAATGTAAGTCAATACAGATACAGTGACCCAGGGGGTAAACTTACAAATTTCAACCAGTTTCTCCAATATGTCTGTAATAAACCCTATGGCGTGACTACTCATTAAAATTGTCTCGAAGAGACAATTTTAATGAGTAGTCAGACCATTGGGTTTGTGCAGACATAAGGATTTTAGCTTTGGATATATTCCCCTGCTCTGGAGCTCTGTCTACATCATGCATTGAAGCTATTACGTTCGGATGGATTAACACACTATTAAAATTCATATCACGCACGACTTAAGTGTTACATGTCCTCGTGAAATCACACCTTTACTCGTACAGCAAATGAGTAGAAAATTGCATGTGATGATTTGAATGCAGGATAAAAGTTCTACATTAAGTGCTTGCAAATTTTTAATGCAGAAGCTTTCTTCATTGCTTTTGTCCTGCATAGTAATGACTACTCATGTATTTTTAATATGAACTTGTAGCTCAAAACAGACTGCACTGTACCTGTACTAAACATGTACTCATGAATGAATGTCAATCTGTATAATTATTTGAAACGTGATTATATATGCAATGTATGCTTAGTCATGCGCCCCTTACTAAACTACAATCATAGACATCAAATGCAATAATTACCGCAAAAACACACAAGAGGTCGATTAGAAATACCCCTGAGAGCAACTCAGGTTGTCTGATGCACACATCTATGTAAACTTTGCACATGATCTCGAAGGTTTAACACCTGTTGTAACAATCTGGAATAACCGTTAATTGCTACACATGTGTGCAATACTCCCGATTATAGTGTACCCTCCCTACAACGGCCCTCCGAACAACGATTCACTCTTTACAACGAAGTTTGCCACTGTTCCCCAAACAAGATAGTTATGTCTAACGCTTTCACTGCTGCAACATCGTCTACTTGAACCTGTCGTTTGCTGTTTTTCTCAAACTTACATGTTGGGCATTTTGATAGAAGAAACACAATGAAAAGTGGCACGCGGCGTCTGATCTGGATTCAAGCTGTTTGATAATGTATGCCAATTTCCCTCTCTATAATAACTCCCTCTGAACAACACACACACTCTTTGTTTCCCATTTGGTGTTGTTGTAGAGAGGGAGCTCTGTATATGGTATACCAATTTACCATGAGCATACAATGGAGAATCTGTTATTCTTTCCCAATAAACGCGTTTACGCTAAAACTATTATTTACAATACAAACAGTTTGGAGCCAGATCAGACTCCAAACTGTTTGCCACCAAGATAAACATGAATTATCAGAATTGTCCAAAAGTTGCACTTTTCTACGTTTTAGTGTTTTGCGTTTGCGCTTCGTTTCGTTTAAACGGGAAAGAATAACAGATTCTCCACTGTAGCCTGTTTCTAGTTTTAAAGACAGTTAGTTGACTATTGAAAGGAGGTCAAAAATAAGAATGAGTATTTATCGTACGAAATATTCTCTATATCTTAGTAGATAGTAATCTAAAGCAGGCGCGGAAAGTTAAGCAGAATGCATATTCTGATTTATAGTCCGGTTGCCAACCCCCTGATTTTTCGATAAGCGTGTTTTGCCGTCCGTACAAAGTTTTTTTGCTGTTTCTATACCTCTGAGGTGTGCTCTTTAAGAATCTGAATGATGCCACTCTGGCACCTTTGGGCAATCCGCACAATATGCAAATTAAGGCCGCCATTACTGAAAATCTTGTTTTCGTCAATATCTCAGAAACTATGCATGGTATCAACATAATTTTGGTGTCTATCCCAATGTTATGAGGGGTAAAGAATCAGATAAAGCTATTTTAGTAACGATCACTGCGATATTTTGTGCTGAATAGGCATAATTAGGCAGCCATTACTGAAAATCTCGTTTTCGTTATTATCTCAGTGCCCGTGCATGGTAGCAAACTAATGTCGGTGTCTATCTCCATGTTTTGAGGGGTAAAGAATCAGATTAAGCCATTTTAGTAAAGATCACACCAATAGTTTGTGCTGAATGGGCATATTGAGGCAGCCATTTCTGAAAATCTGGTTTTCGTTATTATCTCAGTGCCCGTGCATGGTAGCAAACTAATGTTGGTGTCTATCTCCATGTTTTTAGGGGTAAAGAATCAGATTAAGCCATTTTAGTAAAGATCACACCAACAATGTGTACTTAATAGGCATATTTATGCAGCCGTTACTGAAAATCTCATTTTTGTCAGTATCTCAAAATTATTTTAGTTTCAATCCCAATGTTGCGAGAGGTTAAGAATCAGATTAACCCCTTACTGATGAAAGAAATTGTTGTCTGCTAAAGTTTTCGTCTGCTTCAATTTTCAAACTTCTTCAAAGTCGCTCAAAATTGGTGAAGCTTTTCTGCAAAATATGCAAAAGAATTGCCGGCATTATTGATGCGACGGTCGAGTCTACGTTCTCTTTGTGTCGTATGTCTGGTGCGTGTTCATCATTTATATAAATGCATTAAAAGAATGGCCATACCTCAGCTAGCTTAATAATTCTTAGGTTCATTTTTTGACAATATAGATACATTCTAAGTTCCTTTTCAATAGTGTAACGACCGCAAAATTAGGATGCTGACAGTGATATTTACTCTTGAATTTAATTAGTCCTTACGGTAGCCGACAACAATGTAAAGTCGTACTTTATCCCTGACCGAACATAATAAAAGACTGATAAACGCACAAACACCGCGGCAGACGTGGTCCAGTAGTAGCACACTCGACTACAATGCCAAGGGTCGTGAGTTTGATCCCCCGCTGGACCAAGTCCTTCGGATGAGACTTTACACTAGGCATATAAAAAACCAGAGAACCCTGTCGAAAGTAAGAGTAAGACATCGTGCCCAGGTTTCTGTACCCGCTGCCCTCTCTTTTGGATGTCCAATTAGCCCATATATTGCAGAAAAGGATGTTTACAAACAAATAAAGAAAAAATCGGTCAGTTGTTGCTTTGCGGTCAAAGTAGGCACACAGAAATATATCTCTAGATTTTAGGCGGTTGGTTTAGACAGTATACTTGTACTTTGAAGTAGTGCAGAGTATCAAGGTGAAAGTCAGAAATATATATAGTTCTGTTAGTGTAGCTTAGCTGAGTCCGAAAAGTGAAACATTCAAACCGTGACTGGGCGCTTGTAGGTCATACACATCGCCCGTGCTCGTCTGAATTGCCGGACCATAGGCAAAAAGGCACTGAGCATCATACACTCAGGAAAGTCCATCAATAGTCAATTATCAAATTATTGATGATCAGCCGTTGATCGTCATAAGAGCTGAGCTATTTGAGTATATCTCATCAACTACATTAGCTGGGCACCTATGGCTCAACTGTAGGGTCTCGTTGGTAGTTAAGTGAGGGGATCGGAGACCCATACCTGATCCATACAGGCAGGAACACACGCTGCACAACTCCTCAGGTTAAGAATTCAGAGATGATAGAAATACTGGATGAATGTGCTATCATTTGGGTTATAAACGAGTCTAATCAAGGAACTGTAAATGGCTTCATGATGGATGTTATGAAGAGGGTGGCAAGCTATGACCCACTCGATCGCTACTTCCACTTCAGGATTAAAAGTTGAACGTGGGCAGCTCGAGCTGGTGACGAGGCCATACGACGACAAAAACTGCAGTTACATACTCCAATGCCGCTCCAGAAAGTTTTCCTTACAGCAACTGAGAATAAGGTACAGGTCATAGTTCTGATGTGTCAGAGTTTGATCCAGAAAGCCGAATTGACATAGTCTGGCCATTACCTCTACTAACACTGTACTAGTATTTCAGGATGACATTGTCTTCCGCAAGTAAGATACCATGACCCACCATGAAGAAGTGGGTGTAATTATCATACAGTAGATGGTTAAGGCAGCTGAAAGTGGCGTAAAAAGAAGCAAACATTGTTTGTGAGGACATTGACGTTTTCGACCTCCTACTGCACTTCTACGCAAAGTTGAATCTGGCCTGTCGTTTAACCTTGGAAGGACCACATGCTTAACAAACTACTATTGATATTGCCGCAACTGCAAGTGAACATGAACACTTGTTTCCACATCTGCCAGTCGCCCATGTCCTCTCAGGCTGTGTCACTGTAGGCCAGTGCTTCAGAGTAGAAAAAGGCATTGCCATCAAAGTCCTAAAGATCGGTGTGGTACTGGACAAAGTGGGAGAATTATCTTATGCTATATGCGTTCGTTTGAGAAGCGACAGGATTCATGGCTGCCTGTTACAGGGTCACTAACTTGGTTACATCGAACATGTCTGAAGTTTGAGGAGAAGTCCGGTTGCAATGAATTGGTAGAAACTCGGTTGCAATGAATTGGTAGAAACTATGTTACAAATGCCCCACATCTTAAGTCACTTTCTCCTTCTAAAGAGGCATTCAAAGAGAACGTAAAACATTCAGACTGCCATTTGGAAATCAGCTCCCAAATCAGAACCTACATCATAAGATCTTGTCGAGTTTGGGTGGAAACTTGATGAACGCACTAGATAATTGATACCAGTTGCATTGCAAGCAAACGTTACTATTGCTCCACAGGAGGTGCTGGAAATGATAAGGTGTGGTTGTGCTACGTATACACTCTGTCCGACAGCAATGTGTCTGTGATATACGACTCGATTGTCATGCGCAATATTTTGTGGCTACCACGGAGAAGCACCCTGCCAGAAAAAAGCACGTCCGACGGGTCGATGACAGTGACAATGCTGTTAAAAATTACTTGTTTGAGGACTGAGTCAGTTCAGTAATGACAATCTACATCATTATAAGTAAAAGGAATGCTTTGTAACTTGGATGTACAGTGAAGTGGATTGTTGTCTATTTTGCAAAACATGTTGGTGTGATCAATACTGAAATGGTTTAATCTGCTTCTCTTCCCTACCGGTGGTAGTAATCCAGTGGTAACGCGTTGGACTACGGTTCGTGAGTTCGATCCCCCGCCGGACCAGTGGCCTGACTAGGGGATATTTCCAAATCCCCGATGATGTACAGGAATATGCTTGAGCAAGATATGTACCGCGAATAGCTCCTCTCTACCCAGGGGTTAAAATAGGTACCTGCGAATGGTCTGAACCGGTACTGCGGCTGCTTATGCGCCATATGTTAGCAGTGCTCAATATTGTAGGCAAGATGGCTCAATGATCAGGGGAGTAAATGTACAGTCGGCTGAGCGGTCATTCGGACTGAAAGTAGACTTTAAATTGATACTTTTTTTTACTTTTACAAACATGAGTACAGACGCCAGAATTATGTTAATGCATGTATCATAGTTCCTGAGGTATTGCCGAAAATGAGATTTTCAGTACTGGCTGACTAAATATGCCTATTCAGAAAAACTATTTGTGTGATCTTTAGTGAAATGGCTTCAGCTGATTATTTACCCCTAAAACATGTGTTTATACGCTAGAATTACTTTGATATACTATGTCGTAGATGCTGAGATATTGACGAAAACAAGATTTTCGGTAATGGCTGCCGAAATATGGATATTCATCACAACCTTATAAATATATTTGTGGGATCAATACTAAAATGGTTTTATCTGATTTTCTACCCCACAAAATATGGGGATAAACACCAAAATTATTCTGAAACTATATGTAGTTACTGAGATATTGCCGAAAACGAGATTTTCAGTAATGGCTGCCTAAATATGCTAATTTCGCACACAATATTGGTGTGGGCTTTACTAAAATAGCTTAATCTGATTCTTTACCCCTCAAAACATGGGGATAGACACCAAAATTATTTTGATACTATGCATAGTTACTGAGATATTGACGAAAACAAGATTTTCAGTAATGGCGGCCTTAATTTGCATATTGTGCGGATTGCCCAAGGATGCCAGAGTGGCATCATTCAGATTCTTGAAGAGCACACCTCAGAGGTATAGAAACAGCCAAAAAACTTTGTACGGACGGCAAAACACGCTTATCGGTCTCTGCCACCGGACTAATGGGGAAATGGTCAACTGTTTTAATTGGTAAAGGAAATAGCATTTATAGTGCCAAATAAATGGAATAAAAGCGCAACATAAATAATTTTACAGATATGTTTTTTAAGTGATATAATTATTTATGGATAATATAATTATGATTATGATTTATCCATCAGAATACACTTTTAATGACATAGACAGAACATTTGAAGAGGCGGTGCTGATTTAGCAAACCTGTAATATTCCAACGTGTGCACAAAGGACTCGCAAAGAGCCATTTAGTCCAGAAATGTATCTACGTCGAACTTGAAACATCAAGAGCAATAAGTATTAGATAAGGTGTAATGAAACAGACACAGAGAGGTTACATGTACCTAGTGCAATTACAGTAGAAAAAACATTTTCCTTTCTCAATAACCAATTTGCTAAGACACTCATTCCGATCGCAATCAGTTTGAAGCCCTATCACATACCGGGTAACCTGCCGTCTGATCCGGATTCCAACTGGTTGACACTCAATAGGATGAACACGATTTAAGAATAAGACACCCGGGCAATGGTTTAGGGTTAATTATATATTAGAGAGAAGCGGGTAAAGTGTTGGAACTTTTATCCAGTGACGGCGATTGTTTGCAGAACCTGTTACACATGGAGACGATGTCGTTCTTTCCCATTTAACCCTTTACCCAATAAACATGTTTATAACATTAAAGACAGGTGATCACTTAAAGCAGGTTGAAAGTAAAGCAGAATGTGCCTTAAGGCACATTCTGCTTTACTTTCAGCCTGCTTTAAGTTTCTATCTGCTAAGATATAGTAAATATTTCTTATGATACATATTCATGACAATATAAAATGGAACTATTTTCTTTGGCGGATGAATAAAATGAATGCGCTTAAAGTCGCTTCTATAAGGGAAATGGTTAAACACAAACGCATTGCAATAGAACGTAGTAAAAGACATTGTTCGATAATTCTGACCATGCATGTTTAATCAGAGTGGCGAACAATTGGGAGCATGGTCAGACCGTTACTTGCGTCTTATCATAATCCAAACTGTTTGCAAAGGAAAACAGTTTTATCGTAAAACACGTTTATTAGGGGGAAAACGTCTTCATCTCGATACAACCACACTTCGTCCTCACTGTTTGTATGAGATATGTATAAATTTCATAGGTACAATGCTTGAAAAAGGGTGCATATACTCGTTGCTAGGATTGAATGTGTTAAATTGGCTTTATTAATGTAATAAAAAACAATTGCATGCCTAAATTTGAGTGAAAATGTGGTTGAAAGCTATAGATGAAATTAAACAGGATGATTTGCTTTCATTCTGTTTTATACTTTAACCATCGAGTTGTCTTATAAGCAAAGTCCAAGGCAAGTGACCAGGTCTATAATGAATGGGTTTTTTTCTTCTAAAGTTCTGCCGTTACTGGGATTTCGTACACCATCAGGTACATTTCAACAATGTTGCTTGGAAAGTAGTCCTTATTCAGGAATTTAGTCCAATCTTATTTTGCAGATGTATAACCAGGCAACTCATTCCTCCGAAAACTAAAATGGAACAACAACTATTTTTACATACATGTCATTAAATATATGCCACATTTCGTGCATTACATGTAACACGTTCACTCTCAATGACGCCTGAAAGCGCGTTTGCAAACAGTTTGGATCCTGATCAGACGCCGCGTAACGCGGCGTCTGATCAGGATCCGAACTGTTTGACACTCGTATCGATAAGTTTCAAGTCATAAAACATTGAGCCTTACTTTGAAACGATCTTGCAAACAACAAAATTGAAGCAGACGACAATGAAACGGTGAAGGGGTAAAAAACTCAAGGAAAATTTGGTAGTGAAAGGATTAACATAAGTATATTCTTTATACTTAAGTGCCAGAGAGTCAACGGGCTGAAAAAACACGTTTTAGAAAGGCTGTCATTCTCTTCAATGTTTCGAATTGCATTCAGTTTCGTTCTAATGGGGGAAACTAGATCTACCGTCTTCTCCACTGTAATACAACTTATTTTTTGCTATATCTTTAAATATCTCAATGGGATTTATTTTCGTTTAACAAAGATTTGATTCAGCGCATTCGAACATTGAACAACAGAAAGTTGCTAAGATAACATTGATACAAACTCCCTATAGTTAGTTTACAGTTAAACTAGTGATAAGTGGGTATTCTTTGGATAATTATGGAAATCCTTAAGACAGGTGCTTGTTCAATGCAGGACAAATGTAAAGTAAAAAGTTCCTACATTGAATACGAGCTTTCTGTCTTACGTTTGTCCTGTATTAACCCTTTGTCCCGCACATTAGCGTCCTTTTCAAGCAGTATACATGTTAAAAGTGCACTTGTCCTATGCAAACAGTGAAGACCCAGATCAGAGGGCTCTTTTAGGAGCCCTCTGATCTGGGTCTTCACTGTTTGTCAAAATGTAAAACATTGACAAAAACAACCCTTAAAAGTAAGGAATGGATTAGACTAAAATTGGAACTGGGACTGTCCATTTGAAGTTTCAGGGAGGAAAGAGTTAAGTTTCCGACTGAATTTAATACTGATTATTCGTCGTTGTTAGACTTTCCACTTAAAACGTAATTTTGACTGTTAAGCACGGCATGACAAAATGACAGATGGCAGATATAGATTGCTAAAGCTGCATGGATACCCTGTAAGAGTTTGATATTGGTGTCCAAAATAATGGACGGACTAACGGTCCTAGGCAGTTTATTGTAGTGCACATGCATGCTGCTTGTGAGACATTCATAGTGAAGAAAAATGCCCCCCCCCCCCCCCCCGTCTATACCACAGGTGCCATGCGCGTGAAATGTGTCCAAAAGAGTCAAGACAAGGTCCGTGAACGAATATTACCAAGTAGATCTACTAGTGCTTCATTTGCAAATTATGGGGTTTTCGAAATCTACACCATATCTTTTGGTAGTGGTGTGATCGGGATTTTTAAAAGATATGTTTCTAAAACTACTTCGAAAAAGTACTTCTTTTTTCGATCGGTAATTCCAATGATTGGGAGTTGCAAAATTGAATTTAAAGGCCGATGCTTTGAGTAAATTAAGCACGTTTTTTTTTCATGCATGGTATATAGTCAAGTATCGACCTCTTAAAAGAAAGCGAATAAACCATTTTTAATATAAAAAAACCAGAAGCTTTTGCACGACTTAAGTAAAGCACAATGCTCCTTAGGAACTTTCAGCTTTACTTTTGTTATGCATTAAGCAGACAAGTGTGTTAAAAGACAAATGCTATGGGTTTGTTTTAATAAATATCAGCATTGCATAGATTTTACCCTTCGCTGAGTACTCCGAGAACAATTGTTATATGCAAACATTTTTGATCCTGATCATACGCCGCATCACGCGGCGTAAGATTAGAATCCAAACTGTTTGACACTCATTTCAATATTTTAAGTCAAAGTACCTTAACCCTTTACCCCATAGCCTGTTTCTAGTTTTGAAGATAGGCGGCTACTTAAAGCAGGTTGAAAGTAAAGCAGAATGTGCCTGAAGGCACATTCTGCTTTACTTTCAGCCTGCTTTAAGCTATAATCTGCAAGGAAACTAAAAATAATTCTTATGAATTATTTTCATGACTGTATAATTTGGGACTAATTTCTTCAGCGGAGGAATAAATTAAATGCGCTAAAAGTCGCTTCTATTGGGGAAAGGGTTAAATAAATTTTGACAAATTAAAGCAGACGGTAATACTTTATGGCATGGTGACTAAAGAAAGCGTAGATACTCGGGACGATATGAGTGTCAAGAAATTGGATCCTATAGTCAGACATCCTGTTTCTCAGATTAAAATAAATTTTCAACACTTTCAAAACACGATTTTGGCATCTCCTACGTGTAAGGATCTAGTTCTGTTATTTTCACCACATTGCATTTTCCTTTTTTCGGCTTCTCTTATAAGCAGGTACTACATTATTATACCTGATTTAGAATAATAACATCACATCAATACGCCTTTTTTCGACTTTATGTTCTTTCCTTTGCTAAAAGAAAAGTGTTCCCCTTGATACAGTAATACATACTCACCAGAAGAAATACATCCTATACTCTAACGAATTGTAACTTAAAGTTGACTGAAACGTAAAGCAGCATTCTGTTTTACTTTCAGTCTGCTGTAAGCAACCATCCGTCCTCAATATTGGAAACAAGCTGTGTGGGAACAGGCTAACAATACGAAACGCAAAAGCTAAAGCATTGAAATGTAGATAAATGACACCTCAGTAAAACAGTTAAATATTTATTAGAATCTGAATCGAAAACAGTTTGGAGTCTGATCAGACGTCGAGTAAGTATCTCGGCGTCTGAGCTGGATAAAATGTGCATTTGACATTAAGCTTTTATCATAAACGCGCTGACATGGAAAGAGTAAGATATTCGCCACTATGCAATGCCACCTTTATTGATGCTATGCAATACCACCTATATTGATACTATGCAATACCGCCTATATTGATGCTATGCAATACCACCTATATTGATGCTATGCAATAACACCTATATTGATGCAAAAACTGCTATATTTTGTCAAATCACTGCCTTTTATTAGTCTATTAAAGTTCAATTAGGTTAAGAGTTATTATCGCAGTTATCGAACTGAAACGTAATTATGTAAATGAGATACAGAGACGTAGTTACAGTGAAGAAGGCGTTATTCGTTCCCTTTAACCCTTTCCTCATAGAAACGCCTTTCAGACGATGTTGCAGACAACAATATTGAAGCAGACGACAGTATGGTGGTGAGGCGGTAAAACCTCACGATAAAGATCATGAAAGGCTTAAATCTCAAGCCTAAATACAAGTTGCAAATTGCAAATTCAAACTAGGTGATATAGGTATATTGCACTGAACGCTTTAAAGTTTTTACCCAACATCATACAGCGGTGAAAACATTATTGTTTCTAAACACACATTAATTTTATGCTGAAACCATGTGTCCATTGCCAACCAACAGTCTGAAGCTTGATCAGACTCCAAATTTTGGTAACTAATGTTAAAATAAAGCGTCTACATTTTCAATAAAGCTGCCATATTCTACATTTTATCACAAAAAACACCTCTGACAGTGCAATAAAGTCATTCAATACATGATAGTGAAATGTCAATATTTGGGATCACCGGCCCAAACTGTTCGACCACAAGCAAGACGCGGGGCGGTAAATGACGGCATTTGCCATGACGTAACTATAAACAACGTCAACTTTTGGCGGTAAATACATATGGAGGAGAGGCTACAAACTACGGATTCAGAAGACTTAATAGGCTTTTGAAATGTATATGTGATAAATAGAACGTTTATTCGTGCTAATTATCTATCATTTGAATAAACTCGTTGACTAAAATAGATATAACGTACGCCAAGGCTTGCGTCATATTGCTTTAGTCAACTCGTTTATTAAAAATGATAATTAATGAGCACTCCTGTAAGATCCTCTATTTATTACATTGCGTTTGCGTTTTGTTTCTTTTAACCCATTTATACCTGGATATGACAATGAACTCTCCCTGTACACTTGCTGGATGATTTCATTTTAGATATGCAAGGTAATCTGAAGACACTGCAGTGTTTGTTCATAAAGCACAATATTACATAAATTATGATACAGCAAACAGTACAGACTCTGGGGCCCGTTTCATAAAACTTCGTACGAAAAAATTGATCGTAAATCAAAACTTTAAAATGCATTTAATTTCTTATTTCTCTATTTAATCCTGTCTTGTGACATATTTTTGGAATCGTCTTTTCAAGACGATTCCAAAAAGATGTCACAAGACAGGGTTAGATGGAGAAATAAATAATAATTGAGACTTTTATAATCTGACTTACGACAACATTTGTCGTAAGAAGTTTTATGAAACGGGTCTCTGATGAGACGCCGCGTAACGCGTTTGCAAATGTCCACTTTAGAAGACACTAGGTTAAACGAGAAACAAAACACGCCTTTCCCACTCTTCATGTGTGTTCTTTCTATTTATATTCGAAACGTTATCTTTCAATACCACGTTTAATGGTTGCAATAAATTACTATTAACTTTGGGCAAAATCACAAATCTTGATTTTGTACATTTCTACTACTAATCGTCAGTTATTTGAATTTTCAAGCAGTATGGATGCGGATCAGGCACTGGAAACACGGTGTCTGAATTGAATCCAAAATGTTTGTCACTCTTGATGAAGGTATATAGATCTAAAGGTTAAACACATACATTATTCGAACACAGTTCAGTAAAACATTCCAACTAAACGATGTAAGGGCAGAAAAAATAATTAAATTTTAAAAAGTAGTTCTAAAACCGACGTTTATTCCTTATCTGATGGAACTTCAGTTCACAAGTGTGCAATACCGGTATGTTATAGATGTTATATAAGCATAGATATAGGTGATTTGTATTTTTGCAGTGGGGGCAAGAATTAAACAATATTTGTCAAAGGAGTTTTGAAAACAGTGAATACCGAGATGCATTTACATGTATATCTAAAAGGAGATTTACAATGCATATCCCATTTAGGATGTTAAGAGTTTGAGTTGAGTCTCAGATCGTTATCAAGAATTTGATAGGTCAGATTTGAGCAAAAGTTCAAATCTAACCAATCAAATGCTTGAGTACGATCTCAGGCTCAACTCAAACGCTTTATAGCATTAGAACCAGACTTTGATGAGATACCGTAACACGTGGCATCTTGTAAGGGTATTCACTGTTTGCAAAAATAGCTAAACTACGTTCCGAAAAGTAGGGTTGAGTGGCACAAGCGTGGTAAGTGACCATTCCTTGAATACGGTTAAGGTTCTTGACGACAGGTGACTGCTTTATGCAGGTCTAAAGTAAAGCAGAAATATCCTATATAAAATTTATGCATTAGTTCTACCCTGCATTAAGCATCTATTTAATCTAAAGGTCTGACAAGGGAAGAACATCCTTATAGGTTGAATGATTCCTACTAAACAAAATTGAAGTATTGATTGATCCGACAAGGTATAGTTGAGTAAAATATCCAAGAGGCATGAGCTAATGTGTCCTGCAGTTTAGATCCTGATTATTTATACATAACCTAAACTATCCACAACAATGTCATGCCCATATCACTTTCTATCTCTAAATATAACAGCTAAGTAAAATAAATCAATATCTTACCTTTCCTAAAGATATCCAAAAATTCCAACCACACGTTTACGATATATTTTATGAATGTTCTCCCAATATTGACTTTGAATCAGTACTTTATCACGAGCCACTTGCACGGTTTGATCTACGCACGGGGCCACCTATAAATCAGACAAGTAACAAGCGATTGATTTGATGTATGTGCAAGTAATAGAGCCCGGGTAGTAGTGCAGCTATAGCATAGGGTATATAGACGTGGTATATCTATCGTACGTATACTGTCGATGTGATAGTCTGCTGTAGTATCATTAGAGGCTTTAGCGTATACAGTGGAGAATCTGTTATTCTTTCCCGTTTAAACGAAACGAAGCGCAAACGCAAAACACTAAAACGTAGAAAAATGCAACTTTTGGACAATTCTGATAATTCATGTTTTTCTTGGTGGCAAACAGTTTGGAGCCTGATCAGACGCCGGGTAACCCGGTGTCTGATCTGGCTCCAAACTGTTTGCAATAGAAATAATAGTCTTAGCGTAAACGCGTTTATTGGGAAAGAATAACAGTTTCTCCCATGTATCTAGCTCGTGTGCAACTTCACTGGTTAACTTTTACTTTAACTCTTTTTTTTTGTTATTAGATTCCCTTGTGGATGGTTTTAGTCACCAAAACCTAAACCAGGCTACTTTGATTTCTGGGTAGTTAAATATATATTGGTCTAAAAAGAAAACAGTGTAGACCAGAGGGCTCCTATAGGAGCCCTCTGATCGGGGTCTACACTTTTTGCAAATGTTATGAGTATATTGTAAACAGGTTCATGGTATAGAAAGAGTTAACCCAATTGAAACTAGTGTCTACTAGAGTGGACATTGGCAAACAGTGTAGACCCTGATGAGACGCCGCGTTAGGCTGCTGGTCATAAGGGTCTGCATTGTTCGTTATATCATATGAAATATTTAACTATATTGATAAACACTGCAGTGTCTTTAAATCACCATTGTACAGTGGAGAAAACGTTATTCTTTCCCGTCTAAACGCAAACGAAACGCAAACGCATCACAATAAAACGAAGAAAAATACAACTTTCCGACAATTCTGACTAGTCATGTTAATCTGAGTGGCAATCAGTTTGGAGCCTGATCAGACGCCGGATTACCCGACGTCTGATCAGGCTCCACACGGTTTGCATTGGGGAAAATAGTTTTAGCATAAACGCGTTTATTGGGAAAGAATAACGTATTCTCCAATGTATATCTACAATGGCATCCATTAGCAAATATGCAGAGAGAGTCCACTGTAATATTCAGGCATAGTTGAGTTAACTATTTGTCAGCTACATGTGTACAATATCGCCCGTTTCACAATTATCGTCTACAATTGATTTTAAAATTTGATTTAAAAGGGTCAAACAGTCTGATCTGGAAGCAAACTGTTTTCAAAGTATAGTAAGTCAAGCCTATGAGACGAAGAGAAACCCTCTTCAGTTTTGTACAGTGGAGAATCTGTTATTCTTTCCCGATAAACGCGTTTACGCGAAAACTATTTTTTCTTTTACAAACAGTTTGTAGCCAGATCAGACGCCGGGTAACCCGGCGTCTGATCAGGCTCCAAACTGTTTGCCACCAAGATAAACATGAAATATCAGAATTGTCCAAAAGTTGTTCTTTTCTACGTTTTAGTGCTTTGCGTTTGCGTACGTTTGCGTTTAAACGGGAAAGAATAACAGATTCTCCACTGTATGACGTCACCAATGACGTCAGAATAACAGATTCTCCACTGTAAGAACTTCTGTTGTACAAATTGTCGTCTGCATTTGTTCTAATTTCATTTCATTTTAAAGTCTTCAGTTTTGACTGTACAAACACCACTACGGGTGTCAAAAGGCGACCTTGCAATGCACGGCTGAGATATTAAATTCAAATTGTTTAGATCCAGATCAACACAGAGTACCTAAATAAGGTTTCAACCTGGTGGTTCTAGTACTAGTAGTTTTTTTTTTATTTCATTCTTAAATATTTCTGTATTACTTTCATCGTGCATTAAGTAATTATGAACTATATTTCAATATTGCTGAAAGGAATTGCCACTGAGAACAGGTTCAAATGTGTATACAGTGGAGAATATGTTATTCTTTCCCGTTTAAACGCAAACGTACGCAAACGCAAAGCACTAAAACGTAGAAAAGTACAACTTTTGGACAATTCTGATATTTCATGTTTATCTTGGTGGCAAACAGTTTGGAGCCTGATCAGACGCCGGCATACCCGGCGTCTGATCTGGCTCCAAACTGTTTTCACTGCAAATAATAGTTTTAGCGTAAACGCGTTTATTGGGAAAGAATAACAGATTCTCCACTGTACGTGTAGTTTTGCTACGATATAGTAAAGTCCACGGCAAAAAAGAAAGGCATAGTATTTATGTCCCCTCGCGAATGTCTGTCAAATACCGATACGTTGGTAGAGTCAATATTTGGAAAACATTTAGCGCGTAAAAACCTATTTAGATTAAAAAGATCATAATTAAGTTTGTAAATTCCCTGCCTCTGCCATTTCGAGGCTCTCTCAGATAGAAGGTAAACATTGTACAATCGAACCTCGATTTATCGAACTAGCTTAAATCGAACCGCCTCGTACGTTTACGATCAAAATTCGACCTATCTCTTAAATCGAATATACCCGTAATCAAATATTAAAACGCATTATAGCTTCGTTTTAACTTTTAAATACGGATATGAATGATCGACCAAAAAGAGTTTGTACTATCGATATTTCGCTGCAATGCTGTTGTTTTATTTTGTTTATCTATATCTGGTTTTCGGCCAATACATTGACATTTTATTCTAATAGTCGAGCCGCAATTAATCGAATTCACTTCAGTCTAATAAACCCATATTTAAAAGTTAAAACGTGGCCATGCCTGGTGACTGGTGTGTGGCTATGCCGCGTTTTAACTTTGAAGTACGGATATGTTTGACTTAGCGGGTCAACTATCGCCGAATATTCGACTCAAGATATATACACGTAAGTTCGACTTATGTGAGTTCGAGTTATCGAGTTTCGACTGTACAGTAAAACCTCTCTATTACGACCACTAAAAATTAGGCTAACCGGTTGTATAAAAGACAGGTGACAGCTTAAAGCAAGGTGACAATAAAACAGAAAGCTCCTATAGGAGCTTTCTGTTTTACTGTCACCTTGCTTTAAGCAGTCATCTGTTCTTAACCCCTAATAATTAACAAAAGTTAGCGGTCCTAATAGAGAGGTTTTACTGTATTTGTTAAATCGTAAAAAGGGAGATAACCTGTGATGGTATATCAGGGAATTATAATCAACCCAGTTACGTTAGCATTATTCAGCCCCTTCATTGTCTTGTCGAGAGTGCACTGAAATTAATAAATAGGTAGAACCTAGATCAGACTTCGAGTAATCTGAAGAACGAACAAATTGTTTGACACTTATACGATATTTTTTCTTCAATCAAAACGCTTTACAAGTAAAGCTTAGCCCCTTCACCACCACATTCAAGGCTGGGGACCCCTACAGAGATCGATCTGCCATTCTCTTGAACTGTTGGCTCGTCCCGAACTATGCTGAAGCCCACTTTAGTCAACCATTGCGATGAACGTAAGGTTAAATGAAATGCAGTAAAATCTGTCTTGTACGACCACTAAAACAAAGACTAATTTATTGTTTAAAAGAAAGGTGATACAGTGGAGAATCTGTTATTCTTTCCCAATAAACGCGTTTACGCTAAAACTATTATTTGCAGTGCAAACAGTTTGGAGCCAGATCAGACGCCGGGTAACCCGGCGTCTGATCAGGCTCCAAACTGTTTGCCACCATGATAAACATGAAATATCAGAATTGTCCAAAAGTTGTTCTTTTCTACGTTTTAGTGCTTTGCGTTTGCGTACGTTTGCGTTTAAACGGGAAAGAATAACAGATTCTCCACTGTAGCTTAAAGCAAGCTCACATTATAACAGAAAGGAGCGTTCTGTTTTAATATCACCTTGCTTTAAGCAGTCTTTAAACAGTCACCTGTCGTAAACACCTAATAATAAACACAATAGTGTGGTCGTTATAGAGAGGTTTTACTGATTTTGATAGATGCTTGTAAAGACAAGATCATGAAAGGCGCTAAAGAATGTACTTTTAATTTTTTAAAAGCAAAAAAATGCAAACTAATTAGCATTGAATCTGATTAAACCTTTAAACATCAGTGAAAAATGTTTGCAAACATTTTGGATTCAGATGAGAAGCCAGGCGACCTACATTGGTTCAAAGTGCTCAACTTTTCGATGATAATATATTCTGTCAGATATGAACCCTAGAAATAAACGTCGAGAATTTTAAAGCAGACAATACATTTGCAGACAAAATAGCCTATAACACTAAAGGTTAATAACTTAATATTCTGTGTATTAATCGTACACTTTAATCAGCAATTACTCCTTTAATCACTTAAAACATGTGCATCTATTTAAAAACCTTTGCAAACGGTCTCGGCACTGGATCGAGAGTTAAAAGGCAGGTCCAACTGGACTTTGGGCTTGATCAGGATTCAAACTGTTCGTCACAAGAAATCTGTTTCTGCAATAGTATAGAATGTTAGAAGACGATCGTTTCAGCAGACGGATCTGTAGCTCAGCGCTGGATATGCAGTAAAACCTTTCTATTACGATCACTACGTGAGATAAAACGAATCCAACTATTAGGCAGGTGGCTGAATAAAGCAAGAAGACAATAAAGCAGAAAGCTCCAAAGGAGCTTTCTGCTTTATTGTCATTTTGCTTTAAGCTGCCACCTGTCTTAAAAACTATCAATAAGCCTACATGTCAGTGGTAGTATTAGAGAGGTTTTGCCAGTAAAAACGTTTTGTAAATCCTTAGAACTAATGGATCATGCTTGGGATATAACAAAGAGATTGCGTTGTTTTAATTTTGTTTTTATTTGTGGTTTTGGTTTTAAAAGTTTGGTGAGTTTTGATTTTAAGTTTAACTGACAGTCTTACATAAAGTTGACAGCTTAGTGAAGGACAAAATACTATTGATCTTAATCTGAGCAAGTAACTTTAATGTCTGTTGATCTCTGTCACTATATGGCATTGCTGTCTGAGCTATGCGACATTGTTTATAGTGATGTTACATTCTTTATATTTTGTAAAATATGAATGGGACGATTCCAAAGCCAGAGTTGATAAGCTCGGTATAATGTGTCTGCTCATAATCTTCGTATAGAATTCGATATATATTCGCGTAATAGAGTTGCACGAAATGAAAGCATTTGTAAACTATACAATACTGATATCGAGGACGAATTTCACTTCATTCTCTGCTGTACAACATATGAAGATTATTAACCCTTTACCTGATAGCATTGTTTTAGTATTGAAGATATGTGACTACTTAAAGCAGGTTGAAAGTAAAGCAGAATGCGCCCTAAGGCGCATTCTGCTTTACTTTCAGCCTGCTTTAAGCTAGTAACTGCTAGAATAAGGAAAGTATTAAATATGACACATATTCATTACGGCATAATTTGGAACTATTTTCTTCAGCGGGTGAATAAAATGAATGTGCTAAAAGTCGCTTCTATAAGGGAAAGGGTTAAGAGATATTACCATGTCAGACCAAATATGTTGAACTATGTGGAGCTTTTAAGCACTACAAACAAAACAGTCTTAATCAACCTTTGCAAATTTATCTCAAAGCGTTAAGCTTAGACTTGAGCTACTGTCGTAAACAATTAACGTACAATGTACAATTAAATGTTCCTCCATTGTCATTGTCATATGTAAATTGTTTTATATACAGTTTCATTCGTTGAATAAATGTTCTTGTTATCTACCCGAAACAAGAAACGTAAAAAATGTATTAGTCATAAAAGTATTATATATTCATCTAGCAACGTCATGACTAACACCATTCTCTGTAGTTTAAGTCATTGGTGCATGTGTGTGTGTATGTGTGTGTGTTTACCTTACCATATCATTTACCTGATTGTACTTGATTATGTATGAATGTTAAATGTGACGAGATACTTGTATTTAGTATAAGTCAATAAACAATATCTATCTATCTATAATGAAATAAATATGAGATGGTAGTTTGTGTGACATTCAAATTGTCAACCCTAGAAAACAATAAGGTCACCCTCGGCTTCGCCTCGACATGACATACTGTTTCTCGGGGTGACAATTTGAATGTCACGCAAACTGCCAGCTAATATTAATATATTGCAAAGTTCCTGAATTTGAGTATTAGACTCATATCAATCTAAAATACAAATACCCTTTAAAACAGGGCTTTTACGACCCCACCCTAAGAAGAAGCCTCACTGATTGTTCAAGACAGATGGCAGTTTGAAGCAGTAAAATGAAATATACATTGGTATATTATTATTATTATTATTATTATTATTATTATTATTATTATTATTATACCAGATTTATATAGCACTCTTTCACACAGGGGTAGTGTGTTCCCTTTGCCAATTGATTGTTTTGCCTTTCTTTTAGTTTTAGCAGCCATCTGCTACAGTTGGAAATAATGATATTCTTGCCTAATTGATGCATTTATGCCAAATCATTTTTATTATTTGCAAACAGTTTGGAGCCAGACCAGACGCCGGGTAACCCGGCGTCTGATCAGGCTCCAAACTGTTTGACAATGAAATTAAAATATCGTCAGAATTTTCTTTTTAAAAATGGTCATGGTTCGTTTAAACGGGAAACGGGAATTTAGTTATTATTTTACCTGAGAGGTTCGGACACGACTACAGTAGAGAATGTGTTATTCTTTCCCAATAAACGCGTTTACGCTAAAACTATTATTTCAATTGCAAACAGTTTGGAGCCAGATCAGACGCCGGGTAACCCGGCGTCTGATCTGGCTCCAAACTGTTTGCCACCAAGATAAACCTGAATTATCAGAATTGTCCAAAAGTTGTACTTTTCTACGTTTTAGTGCTTTGCGTTTGCGTACGTTTGCGTTTAAACGGGAAAGAATAACACATTCTCCACTGTATGTCCTTCCTCAGATCGCTGACTATTGACTGCTGTTCATCGTTGTTCAGTGGCGGAAATAACCGAAAATAAACAGAAGTCAGTGATCTGAGGAAGGACATAGTTATGTCTGTATTGTCCGAACTGTCGAGTAAAATTAATATCTTGGTTGTGTAAGGAAAATATCTACACATTGGATTTATCAGCCATATACATTAATTCATTTAAGTATTTGAGAGAATAAATAACGTCTTCTCCACTCCGCGTCGACCGAAATTGTTTCTTTTGAATGGTTCTTATTCTGGAGATTTTACTATATACTAGTAAAAAATGAAGGTCTTAATGTCAAGGTCAAACGCGTGGGAGAAGAAGCAGTATTAACTGATTAATTTTGACAAGAACAAGTTTATGTGCTGAAAAAAAAAACCAGGATATCTGATAGGAATGGCATTGTAGAGATATTTATGTCTCGTGCAATGAAAACAAATGTTGAGTAACAAAAAACATGTACAGTAGAGATGACGTTAGTCTTTCCCGTTTAATTGAAACTACAGTGGAGAATCTGTTATTCTTTCCCAATAAACGCGTTTACGCTAAAACTATTATTTGCAGTGCAAACAGTTTGGAGCCAGATCAGACGCCGGGTAACCCGGCGTCTGATCAGGCTCCAAACTGTTTGCCACCAAGATAAACATGAATTATCAGAATTGTCAAAAAGTTGTACTTTTCTACGTTTTAGTGTTTTGCGTTTGCGTACGTTTGCGTTTAAACGGGAAAGAATAACAGATTCTCCACTGTAATCGCAAACGCGATACACTGAAATATTGAAAGTGCAGTGTTCCCTCCCTACAACGACCCTCCCTACAACGCCCCCTCCTTACATCTACAACGACCCTTGTTGCAGTTCCCTAAGTATAACAAGTATGTCTAACGTTTTAAATGCTGCAATATCGTCTGCTTAAAATGGTTGTCTGCTGTTTTTTCTCAAAGTTACATAATTGACATTTGATTAATGACTAGGGACAAACAGCTTGAATCCAGATAAGACGACGCGTTATGCGGCGTCTGATCTGGATTCAAGCTGTTTGCAAATGTAAACCAATTTCCCTCCCTATAACGCACAGCACACATAATTAGTGTCTCCCATTGGATGCCGTTGTAGAGAGGGAGCACTGTAACATTTTTTAAAACAAGTCTGGCAATTTATTTTGTATTGATTTCTATTTGACTTTGTAACCAAAATGTGACGTGTATTTGGACTTGATTTTCTTTGACAAAAGCCCTAAGCGGTCGAAAAATTTGAATAGAGCAATTTTATAATTTAACAATATTTTAATTCCTATTTGGAATATTATCATCTTTATCTGAGTGTCAAACAATTTGTAGCCTGATCAGAGGTCGCATTGCGCGGCAACTGGTCAGGATCCAAACTACTCACAGTACTCGAGGTAAGGCTACGAAGGGGTTAAGAAACCAGAACACTTAAAAAATTGCAAATAGTCTCGCGGCAGCTGATCTGAATCCAAACTGTTTGCAAATTCTATAATAGCCGGAACTAGAAAAAGAAGGGTAAAATACTCTGAGTATGTTGGAATGCTAAGCAGTATAAATGTAAAGCCAAACTGTTCTTTAGAATTTCTACTCTGGTTTCTACTAGCATTTAGCCACTTCAGTGGAGAATACGTTATTCTTACCCGTTTAAACGCAAATGAAAAGCAAATGCATTGCAATAAACCGTAGAAAATTACAATGTGTAGACAATTGTGACTACATGTATTCATCTTAATCCGAGGGGCAAACAGTTTTGAGCCTGATCAGACGCCGGGTTACCCGGCGTCTGATCTGGCTCCAAACTGTTTGCAATTGGAGTAATTAATTTAGCACAAACGCGTTTATTGGGAAAATAGAACACTGTTTCTCCTGTACATGGCTTGAAAACAGCCAATGCGTTCAAGTGATCGTAATAATGAATGTACTGTAACATGAGGAAACATGACAGATGTCTGATACGTGTGATAGAAGAACAGGTGTGATTGATACATTAAGGTAGTACGGCCTTAATGAGATCGGACCAATGTCGGTAGATATTGCTAATCTACGTATAACGATCGGCTATTCTCATTAACTGGCTGATCGTACATAACGATGTTAGGGCATAGTTCGCTTTAGTCCGTCGGTTGACAAGAATGGTCAATCGTATGGTACCGATATTGCAAGGCTACCATTTCTCCGGATTTTTCCGAAATCTTCGGATTTTTATCGTAGCAGCTGGTAGCTGATAGCAGACTGACAATAAAGCAGTTTAAGTTCAACCTGCTTTAAGTTATTGAGCTTGAAACATAGAAAAGGGAAAGCATAGGAACTTTCATGATCAACATATGGCAGCCCTGATATTGATAGATAATGACCCAATCTCATTTCGGGTATACTACCTTAATGCAGTTTCGCGTACCAGCATTGAGACAGATGAAGTCGTTTGTCAGTCAACTCGTATTAACACTGACTCTAGGGTATCAACCTTCACGTTATCATATTGAACACATATATATATTGGCCGTCATTTGACGAGAATTGCCGTTGGCTGTACGTTGAGTACCGATACTGACCGATATTGGTCCGCTCTCATTGGGAGCCTGATACCTTAATGACTGTATTTAATGATACTTACAGTGCTATTTCCAAATGAAACTTGAATATCAGAATCATTCAGCGCCTGCATCGCTTGGTAATCGTCCTTGTCTATGAGGTACAGTGCTCCCTCTCTACAACGACACTCCATTGGAAGACACATATCGTGCGTTTTGTTCGGAGGGAGTCGTTATATGGAGGGACATACATTTACATTTGCAAACAGCTCGAATCCAGATCAGACGCCGCGTCACGCGGCGTCTGATCTGGATTCAAGCTGCTCAGTCTTCATTATAATTATTCTATCAAAATGTCCACTCATATGTAACATTGAGAAAAAACAGAAGACCATAATTTTAAGCAGACGGTATTGCAGCAGTAAAAACGTTAGACATAATTGTCCTGTTAAGGGAACTGCAGCAAGGGACGTTGTAAGGAGGGGTCGTTCTTGGTAGGGCCGTTGTAAGGAGGGAGCACTTTAGTAAGCAAGTAGTCCATCACGACTAATTGAGCAATCCCTTTGACCAATCACGGTTTCACAATATGGACATTTGTCTGAATACATGATTGTATCAATATTTTTTTTCCATATTCGAGAGGCATTTTATCGTAACACAATTATGTCAAATTTAATTCAACTTTAATTATTTTTTTAGATAAAGTTAAACTTCTAAAACCACATTAAGGAAGGATTTGATTGATATACAGGGAAGAATACATAATTATTTCCCAATACGCGTTGATGTTAAAACAATAGCTGTCCACTGTAATCAGTTTAGAGACTGATTAGACGCCGAGTAACCTTGATTCTGATCAGTACCCAAACTGTTTGACACTCGTTTCGAAATACGTCAGTCATATTGCCTTAAATCTAACATTAAAACGATATTGCAGACAGCAATATTGAAGCAGACGACAATATGGCGATGAAGGGGTAAACACTTCACGAAAAGTTTGACCATGAAGGGGTTAGACACATTACTGGTAAATAACAGCGTCTTCTCAAATGTATATTCGGTGCATGTAGGCAATTCTTTGAACGTTAACAATAATTTGAAAGCTATTCATGCAAGATGCACAGACATGACTGGGTTTTTACTGAAAATAAACATGCATTTTCGTAATAAATCTTTGAAGAATACTTTAATCCTTCACTGCCGATCTCGACAAGCTTGCAGTGGAAAACAATTTGGATCGTAATCAAACTCGATGTCTGATCAGGGTAAACAAAACTGCCCTTGTGTCGGTGTTTTACACTTATATCTTTTAAAAAGCAAACAAAAGAAACAGACGAACACTTTTAAACAGACGTCTTTCCAGCAATGAAAGGGATATTAAACACGTGAACGTCGCAGACGGACGATATAGAAAAAGGTGCTGCAATTCCTGACAAATTGCGTACAAATTGTGTACACTAGATGTGTACGATGTACACAATACAGACCTTCATTAGAGTCCATGTTTCCAACGAACGTTGGAGTCTGGTAAAGGTCTTTATCGTTTGCATTGAACAGACTCTTTATTACAAATAAAGCATCCGGAATGTGTGACACTGGTATTGGTTTTTTTTTCTTTTTTCAAAAAAAAGGCGAGAGTGAGCAATAAAGCATCACGTCGATTTTATCTAATCATTGATAGAACAGAGGTTACAGAATATATTATTTATTATATGTCATTACCCTAACACAATCATTTAATACCACAACCAAAACGTGCAATACATATTAATGAGTGGAACGAAACAGAAGCAATGCAAAAAGCTATATGCATATGCAATCCTAAATAAATATCGAAAGATGAGAGACTGTGCAACCACAGTTATCGTTGGCACTGCAGGCTGCACGTTATAATATAGCCTAACTGTTTTGATAGAGGAGCATCCTTGGAATTGAGGATACAATATTTACTTACAAGATAAACGCTCAGTATCAGTATTCCGTAGGAATTTGAAAGGAATGAAACGTGTTGCAAAGGCACGGGATAGAGAAGCAGAGCCTTAATCCGCTCATGATCAAATTATTCGGGATAGTTTTACCCCTTCACCTCTTTTTTGTCGTCTGCTTAAGTATTGTTGCCTCCAAAACACGTTTCAAAGTTAGATCTAATGTTGTATGACTTAATAAATATCGACATGAGTGTCAAACAGTTTGGGCCTTGATCAGACGCCGCGTAACGCGGTGTCTGATTAGGATCCAAACGTTTTGCAAACGCGCTTTAATGTGTCATTAAGAGTAAAAAGGTTGAGAAAAATTATATTAAACGACCAGCAATAATGAAGTGGTCCCGATCTGAGGGTTTTATTCTTCTACAACCGGTATCGTGGTTTGGACTTGGGTGGATTTGGGTTTTCTCCACGAAGCCCAACAGTCAGCTATCATCGGTTGTATTTTCGTAATGGGGCTTACCAAGTTCTACGGAGGGTCACTCCAATGCTGTGACAGCTTATCTGATGCACCATTTCGATGTAAAGCCAATGCACGATAGTCTTCAATCATTTTATCTCGGATTCTACTGGATTTGTTTACATGTGCGTATGGAGGCGGCCATCTTTGTTGCATTGTGGGTAAACCGGATGCGGTCACTAAGCAACAAGGATGCCAGCTTCCAATTCATAAACACTTTAAATTAAACATCTACAAAAGGAAATTTGTGTCATTTAATGAGTATTATGTATGAAAAGTTGATTTAATTCGTTTATATTCAAATTTCCAACGTCGCACATGTAAATAAATCAGTTTAAATGAGTATTTTATTTCCACCCACTTTTTGACGGGTCTGACGTCATAGGTGGGTGAAACGGTCACTTTTTCCACCCATTTTTGACGGGATTTCTCCGTCAAAAGTGGGTGAAAGCGTCTTTTCACCCACCAGTCAATTTTGGTCACAAAAAAACTGCCAAAAGTGGGTGAATTTTCTCAGGGGTATAAATAGACGTAAAAATTCAACGTCAAATCAGTCTGCATACAAAAATCATAGAGACCAGACCCCCGTGAGCAAATTCACTGTGAATTTGTAAGAACCTAAATATATTTATTGAATAACTTCTTTAGATTTAGATTTCACGGGTTACAGTTATTATAGGCGTGCATTGGCTAAATTATTATATTTGCCTGTATTTGTTATCTATGTCATAGTTAATTTTATTATCTGACATAAACTGTTAGTGTCACCATTGGTGTTTCGGGCCTAGCAAACATACCATTGCTAGCCGAAAATAAAGTTAAAGAAGCTCTACAACGGATCCAGTTATTTTTACTCCTTTGGCTCGGCGATCTAGATCCCTAGATCTTGTTTTATTTATTCCCACATTAAGGTCTTAGACTTTATAAACTACACGCACTAGCGCGTAACAATCATTGGTGGCAGCAAGGTGGGATCTGTTTATTATATCCAGATCCAGTGATACGAACTCAAGACCTACCTGTTGTTTTGTGAGGAATAAATCTAAAGGAATACAATGAGCCATTTTAGACCGGATAGTTGTGATCCTGAGATAGAGTTTGTCGGAAGAGAGATGGGTGACAGTAGCTGTAGGGAAAGATCTGGATCCAAACCAGATTATGAGGGCAGCACTCAAGCTACAGGAGAGAATATTCCTGAGGGTGGTGACCAGCATGGCCAACCAGGGGTCACTTTTGCCAACCCAAGGCATAGAAGCCCAGCTTATGGGAACATTAGCAGGCATAGCAACAGCCCTCCGACAGTTGAATGGCATCCAACTGAGAGCAGTGTATCTGAGAATGGTGACCGACATGGCAGACCAGGGGTCACTTTAGCCAGCCCAAGGCGTAGAAGCCCTGCTTATTGGGATAATAGCAGGCATAGCAACATCCCTCTGACAGTTGAATGGCATCCAACTGAGGGCAGCGCTCAAGCTGCAGGAGAGAATGTTCCTGGGAATGGTGACCGACATGATAGACCAGGGGTCACTTTAGCCAACCCAAGGCGTAGAAGCCCTGCTTATGGGGACCATAGCAGGCATGGCAACATCCATCGAGCAGATGAACAGTGTTCACGTGCACGCCCAGTGCAACACACTTATTCCACATATGAGGGTGATTACTCAGTGCCTGAGAGAGCAGGAAGAGGTGATCCCTACCTCAATCATCAGCATGTGAGAATACCAGCCTTCACTGGAAAAGAGGATTTTCAAACATGGATACAGAGATTTGAAGCCATCGCCAGGCGCTACAGATGGGGCAACGAAGAGAGGTTAGACAACCTAATACCTAGAATAGAGGGCGGTGCAGCCGACTTCGTATTTGCTCAACTCCCCCCTCGAGTACTGGAGGACTACGATGATCTAACGCACGAGTTGCATAGTCGTTACAGAGTTATAGAGACGCCAAGATCTTACGCCATTAAATTTAGCAGACGGGCCCAAAAGTATGGAGAGTCCATGGAAGAGTATGCGGCAGAGTTAAAGATGCTGTACGACAAAGCCCACGGGTATCGGGATTACAGCACGAGGGAAGAAGACCTCATCCGACGTTTTTTAGATGGACTTCGTGACGATGAGGTGAAGTTCCAAGTGGAGTTTCACAAGGAACCAAGGACCCTTGACGAGGCTGTTCTGCATGCAGTAAGCATGCTACACATGAGAAATGGGGGAAATGCCAGGCGAGAGGAACAGAAGAGAACAAAGCGGACCACTGGCGAGTGTTATGACGAAGACTCAAACATGGGTAGTCTAGTATGCAGGATGGGTCCTTATGTGGAGCCAATTGACCATAGGCCAAGCTATGGAGTGGACTTCGGTGACACAGAATCTCAAGAAGATGATTGCCATTTAAGAAGGAGTTTCAGTCGCACCAACAAAATTGGCAATAGGGACAGGCATAAGCATGAGGAAAAGGCAGCGCCCCAACAAGGCCGAGATGGGGAGCAGACCGGAAGCAAGGTTCCAGATTCTCAAAGCCAGATCCTGTTACAGATTCTGGAAACTCAAAAGTCCTTAGTTGAAAGGATGGAGAGGCTGGAACAGGCACAAAATGGTAGTACAGGAAAGCAGGATATCGAATGTTTTAGGTGCCATTTTAAAGGACACATTTCTCGAGATTGTCCGAACAGGTTCGAGACAGACCAGATGAGGAATCAGAACAGCGGGCAGAGAAGATACCAGCCGAACCATTTAAACGAGGAGGGACTGACCCTTGTGACCGGAGGGCAGTCCAATTCCAACCACATGTAAGGAAAAGGAAAGGTCAAGACAAGCCTAGGATTACAGATAGGCCAAGCGGGGATAGTCCAGAGGCCAGAAAGAGGTCTGAGGACCTAAGGAGACTACGGGGCCTACAGAGGCCAAAGGACCTTAGGAGACCATGGGAACTAAAGAGGCCAAAGGATCGAAAAGGGCCAAAGGATCTAAAGGGGCCAAAGGATCTAAAGGGGTCAAAGGATCTAAAGGGGCCAAGGGATCTAAAGGGGTCAAAGGATCTAAAGGGGCCAAAGGATCAAAAAGGACCAAAGGATCAAAAGGGGCCAAGGGATCTAAAGGAGTCAAAGGATCTAAAGAGGTCAGAGGATCTAAAGAGGTCAAAGGACTTAAAGAGGTCAAAGGATCTAAAGGGGTCAAAGGATCTAAAGGGGCCAAGGGATCTAAAGGGGTCAACGGATCTAGAGAGGTCAAAGGACTTAAAGAGGTCAGAGGATCTAGAGAGGTCAAAGGACTTAAAGAGGTCAGAGGATTTTAAGAGGTCAAAGAGTCTCAAGACGTCAAAGGATCCAGAGATGTCGGAACATCTAAAGAGGTCAGAGGATAGAAAGCGGACGATTCGGAAGCGGTCAAATCTATCCGATGGCATATATATCCAGGGTTATGTGGAAGATACACCTGTGGTGTTCACTGCAGACACAGGAGCCACCAAGACCGTCATCTCTAAAGCAGTTTACGAGAAGATTTCATGGGAATTCAAGCCGGTGCTTGAAAAGTCCCAGGCCTTAAAAGGGGCAGATGGTACACCAATACCTGGAAGTGGAAAGGCTATATTCCAACTGAAATTGGGACCACTAGAAGTCCAGCATGAGGCTATAGTAGCAGATATCCAAGATGATGTTCTGATAGGGTATGATTTGCTAATGAGTGGGAAAAGTCCAGCAGACATCCTTTTGAGCAGGAGCATCATGGTAAAAGATAGCAAAGAGATACCGCTCATGTCGAGCGGAAGAGCACCAAAGGTAAATAAAGTCATGGCTGCAGGTGATTTTGTGGTACCAGACAGTGCCGAGGGAGCAGTTGAGGCCATTGTGAAGAGTTTGGGAGAGGATGACGACGATAGTGGAGCTGATTATGTCATCAACCAAACAGAAGCCTTTGAGGGCAAGTATGACTTGCCAATTGGAGCCATATTTGATGACGCCGAAAGGCCGCTGACCTGTAGAGACCAGGGCATGAATCACCACTCATACGGAGTCAAACCAAGACAGGAGGCCGACAATGGTTCAACTAGGGTCACGGGCATGAATCACCACTCATACCGAGTCAAATCGAGACGGGAGGGAGACATTGGTTCAACCGAGGACATAAAGAGGGTGGCCAGGGTAGTTGACGAAACCGCAAGACCCAGGCAAGTCAAGAAGTCAAAATCTCCACTGAGAAGGACCAAAGAAGAAGACGTGCCACAACACAGGAAGTGCCAACATAGGCGACAGGGTGCAGGAGTTCTCCACTAACATTGGTTACCAATTATTAGTGACAATACAGATGAAGAGACATTAACAGTGATTTACTAGTGCTAATGTGCTGGAATTCAAAGACTGTGTTCTTTAATTTATTAAATATGACATGGGCTGTCATTTGGGTAAATTTTAATAGTGTAACAAAGTTTTAGTGTTTAAAGTACCAGTAAATTGAATCTTAGTGTTTAAAGAAACACAGTAGTCACAGTAGTGTCATCACATTGACTGTGCAATAGTGATCCATAATCAACTGTATTCTTAAATTTTATAAATATGACATGGACTGTCATTTAGTCAAAGTGCTAAACTAATTTATGTGTTTTAAGTGAAATAAATTTAGTGTTTAAAGAAACACATTGTTATCATCACATCGACTGTTTACCAGTGATCCATTTACCAACCGTGACATTCTACAAGGACAACCAACTATTTGGAGCCATGTGAACAGAACTGAACTCTATCAACATAGAGTCTTCCTTAACTGTAGACTTGGAGCTTTAAACTAAGACAGAGTGTAATACAAATACTGCTCAGTGATAATGTATGCTGTTTAGTTTAAATGTAATGGACATCATACTAGTTAAAATCTTTGTCATTGAGAGGCGTGAACCGAGTACGGATCACACCTCCCGATGACCAAGATCTGCGATGTTATTGTGCTTACATTATCATTGTATTTTCATACAGCGACATGGTTGTTTGTTTAGTTAAGCCATTTTTATTTTTGGTGAAAAATATTAGGGCTAAAAGTCACATTCATTCTTTCGGAAGATGTAATTCCGATAACTATATGGATCGAAGATCGGGTTGTTTACGAAAAACCTGAGTTGGCTTCATACAGTTTGCATAACTTCTTAACATATTTTTAAGAATGTCTCATCCAGAAATAAAAGTCAAGTGTTAAGTGTGTTTACTTAAAGGATAAGGATGTAATTCCAAAAACTGCATGGATACAATATTGTACTTCTTTCGAGGAGTCCGAACTTGTTCGATGCAGCTTTCGGTTAGGTTTATCTTTAGTAAATTAAATATTTACAAACTTGGAGGAAAGTTGATTTATGATGACACTTTGTGAATTTAGTCATCTAAAATAATTTTCCTTAGTTTATTAGATATTGTATTAAAAAACAATTATGCATTGTCTTGCATCAACCCTAATTTCAGGGGAAAATAGTTGTTGTTATATCGTGCCGACTTAATATTTAAGTCGTATTTGTATAAAGTTTTGCATCAGATAGGTGTCACAGCAAAAGTCTATTCTGAAAACTGATTAGAGTTACATTAATGGGCTTTAATTAGCGATTTCAGAAAATTTTCTCTGAATTTACAGCTTTATGGTAAAACCCTTATTGGTTATAAGGTTAGGCAGCAGGAGCTTTGCCTATTTAAGAGGGGGATGATGAAGTGGTCCCGATCTGAGGGTTTTATTCTTCTACAACCGGTATCGTGGTTTGGACTTGGGTGGATTTGGGTTTTCTCCACGAAGCCCAACAGTCAGCTATCATCGGTTGTATTTTCGTAATGGGGCTTACCAAGTTCTACGGAGGGTCACTCCAATGCTGTGACAGCTTATCTGATGCACCATTTCGATGTAAAGCCAATGCACGATAGTCTTCAATCATTTTATCTCGGATTCTACTGGATTTGTTTACATGTGCGTATGGAGGCGGCCATCTTTGTTGCATTGTGGGTAAACCGGATGCGGTCACTAAGCAACAAGGATGCCAGCTTCCAATTCATAAACACTTTAAATTAAACATCTACAAAAGGAAATTTGTGTCATTTAATGAGTATTATGTATGAAAAGTTGATTTAATTCGTTTATATTCAAATTTCCAACGTCGCACATGTAAATAAATCAGTTTAAATGAGTATTTTATTTCCACCCACTTTTTGACGGGTCTGACGTCATAGGTGGGTGAAACGGTCACTTTTTCCACCCATTTTTGACGGGATTTCTCCGTCAAAAGTGGGTGAAAGCGTCTTTTCACCCACCAGTCAATTTTGGTCACAAAAAAACTGCCAAAAGTGGGTGAATTTTCTCAGGGGTATAAATAGACGTAAAAATTCAACGTCAAATCAGTCTGCATACAAAAATCATAGAGACCAGACCCCCGTGAGCAAATTCACTGTGAATTTGTAAGAACCTAAATATATTTATTGAATAACTTCTTTAGATTTAGATTTCACGGGTTACAGTTATTATAGGCGTGCATTGGCTAAATTATTATATTTGCCTGTATTTGTTATCTATGTCATAGTTAATTTTATTATCTGACATAAACTGTTAGTGTCACCATTGGTGTTTCGGGCCTAGCAAACATACCATTGCTAGCCGAAAATAAAGTTAAAGAAGCTCTACAACGGATCCAGTTATTTTTACTCCTTTGGCTCGGCGATCTAGATCCCTAGATCTTGTTTTATTTATTCCCACATTAAGGTCTTAGACTTTATAAACTACACGCACTAGCGCGTAACAATATGAAGATACATTCGTGAGTATTTATCACATTTTAACCCCTAATGTGGAGAAAACGTAAATTTGGACTAAACAGCCACATGAATCTATCGAACTAAAATGATCCATCAAGCAATGGTCGCTTTATGTAAGTTTTATTAAAAAGTAAAGCTAAACTTTAACTGAGTATTTTTGCTAATTCAAAATGAATGTTTTCAACAACAAATTGAAAAGTAAATACTTTCAGGGAGTAGCACTTATATGAATAATATACGTCACGATTTTATATGAGCTAAATAAAATCAAAAATGGTTTAACGACATTGTAAATATGAGCTAGTGCAAAATATTCGTCTTCTCTATACTGGACCACATTAGAAGGTGTTTACAGACATTAAATTATTCGTCTTCTCTATGAGTTCGATCATATTAAACAGACATTGTAAATATAATTTAACTTTTTTCTCTTCTCTTCTCTTCTCTTCTCGTCTCTATGAGCTTGGCAACATTAAATAGTTCTTGCAGATTCTGTAAATATTCGTCTTATCTCTAAAAACGTGTTTACTGATACATGTATCAAAAGTTTCGTCTTGTCTATGAGCTATGCCACATTGAGTAGTATTAACAGACATTGTTAATATTCCTCATGTCTATTTGTGTCTGAGTTAGGCCACTTTGGTTCTACTTTCTTCTTTAGTATCGATGCCACATTTTAAACGTGTTTACAGACAACGCAGATGTCCGTCCATCTGCAGACATTGTAAATAGTCCGTCTTCTCTGTCAGCTACAGTGGAGAATGTGTTATTCTTTCCCAATAAACGCGTTTACGCTAAAACTATGATTTGCAATGCAAACTGTTTGGAGCCAGATCAGACGCCGGGTAACCCGGCGTCTGATCAGGCACCAAACTGTTTGCCACCAAGATAAACATGAAATATCAAAATTGTCCAAAAGTTGTTCTTTTCTACGTTTTAGCGCTTTGCGTTTGCGTACGTTTGCGTTTAAAAGGGAAAGAATAACAGATTCTCCACTGTAAGCCATATCAAAATATTTACAGACACTGTAAATATTCGTATTCCCTATTAGATACGCCACATTAAAAGATGTGCTGCAGGCAAGCTAAATATCTTTCTTCATTAGTATCTTGACCAAATATAAACTCTAAATATGTGTCTTGGTATTGAAGTAGACCACATTAAGAAAGTGTTAAGAGAAATTGTAAATAAACGCTTCGTGTATGAGCTAGGCCACAATAAACAGGGTTTACAGACATCTAAATGTAAGTATTGTCTTTGAGCTAGGTCACTTTGGCTCTATTATCTTCTCTATGAGCTAGTCCACATTAAAACAGGTTTGTTACACATTGTAAAACTTCGTTTCATCTTTGAGCCTCGGCAGTAATTATTAAACTGTTTACAGACACTCTACTGTACATATTCGTCTTCTTTTTTAGCTAGGCCATATTAAAATGTTTTTACAGACACTGTTAATAGTCATATTCTCTATGCTGTAAACCACATTAAGCAAGTGTAAAGAACTTAAGATATATTTGAAATAATTCATATTGTCTATGAGCTGCGCCACATTAAATGTGTTTACAGATATTTAATGTTCGGCCTGTGTATAAGCTATGCCACAATGAAAAGTGTTTACAGACACAGTAAATTATTGCCTTGTTTATGAGCTAGGTCACTTCAAAAACCGTTTACAGACAAGGTAGAAATATAAATACATATGTCTTGTCTGTGAGTTGGGCGACGTTAAAATTTGTTTAACACAATTACGTTCAGTGAATTCTTCCATGCTTATATATTGGATCATTACATTTTTTATATCTACGGTGTGCCTGGTTTGTTTTATTTTTAAATTCCTATCAGCATTGTGCTGCGTCTGATCAGAGTCTACACTATTTGCCTATGTCCTATATATAGAACAGTGGACACGACTGGGTTAAGGAATTTGTAAATATTCGTCTTTTCTATGAGCTAGACCATTGGAGTATTCATAGACATTATAGATATTCGTCTTATTTGATTGTAAATATTCATCTTCTCTATGAGCTAAGCGAATTAAAGTATTTGCATGCCTGGTAAATATTTGTATTGTCTACGAGATAGGTCACATTGAAAAGTGTTTGCAGATACCCCAAATGGGTGTCGCCTGTATGAGCTATGTCACATTAATTAATAGTTTACAGATATTGTAAATATTATTTTTGTCTATGAGCTAGTCACATTTAAAAGTGTAAAAATACATTTAATATATGTCTTGACCTGTCTAAAGCTATTGTTGCAAATTCAAGACGTGTTTTGACGACAAATTAATCAAACTAAATACATTCAGGGAATATCTCTTATATCAATAATAATGAACACGTCTTCTCTATGAGCTAGATCAAATTTAAAAGTGTTTATTTATTGTAAATATCAATCAATCTTGAATATGAGCTAGGCCAGGCCTTAATAAACGTGTTTACAGACATGGTAAATATTCGTCTTGTCTATGCGTTAGGCCACATTGGAAAGTGTTTACAGACATGGTAATTATTCGTCCTGTCTATGCGTTAGGCCACATTAGAAAGTATATACAGATATGGTAAATATTCGTCTTAACTATGCGTTATGCCACATTAAAGTTTTTATAGACATGGTAAATATTCGTCTTGTCTAAGCGCTAAGTCACATTACTAGTGTTTGTAGACATTGCAAATATTTGTCTTGTCTATGCGCTAGGCCACATTATTAGTGTTTATAGACATTTCAAATACTTGTCTTGACTATGCGCTAGGCCACTTTAAAGTGTTTACAGACATGGTAAATATTCGTCTTGTCTATGCGCTAGGCCACATGAAAAAAGTGTTTATAGACATTGTAAATAATCGTCTTCTCGTCACTTTAAAACTGTATTTACTGACATTGTACATATTTGTTTTGTCTATGCGTTGGGCCTCTTTGGAAAGTGATTACATACATGGTAAATATTTGTCTTGTCTATGCGTTAGGCCAAATTGAAAAGTATTTACAGACATGGTAAATATTCGTCTTGTCTATGCATTAGGCCACATTGGAAAGTGTTTACAGACATGGTAAATATTCGTCTTGTCTATGCGTTAGGCCACATTTGAAAGTGTTTACAGACATGGTAAATATTCGTCTTGTCTATGCGCAATGCCACATTGGAAAGTGTTTACAGACATGGTAAATATTCGTTTTGTCTATGCGTTATGCTACATTTGAAAGTTTGTACAGCCATTGTAAATTTTCGTCTTGTCTATGCGTTATGCTACATTGGAAAGTGTTTACAGACATGGTAAATATTGGTATTGTGTATGCGTTATGCTACATTGGAAAATGTTTACAGACATGGTAAATATTCGTCTTGTCTATGTGTTAGGCCACATTCTGGATCTGGATCTGGATAAATACGCTGCAGGGCTTATTAGGCATGTGCGCAGCGGGAGAGAGTGTTGGAAGTACTAATCGTACTTCAGAGCCGTCTTGAAGCTCTGCACTGAATCAGCGCACACAACTTGGCTAGGCAGATTGTTCCATTCCACAACGGTTTTGGGACAAAAAAGAGTTTTTATAGGTGACACTGATACATTGAAAGGTCTGAAAACACTTCTGATGATTGATCGCCTGGTTTGTCACAATGTTGTTACTAACGCAGTCTGTGAACTGTTTAGGTTTAATCAAGCTCTTACCGCGAATAGGGGTCAGAAAGGATTCAATGCACATAGCTGGCACCAGCCCCTCAGTCATCTTGAAGAAGAAGGTCAGTCTGGCCATCTTTCTTCTGTCTTGCAGCGGCTGAAGCTCAAGTTGATTTAGCATCTTGGTGATGCAGCCTTGCTCCCTGGAAGTGTAGTCACCGGTGATAAAACGTGCTGCTCTTCGCTGAACCTGATCTAGTTTGTCTTTGTCCTTTTGGAGGTATGGGTCCCATACACTAGAGCTGTACTCTAGAGTGGATCTGTTTAGAGTGAGGTATGCGGTTTTTTCTGCATTGGTGAGGGCAGTGCTTCAGGTTTCTCCTCAAAAATCCAAGTGTGCTGCTTGCTTTGCTAGCTATCTTGTTGATGTGACTGCTAAACTTGAGATTATCAGTAAAAGTAACGCCTAAATATGGATTTTCATCAGCTTGTTGCAGGAAGTGGTTGTTAGACTGGTAGAAGTTGTTAGTCTTATTGTTGATACTCATTACATAACATTTTTTAGCATTGAACCGCATACCCCACGTATCTGCCCATTTCTCTAATGCCTGGAGGTCCGCTTGAAGCTGCAGTTGATCCTGTCTGGTTCGTATGCGACGATACAACAAGCAATCGTCTGCAAAAAGTCAAACAGTGGACGCAACACAATCTGGCAGGTCATTTATGTGACAGAGGAAGGCCAGGGGTCCAAGAACGGTCCCTTATGGGACACCGGACTCGACCTCCGCTGATTCAGAGGCTTCGCCATCAACAACAACTGTCATGGTTCTATTGGTGAGGAAGTCTCGGAGCCAGTCGTTGGTGTTTCCTGTGATGTCACACTGGTGCATTTTATGGAGGAGGCTTTCGTGGGGGACCGTGTCGAACGCTTTTGAAAAATCAAGTATAATGATGTCTGTCTGTATACCCTCGTCGCTGTTTTGGAGTAGGTCATGCACGGTAGTAAGGAGTTGGGTTTCGCAACAATAGCCAGATCTAAATCCATGGTTAAGTGGTGTTAATATACGGTTGTGTTCCAAGTGGTCAAGAAGGTGTTTACATATTATATGTTCCAGCAGTTTACAGGTAACGCAAGTTAAAGATACAGGTCTATAATTCTCTGCAAGATGGGAATCGCCTTTTTTTAACACTGGGGAAACATTTGCGCTTTTCCAATCTGTATGTAATTTTCCGGTGTCTATGGATATCTGGAAAACGTTTGTAGGGCTGGGGCGATATGCTTGGCACAGTTCTTGAGAATTATGTTAGGGATGTTGTCAGGGCCACGGGATTTATGGGTTTTTATACCACTCAGTAGTTTATCAACTCCCTAAGATGTAATCCTCAAGGGCCTTATCTTGCTATTTGCTTTCTCGGTGGTCTCAGGCCTGGTGTTGTTGTGTTTAGTGAAAACGGATTTGAAATGGTTCATTAGGATCTGTGCTTTATCTTTGCTGTTGTTAAATAGCTGTCCATTTTTCTTGAGGGGCTGGACACCAGTGTTGTATTGGCTTGCGTCTAGACTTCACGTATCTCCAAAACGGCTTTGGGTTATTCACTGCCATAGCTTCTTCTATGGTGTTGTTAATGTGGTCAATTTCTGCGTTTTTGAACTCTCTTTTACACTGTCGTTGGAAGTTCTTAAACTGTGACCAGCTTCCTGTTGATTTTGCTTTTTTGTAGAGTATTGCTTTCTTCTTGACCAGTCGTTTCAACTTATGGCTGAACCATGGCAGAGATTTCCTTTTCTTGCATTGAAAAGTGTTTACAGACATGGTAAATATTCGTCTTGTCTATGAGCTATGCCACATTGGAAAGTGTTTACAGACATGGTAAATATTCGTTTTGTCTATGCGTTAGGCTACATTGGAATATTTTTACAGACATGGTAAATATTCGTCTTGTCTATGCGTTAGACTACATTGGAAAGTGTTTACAGACATTGCAAATATTCGTCTTGTGTATGTGTTAGGCTACATTGGAAAGTGTTTACAGACATGGGAAATATTCGTCTTGTCTATGCGTTAGGCCACATTGGAAAGTGTTTACAGACATGGTAAATATTCGTCTTGTCTATGAGCTAGGGCACTTTGAAAAGTATTTATAGACAATAATCTTATATTCGTCTTCTCGTCATGATAAAAACGGAATCAAAGTGTTTATAGACAATGCAGATATTTGTCTTGTCTATTAGCCGGGCAACATTCAAAGGTGTTTACTTCTATCACTATTTACATCCGTCCTTCATTACATGTACATTATTTAGTAAAACTGGCTTCATAGATGATACACACTTACTTCTTCTGAGTGTGTTGATGAAGGCTTTGCGATAAAGCCGAAATATCCAGGTATGAAAACTCGCTCTGAGTAAATGGATTATTTGAAAGTATGGACAATCCAGAGCAAGAGAACAATTTACATTATTGTTTTCATAGATGGTTATATCACTTAATGAGCAAACGCAACACACGGTTGCACATGCAAAATTGACAAGACTTAACAAAATATTTCAATGAACAAATTGATAATGGGTCGGTCTTGACTGGTTTAGTTATGAAGATATATATAATAGTTGTAATTCAATCTTATCATATAATTGGAAGCAGTCATCTGTTACGTTATCGAAATCAACGTTATGCAAAACATGGAAATAAATCACGGGTAATATAAAGCTTCGTTGTTAACATACTAATTGGTTACAACGAGCCCATCTATCACTTAATTAGAACTGCATGGGTATCTTAACAATTTACTTGCCGATCGCGACATGACTAGAATTTGAAAACAGTTTGGATCTAGATCAGACGCTGCGTCACGTGGCGTCTGATCTAGATCGAAAATGTTTGACAATCGTCTGGCTTCTTTTTTCACTTTAAACATTCCCAAATCTTAATTTGAAAACCTGAAGACGACAAATTCGAAGCAGACGACATTACATAATAAATATATTTAACCCCTTCGTTGTCATAGTTATCGTCTGCTTAAGATTTGTCGTTTGCGTTTGTAGTTGTCTTATATAAACTTCAGCCATATTGTTTGGAGAAACATAAATGTAAGTGTAAAAACAGTTTGGATCCTAATTAGACTCCAAGTTAGTCGGTGTCTTGTCCCTATCTGTATCCATATTTATGAGTTACAGCGCTCCCTCTCTACAACGACACACAATGGGAGACAAAAAATATGTGCGTTGTTCGGAGGGGTCGTTGTTGTGAGGGAATTTCGCTCACATTTGCAAACAGCTTGAATCCAGATCAGACACCGCGTTACGCGGCGTCTGATCTGGATTCAAACTGTTTGCCACTCGTCATTAAGTTTTTTCAGTCAAAATGTCTTATATGTAAATTTGAGAAACCAGCAGACGACAAGTTTAAGTAGACTATAATTATTGCAGTCGTGTGAAAACGTTGACATAATTATATTGTTTTGGGAACAGCGACAATGGCCGTTGTAAGGAGGGAGCCGTTGTAAGGAGGGGACCGTTGTTTGGAGGGCCGTTGTGGAGAGGGGGTACTGTATTTACGGAATGTCAGCCTAAGACGGGGTTTTAATGACATTATGTACTTATTTAGAATCTGTCATCAGATATATGAGAGGAGTTCAAAATGATGATAGGTCTTGTTAACATTCGTGAAACCTATCCTATATCAAATAATGTTTTTATAGCAAATGATATACGAAGTTCACGTTGTAAAGTACTTCTTTGATCACCGGCGAATAAGCTATGAAAGCACATTTTACAGTGGATAAGATAAGTGGTTATTATTTCCCCTTTAAACGCAAACGCTTTAAAATATAATATAGAAAATGACAATTATTTGACAACGTGTATTAACTGTTGCTTCAATATAACAAAGGAAGATATATGTTAACATATATCAAACTATTAATTAATTCATTCGTGGGGAAATATGGACTAAAGTATAACAAAAGGAAGATATATGTTAACATATATCAAACTATTAATTAATTCAATCTAAGAAAAGAGGTAGTAAACTATAGACCCTTTCTCCATTATGAATCCACCAACTCATAGGCTACAAGTTACCAAAAGAACGCTTTGAAGTGCATCAGTGAAGAAAAAGTTACTAATTCCAAATAAACACGTTTATGCTAAATAAATTTGTTAGTGCAAACAGGAACGTATATAGAAAGGTACGTTCCTGGGGCCCGTTTCATAAAACTTCGTACGACAAATGTTGTCGTAAGTCAGATTATAAGACTCTCAATTATTATTCATTTCTCCATTTAATCCTGTCTTGTGACATCTTTTTTGGAATCGTCTTGAAAAGACGATTCCAAAAAGATGTCACAAGACAGGACTAGATAGATAAATCAGAGATTAAATATATTTTAAAGTTTTGACTTACGACAACATTTGTTGTAAGATGTTTTATGAAACGGGGTCCTGGCGCAAACAGTTTGCAGTCAGATCAGACACTGGGTAACCCAGTGTGTGGTCGGGCTTTGAACTGATTGACGTCATTGAGAGAAAGGGTTAAAGTACGAGTACAGTGGTTAACTGCAAACTGTTCGGCGTAACGCGGCGTCGGATCACGATCCAAACTCTTTGACACACAGTTCGACAATTTTATCGTGATACTTTTACCCCTTAGCCGTATCTTTTTTGTCTGCTTCAATTCTGTAGTATGCAGTGTCGTTTCGAAGTTCAAAAATAAGGCAGTATGACTGAAGAAAATTCAAAACGAGTGTCAAACGGTTTGGGTCCTGATCAGACGCCGCCTTACATGCGTCTGATCAGGATCAAAATTGTTTGCAAAGGCGCTTTTAAGCGTCATTGAGAGTGAAAGGGTTAAGGAAAAATACATAAAAAATGAGATATACAAGCAGACGACAATCGTTTAACCCTTTCAACTCTACAGCCCTCTGATTAAATATGCAAACAGTATAGACCCTGATCAGAGGGCTCCTATAGGAGCCCTCTGATCAGGGTCTACACTGTTTGATATTTTCATTGGTTGTTGTTGTCATACCAAAAATGCAACAGTAGACTGATTCAAAATAACTGTAGTAGAATAGTCCAAAAGGACTATAAATACCCACAAGAGAAATTTAGGGTTGAAAGGTAAGTAGATGAAGTCATGACAGTGATGAGTGAAGGCGTATCAATCTGCTTTCTCAATCTTAAAGGTTATAATGAACGTATCCGTATTTCAAGGTTGAATATGGGTAGTTATTGTAATATGTTGATTTATTCATACATTTGTATATTCATTTCCCTAATGAAACACTTAGGATGTATAGCTAATTTCCTCGACGTTAACCAAACAATGGACCAATATAGTATGTATAGTAGGGCAATAGTTAATTGTTATGTGTTCCTGTCTTTTGCGGTGACAGAACCAACTTCAGAATAAATATATTAAATCAGCAAATATGAGTAACAAAGTCACTGGTGATATATGTATATGCAGACAAACACGGGTTAACTTATCTTAAAATTATCATAATACTGAAATAGAAAATATTGTACGCATTTCATATTTAGTGATTTTTGACTAATATTAACTAAAACAGTTATTACCAACAGTAATTACTTGAATTTAATTCAATATGACATAACATGTGGTATTGTTACTTATGTTTTAAGATGATGTACTTATGTACAAGTCTGAATAAAATATGTTCTGTTCTGTTCTTTTAATACCATTAATGTGTCTTCTTTTCAGTGGCCGTAATAGAGCGGTTTTACTGTATTTAATTTCACTCTGGGGTACAAATAACCTTTTCACTGCTTTGGCACTGGCGTTAGCAAATAGTATTGACCCTGATCAGACGCCCAGTTACTCATGGTCCAAATTCGTGTAGTTACTCATCCAGACGTTTCTTCGGTAAAAATACCAAATATTTAAACTTGAGTGATAAAAAAGATACGCGAGGCAATCTATGAGAAACCCAGAAAGAATTCATTGAAAACGGTGTAGTCCAAGACCGCCGCGTCTACACTATTTGACACTAACCAGTAAGCGACCTCCCTTACGAAGAAGCACATTCCTTATAGTGGCCGTTATAGAGAGGGTACGTTGTATATGGTTACTTAACATGTTTACAAGAATAGACCCTGATCTGGTATCGAGACTGAGATGATTGTTAGGTTTGGTCAACACTGTTCTGCAATGCAATAAGTAATGTTTTCGCATGGCACGGCTCATTTATTGTTTCAGAAGAAGCTATATTGGCGGTCAATGGGTTAATAGCTATTCTGTTGTTTTGCGCATTTTCTGTTAACAGTTATACAGAAATAGGCAACAAGCACGTGTTTTGGAATACGTATAGTAATTGGTTCCTGCCTAAAACAACATTAATAACGCTGTAGAGTATATATCTTTGTCAGCATCATCAAAGCACGCACATTAGTATGAATGAAGTATGACACACCCCGACTACTGGTAGATATTTGGCTCTCCCGTAATACAATTCGTACCTTGATATCTCAAACTCGAGCTAACCGGAAATTGATATACATGTGGTTGAATTGTTTTCATTCCATCTCACTTATTTTAATAAGCCCGGTTTTTTTTTTTACAAAGTTAAAACATGGTGTCAACGCGTTGCAACGATTTGCCTGCTGGTCGCGACTTCACTGTCCTTTGCAAACAGTTTGGATCCAGATCAGACGCCGCGTCACGCGGCTTCTGATCTGGATCCAAACTGTTTGTCACTCGTACTTAGGTTTCGTTACTTAAAAATGTATAAAAATCTAAATTTTAGTAAAATTGTAGTCGACAAGTACAAAACTGGCCAATATCACAGAAGGTTAAGGGTTAAGTTTGAAATACGGATATAATCTTCTTAATTTAAGCTAGTTCGAGATTCGACTTTTGTTGAAACCCAACGATCAGTATAACCCTGTAATATACATTTACAACAATTGGAAACCATAGATGTTGGAAATACGCCATTCTTTTTAACACATTAAATAATTCCTATCGTCATCAAACGTATATATATTATATATCTTTATTATCTCCATAATATCAAAATTACAGTATAGTATGACACAGGAGAAGAAAGAAATATGAAACAATTAGACAAACAAATTTGGACAATTTGACAAACAGCATGACATGAAAGTGTCATCAAAAGTAGACATTAGCAAAGGGTGCCATTATGATTCCTTTTTTATTCAATGGACAATAACTCTTGGAGTGCAACTGCGTTAAGAGGGAAATAATGAAATTCTACCGCGTGTACTCGGAACCAGGGCTCCGTCTTTCGAAACGTTGTACGACAAAAATGGTCGTAAGTCAAAACTGTAAAATGCATCTCATTTCCGATCACCTAATATAATCCTGTCTTGTGACATCTCTTTGGAGTTTGGAGAGAGGCAGAAACCTCTTAAATAGATCGTTTGTTAAGTAGATCGTAAAGCAGTGTAAGAACTTTCTGTTTTCAAGTTTTAAATGACAAAATAGACCCTGGCGACGTATAGTCATCAATCACATTCAGCGTCAATTGACGGGAATGACTTTCACGCTATGTAGAGTACTACTATAAACCGACATTGGCCAAGATTCATTAAGAGCGTACTACTTTAATTTGACTTTTCGCCTGTCGTACGACTATGTTAAGTAAAGTGTCAAAACCTCGAGCAAATTTTAATCGAATATATCCGCATTTTTAAGTTAAAACGGTACATTAAGTATATTTTAACTTTGAAATACGAATGTGTTTGTTGATATGCGTCGACTGCAATTTTATGCCAAGTTCAATGGTTTGACGTTTTGACTGAATAAATATTGATACGAGTGCCAATTAGTTTAGATCCTGATCAGACGCCGCGTTAAGCGGTGTCTGATCTGGATCCAAACTGTTTGCAGAATCGACATAAAGCACATATGGTAGTGAAAGGGCGAAAAGCGAAATGGAGATTCAAGTATATCTGCCATGATCAGGTTGATTTGTATGATCTTATCATGATTATGAGGTATGCTATGCTAGATATCTACTTCGTTTGGCACAAATCAATGTTCATAAACATATACAAACAAGATAGTGAAATGAGATGCTGACATTCAAACCAGTATGAATTTACATTTTCACAAAGATTGATAAGATAGACTAAGTATTTTTGAAATTATACCCTCATTTATGGCTAACTCATTCACTTATTTAACCCTTTCACTTCCCAATATTTCTTGAGATTTTTAACCCTTCACCATTTCACTGTCGTCTGCTTTTGTTGTCTGCAATGTCGTTCAAAGTTAAAAGATAAGGCAGTATGACTAAAGAAATTTCGTAACGCGTTGCAAACAGTTTGGATCCTGATCAGAGGCCGCGTGACGCGGCGTCTAACCAGGATTCAAACTGTTTGTAAACGCGTTTTTAAGTGTCTTTGAGAGTGAAAGGGTTAACAGACCAATAGATTAGATCGCGATCAGATTCCGCGTGACGCGGCACTCATTACGAATTTTCTTTCGTCAATTTAGCCAAAGTTTAGAATGAACTGTAAAAGTAGACGATAATAATTTTTTAATCAGATGAAGTCAGGGCAGTGAAGGGGTAAAGATAGACCAGGTATTTTCAAAATTATATTCCCCATTTGTTGAAAAGATAAAGTATCGTCAAATGGAGACGAACATTGTAAATCTAAACCCTCACCATGCTAGCGGCGGATGCATGTGCCACAGTAATAACCTTTGCAAACAGTTTGGATCCAGATGAGACGCCGCGTGACGCGGCGTCTCATCTGGATCCAAACTGTTTGACACTATAACCCTGTTTTGAAAAGAAACTTTGAAAAATTCAATTTAAGAATAGTTGCAGACGACAACTGTTACAGACGATAATATTACCCAGCATGCAAATAATTCACGTGTCTCTTAATGCAGGATAAAATGATATATTTTATAGTAATTTTATCCTACAAGAAGACTTTTTTCCTTTCAGCTAGATCTAGTATTTTTTACGAGTTTTATTAAACAGAAATGTGTGTTTACCGGCTCCTATTTAACACGTCAACCATAAAAAGAACCATTTATCGTGATGTTTTTATGAGTAAAAGATTACTTGTTAAGTTCAAATAATGATTTTTAGTAAAAGAGGAATTAAATTAATAGGCTGGTTTCCACTTTATCTTTCCTGTAATGCTTAGAAAATGCAATGTATGTTTGAAAATTGAGAATACGAGCGTAACCGTTTTACTGGCATGTGATGTCATCTGCTACAAACAATTGTGATCTGCTTCTATTTCTCAAACATAAATACTTCAAAACTATCAACCGGCGGTAGTGGCCCAATGGTTAACACCTTGGACTACGGTACCAGGGGTCGTGAGTTCGATCCCCCGCCGGACCAGCGGTCTGACTAGGGGATTTTTCTGAATCCCCGTTCTTGAGCAAGACATGTACCGCGAATTGCTCCTCTCCACCCAGGAGTTAAAATGGGTACCTGTGAAGGGTCTGAGTCGGTACTGCGGCTGCATTTGACTGCGCCATATGTTAGCATGCTCATAGGCAAGATGGCTCGAGGATCAGGGGAGTATATGTACAGTCGGCTGAGCGGTCATTCGGACTGAAAGTAGACTTTAACTTGGTATATTTATTATTTAAAACTGAATAAAGTAATATCTTACTGAGTGTCAGTTTGGGTCTAGATTAGATGCATCGTTGTTGCTCGGCAGCGTCTGATCAGGATCAAAACTGTTTGCAAATAACCATTGTACTCGAAATAGGCAACAAAAGGATTAATAGCTCCAGAGAAAGACAGGACTATACAGTGTTTCCTCTCTACAACGACCCTCCCAACAACGATACCCTCCTAACAACGACCCTTGCTGCTGTTCCCAAAACAAGACATTTATGTCCAACCTATTCACGACTGCAATGTTGTCTGTTTCAAATTGTCGTCTGCTATTTTTCTCAAAGTTGCATAATGGACATTTTGACAGGAAAACCTTAATAACGTGTAAAAAAACAGCTTGAATCCAGATCAGACGCCGCGTTACGCGGCGTGTGATCTGAATTCAACCTGTTTGCAAATATCAGCCGAGTTACATCCCTATAACGACTCCCTCCGAATAACGTACACATTATTTGTCTCCTATCGGATGTCGTTGTAGAGAGGGAACGCTGTATATCTATTACGGCCACATTTGAAATGTATGCAAATAGCCATTATGCTCTAGGTAAGACAGAGAATAGGTTGATATAAAAACAAAGTGTATTTAAAAGCCGCCTATTCATAAAAATCTTATAAATGCATGTGCAAGAATAAAACGTTCTATAACATTGACGCTTGCATACCTTTGAACTCTTCTTCCACAACCAATCAACAATAACCTCGTGTTCGTGCTTTAACTCTTTGAATGATGAGTAATGTCGTCTGCAACAACTGTGGTCTGCTACTTTTCTTAAAATAGAATTGTCTAAAAAATCAAAATAGGGTCCATGTGTCAAACAGTTTGGATTCTTAGAAGCCGCCTAATGTGATGGATTGATTAAATCCAAACTGTTCGCAAAGGTAATCACGATTTCACCTCGTCCAGACAGTTAAGATTTGTTGCCGCTTATGGCAGGGTGTAAGTATTTGAATAAAAAATATATTCTAAGGTAGCTTAGAAGCCTGTTGTGATTTACTTTTTTGTCCTGCTTGACAATTTCTTCGTTAAATTCCTTCGTTTGACGGGAAAAAATATTGATACGACTGCCAAACAGTTTGGAACCAGATCAGACGCCGCGTGACGCGGCGTCTGATCTGGACCCAAACTGTTTGCAAACGTCAGTCAAATCTCGCTGAAGAACCGTCAAAGAGTAAATGTTTCTTTTCCTCGAGTATTCGCGGAAACACAGACTTGCAGGAATTTAGACAAAAACGCATAACACCACGAGTTGTATCGGGGTTACGTTTACTAACATCACAATTTATTATAAACAAGCACAGGGGTATCTATCAAGGCCTGGATAAAGGGTATATATCTATTTCCTGACATTTGACCTACAAAAATGCTTACCGGAAGGAAAGCTGAAATCTAGATTCCGGTCAATCAAACAAACATTGTCAGCTTGAACGCATAACATGCTACGTACAATTTGATTGGCATTTACAAACAGTTTTGATCCAGAGCATACGCCGAAGAACTCGGTGTCAGATCTGGATACAAATTACATGATAACTGGATTCAAGTTTTTACAGTAAAAATGAAAGATGAAATTTAAATTAAAAATTAATGCAGTCGATAATTTTGAAGCAGGCGATATTTATTTGGATAAGGGGTAATATTTTAATGCATTCCCCGCCAAATGACGAGGCAATTTTCCTCTCATTTTACGATGGCTTAATTCTATAAAATTGGACACGTTGTTTTCTTTCCCGCAATTTGGACGGGTCGTTGACCCCAGTTTAAAAATGTCAACATCATAAATGTATATATAAATTATAAATACTTCCGGTATAAAAATAAGTGATAAATTCGTAAACAGGTTGAAGGCTCTCACATTATTAGTTGTACATATATTAGTTTTTGTTTTATTTTCACTTTGTATTTTAACAAAGACATGTTTTTGCATTTTTGCTTGATGAAATGTGTACAAAACAACCCTATACTTTTTGGACTTTTGAATTGCTGTTGACATGCATAAACCCATTTGTGCCCAGTGGATTTGTCCATGCTTATATTTTGGGTTAGTCCATTTTTCATCTAAATTTTCATTTTAGTTTTGTTTTATTTTGAAATTCCTATCAACTACCACTGTTTGCCTATACAATGGAGAAAACGTTATTCTTTCCCAATAAACGCGTTTACGCTTAACCTATTATTTCCCCATGCAAACAGTTTGGAGCCTGATCAGACGCCGGGTAACCCGGCGTCTGATCAGGTTTCAAACTGATTGCCACTCAGATTAACATGAATTGTCTAAAAATTGTACTTTTCTACGTTTTAGTGTTGTGCGTTTCGTTTGCGTTTAAACGGGAAACAATAACGTTTTCTCCACTGTAACCTCTTCACTGTCTGACAATATTTATTTGCAAACAGTTTGGATCATGTTCAGACACCGAGTACCTTGACGTCTGATAAAGATCCGAACTTTTTGTCATTATGATAATTGTATAGCATTATTTACAGTTGTGTGAAGCAGATGACGACATGGTGGTGAATGGAGTTAAATTGTTACTCTCAAACGTATCTTACTTCCAATGGTCACCTTTACAAATTCGACAGTTGTCATATAGCCTGTTTTAACATTCAGTTTTGAATTTCAGTTACAGTAAAAACGATATCTATTACGACCACTAAAACGAAGTCTAATTGCTTATAAAACGACATGCAACAGCTTAAAGTCTCTGTTTTATTGTCACTTTGCTTTAACCCTTTGAACCCTAGTCCCGAAATAAAGTCGTCCTTTTCAAACAGTGTACTTGTGAATAGTACACTAGTCCTATGCAAACAGTGAAGACTCAGGTCAGAGGGCTCCGAAATTAGCCCTTTGATCAGGGTAATCACTGTTTGTCACAATGCCAAACATTGACAAAAACAACCCTTAAAAGTCTGAAATAGACAAGACTAAAATGGAAACTGGAATTGTTCATTTAAAGTTTCAGGGAGGAAAGAGTTAAGCAGTCACCTGGTGGAAACACCTTTATAAATAACACAATTTAGTGGTCATAATAGAGAGGTTTTACTATATATGTAAAAGGATATGCTTCGATATGGAGTTGATCAAGGTGTTGGGAAGAATGGACTACATGTACTAAATTGACCATATTTGTGATGCCAATGGATGCCAAATATTTCATGAACAATTTTATTAATTTCTTTGACAAATGATGCTTTATGAAGGTGACTGGTATGTCCAAATAAAAAAGATTTAACAAATAGAGAAATGTCAGTTTTAAAATGAAAAGGTGTCTCCAATTTCTTGTGTAAACAGAGAATAATTTTAAAGATGAACAGTTAAGAACTTTAACATTTCACACACCGATTTATTGTCAAAATTGACCTTTGTCGTAATTTCTGTAATTTGAGTAGTAATTTTCATCTCGTCGATACTCGAAAAGCTATTCAGATTAAAGAAAGTAAACAAGATTCTCCAAAGAACATAAAAACTTACAATTTATACAGTCATGAATATGTACTGAAAATATCTATATCTTAGTAGGATGAAAGTAAAGCAGAATGCGCCTTCAGGCGCATTCTGCTTTACTTTCAACATGCTGTAAGTGGTCACATGCCTTTAAACCTAGGAACAGGTCTTGAGGTAAAGAGTTAGGCTATGATCAGTCAAAATAAGTTATAATCATTGGTTTTTAAGACAGTTGGACACTTCATGCTGGACAGAAGTTATGGAGAGAGTCGCATTAAAAACAGTTTGTACTGCATTACAGTGAAAACCCTCAAAACCGGAACCTCTAAATACCGGCATTCCTTCTAAACCGGACAAAGGCTTTGGTTCCGTTTCCAACCCTTCTTTAGTTTAACCCATTACACCATAAATACGCTATTTTACGTCTTTGGTTTATTCCTACACTGAAAAAAATAGTTTATACATTCTAGCACAGATGGGTAAAACCAGGTTGAAAGTAAAGCAGAATGCGCCTTGAGGCGCATTCTGCTTTACTTTTAACCTACTTTAAGTTGTCCGCTATCTTCCATACTAGAAACAAGCTTTTTGGTAAGGGGTTAAAACCCCTCTAAACCAGAAGTTAATGTTGTCCAATCACATGTCCGGTTTAGAGGGATTTCACTGTACTGTCAGCTGGCTGTGAAGAACCCTAATCTTTCAAACTTTGCCTGATCTCAGGGTTGTAAAGCATTTGAGTTGAGTCAGAGAATGTTTTCCTGTAAGTTGCCGTGCTTTTAGTAACCCAAAATTTTATGGTCTGCTTCAATATACTGTATTTTCCGCCACAATATCGTCTACTTTGATGATATTTTCCGAACAAATGTTCCCAATTTTAGTTGAAGGTCTGTATAAAATTTATAAATACTGAACAAATATCGACACAAGTGTCAAACAATTTGGATCCTGATCAGACGCCGAGTAACTCGGCGTCTGATCAGGGTCCAAATTGTTTGCAAATGCCATTGCAAACGGAGTAAGGCAATGAAGGGAGTGACTGAACACATGTGGCCTGCAGCCCATAAATTGCTATACACAAACCATCTGTCATACACTCAGCACCCCATGTGGCGGCTATCAAAAACCCCACAAGCTAATTTTAATTTATATATATTTATATACCATCTCGAGCGGATGACGTAGACAAACAATATGATGACGTAGTTTCACAAAGCCGAGAAATGTTATATGTTATTGTCGATTGCCCATAAATAGCACATGGTGTTGCCGATTGCCAATAAAATTGAGTTGAGTTGAGTTGCCAATAAAATTGATTTGATCTGTATATGAAAATTGTTTGTCCTAGAGTGTTTGGTTAATTTGCCACCTGTCTATGCCAAAAATGCCGTCTTTTAAAATAACTCATTTGTTTCTAAAGCGTGTGTTGATTTGCTTTTACAAACAGTTTGGATTCATATCAGTCGCCGAATAACTCTAAATATGATTCAAACTTTTAGACACTCTAGTAGATAAATAAGATCAAATGTTTCGAAAATTACAGATGACAATTTTATGCTGACGATATTGTTGCATGGTACAGTGGAGAAGACGTTATTCTCTCCAATTTGTAAAAACGAAACCAGTATGCCGTATAATCTCTCATAAGATAGAATCTTTATTTACATCTCATCAATGCACATTCAATACATACAGAAACATATACAATAAAATCTTTAAAATAGCGCAAAGCCATTCCATTAAGGAATTATAAGAGATGATATAAATGACTTATTTATATGTCATATATAACACAGATATTTATAACACCACAGTACTACACACATAAATTGATTGTTGAACAAAAATAAAGTAATAAAGAATAACTAAGAATAGTCAACAAAAGCAAGATAAAGTATTTCGGTGTGCAAAATTTACACCTGTTAAGAAAACTTAAAGATCAAAATTAAATGATTATCATCTGATAAGATTATTGACATATTAAAACTTGTCGTCGCTGTAAAATGTAAAAGCAGGTTTTGGCACAATCCCTTATCATGTTAGTGTAGGAAAACAGAAATACATATTTATTAAAATCATCTAGTTCTAAGAAACCAGGATTAAAAGTACGTGCTTTTGTGGACAACTCTTCCCTAAAATCACTGTAACTAGTCTATCACAGTTCAAAATGACATGTATTTCATTTTCTACAGTATTGTTAGTACAAAATGGACAAACTCTACTTTCTTCACTTAGACCCTCATATCGACCAGTTTCAATTCGAATTGGAGCAACACCTAATCTGAATTTACAAAAAGCAGACCGAAGCGAGGGCGGGAGTATCATTTTACAGTATTGTTCTGTAGAAAAGTTGGATTTAAAACAATTGTACAATCTCAACTTATTTCGACCACGGCCAGATATTCCAACATAACTATTAATTCTATGTAGCCAGCTACTAATAAAATTTTCAAATGTTTTAGTCTCAGCAACTTTAGCAAATGATCTAGAAATCGGGTTGTCTAAAGGACAATATATATTCAAATCGTTCTCATGAAAATAAGACTGAATTTTATAGTACCAATTTTTACAAGAACGATTTGATTTTCCATACGACCAAAGTGCAACGCGTTTATTAACCCTTGACAAATTCATACATGACAAATGTGACCAGTACAAGGCAATACATTTCCACAGACGAACTACAGGTGGCTTCCAACCCATTTCCCCAGCTATGCCATCATTTGGCGTGTATTTGCCTACACCTAAATAGAACCTTTGGGCTCTGTTATGGACGGCTTCTATACAAGAATATGTTTTATAACCCCATATAGAAGCACTATAATCAATAACAGGCCATACAACCGAATCGTACAACTTTGTAAAAACGTCATGAGGAAAACCACCTAATGTTTTACACTTGGCAATCAATAGACCCAAAGCTCGACTGGCACTTTGGGCAACAGACTTAACAGTCACGTTATAATCAAGGTTTTCATGAAGAACAACTCCAAGATATGTGTATCTATCTACAGTGAGCAACTGGTTAGCCCCTAGTATGAAATTAAATGATGAAAGTGGTACTGAATGCGTTCTAAAGTGAACAATGTTGCTTTTAGCTGCATTGACATGCATATCATTCAAACCACACCAGTCGCTCAATGCAGACAAGAATAGTTGGAGATCTTCTTCAGATTCTGATAAAAGAGCAATATCATCCGCATACAACATGATACATATTTTCTCATCATCTATGGGTACACCAACATTAAAAGTCTTCAAGTACAATGACAAATCGTTAATGAAAATATTGAAAAGTATCGGCGAAATTATGCAGCCCTGACGTAATCCACAATTTACTTCAAACCACTCCGTATTGAGGGAATTTACACGTACACACGCCGTAACAGAGTTATATAATGATTTTATAGCTGCAAACATTTTACCACTAATTCCTATGTCCGAAAGTCTCTTCCATAATATATTTCTATTAATGGTATCATAGGCTTTCTTAAAATCAATAAAAGCACAGAAAGTAGATTTACGTAGCTTGTTTCTTGTTTCTATAATATTTGTTAATGAGGAAATACGATATATTGTACTTCTGCCCTTTCTGAAGCCATTTTGCTCATCAGAAACTTTATCGTTATCTCCAGACCAAGTGCTAAGTCTACTATTTAATACATGACAATATAACTTATACATTGCTGATGCTAAGGATATATCCCTGTAAGACAAACGAACAATTAAAGAAGGCTTATTGACTACATACACAGCTTTGCCTAACCATATACTAATTAACACAATGTAATGGTCGTAATAAATAGGTTTTACTGTACTCATATATATTTATAAGTGCACACTCGTTGCTTTTATTCTAATTGAAAATACGCATATATACTCACACTTACCTTTTTAAAGCAGACCAGAAATACAGGAAGATTTCTGTTTCAAACAAATCTGCTATGAACAGTCCCATTCATGTCTAGCTATTGCAAGACCCACAACCCTACCCTCTTCAACACCGTGTGCTTGCTGAGTTAATCCTTTCGACGCCAAAGTCGCATAAAAGCGGCTTTGCAAACAGTTTGAATACTGATCAGACGCCGCTTGACGCGGCATCTGATCAGGATTCAAACTGTTTGACACTCGTATCGATATTTCTAAAGTATTTTTACCTTTAATCATACTTTGAAACTTTCGTATTACAAACGACAATATTTAAGCATACGACAAAGAAACGGTGATCGGGTAAAAATCACCCAAATAATTTGGGGCCACCAAAATGGTTAAAGACTCTGTAGTGCTTGTCAATCTAACAGAACATAACATATCGAGTAGCAAACTGTGCAGACTACACTATTTGCTATTATCTACTTTAGTGGGAACTAGTCTTAATTATGTTAAACACTGGAAACAATTTATAAGGAAGAATGGCTAAGCAGGTGCCAGCCATTAGAGATATACATTTTCTAAATTGAAGGGAATCTGATTCCACGTACCTTAACAACTTGACAAAAACTCCATTGTTTCCTAGCCATTTACCTGTGCAAATCAGTCTATACATTACCAACTTCACTGCCATGACATAAATTTTTAACAATTGTCGTCTGCTTTTATTACTCAAATTCAATATTAATGTATTTTGACTTCAGAAATATTGACAGAAATATCAAACAGTTTGAATCCGCGGCGTCTGATCAGGATCCAAACTGTTTGCAAATATATATTGTACTCGGGGTAAGGCAGTAAAGGGGGTTAAATACAATTTCTTTTAAAACATCCTGCCTTTGTGTATTTCAAATGTAAGTGAAAAATTGATGACATATCTGCAACACTAGGAACCGCAAGAGAAATCCTCATTGCTTTGTACGTCAACAATATCACACATATTGCAACAAGGTCAACGAGATTCCCTAGCTTTGTCGTTTTGACTTTTGGGACATTTCCTTTATCTCCGATCATCATTTGACCATTTGTCTGTTTAGATTGTTAAACCAGAAGCTTAACTGGTCAAATAATGGCATGAACAGCCACATTAAATACTACTTCTTCAAATCGCAGGGGCGCCTTCTGTTGAAACACATCAACCCCAAGACTTTGCGACAACCCAGATTGACTGTATTTGATTCGATTATCGATACAGGTTGCTGCTTAAAAGTAAAATACATTTCCATTTGAATATTTCTATTTTACTTTTATCTAACTTTAAGCTTATATCTGCATTAGATGCCGGAAACGGGTCTTTGTTTAGATGTTGTAAAATCATGTTTAACGGTATGTAAGGTCGCGGATGTGCTTTATCAACGATACGTGCTTCAACTTTCACTGAATAAATATGTACATATCAATAGTCCATTGTATGATAAATACGTTAAAATCGTTTGAAATACCACAGATTATAACTGTAGATTATAACTGTTATAAATTATTATGACAATGACAAATTGTTACGGTTACATCCATTATAAAAATCGTTAAACAGTTTTTAATAACATAAACTGAAAAAAGAGTGTCAAACAGTTTAGAGTCTGATCTGGATCTTAACTGTTTGAAAATATCAGTCAAGTTGTGACCGACATGATAAGGGTAATGTGCTTAACTAATAAAGTTCTATTATGAATATTAATCGTTTTTTTAAAATGCAACACAATTTAATCTAAAATAATGGGTATAAAATGTATGCTTGATTAATATAATATTATATATTGACCAGATGGATATAAATACTTGGTGTAGATCCAAATTTATTGTAAATATTTAGTTTTACTTGGTCTTTTAAGGGTCAATTTTGTTTGAACGTGGTCGTTTACTACAATGTTTTTAAACACTTGTAAAAGTACTCAATAAATCTATGGAGTGGTTATAGAAGTATATCCTCACATTGAACCTCTTTACTGCCATGGTGTTATTCGCTTAAAACAAGTGTCGGCTGCTGTTGTTTCTCTTTAAATTTGAGGTAAAATTCCTATACAGTAACATCAAACTGGTTGTCATACAATTTGGATTCTGATCCAAACACTTTGCAAATAACCATGAAACTCGTAGTAAGGCAGTGAACGGGTTAAACAATGATTTTGGGATAGTGTTTTCGGTCAGGTGGCAAACAGTATTGTTATTTGGGTTCATCTCGACTTCAAAAACCATAATCAAAATATGACTCCTTTTTAACCCTTTCCCACATAGCATGTTTCTAGTATTGAATATGTGTATCCACTTAAAGCAGGTTGAAAGTAAAGCAGAATGTGCCTTAAGGCACATTCTGCTTTACTTTCAGCCTGCTTAAAGCTACCATCTGCTAGAATATAGGAAATATTTCTTATGATACATATTCATGACTGTATAAATTGGAACTATTTTCACCAGTGGAGGAATAAATTAAATGCGTTAAAAGGCGCTTCCATGTGGGAAAGGGTTAACCCCTTCACTGCCTAACCCCGAGTACAATGGTCAGTTGCAAAATAGGTTGGATCATGAACAGACGCCGTGTCCAAACTAGTTGACACTCATTTCAATATTTGTTAAATCAAAGTTCCTAGCCTTTGAATTTGAGAAATAAAAGTAGGCGAAAGTTGTTGAAAGCAGAGTACATCATGACAGTGAAAGTATGAATAAGTAATACCTTTAAGAGATAAACAATTATTGTATTGTAAATTGTTTATCTTATCAAACCGCAGTGCTATTGGAACATAACAGTCAAATATGCGTTTGAATTAATTAAATCATGAAATAATCGCTAATACAGAAGGATCATGTTAACCACTTCTAAAAATATATCTGAGCTAACAATAAATGGTAACTACTGCAAAGTTTTCAACCAGTTTGGAACCATATCAAACGCCGAGTATTATCTGGCATCTGATCTGGCTGCAAACTGTTTGACACTTTGATTAAATATAATCTGTGTACATTTCAAAACAAAAACTATCCATTTCTACATGGTATTGTAATTACGTATTATTTCGGTTTTTTTCTAAAGACAACGTTTTCCATCACTGTAAGCGCCACCACCTGGCAAATCTCCATCAGCACATTTCACCGTTTCCTGTTTGTATAATTTTCAAGCATTCGTAACATTTGCATCACTCTTGACTTCTCCCTCTGTATCAAAGCGAATGCGCGTGTTTTTTAAACAGAATTAACTGGAAATTTCAAATAAATCAAACGATTTCAGTTTAGATTGCCTGGGTCTGACATTTATCAAAGCGGGGGCTGATTGCTGTCTCGCAGAGAAATAAGTTATCTTCTATCGTGTTACTCTTTCGAAGGTTGGAGAAAAACATAAGCACCTTGTTCTGTGGATTTTTAAGACATTATTCATTTTCCTAATAAACGCATCTGTGATGGAAATAACACAGTGATCCCTCCCAACAATGATTCCCTCCTTACAACAATGATTACCGCTCACTTCCACAAATATTACATTTATGTCTAATACTTAAACTGCTGCAACACCGTCTGCTTAAAAAAATGTCGTCTGCTGTATTTCTCAAATGTACATATTTGACATTTTGACAGAAAAAAAACATAATTACGAGTGTCAAACAGCTTGAATCCAGATCAGACGCCGCGTAACGCTGTTTGCAAATATAAGCCAAGTTCCCTCCCTATAACAATTCCCGCCGACCAACGCACACAATATGTGTCTCCCATTGAGTGTAGTTGTAGAGACGAGGCACTGTATCTTTTATCGTATTATCTTTTCGAAGCTTAAAGAACACAAATACCTTGTTCTAAAGTGAATAAGACATTATTCATTTTCCTAATGAACCCATCTGTAATGGACAAAATATCTCCATTGCAAACAGGTTTGGATCCAGTTCAGTACTTCGGCGTCTGATCAGGATTCAAATTATTTGACACACTAAAATTAACAAATCGTCAAGAATTTCAAGAATATGATTGTCTTTTACTGCAAATTAGTTTGATTTCATTGACCCTCAATTACCCTCTGATTTAAGTCTAAAATGTTTGCATAGGACAAGTGTACTTTTCACAGGTACGTCGTTTGTAAAGGAACTTGTCACTAGGGTTCAAAGGTTTAAGAAATTTCCACGCTATACGTATCTGGATGGTCGCTTTATACAAGATTGACTGGCCTGTTCATTTCGGACATTGTCCATCATGGCGCAGACACGGTACACTAATGAGTATCACCTTAAACTGACCCATTGGCTCAAGCTGACAGTGTGATATTAATCATACCATATGCATATGCCCATCGTGGCATATAGTTGAGAAGACGTTTTGCATTTCCATTTAATATTTTACTCCATAGCCTATTTCTAATTTAAAGGCACATTCTGCTTTACTTTCAACCTGCTTTAATATACCATCTGCCAGGATGAAGAAAATGTTTCTTATGGTGTATGTTCATGGCTGTATAAATTGGAACTACTTTCGTCAGTGGAGGAATACACTGAATGTGCTAAAAGGCGCTTCTGTGGAGGGAAGGGTTAACCCCTTCACTGCCTTACCCCGAGTTCATTGTTAAATGCAAACTGTTTGGATAAATCGGCGTCTGATCAGGATCCAAACTGTTTGACACTCGTTTCAATTTTTCTTAAGTCAAAATACCCAAATTTTAAATATGAGACATAAAAGCAGACGACACTTGTTTAAAAAGTGATGACGTCATGGCAATTACTGGGTTAAACAAAATATATGCGTAAACTCAATGCATTAAACAACTAAGATGACAAGTTCTTAAACATGTTGATGATCTTTGTAACCACAGTGACAAACAGTTTGGAGCCTGATCAGACGCCGAGTTACCCGGCGTCTGATCTTGCTCCAAACTGTTTGCAGGGAACAAAATTATCTATTATGAAGGCGTTGTGACGACGCAAAGGCGTCTCGCCACATAGACGTGGCCGATTTCGTCTATGCGGTGACAGTTTCGTCTATGCGACGACACGCATTTGCATAAACAGGTCGTCCTGTTTATGCGGCACACGTGTTCAATTATGCCACTTAAACAGGGTTAAATTAAAGTAATCATCAATCACTTAAAAGCGTAGAGCGGTAGAAGTGTGTTCAATTTTGCCGCTTAAACAGGTTTAAATCAAAGTAATCAACATACACTTAAAACGTAGAACGGTAGAAGCGGTCAATTTTGCCGCTTAAACAGGGTTAAATTAAAGTAATCACCATACACTTAAAACGTAGAACGGCAGAAGTGTTCAATTTTGCCGCTTAAACAGGGTTAAATTAAAGTAATCACCATACACTTAAAACGTAGAACGGTAGAAGCGGTCAATTTTGCCGCTTAAACAGGGTTAAATCATCATTCACTTAAAAACGTAGAACGGTAGAAGCGTTCAATTTTGCCGCTTAAACAGGGTTAAATTAAAGTACACAAATGTAATCACCATACACTTAAAAACGTAGAACGGTAAAATATAACACCTCCATTGATGATGATGATTATGATGCTCTCGTCAACTGACAGTGCGTACCAAACTATGCTCGATCATCGTTCGTATGGACCGTCAGTAAACGAGAATCAATTATCATTCTACGGTTTAATTTTAATTGGAATTTCAAATGTTGGGACCAGATCCGACACCGAGAAACTCATCTTTTGATCTGGTTCCAAACTTTTTGCAATGGACACGTGTTCTTGCGGGGTCAGGTTAGAAACCGACGTGATGGGGAAAGTAATGCAAAAGTGACAAAATTTGAATGTGTAAACAATAGCAAGTGTAAACTTTTATTACACAATAAGATTTCGTTCAATGGATTAAACATATATAACTCACCCACTGACTTTTAGATCAGCTAAATCAACATTATCATTTGCAATCAGGTTTTAAAAACTCATGACCTCTTCGTAAATAATTTCGTATTTATAATTTCGTATGCTCTGTGAGCAAAACCCGTTTCAAGGTAGCTATGCCAAGGTATTTATTTTCGAAATGATAGAAACGTGACCTATATGTAGTATTAATGTTTTGTATGATATTGATAACGATGTACTATGTACAAGTTGAAATAAAATATCTATCTATCTATCTATTTATTTTCGAAAAGAACTCATAATTGCTCTATAAAATACTCTTCCTTAAATATTTAAGATGAAAAGGAAGTGTTTATTTCTCATCCTTTGAATACAGTAAAACCTCTCTATCGCGATCATTCCTCTAGTACGACCGACCACAAAATTGTGTTAATTATTTGTTGTTAACGACAAGGGACTGCTTAAACCAAGGTGACAATAAAACAGAAAGCTCCTAAGGGAGCTAAGTGTTTTATTGTCAGCTTGTGTTAAACTTTCACATGTCTTGCATGCAATCAATAAGCCTTCGTTTTAGTGGTTGTAATAGAGAGTTTTACTGTATACTGTTTGATTGTAACAACCAGGAAATAGTTAATCGGCGATTTTTGTATCAGAAGGACAAATGTGAGATGCCCAGATACTTGGATTTCTCTGATAATAGTTTACATGGAAGCTTATAAATCTTACTTGGCGAAAAGGTCAATGAATTTTACCAAACATTATTGTCTGCTTTAAGACAACTCCGGCATTGACTATATGAACATTATACATTGGAGAAGACGATATTCTTTCCCGTATAAACGAAACGAACCGCAAGTATAATGCAATGAAATCGAAATGAGTTATAGCTTTTTTTTTCTTCAAAATTCTAGAGTTTTATATTTATCTGAGTAGCAAACAGTTTGGAGCCAAATTGTTTGCAAATGATATAACTGGTTTTTAGCGTAAATGTGTTATTAGAAAATAACTTCATCTCCACTTTACGTCAGTCTACGAAAGTCCACATTGTAACTACAGAGGGGAAAACGTTATTCTTGTCCCAAAAAACGAAAGTAATACAATGTACAAAATGACCGTTATCTTGTGAATACTTTCATAATAATCAGAGTGACAAACAGTTTGAAGAATGTCCCTGTGTCTAGTATGGCTGCAAACTGTTTGCAGTGAATAGAATTACCTCAGCATAAACGCTTTTATTGGAAAGGATTACCGTCTTTTTCAATGCATATTTTAAAAAGAGGTGGCCGGATTTTTATGTGTCCATCTTTTTCGAAATAATGATAATACGTATTAATAACTGCATGTAAGCTACATATAAACCAAGCTATGTCGTTTTCCTCTGCACAGTTAAAGTGGAGAAAACGTTATTCATTCCCAACAAACGCGTTTAAGCTAAAACTATTATATATATTGCAAACATTTTGGATCCAGAGCAGACGCCGGGTAACCCGGTTTTTATCAGGATCCAAACTGTTTGTCACACAATAAATAGCCAATATTATCAAAAGGTGCCATTTTGTTAATTTTATGAAATTGTGTTTGCGTTTCGCTTCGCTTAAACGGGCAAAATAATGTCAACTCCACTGTATGATTTCTACGGCAAGTTTCAGACAACATTTATCTGAGAGTAATCACCAGATTGTCATATAGATTGGATCTGGATAAGACGCCTATAGTTGCATCGGGATCCACACTGTTTAAGCAGTTATCACAAATCGCCCTATAGCATGTTAAATGTCACTAAGAACACATAATGTATTATAGTATTCGGTATCACGTGATTAATTTCTCATCATATTACTCATCATGAGGCCTTGCTGGGCGTTGTCCATTGTATCCATACCGCCCATTCCATCGTTTCCTCCAAGAGCTCCCATGCCGGTCATTCCGGTCATTCCACCCATTTGCATTCCTCCCATAGGGAAACCTCCCATTCCCATTCCTCCCATAGGGAAACCTCCCATTCCTCCCCATCTCCCCATGTTGCCCCATCTGTTGAATCGGCCTGAAAAATAATTAATTGATACAGTGACGCTCGCTTCTAACGAAAATGGATACTAGGAAATACTCGTATAAGCCGAGGGTCATAAGTCTTTCCCCAAAACATGGCGCCGGTATCGGTACCGCAAATGACCGCGTTCGAAAAACTTTAATAGCGCCGCGGTTTAGTTACTATGAAGATTGAAACTTTAACACCGTGAATTTCATGATAACACCGATAACTTCTTTATTTTTTTGTAAACAAATAATATTGATTTGTTTCGATCGTCTGCTTTGTAACATATCAAGGGTGAAACGCGAGGATTTGACACCCTAGCAGAAAAAACGCTATCCGTCATCTAAATAAGGACTCTCAAAGTGCTCACAAAGTTTCACGATTGGTAAACATCGATAGATCTACCATTTCAAAATTTATAAAGAGATTTCGAGAGTAAGGGAGCTCCGAAAACGAGATCCGAAGTGGGAGGATATGGGAGACCACGGAAAACCATGCCGACCCACCCCATATTGCAAAGCATCTGTTGTAATCAGGGGCTGTTTAACATATTATGGAGATGGAACCCTGACACCAGTTGATGGTAATATCAATTCCGAGAAATATATTGAAACTTTAGATACACATTTCAGGCACGGATTTACCGGGGGGGCACAGGGGGCACGTGCCCCCCCAGTTGGCCTGAATTTTTTATTTTTTTTTATAAAAAAAAAAATAAAAAAATTTTTTTTTGCTTGATTCATATAATTATTCATCATTTAGCTGGGTATGAAGGTCGCATTAGCATATGACATTACAGGCACAGATCCACTGGGGGCACAGGGGCACAGGGGCACATGTCCCTCAGCTGGCCTGCTTGAACTTATCTTGAGCTGCTTCAACGGCTTACAAGTGTCTCTTATCTCGGGCCATCACATCCTCAGTATGCCTGGTCTGTGTTTGAACTTGACACAGGCCCGTAGTATGGGGGGCATGGCAGTGTGCCCCCTGTGCCCCCTCCCCCCTCCCCAACCAAAAAATAAAAATGCCTGTGCCCCAAATTACATATCCTACAGGCCAGTAAATCCAAAATGCCCCTGTGCCCCCTCAAATCCTTAGTATGCCTGGTCTGTGTTTGAACCCGACACAGGCCCGTAGCAACAAGGATGGGGGGGGGGGGGGGGGGCACGACAGTGTGCCCCCTGTGCCCCCTCCCTAACCAAAAAATAAAAATGCATGTGCCCCCAAATTGCATATCCTACAGGCCAGTAAATCCAAAATGCCCCTGTGCCCCCTCAAATCCTTAGTATGCCTTGTCTGTATTTGAACCCGACACAGACCGGTAGCAACAAGGATGGGGGGCACGACAGTGTGCCCCCTCCCCAACCAAAAAATAAAAATGCACATGTGCCCCCAAATTGCATATCCTACAGGCCAGTAAATCCAAAACGCCCCTGTGCCCCCTCAAATCCTTAGTATGCCTGGTCTGTGTCTGAACCCGACACAGGCCCGTAGCAACAAGGATGGGGGCACGACAGTGTGCCCCCTCCCCAACCCAAAAATAAAAATGCATGTGCCCCCAAATTGCATATACTAAAGGCCAGTAAATCCAAAGTGCCCCTGTGCCCCCTCAAATCCTTAGTATGCCTGGTCTGTGTTTGAACCCGACACAGGCCTGTAGTAACAAGGATTGGGGGCACAGCTGTGTGCCCCCCTCCCCCAACCAATACAGGCCCGTAGTAACATGGATGGGGGCACAGCAGTATGCCCCCTGTGCCCCCCTCCCCCAACCAAAAAAATGAAAATGTCTGTGCCTGTGCCCCCAAATTGCATAACCTACAGGCCAGTAAATCCAAAATTGCCCCTGTGCCCCCTCAAATCCTCAGCATGCCTGGTCTGTGTTCGAACCTGACACAGGCCCGTAGTAAGGAGGATGGGGGCAGGACGGTGTGCCCCCCTCCCCAACCAAAAAATAAAAATGCCCCTGTTCCCCCCAATAATTTTGCCAATACATATGTAAGTAAATGTTACCTAGATCTTAATATAAATTTATGCAAGTATTTTACCCATTTTGAATGTGCGAAAGCATTCAGCACGTACACAAATGGTCTAGCTATGCCTCAGGTCTGTGCCCCCAAATTGCATATCATACAGGCCTGTTAATCCAATTAAATTTGATGAAAATACTTAAGGGTAACAAAAAGCATGCCTAACTAGATGATGAATAATACCCAATTAACTGAGGCATGTAGGACCAGCCCCCTTCCCCTCCAATAATTTTGCCAATATTAGTTGCAGAATATTTATATATATTTATTGTATTTATATTATTATTGTAACTTTTTTGAATGTGCAAAACGCCCCAGAATGCACCAGAGACCATCTAGAAACTAAATATTTCCCGGGGAGCATGCTCCCGGATCCCCTTAGTGACAGTGTGAACAGTAATCAGAGGGGGTAGGGGTAGGTTTCAGGTTAATGGCCAGAAAACAATCTGTCAAAGGTATTATCCTATATTAAAGAATTTGATATGCTATTTTGAATCGAATATTTACATAGATTTATGTAGTATTTTACCCATTTTGAATGCGAAAAAACTCCCATCAGAACGCACCATTGATCATGTGGGAATACATTTTCCAGGGGGTGGGAGGAGGGGGCATGCCCCTGGACCCCCTTGTAACAGTATGCATATGAATAGGAGGGGTAGGGTTAGAGATTAATGACTGGACGACAACCTTTCACCATAGAATGATTAAATAACAATATATTTTGAGTCGATTTTTTACATAGATTTATGTTAGTATTTTACCTGTTTTCAGGCCTTCAACCGTTCCTACTTTTTCCCACTATTTTCCAACTTTTGATCATCTTCCTACTTTTTCCTATTTTTCTACCAAAACCTCCTACTTTTCCTACTTTTTTCCTAATAAGTCTTCAAGCACCCTCAGTATGGCCCAGAATGCAGGAAATGAAGCGCTTGATTTCAAAATTTTCCAGGGGGAGTACCCCCGGACCCCCCTAAACCTGTTGGATCGCATCTTCGGCCTGTTGAATAGATTATAACCAAAGAATAAAATGGCTTTGGGTGAGAATGTCTTTAACTCAAGATTGCGGATTACTTAAATTTATATGAGCACAATGACTCCGTGTGGTATTTTGTATCAAACAGTTCCTGCTATTTTATTGGAAATCTTTCTCCTTTTTCCTACTTTTCCACTTCAAAAACTCCTACTTTTTTCCTACTTTTTGCATTGAGATCAATTGAAGGCCTGTGTTTTGAATGCACTGATGAAAATCTTTGTATGACCATGGTGTGGAATAATAGATTTCTGAGAATGGAGATAAAGCTATTAAAAAATTCTCCAGATTATGATTATTTTTTCTCTTTGTCTTATGAAACCACTTTTTTGGGTGTTTCATTGGGGGTATTTACATCATTTTATCGATGTTAACTTTCTTCTTAGAATGCCCTCAGAATGCATCTTTTGATATGTAAGTTTTAAAAAATTTCCGGGGGAGGTCCCCTGGACCCCCACCTATGGGAGGGGTTATACCCCTCCCATACCCTCCCCACCTGTGCCCCCCCACTGAAAAATTTCTGGATCCGGCCCTGCATTTGTGGCCAGTTACTGTTAAAAAAACTCTCAAAAAAGCCCTACAGTGCCCAAGATGACTATGCTAACCAGCATAAATCTAGACTCATCATCGAATGGTAAATGACATATAATACCCCGACAATAGATCGACCAGCCTAAAGCCCAGACTTGAATATAATAGAAAATGTGTGGAAAACTTTGAAACTAACTTGTGCAAACCTGCAGTGAATATCAAAACTAAGGATGATCTTATCATAAATGTTTTTGACATTTGGGACCGTTACAGTCAGACCTATGTGTAATCACTTAATGAGAGTATTCCAAGGCGAATTCGGCATATTCAGAGAGAAAACGGGTCTATTTCAAGATACTGAAAGTTTCAGGTAAGTTGGAGTTGCCGTTTTGAGTTGGTTGATGTTTAAAGTTTGCATGTGCTTAGGTTAGAGAACACAACGGCAGCCATTTTGGGGAAAGACTTATGAGCCTCGGCTGTACATGTATTGGATACAATGAAACAAAATGTATTACCCATCTCTATTTAACGTATAGTAAAATTGACCTGATATATCGAAACTTGGATATAACTAAGTATCGGATATAATAAAACATAGTTTATTCCCATCTGTAACTAGCGTATAGTAAATTAGACCATATAATCGAAACTTGGATGTAACGAAAGAAACCAGACGCAACGGTCTCGAGGTCATCGCTATAAGTGAGGTTCACTGCATCCCTAATATCCCCAAAAGGGGGCCATAAAAGACGTCTAAACGGTTTTACACTCATCTCAACAGTTCTTTAGACAAAAGCACTAAATTCAGGGCTGCCATTTCTCCGGATTTTTCCTAAATCTCCGGATTTTTTCCCAGTTCATGGTACCTTAAAGCAGGCTGAAAGTAAAGCAGAATGCGCCCTAAGGCGCATTCTGCTTTACTTACAGCCTGCTTTAAGTGGTCGCATGTCAAAAGAAACAAGAAAAAGGCTAGGGGGTAAAGGTACGATTCGTTAAATCGCACTTGAAAAATGCAAATTTTGAAATCTTAGGATTTTTCATGTCAATTTATGGCAGCCCTGTAAATTTGATCAATAAAAGAAAACGATAAATGTTTAAAATCTATAACATCATGGCAGTGGAGGGATTTAATCAATCGTAACCACTTTGCTGCCATTCCCTTCTACACTGGCAGTAACTAACCAAACATTCTAGATCCTGATCAGGCGCACCACAATGCGGTGTGTAGTTAGGACCCTAACTGTTAAACACTAATTGATGATACTTATGTCATAATGCCTAAATTTCATAATTTTAGAAATAAAAGTAATATTTTTAAAACACAAACGTATGGCAAGAAAGAATGTGTTCGGCGGATAATGTCATTATTGCAGAGAAAGAGTAAAACTACATGTAATTTGATCATTCACTGCCATGACAATATCAGCTGTAAACAATTGTCGTTTACTCTTATTATTTCAAATTTAAATTTTGGTTATTTGAGTTTTTTAACGTAAGACATATTGAAATGTGTGTCAGACAGTTTGGATCCTCACCAGACGCCGCGTAACGAGGCGTCTGATCAGTATCTATACTGTTTATAAATACCGGTTTTATGTATGTTCTCGAAGTACAGCATGCAGTGTAAGGTAAATACAAGCCTATATGCATTTAAGTCTTACCCATGCCGCCGCCCATCCATGGGTCGTAATCGACATCATACGTCATCATTGGCCACATCTGCGCCTGCGCATGCCCCATGTAGCAAATCAACAGAGCCGCCGATATAAGTATAAAGGTATTCATTGTTTGGCTGGTTTGTCGAAATCTGGAAAACATTATTTTAATAATTATTATATACCCGTACTGTATCTATTTGATTTATTAAAATCCTCATATCATTTTAGTTACCTTTTTCGGGTTTGATGACCTCGTAAATTATTGACAATAGGGATTTGGGTGAGATGCCGTATTTACAAGGAAATGCGATTTGGTCACTAAATGATAAATTTCAGTTATTGTAAACATGTATTATACATCCGGACCAAAGAGCTGGAGACCTCCAAGGCATATTTTGGAGTTGGGTTCATTACTTCAACAAGCCAACTGCAAGGCTTTCCCCCAGAAAGCAGATGTAGAATACAAGACGATAATTTGTTTCCAGAGAAACATGTTTTAAAAAAGAAAAGAAAACCATGTCATTTTGATTTGACTACACCAACAAGAGAGATAATATCTTATGAATAACCAACAGCCAGATAGTGTAATGTTAACTGACTAATTAACCCTTTACCCAATAACCTGTTTATAATATAAGATACAGGTGATCACTTAAAGCAGATTGAAAGTAAAACAGAATGTGCCTTAAGGCACATTCTGTTTTACTTTCAGCCTGCTTTAAACTATCATCTGCTAGGCTATATAAAAATATTTGTTATTGTAACTGTTCATGAGGGTATAAACTGGAACTATTTTCTTCAGCGGAGGAATAAATTAAATAAGCTAAAAGTCGCTTATATGGGGGAAAGGGTTAAGAATGTTTATACATTGCACACACAAATGTCCATTTAATTCATTCATTGGTGATACGTCATATGCAGTTATGCACAATTCCAGTTCCTAAACATAAACCTAGTCCATTATAACATACCAAAGGTTGATTTTAACAAACAAATTGTATTGCAAACTAACAGGAGCGCAAAGCCTGATCAGCTGTCTCCTTTAGGAGATCTCATCAGGGTCTACACTGAATGCATAAAATAAGTTTACTCTTTACAGGTACTCTGTATGTAAATGACGAGTATACTCGTTGCAAAGGTCGAATTCGTTGCCTTCTTAGCAAATCATAGTGTTGGTGTAAAAAAATTATCAATATATTAATTTACACATAAGGTACCCGGTATGATAGGTATTGAGACTACCAATCTGCAACTACATTAGTTCGTATATTCATTGCAATCCTGATACACCAGTATTTTGCAACTTTTAACTGTATTTTTGGTTGATTTTTGTTTGGTTTATGTTAGTTGTCGTTTCTGTTTTTGTTCTTAGAAGAAAGTATGTTTATGAACTTATTTAGAGAGGGCCAGGAAGTATGTTTTAAAAGTTCCACTCTTTCTTGTTGATATTTTTGACATTTTGATAAAACTTGACATCCTGATTCAATAACATTTTGATACAAAACATAAATCTATTTCTATGTACAATTTTATTATTATTATTATTATTATATCTTCCAGGTCCTATAACCAAATTATGCAAGGAACGAAATCGTGTAAGATGCACACGTAAAAAATTGATAGATATATATTGTAGGTATCTTGTCTTTTCGAATGATTCCTTTAACATTGCATAATAGTTCAACTTTGGTGAGTTTGTTATTGATGTTCGTCATTCCTGGATAAAACTGTCCCTTATTCTCCTCTGTATAGCAGGAAAGTAATTGACAGTTGTATCTAAGGTATTCCAAATACACGTGTAACCCAAATTATCCAATTTTCTTTTTATATGACTACCTCAACTCTTATTCTTTCCCATCAACGTGATACTATGTTCTCTAAAACTTATATATACAATACTCATATTATCACAATATTCTTGATTTTCAACCAATATAAAGTAGACATTAGCAAACAGTTGACCTTGACGAGACGCCGCGTTTTGCCTTCTATATTGTTTGATATATCATATCAAAATGTGCTGTATGGTCAAACAGTGCAGTGTCTTTAGACCACCCTTGCATATCTAATTATATCTTCTTGCAATATCCAAACATAAATTGGTAAGGTTTCTACGATTTCTTTTAGCACAATACAAATGCGAAGTTCTACTACTTAAACAGTACGTAGTGTCCCTAGTGTGGAATGTATCTTACAGACTACATGTACCTTTAATTTCAAGAATGTGTACGATTACAGCATACATGTATGGCTTAGTGCGAACGTAAATCCTTCTTAGAAAGAACCACAAAAGGCTATAGAAAAATGACTGTCTTACACCAAATCTAAAAAGAGGAATCTACAAAAAAAAAGCTATACATTTACTCCATGGACACTCGTTTAAACCCAATAAACTTGTTAGAACAAAGGTTCAAATGTTCTAAAAATAGCACTTCTTTAAAGGAAACGGGCTCCGGTGACAGACAGATTGGGTCTTGATCACAACTATCTGGATCCAGGCTAGTAGCAAAAGGTATTCAGTACTACTCTGTATCAAAGTTGTTAATAATAAATACAAGACTCAAGCAGGAAACGCAACACAAACAATAGAATGATGTTTTCTTGCAATATAAACTTTATTAATTACCTCCCTTTAACAGCAAAAACAAAATACTTGATTTTACTAAAATGTATTGTTTTGTCTTGTACGTTTGAGCATTTAAAAAGTATTTAATGATCATATGTCCATGTCGATAAAGCATGAATCATACGTATGCATAGTAAACTCAACAACAACGTTGCCATACGACCAATTACACAATGAAACTGCGCTATTAATGTCGCCCAACAGAAAGTTTGCTTTCTCTTTTATGACATGTCTTTTTGAGATTTAAGTCAGCAGAAAGTTCTTGTATTAGCGTTTAGTTCTTGTTTTATGCTAAATTTCTTTTAAACCATAACTCCCAAAGGTTGTTTCTAGTTTTGAAGACGGGTAACCAATTAAAGCAACTTGAAAGTAATTATTGCGCCTTCAGTCTGCGTTTAGCCACCATCTGCTAAAGTAGAAAATAATTCTCATGGTGTATATCCATAAATGTATAAAGTGGAACTATCTTCTTCAGTGAAGGAATGAAATAAAATAATCAAATAGTTGTACTTGTGGAGTAAATCATGATCTATGAGCTTTCGTTTTGAGTGGTTTTTAACCCTTTACCTGATAGCCTATTTCTAGTATTGAAGATAGTTGACCACTTAAAGCAGGTTGAAAGTAAAGCAGAATGCGCCTTTAAGGCGCATTCTGCTTTACTTTCAGCCAGCTTTAAGCTTCCATGTGCTAAAATATAGAAAATATTCCCTATACTATATATTCATGGCTGATTAAATTGGAACTATTTTCTTCAGCGGAGGAATAAATCATATCCGCTAAAAGGCGCTTCTATGGGGGAAAGGGTTAAAGCAGGGGTTTATTGCATTTATTATGTAAATCTCGGTTAACAATTCAATGAATATTAAAGACTTTACAGTACCTGGTAATTGAATAAATATAACAAGGCTATGTCCGATATATCTGTACAGTTCTCCGAAACGCACTTGACCACGAGTCTTCAATGTCTGAGCTTGCGCTTCTACGGCTTTTATCTTTGGTGCCCAGTGTGACGTCACGCTTGAATTTTGACAAATTGGGACGTCAAAACATGAAGTGGTCAAATCTCGTAATTAATGAGATTTCTGCGTGATAATTCTAAATGCCTTTCCTATAGGTAACATATGTGCTTTCAAGTTGGATGCTTGGTAAAATTTGAAATACATATGTATACCTAAAAGTAAAATTAAGATTTAATACGACCATTGAAAGATGGTACCATTCGATGTTTAAGATAGTTGACAAAAGTCGAAGTCGAAAATAAATCAAAGTCGCTAAGTCAAAAGGTTCCCAATAGAAATAATAGTTTTAGCATAAATGCTTTTATTGGGAAAGAATAACGTTTTCTCAACTGTAAACATGTACTTTAAAGTATAATCTTAACCCTGTCATTCCCATATGCGAGTAAACTGGACTTTGCAAACAGTTTGGATCTCCATCAAATGCCGCGTATAAGTATCCAAACTATTTGCCACTCGTATCAATATCCTTCAGCCAAATCTGCAAAAACTTGAATTTTGCATCAAACTGCAGGCGATACTGTTTGCAAAAGGATAAAGCAGACGGTTTATGTTTGTGATGAAATGGTTATTAATCTAACATGCAATTAAAATATCAACAGAAAGGTTCTCATTCCTTTGTTTCTTTTTGGATTTCTGTCATGCACAGTCAACCTTTTGTTAACACTTTCACTCTCAATGACGTCATACAGCGCATTTGCAAACAGTTTCAGGATCAGGATCAAACTGTTTGCCAATTGTTTCGAAATTACGTCAGTTACACTGCCTTAATCTAATTTTGAAAGGATATTGCAGACAACAATATTAAAGCAGACGACAATATGGCGATGAAGGGGTAAAAATCTCACGATGAATTTGACCATGAAATAGTTAAACGACCACACACTGATATAGCCATAAAGTTGTGTGCTTAATTCAGGATGAAAGTATCGCTGTGCTTAGGACTCTTTTTAAGTTTTAACCATTCTCCATTTGTAATACAGACTGCTTTGAAAATGTCGTCTATAAAGGTTGTCAATCGATATTTGTGTATTTTTTTAATTTTAAACTAAGAGGAGTGTCATATAGTTTGGACCCAAATGAGACACGGCGTAGAGTGGCGTATAGTCTGGATCAACACTGTTTGTAAATACCAGTCAAATCGCGATAGGCAGGAAAAGTATTGACAAATAGGCGCCTGAAACAAGAATGGCTGTAGAAAGTGGCTATTTGCAAACATTTTGGTTCCTGATCAAACGTCGCATTACGCTGTGTCAAATCGGGGTTCGAGCTGACTGTCACTCATAACAATACATGTATAACCAAAGTGAATTTACCAAGACTTTTAATTTCAGAAATAAAAGCAGACGACAACTATTTAGCAGATGACGTCATTGCAGTCAAGGAGTTGATAACTGAGAAAAACAAGTGTACAGTGAACATTTGGAAAAACTCGAATCTGCTCTCCTATATAAAGATGAGAGCGAAATCCAATTACAAAGGTATGGCTGTAATCGGGAAAAATAACATGTTTGTTATTCAAAATATTTTTGACGAGCTGTGACCATTAACGTGACTAAAATTGAAAGTTTAATAAGACGAACAACCAGGAGGATAGCAGAGGTCATGAGCAGGGCGCATACTAATTAGTCAAATGATGATGATTTCTTTGTGCGGACAATGCGTGACCAATGACCACGTTACCTTCCGGTCGCGGACCTTTCTTTCAGAATTGTTGCATTTATTATACGTCAAAATGTTGATAAAGAGCCCTGTGGTGTTTGACCCTTAAAGAAGGGGTTGTGCGGAAGACGTTTGCCTATTGTCAGTGAAGAATTTGGAATGGGATATCGCTTCAGTTTAGTAGTACATGTAGTTTAACTCTTAACTCTTAGAGTTAAGAGTTAAACTACATGTACTACTAAACTTACGGTTAATGTTAATGAACTTTAGAGAGAGCGCCTGTGAGAGACAGGGAAAATGAGAGAGAAATATAAAATAATGAGAGGGAGAGAGAGGGGCAGAGACTTGGAGAGCCAATGGCAGAGAGACAGACAGGCAGACATAGTCGCGGTCAGCATGAAAGAGTTTTAAAGCGTCTTGTGTATAGAGTAGTGGGTAAACACTTACAGGATAAAGGTTAAGGCAAAATTGTGACGATTTCTGAAGAACTGGATTGAAAACAGTTTGATGCGTGATCAGACTCAAACTTACTTTTAAAATATTAGCGATTTACTGAGTATCTTCTGTACATTTGGCAAACAATATATGAGCCGTGCCATGCCAGTCTTATTGCATTGCAACATTGAATAGACCAGGCACCGTTGTCATCCCAGGCTCCGTATCTTAGTTTGGTCTGCACTGCAATACAGCTACATAAAAATTAAAAATGTTTCAGATGTATGTGGATGTCAAACAGCGTAGATCAAGACCACTCGCCGCGTCTTTGACCTACACTGTGTGCAAATGCAATATGTCAGGTTTTCTCATGTCACGGTTCATATAGATACACTACTCAAAATTTGGTAATGGTCAAAGGCATAACCTCCATAGTAATCAATGCATTGACCCTATCACTTTCCCACTTTTTAACTTTCCACAGATTTGTTCAATTTTGACAAAATTTTCAGGAGTTGTAGCTTGAGCTTGAGATCCATTCTACTGGTTCTTATGTGGCTTACAAATGTAAATGTCCTATGCATGTGAATTGGTAAAACAGATAAAATATCACTTTTTCACAGAAAACTGCAAAAGTTAAAAATTGTATTTTTGAGTTAATGAACATACATTACAATTCAGTAATATGTACAATTGAACATTGAAAGGTAAAACATTTTTTCCAAACGTAAAACACCTCTGAGAATATTTATATGTAGGCTTCAATGGATTTGAAAATTTTGATGAAATCTCAGAAATTTCACATTTTGATAAATTCTTCGGTTTTCGCCTTCATGACCTGAACAAGAATAAATATTCTCGCAAAATGTAAATTGTACCTTTGGCACACATATCTCCTAATATGGAAGGAATCGAACAAACAAGTTGGAAGTTATGCTATGAAAAAAGGATAGGGTCTATGATGGTGTATACCCTTGGTCCTTAGCCAATGTTGAGTAGTGTATATTTCTTAGCTGTTACATCTAATTGATTCAAATAAAAAGTGTCAATAAAGATAAATATGTGTACTTGTTTATACGTTATCAAGACTCGACATTTATAATGCTAGACGCGAGTACTGCAAAGGAACGAAACACAAACGCTAAGCAATAAATGCAAAAATGACAGCTTTTCTGAGAACAGTGTTCCCTCCCAACAACGATTCCCTCCTAACAGCAACGTTTGTCGCTGTTCCTTCAAAAGGACAATAATTAGTGTGTCTAGCGCTTTTACTGCTGCAATATCGTCTGCTTAAAATTGTCGTCTGCTGTTTTTTCTCAAAAGTACATATAAGTGGACATTTTGACAGAAGAAATATAATGACGAGTGACAAGCAGCTTGAATCTAGATCAGACGCCGCGATACGCGGCGTCTAATCTGGATTCTAGCTGTTTGCAAATGTAAGCCAAATCTTAACCTACCCTCCTTATAACAAACCCCTCCGAACAACACACGCAATATTTGTTTCCAATTGGATTTGGGTTTTTTTGTACAGAGGGAGCATTATATTCATGGTATCTGAGTGGCAAACGGTTTTGAAGCTGACGTCTGATGTGGCTCCAGATTGTTTGTAATGGAAAATAGTTGCTAGCATAACCGCATTTGTTGGGAAAGTATAGCGTCTTCCCCATTGTACAATGTACAGTAAAACCTCTCTAATACGACCACTAAAACGATGGCTAATAGATTGTATAAATGACAGGTGACAGCTTAAAGCAAAGGTGACAGTAAAACAGAAAGCTCCCATAGGAGCTTTCTGTTTAACTGTCACCTTGCTTTAAGCGGTCACCTGTTATTAAAAAAAAGAGTAATTTTTAATACAATTAAGTGGTCGTAAAAGCGAGGTTTCACTGTATTTGCAACCAGTTTGGAGCAACTAAGTATCTCAGCATATGTTTGTAAACATTAGAAATTAGTCTATGATCGATCTCAAGCATCTGATTGGTCAGATTTGGGCAAGATATATCTGGCTTGAGAAATCCTCTCGAAAGCTTTATAATTTATAAGCATGGACCCTGATCATGATAAAAACTATTTTACACCTGTATTGAGCTTTTCTTCGTTTGTGGTTTATGTCGCAGACTGAATTGACAAGGCTGCTGGGTCATGAAGAATCCTAAGATGTTCTTTTTTTTTTCAAACGCGATTTTACGAATTTTACCTTTAACCCCTTCACTGCCTTACCCCGAGTACACTAGTAATTTGAAAACAGTTTGTAACGCGGCGTCTGATCAGGATACAAACAGTTTTACACTCATTTCAATATTTCATAAGTCAAAATAACTAAATATTTAATTTTAGAAATAGAAGCAGACGACAATTGTTTAAATGTGATGACGTCATGGCAGTGAAGGGGTTAACCCTTTACCCCATAGTATGTTTCTAGTTTTGAAGACACGTCCGACTTAAAGCAGGTTGACATTAAAGCAGAATTAGCCTTACTTTCAGTCTTATTTAAGGTACCATCTGCTCGGATAAAAATCCTAAGATTTCGGAAAAATCGGATGAAATGGCAGCCCTGAATTGACTGTTTTGAAGCGGACGATGATTTAGCACGACATGTTAGGTTAGACACCAGAACCTACATATGAACGATAACTTGACAGGCTTTTACGGTGATACGGCCTTGGGTCAATACCTTTTTCATATGCTAATCAGGGTAAAATTCTGGCAATAGGAATGTAAAATATTGAGAATCATTCAAATTTTATTAATATTTATCATTAGAGGAGCTAGGCTAAAAACACACGAAGGTTCAAATCAAATCTGATGTAATGCAAACAATGGTCAATTTAATTGAGCCAAAATATATTTTAAAAAAGCTGGTTGTGCTTCAAAACGTTTCACACTCTTTAGAACCCTGTTCAAAATAAAGACATGCTTGTATATAAGAGCCGTGATATTTTGGACTATCAATGCCTTCTTTGAACTGACACCCATTCAGGAGTCAACGACGCCTTTGTATTTGTTAACATTGGTGTTATATTTGCTTTGTATGTACATTGCTCCTGTCCCCTAGGGGTACGAGGGTACATAGTAGCACTTGGGTAGTGGTTGTGATACTGGTAGAGGAGGTAGTAGTAGTGGTTTTGTAGTGGTAGAGGTGTATCTGTAAAGAAGGTAGTAGTAGAGTAGAGGTAGTGGTAGGGTAGAAGTAATGTAGAGTAGGGTGGTAGTGGGTCGGAGATACATGTAGTTGTAGTAGGGTAGGTGGTAGAGAAGGTAGTATTGTTGTGTTTTATTAACCTGTCAAAATTTAAATAATTATACGCTGGTTGAACACGCTATATTTAGCTTCGGTCGAAATCGATTATTTCCGCTACTTTTACCGGTAGGTCAGGGTTGAAATATGAAGTTGATATTTAGAATAAGAGTTGAATACCTATATGGCTTCGTGGTCGAGACATAACAGTAGTGTTTTACTTAGTGCATGTATGGCCATGAGTTCGATACCCAGCGGAGGACTTTTTTATTATTATCTTTATTATTTGGTGCATTCGAGTCTGCAAGTAGGAGAAGAAGAATGGATTGAATTCCCCTTGGATCTGATTTTATGTATCATTCATATAATAAAATAATACTTGTAATTTAAAAAGAAATAAAACCTAACGGGGATCGAACCCACAACATTCCATCCTTTTACAAGTATCCGTACTCGCTACCAACTCGATTATTGATTTAAATTCGACACAGAATGCACAATATCCTTCAGTTCCTATCCGTAAATCAAAACGGAAAGTATCGACTTTATACCGAAGCAAAATATATCCTTTCAGTGACGTATGAATATTCAAATTTTGACAGGTCAATAAAACCAAACAATAGTATAGTACCGGAAGTGTTAAGAGTAGGTTAGTAGTTAGCAAGAGGTAGTAGTTGGGTAGTGGTAGGGTGGAGGTAGTTGTAGAAGAGGTAGTGGTAGAGTAGGTAATTATAGGGTTAATGTAGTGGTAGAGTAGGATAATGGTAGAATAGGTAATGATAGAGAAGGGTAGATTTAGTAGTAAGGTAGTGGTAGAATAGGGTAGTAGTAGAGTATGGCAGTAGTAGGGTAAATGTAGTGTTAGAGTAGGGTAGTGGTAGAGTATGTACTGGTAAAGGTAGTAGTATGGTAGTGGTTGAGTAGGGTAGTAATAGGCTAGTAGTAGAGTTAGGTGGAGGTAGGGATATAATAGGGCAGAAGTAGGGTAGAGGTATGGCTAGTGGTAAGGCAGTGGTGCCGTAGAGCAGTGTAGTAAAAGGTTAGATTTAGTGTAAGAATAGATGTAGTGTTAGAGTAGATAGTTCTAGAATATGGTAGAAGTAGTGGTAGATGTAGAATACGTAGTGGTAGAGAGGCAGTGGTAGAGAAAGGTAGATGGTAGGTAGATAGGTAGCAGGATGGTGGTCGTAGTAGTGAGGTGGAGTAGATAGTAGCGTGGAAGGTAGTGATGTGGTATTAGTAGAGTTGGTAGAGTAGATAGTAGCAAGGTAGTGGTACAGTATGTAGAGTTGGTAGAGTAGATAGTAGCAAGGTAGTGGTACAGTATGTAGAGTTGGTAGAGTAGATAGTAGCAAGGTAGTGGTACAGTATGTAGAGTTGGTAGAGTAGATAGTAGCAAGGTAGTGGTACAGTATGTAGAGTTGGTAGAGTAGATAGTAGCAAGGTAGTGGTACAGTATGTAGAGTTGGTAGAGTAGATAGTAGCAAGGTAGTGGTACAGTATGTAGAGTTGGTAGAGTAGATAGTAGCAAGGTAGTGGTACAGTATGTAGAGTTGGTAGAGTAAATAGTAGCAAGGTAGTGGTACAGTATGTAGAGTTGGTAGAGTACAGTGGAGAATGTGTTATTCTTTCCCAATAAACGCGTTTACGCTAAAACTATTATTTGCAGCGCAAACAGTTTGGAGCCAGATCAGACCTGTTTGCCACCAAGATAAACATGAAATATCAGAATTGTCCAAAAGTTGTTCTTTTCTACGTTTTAGTGCTTTGCGTTTGCGTACGTTTGCGTTTAAACGGGAAAGAATAACAGATTCTCCACTGTAGATAGTAGCAAGGTAGTGGTACAGTATGTAGAGTTGGTAGAGTAGATAGTAGCAAGGTAGTGGTACAGTATGTAGAGTTGGTAGAGTAGATAGTAGCAAGGTAGTGGTACAGTATGAGAGTTGGTAGAGTAGATAGTAGCAAGGTAGTGGTACAGTATGTAGAGTTGGTAGAGTACAGTGGAGAATGTGTTATTCTTTCCCAATAAACGCGTTTACGCTAAAACTATTATTTGCAGCGCAAACAGTTTGGAGCCAGATCAGACGCCGGATAACCCGGCGTCTGATCAGGCTCCAACCTGTTTGCCACCAAGATAAACATGAAATATCAGAATTGTCCAAAAGTTGTTCTTTTCTACGTTTTAGTGCTTTGCGTTTGCGTACGTTTGCGTTTAAACGGGAAAGAATAACAGATTCTCCACTGTAGATAGTAGCAAGGTAGTGGTACAGTATGTAGAGTTGGTAGAGTAGATAGTAGCAAGGTAGTGGTACAGTATGTAGAGTTGGTAGAGTAGATAGTAGCAAGGTACAGTTGGTTGTATTACAGTAGTAGGGTTGGGGTATATGTAGTATTTACAACATAGATAGAGCCATTCAGTCCGTCCTTTCGTTCATTATTTTCAAATTTGAGCAATCAAAACTTTGAGAAAGATCTCATACATATTTCTAATTACGCCTTGAATGTGAACTCCTAATGAAGAAAATAGAGCCGCTTTAAGAAATGGTTTCTATATCATTGCAGATTGTAGCTGAAAGTATAGCAACATAGTCACCTATCTTCAAAACTAGAAACAGACTGTTGGGATAATGGTGTAACACATGTTCGCCTGTAAAATGCAAAATGCAATTCAAGCGGCGCTTTGAACGATGCGGATTAAATGAATTAATTAAACCTTTATACATGGGCTACTGACAACTCGTCCGCTGTAAAATGGTTGCATGTAAAATAGTTGATAAATATGTGTGCATGTCATCAAATACATATACTTTAAAAGAATGTTAAACAGTCTAAATATGTTACTCGGCATCTGAATTGGATTCAAACTGTTTGCATCCCTGCAAAGTTGATTCGTGCTTGGTAGGTTCAGGGTAAAAAACTTTGAATTCAAAAGAATTAGACGCGTGTTGCTTGCGGGTGTATTAGTTGAAAACATGAGCGTATTGCTTTTCTTACATTTTTGAAATAATTCGTTCACACCTGATACTTTAAATGGATAATTCCAGTTTCAATTAAATAGGTATAGTATATTAACATATTTAGGGTTGATTCTTAAAAAGAAAATTGCAAAATAACAACCAGTACATACCCTGATCAGAGGGCTCCTGCAGGAACCCTCTGATCAGGGTCTACACTGTTTGCATAAGACAAATGTACTCTTCATATGTACACTCTTTGTTAATGACGAGTATACTCGTCGTTAGGGTTGAATGTTATGAGCACCTGCACAATGCATGTTCAACCCTTATCCTGCTAGAACATCACCACATACGAATTTGCTGCAAGCAAAAAATAACCATTCAAAATGAAAATGTATGTGTACAATGTGTTATCATGTATTTAACGGACGAAACTTTTTTACGATAGTAATTCTTATTTAGGTATTGTATATATTAGCCGCCGTTTGATCTATATAGGAAACGTTTTAAGGGCCAGCCAGATTATGTTGTGAACGTGATCGCATCTTTCAATAGGTGAAATTAGATTGGCTAGAGCTCCTTGGCCTTAACTCTTAACACGCTAGCTGTGGAGTCATTTTAATATTTGCAAACTGTTTGGATCGTGATGAGACGCCGCATAACGCGGTGTCTGATCAGAATCCAAACTGTTTGACACTCTGGTCCTCTTTTGAAATGTTTTTTAGAAAAAAACTATTTTTAAAACCGCAGCAGTCGACAATTGTTGCAGACAAAATAAAACAGCATGCAAAGAGTAAAATGTCAGGGGCGGAATGTAGTTTATTTTTAACCTTTAATTTTTACGTGCTAATCATGCCAACATTTGCAAACAGTATGAGACGCCGAGTAACTCGGCGTCTCATCTAAATGCACAAAAACTTGTTATTGGACATTTTTACTAAAATGTTTTGAGAATTGTTGCAGATGATAAATTTCACAGCAGAAATTATTCAAACGTGCGAAAGGTTCAGAACACGTGGGAATATGTGTGCGGAATGCGAGCTAATTTCACTGTCATGACGTCATCAAATTTAAACAATTTTCTCAAATCTAAACTTTAGGTCTTTTGACTTAAGAAATATTGAAATCGGTGTCTAAAAATTAGGATCCTGATCAGATACCGCTTAACGCAGCGTCAGATCAGGATCCGAACTGTTTGCACATAAATATTGTACTCGGGGTAAGACAGTGAAGGGATTAACCCAATCACTGTTAATGGCACAATATATAAATATCACATCTCACAGAGGGTGAGAGAACGGATTGGTCACCTGAGGCAAGTAATGTCAACCGAGGCGTTAGCCGAGGTTGACATTTACTTGTCGAGGGTGACCAATCCGTTCTCTCACCCTCTGTGAGATGTGATATTTATTTTATTATACCGAACAAAAATTTAGATCTAATTACCACTGTTTTCAATACAGAACAACGATCGCGAATACATGTATCGGAACTATTTTATTTTCATTACTAAAAACAAATAACGGAGAAGTTAATTTCTAGACGCAAAAACACAATAAATATGTTTGTTAACAAAAATAAACAAAAAACAAATTATTATTTGAAAAAATAAAAGTTTGGATCGATCGGGATTCGAACTCGGACCGCCGTGGGCAGGGTCGACCATCATACCGCTAGGCCACGGACACAGATCACGTGACGTCGATTTAATTTGTATATAAAGTTTTTATATTGACGTGTTTTTAAAAAAAAATCAAATTGCAAGCAACAAACCTTTATTCTGAATAATATTGCCAACAAAAGGTTAACAAACAAATATCCATTCGTTATTTGTATTCCCATATCTAGCTATACGCTGTTATAGACCATTCTACAATCGTCTCCAATTCTGTCTGTCTTATTCTATTTTTAGCAATACGGCACTCTAGCAACAAGTTGACAGATACTTTAGGTAGGCTAATTGACAAAGCAGAATGTCAAATTTAGTAGCAAATGTCGACATAAATATTGAACAGGATGCAGAGTTTGAATCTAAGGAGTGAGTAAAGAAAATGTTCCAAAATAATGAACGACATTGATTAGCAACGCGAAAACTGGTGACACTTTGCAGTCGATTGTTTTAAAATCTTATCTCATTGAGATGAAGCGTAAAGTATGGTCCATTTGATTTCGATTGTGTAACTTTGCAAATTCGAATCGACTCACTTTTCCAGTTCATTGCCGTTATTTCACTAGAAGCGTTTTGATTCTTCCTTTTTCTGAACTGAGGGGTACTAAAACTCGGGCCGAATACGCAGGGTAATTTCGTGATGTTACGCGGGCCGAAATGTAATGTTAGCCAGGTAACATTACGGATTTTCACCTTCTGACGTCACATGAGGCTATATAGTAGATAAATCGAGTGAGGTATAATAATAGTCTTTATTGCAAACAGGTTGGATCCAGGTCAACGTTAGAAACAGGAAATGTTAGCCCTTTCACTGCCCTACCCGTAAACAATGGTTAATTTCAATCAGTTTGGATCCTGATCAGACGCCCCGTTATCACAATTGTTTGTCGCTCATTGTCGATAATTTTATTTGATATCTACTGTTGTCAATTTCACTAAAATTTTGATTTGATAAATAAATGCAAACGACAATTGCTTAACCCTTTCACTGCCAAATGTTTCGTAAGATGTTTACCCCTTCACCGTTTCATTGTCGTCTTCTTCAATGTTGTTGTCTGCAACTTGCTGTCACTACAAATAGAGAGTTCAGCGACCTGCAATGAAGGTGGCTTGTTCTTTTCTCATTTTTCAGTGGTTCCTTAACTCTTTCCTCCCTGAAACTTTAAATGGACAATTCCAGTTTCCATTTTAGTCTAGTCCATTTCTTACTTTTAAGGGTTGTTTTTGTCAATGTTTGGCATTATGACAAACAGTGAAGACCCAGAGCCCTCTGATCTGGGTCTTCACTGTTTGCATAGGAGAAGTGTTCTATTCACATGTACACTGTTTGAAAAGGACGCATATATGCGGGACTAGGGTTCAAAGGGTTAACATAAGTTTCGAAAAGACTCTCAGTTCTCACGTCAGGCTAGGAATTTCCGCAGATCGATATGAAGGCCAAATTTGTTGAAAAAACCTAAGCTAACATTGTGCACCTGGCAAGTTGGCAACTACAAAAAAAATCTAGAAAATTAAATTGGCACAAAAAGTGTTAACAGTGTATTCCGTGTCCTGTTTAATGTTCAATAAATTATTTGGGTTCTCTCAGCGACCGTGTTAAGGTAGTACGCTTCTGATGAGATAGGGCCAATGTTGGTAAATATATCGATACTTTTATTATAGTGATCGGACATTTTCGTAAACTGGCCGTCCTTACAAAACTATGCTCGAACATAATTCGGTAAGGTCCGTCAGTTTGCGAGAATGGGTAATCATTCTACGTAGTGCACCGATATAGACCGACCTTGACCCGTTCTGTGTATGGGGTGTACTACCTTAAATCTTGGAATCAGAACTTACTTTCTTTCACGTGTCTTCAAGCTGTATGTACGAGCGTATTCATAGATGTTTCCCACTCCTGTCTAAAGTGTTTGCAAAAGTCTATTATGAATGATAGAAAGTTTTGAACTGGTCAGATACTGGGTTGATTGGCATCTGATCTGGATCTAAACTGTTTGCAAATAACTAGAACTATAGTACTCGGAATAATGCAGTGAATGTGGTTAATAGCCAGAGTGATCGACAGGAATGTAATCCTATCATTTGTACAGCAACATACAGAAATACCTCTCTATTACGAACACTAAATTGTGTTAATTATTGGATGATTACGACAGGTGACTGCTTAAAGCAAGATGACAGTAAAACAGAAATCTCCTTTAGCCTTAGGAGCTTCCTGTTTTACTGTCATCTTGCTTTAAGATGTCACCTGCCTTTAAAGCGACTCGCAACCAGATGGTGCATTAAAAATAGTAATTTGTAAATATGTGTCAAACGCTTATATAAATGGTAAAGAATTAGTTTAGGATAAGAAATTCTGTTAAAAAAATGTTTTTCAATAAAAAAAAAATACTGGTCTCTGGTGGGATTCGAACCCGGGGCCCGGCATTGGCGGACAGAATGCAAAATAGGGGAAACCGCTTAGACCAATGGACCACGGAACTACCCGTTTATCTCGGATCGATTTAACGTATTTCAATGTGTAGCATCGAAAGTGCATACAACTTCGTAATTCGGCTCGAGTTTATGTCTGAGCCCGTGTAGAGAAGCAACAACAACAACTATACCGTCTACTAGTCGGTATAGAAAAACGATGGAAAATATCTAAAAATCTAGGATTCGGTAACGATTCTTGAAACTTTTTTTGGACTGATCATATTTTTTTAATGTCAGAAGCCAAATAATGCCACAAATTTGCTTTTATTTGAGTATTTTATTTTATTTTGACAAGTACACCATCCGGTTGCGAGTCCCTTTAATACAAGCCCCTGTCTTTAATATAATAACTATAGTGCTCGGAATAAGGCAGTGAAGGGGTTGTAGCTACAGTAAACGAAAGGAAAATTAAATTCTAACATGTACAATAACATGCATCTATAAGGGTTATTCAGAAGAAGACTCTAACTAAAGGTGTTGTTAACAGTAGGCCAGTCTATTAGGCTGAGGAAATGTAAAACAGATAGATGCTATATACAATGACGGCTGTCTGCTTTACTTTAACCATGTTTTAAGGGTGTATCAATGTCATAAGCCAATTATTAAAAGTATCAAACTTTTTTTCTAACATTGTTTTTTTGGAAGAGCTGTTTATGATGAATATAAAAATGAAAACAAAAATATATGGTGATGTCCTTTTTTTTAGCTACAGCGATTTGAAAAAGGTATGTCAAATTTTGACGGGTTTTTTTTTCAAATTTTACCCATTCAGAGTACAAGCTTCAGTAAAATTTATTTCAAAACAAAACAAACATGATAATTTGGGTTTTCATTATTTATATCATGTCTATGGTGGTATTTTCACATATAGAAACCAAATTTAGACAAAGCAGGCACCAGGTTTGAACAATATGGATCCTTGAATATCAAAAATATGCTTTGTATAGGGCATGATTTTATTAGATTTTTTATTTTATGAATTTTTTTTAAAAAGTTTGAAAATGAAATAGTTCTAGTATTAAACTTTTTTTATATTCTACCAGATGAAAGCCCATGCTAAGGCAGTTCAAAATATATAAAAAGAAATTGAAAGGTCAGTGTTGAAATTTTGAGTTATTACAGTAAAAAGAGTTATCTCCCCTTACAAAATTTACAAAAAAGTACAATACCGATGCTATTTAGAGCTTTATAAATTTCACATTTGGTGCCTTTTTTTCTTAAATTAGTTTTTGTATGAAGAAATACTACCATAGATAGGAAATAAATAACACAAAACCAAATTATCATATTTGTTTTCATTGAAAATGGCTTTTATTGAAGCTGGCTGTTTGAAAAGGACAAAATAAGAGGAAGTGGGTGGGGGTAAATTTTACATTTTCGTAGAGCCAACTGTTGTTCACCAAAATGTACACTTTTTCTATTTTTTCATTCATCTTAAAAAGCTCTTCAATACAAAACCATCATAGAGTGTTTTCATATACTTTGAAAATTTCCCAAAGTCATGACATTGATACACCCTTAAGTTACTGTCGGCCTAAAGCTCGAAAACGAGCCCCATTCTCAATGAGAGATTTTAATTTATGAGATGGAATCTGTCTGGCAAACTGTGCAATTCAAACTCTATAAATCATTCAACCCAATAAACCATAAGTATTGGTTTTTGGGAAATTTTTAAACAGTTTTTGGTTTTTAAAACGTTTGGTAGACGTTCAAAAAATGTTATCAAAGCTGTTTTCAAAACGTTTTACCTGTTTGGCAAACGTTTCCACAATGCTTTTATTGTGTTTTCATGTCATTTGACGGAAGTTTTTGCTAAAGTTTGAAATAAAACGTTTCGCAAACGTTTCTCTACGTTTTCTTTGTGTTTTTCCTGACATTTGAAAGACGTTTCTCAAAGTTCTCAAAGAAAACGTTTTAAGACCGTTTGCCCGACGCTTTTCAATTGTTTTTCATGTCGATTACCTAAGTTTTGAAATATAAGCGTTTTGGAAACGTTTGCAACATTTTCCGATGTGTTTTCATGTCGTTAGAGGGAAAGTTTTCTAAGGTTTGAAAGAAAAACGTTTAAGAAACGTTTGCACTACGTTTTTCTTGTGTTTGCACGTCGTTTGACGGAAGCTTTTATTAAGTGTTGCAATGAAACGTTTTGGAAACGTTTTCACTACGTTCATTTTGTAGTGTTCTCATGTCGTTTGATAATCGGTTACCAAAGTTCTGAAATAAAAAGTGTTTTGGAAACGTTTACACAACGTTCGTTTTTGCGTTTTCATGTCGTTTTTCAGAATGTTTTCGAAGTTTTGAAATAAATAAAACGTTTTTGAAACGTTTTAATTGCGTTTCTTCTCGTGTTTTCTTTTCAGAAAGTATCCTTTCAATTGCAAACAGTCGGGTTACTCGGCGCCTGATCGAGCTATAATCAGTTTGGCATACGCATGGTTGTTTTTTCTCAAGCTTAAACTCTCCACTGCCATGACGTCACATGGTTTAAACAATTGCCGTCTGCCTTTATTTCTTAGATTTAGATTTCAAATATTTGAATTTAGAAACAAAAATGCAAGTGTCAAAATGCGTGACGCGGCTTCTGATCAGCATCCAAACGTTTGAAGATAACCATTGTATATACTCTGGGGACGGCAGTAAAATATAGTTGCAGACGACGACTTTGAAGCAGACGATACTGACAGAAGATTAAGATTTATGTGAATTCAACCCTAGCGACGCGTATACTCGTCATTTACCAACAGTGTACTAGTCAGTAGTGAATAGTACACTTTTCCGGTTTGCAAACATGTTAAAAGAGCCATCTGATCATGATCTGCACTGTTTGTTATTTTGAATCATATTTTGAAAACAATTCTTAATAGTAAAAAATGGACTAGACTCAATTAAAAACTGAAATTTTCAATGTGAAGTTTTTAGGAATGAATGAGTAAATCACAACGATTCTGACGTATCCCTATCAGATTACATGTTTTAATGGCGTCTATGGCATGAGATCATGATGCATGGGCTAGATAGAAATAGAATGTCAATTATTTGAAAGGTAAAGTTCCACATGATGTCACTCTCCTGTGATATATGGAACTGTAAAATGCTAACAGCCAATTCTGAAAGAAATAATACAGTGGAGAAAACGTTATTCTTTCCCAATAAACGCATTTACGCATAAACTATTATTTCCATTACAAACAGTTTGGAGCCAGATCAGACGCCGGGTAACCCGGCGTCTGATCAGGCTCCAAACTATTTGTCACCAAAATAAACATGAATTATCAGAATTGGCCAAAAAGTTGCACTTTTCTACGTTTTAGTGTTTTGCGTTTGCGTTTCGTTTCGTTTAAACGGGAAAAAATAACAGATTCTCTAGATCTACTGTATTTATAATGTTTCCTCCCTGAAACTGGACAATTCTGATTTCCAATTTAATTTAATCTTTTCTCTCTTTTTTCTTTTAAGGATTGTTTTGTAAATGCGTTGCAACATGGCAAATACTGCATTCCCTTATCAGAGGACTGCTTTAATATCCCTCTTGGGTCTGGGTATTCACTGTTTCCATAGGGAAATTTCCGGTTTAGAGGGGTTTTCGGTATAGAGGGGTTTTAACCAATAGCTTGTGTCTAGTATTGAAGATAGCTGATCACTTAAAGCATGTTGAAAGTAAAGCAGAATGTGCCTTAAGGCGCATTCTGCTTTACTTTCAACCTGCTTTAAGCTATCATCTACTAGAATATAGAAAATATTTCTGATGTTCCATATCCATGAATGTATTTTCTTCAGCGAAGGAATAAACCAAAGGCGTAAAACCCTGATTCTACGAACTCGCGTTAGTTCGACGTACCCATATTTCAAAGTTAAAACGTGGTTTAGCCACGTTTCAACTTTGAAATACGGGTATGTTCGACTTAAAAGAGATCGACTTATCAAAGTTCAACTTTCGAAATACCGGTAAGGTCGATTTAAACGAGTTCGTAGTATCGTGTTTCGACTGTATGTTCAAGTTAAGACCGACTTTGACCCGATCTCATTATGGGCGTTCTACCTCAAAATAGATTTCGAGTAACCGAAATTCAACTATGTGTACAATGTAGATCCCAAATTTGATTCTTCAGCAAACGCAGATTTGAAGCAGATGGTAATTCAACCGTCTGCACTTACACTTGGATCAACATTGTTTGCCACTCTTGTGATATTTTCGGAAAGAAAATGCGAAAAAATAATTTCTTTGTTTTGCAGACGACAAAATTTAATTTTGCAGATGACAATTTACAAAGTGCGCAGAAAGTTTAGAGACCGTCTCTTGAAAACAACGTTCGTCTCGAAACCGTCACGCGGAACGTACATGAACCTGCGTTAACCCTTTACTCCATATTTTCGCATTTTGCGCCCTTAATTTATTCCTCCACTCAAGACAATCGCTCCAATTGACGCATACAGTCATGCATAATTATGTACCATCATAAATAATTTGTATACATGTATTCTTACATATGGTATAACTTAAAGCAGGTTTAAAGTAAAGAAGAATGCGCATTAATGCGCATTCTGCTTTACTTTCAACCTGCTTTAAGTGGTGACTTGCCTTGAAAACTAGAAAAAGGTTATGGAATAAAGGGTATCGCGACCACTTATTGAAGCTTCGTGGTTATTTTAAAGACAGGTAACCACGTGACCTTTACCCTGCACTCAGCAGCCACTTGTCATGTATACAGCAGTTGTATCGTCTTTTAGTGGTCGCTTAACACAGGCTTGATTGTATATTCTATAGTTATTATTAGCGAATAGTGCTGACTATGATGATATAACGCGTTCTATTGTAATAGACCTACGTTGACAGTTTAGTTGGCTGACCGTTGCACTACGGAGCGGAAGGTCGTAGGTTAAATTCCCGGTCGGGTGATTTCAAAAGACATTAGCCAAATGTGACGTACATGTATATGAACGATAAACAAAGAAACAAATGTGTTTTGGTATCTCGTCTTTGTCGTATGTGTCGTCATTCTTAACCATTATACAGCCATGACGTCAACTGTTTATCACATAAAATGATTAAAATACCCCTCTGGCAGTGTATCCCTTTCGTCCCTGAAACTTCAAATGAAGTTTCCAATTATGTCTATTCCGTTTTGACTGTTTAGGGTTGATATTTGTCTATTTATTGCAATATAAAAAAAACACTGTACACCCTGATAATAGACCTCATTCATAGTTCTGCACTAATTGCATATATCACAAGAGTACTTTTCACAGGTACACGTTTTGCGCAGGACGTCTAGATACGCGTGACTTTAGTTCAAAGGGTTAAAAAATCATGCATTATTTTCGATGATACACATATGATTTTATAGTAGATCTATCACTTTTTGTGGGTTCTGGTCCAACTCGGATGTAACAGCCAAACACATGAGAAATTTACGATTCTTCGTGAGAAGGCAAGCTATACGACAAAATGATTTAATAATACATGCATTCAAATAGTTCAATAATACTCTAATAATAAAATACTATATAATATCTAAATAATACAAAAAATGTTGAAATTATTGATTATTAACCTTTACAACAATCACCAAGGAAGTGTAAACTTCATTAGTTAAAATGGTAGCTACCGGTATGTCTCATTCATCCCTGAAACTTTCAATGGACAATGCCACTTTCAAATTACAGTGCTCCATCCCTACAACGACCCTCCCAACAGCGACTCACTCCTTACAACGCCCCTTGACGCTGTTCCACAACCAAGACATTTATGCCCAACCTTTTCATGGCTGCAATATCGTCGGCTTGAATTTTTCGTCTGCTGTTTTCTCAAAGTTACATATTGGACATTTAGACAGAAAAAAACTTAATGACGAGTGACAAACAGCTTGAATCCAGATCAGACGCCGCGTTACGCGGGGTCTGATCTGGATTCAATCTGTTTGCAAATGTAAACCAAGTTCCCTCCCTATAACGACTCCCTCCGATCAACGAACATATTTTTGTCTCCCGTTTGATGTCGTTGTAGAGAAGGAGTGCTGTAGTTCTACATGTAGTACATTTAAGACTTGTTAACACATTCAATCCTAGAGGTGAGTATACTCGTCGTTTATAAACAGTGTACCTGTGATGATTACCCTTGTCCTATGCAAACAATGTAGACCCTGATCAGAGGGCTCCTTCAGGAGCCCTCTCATCAGGGTCTACACTGTTTGTCATTTTGAAATATATTGTTAAAATAAACCCTAAATTGTCAAAATGGACTAGACTTATTTTGAAATTGGAAATGGTTTCAGGGGTGAATGAGTTACGGTTGTTTTTGCAATAATTATATTTCAAAATTTCAAATTTCACCCTGCTTAGAGTTTGCGCCTGACTTTAACAAATTTTATCTCAGTATCTACTACAGAGGACATTGGCAAACTGCGTAGACCCTGATTAGACGCCGTGTATGTACGTATATACTATAGTATGTTGAAGTACAGTGTTCCCTCCATACAACGGCCCTCCCAACCACGATTCCCTCCTTACAACGACCCTTGTCGCTGTTGTCCAAACAAGACAATTATATCTAAAGCTTTCACAGCTGAAATAGCATGTGCTTAAAAGTGTCCTCTGCTGGTTTTGTCAAATTTACATATTGGACATTTTGATAGAAAAAAAACCATAATGACGAGTGACAAACAGCTTCAATCAAGATCAGACGCCGCGTTACTCGGCGTCTGATCTGGATTCAAGATGTTTGCAAATATAAGTCAATTTCCCTCCCTATAACGACTCCCTCCGATCAACGCACACACGTTTTTTCTCTCATTAGGTGTCGTTGTAGAGAGGGAGCGCTTTACTATACATGTACTATTTTCTATTTCATAACAAATTTAACATTCTGCTGGAATCGCAATGGTATAATGTTATGAACTCTTCCAGCATGCAGATGGGTATTTCATTGCAATACTAGTATCCAGTTATAAACGAGCTACCACGTTTTCTGTATCATCTTTTTGGATGTTTTGTTGGAATTTCAACGGGCCAGTACGGCAACAGTCTGTTTACCGTCAGAACTTGCCCTCTAATTTGGTTTATTACAGTTATTCCCGATAAGATGATAAACCTGGCTCCCTACATATTATAGTGAGACGAAAAGTAAAAACTGCTAAACAAACTTGTGTTAACCCATTTATACCCAGTGGATTCTTCCATGTTTATATATTGGACTAGTCCATTTTTTACCAAAGTGGTGCCTGGTCAAAATTTTCATTTTCATTTTGTGTTACATGTATATTGAAATTCCTATCAGCAAACAGTGAAGACTCTGATCAGACGCCGCATTATGCGGCGTCTGATCAGAGTCTACACTGTTTGCCTATGTCCCATATATGGGATCGTGGGCACAAATGGGTTAACTCATTTACCCCAGATACTCTCCGTGGAAAATCAAAGTTTCCACTTACGTCTATAGTTGGTCGGGTGGTCGGTCGTGTAGCGCGCTTGATCTTCAATACAGGGGGTCGTGAGTTCGAGTCTGCTTTTGACTATTTAGGTTTGTTTTCTGCCATATAATGCTGAATGACAAACATTGCAGACCTTGATCAGATGGCTCCTGTATGAGCTTCTGATATGGATCTATATTTTTTGCATAGGACAAGTGTACTCTTTACAGGTACATGTACACTGTTTAAATGATGAGTATACCCTTCTCTAGGATACAGTGTTTTCATTCAACACCCTTAGTGACTTTTATACGTGCTCCGTACTTGTAACAGTATACGTGTACCTGTAAAAATAAAGTTGTCCTATGTAAACACTTTAGACCAAGATCAGAGGGGTCCTCTAATTAGGATCTGCTCTGTTTGTTAGTACGAAATATTAGCATATTGTAAGAAACCAGCCTGAATAGTAAACAATGGAGTAAACTTAATTGGAATTTGGAATTGTCCGTTTGATGTTGCATGGGACGAATGAGTTAATCTGTCATTGTTTAGAATAGCATGAAGATATCTGGGGGCCCGTTTCATAAAACTTCGTACGTCAAAAACGGTCGTAAGTCAAAACTTTAATATTTCATTTTTGATTTCTCCATATAACCCTGTCTTGTGACATCTCTTCGGAATCGTCTTTCCAAGACGATACCAAAGAAATGCCACAATACAAGATTAGATGGACTTTTATTATCTGGATTACGACCGTTTTTTGCCGTGCGAAGTTTTATGCAACGGGTCCCTGAAGAACAACAGTAAAGCAGAAATATCCGTAAGTAGTTTTCTACTTTACTCTTGTCCTACATATATGTATGTCTTTAAAGAGTAAATATTGGTATTCCATCACCTAATAAGTGGCTACTTAAAATACACTTTTTAAAAGAGGAAAAAAGCTTGCGACGACCATACGCGTCATTAACAAACAGTGTGTCCGTGATAAGTACCCTTGCCCTGTGCAAACAGTGAAGACCCTTTTGAGTGTATGATGATTTAGCCTCTACCGAGCCGATCGCGACCTTACTGATATTTTCAAGCAGTGTCTGAGCAGAATCCAAACTGTTTGACACTCGTCTTGAAGATTCTTTAATTATCTTAATTGGACGAATTTTGCAGACGACATTTTCAAAGTAGACGATATTACGGCAGGATACAGTGGAGAAAACGTTATTCTTTCCCAATAAACGCGTTTACGCTAACACTTTTATTTCTATTACAAACAGTTTGGAGCCAGATCAGACGCCGGGTAACCCGGCGTCTGATCAGGCTCCAAACTGTTTGCCGTCCAGGTTAAAATCAACATTCATAATGGTCAAGAAGTTGTAATTTTCTTCATTTTACTGCTATGCGTTTGCGTTTCGTTTGCGTTTAAACGGGAAATAATAACGTTTTCTCCACTATAAGAGTTAACCCAAATCTACACTGTTTGCTGATAGGAATTTCAATATTTAACAAAACGAAAATGAAAATTTAGACCAGGCATCCCTTACATAAAAAATGGAATAATCCAATATATAAGCATGGATGAATCCACTTGGCATAAATGGGTTTAACTAAAGACATTGCAGGCACCAACTGTGAAGCAGTCGGTCTAGTATTGTAGCAGACTGACGAGGAATTAATGCACGCAATAAGAAAGATTTATCAGACTAATGTATCCATGTAATGAAGATAAAATCTGACATGAACGGCAATGAAACCTGAGACTGGCCAACATACAAACACTGCAGAATACAGTATAGTCTATATCAATTATGTAGTGTTTATACATTTTTTTCTTTTGGGGTTCAGACATCTATTGTGACGGTCCCCTGTGATTGTCATACTATAAATAAATGACAGGACGCACCGAACTATGCTCGAGCACGGACCGCAAGTTGACGAGACCGTCTGTTGACTAGAATGGTCGGTCGTTCTACGTAAGGTACCGATATTGACCGACATTGACCCGATCTCATTAGTGACGTACTACCTTAACAATTTGATGATCAAATTAAATTCTGTCGAGTTTTTTACCCCTTCGCCTCTAGTGTCATCTGCTTCAATATTGTTGTCTGTAGTATCGTTTCAAAGTTAGATTTAAGGCAATATGACCACTGGCACCAGAGGCATGGACTTATAATATGTCTCTGTGTGTACTGTATATATACCTCTCTAAAGATTTATAAGAAATAAAAAATGCATCTAAATGTAAACACATAGATCTACATATTATAAGTCCTTGACTCTGGTGCCAGTGAATATGACTGACTAAATTTCGAAACGAGTGTCAAATAGTTTGGGTCCTGATCAGACGCCGCGTTACGCGGCGTCTGATCAGGACCCAAACTGTTTGAAAACGCGCTCTATGGTGTCATTGAGAGTGAAAGGGTTAAGCATTTTGTCATAAGGTTGTTTATGAAACGGAAACCAGGTGCCGGAAGGAAGGTATCGGTGTTTGTTTGTCCGATACGATGTGTAACCATGTGTGATTCTGTTTATGAAAAAGGTCAGATGATGTGACCTGGAGATATGAATAAACAGGCCAGTAAGTAAATAGTTAGTATTTGATGTTATCATGAGCGTACATAAATAATGCGCACTTAAGTACAGTAATACCGTTTGTAAGTTACTGGTAAGCCATTCAGTGTCAAAACATCTGCTTGGAACAATTGTCGTCTGATTTTCTTTCTCAAATTTAAAATTTACGAACTTTAATCAAAGAAAATATTGGAATGAGTGTCAATAAGTTTGGATCCTGACCAGACGTCGCATAACGCAGCGTCTGATCAGGGTCCCAACTGTTTGCAAATAATTAACTATTGTATTCGGTGTAAGGCAGCGAAAAAGGTTTTAAAAGTGACCATATTGCGAAACGGCACAGTGTCAGACTTTAACCCCTAGTATATGCCTATAATGTCAAGTTCAACAATACTAACAAACGCAAATAGTTTGGATCCAGATTAGACGCTGCGTAATGCTGCGTCTTATCAGGGCCCAAAACACTTGACAATCATGAAGATCTAAACGAATTTAGACCAGATATACACGTACATGTACGAACACACGACTGCGACGCGTGCTGTGACGTGATAGTGGCAATTAAAGGGTTCGAACCCATTACTCCATATCCTGTTTCTAGTTTTGAAGACAAGCGATCGATCACTTTAAGTACGTTGGAAGTAAATCAGAACGCGCTTTAGTTTCATCCTGCTTTAAGCTACCATCTGCCGGGATATAGATATATAATATATGAGTTAGGTTTTACGCTCTGCGTAACTAACATGTACAGTGCTCCCTCCCTACAACGGCCCTCCAAACAACGATTCCCTCCTTACAACCATGCTTGCCGCTATTCCCAAGACAATATTATAATGTCTTACACTGACTTTCACTACTGCAATAGCGTCTGCATAAAATTGTAGTCTGCTGTTTTTCTCAAATCATTAATTTAATCCTCTACTAAATGAAATATAGTCCCACTTTACAGTCATGAATAAGCACCATAATATATAGTTTATATAAACCATTGCAGATGGTAGCTTAAAGCAGGCTAAAAGTATAGCAGAATTTGCCTTAAGGCGCATTATGCGTTACTTTCAATCTGCTTTAAGTTGTCATGTGTCTTCAAAACTAGAAACAGACTATAGGGTAATGGGGTGTAAGTCCTCCGTGGTTAAAGCAAGATGAAAGTAAAGCATGAGCCTGATTATTGTTTACTTTCATATTGTCACCTGTTTGACCTGTATCTAAGTAACATCAGGGATCATCTATACCAGGCCCGTAGCCACGCTGAGGCACACCGAGGCACTTGCCTCGGTGAAATTTTGAAAAGTGACAAAAAAATAAAATGAAGCGATTTTCGAAAATTAAATTAGAAATCTATTAAAAATGTATTAAAATCACTCAGAGTGAATTATGATAGATCTAGATCTACATGTTATTTGGTAAAAAGTATCTTCTCAAGTTACATTCAATCACGTATGACTAGAATAATTATGTATAAACAGAGCTCCAGGTTGAATAGGGGGAGTAACTCAAAACTCTTTATTTCTGCATTAAATCATGTGGTGTCACTACTCATTAGAATCGACTCTCCGAGACGATTCAGGTGGGTGGTTACATCGAGGGATTTGGTGCTGAAATGTGTATGAATGTTGGATTTGTTCAGTTTACTTCCTCTTATCTGGAGCCCTTGTATAAAACTATGTGTAGCCGTTTTCCCTTATATTGTTTACTTTTGTTGTTCAATGTTACTTTGAGTTATAATTATAATGCTAATGTTTCTCACTATCCGTGGGACTTATGCATATGTAAATAAAAGTTGAAAGTTGAAAAGACCAACAAGCCTTTGCTCAGGAGATCGGCGTTGTCCTATGCAACGTCATAGAATATGCAACCGTGACGTCATACATTTTTACGCCCACACCGGTTTCAGTTCTGCAACATAAACATGGTGGATCTGGAAACTTATCGATGCCGAGTCGGCCTTTTTGAAGGTCACTCGACTACGTTCGATCTGGAAATGCTGCATGCGCTTGGGGTTGTAGGTTTTGTAGGGCTGCTGTTGTTCATGGCGGGTATAGAGCTCAACCCAGGGCATTTCCCAATTGATCAGGTAACAGGGGCGTAGCCTGCGATACGCACTTACGCACGTGCGTAACATGAATTTGAAAATTAAAATTCAAACATGGCCAAAAATGACATAAAATCGAAAGCTAAGGGGGTTAGACCATAATGTCTAAATGAAAATTTCAAACACACTTCAGAGCTCACCATTTCAGTTCTAATTTCCGTTTTTCTCCCGGGGAGAATGCACCAGCAGTTGTCAATATCCAGTTTCTAAATCTCAATAACTTGATAACTACAAAGACGACGGCTGCAAATCTACAGTGCTACATCACGTAACATGTACTCTCTCGTGTGTCTAAAGGTCAAATAGGTCTACAGGGGCGTAGCTTGGCCAAAATGAAAGTGTAGGCATATCTTTCCTAGGGGGGTCCGGGGGCATGCTCCCCCGGGGAAATTTTGAAATCTACAACAGTGGAGACGCATTTAACGAGGTTCTGGGGAGACATTTATACGAAAAATTAATGAGATGAAAAGCTTAAAAACCGGACAATTTTATTTTATTGCAAAGGAATATGTCTGCATATATTTTCTTGAGAAAAAAGCAAACAAAATAAAGCAACCCCCACCCACCCACGTCAATCAGTATATAATAGGGTCTGATACCTACCGTAATTTTTTATTTAACAGACTCGCTACCTTTTCTAGGGGGTCGGGGCATGTTCCCACGAAAAAAATTTGAGATCTACAACACTGGAAACGCATTTAAGGAGGGTCTGGGGAGACATTTATATGAAGAAGTAATGAAATGAAAAGCTTAAAATAACAAACAATTGTAATTTTTTGCAAAAGAATATGTCTGCATTATTTTCTTGAAAAAACCCAACAACAACCCAACGTCAATTAGTAGCCTATATCATAGGGTCTTATACCGTAATTTTTTCATTAACAGATTCGCTACTTGAAATTATTTGGACGTAACTTTCTTTTCGGGACAAGTTGATCATGAGGGGATGGGGTGGTTCCTAGATGGCATTGGGCTTGTTCTGAGGACGTTTTGTGCGTCCAAGACAGGTGCAATTCTGCTATAAATCTATGTAAAAAGTCGGCTGAGAATAACATTAAATTGTCTTTCCATGTTAATATAATGTAATTGTTGACAGGTTGTCTTCCATTAATCTCTAAGTTGGACTCTAAAACCATCCTATTCCTATTTTATTGCATTTTTTTACTTTTAAAATCGTCGCAAATATGAGGACAGGGTGTAAGCAGTGGCGTGTGTTTTGCATAAGGCAGTTGCATGTACAAATGAACATGCATGCCAACGGGGTGAAAAATTACTCAGGACTACCAGCGGTGACGTCAGGGTATTCTCGTCATACAGGGCAAGCATTACCGACGTCAGATTGGATTTTGGTGACCTAGTTGTGAGCTCACAAGACTCGGGCATAATATCAAGGCTGAAACATCGGTGAAAAATTACTCAGGACTACCAGCGGTGACGTCAGGGTATTCTCGCCATACAGGGCAAGCATTACCGACGTCAGAATGTTTTTTGGTGACCTAGTTGTGACCTCAGAAGACTCGGGCATAATATCAAGAGGTGAAACATCGGTGACGTCGGTAATGAACATGCATGCCAACGGGGTGACTAGACCAATTAATAAGTGTACTCTTTCTTACTAGGGGGTCCGGGGGTATGCGCCCCCGGAAAATTTTATTCCTAGATAGTCTCTAGATGCGTTCTGATGTCTTTCCCGCGTTTGATAATGGAAAAATACTAACATGAATCTATGTAAAACTTATTGGGGTTCACCCCTAACCCCCCCCCCCCCCCCCCCCCCCCCCCCCTTAGATTTCAATTTTATTTCTTTTTCTGCATTTTTAGCCTTTTTTTATTTTTTGGACTTCTGAAAAAAAAGTGTAGGCACGTGCCTACTTGCCTAATAGGAAGCTACGCCAATGGTCTAGCAGAAGTGGACGTTAGTGGCAAAATAATGTTATGTCTATATTACGCAGCTTTGATAAAAATTCTATGGTTTACATAAGTCGTATTCAGTGTCGCAAACACATTTCAGAGCTCACCATTTCAGTTTTTATTTCCGATTTTCTCCCGGGGGAGGACCCCCGGGCCCTCCTCTAGCATTTGTCAAAACTCAAGAACTTAATACCTACATAAAACATATCGTAGTCTGAAAATACGGTGCTTCGTGTACCTCTGCCTGGTACGTCTAAAAGTTGAATATTTCTATCAGAAAACACTGTAAGTCACACACAAATATAACAGAGATTGGGACATTTTTTTTGTTCCACACATAGATCGTATTTAGTGTAAAAAATCCCTCCAACTACACTTCAGAGCTCACCATTTCAGTTCTAATTTCCAATTTTCTCCCATGGGAAGACTCCGGATTCCCACCAGCATTTATCAACTTCAGGTTTCAGAAAATCAAGAACTGAGTAACTACTAAGTCGGCAGCCTAAACACTACAGTGTTACATGTGCCTCTCGTACGTCTAAAAGTTGAATATTTCTAGCAGAAAACAATTTTTAGTCATAAAACAATGTTATGTATAACGGAGATTTTAATAAAATTGTATGGTTCACATAAGTCCTTTTCAGTGTCCAAAATATCTCCAACTACACTTCAGAGCTCACTATTTTAGTTCTAATTTCCATTTTTCTCCCGGGGGAGGACCCCCGGACCCCCACTAGCAAATTTCAGAAATTCAAGAACTAATTACGTAACTACCAAGTCGGCAGCCCGAAAACTACAGTGTTTCATGTACCTCTCATATATATGTCTAAAAGTTGAATATTTCTAGCAGGAAAAAAATCGTCTCAAAATATTCCCACCACTAATAAATTTTGTTAATTTCAAGTTTCAGCAGACTCAAACACCTTTGAGAAATTCAAGAACTTAGTAGATTCTAACTACAGGGTTGGCAGCCTAAAATGTACGGTGCTTCCGGTACCTCTCGTGCGTCTAAAAGTTGAATAATTCTAGCAGAAAACAGTTTTCGTCATAAAATTATGTTACCCCTGATATAAAGGAACAAAATTGTATGGCTCAGTGACATCAGATAGATCGTATTCAGTGCCCCAAATACACTTCAGAGCTCACCGTTTCAGTTCAGATTTTCATTTTTCTCCCGGCGGACGCACGGAACCCCGCCTTAAAGCGCATTCTGCTTTAATTTAACCTGCTTTAAGTGTTCAACTAGAAACAGGCCTCGAAGTAAAGGGTTAATGGCGATATTTTTGTTTGTAGCGAAAAAGGACTTCGGGGATCACATTTATCGCTGTTACTTTTCCGTATGAAAATGTATTTATTAGTGATACAATATCTGGTTTACAGGATGAATGAGTTGCGTTTTAACGCACTGCGACACAAAATAGGTCATACAGCGCCGATGAATAATGATGATTACAAGAAAACTTTAGAATTTAAAGTATGCAATGTTAAGAAAAAACACCCCAAATATACGCCAAATCGCACCCTCGAAAAAAAAAATTCCGGGGGGGGGGGGGGGCATGCCCCCGGACCCCCCTAGAAATGATGTGCCTCGGTGCTTTTTAGTCTCTGGATACGGCCCTGTATACTAAAGTATAGATGATCCCTGGTAACATCATCGACGACTGCTTTATTGAAGATAGATATTTGGATACCGATACGTTGGGATTTACGGCACTGTGACACAAAATATGTCATTATATAGCGCTAATGAATGACGAGGGGTGAGACGAGATGATAATGATTTCAGGCAAATGATTTCGGCTAATCTCATTCGTTGCAAAGCAGTGCATGGGATCAAAACCACGGAACTGCGTTCCTTTTAGTTATTGGCAGAGGGTGTAATCTCGGTCTAATACCTATATGTGAACCACGAACAAGGTAGGAATGTGAATTTGTTAAGAGAAAAAACTCTAATAGATAAAGTATGTCTGTCTCGAAGAGTTACTCCTCTTGGTGTTAATACCCCTTTCAATACACCCCTCTACGCCTTACCCCGCGGACATCTGCATACAGTTAGGATCATGTTTAGATCCTGCGTTGCAAGCGGTGTTTGATCAGGATCCAAATTAATGTACACTTAAATCAATTACCCCACTTAATTATAGTAAAGTTTGTGCCACTCACAGTGTAACACATGCCAGCCAAATAGGGTCTATCTCTTCTCCGTATATCTCTTACAAAGAAGCTCGTAGAGGTCAAAGTTTTATCCCGAACCCGTTTACCCGCGATTTAGTCATTCTCATCTGGACGCTCTTGAAATAAAGCATATAATGCGCTTCGGGAACTTGATCAATTTACAATCATGGCGGCATCTTTAAATCAGTCGAAAGCAAAAACTTTCAAACAAAGATTAGATGTAATATATACGATTATTTATCGCATATTTTGTTTTTTCGTAAACACATTGTTATAGATTTATCAAAATGCCGCGTCCATATTTTGGTCGAGACTGAAGATCACATCCACTATTCACTTTTTTAAAATGCAAGTCTATTCATGTAGTTAAAACGTAAACATTAAAAATAATCTATCCATCTTCCAAATAGTCAAATCCCTGCTGGGGACCTAGACTTGACGCGCGTCAACTGTCAGAAGTATATAGAACTTTAGAAACAAACAAACATTAGGCGTAGCATCGAATAGTTTCTATTTCTATTTATTACTTCTACGCCATCAATTTTGATGATTATGAGAAGGGGCACTTTTTAGGTGCACCATTGGGACTGTACCCGACCGGTCACTTTATCCTGACACCGACGAACCAGTCGTAATGCTAACGCGAAATCCTGAGTGCCAAGGAGGGAAGCCATTACTACCAATTTTCAAGTCTTTGGTTTGACCCGGCCGGGGATTGAACCCATAACCTCCCGCACTGCAAGCGGACGCTCTACCACTGAGCTATACAGGCGGTAGAGGTCAAAGATAGATAATATAACTATAGGTAAAACCTCAACGGCCGAAACCTGTTTCTTCAAAGTATAGGATTAGGAAATATTCGAGGGTACATGTAGTCTTGAACGAAATGACAAAAGATAGGGTGCGAAAAGGCATGGGTACGTAATGGCCCGTTGCCGCAAGACAACACTGGCGGCCATTTTGGAATCGCCAGCCGAACCACTCGATTCACTAATCTGATGTGGTGAACCAAACACATGATAGGGATATGTCTATCGGTATAAGCCTGTGTACTCTATCGTGTCCACCAAGTGCACACAGAATAATTATGTACGTCTATAATGAAATATTTCCATAGAGGAGAGCCTGGGTAGCCGCCGCTACGGAATTTCTGAACGCTCGGTTGGTTGGTGAATTAGGCATTCCCTTGCCGGGAGTGGAATGGTGACAGACAAAATGGCGGCGCCCATAAAAATGCACGATAAAATTTCAACATGACCAGATAATGAGAATAATTTCCTTATTCCTTGTTTTATTCACGCAACGCATACACATTATCTAAAGGCAACCTGCACAAAAAGCTGGCCTGCGGCTAGCTTTTTGTTTCGGCCGTACTAAGATAGATAGTCGACCGCCTGTATAGCTCAATGGTAGAGCGTCCACTTGCAGTTGCGAGTTCAATCCTTGGCCAGGTCAAACTAAATACTTGAAATTGGTAGTAATGGCTTCCCTACTGGAAGTTGCCGCTCAGGATTTGGGAAAGCATTACGACTGGTTCGTCGGTGTCAGGATAACAATTGACCCACTGGGTACAGTGCGTTTTTTCATAATGGGGTTTGCGCTTACGCCTTAATCATATATATCTAATTACGCATTAAAATTGGTGGGCGAAAAAATTTAATGGTCGTTGCGTCCCTGGGATGCAAGTAAAAAACTTTAATTGTTTACGCTCAGTCTGTAATATTCAAGCAAGTTGGTCAGTATTTGACAAATTCAACAAATAAAAATTAATTTAAAGTACCAATGTGGTGAATCTAGCGGTAAATGTTCCAGTCTTGGTGTTTTAAACTGTATATTTGTGGTTCAAAACTTCTTAAAATGCGGTTTATTTTTTATCATTACCACGTAAATAGCTTGAACCATGTGCTCGTGTTGTGAATCGGCCCTGTAATGTACATACTCTTCTTTATTTTTTGAAAGAGATTTTAAGTGCAGTTGACCAACCAACTGGATCAATAAATTGATTCATTTTGATTGTTATATTTTGCCTTATTATACTGCAAAGTAAATCCCTTACTTCTGATAGGCTACCGAGCCGTAGACCTGACACAAAGTACCCTGTGAGCTGACAGGGTACATAGAAATGCAGCTGTTTCCTTGGCTGACAGGCTCTTCAGTCTTTGCAGAAAATAAGAGGGTCAACTGCTCGACAGGACTGAGTGCATTCAATCATGCATCCTTCATTTTAAGTCCATTTCGGATAAGGAACTATTGGGGTGGGATCTTTCAACAGTCACAATTTTTTCTTGAAAAATTTGATGCAACCGTCTTTATACGAGTTTGCCTGTTTCTCTTTTGAATAACAACGTCATAAACATATGAAGTCACTTGCGCTCAACGCAGTCTTCCCGAAACCTGTCAGTCCTGACTGGCAAATTTTTTGTCGGACTGGCAAATATTTAAACTTGCCGGTCCGAATGACTGGCAATTTTTTTCAAATTTTGCAAAGAATTGCATTGTAAGTCCTTTTTGGACTGGTAAAATTTGTGTCTGACTGGCATATTTTTCAAATTCGGACTGGCACCAATTTTCAACTTTCGGGAAGTCTGTCAACGTCATAATTAAGTTTTGACGTGATTTTGTTACTGTTTATTTTGAGCGCTGTGCACGACACATTCCTAAATATTTAATTTGAACAATCAAAACTTTGCAGTATAATAAATTTGTTATACAGTTTCTTCACAGGTTACATGAGGATTTCTTCCCAGCTGGTAAAATCATGTAACCCTCGCCTAACGGCTCGGGCAACAATGATTTTTATCAGCCTCATGTACCCTGTGAGGAAACTGTATAACTAATAAAGTATTGATTAGATCCATTTGTATCTTTTCAAATAAAGAAGAATTACATTTTTGTGCACTCTTCAAAAACTCGCATATATATTGGCTCCAATAAATATAATTTGGCTCCAACTTTTTTCATTTTGTGAAATTGAGGGCAAAAAGAAAAGAAAACAAGAGGCCCATGCGGGCCTAAATATCGCTCACCTGGAAAAACCAACACAAGGGTCACATGACCCCTGGGGTGGTATCATTTTTTACCCCAGAGACATAATTTCAAATATCTTGCTGATGAACTTGAAAATTAAGTGTTCTGCCAAATATTTTGTACATGAGTGGTTTCAGACAGGAAGACTTTTCATTGAAAAAAAATCTATTTTTAGCTAATGTGACCCAGATATGCAACAGACCCGAACCATTTCAGCAATATTGGTAAAGAACATCTAAAAGTGTCACTTCATAATGCTAAATATCAAAGCTCTTGCCATAATAGTTTCAGAGAAGAATATTTCACTATATAATTCTATGTAAAACTGCGACCCCTAGGGCTTTGGCAGTTTTGACAAAAGGGGCATAATTTGAACAATCTTGATAGAGAACCTGAAGATGATGCTTTGTGCCAAATATCTAAGCTCAAGGTACTGTGGGTTCAGACAAGAAGATTTTTTAAGTTTTCATTGAAAAAATCTATTTTTAGCTCCTGTGACCTAGATATGCAACGGACTGGAACCATATTTACAATATTGGTAAAGGGCTTCTAGAAGTGCCACCATGCCAAATATCAAAGCTCTGGTCATATTAGTTTCAGAGATAAAGATGTTTGAAGATTTCTCTATATAACTATGTAAACTTAAGACCCCCGGGGCGGGGTAATTTTTTACCCCAGGGACATAATTTGAACAATCTTGATAGAGGACCTGAAGACAATGCTTTGTGCCAAATATCTAAGCTCAGGGTACTGTGGTTTCAGAGAAGAAGATTTTTTAAGTTTTCATTGAAAAAATCTATTTTTAGCTCCTGTGACCTAGATATGCAACAGACCGGAACTATTTGAACAACTTTAAAAGAGGACCATACAAGGATCATTCCTGCCAAGTTTGGTAAAAATCCATCCAGTAGTTTCGGAGGAGATGTCGTTTAAAGAAATTGTTGATGACGGACGAACGACGACAGACACAGAACTATAAAAATAGCTCACCTTGGCACTACGTGCCAGGTGAGCTAAAAATCCCAGGGGAGACCATGATTGAATATTGCATATTTTGATTATTTTTATGCCAACAAACTTTTTGGGGGCATTGGTTTTGCTCTGTAAATGTTTGTCTGTCTATCTTTCTACAACTTTAAATCTTGGTCAAAGAGCCATAACTTTTGAACTACCGGTATATGTGAAACTCGAACTTCATATTTGACATACAGTGTGTGTGCTTAGCCTTAAGTTGACACAAGAAGATCTTAAGCTCAGTACAACTTGGGTCAAAGTTATTTAGAGGTCAAATAGGCTGACCTTAACCTTGGCCATGACTTTAGAAAGTTCTGCATGCGATTTGACACTTCATTTTTGGAATGTGTACTCATAAATACACCCTTTTACGCCTTTAATTTATTCCTCCACTGAAGAAATGAGTCCCAATTTATTCTACCATAAATATGAGCCATAAGAAATAGTTTCTTTAGCCTAGCAGATGGTCGCTTAAAGCTGGCTTAAAATAAAGCAGAATGGACCAAGCCACATTCTTCTTATTTTCAAGTTTGAACCTGCTTTAAATGATCCACTGTCATCAAAACTAGAAATTAGTAGAATAGAAACAGACTATGGGATAATAGGTTAAAGCAGGTTAAAAGTAAAACAGAATGCACCATAAAAATTTAGGTGCATTCTGAAATGGAACTTATTTCTTAATTAAATGTGTAAAAAGGCATATCTATGGAGTAAATGGTTAAAGAAAGATGAAACACTTAAGTAAAGCAGGTAGCAGCTTAGCTTGCTTTAAGCTGTCACCTGCTGTCAATGAAAATTTATTTTTTAAAACATATATGGATTAGTAAGTAAAGGGTGTGGAAGATTTCCAAGAAAAATTTAATGTCCTGATTGTTATTTGCAGCAACTTAGCTGTCCCTATGTTGAAGGAGTTGAAGATTCATGGATTACAGAACTTATCTTTAAACCAGGAGAAGCCAGAATTAGACTGCTGCAGTGGTTGTTTTCAAAGTAAGTTTTCAGTTGCTTAACCCTTTACTCCATAGAATAGCAGGGCTCCAGATAAGAGGGAGTTATTTCAACAAATCAAACATTTTCTCACTTATTCAGCACCAAATCCTATGGTGTTACTACTCATTAGAATCGTCTCGAAGAGACGATTCTAATGAGTAGTGACACCATAGTGTTTGATTCTGAAATAACGATTTTAGTTTTTGAAAAACTACCCTTATCTGGTGCTCTGGAATAGATACAAAATAGATCCATTTTAATGATTTTATACAATTTATACTAAATGTGCAAAGAAATATAATATTACCTATATCTTAGCAGATTGAAGCTTAAACTTAAAGCAGAATGCACCTTCAGGTTTACTTTCAACATGCTTTACTTTCAACATGCTTTAAGTGGTCATCTACTTTCAAAGCTAGAAACAGCCTATGGGGTAATGGGTTAAAGCAGACTGAAAGTAAGGTAGAATTTAATTTGCCTTAAGGTGCATTCTGTTTTACTGTCAACCAGCTTTAAGTGATAAGCTGTCTTCAAAACTTGAAACAGGATATGAAGTAAAGACTGAACATTCAAGAGAAGGTTTTCAAACAGAATTATCTCCCCTGTACAAATGAAAGGGAGATTTTTTACAAGAGTTGAATTGTGACCAAAATCAACGTCGCAATAATTATCCACCTATAGATTTCTGCATTAATTCATTTCTCTCCTGCATTAACTTTGAACAGCATTGTTATTTTGTAATTCATTATGTTTATCAGGGGTCCAGATAAGGGTGGTGTCATTATTTTGAAAACTGAAATCTTGATACCTGTTGAAAACCCTATGGTGTGACTACTCATTAGAATCGTCTCAAAGAGACTATTCTAATGAGTAGTCACACCAGAAGGTTTGGTTTAAATATAAAAGAGAATTTTTGGAAAATATTTCTTTACTCCCCTTATCTGGAGCCCTGTTATCAAGTACTGTTATTCTGTTTGGCAGGTTTGACTCCAGACTCAATGATATCCTTGACCCTCAGTATGCCACCATGGAATCAAAAATGGACTCAAGATTACAAAGTGAGTGGCCTTAGCTAATTTACTATTAATGTAATTAAATAATAACATTCAGTCATTCACGATATTTGCTTCAAGCTGTATGATTTCTTTTACTGACTGCAAATTAAGAGAAAGAATAATTCGTTTTCAAATGCAAATGCCATTTATATATGAAACTTATTGTTAAGAGTAAGAGTTATTAATGGAGGTAATTATAATATCAGACTATGGCATAGCACACCCTGACCTTAACCCTTTAGCCTATTTCTAGTTTTGAAGTCAGATGAGCAATTAAAATACGGTAGGTTGAAAATGAAGCAAAATCTGCCTTAAGGAGCATTCTGCCTTACTTTCAGTCTGCTTTAAACTACCTACCATGTGCTAGGATATGGGCATAATTCTTAAATCTTATGGTGCATATATTTAGTGGAGAAATAAATTAAATGTGCATTATTAGAGTAATGGGTTATGTACTCTTATATATACATTATAGTTATAGACAAACATATTTTTGAAGCAAACAATTTTTGAAGAAAAAAATCCTATTTTATTAACTTTTTATAACAATATTAATTTTTCACCTTAAAAAAAGGAAGAATTTTATTTATAGCTGTTTGGATGATTAAATGAATTCTTATGGTTAGATTCATTTTAAAGTTTATTATGCATCATTGTACTAGTATATGCTTTAACTCTAACCTGTTTTCTTGGTTTTATATCTTCAGGGTTACTGTATGTTGCGTCTACTTTGGGTCTGTGTAGGTATGATGATGTGGATTTGATAAGAGTAAGTCAATTGGTTTTAATAACATGATTAAGTCAAACTTAAAGTTATGTATCAGTGGCATTTGACCAGACATAATGCCAAAAATGATACAGCTCTGTCTCTTAGAGGTTTTACTGTTATAGTAAATTGTGTATTAACCCTTTACTTCATACTTAATGTTGAACATGAGATGAATGACACTTGGCCACATGTCAATTCTTTTAAGAGAAACATTCTGCTTTACCGTCAGCCTGCTCTAAGTGGTCTCCCATCTTTAATACATGTACTAGAATCAGGATATAGAGTAAAGGGTTAATCATGTTTGGTCACAATCTTTTGTTGATAAAGTATCTTTCCAGCAATACTAAATTCTTTACGAAAGATAAGAAAGCTTACTATCCTCATTGATCTGGGTCTATACTGTTTGCATAAGACAAATGTACACTGTGTATAGGAGTTTACCTGTAGCTAAGGAACAACTGGTTAAGGCAGGATATAGGAACTTGATGCTTTAGTTTTGTCTTGCTTTAACCAATTACTCCAGAGATTCAATTACTCCAGAGATACACATTTTTACCCATTCAATTTATTCCCCCACTGAAGAAAATAGTTCCAATTTATAGCCATGAATATGTACCGCAAGAAATAGTCTCTATATATTCTAGCATATGGCAGTTTAAAGCAGGTTGAAAGTAAAGCAGAATGTGCCTTAAGGCTTATTTGCTTAACTTCCAACCCGGCTTAAGCAGTCACCTGTCTTCGAAACTAGAAACAGGCTATGGAGTAAAGGATAAGCTGCCACTTGTTTTAAACAGCATCAATAAATGATCCTTTGTGATGTTTATCATCATCGTTCGGTTTAGTTTAACCAGGCCATTTGATTAACCTGAGGCCTACAGTACATCATACTGTATTTGCAATGGGCTATTCAAGACTCCAGATAATATAAGAGAAGTATTTCAAAATCTAAAATCCTTTATATGCCTGCCCAAATACCACTTAATAAGTTATTACAATTATCTCAAACAAAGCCACACCACAAGAGTTGGTGCAAGAATAAAGGCGACAAGGTTGAAAACGTTTAGTGTACGGTACTCCCTCTTATTTCAGGGTGCTGTGTCTGCCAGTAAGCAGTCAGTATTTATGGAACAGCTCATTGACCTAGTCTGTATAGCAGACGCTGCAGAAGATCCACAGAACAAACTCTTCAAGGAACCTGGTCTTGTCTGGTAAGTTTTAAAGGAATATCGACACACTGTTGTGATGTCTGCCAATCTATCAATTAAGCTTTGTTTGTCAGCAGTCAAACTCAAACAGATAAATTATAAATCTAATCAAGTTATAGGCACATTACGTTTAACTTTCTTTTAATTATAATACAAAGGTGACAGCTTAATGAAGGACAAATGTCAGAAAACTCCTATAAGAGATTACAATATTTCTATAGTGAGTGGCTGATGTCTACAAGTTTTGTTGCAGGTTGGAACCATTTCATTATAGTAATCATTTTATGAGGTACAGTGGAGTATACAAGCCGTAGCATCCCTGAAACAAATACATACAATGATATAAAAGATCAATGAACAGTTACTCTGTATTGACTTCAGCTAAGTAACACAACAGTTGTTTCCCTTAGCATCTAAGTCCCAATATGTGGCGGTTTTGTTATCGTCAAAGCATGATAACTCAAACTCTCTTTAGTCAAATTAACCAGTATTTCTGCTGTTGAAATCCTATAACAAGAGCTTGTTTAACCATTTCCCCCAAAGAATCACCTTTTAGCACTTTTAATTTATTCCCCCATTGAAGAAAATAGTTTCCATTTATACAGTCATGACTATGTACCATAAGAAATATTACCTATATACTAGCATATGGTAGCTTAAAGCAGGCTGAAAGTAAAGCAGAATGTGCCTTAAGGCACATTCTGCTTTACTTTCAACCTGCTTTAAGTGGTCATTCTGTCTTCAAATCTAGGAACAGGGCAATGGATTAAGTCAAACATACCTATATTTCAAATTTTAAATGTGGTTTATTCATGTTTTAACTTTGGTATTCATACGGGTTAATTTGACTTTCGCATATTTGAGTTATCACGGTTCAACTATACTTTGTTTACCTTCAGTAAGGAGATGTCGTTGGAGGAGCAGTTATTACATGACTCTGCCTACCTTAACAACCTGTGTGATCAGGGTAACGTAGAAGCTGTGTTCAACACCAAACTCATGCTCCTACCACCAGACATACAGAAACAGATGGAAAAAGTCTGGGCATCAAAAGGACACTCTAAAGAAAGGTTAGTAACTGTCATATCTCTGGTTAGCGTCAAGTAAAAAGGTAAACTTGTTTATTCTGAAGTAAATATCAACTACATGTACTTGTGATTTTTCTTGTGGAAGTCTTCAAGCTGGCTTGCAGAAGGAAGGTCATTCTACCCAGTTGCATGAAACAGTGCATAAAGGACTTCTGGGGTCCTTCTTCACTTGTTATTAACTGTAGGCCATAGGAAGCTGTTTCTCTCTGATTTGATAATCTGCTTATATATGAGGATTAACTAATGGTTTTAAATCAAGGTGTCAGTTTAAAACAAGGTGAATGTAAAATGTTAGGCTTCTATAGGAGCTTTCTGATTAATTTTCATCTTAATTTTAAGAAGTCATATTCCTTAATCACAGAGCTATGTATAATGCTATACAGACACAATAAATAGACGTTGTTACCAAAAGAATGTCAATAAAATGACTTTAGTGGAAATTGTTATTCCAGCTGAAAAGTTTTCATAGCTATGTTTAGTTCATAACAAAGCTGCCATTGGTCTTCAATTATATAAACATTTTGGAATAGCTGCTTAACAAATGCAAAGTGTACTCAATGCATTTTATGTTCATTTGTTTCAGAATATTTGCTTTCAGGTCTATTGTTCACTTTGAAGCTTTAAGGACTATGTGGTACTTGTTCATTTTCTATTCTATACCTTGCTGTCATTATCTTCCTTAGACCACCAAAACCAGATTTCCAATCGATTGAAGAACAGGCTGTTAAACTAGCAGATGACATACAAAGACAGAAAGATCTACTTCAAGACTTAACGAAGTTGGTAAGTAAATGTTTTATGCAATAGTCAAACCTAGGTAACTCACTCTCACTTAACCATTGATTCCATAGATACATATTAATTATTATCCTCTATAACTTTATTGATCATGAGTAGTGATGACAAATTTTATACAATTTGCACTTTATTTAGCAATGCTTTTATTATATGCCTTCATATGATATCAAGTGTTTCCGCGTGTATCTGCACAGTAAAATACCAGAGTCTGTATCAGTCACCTTGTACCAGCCACTTTGTATTTACTCCCAACGTCGCTTTCGATTAAGCGTGACGTCATTTACGTACATGTATAAGTGCTGCGTTATTCTTTGTGGCATACAAAAACTCGTTCTGCTTCAAATAACTAATAAAATTTGGATATAAAATGATTTAAACAACTATAAAGTTGGTTCTTGTGTGTATTCAAGGCGCATAATAAACACATCACCAGTTGGCAGTGCTACAGAGTGTTTCATTCAGCTCTCGACGATTTTGGCACTCGTCAGATCGGCTATTTCCGCCAAAAACGTCTCAAGCTAAATACATCCCTCTGTATCGCACTGTCAACTGGTAATGTGTATGTATTTACTCTTTCAACCCTAGTCACACATATATGCATCATTTGCAACAGCGTACCTGTGAGAAGTACACTTGTACTATGCAAAAAGTGTTGACCCAGGGTCTACACTGTTTGTCATTTTGAAATATATTGAAAAAAAATCAACCCTTAAAAGTCAAAAATGACTAAATTGAAAACCAGAATTGTCCATTTGAGGATTCAAGGAGGAAATGGTTAGGAAACGGCTCAAAAGAAGATACAGTGCTCCCTCTCTACAACGACACTCAATGGGAGACACACAATGTGTTCATTGTTCGGAGGGAGTCGTTGTAGGGAGGGAAATTGGCTATCTTTGCAAACAGCTTGAATCCAGATCAGACGCCGCGTAACGCGGCGTCTGATCTGGATTCAAGCTGTTTGTCACTCGTCATTACGTTTTTTCTGTCAAATTGTCAATTATGTAATTTTGAGAAAAACAGCAGACGACAATTTTCAGCAAACGATATTGCAACAGTAAAAGCGTTAGACATAATATTCGTGTTTAGGGAACTGGGACGAGGATCGTTGTAAGGAGGGAATTGTTGTTGGGAGGGCCGTTGTAGCGAGGGAACAATGTATGCATTGTGTAATCTTTAGGCAGCCTTATACAGGAGCTCTCTGCATTACTTTTTGTTTTTCCCATTTATTCTTCTATATTTTTAGCACAACTATCAATCATCAGATGAAACAAGGCAGGAAACCACCTGTAAAACAATCAGTCTAGTCCTATCAGAGTTGTCCCAGCTGGTTACCGGCTTCACCTACTGCTATGAGAATGAGATGAGACACTGGTGTAACAAGTCTCCTCCTGCTCTCACACAACTTGGACCAGCCTTTAAAAGAGTCCATCGCCTTCTACAACAATTTTTGCAGGTACAGTGCTCCCTCTCAACAATGGCACCCAGGGTTTTCCCGGACGCAGGTTTCCTGCATCTTGGACGCAATTCTGTCACCTGGGACTCCTATTTGTCCAACCCCAAGGGTCCCCAGGACCCTCAAATTTTTGACCACATTTTACTCCAAACCCGCAAATTCTCAGATATGTAGATGCTGATGTGGGGTATGCTTCATATACCATAAGAGATTAATCATAAATTTGCACTGTTAAACAGTTTACAAAGGTTTTGCAATTTATTTGTCAACATTGTAATGCATTTACAAATTAAATTAATTTGAGACCCCCAAATATGCTGAGGGACTCTTAAAGTGAAAGGTTTGAGGGTCCTTAGGACTCTCACTTACAAAATGCAAGGGAAACCCCTGGGCACCCCATGGGAGACATAGATTGCGTGTTTGGAAACAACTTGAATCAAGATCAGGCCCCTTAACGCGGTGTTTGATCTGAATTCAAGCTGTTTGTCGCTCTTCATTATATTTTTATGTCAAAATGTCCACTAATACCGTATAAGTGGTTTTTTACGCGAGACGCAAATTTAGCGATTCTACCGAAAATGAATTTTTAGCGTATTCATTTTTCGCGTAAGCGTATTGCAAATCTATTTTTCGCGGATATGATATCAAAATCTATTTCATTTTACCGTTTTTGGTTGTGTCTTGTCTATAAATCCTCATAAGTAAATGGTGCATTCAAAACTAAGGGAAGTAACTATTTTTTCATCATGACGGATATCTGTCCTCCCTTCATAAAGTATTTGGCACACTTGTTTACAATATGATCGGATACAATTTCCGTCTTTCCTCCGTAAATGAACGATTAAAGCGGCAGAAAGTCACCATTGGATCCAGATGAGATGCCGAGTAAATGATGTCTCTCAAGGATCCAAACGTTTTCACACTAAGTTTACCCGTATATACGCGTAAACAATGGAGAAACGCCGCAGGCAGACACGCGGTCAATTGCAAGTGAAAATCATAAGTCAAACTGTAAAAGCGATTAACCCTTTGTCTGTCGATGGCGACTTGATTGGCATTTTAAAACAGTTTGAGTATAGAAAATACGCAGAGAACAACAAGAAATCTGGATCCAAATTTTTTGACACTCGTCTTTAGATCTCTTTAATGGAAAATGCATAGTGTATACATGTCTGGTCCCAATTACATGTATTGACGAGCTTTGTGTGTATTGTTTTTTTTCACAAGTTTATCCCCAGTTCACATCTGGATCCAAACTTCGATATTTGCATAAGTTATCACACATGAAAAGGTAACAGTACCCGTGGACACTCGATTAAGTACCAGAATATTCTGTTTTACATAGCCGTCTCTGTATTACGTTAACAAGCATGTCGTCCGGAATAAGAACACGGGAACGAAGAAATGGTGTTTCGTTTTATTAAGCCATGCTGTGTTTTTGTTTTGTTTTTGAATTCTAGTTGAGCACAGGCTAGAATTGTGATTAATCTAGACCTAGATTACCAGGTAATGCACTGATACCAGTATTTATACATATAATGTAAATCATGAAGAGAAGTTTAGATGACAAACTGCTTCGAGTGGACTTTGCTGTCGAAAATGAATTATAGAAAGCTAGGAATATTTGGCGGATTATATTTACGCGAGTTTGATACACACGCGAAAATAGCGAAAATTTCCTTCTCGCGAAAAAAACCACTTATACGGTATATAACTTTGAGAAAATCAGCAGCCAATAATTTTAAGTAGACTGTATTGCAGCGATGAGAGCGTTAGACATAATTGTCTTGTTTAGGGAACAGCGGCAGGGGTCGTTGTAAAGAGGGAATTTTTGTTGGGAGGGTGCACTGTATAGCGAAAACCTGATTATTAGATTATGGCTGTATAGCAGTTATTCAAAACAGTCTACAGCTCACCCTGTAGGACCTTATCTGCTTCAGTGTTGTCTTCAACAAGCAGCCTCCTATCCTGTGAGCTCTGTATACCTCTTTGTTGAACAAACAGTGGGCAAGTTGTATATGTGGGACCAAGAAATTGGTTTGATTTTCGGAGACTTCCCTTTTAACCTTTCACCCTATAGCCTGTTTCCAGGTTTGAAGACAGGTTTCAAGTAAAAGCAGGTTGAAAGTAAAGCAGAATGTGCCTGAATGCCTTCTGCTCTACTTTCAGCCTGCTTCAAGCTACCATCTGCTAGGACAAAGAACATATTTCTTTGGTGCACATTTATGACTGTATTAGTTGTAACCACTTTCTGTAGAGGAGGAATAAATTAAAGGCATAAATAAGCATATGAATGGATTATGGGAGTCTAGTTTACAGAGATAGCACTGTATACTAAATATAAACAAGTTCTAACTATTCATATTAATCAAATTTCTGTATGAGGAATTAGAAGCTCAGGTAGAAAAGTTATTTGTCAGGTGTTTGAATTGGTATAAAACTGGTTATTCTGAGATATGTTAAACAATTGTTTATGTTAAAATCAAAATTCAAATACAAAAGCACAGGCCTTATACGCAGATTTACTATCAAACATAAAAAACATTCAAGTGCTGTGTCACTGACAGCTCTTGTTTTTGTTCTACATATACAGTAAAACCTCTCTATAACGACCACTAAAACGAAAGGTTAATTGACCGTATAAAAGACAAGTGACAGCATAAAGCAAGGTGACAGTAAAACAGAATTCTCCTAAAGGAGCTTTCTGTTTTACTGTCACCTTGCTTTAAGCAGTCACCTGTCGTAAAACATCTAATAATTTAGCAAATTTGTTGGTAGTTATAGTGAGGTTATACTGCACTTGAAACAGCCACCTGTATTAATAATTGATGGCCTTTTATATCTTCACTTACATGGACAATGGTTATGAATACAAGGTTTATGAATTTCAGCTGCTGCAAAGTATGAAAACAATTCGAGGCTCATATACAGCATTGAACAGAGACACAACTGAAAACATTGCTGAAGTCTCTAAAACAGACAGTACAACACTTTCCTTGGGTAAGAAATAAACCTAAATCTAGATACAGTAGAACCTCTCTATTACGGCCACTAAAATGAAGGCTAATTTTCCGTATGAAGGACAGGTGATAGCTTAAAGCAATGTGAAAGTGAAACAGAATCTGAAAGCTCCTGTAGCAGTCACCTTTCTTAAACGACTAGTATTTGACATAACTTAGTGGTAGTAATAGAGAGGTTCTACTGTATATAACTCTTTCAGCAACGACTAACTGTCAACTACTAAAAATAGTTGTTGCCTAAAGTTCTGATATTGGTTTGATATCCAATATAAATACAGAATGAGAGCACCTCATGTGGGTGCTAAGTTGCTAACGCTTGTCTGTTTTGTTATCCTAGTTATGGCCAATGTTGAAATTTTAGCTCACCTGAGCCGAAGGCTCAAGGTGAGCTATTGTGACCGCTCATTGTCCGTAGTACGTCTGTCCGTCTGTCCGTTCACTTTTACTTCAAACGACATCTCCTCTGAACCCGGGGATTGTAGGGCGGATTCAAACTGCTCATGATGTTCCTTGGATGCTTCTCTACAGAAGTTGTTTAAATGAAAGAGAAAAAGCAAAAACTCTGCTTGAAAAAGCAAAAAAGCAAAACATTTTAAAAAATCTTCTTGCTAAAAACTACTAGGCCCTAAGCTTTGATATTTTTACAGTAGAATCTCCTGGTCGATCCCTCTATAGTTTGTTAAAATGAAATCCCTAGGGTCACACTTGACGCCACCCTGCGCAGTTTAAGTGCTGCTCTAGGCAGGTTTTACAGTATTTTTGATGAAGCAAAAGCAGAACTGTATTTTACCTGAGTTACTCTTAATATACTAAGGGCAAATAGCCAATATTTGCAAACATTTTGGATCCAGATCAGATGCAACATAATGCTGCATCTAATTTGGATCCAAACTATTGGTACTCATTTACCAACTGAACATGTTCTAAATTCTTTTTTTTGTCACTTTTCGCATACAGTAGGTTTTAAGCAGATATCATTTCAGTCTGGTAAGGGTAAGCCTTCAGAGCAGTTGCTAATTCTACCATACTACCCAGTATTTGACCTCAGCCACTGAACTGATGGTCTTAGCTGAACATGTTGTCTGCTAAAGTTTATAAATGGTTTAGTCTGCTTCATACTTAAAGAAACAGGGTCTGGAAGTGATCCACTGACAGTTATGTAATTATGTCTTTTGCCATATTTATACATATGTTTAATATTGGTTTTGTTAGAGTTATCTGTATGTTTTGTCTTTTTTTTCTTGTCCAGGATTCAACCTTTTCCCTCCATAAATACTGACGTTTGTTAACCCATTACCCCATAAATGTGCATTTTTAGGCCTTTGATTTATTAGCTCACCTGAGCCAAAGGCTCAAGGTGAGCTATTGGGATGGCCCTGTGTCCGTCGTGCGTCGTCCGTCGTCGTTAACAATTGCTTCAAATGACATCTTCTCCTAAACGGCTGAACAGATTTCAACCAAACTTTACAGGAATGTTCCTTGGGTCAAGCTCTTTCAAATTTGTTCAAAGAATTGAAAACAATATAGAACTCTGGTTGCTATGGCAACCAAAGTGAAAAAATAAGGAAATCTTAAAAAATCTTCTTGTCTGAAACTACAAGGGCCAGAGCTTAGATATTTGGCACATAACATTATCTACATGTCCTCTATCAAGTTTGTTCAAATTATGCCCCTGGGGTCAAAATTGGCCCCGCCCCGGGGGTCACAGTTTTACATAGAGTTATATAGTGAAAATTTCAAACGTCTTCTCCACTGAAACTGATATGGCCAGAGCTTTGATATTTGGCATGGTGACACTTCTAAATGTCCTTTACCTAGTTTGTTCAAATGGTTCTGGTCGGTTAAATATCTAGGTCATAATTCACATTCAAAATATGTATAGCAGACAGCAATTCAGCATTATAAGAGTTAGACCCTAGCCAAATTTCCTACTGGCAGAGTTACATAACTGAACTCAGGTCAGCTGGTCAGCTGATGAGGTTGCATATGGTGGTGTCTGCTATATATTTATGCCCTGCAGTTGGGGACATATTGTTTTTGTCTGTCTGCTTTTTTGTCTGTTTGTCCATTTGTTTGTCTGTCAGTCCACAACTTTAATCTTAGCCATAACTTTGTTAAAGTTAGAAACTTTATAACTTGGGTCATGTCCTACAAAGGTCAATGTCAATTTTGAGATATTTCCCAGTGTCATATTTTCTTGTCTTTGAGATAACTCCAGTTCTACTGATGTTAACCCATTACCCTATACATATGCCTTTTTACGCCTTTAATTTATTCCTCCTCTAAAGAAAATAATTCCACTTTATATAGTCATAAACATGTAAGATATAAGAAATAGTATCTGTCTTGCCTATTAAGCTAAGGCACAATGACCTCAGGTGAGCGAATTAAGGGCCATGGCCCTCTTGTTCCTATTTTACCTCTAAATGTCTTTGACCTTTGTCAGACATGACCCAAATTATACTGAGCTCAGGAGCTTCTCGAGGAGAGTACTTATACCAAATATAAAGTATGTATCACATGAAGTTTCAAAGTTATTGCCAACGTTAAGATTTCGGACGAGGACGACTTTTCAGTATAAGATAGAAATTTAATCCATTGAGTGAACATCAGACGTTATATTTTCACGAGTGACGAAGCTACTCGAGAAAATATAACAGTCTGATGTTCACGAAATGGATTAAATTCGATCTTATACTGAAAAAATAAAAGTATTCTATTTATTTATGCTTTTAAGCCACTATTTAAACGAAATTGTTTGACAATGGAGAAAGCAAAAGTAAATGATTTATCCCATGTTGAGCCCCAACTTTATATCGAACACATTTTCGAAACAGTTTCCCGTACGATGACGTCACTTATTCATTGATTTGACGTCATCCGAATTACTTCGTTGCTCCCGAGTTTGAATTCGTGTTCTTCCGGTGAGTAGTTCGCGACAAATCGGACTGCCGGAATTTAACGATAAGACACGATTGACTACGATTCTTGGGGAGCCCTACGGGGAAAATTCATAATAAAAGCGATTGGTGATAATCCACTGCAGTGGATTACCAAGTTTTAATCCACTGCTATTTCGTGGTAATCCACCGAAAAGCATAAATAAAGGTGTATCTTAAACTATCTTTTGGGTAATGTGCGATATCCAGTTTATTTTGTTTTTTGCAGTGGGTGCCGGTGAAGAAGCACTTGCAAGCCTGGACCAGGTGGTGGATATTCTTGAAGATTCCATTCAGCATTCAGAAGCCATGTCTAGTGCCCAGACCACTCCTCGCAGCTCACGCTCCCAGGCCTCCACACTGAAATTGTAAGGGACTGTTAAACCATTCACCCCTGAAACTTCAAATAGACAGTTCCAGTTTCCAACTAATTGTTCTCCGATTTTAACTACTTAAAGATGACATTTACAATACATTCTTAAATAACCAGTTAAGACCCAGATCAGAGGGCTCCTTTGGGATCCATCTGAAATGGGTATAAACTGTTTGTATAGAACAAGTGTGATCTTCACAGATACACTGTTTGAAATATTGAGTATACTTGTATAGGGCTGTAATGAATACACCATGTAGCCAATACGAATACACATCACAATATTGGGTGACGAATATGAATAATTATTCACGAATATGAATGCAATACTTTCTGTGTAGATCTTTATGTGAAACCTCTTCTAATATTTTATTTATACTGATTATCCTGTTCATATATTTTTCATTTAATTGTTATCTTTAAAATTAAAATATTTTGAAGCATAATTTCAAGATAAACCCCATAATCACAGCAAGTGTTTTAGGGACTTATATGGTATTATAGATTTTTGGTAAGCTGCCGTTTTCACCCTTTTTAGTTGTTTTAAAATTCTCTTTTTGTACTGGCGAATATTCGGTTCTTGGACATGTGAATACGATACATTGTCACCTAAATCAATTTTCCAATATATTCTATTATTCGAGTGTATCGTTACAGCCCTGTACTTGAAGCCAGGGTTCAATAATTAAATACCTTAACTCTTTGAACCCTAGTCCCGCATATAGGCGTGCTTTTCAAACAGTGTAAATGTGAATAGTACACATGTCCTATACAAACAGTGAAGACCCAGATCAGAGGGCTCCGAAAGGAGCCCTCTGATCAGGGTCTTCACTGTTTGTCACGATGCCAAACATTGACAAAAACAACCCTTTAAAGTCAGAAATGGACTAGACTTAGATGGAAACTGGAATTGTCCATTTAAAGTTTCAGGGAGGAAAGAGTTAATCAATATAGCAATTCATCATATCTCTTCCTAATAATAAATTGTCAGAAGCATTTTTCCCTATCACCCTTGTTGAGTTTGTTGAAATAAAGTCGTATCATGTAGACAGACTATTTTCTTGTGTGCAGTCTTCGGTATATAATTATACTGGTAGTCTCTAGAGAAACCTGAAATGATTCAACAGGGAAACTGTGATGTCCTATTTATAGCACTGAAACTCCTACTGTTAATATTCAATAAATTATTTCTGACAGTATACCTTTCTATTACGACCACTCAATTGTGTTAGCTATTACATGTTTAAAACAGGTGACTGCTTAAAGCAATGTAAAAGTAAAACAGAAAGCTCCTCAGGGAGTTTTCTGTTTTACTTTCTTATTGCGCTTTAAACTGTCGCCCGCCTTTTATACAATCAATTAGCCTTCTTTTTAGTAGTCATTATAGAGAGGTTTTACTGTCAAAGCTTATAGCTGTAGTCATATACCCTGTGAATCGACTATGGTACACAGAAAATCCCTATGGCAGGCCCCACTTTGTTTTACATAGACAAAATGGCCCAATGCTCGGCCGGACTATAACTTTTTAATTTTATAAACTTTACAAAGAAGGTGTTTCAACTTAACCAAAGCAACATAATACATTTGCATAACCTTTCCGCTGGGACTTGAACCCAGACCCTCTCACTAACGCTAAGGATAGCGAGCGTTCAACATTGAACTACAGAAAGTTACAAGTATATAAATGTACTGTTTGACTTTGGTTAATGAAGAAGAGTCTTGAAGACTTTGTTTATTTAACTATTTTACAGAATAAACCAGATAAAGAATTGAATACATTGTACCACTGGTTTTTGCATACTTGGCCACAGTGTAATGGTGAGCTTTTACGTTGGTCCTATGTCCATCTTCATCAACTTGGTAACAAGCTGTGCATAATTCAGGGCTCTAGATAAGAGGGAGTAAACAAAGCCTATGATGTTACTACTCATTATAATCGTCTCTTAGAGACGATTCTAATGAGTAGTGATATCAAAGGGTTTAAAGCAAACATAAAGATTTAGTTTTTGAAATACTCCCCCATATCTGGAGCCCTGGCATTGTTTTCAAGGATTCTCTCATTCTTATTGATGTTTTATTTCTTTTTAGACTGACATGAAAGTGAGACATGCTTCTGGAGGAACAATCTGTGATAAACTAAAGTCAAACCTAGTTACCTTGAACATTAATTTTGTCAAACTTACCTGTGTTGCCAGTGGAATTTAGATAACTTGAGCCACCCTTTCCCCTGTGGATTGTTTTCAATATTGAACACAGATGATTGCTTAAAGCAGGGAGCTCCTAACGGGAGCTGTCTTCTGCTATTTTTTAGGAAATATTTCTTATTGTGCATATTCATGATTTTATAAAGTGGATTTTTTTTCTTTCATAGAGGAAGAAATTAAAGACCTAAAAGCTGGTCTACTCAGTAATGGGCTAAAAGAAACATATCTGTATTTCAAAGGTAAAGCGTGTAACCCTTTACTCCATAGCCCGTTTATGTATTAAGGATAGGTGACCACTTAAAGGAGATTAAAAGTAAAGCAGAATTCACCCCAAGGAAAGTCTGCTCGACTTTCAGCCTGCTTTAAGCTATCATATGCTAGGATATCAAGTTATTTATTATACAAATTCATCTGATCACTGTATAAAATGGTATTATTTTCTGCAGTGGAGAAGTAAATGTGTATCTATTGAGTAATGGGTCAAGTTGATGAGGTTCAACTATTATATTGGTACAACATGTATATTATAATACAGTAAAACCTCGCTATTACGACCACTAAAACGAAGGCTAATTGATTGTATAATACAGAGGTGGCAGCTTAAAGCAAGGTGACAATGAAACAGAAAGCTCCTACAGGAGCTTTCTGTTTCACTGTCACCTTGCTTTAAGCGATCACCTATCGTAAACACCCTAATAAATAACAAAATTTAGTGGTCGCAATAGCGAGGTTTTACTGTACATGTATTATATAAACAATTATGAGCTGTGTCAATAGATGAATGATATTTGCATATTGCAATCAGTGTAGACCCAGACCTTTCCTGTCACTGTATTTGAAATAAAGCTAGTGGTCAAGGGTCTGCTTTGAATTGTCAAAGTTTTTAACAATGGTACATGACCACTGTTACCGATTTTTATGATTTCCATTGTAGACCCTGCTCAATCTGCAGGCCCCATGTATGTGACATGGTTTAAATAGTTATGAAATACATTTAGCCAGAAAATAAGTCATTTTTTCGTTGGTTGGATTGTTATATAATTATGTAAATAACTAAATATAGTGGTATATGATATATGCATGGCTTAGCCTATTGTCATTTTTATCTCCTTTAAAACAAATGAGGCTGTTTTAAGTTAAAATTCAATTCTATATATAAATGAGTCGTTTTATGAGAAGACAAGATTTATTGCATAAAGAAAAGTGTATTAGGGAAAGGAAAGATCTGTAAGATTCCGCAAATTTAAACATGTACAGCCTACTCTTAAAACAATTCTTACAGATGCTTAGATTTTTTTTTATAATACCAGAGTGATACATGTAATGGGTTTGGCTCTTATCATATCTCTTAACTTAAAGTATGACTCCAAATGCAGACTCTGAACAGGCGCCCTCACTTCTTGATCTTCACTGTTTGCAGGCTAAATGATGTAATACTCAGTACTCACGCAATCAGGGGCCAATCTTAGGAAATATTGTCGTTTAATCAGATTGTAAAATTCTTAATCATTACTTATTTCTCACTCTAGTCCTGTCTTGTGACATCTCTTTGGTATGAAAGACGATTCCAAAGAGATGTCACAATACAGGATTAAAGGGAGAAATCAGAAATTAGATGGACATGTATTTGAAAGTTTTTGTCGTACGACCTATTGTTAGACTGGCCCCAGGACTAAAGGGAAACTTTGTGTAGAACCACACCAGAAAGACATAGTAAGAATGAAGTAATCCACATTAGGAATGTGTGGCCTAAAAATTGCAATTGAAGACATTAACTGTCAGCTTTATTTTTCTCTTGCATTTGCACTTGCATGTCCTATTCCTTTTGAATGACCCTATCACACAAGTTTGTAACATGTTTTAGCAGTTGATATGCCTTAAAAGCCCATACAATCACCTAAACATGTTCAAATGCATCTAGACTTTAAAGAGACTCGCGACCAGATTTAGCATTAAAATTTAGCATTGTAAATGCATTTCAATAAAAAAAAAATATTGAGTTTTGGTGGGATTCAAACCCGGGACCCGGCATGTGGGCGACAGAAAAATGAAAATAAGACTACGCCTTAGCCCCCAGAGCTAACTGGACTATTTATCGGCGATCGATTTAACATATTTCAGTGTGTATTACACAATTTGTTCCGGTTTATGTCTGAGCATGTGATCAATTTCTGTTGAGTTGAAAGACGCAACGGATATGAAACTTGCTCTTCAACTTCAGGAAATACGACCACTTGAATGAAGCTATTTATGTATAAATAACAAGTGCTCTTTGCATATATGCATCTGCTGATTTGATGATATTTGTGATGATGTAATTAGCAAATTTTATAAATATTTACCAGGCCTAGAGAGAAGAGAAGAGAAATCTTCAAATTTCCTAGATGTCCCCCCTTTTTTCTGCCGCGAAATCATGATCCGCTTGCTCGTTACATATACTGTTTTAACCAAAAAAGAAGCTTTTGCAAACAGTTTAGATACTGATCAGACGCCGAATAACCTAGAATCTGATCATGATCCAAACAATTTCACGCTCCATTTATGTTTCTTTTCAAACGCTAACATATAAACTTGAGAAATGACGATAAACTTCAACCCTAGCGACAACACTCTTCATTAATACACAGTGTACCTGTAAAGGGTACAGTTGTCCTATGCAAACAGTGTAGACTGACTGTGATCAGAGGAATCGTGCAGGAGCCATCTGATCAGGGTCTGCACTGTTTGTAATTTGGCAATAATACATGGAATGATAAATTCAAATTTTAGTAGTCAAAAATGAACTTGACTTAATCTGAAACTGGAATTATCCATTTGAAGTTTATGGGTGAATAGATTCATATGAAACTGGAATTGCCCATTAACACATTCAACCCTAGCGACGACTATACTTGTCATTTACAAACAGTGTACCTGTGAGGATTACACTTGCCGTATGCAAACAGTGTAGACCCTGATCAGAGGGCTCCTTAAGGAGCCCTCTGATCAAGGTCTACACTGTTTGTCATTTTGAAAAAAAAATATTGATAATATCAACCCTAAACAGTCAAAAATTGATTAGACTTATTTTGAAATTGGAATTGTCCATTTAAAGTTACAGGGGTGAATGAGTTTAAAGTGTCATGGTTGAGTGAGTTTTGTTTCATGTACGTATGTGTATATCCAGTCAGTTAAGGGGTTAATATCTACATGTATACATGCAAAACTGATAAAACCACCTCAAGGCAACATATGGTATTTTCCCTCTAACCCTTAACCTGCTTCAATGCCGTCTGCTTTTAACTTCTGGTCTGCAAACTTTATTTTAATTAAAATGTTTAGACATTTTCAAATTGAAAAATTCTAAAGGCTGATTGCCAAACAGTTTGGATCCAGATCAGGTGCCGCATGTGTGGCACCTGATCTGAATCCAAACTGTTTGAAAGTCTAGTTAAGTCACCATTAGCAGGGAAAGGGTTAATTGACACGTGGATATTTTGAAAATGATGTCTGCTTTATAAACTACATGTACTATTAAACTTAAAAGATTAAATTGCTCCAAAACACATTTCTAAGACTGGAAGTTACTAATGGACACTGAATTCTACCGTAATTGAATCAGAATCCAAACTGTCAATGTATTATTTTTATCAGTTCTGTTCATCAAAGATTCAGTACTTAGATAATATGGTATGACGTAGATCAATATTTAATATTGTATATCACAAGTCATGTGCGGGAGCAACGCCACATCTGCCATATAGGGGAGTGTTCTATATATATAACATATTCAACCCTAGCCATGACAGATAATTATACTGTACAAGATTAGTCCTATGCAAACAGTGTAGACCCTGATCAGACGGCTCCTGTAGGAGCCCTCTGATCAGGGTCTGCACTGTTTGAAATTGGACAATACAATTATTAAAATGAAACCTTAATAGCCTTAAATGTACTAGATGACACTTGAAAATGGAATAACCCATTAGCAGTTTCAGGGGCGACTAAGTAAATGCCTAGTACAGCAAATTCCACACCAAGCCAAAGCTATTTTTAGATACCTGACTGCCAATCCCTGAAGTTTGTTATGTGGCCACTTCCTTCAACGGTAATTACAGGCCTGCCATTTCTCCGGATTTTTATTCCAACAGATGGAAGCTTAAAGCAGATTGAAAGTAAAGCAGAATGCCCCTTATGGCGCATTCTGCTTTACTTTCAACCTGCTTTAAGCATCACGTGTCTCAAAAACTAGAAACAAACTATGGGTAAAACTAAAAGGTATAATTCGGAAAATCATGCTTGAAAAATTGAAAATTTTGAAATCTTGGGATTTTTTTTCAACTTATGGCAGCCCTAAATTTACAACTTGAATAGCTCCAGATCTGATGTAAATAAAATCAGCTTTTGATAAGGATCAAAACTGTTTGACACAGATGTGAATTTCTGTATTTCAACCTCTAAGGAAATTAGAAAAGAGTTATTTTAATTCCATTTTAATTCCCCATTAGGAATAATTTCTTATCTTTATTGTTACATTTTTCAGTTCACAGCATAAAACTATTACTTGAAAATCTTGACAATTCTGAAGTTGATGCCAGGATAAAGAGCATATTCTTAACCCATTTTATGCTGAATTTTGAATGATCAGTATTATGTTGATTTTAGGGATGTTTTTAGAAAAAAGATTTAAAAGAAACAGTACAGACCCTGATCAGACGGCTCAATCAGGGATTTTTCCAAAATAATAAGTATGACAAAGAGTTCAGACCCTGATCACGGGGCTTCTTCATGAGCCCTCTGTTGTTGGTCTACACTTGTTTGCAAATCATTTACAGGGAACTGTAGTTTTGTCAAAAACAGCATCAGACGTCACAGCCATCTATGGGCTAATTGGATTCCCCAGAGAGGGGAGCAGATACAGAAAACCAGGGTGTGATGCCTACTCTTATTATTGACAGTGTTCCCTGGTTCTTTTGGATGCCCAGTGTTTGAAAGCACTGATACATCAGACCTCGGTTTATAAAGTCTCATCCAAAGGACTCCAAGGTCAGACAGGGGATCACACTTATGAGACCTGGGTCCAAGGCTATAAAGCTTTTGAATTGAGTCTGAAGTCGTTCTCAAGCAATTGATTGGTCAGATTTGACCAATCAAATGATTGAGGTCAAACTCAGGCTCAGCTCAAAGGCTTTATAACCTTGGTCCCTGGTACTGCAGTCAAGTGTGCTACTGCTAGACTTTATTGGAAACTAGTCTTAAATATTGACTTGAACTTTCGAGGGTTAACAAGTTAACTCTATCAGTGTTACTGGCATTTATAACTTGTCTTAATGTACTTAGACTGTTTAACCCATTACCACATAGCCTATTTCTAGTATTGAAGATAGGTAACCACTTAAAGAAGGTTGAAAGTAAAGCAGAATGTGCCTTAAGGCACATTCTGCTTTACTTTCAGCCTGCTTTAAGCTTTCATCTGATAGTATATAGAAACTATTTCTTAAGATATTTATTTGTAACAGTATAAATTGGAACTATTTTCTTTAGTAGAGGAACGAGTTAAAGGCGTAAAAAAGCGTATTTATGGGGTAATGGGTTAAGGAAAACTATAAATGCCACATCTGGCATAATCCCATTTCACACGCTCAAATTTCAAGAATCCAAAATATGATTCAGAGTTGCCCATCCTGCAAGTTGATTTCATTTGATTATAGTCAATTAAATTTATTTTAGACCATATTAATGCGAGACTAAAATCAAGGTAACATTAAGTAAAACATAGATACAGCGGAACCTCTCATTTACGACCAATAAAAGGAAGGTTAAATGATTGTATAAATGTCAGGTGACAGCTTAATGCAAGGTGACAGTGAAAAAAGCTCCAAAAGGAGCTTTCTGTTTTACTGTCACCTTGCTCTAAGCAGTCATCCGTCTTATTATTCTTATATATCTAACAATTCACAAAATTAAGGGTCAATAGTAGAGGTTTATATGCAACTGTAAATATTCTCTCTCTGGGGTAATAAATAACATACTGCATCAACTCATTCACCCAAACTGCGACAGTATTTGCATTAAAGTCCAGTCCTTAAGTTTACAATAAAATCTCTCTAGTATGGCCTCTTAATTGTGTTATTATTTACAACAGGTGACTGCTTAAAGCAATGTGACAGTAAAACAGGCCTGAAGCAGAAAGCTCCTTTAGGAACTTTCTATTATACTGTCACCTTGCTTTAACCCTTTGAACCCTAGTCCCGCATATAGGCGTCATTTCAAACAGTGTACATGTGAATAATACCCTTGTCCTGTGCAAACAGTGAAGACCCAGATCAGAGGGCTCCGAAAGGAGCCCTCTGATCAGGGTCTTCACTGTTTGTCAGTACTGCCAAATTTGACAAAAACAACTCTTAAAAGCCAGAAATAGACTAGACAAAAATCGAAACTGGAAGTGTCCATTTAAAGTTTCAGGGAGGAAAGAGTTAAGTTACAACCTGTCTTCTTTACAATCAATTAGCCTTCTTTTAAGTGGTCGTAATAAAGAGGTTTAAATTTTTTTACTGTACATAACAGCCATGTATTAATATTACGAGGTTAATTTTACAAATTAATATACTGCAAAATGACAAACAGTCCTTGAGGAGCCCTCTGATCTGGATATACACGGTTTGCAAAGGACAAGTGTACTCATCACAGGTACACTGTTTGTATAAAAGGATGGTTATATTGGTTGCTTATCAATCAGTAATGGAATATCTTTGCTAAGAAGAAGGCATGGATGGGCAAATGATAGTTGTTTGCTACCAGATGCAGAACTTAAAATACTACACTATCATAGACTGTAACATACAAGTATCTTTAATATCTACATGACTGTTTTACCATAAACAAATCATATACATGTATGTACAGACTTGCTGTCTTCAGGGCCCCAGATAAGAGGGAGTAAACTGAACAAATAAGACTATTTCTCACTCATTTGAGCACCAAATCCTATGGTGTTACTACTCATTAGAATCGTCTCTTTGAGACGATTCTAATGAGTAGTGACACCATAGGGTTTAATCCAGAAATAAAGATTTTAGATTTTGAAATACCCCCCTTATCTGGAGCCCTGTCTTTAAAAAAATCTGAGCTTTTTCAAAGAGTATTCTTCACAGGTACACTGTAAAGGATGAATATACCGGTGTAGCAGTCAATTCTTTCCCCCCTCAAAAGTTTCCCCGGGGAAAGAATTGGCTAGCCAAAACCTTCCCCGGGGAAAGAATTGGCTAGCCAATTTCTTCCCCCGGGGAAAGAATTGGCTAGCCAATTCTTTCCCCCCCTAGTCAAAAACTTCCCCCCCTATAATTTCAAAAGTGGGATACTTTTAGCTAGCTAATTCTTTCCCCCCCTTAGTTGAAACTTTCCCCGGGGAAAGAATTGGCTAGCCAAAACCTTCCCCGGGGAAAGAATTGGCTAGCCAAAACCTTCCCCGGGGAAAGAATTGGCTAGCCAATTTCTTCCCCCGGGGAAAGAATTGGCTAGCCAATTCTTTCCCCCCCTAGTCAAAAACTTCCCCCCCTATAATTTCAAAAGTGGGATACTTTTAGCTAGCTAATTCTTTCCCCCCCTTAGTTGAAACTTTCCCCGGGGAAAGAATTGGCTAGCCAATTCTTTCCCCCCCTATAATTTCGCACTGTAGGATTTCTTTCTCACTATCTGGCGGAATTGTATGGTTTGACTATCTTGAAGGGGGGAAAGTTTTGGCTAGCCAATTCTTTCCCCCCTTTCTGACAGTGTGCGAAATTGTATGCTCTGACTATCTCGGAGGGGGGAAAGTTTTGGCTAGCCAATTCTTTCCCCCCCTATCTGTCAGTCTGCGGAATTGCATCATTTGACTATCTTGGAGGGGGGAACGTTTTGGCTAGCCAATTCTTTCCCCCCTCTCTTTCAGTCTGTGGAATTGTATACTTTGACTATCTTGGAGGGGGGAAAGTTTTGGCTAGCCAATTCTTCCCCCCCCTATCTGACAGTCTGTGGAATTGTATGCTTTGACTATCTCGGAGGGGGGAAAGTTTTGGCTAGCCAATTCTTTCCCCCCTATCTGCCAGTCTACAGAATTGCAACATTTGACTATCTTGGAGGGGGGAAAGTTTTGGCTAGCCAATTCTTTCCCCCCTATCTGACAATCTGTGGAATTGTATACTTTGACTATGTTGGAGGGGGGAAAGTTTTGGCTAGCCAATTCTTTCCCCCCTATCTGTCAGTCTGCGGAATTGCATCATTTGACTATCTTGGAGGGGGGAAAGTTTTGGCTAGGCAATTCTTTCCCCCCTCTCTTTCAGTCTGTGGAATTGTATATTTGGCTATCTTGGAGGGGGGAAAGTTTTGGCTAGCCAATTCTTTCCCCCCTATCTGACAGTGTGCGAAATTGTATGCTTTGACTATCTCGGAGGGGGGAAAGTTTTGGCTAGCCAATTCTGTCCCCCCTATCTGCCAGTCTGCAGAATTGCAACATTTGACTATCTTGGAGGGGGGAAAGTTTTGGCTAGCCAATTCTTTCCCCCCTATCTGACAGTCTGTGGAATTGTATACTTTGACTATGTTGGAGGGGGGAAACTTTTGGCTAGCCAATTCTTTCCCCCCTATCTGTTAGTCTGCGGAATTGCATCATTTGACTATCTTGGAGGGGGGAAAGTTTTGGCTAGCCAATTCTTTCCCCCCTATCTGAATTGGCTAGCCAAAACTTTCCCCCTCCGAGATAGTCAAAGCATACAATCTGCACACTGTCAGATAGGGGGGAAAGAATTGGCTAGCCAAAACTTTCCCCCCTCCAAGATAGTCATAGCATACAATCTGCACACTGTCAGATAGGGGGGAAAGAATTGGCTAGCCAAAACTTTCCCCCCTCCAAGATAGTCATAGCATACAATCTGCACACTGTCAGATAGGGGGGAAAGAATTGGCTAGCCAAAACTTTCCCCACTCCAAGATAGTCAAAGCATACAATCTGCACACTGTCAGATAGGGGGGAAAGAATTGGCTAGCCAAAACTTTCCCCCCTCCAAGATAGTCATAGCATACAATCTGCACACTGTCAGATAGGGGGGAAAGAATTGGCTAGCCAAAACTTTCCCCCCTCCAAGATAGTCCAAGTATACAGTTCAACAGACTGAAAGAGAGGGGAGGGTGGAAAGAATTGGCTAGCCAAAACTTTCCCCCCTCCAAGATAGTCAAATCATACAATCTGCACACGGTCAGATAGGGGGGAAAGAATTGGCTAGCCAAAACTTTCCCCCCTCCGAGAAAGTCCAAGTATACAATTCTACAGACTGCAAGATATGGGGGGAAAGAATTGGCTAGCCATAACTTTCCCCCCTCCAAGATAATGAAAGGATGCAATTCCGCAGACTGACAGATAAGGGGGAAAGAATTGGCTAGCCAAAACTTTCCCCCCTCCGAGATAGTCAAAGCATACAATCTGCACACTGTCAGATAGGGGGGAAAGAATTGGCTAGCCAAAACTTTCCCCCCTCCGAGATAGTCAAAGCATACAATCTGCACACTGTAAGATAGGGGGGAAAGAATTGGCTAGCCAAAACTTTCCCCCCTCCAAGATAGTCATAGCATACAATCTGCACACTGTCAGATAGGGGGGAAAGAATTGGCTAGCCAAAACTTTCCCCCCTCCAAGATAGTCAAAGCATATAATCTGCACACTGTCAGATAGGGGGGAAATAATTGGCTAGCCAAAACTTTCCCCCCTCCAAGATAGTCAAAGCATACAATCTGCACACTGTCAGATAGGGGGGAAAGAATTGGCTAGCCAAAACTTTCCCCCCTCCAAGATAGTCAAAGCATACAATCTGCACACTGTCAGATAGGGGGGAAAGAATTGGCTAGCCAAAACTTTCCCCCCTCCAAGATAATGAAAGGATGCAATTCCGCAGACTGACAGATAGGGGGGAAAGAATTGGCTAGCCAAAACTTTCCCCCCTCCGAGATATTCAAAGCATACAATCTGCACACTGTCAGATAGGGGGGAAAGAATTGGCTAGCCAAAACTTTCCCCCCTCCGAGATAGTCCAAGTATACAATTCTACAGACTGTAAGATATGGGGGGAAAGAATTGGCTAGCCAAAACTTTCCCCCCTCCAAGATAATGAAAGGATGCAATTAGGCAGACTGACAGATAGGGGGGAAAGAATTGGCTAGCCAAAACTTTCCCCCCTCCGAGATAGTCAAATCATACAATCTGCACACGGTCAGATAGGGGGGAAAGAATTGGCTAGCCAAAACTTTCCCCCCTCCGAGATAGTCCAAGTATACAATTCTACAGACTGCAAGATATGGGGGGAAAGAATTGGCTAGCCATAACTTTCCCCCCTCCAAGATAATGAAAGGATGCAATTCCGCAGACTGACAGATAAGGGGGAAAGAATTGGCTAGCCAAAACTTTCCCCCCTCCGAGATAGTCAAAGCATACAATCTGCACACTGTCAGATCGGGGGGAAAGACATGGCTAGCCAAAACTTTCCCCCCTCCAAGATAGTCCAAGTATACAGTTCAACAGACTGAAAGAGAGGGGAGGGGGGGAAAGAATTGGCTAGCCAAAACTTTCCCCCCTCCATGTCAAGTCAAAAGGGTACAAGTCCTCAGACTGACTGAGAGGGGGGACAAAATTGGCTAGCCAAAACTTTCCCCCCTCCAAGATAGTCAAAGTATACAATTCCACAGACTGACAGACAGGGGGGAAGGAATTGGCTAGCCAAAACTTTCCCCCCTCCGAGATAGTCCAAGTATACAATTCTACAGACTGTAAGATATGGGGGGAAAGAATTGGCTAGCCAAAACTTTCCCCCCTCCAAGATAATGAAAGGATGCAATTCCGCAGACTGACAGATAGGGGGGAAAGTTTTGGCTAGCCAAATCTTTCCCCCCCTCCAAGATAGTCAAAGTATACAATTCCACAGACTGACAGACAGGGGGGAAAGAATTGGCTAGCCAAAACTTTCCCCCTTCCATATATAGTCAAAGGATACCAAACCACATACTGAAAGAGAGGGGGGAAAGAATTGGCTAGCCAAAATTTCCCCCCCTCCTAGATGGTCAAAGTATACAATTCCACAGACTGAAAGAGAGGTGGGGGGAAAGAATTGGCTAGCCAAAACTTTCCCCCTCAAAGAGAGCCAAAGTATACATTTCAACAGACTGACAGATAGGGGGGAAAGAATTGGCTAGCCAGAACTTTCCCCCCTCCATATAACGTCAAAAGGATACAATTCCGCAGATTGACTGAGAGGGGGGGAAAGAACTGGCTAGCCAAAACTTTCCCCCCCACTGAATTGCGAAAATATAGTGGGGGGGGAAAGAATTGGCTAGCCAATTCTTTCCCCGGGGAAAGTTTCAACTAGGGGGGAAAGAATTGGCTAGCTAAAAGTATTCTCAATTATGAGTTTTTAGGGGGGAAAGAATTGGCTAGCCAATTCTTTCCCCGGGGAAACTTTTGACTAGGGGGGGAAAGAATTGGCTAGCCAATTCTTTCCCCGGGGAAGGTTTTGGCTAGCCAATTCTTTCCCCGGGGAAACTTTTAGCAGGGGGGAAAGAATTGGCTGTTACACCGGTACTCATTGCTAGGGCTCAAGGAGGTAAGAAATAGTGCAGTCTAAGCTCGTATAGCCAAGTGGTTAGTGGTAGTTTCAATTACTTGAAAAAAGAAATAGAGAAGTCTTCAGCAGGAGCTTTCTGAATTACTTTTACAATAACCTGGCTCAAAGAATAATTTCCTTGAATGAATGCTGAACACAGATTATGATTGAGGTCACCATGAGATTGGGCCAATGTCAATCAATATCGAAACTCTACGGTAGTGAATGGCCATTCTCGTCAAATGTCAGCTATTTCGCAGTTGACGAGAATGGCTGATCGCTGTACAGTGTACCATCTCATTAGGGGTCCTCAACCTAAAGTCAGGTTTTACAGTAAGTATCAGTCCTTGATACTGATTTGACTCCTTCAAACTTGTTTGTCAATTGTTTTATATGGTCAAATGCCAATATGTATAAATGGGAAATTATGCATCTTTTTTATTGTTATTACCACATTAAGTCTTTATACTCACTGTAAGATGTATGCTCTACCCAATTGTTCATGTACAGTTACAGTATGAAATACATGAACATTTTGGAATTTATTCAAAACCTTTTACTCCATAAATATGCCTTTTCACGCAATTCATTCCTCCACTTTAGAAAATTATTTCAATTCAGTCATGAATATGCCATAAGAAATATTTTATATATCCTAGCAGATAGTACAAAGGCAGGTTTAAAGCAGGTGAAAGTAAAGCAGAATGCACCATATGGTGCATTCAGATTTACATTCAACCTGCTTTAAGTGGTCACCTGTCTTAAAAGTGAAGGAACAGACTATGTGGTAAAGGGTTACACTCATACTTGATCAGAAAAGTCTTTACACAGCAGTCTGACAAACTAATGGTTTTCAGTAAGAGCTGAGCTTGCAATGACTAAAAGTTCTGTTAAACCCTTAGCCCGCCAAATAAATTGTCGCCTGCTATATTTCTCGTCTGCTTCAAGTTTCAAAGTGCTTCAAAGTTGCTCAAAATTGCTGAAAATGTTGTCCGAGTGTCAAACAGCTTGGATCCGGATGAGACGCCGAGTTACTCGGCGTCTCATCCGGATCCAAGCTGTTTGCATATGGAGATATAGTAGTGAGTGGCAGGCTAAGGGTTAATCCTTTCCTTCACTGGAGTTCATTAGAATGTTCCTACCTGGAACTCCTTGACTGAACCCCTACACTTTACAAGTATTCACTGATTGTACTGAATACATGTGGCAGCTTTCAACAAGATGAAAGTAAAGCAGAAATAACTCTGTTACACTTTCATCCTGCTTTATGCAATCTCTTGTCTTAACCTATTTCTCCATAAATACATCTTTTTGCACCTCTCAAGTCTGAATTTATTCCTCCACAAAAGAAAATAGTTCCAATTCATACAGTCATGAATATGCACTAAAAGAAATAATTTCTACATCCTAACAGAGTGTAGCTAAAAGCAGTCTGAAAGCAAAGCAGAATGTACCTTAAGGTAAATTCTGCTTTACTTTCAACCTGCTTTAAGTGGATGTCCGTCGTGATAACTTTATACATGTTATGGAGGAATGGGTAAAGCAAAGATGACGAATTGCACTTTTGGCTAAGGAGGAAAGTTCTGATATTGTTAGGAATCTGATTTTGGTCATGTTTTGTCACCTCTTACTGCAAAACTCAAGTTACAGTAAAACCTCTTTATTATGACCACTAAATGGTTTTGAAGCATTGTTTTTAAAACGGGCGACTGCTTAAAGCAATGCGACAGTAAAACAGAAAGCTCCTTTAGGAGCCTACCGTTTTTCTGTCACCTTGCTTTAAGATGTCACCTGTCTTTTGTTCAATCATTAATTAACCCATTACCCCATAGCCTGTTTCTATTTTTGAAAATAGTTGACCACTTAAAGCAGGTTGAAAGTAAAGCAGAATGTGCCTTAAGGCACATTCTGCTTTACTTTCAGCCTGCTTTAAGCTATTATCTGCTAGAATATAGAAAATATGTCTTATGATTCTTATTTGTATAAATTGGAACCTTTTTCTTCAGTGGATGAATAAATTAAAGGTTAATTAAAGTCTTATTTTTAGTGATCATAATAGAGTCTTAGAGAGGTCTTACTCTACACATGTATGGTCAATGGCGACTATAAGGCAGGAAGCATGAGTATATAGTATATGAAACCAATGGCTACACTCAAGTTTACCTTTTCCTGTAGTTGTCTCCAATCACTGAAAGGGTTGTCTGCCTTTCTTGTGATGGAGATTTTGTGGCCCATGTTTCATCCAGAAACTGAAATGCAAAACTTGTAAAATAAGTTTTACAACCCATGAAATAAGGAAAACACAACTAGGGCTTTATGTTGTAAACCCTGGGAAACAGACTTCAGAGAATATAACACTGATATAACGGTCATCAAACCAGTACGAATGCATTCCCCTGGCCTTAGCAAACCCCCTCTATTATGTAAATAAAAACAGGCTAATTTATGGTATGAAAAAATTGATGACAGCTTTAAGTAAAGTGAAAATAAACCAAAAGGTTCTAAAGGAGCGTTCTATAGTATTTTAAGTTCACCTTCTTTAAGCAGTCACCTGCCTGTAACACCAGTAACTTTAAGTGGTCGTAATAGAGGGATTTACAGTTCCATAGATAAGCACAATAAAGTTACAGTAAAACCCTTCTATTTCAATTACTTAATTAGGATTAGTTTTCAAACCAGATGAAAATAAAGCCGAAAGCTCCTATCTATAGGAGTTTTCTTAGTTACTTTCGGCTAGTTAGTAAGTTACTTTAATGACTATATGTTTAAATGCTTGTAATAGAGGGAATTTACGGTTTTATGCCAGACATGGCTACAGTAGTTACATTTTTCTCTATTATTTCTTTCATTTTATATACATGTAGTCATTTTCTCTGAAGTCTGATGTTCATATTCAGGGCTCCAGATAAGATGGAGTAAACTGCACAAAACTGACATCCTTTTCTCTTATTTAAGCATAAAATCCTATTGTGTTACTACTCATTAGAACCGTCTCTTCAATACGTTCTAATGAGTAGTGACACAATAGGATTTTAAGCAGAAATAAAGATTTTAGTTTTTGAAATACTCCCCTTATCTGTAGCCCTGATTTTATAACAGGTAAAAGAAATAAACATTTCTTTGATATCAATAAACAATTTGTACTTATAAACATATTTTATTAATGAAGTATTTAACTAAAAACAAAATAGTTTACAATTTTTTTCATTTCATTTCTTGTACTTAACATTCATGAACGTTATGCACTGTAGTTGATAAAATATTGCTAAAAGTCATCTCTCCGATTCCATTAACACTGTCATCTTGTTCTTGTTTCAATAATTAATCAATAAAAGTAATTATGACATCAATGACAATATATACATTTTCTTCCAACTATTTATGTTCATTCACATTTTCATTTGTAATTTTTTTTACATGTAGAGTCTATGTTAAAATTAGGTTTTTTTAATTTCATAAAATGTGTTGTCTTTAAAATCTTTTAACTAAAACGATTGGAGATAAGTTCTCTTATTTACAAATAAAACAATTACGACCTCAAACTTCTTAAAGCCTCATTTTCTCGTTTTAGACATTCGTTCTCCTTAAGTAACCTTTTAAAATCATTTAAAACGGGAGTTTTCGATCTCCGAGATTTCAGTTCTCTTTTACTCAGGCGATTCTCAAGTTTAATATACTTCTTGACTATGGCTTCTCTTGAAAAATCACTGAATTCATAATGCCTTTGTTTTAATTTTGCATGAAAATCATCATTACTGTCCTGCATTGCTTTGAAATCCCTTTCAAATTCCCTACCAACAAAATCTGTTGTAGCATCAAAACACATCAGGGAGTATTCCTCATCCCTTTTTAGGCAGCCCCTTTCGTGCTCGTCATAAAAGGAGACGGAATCGTAATCTTCTAGTTTATATAGGTTGCTGGGGGCGTGATCCGATGATGATGGGCTGTTTGCCAAGCTGTCCGTATCTAGGTCGAGATTTAGTGCTATCCGGTCATTACCACTGTCTTCTATCAAGAATTGGGTCGAGTTCATAGGAGCCTTTGGACTTGATGGTCTAAGAAAGTTTTTCTGTTTAGATCTACATAATGAGTGTATGTCCTGTTGAATATGAAAACTGTCTTCCTCAAATGAACAACCAAATCTTAATTTATTCTGTCTTTTCTTACCACGCCGCGTCTTTTTTCGCCTCGATTCCGCAGCGGGTGCCATAACAACTTCCATCTCCGCACACTTCTTCCTATTTTCACTCTCCAAATACATAACTCCGGTGTTCACCTCTTTACAAATTTGGTCTTCTCACGACAAAATATTGTTAGACTTCCAACGTATGTGCTCGTCTTTCTCTATCCTAACCAAGTCTGTCGCAATAACAACGTTCTGTTGCTGTTTATATACGAAATGGTCACATGACACAATCGTCGAAACAACGTTTCCGACGTTTGCAACACACTACCAAATGAAAATTCGACTGGTTCTAGAATTCTCGTGAAACGAGACGCTTGCATTTTATATCAAAGAACTGAAAGTACTGCATCTACAGAGATATTCTCTGTTCATGGTCCTCACTGTTGGTTGCTATATCTGAAGTTACAGGGGTAAACGATTGAATTATTAGATCACAGAATAATATATTCATGAACAAAAATAAAATGTAAGGCATTTTTCTCCCTATGTATTCTATATATTTATAAAGATCAATATTTTTCATATGGAAAACCTTCACACTTTCAGATTGCTTGCGAAAGATCTAGACCTATATCCAGTTGCCGATGTGTGCCTGAAATAGTGCTGAAAGCGACTTGCAACCAGATGGTGTATTTGCAATAATAATAGAAAATACTCAAATAAAACCAAATGTGTAGCAATATCTGGCATTAGAAAAATATAATCAGTCTAAAAACACATCCTATAAAAGTCTTCAAATCTTAGTTATCTGTCCTTGATGCTGTAACCATATGTTCTAATAGACATAGACAAGATATAGACAAATTTTAATTTACAAGTAACATTGGATAGGTTTAACAAATTAACATTAGCCCTGTAGGGCTTTTACACCGACAAACATATGTAGTAATCGGGGGTCTGGGTTTTATCGTGTATTGCCAACCGGAAGTCTAGTCGGGCATGTGCACTAAATGCTCACAATTATCACACCATTGCCTCACTCCGACACCAGACACCGACCAGAACACAGCTTATACTCAGCTTGGGATTCGCTTCACAGCCTAACCTACTTCCACTAGCGCAGAGCTCGGAACTTAGGTAAGTTCCACTATAGTAAAATTACTATATTGACGTTGCGAGCAGGGAGTAGAGTCTGAATCGGTATTCTAGTCCTCGTTGCCAGATGGATATTTCCATTTGGTAGCTGGGGGAGTAATTCTCATTTGTTTGCTGTCACTGGAGGGAGGGAATTTGTCTGGGGTCCGATCAGGAAAAGTCTTTCAAAGATCTAAAAGGGCATATATACCCTAGTTTTGTTGCCTCCCGCCAGTGTAGGCAGTTTTGAGTTTAGGCTCAGGATGCAAGATCCTGTGAGGTGCTTGGACATTTTCAGAGTATTTTAATATCAATGGATTGTTTAAGATCCTATGAGTTTTATATTGATATTGTTTTATTATTTTAAAGTCTAAATTCCAATTGGACATTAGCACCGTGGTTCCATAGATCAGTGCAATATATCGTGCTGCACGACCACCAATTATCACACCATTGCCTCACTCCGACACCAGACACCGACCAGAACACAGCTTATACTCAGCTTGGGATTCGCTTCACAGCCTAACCTACTTCCACTAGCACAGAGCTCGGAACTTAGGTAAGTTAATAATACAGGTTTAAATCATACAGTAAATACAGGTTTTAACTGAGTGCTAGTGATTATTAAAAAAAGTACAACAAGCCGTACAAGAAATGATAAACCTCCACACTGTGACATCCCCCCCCCCCCCCCCCCCCCCCCAAAAAAAAAACAACTTTAAATTCGTCCCGATTTTCTATGAGGGTATCATATGAGAACTTCTTCCACCCAGCCACCCTCAGTAGCCGAGGTCACGCAGTAAGGTACATGCTGCCGATGTACCTTCATTCTTTCTTCCCCCCCCCCCCCCCCCTCCGCCAATAGACTATGGAACCAACTTCAAGAACACACCATGATGGGTGATGGCGTCGAGGGACCTCCACCCACATGGCAAGTGCTCTACCGACCGTGCCACCGGGCCGCTTACACAAATATCTCACCATTTTATCATAAAATCAACGCGGCTACAATGTGTTGAAAATGCCTTATTTAACAGTGTTTACACTCTAGCAACTAGATCTAGTTTGCAATCGTTTTTATTACATTTGCACTATATGTATTGCACTTATTGTTGAAAGGTGATAATTGTACTAATAGTTATCTGCGATTGATGTCCTTAAAAATGCGAGAAAAGGCTTTATTTCAGTATGCCTACAAATTTGACTAGATGGATTTTGATAAAACTTCTATACTGACAAGAAATATAAACTGTGCACTTTTATATTGAGTGTAACTTTTCTTTACTAAGTTTAGAATAATAAATGTTAGCACATTGTACTAATTTACCCAATATTAAAACACCTGGATGTCATCAAACGTACCAACGGCTATGCACGTGCTGCCTGTGCAACATGTGTACAAGTACATATTTTCACTGTCCGATATCTTTACTGATTATGCAATATCAAATCACAGTACATTTGAATCAAACTCGTTAACAAGCTGCCACGGCTTCAAGAAAACGAACGAATTTAGACACTTCAGCAACTTTTATCCGACGTCAGCGTCTCTTACGTCACTAGGCAGTTTAATTGCCACCGAAATACCACCATGATCCTTCGACATCATAACAGTCAAAATGGAAGCGTTAGAGATCAGCCAGGATCCAGCAAGCCAGCACGTCAGGGTAGATTCATGACGTTGACGAATTTACGTCACAAGACGTTACATCAGTTCAATGCGTTCGATAATTATTGCATTGGTCAGTAATATTTCTAGAATTGAAGTTTTAATTCCTAAAAAAGTGCAGTTTCTTTTTCGTGTCAGTATAAATATGGCTTTTAGTTCTCTATTGAGTTCAATTGTAATTTAAATCGGTTGAATTGGACAACAGTTATCTGCCCTTGGTGTGTTGTAAATGCAATACTTAACAGTGTTTACGCTCTAGCAACTGTAGTTTTGAGTGGATTTTTTTTTATAATTATACTTGCGCATTTTTTATGTATATAAGTATAAATTCTTGAAGAAGCGGAAACTTTTGTTGAAATCAGATCATTGAATCAAGAGTAGTCTGCAGGGCTGCCATTTCTCCAGATTTTTCCTAAATCTTCGGAACTTTTTCTAGTAGACATGGTAGCTTAAAGCAGGCTGAAAGTAAAGCAGAATGTGCCTTTGGCGCATTCTGCTTTACTTCCACACTGCTTTAAGTAGTCACATGACAACAAAACTAGAAATAGACTATGGGGTAAAGGTACGATTTTTAAAATCGCACTTGAAAAATTCAAATTTGGAAATCTTAGGATTTTTCATGTCAACTTGGAAGCCCTGAGTCTGTCCTCGCTCTACTCGGATACGCCAGTAGAAAAGGCTTTATTTCAGAAATGTTTACGTTTTAGTGTCAACAAATTTGAACGAATTTTGATAAAACTTTGTAAAACCGTATTCACTACCAAGAATCCATGGGTGCTCCGCACATATCGGAGAAACTACCAGAAAGAAGAAGAAGTATGGCGGTACCGTAAGTTCTCGAACAAGTATGATTAATATTAATATGATTGAAATCGGGCTATATTCAGTCAATAGTTAGCTGTCCCTGATGTCTGAAATGCCATATTGAACAGCTAGTGCACCCTAGCAATGTCTTGACTACAGTTTTAAATGGATTTTGATTATACTTAGACATAATTGTATAAAAGAGTAGTTTCCTTGAGGAGCTATTACGATACCGGTAATTGTTGAAATCAGGTCAGTGTGTCAAGAGTTACAGTGCTCCCTATCTACAAAGACACCCATTGGGAGACACATATTGTGTGTGCTGTTCGCAGGGAGTCGTTATAGATAGCCGGGGGAAATTAAGACTTGGCTTACATTGGCAAACAGCTTGAATCCAGATCAGACGCCGCGTTACGCGGCGTCTGATCTGGATTCAAGCAATTTAGCTGTTTTTCATGCGTCATTATATTTATTCTAAAAAATTCCACTCATATAAAACTTTGAGGAAAAAGCAGACGACAATTTTAAGCAGACGATATTGCAGCAGTAAAAGCGTTAGACATAATTTTCCCGTTTAGGGAATTGCAGCAATGGTCTTTGAAGGGAAGGAGTCGTTGTCTGTTTCTTGTTTTTAAGACTCATGACTGCTTAAAACAGGTTGAAACTAAAGCAGAATGCGTCTTATGACGCATTCTGCTTTACTTTCAGCCTTTTTTTAACTACCATCTGCTAGGATAAAAATCCGAAGACTTAGGAAAAATCTGGAGAAATGGCAGCCCTGTGTAGTGTCTACAAATTTGAATTGATTTTGATTAAAATTTTAAAGAAATTCGATGGTAATATTAGATCTTTCAGGATCCATTATGCAACGGGTGAGCGATATCGGAGTCATCAATGTCCTCTTGTTTGATACTGGCCTACCAATTACTCATGTTTTAACTAGTGGCCGCTTAACACAGGTTTTACCACAGGTACTTGACACATATCCTTGCTTCTTGTCAATTCGCCACTTTCTTGTCAATTCGCCACCTAAGCAAAACCTAGAATTCCGTCACGAGCAGGCTACCGAGGATGTCCGAAAACTACAGAGGATATCCGAATACTAGGCCAGTTTCACTTAGGAAGATTTCAAGGCTCGAAAATGCGAAAGAAACAGGTAAAATAACAATAATTCACAAAAAGTTTCAAATCAAAGGACATGTTGGTAATTTTAACTCTACATGCCCGTTGTTACTTTTTCATTGTAAAGTTGTAAAAGTTATTATTTACTTTTAAAAAATTAAATATTTCAAAATCATTAAAAAAAAATCAAATTTCATGAAACTAACTATAACATACTGACAGAGCCTACATTGACCTATTTATCGAACGACCAATCAGATGTGGCGAATTGACAAGAAAGCATCCCGGTGATCCAGAGCAATGACCTCGTTCGAAAATGGTCCAGTCATTTACATTTGTATTTATTTCACAAGTTTTATTTGTATATATTCGTGTTATTGAAGGTTCAGATCAGAATTAGATAGGTGAACAAGTAAGAAATGTTACATCAGAAAGCGCATGCGCGAAAAATATAGCTAAGGGTGGCGAAAACACAGGTAAACAGGCTACATCTAGATCTCCACTTCCCCCCCCCCCCCTTTTTTTTTAAAAAAATAAAAAAAATTGTTTACTATACTTCTATTATAGATACACCTTGTTATAAGTATAGTAAAAAAAATAATTATAAATATTTATTTTTTTTAAAGGGGGGAGGGGGGTTAATAGATTTAGATGTATGTATCAAGAACCTGTGGGTTTTACTGTAGATCTATATTAATTACAAATTAACAAACAATGTAGAACTGACCAGCACTTTGATCTGGGTCTACACTGTTGCATATTCAAATGCGGGGCGCGTATACTCGTCTCTAGGGTTTAATTTAGGAGCACAACCACACCTGTATGCCATGGCCCAAGGGAAGTAACCATTTCATGCGATTTCAGTCTGCAAGCATCCATGCGACATGAATCAACATGTGGTATACCAGTCTAATGTTGCGAAACTTAGTTCAACCTTGAACTACAAAACACTGAGAATGTCCATGTGGCCAATGAGGAATTTAACCAATTTTTCCTTTTATTTTTCGGTGGAGTTTCATATACGAAGGTTTAAAAACTTAGGAAACTTTAGACATTATAAAAATATATGTGATTATTGTAAATAATGCCGAGAGGAAAGAAAAAAGGTGAGTGTGTTGTGGGCCAACCGGTTCATCATCTCATGCGTGTTCACAAAACAAACCACACGTGACGTAAACATAAACATCTCCATATGCTGTATTTGTTAATGACAACTTGTCTGAATTTTTCATATTATAATTACTTAATGAGTTTGGAATTATAACTGAGCACAACGGAAGAATATAGATCTGTATGATAACTGTTTCCCGCCATTTATGATCACGCTTTGAGCCAACAGGTTCACTTGCTAATTCAGTAATTGCCATATTTAGATTCTAGAATATTTTAGATGGGAGTTTACAGTTCACCGTCATTTTTATTTTTGTCTTTAGGTCTTAAACTCATATATGGTTGACCGTTTATGCCTATTGTATGTTAATTGGTTAAGGTAGTATGCCCCGAAGGGGTATAAAAGCCGGTCCCGGCCCGAACTTTGCCGAACCGAAACGTAAATTGCCGTACCGAACATTTTTTGGGAGTTTGAATACAAGCATAAACAATTCTTAAATTTGAAAATTCTGGTACGGATTAGTTCTTACACATATTATTTATATCCTGAATAAATATTATAACCATCAGAAGCATGGGCGTTGAGAAAAAGGTGATTTTGTAATTTCAGGGGGTATAAAAGCCGGTCCCGTATATATTGTATTTATCCTGTTTTTTTCTTTAATTACAAACTAATGTTATTATGTCTGTTGATACATTTGATCAAAGTGTGTTTCTTCATTACATTTACCAAAAAATTATTATATATGGTGGAATATAACTCTTAAAATCACATTTGAAGTGATTTTATAAAAGCCGGACCTGAATATAGCGGTCTACCGTAATATTTACCTTTCCGTAAGAGTTTCACAATCTGTATTTTCAGTCGTTTTTTTTTTTTAGATATGATTGCAGTATGTTTATAGAATCATATATTGGATATCAAAAGTAAAAAAAACAACAAAAAACATTTGATAAGTTTAAAATTGATTTATATTATTAAAAAGTTATTACGAGTGCTTAGAGTGGAGAACATAATACGAAATGTGAACAATCATAGCAATTAACGACCATGCGTCTAATTATAGCATGCTATCAAACAATGCAAACAACAATTAAGAAATTAAGAACTAACTGTTAAAGGCACTCTTTGAAATCACTTTATGCTTTGAAATATTTAAGTAATTAACAGTTATGGTGCAAACAATCTTCATAATAAGCAGTTATAGTAGCCTCATTAAAGAGTATGCCACTGAACTGAAACTCACCAAATTACCCCAATTATTGACACTTCTGTTCTGTTCAGTAAGAAATTATTAAATGCAGATGATTTGAGTTTATTAAACTGTGCATGCACTATTTATTAATTGTTTGCTTAAAGTACAAATGTTTTCTATAGTATGTATACTTCATTCAAGTTACTTAAAATTAATTTGAAATTAATCCATTTACTGTCTCAAGATTTATGCAATTTAGCCTCACATTCTGTTTAATCTTAATCTGTAAAAAAAAATTAAACATATGTGAATCTCTCCCCCTGCCTTCTTTTTGAGAACATCTGATTCTAAGCCTAATTCTCATATAAAATAGGCATGATTATACAGGTTGTGTAATTCTTACGGAACTGAATATATTACGGGGAACCGTTTTAATCTGTTATATTCAGGTTCGGCAATCACTGCAACGGTAAATTTAAGCGCTATTTTGATATTACATGTCTTATTTTTCAAGAACATACCAAAAAACATATTTTGATAAAGTTTATCATCAAGTAACATAATAAAATTCGGTAATTAAGGAAACAAACAGGATAAACTGAAATCTATACGGGACCGGCTTTTATACCCCCTGAAATTACAAAATCACCTTTTTCTCAACGCCCATGCTTCTGATGGTTATAATATTTATTCAGGATATAAATAATATGTATAAGAACTAATCCGTACCAGAATTTTCAAATTTAAGAATTGTTTATGCTTGTATTCAAACTCCCAAAAAATGTTCGGTACGGCAATTTACGTTTCGGTTCGGCAAAGTTCGGGCCGGGACCGGCTTTTATACCCCTTCGTATGCCCCTAATTGGATCTGGCCAATGTCTGTCAATATCAGACAGTGCACAAGGTAGAGTGATCAGCCTTTCTCTTCCACTGACAGGCCTTAGCCTGCCACGGATAGGCAGAAGTAGTCATGTGCACAGTGGTAATGCGCTTGACTACAATTCCAGAAGTAATGAATGTGACTGAGTTCAATCCCCATCTGTGATTTAACCCATTTCTCCATAAAAACACATTTGCTCTACTTTCAACCTGCTTTAAGTGGTCACTTGTATTCAAACAAAGAATTAATCCTCTGCAAACATGGTCTAAATATTTATATAAAATATAGTATTTATCCTAGCAGACGGTTGCTTAAAGCAGGCTGAAAGTAAAGCACATTCTGCTCTACTTTCAACGTGCTTTAAGTGGTCACCTGTATTCAAACAAAGCATTTTAAAGGGTTAATCTTCTAGAAAACTTATACCACTGTTATTAGTTGACAAAATACAGATGTTAAAAAGTGTAGAAAAAGGTTTCATAACTTGATAATTTGACAATTAAAGGAAATGATCTAGATGCAAACCTTTAGTTTTTTGTGAAGGCCTATTCTTATCTTTATATGTATGCAATAATATCACAGTGTTGAAATGGATCAGCTAGATCCCTTATCTACCTGTATTAATACCTAGTACCCTAGGTCAGGCTAGGTGCCTCTGGGTAATATGATGTAACAGTTGTATATCAAGCCCAACCACAATATACAATCCAATAGACATCCTGCTGAGCCAGGAATAGGCCTTTAAGTCCTTGGGATGAGACCTTATAATTATTATTATGAGATATTATATATAAACTGAGTCTTTGCTTTGTGCATCCGAAAGAATCAGAGAACTGTCAGTAGTAAGAGTAGAGCAATTTGCCTGTTTTTTTTTGTATCCGCTCCACTGTCTGGGGCGTCAACTGCCCATAGCAGACCATAGATGGCAGAAACGGATGTCAACAAAATAACATAACCAACCAAATCATGCTCAATCATGTATGTGAATAGTACACTTGTCCTATGCAAACAGTGAAGACCCAGATCAGAGCGCCCAGAAAGGAGCCCTCAGATCAGGGTCTTCTTTGTTTGTCTAAACATTGACTAAAACAACCCTTAAAAGTCAGAAATGGACTAGACTAAAATGTAAACTGGAATTATCCATTTAAAGTTTCAGGGAGGAAAGAGTTGAGCAAAACTTTAATATTTCAGGTGGGCGGCGGTCAGCCGACTCGAGACCAGCTAGTGATGAAGAGTATGATACAGCTGATAACAGGAGCACAGCCAGTTGCCTGTCAGACCAGACAGACAGTATACCAGAAGAAGGTATGTCCAGGATCAAGCCGCAAGATAATGGGAGCACTATGTGACCTCCCAAACTCAAGAAATCTCTAAAAACTGGAAACAAAATCTTTGTACCATCACTACCATACATTAATCCATTACGATACCCCATAAATACCTATTTTTACGCCTTTAATTTATTCATTCATTGAAGAAAATAGCAATGAAAATGTATTATAAGAAATATTTTCTATATTCTGGCAGATGGTAGCGTAAAGCAGGCTGAAAGTAAAGCAGATTGCGCCTTAATGCGCATTCTTCTATACTTTCAACCTGCTTTACGGGGTCAACTTTTTTTCAAAACTAAAATCATGCTATGGATTAATCACAGAATTATACACTGACGGAATTGAAACCTCGCGCTATATCGCAAATCTCGTGCGGCGCATACGAGACTCGCGAGACTTGATAAGAGAATTTCTATCGGTAGTTAATTTGATAAATGTCTGTTTCAAAGCATTGTTCAAGGGTTTATATTCCCGTGAATTGATAGGAATGTACACTAAGTCATTTAAATCCCATAAAATGTCAATAAAAACACTCGAGTCGGGTAAATTTTCACCCCAGAAATGACGGTCAATGAGGCAAAAAGTGAAGATGTTGTCACGTGACACATAATCTTGCAAAATTTAACCGCCGCGAGAGCTCAGATGCTCGTCTATTCAACTTCGCTGAGTTGCTATTCCGTTTTGTATAATTCCGTGGATTAATTATACTCAAATGCTCGCCAATCATTCAATGGAGATATAAAGAGCGTACATAGGACAGGTGGTTGCTTTATGCAGGACAACACTATTGCATAGCCAGAAAGCTCATTAGGAGCTTTCTGAAATAGTGTTGTCCTGCTTTAAGTAACAACCTGTCTTAACCCATTAGTCTAGTGTTTCCCCTAGCGCAGCGCCATGCCCCCTTTTTAACCCTGCCATGTTGCCCCTTGTGAGCGCCGAGCTGCCCTATTTTCATGTTGGGAGCTTTTTTGCCCCTTTGATCAACTGGCTGGCTTGACACAGGCTGATAAGACCTTGACAGGATACTAGTTAATTGTTTAATAGATCGCTAATTTGCCCCATCAGAGCACCAGATAAGGGTAGTTTTTCAAAAACTAAAATCTTTTATTTCTGAATTAAACCCTATGGTGTCACTACTCATTAGAATCGTCTCTTTGAGACGATTCTAATGAGTAGTAACACCATAGGATTTGGTGCTGAAATGAGTGAGAAAATGTTTGATTTGTTGAAATAACTCCCTCTTATCTGGAGCCCTGCCCCATGCTAGGGCGATATGCATTATTTGAACCATATCGGAAACGTTTGCATCGTCCAACGAATTCTGATTAGAAGCCAATGAAATGCCGAGAAAGGAAGGAAAGCAATCCACAAGGAGGATTGCAATGTGAAAGTCTTCTAAGTATGACGCGTAATCTAGTTTCCCATATCATATTATTTGAGCACATATGAGAGGGAATGCCTTGTAAATTTGAATGTAATGCTTTGACAATTTTAACATTCACAGCAATTGTTTATGTTAATTTAGACCCTCTCTCGTATAAAGAGCACTCCTTTTATCCTTTCAATGCTATAAATAAGTTTTCAAGGCTAATTTCGATCCAATTTTTGTACTTACAAGTTGCCATATGGTATATTGCAATACCGTTCCTCTGTATTGCAATATATTGCAATTTGGTTTTCACGGTATTGTTACACCCCTATTGAGTTGTGATCATTTCATTTGACTAATATTTCACATCCAGTTCCTGTTTATTGTTTTTGATTTTATTGCTCTTTCTGTCCATTCACTAGTATACAACATCTTTGACAAAGTTTGTTAGACTTTACGTTTTAGTAAGGGAATAATTATTATGTTTTACAAACATATTCCAGACATAGTTTCAAATTTTATTGTTTGTTTCAGACATGATATCTTATTCTTTCAATTGTAGAAGTTGAAGAAGGCGTTGATGAAACCAGTGCGCAGGATAATTTCGAAGAAAAACTACGGGATGCTATAGATGGCCTAACTCAGAAGAGGTTGGTACAATACTGTCCATCTCCGCCGGACCAAGTCCTTCGGATGAGACTTTATAAACAGGTCCGATGGCGATGTACCAGTGCTTTACACTAGGCATCTAAAAGAACCAGAGAACTCTGTTGATAATAAGAGTAGGGCATCGCACCCGGGTTCTCTCTCTCTCTGGGGCGTCCAATTAGCCCATAGATGGCAGAAAAGGATGTTAACAAACACAACAAACAAACAATACTGTCCGTTAAAAAAGTCTTTATGACATGTGCCCAAACACAATGCAATCTTTAACCCTTTCCTCAATAGAAACGCCTTTTAGCGCATTCAGTTTATTCCTCTGCTGAAGAAAATTGTTTCAATTTATACAGTCATAAATATGTGTCATAGGGAATATTTTCTTTATTCTAGCAGGTGGTAGCTTAAAGCAGGCTGAAAGTCAAGCAGAATGTGCCTTAGGGCACATATTCTGCTTTACTTTCAACCTGCTTTAAGTGGTCACATATCTTCAAAACTTGAAACAGACTATGGGGTAATAGGTTAAGCTACACACAGTGTCTAGGTAGGATACAAATTGTTTGCAAATGTTACTGTTGTTAGGCTTATTAATGAAGGGGTAAACCTTTTCAGGGCTCCAGATAAGGGAAGTATTTTAAAAACTAAAATCTTAATTTCTGCATTTACCCCCATGGTGTGTCACTACTCATTAGAATCGTCTCTTTGAACCATAGGCTTTGATGCTGAAATTAGTGAAAAAATGTTGGATCATTTGCTCAGTTTACTCCATCCTTTCTGGACCCTGCCTTTTACTCCATAGCTTGTTTCTAAGGTTTGAAGACTCGTGATCACTTAAAGCAGGTCGAAAAGTAAAACAGGATACGTCCTAAGGTGCATTCTGCTTTAGTAGCCTTTACTTTCAGCCTGTTTTAAGCATATTCTTGACTGTATAATTTGGAATTATATTCTTCAGTGTATAATTAAATAAAAAAGTGTAAAAAGACTTATGATTAATATTATCTATGGAGCTTAATTTATGCTTGTCATGGCCACACAGTTTCTTATGCTAACTCCTTCCCACTGACTATGTAATTGGTAGTGAGTGGAGTTCTAAGTTAGCTAGAGCAAATGCCTTCAAATCAAGTCAGAAGTTTTAATTACAAGCTTCTGATTCAAGCAGAAGGCAACAAGTATTTACAGTGGAGAATCTGTTATTCTTTCCCGTTTAAACGCAAACGTACGCAAACACAAAGCACTAAAACGTAGAAAAGAACAACTTTTGGACAATTCTGATAATTCTTGTTTATCTTGGTGGCAAACAGTTTGGAGCCTGATCAGACGCCGGGTTTCCCGGCGTCTGATCTGGCTCCAAACTGTTTGTATGGGAAATAATAGTTTTAGCGTAAACGCGTTTATTGGGAAAGAATAACAGATTCTCCACTGTATCTTGGGCATGGGTCACCAAATTCAGCTCTCCCATCAAGGCTCCAGATAAGGGGAATATTTCAAAAACTAAAATCTTTTATTTCTGCATTAAACCCTATGGTGTCTCTTTGACGATTCTAATGAGTAGTATCAACACAGGATTTTGTGCTGTAATGAGTGAGTAAATGTTAGATTTGTTCAGTTTACTCCCTCTTATCTGGAGCCCTGTCCTATATAACTCATATAAAATGTGCCAATTCCAAGGTTAAAAAAAGACGATATTTTTATTCACACCACAAGTGCTACTCTATATTTCCTCCAAAGATACACTCTTACACAACTGAAAAATGCAGAGAAAAAAGGGGTCATGTGGCATATAAGAACAATTTCTTGGCTTCAAAGACATGACTGGTGTTCTGCTACATTTGAAATAGGCACTGGCTAAAACAGGGACATGTCACTTCAGCTCACATAATTTCTACAAACCTTCATCTATCATGACAGAAAGTCTCAGAGCACCAGATAAGGGTAGTTTTCCAAACCTAAAATCTTTATTTCTGAATTAAACCCTATGGTGTCACTACTCATTAGAATCGTCTCGAAGAGACGATTCTAATGAGTAGTAACACCATAGGATTTGGTGCTGAAAAGAGTGAGAAAATGTTGGATTTGTTGAAAAAACTACCTCTTATCTGGAGCCCTGAGTCTTTGTATCTATTCTCTAGCATCCATGTATTACATAAATGGCACAATTTACACTACCCATTACTTGACAAAAAGCTATTCTGAGGTAAAAAGTTTGGGACTACATTTATTTCTCGCCTGACTTCTTTTGAATACACTATGAAGCAATTATTCCGGTCTATTTGGTGGCCCTATACCTCTAAATCTAATGATTGATTGATTGTTTAGTTGTTAGAATTATTGAATAGCTAGAAATTCCCATGTGAATGTTCTGTAAAACAATTTGCCATGCAGAAACAAATGTGAAAAAAGTGAGTGTGCTTGGCCTGTCCCCATAACAGCTTTCAAGTAAAAAACAAAATGCTCCATTTAAAGGGAGTCTTTGAAAAGCTGAAATCCTTATGCCCGCCTCCATCAAGCCCAAAATGAGCCCTCTGATCAGGTCTATACATCTTATCTATTGTAAAAAACTAAAAATCACAACCATTTTATTGGAAACTAGAAAATTTATCCATTTGAACTTGAATGAATTTAAACACACTGCAATGCAGACAGCAGACCATAAAATATGTCGAAAGTTTGTAGACTACCTATACATGTATTATAATATGCTAACTCCTTCCTACTGACTATGTCATTGATGGTGAGTGGAGTTCTAAGTTAGCTAGAGCAAATGTCTTCAAATCAAGTCAGAAGTTTTAATTACAAACTTCTGATTCAAGCAGAAGGCAACAAGTGTATGTCTAAATCTAATGATTGATTGTTTAACCCTTTACCTGATAGCCTATTTCTAGTACTTAAGATAGGTGACTACTTAAAGCGGGTTGAAAGTAAAGCAGAATGCGCCTTAGGGCGCATTCTGCTTTACTTTCAGCCTGCTTTAAGCTAGCATGTGCTATAATATAGAAAATATTCCATATAATACATATTCATTACTGATTAAATTGGAACTATTTTCTTCAGCGGATGAATAAATCATATCCGCTAAAAGGCGCTTCTATTGGGTAAAGGGTTAATCGTTAGAATAGCTACAAATTCTCTGGTGTGTTTCTTTGCCATTCAAGCAAATTTTGAAGAAAAAAGTGCATGTGCTTGGCCCGTCTCCTGTTACAGGGTTCCCATAAAATACAAGGTGCCCCAGTTAATAGAAGTCTTTATCCTTATTTATATACCCATTACCCCATATATACACCTTTCGTTGATTCTTCCATTGAAGTAAATAGTTTTACTTTATACAATAATGAACATGTACCATAAGAAATATTTTCTATATATCCTAGCAAATGTTAGCGTAAAACAGAATGTGCATTAAGGTGCATTCTGCTTTACTTTCAACCTGCTTTAAGTGGTCACCTACCTACAATCCTAGAAAAAGGTAATGGGTTAAATGCCTCCATTGAGCCCAAAATGAGCCCACTGATCAAGTCTGCACTGTTTGTCATTTTGCAATATACATGTATTGTACAGTAAAAATCTCATCCAGGTAGTAAAAAATGGAATAGACTTTATTAGAAACTGGAAAAGTTATCCATTTAAACCTGAATGAATTTAAACACACTGCAATGCAGCCAGGAGACCATTAAATATGTTGAAAGTTTGTAGACTACATGTATTTAAAATGCTTACTCCTTCCTACTGACTATGTAATTGATAGTGAGTGGAGTTCTAAGTTAGCTAGAGCAAATGTCTTCAAATCAAGTCAGAAGTTTTAATTACAAACTTCTGATTCAAGCAGAAGGCAACAAGTATGTAACAGTTATCACAATTAACTAGTAGCGTGCAAGAAGGTAAATGGATTATTCAATAGATGGACCTATTTATGCCTTGACCCTTTCCCCAATAGAAGCGACTTTTAGCACATTTAATATATTCCTCCGCTGAAGAAAATAGTTCCAATTTATACAGTCATGAATACAATTCATAAGAATTATTTTCAGTTTCCTTGCAGATTATAGCTTAAAGCAGGCTGAAAGTAAAGCAGAATGTGCCTTAAGGCACATTCTGCTTTACTTTTAACCTGCTTTAAGTAGCCACCTATCTTCAAAACCAGAAACAGGCTATGGGGTAAAGGGTTAAGTCTGTTCCTACATTAATTCAGATTCTTAAGAAAATACCGGTAGTATTACTACTACTTTATACAGTCATTACTATGCACTATATTAGGTAATAGCTTTAAGCAGGCTGAAAGTTAAGCAGAATGCTCCCCATTCTGTTCTAAATACTGATATCAAGCTATTTGGGAAAAGGTTTAAAGAATTTGGTTTGTTTTGTAGTGCACAAGGAAGAAAGAATTGCCTCGATGTCGTAAACAAGGCGTTATCAAAGAAGTATCTCTATGATTTTCTCGCAGACAGGTATGTGATGACAAACTGTTCTTAACCCTATTTGTTTATGAACTATGATATTATTTTAATAACTCCCAAATATATGTATACGCAAATCTACTCTAGCTGTTCCAATGGATTACGTACCTGACTTGAAAGGTTTGTGACAGTTGTCCAGTTAGCTCAGTCGGTTGGAGTATTGGTCTTGTATGCCAAGGGACGCTGGTTCGAGTCCGGCATCAGTCACAAATTTTAAGTCAATATGTCAAAAAATTCTGATTGATTGCCTGAGCAAAAAGACTACTATAAAAACTCTCTATTACGATTAGATTGTGTTTATTAGCAGGTGTTTATGGTAGATGACTGCTGAAAGCAAGGTAAACATAAAACAGAAAGCTCCTTTTGGAGCTTTCTGTTTTACATTCACCTTTCTTTAATTGTCACCTGTCTTTTATGAAATCAATTAGCCCTGTTTTAGTTGCCGTATTAGAAAGGTTTGGCTGTATATATTCTCTAATTTACTGTTTTACAGGAAGATGACGTTGGCTGATGCAGCTGCTCGTTGTCTGAAGAAAGGCAAAGGAGACGAACAGTCCATGGCAGCGAAATGTTTCAGCATGCTATGTATACAGCTGGGTGCAGATGCTGATGAACTTATGGCGGAAGTTCGACCAATACTTTTAACTGTTCTTGCCGACAATTCTGCTTCTCTGAAGGCTCGTGGAGAGGTTTGTATTTATTTCTTATACTGCTTTGAATGCTGACAGTGCTTAACCCATTACCCCATCGGCTGTTTCTAGTTACGAAGAAATATTGGTCAATTAAAGCAGGTTGAAAGTAAAGCAGAATGCGCCTTAAGGCGCATTCTGCTTTACTTCCAGCCTGCTTTAAGCTATGATCTGCTAGGATATAGAATATATTTCTTAAAATACATATTCATAACTGTATAAAACGGAACTATTTTCTTCAGTGGAGGAATAAATTATAGGCGTAAAAAGGCGTATTTATGGGGGAATGGGTTAACCTGTTCTTCCATGACTATAATATTATATGCTTTAAGCTGCCTTCCATTGGGCTACAGGAAATATTTCTTAGGATGCATATTCATAAATCATGACCGTATGAGGTGGAACTATGGACTTACATAGATCCAGAGTTTAGTTTTCAACTGCTGCAGTGTCCCAGTTGCTGAGGCTAAAGTATGATAAAAGTAAAGCAGAAAATACATTTAGAAGTTTTCTGTATGTAGCAACATTCCTTAAATACATGAATCTGTTTGAATAGTTGTAATAGAATTGATTTACTTTAGTGCATTGTATTGCTCTGATTTTGATTCCAGTGTGCAATAGCTGTCGCCATGTGTGCTTTCATTGCCAGTATAGAGTTAGATGTAAGTAAATTTTGTAAGCTGTTGTAATCTTTAACCCTTTACTCCATAGCATGTTTCTGAAAACTCATTTTGAGGGCAGGTGACCTCTCAAAGCAGGTTGAAAGTAAAGCAGAATGTGCCATCATGCGGATTCTGCTGTAGCTTCATCCTGCTTTAAGCTTCCATTGACTAGAATATAATATTTCTAATAATACATATCCATGACTGTATAAACTTGAACTTTTTTCTTCAATGAATGTATGATTTAAAGGCAAAAAAATGTGTATCTATGGAGTAATGGTTATTCTTTTGGTCTACTGTATCAGTGATAAATAAAGCATTTCTACATGGCCTCATATAAGAATGATACATTTTCTCTTTCATGCCTTCACAAAACTTTGTGTCTTGTTAGAATCGTCACACATTGGAAGAAAGTGTTCAAATGCTAAACTTGTTGAAGGCTGTAAACAAAATCAATGAACATTCTTAGTGATGAGCTTACATGATGCTCTAGTGATGGAATAAAACCATTTGTGTAAAATTTCACTTCTTAACATTTATTTAAGTTAATTTGAAAGGCAATCTAAAGTGAACTTGCAAACAAGTTGTACAGCTATAATTTTACAAGCTCAGATTTTAGGTAATGAGTAGTAGCCCTCTATTACAAGCACAAAATTATATTAATTATGAGTGTTTGCGACGGGTGACTGCTTTAGGCAAGGTGACAGTTAAACAGAAAGCTCCTTTAGGAGCTTTCTGTTTTACTATCACTTTGCTTTAAGTTGTCACTTGTCTTTTATACAATCAATTAGCCTTCCTTTTAGTGGTCATAATAGAAAAGTTTACTGTTCCAATTCTTTATCATATCGATATCATTTTTACTGCAGGATGTAATTAAGGTACTGGAAGCCTTTGAGAACATTTTCCGTCAGTCGTTCAAGAAGGGTGATGGAGCTGTGCCAAACAATAGTCCTGAAGTGTGTCGCCTACACAGCAACGCCCTGACAGCCTGGGGTCTTGTACTGTCTATAGCCCCGCAATACCTTATAGATACACTCATCAAAAAGTAAGTCACTATGGGATTGTTAATATTATAAACAGGGATCCAAATGAAAGTAGTATTTCAAAATCTAACATCTTTATTTCTGCGTAAGCCCCTATGGTGTCACTTCTCATTAGAATCGTCTCTTCAAAACAATTCTAATGAGTAGTAACACCATGGGATTCGGTGCTAAAATGAGTGAGAAAATGTTGGATTTGTTCAGTTTACTCCCCTTTTAGCTGGAGCCCTAAATAAATGTGATACAATTTCAAGAATGTTCAGTATTGATAAATATTTGTAAACAGCTTAACTCTTTCCTGCATAGCATGTTGTTTAAGAAAGGTTGTTTATGCTTAAAGCAGGCTGAAAGTAAAGCAGCTCCTGAAGTTTGTGATAGGACTAGACAAGTACTGAATATCATTTTTGCTGGTGTTTCAAACTTTCTACATACTATTTAATTGTTTTCTGTAAAATTTGTTGTCTGTTACGACTATTAAAGTTTATTTAAAGCCATTTTCATTTTGAAAATATTAGCAGAGTCAAACAGTTTGGATCCCGATGAGACACCAACTTATTTGGAATCCGATCTGGATCTAAACTTGTTGCAACAGTTATCCGCAGCATGCAGAAGGGTTTAAATAAAGTTCTAATGTAAAGATTTGTTTGGCAGCTTTTTGTCATTATTCACATAACTACCCCTGTTTTCTATAGCGAACAACACTCACAAATATCACTTTGTTGACGTCACTCTAACGTCACTTTTTTTAAAGGCGTTATTACGTCATCGGGATTTAAAAAAAAGCCTACTGCTTTATAAAATAACTTTGTTTGCTATGTGAGAAAAAGAATCTGTCACTCGTCGATGTTTAAGACAAGCTGATCTTAAACTCGTCTAGAATAGAAAAGTTATTAAACTCGCCAAGGATCGCTTAAAAGCATTTAAATTCTAGACTCGTTTGAAATCAGCTTGTCCTAAACATCGACTCATAACAGATCTTATATTTCTATCATAGCCTCATTTGATCTTAATCACCATTGACAGACATCTAATTGTGTGGAACTTTTTGTCTTTAACAGATATTTGTCTAAGCTGCCTCATCTATTAGAAAGTAATGATGTAGACCTGAGGATTGTTGGAGGAGAAACTATAGCCTTGTTGTTTGAATTAGGACGTGAGGATGATGAGGTATGGATTGGACATTTCTAATAGTCGAACTTCAATATATCAAACTCGCATAACTCAAACTATCCGATAGTTCGACACATGAACTACATTCTTTCATGCTCGGTTAAGTCAAACATACCCTATTTCAAAGTTAAAACGTGGCTAAGCCAAGTTTTAACTTTGAAATACAGGTATGTTTGATTTGACCGAGTTCGAGATATCGAAGTTCGACTGTATCACATGGATCCATTATAGTCATATTTTAACTCTTTAAGCACTAAGTGACTCTTTTGGGTTATTATAGGCCAGATCTCATCAGGGCTTACTACAGTAAATATTACAAAACATATTTAAATAAAGAAATCTTTGCTCAAGATTCCTAGATTGAGCTATACTTTTGAAATTTCATGAAATCCAATTTCATGAAATGGGTTATTCAAATCATAACTTATAATCCCAACAGGAGTTTGAGAGCCAAGCCATGTCAGAACTGCTGGAGTCCTTGAGGCGCCTGTCAACAGAATCTCACAAGTACTGGGCCAAGAAAGATAGAAGACAACAAAAGTCCAGCTTCCGAGATGTATTTAGAGCTGTGCAGGTAAAAGAGCAAATGTCTGAAATGTAATAACCTTCTGTCTAGTTTGAAGTCACCCTTACAGTTACAATATAGACATACATAATTTGCATTAGTGTATTTATTTTTCGAGTAAGTAGTACAATAATTGGGTGATTCTGATGAGTCGCAACATAGTCATGTTGATGCATAAGGATTTAATGTATAGTCAACCCTCTCAGGGCTCAAGATAAGAGCAAGTTAAGTGAACAAATCTGCACATTTTCTCTCTCACTTCAGCACCAAATCCTATTGTGTGACTACTCATTAGAATCGCCTTGAAGAGTAGTGACACCATAGGGTTTAATGCTGAAATAAAGATTTCAGGTTTTTTTTCTGTAATCTGTTAGCATATAGAAAATACTTTTTTAGTACATTTTCATGCCCTTATAAATTTGAACCATTTTCTTCAGCGGAGGAATAAATTCAATGCGTAAAAACGCATATCTTGAGTAATTGGTTAAATAAGTTTAATCTGCGTTACCAATATTTAACTGTGTCTTGTCTTCACAGGATGGGGAAGCACCTGAAATGAACATCAAATTTGCTCAAGAGTCATTAGATATATATTCCTGGGTACAGAAGGTGCAATACAGTGCATTTTGCCAGGCACTCGGGTCAGGAATGTATCAACATCTTCAGGTGAGCCTCTATAGTATCAAGATTCCGACAGATAATAACATATAGCTATGAAGTGCCCCTTGATCCAACTATTGCAAAATAAATGAAAATATATCTATATACTAGTTTTGAAGTTTTATTCAGCTAAATTCCTTTGAGCGTTAAAGCCAATGGGGATAGAACATTTCAAACTTCTATACTATTGATACCAACTGAAAGTTGTAATTCTGCACTGTTCTTTAATCCAACTTTCGCAAAAAAAATGGTTGCCCTTTATTTATACATGTCAGCTGAAACTGGAAAAGAAATCCAAAGCACGGAGTGATGTATAGAAAAAGTATGGAAAGTCTGATAAAGCAACAGGTGTTCTACATTTTCATATTTATTATTTCAAAATAAGGGTAATTTGGACTGAATGGGTTTAAGTAATCAAGGATTGACTGTATTTCAAGTTTTATATTTTATTTTGTAGTTTAGCAAAACGGAAATTCTGATGAGACTTGAAATAAGCATTATCAAAAGTCCTGCTTTAAATTCATTTAGATATAGATGATTTGCATGTGTCACTATGGGTGACTGAAGTGAAACTTCAAGGTTGAAGTGATTGTTGTAATGTATTTCAGTGGAATGTGTTGGTGCGTGATGTGTTTGGTCTAGGTAGTCCTTTGTTGATGACCAATATAACCAAGAAACCAACCAAGTGGGAACGAGTAAGTTCAGCTGACATTTTATTGACAGTGATTTTAAAAGTTTTTTATGAATACTGCATCAATAATCAGGAGCCCGTCTTATCAAACGTCATACGATAAATATTGTCGGAAGTCAGATTCTACAATTTTCTATTAATATTTATTTCTCCATCTTATTCTGTCAAGTGACATCTCTTTGGAATCGTCTTGAAAAGACGATTCCAAAGAGATGTCACAAGACAGATTAAGATGGAGAAATCTGAAATGATATGTATTTTAAAGCTTTGACTTAGGACAGATTTTGTCATACAACGTTTTGTAAGACGGGCTCCAGATAAGTGAGAGTAAACACACGTCAAACACTTTCTGTTTGGCGTCTATGCCATTCTAATAAGTGGTCATACCATAGGGTTTAATGCAGGCATAAGGTTTTATACTCCTCTCATCTGGAGCTCAGGGGCCCGTTTTACTTAACTACTTACGCAAAATTTTTGCGTAAGTCAAAAATTTAAATTTTGATTTATATCTTTTATTATCACTTGCTACAAACAGCAAATAGCCAGATCAGAGGACGCGCTTTTAGCGCGTCCTCTGATCTGGCTATTTGCTGTTTGCAAACATTTATGATCGAAAAATAAGAGTTAAACGATTTTGACTTATGCAAAAAATTTGCGTAAGTAGTTTAGTAAAACGGCCCCCAAAATTTTATACAAATTCCTCTATGAATGAAGGAAATACAATCACTATGTAGACAGATTATTGCTCAATGATGGTCAAAAGTGATTGTGTCCTGTCATAAACATCTGTCTACAGGTACTTATTTATTCAATGGTGACTTAACTCAATACTTGAAGACAACTTTGACACTAATCTGAAGTAAATAATGCTGATTCTGATCAGTTGGCTTCTTCAATCATTACAGTTACTTATATCCAATAATATGGGATTGTATTGTTACAAATTGAATTAACCCATAGCCTGCCACTCACGACTATAGCTCCATATGCAAACAGCTTGGATTCGGATGAGACGCCGAGTAACTCGGCGTCTCATCCGGATCCAAGCTGTTTGACACTCGGACAACATTTTCAGCAATTTTGAGCAACTTTGAAGCACTTTGAAACTTGAAGCAGACGAGAAATATAGCAGACGACAATTTATTTGGCGGGCTAAGGGTTAATAAAAGATGACTTTCTCCTATCGATGAGATATTACATGAAAAAGTCCTTATATTGTGCATAAAGTATTATTAGTTTGTATAAAAATACCATTTTCCAAATCATATATATCCAACAGTTTTAAACAGTACCAATTGTATTTGAGAGTTTAACTAACTTCTACTATGCAATAAGTCCTATTTGACCCTTTACCTTATAAGCCCTTTCTGGTATTGAATATAGCTGAACACTTAAAGCATGTTGAAAGTAAAGCAGAATCTTTCTAATAAAACAAAAAAAATATTTATGATAATACATATTCATGACTGTATCAATGGGAACTACTTTCTTCAGTGTAGAAATGCATAAATGTGCTGAAAGACGCTTCTATTAGGTAAAGGGTTATATTTTATCTGTTTGTGTTTCAGACTATGTACAATGCAGCAGCATTTAAAGCAAGGACAAAGGCGAGGGCTAAATTTCGAGACAAGCGTTCTGTGATGGTGAATGGATCGGAGTAAATCACTGGACCTCACTAGCAAATGGAAGTTGTGCTTGTACAGTTACAGGATTATTTATTTGTGTGATAATGAAGTTATGGACTGTAATATAGTATGCCTGATTTTCCCTTCATTTAACTCTTTCCTCCCTGAAACTTTAAATGGAAAATTCCAGTTTCCATTTTAGTCTAGTCCATTTCTAACTTTTAAGGGTTGTTTTTGTCAATGTTTGGCATTGTGACAAACAGTGAAGAACCTGATCAGAGGGCTCCTTTCGGAGCCCTCTGATCAGGGTCTTCACTGTTTGCATAGGACAAATGTACTATTCACATGTACACTGTTTGAAAAGCACGCCTATATGCGGGACTAGGGTTCAAAGAGTTAATCAATCTGAGTGTGGTAAACCTCTGGAAACAGAACACTTTCAGACTGAAGAAAAAGGTTAAATTTAACCCATTACCCAAATGATCGCTTTTTTTGCCTTTAATTTATTCCTCCACTGAAGAAAACATTGCCACTTTATATTCAGCCATGAATGTGCATCATAAGGAACATTTTGCTTTATTCTATCAGAAGGTAGCTTAAAGCAGGCTGAATGAATGCAGAATGCTCCATGAGCATTCTGCTTCACTTTCAGTCTGCTTTAAGCACACATCTGTCATGCTCATCAATTCTGAAAACAAGCTATGGGGAATGGGTTAAAAAATTAGCAGATAAGGGAGGTCAAGCAGCTCTTTGAAGAAGTTGGTAGTCCTTAAAACAGGTTGAAGACTAATGCTGGACATCATTAACACAGGAGCTCTGCTTTACTATTGTCCTACATTAAGCTTCCAGCTATCTTTTAATGTTTATATGCATCTTTGGTAAATGATTAACCTGTGAGCAAATAGAACAAATGTTTTAGAATGGAGAAATTTGTTTGGTTTTTAGGCGTTCTGTAATCGGAGGTTACACTGTGTTGAATTTTATGTACCATGCATTTCATGAAATGAGATGCATTGACTCAGGGCTCCAGATAAGGGGAGTATATCAAAAACTGAAATCTTTATTTCTGTATTAAACCCTATGGTGTCACTACTCATTAGAATCGTCTCTTCGAGACGATTCTAATGAGTAGTAACACCATAGGATTAAGTGAGAAAATGTTGGATTTGTTCAGTTTACTACCTCATATCTTATCTGGAGTCCTGTAATGACTTTGTTACAGAATGTTTTTATTGCGTCAGCCTTGTGTGCTAGTTAATTGTATATATTGTAATTGATTATAGAAATGGTAACCATTATAAAACATGTTATTCTGCTGAGTTTTTAACAAAAAGAACTAAAAAAAGAAAAAACCAAAAATGCCACCTGCTGACTTTCTAACAAAACATGAAAAAAGAAAAAACATACAGTAAAATCATTTTATCGCTCGGTTTTAATCCCGATGGCTTGCCATTTCATGCACATGTGATGTTCAAACATTGTTCAAAGGCCAGTCAGGTTTCATTCATTAGGGTTATGGCTTGTTTATTTGTAGCATGTAATGTTTGGATACCTTTTTTAACTAGATTCAAATTGACATGTTGCCAAGACTGTTATAGCTCCGCCTCTGTTGAAGGTTTTATCATTATAGCAAAATGGATATCAAGAGAAATTTAATATTTATTTGAAAGAAAAAAGACATATTTATAGACAGATGACAACTTAATGAGGTACACAATATATAAAGAAGGCTCACTTTGGGAGCGTTCTGTATTACTTTTGTTCCTCATTAACTCATTGAGCCCTAGTGACGCATATATGCGTCATTACCAAATGTGTACCTGTGAAGAGCACACTTGTCCTATGCAAACAGTGAAGTCCCTGATCAGAGGGCTCCTGCAGGAGCCCTCTGATAAGGGACTCCACTGTTTGTTATTTAGCAATTTATTACAATAGTTACCCCTAAATAGTCTAAAATGGACCAGTCTTTATTGCAAACTGGAATTTTCCATTGGAAGTTTCAGGGGATAATGAGTTAAATAGCCACCTGTCTTACAAACTGCCCATTGTACTAGTTGTCGCTGAAACACAGGTTTCATGTAAGATATGTGCATTTGTTTGTCTAAGGTTTTGACAATTTTTGAGTTGATAAGCTTGATTGACAATTGGTAATAAGTCAATTGTTTGTTTGTGATACAAAGATGAACTACAGTTTGAGCTGGTATCAGTAGTTCTAGTGCAGAATGAAGTTTTGTAAGCTGAAGTTTTGTTTGCTATTGCTACTACAGGGCTCCATATACTTGACTTGATCCTGAGTTTATTTTTCAACTGCTGCGGGTGTCCCAGGGACTGGGGTAGGCAGCAGGTGGCTAGAGTGTCTAACACCCAGTCTCCACGCTTCTATGTTCTGTGGATCTATGCCCGCAAGGCTACAGATAAGGGGAGTACACATGTATTTCAAAAACAAAAAACTTAATGTCTGCGCCAAACCCTATGGTGTGACTACTCATTAGAATCGTCTCGAAGAGACGATTCTAATGAGTAGTCACACTGTAGGATTAAGTGCAGACATGAAGGAGAAAATGTTTGAAAACTTTAGTTAACTCTCTCTTATCTAAAGTCCTGTACCATGTATCACAGATATTTTTTCTCTCAGGGCTCAACATGATTCAAACTGCAATATTATCAAAGCACATTGATAACATTGGATGTATGGACAAAGCTTTAATGTCTCATATTCAATTGATAAGCATTGTGACTGCAGAAACATCTGTTTAAGTGTCAATTTTTGACACAGATCATATGCCAAATCACTCAAGGCTTTGTGTGGATCCTGATTGTTTGCAAATGCTAAATATTTTGTTTATGAAAATTTGGATTTACTTTTGATACCTAACCATTTTCTCCATAGCTTAATGTTCAAATCAACCTTTTGCAACCTGTGTTAAAATACAGTTGGCATCTTAACCCTTTACCTGATATCCTATTTCTAGTACTTAAGATAGGTGACTCCTTAAAGCAGGTTGAAAGTAAAGCAGAATGCGCCTTAGGGCGCATTCTGCCTTACTTTCAGCCTGCTTTAAGCTATCATGTGCTATAATATAGAAAATATTCCCTTTAATACATATTCATTACTGATTAAATTAGAACTATTTTCCACAGCGGATGAATAAATCATATCCGCTAAAAGGCGCTTCTATTGGGGAAAGGGTTAAAGCAAAGGGAAAAGTAAAGTGGAAAGCTCTGCTTTCATCTTGCTTTAAGCTACCGCCTGTATACAACATGAGTAATGAATATACAAATATGGTGCATATGTTGAAGAGCAAAATGTTCCAAGGTGCTTTTGCTAAGTAAAGGGTTATGGTGATTGTTCTTTAGTTTTAAATATTTGCTGATCAGGATTTGACTATAGTTATTGAATACATTTTGCTCCAGATGTATACTTAGTGTATCAAACTCATCCTTGTTTTGTTCAATATACAGTCAAACCCGTGTTAAGTGACAACTGCATCACAATACAATTGGTGGATATCTATATTTGACATAAAATATGTTTAAAATAATAAACTTGTTGTATTCATGACAGGTGGCAGCTAAATTCAGGGCAAGTCATGCAGAAGGCATGACTTGCCCTGCAATAAGCAGTCACCTGGTTCTAAAGATCACCATGTATATTCATTCAGTGGTCGCTTAGCACAGGTTTGACATTGTCAGTGTCGGGTAATTAACTACACATGTTTATTTCTCTGATCATGTACACAGTCATTGGTACATTGGTACACTTTTGTTGTCAATGGTTTAAAGAATTTTTACAAAATGATTTACCATTTAAATTTTTAACTCGCCGTAGCAAACAAACTTACAATTGGCTAAATAGTCTCACAATGTCCATCCTTCTAATCTTGTTTGTAAAATCTCTATAACCATTGGTTTGAAGTTCACGATGGTTCTCTCAGAAAGGTGTACACATTATTTGGAAAGGTACAAAACTCTGGTTGCCTGTCTTCAAAACTGGAAACAAGCTATTGGGTAATGGGTTAAAGCCCATTCTGCTTTATTTTTTGTCTGCTTAAAGGGACTCGCAACCGGATGGTGTTCTTGTCAAAATAAAATAAAATACTCAAATAAAAGCAAAATTGTGGCATTATTTGGCTTTTGACATTAAAAAAATATGATCAGTCCAAAAAACGTCTCAAGAATCGTCACCGAATCTTAGTTTTTTAGATATTTTCCATCGTTTTTCCATAGTGTTAGCTAACGGTATAGTTGTTGTTGTTGCTACTCTACACGGGGTCAGACATAAACCCGAGCCGAATAATGTTCTATTAATAGCTATCATTGAAGTACGTTAATTCACTACCATATATATAGAGAGCGTCTGTAGCCGAGGGCGTAAAGGCGATGCCGCATTTTTCATTTTTGTCTCCGCATGGATGGTCACGGGTTCGAATCCCACCAGAGCCTCTTCTTTCTTTTTTTTTTGAAATGCATTTTTTAACAGAATTTATTATCCTAAACTAAATTTTACCCATTTATATAAGCATTTGACATATATTTACAAATTACTATTTTTAATGCTTGATCCGGTTGCGAGCCTCTTTAAAGCTACAATCTGCTAGAATATAGAAACTATTTCTTACGATACAGATCCATGTCTATTTAACATAAGGGTATAATAGTGATTCTAATATAGATCAATGAATTTAATTCTTTATGTGTTTAGCTGCAGCATATCTAATTTCAAGCGAGAAAATGCATGTTTTGATTGCTCATCTATGAAAGGGAAAGGAAATAAAAAATATATGAAGTTGAGAATGAAGATGATATTAATTGTTCATGCAAGAATGAAAGTTGTTTTATTTTGCTTTTTGCACCCAGCATTAATACATTGTCTCAATATATGTTTTTTGAGCTGTTTTTCCTAGACTGTACAGAAACTTGAAATGCCAAACCTTTGTTGAATACGCTCGTGTGAATCATTTGGGGAGGTGGCTGTTCCAGAACAAGGGTTTGGTAGAAATCTCTTAATGGTTTCCTGCTATTCCTTTGTCCTTTATTTACCCCGGGGTCCAAGGTTATAAAGCTTTTCAATTGAGTCTAAAGTCGTTCTCAAGCATTTGATTGGTCAATCAAATGCTTGAGAACACACTCAGACTCGGCTTAAACGCTTTATAACCTTGGACTCTGGGTTAATGTGGGGAGACATATGTAAACTGTGTAGACAAAAATCAGAGGCCTCCGCACTGTTTGCCATAATTCAAAATGAGTTTGGGACAAGAATAGTCAATATTATAAGCTGGCAATTATCAAGAAAACCCATTAGGAAAGTCAGCAGTGTATATGTTAAGATGCTATCACAGTGTGGTTCTTCATTAATTGTTGCTCAACCAGGTTTGAACTTTATACATGTATTGTAAAACCTCTATTACGACCACTAAAAAGAAGGCTAATTGACTGCATAAAAGACAGGTGATAGCTTAAAGCAAGGCTTTGCCTGTTTTCCAATCCTTTTCTCTGAATAAAATATTGTTTAAACTAAAACAAGGTGAACATAAATCAGAAAGCTCCTTAAGGAGCTTTCTGTTTTATGTTCACCTTGCTTTAAGTAGTCACCTGCCTTAAATACCTGATAATTAACACAATTTAGTGGTCATAATAGTTGGTTTTTCTGTATATTAACTTAAAATAAAAGATTAAGAGAAACAGCGAAATCTGTTCATGATGTTTGTTGCAGCATTAAAGGGCTTAAAGTTTTATGAATTCTTATTTAAAAGAATGTACTGTACACCGTACTTATTTCACAATTGAATAAAAATAACCATTTTCCAATAAGAAATACATAGTTGTTTTTATTTGCGAAATGTTTTGAAAATGCAATTGGGTTCCTACCGCTTATACTCGAAAGAGGCGTTATGGCAGAATAAATAGATAGGTACTGCCTATTTAATTAACCCACCATGATGCTGACCATTGCCTCAATCCTGAGACAATGGGATGACCCACCTGAAAAAGCTTATACGGGACTATAAACCTTAGCAGCAACAACTTTAACCCCACCATGTCCCCTCCCGAAGATTGGGGAACAGGCGCATATTGGTTGTTTTTGGATGTGTTGGTTCTTTGTTTGTTCACAACTGTAACCTTAGCTCAGTAGATCTACAATGTCGCTTAGATAGATATGGGATATAACATGAGTGTTCATAATTTATTGGATTTAGAAAACGAATTTATTTTAGAAAATGAGGATAACAATTGTAATCTTACAACAAGTGTAAAAAATTTGGACTATTTTCATACACTGAGTAAACTGTCAAGGTGATTGTAGAAAATCTGAAAATATTTACAGAAACTGAGTGAATTGGAAAATTAACGGATGACAATGACTGTAATACAATAAATTTAAGATTTGTAAACACTTATGCTAGCGACAGAACTGTGATTATATGTGCAAGCAGATTGCGTAACGCGGTGTAGGATCCAAACTGTTTGACACTCTGACTCAGTTTTGAAAAGAAATTTTGAAATTCTATCTAGAACAGTGGCAGACTGCAGAAGAAAAATTACACGACGTGCAAATTATTAAAATCCTATACTATCGTGTATCGTACAGGGGGCATGATTGTATTCTATTCAAACTTTGCTAAGTACCAAGGGTAAAAACTCCATAGGTACCAACGCATTAACACTATCTTTTCTTTGTCATATAACTTCCAACATTTTTGTTCGATTTCTTCCAATTTTGGAGATGTTTTGGTCAAAGGTTTATTTTACAGATTCTGATAACTTTTACACATTACATACTCATGATCGAGTGCCACGAACGGCGTGGCCATACTATCTCAGACGTCTGGTCCTCAGAGCCGCTGTCACCTGTTTCCCAAATCTTGGATGCAGCGTATCTATGTGTACCTCACCATTGGGTTTGACGCCACATATCCAGCGTACCATAGACCTGTCGTTTCTGCGGAACCGGGACAGAAGGTGCGTTTTGTTTACCTCTGTGACCGTTGTATCCTCTGATATCGTAGTATAGGGATGACGGTCGTGCTAATGGAGCCCTCTGACCAAGGTCTACGCTGTTTGTCATATTTCAATACAATGACAAGAGTCAGCCTGAATAGAATCTATTTTAAAATGGCCGAGACTAAACAGGGAAGTGCCATTGTCCATGTGAACTTTGAGGGAGGAAATGGTTAACTCTTCAATGGTGGTGAAAGGGTTAACCCTTTCGGCGCAAAATTATTCTGGAGAATTTTACTCCTTTTCCCAAAATTTCGAAGCGTAGAGGAATCGCCGCTCAGTGGAATAGGGGTATTAACTCACATGTTACTTTTGTATAAGTCCGTGCTTATTGGGCATATATATGTTTCTCCAGCAGTGGCCTGACATCATTAGGGGTCCTCATTATATTTGCTGTAAAATATTAATATTAAATTACCATTTTATTAATATGCTTGTATGTTAAATCCATATTTGAGGTTGTGAACACGAATAATGTGTACCCTGAAAGGAACAGCCATAACGGCATTACTGAAGCAACACAATTATTCGCGGAGAGCAGATCCATAAGCCCTGCCTCCTCTGCAAAAGGTATCCACACGTCCCGACCCCAAGAGAAATTGCGTCTATACGAAGTAAACGTAATTATGTGCAATGGAATAAAAATGGGGCGAATGCAAATATTCTTAAATGGTCCAGATAGTGGATACACGTATACCTATCAACCATAACTTTCAAGATACACATTATGATGAGATTTTAAACAGTTTGGCCCCAGCTCAGGACCCACGAAACTTGGGGCCTAACTTTGGTCCAAATTTTTTACACTAGGGTCCTATATGCAGCTGAGAAGACGTTATTCTTCCATATAAACGCAATTATGTCTGGATTGCAAACAGTTTGGGGCAATATCAGAGGCTGGGTGACCCGATGTCTGATCGGACTTCAAACTGTTTGCCATTCAGATTAAAATGAATCGTCGGAAAATTCTAAAAAATGACATTTTCTATATGTTTCTGCAATGGGTTTGCGTTAAAAGTGAGAAAGAATAGCGTCTTCTCCACTGTGTATCCATGTGAATACTTTAATTTGAAAATATTACAATTTCACAGCTCAATGCAGTAGCTATTTATGTAGATGAAGATAACATATACTAAAAGAAATTAGAAACGCAACTTTTTTAAACGTAAGATATTCATGTACAAATATTTTCTCAATAGTTTGAACGACTTTTCCGTGAATGCGCCGAGACACACTTACCCAGTGAACGAAAATCGTCGTTAAACGCCCACTGATATCACGGGTAGCACAGGGCTTAGCGTAAACTAAAGGTCACGTTACTACAGGTAATTGTAAAGAGTAAACCTGTTCGGTTACATTACAAAAATCATCAGTAAGACCAAGTTAGTAAAGTTTAAAAGAAAAAAATATAATCTGACCAAAGATGACAATGCCGCGCTTACGCAATGATCAACGTTAAGCAGTCGTTCGGGTGCTGATGAACGGAAGTTCTCAGAGTAACGTTGTAAATCATCTTACTGTGCACAAAAGGACTATTTCCATGCTGTACGATCGTCTGCGTACAATTTGTACACTAAACGACCGTCTTCGACCTGGCCTTCCCCGAGTAACGTCACGTCGTGATGACGTTTTTATAAGGCTGACACACTTACGCCACACGTTCCAGACACCCGAAGAAACCGCCAGAAATTTTAGAGGTCCTAATAACACCAGACCATGCGCACAAATTGTGTCAACCAGGCTCCGGAACGCTGGAATAAGAGTAAGACAACCATACATAAGATTGCCGTTAACAAGGCATCGACGTCAACGTCGTATGAATTGGCTGCAGGTACATCGTCTAGAATTGTTGTCCATGCATCGATGGAGGAGTGTGTTGTCATGGACAAATACAGCCCCGATCTTTCGCCCCTTGAACATCAATTGAACGTCTTGGACAGACGTGTTCGGAGACGTCACCCAGCCCCGACGACGCATGGCAAATTGAGGCTGGCATAGCAAGAGGAGTGGAAAAACATCATAATTTGTCCAAATTAAAGGACTCATCTACTCTCTGCTTAGGCTTATCCGCACTGCCATGGTGGCACATGAGGGTCATACCAGATATTGGCCATATCGGGACTTTACACTGACGCGACTTGCTCAACGTCATCTCTCCATCACACATTTTAAGTATGCAACATTTCTTAGGATGCAACATGTTGATAAATGTTTAACGTTGAAAATGATATATAACTTTTATAACTAAACTATATAAACAATGCACTATATATATATCCAAAGTTCGAGTTGCGTTTCTAAATTCCTTTAGTATATATAGAATGGTATCTAACTCTATCCATGCAGACAACAAGTATATGTATACAGTAGAACCTCTCTATAACTACCACTAAATTGTGTTTATTATAAGGTGTTTGCGACAGATGACTGCTTAAAGCAAGGTGACAGTAAAACAGAAATCTCTTATAGGAGCTCTCTGTTTTTTCTGTCATATTGCTTTAAGCTGTCACCTGTAGTTTATACAATCAATTCGTCTTCTTTTGAGCGGTCGTATTGTCGAGATTTTACTGTATTTCACAGTGTAGACCCTGATCGAAGGACCCTTGGGTGTTTGGTTTTACTTTTGTTCATCTTAAAATCAGCCTGTTAACCTATTTGTGCCCACGATCCCATATATGGGACATAGGCAAACAGTGTAGACTCTGATCAGACGCCGCATTATGCGGCGTCTGATCAGAGTCTACACTGTTTGCTGATAGGAGTTTCAGTATAAAACAAAATGAAAATGTTGACCAGGTATACAAAAAATGAACTAATCCAATGTATAAACATGGAAGAATCCACAGGGTATAAATGGGTTAAACCAACATAAGCTGTTCATTTTTCAAAAGTGGAGTGGTCCATGTGAAAATTCAACATATAACGGGATTAAAGACTTTTCCTCAGTCCATTGAGGGACCACCAGCCCATTGTTCTGGAGGTGTCAATGAAATCACAGGCAGCACAATCTCAGTTTACCTGGTGGGGTCCAGATTATAGATCTACTCATGCTATAGTGATTTTCTATGGTTATTTCTAGCCAAACTGTCAAATATAAAGGTCCGGTCTCACATAAGACGATTCAATGGTTCAATATGCACAAGACCCATGCTTTTTGCAAGGAAATTGACAGTAAATAATCTGGCAAGGCGTTATGACCAAAAGGTCGTCAGGAGATGTCTTTAAACACTCCATAGTTGGGCTTATCTAACAATCCGCTTACTCAATAGTACACACTGGTCGAGATGAGCTCCATTTTCACCACGACACACTACTGTAGGTTCAAACCGTGATAAAACTTTCCACATAGGAATACGAAATACATATGAAACCTCTCTATTACGACCACTAAAGTATGTTAATTACTAGGTGTTTAAGACAGGTGACTGTTTAAAGCAAGGTGACAGTAAAACAGAAAGCTCCTTTAGGAGCTTTCTGTTTTACTGTCACATTGCTTTAAACCGTCATCTGCCTTTTATACCATAAGTAGCCTTCTTTTTAGTGGTTGTAATAAAGAGGTTTTACATGTATTTACAAGGCATTGTTATAGAAGACATACAGAAGCTGTGTGAAGCTCTTTGATAACCGCACGACATTTTGTATCAGTAACACGACGTATTGAATATTGATAGTCGATAGTCGTGCAAAACGTGCCGATCTAGATCAACACGTGTTCAGGACAGGGATTTATACATATTGACATGCGAAGTGTTATTAAATGACAGCAGAGACAGGCAGTTGCTAAGTGAGTAGTGACCTTGGAAATTGCATCAGGCGATATTTTTGAAGCAGCCGACACACTAAAAATATGCAAGATATATTTCAACATAAGACTAAATTTTGCATCAGACTCATAGCTATATATACAGTCAAACTTGTTTTAAAACGACAATTTTGCAAAGGAATTAAGATTTTAAAGACACAAAACAGTTTAATGAAGGATAAATGTAATGCAGAAAGTCCCTATAGGAGCTATCTACATTACATTTGTACTGCATTAAGCCGACACATGTTCCAAATGCCAGAAAGGTTGCAAATTTTAATTGGTTGCTTAATACAAGTCCGGCTGTATAGTCGTTATCAGAATTGATCTACATGTTAAACTGAAACATTTTCGTGTCTCGAACCTCAAAAAGGCATGCTTTCGGCGTGTTTGACTGACAGGTCGCGATTTTTGCAAACAGTTTGGACCCAGATCAGTCGCCGCGTAACGCGGCGGCTGATCTGGAATCAAACTGTTTGATCTCTTGGTTTTTGATATCATCAATGAAAAATGTGTGGTTCTAAAACTGACAAAATTTGCAGACGACAATTTCAAAGCAGACGATTTTTCGACAGGAGTGGTGTTAATACGTCTGTCTGAGAGGCGGTGATAGGGAGACTGTACGACACTCGTTACATGTAGCAGCAGCAGCAGAAGAAGCAGACGAGAAGGATGGGGAAGAAGGTGAACCCGGTAAAGGACTTTATAGCAGGAGGGTTTGGAGGCATGTGTGTAGTGGTCACTGGTCATCCACTGGACACGATTAAGGTACATGTAATCTACAGTGGAGAAGACGTCATTCTGTCCCAATAAACGCGTTTATGCCAAAACTATTATTTCTCTTGTAAACAGTTTTGGAACCAGATCAGACGCTGGGTAACCCGGCGTCTGACCAGGCTCCAAACTGTTTGCCACTCAGATTGAAAAAAAAAATAAAAATTGTCAAAAGATTGTCATTTTCTACATTTGAATGGAATGCGTTTGTTTTTCGTATGCGTTTAAATGAGAAAGAATAAACTTGGACATTGCAAACAGCGAAGACCTTGTTTCCATGGTCCTATATGGGACATAGGCAAACAGTGTAGGCTCTGGTCAGAGTCTACACTGTTTGCCGATAGGAATTTCAATATTAAACAAAACGAAAATGAAAATTTAGACTAGGCACTCCTTAGCTAAAACTGGACTAGTCCAATATATAAGCATGGAATAGTCTATTGGGCGCTAATGGGTTAATGGTTATTCTTTAGTGTCGCTAAGATGCCTTTGCAACATATATCACAGTATATTGATAAACCACCGTACATGTCATAAATGACTCTTAAAACTTGCGTGTTTATGAAATGTATCCCTAATTTTAAATAAAATCTATAGGGTAGATATACACCCTTAATGAAATTTTGACGAGAATGGCCGATCACATTTACATTTAAATCATGGCGAAACGTCGATTTGAGTATCGAACAGTTAAGATCCTGATGAGACTGTGAGTATCTCGGCGTCCGATGAGGAACCTAACTGTTTGCACATACCAGTATATACGGTATATGCTTAGCAGTGACGGGGTTAAGATGATATAGAACTTTGCAGGTTAGGTTGCAGACCATGCCAAGACCGGTCCCTGGCCAAAGCCCACTCTACAAAGGAACCTTTGACTGTGCTGCCAAAACTGTCCGGAAAGAGGTATATATAATATGATATATGTACTATACGAGGATTGTTCAAAAAGTAATGATACTTGATCAATAACTTCAATATAATATGTGCCAAATGCATGTGTGATATATCATTTTAGGAGCAATTCTTCGCCTACACGATAATGTATCATTAATTTTTGAACAACACTCGTATTCCCATTGTTCAATCGTTTCTATTACGATATGGGAATAAATCATCAACGATATCTTAAGCTGTCATCAAACTCGTCTGGGAAAGGATTTCTTTTTAATTCCCGAAACTTCAAATGGACAATTCAAATTCTTTAATAAAAAAAATAGATCGTTCACGGGTGACGTTTACTGTAATACTATCGTCTGTTTTAAATGATGTCGTCTGCTTTATTTCTAAAATTTAAAATTTAAGGAATTTTGACCTTAATAACATTTGTTTTTACAACTTTTTAGTGTCCAATAATTTCAATCCTGATCAGATACCGCATGACACGGAGTCTGGTCAGGATCCAATCTGCAAATGCCAGTGCAGACGGGCTTGGTAGAGAGTGACAGCGATTCAGGGCTAAGTGTATGTTATTCCAGTGCACGTGCATTTCAGGGATTTCTTGGCTTGTATAAAGGAATGGGTGCACCTTTGGCTGGAGTAGCCCCAATATTTGCTGTTTGTTTCTTTGGCTTTGGAATCGGCAAGAAACTACAACAGACACATGCAACAGAAGAACTCACGTAAGACTGTCTGAGTAACTTTCTGTTTGTGTCCACGTGTTATTAGTTCCACGATAGAATATAGTCAATGAACATTTTGCAAAACAATGAATTTTTCATTTTTTAGACTTCTTCCAGATAACTATTAAAAAGAAAACTGCTTAGAACCTGATCAGATGGTTCCTTCAGGAGGCCTCTGATCAAGACCTTCACTTAATATGCATACAATGTATATAGTAAATTAATTTCCACCATAGTTAATGCTAAAATCCATCTTATGCATTCTATATTGTCTTCAATTTTCATTGTGATTACAGTCTGAGCGGAGAAGCAGAAACAATTATTTAGACCGGTGTCTGATCAAGTTCAAATTGCTTGCCAATTAGATCAAAATAGATAGTCAAGAGTATAAAAAAAACTGTCTCTTTTTCTACATTTTAATGAACTGTTCTTGTTTATAGTTTCGTTTATATGGGAAAGAATAAAGTATTTATCACTTTTTTTCTACACCAATTAAATTTATAATAGGCAGAGTTGCGTTATCAAAATAATTAAAAATCATTCGTGTAGACCCAAATAAGCAATTATGAACATCGTTTGATCGATTATTTATACTGTACATAATTGAGTATTTCTTGTTTAGATATCTCCAGTATTTCAACGCGGGCATGTTGGCCGGTGTATTTACAACCACAGTAATGGTCCCCGCAGAGAGAATCAAATGTCTTCTTCAGGTATGTCCAGTACTTTCTTTGAAGCAGTGCACCCCTATGAGATTTGACCAATTTCGGCTAAATTAGCACTCTGTGTAAAACTATCGGCCATTCTGAACTGTACCAATCGATGTACGAGCATACTTAAGAACGGATCGTCAGTTGACGAGAATGGCCGATCGCTTTACCTAGAGAACCGACAATTATCCGACCCTAACAGAGAAGTAAGTTATCTTAACCAATTTCCCCATAAATACGCCTTTTTACGCCTTTGATTAACTTCTCCACTGAAGAAAATAGTTTCAATTTATACTTTGACGAATAAAAATCATTTGAAATATTTTAAAGCAGGCTGAAAGTAAAGCAGAATGCGCCTTATGGCGCATTCTGCTTTACTTTCACATGCTTTTAGTGGTCACATACCTTCAAAAGTAGAAACAGGCTATGGGGTAATGGGTTAATAGTGAAGAAGACGCTTTCCTTTCCCAGTGAAAGCGTGTACACATACAAAATGTGTCAATTGTAAACATTTTGATGACGCTTCAAACTCCTTGTCACTTTGATTAAAAATGAATCTTGAAATTTTACCAAAAACATTGTATTTTCTACATTTTATTGCAAATTGTGTTTGCGTTCAATTTTGTGCAAATGAAAAAGGATATAGAGGATCTTACATGAGTGCTCATTATTTATCATTTTAGTAAACGAGTTGAGCTACAATGAGTGGGAAAATGTTGGATGTGTTCAGTTTAACTATCCCCTCGAGCTCTGAATATTGACATTTTAGGATCTATTGTTTAACCAAATAATAACAAATATATACACACGACAATCATAACAACGAACTTTGTTTTGTTATAACATTCCGAACAAAATGTGTATATAAAGTGAGTGTATGTTGTGTTGTGTTTCGTGGTGGGTTTTTTGGTTGTTGTTTTTTTTAAATCTTGGCTACAGAGTTTTGTTTTTTGAAAACGAAAGTTAAAAATTTATTAATTGACATGCTTGTTATTATCTAGATTCAGGCAGACTCAAAGAATAAAAAATATGCAGGCCCCGTAGACTGTGCGAGGCAGTTGTTTAAAGAGGGAGGTATGCGCAGTTTGTACAGAGGCACGTGCGCCACTCTGCTTAGAGGCAAGTACTCGTATATTATAAGTACGTTATAACATGAATAATGTAAATTGATTAAAAATCATAAACCGAAGGCAGGTCTGTCTATGTTTTCATTCTATTTATATTGGAACTTGTACCGGACTGACTTTTGTCGAGTTTTGCATTTCCGTCTGAAAATTTATATACATGTACACGAAACCTTCGTTTTGTTTCACTCTTTCAACACCATGGACCTGTTTAAAATAATTATATTCAATCATATTAGAAAACAGTTTGGATCCAGATCAGAGGGCTCCTATAGGAGCCTTCTTATCAGGGTCTGCCGTCTGCACTGTTTATAATTTAGATCAGTATTCATTAATCTACCAAGTAGACTGGTTCATATTTTGGTAATAGAAAAGAGTCACAATATATTATTCATTAAACTACCCATAATTCCAGTAGACTGGTTCATATTTTTGGCAATTAAAAAGAGTCACAATGGGAACCTAATAACCAACAAGAGTTACTTAGTGCTGAAAGAGTTGAGGTGAAAGAATAACGTCTTCCTGTCTGTGTTTCCACAGATGTTCCAGCTAGCGGTGTGTTCTTCATGAGTTATGAGTGGCTGCAAAAGACTTTGGCTCCACCAGGGACAGGGTAACACATAGTTTGTACATAATAGTTAACTACATGTATCACGTCATGTAAATATTTTCAATATGAGTGGTATGTAACCATTCTATCCAAATGTGTTACATTTTCTATTTGTTTATATTTTCTATTTCCAGGGTTTTAAATTTGGCATCTAATCAGAATCCAAACTTCTTAATTCAGGGCTTCCATAAGTTGATCATGAACATTTTTAAGATTTCCAAAGTTTTGGATATAACGAAATATCGGATATAACGATAAAATGCATTCCCGGGGCCGGTTTTACTAAACTACTTACGCAAAATTTTGGCGTAAGTCAAAATTTTTAATTTTAATTTATATTTTTATTATCACTTGCTACAAACAGCAAATAGCCAGATCAGAGGACGCGCTTTAAGCGCGTCCTCTGATCTGGCTATTTGCTGTTTGCAAACGTTTATGATTGAAAAATAAGAGTTAAACGATTTTGACTTACGCACAAATTTTGCATAAGTTGTTTAGTAAAACGGGCCCCGATCTCTAGTTAACGTCTGGTAAACACATGACCTGACATAACGAAATTAAGATATACCGGTAACGAAAGAAATCAGACTATTCTCCGAAAACTTCGTTATATGTGAGCTTGGTGAGCGATTTAGGGCCGCATGCAGCTCTTGTTTATATGTAATCACTGTTTCTATTATGAAGCTCTCCATCATTGTACATGTATATAGTATATACATACTACTAAAGGGCCATGAGTTTGAAATAAAAGTGTCAAACTTGTCACAGCGAGACAAAAACAACAACAACAACAAGGAGTGTTGTTTTTTTTACTAACAATAACGTTTTGTTTGTAGGCGGGAAGAGCTTAGTGTTTCCCGTACGCTGTTTGCTGGTGGAATGGCTGGTATATTTAACTGGATGGTAGCGATCCCTCCAGATGTCGCAAAATCCAGGCTACAAACCGGTAATACTTGTACTGTTGTTGTTGTTTTTTTTTCATTTCCGAAAGTACCTATAAATAATTAACCATTTCACTCTCAATGAGGCCATAAAGCGCGTTTTCAAACAGTTTGGTCCTGATAGCGGAGAAGGGGTAAAAATTTCCCGAATAATTTGGTCATGAAAGGGTTAAATGGTCATTAATTCTGTTCCTGTTGATACTAACCCCTTGTAATGTACGTGGTACGTTGGTATATGCAGATGAGGCAACGACGGGGCTTGTTGTTGCTGGGTATCTTGTGCACGTTAGAAATGGTGGCAGCAGTGGTATAATGATAACTACCAGACCGAAGTTACCCTTCCTACAGCTCCAGGGTCCAAGTCTCGGGACGAGACTCTTCGGGGAGGGGGGAGAGTTCTGTAACGTGCGTGATACGTTGGTATATGCAACTGAGGCTTCCTAAATCGTTGTATGAAGGGAAGTGAGTCAACTATATAGCGCAACAAATACCTCTTGGTGTGAGCTTAAGCTCTGCAACGACGGGGCTTGTTGTTGCTGGGTCTCTCGGTTTGCATGTCACACCCTTTTCACTGCCTAACGCTGCGTGCAATGAAATTCGCAAACTTGGCAGACCGAATCCGAGTTACAGATCGAATTACTCGGGCATCTCATTTAGATTCAAACTTGGAACATGTCTTCAAAACTAATAAAAAGCTAGGGACGGGGTTACAGTTTTACAGTGTCCTCTATCTTTATTTTCAGCTCCTGCAGGTGCTTTTCCTAATGGTGTGCGAGATGTGTTCAGACATATGATAAAAGAAGAGGGTGTTGCAGCTTTTTACAGGGGCGTAACTCCTGTTATGTTACGAGCATTTCCAGCTAATGCTGTAAGTACATTGGCGCGTATAGGAACAATAATATAGCCATACAAATATCGCTGTCAAACTTGCATTAACCCTTTCACTCTCAATGACGTCATAAATCGAATTTGCAAACACTTTTGATCCTGATAAGACGCCGCGTAACGCGGCGTCTGATCAGAATCAAAACTGTTTGCCACTTGTTTTGAAATAACATTGTACGTCAGTTATACTGCCTTAAATCTAACTTTGAAACTATATTGCAGACAACCATATTAAAACAGACGACAATATGGCGGTGAATGCCATAACCTTACGATAAATTTGATCATGAAAGGATTAACTCTTTGAGCCTAGTCAGGCATATATAATTAAGCGTCCATTTCAAAATCTACTTGTGAGAAATACTCTTGTCCTATGCAATCAGTGAAATCCTGGTCAGAGCGCTTCTTATTTAGCCCTCTGATCAGGGTCTACATTGTTTGTTTTTGAACTTACATGTATTTGGTAAAAACAAACCCTTTATAGTCGAAAATGGACTTGACTTGATTGGCAACTGGAATTGTATATAGAGCGAGTTAAGCGGTTACACAAACTATGACGTTTTAGCAGCCTTTTATACATGCAGCAGCACAATGTAGGTCAAAGTTTATAGTTCCTGCCGGAGAAGAGGTTACAGTGGAGAATGTGTTATTCTTTCCCAATAAACGCGTTTACGCTAAAACTATTATTTGCAGTGCAAACGGTTTGGAGCCAGATCAGACGCCGGGTAACCCGGCGTCTGATCAGGCTCCAAACTGTTTGCCACCAAGATAAACATGTAATATCAGAATTGTCCAAAAGTTGTTCTTTTCTACGTTTTAGCGCTTTGCGTTTGCGTACGTTTGCGTTTAAACGGGAAAGAATAACAGATTCTCCACTGTATCTCCTGTTAGTTATAGCTGTCGTGTCGCTTACCTCATTTACTCCTGAAACTTGTAATAGACAATTCCAGATTCCAATTAAATTTAGTCCATTGTTATTACTATGTCGGGGTTGTAGGCCCAACCATGTTCCAAAAGTGTGTTACAGTGATAACTCTTAAAGTATTTGTAATAACGACTTCAAACTTAATGGATATATATACAGGGCAGGGCATCAATAAGTGCACCTGTATATTTTCATCCAACCACAATTAGAATTGACAGAGTTATGGCCCTTGATGTTGTAAAAAGATTTAAAAAAAAAGTTTTTGTTGTCCACAATTCTGAAGTATCTGTTATACAATATTGGTATAATGTTTATAAGTAGATCTAATGCACTTTCATTATTAATATAGCCGTCCATCCAAACGTTTTGGAAGAATTAATTACGTCTAAAAACTTACATTTGTAAACAACAAGGTACTAGTATAAGAGAAGCATTACAATTACGTACGCAATTATGTACAAATTTCCACATATATTTCTTGCATTCCTTTATATTGAGACTGGTGAAATCACATCAATATGACCAATTTTGCCTTCCTTTTTCAGGCCTGCTTTATGGGTTACGAATTAGCCATCAAAGGGTTAGACTTTGTTTCTCCAGAGGACCATTGACACCTTTCATATTCAGCGTACTCCGATACATATCAGGCTCGAAGGCAGATCTTCGACTGATGAGAATTGCCTTGCTCGGGATCAGAGAAAAAGGACATACATAGCCCCAGCACAATCATGCGTGATTAAAGACCATACATAGCCCCAGCACAATCATGCGTGATTAAAGAATGGCATTTGCAAACAGTTTGATTCCAGATCAGACGCCGAGTTACTCGGCGTCTGATCAGGAACCAAAGTGTTTGACACTTATATTAATTAACGTTTCTTCAGTTGAAATGGCTAAAATAATTAGAGAACGTAAAGAATCGCAAATAATATCATCAACATGCGTGTTTTGTTCTGGATCTACAGCTACATATACTCGTACGCCTGACTTTGACATACTGTGAAGATCCCGGTCAGGTACTGGATTTCCGGGCATGGCGGTAGCTGATTCGAATTCGATTGCAATACTCAATATAATTTTTCCGGTAAAGTGGCTCTTTAGATATAGTAAAACCTGTGTGCAGCTCATGCAGGAGTTTTCTGCATCCAGACTTGTGTTCTGTATTAAGTTAGTGCGCCCCTTATGAGATCGTGCCAATGACGGTCAATATCGGTACCCTGAATTGTAAATTATTGATCTTATGGCCTAAGGGAGATAATGCATAACGTGTCCGATTAACATTTTTAAGCCAGGCAACTCTGCAAGTATGCCCTGCATTCTAGGACATGTTGCCCGATCTTAAAGTGTCATCTTTACCGGAAGTAAAATATATTAAATATTGCAGCAATGGTTATGTTGAGAATGTAGTATATTTGTTAAATGTTTGTTTTGGTTATGAAATTCCTATGTAATGTATTTAAAATGTGCCCGACATGACCGTGACATTAAAAGTAGTAAAGTGTGCTTGTTTATTGAGTTGTCTGTAATTCAGCCATAAATACGCACACGCCCTCTATATATTCCTCCACTAAAATAAACGGTTCCTCTGTATACAGTCATTAATATGACCCATAAGAAATATTTGCTGTGCAGATGGTAGCTTAAACCAGGCAGAAAGTAAAACCGAATGCGCCTTAATGCGCATTTTGTTTTACTTTCAAACTGCTTCAACTTATTCACTACTAGAAAACGTCGAAAAAAGCGAGGTTACAAGGCTTCAATGATTCAATCTCGCATCTTTATTCAGTAAAGTTAGTCCTCGATTCCTACAGCATGAGTAAAACGCCGAAAAAAGAGTTGGAAGAGTACCCTTGCAATCTCGTATCGTTGTTCAATGGTATCAAAATAGATTATTATAGGTTTCATGGACAAAATGCATCGAAAAACTGAGATGCGAGATTGCGTCTTTGCACCCCCTCCTCCCTCACCCGACGTCTTTGTGACAGGAGTTAAACGATGCGAGATAATTTAGTTGGTGAATGTGATTGGATGAGTCAATACTGGTGACGGATCAACTTGTTCTACTCGAAGACTTGTCATCGAGGTTCGTCTACACAGGCGGGAAAGATACAACAACAACAATAGGCATATGCTTGCAAACTCGAGTTGTTTTCCGCCGTTTCTTACAAAATAAAATATAGGATTCGAAGAAAAAAAAGATGCGCGATTGCAACTTGCAGTCTCGCATCTTTTTTCGGCGTTTTACCAAAATTATAATTACATGCCTAATATTATTTTGCCCCCAACATGATTCCGCACTAATACATGAAATACATTTCAATGAAGAGCTAATCATGACACGTGCATCTCGTGCCATGTAAATTTCACATTTCACACAGGAATTGTTAACCCTTTCACTCTCAATGACGCCTTAAAGCGCGTTTGCAAACAGTTTGGGTCCTGATCAGACGCCGCGTAACGCGGCGTCTAATCAGGACCCAAACTGTTTGACACTCTTATCGAGGTACAACCTTAAATCTAACTTTGAAACGTGTCGAATCAATAAAGCGATGAATGGGGTAAAAATCTCCCGAATAATTTGATAATGAAAGGGGCTATATCCATTAATGCCACCATTTTAAGCAAACATAAAGTAGGAAGCAAATTGACAGAAACAAAGTTATTTGTTCACTTTCATATTTTGCCACGATGGTTTCAGAAAGGACAATATTTTTGAATTTCACTATATAAGACCTCTCCTTAACGCATCAAATGGACAATTCAGTTTCCTATAATAAGTCCAGTCCATGTTCACGGATTTATGTGTATACAGTGAAACCCCTCTAAACCGGGCACGTGTGGGGACAACAAAAAGTGTCGGTTTGGAGTGGTTTCGCGTTAACAGGGGTTTTAACCCATTACCAAATAGCTTGTTTCTAGTATGAAAGATAGCCAACCACTTAAAGCAGGTTGAAAGTAAGCAGAATGCGACTTAAATCGCATTCTGCTTTACTTTCAATCTGCTTTAAGCTATCATCTACTAGAAATTAGAATATATATTAAAAAAAAGTCAGTGTAGGAATAAACCAAAGACGTATTTATGGTGTATTGGGTAAAAATAAAAAAGGGTTGGAAACGGGACCAAAGATTTCGTCCAGTTTAGAAATAATTCCGGTATTTAGAGGTTCCGGTTTAGAGGGGTTCCGCTGTAGATCCGTGCCATGTTAACAGAGGGCTCATTAACCCTTTCCCTTATAGAAGCGACTTTTAGCGCATTCATTTTATTCATCCGCCAAAGAAAATAGTTCAATTTTATACTGTCATGAATAAGTACTATAAGTAATATTTTCTATACATTAGCAGATAGTAACTTAAAGTAGGCTGAAAGTAAAGCAGAATGTGCCCTAGGGCACATTCTGCTTTACTTTCAGCCTGCTTTAATATGTCACATATCTTAACTACTAGAAACAGGCTATTGGTTAAAGGGTTAAAAAAAACTATTGCCCTACCCACTGGCAATTAAACAAGTAACATATTTTTTAGAAAAAAAAGGTCACCACTTCGTACCAGTTGAACTAACTAACAAGAAAAATATATTTAAAAAGATATTCAGCGGAATGAGTGGTTGAACTTATGCTATAGATGGGTGTGCAAAATTGAATGTAATTGATATTTTCAAAGAAATGCAATATCTTGGACTGAAAAGCAAAAAATACAAGTAAACAATGGAAACAGTAACTTTTATTTAAAATGCAAAACTATCATGTACAGAAATGCAAAACAAAACAATAATTTAACTCATACCCTAGCTACTGGTATGAAATCCTCACATTAATCTATTGTTCTATATCAAACTTCATTCATAGATTTCTTGAAATAAACTACAACTAAATATAAACTACTGTGCATGCTCATACAGACACAACAGTCTGCTGTATATTCTCTTGAACGTAACTATTGTAAATAATTATGAAACAACACAATTGTGTTTAACTCACTTGAGGCAATTTATTATATTGTTATTAATGTATGGTAAATGTGTACAAATAGATAATAAATAAAACAAATTGGTAGTAAACAATAACAAATCACCTAGCTTCCACTGTAAATCTATAAAATATTTCAGATGTAATATCTTAAAATAGAAGCATTATTGCATCAGCACAGTAGTAAACAATTCAGTCTGTGTCTCTAAATTTTACACTCACAATGCATTCATATCTGGTAAAACTGTAAATGTGCATAGACCAGCCTACAGGGCTCAAGATAAGAGGGGTGGGGGGGTGGGGGGGGGGGGGGGGGGGAAATGAACAAATCACATTTTTTCATTCATTTCAGTACCAAAGCCTTTGCTCAAATGTTACTACTCATTTGGATCATCTCGAAGAGATGATTCAAATGAGTAGTGACACCATAGGGTTTAATACAGAAATAAAGATTTTAAGTTTTGAAATATGCCCCTTATCTGGATCCCTGGCTACTATCTAATCATACAATTCAGTTTTCAACAGGTGCTCTAGATTCTAAATCTATTATGATCCACCAATATGGTTGGTTGAAAATGGTGGTCTAAATAGATAACATGCAGCTTCGCTGAAAAAAGAGAAAAGAGGTGTTCGGTTCAATTTGTTGATGTGTATTTCTTACGATGTACTACAATTTATGCAGTTCCCTATATAGGGACCAGCAAAATTAGAAAATATCATGACATTATCAGATATCTATAATTGAAGTACAAGTTATTCAAAAATATTGAAACAAATCTTTACTTAAAAATAATTTACACTTCCTTTCAATTACCAATGCCTGAAGATTGTCCATTATATATGATGATACTTCAAGGAGACCAAATCAATGACCGCTCCCCTTACGGAAAATCGTTCTACATTCTGACATTTAACAAGAAATATCCGGCTTTCCGAGTCAGGTCATTTGGGCAGCGACAAAATGGGGAAGAAAGTGAATCCAGTGAAAGATTTTATTGCAGGAGGATGTGGCGGCGTTTGTCTGGTTGTTGCCGGCCATCCACTTGATACAATAAAGGTCATTAGTTGCAAACATTTTGTCAGCCTTCAGGCCATATCATGCATGGATGACATGGGCTCCATTATGGCATTAAACCGTGACAACTTCAAGTAGATCTATTGAACTCATACAACAAAGTGCATTTGGTTATTGATATACAATTTGACTGCTGTTTTGAGCTTTGCATTTATTTGCCAATAAAAGTTGTGTTTTTAATTAATTTTCACTGCCAGACACCTGCATACTTACCTGGGCACTACAGTCACCTTCATAGCACTACCTTTATAATGCCGAGCGTCTGGCAAGGGAGCTACTAGTACCGTTTTTATAATGGTCTTTGGTATGACCTGGCCGGGGATCTAACCCACAACCTCCCGTCTCGAAAGTGGATGTACCACTGACTGACTGAGCTATTGAGGCGGTTTTTTGGTGCCCCCTGCCCCTTTTTGGTGCCCCCCCTGCCCTTTTTGAGAGTCTGGCTAAAACACTAATAGTATATGCTTTTAATCCCAAATGTTTGAGAACTTTGATGTGTTTGAGAATTATGAGACACAAACAACACCTTTTACTTACGATTATAAGGAAAATGGATTCAATCAATCTATCAAACTTACAAGTTTCACTGGCGGTGTTTCTTCAGTAAGCAAGAGTAAATTAAACAGTTAATTCCAGATATCATCAAAGTATTACCGACAGTTTGATTCGCTAATAGGCAACGATTATCCCATTTTGTCCCTATTGTGTAATCAAGTTTACAATATAAATGATTACATCTATCATCATTATCTTATTTCCTCCGAGGTATCATGATAAAATGAAACATTTAATAAATAGGGAATTATTACTTACAAGCAATGCAATATTTATAGCCGAAGAAAAACTTCTTTGCTTGCTAAAAATATCAACAAAACATTAGTAAATTATCTGTCTGACCAGGGGGGCTTATGTCTGCCCGTGCAGAACAGGTGGGGGGCTCATGACCGCCCGCACAAAAGGGGGGGGGGGGGGAGGGGGGGGGGGCTCATGTCCGCCAATCGCGCAACCGTTTAAGTCCCTGCAAAGGCAACTGAAATGGAAGATAGATTGTATCATGGTTTTCATTGAAGGGGAATATATATGAAAAAAAATGAATGGGTAATTGGAATGTTTTATTATTTCAAATAACCATCTCAACATGTAACAAATAAAATGAAACTTTGCAGGAACTACTTATTAAGATAAAAATAATAATTAACAATAATTGGCCAGCAATTAAATCACAGGTAAATCCCATTTTATCAAAATATATAATCAAGCTGAATTGACAACATCATAAGTGAATGCATTTAACACATTACCCATATAAAGGTATTTTTATTTATTTCTCTTCAGTGTACAATACATCAATAATTACATAACACACCAATAATCATTTAGTACACTACCACTCTAATTAGAGTTATAAGAGACTAAAAGCACGTAACTTTAAAACAGCATAGCAACTATCATACACATAAGATAAGATAGAATTGAAATTAACTAGCAATCTGAAAGAGCTATACTGGAAAGGCACATGTAGAATATGACCTGAGACTAAAACAGTTCATATGTGTCTTCTCAATACAATTCATGACACATTAGCCAAACTGAATCCAAATATCACATATTTATTATTGCACCATTCATTAGGAAAAGCATAAGCAACCGGTCAATGTGAACATCAGTTAGTCCCATGCTCAGGCCAAATGAGTTATTTCCCTTGGATCAAGCAATTATCCTTCATTAAAGCGACTCGCAACCAGATGGTGCATTAAAAATAGTAATTTGTAAATATGTGTCAAACGCTTATATAAATGGTAAAGAATTAGTTTAGGATAAGAAATTCTGTTTAAAAAAAATGTATTTCAATAAAAAAAAATATTGGTCTCTGGTGGGATTCGAACCCGGGGCCCGGCATTGGCGGACAGAAGGCAAAATAGGGGAAACCGCTTAGACCAATGGACCACGGAACTATCCGTTTATCTCGGATCGATTTAACGTATTTCAATGTGTAGCGATCGAAAGTGCATACAACTTCGTAATTCGGCTCGTGTTTATGTCTGAGCCCGTGTGGAGAAGCAACAACAACAACTATACCGTCTACTAGTCGGTATAGAAAAACGATGGAAAATATCTAAAAATCTAAGATTCGGTGACGATTCTTGAGACTTTTTTTGGACTGATCATATTTTTTTAATGTCAGAAGCCAAATAATGCCACAAATTTGCTTTTATTTGAGTATTTTATTTTATTTTGACAAGTACACCATCCGGTTGTGAGTCCCTTTAAAACAACATATCAACTATCATACACATAAGATAAGAGTTGAAAATGAATTGCAATAATTCAATTCGAGGGCTTGGTGCAAAACTATTGTAACTCCCTCACAATTGTGAGGGAGTTACAATAGTTTTGCACCAAGCCCTCGAATTGGAAAGAACTATACTGAAAAGACACATGTAGAAAATGACCTGAGACTAAAACAGATCATATGTGTCCTCCCAGTACAGTTCATGACACATTAACTAAACTGAATCCAAATATCACATTTATATTATTGCACCACTCATTTAGGAAAAGCATAAGCCACCGGTCTATGTGAACATCAGTTAGTCCCATGTTTAGGCCAAATGAGATATTTCCCTTGGATCAAGCAAATTCTTCATCATTAAAACAACAGGTCAAATATCATACACTAGATAAGGTTGATTTTGAATAACAATTTAGAATACTGAGCTATACTGAAAAGACACATACACAATATGACCAGAGACTGAATCAATTTATATGTGTCTTCTCATTACAACTCATGGCGCATAAACTTAAATCCAAATATCACATAAATATTACTGCACTATTCATTTAGGGAAAGCAGAAATGACTGGCTCATATCACCAGTCCATTAGTCCTCTGCTTTGGCTAACTGGGTAATTTCCCTTGGATCATGCACTGTATTGACACTCATTAATGCATGAGTTTTACAACATTTTATATCATGTATAAATTTACACCATAAAATGCAAACAGACTCTGTCAAATCCCACACTCATGCCATGATATATAGCCTAGTTGTTTGTTATTTTGAAGACAAGTGACTACTTAAAGCAAGATGAAAGTAAAGCAGAATACCTTAATGTGCATTCTGTTTTACGTTCAGCCTGCTTTAAGCTTCCTTCAGCTAGGATATAGAAAAATTATGTCTTACCGGTATACATTTTCATGACTGTATAAAGTGGAACTAAATTCTTCAGTGGAGAAATGTTTTCAAGACCTTAAAAGGTGTATTTATTTGGTAATTGGTTAACACTTTCCTTGAGCAGATCCTGACCAGACGCAGCTCCTATTTAATAGGTGCCCCCATTTTGGTCAAAACGCCCCCATATGCTAGTCAAAACACCCCCATAATTATGCTAGTCAATGTGAAAATAAATTTTCCTCTCTAGCCAACTAACAGGAGATATCTCACCTAGATTTCACACCTTTTGTAATCACATAATGAGTTTGCACATGTGTTGCTAATAGCATGTGCTTAAGGACAGAACAGAACGTTATTTTATTCAGATTTGTACAAAGTAGATCTACATCATCTTAGGCACGTATAAAATTAATATTCATATAAAGTAGATTAAGAAATCTGCCACATCATCATATATATTATAAGCTCGACGTGTTGAGCGGTCACCCAATCATGAATGAAGTGTGTCTGGCAGTTTGAATGCAGTTTATTGTTTATTTTTGTCTCATAAATGGCCATAATATCAAATACATAATGCACACATAATTATATGATGAAAAAAGTGCATTGCCAATCTATACAGAGTTATGGGAGACTATATAGAACTTTAGAGATAAATATCACATGAATACCTTCAACTCTTAACCTCATGAGTACTCACATGCTGTGCTTGTTGAACGATAGCGAGCGCTTGGTTTCTGCTAGGTCTTGAACATGGAGCTGTTTCTGTTGTTAAAGATCAGGTGACTACTTTATATTCATTTTCTGTAAGTGTATATCATCAAATGCACATCTAATAGAATCTAGATCAAGATAACAATTATAGATTAAAGAGGCTCGCAACCGGATCAAGCATTAAAAATAGTAATTTGTAAATATATGTCAAATGCTTATATAAATGGGTAAAATTTAAATTTAGTTTAGGATAATAAATTCTGTTAAAAAATGCATTTCCCCCCCCCCCCAAAAAAAAGAAGAGGCTCTGGTGGGATTCGAACCCATGACCATCCATGCGGAGACAAAAATGAAAAATGAGCCTTTACGCCCTCGGCTACGGACGCTCTCTACATATATGGTAGCGAATTAACGTACTTCAATGATAGCTATTAATAGAACATTATTCGGCTCGGGTTTATGTCTGACCCCGTGTAGAGAAGCAACAACAACAACTATACCATTAGCTAACGCTATGGAAAAACAATGGAAAATATCTAAAAAACTAAGATTCGGTGACGATTCTTGAGACGTTTTTTGGACTGATCATATTTTTTTAATGTCAAAAGCCAAATGATGCCACAAATTTGCTTTTATTTGAGTATTTTATTTTATTTTGACAAGAACACCATCCGGTTGCGAGTCCCTTTAAAAGTCATATAAGAGTAAAGAAAAGTTCATAATTATATATTCTATAGAGCATAAAAAACAAGATATATAAATGGGGGCGTTTTGACCAGGGGTTGGGGGGTTTTGACCAATTGTGGGGGCGTTTTGACCATGGGGCGTTCTGACTTTGGGGCGTTTTGACCTGCACTGACCTGGTATCGAACTTGAGATCACATTGGTGAGAAGTGGCACTTCTATGGGGAAATGGTTGTAGGATCAGTACAATACATCTGTATTATCTGTAATGCTGAACCAGGGGTCAAAAATTCTAAAAATTGTCACTCGTACTACATAACTTGGTCAAAATGTTTGCCTCATTGATATCTCAATCAAGTTCAAGTATTGTTCATGTTTGGTCAAAATCTAGGTAACTAGGTCAAATCATAGAAAAACATTGTTAACACTACAGTCTACGAGTCTCATTGGATTTGAATGAATCTTGCTAAAAATGTTTGCCTCATTGAAATCTAGGTGAGGTTCAAATGTGGATCATGTCAGGTTAACAACTAGGTCAAATGAAAGAAAAATGAGTGTGAATCCTCTAGAGGCTACAAATCTCATTAGATCTCAATAAAATATAGTCAGAATGTTTGTCTACATCTAATTCAAGTTTGAATGTCATCATGTCCGGTCAAAAACCAGGTCACTAGGTCAAATCATAGAAAATACATTGTTAACACTAGAAGCTACAAATCTCATTTAATATTAATGAAACATGCTCAAAATGTTTGACTCATTAAATTTTTTAATCTAGGCCACAGTTGAATGTTGGTCATGTCAGATCAAAATCTGGGTCACTATAGGTCAAGTTTTACATGGTGCACTAGGTGAGCGATGTTGGGCCATAGTGGCCCTTTTTTGGATTACCGTCTTTTATGCAGGACGAGCAACAAACTTCAGAATAGTTTACCCCTGACTATACAAACCCAAATGAGTGCTTTCATCTGGACTCTTATAAGATTAAATAAGATTATTAAAACGCTGCTCTTACTTTTAGTTTCTATGTGTTCAATATTTGATACTTGTGTCTTGTTTTAAATACAGGTCAGGTTGCAGACCATGCCCAAGCCTGCGCCAGGAATGAAACCTATCTATGCAGGAACTTTGGATTGTGCTTTACAAACTATCAAAAAAGAGGTATTTGTAGCATGAAATCAATCTGTTATCAGAGCTCCAGATAAGGGGAGTATTTCAAAAAATTAAATCTTTTTTTTCTGCATTAAACTCTATAGTGTCACTACTCATTAGAATCCTCTGAACGAGACGATTCTATAGTGAGTAGTAAGACAATATGATTTGGTGCTGAAATGAGTGAGAAAGTGTCGGATTTGTTCAGTTTACTGACTCTTATCTGGAACCCTGTGTAATGTATAGCGATATGTCTCATTGTTGGCACCTACAAACATAAAATAAATATTGTCTTTAGCAGTTTTTGAGGGATTAACTTAAATATTTCCACCTTAGCCTGTTTTTCAGTATTGATGACAGATGGTTGCTTAACCCTTTCCCCAATAGAAGCGCCTTTTAGCGCATTCAGTTTATTCCTCTGCTGAAGAAAATAGTTCCAATTTATACAGATATGAATATGTATCATTAGGAATATTTTCTTTATTCTAGCATGTGTTAGCTTAAAGCAGGCTGAAAGTAAGCAGAATGTGCCTTAAAGCGCATTCTGCTTTACTTTCAACCTGCTTTAAATAGTCACCTATTTTCAAAACTAGAAACAGGCTATTGGGTATAGGGTTAAAGCAGGCTGATAATAGATTGGAGTATTCTGCATTTCTTTCAGCCTGCTATTTTATCTTTAATACCATATTACTATATTTTTAGTGGAGGAATAAACAAAAATTGCATAATTTTTTTTTTTATGAGGGATGCACATGCAATTATGGGGCTGTAATTTCTGGAGCCCTTTGTTCATTTACCGAAACAAGCATATTTTATGGCAGATCTGTACTCTTGTTTACATATCAGCATATCAACCCTTTACCCCCATACCTTGTTTCAAGTATTGAAGAAAGTTGCCCACTTAAAGCATACGGGTATGAAGAGTAAAGCAGAATACGCCTTGAGGCTCATTCTGCTTTACTTTCACACTACCATCTGCTAGGCTATAGAAACTATTTCTTATGGTGCATATTTATCAATTTCTTGACTGTATAAAGTGGAACTATATGTATTTTCTTCAGTGGAGGAATAAATTAAAGACATAAAAATGTGTATTTGTGGAGTAATTGATTAAAGTTGTTAGAGTATTTGTAATTACTCTGTTCTACCACATATACATGAATATTGTTTGATTTGGTTTGCAGGGTTTCTTTGGGCTTTATAAAGGTATGGCTGCACCATTAGCTGGAGTCGCCCCTATGTTTGCCATATGCTTCCTGGGGTTCGGTGTTGGCAAGAAGCTGCAGCAGAAGCATCCCACAGATGATCTCACGTACGTGCTGTTAACTCTTTCAACACTAAGTATCTCTTGTGGTTGTTATGTTCCATTGTGAATCATTTTAGTTGGAAAAACATAAACCAGTCTACTTGGACTTCTGGGTAGTTTAATGAATACTGCTCTAAATTAGCAAACAGTGTAGACCCAGATCAGAGGGCTCCTATAGGACTCCTCTGATATGGGTCTACACTGTTTACAAATATAAAGAGTATATTTTAAACAGGGCCGTGGTGTTAACTGTTTGAAGAGTTATAGCGGTCACATGTCACTGAAATTGGTATCGTTTTTTGTGAAAAATTACTTAAGTCAAATACATTAAATATAATGATAATTAAAACCAAAGTAAAAACAGTAAATTCCATTATTATGACCACTGAAAATGTGTCTAATTGATGGTATTTAAGACAGGTGACAGCTTAAAGCAAGAAAAAGGTTAAGCATACTATGTCATACACAAAATATGTACCTGCTGTACTATGCAAACAGTGTAGACCCTGATCAGAGGACTCTTAAAGGAGCCCTCTGATCAGGGTCTTTTCTGTTTGTCATTTTGCATTATATTGTTAAATTCAGCCCTAGATAGTAAAACAAAGTACTGTAGGCTCGGGCTTTCAGCTTAATGTAGAACAAAAGTAATGCAGAAAACTAATTATTGAGTTTCTGCATTACCCTTGCCATGCATTAAGCAGTAACCTGCTTAAAGACTCTGAAGAATTTTGTAATGTGCATGTCTTATATTGCATCCTCTGCTATGACTAATAGGTGAAATTGGGCTATGAGTATTAGAGAAAATTTGTATCAAAGTGGATTTGGCTATGTGTGGGAGGCCCAATCTGTTAATAATGCTACAATGTTTCTCAGCCAATATGTCATGGGACTGAAAGATCAATCTATCCAAAATTGGCGATCTAGATGTGAGGTAAATAGAAAATTAACATTGTACATGTACATCCATTTTAAGAAGTAATTTAATATTGAAAATTATGTAACTTGTATAAATATTGCTAAGTTCAGGTCACTGTTTGCATCTTTCAGAGGTTCATCTCATTCTTTAATTATCAGTTGAAACTGGGCGTTATTATTCTGTTGATCGTGATTATAGATTATGTCTTTATTGTGATTGCTGTATAGAGGATGAGTTTCATTTAGTTATGGTATGTCCGCTATACAGTCATCTAAGGACGCTTTACATACATAGTTCCTATACAGTATATCCTTTGATGGAGAAATTTTGCTCTCTTCTGTCTAAGAAAGAGGTACAAACGGTTGCAATGTTTATATATTATGCGCTAAAGGAACGACAGTCGTATATGGGTATATTTGATTGATATCGCATGTTAATGTGATTGACAAAATTTATCTGCATATTTACATTCTTTATATGTTAATTTATTTATAGTGGTAAGATCTACTTTCTAAATTAAAAGCTTTATTAGATTTTATTATTTTAAGGCAGATTACCAGGATAATAGCTATGCAGAAAGCTTTTTTCATCAGCTTTCTGTGTTGCCTTTGACCTGTATGGTCTGCTTGGATAACTGCTCAATCCAGGATAAAAGTTATGTGGAAGGCTTATCCAGGAGCTTTCGGTGTTGCTTTTGACCTGCATTGTCAATTTGACAAAATTTATATATAAAGCTTTTTTATCAGCTTTTTAGCTCACCTGAGCTAGCTCAGGGTGAGCTTTTGCTATCCTTGAATGTCCGGCGTCCGTCGTTTGTCGTTCGTTGTCCGTCGTCAACAATTTTAGTGTTTACACTCTAGAGGCCACAATTTTTATTCAATCTTTTTCAAACTTGCTCAGATTGTTAATTACCATAAGAGTTCGAATGAGTTCGATTCTGGTTTAAATCAGACCAATAGATCAAGAGTTATCAACCTTTGAATTGCTGAAAATGCCATATTTAACAGTGTTTACACTCTAGAGGCCACAATATTTATCCAATCTTTCTTAAACTTGCCCAAATTGAATATTACCACAAGATTTCAGATGAGTTCGATTATGGTTGAAATGAGACCTACAGATCAAGAGTTATCTACCTTTGAATTGCTGAAAATTCCATATTTAACAGTGTTTACACTCTAAAGACCACAATTTTTATCCAATCTATCTCAACCTTGCTCAGATTGTATATTACCATAAGAATTCAGAGGAGTTTGATTATGGTTGAAATCAGAACAATAGGTCGAGAGTTATCTACCTTTGAATTGCTGAAAATGTAAAATTTAACAGTGTTTACACTCTAGAGGCTACAATATTTATCTAATCGTTTTCAAACTTGCCCAGATTGTATATTACCATAAGAGGTCAAAGGAGTTTGATTATGGTTAAAATCAGACCAATAAGTCATGAGTTATCTACCTTTGAATTGCTGAAAATGACATATTTTAGGGTTTTTACACTCTAGAGGCCACAATTTTTATCCAATCTTTTTCAAACTTGCCCAGATTATATATGACCATAAAAGTTCATATGAGGTCGATTATGGTTGAAATCGGACTAATAGGTCAAGAGTTATCTGCCCTTGAATTGCTGAAAATGCCATATCTAACAGCGTTTACTCTCTTGCAACTACAATTTTCAATGTATTTTGATTATACTTTCACACAAAGTATATAGCAATAAGTTCTCGAAGGAGTGCAATTATTGTTGAAATCTATTCAATGTGGCAATAGTTATCTGCCCTTGATATACTTTGAAATGCTAGAAAATGCTTCAATTTAGTATTTTTTAGGCTCTAGTTATCTGCCCTATTTACATGCTATACTACAAATTTGAATGAATTTAGATTTAAACCGGCGAAACAGAAAGGTAAAGCTATAAGGCTTCAGTACAACAGGTGAGCGATATCAGGGCCTTCAGGCCCTTTTGTCATGTTGCTTTTGACCTGCATGATCTGCCTAGATAACTGCTCAATCCAGGATAAAAGTTATGCAGAAGGCTTTTCTAGGATCTTTCTGTGTTGCTTTTGACCTGCTTTGACTAAATTCATCTGTATAATTTTGTTCTGCGTGTTAATTTATGTAAAGTGGTAAGATTTATTGCCCTAATATCAAGCTTAATAGATCTTAAGGCAAATTACCAGGATAAAAGTTATGCGGAAAGCTTTTTCATCAGCTTTCTGTGTTGCTTTTAACCTGCAGAGTCTGCCTAGATGACTCCTCAATCCAGGAAAAAAGTTATGCAGAATGTTTTTATGCCCCCAGCATCGACATATGCGGAGGCATATAGTAATCGTCCTGTCCGTTCTTCCGTCAGTCCGCACATCCAGGAGGCACATCATGGGTTCTAACTTGGCTGTTTTGGATCCTTAACATGGCCAGTTAGTGATTGTGGGGTTGAAAGAGAGTATTGAGGGGTTATATAGCATCTAACCCCACAAAACCATCTCCTAAGAATGTCCGTCCGTCCGGACGTCCGTAACAAGGTTAAGTAGATTTTACGATTTCGTCTAGCATCAACAACCCTTACCCAAATGCTTGGATACTTATACAGTTGTTCCCTTTGACCATTCCCTATCCACCAATATCACCAAACTTTGATTTTGACCTTGACCTTGACCTAATTTGGACTTAGAACATTTTAAAAAGGCTATTTCTTGGTTAACTAGATTTTAACGTTTCATCTAGCATCAACACAACTGACTACAATGCTTTGATACTGTAAGGTTCTGGTTTTAGGTTGACAAACACGTTTGTGTTTGTCAACATTCACATTTATAATGCCAGCCTAAGTGGCTGTTTTTTCAAGTGTCATTTCATAATTATAATTCCCAATTGTAATCTTTACAATATATTCTACCTCCAGATCGTGTCAGCTCCTGCAGCATCTTTTATTCAGCCTGTATTTGTATTTGTTATGGTTCATTATTGTGAGAGGAAAGTGCTTGGAGGCCATCTTGGTTTATACTGAAGTGATGCATCGTGGGTTGTTAGTCTTGGTTACTACATAGTACAGTAGCGGCAAGACTTCAATCCACAATAGCTCTTTGAAAAGTAATTTATTCCATATTTTAACTATGAGCGTCCCTTCTAAATATATTCCCCCTCATGTTTATAACATTCTTGTATTTTTAGAAAGGGATATTGATACTGTTTTAGTCATTTTTAGGTCCGCGCAGTGCCAGCGTCTTCGCATACCATATAAGGAGTGCACACTTGGTGTGCACCCCATATAAGGAGTGCACACTTTGGTGCGTTTTTTGTGCAACAGATTTTCGATGCGATTTTAATGTTAAATCGCACCAGAAATGTGGTGCACACCACGTGACCAATTTTCTGTATAAATACCCCGGGTTGCAGACGAATCGAGACTCTCGAGATTAAGCCTTACTTTTACTTTATTTGCCGCACGAAAGAGAGTCCATTTTAGTTAATATTTATTTGAGAGAAAGAGAGAGAAGAAAGGGGTGATCTTGAATCACGCTACCAATTTGGATCCAGATCAGACCCCTGAATTGACGTGTACTACCGCTCGGCACGTGACAATACTTATACAGTTGTTGCCTTGGACCATTCCCTGTCCACCAATATCACCAAACTTTGATTTTGACCTTGACCTAATTTGAACTTAGAATATTTTAAATGGGCTCTATCTTGGTTAACTAGATTTTACCGCTTCGTTTAGCATCAACACTGTTTACTACAATGCTTTGATACTTATACAGTTATTGCCTTTGGCTATTACCAACTCACCATTAATACCAAAAGCTCAGTTGGACCTTGACCTTGACCTAGTTTCGACTTAGAAAAGATTCAGAATATATTGTCAAGGATGCCACCGGGGGCATAAGCGTTTATTGAACGCACAGTCTTGTTTTTAGGTGCTTTCTGTGTTGCTTATGACCTGCTTTGTATAACTGCCTTTGTATTAACTGGACTTAAGCACATTACTTAGAGAAACTGAAACTGAATTTATCTAAAATGCTTTCACTACTTCACATGTTTATATATGTACATTTGTTTATATTATCTTGTGTATGGGCGAGTGGCCTTCATACAATAACTGTTGAACTAAACTGGTGAATGTTTATAACAAGTAACTAGGTACACGGAGTAAAGATGGTGTTAAAATCACCACAGATACAGACTAAGGATCCTGAGTTTACTCAGACAGTGCTGTTGCACGGTTTATCTGATAGGGGTGTGCTCAGCCGCTGAAGCTCCTTTAGAAAACATGTGTAAACCTCGTATGACAGTATTTTTTGTAGGGGGAGCTAGACTCACACACCTTTCAGAATTTATCATCCCATATAGGCTCACCGAGCCAAAAATGGACTAGACTTAAACTGAAATTGGAATTAAAAGTTTCAGGGCTGAATGGGTTTGAATATTTGCTATTTCAGATATTTTCAGTACTGGAATGCTGGTATGTTGGCTGGTGTTTTCACCACTGGTATCATGGCACCAGGAGAACGTATAAAATGTCTATTACAGGTATTTATATTTAACCCTTTGAACCCTAGTCCTGCATATAGGCGTCATTTTCAAACAGTGTATATGTGAATAGTACACCTGTCCTGTGCAAACAGTGAAGACCCAGATCAGAGGGCTCCGAAAGGAGCCCTCTGATCAGGGTCTTCACTGTGCCAGAATGTCAAACATAAGCAAAAACAGCCCTTAAAAGTCAGTAATGGACTAGACTAAAATTGAAACCGGACTTGTCCATTTAAAGTTTCAGGGAGGAAAGAGTTAAAGTTCACCTACTGTAGATATGCAAAAAAAATTATCCTTTTATTTCAGATTGCTTATTTGCTTATTCCTGACTCCAGATTTTAGATGCAATTTTGTAAACTTTTAAAACTGTAATCACGTTTTTTCATGTAGCCACCTAATTTTCCCACTCTAAACAATCCAATGCTTAGTGAAGAAGTCGATGTATTTGTAGATAGTGTTTGAACATGCAGTCAAACCAACTTTAGCAGTTATTTATTTAAACCCCCTTTTGCCATTGATTGTTTTCTGTATTGATCACAAATCCTTGCTTAAAGCAGGTTAAAAGTAAGCACATTCTGTTTTACTTTCAACCTTCTTTAAGCTACAATCTGCTAGGATATAGAAACTATTCCTCAGGCTGAATATTCATGACTAATTTCTTCACTGACAGATGTGGTACAGTTGTAATGCGTCTGACTATGATACCAGGGGTTGAGAGTTCAATTTAGTACCCTGCTGGGACAAGTCCTTTGAATGAGTCTAATATATTGAGGTCTGATGTATCAGTGCTTTAAACTTGGCTTTCAGAAAGAACAAGAGAACTCTTGTCAAAAATTCGAGTTGGGCATTGCACCTTGGTTGACTCCCCTCCCTCTTGAGTGTCCAATTAGCCCATAGATAGCAGAAACAGATGTTAACAAACAAAAGATCTATTTACTTCAGTGGAAGGATAGCTTAACGACATATCTATGGAGTAAAGGCTTATGAAGATAAAAGAAACATGTCTCTGTAATGAAGGGTGTCCTACAGAATTTTTTTTTTTAACAGACACATATCTTAAAGCTACCAGATTTATATGCATCTTTTGAATGGTTGCTTTAAACTGGTCTCCAGATAAGTGTGAATTAAATGAACTTTATCAACATTCAGGGCTGCAATAAGTTGATTTTTCCAAAAATTCATTTTTTTCAAGCGTTATTATTTAAAGCAGGTTGAAAGTAAAGCAGAAGGTGCCTTAAAATGGCAGCCCTGAACATTTTCTCCTTTATGTCTTATGACCCTATGTTGTGGCTAGGGATGTGCAATAAAACCGGTTTTCCAATATATTGCAATACGTTCTGAAAACAATACGTACCGGTACGGTTGATAGAAAAACCGGTTTTTTTCCCTCTATGATAAATTCCTTTTGTTTCACGAATAAAAATATTCACAATTTTGTTTTGTTCAAACTAAATAAGCTGCTTTCAGGGCAGAGGGATTTCCCCCTTGTTGTTTTTAGCACAGGGCATGGTATATTATCAATGAATCACTGCCTAATCAATGTGAATACCAGATTTAATATCTTTATCAAAGATGATAAGTTTACATATCTATTAATAAATATGTATCAAATACTGACATTGTCAGTCATTTTAGAAAAAAAAAATCTTCATTTAAAAAAAAGTGATTAGAACTTTGTCTGATTCTTTCAACTGGCACTGTTATATACCATACCCTGTCAGTTACCATCATGGTGGACAATTTGGTTATGAAAATCCGGAAAGGAATGTCTGGGAGCATTTTAGAATTGAAAATACAACAACACACATTCATATACAAAATCATTACAAACAGTGCAATTTGTCTTAAATGTAACATCGTTGTTAATATTCAAAGTGGTACAACTAATTTGTCTCCACATATTCACCCCAGATCCATCGCTTAAGTTCACTCTAATAACATGCAATATATTGCAATACGTATTGCAATACAGTGATGGAGTATCGCAATATATTGCAATACAAAATTTCTGGCAATACCCATCCCTAGTTGTGGCTACTCATTAGAATCTTCTCCGAAGAGATGACTCAAATGATAAGACACATCATAGGGTTTGGTTGAGGTATAAGAATGTTAGTACAGTGCTCCCTCTCTTCAACAAAACCCACTGGGAGATAAAGACTGTGTGGGTAGTTCCGAGGGAGTTGTTATAATGAGTGAAAATTAGTACTCTTAGAGTACATTTGCAAACAGTTTGAACTTAGGTTATATGCCGCGGAACGCAGCATCTGATCTGGGTTCGAACTGTTTGTCCATTGTCTTTATGTCTTTTTCTGTCAAAATATTCAGTATGTTACTTTGGAAAAAAATATATGATACGGTTTGGTTGAGGTATAAGAATGTTAGTATTTGAAATACTCACCTTATATGGAGCTCTTTGTAAATGAGGTTGACTATTTGTTTACATGTATATGTTCAGATCCAAGCAGATGCCAAGGAGAAGAAGTATAAAGGTCCAGTAGATTGTGCCAAACAGCTGTATAGAGAGGGTGGTATAAGGAGTGTTTACAGGGGAACTTGTGCCACATTGATGAGAGGTAAGCAATCAACCCTCTTTTGTAAGTTGACAGTCTTTGAAGAAACACAGAATTCTCCAAGCAGACATTACAGCTGTATACAACGCTAAAGATTCATTAACAAGACTCAAAATTGGTCACTCTTTTATAACACACTCTTACTTAATTAAACGCGACTTTCAACCTGAATGTTTATTTTGTTTTGAACCTTATACAATCCAGCACATTCTTATTGAATGTGCTGATTTGTGCTTAATAAGAGAAAGATTTTTTCAGGCAGATTCCCTTCGGGAACTGTTAGAACTTGTTGAAATTACCAAGATATTTGATTTTCTAAAAACAATTAATATTTATTCCAAATTGTAAAGTAATATATTGACATATTAAACTTGATTTCATACCTTTTCTTTTTTCTCCAATCAATATTTTTCGGCTCTAAATGACCATTGTGTCGATGGGCCGTAAAACACAAATCAATCTAATCAAATCATTAACTATGAGCTTCCTATATTATACTTTATAACCCATTACCTCATAGCCGTTTCTAGAAAAGTAAAGCAGAATGTGCCAGTTTTAAACCACCATCTGTTTGGTCATAGAATATATTTACGGTGCATCTTCATGATTGTATGGATTGGAACTATTTTCTTCAGTGGATGAATACATTAGAGGCTTTTTCAAACAGATGGTATGGCGTATTTTGTATATTTTTGTTTTTCAAACAGATGGTATGGCCTATTTTTGGCCGGATTGAAAATGCGGTCTATAGATTGGCGAATGCTGTCCGTCTGTCCGTCAGTCTGTCTGTCTGTCTGTCTGTCCGTCCGTCCTCACTTTGGTTGACCGTTTTGTTAGTGTCAGTTTTAGCCAAAGCTCAAGTCCTACAGCAACCAAATTTGGCATGTACAGTTGTAGTGAGGTCATCATCACATGCCATGGGTAACTAGGTCACTGTGACCTAGAGTTCATGGTCCAATGACTTTGAGAATTCTTGGTTAACCTTTTCGTTTGCGTCTTGGTTGACTTTTTTGTTAGTGTCAGTTTTAGTCCAAGTTTAAGTCCTACAGCAACCAAACTTGGCATGTACAGTTGTAGTGAGGTCATCATCACATGCCATGGGTAACTAGGTCACTGTGACCTAGATTTCACGGTCCAATGACTGAGAGAATTCTTGGTTAACCTTTTCGTTTGCGTCTTGGTTGACCTTTTTGTTAGTGTCAGTTTTAGTCAAAGTTTAAGTCCTACAGCAACCAAACTTGGCATGTACAGTTGTAGTGAGGTCATCATCACATGCCATGGGTAACTATATTATATATATATATACAAAACAAAAGTGCAGACAATCCGGCCATACCGACATTGGCGGTTTCTCGTTATATCTTTGTTTTTCAAACAGATGGTATGGAGTATTTTGTATATTTTTGTTTTTCAAACAGATGGTATGGCCTATTTTTATATCTTTGTTTTTCAAACAGATGGTATGGCGTATTTTGTATATTTTTGTTTTTCAAACAGATGGTATGGCCTATTTTGTATGTCTTTGTTTTTCAAACAGATGGTATGGCCTATTTTGTATATCTTTGTTTTTCAAACAGATGGTATGGCCTATTTTGTATGATATTTTCAGATGTTCCGGCCAGCGGTATGTACTTCATGACATATGAGTGGCTACAACATGTGTTAACACCGGAAGGACACAGGTGTGTAATGAGGCTAAATGTAACAGTAGATTTGAAGCAGTGAAATATGTACCTGGAGAAATGATTTAGGATTAATCCTGTATTAACCCTTTGAACCCTCGTCCCGCATATAGGCGTCATTTTCAAACAGTGTATATATAAATAGTACACTTGTCCTGTGCAAACATTGAAGACCCAGATCAGAGGGCTCCAAAAGGAGCCCTCTGATCAGGGTCTTCACTGTTTGTCATAATGACAAACATTGACAAAAACAACCATTAAAATTCAAAAGTGACTAGACTTAAATGGAAACTGGAATTGTCCATTTAGAGTTTCAGGGAGGTAATAGTTTAGAGATCATCAAATTTAAGACCAAATGCTGTATAAACAATGCATCTGTGAAGAGTACACTTGTCATATGCAAACAGTACACTAAGATCAGGGTACTCCTAAAGGAACCATCTTATCAGTATCTACAGGGTTTGTCATTTTTCAATACATTGTAAAATTAACACTTAATAGTGAAAATGGACTAGATTTTAGTAGAAGCTGGAACTGTGCTTTTGAAGTTTCATGAGTGAATGAGTTAAACATCCACCTGTCAGGATGCAGGAAAAGTTCCTTTGGCTCTTTTTTAGGATACATGTAAAGTAAAACCTCTCTATTACGACCACTAGATATAATTATTAGGCGGCCGCTGTAAAGCAATGTGAAAGTAACATAGAAGAACTTTCTGTTATACCTTCACCTTGGTTTAAGCTGCAACCTGTCTTTCATACCATCAAGTAGCCTGCTATTGGTTATAAAGAGGTTGAACTGTATGTTATATACAAGCACATAAAAGGCAGTTCTATGAGAAATTGCTAAAGTCTTTAACCAATTACCCCATAAGTATGCCTTTTTACACCTCTAATCTATCCCACCATTGAAGAAAATAGTTTACTTTTATACAGTCATGAATATGTATCATAAGAAATGTTTTCTATATTCTAGCAGATAATAGCTTAAAGCAGGTTGAAAGTAAAGCAGAATGTGCCTTAAGGCACATTCTGCTTTAGTTTCAACCTGCTTTAAGTAGTCACCTATCTTCAAAACTAGAAATAGGCTATGGGGTAATGGGTTAAAGGTTCTTCTCTGGGAGAAAGGGTAAATCAAATTGTAACTTGATTCTAGATTGTGTTTTTCTCTTCAACAGTCGGTCAGAGATAAGCGTAGGCAGGACACTGTTTGCTGGTGGCATGGCGGGTATTTTCAACTGGTTAGTGGCTATTGTACCTGATGTAGCAAAGTCAAGATTACAAACAGGTAAATAATGTCAGATTAACCCACTACTATTTTACTTTCAAGCCATGTATCATGCCATGTGACATTCTGTCTCAAGTAAACACTGCTTCCGTAAACTGGGAGACAACGCTTTTGCATGCTGTTCAGAGGGAGTTGTTGTAGGGAGGGAAACTGAAACATTATTGTCTTGTTTTGGTAACAGTAGCAAGCATTGTTTTAAGGAGACAATCCTTGTTCTGAGGACCGTTGCAGGGCTCGACATTAACATTTATTTCCACTAGCCCAGTCGGGCTAGTAGTTGCAAAAACTACTAGCCCTGACCAAATTTCCACTAGCCCTGACTTGTGTCATGAATCGCAAACAAATTAGATCTATATTCTACCAGATAGGCCTACTGTAATCAGCCAACAATGTTTAAACAGTTTTACAAGTTTTAACGATTTTGCTGTCTGAGAACTAGAACTAGGAGTTTGTTTCATGAATTTGATTGACTATTTTATACATTTATATTCCTGTTTTCCTTAACGCAGACTTCTTGCGATTTTACCCATAAAACCGAGCCTAGAACACGTATTCATCATAAGCCTGTGTCGCCATGTCTAACAGATTGAGCCATGCCGATTTCGACAAAAATGCTCTTTTTCGTAGATCTAGATTTCTATTTTTTGTGTATCACGGTTACAAAATCAAATTAACAGATACCTTTTGCATAAATTCGCCCAGAAACAAAAAGAACATAACTTTGGCTACATTACACGATTCCCGAGGAATGTGTCTGTTGTTGCTATTTAAAGATTTTAGGAAAAGCCGTTCTAAAATTAGCAGTATGGGTGACGGAGCATGCGTGAAATTGACAAATAAATCTAATTGAATAGATCTAGAAATTTAGCTTTTTTCTAATATTTCGATCACTTCGGGCCAAAGTATCATGTCAAAAAGACTCAAAATACACATCAATATTTTTAAATGCATTCAGCTATAAAATCAAAGCGTTTTTGTTCAATGGTTATTTCTCTGCAAAGCTCGTAAAAGGCGGGAAACAGATTCTTTGTTCCCAGACTTGATGTCTAAATTTATCAACCAATGGAACGCGGCATTTCGACACACCCTCAAAGAGAAAGTCGCATGTTTCGCACGCATGGTTTTTGGGCAAAACAAATATGGCGTGCCATAAAACTGAGAGGAACCTACAGAAAAAAAACAAATATTAGGGAAAGAATACTGTAGAAGCTAGAAAAGTCATACGAAGGCAATACAATTACGTGATGATAGTTTGACGAAATAAGATTATTTTACACCATGCCGTAGTTGGAAGGAAAATCCTGAGACTGGTATCGAGATTCGTATCTTATTTGTTTCGGAGCGTAGAAAAAGATGCTGAGCAAATGTTATCAGTCTACTATCGATGACGTCAGAGGTTAGGTTCCCCCTAGCGCATGCGTATTGTGCGAAAATCGTAGCTATAAAAATCAGCGGTTTCATTCACACGAATGTACTTTTACAAGGGTTCCCGGCCATCACTAATTATCATGAATTGAATTTGTGCATTTAATTTTTTTGGTCAGAATGCATACGACCAGTCCGGCTACGGCCGGAAATTTCTATCCGTCCGGACTGAACTTCAACCAGTGAATTTCTGTCGGACGTGCCTTAATGTCGAGCCCTGCGTTGTAGGGAGGGGTGACTGTAACTGAAATATCCGCTGATGGGAGGATAAAAGCAAATCACTCGCTCATTCTAGTTCAATGGCATTCTTGGTCATGTAATGGTCACAAAAGTTTGACCACTAACTCTTTGTTTTCCAGCTCCCGAGGGTAAATATCCTAACGGTGTCCGTGATGTGTTCAGGCACATGATAAAGGAGGAGGGTATTAGCGCTTTCTACAGAGGTTTAACTCCAGTCATGCTCCGGGCATTCCCAGCTAATGCTGTAAGTACACAGAGTATTATATCTTATATAGCAGTTCACTTAACTCATTACCCCATAGCCTGTTTCTAGTATTTAAGATATGTGACTACTTAAAGCAGGTTGAAAGTAAAGCAGAATGTGCCTTAAGGCACATTCTGCTTTACTTTCAGCCTGCTTTTAGCTACCATCTGCTAGAATAAAGAAATTGTTTCTTAGGATATAGATTCAACACTGTATAATTTGGAATTATTTTCTTGAGTGGAGGAATAAGTTAAAGGCGTAAAAACATATTTATAGGGTAATGGGTTAACCTCCATGTTACATTTCAACCCTTACACTGCTCAGTTTTCAAATGGACTCATCCTTTTCCTAAAAGTGTTCCAATTTTCATTAACTCTCAAGGTATGTGTCCCAAATGTTTTGAAAGTAGTACAAACAGTGCAGAACTATTACAGAGGGCTCTTTCAGGAAATCTCTGGAATGGATATACACTGTTTACAAAGGCTGTATGTATCTGGTTCCAGCACTGTGAAGATTAAAGACCAGTTTTGGTTTAAATATTGTATTGTTTAATATTCATTCAGTAAAATGTCACTATTACGATCACTAAAACAAAGGCTAATTGAGTGTATAAAAGACTGGTGACAGCTTAAAGCAAGTTGACAATAAAACAGACAGCTCCTGTAGGAGCTTTCTGTTTTACTGTTACCTTGCTTTAAGCAGTAACCTGTCTTAAACACCTAATCAAAACCTGAAATTTTACTAACCCATAGCCTGTTTCTAGTTTGGAAGACAGGACTGGTGACCACTTTAAGCAGGTTGAAACTAAATCAGAATGTGCCTTAAGGCACACTTTGCTTTACTTTCAGCCTACTTTAAGCTTTCATCTGCTAGGATATAGAAACTACTTTTATATGGTGCATTTCACCTACAGCAAGATGTTTTACTTTCATCCTGCTTTAAGCGATAACCTATTTTCAATACTAGAAGTAGGATTTATGGTTTTAAGGCACAATTTGCTTTACTTTCAACCTGCCTTAAGTAGTTGACTATCTTCAATACAAGAAATATAGTTATAAGGTAATGGATTGAATCCCTTTTATTTCAGGCTTGTTTTATGGGATATGAGCTTACCATGAAGTTTTTGAATTGGATTTACCCAGAGAGTGACTGAGGATGAACCGTCTGCAGCCTCAGATTGATAGCAATGTGATAGTGAATACCAGACAATAGTGATACATGGAATGGAACCAGGGCACCAGATAAGAGGGAATAAACTAAAAAAAATCCACTATTTTCTCACTCATGTTAGCACTAAAGCCTATAGTGTGACTACTCATTAGAATAGTCTCTTCGAGACGATTCTAATAAGTATTCACACCATGAGTTTTAATGCAGAAATTAAGATTTTATTTTTTTGAAACACTCCTCTTATCTGGAGCCCTGTAGGGAATGATGCCCCATACTCCAGCAGCTGATGCCTTATGCAAACAATTTACAGCCAGATCAGATACTGGGTAACTTGGCATCTGATCAGGCTCCAAATAGTTTGACATACATATTTTCAAGAAGCTGACATTTCTAAATTTTATTGCATGTAAATTGCATTTTGTTTTGTTTAAATAGGAAAGAGAAATAATTTCTTTGTTGTATGGTCATATACACACAGTGTCTTGTGAAACTTTTGAAATGCTCATCACACTACACCAGGTCTGAGTGCTCAAGAACTTGACAATAGACAATTGGACAAGTCGTATACATACAGTGGAGAAAAGGTTATTCTTTCCCAATAAATTCATTTAAGCTAAATCTATTATTTTCCTTGCTAACAATTTGGAGCCAGATCAGACGCCGGGTAACCCGGCGTCTGATCAGGCTCCAAACTGTTTGCCACTCAGATTACAAGGAATAGTCAGAATTATCAAAAAGTTGTCATTTTCTCCATTTTAATGTGTTGCGTTTGCGGTTAAACGGGAAAGAATAATGTTTTCTCCACTGTATTATTGCTGTTAAATGATGACACTTTAAACGCGTTGAGCCCTAGCAACATTAGTTCTTCCTTGACAAATTTGTACCTGCGGAGAGCCTGTCATATACTGTGCAAACAATAGAGACCCAGATCAGAAAACTCCTAGAGGAGCACTCTGCTCAGGGTCTGCAGTGTTTGACATTTTCCAAAATATTGTTAAAAAATCCCATAATAGTAAAAAGTTGACTGGACTTAATTGGAAATTAGATCTGTCCATGTTAAGTTTCAGGGGTGAATGAGTTAATAATGATACATTTACATTGCTGAATTGGCAAGTAGACTCTTTCCATTTCTAATGAATGACCAGTTTATATTGACTGTCGGCAGGTTTTCCCCAAACATGCTTTAAAGTATGACGGACAGTGACTCTGAATGAAAGGCTCCAAACCAAGCCTTTTTATTAGGATCTGCACTGTTTGCAGGATGTATATGCTACAAGGTTTGAAACTCAGGATTTGTTTAGCCATATTGTGACCAAATTAATATTTTGACATTGTGAACAATGTCGACCCATATCAGTCACTGGACTGAACCATTGCACCAGTCTGGGTCAACATGTATAATACTTCATAAATGTAACAAGCAGTCTAATAAAGTCTATAAACAGTGCAGACCCTGACCTGATACTGCAGTTCCAACACTGGTTTAACTGATAATTATGCAATTACACCTTTGTAATAATAATTCTTTTCTAGTTTATGTAGGTTACCCAAGAAGCCTGTTGTATTCCCATATCATGTTAAAGATTGAATCATACCTGTGTTCAGCTGCTACTCTAAAGATCATGACTTTGCAGCATTATACAATCGTACAGTGGAGAAAACGTTATTCTTTCCTATTTAAATGCAAACGAAACGCATACGCAGTGCAGTTGAATGTAGAAAATTACAAATTGTTGGCAATTATGACCATTTATTTTTATCTGAGTGGCAAACTGTTTGGAGCCTGATCAGTCGCTGGGTTACCCAGCGTCTGATCTGGGTCCAAACTGTTTGCACTTCAAATAATAGTTTTAGAGTAAACATGTTTGTTGGCCAAAAAATAATATTTTCTCCACTGTAGTAGCTTAACGTAGGACAAATGTCATGCTAAAATTTTAAGTGAGCATTCTCCATTACTATTGCTCTGAATTAACCCATTACTCCATAAACATACATTTTTACTCCTTTAAATTAATATTTACACCTCAACAAAAAGTCCCAGCCTAGGAAGTTATGAACATAACATGCAGAAGGCATTTCCAGATAATAGCTTAAAAATTGATTGAAAGTAAAGCAAAATGCTCCTAAAGGAACATTTTGCTTTACGTTCAATCTACTTCAAGTAGTCACCTGTCTTCAAAACTAGAAACAGGCTATAGGGTTAAAGGTTAAACATTTCGTCTTAAGAGGTGCCATGTTTTTATAGAGTGGCCATTATACACACGGTTTAACTAATATATATATATATATATATATTTAATGGAGGGTTCATCCTTCATTTGTACATAGGTGATATTGTTAAAAACAATGTTTAGTTAGGAATAATGAAAGATAAGCAAATGAGCCTCTTCACACATAAAATGACAAATGTTTGTATTCGCTGATGGTCCTACTTTGCTAGTGATGTAGCTCTTAAAGCCATATACATAGTCAAACTTGTATTAACCAATTACCCCATAGTCTGTTTCAAAGTCTTGAAGAGAACTGACCACTTAAAGCAGGTTGAAAGTAAAGCAGAATGTGCCTTAAGGCACATTCTGCTTTACTTTCAGCCTGTTTCAAGCTACTATCTGCTAGAATACAGAAAATATTTCTTATGATATATATTCATAACTGTATAAAATGGAATTATTTTCTTCTAAGAAGGAAAATTTCAATGGTGTAAAAAGAGATATTTATGGGGTAATGGGTTAAGATACCACTGAATATAGAAACTTTGTTGTCTGTAAAGATAGATGACTGCTTAATTCAGAACAAAAGCAATGCAGAAAGCTCCTATAGGAGTTTTCTGTAATTACTTTCATCTTGCATTTAGCTTCCACATGTTCCAAAGGCTACAAATATACCTTAGGTACACTTTTCCTATGTAAACAGTGTAGACCCTGATCAGAGGGCTTCTTAAGGAGCCCTCTGATCAGGGTCTGCGCAGCACTGTTTGTAATTTTGAAATATATGGTAATAAAACCAACTGTAAATAATGTAGTCAAATATGGACAAGATTGAAATAGAAACTGAAATTGTCCATTAACAGTTTCTTAGCTAAACGAGTTAACTCTTTCAACACTTAGTAACTCTTGTAGGTTATAAGATTCCTTTGTGGGTCATTTAAGTTTCCAAAATATGAACAAGTCTACTTGAACCACTGTGTAGTTTGTTAAAGACTGGTCTAAATTAGCAAACAGTGTAGACCTAGATCAGAAGGTTCCTATAGGAGCCCTCTGATCTGGGTCTACACTGTTTGCAAATGTAATTGGTATTTTTTAAACATATCCATCGTGTTGAAAGAGTCAAAACATGTTTGATTGTATTCTGAAAAAGACGTTGGCATGTTGATATTTGCATACTAGATGCCATTAGCCTATAGTTACTGTGTGGGCCTATAGTCTGATGATTCCAGACCTGAGTTAAATTTATATGTTGGTGCAAGTTTCTTTTTTTGAATTCTTTTCTTTTATTGTATAAAAATATATAATTTAATTAAGTTGTATTGCTTTCTTATTTTGTATTTCCCCCCTATGACTTATGTATGCATTGTTTATAAGATTCTGGGGCCTGTTTCATAAAACTTTACGACAAATGTTGTCGTAAGTCAGATTATAAAAGCTTCAATTATTATTTATTTCTCCATCTAATCATGTATTGTGACATCTCTTTGGAATCGTCTTTTCAAGACGATTCCAAAGAAATGTAACAAGACAGGATTAGATAAAGAAATCATAAATTAAATGTATTTTAAAGTTTTGACTTACGATCGTTTTTGTCGTACGAAGTTTTATTTAACGGGCCCTGCTTCATTTTCCCCCAGCTTTAGGCGATATGCACTGATAACTGGACAAAAGGGTTTACATAATTTTTCATTTTTATCTCCATACATATGTATTTGGCATGTGTACTCAACGTAAGAAGCTCTTGAGATCTGTACAAATTTGATTATGTGTGACAAAGGTCAAGGTCATTTAGAGGTTAAATGACTGAGTTTAACCTTGGCCATTTTGGCATAACTTTTTAACTACATTCTAGGTATATTAGAGATTTCATAGTTGGCATGTCTACTTGACTCAAGAAGTTCTTGAGCTCAGTACAAGTTGAATCATGTCAGACAAAAGTCAAGGTCATTTAGGAGGTCATGTTCTCAGCTGGGGGCATAGTATTCCACAAACACATCTTGTTTTATTCTGGATGACATGTCTTCGAATGACAATAGCTGAAAGATTCTTGTCATATAACTGTTGAACCCTTCTCTGCCTTTCCACTATAAGTTCTAAACAGTTTGATCAGAGCAACAACATATCATCAGAAACCAAACTTTTTAACAAATGCATCAAGGCTAGTTTCTGTCCCGACTAGGCGGTAAAGGTGCGTGAAGCTTGGTAATCATGGATCATAGGTTATATTTAGCTTTCGAGTTATCTCAGACTCAACTCTACAGCTTTATAACTTCGGGGCATGGTGATGTGAACCAATGTAAAACATAGCATTGTAAACCAGCATACAAATCTATTGACCCTGATCAGAGGACTCAATAAGCAACAGTCTGATTAGTAACTGCTATGATGGATTTGTATGCCCCTAACAAGAAGTGGGGGCCGGACATAAAATGTGCCTTTGTCTGTCTATCTGTACGTCTTTCCGTCCCGACATGCATCACTCAGAAAGTACATATTTATACTACAGTTGGTCGATTGATTGGGGTGTTACGGCACCGCGACACATAAAATAGTTATATGACACCGAGAAACGATTATATATATGCAAACACTAAAATAACCCTCGACCAACGAGTGTGTAAAAGAACCAAAAAAATCTCATTCACTGTTAAGCAGCACATGGGATCAAAACCACCGACCGACCTTCCTATTAGGTCATAGCCTTTTAGGCCATAGCAGAGGGGATAACTTCCGCCAAGTAAACAAACACATCCCAATCTATGACAATTCAGCCCCAGAACCCACTGCAAGGTAGACCTGAAACTTTATGGATATATTATTCAGAACATGAACCTGTGATTCTGTTTTCATCCAACCACAATTAGAATTGACAGTTATGGGCTTTGGTTTTGTGAAAATACGGAATTTGATTGCATCTGTAACATTATTCTATTTTCAAGTATTTTCCAAATGCCAAATAGTTTCATGTTTGTTCCTGGTCCGTGAACAAAGTGAAAGTGGGGACATGCTGTTCAATGTACATACTGTTTTCCGCTCAAATCGAAAGAAAGTGATTGGGTTTTCAAAAGAACGCCATTTTCTGCATATTGTTGCATTTAGTTTCATTTAATCCTTTCGCTCTCATTGACGCTTAAAAGCGCGTTTGCAAACAGTTGGGATCCTGATCAGACGCCGCAAAACGCGGCGTCTGATCAGGATCCAAACTATTTGACACTCGTTTTGACATTTCTTCAGTCATAAGTTAATTAATATGTATTATTTTTAACTTTGAAACGACATTGCAGACAACAACATTGAAGCAGACGACAATGAAACGGTGAAGGGGTAAAACTCTCAAGAACATTTTGACAGTGAAAGGGTTAAAATAGAAAGTATTATAACTAATGTTATACAAACCCCTTTATTCCCTTACGACCACTACAATGAAGGCTAATTGATCGTAAAATAAGTAGACAGGTGGCAACTTAAAAACAAGGTGACGGTAAAATAGAACTTTCTGTCTTACCGTCGCATTGCTTTATGCTGCCTCAAACATATAGTAATTAACAAAAGAGTGGTCACCGTAATAGAGAGGGTTTACTGTACGTGTCAAACACTTGTCTATCTTCACTTAGCAACATTTAAGTAAAGGACTGCTTTATACAGGGTTAATGGTTATACATAATTTGAGTTGAGTCTGAGATCCTTCTCAAGCATTTGATTTATTAGATTTGAGCTTTTCCTGAAATCAAATGCTTAAGCACGATCTCAGACTCGTCTAAACTCTAGCTAACCGCTGGGTCTGAATTGAAATGAATTGTTAATACATTGTGTATTTTCAAAATAAATGTGGCTTTCTTCATTTGATTATGTACATAATTATAGTCATCCATTTCACTATTTTGTCATATTGGAATTTATTGCAAAAACAATCCTAAATAGTCAAAATTGACGGAACTTAATTGGAAACAGGATTGTTCCATTTAACCCTTTCCCTTATAGAAGCGACTTTTAGCGCATTCATTTTATTCATCCGCTGAAGAAAATAGTTCCGAATTATACCGTAATGAATATGTGTCATATCTAAATACTTTCCTTATTCTAGCAGTTAATAGCTTAAAGCAGGCTGAAAGTAAAGCAGAATGCGCCTTAGGGCGCATTCTGCTTTACTTTCAACCTGCTTTAAGTAGTCACATATCTTCAATACTAGAAACAATGCTATCAGGTAAAGGGTTAAAGTTTCATGGAGTGAATGAGTTAAATCAGGTCATGATAACATTTTCTCACTGTAATAAAGGAACGTTTACTGTATCGCGGCGAAAGGTTAAGCGACAGGCTCTGTCCCTAGACAGAACGACATTAACAGAATATTTACGCATATTTTTTAAGAGAATTATTGCAATTATATATTTTAAGTAACAAACGCGCGAAATTAATTAACGCTCGTTTTATAATGAGCAGTAAATACAATGGGGTGCTTCTTTTTGCCATTTGACTCATGTAAGATTATGTGTAAAACAATTAGACACCGACGGACAGCTGTCAATTTGGTGACGTTTTATGACAACTTTTATTACCTGTATGTCGTGAATGGTGACGAACTATGTTGTTTCTCTTCGCTTATACAGTGGAGAAAAGGTTATTCTTTCCCAATAAACGCGTTTACGCTTAAACTATTATTTCCATTGCAAAGAGTTTGGAGCCAGATCAGACGCCGGGTATCCCGGCGTCTGATCAGGCTCCAAACTCTTTGCCATCAAGAGAAAAATAGTTATCAGAATTTTCCAAAAAATGTACTTGTCTACGTTTTAGTGTTTTGCGTTTGCGTTTCGTTTCGTTTAAACGGGAAAGAATAACAGATTCTCCACTGTATTATGTGACGTCCTTTCAATTGCGGCAAATGTTGTTTGTTTTCAAACTGTCGTCTGCTGAATTTTTTAATTCATTGTTTCCCATAATTATTCAATAGCTGACTGTCTGTGGTTTAACAAGCGTTGGATTTTATCTACCTCAGTTTCTGTTCTATATCATATCTTTTTTAAACAAGAGTATGTTAATTTCAAGTCAAGTATATGCACGCGCGCTCGTGAAGGATATGGCAGTCCGCCACTTTGTATGTTCAAATCAAGTGTTGATTGTGAGTGAAGAAGGTTACAAAATAAATACCATCGGAATGCAGTGTTTTTAAGGAAGTTTTAACTTTTTACCAACATTCCGGGACTTGTCTTTAAGAAGATGCAAAAGGTAAACTTTGAGAGAAATATTCTTTCTTCATATTTATTTTATTTCTATAGAAACAAACGGACACGTGTTTTATATGTTCTACTAAGTACATGTAAGCATTTCACACATGTTTTTGTCATTTAACTACTTAGTATTTGAACACTTAGTATTCTTTTGTCTGCAACAATTACCATCTGCTACTATTTTAAAATGTTGTTTTTTTCTTTTAAAATTTCTTTACAAAACAGACTCATAGTGTCAAACAATTTGGAACTAGGTTATGAATCGACGAATGGTTGGCGTTACGGGTTGATTAAAACTGTTTTTCAAACAGTTTCACCGCTAACGTGCAAATAGTTAGAACTCGTTAAATTTCTTCTGAAACATGGTTGTGTTTTCTTATGCTATTTTGCAAGCATTTCGTACCGTTTTTGTTGTCATTTAATGATTTCACCCACCGCTGCTTTTGCCAGACCGCTATTGCATTTAGCCTACGAGCAGTTTGGTTCCTGATCAGACAGCCAACAACGTATGCTAAAAAATACAACTGCTTGTATCTTGATAAGACGTCGTGTGGCATGGCGTCTGATCAGGATCCAAACTGTTTGCAAACGTAATATTTATATGACTTGGAATAGCTGCGATATCTTATCTTATGTATTGATATTAACTGTCGTCTTTAGTCTAAGAGTTTAGAGATTTGTTATCGCAGCTATAGGCTTGGCAGAGAAAGCGTAAAAGGTAAATATAAGAAATATCATAGTACTGGTTCTGAGAAGACAGTAGCATGACAGTGATGTATTCTAGTGAAAACATGTTTTGTAGACTTTGATGTGCATCTAATTAAATGACACATACAACAATTGTACAATTACAACCATATTGAACATGTAACCCATTTGTGCATAGCGTCTTATAAATAGGACATAGGCAAAAAGTGCAGACTCAGATCAGACGCCGCATATATTAACTATACATGGTCTCTGGTTTCTAAAATTAATTCCGACGATTTTGTTTTCAAACTATTCGCTGCTACAACGTCATCTGCTGGAAACAATTGTCCTCTGTTTTTTATTTCTCAAATTTAGATTTAAGGTAAATTGACTGAAGTTAAATCGTAATGAGTGTCAAACAGTTTGGATCCTGATCTGACACCGCGTCACTCGGCATCTGATCAGGGACTAAACGGTTTGCAAATAACTCTTGTACGGAACGTCAGTTGCCCAGAATTGCTGATCGTTTCACGAAGAGTATCGATATTAACCCTTTCATGATCAAATTATTCGGGTGATTTTTACCCATTCACCGTTTCTTTTTCGTCTGCTTTGATTTTGTTATCTGCAATGTCGTTTCAAAATTAAAAAAAATGAGGCAGCTTTAAAGCCTCAGTGAGAGTGAGAGCGTTAACCGACATTGGTCCAATCCAATTAACCATTTGACTCTCATTGACGCTTAAAAGCGCGTTTACAAACAGTTTGGGCCCTGATCAGACGTCGCGTAACGCGGCGTCTGATCAGGATCCAAACTGTTTGACACTCGTTTTGGAAATTCTCCAGTTATACTGCCTTATATTTTTTTTTAACTTTGAAACAATATTGCAGCCAGCAAAATTGAAGCAGACGACAATGAAACGGTGAAGGGGTAAAACTCTCACTAGAAATATGGCAGTGAAAGGGTTAAGGATGTTATCGTACCCAGTGTAAGCACTGACCAGTGACTTGATCATGACGCTCGCACGGACACTCTTTAGAGACACCGGGCCATTCCTTATTCTGCCCTAGCAGCTCCAATCGAGGGAGTTGCTCACTATCCCATTAGATCTACCTTACAGCCTGTTTTTATTTTTAAAGAAATCTGACCACGTAAAGTGCATGGTTACCACCTGTCTTCAAAACTAGAAACAGGCTATGGGTAAGGGGTTTCCCCAGTTAAGTGGGCAGCATTAAATACGAATCGTAGAATCAATAAAAATAATGGTAATTCGGAAATACACGTAGACGTATATTTCAGCCAGTATATCTCTAAAGTATAATTATGTAAATAATAAACGTATAGTTGTAATTAAACAGAAAATGGTAGATACACAATTCTTGAGAGCGGGGTATTAAGATTGTATCAGACATTAACAAAATCGATTATCGTATTCAAATGAGTATGCGTGCACACATACTTATAGATCTATACGAGGTATAGGCAACACATACCATTACAATAATTAAGAAAACAAAACTAAATAATACAAGGTGACTTTAAAAGATGTGTTGTTACGGCAATCCTGACGACCACACATGCTGCATATGACCGCCAGGGGGCGTAGCCATGATAATCGGGCGACAATAAATACGCTTGTCAATGCACGTCGCGTCGTAAACGATACTAAATAGCAGTTACCCTTTTCCCCGCCATAATATCGTCTGCGTAAATTGTCGTCTGCATTTCTCTTTTATATTTATAATTTTTTAGACATTTCGACTAAAGTGCACGTCGACACTATTTGCAAACAATTTGGAACCTGATCAGACGCCGAGTAACTCGGCGTCTGACCAGGTTCCAAACTGTTTGTAAATGTATAAATAATCGTGCATATGAGTGAAGAGCGAATAAGAGGCGTCTCCTTGCGTTGATTAATGCCGAACGTCATAATGACCTACCACTTTCTTTGACGTCACCGCTAAATAGACGTACCGGTATATATAATAAATATATACGATTGATTAATTAATATACATTGTAATTATTCATGCATTACAAACATCTTTGTAATAACCTATTAGAGCGGCCTATTTCTCGGAATTATGGTAGACATATACTTGTTTTCCCTGCATTTGTGTATGTATTGATATGTACAATACAATGTCATGTCATATCTATGTTTCGATTGTAGAGTTTGTTTTCTAAGTCACTAAACCCTTTCGTCGTCTGATCTTTCATCGTCTGCTTTTATTCTTACGAAATACGTTAACATTTAAGGTAGATCTACGTATCTTTTACTGAAAACGCATTTATATGGTTGTCAAACATTTGGGATCCTTTTCAGACACTGAGTAATTCGGAGTCTGATCAAGACCCAAAACTGATACTCATTAAAATATAACTCTAGTCAATTTTCAAAAAAAATAAAGTTGAGAAAATAAAAGCAGACGGCAATAATGTTTAAAGTGGATGACGTCATGGCAGTGGTTAATTCGAGCGTACTGCACGTTCATGTCGGTTGTCGCTTTTAATCGTTGCTGTATTTTCAACATGCAAAGTACACACCTGTACAATTACATCTGTTTTAAAGAGAATATAAACAACACTTGGCTTAAAAAATCTTTTTTGGTAAATGGATGCCATGCATGCCTTTATAAAAACGCTAATATTAGTTTAGGAAAATGATTTATATTAACTCATTATCTCCTGAAACTTCCAATGAACGATTCCAGTTTTCAATAAAGGCTGGTCCATTTTAGACTATTTAGGGTTGTTTTTGGTAATAAATTGCAAACTTACAAACAGTCTCTGATCAGGGACTTCACTGTTTGCATAGGACAAGTGCACTATTCACAGGTATACTTTTCGTAAAGGACGCATATATATACGTCACTAAGGCTCACTGAGTTAAGAAAGGAGAACTCAAGCTCGGTCGGGACCGAAGAAGTCTAAACAAGATATGCCGTGTCGAAATATAAGTTCTTTAGCCAATTCGACCAGGACTATTTTTATCCGACAGTCTGCTTTTCTTCTGAATGAAATATTGTTTTAACTAACTACTGTGACGCCCTTTCTACAACGACATCCAAGGGGAGACAACGACTGTGTGTGTTGTTCGGAGGGAGTTGTTATAGGGAGGGGAAATTAAAATTTGTATAAATTTGCAAACTGCTTGAAACCAGATCAGACGTCGTCTACTTCTATTTTGTCTGCAATGTCACTTGTCATTATATTTATCAAAATGTCCACTTACATGTAACTTTGAGAACAACAGCAGAAGACAATTTTAATTGGACGACTTTGCAGAAGTGAAAGTGTAAGACATGATGTCCTTGTTTGGGGAAGGGCTCCAAACATCGTTGTAAGTAGGGGGTCGTTGTTGGGAGGGCAAATGTAGGGAGGGAGTACTATCTAACAAATAATAAGATTCAGTGATACATGTATGTAGCTTTTTTTTTTTTATATCGATCATATTTTTAAAATGTATGCCATATGCACGGCAATGCTACAAGTTTACTTTTATTTGAGTATTTTCTTTTTTTATGGAAATATATCGCTTGGTTTCTAGTCTCTTCAAATATTCTACCTTCAATAGTATCATCTACTTTAACCCTTTACCCCCATAGCATAATTTTAGTTTTGAAGACGGGTGACCACTTAAAGCAGACTGAAAATAAAGCAGAATGCACCTTAATGCGCATTCTGTTCTACTTTCTAGCTGCTTTAAGCTACCATCTGTTAGAATATGGAAACTATTTCTTATGATGCTAGTTCTTGACAGTATAAATTGGACCTGTTTTCTTCAGTAGAGAAATAAATAAAAAAGGCGTAGTTATTGCTGCTGCAATAAGTCTTCCACTGTATACAGTGGATAATCTGTTATTCTTTCCCATTTAAACGAAACGAAACGCAAAACACAAAACGTAGACAAGTACATTTTTTAGACGATTCTGATAATTATTTTTATCTTGGTGGCAAACACTTTGGGGCCTGATCAGACGCCGGGTTTCCCGGCGTCTGATCTGGCTCCAAACTGATTGCAATGGAAATAATAGTTTAAGCGTAAACGCGTTTATTGGGAAAGAATAATGTTTTCACCGCTGTATATCACAAGACAAGTAACATTAGCGCACGACAGATACTAGGTAGTATGGCATGTCCCTTTGACAACCACAAAAACCAAAACTTGTCAAATATATTTAAAATAAACACGTTTATATGCAAATTAAATTTTACTTTTAGTTAATTTGAATAAACCCTACAGGTGAAAGCACGGACGTAACACTCATAAAAGGGAATTTTCTTCTTTTCACACAATAATTTTCAACGTGATACATGTATACAAGGTATTTGCATTTACATTTTTAACCCTTTCATGCTCAAATTATTCGTGAGATTGTTACCCCTTCGCCGTTTCATTGTTGTCTGCTTCAATTTTGGTGTCTGTAATGTCGTTTCAAAGTTAAAAAATAAAACAGTTTGACTGAAGAAATTCAAAACCAGTATCAAACAGTTGGGATCCTGATCAGACGCCACAATGGCGATTCCAATGGCATTTACGAACAGTTTAGACTCAGATCAGACACTGAGTGATTTAGCGTCTGATGAGGATCTAATTTGTTTGGCGTTCGAATTGAATATTTCCAAAAAGGTCTGGCAGCAAAAGGGTTAAAGGTGCGATTCCTAAAATCGCGCTTGAAGTTTTGGAAATGTTAAGATTTTTATGAGCAACTTATGGTAGGCCTGATGTTACAAGCAACGTATACCAGGGGTGCCATTTCTCCGGATTTTTCCTAAATCTTCGGGTTTTTTCTTCTAGTACATGGTAGCTTAAAGCAGGTTGAAAGTAAAGCACAATACACCTTAAGGCGCATTACGCTTTAATTTCAGCCTGCTTTTGGCAGCCACGTGTCAACAAAAACTAGAAACCGGCGATAGGGAAAAGGTACGATTCGTAAAGTCGCACTTGAAAAATGCATATATGGAAATCTTAGGATTTTTTTAAGTCAACTTATGGCAGCCCTGGTACACTGAATCAGATGTTATTCGTTCCCAATCAAACACAAACGGAAAGCATATGGGCAATGCAAGAAAAAGTAACAATTGTTTCAAATTTCTAGCTATTAAATTTAATTTGAGTGGCAAACAGTTTAGAGTCTGATCAGACGCCGGGTTGCCTGCCTTCTGATCTGGTGCCCGATTCATAAAACTTCGTACGACAAATATTGTCGTAACTCAGATTATAAAAGTCTCATTTATTATTTATTTCTCCATCTAATCTTGTCTTGTGACATCTCTGGGGAATCGTCTTGTAAAGACGATTCCAAAAAGATGTCACAAGACAGGATTAGATAGAGAAATAAGAAATTAAATGTATTTTAAAGTTTTGACTTACGACAACATTTGTCTTACGAAGTTTTATGAAACGGGCCCCTGTCTCCGAACTGTTTGCAATGGAAATACAAGCAATAGTTTTAGTGTAAACTCGCTATTATTGGGATTATGTCTGTATTGAGAACCTTTTATATTATCAGTTTTGATCCAGGTTATTTGTAGGCTGTGATTTTTACAATGATACATTTATTTTACTCTTCCCATATCACAGATAATACGGAAAGAAAACAGATTCTCGTCATTTAAAATTATCTCAAAATAAGCGTGTTTACGCTAAAACAATTATGGTCACTGCAACCAGTTTGAAGCTAGATTAGACACCGGGAAACCGGAGTCTGACCAGGCTCTAAACTCTTTACCATATAGATAAAAACGAATCGTCAACATTTCCAAAACAGCTGTTGACTTTGTTTCAAGGTATGAGTTATTCGGCTTCTGATTAGGTTCCAAATGTTTGCAATGGACATACAGTGTCCCATCTTAGGAGACAAAGAGTGCGTGTGTTATTCGGAGGGAGTTGTTATAGGGATGTAAAATTAATACTCTTAGAGCGTTGTGCGCGACTTTGCTTACATTTGAAAACAGTTTGAATCCAGATCAGACGCCGCGTAACGCGGCGTCTGATCTTGATTTAAACATTTTGACACTCGTCATTGTGCTCATTCTGTCAAAACGTCCAAAATGTATGAGCAGACCACATTGCAACAGTGAAAGGGTTAAACATAATTGTCTTGTTTTGTGAACAGCGGCAAACGTTTTTGTAAGGATGGACTTGTTGTTCGGATGGGCCATTGTTGGGAGGGACCACTGTATAACACAAATTAGTTTATTAGAAAAGAATGATAACTCCTCACATGATTTCTTTCAGATGACTGGAGCTCGGATGCTTGTTGCCATTTCGGTCTTGGTTGCATTTACTTTAGACTCTGCATCAACTCAAGGAAATCCTTCAAACACACAAGACCTTGCAGTAAATTCATTAGACACAAACATTAACAAAGGTTTCCTAGGGCCTGAAAGTGATACACCAAACAACACAGTGGTTCTAGCATCTGACAACAAACAGGATGTTGGTCAAACAGTTGTTGCAATAAACAGTAAAGATAAAACAAGTGCTGGCAACGTTGTTACTAAAAACGACAAGGCAAAACCAAAAAACAAGGCACCAAAGAAACCAAGGCGCCGCCCAAAGAACCGCCGCGGGCGAAAACGAAACGGGAAAGGACGAAGGCCACGGAGGAAGAATGGAAAAAAGAATGGTAATGGTAAGAATGGCAAAAAGACAGTGAAGCCAAAACCTAAAATCAGTCCACCGACACAACCAACTACGACGACGACAACAACAACCACAACAACAACCACGACCACGCCACAACCGGCACCACAGCCACAACCGTTGAAACAGAAAAAGAAAATAAAGAAGGAAAAGAAACTAGAAAATACGTATTTAAATTTCTTCGAAGATGCCATGTCAACGACAACAATGTCATCATATATTGACCCCGCCCTTCTTCCGGACATTGTGTTCGACAAGAAACGTAAGAAGGTTATGCCGACAGTGGATACCAAAAACTCCAAGGCCTATGACGGATCACGTGAGTAGAACTTGTATTCTTGTGTTTAAGGTTGAGGATCCCTAATAAGATCGGGTAAATGTTTGTTAACTCATTGAGGCCTAATGATGCATATATTCGTCCTTTATCAAAAGTGTTCCTGTGAAGAGTACACTAAGTCTTGTCCTATGCAAACTGTGAAGTCCCTGATCAGAGGGTTCCTGCAGGAGCCCTCTGATCAGGGTATTCACTGTTTGTAATTTTGTAATATACATGTATTATAAAAAAAAACCAACCTATATAGTCTAAAATGGACCAGCCTTTATTGCAATCTGGAATTGTCCACTGGAAGTTTCAGGGGATAATGAGTTAATGTCGGTACTCTATGTAGAGCGACCATTCTCGTCAAACGTCGATGCATGTAAAGCATAGTTTGGGACGGGCCGACAATTGACGAGATTGGCCGATCTCTGCATGCAAAGTAGACTGATTTCGATCCAGTCTTATTAGGGATCCTCAACCTTAACTCTTAGCACGCTTGCGGTGGAACTATACTAACATTTGCAAACAGTTTGGTTCCTAATGCGGCGTCTGATTAGGATCCAAATTGTTTGAAACGCTAGCCATCATTCGAGTTTGTTTTTCTTAGAAAATTCTACTTTTAGAAAAGTTGCTAACGACAATTTTGACAGACAAAAATACTAAGCTTTTTTTAAAACAATTTATTGCAAAATGACAAACATTTCATACTCTTATCAGAGGAGACCTCTGATTCTTGTAATTCACATTTTACACAAGACAAGTGTACCTTGAGCTTGTCAAGGACTGTATACTGTATAACCGCTTGGACTGATGAGTAATATCACCGGAGCAAAACTTCTTTTTTTTATCTTTTGAAGTTAGATGAGGCATGCATGTTTATGTATCTATATGTCAGATAGTTTGGATACTGTTCAGACTCAGGGCTGCCAAAAGTTGATCATGAAAAATCCTTAGATTTCCTAATTTTCTATTTTTCAAGCTTGATTACTTAAAGCAGGTTGAATGTAAAGCAGAATGTGCCGTAAGGCACATCCTGCTTTACTTTCTACCTGCTTTAAGCTGCAATCTGCTAGGATAAAATACGAAAATTTCGGGAAAATCCGGAGAAATGGCAGCCCTGCAGACTCCAAATTACTCGGCGTCTGATTAGGATACAAACTGTTTGCAGATAGCCGCTGGATTCGTGATAATGCAACAAAGGGAATAAAGTAGCGTTCTCATGTGGATTTTGTTTAACCAATTTACTGCATTACACCGAGTACAAAAGGTTATTTGTAACCAGTTTGGATCCTGATTAGACGCCGCGTTACGCGGCGTCTGATGATTCTGATCAGGATCCTAACTGATTTACACTCATTTCAATATTTCATATGTCTTTTATGCAATGAATTAAGCTTCTTTTAAGAAAGGTTTTACTGTATATGTTTATTGGTTTTCTTTTTGAAGAACCTTAATGGGTTTTTCACCTTTCTTTTATACAACCAATTAACTTTGTGGTCGTATTAGAGGTTTTACTGTATCAACTTATCTTCCCCAGCCTGTAACGAGACGTACATGCCACACGAAACAATGAAGCACCATTACAAGGTGAAGCACGCAGAGAACGTGTGGGGTACGGCCGAGTGTCCGCCCAACTTGGCCAAGGGCCTGGTGTGGCGGCAGGACTTGTGTAGCTGTGGGGAGGAGCTGGTAGCCCTCGACCCTGACGACTGGTGTGGCAAACTGGGCTACAGTCCCCACCCTACCAACAATCACAAATATACCAGGGTAAGACAGGCACTGCCTGTGTATCTTAACCCTTTCAACCCGTATTTTTCTTGTGGGTATTTATAATCATTTTGGACTCTTCTAGTACTTTTATTTTGAACCAGTCTACTGTTACATTTTTGATATTTTACATGTAGCAAAAAACCCAATGACATATCAAACAGGACAGACCCTGATCAGAGGGCTCCTACAGGAGCCCTCTGATCAGGGTCTACACTGTTTGCATATATAATCGGTTACCTCTCCAGGGGACTGTAAGATTGAATGGGCTAACAGTGTGTTCAGTGGGTCTTCTTTAGAAGCACTGCATTATTGACACCGGAAAATCTACGGAATCCTGTTGGAGCCAATATTTTTTTTCTGTTTATGTGCAGTAAAACCTTTCTATTACGACTATTTGAAAGAAGTAGATTTGTTTGCATAAAAAGACTGACGCCAGCTTAAAGCAAGGCGACAGCAAAACAGAAAACTCCTAAAGGAGCTTTCTGTTTTACTGTCACCTTGCTTTAAGCAGTCATCAGCCTTAAACACCTAATGCTAAACACAATTTAGTGGTTTTACTGCATATACTCGTTGCTGGGGTTAGATTGATTAAGCAGATTTCAAAGTTTGGTACAATATAATTATCAGCCTTAGATGTGAATACCGGGTATATTGATATTGGCTACACACGTTTTGCTAAGGTTATGATTTAAGAAAATGGATACAAACAAATATTTGATCATGTTGAATGTTCACTTGACATGCTTACCTCTTCCATTCACTGCCATGACGTAATCATTTAAAAAGATCTGTCGTCTGTTTTTATTTCTTAAATTCAAATTTAGGGTATTTTGACTTTAGAAATATCAAACTGACAGTCAAACAGCGGTATCTGATCAGAAACCAAACAATGTTTTCAAATAACCATTGAACCAAACTTGTTTTCTAATCCTAATATTTATATGTGAAGTTGTATGTATTGTCAGTCATGACTGTATCTATTTTGAAATAAAATACTGTTTAAACTAAATAACCATTGCACTCTAGGTAAAGCAGTTTAGGGGTTAAATTTCGTTCTTTTTATTTCGGTTGCAGCGAGATCACGGTGCCAATGCAGATATGGACTGTGCCGCTAATTTAGTCTGGTCCCAAGATAATTGTCAATGTCGGTATGACTCCACAGTCCCTGCCCGACCCATAGAGCACCAAGGTACGTAACAATTCAATTATGTTGCCTGCTTAGAGCAAGGAATTTAGATTGTGGTTAATGTTTCTTTTTTCTTATTGCTTATATGGCGCATTTGGCTTTACTTTCAGCCTGCTTTTTTTATTCACGATTGTTTTTAGAGAATGCCATCTATAGTACTTTTACCTCTTTCATTGCCAATGGCACAATCGTATTTGAAACAGTTTGGATCCATACCAGACGCCGCATAACGGATCCAAACTGTTTGACACCCATTTTCACTATGTCTACATGACAGCGAAAGAGTTAGACTGTTTTGGGGGGTCTATTTAAGAAAAGAACTGAATGATTTCGGCGTTTAAGTTAAATAAACGACAAAAAATGGTCAGCAAATTCCATGAATCGCGCTAGCTATTCATGGTTAATTTGCCGATCACTTTCTGTCGTTTGTTTCGCTTTAACGCCGAAAACATTCAGTTCATTTATGATATTTACATTACATTTGCGGTAATTTCTAATATCAAATGAACATTTCATTAGTAAACTGTATGCATGTATGTTAAATCCATATTAGAGGTTGGTCACCACGAATAATGTGTACCTGGTAAGGAACACCCATAACTGCATTACTCAGGCAACTCAACAACATGAGTCACGGAGATCAGACCCTTAAGCCCCACCTCCTCTGCGCAAGATATATCCACAAGTCCCGCTCCCTAGATAATTTTTGTCTGTACGAATTAACCCTTTACCTGATAGCATTGTTTCTAGTATTGAAGATATGTGACTACTTAAAGCAGGTTGAAAGTAAAGCAGAATGCGCCCTAAGGCGCATTCTGCTTTACTTTCAGCCTGCTTTAAGCTATTACCAGCTAGAATAAGGAAAGTATTAAATATGACACATATTCAGTACGGTTTATATTGGAACTATTTTCTTCAGCGGATGAATAAAATACATGTGCTAAAAGTCGCTTCTATCAGGGAAAGGGTTAAACGTCATTTTGTTCAATGGTATGGAATGGAGCGAATGTAAATATTTCGATATAACTTTTTCCCTTCTCTAGTGACGTTCGTCTGCAAGAAAATCCTGTTTTTGGATTTTGAGGGAAATCTAAAAAATTCTGCCGAGTCCTATCACATACAGCCGGTGAAACTACGTCGACGCGGGAAATTGCCACGGATTCGATACGTGAAAATACCAGGTATGGTTTAACCCATTGCACCGCTTCCTGTCCCCTGTTTTAATAACTTCAAGACAGACGAACAGACAGAGAGACACAGCAATCTATAAATTCACATACCATCTAACAGACTATGTACAGTCTAAAAATGGAATTTAAACCCTATTACTGCCATGACGTCATTTGATTTTAAAAAAGACATCGCCTATGTTTATTTCTTAATTTTAAATTTTAGGTGTATTAAAAAGAAATATTAAAAATTGAAATGAGTGCTTAACAATTTGAATCCTGATCAGACGCCTCGTTACGCGACTGATTAGGATTCATATTGTTATTAGATAACCATTGTTCTCGGTGAAGCTGTTAACCTATTTGTGCCCACGATCCCATATATTGGACATAGGCAAACAGTGTAGACTCTGGTCAGACGCCGCATTATACACTGTTTGCTGATAGGAATTTCAATATAAAACAAAATGAAAATGAAAATTTTGACCAGGCATCCCTTTGATAAAAAATGGACTAATCCAATAAATAAACATGGAAGAATCCACTGAGCACAAATGGGTTAAAGAAGAAGTATTATTTTGTCATTTTTTCAGGAGCTACACAACGTGCGGCCATGATAATCAGTCAACCCCTTGAGTTTCTCGCATATAGAGGGAACGATTTCCAGACCCAAGTCACGTATTCCCTGAACTTTAAGCTATCACGAATACACCTGAACAGGAAGAAGTTCATGGTTCTCATCACGGACGAGTGCCTCGAGAACCAGGGAGCTCCTAAATTTAGAAAACCAGGAGTCGGTCTCCGGTTTCAGCCAAGCACAAGCTCGTTTCGACTAGATTTCAGAACAGAGTATGAAGAAGTCAGCGAACTTATAAGAGGGGCGGAGCCGGTATGTAGAGAAGATTATTTTGGATTGTCATGCATGTTAAAATGTGAACCTACAAGAGCCATGCGGTCTGGGTACATGTACATAGATACCACATAGTTGATGACACACGTCTACGTGTACGCACTTAATAACAACCCTCGTATTGTTTGTATAAGACAAGTATACTCTGTATTTATACCCCGTTTGTAGAGAACGGGTATATGCGTCACAAGCGTACATTGTGGCCTAATTTGGGAAATTTTTATTGTCTTGGAATCACGGCGGCTGTAGACCCTGATAATAACTTTGTTTTTATTGACTTGACTCTTTGAATTATGTGTTCATACGAGAAAACGCTCCTTGTTGATGTTTATATCACTTTGTACGCTAGCTTAACCTTTTCCTCCCTGAAACTTAAAATGGACATATCCAGTTCCCAATTTAGTCTTATCCATTTTAACTATTTAGGGATGTTTTAGACCATATACATGTATTGTAAATTTGTATGACAAATAGTGAAGGGAGCCCTCTCTGATCTGGATATTCACTGTTTGCATATGATTTGTGTACTCTTCTCAGGTACATGTACACTGTTTGCAAATGATGCATATTGCGTGGTTAAGGTTCAACTAGTTAAGACCAGGAGAAGCAAGTGTGAGCTACATCAAACATCGAGTAACTCGGTATCTGATCAGACTCAGAACTGTTTGCCACCCAGGTCAGAAAAATCGCGTATTTTTTCATTGCACTGTGTTTGCACTTTCATTTCGTTTAAACTTGAAATGGTAAGGCCTTACCATGGTCATACGACACGTTTGGCTGTCTGTGCTTTTAACACATTAAAATGGACAATATTAGTTCCAATAAAGTAGTCCGTTTTTGACTCCTTTTTACATTTTACTGCAAAATGAACACATTGCAGACTTTGGTCAGAAGGCTTCTTTAGATCTTTTTATGCACTGTTTGCACAGGACATACTTGCTCTTCACAGGTACGCTGTTTGTAATGGACGAATATACAGTGGAGAATCTGTAATTCTTTCCCTTTTAAACGCAAACGTACGCAAACGCACGCAAACGCAAAGCACTAAAACGTAGAAAAGAACAACTTTTGGACAATTCTGATATTTCATGTTTATCTTGGTGGCAAACAGGTTGGAGCCTGATCAGACGCCGGGTTACCCGGCGTCTGATCTGGCTCCAAACTGTTTGCGCTGCAAATAATAGTTTTAGCGTAAACGCGTTTATTGGGAAAGAATAACAGATTCTCCACTGTACGCTGTTTGTAATGGACGAATATACTCGTCGCTATGGCTCAATGGGTTAACTGTTTATCATTACAGGATAGATATGGATGGTACAAAACGGTTGTGTACTTCGAGGACCATTCCCTTAACCTAGAAAACAACGGCAAACTACTGTTCAACTTGAATGGAATGAAAGGTAATACGCTTACTGTAAACTTCCACTACTACGACCAACTTTGGTAATGTTGACAAGACGTTTGTTTTGTTCATTTGTTTGAAAGTCAATATGTTTGTACTTTCGATAGAACAGTCCCACCCCCCCTCCCCTACAACGGCCCTCCGAACCACGGTTCCCTCCTTACAACCATACTTACCGCTTTTGCCTAAATAAGGCAACTACAACTCTGTTATTCTTTCCCGTTAAAACGAAACGAAACGCAAACGCAAAACACTAAAACGTAGACAAGTACATTTTTTTGACAATTCTTTATAATTATTTTTTATCTTGGTGGCAAACAGTTGAGAGCATGATCAGACGCCGGGTGACCCGGCGTCTGATCTGACTCCAAACTGTTTGTAATAGAAATAATAGTTTTAGCGTAAAAGGCGTTTATTGGGAAAGAATAACGTTTTCTCCACTGTATTGAAGCCTTCGGGACCGTCTAATTTATTTCGTCATATCCAATATTTCGTTACATCAGGGGAAAAAACTTATTTTGCTATATTCAATATTTCGTTATATCCAATTTCGTTAAAAGCAAGATTCATTCTTTGTTTAACCCGTTCACTGTTGCAATATCGTCTGCTTCAAAAGATAGTCTTTTGTTTGTTTTCTCATAGCCCATTACCCATTACTTATTACCTTTCATGCCATACACGGAGAGTATTGTTTTAAACATTCGTTTTACGACTTGTGAACTACTCTCCGGCTCTACACTGAAACAAACAAACAAACAAACAAATTCAACCAAACAACATGGAGAGTATTGTTTTTAAACATTCGTTTTACGATTTGTGTACTACTCTCCGGCTCTACACTGAAACAAACAAACAAAAAACCACTCTGTTTTTAATCATGCCATTGATCTTTTAATTATTTGACTCATTTTAAAAATGATTTTACAAACTTACTATAACAATTTTATAATCTTGGTAATAATATTGAAAGAATTTCCACGTTTCCATGCTACTCAATATTGTATCATTTTTATTGTGAATGTATTTATTTGTCTTTCTTGCTTTGTAGGTACATTTATATAATTTCATGTGAAGCGCTTTTGAACGCACAACTCCTGTGTGAAAAGAGCGCGATATAAATCGGGTATAATAATAATAATTACCCCATAATAGCCCGTTTCTAGTTTTGAAGATATGTGACCACTAAAAGAAAGTTGAAGCTATCATCTGCTAGGATAAATATTTTTTTCTAAAAGTACTAAATTGTAACTTAATTATTTGGAATTATTTTCTTCTTTGGAGGAATAAATCAGAGGCGTAAAAAGGCGTATTTATGGGGTAATGGGATAGTAACATTTTGGACATTTTGACAGAAAAACATAATGACGATTGGCAAACAGTGAATCCAGATCAAAGACCGCTTTACGCGGCTTCTGCTCTGTATATAAGTTGTTTGCAAAGTAAGCCAAGTCGTGCTCTGCACACTAAGGGTATTGGTTTCCCTCCCTATAACCACTTCCTCTGAACAACACATACAATCGTTGTCTCTCATTGGGTGTTGTTGTAGAGAGGAAGCCCTGTAGCACGTTTGCACCCATTTTCATGCAAAGCAATTTATCTGATATAACAAAACTCAGTTATGTAGAATTTTACTAAAATTTGTATATTTATATCATTAAGGTGACATATAGGCCCATGGGGCCGGGTGATTAATCATATGTGTTTACTTTTGATAATTTGTATTTTGTTATGTAAATATCACATGTCACTATAATAAACAATTTCTCTCTCTATTTGTCGAAGAACGTCTTCTTGTCCACTTCAGATATTTCATTTGATTAATTGTACATGTAATTCGTTTGTAGGAAAAATACCCCAGACAAAGTGTCCATTGTTCCTTGCTGGCAGGGGGCGAGGGTTCGACAGATCACAGGATTTCTACGGCTACATGGATAATGTAAGAAACAAAAACTGATTAAATGACATTCATTCAATTACAGTGGATAATCTGTTATTCTTTCCCGTTTAAACGAAACGAAACGCAAACGCAAAACACTAAAACGTAGAAAAGCACATTTTGGGAAAATTCTGATAATTTTTTTTTTTTATCTTGGTGGCAAACAGTTTGGAGCCTGATCAGACGCCGGGTTACCCGGCGTCTGATCTGGCTCCAAACTGTTTGCAATGGAAATAATAGTCTAAGCGTAAACGCGTTTATTGGGACAGAATAACACATTCTCCACTGTATTGTTATAATCATTATTATTATAATTACGTTTATTATACGCACTTTAAAAATCGGGACTTTAAAAATGACATGACCTAACATGACCATGTCCATCCGTCTGTCTGTCTGTCTGTCCGGTTTGTTTACACGACATTTCTTTCTTATTTTCATCATACTTTGTAGTATGATTCATAGCCTAAAATTAAGATGAGTTCGTAAATTGCGACATTTCGATCATGATACCCCACCACCTTTGTTAGGGCTATAAGGTATCACCTTGCTCGTCTGTCCGTCAGTCTGTCGCGTTTTCTTGTGACATTTACCTTTTTTCTAAAGAAAACAACATTTATATCATCTTCAAACTTAGGAAACAGCATCAATGTTATGAGGGGACATTTATTTACAGGTTTTATAACTCTTGCACAAACTTTGACAGTCACATACCTCAATTTAAACTTGATATTTGGTCTAAAAACTTTGGACATGCCACTCTATACGATATGGTCTTTCTCGTGTTTTTAAAACAGAAGAAATGTTAAAAGTAAGTGTCAAACAGTTTGGATTCAGCTCAGACGCCGCGTTAAGCGGCGTCTGATCTGGATCAAAACTGTTTGAAAATGAAAGCCAAGTCGTGCTTGCATGCTTTGGGTTAAACATGTATTATTTCTTGTAGATTGTGAGAAAGTAGCCCACTCTAGTTAACGTATTTTTCTCTTCCAGGTTCTTCTGGTGAAAGACTGTAAATTCCACGATGCTAATATCAAGATACTCTGAAGAGATTCCATAATGAAAGAAAATTGCCATTGTCATTGTCAAAATGAAAACAACAACAACAACAATGCAGTTAAATGACCGCATGGACGAGTGATCTTATCCCATTTGTGCCCACGATCCCATATAATGGGACATAGGCAAACAGTGAAGACTCTTATCAGACGCCGCATAATGCGGCGTCTGATCAGAGTCTACAATGTTTGCTGAATTTCAATATAAAACAAAATGAATATGAAATTTTTGACCAGGTATCCCTTTGATAAAAAATTGACTAATCCAATATATAAATATGGAAGAATCCACTTGGCGTAAATGGGTTAACTCAAACCTCAGTCAGTAGCTAGAACTGTGGGGGAGACATTGTGCTTTTCTAAATAATTTAGTTTACGCTAAAATACGCATGTCCATTGCAACCAGTGTGGGTCAGATCAGATGCCTGGTAACTCAAACTCTGATTTGTTTGCCGCTATCGTTTAGCATGCTAGTCAGTTATGTTCTGAAAACCAATCGTCTGGAGCAATTCTCAGGATTGATTGAACCGGCTCAAAGGTTATTAAGCTTTTGAGTTGAGTCTGAGATAGTTCTCAAGAATTTGATTGGTCAGATTTGAGCTTTGCATATACGAATTTGCGGAAACTTGCTAACTATTGTATGTGTAACTACATATATGTGTTTTGTTATATTACCAATGCGATATGTATATAAGTATGATTGTAAATATTGGTTTTGACAATAATTGGTAATAAAGCAATTTAAAAATTACATAAAATCGACTCTGGCAGTGTAATAAAACCATTCAATATTTTTGATATTTCACTAACCGCACGTGTAAATGCTCTGCGACTCCACTTCTTTCTTGTGTTTTCCCAGTCTTGTTTCAAACACGCGACCACATGCCTTAGATGTATGGCCATTTTACATATTCTTGAAAATAATCAAGCTGTTTCTGTGTGTCTATCTGAATATGTGTGTCTAAGGTTATTAAGAGTTTGAGTTGAGTCAGGGATCGTTCTCCAGCATTTGATTGGTCAGATTTGAGTTTTTGCTACAGCAAAAACTAAAAACTGACCAATCAAATGCTTGAGAATAATCTCAAACTCAACTCTAAAACTTGATAATTTTGGGGCCTGGTTGCTCTTCCGATGAAGACAAATATGATACTAATGAAGTGTGCAATTGTGTGAACCAGATTCATACACATATTTAGCCACAATGCATGTAAAAACATGTTAATAGTGTACGAGACAGAAAGACAGTAACAAAACTTTAGTACTACATTTGATCTTGAATATATATAGACACCTTTCTTGAAGATAATTGAATAGAAGTATCCTAACTGATATATTGTGCTTCCCAAAATCTTGCATTATAACATTAGAAATAATGTATTGAAATAATTAACTTCTAATGCAACATTTTGAAGATCAACGACTGTTTTTCAACCCAGTACAACAATAGTTTTGGGCAAATAATGACTTATCTGGCTCTTGAAACCAGTAAATACTCTTACCATACACCTTAAGACTACTGAGTAGAATCCAATCTGTTTGACACTCTTGTGTATGTTCAAATTAAGAAATAATAATATAATATAATGATGTATTATCGTGTAATAGAACTCGGGTAGGAGTTGAGATGCGTGATAATTGATTTGTTATTTCGATTTAACACTTCATTTTAATCCCAATTTGCTTCTACGCAACAACGCTACATATTACGTCACGTTAAGCTGCTACAACACGTGCGTGTTTTATACAGAATTAAAACACAGATATGTTCCTCCTTTGTTTATATAGGGGTGAGCGCGAGGTGTTTTAGACTTTATTTTAAGGACATACGCGCCAAAATTAAATGTCCGTATGATCTCTATAAACATTTCAGCATAGGTTCTTCAAACATATCTCAGTACCATGGCAAAATTAAAAACATAGGTTATAATGGTCTTTTTTGTCTATGGGCATTTGAAATGTATAGTGTTGCCATTCTCGGCAAAGAGTTGGCATACACTAGTTTGGCTCACTGAAATAATGTAAACAATTGCAGAGATCAGAATTCAATAGCAGGGCTGCCAGTTCTCCGGATTTTTCCGAAATATTCGGATTTTGATTCCAACAGATGGAAGCTTAAAGCAGGCTGAAAGTAAAGCAGAATGCGCCTTAATGCGCAATCTTGCATTACTTTCAACCTGCTTTAAGCATCACATGTCTAGAAACAGACTATGGGTTAAATGTATGATCAGGAAAATCGGGCTTGAAAAATTGAAAAGTTTGAAATCTTTTTTATCAACTTATTGCAGGTCTGCAATAGTAAGCTCTGCTTTATATCACCTAAGTACTTTGTAAGGAAGTAAGGAAAAACACGTTTATTAGAGAAGATTACGTATTCCCACTGTAGCATGCAATACAGTGCTCACTGTCTACAACGGGCTTCTGAACAACGATTCCCTCCTTACAAGAATGCTTGCCGTTGTTCCCCAAATAAGATAATTATTTCCAATTTCTTCACGGCTGCATTATCGTCAGCTTAAAATTGTCGTCTGCTGTTTTTCTCTAGTTCACATATTGAACATTTTGACAGAAAAAACATAAAGACGTGTGAAAAACAGCTTAAATTCAGATTAGACGCCGCGTTACACGATGTCTGATTTGGATTCAAGCTGTTTGCAAATATAAGCCAATGTCCCTCCCTATAACAACTACCTCCTAACAACACACGCATTCGCTGTCTTCAACTGATGTGTTATTGTAGAGAGGGAGCATTGTACATCAAACAATTATATCACAAAATCGTTTAGGCATTGTGTACAATTTTTCTCTCTTTTCAATAGAAATTAAGAATGCATACCACTTATAGTTTTCAGTTTATTCAGCATTGTAGGCCTCCGGCCCATACACATATATACTTATATAATGGTACAAAGTGTCATGCGTAGTTGTAGACATAAAGTAACCACCATAATATTTCTATCGAGGTTTGCACCAAGCGTACTTCATATTATATGAATTAACAATGTGACGTAAGTTTTCATCACATATTTCTCCAAGTCCTATCAATATTCAACATCTACATGACTTGATATTGGAGTCATGCCATTGCTAGTGAGAAACTATACTTTTGTTTGAACCTCTCAACAACAACTGTACATAAAACATAAGAAACATTAGAAACATTAACCCTCTCACTGCTTATAGATCCCCGAATGCAGTGTCAAATGCAAACAGCATGAATTCGGATAGTAAATGAACATAGCTAAGTTTTGTATGGTTGTCCTGTTAGTAGAGGACATCAAAATGTTAAATGTATAAATTGAGGGATACTAATATAATGTATTGCATGAAAAAGTATATCTCTATTTACAGAATCAAACGGTTTTTTTTTAAATCTACAAAAGCTACATATTTTTCTTACCTTTCCTGCATATTAATGAATACAAAACAAAGACATTATCAATAGTATAATATCCTTGTCTGAATTCCGCTTGTGCTTCTGAAATCTTATCATAAGCATTAACAAAGAAAATGACTTTTATTTAGAATACCGATATATTTTTTTCTTAAATTATCTAGCAGAGCTATGCCTCTGTAATTATCAGGGTTATTTACATTGCCTTTCTTATGTAAAGGTATTATAATAGATGTAGCCCAGTTGTATGGAAAGTCACCATGTATGTAGAGCCTGTTAAACAACTTTCGTATATACTAGTATGGCAATACAATATCAGTATCGTAAATAAAATGTTCTGCTACTAAATTTACAGATGAAGCTTTATTAGGGTTAATTTCCTTAACTGATTCTATAATATCTTTATCAGTAATTTCACTGTTGAAAAGTATATTTTCTATTTCAGTAAAGTCTACATTATGTATAAAATCCGTTTCTATAATGCAATTTTCTGTGTTATCATTAAATACTTGTTTGAAATGACCAAACTATTGCGAAATTGTAATATTTGTTCTAATATCAGGTCTTCCACAATGTCGTATAAGGGTTTCCCAGAACGCTTTTGAATCAGACAGAGAGTTCTCAAGTTCCTGTGTAACTGTTTTAGAGTACAAAACCTTTTACTTCTACAAAGAGATTTAAATGCATTTATGCTGTCTATATATAACTTAAAACCATGTATATGCACCACAAATGATTAAAAATACCTCAAATATCCATAAGGTTTTGGCAGAGTAATAAAGAGAGCTATCATCAGCATAGTTTCATGTTTAACTAAGTAATGCATCAGTTATACCATTTAAGTAGATGAGAAAAAGTAATGACCCTTACACTGAACCTGGGTGTCACCGATATAGACTGATACCAGTTTAGATTCAGCAGACTGTATTATAACATTTTGACGTCTATTATTTAAAGAGGCTCGCAACCGGATTTAGCATTAAAAATAGTAATTTGTAAATATATGTCAAATGCTTATATAAATGGGTAAGATTTAGTTTAGGATAATAAATTTTGTTAAAAAATGCATTTCAAAAAAAAAAAAAGAAGAACCCCGGTGGGATTCGAACCCGTGGCCCTCCATACGGAGACAAACATGAAAAATGAGGTAACGCCTTTACCACCTCGGCTACCAGCGCTCTCTATATGTATGGTAGCGAATTAACGTACTTCACTGGTAGCGATCGATAATACTTTATTCGGCTCGGGTTTATGTCTGAGCCCGTTTAGAGAAGCAACAACAACAACTATACCGTTAGCTAACGCTATAGATAAACGATGGAAAATATCTAAAAAACTAAGATTCGGTGACGATTCTTGAGACTTTTTTTGGACTGATCATATTTTTTTAATGACAGAAGCCAAATAATGCCACAAAATTGCTTTTATTTGAGTATTTTATTTTATTTTGACAAGTACACCATCCGGTTGCGAGTCCCTTTAAGTAACTTGAAATCCAGTTCATTAAATTTAGATGTATACCATTTCCACTAAGTTTAAATAGCAAACCTTTATGCCATACTCTGTTACAGGCCTTTGAAATATCACAAAAACATACAAGAATATTGGTTACATGTATGCTAAACGTTTTGACAGATATGATGACATATGTCAAAGTCTTGGGCATAATTAATGCTATTGTACGGTAGTAGAAGTGATATTTATAGTAAAAGTAGTGGTAGAAGTAGAAGAAAAAGTAGTAGTAGTAGTAGTGATTGTTGTTGTAGAGGCAGTGGGAATAACAGTAGTATTATAATAATTAGTGATAGTTGAAGTAGTAGTAGTATAAGTAGTAGTAGTGGTAGTAGCCGTATTAGTAGTAGTGATCATAGTAGTAATCATAGTAATAGTAGTAGAAAATAACAGTGAATAGTCATATAATCTTTGTGGCCATCGACAAGTATTACATAATCAGCTCCACATGCATGCCATGAAATTAATACCACTTTGATAAAAAATAAACAGGGGGAGGGAGCTTATTCTGATGTAGCCCGTGATAGTAGGTCATCGTTAATTGAAAGTATTGGTTATTGGGCAATGTCTCTATCGGTTTAAATGGAAACTGTTGTTTTCTATGGATTGTTTATTCCATGAAATAAAGCATAAGTTCTGACACATTGACAAAAGATACCATAGAGTTAATTCATCGACCCTTGAAATGCATCTGCTTTGGACATTTTCAGCTAGAAGTCTAGCACATTAAGTGCAGCCCATGCATCTTTCGTTATTTATGGTTGGTTTTAAAAATGTATTGTAAAATGACTAAAAGTAGAGATGCCCGACTTACGATATGTCGTACGTTAAAAACGATAGTAAGTAAAAACTTTAAAACACATTTAATTTCTGATTTCTGATTTCTCCATGTAATCCTGTATTGTGATATCTCTTTGGAATCGTCGTGAAACGCGATCAAAAGAGATGTAACAATACATTATTAGATGGAGAAAAAAATTTGATAACTTTAGAATCTGACTTACGACAATTTTTGTCGTTCGACGTTTCATAAAATGGGGCCTTATCCTGTTCGAAGGACTATTGTATTCGTTACAGGTAGACAGTAACACATCTCTTTTTCTAGTGACTACAAATAAATTGTGTTAAGTAAATGTTGTTTAACCCTTTCCCCCATAGAAGCGACTTTAAGCGTATTTAATTTATTCCTCCGCTAAATAAAATAGTTCCAGTTTATACCCTCATGAACAATTACCATTACAAATATTCTACCTATAGCAGAATTTAGCTTAAAGCAGGTTGAAAGTGAAGCAGAATGTGCCTTAAGGCACATTCTGCTTCACTTTCAACCTGCTTTAAGTGGTCACCTGTCTTTAAAATTAGAAACAGGCTATTAGGTAAAGGGTTAATAAAGGTGACTGCTTAAAGCAATGTGAATTGGAGAAAAAAACCTCAGGAGCTTCGTGTTTTACTTTCGCCTTTTTTAAAATTGCCATCTGTATTTTATACAATAAATCAACCCTCTTCATAGTGGTCGTGGTGGGAAGGGCTTACTCTACACTGTTGATAAACTACGCGTGCCAAAGCGTCGTTAGGGGTCAATCGGACAATTCAATGCTATTGTTTAACCCTTTCATGATAAAATTTATCGTGAAGGATACCTATTCATCGCCATATTGTCGATAGGTTCAATATTGTTGTCTGCAATAGGCAGTATAACTGACGTTATTTCAAAACAATTGGCAACCGTTTGGAAAACCGTTCGCAAAATGCGCTTTATGGCGTCATTGAAAGTGAAAAGGTTAAGTAAGGGGCAGCAACTGAAATTATTGACAAAGCCTGGAACCTGAGGAGTTGTGACGTAGCAGAAACAGCATACGTGTTGTCTGCCCATGTTTGCTGACACATTCTTAAAGAGATGGCGTTATTGTCGATGTGAATGAACTTAAACTGCGAGTCTCCCAGAAATATATTCTTTTCGTGAAAGTAAATTATGACAATGTAATCTTTATATTCAAAAGGTAACAGGTCGATCTGGTTACAGAAGAAAGTCTCCGTTATAAAAAGACCGTGACGGTTCATGCCGAGAAAGATGTGGTTATAGTTGCTTAACCGTTTGACATAATCTATTTCCGTTATAGAGAGGGCATGTATGTTAAACCCTGTATACTCTAATTTTGCTTCAGATACTATGTTGTACCGGGTATGCTTATCGAACTTAACTTGGAAATAAAACCTCTGATCAAATATGCGTACTGCCCAATTGGTTGCCATAGACACGCTTATAATATCTAAGATATTAACAAAAGCCATGTTACTTTCACCCTGGTAGTCAAATTTTAACATAACTATTATGTACTCCACAGTGTCAACTGATTCATTTAGTGTTTTGTAGAACACGTGAGCATCCCAATCCTGTAGCCATGCTCTCTTCAGCCAGAGCGCTCTTGGCCCTCGCTCCTCCTGCTCCAGACTTTCTAGCAAAGACGCCGGTAACTGTTGGTCCGGGTTTGCATTGGTGAGTTTAACGGTGATGAAATAACTTCTGACACCACGGTAGTCAATAAATACTCGACATGTATCACCATCCCATAGACGACCCTCGGGACAGAGGAGTGGCTTACACATGGTCTGAAATATAAGAATACAGTTATAGTCACTACGGTAGTCAATAAATACTCGACATGTATCACCATCCCACAGACGACCCTCGGGACAGAGGAGTGGCTTACACATGGTCTGAAATATAAGAATACAGTTATAGTCACTACGGTAGTCAATAAATACTCGACATGTATCACCATCCCATAGACGACCCTCGGGACAGAGGAGTGGCTTACACATGGTCTGAAATATAAGAATACAGTTATAGTCACTACGGTAGTCAATAAATACTCGACATGTATCACCATCCCATAGACGACCCTCGGGACAGAGGAGTGGCTTACACATGGTCTGAAAAATAAGAATACAGTTATAGTCACTGCGGTAGTCAATAAATACTCGACATGTATCACCATCCCACAGACAACCCTCGGGACAGAGGAGTGGCTTACACATGGTCTGAAAAATAAGAATACAGTTATAGTCACTGCGGTAGTCAATAAATACTCGACATGTATCACCATCCCACAGACGACCCTCGGGACAGAGGAGTGGCTTACACATGGTCTGAAATATAAGAATACAGTTATCGTCTCTGCGAAAATAATCTGAACATGTATGTGGATCTTCCCGAGAAACACCAATTTAATAATATTATTAAGCAAGCTTTATTCCTGGAAGTTTTGTGCAACACGTTCGACAATATTTAAACTCTTCTGTGATCAAATCTTTTTGTGAGATGTTTACCCATCACTGCATTTGGCGACCACGAACAGTGTTATACTAATAGTGCTTGAATAGCGATATATTGTTGACGATTTAACAGTTTGTATTTGGACCCATTTTAGCATTTAAAAGTGGTTTTCATTTAACATTTGTATATAGCCCTTTGCGATTTGATTTATATGTGTTACTCTCTATGCAGACATTTGTATTGTTTTAGAAAACTAATTTGGGTTCCTATAATTTTTATGTGTGATTACAGTAAATTAATGCATCATCAATATTTGTGACATGTTCTCTTTATTGATGAATAATGTGTTGTTTTATATGTTTTGTGCTACTTGCTCCTATTTTTTCATATTTTATGAAAAAACATGTAAAACCGCACAAACTAGGTAAATTACAAAGCTGAAGAGGGAGTATCCCCCAAAACAAGCTATTAAAAAAAAATCCAGTTCGAGGACACCTATTTTTATTTCATATTTCTGCCTAACATGATATATACTAGCAACATGCAAAAAAGAAACTGTCGCGATGGTCTTTACACACATAGTTTACCATTTGAGTACAACTCTTTACTCTTTATACACGTACATGTTATGTATTTTCTTTGATTTTATCATTTCGAGTATTATATGTATAACTGGTACATATTAATATCTTGTTTATCTTAGGGGAGGACTCACATAAGCCTCACATTCTGTCTAATCGTTTCTTTGTTTAATATTGTATGTATAAATACGTGTTATAAAATAAACAGGTTTTTGTTTACACATGTTTTCCTGCAATCCAATGAATATATCAGAGCAACAGATAAGGGTAGTTTTTCAAAACTTAAAATCTTTATTTCTGAATTAAACCCTATGGTGTCACTACTCATTAGAATCGTCTCTTCGAGACGATTCTAATGAGTAGTAACACCATAGGATTTGGTGCTGAAATGAGTGATAAAATGTCTGATTTGTTGAAATAACTACGTCTTATCTGGAGCCCTGATATATGTACATGTATATAAATAGATATTAGGCACAATATTTGAAAAACAGGCCCATTGCGACGATAAATTTTTTTTTTGGTCAGGGGCGTGCTCTCAATATGTGACCCAAATAGACGGACGTTAAAACTATAGGCAACCACTTATACCACTGTGTTACTGAGCCATTTCAAAACATTTCTCCCATATTATAGCAATATTTACAATTATTACATATTGCCTATTCATAGCAAGGTTTGCTTTAACCCATTTACGCCCAGTGGATTCTTCCATGTTTATATATTGGATTAGTACATGTCTTATCAAAGGGATGCCTGGTCAAAATTTTTAATTTCATTTTGATTTATATTGAAATTCCTATCAGCAAACAGTGTATACTTTGATCAGACGCCGCATAATGCGTCGTCTGATCAAAGTCCACACTGTTTGCCTATGTCCCATGTGGGCATAGATTGGTTAATCAAAATAATCTGTATACGGTTTTGAATGTCTATAGTATGATCAAACTAACAAAATGAATGCAACTCATTGGTGTTTCTTCAGCTTTTTAAAATAAATCTTGATATATTTTTGTTAGCATACACTTGATTAGTTATTACTGGGTTACTCAGCTTCTGATCTGGCTCCAAACTGTTTGCAATAAACATTATTGTTTCAGCTCAAATGCGCTTATTGGGAATAACGTTTTCCTACAGCCTTAACACTTAGAATTATTAATGATTACTATAGCAACGCCTTTTGTTCTTCAATACCGTCAACCGAATTATGGTATGTTGATTGGACAGTGCCCCTCCCTACAATGACCCCGAACACGATTCCCTCCTTACAACAATGCTTGTCGCATGAACCAGTACATGAATACTTACACCACTGTAGAACGTTTTGTTTGTTCTGCATATCTGTTTACCCATACTGACTCCATAGGGGGTCGGCGCGTCTGCGCTGAATTGCTTCATTCCGCTTAAAATGCTATGGAAACTCAGTCCAAAAGAAGTGCGTGCATCCCGCTCCGGTTGTACCGAACACATAACTGAAAAGTTGGTCTCGCCGTTACAAAGTGCACAGAATACATTCCCGAATGAAGATTTGTAGAAGTCGTTCTGTATCAAGGTCGTTGCATTAAAGCTTTCACAAAGGGTTAGTGTCTCAACCTCTGAAGGGAGTCCAGATGTACCATACCCCAAGAGACATGTTCGGATAACTGGATATGTGCATTTGTAGTTAGTGAGATCAGTACCTTCAGGTGGTTTAAATATTAACTGACACTCAGTTGCGTTCTTGCCTGCAAGGAGTTTTGCCAGTTCATCTGTGTACGACCCATGTGAAATTCTTGACATGCCTAAACATCCGAATATAGGTTGGAACGACGTCACTTCCTTTTGTCCGTTACAAAGTGCGCAGTGTTCATTCACATATATACGTTTGCTGTTGTGCGAGTAGACCGGATAGAACGGCCCCCACGACGCGGCCCTGGCGTGTTGACAATCTTGATTTGGATCCAAACAGTTGCTGACCATATAGTAAAAATCGGTACTTGGCGTTGATGAACCGAAACTTGATAGTATGCAGGCTTCACTACCGCTCTCTGCGTATCTGTAAACGTCATCTCCATAGTAACAGCAGTTTCTATAACGACCGCACTCTTTGTGCACGGAGCAGGATTTACAACATGGATATTGGTTTCCGGTAAATGTGTCCTCAGATACAGATTGAGAAAAGATGGTGGTTTCGGGACAATACTTTTCAAGTGTGCTATTGAAAAACTCCAAGTTATCTTTGTCCATAGTTAAACCAGCTATGGTTGTGCAGAGAAATGTCGCTAGGAATAGTGGAATCATCGAAGAGGCTAGAAATATTCCGTCTTTTGCCATCTTATGACATCTACCTGCAATAGTAGGCAAACATATCTCCTCAAACACTGTCTTCATTGACAGTTTGTTTAAGAAATATTAAATTCATATAAGTATTTTATCTTGCAATAGAACACGGATAGTCATTGAGATACTGGTAATTAAATCACTCGACCGAGATGCGTAGTAATTACATGACAAAGTCGAAGACCGAGTGATTTAATTACCAGCATCTCAACTATTTTGATTCTTTACACTTCAATTTAACCGCACGCTACCAATTCAGACGCTATTTTGGCGGTAAGAGGGTTAAAGCAGACGATAAAACTTGGCAGCCGTGAAAGAGTTAACACTAGAAGTGTCATTGGCAACTATTTTAAGTAAAGTTAAACCTTCTTTTTTCCATTTAAACAAAATAAAACTAAACCTATGTGCAAGAAAATTAAGATAACTGTTTAATTTTATATGAAAATCAACAAGAGTAGATTTTTGTCAGATGCCGTGTTACTCTCAATGTGATTGTACTCAAATAAATACGAAAGACTCAAGCAGGAAACGCAACACAAACAATACACCCACCTCTCAAGCAGAACATACACACAGTCATACCACAACAAACACACACACACACGCGCGCGCGCGCACGCACGCATGCACGCACGCGCGCGCGCGCAATACAATTCCTTCATCTACACACTAAATAGAAAACAACACGCAAAGACAAACATAAAGCAAAGTGAATGTAGGAGCCCGCCTTGGTGCGGTCAGTAGCAATCATTAATTAATTATAAACAACCACTGGGGGTTAAACCTGGGTTTAGGGGCGCCCAACCTCACTCTTATCTCCTATATTCACCTATAAAGACGAACAGTGTAGATAAAATATAAACCATGTTCCACAACCTTACAATCAAAAAGACCGCCAACACAGTAAGTAAATACAACATTCAAGCCCGTGCCAAATATAACCCACTATGGCAACGGTCAAATTGTACTAAAGCGACTAGTCTGTAGTCACGAGTAACTGTAAGACATGGATGGGTTCAGGGTACGACAGAGAGGGAGAGAAAAAAACAAAGCACGAAAATCCGACATAACTCTCCCGGTTAAGGACGGCTTTAGAGATACATCATCATGTAGTGCTAAGCCCTGTCTGTCGTCGCACAACCAAGAGGAAAGCATGGTTATCAATTGTAGATTGATCGATAACCAAAAGTGAAGTGCGCAGCAATATAGTTGGATCATAATCTTTTTTGAGGAAAAATCTAATTCGTTTCACAAACAGGTTTTGAAAATGCATATGACCAAGAATCTTACGAAGTCTGTAAATCACATCACCATAAAACTCCGGATGTGAAATACCTTGCCGCAAAAAAGACTTTAAGATACATGTATACTTGTTAATGAGAGGAAGATTTCTATAAAATAATTTAGAAAATGTTTTACGAAGTTTATGAAATCTGTACGCCCGTTTAAGAAGCTTTTGTGTAATAGTTTTATTACGAATGTGGAAGTCCTCAACAGAGGTACAGGCCCTAGCAAAACGAATAAGTTGTGAAATATAAACCCCGTTAGATGTAGAACGGGGAACATCGCCATCTAGATGGGGATAATTAACAATACTAAATTCAAAATCATCTCGTTTATCGTAAATCTTAGAAGAAACAATTCCGTTATTTATTAAAAGATCCAAATCTAAAAATGGTGCCGACAAATTTGACTCGTTTGTTTTATCAAGGCGTAGTTCTTTTGGGTAAATAAAAAGAAACAACGTATCAAAAATGGGTTGTCTATATTAAAAATATCATCTAGATAGCGCGATGTATTGTTTAAGGCTTCGATCATATCTGCCTGTGTATCAGGTTTTAGACTTAGCATAAAGTCCCTCTCATAACAGTACAAAAATAGGTCTGCGACAAGGGGCGCGCAGTTTGTACCCATAGGGATACCAATTACTTGGCGGTATATGGTACTTCCAAAACGTACATAAATATTATCCAAGAAATGATAGTGATTTACAGACATCGTATACTGTTTGTATCGGACACGTGTTATTTGAGTAAAGCTTTGTACCCTAGTTCATCAATCATGGCAGACAACGCATGTAAGAAGCACTATGCTTAACCCATTTGTGCTTCAAGTCCCAAAGAATCACTGGGTAGGAACTTGGTTGCAGTAGGTCAAGGATCCTCACGACAGGTGGTATAGGGGTCCTGTCTACACATGTTTTAGAGTCGTTTCGTGAAGCAAAATCAGTCACGTTGAAGTGGTAATTTACGGCTAAACTGTCAAAACCACTGTAAAACTGAATTGTCACCACATAGTCTGATAATTTTCCAAGCGTCGTATATGCTTATTTCGTTCCATTTATGGAACTTATGGCTGAAATAGTCAATTTAACGACGTGGAAATCACGTTTTTGTACACAACGATCAATTCAAGTAAAATGACTTATAAATTCGCCTGTATTCAATGTTCGGTAAAGTTTCTGGCAATATTAATACTTAAATAACATCGATGTAAGAGGCTCGCATTAATAATGTAATATATCAATGAAATTTACTGGATTGTTATGTTATACACAAGGTTACAGAGTCTAACAGAGAGTGTTACAGGTTCTCTAACGGCATGTTATTAAACGTTACAGATTCTTATCGACATTTTTGTTTTTGTTTGAGAGAGAATGGATCTAAAGTGCAAGTATTGCAAGGGGTCCTTTATCTTTTACAATGCTTTAAGCTGTCACCTTTCTTTTATACAATCAATAAGCCTACGTTTTAGTGGTTGTTAATGAGATGTACTGTAATAATTACGTATTATTGGGTTCGGTTAGTGCCTACTTGATATTTTATCATATTTAAAGAACTATCGTCGTATTTAATAATTTCGAAATAGTTTATACTATTTGACGATACAAAAATAATAAAAAGTACTCAACTTCAAAGATTCTGTTACTGTATCTATTTCACAAAATGAAAATCAGACTCTTAAAAGCTAAATATATACTTGCAAATACCTCTAAAGCGATCATTGAAATAATGTAACATGTAGAACAGCTCAAAAGGCAAAACATAACCGGTATATACATGTATACAAGTAAAAATTATCGTATGGTTATCTCAGTCCATTACATGACTTGTCAACCAAAGCATAGCACTGAAAGCCACCTTTTGTTTAAACATTATGGTGTACAAGGTAAATTCTTCCTAATAGGCAAGTCTCATTTCTTGTCACAGGCGAACTCTGGTCTCGATTTGCACTATTTGTGCTCTTTTAGAATGCAATTTTTTACAATAAGTTGCTCAATTTTCTAAGCTTAATTAAAAAACTTTTTTTTAACTATTTCTCAAACAAATAAATCATATGTGCAAAACGATCCGCCATATATCAAATATAAGTTTAACCCGTTCACTGCTTTACTCTGACCGTATAAGCAAAGATAAACAGCTTAGATTCGAGTGAGAAGCTGAATAATTGAATAATTGTGTGTCTGAATCGGATCAAAGATGTTTGACTATCTTAGAGATCTTTTTTCGAGTTTGATCCTAGTTAGAAATCGAGAAAGTTGGCGCCGCACCAGGATCTTAACTGTTTGCAAATACGACTGTTAGTCTATTAAATGTATAAAACAGAATGCGTTATAGATCTTCCACCAAGAATACTTGAACCCGTGCATATTATCAACTTTACAAAGTTTAATAAGTAATGCAAGGACATGAGCAATTTCAAATCTCAAGCGTGAGTAAACTTGCATTTTTTCTGGTGTCGTCCAAACGACGGCCTACATGAAAATGAGTTCTACAAACAAAGGCCAAATTCGTTCGTACATGTTTGTCTTTGACATGTTCAATGAGCGAGGCTTTCGAATCCAGTTCTGCTCCGCAATGTGTCAAATTCAAAGGCACTCTTTTGCCCAGAATGATAAACATGCCGATGTCTTGCCAGAGTTGTCTGATTATTGAACCGTTCGCTGCATAATTAATAAAGCAGTTTGATTTTGTTGTGATACGCCATTACGTGTTAATGAAAGACATAGACTGATCTGAAAGATTTGTTGCACAAAGTGCAATTTACCTTATCTTTTCGGTGAAAACTACCCCTGTGAAAAGTGTTCAGGATTTTTAGAATATTCATGAAGGTTAAATAGAATTGTTCTAGAGCTTCAAAATTACTTACACATTCTACAAAAGGAGTTCAAGAACTTCTGCAATAAATTATTGTTGTACTCGGTATAAAACAGGACAGAATAACAATTCTCCGACTGTATCTAATAGTTCTGTGTCAATTAACCTCCTTGAGTATTAATTTTTTTATTTAGAATACCAAATTTATATAGCAATATTCTATAAACATCAAGCACATTAACTATGCTTTCTGTGTTGTAAATTACATGTTTGTTGCTTTGCTTTATGTTTAATTGAAGTTCATTATGATTCATTTGATGTGCTTTCTACTAAATGTAATCTGCTGATCAGTTCCTTCCAAATCTGATTTGGGTGAATAAATGGTTTTACTTCAAATTTTATCTGTCGCTCTTTTGTGCCTTCTTTTGACTGTCAGATTCTTAGTTATACTCTTTCTAAGGCAGTTTTTAGGCTTAGGTCATGATCAGCAACTTTCACACAGGTTTAAGTTTTAAAAACAGGTAATCTGCAGATTGGCACCCAACTGGGGGCCATTATACCTGTCCCCTTGTCAGGATCAATGAACCCAGATTAAATCAAATAGCATGTGCAAACGGTCACATATCCAGATTGTGCACAAAATTACTAGATACCTGGTCTGGATCTGTGATGTCTGCACATGAACCCATTTTACTTTGTAATCTTTATTCTTATATATATATAATAACGGTAGGGGATAATCACCATATCCCGAATTAATCAATAATTATTAACAAACGGTTCAGAGCCAGTTTAGATGCAGAATAACCGAATATCAAATATGGCTCGGACCCGTTTGAAATTAAACAGGAATGCTTTGTAAGTACCCCTCTTATTAGGATAGGATGATGGAACCCTACCCACCCACCTGTACATAAAGTCTCTATTTTTCTCTGCGTGTAGCAGGAAGATATGATATTTCGTCTGTGATATATGCTAAATCTATATATATATACTTATAAAACAAGTGTGTACGTTATAGCTTTATATAGGTGTGGTATATGCACAGACAATCACTCACCCAAATGGGGTAACACATTACTTGATGTCTGATCTGGATCTATGTTGTCTGCTTATAACCCCCTGTTCACTATTTATTCTCTATTTGTGCAGCAGCTAAAGCATACTATCTCATATGTGATATCAAAAATTTGTGATGTATGAATGTATTTTATAATACACTTAGTAGAATTTTACTGTATTAACTTGATAATGTATTTTTTTTACAGGCTGTTAGTTAATTTTATTGTTAAGAAACCTTATGTTATTATGTCGGTAAATAGCTTTTAGCTTATGTTATATATGTTGTGAAAACACCCGACTATAAATAAAGTTTCTAGCGCTCTTTTCACACAGGAGTTGTGCGTTTTAACCCTTTACCCAATAGAAGCGCCTTTTAGCGGATATGATTTATTCATCCGCTGAAGAAAATAGTTCCAATTTAATCGGTAATGAATATGTATTACAGGGAATATTTTCTATATTAAAGCACATGATAGCTTAAAGCAGGCTGAAAGTAAAGCAGAATGCGCCTTAGGGCGCATTATGCTTTACTTTCAACCTGCTTTAAGTAGTCACCTATCTTCAGGTCTAGAAAAAGCTATCAGGTAAAGGGTTAAAGCGCTTCACATGGAATAATATAAATGTCCTTACAAAATGAGAAAAGACAATTTACTACATATACAATAAAGTAAATAATTGTAATTATTAGTTTATAAAATCAATTTTAAAATGAGTCAACTATATAAAAGATTAATGGAATAATTAAAAATAACAAATAAATACCGTTTTATCACACAAGCCGCGTATCGCTCATCTGTAACTCACCCATGAATGATGTGTGGTTATATAATGTTCTCCTACCCACATGCTGGGAGCAATCCGAATTCATCTAACACATTTCACTGCTGACATCTAAATCATCACCTATTAGCATTTGCAAATAGTTTGTATTCTAGTCAGACACCCGGGTAAATCTGCGCATGATGCATTATCAATACTATTTGAAACTTAAATTGATGTTTTTATTACATAAATTTGCCACTTTTGATTCATCCTAGCCCATTTGTGCCAAGTGGATTCTTCCATGTTTATATATTGGCTTAGTCCAATTTTGACGTAAGAGGTGCCTGATCTAAATGTTCATTTTCGCTTTGTTTAATAATGAAATTCCTATCAGCAAACAGTGTAGATTCTGATCAGAGTCTACAGTGTTAGCCCATGTCCCTTTAATGGGACGATAGATTTAACAAGTTTAAATAGATGCTAACGTATTTTAGCAGACATTTATAATGCGGTGAAGAAGAGAGGATAAGGGATGGTTATATATGCAATTTGTTGATTGGAAAACAAATTTGACGGATTTGTAATTCGAGAAACTGAAAATCAGATGCGAAATATTCAATGTTTTAGAAAATGCTTACGATAACACAAAATATGATAGCATTGTGCAAAAGGTCATTAAAATGTGATTGTTGACATAGGATTTAGCCTAATGAACGACACGGCATTGTATTTATTTTAAGTTTTGAATCGCATATTTCTACTCCGTTTAAATTCACTGTATTGTCCGCAGCGATTACTTTTAACTTATAAGTATGCATAGTGTAATTTATCTTCAGTATGAATAATTGTGTGCTTTATTTATCTTCAGTATGAATAATTGCGTACTTTATCTATCTTCAGTATGAAGAATAGTGTACTATATCTATCTCCAGTATGAAGAAAAGTGAACTTTATCTATCTCCAGTATGAAGAAAAGTGAACTTTATCTATTTCCAGTATGACGCATAGTGTACTTTATCTATCTTCAGTATGAAGACCAAATGACATGAATACAAAAAGGTTAAAACGCACAAAATGTGTTCTATTTTCGCAGTTGATCAGTTGGTAGTAGAGCTGCTATTATACATCAAATTAGCCTTTGCCGGACCAGTTATAGTCAGGACCATAACCATTATTATATTCCTTTATCGAAATCTCTCTTTGTAAATATATTTACTTTTTAGACGAATAATTACGCCTGTAAGTGTTTTATATAGGCACCTGAGATTCATTATCAAGTGTTGTTCAGGTGGAATCTGGTTTTGAGTTTTCTATAAACCTTTTTATGTGTGAAACGAATTCTTCCTTTGACAAAGTATTTGTTTCAGATCACATGCCGGGTATCTCGGCATCTAGACTGGTTCGAATTGTATATCTGCAAATAAATTTAAGACATACATGTTCGGAATTAACGTGAAGGGACGTTTTAAACAGAATTGTTTTGTTCAGAATTCATTAGCAAACGAAGATTGTATCTCTTCACAGCCATGACGTCATCAATTTAAGAAGTGTTGTCTGCTTTTATTTCTTGACTTTAACATTTGAGTATTTTGACTTAAGATATATCAAAATGAGTATCAAACAGTTTGATTCATGATCATACGCCGCGTAACGACCCGGTTCCAACTGTTTGCAAATAATTATTGTACTCGGGATAAGGCAGCAAAAGGATAAATGACACGGGTCAACTTTATTTTACGATTTATGCGTTCCTGAACCATTTTCTAGTCATTGAGCTATACTAATGACAATCATGAATCAAAGATCTGGCGAAATACGAGACCAGCAAATAATCAAAGCTGACATGACCGTCAGTGACTGTGACAGCATAGTCTCCTAAATTTCAATGGTGCTTTCATGTAACAGAAACCGAGGTTTTGTTGCAGTGCTAAAAAGTAGTAAAGACGTTATTACATTAAACTGTCCTTTTAGATGATACGTAACGCGATGAACAAAACGTTATAAATGGGAATATATTGAAATGACGATTAATATAGATTCCGAGTATCAGTCAGACGGGAGCCTTATGCTATAGCGAGTTACTTGGCGTTTGATACAGCCATCCGCACTCTTGTTTTATAAGGTTGTGACGTTCTCTATTCAGTTTTAATCAAAATAAACCACAAACACAATACAGGACTGCCATAAGTTGACATGAAAAATCCTAAGATTTCCAAATTTGTATTTTTCAAGTGCGATTTTACGAATCGTACCTTTACCATATAGCCTGTTACTAGCTTATTTGGCATGTGACAATTTAAAGCAGGCTGGAAGTAAAGGCGCATTCTGCTTTACTTTCATCCTGCTTTAAGCTACCATGTACCAGAAACAAATCCGAAGATTTAGGAAAAATCCGGAGAAATGGCAGCCCTGACAATACTATAAAATATTCATACCCTGCTGAAATGAGCTCATTTGATTGGTCGAGAAGAGTGCACGTGCGGACCGCAAAAAGCGAAATTGACCCGCAAAAGTAATACTGAGTCTAGTTCATTTTCACGAATCTTTAGTCAAACAAAAGTCTCAATTATTATTTATTTCTCAGTCTAATCCTGTCTTGTTACTTCGTTTTGGAATCGTCTTGAAGAGACGATTTCAAAGAGATGTCACAAGACAGGATTAGATAGAGAAATCAGAAATTAAATGTATTTTAAAATTCTGACTTACGACAACATTTGTCGTAACAAGTTTTATGAAACGGACCTCTGGTAAGTCAATGGAATTAGTGCATCTGACAGTTAATCATTATCTATGGATTTCTTGCATTAAATATTCTGTAGAAATTAATGAAGAAATATATTGAATCAGGGCTGCCATTTTTCCGGATTTTTCCTAAATCTATAGATTTTCTTCCAGTTTAAAGTAGCTTAAAGTAGGCTGTAAGTAGGCGCATTCTGCTTTACTTACAGCCTGCTTTAAGTAGTCGCATGTCAACAACACTAGAAACAGGTTATCGGGTAAAGGTACGATTCGTAAAATCGCACTTGGAAAATGCAAATTTGGAAATCTTAGGATTTTTCATGTCAACTTATGGCATCCCTGTTGAATGTAGAAATATTATATTTTCGCTAAAACAAATAAAGGCATGACGGTAGGTGTGCAGTACACTTCCCAACAGAGATATATGTGTAATAGTGACCACGGTCTCCAGAACTAGTCAGGAAGCTACCTGCAAACAATGCAGACTTTTCAGAATGACAGAATGAAAGAAAAATCCATATCATGTAAAATGGGGTTTCGACTGCTTTCATTAAGATGATCATATCTGACAAACACTAATAAATGTTTTAAGACCGAATGTACAGAAAGACAATATCTGGCAAAATGTCGTCTCTACTTATCTACATGTAAATATTTATTGTGTCATCTGTTGTAGGCAGAGGTGACACTTAGGTATCACTTTTCCGGTGTCCGCCTGTCTGTCTGTATGTCCGTCCGTCGATCTCGCTTTTTTTCGTCACGCTTGATAACTCCTGTTTTACTGAAGCTCTTCAGATGCAACTTCATTTATGGAAAGAGCTTGTCAAGTGGAAGTGTATTGTACAGGGGTCATTATTCTTGCATCAATAGTGAGAGAGCTATTCCCATGTTCTACACCATCTTTTCTGCTATAATGAAGTTTTTAATTCTAGCTATAACTCTTGTTCGACTGATGCTAGCTAGCAGGTGACACACGTGTTCCTAGGAACACACTTCTAGTATTCATGAATATTGACAGAAATTAGATATATTGCATACTTGAACCATGGTTTCTGTTTTAGGGAGACACCATGTAGATATCTAAGTTAACGTCTGTATCTAATTCTTGATTATGCTGAAATGACTTCATTTCGGCAGCTGTGAATATAAGTAAAATAGTTCACCCTTGTTTCATTGAGCTGGCTGTATGCGACAACACACTTTTCCTTCAAGTTTACTGTAAACAAATACAGTAAAACCTCTTTAATACGAGCACTTATTTATGTTAATTATTTGGGTGTTCAGGATAGGTGACTGCTTAAAGCAAAGTGACCGTGAAACAGAAAGCTCCTCTAGGAGCTTTCTGTTTCACTGTCACCTTGCTTTAAGCTACCACCTGTCTATTATACAACCAGTTAGCCTTTGTTTTAGTGGTCGTTATAGCGAGGTTTTACTGTATTGCATAACAATTTCAAACATTTAATTAAAACTGCAATAAATTAATGTTAGTAAAAGATAATCTATAAGTTACACGATGCAAACATACTCCGATGACAAATGGAAACATTTCTATTACGATAAAACGATTAAGTTAAAATTTCATCTAGCTATATCAATATTACATGATTGTTTAAAGCGTTTAAATTCGATAGTCACTGTCCAAATTATTCTGACTGACTGTTTTATGTAAATGCCAAAGTTCAGGAACCTTTTATATCGCAAATACCCCACAATAATCTTAATGTATATTGCTGGACTGTTTATTCTCATAATATCATATTTGATGAATTATTTTGCAAAGGATAATGTTTATAAAATGTGCATTATCATATAAACAATTAAAAACCAACATACCTTCAATTATAGGTAACATCTACATTTTGTTTACTGCATTTGGGGTTTGCTATAGAGACTGCCATGATGGACCAAATAAATGATGTCAGTCACAAAGTTATAACGTCAGTAAAAACTCTGTATGACGTATTTCATACACCGAGGTTTGTTGACGGAAATAATGTTCAATAATTAAATGTCAGTTAACGAACCTTTTATTACGTACCTGCCATATATGTAGATAACACCCGTCTCCTTTTAAATACATGGTATAGTTATTTTCTTGACTGGCTAATACACGTCACAATAGACAGCCCTTACTCATAAATGCCCCTCATTGAGTAATATATTAGTCTATATTCATTTATAAAGAGTGAAACCCTTTTCGAAATTATCCCTAACCTCCGACATAAACAGTTGGAGTGGCACAAATTGTATTGGTATTTTCATTTGCTGTTTGTAACATGCTATGTGGTATATTATAATTACAACTGTCACCTATATTGACATATTTTTCTTTAGTAACGAACCTTTTACACTAAAGAGCGACAGTAGATATTCCATCTTATGTACCGTGTTATGAACAATTGAGTACAGTAACACAGTCATTTCGCATGGACTATTCCTAGAAAAGGTACTTGTAATGATACAGGTTCATTAAATGAAAATAACACAGAAAATGGTATATAAAGTCATAGTAGATCTATACTTTCGAAAAATGGCAGGACGACAGTTACGAACCTATCCTTTTATTTTATATTTTGGGTTTGTGTACTGTTCAGAGGCCCGTTTCATAGAACTTCGTACGACAAATGTTGTCGTAAGTCAGATTATTAAAGTCTTAATAATTATCATTTCCTCAGTCTAATCCTGTTTTGTGACATCTCTTTGGAATCGTCTTGAACAGACGTGTCCAAAATGTCACAAGACAAGATTGGATAGAAATTTCAGAAATTATATGTTTTTTAAAGTTTGACTTACGACCGTTTTTGTCGAACAATGTTTTAAGAAACGGACCCCTGGTTAAAACTGAGAAGGAATACTATGTTGTTCAGAAATTGATATCAGTTGAAGATTAAAACGCATTATATTTCATAAATATATGCATATTGTGTGGCTTCTCCGCAACGGCCCTTCCAACAACGACTCCCTCCGAACAACGACCAATGCCACAGTTCCCTATCAGGACACTTATTTCTAACACTTTTACTGCTGTAATATCGTCTGCTTAAAAGTATCGTCTGCTGTTTGAGTCAAAGTTACATATTGAACATTTGGATAGAAAATAACTTAATGAAAAGTGACAAACAGCTTGAATCCAGATCAGACGCCGCGTTACGCGGCGTCTGATCTGAATTCAAGCTGTTTGCAAGTGTTAACCAATTTCCCTTCCTATAACGGCTCCCTCCGAACAACGCACATATTTTTGTCTCCCATTTGTTATCGTTGTAGAGAGGGAGCGCTGTACAATACAATTTTATTTCAGCACTAAACATTACATGAATGGTCTTTAGCCTACAATACATACAAAGTAATGAGATTATTGTAACGAGAAATAAACTTGTCATTTACAGGAGCAAACAAACTCTGTTAAATACAGGATCTAAGCCAAATCATGTCAGTGCTGTATTAAGCATTAAACGTAGATCTTCGTTTTTCAGCGTAATATATGTATTTACTTAAATTACTTAAAACCTTTTTGGAATTAGAAGACATAAGCATATCAAACTTTGTTAGTGTTGGACAGCGACAGTATAAGCTTTAAAAATAGTTTCTTCTTAAATCAGTGAATTGAGTACAGACCAGGAGAAAATGATATTCGTCTCAATAGCACATGAGTTACAAAAATTCATGGTCTGTTTTCTCTTGGAATGTTGGTATATCGTTCCCTTCAATTATTTATGCTAAATTATGTGCTGATACTCTGGATTCAGTTAACGCATTTCTGAAATTGGTTTCTGTGATGATATTCAAATAAGGTTCTTGTTCTAAAGTGTGCTTAAAGCGACAGTAAGTTATTAGCCCTGGGGAATTATTTATTTCACTATACCAAGTTTGCTTATAAATATCTAATACTCTTTGTTTAATCATTTTAAAACAGTACAGTGAGACATCTTGATAGAGCCACACATAGCTTAATCCATGTGAGTCTAACAAGCACTTAATTTGCCACGCCCAATTATGATTTACGTAGGTAACATTATTTTCAGCATCACGTTTTAATATAAGATATATTATTTTGGGTACTGGCTCCGAGGTTATAAAGATTTTGTCTTGAGTCTAAACTCGTTTTACTATGGAACACACTCAGAATCAACTAAAACGCTTTATTACCTTGGAGTTTAGTATTCATATGAGGTGCGATTCGGAAAGCGTTAGTTGCATTTTCGCTGTATACACAAAAGATGATGAAATTTTGATCGTAAAAACATTGCATATATTCGAAAAGCTTTAATATCTACATGTAGACTATATTTTAAAATTATACATGTAGATCTATTGTTTTCCTTTTATATAATATATACACAGCACAGGATTGAGGGCTCCCAGTGGAATGGATGCTGACAGTATACACCCACTGCCCGAACTGGCAGAGTGGTAAATGTGCTTATATGGGAAAGGGTTAAGGTATGTGTATATGTATATGTATGTCACTAAATTGCCAAATTCATGAGTCAGAAACTATATGGCACATCCTTGAATTTATTATTTGTTGTATTTATCCGCATTAATTACATTCGCATAGTTCGTTCTCCTACACTAGAATGTACAATTTTACAATAACTTTGTTAAAAGATTATATCAGATAAAATACATAGCTAAAGTATTAGTACGATGCACAGTGCTCCCTACAGTGATGTGCATTCTACAGTGCTTTCTATGTACTTTCCAAGTAAATCTTGTTAGAAGACCTATATTGTTTCCACATTGATCATGTATGTATGTTTTGTATTGTATGATTGTATGTTATTAAATGAGATACCTGATTGTGTACAAGTTGAATAAAGTACAGTGCAACCTCTCTATTACGACCACTTAAACGAGGAATAATTGCTTGAATAAAAAGACAGGTGACAGCTTAAAGCAAGGTGACAATAAAACAGAAATCTCCTATTGGAGCTTTCTGTTTTACATTCACCTTGCTTTAAGCAGTCTCCTGTCGTAAACACATTACAATTAACACACTTAAGGCGTCGTAATTGATGGGTTCTACCATATGTTCTGTTCTGTTCTGTTTTGTTCGGTAAGACTCGATCACAAACTGACTGGTGCGTTCACTACATGCATACACATCGGTGCCCTATGACCAGTATTATATCACAGGGCCGTAGAACCCAAACCAATCAGTCAAACAATCAATAGGTTAAAGGTATACCAATGTCGTATTTTTACAAAAAAACAAACAAATATTTAATGAAAGGATTGGAACAAAAACTCAATTTAATTAAGTTCGCGTATTCAGCGAAGCTGTTTATATACAGGTAAAACAACATACTATACATGTTTATTGATTAGCATGACAATAATACTTACTAAGTTTTAAACCTTTGAACCCTAGTCCCGCATATTGGCGTCCTTTGCAAACAGTGTGCATTTGAATAGTACACTTGTCCTATGCAAACAGTGAAGACCCTGATCAGAGGGCTCCTAGGAGCCCTCTGATCAGGGTCTTCACTGTTTGTCATTATGCCAAACATTGACAAAAACTACCCTGAAAAGTCATAAATGGACTAGACTAAAATGGAAACTGGAATTGCCCATTTGAACCTTTAGGGAGGAAAGAGTTAAACCTTTCCACAGATAAATGTATCCGGCTGCTTTAAACAAATTAACATGTACTAAAATGTGTGGTCTGTTATCTTGTACTACCTTCAACGTGTTGAAGATCTGGTAGAAGAAATATTGCTATGGCGTCATGATGTGGCTTCGAACTGTTTACAAAATCGACATCAATTAGTGATGAAAGAATAAGCCATTCACTGCCTTAGACAAAGAGTACCCATACTACAATACCGGTAGTTCTTTGCAAACCATATGTAACCTGATCAGATACCACGTAACGGTGTGTCTGATCATGATCCAGACTATTTTAAACTCTTTATATTTCTAAGGTCAAAATACCGAAATTTAAGATTGCGAATTAACCCATTTGTGCCCACGATCCCATTTATGGGACATAGGCAAACAGTGTAGACTCTGATCAGATGCCGTATTATGCGGCGTCTGATCATAGTCTACACTGTTTGCTGATAGGAGTTTCAATATAAAACATATTGAAAATGAATTTATTTTACCAGGCATCCCTTTGAATAAATATGGACGTATTGAGTGCACGTCGCTAGAGCTCAATAAATTAATTGTGACTATTCAAATATGAGACAGCAACAGCAACTATAGGTAAAGCCCGGAACCAGAGAATTCGTGACGTAGTAGAAACAGCATATGAGTTATCTGCCCATGAATGTTGACACACTCTCATAGAGATGGTTGAGTCGTCATTGGATATAGTTTTAAATTGTGAATTTCCTAGAAATATGTTGTGTTGGTGTAAGGAAATCATAGATCCGTTTATAGTATATTCAAATGGTAGCAGATCGATCTGGTAACAGAAAAAAGTCTCGGTTATAACAAGACCGTACATTATGAAAAAGACAGTGGGGTTAATTCTACTTAACCGTTTGACAAATTCTATTTCAAAGTCCGAAAAGGCAGCCCCTGTGTAATTTAATGTTGGTTCTGTTACGGTTACTCTGTAGTAATCGGTATACTTATCAAACTTAACTTGGAAATAAAACCTCTGATCAAATATGCGTACTTCCCAATTGGTTGCCATAGAAACGCTTATAACATCTAAGACATTAACGAAAGCCATGTTAGTTGCTTCCTGCAAGTCTAAACTTAACATTACTATTATATACTCCACAGTGTCAACTGATTCATTTAGTGTTTTGTAGAACACATGAGCATCCCAATCCTGTAGCCCGGCTCTCTTCAGCCAGAGCGCTCTTGGCCCTCGCTCCTCCTGCTCCAGACTTTCTAGCAAAGACGCCGGTAACTGTTGGTGCGAGTTCGCATTGGTGAGTTTAACGGTGATGAAATATCTACTGACACCACGGTAGTCAATAAATATTCGACATGTATCACCATCCCATAGACGACCCTCGGGACAGAGGAGTGGCTTACACATGGTCTGAAAAAAAAATGTTTTTATTACTGAGAAAGGTCAGCCACTTCAAAACTCTTATGAAAATGTTTCTGAACCTTCCACAGAAACACTATTTTTAAGATGAAAAGAACTATTCCTAACAACTTTTTGTGGAACGTATTTGCCAGTCCCTTGTATTTAATTTAGAAATGAAAATCCATCAAGCAAATATATTTGCTTTAATCTATCTAACTATCTCGAGATTTTTTCTTCAGTTGTAACTTAAGTCTTTCTAGCAAAATTGGTGTCCCGGAAAAATAACAGATTAATTCATTAGGGAAGGAATCATTTTCATTAAAAGTGTCAATTATTAAACTAGCAACTGCCTTTAACAGAGACTCTGTCTTCCTTGTTAGAAGATCAGTTATAGACATTACCCCCAGTCCATTCATTAATCTCCCATTGTTCTCACTAGGTGTGCAAATACAGGTAATGCATGAAAACATTGTGCAGGCAACGGCTCAGCCATCTATAGTCTTGTAAAGAGGCCTTTAAATACTAGATCTCTATGGGAGTTTTCATTTCAATGGATTTTACTGTGTACCCAAAATATCAAATATATGGTACGGGCGTCACATGAGACGCCTGACTGATTCTTTGCCTAGACGCTGCCACCGTAAGTACATGCTCTCCATGCGTTGACTCTAACTATCTACGGGGATAGGTGTTACTACCCAAGCTTGGTCAAGTTATGTCTTTAAGAGATGCTTTATGTACCGGTAAATATTGCCACTGGCTGGCCCGAACTCATTAGGGCCATACTACAAGAGATACTGTCTTCTTTTTTAGTATATTACATAATCCTTTCACTGCCAAGTTGTCCGTGATATTTTTACCCCATTCACTGTTTCCTTGTCGTCTGCTTTAAATTTATTGCCTGCAATATCTTTTTAAAATTAATTTTATGGAAGTATGTCTGACAAAATTTCAAAATGATTGTCAAAAAGTTGGATCCTGATCACACGTCGCGTCATACGGCATCTGATCAGGATTTAAACTGTTTGCAAACGCGCTTTTAAGCGTCATTGAGAGTGAAAGGGTTAAAAGAATCTGTACTGTTTTAATGGAATGGAGAATTCGGAACGCGGTAGACTGCTTTTTGGGTGGACACGAGTGGTTCGAGCAGGAGGTCTTACTAGCAGGAGCCGTTTACGCTATTAACCCTTTGATGATCAACTTATCCATTCACCGCTTTATTGTCGTCCGCTACAGTACGTTTCAGAGTTAGATTTAACGTTTTACGACTTAATAAATATCAATAAGAGTGTCAAACAGTTTGAGTCCTGGTTAGACTCCGCGTTTAGCTGCATAAAAGTGTTGTTTAGCTGCATTAAAGTGTATGCATTTAAATTATATATACAGTGGAGAATCTGTTATTCTTTCCCAATAAACGCGTTTACGCTAAAACTATTATTTGCAGTGCAAACAGTTTGGAGCCAGATCAGACGCCGGGTAACCCGGCGTCTGATCAGGCTCTAAACTGTTTGCCACCAAGATAAGCAAGAGTTATCAGAATTGTCCAAAAGTTGTTCTTTTCTACGTTTTAGTGCTTTGCGTTTGCGTACGTTTGCGTTTAAACGGGAAAGAATAACAGATTCTCCAATGTACTTGATATACTTGTTTACGCCATTGTATGAACATTTTTTGTTATATGTTTGTAGGGGGGGGGGGGGGGGGGGGACCAGCTCTAATGTTGTAAGAACTTGTGGCCCGAACCCTTTTCCTTTAGCATGGAAATAAAATATGTTTAAACTAAACTAGACGCCGCGTTACACGGCTTCTGATCAGGGCCTTAACTGCTTGCAATCGCGCTTTAAGGCGTGATTGAGAGTGAAAGGGTTAAGCACATATTTTGAACTTACACATGTAGGTAATCATTCGAGTACAACTATTTACACTTTATACACCTACATTTATTCATTGATGTATCCCGTCGATTATATATGTTCATGTATATTATTATGTAACATGTTAGTACTTTAATCGCAATTGGAAGGGACTCACATAAGCTCTGCCTTCTGTCCAACTATTTTTTTCTATTATTAAGATATTGATTAAACTAAACTGTATTATTCATTGATATGAAATAAAATGTAACATATGTTGCCGGCAACCTAGTGATGTGGTTATAATAAAAGAAGTATGAATTGCTTATGACAATGGGATTACGCATATGGAAAAGCTTGTGTTGATCAATTAACCTTAGCATAAACAACAACGACAACATCAGCTGAACTAGTCTCTTAATACATGTATCGGAACAAAATTATTTTGTCAGTGACAGAGCTCAAACTTGTGACCCATGTATACAGGTGCTAAGATTAAAAAGTGCTCGATTGTTCTCAAGAATTTGATTGGTCAGATTTGATGAAATACAATTGATTCCTTTCCTCTAATCTTACAAATCAAATATATGAGATCGACTTTAGACTGAACTCAAAATATTTATAACCTTGGACCAAAATTTTAAAAAATATTTCTGACTGCTTAAAATTTTCTTCTGCTGTTTTTCTCAAAATCACATATTGGACATTTGGCAGAAAAAAACATATGGCCGGTGACAAACAGCTTGAATTAAGATCAGACGCCGCGTGACGCGGCGTCTGGTCTTGACTAAAGCTGTTTGCAAATGTAAGTCAGCTCCACTCCCTATAACAATTTTCTCCGAACAGCACACACAATTTTTGTCGTCCGTTGAGTTTTGTTGTAGACGGGGAGTATTGTAAAGCATGTGACCAAATAACAAGAATAAATGCTAGTCAGGGCTACATTTGTTGAGTGTTGATATTTCAACAAATTTTAACAAAACATTAATTACAAACAATAGAGCATGTCTGTTTAGTAAGAGGTTTCATTTTAATGATTGCCTATGTACCAACTTTTGTTTCATTTTAATGATTGCCTGTGTACAACTTTTTTAAAACTACATGTATCTAAACCATTCGCTGCCATGTTGTCAACTACTTTAATCATAGTCGTCTTCTTTTATTTCTTTGATATAGGTTTTAGGTATTTTGAATTAAGAACTATTGAAATGAGTGTCAAACAGGTTTGATCCTTATCAGACAACAGCATAACGCGGCGTCTAATCAAGATCGAAACTGTTTGAAAATAACTATTGTACTCGAGGTGAGGAAGTGAAATGATTTACTGAAAAAAAGAGTTGGGGTTAACCCCTTCACTGCCTTACCCCGAGCACAACAGCTTTTTGCAAACAGTTACGCGGCGTCTGATCAGGATTTTAATATTTCTTCAGTCAAAATATAAAAAATTAAATTTAAAGAAATAAAAGCAGACGACAATTCTTTAAAATAGATGACGTCACGGCAGTGAAGGGTTAACGGTACAAAGACACAAAATATGTCATGTAGTGTCGATAAGGGATGCTGAGACGAGATATAAAAATTAACTCTTTTTTCTAGCCATTGTTGGCATTTATTTAAATCTAGGTGATACAGTGAAACCGTTTCCTACCACTTCATTGTTTTACAATGTAATTACCATATTATATGTTAACAAAAGATGACTTCTGAAAGAAATGCGACAATAAGCAGAAATCTCCTATAGGAGCTTTCTGATTTGGATTTAAGTTATAACTTGTTCTATTATACAATCAATTAGCTTTCGTAAAAGAGAGTTTTTCTACTATACACAATTTTTGAAATAAACAGACAAAGCCTAGCTAATTCGGTGCCCGATTATGTTCCTAACATTTTGAAATTGATATTTGTTGAAATGAATAATAATACTTGCCCATTTTATAAGAATACTTACACCATTGTAGACCGTGCTGTTTGTTCTACATATTTGTTTACCCGTACTGACTCCATAAGTCGGTGCTCCACCATTGTTTTGTTTAAATCCACTTAAAAAGCTATGGAAATTGAACCCAAAAGAAGAGCGTGAATCTAGGCCTGGCAGTGCCGAACACGTAACTGTAATGTTGGCCTCTCCGTTACACAGTGAACAGAACACATTCCCGAACATCACTGTTCGTGTATATTTCTGTAACACGATCGTTGCATTAAATTTTTCACACAGGGCTATTGTCTCCACCTCTAAAGGGAGTCCAGACGTGCCATATCCCTCGAGACATGTCCGGACAATAGGATCGGTGCACTCATAGTTCGTGAGAACAGTACCCTCAGGTGGTTTAAATATTAACTCACACTTAGTTGAGCTCTTGCCTGCAAGGAGTTTTGTCAGTTCATCTGTGTACGACCATTGTGGCATTGGCACTATGCTTGAACATCCGAATATAGGTTGGAACGACGTCACTTCCTTTTGTCCGTTACAAAGTGCGCAGTGTTCATTCACATATATACGTTTGCTGTTGTGCGAGTAGACCGGATAGAACGGCCCCCATGACGCGGCCTTGGCGTGTTGACAATCTTGATTTGGGTCCAAACAGTTGCTGACCATATAGTAATATTTGCCTCCTGATGTTGATGAACCGAAACTTGATAGTATACAGGATTCACTTCCGCTCTCTGCGTATCTGTAAATGTCATCTCCATAGTAACAGCAGTTTCTATAACGACCGCATTCTTTGTGCACGGAGCAGGATTTACAACATGGATATTGGGTTCCGGTGAATGTGTCCTCAGATACAGTTTGAGAAAAGATGGAGGCATTGGGACAATACTTTTCAAGTGTGTTGTTGAAAAATTGGAAAGCATCTATGTTCATGTTAAAACCAGCTATGGCTGTTAAGAGAAACGTGGAAAGCACTAGAAACATTCTGTCATTCATCTGTAAGACTGTTAAAAACGTCTGCCCTTCCTTCAACTTTTAACCCCTTCAATGCCTGGCGTAAGGTTGCGTCTGATCAGGATTTGGCGACACTGACATTGAAAGAGATACACATTGTAGTTTCCTATTAAACAAATCGAACGCGCAATGCACTAAAATACAAAGACATACCTTTAAGTTTAACCCCTTTGTGCCCACGATCCCATAAATGGTACATAGGCAAACAGTGTAGACTCTGATCTCAGTCTCACTGTTTGCTGACAGGAATTTCAATATAAAACAAAATGAAAATGAAAATATTTTGAACAGACATCCCTTTGCAGAGACAAGGTTCTTTGTGACAAAGCACTTATAAAATAAAGCCATACGAAACAAACATAAGAACAGTCAGATGTGAGTTCAGTAAAGAAATCGATGGCCGTCGATGCCCATCGATTGCGAGTTGGCTACCGGTCTGAAATACAATGGAGAAAAAGTTATTCTTCCGTATCAACGCAAATGCATTAAAATGAAATAAATAAAAAGACAAATTAACAATTCTGACTACCAGTTTTAATGTGATTGACAAACAGTTTCGAGCTTATTTAGACGACGGGTAACCCGGCGTCTGATCTGGCTCCAAACCTTTAGCAATGAAAACATAGAGAATATTTGGTGACTAGCTTTGAATGAGAAATGTTATCTGGCAAGGCGGATGAATATATCTGGTGAGCCGAAGGCGAACCTGATATTTTCAGAAGCCGAGCCAGATAACATTTCTCATTCAAAGCTAGTCACCAAATATTCTATTTATCCTTGTCACAATAATAAAATAAATAGAGAATGCTTTTTTCAAAGCTAGAATCATTTTTGGTCTAGATAAGATTCTCACTTTAGAACTATGTTTATCTAAGAAAGCGCGCTATTATATAGATGACGTCAGTGACGTCACATCCTAGTTACGTTGAAAAGGAATTAAAGAACCTTTAAAAATCTAGTGTTTTTCACTTAGGAAATATGAAAGGTGGACAATTATAGAAGTATCTCAGCAAGCGACTGGTAGCGCGTACTCTATTACGCTTTGATTGCATCGAATAGTTCGAATAAACGTCGATACAGGTCAGATTCTGTTGAAAGAGTTTTAGAATACCTTTCCTAACAGCGGGAAAAATAAGCTTCTCGATGGGAAAAAATAGTTCCGACTACAGGTCATGTGACCAACTGACATAATAACATCGGTCATGTGACCACATATAGCATAATAAAGCAAAGTTTATCAGTCACCCCTTTATCCGTCAGGAAAATAGGCACGTGACAGGATAAAATAGGTTATTTGGTAATAAAAGGTTTCCTTTACTGTACTCTGCCCGCTCCACGCGGGGCACAAACTGCTTTACTGAACACGCTACAGTAATACGGGTTTCCTTTAAGTATGCGTGTTTGGACTCCTAGAACATATTTCCATTTCCAGTTCAAACAGATTGGAGCCAGCTCTCAGTACGAGTAACCCAATGTCTGGGTCCAAGGTTGAGTCTGGGTTTGTTCTCATGCATTTGATTGGTCAGAATTGAGCCTAGGCTCAAATCTGACAAATCGAATGCTTGAGAACGGCTTCAGTCTCAACTCGAAAGCTTTATAACCTTGAAGCCTTGCCTGGCTCTAAACTGTTTAAAACTCGGGTTTAACCCAACTTGTATTGTTTACATTTGTTTGCATCGCGTTTTTAGGGAATCCTGTTAGGGCACAAAATTTGTTTTCGATTTTAGTAAATCGCTGAAAAAAGATTCGAGAATGCAATGTTGCATTCACGCATCTTTTTCGTGCCTTTTGTCAACTCATCCTATAGTAATCTTTTGAAAACAAAAAACAAAAAACAACAACGTCGGAAAAGATGCAACGGTACATGCTCGCTTCTTATTTCGACGTTTTAACCCTTTACCTGATAGCATTGTTTCTAGTATTGAAGATATGTGACTACTTAAAGCAGGTTGAAAGTAAAGCAGAATGCGCCCTAAGGCGCATTCTGCTTTACTTTCAGCCTGCTTTAATCTATTAACTGCTAGAATAAGGAAAGTATTAAATATGACACATATTCATTACGGTATAATTTGGAACTATTTTCTTCAACGGATGAATAAAATGAATGTGCTAAAAGTCGCTTCTATAAGGTAAAGGGTTAAAGAAGCGTCGAAAAAAGAAGCAAGATTGAAAGGTTGCAATCCGCATTTAGTTTTCGATGCATAACGTTGTTGGCCCTAACTGGAATCCGTTCATTTTCGTTCGTTTTTTAAACGCAAAACAAAAGATTTCCTACTGTGTCTATCCACCAAATATTACATAATCCGCATGTCTCTCATGTGTGGCACGTCCATGGTAGATGTATGGTTATATAGTTTTCTTCCACCCACAGGCGTATAGATATAGGAATTTAATGATGTATACAATTTTACCCCTTCAATGCTGAGTCCGAATTGATCATTTATTACTATTTGCAAATAGTATGGCTCAAGATCAGACTCCGAGTAACACTAGGCCTGGTGAAACTCAACATTCATATAGATATGCTTAGCTAAATTGACATAACAGTGCTCCCTCTCTACAACGACAAATATTGTGTGTGATTTTCGGAGGTATGGGTAACATAGAGGGAAAACTAATACCCTTACAGTATCGACCTTACATTTGGCTTACATTTGCAAATAGCTTGAATCCAGATCAGACGCCGCGTCACGCGGCGTCCGACATGGGTCCAAACTGTTTGTCACTCGTCTTTATGTTTCTTCAGTAAAACATTTTCAATTCAACCTGCTTTAAGTGGTAACCTATCTTCAAAACTTGAAACAGGCAAGGGGGTAAGGGTTCAGACAATGATTGTGTGTGATGTTCGGAGGTATTGGTAACATAGAGGAAAAACTAATACCCTTACAGTATCAAGCTTACATTTGCAAATATCTTGAATCCAGATCAGACGCCGCGTCACGCGGCGTCCGACATGGGTCCAAACTGTTTATCACCCGTCTTTATGTTTCTTCAGTAAAACATTTTCAATTCTTAACTTTGAGAAAAAACAGCTTACGACATTTTCAGCAGACGGTATTGTAGCAGTGAGATGGTTAACCCTTTCCCTGATAGAAGCGCCTTTTAGCACATTCAACCCATTTCTCCATTGAAGAAAACAGTTCCAATTCCAAACAGTCATGAACATGTATCATAAGAAAAATATTCCACATTCAAGCAGATAATAGATCAAAGCTGGCTGAAAGTAAAGCAGAATGTGCCTTAAGGCACATTGTGCTTTACTTTCAACCTGCTTTAAGTGGTAACCTATCTTCAAAACTTGAAACAGGCAAGGGTGTAAAGGGTTCAGGCATACTTGTCTTGTTAGTGTTACAGTGACAAGCATTGTTGTAAAAAGGAGTCCTTATTTCGGAAGCCACTGTAGGGTGTTGGGCGCTGTTTTCAAATAAGACAACATAAAGCAGACGACATGTTGGCAGACGTTAATATGGTGGCGATTAAGACAGTGCAAGGGACATGTATGCTTCCTATTTTAAACCTATTTAGCCAAGTGGATTAGCCCATGCATATATGTTTTATTAGTCAATTTTTTATCTAAGGGTGCCTGGTATACATTTTTATGTTTGAAACTGTATTATTAAATTTCCTATCAGAAAAAAGTGTAGACTCTGGTCAGACAAAGCATTACAGTGTTTATACATATAGGCACAAATAGGGCGATAATTAACGACATCAACATAATTGGACGACATAATGGGTCTATTAAATGGGACATTATATCAATATTATATGGCAGCTTGCGTGGCGTGGCTTTAAAATTGTCAACCCGAGAAACAGAATGACATCCCTCGACTTCGCCTTGTTTTCAAGGGTTGACAATTTGAATGTAGCGCAAACTGCCATCTAATATTTGTTTTATTGCACAGAGCTTATCAACCCTGACTCTATAATCGTATAATTCGTATTTTATGAAATATGTTGTAAATACAAATTTAGCGTCGCCGTACACATAACGCGGGAAACGACGTCGCCGTCTACGACGACACACTGTTTATATATACGTGTAGCATAACAATAAAGAAAGAAGAACGGTATGATAAGTACAGTGTTTAAGACACAGTGTCTTTTTCATGATCTAGTTAGCAAACATCCTCTTCCGAAATGGTGGCAAACGGTTTGGAAACAATATTTGTTGTCGTCTTATGACAGTTATCGGGGTCAGGTGAAGCATGATCAAATTGTCTAGACCTTAAATTGCTTCAAAGAGTGGATAAAGGGAAGCAACTCGAACCAAAATGCTTAAAGTTGATAAGGAGTTACTTGCCGGTCTACGACATTAAAAAGAATGTCAAATATCGAAAAGAATGTCACATAGAGACAGTGATTTTTTTATACGTATATGTAAACGACATGCAAACTATTTCATGTCGGTCCATGGGATATTAACATAGTTATAAATAGCGAGATGTAATAATGAAAACTAGCGTAGACCCTGATGAGACACAACGTGATGTGGCGTCTCACCAGGGTCTACACTGTTTGCTTTCGCATTTGAAATGTTCTGCTGTATGGAAAAACAGTACAGTATCCTTAGATCACCCTTGTTTATTTGTGATAAAATCTTCCGGGAATTGATATTTTGTTAACGTCTGTTTCTGCCATCTATGGGTTAATTGGACACCAAGAGAGAGAGGGCAGATACAGAGAACCCGGGCGCGATGCCTTACCTTTATTATCGAAAGAGTTCCCTGGTTCTTTTAGATGCCCAGTGTAAAGCACTGATACATCGGACCTCGGTTTATAAAGTCTCATCCGAAGGACTTGGTCCGGCGGGGGATCGAACTCACAACCCCTGACGTCGTAAGCGGGTGCTTGAGCCCCGGACTAAGTCCGCCGGTCTACCAGGTAGTATAAAGTGAGTGTTCATTGCAATATACAGGCATAAGATGGTTAACCGAAATGTCTCTTATCGTTTGAAAGCTTGATACATTTTCTCCAAAATTGCACTCTGTTTAATTTGTAGTCTGGTCAGGATCTACATGGCTTGTTATTCGTGTTTTATATGTGCAAGTAAGTAGAGACATAGGCAGACAATACATACATTTGCAAACAGTTTAGATCCTGATCGGGTCGAAACTGTTAGATACTGATATCGATCTGTACCTGTATCAATACGTCGTAGAGTCCTAAAAAGGCTTTTGTAAACACGACGGGTAAGAAGAGTCGCCAAATTATTGGCGATAATCTCGTAGGGCTGTTTTGAAAGACTCTACGGAATCAGCATGCACTGTGCTGTCTGGCAGTTTGTTCCATTGTATCACTGTGTCTACAAAGAACGAATGTTTGTATTGATGGGTATTGCTATTCGGTACTGTGAACCCTCTTGTATTGTTGCATACTTGATTTTTTCTATTATATTATTTGTACTGAAATCTTTAAATCTGGTTGCTTTGATGTTTCTTCTTGGTTTTGCCGGTTTTGTGAAAGTGGATGTTGGTAGAGCTGGTACCAGGCCTTCTACCACCTTATACATTAGTGTCAGTCTGATGCTTAGTCTCCTGTCTTCAAGAGTCTTCAGCTCCAGCTGTACTCTCATTCTTGTGATTTCTCCCGTATCTCTGTCCTTGTATTGTTTTCTTCTAAAGAACCTGATAGCCCTATTCTGAATGTTCTCTAGTTTGTCTATGCCCCCCTTGAGATATGGATTCCAGATGGTTGCACCATACTCCAGAATTGATCTCACTACTGAGATATATGCCACTTTTCTGCAATTTTCCGGTACACTTCTAAGGTTCCTTCTTAGGAACCCAAGAGTTGCATGGGCCTTATTGCATACTTGATTTTTGTGCACATTCCATTTGAGGTCGTTGGATATGTGTATGCCTAAATATGGATTATCTTGTACTTCTTTGAGGAAGTGATTACTAAGTTGATAGTATTTTGAGATTTTTTTGTTGATAGAGAGTATGTAGCAATTTTTGGCATTGAATCTCATACCCTAGTCTTTTGTCCAGGTTTCTAGGTTTGTTAGGTCTGTTTGTAGTTTTTCTTGATATGAATTGCTCTTGATGGTTCGGTATAGTAGACAGTCGTCTGCAAATAGTCTTACAGGTGATTTTACACAGTCTGGGAGGTCGTTTATGTGACAAAGAAACAGGATCGGACCATGGACAATTCCCTGGGGTACCCAGGAGTATACTGTCGTTTCGTCAGACTGACTATCTTCTAGTATGGTTTGCATTTTACGAGTTGTTAGGAAGAGTGTGAGCCATGTATGGATACTTCCTTGGATTCCATAGTGTCGTAACTTGTGCAGTAGTTTGTCGTGTGGTAATGTGTCAAAAGCCTTGGAAAAGTCTAGTGTAGCTACGTCTGTCTGTCTGGTGCCCCTTGTCATGTTCTTGGAGGAAGTCATTCAGTGTGGTCAAAAGCTGTGTCTCGCACGAGTAACCTGATCGAAAGCCATAATTTAGGTTTGTGAGGATTTTGATATTTTCTAGATGTGTCATTAGATGTCTGCATATTATGTTCTCCAAACTTTTGCAAATAACAGATGTCAAGGATACTGGTCTGTAGTTTTCGGCCAGATGCTTATCTCCTTTTATGAAGATACTCGAGACATTTTCTGCTTTCCAGTCCAAATTTAAGGATGCGGTTCGGTATGTTATCGAGGTCTGAATCTTTAGAAGAATTTACTCTTTCTAATAGTTTCTGTAATCCATTTTGATCAATTTGAATCGGATTGATTGTGTTTTTTGTTTTTGTTTCCACGTGGGGAAGTTCTTGGTTAGGCGATTTTGTGAATACTGACTTGAATTATTTTAAAAGGAGTTCTACCCCTTTGCTGTCTGTTACCAGTGATGTCCCGTCTTTAAGAGGAGCAATGCCCCATATCATCTTGTCGGTTAGATTTTACATATTTCCAAAATGGCTTTGTGTTATTGTTGTTAAATCTTCAATGATATTTAAGTTAATGTAGTCCTGTTCAGCTTTCCGCATGTGCCTTTTACACTCTTTTTGGAATGCCCTATAATTTGACCATTTCTTTGTTTTGCGAGCTTGGTTATACAGTCTTTGTTTCTTTATGATCATTTTTGTTCTTTTTTCCTTATCCATGGTACATTATTTTTAGATTTATTACTTTATTGGGTATGTTTTTGTTCATTGATCTTAAGAGGTTGTCTTTAAATGTGTCCCATAGTTTAATCTTGTTTAGCAAATGTAGGGTTAGAAAAACAATAATAAATCAAAAAGACCATTCGCTATACGAAACAACAAAATAAAGCTGTCATTATTGTCCGCCATGTATCAACACATTGTTTGATTCTGACAGAGTTGTCACAGCGACATCAATTACCATGATTCACAGTAGACAAAACAGACATGTTTCAGTAATTATAAAAACGCAAAGCCAACAAGGTCTGCTGATTAAAATTTAAGTGACTGCTAAATGATGAGCTCCGCTCAATCAGTAGAACTCAAGAATGTACTGAAATAGATATAGAAAAACCAATTATTAATAATTTACGTTTCTGTGTTATAATTACTGAATAAATATATTTTTAATTTTATAAAGAAAAATCATTTTTATTGGAATGTTTTCTGGTTCTGCGAAAGCTGTGATAACAATACATAGCACGACACAATGCAGTGGATGAGATAATTGAAGTGAAGGAAGCTTATACATTTCCATTAATTATGATTTTTAAGAATAACTTGACATTTACAGCCTTTCAGCAGAAATATCTGAAAGAAGAAGGACCGTACAGTAAACTACGTTTAACCCTTTACCCCAAAGCCTATTCTTGTTTGGAAAATAGGTGACTACTAAAAGCAAGTTGAAAGAGGGCTCATGTAGGAGTAAGTGAGTTTGGGTTTACGACACTGCGACACTGAATGGGTCATATAGCGCCAATGACTCAGTTAGGAGCCCTCTGATATGGGTATATACTGTTTGCATATGTTATGCCTGTGGCCACGTTCTAAGTTGGGAATCTAAAAACAAAGAGTTGAACCTTTTCAAGCTTCTTTAATATTTACAGTCGTAGTGTAATATATTTCTGTAGACTGTCTACTAAACAGTTATTAATTAAAACAAGCATGCACGGTGTTATTTATGCAATTAAAGATTATTATATTTACTAAAAGAAAGGTATACTTAATATGTAACCTTAACTTAGAATAAGGAATTAACATTTACTAAACTATTAACATAAACTAAACTCATTCTGTGTCCAAAATGCAGAAATTACCTAATATAAATAGATGTATAAGAATTTAAACTTACCTAAAAACAAAGAGTTGAACCTTTTCAAGCTTCTTTAATATTCACAGTCGTAGTGTAATATATTTCTGTAGACTGTGTCTTGAAGGTTCACTATATAGCAATTGCATTTCGAGATGCTGACCAATCAAAAGCTGATCAATTTATTAGAGGCGTGTTAAACCTGTGTTTTTACTTGTCGAATTAACCACATTGACCAATGGAGCAGAGTTCTGTGATGGTAGGAACTTTATCAAACAGCCACGAAGCAGTTAATCAAGATTAATTGCTACTGACCAGTTGAATTAAAAGCCGGTCTGCTACAAAAACACCATCACACACAGCTCGTGATTTCTAATATGTTTAACGACATTGACTAATGCACAAACTTATTATGATAAATTGCAACTGACCAATTCAATTAAATGTACCTGTTTGTTACAAGAACAACAGGGAGCTCGGCGTCTCTAAATCTGATTTACTATTTTCCCACATAGATTGTGAGAACTATTTGGTTTACCCTTAATAATTGCAAAACGCAAAAATGCTGAATTTCTACAGCACAACACAAAGGACAGATGTTCTCTTCAAATACACTGTTTGTAAATGACGAGTACACTCGTCGCAAGGGTTGAATATCTTCAGCGGCTATCCCTAAAAGGGTTTATTTTTTATATAGATGACAGCTTCATGCAGGACTGACGTAAAGTTCTAAGTGTGTAAATAGGTTGTAAAAACAATTATCAAAAATAAAATAAAAATCTACTAAGCTTTAAAGAAACATGGAACCGCCTATGTCAGGAGTCAATGATGTAATGTTTGATAATGGGATACTGACTTCAACCTTAAAATAGAGCAGCGCTTTCCTTTAGGAGTCAAATGCAGTGATTGTCACAAAGGAACAGTTTTGGATTAAAAAAACGGCATATGATAAGATTCACAACTGATTAAAAAACGGCATATGATAAGGTTCACAGCTGATTAAAAAACGGCATATGATAAGGTTCACAGCTGATTAAAAAACGGCATATGATAAGGTTCACAGCTGATTAAAAAACGGCATATGATAAGGTTCACAGCTGATTAAAAAACGGCATATGATAAGGTTCACAACTGATTTAAAACGGCATATGATAAGGTTCACAGCTGATTAAAAATTAACAACATCTTCTCTACCATGCCGAATAATAAATTCAGTTTCAGGAACCCGTTTCATAAAACTTCTTACGACAAATGTTGTAGTAAGTCAAAACTTTAAAATACATTTTAATTTCTTATTTCTCTATCTAATCCTGTCTTGTGACATCTCTTTGGAATCGTCTTTTCAAGACGATTCCAAAAAGATGTCACAAGACAGGATTCGATGGAGAAATAAATAATAATTGAGACTTTTATAATCTGACTTACGACAACATTAATTTTGTAGTACGAAGTTTTATGAAACGGACCCCTGTTACGTAAAATGGCTATTGAAATTTAGGAGCTTATGGAAGTTGTCTTATATTTACTGGAGAAACGTCTTCTGCAGTAAATCAAGGGTAATGAAGTCCCTGAGACTATCCTGTCAAATCAGATGATGTATACAGACATGTCTGACAATTATGTCAGCTAGACTTTAATTATTTTCTGATATCCAATTACGCCTGATCTTTGATTCATGTCTGTTATGTTTTAACCTTTCTCATATTGAACAATTTGTCTTTTTAAAATATGTTCATTTTAAGTAAGTTCACCTCTTCAAAACACTATTTTCTATGCGGATTTGAAAATGACTTTCTTAGCTCTATTGATGTACAATCAGTTTGAATCTGGACCAGGGATCCGTCTAACCTACTATCGTACGACAAAATCCGTGGTAGGTAAAATCATAGGTGTCCGCCTTTTTTTGGTCGACTGTAGTGCTAGATCTTTCATATATAAGAAAAGATATATAACTTCACGGACAGGGCGACCCTGGCCGGGACGAGTCTATCGTACTTTTTTCGCTAATCATGCAGAACTTCCAAATAAACACGGTTACAGTAGAATGAGAAATGTTTTTTTCTTCACATTGATACCAAATTTGCACTATGACTTCTATTTTCAGCGAGTACGAGAGTCCAATTTCTGAAGAAACTCCCGTTTTTTCCGAGGTCGGAAAAGAAAACTGTTTCTTTGTGACATCGTTTCAATGTTTCATCCAATACAATTTTCATAGTGAGTGTTGTTTTCTTGAGCGTATGTGTACTGAGTAAAATTCTTAAACTCGATGCTGATAATAGATAGATTCAAATCAAAGATTTGAAACCATATAGTTATAAACAAAGCGTCGAGCTAACAATAATAGCTTAATACAATGACTGCACGAAGGCTAAACAGTAACACCCGCTCAGATAAAGTACAACACAACCATGAACTGAAATAGATAATAAGAAAAAACACAGTCGACCTTTATCAGAATTAATGACGATTTGTGATTTTGTCTTTTTTTAAAATATATGCTCTTTATTTTGTAGGTATATATTTGCCGTCAAAGTCAAAGGTGTTCTATTAATTTGACTGTGTTGTCTATCGGTCGGTTCTGTTGAAATTGTGGGATTTGTCGCAGGGTCAAATTAATGCTTTTTTCTTCAACTAACCATATTTTCATCCAGACAGGAACGATAATGCAGTGGATGAGATAGTTGACGCTCATATGTTGTTGTTTTTTTATTATACTTTGTTTGTGAACCTTGATATTTAAAGTTTTACTCCTGAAGAATCTGAGAGAGGAATGGCTGTAACAATGAAATTTGCAAACTCATTAACATGTAAAGGGAAATCAAACAACGGCTTCTCTACTATAACAACTAATAAACTTCGTGTCTGTTACGTGGAAACACTTTTGAAATTTAGAAGATTCGAGCATGATTTGGATATTTGTATTATAATTACTGGAAATACGTATTTTCTACTGTAAATAAAGGATAATGACGTCGCCGTGACAACACTTGTCAAAATTAGATGATGTATTGAGTCATGACTGACAACCATGTCAGCTAAGCTTTGATTAATCTCTGGTATAGTATTCATTACTGGTATTATTTAAACAACTTTTCATTTGATCAGTTTAAACATATTTCATTTCTAAAATATCAACATGGAGATGGGGTTGGGCCACAAGTTCCAAAAACGTTAGTTACGGCCCTTCCCCTACATGTAGCTGTTATCTAAATAATACTAATAATGGCAAGTTTTTCATTTGATGCAAGTTTACTTCATTAAATCTCAATTTTCTAGCAGATCTGAAAAGGACAATATGTTTTACTATGGTTGTACAACGACTCTGACTATGGACTAGATGCCGAGTTACTCATCATCTCACCCTGGCCAATCTATTTTCAAAAGTCATAGGTATACTTGATTAAAAGATAAATTGGCTGAGAGCCGCATTGATAAAGTTGTAAAATACAGTTCACGTATATCACACTTACAAATGATGTAATATCATTTGCTCCTCGACGCTGTTAAAAACGTCTCTCCACAACAACTCTTTAAACACCAAGAACCTGTTTAAATGTACTCATTATATTTGCAAATAGTGTAGACCCAGATTAGAGGGCACCCATAGGAGGATATACACTGTTTGTAAATTTAGACTTGTATTTATTACACTTTCCAGAATTCAAGGTAGACCGGTTAATGTTTTGGAAACTTAAGATCCACAAGGGAATCCACTTACCCGCAAAAGTTACTTAGTGTATCTTAGTGTTGAATGTGTTCATTTTGAACATAGATGGGCCTCGTCAATATTTGCAAATATGCACTTAGACTGATCAACAGTGAAATTTCTGGAGCCCGTTTTATGAAACATCGTAAGACAAAAACGGTCTTAAGTCAGAATTTTAAAATACATCTTTTTCTGCACATCTTATCCTTTTCAAGATGATCCAAAAGAGATGTAACAGTACAGGATTAGATGGAGAAATAGATAAGTATTGATAATTTTAAACTCTGACTTACGACCATTTTTGTCGTACGACGTTTTATAAAACGGGCCCCTGGCTCCGAGGTTATAAAGCGTTTGACTTGAGTCTAAACTCGTTCCCAAACATAGGCTCAAATCTGACCAATCAAATGCTTGGGAACACACTCAGACTCAACTAAAACGCTTTATAACCTCGGAGCCTGATCTGATGACGACCGACTCATTGTGTGATCTTCAGATAATATTTGTGCTGGGGTTCGGATATTTCGCTTCCTACAGTCAAATAGCTCATGACAGGTCGCTTAAAAGTGTCTTCGATTCAAAAGAAATAGACCTATGTATATTTCTAACCATACCTTTTTTTCCTCAATATTAACCCTTTCCACGCCAAAGTCGGCTTGAGGGTGTATTTAATTCATAAGCGAAATGTTCAATGTACTGTATACCAAACCCTTTTTCTGTCATGTTTTTTGTAAAGAACTGTTTATAATAAAAAAAAAACGAGCGTATGCTGGTGTAAACTTTTTTTTACACTACGGCCATTTAGAAAATGTGTGTCAAATATGGATTTTTAGTAAAAGCTTCAGTAAAATCTATATAGTTCAAGTGAAATAAAATATAGGAAATTTTGTTTTGGTTCTACTAATTTTTGTATTACACAGGTGTGGAGTTTTGCTTCAAGTTTATACGGAACATAAAGACCGCAAAGGCAATACTATAAAATAAAATGTAGAATATGATAGCTTTATAAAATAAATTACTCTTATTTTAAACCCTGGGTTGAAAAGATTTTGGAGCCTGATAAGACACTGGACTGTGAGCATTAGAAATAACATACAGTACTTACGTACACGTAAGAAATAATCTATGTTCTACCGTTGTGAAACGGTATTTTACAACGGTTGGGAGTTGTTGTGCGCAGGAGTTGACCACGAAGGCCGAAGGCCTGAGTGGTCAATTCCTGCGCACCACAACGACCTACCGTTGTAAAATACCGTTTCACAACGGTAGAACATAGATTATTTCGAATGTAACATGACCAGAATTAAAGAAATTCATTAGAAAGGAAATCAAATGTTCCCTATATATTTCCTCAGCGGATGCAGTTTTTCGACCGAATACCGTTTTCCGCGGCATTACAGGAAATCTAAACACCTAACAGCAAATTTACATTTACCGATCCACAATCTGGCATAGAACAAACATTAAATGAAACAAGACAGAAGAATGGGAAAATTACAGTAACATGACTGGTTAAAAGTATAGGGTCTTTACGGGCTATATGAATAACGTAAGAAATTTCAAAAACTTATGAATGTGCATTAGGTCACGCCATGTCATATAACCGCGGGAGGAGCTGGGTAGAGAAGAGCGTTGTAAAAAGTCCCAGGTATACCACGATGAGCTTGTTCTATTTTATAGTGACCAAAACGCGTGTCATGTTAGAATAACAAATAACTTATCGACACGGCAGTTTTTATACTGTGCATGCGTATTTGGTTTGGTTTTGCTGGTATGTTAAGGATGCGACTGTCTGTATATCAACGCTTTTAGTTAAAAGAGACTTTGACTAGATCACTGTAAAACAAGATAAAGAAACGTATAAAGAAGAGTCTACAAGCATAGGCATCTTTTAACGGCTTTCTGCAAACGGGGCGTATTATGGTTAGGCTATTCCCCCATCGTCCGTCCCTCAGTCCGGATTTTCCGCACTTTTCTCATATATTCTTAAAAATAAGACGTGGTTTATTATATGCACGTTATTATTTTTATTAAACTGCACATTGAGTATACGTGTCATTAGAAATAATCGTTTTTTCTATTAGTTGTACCCCTTTTGGAACTTTGGATATTAGAAATATATTGTTTTCCTCACATGCTCCAAATTGATAATTATATGACATGGTTTCGTTTCGGCGCCAGCTATGCTGATTTGGAAAATGAAACAATTAGCAGGTCGTTGTCATTATTTCAAGTTCCATGTATATCTAATTCAAATTCTAATTGTCGGTGCTTTATAAAAAGTCAGAGATGTGTCTCGTACATAGTAAAAAAAAAGTTCACACTCTAAATTGGTCATTATTATAATATTTTATAAAATATTAAAGCTCGCTCGGCCAAATACCAGCTATCGGATAGTTCAAGACAAACGAGTTCGAGATATCGAAGTTCGACTGTAACAGAATATGAGATATAACAAATCAAAGTATATTCCCATCTCTTCTTAACGTATCGTAAAAAGGACCTGATATAACGAAACTTGGACATAACGAAATAGTTCTGACGGTCCCGATGACTTTGTTATAAGTGAGCTTCACTGAAGACGCAGGCACTAAAACAAAAACAAAACGTTGAAAAAAGCGGGGGGAAATGCCGGAACACCAACACGCCCTATCCCTATATACGCATTGGAATGGTTTCAGGAAGATGGTTTCGGCTAAACTCATTCGCTTTTAACACATTCAAACCGTAGAGACGAGTATACTCGTCATTTACAAACAATATACCTGTGAGGAGTACAATTGTTCTATGCAAACAGTATAGACCCTGATCCGAGGGCTCCTTAAGGAGTCCTTTGATCAGGGTCTACTCTGTTTCAATTATTTGTAAAAGACAATCATTCATAGTTTAAAAATGGCCTACACTTTATTCGAAACTGGATTTTCCCATTTAAAGTTTCAGTGGTGAATTGGTTAAACAGCGCATGGGATCAGCACCAGCGACATTCCTTACTTTAAGTTCTTGGCAGAGGCGATATTGTTTACTAAATCAAAACATCCCCTATGACAATCAAACCTTATGACCACGACAATGCAGTAAGGTCTCTATGGGTAGTTAACCTCTTCGTAGTCATGGCCAAATACCAAAGATCATTGTAACAGAATGTACAGTTGCATTGCTTTTGGGAAGCTGATTCATTTACATTTATTTATTGGTTTTGTCATATTTAACCCTTTACCTGATAGCCTATTTCTAGTACTTAAGATAGGTGACTACTTAAAGCAGGTTGAAAGTAAAGCAGAATGCGCCTTACGGCGCATTCTGCTTTACTTTCAGCCTGCTTTAAGCTATCATGTGCTATAATATAGAAAATATTCCCCATAATACATATTCATTCCTGATTAAATTGGAACTACTTTCTTCAGCGGATGAATAAGTTATATCCGCTAAAAGGCGCTTCTATTGGGGAAAGGGTGAATAAAAAGAACAAACCGTAATTCCATTGATGTTCATATATTTGTACTAAGTATTCATAGGGAAATTAATAAATGTTTGTCTGTCAATGATCTTTATCTTGTAAACTCGATGCGTCCCTATGTTGGAATCCTAAATCATGTAATTCATACAACGGGGCATATGAGGCATTGTTGCTACATGATAAACAAAATGACGTGTACCTTCATAGTGACTTTTATGCAACAAAGCCATGACTTGATATTTCTCGTGCGCAGGTATTATTTCATGCAACGGAGCGGGTTCTTTTGTTTAATATCACATGTTGTCATACTTTGCTCGTTACAAGCAGTAGCTCCTATAAATATGATCATTTTGTTTTGTTCTAGGCTGTAAGCTCGATATTAGAAAGCATAATAAACGGTTAAAACTGTTGTAGTCGCCTGTGATTTCCTCAACTTGGAAGTCAGCGTTACATTGGTGGCAGCGGTGGGATAGCGTTCTTGTTATTCTATGATAATCCAATGGGATTCGGATTTAATGCCTCTTTTATAGTTTGTTGAGTATTCATTTGAATGCATGAAAGACTCCACAACTACGCTGATAGCTCAATCTGGAGTAAAAACTGGCAACAAAGTCGATAATACACAAGTGAAATATCAAAAATATTGAAAGGTTTTATTATACTGGCAAATTCGGTTTTATGTGAAATAGATGTATTTAATTGAAATGCGATTTAGAAAGTGTTTACTGCATTCCGCTATATACACAGACAAACGATGTTAAATTGTAATCAAATTATATTTTTATTTCCTCCAATATATGAAGATTATACATACATAATTATACAAACATACGAACAAACACAAAGAAAAAGTTCATATCATATACAAATAAGAAGGTGATAGACTGTTACATTGAATATAACAAACCACTGTTTATCAAACACATAAGGTAAACTAGAATTTTACACGTCTAATTGATGCAACAGTGTTGGTTTAATTTCAATCTAATTTTACACTATGATATCTGAAATACAAACAATTAGAACATATTCAGGCTAACCTAGATACCACGAGCTCGCTCATGTCGAATCTACATGCATGTATTCAGCATGTATGTCAGTATTTCGAGAACGTAAATGTCTAACATACAAGCAATTCAAGCAAATACGTTGCTAAGCAACGTTAATTTTTATAAATGCGGGCACATCAGTAGTGAAGCGAACTCGGTTAATCGAGGTGCGACAGTATTACTTTAATGCACCATCTTCTGAGCGACACTCTAACTTATTATCATATAATCGGCCTATGCTACATGCGACAGCACAACGCAAACTAGAATAAAGCGCCAAGCAGAGCACCTAGTTTAGCATCACCGTCTAATAAACTTTGCCTAGCTGTAACGGATCGACCAAATAGGACCCCTATATCGTCAATGTATTTCTGTCGTTCTGTCAAAGTAAACATATTCAAACATACAATTGTTAACATCGTAGATAAAATTTACCACATTCCGATCAAAGCATTTCTCTCCTATAAGAACACATTCTAGAAATCAAAGTTATGATAAAGTTGCAATAAGGTAGCATGTGTTGTTGTTGTCTAGACAGGTGCCATAACTAACTACATGTATCAGTATATATTGGATGAATAAAAACTGGGATTGCTCTTGAGAAGACCTCAAGATCTCTTCAAAATGGCTAGTGTTATGACATACAACGTTTGACCACGTGTGTTTAGAAGGAACCTCTTTTACAAATAATAATAGTAACCTGTTTTGACCTGATTAGACAAGCAGCTCGCAAACATGTGAATCAAAAATATGTCCTTTGCACGTGACCTGACAGAAAATCTACAGACAGCCAAACTGTGTAAGCTTCATTTTGTTAATATGAGACTGGTTTGAGTAAAACTTTAATAAACTCATCGCTATATCAGTTACTTTTCTCTTACTGGTGCCCTGCATATACTGAACACAAAGCCGATGGCTTCTTTCAAGAAACAAAATATCATTATAATTAATTATTTATGTTCACTTTGCTTTATGTTTTTTTGTTTGTTTTTTTTTCAGTTCAATATTTTATTATCTCCGTGAATAGGTGTATGTGGGTCGGAGATCTATCCCACTCTACACCTTACAATACATGTGAAACATTTTAGTCTATAATATATCGAACATATTTTTGTGTATATACCGTCGAAACTCACTACTTTCTGTTGAGCTTACATATATTTCAAAGCGAAAACGTGGCATATTCACGTTTTAACTTTGAAATACGGGTATGTTCGACTTAGGCGAAATCGATTTAGGGGAAAGGTCGATTTATTTGAGTTCTAAGTCTCGAGTTTCCACTGTATATAATAATAATAAAAAAAAAACAGGAAAAAAAGAAAACAAAATGTGCTGAAAATAACATGAAAGATATGAAGACATGCCTCTTTTTTTTTATTCCAAGAGTGTTTCAAGTGTTAATAGTTTGAATATCTTTTATACAAGTAGACTAAACAGTTTTCGAACTATTTCCCATTTGTCTTCAAAGTCATTCTCTGTATTATTTTGTATTGCTAATAGGGTATTTGTATCTATTTTGTGTCACAAGAATCTTTTAAAGGAGTCAATACACATATTGTGATTGTATTGTCTGGCAGTATATATATATATAAGCATGCTGTTTGAGTTAGTTAATTATCTCCCTTTATCACATATTATATCGTCTAACTCTGTATCCTATGGATCCAGCGGCTTTCATCCAAATGAATGTTCGTAGCATGTGCTATGGTTGAACTCTAAAAGGGCACCATGCATATAAGCTATAATTGTATGTATGCTAATATACTGTACCGGTTCGGAGTGTTGTGATGAATGGTGTACTTTATAAGATGAACTTGAAGCATCCTTTTTTGGGGATGTGGATGGTTCATTCTTGTTGGTACATTTCATTGTTACAGCTAGGCGCGCTGCCGTATCTGACCGAGTATGTGTATGTCTGACTGTGTAGTCTGTTCACATTATCTATCTCTCTATATATAATTTGTACAGTGAACTTGTATCTGCAAAGATCCTACAGAATGGAAAGCATGCTGTTTGAGTTAGTTAATTATCTCCCTTTATTATTTATTATATATACTGTTTTATATATAAATATAATATATTTAACTTTTGACATTGTCCTCCAAATAGGATGGAAACTTCATTTAATTGTATATTTATATTGACATTATTTAGGATTCGTTCAACTAGTTGTAAGAAGTGGTTTGTTTTTTCGCATTTATAAAATAGATGAAGAATTGTCTCTGGCAGTTTGTTACAAAAACTACAGAGATCATTGTCACGGAGCTTTAGAGTAAACAAGTATGTATTTACTGGTAGTATTCTATGAAGTATTCTTACTTGTAGCCATTGTAAGTTACTGTCTCGTGTTGTGTGAAAAGGCAAACTATAAAATAGACTCCATTGACATTTTGTAAAAGTATAGTGTAGGCTCCACTTTTCTTTGCTTGTAGGCTCAGCGTTATTTAAATTTAGAATGTCATAGAAGACTCTACTACCAGATTTACTATTAAATACCCGTTCGAAAATGTGTGGTATAAATGGGAGTTGGACGTCATTTTCTGGGACGGTGCTACTGTGGGTGTTTACATATTTTGATACTAGTTTTGTTACTCCAATATAATATAAGCTGTTCACTTTTATATTGTACAATTGTTCAAATTCGTTTAAAGTAAGTATTTTATTATTTTTGTATAGGTCGTTAACATATCGTATTCCCTTTTTATACCATGATTTTAAAAAGATAGATTTACCTCCAATTTGTATATGAGGGTTATAAAAGAGTGGACATTTTAGATAGTGCTTTATATTTGTCTTGCGTGTCGTTTTCTGTTTAGTGTGTAGATGAAGGAATGTTATTGCGTGCGTGCGTGCGTGCGTGCGTGTGTGTGTGTGTGTGTGTGTGTGTGTGTGTTATGGTATGACTGTGTGTGTGTTCTGCTTGAGAGGTGGGTGTATTGTTTGTGTTGTGTTTCCTGTTCGAGTCTTTCGTATTTATCGGTTAGAATATACCATATTTCACCGTATATTACTTTTGGCAATACAACGACCTGTAAATATTCATACACTTAAAAGGATGTAATTCTTCGACATACCCAAAAGGTTCTAAAAAGGGTTCCCTTGATTTTGGCATATGATAATTTGATGTTTTCTCACAAACTAAGATATTTATGAAACAAGATGTCTAAATGTGTATAATTTTCAGATTCATTTACAACATCATTTAATGTTTATTTACAGACAATGCCAGCTGATTTAAGGGCATTGTATTGGTATCTGCATTTGCATGCATACTTGTGACACTGCTCAATCATTCTGTCTAAACCAGATTTAGACAGTGCCAACAAAACCGTGTCGTTCTTAGATGCAAAAGCAGGATCAGAGATCTTGTTCACTGTAAAACACCATATGTGTTTCTTCACGTTTAAAAAGAAGCTCCTTAATAAAACATAAGTACAAATATGACGAGGGTACCCCAACCTTGCCTCGTTCCAACGTTAATGTCTAACGTTATATCCACTGTAAAACAAACAACTATCTAAATGTTCGTACAAGCTAATAATTGCTCTCAATGACAGTTGTTTTAAACCAATGGAATGCAGTTTATAAAAAACACCATGATGTCAGTTTTAAAAGCAGTTTTAATATAAAAAACAAAACAAAGGAACAGTTTAGAATGATATTGTTTTGTATAATAAGCACATTCTCGTAGGAGGAATGATGACATCGTGCAGCTCATACTATTCTGAAACATTCCCTCTAATGGGCTTAAGTTAACAACATTTTCAGATTTTATTCAGAGTTTTGCCTATACTCGAATATCTTAAATATCTTCATGTATCAATTTCAAAAGTGCGTAGATACATTTGTAGTTATATATAACAGACACAGCATAAGTTGATAGTACATGTATATCAATGTCGTATTTTGGTTTTAGCTTTAATTAAGAATTAAAACAAACAAACAATATATGTTTCATAAAAGGATTGAAACAAAACAAAAAGCTTATTTAGACCCTTTCTTCATTAAATCTGTTTATTTGCATGTAAAACAACCTTTCTTGATAAGTACTTAAAACGGGATTTACCCCTTTCACTGTCAAATGTATGTGTCTGCTTTAAACAAAGTTGAGTTTGCTGAATTATGTTGTCTGCATTCTTGTGCCACCTTCAAAGTTTTAAAGATCTGATAGAAGAAATATTGATATGGCGTCTGATCTGACTTCAAACTGTTTGTAAGCATGATATCAATTGACTACAGCGGTAAAAGGATAAACATCTTTACTACCTTACTACGAGCACAATAATTATTTGCAAACAGTTTAGATCCTGATCAGAAAACGCGTGACGCGGCATATGATCAGGATACAGACAATTTTACACTAATTTCAATATTTCTTAGATCAAGGTCCTGAAGTTTATGATTGAGATATAAGCGGAGATCGCATCTTTTAAAACGAAAATATGACACCACGGCAGTGAAGAGGTTAAAAAAAATTTTGTATGTCAATTTTATGTCATAGAATACAAAATTTACACATTACTCGTCCACCGATAGGCTGCACGTGGACACATCAAGTAACCATATTTGGTCCATTACATTGTTGACTATTTTAGAGTTCCTTTTTATCACGTAATATGCTATTTAGATGGCTCTTGTCTTGATCTACAATGTTTGAATAGGACACAGTACAGATACGTTGTTAGTAAAGAACGCGAGTGCACGTCGCTACAGCTCAATAAATTAATTGTGAGGGTTCAAGTATGAGGCAGCAACAGCAAATATTGACAATGTCCGGAACCAGAGAATTCGTGACGTAGTAGAAACAGCATATGAGTTATCTGCCCATGAGTGTTGACACACTCTCATAGAGATGGTTGAGTCGTCATTGGTAATAGTTTTAAATTGTGAATTTCCTAAAAATTCGTTTTTGTGGTGTAAGTAAATCATAGATCCGTGTTCAGTATATTCAACAGGTAGCAGATCAATCTGGTTACAGAAGAATGTCTCAGTTATAAAAATACCGTAAAAGTTCAAGCTGGAAAAAATGGAGTTAATTCTACTTAGCTGTTTAACAAATTCTATTTCAACGTCCGATCTAGAGAATAAAAGTTTGAAAGTCGCTGTGTAATTTAAAGTTGCTTCAGGTACTTTGTAGTACTGGGTATATTTATCGAATTTAACTTGGAAATAAAACCTCTGATCAAATAGGCGTAATTCCCACTTGATTGCCATAGACACGCTTATAACATCTAAGACATTAACGAAAGCCATGTTAGTTGCTTCCTGCAAGTCTAAACTTAACATTACTATTATATATTCCACAGTGTCAACTGATTCATTTAATGTTTTGTAGAACACGTGAGCATCCCAATCCTGTAGCCCGGCTCTCTTCAGCCAAAGCGCTCTTGGCCCTCGCCCCTCCTGTTCTAGACTTTCTAGCAAAGACGCCGGTAACTGTTGGTCCGAGTTCGCATTGGTGAGTTTAACGGTGATGAAATAACTTCTGACACCACGGTAGTCAATAAATATTCGACATGTATCACCATCCCATAGACGACCCTCGGGACAGAGGAGTGGCTTACACATGGTCTGAAAAATAAGAATGTCTCATTATTGACAATGAATCGCTACTTGAAAAATCTTTCTGGAAATATGTCTGCACTTTCCAGAGAAACGCAATTTTAAGGATGAAACAGGACTTATTCTTTACAACTGGTACAACATGTTCGCTTATACCTTGAATTCAGATTTCGTTATTTCGAGATAAACTCGTGTCCCGAGCAAAATGATTAATCCAATACGAAAGGTGCCATTTTCCTTAACCCCTTCACTGCCGTGACGTCATCAAGTTTAAACAATTGTCGTCTGCTTTAATTTCTTAAATTTTGTTTTTGCTCTTTTGACAGAAGAAATGTTGAAATGAGAGTCAAACAGTTTGGATCCTGATCAGACGCTGCGTAAAAATATACACGTTCATATATTTTCATTTACTTGAGAGGACTCACACATGCCCTGTCTGTTATAACTTCTTTTTCCGTGAATAAAATATTGTTTAACCTAAACTGTATTACTCAGTGATATGAAATAAAAAGTTCGTTAACATGTGTTTGACGGCAAGCCACTGAAGAGATGTATAAGCATATAAGTATAAGTATAATACATGTATGAACATTGCTATTTGAAAGAATGTACACTTTGCAAAGAATCAGGTTATTTTGTCAGGGACACAGCTTGGAATCTGTGACGCCAAATATACAAACCCAATGGTTATACAGAGTTCGAATTGAGTCCGAGATCGTTCACAATCATTTGAATGATCAGATTGTAGCAAAAGCTGAAATCTTACCAAATAATGCTTCAAACCCCGCTTTCAGACTAAACGCTAACTTCTTATAATCAGATCCAGTCTACATACATAATTATAATAGTATGATCAAAATAAAATCATTGCAATCCAATGAAGCTCATTTAGCTATTGAAATTGATCGAAGATAAAACACAACTAAATGGAAACGCAATAAATTAAATACATGTAGTGTGTTTTAAAGTCTACATAATATTATGATGTTGCAATTGTAGTACATTTATCAAAACAACAAACATAAATGCTATCCAATGCTCTTTGTTCAGCTTTTTTTTTTAAATTTCAACAATTTTCACAAAAAAATAAGTTATACAAAAGTAAATTTAGTTGCTTTTTAAAGATTGCCTATGAGCCAACTGTTTTTTAAACTTTTTAACACTTTCATCGCCAAAGTCTCATAAGATCGACTTTGCAAACAGTTTGGATCCAGACCAGACGTTGGGTAACGCATCTTATCAGAAACCAAACTGTTTGACACTCGAATGGTTTTTCAAGACACACTACATTAAATCTAACTTTGAAATAATCTTGTAGACAATATACATTGAAGCAGACGACAATATGGCGGTAGAAGGGTAAAACACCTCACCATTAATTTGACTATGAAAGGGCTATTAAACAATTAAAATATATAAATTGGCTGTTTCTTGCTAGTGTTATCATTTCTATAAATCTAGAGGATACACATATGTAGGCATAAATAGACTAAACCTTACTCGACGCCTGATCATGTTCCACAGTTTGCGTTGAATATTTGTTGGAATAAATAAGAATACTTGCCATTTTGTATAAGAATACTTACATCATTGTAGAACGTGTTGTTTGTTCTGCATATTTGTTTACCCGTACTGACTCCATAAGTCGGCGCTCCTCCATTGTTTTGCTTCAATCCAGTTAAAATGCTATGGAAATTCATCCCAAATGAATCGCGTGAATCTCGCGCTCCCAGCACCGAACACGTATCTGAAATGTTGGTCTCGCCGTTACAAAGTGCACAGAACACATTCCCGTATATCGTTTTTTCGGTTTCTTTATCTACCAAGAAAGTTGCATTAAAGGTTTCGCAAAAGACATTTGTCACCATTTCTTGCATGAGTTCAGAGTTGGCATATTCTTCAGGACATGTGCGGATAATTGCATTTGAACACTTGTAGTTCGTGAGATCAGTACCTTCAGGTGGTTCAAATATTAACTCACACTCAGTTGAGTTCTTGCCTGCAAGAAGATTTGCCAGTTCCTCTGTGTGAGACCCTGTTGTCATTATCCGTTGGCTTGAACATCCGAATATAGGTTGGAATGACGTCACTTCCATTTCTCCGTTACAAATTGAGCAGTGTTTATTCATATATATACGTTTGCTGTTGTGCGAGTAGACCGGATAGAGTGACCCCCATGACGCGGTCTTGGCGTGTTGACAATTTTGATTTGGGTCCAAACATTTGCTGACCATATAGTAATATTTGCCTCCTGATGTTGATGAACCGAAACTTGATAGTATACAGGCTTCACTTCCACTCTCTGCGTATCTGTAAATATCAGCTCCATAAGCACAGCAGTTCCTATAACGACCACATTCCTTGTGCACGGAGCAGGGTTTACAACATGGGTATTGGTTTCCGGTTAATGTGTTCTCAACCACGCTTTCATATCGAACGGAGATATTGGGACAATGTTTTTCAAGTGTGCTATTCAAAAATTTGGCAACATCTATGTTCTCGTTAAAACCAGCGAGTGCTGTGCAGAGAAACGTTGTAAGGACTAGTGGAATCATTGAGGAGACTAGAAACTTTCCGTCGTTGGCCATCTTATCATTTATACCTGCAATGTTGTCACACATTCTACTTAACCTTCAATGTTTCAACTGCATTGCGTTACGCGTCGTCTGAAACCAAATCACACGAAAACGCGATGCAATAAAACTAGACAATGACGAGTTTCCTTAATAACACGCGTGTCTGGGGCCCGTTTCATAAAACTTCGTACGACAAATATTATCGTAAGTCAGATTAAAAAAGTCTCATTTATTATTTATTTCTCCATCTAATCCTGTCTTGTGACATCTTTTTGGAATCGTCTTGAAAAGTCGATTCCAAAAAGATGTCACAAGACAGGGTTAGAAAGAGAAATCAGAAATTAAATGTATTTTAAAGTTTTGACTTACGATCGTTTTTGTCGTACGAAGTTTTATGAAACGGGTCCCTGAACTCCAAGAACTCATTTCTACTTCATACAGTTTTAAACCAGATCTGACTACGAGTAAACCAATGTCTTATCTGACGTTTAACTATTTGAAACTCAGATTTTACACAATGGGTAGCTCTATTATCTACATACTTTTTCATCGCATTTTCGTTGAAGTTGTTATTTTTTAAGAGCAACGAATAACAATATCCGACTGTGTCTTTTTTCTTTTAACATTATCCATCAATTATTAATGACCCTAATATAAAGCCGCATTCCTCGATATTGGGTACGCCCATGGTAGATTTATGTTTATATAGTTTTCTCCTAACCACGTGCTTAAAGATATCGGAATTCAATGATGAATACAATTGTATCCCTTTTATGCTGAGCTCGACTTCACAACTTATTACATTATGCAAATATATACATCCAGATCAGACTCCGAGTAAACTGTGCCTGGTCAAAATAAACAATTATATCAATATGTTCAGTTGAATTGGCTAATTTTTAAATCAGCAGATAAAATGTAAGCAGACCTTGTCATAGAATTTTTGTTAGATGTTTTACATGTATTTACTTACTGTGTTGGCGGTCTTTTTGATTGTAAGGTTGTGGAACAGGGTTTATATTTTATGTACACTATTCGTCTTTATAGGTGAATATAGGAGATAAGAGTGAGGTTTGGCGCCCCTAAACCCAGGTTTAACCCCCCAGTGGTTGTTAATGGTTAATTCATAATTAATTATTGATTGCTACTGACCGTACCAAGGCGGGCTCCTATGTTCACTTTGCTTTATGTTTGTCTTGCGTGTGTTTTCTATTTAGTATGTGGATGAAGAAATGGTATTGCGTGCGTGTGTGTGTGTGTGTGTGTTATGGTATGACTGTGTGTGTGTGTATTCTGCTTTAGAGGTGGGTGTATTGTTTGTGTTACGTTTCCTGCCTGAGTCTTTTTCGTATTTATTTAATATGGTGGTAAAAATGGCAGTACAAGAAATGTATATTCTTCCTTTCTTTGATTGGACGACAATTTAACCAATATTTCTCTATCCGTTTGAACGCTTAACCCTTTCCCCATAGACGCACCGGTTAGCGTATTTAATGTATTCCTACCCTGAAGAAAACACTTACAATTATTATGATTATTATTATACCAGATTTATATTGGGCTCTTTTTACACAAGAGTTGTGCGTTCAAAAGCGTTTCACATGAACTCATATTAATGTACCTATAACGCTAGAAAGGACAAATAACTACAATGACAATAAACAACGATACATTATAGATTTACAAGGAAACAATTTCCACACAAGGGAACTTCTTTCAATATTATTAACCAGATTATGAAAAGTGGTAGATCTATCATTGGTTTGTAAAATCAACTTAAATATTAGTCAAATACATGTTATTAAAATATTAATTGCACGATCATTACTTCAGAGGTTGATAGAGTGCCATCTATAGATACGCATGCAGAAATGTTTTAATATTCCTCAGTTCCCAAGGGCAGATAATTCAAAGGAAAGATAATTTAACTTAATGTTTCAGGCAATATAGGTTACAAGCACTTGTAAGCGCAACTCCTACTACATCGTTAATTGGATTTGACCAAAACTTCACAGGTTGCTAGAGTACCATCTACAGATATGCATGAAAAAATGCTCTTCCATTTCATCATTTCAAAGGCGAGATAATTGAATGTTAATGTTTCATGCATGTTTGGTCAAAGGCATTCGTAAGCGCAGCTCCTCCTACACCTTTCATCGAATTTAAACAAAACTTCACAGATTAACCCTTTACCCAATAACCCGTATATAACATTAAATACAGGTGATCACTTAAAGCAGGTTGAAAGTAAAGCAGAATGTGCCTTAAGGCACATTCTGCTTTACTTTCAACCTTCTTTAAACTACATATACCATCTGCTAGGCTATATAAAATATTTGTTATGGTTATTGTTCATGAGGGTATAAACTGGAACTATTTTCTTTAGCGGAGGAATAAATTAAATACGCTAAAAGTCGCTTCTATAGGGGAAAGGGTTAATATAGAGCAACATCTACAGATTGGCATGAAAACGTAATTTTCTATTCCAACATTGCCAAGGGGAGATAACTGAACTTTAATGTTTCATGCATTATAGTTCAATCATACTCCTCGTAAGCGAAACTCCTGCTACACTGTTTACCCGATTTTTACCAAACTTCACAGGTTGTTAAAGTACCATATACAGGTGTGCAAGAAGAAATATTTTCCATTCAACCAATTACAAAGAGAGATATTTGCAATGGTAGATAACTGTTTTGCATAAATGCGGCGGTGGGGATTAGTTAGCCCCTAGGCGACAAGTCTGGTTATCACTCCCATCAAGATCCAATCATGAACATTTATCATAAGAAATATTTTCTAGATCTGAGCAGATGATAGCCAAAAGCAGACAGAAAGTAAAGGAGAATGTTTCTTAAGGCACATTCTCCTTCACGTTCAGCCTGGTTTAAGTGGTCAAATGTCTTCAAATCTGAAACTCACTATGGGGTAATTAAAACGATTTGCAAAATGTTTAAAATCAGATTGTCTCTAAATCGCACGCTGTATAACCCGTCGTCTGATCTGGATCCAACACGACTTGTTATTATTGTTTTATATCTGAAAATAAAGTAGACCCGTGGCCATTTTTAGCATATCGAAGAGGTTCTTGTACAGAATTTAATTCTTCAGCGTTTATGAGCAAAACATATCCTTCATTTTAGTCACATCGGTCAATACTGTTTTACAACTTGTGCGGCCCTTAAACTCTCAACTACCAAGACAGACAAAACAAACATTTACAAACAGTTTAGATCATGGTCGGGCCCAAACTGGTTGACAACTTCATGTATATCGATCGTTCACCACTTAAAAAACGCATAACATTCAATTAAGAAATGAACTGATTTTTCTCGGCGTTTAAGCGAAATAAACAACAGAAAATGATCGGCAAATTTCATAAATCGCACTATGGTTAATTTTTCGATCATTTTCCGTCGTTTATTTCGCTAAAACGCCAACAAAATTCAGTTCTGTAATTTCTCATATTAAATGAACATACCGGGTGAGCCCTCTACGTGCAGGGATGACTGCTTCGACAAAACGTCTCATTCCTCTTGTACGAGGTCGAACTTGTGGTATTGTTAGTTGTCATCTGTTTAGATACAGAGCTTGGGTCCGCTTCATAAAACCTCGTAAGACAAATGTTATCGTGAGTCAGATTATAAAGTCTCAATTATTATTTATGCCTCTATTTGATCCTGTCTTGTGACATCTCTTTGGAAAAGGCGATTCCAAGAGATGTCAAAAACAGAATTAGATCTAGTTAGAGAAATCAGAAATTGAATGTATTTTAAAGTTTTGACTTACGACCGTTTATGTCGTACGATGTTTTATGAAACGGGCCCAAACTTCCAGATAGTCGAGATTCTGTGAAGAATGGTCTATGTTCTGTACAGTGGAGAATCTGTTATTCTTTCCCAATAAACGCGTTTACGCTAAAACTATTATTTCCAATACAAACAGTTTGGAGCCAGATCAGACGCCGGGTAACCCGGCGTCTGATCAGGCTCCAAACTGTTTGCCACCAAGATAAACCTGATTTATCAGAATTGTCAAAAAGTTGTACTTTTCTACGTTTTAGTGTTTTGCGTTTGCGTACGTTTGCGTTTAAACGGGAAAGAATAACAGATTCTCCACTGTATCTGACGCCAGTAATGGGTTAACTCTTACATGGTCAAATTATTCGGGAGATTTTTACCCCTTCATCCTTTCTATAATTATACTTCAGTATTGTTGTCTGCAAGACACATTTCAAAGTAAAATTTAATGATGTATGACTTAATAGATATCGATAACAGTGTCAAACAGTTAGGGTCCTGAACAGACGCCGCGATACGCGGCGTCTAATCAGGACCAAAATGGTTTGCAAACGCGCTTAAAGGCGTCACAGAGAGTGAAAGGGTTAATGTTTTCGCTAAAACTAACCATATTTTCATCTTTGCAGAAATAGTAATGCACAACACGACACAGGGCAACGGATGAGATAGTTAAAATAAAGGACGCTCAAATATTTCCTTTAATTGTGATAATTTGCTAGCGTACATTGATAGTTAAAGTCTCCACCTGAAGAATCTGAAAGAGGAATGACCGTTACAGTACAAATGTGTTTACTCATTCACAATTGGAAATTGAAAAAGACAATTCCATTTTCTTAATATACCAAGTTCAACTTTGTTACTATTAAATGTTGTTTTTTAAAATATATTTGCAAATGACAAACATTGTAGACCCTAATCAGAGTGCTCCTTCAGTCATCTACCAGCAATGTGTATTTAACTTTTTAAGAGTACATTTTTCCTGTGTTGTATGTTTTCTTACAGTGCACACTGCTGGAAAAGGATGAGTAAACTACAGTGCTCTCTACAACGACGCCAAATGGGAGACACAAATGGTGCGTGTTGTTCGAAGAGAGTCGTTATGGGGGAGAATAAAGAATTGGCTTATATTTGAAAACAGCTTGATCCAAGCTGTTTGTCACTCGTCATTATATTTACTCTTTTAAAATGTCCACTAATTTGTTACTTACTTAAACAGCAGACGACAGTTTTAAGCAGACGATATTTAATGGTAAAAGCGTTCGACACAAAATACTCCTGTTTAGGGAACTGCGGCAAGGGTCGTTGTAAGGAGAGAGTCGTTGATAGGAGAGCCGTTTTTGGAAGGAGTATTACTTGATTCTAGGGCTGAATGTGTTAAGCGGCCACCCAAAAATGATGAATCATTTATAAAGTTAGATGACGGTTTGATAAAGTTCTAAGTATGCCAATAGTTTAAAAACAACAACAACATCAAAAGTAAAACATCATCTGAATTTCGTCCATTTTGAATTCCAGATAAGTAATGTTTAAGAAAGAGATGCTGAACTAAAGCTGGAATAGAGTCTTCTGTAGAAGCCAAACGACCTGGTTCTCACATAGAAGCAGTTTGGGGCAAGATCAAACGCCAGGTAATTGTGCATATGATAAGCTTCAAGGCTGATTGACACTCACACTTTAATAAAATTTTAATTTAACCCATTTGTGCCCAGTGGATTCTTCTATGCTTATATATTGGATTAGTCCATTTTTTATCAAAGGGATGACTGGTCAAAATTTTCATTTTCATTTTGATTTATATTAAAATTTCTATCAGCAAACAGTGTAGACTCTGGTAAGACGCCGCATTATGCGGCGTCTAATCAGAGTCTACACTGTTTGCTTATTTCCCATACATGGGATCGTGGGCACAAATGGGTTAAAAACGGGAAATTTACAACGCTTTCCCCATTATAACGAATAATAAAGTTTGTTTCTGTTACGTGAAAACACTTAGAAATTTAGGAGATTGAATCATGATTTGGGTACATGTATTTGTCTTATAAATACTGCAAGGACTTGTTTTTCAAACCAAGGTTGATGACGTCGCTATAACTTCCCTATCAAAACCAGGGGCCCGTTTTACTAAACTACTTACGCAAAAAATTTGCGTAAGTCAAAATTTTAAATTATATTTTATTATCACTTGATACAAAGAGCAAATAGCCAGATCAGAGGACGCGCTTTAGCGCGTCCTCTGATCTGGCTATTTGCTGTTTACAAACGTTTATGATCGATAAAAAGAGTTAAACGATTTTGACTTACGCAAACATTTTGCGTAAGTTGTTTAGTAAAACGGGCCGCAGAGATGATGTATGGAGACATTGCTGACAATCACGGCAGCTAGGCTTTGATTAATTTCTGGTATAGTAATTCGCCTGATCTTTGATTAGTTATAATAATAAAGACTTTATTTAGCGCGAGAGCTCATTTGATTAAAAAAACAATCTTCCATGAGGTCATCAACATATATACAAGTACATAAAACAAAAGGTATTTCACAAAATATAATCAAGAACAATATTACTATACTAATTAGATCTTCATGACAGATAGTTTATTAATACTTCACATATTAAACAATTTGTCCTTCTAAGTAATATTCATTTTAAACAAGTTTACTCCATTCTATGAGAATCGGAAAATGAAATTCCTTTCACTATAGTTTAGTTGTAAAATCAGTTTAAGCCTGGACCAGGGATTCATGCTTATTGAGTTTCATATCATTCTTAACATTTTGTTGACCAGATTTGAGCGAAAGCTCAAATCTTACCGATCAAATGTTTGGGAACGATATCAACCTCGACTCAAACACTTTATGAGTATGGACCCAGATGCAGAGTTAATCATTATCTCACACTGATGAATCTGTTTTCATTAGTCATAAGTATACACTTAATTAACAAAATCATAGCTGACGGCCGCAATAAGGAAGTCGTAAAATTAGTATACCAGATGAAATTAAGTTAACATATGTCATTAAGATAAGCGGTGAATAATAACTTTGCTCCTTAACGCTGTTCAAATCATCTTTCCAAATGAATTATGGGCATAGTTGTGTTTTATTTTTATTTGCAAATATACAATTAAGCTGCTAATAAATAAACATTCTGATCAGATGACGAATGGCTCATCGTGTGATCTTCAGAAAATCTTTGTGCAGCGATTTGGATATTTTCGCTTCATACTGTCAACGGGTTAAAGAAAGTTTGCTAAAAAAAAAAGTATTCCAATAAAAATAATAGACCTATATATTTCTTACAATATCTTCTTCGCCTCTATATTAACCGTCTGTCCGCCGAAATCGCCTTAAGGGTGTATTAAACTCATAAGTGAAATTTCCAAGGTATCTAACTTGTTTGCTTTTTTGAGGGTCATATCAGGAAGAGGATTAAGACTGAAGTCAACAAACTCCTCAGAGAAGAGCTGGCATGTTTCAGAGCAGGAAGACCATGCGCAGACCAGATAACAACGCTCCGAATTATCATCGAGCAATCTATTTAATGGAACTGTCCCCTTTATGTCAACTTCATTGATTTCAAGAAAGAGTTCGACTCGGTGGACAGTGACACGATCTGGAAGATACTGAGGCACTAAGGCCTCCCCAGCAAGATAGTGAACACAATTCGTAGCCTGTACAACAAACACTGCCAGGTCATCCACGACATGGACCTCTCCGAACCTTTCGAGGTGTGAACAGGCGTCAGACAAGGTTGTTTGCTCTCTCCTATAATTTGAGAACACACTCAGACTCAGCTCAAATGCTTTATAAAATTGGACCCCAATCTTGAAGTAAACGCCAGCACAACAAATTGCCTCAGAATCAAATCAGGCAACATGCTTAGCCTCAACAGGCTGGTACAGAGGGACAGGCCATTGAGGCCGTGGACACCTTTACTTATTTAGGCAGCATTGTGAGTAAGACAGGAGGCACAGAGGAAGATATAAAAGGTCAGGATAGGGGAAGCCCGCCATGCTTTTGCGACCTTAAGACCAGTGTGGAAGAACCATAAAATCCACCTCAAGCGAAGCTGAGACTCTTCAACAGAAATGTGAAGACTGTCCTTTTGTATGGTACTGAGACCTGGAGAAGGAGCAAACGCCGGGATCAGCGCCTGCAAGTCTTTATCAACCCATGCTTGAGACAGATGCTGCAGATACGGTACGTTGGCCAGACAGGATCTCCAACCAGGAGCTATGGGCAAGGACAGGACAGCAACCAGTCACAGACTCCATCCTACAGAAGAAATTGAGATGGATGGGCCACGCGCTGTGCAGACAACAGCCCAACATAGCAAGACACGCACTAGATTGGAACCCTAAAGGCACCAGACAAAGAGGAAGATCAACAAACTCCTGGCGTGGGACACTCAATATTGAACTCCGCAATACAAAGATATCGTGGGGAGAAGCCAAAGCCGGGGCCATGGACCGAACGGAATGGCACTCTGTGGTGATAGCCTTATGCTCCGACCGAAGCGAAAAGGATTCAGTTAGTTAGGTAACTTGTTTGCTTTTTTGAATAGCGGTTTATGATGATAACAAAAATATGCATTTAAAAACATCATAGGGCTGTGTGATTCTCATGCACTACGACCATTTTGAAACGGTGTGTCAAATTAGTAAAAGGTATAACCTCAGTAGAATCTAATTCAAACGAAATCAAACATAATAATATTGGGTTTTTCATTATGTATTTCATGCCTCTGGTTGATATACGAGTGGTGATATATTAGGATAGTGATATGATATGGTAGAAATAGGATAAGGTAGATTGAAGGCGTACATGTAGTGCTCCCTCTCTACTACAACACTCAATGGGAGGTACAGAGTGTGTGAAGTTCTGATAGGGGGAAATTGGCTTACATTTGCAAACAGCTTGAACCCAGATCAGACGCCGCGATACGCGGCGTCTGATCTGGATTCAAACTATTTGTCACTCGTCATTAAATTTTTCCAGTCAAAATGTCCATTATGGAAATTTTAGAAAAACAGCAGACGACAATTTTGAGCAGATGACATTGCAACTGTGAATAGTCCGGACATTGTCCTGTTAAGGGAACTGTGACAAGGGTCGTTTAAGAAGGGAGTCGTTGTTGGAAGGCCGTTGAAGGAAGGGAGCACTGCTCATATACTAGTGGTGATATATTAGGGTAGAGATAGGAAAAATAGTGATACGGTAGAGTAAAATAATAGTGTACTGTAGGGTAGGTAGTAGTGAAAGGTGAAAGGGAGAATATTAGCAGCAGCAGCAGTTGTAGTAGTAGTAGTACAGTGCTCCCTCTATACAGCGACACCAAATGGGAAGACAAAGATTGTGTACGTTTTTCGGAGGGAGTCGATAAAGTAAAGGCTATTTGGCTTACATTTGCACACATCTTGAATCCAGATATGCGGCGTCTGATCTTGATGCAAGTTATTTGTCACTCGTCATTATGTTTATTTCCTGTCGAAATGTTCATTTTGTAACTGTGAGAAAAACAGCAGAGGAAATTGTTCAAAGTAGGCGAAATTTCAGCAGTAAAAGCGTTAGACATAATTACCCTGTCTGTTTAGGGATATGTGGTAATGGTCGTTGCAAGGAGGAATTCGTTGTTTGGAGGGCCGTTGTAGGAAGGGAGCACTGTAGTCATGAAAGGGTACGATTGTTGTCAGGTCCAATTCTTAACAAGTTAGGTAACTCAACTGTTTTGGAACAAACAGTTGACACAGTCCTCGTACTGATTTTCTCCCGTTGAGCATCCGTTTGATTTCCCATATCGAATGTGCAGAGCTGCTTTTGGAGTAAAACAAAGCAATGGGATCAATTTTAAAAAGTAAGATTCAATGAATTTTCTTGAGAATGTTTTATACTGATCAGAATTGTTTCAATACATTTAGCCCTAGCGACCAGTAAACTCGTAAAAAACGTTATATCTGTGTAGAGCACACTTGTATCATGAAAACAGTGTAGATCTCGATCAAAATTAATGGTCTGATCAAGGACTGAAGTGATTATTGAATGGGAGACTGATCATTTTTTTAAAATGTTTTTTCTCTATTAACATCCCTTAAAGTTGAAGGATCCTTTATGAGTTCGGGTCCATGTCGATCATTATCGATAATCTACTGTCGGGCAGTTCCGAATCATGTTTTAACATAGTTCGGAACGGACCGGCAGCTAACGCGAGAAGACGATCGCTCTCTGTATAGGGTCCTCAACCTTAACATCAACTGGTCAAGTTTTGAAAGTGAAATAGTTCATATGAAGCATCAAGCATATAAGGGATAAAAATTGTCCCCAAGCGTCCGCGACGACTAACCGTGAGTTTAATCCCTTTCAATTCCATGGCGTCATCTACGTTATCCCCTTCACTGCCTTACCTAGAGTTAAAGTCTTAGATACAAATAGTTTGGATCCTGATCAGACGCCGCGTCACGCGGCGTCTGATCAGGATCCAAACTATTTGGCAATTCTTTCAATATTTCTTAAAATGTCAAAATACCTAAAATCTAAAATTGAGAAATAAAAGCAGACGGTTTTAAGATGGTGATGTCATGGCAGTGAAATGGTATTTAACAATTATCGGCTGTTTTTATTACTAAAATATTTTTTTAAATATTTTGACTAAAAATCTATTGGAATAAGTGTAACAGTTTGGATCTTGATCAGACACCGCGTCACTCGGCGTCTGATCGGGACCCAAACTGTTGGCAAATAACCATTGTAGTCGATGAAAAGCAGTGAAGGAGTTGAGATTTTGATATATAATCCCTATCGATTTGCTAGAATACTACACCGAGTCATTTCGTAGTAACAAAACTTAATTAATTGATGACAATCCTAAATTAAATATATAATTAAATTATATATTCGTAATAAAGTTTTATTACCACAATCGACTCTCGGTTACTCGAAAATCGCTTTAAAAGTCGATTTGAACTCTTCTACTTTAATCCTTTACTCCAAAGCGAACTTTTTGTATTAAAGGTAGTTAAAAATGAACTGTATTTTTTCTGCGTTTAAGCTATATGATCGGCAAATTAACCGGTTAGTTTGCCGATCACTTTCAGTCGTTTATTTCGCTCAAACGCGGACAGAGTCAGTTCATTTCTTATATTAACATTATATTGCTGTATTTTCTAATACTAAATTAACAATTAATTAGTAAACATGTATGTTAAATCCATTATTTGAGGTTGTTAACACGAATAATGTGTACTCTGAAAGGAACAGCTGTATCTGTAATTGGCGGAGAATCGACCCATAAGCCCCTCCTCCTCTGCGAAAGATATCCCTAAGTCTCGCTCTTAGAGCAATTACATATACAGTAAAACCTCCCTATTACGACCACTTCTTCCTTATTGTTATATTGGCTACTCTACATTTGGGGGGGGGGGGAGGGGGGCACCAACGATTTTTTTGTCTTTTGACAACGTTTTTTTTTTTGTTGTTTTTTGGGGTTGTGCGCTTAAATTTGTGCAAAAAAGTCTGAGAAGCGTTCTATTCAGTACAAATAATGGAAAATTTGCTTGGTTAATATAATTGGCAAATCAATTGGGGGGGCCCCGTGTTTGACATGTGTATTCTGTCTTACTTTCAGTCTGCTTTAAGCTACCACATACTAGGGCATAGAAACTATTTTATAATAGTGGGTATTCATTACTATATAAAATGGAACTATTGTTTTCATTGGAGGCATAAATTGAAAGCGTGAACATGCATACGTCTGGAATAAAGGGTTAACTTGTGTCATTCGCCGTTTAGGTTTATATCTGAAATTTTAAATTTTAACCCATTCGTGTCCATATATGGGACATAGGCATGATGCGGCGTCTGATCAGAGTCTACACTGTTTGCTGATAGGAATTTCAATATAAAACAAAATGAAAATGAAAAATTTAACCAGGCATCCCTTTGATAGTGGAGAAGATGTTATTCTTTCCCGTTTAAACGCATACGAAACGCAAAAACATTGCATAAAAATGTAGAAATGACAGCCTTCTGACAGTTTTGATTATTTGTTGTAATCTGAGTGGCAATCAGTTTGGGTAACCCGGCATCTGACCTGGCTCCAAACTGTTTGCAATGCAAATAATAGTTTTAGCGCAAACGCGTTTATTGGGCGTTTTCTCTATTGTAAAGATGATTTTATAGTCGCGCTCTGCAGCCCTGTGGTCAATACCATTTAATTGTCCTAAATAAGGTCAAAATAGATTTATGTATTATCGATAAGGTTTAATAACCGATTTCTTTTGTTTACTAAACAGAATGGTGGCCAAACGTATAGTACAGTGCCCTATCTATGTTTTCTTTCAAATTTAAATACGACAGAAACACAAAGCAATAATATGTTAAAAAAAAAAAAAAAAAAAAAAAAAAAATTTTAAAAACATTTCTAACGATATAACTTAATCTGGGTGGCATCCAGTATGGCGCCTGATCAGACGCCGGATAACGCGGCATATGATCTAGCTCCAAACTAGTTGGCTAATGGTGTTAAAGTTTTGGCATAAACGCGTGTATTGGGAAAGAATAACACCTTTTCAACTGTAACAGCCCGACTAATAAGTAGCGTTTTAATCTCTCTGTTTGTAATTCTATTTAAGTTAAATTCCTGTCACCTTATCTGTTAATCTGATCATGAACGATTACAAACCTCTTATTGTATTAAGGCAACTACTACATGTATCCTTCCCCGTTCAAACGATTGATTTGTGCACACGATCCCAAATATGGGACATAAGCAAACAGTGTAGACTCTGAACAGACGCCGCATCATGCGGCGTCTGATCAGAGTCTACACTGTTTGCTGATAGGAATTTCAATATAAAACAAAATGAAAATGACAAATTTGACCAGGCACCCCTTTGATAAAAATGGACTAATCCAATATATTAACATGGAAGAATCCACTTGGCATAAATGGGTTAATTGAGTTGGGTTTAACGGCACCGTAACACATAAAATGGTCATTCAGCGCCCAACGCTACAACGAAACTTAGGTACACGTGATGCAATTCATTGCAGATTATTTTAGGTTCTTAACCCTTACCCATTTGTTAGTGGATTCTTCCATGTTTATGACAAATAGACAAGATACTGATTATAATGTTCTCTCGTGAGCAGTAATATCATGGTCTTCACTGTTTCCTCAGGTCTCTCTGTCTCAATACTAAGGCCATACTAAGGCCACCACGGTGCTCATATGGATATGATAAATGGTTATTAATTTCTTATTCAATCTTTTCAGATTTGTCTCCCATATACTTAAACTTTCAATAAACAGTACTGGATTCCAATTTTAGTTCACCTATGACTTTTTATTTAACCCTTAGCCTGCCACTCACGACTATAGCTCCATATGCAAACAGCTTGGATCCGGACTCGGCGTCTCATCCGGATGCAAGCTGTTTGACACTCGGACAACATTTTCAGCAATTTTGAGTAACTTTGAAGCACTTTGAAACTTGAAGCAGACGAGAAATATAGCAGACGACAATTTATTTGGCGGGCTAAGGGTTAAGGGTGTTTTCTGCAATGCATTGCAACATTACAAACTATGCAGATCCTAATCAGAGGGCGTATTTAGGAGCCCCCTGATCTGGGTCTACGCTGTTTGCAAGTACGCTTTTAAAGTACTACATGCTGTGTGGTAAAGGGTTAAAACGTGTCATAGCCAATTATATAGAAGCTTTGAAATACGGATATGGTCGACCTAAGCGAAAATCAAGTTATCGAAATTTAACATAAAATACGGGTTATGTTTGACTTGAGCGAGCTCGAAGTATTGAGTTTCGACTGTATAAGCAACCGTGATGATCGATAATTTGTGATTCACAACTATACATGTACACTTTAAAACGTTATTCTTTCCCGTTTTAACGCAAACGAAACGCAAACGCAGTTCAATAAAATGGAGAAAAAGAAACTTTTTTGAACACTTTAACAGCTCATTTGAATTTGAGTGGCGAACCGTTTGGATAACTCGGCGTCTAATCTGGCTCCAAACTGTTTGCAATGGAAATAACAGTTTTATCGTAAACGCGTTTATTATGAAAGCATATCTTCTCCACTGTACATATGATGTTGTCCTAGGCTGTTTTGCTTGACTTTTGTTATTCTTTAACTAATCGCGTATCTCTGAAGACCTCCATGCATGCTTCTACTAAACAGCCTCCAATCGCATATTTGACTTGTTCAACAGCTTCACTTGATATTATTTTAAGGTCATTCGCTCTGGATTACCCAAAAACTTCAAATTGCAAGTACATGTACTTGAATATATCAAATTGTAAGACCACTGTTTCTAATTAAAATCGCTTTAATCGTCCAATCCCCTGTCTAAAACGTGTCGTCTGCCTTTTAAAACAATTATTTAGTTCGGTTTTTTTTAATATCAATAATGATATACATTGTATTTAAAAATTAAAAAAGTACAAGTGCTAAAAGTATCTATCTATCTATCTACTCTGGGTCTTAAACTTTCGCAATTACAAGTCAAATTGCACTTAGTAAAAGGCGCGTAGATATAAGAATGGCAAATATTAAAAGCAAGACGGCGCAATGATTTTAAAGTTTTTCGATAGCCCTGCGGATTAATCGTAGATTAACCCCTTTATAACCATGACGTCATCAGTTTTAAACAATTATCGTCTGTTTTTATATCTTAAATTTATATTTCAGGTATTTTGAACAGAAGTATTGAAATGAGTGTCAAATAGTTTGGATCCTGAATAGACTCCGCTTAACGCGGCGTCTGATAAAGGTCAAAACTATTTGCAAATAACCATTGTACCCAGGGTAAGGCAGTGAAGGGTTTAAATCATTTAATACAATAATAAACACTATGATACTTACCGCTTCTATTGACAATAAATCTAAACCGACATAAAATGTTTCAGTAATTTTCTCGTCTGCACCATTTGCCGTCTGCTACGTTTTCTTTATGAGAAATTTCTTAAAATTCATTTTCAAAAGTAGGTTCAGAGTATCAAACAATGTTGATGGTGATTAGATGCCGAGTAACTCGGCGTCTTATGAGGTACCAAACTGTTTTCATGCGTATTCATTGTCAACACGTTTACGTGCAAAAGCGGCTCGCCGACTGTGACCAACTTACAATCAGACACTTATTGTTGTTAACCCTTTACCTGATAGCATTGTTTCTAGTATTGAAGATATGTGACTACTTAAAGCAGGTTGAAAGTAAAGCAGAATGCGCCCTAAGGCGCATTCTGCTTTACTTTCAGCCTGCTTTAAGCTATTAATTGCTAGAATAAGGAAAGTATTAAATATGACACATATTCATTACGGTATAATTTGGAACTATTTTCTTCAGCGGATGAATAAAATGAATGTGCTAAAAGTCGCTTCTATAAGGGAAAGGGTTAAGCGGATAAAAATTAGAGCATAATGCCAATACTGCCTTGACGCCATCTTCTTTAAACAATTGTCGTCTGCTTTTATTTCTCAAATCTAAATTTTAAGTAGTTTAACTTAAGATTTTTTAAAATGAGTGTCAAATAGCTTAGATCTTGATCAGACGCCGCGTAACGCAGCGTCTGATCAGGATCCAAACTGTTTTCAAATAACCATTGCTCTCGGGGTAAGGCAGGGAAGGGGTGAACAGTCAATTTTGTTATCAGCGACCACAAAATGAGTAGCGTGGATGTTTTTAAAAGACATTTGTCTGCTAAATGCAGGATTGAAATAACGAATAAATCTCCTGGAGGAATGTTCTGTATTATACTCATCCTTTATTAAGCATAAACTTGTACCACAGGCGGCCAATATGTCTTCTATCGGTTGGTTGTTGAATGCAAGATTGACTGTGTTATGACTAGTCCACATGTCGTTAATCTGTTTGACCACTTTCATCGTTTAAATCTAAATGTTTTAAATATCAAAATTATTTTAATCCTGTTTGAATTAACAGATTTAAATTAGTCTTTCTCGTGCATATAGCTGTCGTATGGCCAATGTGGAACTCGATAGAGTTTAGTTTTAAAAAATGGAATAATGCGCTTGTTCGGCTTTTATTTCTTTTGATGAAGACAATATTTATGTTCAACATGTAAACAACAACATTTATCTGGATATAAATTAAGTGTGAAGATAATAAGACACCATGTCTAGTGTTGTCGCGCCCCTGAAATTAAATTTGGGGTTCTCGCATAAAGATGACCGAGTCGGCAGTCATGGCCTGACCAAGGAAGCCAGCACCGTGGGAGATTTGATCTCTTTCACTGAGCGGCCGCAACCTCTATCGCTTGACCAACGGACCACAAGGCTAAGCAACAGCCTTGGTGACGTCTCGACGGTAGGCCGTAGGCGCAACTCGGTGGCAAGACAAGACTCGTACGGTTCTGTGTTCGGCGGGTCCCGTTTAAGTCGAACATCCCTCACATCTCCTGACAAAAGAAGCAATCGTAATTCTCTGTCATCTCCTGACAAAAGAAGCAATCGCAATTCTCTGGCCTCACCCGACAAAAGATTCACGGATGATGGGTCACCCCTACCAAGAACGAGTAGGCTTACTCGTAGAGAATCCATGCTTAATGTGCTCCGAGAAGATTTACAGCAAATTCCATGTCTAGATGCATTAAGGTACGGCATCCCTAATGGGGTCGGTCAGGACTCCAGATAAGAGGAAGTAAACTAAACAAATAAAAAAAAATCAAGCAATTCAGCACCAAATCATATGGTGTTACTACTCATTAGAATCGTCTCGAAGAGACGATTCTAATGAGTAGTGACACCATATGGTTTAATGCAGAAATTTTAATTTTTGAAATAATCCCCTTATTTGGAGCCCTAGGATCGGGTGAATGTTGGTCAATTTCGGTACTCTGCATGCGTAGTAGAGCGAGGGGTTATTCTCGTCAGCTGACGGTTGCACCGAATAATATGCGACATCAGTCCGATACGGGTGTCAGTCGATAGAAACAACCGACCACTCTATGTAGACTTACCGATATTGGCCGAGACTGCGTAGTGCGGTCGGCCATTCTCGTCAACTGACGGACAGTACCGAACTAGACGGATGCCATCATTTGATTTTGAAACATCCTTAGATTTCTGAATTTTCTATTTTTCAAGCGTGATTACTTAAAGCAGGTTGAATGTAAAGAAGAATGTATCATTAGGCACATTCTTCTTTACTTTCAGCCTGCTTTAAGCTATCATCTGCTAGGATAAAAATCCGAAGATTTCGAAAAAATCTGGAGAAATGGCAGCCCTGGTTCAACTATGCTCGACCATGGTTCGGTACGAACGTCAGTTGAAGAGAGTGGACTATCGCTATATGTAGAATACTGATATTGACCGATATTGGCTCGATCTTGTCATGGACATTCTATTTTTAGATTGCATTCTATAAAGCGTAACGATGATGAGGTTTTCCCAGTCGATAACTCCACGGTGGATACATGTAGCGGATCAGAAGATGACCGCTCCTCAAACTCAAAAAACAAACTGGGACGATTTTCCCGTAGGAGTTCCAAAATGTCATTTGGTAGAAGCGAATCGCGTCGATCTACATCCGAACATGTGTGCATATCGGAAGCTGACATGCGTAAACTGGAGATGCTATACACACTTAATAAGATGGGGCCAACTAAGAGGCAGCCGAATGCCAGAAAGCCTTCCTTGTCGGACTGCCAAACAGGCGAGGTCGCCGTCTTGGATGCTGCTTACGGTAGGGACAAGCGCGGCAGCATTACTACTCGAATACTGCTGAAAACCAGCCGGAAGTCAGAAAACCGGACGGCGCTCTCCGATAGAAGTGAAATTCTAAAATCTGTGCGTAGAATGGCTGGTTCTTTGGGTGAAAGTTCACCAAAGCCAACAGAGGCGCCAATCGAGACCCCGACAGAGAAATCCAAAAGAGTATTAAATCTGTTGAAAAATGCAATGCCGGCTACGAAACTTCCCCCTATTGCTGGACAGGACAAAGCGGTGACCAAGCCGGAAGCAGCTGTCAAAGACGCTTTCGTTGGTCTCCGGCGTAGACTTAAACGCAAGAAAGTAGGTTGAACCAATTCCTTCGTACAGTAAAACCTCTCTATTACGACCACTAAATCATGTTAATTATTAGGGTGTTTACGGTAGGTGACCGCTTAAAGCAAGGTGACAGTGAAACAGAAAGCTCCCTTAGGAGCTTTCTGTTTCACTGTCACCTTGCTTTAGGCTCTCACCTATCTATTATACAATCAATTAGCATTCGTTTTAATGGTCGTAATAGCGAGGTTTTACTGTATTTTAATTTATTCCTGCACTGAAGAAAATAGTTTCAATTTATACACTCATGAATGTACACCGCACGAAATGTCGTCTTTCTCCTAGCAGATGGTAGCTTAAAGCAGGCAGAAAGTAAAACACAATGTACCTTAACCCTTTACCCAATAACCCGTATATAACATTAAATACAAGTGATCACTTAAAGCAGGTTGAAAGTAAAGCAGAATGTGCCTTAAGGCACATTCTGCTTTACTTTCAGCCTGCTTTAAACAACCATCTGCTAGGCTATAAAAAATAATTGTTCATGAGGGTATAAACTGGAATTATTTTTTTCAGCGGAAGAATAATTAGATACGCTAAAAGTCGCTTCTATGGGGTAAAGGGTTAAGGCGCATTCTGCAAAACCTTTCTATTTGTTTTAAGTGGTCATCTGTCTTTAAAACTTGAAGCAATCTTTGGGTATTGGGCTAACACTGAGATAGTCATTTCAAACTCATCATCTGACAAGACCCAAACTGCTTGTCTTTCCCATTTTCCTTTTATTGTAATCGTCTTTTCATATACAGTAAAACTTCTCTAATACGACCACTAAATTGGGTTAACTATCAAGTATAAAGACATAAGCAATGTGACAGTAAAACAGAAAGCTTATTTAGGGGTTTTCTGATTTACAGTAACCTTGCTTGAAGCTGTCACCTGTCTTATATACAATGAATGAGCCTATGTTTACAGTGACGCAAGCTAGAGAGGTTTTATTGTAGTTTTTAAAAACATCATATTCTACATTCTATTGTAATTACATCGTTTTATTCTCGTTTGCTGAACTGTAAGAACGGTTATTAGCGGAAAAAATTTTCCAGGATTTTTTACATGTACCATTTGTTCTTCACAAACTCTGTTGTAAGGTTCCTCCATTTGATGTTAAATACAATTTGTCTCTAAGAACAAGAAAATAGCTAATCAGAAAGCTCCTTCATTGGGGAAGATGCTATACGTCATATAGCGCATTTGCAAACAGTTTTGATCCTGATCAGACGCCGCGTTACGCGGCGTCTGATCAGGATCAAAATTGTTTGCTACGTCAGTTATCCTGCCTTAAATATAACTTTGAAACGATATTGAAGACATCAATATTGAAGCAGGCGATGATATGGCGGGGAAGGGGTACATGTGTAAAAACCTCACGATAAACTTTATAAGGAAAGGGTTAATGGCCGCTGAAAGCCAGTTTGACTCCAGCTGCATGATGGTAACGCTCCACTGTCATGACGTCATCTGTTTGAAACAATTGTCGTCTGATATTTTCTGAAATTCTAATTTAAGGTTAATTAACCAAAGTAATATGGGTCTGAATGGACCTCAGTTTGGATCCTGATCTGACCAGGACCAAAAACGTTGCAAATAATCATTGCACTCGAAGGGCCTCGTGGAAGATTGTTATTGTCAAATGAGTTCTCTCGTTAAATGAAGTGTTTCATTTTTATTATTATTGTTATTGTTATTATTATAATTATTATTGTCATTATGATTATTATTATTATTATACTCGGAGCAAGGCAAAGAATGCGTTAAGAATATGTACTCACTCAAAGCAGTTGTCCACCTTTATTTCTTAGAATTAAATTCAGGTTTTCTGACCTAACAAATATTGTAACGAGTGCCAAACAGTTTGGATCCTGATCAGACGCCGCGAAACGCGGCGTCTGATCAGGGTCCAAACTGTTTGCTAATAACCTTTGTGCTCGGGTAAGCAGTGAATGGATTAAGAGTATAAATACAGAACATCGTGAACTAGATCTAACCGTTTCAATTCATGTACAGATGAGGCCGCTGGAAGTGTGGCGGAAAAAGGCAAAGTTTGTCGTCCTGCTTCTTCGGGCGTGGAAAATACATTCTAATGCGTGAGTATAGGACTCTTTATTTTGTCTTTTTCTTTCTTAACACATTGACCCCCTTTAAGAGTGTACCTGTAAAGAGTACTCTTGTCGTATGCGAAAAGTGTAGACCCTGATCAGAGAGCTCCTGTAGCTTCCCTGTGATCAGGGTCTTCACTGTTTATCTTGTTGGAATATATTGCAAGAAACGACTCTAAACAGTCAAAAATGGACTGTCCTTCATTGGAAATTTGGACTGACCCTTTGAAGTTTCAGGGTGAAAGGGTTAATATAATTTAGAAAAGAAAAAAAATGTTTCTAAATGTTTTCGAAATAGGTTTTACGTTGTACTTTGGGTTTTTTTATTACCACGTAAGTTAATTGACAGTTATAACTCATACTATTGTCTTGTGTTTAATCAGTGCTCGCCATAACATTATAATTATCAATTGTACCGGTATTAAATGTTCCGTGTGACAGAAAGCTTAACAAGTTTAATTCATTTTGAGCGATGATACAAAAGGAGATACAGATGTAGTCTTTTGGACAGGTGAAATGAAAAGGGTGACATATAACATTCAAATCTTGATTAAGAGCATTTTAACCCATTACCCCGCAACTTGTTTCTAGTTTTGAAGACAGGTGCCCACTTAAAGCAGGTTGAAAGTAAAGCAGAATGCGCCATTGAGGTGTATTCTGCTTTACGTTCAGCCTTTTTAAGATATTATCTGTTATGGTAAAGAACTTTTTTCTTTGGTACTCGTATTAATGACTTAAAAAGAATTATTATTATCTACAATGGAGGGATAAATTTATGGTGTAAAAATGCGTATTTACGGAGTAATGGGTTAATGCTGTCATAGCAGTCACTAAACATGTTTTACATTATTTCACGGTATTAACTCTTTGGACGCTAGCGGCGGATATACCTACCATAGTGATTATCTCTGCAAACAGATTGGATCCAGATGAGACGCCGCGTCACGCGACATCTAATCAGGATCAAAACTGTTTGGTATTCTGACACTGATTTTTTTTTTAAATACTAATTTTAAAACGATAGCAGACGACAAATTGTTGCAGACGGAAAAAAATACCCAGCATGCAAAGCGTTAATGACCCTTTATATTGTGTGTTTCAGGATTAACGAGTCGTTGATAGCCAACAATGACTCCCTAGATATGATGACGAGGGGCAACAACACTGACCTCCTGTTTGACATCACCAAGTTCAAGGCCGTCAAAGAGGTCAGATATTTAGATACACTGCTACCCCGAGCACAAAGGCTATTCGCAAACAGTTTGGACCCTGATCAGACGCCGCTTTAAGCGGCGTCTGATCAGGATTCAAACTGTTTGACACTCGTTTCAAAGTTTTTAGATGTCTCTCTCCTTCTCTCTCTACTTACATGTTACCCTTTACTTCATAGAGACACCTTTTTGCCTTTGATCTACATGTATTCCTCCAATGAAGAAAGTAGTTCCCATTTACACAATCATAAAAATGTATCATAATTAATATTGTCCATATCCTAGAAGATGGTAGCAGACTGACAGTAAAAGTAAAATGATGTCTATCTCCCGCTCTCGTGTTCCCTTTTACATATAGATCTATATGATTTTAAAAAAAATTGATATTAGAAATTACAGCAAATAAAATGTAAAAATAAGAAGTGAACTGATATTTTCGGCGTTTTAGCGAAATAAACGACTGAAAACGATTTGCAAATTTACCATGAATCGCTAGCGTCATTTTCTGTCGTTTATTTTGCTTAAACGCCGAAATGAATCAGTTCATTTCTTATAAAGCCCGAGTGTACTAAGACTCAATATGTTTATCCTTTTCCCATTCCATTATCTTGATTAAGTATTAACGACATATAGTTACTGAAATATAGCAGGTATAGCAGAATGCTCTTTTAAGAGCATTCTGCTCGAATTTTAACTTGCTTCAAACTAGTATCTGCTCGGATACGTGAATTAATTAATAGTGATTATTCATAATTGTATAAAATGGAACAATGACCTAAAGTGGAGAAATAAATTTACTCTTACAACACCATGGACCTGCTTAAAATATACTCACTACATTTGCAAACAGTGTAGACCCAGATCAGAGCGCTACCTATATAGAAGCCCTCTGATCCGGTTCTACACTGTTTGCTAATGTATAGCAATGTTTATTAAACCACCCAAAATTTCCAATTAGACTGATTTATGTTTGGGTGACTAAAATTATCATCAAGGGAAAATAATAACCAGTTACTTAGTTATAATAACCCACAAGAGTTACTTGCACCTCTCTTTACAGGCAAAAGTATCTCAGGAAGTCAAACGAATTCTTCAGAAAAAGCCATTCACGCGAACAGAGGATGAAAAGCATTATGTAAGTACATTATACACAATAAAATAAGGCGTAATGAAATGGTTTATTTTCATTGAAACAGAGAGTCGTTAGAAGTTTCAGTAAGTGTATAAACTGCATTGGCTTCCCAGAATTTAATTTAACCCTTTACCTGATAGCCTGATTCTAGTACTTAAGATAGGTGACTACTTAAAGCAGGTTGAAAGTAAAGCAGAATGCGCCTTAGGGCGCATTCTGCTTTACTTTCAGCCTGCTTTAAGCTATCATGTACTATAATATAAAAAATATTCCCTAAAATACACATTCATTACTGATTAAAATGGAACTATTTTCCATAGCGGATGAATAAATCATATCCGCTAAAAGGCGCTTCTATTGGGGAAAGGGTTAAGCTGTTAACTGTGTTGTTCAACTGTTCAGTTGGTCAAGCTCCACCTTATTTAACTGAACAGTTGACTGAGCAGGTACATGTAACAATGCGTAGTTTACGATCTTCAGATTCTGTAACAGGTTGCTACAATGTTCCATTTAATAGACGTAAGACCTTTGCCGACAGAGCTGTTAAAACTGTCGGACCAAAAGCATGGGACAATTTACCACCACATGTGAGAATTCTGAATCAATGAGTGTTTTTAAGAGAAATCTGAAAACACTTTTTTCCAGAAATGTTGACTCGTGGTTTAAAGGGGCTCGCAACCGGATTTAGCATTAAAAATAGTAATTTGTAAATATATGTCAAATGCTTATATAAATGGGTAGATTTAGTTTAGGATAATAAATTCTGTTAAAAAATGCATTTCAAAAAAAAAGAAAAGAAGAAGCTCTGGTGGGATTCGAACCCGTGACCCTCCATGCGGAGACAAACATGAAAAATGAGGAAACGCCTTTACCCCCTCGGCTACCAGCGCTCTCTATATATATGGTAGCGATTTAACGTTCTTCACTGGTAGCGATTGATATTACTTTATTCGGCTCGGGTTTATGTCTGAGCCCGTGTAGAAAAGCAACAACAACAACTATACCGTCAGCTGACGCTATAGAAAAACGATGGAAAATATCTAAAAAAAAACTAAGATTCGGTGACGATTCTTGAGACTTTTTTTGGACTGATCATATTTTTTTATGTCAGAAGCCAAAAGAATGCCACAAATTTGCTTTTATTTTAGTATTTTATTTTATTTTGACAAGTACACCACCCAGTTGCGAGTCCCTTTAAGTAAATTTGTGAACACTAATATTTCAGAGTATTCTTTATATATTTAGATAGTACTGCTATGCGTACTTTGGTTGTATTGGCTGTTCATTGCTATTTTATCATTCATTGTACAACGCAATTGAATATACTGTGTGCAAAAATAGGCGTTTAATCAAATAAATCAGTTTAAGTTTATAACAAGAAATATTTTTAAAAAAGATATTCAGCGGAATGGGTGGTGGAATTCATGCTGTAGATGGGTGTGCAAAATTGTATGAAATTGGGGTTTTCAAAGAATTGTAATATCTTGGATTGAAAAGCAAAAAATACACATTCAAGGATATAGCATATAAATTACCCTGACTAAAAAACTATAAATGTACAGAAATGTTAAACAATAATATAACCCATATCCTAGCAACTGGTAGGAGATCCTCAGATTAAACTATTGTTCTATATATCAAACTTCTTTCATGGGGAGTTTCTTGAAACAAACTACATGTATAACTAAATAAACTGTGCATGTCCATCATAACAGAACAGCACTCTGCTGTACAAGTTCTATAACACCTCACTCTTGTACATAACTGATGAAACAACACAATTGTGTTTAACTCACTTGAGGCCATTTATTATATTGCTATCAATGTATGGTAAATGTGTACAAATAGTTAACAATTAAAATAAATTGGTAGTAAACCATTATTAAAGATATCTCCTGGTGACCTTTTGGTCATAACGCATTGCCAGACAATTTACCTGCAAATCTCATGATTCTTATGATTACCTGTACTACAGTAAATCATTGAGGTGTTTCATGTGAGGCCCGCACCATATAATTGATAGTTTGCTTAGTAAAACCCATTGAAAATCCCATTGAGTGTGATTATGTAAGGGCCTCTCTAGACAACCTGAGATTTGTGACATTGGCTGTGCATGCTTTGCTACTGTTTAACCGTTACTTTCACACCGACCGAGAAGAATGGGGTGGTAGTCAATCAATTGACTGAGGAAATATCTTTAAACAAAACACATAGCTACCACTGTCTGTATATAGATTCTATAAATAGACATATGCTATCATATCTTAAAATAGAAGCATGATGTCATCAGCTCAGTAGTACACACACTGGTAAAAGTTTCAGGGCTCCAGATAAGAGGGGAGTAAAATGAACAAATCTAACATTTTCTCACTCATTTCAGCACCAAACCCTACGGTGTCACCACTCATTTTTATCGCCTCAAAGAGACAATTCAAATGAGTAGTGACACCATAGGGTTTAATGCACAAATAAAGATTTTAAGTTTTGAAATAATTCCCTTATCTGGTGTCCTGGCTACTATCCAATCAGACAATTCAGTTTCAACAGGTGCTCATAATTCTAAATTTCTGATCAAATATAATTGGTTGAAATGTGTAGCCAAATAGAAAGTGTGGCTAAAAAGAAACCAGACAGCTCCGCTGAAAAAAGACATTCTTATCAAAATTTAAAGACCCTCTGATTAACCCCTTCACTGCCAAGCCCGAACATTCTTATAATTGCAAACAGTTTGGATCCTAATCAGACGCCGCGTAACGCGGTGTCTGGTTAAGATTCAATTTGTTTGACACTCAACGCAATGTTTCTTAAGTAGAAACGCGTAAAATCCCAAAGATTTATCAAGAATAGCAAACAAACAATCAGATGACGCTGCTATGGCAAATACTGTCTTAGACGTTTAATTGGACCTGTTTAATTGGAACTGTTTGCAAATATCTTTAAAAAGTATTATTTTTTCAGTGTTGAAATGATTAAAGTGTTCGTTCGAGTTGTTGTTGATCCAAATTGACTGTAAAATTATCTTCCCTGTAGATCCAAGTGTTTCTCCGGAACTACAAATCTATAGCAGAGTATCCTGTCAAAATGCAGAAGATGATTTCTGAGAGGTCATGGCTAGAAAGGTACGTTTGCTTTAACAATTCACTGTCAATGACAACGTAAAGCGCGTTTGCAAACAGTTTGGGTCCTGATCAGACGCCGCGTAACGCGGCATCTGATCAGGATCCAAACTATTTGACACTCGTTTCGAAATTTTGTCAATCATATTGCCTGAATCTAACTTTGAAACGATGTTGCAGACAACAATACTGAAGCAGACAACACTATATGGCGTGAAGGGGTAAAACACTCTCGACAAATTTGATCATGAAAGGTTTAAAACTTACACAGCCTAAATTAAGTCGTCGGCTTAAAGAGACTGGCAACATGATTTGGCATACACAGTTATTTGTAAATGTATGTCAAACGATTATATAAACGGAAAATATTAGTTAGAATAAAATTCCGTTTAAAAATGCATTACAAAAGAAAAACATTATTTAGCTTCGAAACCGGTCCCCGGCATGGCGGAATATAGAAACTTTAGTAAGAAGCCTTTACCACTCGGCCAGCAGAGCTATTCATTTATCGGCGGTCGTTTGAACCGTATTTAGTGTACAGCGATGGAGAATGCTTTATTAGTCCCGTTTATGCATTCGCGTGCGCAAACGATGCAAATTTCAATTGAGTCTTGTAGACTCAATTGAAACAGCGATAGAAAAGGTCTTCAAAACTAATATTTTCTTACATTTCTTGAGGATGTTTTTAGACTGATCATGTTTTAAATGCCATATGCTTGATAATGCTACACCTTTGCTTTTATTTGAGTATTTTCTTTTATTATTGCAAATACGTTATTCTGTTTTCAGTCACTTTAAACACCTTTACCTCAAATTGTACCGCCTTCTTGAACTATTTCATCGCCATAATGTCTACAGCAAAGATACTGGTCTAAATAACAGGGCTGCCATTTCTCCGGATTTTTCCTAAATCTTCGGATTTTTTTTCAAAAACATGACAGCTTAAAGCAGGCTGAAAGTAAAGCAGAATGCGTCATAAGGCGCATTCTGCTTTACTTCCAGCCTGCTTTAAGTAGTCACGTGTCAACAAAACTAGAAACAGGCTATGGGGTAAAGATACGATTCGTAAATTCGCACTTGAAAAATGCAAATTTAGAAATCTTAGGATTTTTCATGTCAACTTATGGCAGCCCTGAAATAAGCAAACAGTACACACTCTGATCAGGGAGTTCCCTAGAGGAGCTCTCTGATCCGAGTCTACACTGTTCGCATATATAATAAGTATAGTTTGGAAATGACCATGGTGTCGAAAGAGTTTACCCTTTCACTCTCAATGACGCCTTAAAGCGCGTTTGCAACTGTTTAACGCTCGTTTACAGTCATACTGCCTTATTTTATTAACTTTGAAACGACATTGCAGACAACAAAATTGAAGCAGACGACAAGCAAACTTGAAGGGGAAAAATTCTCCCGAATAAGTTGATAATGAAAGGGTTAACAGTTTATCTTTGTCATAGTCTCATATAGACAATAGAATACGTAAAATTACAAGTCTGCATTGTACATGAATATTCCTCTAAACTCGAACAAGCACGATTTGAGTGGCAAACGGGGTTACTAGGCGTTTGATCTTGGTCCTAATTTCAGTGCCCCTTCCATACAGTGGAGAATGTGTTATTCTTTCCCAATAAACGCGTTTATTTACAGTGCAAACCGTTTGGAGCCAGATCAGACGCCGGGTAACCCGGCGTCTGATCAGGCTCCAAACTGTTTGCACCCAAGATAAACATGAATTATCAGAATTGTCCAAAAGTTGTACTTTTCTACGTTTTAGTGCTTTGCGTTTGCGTACGTTTGCGTTTAAACGGGAAAGAATAACAGATTCTCCACTGTACAACGGTTCTCCTAACAACGATCACCTCCTTACAACAACGCTAGCCGCGGTTCGCCAAACATAACAATTATGTTAAACTCTTTCACTGCTGCAATATTATCTGCTTAAAATGGTCGTCTGCTGTGTTTTTCTCAAAGATATTACAGCGCTCCCTCTCTACAACGGCCCTCCCAACAACGACTCCCTCCTTACAATGACACTCGCCGTAATTCCCTTAACGGGATAATTAAGCCTAACTATTTTACTGCTGCAATATCGTCTGCTTAAGATTGTCGTCTGCTGTTTTCTCTCACAGTAACATATGGGTGAATATTTTGATAGAATACATATATTTACCAGTAACAAACAGCTTGAATCCTGATCAGACGCCGCGTTGCGCGGCGTCTGATCTGGATTCAAACTGTTTGCAAATGTAAGCCAATAATTGTCCCTCTCTATAACGACTCCCTCCGAACAACACACACAATATGTGTCTCCCATTGGATGTCGTTGTAGAGAGGGAGCAGTGTAGTTGACATTTTGACAGAAATGTAATGACGAGTGAAAAAACAGCCTGAATCCTGATCAGCCGCATCGCTACGCGGCGTCTGATCTGGGTTCAAGTGTTTGCAAATGTAAGCCAAGTCTTAATTGTCACTCCCCATAACAACTCCCTCCTAACAACACACGCAATCTAAATATCTCCCATTGGATGTTGTTGTAGAGGGGGGGAACTATTAACAAAAGTTTAATTAACCATTTCGCTTCTACAAAATAACCTGCTTAAAAATACCGTCTTCAATGATTTCTTTTTAAATTTTCTATTACAGTAGATCTAATTTTGACTTAAAACCATCGAACCGAGTGTCAAACTATTTGGATCCTGATCAGACGCCGCGTAACGCGACTTCTGATCAGGTTCCAAACTGTCGTTAAATGTGTTAGTCAATTCGTGATCAACACTCTATAGTAATACGATGATTCATTCCAAACATTCAACATCCAACTCGACATTTCTAGATTTGTATTATATAACTTGAACAAAATCTCAGAAACTAACAGTTTTGCTCCAGAACAAGTTATCTCAAATCCTCTGTACAATCAATTTTGTGGTAAAGTTAAGACTTTCCTTAATTACAGTCGGGTCCTTTTTTTACATTCAATAGTTTGAATAAATGAATTTTCTTACATTGATAAAAGCTGAGATTTTCCCCAACGTTTTATTTATCAGTCGTATATAGATTAACGTCTACTCTTAAAGACGTAATTCCAATAATTCTTTTCTTGAGAACATTTGTTTTCAAGTTAGTTGTGACCTTACTTCCGTTATCCCTTTTCCCGCCATTAAATCTTTTGCATCAAAATTGTCGTCTGCGCTGCTTTTTAAAAAACCAGTTTTTACCGATTTTTACTTGAGCTTTAATAAAATTAGTATCAAGTAGTTTAGATCCTGATCTGATGTAGATATATTCGGCCTTTGAACAGGATGCAATCTGTTTGGAAAATGTCATTAGAATTCGCGGTTTAGCACGATGAGTGTTAACTAGGCTAACGCAGTAGAGAGCGCTAATGAAATACACAATATCTTACGTTTAATATTTGACAGACTGTGAAACAAACATAATTTGCTGCAGCAGAAAATTCAATCACAATTGGGTTTAATTCTTTGAGCGCTAAAAGAAATATTTCGTCTGCAGCATTTGCCGTCTGCTGTTGTTCTAAAATTTGAAATTACTGAAATTTCTTTTCAAAATAACATCAGGGTGGCAAATAGTTTGGATCCTGGTGAGACGCCGAGTTACTCGGCGTCTCACCAGGATCCAAACTGTTTGCAAATGTTGTCATGGTTTCGACGCGCGCGTGCAAAGAGTTAATTTCCCTCAGCAGCGTCTCTGCCGCTGAAGATTATTTACATACGATTTTCATTTTTCTCCGTCGTGGGGCTAATAAGCCGACCGAGATTGGTAACAGCTGTTTCCGTAATTAGGGTTGAACATATAATGCCCGGTCGAAGAGCGGAGATTTATTCAAGAACTCTAACTCGTATTTGGCTATTAATTTAGCCAGTATTGAAGTTAATTAAATATCGATTTGTACGGTTTTTACAAATTTATTGAGGAATGATGGAAATGTCTCACAATTGGCATAATGCTTTGCGGGCATGTGGGACAATTTTGGGGCAAAGGGAAACTTTCTGGAAATGCCTCAAATAGCGATGCACAATACGCATGCAAAGTTGCAGTGTGATAATAAAAGATATAAGAAAATGACATGGAAATTAAACCGGCAGTAAATTTTTTCAAACAGAGACGAAAACAGACAGACAGATAGAGAGACAGACAAATAGATATGCAGATTGAGAAAATAAGGCAGGTAGTCAGAAAGTAAGACAGATAGAGAGACGGAGAGAGAGAGACAGACTCACAAAAATACAAACAGACAAATTGGCTGACGGAAAAACAGACAGAAAAAGAGAGAGAGAGAGAGACTGTGGCAGAAAGTCAGTCAGTCATTCAAACTGACAGATAAATACTCATGGGAACTGATAGACAGACAGACAGACAGACAGATATACAGACAAAGCACACGAAGACAGACAGAAACACAGAAAGTATATTATTAATGATCTTGGAAACAAGATATTAATTGAAACTCATAGGTTGTGGAAAAAATAATACAGTAAAATCCGGTTTATTCGACACCTGGTAAATCTATAAACCTGCTTTATCCGACAATGATTTTCGGACCCAAATGTCGAATGGCATACAGTCGAACTTGTCTTAAATCGAGCTTATCTGTATTTCCTTAGGTGAATTTCTATTTTCCAAGTGCGATTAAGTGGAACACATCCGTATTTCAAAGTTATAACACTTTAATAACTCAAAATTTTCAACACTGACATTTCAATTTCTTTTCATATTTTGAACTGCCTTAGCATTGGCTTTCATCAGGTAGAATATAAGAAAAAGTTTAATACTAGAACTATTTCATTTTCAAATTCTTTTACTTTTTTTCATAAAATAAAAAATCTAATAAAATCATGCCCTATAAAAAGAATATCTTTGATATTCGAGGATCCATATTGTTCAAACCTAGTGCCTGCTTTGTCTAAATTTGGGTTCTATTTACAGATACAGATCTTTATTCGGCATAAAATAGCATAAGTGAAAATACCACCATAGACATGAAATAAATAATGAAAACCCAAATTACCATGTTAGTTTTGTTTTGAAATAGATTTTACTGAAGCTTGTACTCTGAATGGTTAAAAATTTGAAAAAAGTCCAAATTTGACATACCTTTTTCAAATCGCTGTAGCTCAAAAAAAAAGGACACCACCATATATTTTTTTTCATTTTTTCATTCATCATAAAAAGGTCTTTCAAAAAAACAATGATAGAAAAAAAGTTTAATACATTGAAAAAAAATCGCTTATGGGTTGGATACACCCTTCAAGCCGCATTGTGTTTTTGAGAAACCTGCATAAAACGGTTGTTTGGGGTCCCATTTGAACTAAGTGGGACGTGATTCTTTCACAAAAACCGGCTTTATCTAAGAAATTCGCTTTTTAAATTTTATTTATAATATGTTGGTGCTGCACAAATTAAAAAGCCTCCCTTGTGAATGGAAAGAAGGACAACTCTGTAAATACAGGGCTCCAGATAACGGAAGTATTTCGAAAACTAAAATCTTTATTTCTGCTTTTAAACCCAATGGTGTCATACTCATTAAAAGTGTCTCGAAGAGACGGTTTAATCAGTAGTAACACCATAGCATTCGGTGCTGAAATGAGTGAGAAAATGTTAGATTAGTTCAGATTACTCCCGATTACATGTGTGTCTGGAACATCTGGCTAACCCTTATTCTGCTGCACAGACGTCTGCTTTGACATTGTCGTCTGCAAAATTTGTTCAGTTTAGATTTATGCATTGTTTTAATTAAACAAACCTTAAGACGAGTGTCAAACAGTTTGGATCCAGATGAGACGCCGCGTTACGCGGCGTCTTTCTAGATTCAAACAGTTTGAAAACTCCGTAAAGTTACGACCAGTAGGCACAGTGTTAAAGTATGAGATCCAGTCAAAATATGTAAATATTATTCACTGGGGTGAGCGATTAAAAAAATATGGAGAATCTTTACCTTGGGCTTGCTGAAAATGACTGTTTCAGCCTTGTCCGCTCTTTAACTCAAACACTTCTTTTTGGATCTTCACCAAACTTGCTACAAATGTTTATTAGTATATAATCTAGGTCAGGTTCAATAACTAGCATATCCCATTGCCCTTGAATAATTAAAAAATTGACTGTTTTAGCATTTTCTGCTCTCTAACACAAACACTTTTTATTGGATCTTCACCAAACTTGCTGACAATGTGTATTGGTATTAAATCTAGGTCAAGAAAAAAACCCGAATACAGTTGAATTAAAATCCTGTAAGAATTAAAGGAGAAATGGAGTGGTCATTTATTACTTAACTTATTACCAACACGGCTAAGATGAAGCACATGCAACCATTGACCAAATATTTTGCTAAAATAGAATAAAAACTGGTCCTTTTACAGAGTGGACAGGGCAAAAATAAGGATAAAATTTTAAAAATTGAAGAACCATAACTCCAACATGCCTTCGGCGATTTGGGTATAAATAGAACTGGACCAAGATTTTATACAAATATTATTTTCAGCAAATTTGGTGAAGATCCAATTAAAACTGTTTGAGTAAGAAAGCTGACAAGCCTGAATTAGTCAATTTTAGTCATTCAATGGCAATAACTCCAACATGCCTTGTGCGAATTTGGTAGTTAAGATGATTGACCTAGATTTTATATTAATAAACATTTTCAACAAGTTTGTTGAATATATGATAAAAACTGTATGTGTTAGAAAGCAAAAAATGCTGAAACATTAATTTTTAATACTTAAAGGGCAAAAACTCAGATTTTAGTAGTATTCAAACCAAAACTTGATTTTATATAAATAAACATTTTCAGCAAGTTTAGTGAATATCAGATAAAAAATGTATGTGTTAGAGTGCAAAAGTCATTTTTTATTTATAAACAGGCAATAACTCAGATATACCATATGAGATTTTAGTAGTAATCAAACTAAACCTTGATTTTATATCAATAAACATTTTCAGCAAGCTTGGTGAAGATCCAATTTAACGTATTTGTGTTAGAGAGCAAAACTTGCTGAAAACAGTCATTTTTAATACATAAAGGGCAAAAACTCGGTTATGCCACATGCGATTTTAGTAATAATCAAACTAGACCTAAATTTTATATGAATAAATAGTTTCAGCATGTTTGGTGAATATCCGATAAAAGCTGTTTGTTTTAGAGTGCAAAAATGACTGAAACGGTCATTTTTTATTAATTAACAGGCAATGACTCAAAAATACCTTATGCGATTTTAGTAGTGATAAAACTAAACCTTGATTTGATATCAATGAACATTTTCAGCAAGTTTGTGGAAGATCGGATAAAAATAGTTGAGTTAGAGAGCGGACAAAAAAGTGTGATAGTCTAACTGACTGATGGATGGACGGGCTGAGGTAGATACGGTTTGCACCCAGTGAAGTTGATTTCGGCTGTATCACGTGATACTAAGCCGTGTGGTAATGTTTATGTCAGACGTTCTATTTTCGGTTTGTTATGATTTTAAATCGCCCTTTTTTGGTGATTTAGGTCCGTCTTCATCATTTCATAGATCAGTTTGGCCCATAAGAATGTTCAAACATTATTATTAACCGTTATTGTATTTCAGGCATTAAGAAAAGGTCTGAAAACACAATGGGACTTTAATGCTAAACGAACTATGGGCGTCTGATTTTGCTCTATACTAAAGTTACAGTTACCATAGCTCCTTTAGCATTAACGCGTTTATTGGGAGAATATCCTCTTCCCTAAGGTATACAGTCATGCATTAGAACTATTTTCTAGATCTATATCCAAACAGATGGTAGCTTAAAGCAGGTCGAAAGTAAACGCACATTCTGCTTTACTTTCAACCTACTTTAAGTAGTCAACTGTCTTCAAAATGGAAACAGGATATAGATTATGAATATATGAAGGTACGCAGTTGGCAGTTTCTCTATTATTTTACAGCTATGACATAAAGCGGGTCATTGTTCGCGAGGGTCACGTGCCAATGTGTTTCTACTTCCTGTTATCAGGTTCAGGTAGGTACCTAGAGAGGTAAAGACGTTATTCTTTCCCCAATTAACGTGATTATGCTAAAACAGTTGTTTTCATTAAAAACAGTTTGAAGCCAGACTAGAAGCCTTTTTACCCGGTGTCTGATCAGGCTCAAAACTTTTTGCTACCCAGAATAGAAAGAAGAGTCAGAACTGCTAAAAATTGTTTGTTTTTCTACATTTTCTTGCGATGCGTTTATTTTTCGTTTTTAAAAACGGGAAAGAATAGTGTCTTCTCCATTGTTACACTGGCAAAGCCATCTTCATTGACCTTTTTCGGCATTAGTTGTGGACAATGGATTTTAAACCCTATTTTAACTAATCAAATATTGGTTGACAAATGTAGACAGTGTAAAAAAAACAGCCATTTCATTGGTTGGCATATTTAGTTTCCAACGTAATAGAAATGGAACTCTGACACTTCTTTTTAGACATGAAAAACAAATAGTATTGAAAAGAAAACAGTTTCGAATCGATCATGGAATGATGATTCGCTTATATGCAATTAAAAAACAAAATAAGAGGCATGCGTGTGTTAAATTCTAAAGAATGTGGTACTCCACACCCTCTCATCTGATAGTGGAAATAGTCTTATAGGGCAACAAACATGGAGAAGATCAGACGTCAGATCAATACTCAAACTGTTTATCACTGAGATTGAAATAAATCGTATTTTTACATTTACAGTCGAACCTCGATATATCGAACTCGGTTATGTAGAACACACCCGTTTTTAAAAGTTAAAACGCGGCTGCCTAAACCGAGCTCGAAATAAGGCAATTCATGTTTGGAAATATCATATAGTTCGACTTATGTGAGTTCGAGATACGAGGTATCAAAGTTCGACTGTATTTCGTTACGTTGCAGTGGAGAAGACGATATCGTTTTCCAATAAACGTGTTTATTTTAGATAGATTCTACTTTATTTTCCTGAGTCCACCAGACTCCACACGTTTTCCTTTCTGTATTACTGTAGCGTGTTCAGTTACCACTGTTTGCTGTTTAGGTAAGCAGTATGTGCCCCGTGTGCTGCGTGTAAAGTACAGTAGAGAAAACGTTTTCTTTCCAAATAACCACGTTTACGTTTAAACTATTATTTTCATTGCAAACAGTTTGGAGCCAGATCAGACGCCGGGTAACCCGGCGTCTGATCAGGCTCCAAACTGTTTGCAACTCAGATTAAACTGGAAGACAGAATTATCAAAAATGTCCTTTTCTATATTTCATTGCAATGCGTTTGCGTTTTAACGTTTTCTCCACTGTATTTCAGACCGGTAGCCAACTCGCAATAGATGGCCATCGATTTCTTTACTGAACTCATCACTGACTTCATTTTTCAGCCGTCGTTTCTACTATGGAGAACGATACACCAAGGACGGTTATGTTCTTAAATCGAGGTGACAGTTTTGGGGACGTCGCCATTCTGAACAATTCCCGCCGACAAACTACCGTGATTTCTCGCGAGAAGATCGAGCTGCTCTGCATGTCTGATACGGTACTAATCCAGTTTATTGTTCGATATAGTCCTACGTCGTTATCTATCTGACTTTTTATTCAAATGTTTATACTAAGGGTTAAACTAGGCAAAGCAAGAATATACATGAGATACATGAATACAACATCTTACAACTCTACTACTCAAAATTTGCTACATACATGTAAGCACTAAGGGTATAATCTCCATAGGTACCAAATGCATTGGCCCTATCACTTTCTTACCGCATATCTTCCAACTTTTTTGTTCGATTTCTTCCAAATTTGGAGAATTTTTTACGCAGGGTTAATTTTACGGATTTCGATAACTTTAACACTTGTCTATATCCTGTAGGTTAAACCAAGGAAATTATCAAAATGAGAAAAATTCTGAGATTTCACCAAGCTTGTCAAATCCATTGAATTCTAAATTGTAAAGTTCTTGGAGACGTTATTCGTTGGTTAAATGTTTTACCTTTCAATGTTTAATTATACCCATTATTGAAAGCATTTAGTATATATAGCATGCTTGTTAACTCAAAAACACAATTTGTCACTTTTGCAGTTTTCTGTGAAAAAGTGATATTTTATCTGTTTTACCAGTTGTTCTGCATGGGACATTTACATGCGTAAGACACATTAGAACATGTACAGTGGAGAATCTGTTATTCTTTCCCAATAAACGCGTTTACGCTAAAACTATTATTTGCCGTGCAAACATTTTGGAGCCAGATCAGACGCCGGGTAACCCGGCGTCTGATCAGGCTCCAAACTGTTTGCCACCAAGATAAACATGAAATATCAGAATCGTCCAAAAGTTGTTCTTTTCTACGATTTAGTGCTTTGCGTTTGCGTACGTTTTCGTTTAAACGGGAAAGAATAACAGATTCTCCACTGTAGAATGGACCTCTAGCTTCAACTCCTGACAATCTTTTTGAAATTGAGCAAAACTGTGGAAAGTGCGAAAGTTATAGGGTCGATGCATTGGTTACTATAGAGGTTATACCCTTGGTGCTTAGCAAACTTTGAATAGTATATTATAACCCAGGAGTGATATACTCTGGTTTGTTACAGTATACAGTGGAGAAACTGTTATTCTTTCCCAATAAACGCGTTTACGCTAAAACTATTATTTCTATTGCAAACATTTTGGAGCAAGATCAGACGCCGGGTAACCCGGCGTCTGATCAGGCTCCAAACTGTTTGCCACCAAGATAGACATGAATTATCAGAATTGTCCAAAAGTAACACTTTTCTACGTTTTAGTGTTTTGCGTTTGCGTTTCGTTTCGTTTAAACGGGAAAGAATAACAGATTCTCCACTGTACGCATGCGTGGAGAAAACGTTACATTGCTCCCTCCGGGCAACGGCCCTCCAAAAAACGATTCCCTCACTACAACAGTGCTTGCCGCTCTTCCCCCATACAATACAATTGTGTCCAACATATTCACGACTGCAATGTCGTTTGCCTCAATTTGTCGTCTGCTGTTTTCTCAAAGTTACATAATGGACTTTTTGACAGTCAGAAAAAAATTAATGACGAGTGACAAACAGCATGAATCCAGATAAGACGCCGCGTTTACGCGGTGTCTGATCTGGATTCAAGCTGTTTGCAAATGTAAACCAATTTCCATCCCTATAACGACTCCCTCCGAGCAGCGCACACATTTTTTGTCTTCCATTGGGTATCGTTGAAGAGAGAAAGAACTGTGTAGGTTGTTGAAATATGTCAATATTTTTTAAACTGTGAGCTGCAGTGAGTGTCGAGTTTGATCTACCCGACGTCTGGTATGACACTTACTTGTATGCAATTGATATAAATTAGCATAATCACGTTTAGTAGGAATGAATAATATCTTCGCAATCTTTGGTAATTATCATAAAACCTTGTGAATTGGATTTGCAATCCAGAACCAATGATAATGATAATATTTAAAATTCTAACTTCCTTATAACTCTCCCAAACACTATGATGTGACTACTCATTAGAATCGTCCTGATGGGACGATTCTAATGAGTAGTCACAACAAAGGATTCGGTTATATTATAAATGAGAAATGTTGTATAATGTTCATCTTACGCACTCTTATCATGGGGCCCTGGTAATCTAAATCATACTGGAAAAGGTTTTAACTAAATGATACACGAAAGAGGAGTCCCGAACTCTCGCCGAATGCTCCGCCCGCTGGGAAACATTGATCGTGTAATCCTTCAGTGCTGGAATCAATCACGTGGTAATTCCCTAGAAATCTATCCGTCAACCCTTATCTTGCTATAATGTCGTCTGCTTCAAATATATCGTCTGCGAAAAAATGATCAAAATTAGTTTAAATTGTTTTTTGATCTAAAAAAAAAGGTGAATGTGAGGGGGAAACAGTTTTGGATCCAGATCAGAGCTGTTTGCTAATGTTGGCCAAGTCGCGCTTAGCATGACAATAGTTTACCCTTCGTCTGCTGTGAAAACCTCGTCTGCTTTAAAAAGCATACGTCGCCTAGTTTTGATTTAATGATTAAAACAGCAAAACTAATTATTTTTTTCTCGCAGACGATATATTTGAAACAGACGTTAATCAAGCATGAAAAATGTTTACCCCTTTACTGCCTTACCCCGAGTACAACAGGTTTTTTTGCAAATAGTTTAGATCCTGATCAGACGCCGCGTGACGCGGCGTCTGATCAGGATCCAAACTGTTTGACACTCATTTCAACATTTCTTCAGTCAAAATAGCAAATATTAAAATTTAAGAAATAAAAGCAGACGACAATTGATTAAAATTGATGACGTCATGGCAGTGAAGGGGCTAAAGCAAAAATGACCAAATCTACATGAACTGTTTTACTCGTTCACCGCCATAATATCATCTGCGCTGAAAATGTTTTCAGAAATATTTTGAAAAATAAATTTAATGACGTTACAAGTGTCAAACTGTTTGGATCTGGTACGAATTTCAATTCAACCCTTTTCTCAATAGCCTATTTCTAATTTTGAAGAAAAGTGACCACTTAAAGCAGGTTGCAAGTAAAGCAAAATTCTTTAAGCTGCCATCTGCTATACTATAGAGAACATATTTCTTATGATACTATTCATGAATGTATAAATTGGAACTATTTTCTACAGGGTATGAATAAACTAAATGTGTAAATATGCGTATCTATCTATGGAGTAAAGGATTGAAAGTGCTGTAGAGCTTTCAAGTCCCGGTATACAAATTTGGTGAAATAAGGACAAGACGCTATCTTGCTAGAATAGTGACTGATCTGAGTGGGCAAAGTTTTCAATATGCAAATGCTTTGTTTCAATCATCATTTCTCGACCAATGTCGCCTTTGTCCAAGGATCCATCGACTTTTAATTGTAATACATGTACATGTTTTGCCGGCAAAGTACATAAAGGGGATCTTATGGCGTCTTTCGTAGAGCCCTTGAAACACGTCAAACATTTTTTTTTTAAAATAATATACGATACGTTTTAATCCGAATAGCAAACAGTTTCTGGAGCCTGATCAGACGCCGGCTTATCCAAGGTCTGACCAGGCGACGCATTTTTTGAAAAATCACAATCTCGTTTATTTAGTAAGAATAACGTCGTCTCCACTGTATTGCTGCCTTATTCTCTTGCAGGATTTCACGGATATATTCATGTCTGGGGGAATACGAGACCCCGATGATCCGTTTTTAAAGTAAGTATCCCGCTGATTTACACATTTGCATTAAAACGCATTATAAGCCTTGATTGTGATTTATAATGATGATGTTTATGGTGATGATGATGATGACGATGACGTAGACGATGACCTTGATAATGACAGTGCGATGACCACGATGCTAATGATGACGAAGATGATGATGATGATGATGATAACGATGGTGATGCTAACTATGCTGCTGATGATGATAATGATTATGATGATAACGCCGGCGACGCTGATGACGCCGACGACGACGATGGTGATGACGATGATGAATATTGTAAGGATGAGTGATGGTGTTGGCGATGATTATTAGAATTATGAATGTTTTGATAATAACGCTGATAGTCATTATGCTAGTGGTACTTCGATGGTGATCATTCAATCTTAAAAGGCAATCGTGAAAAAGTGATCAGACGCATTTATGTACAAACGATAATACTAAACTGTTTCATTCCAGATCCATCAATTTTCTAAATGGCTGGCCACGACCAAAGTTGATAGAACATCCAAAGAAATGTATTTTCAGTTACTTTAAGTGAGTATTTTTTAATCTTCGTTCAAATTGAACCTTTCTTACTCTCATGGACACGTATGCATACTTAAAGTTTTCAACCCTACAGTCCTCTGTAGAGAATACTGATTATATATGCAAATAGTGTAGACCCTGATCAGAGGACTCCTATATTGATATTTTCATTGGGTTTTGTTGTCATACCAAAAATGTAACAGTAGACTGGTTCAAAATACCTGTACTAAATAGTCCAAAGGGATTATAAATACCAACAAGAGAAATTAAGGGTTGAAAGGGTTAATTTAACAAAGGTACGATGTTTGACTGTATAAGAGATAAAATAGAATAAACGAAATACTAGCGTACGTCCAGTAAATGACGGTTATTAGTTTAGAAATGCAAGGATATACATGTGGTACATGTAGATTGACATTTCCTACTAATCACGTGTTCTGCTATAACTGATATCCATTACAAATAGTTTGGAACCTGGTCAGACGCCGAGTAAATCGGCGTCTGATCAGGCTCCAAACTGTTTGCCACTCAGATAAAAATATTGTTTTCAAAACACTGTCATTTACAACATTTTATTGTATCGCGTTTCCTTTTAGTTTTGCCACTTTATAGTTGTAATTCCAAATTTAACATTGTAGGCGAGGCACTGTTTTGGTTGCCGACAGCAGCAAGAATGACTGGATTTTCGTCATTAAATCCGTAAGTATATAGCTTCCACCTTAACTGTCTATTTTCACGTTTTCCTTCACAGTAAACAAATATTAAACGGACATGTTAGGGAGCTTTATGTACACGCATTTTAAAAAATAACGCAATTTGAAAAAAAATACTATTTTAAATTGTGTTAAGAATCGGGGCACTATAACGCAAAATGAAAACGTAATGAAAATGTAATATGAATTAACGAAATACATACAGCGTCATATATATTGATTATAAACCTTATAGAAACTACAGTGTACTCTATATTGATAATAAATAATATTGACCAATTGTATTGCAGTTCTGACACAGATAAGACGCAGAGTAGTTGAATTAGCCAAATAAATGTTATCAATACAGTTTATATGCTGCTACATGTATTTAGTTGATTCATATTACATTTTTTTCAAACCATGTGTGGGTGTCAGCACAATATGAGTACATTGTCCACGAAATTTGAAAAAAAATGGAAGGCGCTAGTGACAGTCGACTGTCACTAGCGATTTCACGTCAAATTCGCTATTGACAGTCGACTGTCAATAGCGGTTTTACGTTAAAATCGCTATTGACAGTCGACTGTCACTAGCGAATTTGACGTTAAATCGCTAGTGACAGTCGACTGTCACTTGCGAATTCAACGTGAAATCGCTATTGACAGTCGTTTGTATTTGATGCTATATTTTGGTTATGTGGTAGCGCATAATTATGTCTACACTATTATTTTGAGCTGGACTTAAGGCAGCACTCCCTAGTAGCGCTAATCGTATGAGAATTTTGTGAAGTTTGCATTTGTTTATCGATTAAAAGGAAGTATAAAGCGATTTAACACCACGGAGCCGAAACCAGGGATTAGTAGTTATGATGCGGGCATTCGGATTTTCAGGAAGATTAAAATGTAAATCATGATAGGTTCATCTTTTTTATTTGAGAAACTTTAGATTAGCAAATGCCAGTTAGATCAGGGTCTGGGTAGCTCAGCATCACTCATTTTAAACGTAAAATGGCTGTATTAGGTTATTATTTCAAAACAAAATCAAGGCGATATAAAGTTTTCAATTTGGCGATATATTGATAGTGCACAATAACAATAACAATTACTTATTTTTATATTTTCTGAAGAACTCCTGTATGAGATCCGCGATCAAGCATGCTTAAACTATCTTAATTCTTTCCCTGTAAAGCCAATTTTGCAAATCACCCATATTCAAGTATACTGCTTAAATAAGGATAAAAGTAAAACAGAAATCCCCTGTAGGAGTGTTTTTGCTTTGCTTACATCTCGCTTTAAGCTACAAACTGTATTCAATACAGTAACTGGATATTCATTTGTGGTAATTATGTGGAGGGGCGGCCGGTAGAAGTGCTCTAAGTCGCCTTTGTGGAGAAAAGGGTTAAAACAAAATCTGATGTAGGCACTGGCAGTTGCAATTATGATTAGATCAGGGTCTGTATAGTTCAGCCTCTGATAAGGATCCAAACCGTCTTCCATAGACATCGTTCCTCTTCATATAAAAAGCGTATGGTAAAACAACATATGTACATGTAGTTGTGAAGCTGACAATGTTGTGTTAGTAATCAACAACAGTTATTTGATGTGTGAACGAGACTGAGTGATGGAAGGACGAAGATTGAGACAGAGAGACAGAAGCAGACATACACATACAGAGGGACAGACGGACGGACATAAATACAGACAAGACAGGACATAATGGAATGAAAGGACGGGCGGACGGACAAGGTTTACCTATGTTTCATTACACCTTTGGTTAGCCACATAACACTGAATAATTTCATTTTGCTCAACCTTAAAATAAAATGATCTAGAAGGTAAACACAACCTTATTCCGATTACTAGCAAGGTTAATGTCAAAAGAGATGGTCAATTTTTAATGTCACGGAGATGACCAGGTTTCGTGTTTTTCACTTATGTGACTAGGTATTTTAGCCACACAAGTACCGGCGTGTGATCTCGGACGGACGGACAAACAGGTAGACAGACAAACAACATAACATTAAGTCAACATTACATCTATTCAATATTGAAGAGGGGGTGATGTCTTAATTTTTATCACCAGATTATCACTGTTTTCGACAATATGAGAACAAGTTCAGTAAGGATTCATTACGTACATGAAGTAAAGAGATCATTATAAAAATTATATTGAAATAGTAGTATCCAAAGAACATTTCTTACTTACGTCTGTCAATAGCGATTTCACGTAAAATTCGCTAGTGACAATCGACTGTCAATAGCCATTCCGAAAAAAAATACGGTTTGGTGCCAATTTTTAACGTTATTTGAAAAAAAGATATATATTGCGTTACAGTGCACCTTTTGAATTGTTTTCCGAATTGCGTTATTTTCCAAATTGCGTGTCTACAAGTGGTCAGCCATCTTTAATAAGTTCATGCGCGTATACAGTGGAGAATCTGTTATTCTTTCCCGTTTAAACGCAAACGTACGCAAACGCAAAGCACTAAAACGCAGAAAAGTACAACTTTTGGACACTTCTGATAATTCATGTTTTTATTGGTGGCAAACCGTTTGGAGCCAGATCAGACGCCGGGTTACCCGGCGTCTGATCTGGCTCCAAACTGTTTGTAAATGAAAAACTAGTTTTAGCGTAAACGCGTTAACAGATTCTCCACTGTATGCAGAATGTACTTCTACTCACATGGTAATCTGTATGGCAACAATAAAGGGCCAATGAACTCTATAAGGAATATTGAAAACCAAAACATGTAGTTTGATTGATAAGAAGGCATTATGCCATAAAATAATAGAAATAACACTAACATATAAAACATAGCACGATATGGATCTGCTGGAAAATTACTGTTCCATGGAATTGAACGTCAAAAGTTGGAGGCCTAATAATTAACGACGCGTCTACCCTCTTTCGCATTTATTTCTGTTGATATTAGAATACAGATGAAGAACAATTTACGCGTGAAGTCGAAACCAGCTACTTCGGAAAATTAAAAACAATAAACATTTTTCAAAAAGTCATCCATGTTACAATTACACGGCCTAATTAGGAGGAGAAAGGGTTGATAACTTGTTGGAGCAGGATTATATGAAACATTCCTTGTTGCGTTTCAAAATATTAAAAATACTCGTCTCTCAATGGCTAAACTTTTGTTGTGGCTTCTAGTTTTGATTTTGATTTGTTGAATATGTTGACGCAATTTCATATCGGTCCGTTATCAGAAGCCCTGTGTGAACAGGCCATGCTTTTTGTGACGATAACACACAACTTTACATTGATAAGTCAAATGAACTAGCGTGCTACTGTGACAAAATTAGTTACAAAGAGTGTATGTATGAGAGTACACTTGTCTTATGCAGAGAGTGCAGGTCCAGTACAGAGGACTGACTCAGGACTCCTGCATGACTCCTTTGATCAGTGTCTCCATTGTCAGCTTACATTGTATTGAAGTAAAACAATACTAGACAGTGAGACTTAATTTGAAACTTTAATTGTCAATTTGATCTCTTGTCAATTCCAGGGCAGTGCAAGTATATTGAAGAAACTACAAACTGTTGATGTGAGGAGGGTTCCGAAAAAAGAACAACCCCGAGACTTCAGAGAGGAAGGTACAGTCATAAAGTCATTGTACGTGAAAATATACGTGTATGTGTTCAAAGACATCTCCTGACGACCTTTCGGTCATAACACCTAACACGCTCTCAAAGCATGCAGCCATGCGCAAGTTTTGTCCTTACTGCTATCCTGTCTAGGGATATATCCAAGCGTTTCATGTGAGGCCCGTACCTTAAATTTGTTAGTTTGGTTAGTAAAACCCATTGAAAAAACCCTTGAGTGTGAGTATGTGAGGGCCTCTCTAGACAACTGGAGATTAGTTACCTGGATTTTCACACCAACTGAGATTGGTGACACCTTTTGATCACGCTTTTTCTCACCTATCTAATAATGGAGGGGGTAGTCTGTCAAAGGGCTGAGGAAAAGTCTTTAAACAATCATTTCCATAACAAATAGTTTAGAGCCACATCAGGTGCCAGTTAGCTTATGATTGGCGTCTCATCAGGCTCCAATTTTTTGGCCACTCAAAGTACAGTGTTTGATATTATGTCGCCAACTGTTTTCAATTTCTACATGTATCTATATATTATTGTATTGCGTGCAAATACGGTAGTTGCAAGTAGTTGAACCTGGCCTTAGCAAAAAGCTGTGTGATGCTTTAATTTTATACATTTTAGTGTTGGACCACCAGAAGCACGAGCGCTACTTGAGTCACGAGGAACAAATACAGCTGATGTTTGAGGAAGAGAAACGTGGCGTAGAGGACCAGAATCTGCACGTGCGCTTCTACGCGTTGCCAGAAATCAATGTCAAAACGAACGAGTCGTATAACGAACTGAGAAACATGAAAGAAGAGGTAACATATTTCTAAACGATTGCCATTTACTGTTGATAAGAAATTGTGTGTATTGATGTAGTAAAATATCTATAGAGTGAAGCCTCTCTATTACGACCACTAAATTGTGCAAATTATTAGGTGTTGACGACATGTCAGGGCTGCCATTTCTCCGGATTTTTCCTAAGTCTTCGGATTTTTATCCTAGCAGATGGTATCTTAAAACAGGCTGATAGTAAAGCAGAATGCGCCTTAAGGCGCATTCTGCTTTACTTTCAACCTGTTTTAAGCTGTCATGTGTCTTCAAAACAAGAAATAGACTATGGGATAAAGGTACAATTGGTAAAATTGCATCTGAAAAATTGAAAATTTGAAATCTTAGGATTTTTATGATCAACTTATGGCAGCCCTGACATGTGACTGCTAACAGCAATGTGTCACAGTAAAACAGTACTGTCAGATTGCTTTAAGCGCTCCCCTGTCTTTTATACAATCACTTAGTCTCTAACTCAAAAGAAGAAAACTATTTATCATAAAACCATCGCTTATCACAGTCAAGTGTGTGTACTGCATTATAGGGATGCAAATCATGACATAGTTGCAGCCCTTAGATTAAAAATGAAACATTCCAATGAGAGTAGTATAGTAGGAGTTATACGTCCATCTCTATGTTCATGTTCATGATCTTGATATTGACCCCTTGCTGACCTAGGGTGGGTTTATTGACCCTCCCCCCCTCTCTAACCTTCAAGGGGTTCAATGACCCCCTTTTGAAGTTGAAGTAATGGACACCTGAAATATAATCCCTCAATATAATGAAAAACAAACAACGAAGTAATAGATACCTTTTTATACCTGAAATATGATCCCTCAACGGAATTTGGTGACAACAATATGACCTAGGGTGAGTTTATTGCCCCCCCCCCCCCTTCTAACCTTGAAAGTAGTATATATAGACCCTTAAACGCCTTTCGATGTTAAGCTGTTAAGCCAAATCTAAAAATAGCTATGACGCAACATCCCGAATCTCGGACAGCATCGTCATTCATCGCGCTTATCTGTTATTCTTTGACAGCTCGTTAAATTGTGCGAAGCTCTTGCAATGGCGGGGTTGGCTCCTCATCTCAATCAAAGGACCGATAGACGAACGGACAGAGAGGCAGCCAGATATAGCAGACTTCCAGGAGGCCCGGTACCAATCAAATTTAGCATAGTTTCGGCATCTAAGGACCCTCCCGAGTCCATTACATCGGCCTGTGACTGTATCCGGTACCCTAGCAGACTTTCAGGAGTCTGGTGCCAGTAGAGTTATGACCAGTGTTGCCCTCTAGGGACCATCCCTAGTCTATTTAAGCGGTCTGCGACTGTCTTCGGTACCCTAGCAGACTTTCAGGATCCGGTGCCAATAGAGTTACGACCAATTTTGACCTTAATGCAACCTCCCGAGTCCATTAAGCCGGTATGCGACTGTTTCTGGCACACTCCCAGACTTTCAGGATCCGGTGCCAATAGAGTTACGACCAATTTTGACCTTTCTGCAACCTCCCCGTTCCATTAAGCCGGTCTGCGATTGTTTCCCGTACCCTCGCAGACTTTCAGGATCCGGTGCCAATAGAATTAACACCAATTTTGACCTTTCTACAAGCTCCCCAGTCCATTAAGCCGGTCTGCGACTGTTTCTGGCACCCTCCCAGACTTTCAGGATCCGGTGCCAATAGAGTTACGACCAATTTTGACCTTTCTGCAACCTCCCGAGTCCATTAAGCCGGTCTGCGACTGTTTCCGGTACCCTCGCAGACTTTCAGGATCCGGTGCCAAATGAGTTATCGCTACATTACATCTCCCAGAACCCTCCTGAGTTAATAAAAATGGTCTGCGATTGTCTTCTATACACTCGAGTTAGGTCAGGGTTCAGTGAGTGCGACTGATAACTCCTTTAGTCTCGGTACTACGGCTTACGGACAAAAGAGAGGTTCGAGGAGGCACGGAGGAGTGAAGAGGAGGTAAGGAGGAGTGAAGATGAGGTAAGGAGGAGTGAAGAGGAGGCCTCTCTTTACGCGTTGCAGACAGACACACTACAACTATGTGGATGAACTTAAAACATTACATGAGTGCATTTATGATTCTATTTGTAGATATAGCATGTGAATAAAATGTAATATACCATATAAAGAGTAGTTTCCGCTACTGTCCCAAACCAACCATTCTGTCTCCCAACACCCCCCCCCCCTTCATGTCACCTCTTACACTCCTCCATGCCTCCTCTTCACTCCTCCTTACCTCCTCTTTAATCCTCTTCACTCCTCCCTTCCTCTTCTTCGCCTCTCTTTACGCGTTGCAGACAGACACACTACAACTATGTGGATGAACTTAAAACATTACATGAGTGCATTTATGATTCTATTTGTAGATATAGCATGTGAATAAAATGTAATATACCATATAAAGAGTAGTTTCCGCTACTGTCCCCAACCAACCATTCTGTCTCCCAACACCCCCCCCCCCCTTCATGTCACCTCTTACACTCCTCCACGCCTCCTCTTCACTCCTCCTTACCTCATCTTCACTCCTCCTTACCTCCTCTTCACTCCTCCGTGCCTCCTCGAACCTCTCTTTTGTCCGTAAGCCGTAGTACCGAGACTAAAGGAGTTATCAGTCGCACTCACTGAACCCTGACCTAACTCGAGTGTGTAGAAGACAATCGCAGACCATTTTTATTAACTCAGGAGGGTTCTGGGAGATGTAATGTAGCGATAACTCATTTGGCACCGGATCCTGAAAGTCTGCGAGGGTACCGGAAACAGTCGCAGACCGGCTTAATGGACTCGGGAGGTTGCAGAAAGGTCAAAATTGGTCGTAACTCTATTGGCACCGGATCCTGAAAGTCTGGGAGGGTGCCAGAAACAGTCGCAGACCGGCTTAATGGACTGGGGAGCTTGTAGAAAGGTCAAAATTGGTGTTAATTCTATTGGCAACGGATCCTGAAAGTCTGCGAGGGTACGGGAAACAATCGCAGACCGGCTTAATGGAACGGGGAGGTTGCAGAAAGGTCAAAATTGGTCGTAACTCTATTGGCACCGGATCCTGAAAGTCTGGGAGTGTGCCAGAAACAGTCGCATACCGGCTTAATGGACTCGGGAGGTTGCATTAAGGTCAAAATTGGTCGTAACTCTATTGGCACCGGATCCTGAAAGTCTGCTAGGGTACCGAAGACAGTCGCAGACCGCTTAAATAGACTAGGGATGGTCCCTAGAGGGCAACACTGGTCATAACTCTACTGGCACCAGACTCCTGAAAGTCTGCTAGGGTACCGGATACAGTCACAGGCCGATGTAATGGACTCGGGAGGGTCCTTAGATGCCGAAACTATGCTAAATTTGATTGGTACCGGGCCTCCTGGAAGTCTGCTATATCTGGCTGCCTCTCTGTCCGTTCGTCTATCGGTCCTTTGATTGAGATGAGGAGCCAACCCCGCCATTGCAAGAGCTTCGCACAATTTAACGAGCTGTCAAAGAATAACAGATAAGCGCGATGAATGACGATGCTGTCCGAGATTCGGGATGTTGCGTCATAGCTATTTTTAGATTTGGCTTAACAGCTTAACATCGAAAGGCGTTTAAGGGTCTATATATACTACTTTCAAGGTTAGAAGGGGGGGGGGCAATAAACTCACCCTAGGTCATATTGTTGTCACCAAATTCCGTTGAGGGATCATATTTCAGGTATAAAAAGGTATCTATTACTTCGTTGTTTGTTTTTCATTATATTGAGGGATTATATTTCAGGTGTCCATTACTTCAACTTCAAAAGGGGGTCATTGAACCCCTTGAAGGTTAGAGAGGGGGGGGGGGGGTCAATAAACCCACCCTAGGTCAGCAAGGGGTCAATATCAAGATCATGAACATGAACATAGAGATGGACGTATAACTCCTACTATACTACTAATGAGCACATTAAATGTATTCATTGGCACATTCCAGGAGAATAATGATTACTACAATGGAGAAAACGTTATTATTTCCCAATAAACGCGTTTACGCTAAAACTATTATTTCCATTGCAAACAGTTTGGAGCCAGATCAGACGCCGGCTAACCCGGCGTCTGATCAGGCTCCAAACTGTTTGCCACCAAGATAGAAAATATTTATCAGAATTGTCAAAAGAAGTACTTGTCTACGTTTTAGTGTTTTGCGTTTGCGTTTCGTTTCGTTTAGACGGGAAAGAATAACAGATTCTCCACTGTAACACATTTAACCCTAGCAACGTGGTGTGACATGGGCATAACATATTGAGTACCTGGAAGGAAAACTTATATCCTTATTAACAGTGTAGACCCAAATCAGAGGGCTCCTTCAAGAACCCCCTGATCAAGGTATACACTGTTTGCCACTTTGCAATATATTGCAAAAAAAACGAACCTTATATAATCATTAATTGAAAAAGTAAACCCATTTGCGCACAGTGGATTATTCCATGCTTACATATTGGATTAGTCCTTTTTTCTAAGGGGTACATGGTCTAAGTCTTTATTTCCGTTTGTTTTTATATTGAAATTCCTATCAGCAAACAGTGTAGACCCTGGGTAGACGCCTCATAATGCGACATCTAGTCAGAGCCTACACTGTTTGCCTATGTCCCATTTATAGGACGCTAGGCACAAAGGGGTTATTCGGGCACTGGAATTGTCCATTAAACGTTTCAGGGATGTATGAGTTACAGTGGAGAATCTGGTATTCTTTCCCGTTTAAACAAAACGAAACGCAAACGCAAAACACTAAAACGTAGAAAAGTACAACTTTTGGACAATTCTGATAATTCATGTTTATTTTGGTGGCAAACAGTTTGGAGCCTGATCAGACGCCGGGTTACCCGGCGTCTGATCTGGCTCCAAACTGTTTGCAATAGAAATAATAGTTTTAGCGTAAACGCGTTAAATTGGGAAAGAATAACAGTTTCTCCACTGTACATGATTAAATTGTTTTACACGCAGTTTCTCAATGCAAACAGCGTGAACCGAGCATTGGGGTCGCTGGAGAAGATGGCAGATGCTGGGGTGGACGTGAAGTCGGAGATTGCCAACAGCGACTCGACAATGGCGCCCTCTAAAAGGTCGAGGCGCAAGTCAGTGGCCAATGTGCTTCTTAAGGTAACTTAATAAATTAATACCCAGTGTATTCCTCCATGTTTATATATTGGATTAGTCCATTTTTATCAAAGGGATACCTGGTCAAAATTTTCATTTTAATTTTGTTTTATACTGAGATTCCTATCAGCAAACAGTGTAGACTATGATCAAACGCCGCATTATGCGGCTTCTGATCAGAGTCTACACTTGTTGCCTATTCCAATATATGGGATCGTGGGCACAAATGGGTTAAGGAACCAAACTGTTTTGTAGTAGACACAATTGCTTGAGTATTTATAAACGCGTTTATTGGGTAAGAATAGTGCCTTTTCCATCATGGTGACTGAATAGTTATGGTGGCAATTGACATCCAGGTTTTACTGTATTTTTTGTACCGAGTACTTTCTCCTTATCGATGTCATACAAGGCTTTCCGAATGTCGGAATTATTCGCGCAGACGCGACATACACTGAACAGGGAATATCAATTTAGACTGATGACAAGAGGAGTTGTTCACAAATTGCTTCTCAGCAATATGAGACATAGATACAGCGTGAGGCAGCATAGCATTAGCATATTTAGCTGGAATCCTCTCGACCTAATAAACCAAAGACAACATAAAATACCATCTCATACACGCTTCATTTTCCAATGTACAACTTCTTAACCTATTTATAACCACAATCCAGCCGTTAAGGAAATACGAAAACCGTGTAGATCCAGATCAGATGGCTCCTGATAATATATATGTACCGCTACTGTGTGCGAGAACACCTGTTTATGAAATATAGGTTATGTACCAATAATCAGTCAGAACGTGTTTACTTAACCCGTTACGGCATAGCCTGTTTCCAGTTTTGAAAAACAGGTTAAAAACTTAAAGCAGGTTTAAAGTAAAGCAGAATGCTTTTAAATGGGTTTTCTGATTTCCAGTCTGCTTTAAGCGTCACCTTGAAATGTTCTGGAAATGCCCTTTTATATTCTATGTTCAGGACTTCCTAGGTGGGTACTTCTGTCCATGGTGTAGAAATTATTAGAAATGTAAAATGTGGTATTTATGGGGTACATGTAGTGGTTTAAAAGTGGTGGTAATAAAGGTGTCTAATACTTTAAATGTTCGGATTGATCCAAACCTCTTCTGGTATTTCATAAAACTAGCAGGTCATCGAGAAAGAAAAATATTTACCTTGCATGGTGCTGATAGCGAGAATGAACGATTTCTGCAATAGATTTGGAGCCTGATGATGTGCCGAATAACTAGGAATCCTCCCTACTGTAATTAAACTGTTTAACATGTGTACTCGGCTTGTAATTTCACAAAGATTACGAGAAAAATCATTTTAGATCAATATAGACATTATATGTTAGCAGTGCTCAATAGTGTAGGCAAGATGGCTCAATGAGCAGGGGCGTAAATGAACAGTCGGCAGAACGGTCATTCGGTCTAACACTCTCTTTCACTTACGGCTCACACATTTCACCTCTGTTACAGTCTATGTACTATTTTTGACGTATTATTCTTAATAATTACGGCGTTTCAGTCTCAATCAGCGTGTGTTATGTACCAACCACGTTTAAAAGCCAGTTTAATGACATACAGAAGCTAAGTGAGTTTGTTCCATGTTAATAAATACGAAATACTCAAGCAGGAAACGCAACACAAACAATACACCCACCTCTCAAGCAGAACACACACACAGTCATACCATGACAAACACACACACACACACACGCGCGCAATACCATTCCTTCATCTACACACTAAATAGAAAACAACACGCAAGACAAACATAAAGCAAAGTGAACATAGGAGCCCGCCTTGGTACGGTCAGTAGCAATCAATAATTAATTATAAATTAACCATCAACAACCACTGGGGGTTAAACCTGGGTTTAGGGGCGCCCAACCTCACTCTTATCACCCACATTCACCTATAAAGACGAACCGTGTACATAAAATATAAACCCTGTTCCACAACCTTACAATCAAAATGACCGCCAACACAGTAAGTAAATACATGTAAACATCTAACAAAAATTCTATGACAAGATTATTAGTAACACGGGAAAGAATTAAACATTCAAGCCCGTGTTAAAAATAACCTACGATAAATTTATGAACTTCATCAAACGGTTTAACGGTTTTACCTTCAAAATACACGAAATAGTTCTAACATTTGTCTCTTATATTTCGTTCGAAACGTAATGTCAAGAATCTTGACATTTTGGATATATAGCATGTGACATAGATGTATGTTGAGGAACGAATAAATGCTCTCTGCTAAAGAGATTATCGGTCTGAAAGTAGACTATAACTTGATATTTTACTTATATATAGTCAGGGACATGCTTTTTATCGTCTGTCAGTCCCTCTGTCAAACCTATTTTCCAGGCTAAGGCTTTGAACAAGTTTTTAATAGTAACCAAACCAAATAGATAAATGTCGTTTGGCATTACGGTCGTTTTGTATTTTAACATAATTGTTGTGAGGTAAAACATTGAAACCAAAAAGACATTTTGACATGTTTTTTCGACAAAGTATCTCGAAATTCTCTTAGTTTAGTACTTTGGTTAACTGGTATTCACATACACTGCTGTCTGATTGCAAGAATGTTCTTATGACGGTCTTACAAAGATATTTTGAAGTAGCATTGTTAAGATAATATTATAACATACATTTATTGTTATGTCAAAGAAAACAAATAATTGATACGTGGTAAAGGCATACTAGTAAAAATCCTACATGCAGTATTACCAGTAGATGAAAATACGTATGCAAAGATATATACATGTATATTTCTTGATAGCCCAGGGCCCCAGATAAGGTGAGTATTTTAGGACCAACTTCAACTTTAAAATATCCTCACCCGTGTTGTCACTTTCTACTAGAATCGTCTCTAGGAGACGATTCCTGTGAGAAACCACAGCAAATGGCTTGGTGGTGGCATTAATGAAAACAAATTTTTTTTAGTTTACTCACTGTTATCTGGTGCCGTGTTGTTATCATTCTGAATTACCAGTCATGTTTCATACAATAGTCACTTAATGATTGATAAAACAACCATAGGAGTTCTCTTTTCAACTTAACTCCAGTATTCTCTCACACTAACTAAAGTACGAAAGGGAAGATTTATAAGGTTTCAAGTAGATCTTATATTTATTAATAAAGCGGAAAGCTTATAATTAGTATAGACTCTAATGAGGATTGACGACGTGGCGTAGGACATTGGACGCATTGTAATGACGTCATATCTCATTATGTACTGCGTGTTATTCAATTCCCGAACCGTCTGTTATATTTCGTATAAAAATATTAACACATGTTCTACTGTAAAATTCAACTTCATCAACAAATGACCTAATAGCGCAAATTGTAAGTTTGATGTCATCAAAGATAATTGATCAACATATTGATAATTACTTAAATAAATAAACTCTTCAAGCAAACTATATCAATAAAGCGCTGAATACGCTTGATTGGGCTATGGTTGACTGTTCATCAAAACTTGTGAGTAACTGTTATTCTGACGTAATTGTCCGTTTTCTACCGGTTAAATCTGCAACATATCATACATTTCAATATTGCAGGGAGTTGACAGATTCCGTTATAACAAAATCAGCCATGCAATGACCATCAACACCATGGTTAACACACAAATGGTCCCTTTTATGGGAGGCATAATGCAGATAATCATGTAAATTAATTAGAAAATGTAGATTTATTACTTATATTTCATATAGTTATAAAAATCACAAAAACACATAAACATAGACAAAGCCATAAACGTATCAAATGCATTTCTGACTTTTACAATCACAAGAATTTAAACTGAGATCTCATATATCACCATCAAAGGTCTGCATCACATTCAAGTTGAGATCACATACAACACATCACGCTCAAAGGTTTGTATCACATTCAAGTTGAGATCACATAGATCACATTTTAAAGTTTGTGTCACATTAATGAGTCATGAGTGAATCACATATTTTTTTTCAGCCGAAACTTTAAAAAAGTAATATAAATAGTATTAGTTACCAAAATTATCTTTTAACAAGTTGGCGTTGATGGCATAATTGAACTTGTAGGAATATTGAACATCTGTAAGAAGGTTAGAACGTCTTTCCATTGAAATATTTCATTAACCCTTAGCCCGCCAAATAAATTGTCGTCTGCTATATTTCTCGTCTGCTTCAAGTTTCAAATTGCTTCAAAGTTGCTCAAAATTGCTGAAAATGTTGTCCGAGTGTCAAACAGCTTGGATCCGGATGAGACGCCGAGTTACTCGGCGTCTCATCCGGATCCAAGCTGTTTGCATATGGAGCTATAGTCGTGACTGGCAGGCTAAGGGTTAAAAGCAACGGATTTTCTACGAAAACATCCTATATTAGGTATAGAAAATCGTCTTGTCACTGAACGAATATTTTACATTTGAATCAGATAGGGAAAGTGCAGTTGTTCTAGACCTCGTTTTACGACCATTGGCAAGGTTGGTGGTGGCACATGTTCTGGACAGGCCTGATTCTTGGGCTGTGTTTGACTTTATTTTATGGTTAAAGGAGATCGGCCATTGAATGAGGAATACACGCACCGTCCTTTGTTAGTGTGTACCTGGGGCCCGTTTCATACACCTTCGAACGACAAAAACTTAAGCCAAAACTTTTTTAAAAAAAAAAAACATTAACTACTTTTTCTCTATATAATTCTGTCTTGTATCATCTCTTTGACATCAAAGAGATGTCACAAGACAGGATTAGATGGAGAAATAAATAATAATTGAGGCTTCAACATTTGTCGAACGAAGTTTTATGAAACGGGCCCCTGGTCCTTTGGAATTATGATAACTAAAAATATGTATTTCTTTTAGGGTCCTTTCATGCTGAAGTCCAGTAGCGGTGCTAGTGAGTATCATTAATTTTATCTTAAACTCTACAATATCCTGATAGCATCTGCTTTAAACAATCTACATTTGTTTCTCTAATTCAAATTTGATGTAAATTCACTGAAGTAATACCATAATGAGAAACAAACACTTATGAACCTCATTAGGCGGGGTCTATTTATTTTAAACACATTTTAAAGATATTTTATTAACAACAACTTGTAAAAATAAAATAGATATAACAATTCTGATGATATCGAATCAAATCAGTTTTTATTTATTGTCGGACATTGTTAACACAGATTTAAAATAAGATATGCCTAGCTTTTTACCGACACACAAAGCATAAGATATAGCACAAATCACATACATTTCTCACACATATATAACAATATAATGCAATGTGACATAATACTTTCTATTAACATTATTAGTATCAAAAGTGTTGGTATGACTCAGACCCCTCTGTGCCCAAGTAAAATTAGATTTCGTCACAGAGAGAGCATAAGCAACGAATAATATGAAATATAACCTGAAATATTGAAAAATTCCCAGATGAAAGGGTACTGTCATACAAACAAATATATGGGCAAAGGGTCGGCTTACAAGTTCCCAAAACATTAGTGCTTACATGACAGTTGTGTAGTCGGGATATGGCAGTAAAGGATTAATCTATGTTCAGGTGTTGTTAAAATATAAAACACTGTGTGCGTAAACTTTTACGTAAACAGGAATGTGCCTCTGAGAGTCCAAAAGGGTATCGATAGTTATGTTCCGTCCTTCAAAATCCCTACAATCTGAATTGAAAAACAAAATCAGATGATGCCAGTGAAAGCATACATTAGGTATGACATTATATACACGTTTGTGCTAGAACAGTTACGTCTACTGCAAACCGTTTGGAGCTAAATCATATCCCGGTTAACCGGGGTCTGATTTGGCTCCAAACTGTTTGCTACCAATGAGTTTGATGGGAATACAGCGTCAAAATTTGATAATTTTCTACATTAAATTGTTTTGCGTTTGCGCTTGTGCTTGCGCTTTTAAAACGTCATAGTGAGAATTTATTTACCGTACCTATAACATCTTCAACACACACATTCTTTGTTTCCCTTTAATTGTTTTTGTAGAGAAGGAGCACTGTAGATCTATTATCAATACTTTTTCAGTCAAATCTTCAAAAAAAATTGAATTCGCGCATGACTGTAATATGTTTAACCTTTCAGCCGGCCGTGAGAACTCGTTTTATTCCGCCTCTTCCCGGAGAGGGTCGGTAAACTCTCGAAGAGGTAGCGGGGAAGATCATAAAGTAGAACAGCAGGAAGATGCTGCAGTTTCTTACGAACAGTCCGAGGAAGCCAAACGGAAGGTAGACGATTGGCAGGGAATGGCTCTTCCGTCAGTGGCAGAAAGTCCTCTAAATGATCTGAGAATAACAAAGGCCGAACCCAAGCCAGTATTCGTGGAAGTCCAGGCACTGACCAAAGGCCAGATATTTGTGAGTCATATGATATATTGTCACACTTGTGTTAGGCGGTCGTTGATTCCTAGTGACGCGTTCACGTGCGCATTACTAATAGTTTACAGTGGAGAAAACATAATTCTTTCCCAATAAATGCGTTTACGCTTAAACTATTATTTCCATTGCAAACAGTTTGGAGCCAGATCAGACGTCGGGTAACCCGGCGTCTGATCAGGCTCCAAACTGTTTGCCACCCAGATAAAAAATAATTATCAGAATCGTCCAAAATATGTACTTGTCTACGTTTTAGTGTTTTGCGTTTGCGTTTCGTTTCGTTTAAACGGGAAAGAATAACAGATTCTCCACTATAACCGTGAACGTATGCCCTATGCAAACAGTGCAGACACAGGTCATAAGGCACCTATAGAAACCCTTTGTTAAGGATCTGCACTGTTTGCTATTTTTTGCAAAACATTGTAAATATAATTCCAAACAATCAAATGGGACTAGAATTGAGTAGAAACTTATTTTGACCATTTGATAGACGAATGCAGAATGCAGGATAAAAGTAAAATAGAAAGTTCCAAATGTCCCTGCATTAAACAACCAACTGTATCGAAAACTAATAACTCATCTGCATAAGAGTTTCCGATAACTACAAGTTTAACATATTTAACCCTAGAGACGAACATACTCGTCATAAACAAACAGTGCGCCCTTCAAGAGTACACTTGCCTTATGCAAACAGTGAAGATCGTGATCAGAGTGTCCCTGAAGGAGCCCTCTGGTCAGGGTCTGCACTGTTTGTCGTGTACCAGTTTTAGGTAAGAATCAACTCTAAATATCGAACGAATTACAGTTGAGAAAACGTTATTCTGTCCCGTTTAAACACTAAAGAAGCGCAAACGCATTGCAATAAAATGCAGAAAATGACAACTTTTTTATGATTCTGAAAGTTGATTTTAAACAAGATGGCAAATAGTTTTGAACCTGATCAGACGCGGGGTTACCCCGCGTCTGATCTGGCTCAAAACTGTTTGCATAGGAAATAAACGTTTTTAGCGAAAACGCGTTTATTGGGAAAGGATAACGTTTTCTCCACTGTACTAGACTTAGTGAAACTTGCATATGTCCGTCCACCATTTCGTCTAAATTTCAGAGTTAATGAATTTCCTACCGAAATGAGTTGAATTTATAAAAAGCTTCTTCCATTTTCTAAATTATGACCCGTTTATATTTACTCTCAATTTGTAATTCCACAAGCTATATAAAAGTATGACAAATTAGTGCAGACCCATTTTAGAGGGATCATTTAGGAGTTCTCTGAAATGGTTCTACACTGTTTGCAAAGGATGTGTATATCTTGTTGCAGTACTGTAAGGGTTAACTAACACTCACTAATTATTCAAACAATTACTTGCAATTAACCCTTAGCCCGCCAAATAAATTGTCGTCTGCTATATTTCTCGGCTGCTTCAAGTTTCAAAGTGCTTCAAAGTTGCTCAAAATTGCTGAAAATGTTGTCCGAGTGTCAAACAGCTTGGATCCGGATGAGACGCCGAGTTACTCGGCGTCTCATCCGGATCCAAGCTGTTTGCATATGGAGCTATAGTCGTGACTGGCAGGCTAAGGGTTAAAAGCAAGAAACTCCAAGAAAATTGTTTGATCTAAGTTGTTATAGGTTGGAATCCTGGTCAAACCAAAAGTAACTTGGCGTGTGATCCGGCTCACAACTGTTCAAACAGACACTCAGATAAAATTCATGACCATATCTAAAACCTATGTTATTTTCTACATTGCGTGTGTTTGTCTTCGTTTGATTCAAATGTCGAAGTTAACAACCTTTTAATCCCTTTTGCAGACAAATTACAGTCTGCTAAATGTGTGGTCCATACAATGTCACATGTATGCCAAATTCATTTCTCTGCGTATTTAATTGTATGCCATTGAAACATATCAAGGATGTTCCCGTCACGTGAAGGATATAACGAATATAAACGAGTGTTTCTTATGATGTTTTTCAATTGTTCATCCTTGTTTCAGGGTATGACAGAAATGTTGTTTGACAACCAGCCACATTTTAGTCTTGTTAGCAATGGTATGGAATGTATCATGATAGAGAAGAAATTTTTCCTTGAACACGCCAACCAGGCACTGATGGTCAGACTTCGAGAAAGTGTAAGTTTCACTTAACACCTATCGCAGTACATTTATAGGTTTTGAAATACTAAGGCTGTATCATGAATTTGTATTTCAAGAAATTACCAGGCTCCAAACTGTTTGCCACTCAGATAAAAATCAGCAGTGAGAAAAAACTAACTTCCATATTTCACTTTCAATAGTAATGTGCGTATCATTTTAGTTTAAGTTTAACGTAAAAGAATAACGTCATCTCCGATATATAATAATCGATTGCACTTGTGGTCCGAAAAAAGACGGTTTTGAACCACGGTGCTATACAGTATGAAACTATGAAATTAATTGATTTCCCTTTCATAAAAATACACCCAGGAAAAAGTTAAAATAGACAGGTTATGGCGTCACAATGGCGATGAAACTTTTTATCTGGTGCCCTCGGTCAATTGAAACCATATGGTAGATATGTATGGGCCGCCTGGAATTTGACAGGGCATAATGAGTGTCAGTTGTATATGGCGCTACAGTGGAGAAGACGTTATTTATTAACTATTTTTCCCATTACCCACAGTTTGGAGCCATGATCAGACGCCGGTTTACCTGGCGTCTGATTAGGCTCCAAACTGTTTGCCACAGAGATTAAAATGAATAACCAAGTTGTCTTTTTCTACTTTTTATTGCAATCCGTTTTTGTTTCGTTTGCGTTTAAACTGGAAAGGATAACGTCTTTTACACTGTAGAGTTTTAAGTGGTGTTGGTATGTTCCTTCTCCTTTGATACGAAATTTCACTGCTATTTGTTGTAACATCGTTTTATTTGGACTTTATCTTGCCTGTACCTATTGTATATTCTGTTATAAAGAACAAATCTTGAGTTACAAAAAATTTCATTTTGACACTTAGACAGTGTATTTTCAGCTTGATCTTTAAAACTCTCAAAGTAAACAGAGTAGACCCTGTTGAGAGCTCCTATAGAAGCTGTCTTTTCTGAAACCACCCTGTTTGCAAAAGTTTTAAAAACAATACTGATTGATGATTTTTTTTCCCATTCTAACATGATTTGCGTTGTATATATGTTAATGTTGCTTGTGGACCATATTGAAAATTGGTTTTTGACACCAAATGTGAAATCAACTTGAAATAAAGTCTTAAATATTATTATTATTACATGTATTATTATTATAGTTTCTTTTTTGGTACACCTCTATTCTTTCTGCACTAAACGCGTCTGTACAAATGTACTGATGGCCACCGCAAACATTTTGAAACAAGATCATGGCGTGGTGTTTCTCGGCGTCTGTTCTGGTTTCGATACTGGCATTAACTCTTTCCTCCCTGAAACTTCAAATTGAAAATCCCAGTTTCCATTTTAGTCCAGTCCATTTCTGACATTTAAGAGTTGTTTTTGTCAATGTTTTGCATTATGGCAAACAGTGAATACCCAGATCAGAGGGCTCCATAAGGAGCCCTCTGATCTGGGTCTTCACTGTTTGCATAGGACAAGTACACTTTTCACATATATACTGTTTGAAAAGGTCGCCTATAGGCGGGACTAGGGTTCAAAAGTTTAAAGTTAGTTGTGAATATCTTTCAAAATAGACATGCATTTTATTGCTTTGCATTTAATTGTGTAAAATAAACGGAAAAGATGTCTTATTTATACCAATCGTGAATATCATTAACAATTCATTTCATGCCGCTTTTTTCGTTAAGTTGTGTTTTAATAAACGGAATAATTAACATTCTCTCCTTTGTTTTGGAAGAGGTCCTTGAGTAAAATGCAGTAAACACTCTCTGTTACGACCCCCCCCCCCTTCCCCCCCCCCCCCCCCCCCCCCTCTATAACGACACCTCTAGTTTAGTTTAAACATGTTTTATTTCCAAATTGTTTTACAGGAAAAGGGGTTGGGCCACAAGTTCTACCAACTTAGAATCGGCCCTTCCCCTCTCTAATACGATCACTAAATTGTGTTACTTAACCCTTTGAACCCTAGCCCCGCATGTAGGCGTCCTTTTCAAACAGTATACATGTGAAAAGTGCATTGTCCTATGCAAACAGTGGATCTGGGTCTTCACTGTTTGTCATAATGCAAAATATTGACAAAAACAACCCTAAAAAGGCAGAAATGGACTAGACTTAAAACGACTTAAATCGAAACTGGGATTGTCCATTTGAAGTTTTAAGGAGGAAAGAGTTATTATGCTTTACGACAAGAGACTGCTGAAAACAAGGTAACAGTAAAACAGAAAGCTCCTTTTATCTGTTACCTGTAGTTTATTATACATGCATGTAGCCTTCGTGTCATTGGTCGTAATAGTGAGGTTTTACTGTATTGCATAGGTTTACACAGAAGCTGTAAAAGACGCCAAAACTTCTATCGTTCAAATTTCATGTACTGATGAAAACCAGGACAAGATTTCTCACTAATTAAAATCAGGAATTACAGTGAAAAATACGTTTCACTGTTTAACAAACCAAACGCAAACGTAGTGCAAAAATGCAGAAAATGCTACTTTTTTGAAAATACAGCGTTCTCTCTCTACAACGACATCCAATGGGAGGCAAAAAATGTGTGCGTTGTTCGGAGTGAGTCGTTATAGGGAGGGACACTGGTTTACATTTGCAAACAGCTTGAATCCAGATCAGACGCCGCGTAATGTGGCGTCTGATCTGGGTTCAATATGTTTGTCACTCGTCATTAAATGTTTTTCTATCTAAATGTCAAATATATAACTTTGAGTAAAAGCAGCAGACGACAATTTTAAGCAGACGACATTGCAGTTGTGAATATATTGGGCATAATTGTCGTGTTTAGGAAATTGCGACAATGGTCGTTGTAAGGAGGGAGTTGTTGTTTGGAGGGCGTTGTAGGGAGGGAACACTGTATTAACAAATGGACTTTATTGGAAACGGGAATTGTCTATTTGAAGTGTCAGGGGCGAACGGCATGTATGTGTATACAGCAAAGTTATTTAATTTGTTTCAGACCTATCCATACCCCTCGGACGAAGCACTTCAGGAGAATCTCGAATCTCAAATACGCTGGGATCACAAAAGGAAACTGTTCCTGTCCAATCAGCTACGAGAAGTCAAGATCAAAAAGTCCGACAAAAATGATGCCCGCTGCTTGCTGCGGGTACCAGCCGCTCATAGAATCTAAAACATTCGTGACCACTTCCGATAGAGTTTAGATATCACCATAGTCTAAAAACATCCGTTTATAGAGTCTAAATACAGAGGATAATACGTTATTATTTCCCGTTTATGCGTAATTAATTGCAAAACCAGTGCAATGAAAGGAACAGAAAACAACCTTTTGAAAATCCTGGCGATTTTGTTTTAAGCTTTTTGACAAAAATTATATAGAATCTAAATGCATCCGCCCATTGAATCTAAAAACACCCGCCCACAGAAGTTAGATATGCACACTCATTGAATAGAATGCATCCGCCTAAAGAGTCTAAATACACCCGCAGCTAGGATCTAAATACCCTAGATATACCAGCCCATTGAATCTAAAAACACCCGCCCACAGAAGTTAGATATGCACACTCATTGAATAGAATGCATCCGCCTAAAGAGTCTAAATACACCCGCAGCTAGGATCTAAATACCCTAGATATACCAGCCCATTGAATCTAAAAACACCCGCCCACAGAAGTTAGATATGCACACTCATTGAATAGAATGCATCCGCCTAAAGAGTCTAAATACACCCGCAGCTAGGATCTAAATACCCTAGATACACCAGCCCATTGAATCTAAATACAGTCGCCCATTGAATTTATATAAGCCCGCCCATAGAATTTAACTACCTCTATACATTTTCAGTTCACTTTCACATATACATGTAATATGAATTTGGCGTTCCTCGGGTCTTTCATTTGACCTTTTTCAAACTAAATACACCCTTAGGATGATTCCTTTTTTAAATTTACCCGTCCATTATATTGATCCCCGTAACCATAGAATATAAATAAACCCATCCATTGTATCTGAATATACCTGCTTTATGGAATCTTGAAACGCCAACACATAGAAGCTAAACCAATGACCCATAGAATCTTACATGTTATAACATTGCCCATTGAATATATAAACATCCGCCCATAGAAGTTAAAAAATATTGCCCACAAATTTAAATACACCGATCCATATAATTTTAACCCATCTGTGCCCACGGTTCTTTATATAGGACATAGGCAAACCGTGTAGTCCACTTTTGATCTAAGGAAAGCCGAGTCTAAATTTTCATTTTCGTTTGGTTTTATACTGAAATTCCTATCAGCAAACAGTGTAAACTCTGATAAGACGTCGCATTATGCGGCGTCTGATCAGAGTCTACACTGTCTGTCTATGGCAGGCTATGTCCTTGGGTACAAATGGGTTAACTTAGATACTCTATGGCAATATAGGCTATACATGGTTTTGCCTTAGAGGCTAGGTTTTCGCTATGTTCATAGATGATAGATGTCCTTTGTCCTTCTAGTTAAGGTACTTTAAGTGCTTATGCCCTGTATCCCGATTATATAGTCTCTATATACTCCTTATGCATAGGAATAAATAATACATTGTTTGTGTCATGCCAAACAAAGGCACTCTTAGCTACAGGCCGCAGCATATAACTGTGTAATGAAATCACATAATCCGTGTTTTATACATGTAGAGTTATTGATGAAGCCATTGCTTTCGTTTCGTTAATGTTTATTTGTTTCTGTTGGTACTGATTTTGTTAAAAGATATATTTTGTCTGTTGTTATATTTGTATTTACACCATTCTAATTCTAAACAAATTATTTGTTTTTGTTGTAGTTTTTTTATTTTTAAACGTTTTCTACTTATCTACATTCATTCCCTTTTGTTTCGTACGTACAACCTTGTCCCAAGGTTACACAGCGTTTGAGTTGACGGTCTTAGGTCGTTCTCAAATTTTTGATTAGTCATATGTGAGCAAAAGCTCAAAAATGACCAAACAAAATCTTGAGAATGGTCGAAGACTTTGCTCTTAGCTCAAACGCTTTGTAAAATAGTTAAGGTACGAACGGACGAAATACCGAGTTACTCGTGACTCATCCTGATTCAAAATTCTTTATTTACTTTATAAGCATGAGAAGGGGTTTGGTTGTTTGTTATATCACAAGTTCATTGTTATATTAAACAAATGTTCCATCTTTATTGTATTTTATTTCTTTCGATACCTGTCAATCCCACACATCTCCGTTTACATACCCAATTTCTCTCAAACACCTGTTGTAGCATTAAGTCTTGAAATACGGGTGAAAATTGATCTGGGGTCATGTTTTGACAATACAAACCGCCCAAGGTCGAATCTCAACTTAATAAAGATAGAACCGTGTCGATGCTCAAAGTTAAATTTTAACCCATGCAGTCGTTGATATAAGTCCCTATTGTTAAATTTTGACCAGTAAGGTACAATTAAACCGAGTCTGCAATTTTCAGTATTTGCTTTGTTTTCTGTGCTTTCAAAGGATCTCCCCTTATTCAGATTTTTAAACAATGACAATTAATTGTGGTAGCACTTGATGGTATGAAGTGCTACCTGTGTTGTTGTGTAGCACTTTAAGATAGCAAGTATTATATGTGTAGCTCTTGAAAAAAGCAAGTTTTACCTGTGTAGTACTTGAATATAGCTACTGTTACCTGTGTAGCACTTGAAGATAGCAAGGTTTACCAGGGCTGCCATAAGTTGACATGAAAAATCCTAAGATTTCCAAATTTGCATTCTTCAAGTGCGATTTTACGAATAGTACCTTTACCCCATAGCCTATTTCTAGTTTTGTTGGCATGTGACTACTTAAAGCAGACTGGAAGTAAAGCAGAATGCGCCTTAAGGCGCATTCTGCTTTACTTTCAGCCTGCTTTAAGCTACCATGTACTAGCAAAAAATCCGAAGATTTAGGAAAAATCCGGAGAAATGGCAGCCCTGGTTTACATGTGTAACACTTCAAATCAAATACTCTTTATTACATGTGTAACACTTGAAGGTAGCAGGTGTTACCTATAGTTTAGCACTTGAAAATAGCAAGTTTCACCGGCACATGAACATAGCAAAGTTTACATGTGTAACACTTCAAATCAAATACTCTTTATTACATGTGTAACACTTAAAGGTAGCAGGTGTTACCTATAGTTTAGCACTTGAAAATACCAAGCTTCACCAGTACATGAACATAGCAAGGTTTACATGTGTAGCACTTGAAAGTAAATGTAATAGTAATGCTATCCACGTGTCCTCTATATCCTAAGTTATCAATATTTAATTCATACTAACCCATTTGTTTATTCACCGTTTCCTCAATTTTATAGTATATAACATATATACATAAATTAATTAATAATGTTAGAAGGTTAAGCAGCCTTAATCTTAAATTTGGAATAAAAAATGGACATTAGTTTTAGGACAGACGACAATATGTTGATGCAAAGGATAACTAAAAGGTTAAACCCTAGCTCTTCTGACATGTCTGGGGTTGTGTTGTTATTGTTGTTGTTTAAAAAGAAAAAAAGGTTTTTAGTTATTATTATTATTATAATTATTTTTATTATTTTTATTATTATTTTTAGTATTAGTAGTATTAGTATTAATATTATAACATATTTATACAGCGCTCTTTTAACACAGGAGGTATGCGTTCAAAAGCGCTTCATTGAAATTATATAAATGTACCTACAAAGCGAGAAAATACAAATAACAACCCTCACAAAAACATTATATATTATGAATTTACATGTAAACAAATTCTACACAGGGTAAATATAATTACCAAGATATTATGAAAATTGTTATCATCAGTTTGTAAAACTAGTTTTTTAAAAAGCAGAAAACCTACAAACGAACATCAAATTGTTTGGTTCCAGATAAGACGCGAATCTAATGACAAAATACACAAGATATGTTTTTCAGGATAAGGGGTGGCCAATATCGTCTGCTATAGGAGTTTCGTCTTCTCAAAAACGTTGAACTATTTTAAACCATGATAAGGTGCCTTCTTACTCGACTTCACATCTAGGTTTAAATCGTTTTTAACCAGTTCACTCTTAGGATCCAAAATGTTTGACACTCGTATCGATATGATTTAATATAAGTCATACTACATTGAATCTTACTTTAAAATGATCTTGCAAACAACAAAATTGATGCAGACGACAATGAAACGGTGAAGGGGTAAACTTATCACGAACAATTTGTTAGTAAACGAGTTAAATTTAATTTATCTCACGCTAAGCATGATAAAGGATAGCGTAGAATGGTGTCACTCGTTAGAGGACAGTGCCTAACTATAAAAAAGAAGAAAATAGGACACTACCATCTTTATTTAGAATTAGCGTTGTTTGCTTCATAGTTCAACGTGCCAGATATTTGACGGAAAAGAGAAAGATAATAATCTCATTCGATCCATCATCTTTTACTAGAGAGCGTCCATGCTTTCTCGTGTGAAATAGGGTGCTCCCTGGTTAACAAACTATAATTACGGTCAGAGTCCACTAAATCAGACACAAGTGTGAGCAGGAATTCAGTCAAACACTGGATAGAGAAAAACGTCGTCAGTAAAAGGTCGCTAGTAAAGCATTAAACCTTTCCTCCCTGACACTTCAAATGGGCAGTTCTAGTTTCCGTCTTGGTATAGTCGATTTTGACTATTTAAGATAGGTTTTTTTTACATTATAGTGCAAAATTACAAACAGTGCAGATCCAGAAAAAAGACTTGCTTTGCTCTAATCTTGGTATACACTGTTTTCACAGGACATGTGTACTTTTCTCAGGTAAATTGTTACAAATGACTCATGTATGCGTCACTGGAGTAAAATGGTTGTGTTTATGTATCGACATAGGACTGCTTAAAACAAGGTGACAGTAAAACAGAAAGTTCCTTTAGGAGCTTTCTGTTTTACTGTTACATTACTCTCAGCTGCCACCTGTCTTTTATACAGTCAAATTAGCCTTCGTTATAGTGTACTGTTCGTTCTAGAGAGTTTTTTCTACAGACAGATAGCTGGAAAACGATAGTGGAACAGAAAACGCTTCTAACGGAGCTCTCTGTTCCAGTTAGTTTTGCATTATGCTGCAACTTGTCTAAAAGGCTCATAATTTATCATAGTTAACGTAACTGTTTTACAAAGCTTATCTGTAATTTTGCAAGATTTGTTTTACTAGAACATTTCATTATATAAAATACAAAGATGATCTCAAACAGTGTAGTGTTTGTCCATTCAGCATAACATTTCATATGAAATAGCAAACCGTGTCCACCATGATGAGACTCCGCTAATTGCGACATTTCATCAGCGTCTACACTTTTTGCTAATATCTACTGTTGTGGACAATAGATATTCATAGAACATTTCATAAAATAATACATATGTACATGTAGTCCGTAAGACGCGTGACAACTCAGTGAATCCCAAATTCAATGCAGACTGTTGAAACTGGATCTTTCTGTCTTGAATTTTGTTATTCCTGTAGTGGTTGCTTTACACATTCAATCCCAGTGACTAATCTACAGTGTACCCATGAAGAGTAAACTTGTTCTATGTAGGCAATGCAGACCCTAATTACGCCCCTATAAGAGTCGTCTTAGCAGTATCTGACTGTTTGTCGCTTTGAAATACAAATGCACGGTACATTATAAAACTATTTAAAACTGAACTACACTTATAGGACTGGAATCGTTCATTTGAAGTTTCAAAACAAATGAGTTAAAACCAATTCGACTGTTAATGAGCATCTTCATTTAATCCATTACCCAATAGATACGCCTTTTTATGCTTTTAAGTACTCATACACTCGAAAAAGTAGTACCTACTTAGGAAGGCCTGAATATGAAATATAAAAGGCATTTCCAGTATATTTCTATAGATGGCAGCTAAAATTAGACAGAAGTTGAGCAGAATGCTCCTTCAGGGACACTCTGCTTCACTTTCCATCTGTTTAGGTAGATCTAGTGACTAGTTTTCAGATATGTAAACTTGCTATGGGGTAACGGCTTAAAGGAACAGGTCAATATCAAGCACACTATCGTGGAAGTCAACAACAACAACAACAATGTTTATTGATGATGTAGGCCACCGGCCCCTGACATATAACATATTCAATATACAAATGTAAATGTTTAACAAACTGAAGTGACAAAATATACCCAAGTTTTCAAAATACATTTATCTACATAATTATATATTTGATATACTCGTATATGAACATACATACCTACACATATATACATATACCTACATACTCATATATACATATACACATATTTGAATGCAATACAGTGCAATACAATATGATACGATACGATACAATAGTCCATGGAAAGAATTGGTTGGCTCTGGCCTATACATGCCAATTACGCTCGTGAGTTTTAGAGACATTGGCGGATTTATTGGGCAACTTAAAACCTTTTCTGTTGGTAGCAGTGTGCTCGAATGTATCAAAGAGGCGGTGTATACAAACACGTAGGACACACAGGGCTGTGAGAGGGGGAAACTTAGTGTGGAATGTGTGATATAGAGACATTAATGACAACATCTACAGATATAAAGCTTTAATATAATAAGATAAATATAAATATATAGAAAATGCGCGGATTAGTAAAAACTTTTTACTGAAACAGTTTGAGTGATTGTCTGTCGATGCATTAAGCAGTTATGTCATGAAATGGATAGTAGAATAGTATAGCAAGTTCTTCTTACAGCAAAACGGGAAAATATTTGATGGGATAATTTATTTTAAATTTGGTGAATAAAAAAGTCTGAAAAAATTGTTGCCATGGAAATGGAAATGAATGACGTCGGGAAAGGTGGAGGGACAGAAACGCGGGATGTAGGAACGAGTTCAGAGTTCACGTATAACAACCAGAGAACCCCTCTGGCAAAGCCGCCCCAGCCTCAAGTTAAGCCGAAAACCATGGAAACAATGCTGACAGCGCCGCCTGTCGTGGCACGTGACGAGTGGAACGGGAAGATCGAGTTCGTGCTCTCGTGCGTGGGTCAGTGTATCGGGCTGGGCAACGTCACTAGGTTCCCCTACCTATGTTATAAAAATGGCGGAGGTAAGCTATAGTCGGGAAAAAATATTGCTTCTAGTTTACCTCCTTCTCCACAAGTACCCATTTGTACGTCTCTAATTGTTTATGCATTACCCTTTCACTTTCAATGACGCTTAAAAGCGCGTTTGCAAACAGTTTTGGTCCCGATCAGACGCCGCGTAACGCGGTGTCTGATCAGAACCAAAACTGTTTGACACTCGTTTTGAAGTTCTTCAGTCATACTGCCTTGTTTTTTAACTTTGAAAAAGACATTGCAGACAACAAAAAATGAAACAGTAAAGGGTTAAAATTCGTACGAATAATTTGGCAGTGAAAGGGTTAAAGAAAAGTAGTCCCCCAACTAGGAGTCCTGGACATAAAACACAGAAGGCATTCCCAGTATCATTTTACTTCGTCGTTACGTTAACTAGCGTGTGCCGGGGTTGCACGGGTAGGGTGTTTCAAACTACTCTGTACTGGTCAGTTTTTAAGAAAGTGCGTTAAAACTTCACACAGTCTAACATAAACCCTCTGTTTATATACACTACTCAAAGTTTGCTAAGCACCAAGGGTAATATCGCCTTGGATACCAATGCATTGACCTTAACATATTTCAATACATAATTTCCTACGTTTTTGACCGATTTCTATCAAATTTGGAGATGTTTTGGTCAAAGGTTTACTTTATGTATTCTAAAAAATGTACGATTGTTCAGGTCCTGTAGGCGAAACCCGAGGAAATTATCAAAATGTGAAATTTTAAAATCCATTTAATTCTTTATTGTACGGTTCTTAGAGATGTTATTCGTTGGTAAAAACAATGTTTTATCTTTTAATGTTCAATTGTACTCATTGTAACATCTCTGAGAACATGTAGAATTCAATGGATTTGAAAAATTTGGTGAAATCTCAGAAATTTCAAATGTTCTCGGATTTCGCCTACAGGACGTGAATAAGTGTAAATCTTTCGGAATCTGTAAAGTAAACCTTTGGCCAAATCATCTCCAAATTAGGGAGAAATCGAACAAAAATGTTTGAAGTTATGTGTTGAGATGTGATAGGGTCAATGCATTGGTACCTATGGAAGTTTTACCCTTGGTGCTTAGCAACTTTGAGTAGTATTTATTGACGAGCGTTTGTCTCTGCTGTTTTAAATAACAATTTTATAACGAATGTCTACGATGTTTTGGGACAGCCCTCGTCTCGTATTTCCCCTTTGTCTTTTCAAAGAGTTTTACCAAAGTAAGTATTTAAACTGAAGAGACATGTATCTGAACACGTGGCATAAAGCTCTGAATCCTTATCAGGGACCCGTTTCATAAAACTTCGTACGACAAAAACGGTCGTTAGTTGGATTATAAAAGTCTCAATTATTATTTATTTTCTCCATCTAATCCTGTTTTGTGACATCGCTTTGGACTCGTCTTGAAAAGACGATTCCAAAGAGATGTCACAAGACAGGGTTAGACATATAAATCAGAAATTAAATGTTTTTTAAAGTTTTGACTTACGACCGTTTTTTATGAAGCGGGCCCCAGACGCTGAAATACTCACTGTCTGGTCGTGATGTTACAGTGGAGAGGAAATTATTCTTTCCCAATAAACGCGCTTACGCTAAAACTGCCATTTCCATTGCAAACAGTTTGGAGCGTCAAACTGTTTGCCACGCAGATTATAACGAATAGTAAGGATTGCTAACAAGTTGTCATTTTCTTTGTTTTACTGCAGTGCGTTTGCGTTTCGTTTGCTTTTAAACGGAAAAGAATAACACCTCCTCCTCTGTATAATGAAGAAAACATTTTCCCACGAGTTTATGCTAAAATACTTTTGCACATTGCAAACAAATTGGACCCAGATCATGCAGACTCCAAACTGGATGCTTATCAGAGTGATGCCTTTTAGCTTAAGTTTCGTTTAAAATGGAAATAATAACTTTTTCTACAAATTAACTTTTTCTTAATATCAGTCTATGTGAGCGTATCACTACACGGACGAACTGTTACTTAACTCTTTCACTGCCAACGGCGTAAAAAGGCGACTTTGCAAACAGTAACGCGGCGTCTGATCATGATCCAAACTGTTTGACACTCGTATCGACATTTCTTCAGTCAAAACAGCCCTAATCTGACTTTAGAAATATTGCAGACGACACTACCAATGCAGACGATATTCTGGCGGTAAGAGGGTTAAAGCAGACGATAAAACTTGGCAGAGAAAGAGTTAACAAGTTAACTACAGTGGAGAATGTGTTATTCTTTACCAATAAACGCGTTTACGCTAAAACTATTATTTGCAGTGCAAACAGTTTGGAGCCATATCAGGCTCCAAACTGTTTGACACCAAGATAAACAATAATTATCAGAATTGTCCAAAAGTTGCTCTTTTCTACGTTTTAGTGCTTTGCGTTTGCGTACGTTTGCTTTTAAACGGGAAAGAATAACAGATTCTCCACTGTAGGAGTTACTCTGCGTCTGATATTGATCCAAACTGTTTGCACAAGCCATTAGTTGCAACATTGTAAGTGAGCGATTTTAACACAAATCGACAAAATATTAATAGAAACTTTGAAATGTCACGTAGATTAGTTTAGAATTCGTTGTGCTTTTTATTTTCAAATTGATCATAATGACGAGCATTAGATACGACAGCGTAATTGCCGACTGGTTCCCAGTGCCCAAACCTCCATTCGTACCGTACGACTACGCGAGGAACCAATATACAATGGCGGACGACGTTAGTTTATCAAGCTTAAATGAAACGCAATGAAATAGAACTTATACGGTTAGTCATTGTTTGAAAGTGAAATCAAAATACATGTAACTTAAAAACAGTTATTGCTAGAGCATATTGCTACACTGTTAAATACTGCATTCAGAAAACTTTCGACCAACTGGTGTTGAGGGGGGTAGTTGGTGGAGTGATGGGTAGTTGGTGCTAGTGTTCGGGTTGTTAGTGAATTGGTGTGTGTTACTGGTAGTTTTAGCGTGGTAGTTGAGTGGTTGGTATAGTTAGTGTCGTGATTGGATAGTTTGTGAAGTTAGTGTTATTTTTCGGTAATTAGTAGAGCAGAGCTGTCATTTCTCCGGATTTTTCTGAAATCTTCGGGGTTTTATCCTTGCAGATGGTAGCTTAAAGCAGGCTGCTTTAAGTAATCGCGTTTGAAAAAATGAGAATTTGTAGTTAATGTTAATTTTCGCTAGTTAGTGTCGTGATCGGGTAGTTTGTAGAGTTGTAGAGTAGTTGATGTTAGTGTTCGGTAGCTAGTGTAGATATCGGGTAGTTTGTAGAATTGTAGGATAGTTGATGTAAGTGTTCGGTAGTTAGTGTCGTGATCGGGTAGTTTGCAGAACCGTAGGATAGTTGATGTTAGTGTTCGGTAATTAGTGTCGTGATCGGGTAGTTTGTAGAATTGTAGGATAGTTAATGCTAGTTTTCTGTACTTAGTGTCGTGATCGGGTAGTTTATAGAGTTGTAGAGTAGTTGATGTTAGTGTTCGGTAGCTAGAGTAGTTATCGGGTAGTTTGTAGAGTTGTGGGGCAGTTCAAGATAGTATTCAGTAGTTAGTGTCCTTATTTGGTAGTTTGTAGAGTTAAGGGTAGTTATGTTAGTTTTCGGTAGTTAATTCGGGGTGTTTGTAGGGTTGTAGTGTAATTACAACCAGCGTTTGATAGTACGTGTCGTAATCGGGTATTTTGTAGAGTTGTAGTGTAATCAAAATTAGTTTCCAATAGTAAGCGTCGTGACCGGGTAGTTTGTAGTTTTGGAGGGTACCATCAACTTGATATAGAACGGCCCTCCGAACAATGACTTCCACCTTACAACGACCATTGTTGCTGTTCCCCAAACAAGACATTTATATGTTTAACACTTTCACTTTTGGAATATCGTCTGCTTAAAACTGTCGCCTGCTGTTTTTCTCAAAGTTACACAATATACATTTTGACAGAAAAAAAACTTAATGACGAGTGACAAACAGCTTGAATCCAGATCAGACGCCGCATTACGCGGCGTCTGATCTGGATTCAAGCTGTTTGCAAATGTAAGTCAATTTCCCTCCATGTAACGACTCCCTCCGAACAACGCACATACTTTTTTTCCCCATTGGTTGACGTTGAAGAGAGCGAGCGCTGTATATCATATATGAAATACAAATAGGATTAAAAAACAGCTATGTAAAAATTCCTTGTAGTTTAGTGTTTACAGGCACAAATTGTTTTGCCTTCTCCGCACAGGTTCGAATCGCGACCGAGCTCAATCTTTTTTTTATTTCTTAGTATTTCATTTTAATATATATTTACGATGAAGATGAAACTATTTCAAATAAAAAGGAATTAAAACGAAAGTGTTAAAGTAAAAGAAAAAAATTAAAAGTGTCTTTAGATCACCCTTGCCGCCACAATGAAAGTTTCCAGGAAGTTTACAGGGAGACATCATTGCAGAATTTAGGTACAACTGGGTTAAGATTGTCCTTTTTAACCCATTACCCCATAAATACGCCTTTGTACGCCTTTAATTTATTCCTCCACTGAAATAAATAGTTCCAATTTATAAAGTCGTGAATATATATCATTAGAAATACTTTCTATTTTCTAGCAGATAATAGCTTAAAGCAGGCTGAAAGTAAAGCAGAATGTGCCTTAAGGCACATTCTGCTTTACTTTCAACCTGCTTTAAGTAGTCACCTATCTTCAATACAAGAAATAGGCTATGTGATAATGGGTTAAGGAACATCTTTGTCGCTTTTAAAGTTACAATCATCAAATCATGTACAAGTATCTTGGAAAGTCTGCTTCTAAAGTCAACTCTTCCAACGCTAAAACTCTTGTGTGTTATTATTGTGTGTTATTAAGTTCCCTTGTGCATCTTTTTAGTTACCAAAACATGAACCAGTCTACCTAGAATTATGGGTAGTTAAATAAATGCTGGTCGAAATAAGCAAACAGTGTAGACCCTGATAAGAGTGCTCCTATAAGATCCCTCTGATCTTGGTCTACACTGTCTGCAAATGTAATGAGTATATTTTAACAGGTCCATGGAGTTGAAAGAGTTGAGCAAAGCAGACGGCAAATTATTGCTTCCAATTATGCATATAACTCCATGAAACTCAAATTCGAAATAATTCAATCTTGGCTCTTGACACGTGTCAGTTGGATTGAACACAGCGTGTGTTCTGTGAGTGTTCGGTTCAACGCCTTACGGTGCAATCGCGTGTGTCAATTTCAAATACATCCAAGTCTCAGTAACTCATACTCATTTATAAATGTCGAATTTACCCTTAAGGTTGAGAAGCCCTAATGCGATAGGACCAAAATCGGTACTCTTCGTACAGCAATCAGCCATTCTCGACAACTGCCGACCTGTTCCGAACCATTCGGAACAGGTCGGCAGGTGACGAGAATGGCCGATCACTCTCCGTAGAGTTCCGACATTGACCGACATTGGCCCGATCTCATTAGGGGTCCTCAACCTTCAACCTTCCCTCCCTGAAACTTCAAATTGACAAATCCAGTTTACCATTTAGTCTAGTCCAATTTTTGCCAATGTAATATGACAAACCGTGCAGACCCTGATCAGAAAGTTCTGTTTGCAAAGGACAAGTGTACTCGTCACAGGTACACTGCTTGCTAAAGATGCATATATTTAAGAGTAATAAGGATTCACAGAGTTTTGTAGGTAAGTTGAACTGGCGAGGTTATCCTTCTTTGCAGCGGTTTTGTCTATTAAATATTAAAGTTGTAATAGGGCATTGTTATGCTTATTTAGCGGAGATTACCCCCTCATCCAAGAACCAAACGGAAGGCATGTTTGTAGTTTTGACACCATACGCTGCTTCGTAGCGTATGGGATTGTCCGAAATCATCTCGCCGACAACATCTCTCATCATCATCCCATCATTCGTCGGCGCTACATGTATTAGAACTATTCAATGTCGCATTGCCGTAAACCCCAACTCACTCACTCTAACTGGTGTAGCCGAAGAAGACATTATTTCAAAGACAAAACATGGTTAAGCCCAGTTCTAACCCTTTACCCCATGGTCTGTTTCTAGTTTTGAATACAGGCGATCACTTAAAACAGATGGTAAGTAAAGCAGAATGCGCCTTAAAGCGCATTCTGCTTTACTTTCAGGCTGCTATAAGCTATCATCTCTAGAATAAAGAAACTATTTTTTGTTGATTCGTATTCGTGACTGTATAATTGGAACTATTTCTTCAGTGGAGGAATAAATTCAATGCGTAAAATAAGCATCTATGGAGACCTGAGTTTATTAAGTATGGGTAAATTAGGCTTAAGCGAAGTCTAGTTACACAGATTTTACTCCGGCATATAACAACGCAGCCAAAGTAAAGCAAGTTCAATACATTGATAGTGAATCTGAGCAGAACAACCTGAAATAATAGGCCCTTATTGCATACTAAACAACTAAAAACAAATTAATTATCTCACTGAAATCGTTTCATAAAAAATGGTAATAGATTTTGAACGAAGAGTCAATTTTGCGAAAAAAATATTATTAAAACACAGCAGGTATTCCGGATCATTTATTGTCTTCTCATTTGAAGTTGATTCATGCCACTATGAGTGAGCTGACGCGAAATTATGAATACAGCGCTCCCTCCCTACAACGGCCCTCCAACAACGACTCCCTCCTTACAACGGCCCTTGCCGTAGTTCCCCAATACAATACAAGTATGTCAAACCTATTCACGGCTGCAATGTCGTCTGCTTAATATTGACGTCTGCTGTTTTTCTCAAAATTACATAATGGACATTTTTAAAGAAAAAACGTAATGACGAGTGACAAACAGCTTGAATCCAGATCAGACGCCGCGTTACGCGGCGTCTGATCTGGATTCAAGCTGTTTGCATATGAAGGCAATTTTCCTCCCTATAACGACTCCCTCCGAACAACGCACACACCTTTTGTCTCCCATTAGGTATCGTTGTAGAAAGGGAGCGCTGCAATCTGAACATGACCATGAAAGTCAACCAAGAACACCGAGTGTAACCGTCTACCCATAGCACGCTTGTTTATTTCTAGTATTGACGGTAGGTGACCACTTAAAGAAGGCTGAAAGAAAAAATCAGAGTGCGCCTTTAGGCGCATTCTGCTTTATTTTGAACTTGCTTTAAGGTACCATCTGCTAGAACATAGAAAAAAGTTTTGTTATGGAGTAAATGCAACATTTTATAATTCGTTTAAAAATATACTGTGCACTTTAGTTACCTGAATATTGTGATTAATAACATAGCAAACATATTTGTTTCACACATTGTATACCGTTTTAGTGTCACCTGCCCTGCGTTCAATAGCGCTAACTCTACACTCTCTACGCCGCGAAGCTCTTTTGTCCTGGGCCAACCACAGGTACACATGGCTTGTTATATGTTCTTGTCTCTCTCCTGGGGCCCGTTTCATAAAACTTCTTACAACAAATTTTGTCGTAAGTCAGATTATAAATCTCTCAATTATTATTTATTTCTCCATCTCATCCTGTCTTGTGACATCCGTTTGGAATCGTCTTGAAAAGACGATTCCAAAAAGATGTCACAAGGCAGGATTAGATAGAGAAATCAGAGATTAAATGTATTTTAAAGTTTTGACTTACGACAACATTTGTCGTAAGAACTTTTATGAAACGGGCCCCTGGTCACTGCACCTATGAGCCGAGAAGTTCGCCGCGAGAGGTTCGATAGAGTTCGCGCTAATATATACAGGACTGATGCTGGCAGTGACAGTTCGGATCACTTTTCCGTCATCCGTCTGACTGGCTGTCTGTCTTACTGTCCGCCCGTCTTGATCATCTTGAAATTGTGAACCTCGACGTACCGCCGCTGCTACAGTCGTGAAACTTCATATGTTGGTAAGCTTTGAAAAATACAGCATGTTGCATCACATTTTAGTGAACTGGGCCTTCAACTCTGACCTCTATGTTTGCTTTTAGGTCATTTTCAGCTCAAATTTAGCATTTATTGTTAAGCATACCACAGGTCATGAGTGTCTTAATGGTGTCTGTCTTATCAGGGTTCCTGGGTCCTTTGATTAAAACAAATATTAGCTTTTTTAATTCATAGATTTCTAAAGAATGCCATTTAAAGGAGGCCATAATGATTGGCAGCAAAGATGACGCCTTGCCATATTGCGTCATTTTACGATTTTTGAAGTATGTGTATTGTTTCTCTTAGAGCATAGTTTGGATTCAGATCAGTCTCCTAATAATTTGATACAGTGCGCCCTCTGAACAACGGCCCCCTAACAAGACAGTTATGTCCAACATTTTCACGTCTGCAATATTTTCTGCTTAAAATTGTCGTTTGCTGTTTTTCTCAAAGTCACACATTGGATGTTTTAATTTTAAAAAATCATAATGACGAGTGACAAACAGCTTGAATCCAGATCAGACGCCGCGTTTCATGGTGTCTGGTCTTGATTCAAGCTGTTTGCATATGAAGGCAATTTTCCTCCCTAAAACACACACAATCTTTGTCTTCCATTGGGTGTTGTTGTAGAGAGGGAGCATGAATTGTAAACACTGCTAAGAACTGGCATTTTCCTATATTTTATTGCGAATCACGTGACTTCAACCTATTTAAACCTAGCGACAAGTAAACTCGTCATTTACAAACACTACGCCCGTGAAGAGTAAATTTATCCTGTGCAAAGGTGTAGACTTCTACACAATCCCTCTGCTCTGTGTCTGCACTGTTTGTCACTTCGAAATATGTTGAACAGTTCGACCACTGTATAACCGCTTCGTTGCAGACAATCCAACAACGGTTTCTTTGCTAAAACATAAGGTACTGGACCCGCTTCAAACGCTTTCCTTGCAAAATAATGGGACACTTCGTGGGTTCTTTGTGCTTTTTTGTCAATAATAATATTAACTTTATCATTGTTAACGATTTTTAAAGCCTTTGAAGCAAAGCAGAATGCAAGCCTCTCCAAGCAAATTCAATCCATGGGATTTTAAATAGAATTTGTCAGACTGTTCAGATGACTTGAAACCCCGCACAAGAAAACTAAAAAGAAAAGCACTGCAAATTGTTCATGGATTGAACAATTGGATTAACCCTTTTTTCGTCGAATGTTATCGTCTGTTTCCATCTCACCACCAGATTACCGCCTGTTTTAACCCCTGCCTTATCCCGAGTACAATAGTTATTGGCAAACAGTTTGGATCCTGATCAGACGCCGCGTTGCGCGGCGTCTGATCAGGATCCAAACTGTTTGAGACTCATTTTTATACTTTTAAGTCAAAATACCTCAACTTTACATTTGAGAAATAAAAGCACACGACAATGGTTTAACCCTTTCCCTTATAGAAGCGACTTTTAGCACATTCATTTTATTCATCCGCTGAAGAAAATAGTTCCAATATAAACGGTAATGAATATGTGTCATATTTAATAATTTCCTTATTCTAGCAGGTAATAGCTTAAAGCAGGCTGAAAGTAAAGCAGAATGTGCCTTAAGGCACATTCTGCTTTACTTTCAACCTGCTTTAAGTGGTCACCTGTTTTTCAAAACTAGAAACAAGCTATGAGGTAAAGGGTTAAAAAAAAGAATGACTTCATGGCAGTGAAGGGATTTATATTGTTGTCTATACTATGGTTTAACAATAAGATTTGAGAAAGTATGACTGAAGAAATGCCGATACGATTGTCAAGAAGTACTCAGTATCTGATCAGGATCCAAACATTTTGCAAAATAAACTGGTAAGAGGGTTAGTTAACTCAAGACCTGTTTTACTTTCTTTTCTGCTTCATATTTGCACACATGTATAACTCTAGAATAAAACACCAAGACAGAAAACTTTCGTCAAACAATATTTTTTGACCATTAAAAACGCTATACCTAGGCTACCACAAGGGTGGGTAACATGACAAAAATACTAGTAATGCTGAAAACATAAATAGGGGTTGTAAACCTATTACTTTTCACCATTAAACAGTCATTTAAAATGTCATACGTTTTCATCCAGTGGTCCCTTTACCATTTCCTCTACAAATTCAGAACGAAGCACTTTCGTTTTCTTCCAAAGAAGCACCGTTTTACAGTGGATAATCTGTTATTCTTTCCCGTTTAAACGAAACGAAACGCAAACGCAAATCACTAAAACGTAGAAAAGTCCAACCTTTGGACAATTCTGATAATTCATGATTATCTTGGCGACAAACGGTTTGGAGCCTGATCAGACGCCGGGTTACCCGGCGTCTGATCAGGCTCCAAACTGTTTGCAATGGAAATAATAGTTTGAGCGTAAACGCATTTATTGGGAAATAATAACATTTTCTCCACTGTAACTATCAATTATGGGAATGTTCGACTTAAACGAATTCGAGTTATCGAAACGTGTTTTGTTTGTTAGATTTGAAAAAGCTATCTTAACCCTTCCTCCATAGAAGCGCCTTTTAGCGTGTTCACTTTATTCCTCCACTAACGAAAACACCTCCAATTTATAAAGTCATCTGCACCATAAAAAATGTTTGCTTTATCCAAGCAGATGGTAACTTAAAGCAGGCTTAAAGTTAAGCAGAATGCACATAAGGCGCATTCTGCTATACTTTCAACCTGCTTTAATTTGTAGCATTATTCAAAGCTAGAAACAGGCTATGGTGTAAAGGTTTAAATTGTTTTACATAGCTACATGTGTTCCGTTTTTTAATTCAAATTTATTTTTACACATAAAAACATATGTTACAGCAGAGTAAACATCTTTTTTCATATTTAAACGAAGAAAAAACAGACACGAAATCCAATAAAATGTAAAATTTGACAGGGTATTTTTCTTTAAAAATGAAGATTTTTTTTATCGGGGTGGCACCAATTTTGGAGCCTGATCAAACCCCTTGTTACCCGATGTTTTGCCTGACTCCAAACTGTTTACAGTGGAAGTAATTGTTTTAGTATAACGTGTTTACCTCATCACTGCATTACCCTCAAGTACTATGGCAATTTACAAATAGTTTTGATCCTGATAAAAAACACCGCTCATTTCAGTATTTCGTAAGTCAAAATACCTAATATTTCAAATTAAGAAGTAAAATCAGACAATTGTTTAAATTTGACTACGTCATGGCAGTTAAGGGTATTACGTTTTCTCTCCATAACTTGTTTGATATATTTTTCAGGAGCCTTCTTGATACCGTACCTATTAACAATGCTGTTTGCCGGTGTTCCTATGTATTTCCTTGAACTATCTCTGGGTCAATGGCTAAGTGTTGGAGGAATAGGTGTATGGAAAATATCACCAGCATTTAAAGGTAAGACACCAACGTTTCCATGAATAAAACCATCGGACTTGTTTGAAATACTTAGTTATCAATTGTACTCGAATTTAGATACATCGTTGTCCAAAGCAAAAACTGGTTGCCCGATTGTTGAAAGTGATTCTGTTATGTTTTTGAGTAAACAAAAAACTGGTTTTCCAAATGTTTGAAGTAATTATGTAATGTTTTCAAAAACTGGTTGTACGATTGTTGAAAGGGATTCTGTTATGTTTTTTAGTAAACAAAAACTGGTTTTCCAAATGTTTGAAGTACTCGTGTTAAGTTTTAAGTAAGCATTCTTTAATGTTTTCAAAAACTGGTTGTCCGATTTTTTAAAGTGATTCTGTTATATTTTTTAGTAAACAAAAACTGGTTTTCCAAATGTTTGAAGTAATTCTGTTAAGTTTTGAGTAAAACAAAAACTGGTTTTCCAAATGTTTGAAGTAATTCTGTTATGTTTTTGAGTAAGCCAAAACTGCTTGTCCGAATAATGAAAGTGTAATGTTTTTGAGTAAACCAATCCTGGTTGTCCGAATGTTTGAAGTAATTCTGTTATGTTTTTGAGTAAGCCAAAACTGCTTGTCCGAATGTTAAAACTGTTATGTTTTTTGAGTAAACAAAAAGCTAGATATTAGAATGTTTGAAGTAGTTCTGTTGTTAGAATGTTTGAATTAATTCTGTTATGTTTTGGGGAAAAACTGATTGTTCGAATGTTGAAAGTGATTCTGTAATGTTTTGAGTTTTCATTAATCCCCAAAATACAAAATCAAAACATCCTTAACAGGACAGAATTTTCAAAAATGTAGTTTTCCTACATTTTGTGGCAGTACGTTTGCGTTTCGATTCACGATCCCATACTTGGGGCATATACAAACAGTGTAGAATCTGATCAGACGCTGCATAATGCGGCGTCAAACCAGAGTTTACCCTATTTTCTAATAGTTATTTCAATATAAAACAAAACGAAAATAAATATTTTAGACATGTTACCCCTTATATCATAACTGGACTTATCCTATCCAATATATAAGCATTGAATGATCCACTGGGCGCAAATGGGTTAGATAGGAAAGTTTATATGGTATATTTTCAGGCGTTGGTTACGCTGCGGCAGTGATGGCGGCCTGGTTGAACATCTTCTATATTGTTATTCTGGCATGGGGCCTATTCTACTTGATTGCCTCGTTCACATCTGAGCTGCCCTGGTCCAGGTGTAATCACTGGTGGAACACTGAGAAGTGTATGTCCACGTATGACCGTGAACATATCCCCTACCGCTGCCACCTGAAGCTCAACAAGACTGTATGGATGGAGGTGGGAAGCCCCTTTAGTGTTTATCCCTTAACCACATAGAAAGCGTCTTTTAACGCAATTAATTCATACTCCACTGAAGAAAATAGCTCCCATTTATACAGTCATGAACATGTACTATAGGAAAAAAAGAAAGAGAAGGTCTATACAATTACTTTCGTTTTAAGGGGAATTTTAAGCGAGAAAAATAATCAAGAACATCTATTGGTAAAGACGGGGGATTCGCTAAAGCTCGTTTCCGACTGGGAACAGACCAACCTCTGGTATAGAATCCACCGTCTTTACCAAAATCCAGGATTGGCACGATATTACCCGCCCAGTAAAACCCACCCCATGATATTTGTTGTTTGAATATTTCTATGTGATTGAGATGATGTACTTTGTACAAATCCGAATAAAATTATGTTCTGTTCCAGTAAAACCCACCCCATAAAACCCGGGTTTACCCGAGTTGGGCAATAAGGTCTTAATGCCCATTTTGGGTAATAAGCGGGGTTTTATGAAATTTGGGTCATATGAAACATCAGTTTTCTTCCTAATAGTGAGTATTTAAGATTCAATCACGCTATATTTTGAATTATTTCTGTATCCAAGGCTGAGCAAACAAATTACATGCTGATAAGTTTTTAAAACCTAGTTAATATAAGATATAACATACTGATAAATTTTTCAAACCTAGTTATAAACTTAGGCGCTTAAACATCATAATTGTATACACTCTATTGCTATAGGGATATTTACAGCAGTTAAGAGTATAAAATATTAAGTATTACAATTAAAGACTTGCCTATATTTCAGTTTCAGTTTATATTTCAATCCTCTAAATTTATTTATTTCTCTTCTAAATGATATTAAATTTCAGTAGCCAATGATAATTGCTTTGTAATTACTGCCTTAAAGAGGTGCTAAATGTGTCAATGCTCTACCACAAAGGGGATAGACAGTAATTAGGCAAACATGCCTTGATTTTACTTTAGGGTAGGGGTCTTGGGATAGGGGGTCAGCTGGCTTCAAAACCACCTGAGATTACAACCTTCAAAAAGAAAGATCTACAATGGTCAGTCTTATCATTAGTTTTCATTTACATGCTGTTTTCAGCAATATCAGTGTTGCTTTTTAGGAAGGTTTTGACTGATTTATGTCATAGTCAACTTTTTAAACAAAAAGTTTCATAAAACCCGATAAAACCCATAAAACCCCTAAAACCCACCCTCTTAAAACCCATAAAACCCAGCGGGTTGGGCAATAAGATAAAACCCTGCCAATGTCCATGCTTGATTCTATTAAGGACAGACAAGCCGAACATTGTTTGTTATTGCCGTTGTCATGACGTCGTCATGCATGCATTAGCGCATTAAAATATTCTCCTAGACATTATAGCCAAACTCTCGCTAACGAATCTGGTTAGTAGATCTATATTTTAAGTTCATAAAGGCTATAGTTAATTAATCAAGTGAGGTAACGGTTTTAAGCAATATCACATGTGTTAATATATCAAGTTGTTGAAACTAGTGTACTTCTTTTTTCTATATCCGTGCGCCATTCATGAGGCGAAAGCGAAAATACAACTTGCCACTGTATAGGAAGTTGAACGCGGTTTAAGGGTTACAAGATGAGAAAATAAATCTAACACCACAGTTGAGTGTCAGATGGATATCCCACCCTCGGTATGAAGATATTTTAGAAACACTCGACGGAGCCTCGTGTTTCTAAAATATCTTCAAACCTCGGGTGGGATATCCTTATCTGACACTAACGGTGGTGTTAGATTCACTATATCTCAAACGCTAATTACCCTGAAGACAAGCTCATTATACGTTATAACCAGGATGGATTCAAGTTAAAGAAAGGGGTCCAAAGCTAAAACCACATTGTCTGTGGTGTGGTTACTCATTGTATAGAATCGCCTCGAAGATACAATTCTAAACAGTAGTCGCACCATATGGTTTTGTGCATACATAAAGACCTAAATCACTTGAGTGATGCCTCAAATTATTGATCGGGTCCCATGGTTATAAAGCGTTTGATATGAGTCTGATATCATTCTCAAGTTTTCTGCTCAAATCTGACCAATCAAAAGCTTTGAGGTGATATCAGACTCACTAAACGCTTTATAAGCATAATACGAGGCCAGGGAAACTATGGTTGTATTTTCAACACACTTTAATATACACACACAAGAGCATGTGAGACTTTAGTTTGCGGATAGCAGTCTATACCCGTATATAACCGCATTTAAGGGCATACGCATGCAAGTGAAATTTCTATAGGATCTTATAATTTCTTTATAGTTTCTTCAAACATATCTTAGTGCCATTGTTAAAAGAAAAACATAGGTTATGCTGTTCGTTTTTTTGTCTATGGGTATTTGAAATGCATACTGTAGCCATTCTCGGCAAAGAGTCTGCATACATTATTTTGGCTTTCTAATATAATGTAAAGTGATAATTGACACAAACAAACATTGAAACAGTTAAAAAGTGATGCTTACTTAAAGTTTGATACAAAGTGTAAAGTCTTTTGCCTGCGATATTTACACTTTTCTTAATTCGATATTGCTAAAATTCAATAAAAACACTCACTCTATCAAAATATATCTATAAAAAAATTGATCAAACTTCACACAATAGATGTTTTTTATGTGTAAATAATCAGAAAATGGTAAATAATGCTTCTTTTAAAACTATAGGCCCCTTCATATATATACTAAATGGACGACAAATGTATAAGACAACAATTGCTTGGTTTCATAAGAGTTAAAGTTCAACAGGTTTAGTTAAATTCAGTGGTTGTTCGAGTTTTCTTCTTCTGTTATTTGGAGGGTGTGTGTTGATGAGAGTGCGTTTAACCCATTACCCCATAGTATGGTTCTTTTTTTTTTAAAGCAAGTTGCCACTTAAAGCAGGTTGAAAATAAAGACGAATGTGCATTAAGGCGCATCTGCTTTATTTTCAGCCTGCTTTAAGCTACCATCTGCTAGAATACAAAAAAATAGTTCGTATGGTACTTGTCATGACTGTATAAAGTGGAAATAGTTTCTTAAGTATAGAGGAATACATTAAAGGGTTAAAAGGGCGTATTTATTTGGTATTGAGCTAAATGGTAGTATACGAGAGTTCATATAACAATCTATTATTCTCTTAGAGAAATAAATTGAAATTAGTTTTAACCCATTGCACGTCGTGCTTTTGTCAACTGCAAAACCATATGCCGTCTGGAATAGATCCCTAACATGATGATTTATCTGCATTTGTTTCCAGAAAGTATCATCAGATCATCAAACAGTTTGGATCCAGATGAGACGCCGAGTTACTGGATCCAAACTGTTTGCTACAGCTTCCATAATTTAATCCACGCAAACCCATATCTTTGCATTGATACATCATTCATTTTATGGGGGTTTCAAGTATGTCTCATAAATATATAAAACCCCACAACAAGTACAGATTATATATATCTATACATAAAGAAAACCCTCCTTAAATGACCGAATTTCTTTTAACTCTTTATATATATTTACACAACGTATTCGACAATGTATTTAAGGTGAGCAAGCCCTTGTACCTGAACGAGACGATGTCCTATGAGAATTACTCGTGCAAGCAGTTTTACGATGGTACAAAGTACGAGTCACCTGTGAGGGAGTTCTGGGAGTAAGTCGTCTTTATTAACCCCTTCACTGCCGTGACGTCATCAATTTTAAACAATTGTCGTCTGCTTTTATTTTTCAAAGTTAATTTTTAGGTTTTTTTACTTAAGAAATATTGAAATGATTGTCAAACAGTTTGGATTCTGATCAGACGCCGCGTCACGCGGCGTCTGATCAGAATCCAAACTGTTTGCAAATAACCATTGTGCTCGGGGTAAGGCAGCGAAGGGGTTACTGTCTGTTTTGTTTGTCTGTCGAATAGATGAATGTGTACTCCATTAATACATGTACAGTGGAGAAGACGTAATCTATTCCCAATAAATAGAGGATATTGAATGAGTGTTTTTTCAGTAATGAATTTATTGAACGAGTTGGGTAAAAATGATATTTTGCGAGCCTTGGCGAGCAACATATCATTTTTATCCAACGAGTTCAATAAATTTATTACTGAAAAAACACGAATTTAATATCCTATTTATCACATAAACACCAAATGACACGAAAATCCGAACGGTCTTACTTTCACTTTTGCCCTCGGCTCTTAGGTAAACGATTCGTCATAGGTGTTATTCGGTTTTATTCATCCGTAGATAAAAACACCAATCATATTAACGTAAAGAAAATCAACACCATTACGTTGTGAAAACACTTCTCTGATACCATATTCAAATTTTAAATTAATATTTAAATTAAAGTTGTTCTAATTGACTAAAATGATCATTTGACATTAAGAATCTAGTTTCGTTTTCAAAATAATGTCAAGACGTAACATGACGTCATTATCATTGTAACGTCTAAATTTGAAAAACAGTCTGAGTCACTGTTAATACTAAAGTCTACGTAGTATTAAGTTTAGCCTGATGTGCAGCCTGAGTTTGCGAGACTGCTAGGGATGATGTTTCTAGGACACTTCGAAATGTTTCAATACCTAGTGGTGATCTTTGTTTGTCTAGATTCTCTTAACTGATTTACAGTCGGCGTTGTAGTACATTGTTTTGGTGATTCGAAAGTTAGTATAAAATATATGCCCAGTGGGCCATACGATTTTTACGGCCCTCTATATTTTGCACGTTTATGTGATAAACGCGTATAGGCTGAAACTATTATTCTCAGTGCAAAAAGTTTGGAGCCTGGTGTCATATTGGGTAACCAAACTCTCGAAGCTGTTTGCCATTCATATAAAAGCCGCATTGTGTTTTTGAGAAACCTGCATAAAACGGTTGTTTGGGGTCCCATTTGAACTACGTGGGACGTGATTCTTTCACAAAAACCGGTTTTATCTAAGAAATTCGCTTTATAAATTTTATTTATAATATTTTGGTGCTGCACAAATTAAAGAGCCTCCCTTGTGAATGGAAAGAAGGACAACTCTGTAAATACAGGGCCCCAGATAACGGAAGTATTTCGAAAACTAAAATCTTTATTTCTGCTTTTAAACCCAATGGTGTCATACTCATTAAAATTGTCTCGAAGAGACGGTTTAATCAGTAGTAACACCATAGCATTCGGTGCTGAAATGAGTGAGAAAATGTTAGATTAGTTCAGATTACTCTCGATTACATCTAAAGCTGGAGCACTGGAAATGACCCTTATTCTGCTGCACAGACGTCTGCTTTGACATTGTCGTCTGCAAAATGTGTTCAGTTTAGATTTATGCATTGTTTTAATTAAACAAACCTTAAGACGAGTGTCAAACAGTTTGGATCCAGATGAGACGCGCGTTACGCGGCGTATTTTTAGATTCAAATAGTTTGCAAACTCCTAAACGTTACGACCAGTAGGCACAGGGTTAAACACTATGAGATTCAATAACAACATGTACATAATTATTCACTAGGGGTAAACGATAAAACAAACTACGGTGAATCTATACCTTGAGCTTGCTGAAAATGACTGTTTCAGCCTTGTCCGCTCTCTAACTCAAACACTTCTTTTTGGATATTCACTAAACTTGCTACAAATGTTTATTAGTATAGAATCTAGGTAAGGTTCAATAACTAGCAAAATCGCATAAGGCATGTCTGAGTTATTGCCCTTGAATAATTAAAAAATGAATTTTCTAGTAATTCAAGGGCAATAACTCCAACATGCCTTGTGCGATTTTGGTAGTTAAGATGACTGACCTAGATTTTATATTAATAAACATTTTCAACAAGTTTGGTGAATATCTGATATAAATTGTATGTGTTAGAAAGCAAAAAATGCTGAAACATTCATTTTTAATACTTAAAGGGCCAAAACTCAGACATGCCACATGCGATTTTTGTAATAATCAAACTAGACCTAAATCTTATATAATTAAATATTTTCAGCAAGTTTAGTGAATATCCGATAAAAACTGTGTGTGTTAGGGTGCAAAAATGACTGAAAAAGTCATTTTTATTAATAAAAAGGCAATAACTCAAATATACCTTATGCGATTTTAGTAGTAATCAAACTAAACCTTGATTTTATATCAATGAATATTTTCAGCAAGTTTGGTGAAGATCCAATAAAACGTATTTGTGTTAGAGAGCAAAACTTGCTGAAAACAGTCATTTTTTAATACATAAAGGGCAAAAACTCAGATATGCCACATGCGATTTTAGTAATAATCAAACCATACCTAAATTTTATATGAATAAATATTTTCAGCATGTTTGGGGAATATCCGATAAAAACTGTTTGTTTTAGAGTGCAAAAATGACTGAAAAAGTCATTTTTTATTAATTAACAGGCAATAACTCAAAAATACCTTATGCGATTTTAGTAGTAATCAAACTAAACCTTAATTTTATATCAATGAACATTTTCAGCAAGTTTGTGAAAGATCGGATAAAAATTAGTTGAGTTAGAGAGCGGACAAAAAAGTGTGATAGTCTAACTGACTGATGGATAGACGTGCGGAGATAGATTCGGTTGCCCCCCGTGAAGTTGTATTCGGCTGTATCACGTGATACTAAGCCGTGTGGAAATGATTATGTCAGACGTTCTATTTTCGGTTTGTTATGATTTTAAATCGCCCTTTTTGATGATTTAGGTCCGTCTTCATCATTTCATAGATCAGTTTGGCCCATAAGAATGTTCAAACATTATTATTAACCGTTGTCGTATTTCAGGCATTGAGAAAAGGTCTGAAAACACAATGGGACTTTAAAGTGAATGTTCAGAAAAGTCTAAACGTTGTCATTTGTTACATTTCTTAACAATGCGTTTGCGTTTCGTGAAACGGGAAATGATAATGTATTCTCCACAGTACGCCAAGCAATTAATCCCTATTGCCACCCATTTAACCAATTGATACATATTAAGTTAGTGTATGATTTGCACGTGCATCGTGTGTTTCTCAACACTTATGCACATTCGTCCACTTAGCCATTTAGACCTTCCCACGTGGCCAAAAGTTTATTTATATTTCTTTAGTGTACTGTTAACTTTTCGGTTCCCTCCCCATTTTAGTGTAAAACAAATGTTTCCATAAAACTCATTTTCTGGTTAAATTTGTCTGATTGCAGAACGAACCATATTGAAAGTAACTAACAGCTATACTGTTTATCAACATGATTTTGCCATTATGAGACGAGTCAAATGTAATTTTGAAATACAGCGGATATGATATTATACTTTCCCATATAAACGCAAACAAAATGCAAATACATTGCAATTAAAAGTACAGTAAAACTTCTCTAATACGACCACTAAAACGAAGGCTAATTTATTGTATAATAGACATGTGACAGCTTAAAGCAAGGCTGCAGTGAAACAGGAAGCTCCCAAAGGAGCTTCCTGTTTCAATGTCACCTTGCTTTAAGCAGCCACCTGCCTTAAACACCCAATAATTACCCAAATTTAGCGGTCGTAATAGAGAGGTTTTACTGTATAGAAAGCTTGTTAACAATCCTGCCTATTTATTGTAATCTGAGAGCCAAACCGTTTTGATTGATCAAACGCCAGGGACCCGTTTTATGAAACGTCGTACGACAAAAAAGTCGTAAGTCAAAACTTTAAAATACATCTAATTTCAAGACGATTCCAAAGAGATGTCACAAGACAGGATTAGATAGAGAAATAAATAATTATTGATAATTTTATAATCTGACTTACGACCATGTTTGTCGTACGACGTTTCATAAAACAGGCCCCAGGTTTTTTAATTTACAAGCTTTATTAAACACCATCAAGGCAGTTTATTTGTTGGCGTGTGTACAGTGGACAATCTGTTATTCTTTCCTGTTTAAACGAAACGAAACGCAAATGCAAAACACTAAAACGTAGACAAGGATATTTTTGGACAATTCTGATAATTGTTTTTTATCTTGGTGACAAACAGTTTGGAGCCTGATCTAAACTGTTTGCAATGGAAATAATAGTTTAAGCGTAAACGCGTTTTTTGAGAAAGAATAATGTTTTCTCCACTGTAATCGCTTCAAATGGGGCTTTTGTTAAGGAAATTGATAGAGTCGAGCATAGATATCTTAAACTCATTTATTCCTTTACTCCATAGAAGCATTTAATTTATTCCTATACTGAAGAAAATAGTTCCAATTTATATAGTCAAGAAAATGTACCATAAGAAATATGTTCTGAATCTTAGCAGATGAAAATTTAAAGTAGGTTGAAAGTAAAGCAGAATGCGCCTCAATGCGCATTCTGCTTTGCTTTTATCATACTTTAAGTGGTCACCTGTCTTCAAAACCAGAAACCATCTATAGAGTACAGGGATAACTCGACGTCATCCGTAATTCTAAAGTGTAATTTCATCATTTATATATAAAGCACATAAATTGCTATTAGGAATTCTTCCTTGTGGCTAAAAATACAGTTGAAACTCCGAATAAAGTAAAACAGTCATGAAATAATAAAAAAAATAAAAATATCTAGGTAATTTCTACGTTTGAATGATCTGAATCAGTTAAATAATTCTCTTATTCTCGTGGCTACTGTTTGGTTGTCAACGTTTGTTGCTATGGAGGGGTAAACTCTTTGTTCAGATTAATATTTTTAGAGTCACTTTAGATCGATGATAAGGAAAATTTCTGCGTCCCTAGGATCAATTTTTGTTAAGTATATGATAATATGAGACAGGTTTTACATGTGAAATTTCGTAAAAGGAGAATTCAAATCCAATAAATGTTTTATGGGTCCATACAACATTTTTCAACAGAACTTTAGCTGAGGAAAAAAGTTGACATATTTCCGGATGACCATTTCATCTGTTTTTTTGTAAGACCCGATATTATGAGAAACCCTGAGAATACGAGAATTAGTTATGCAAGTTCTTTTGTTTTTTACTTATCTGTGAGTTTGTGTTGTTTTCAGGAATTATGTGCTGCAGATATCGGATGGTATAGATCATCCGGGAAACGTGCGCTGGCAGATCGCACTATGTCTACTGGCTGTCTGGATCATGTGCTACTTCTGTATCTGGAAAGGAATCAAATGGACTGGAAAGGTGTGGTTGAGTTATATATCCAAACGTTGCAACAGTATGTTACTTCACAATGGAAACAATGGCAACAAACAACTTAGGAAAGGGTGCAGCAGCCAACAGTCTTGATATCATAACCGAGCCTCTCTATAAGTTGTGGTTTTATTAAGTACAGCGCTCCCTCTCTACAACGACAACCAAATAGGAGACACAAATTATGTGCGTTGTTCGGAGTGAGTCGTTATAGTAAGGGAATTTTGCTTACAACAGCTTGAATCCAGATCAGACGATAATTTTAAGCAGACGATTTTGCAGCAGTAAAAGGGTTGGAAATAATTGTCGTGTTTAGGGAACAGCGACAAGGGTCATTGTAAGGAGGGAGTCGTTGTTGGGAGGGTCGTGGTACGGAGGGAACAATGTATGTATTAAATATAACCGGTTTTTGCTAACTCGCACTTGCTTGTGTCGAAAATGCTTGTATCTCATAGTTCCAACATGGCTTAGTCACGTTTTAACTTTGATATAAAAATGCCCAGCTATTTTCATATTTATTTATCGAAAACTACATTTGTATTTGTAAAAAAACATACTTCGACTTACTCCCTAAGCTGGCTTATCCAATGTGCCATTATTATTTGAAAGCAGTTGGTATCCTGATCAGACGCCGCGTGATGCTGCATGCGTCTGATCAGAATGTAAAATACCCCCCAAATTGGAAAAAAGCAGACAATTGTTTAAAGCAGATAATGCCATTGCAGTGAAGGGATTGACCCTTTCCCTCATACACATGTCTTTTAGCGCATCTAATTTTTATTCCTCTACTGAAGAAAATAGTACCAATTTATACAGTCATGGAGATACGCCATAAGAAGTATTTTCTAAATAGTAGTTTATGGTAGCTAATAACATAACAGACGGCGTGAGCGTTGAATAACACCCGTTGTTTAAATGTCATATATAACTAGTTAAATAATTATGCAAATGAGGTACGAAACGACGTCGTTTACTTGTGACGTCATTAATATGCGTTCTATGCGTTCAATTTCTAACGTCTTCATTCCATCATGTAGATTCGATTTATAGATTTTTGATGTAATTAATCAATATTAGATCTACATGAAAGTGTTTATTAATACATGTACATATTATAACATAAACATTATGCTAGTGAACGGGGTTAATTTGGAACAACTTTTTTCCTGTATAGATCTACTTATATCGCGCTAAACATTCACTTGACCTCAAAGGCTGCGATAAATAACTTTTCTAGGTTATGTTATAAAAAGAATATAACATTCGTGTTAATAATTTATTGGTTTTATCAAACTCGTCGTTTTAGAAAACGATAAAAACTCGGCAAAGTCTCGTTTTTATCGTTTTCTAAAAGACTCGTTGAATAAATCCAATACATTATGAACACTCATGTAATATCCTATATTTAAAGCAGGCTGCAATGAAAGCGGAACACGCTTTAAGGAGCATTCTGTTTTAATTTCAACCTGCTTTAAGTACTACTCTGTCTTCATACCTTAGAAAAGGGCCATTATGTAAAGAATGAAATCACATTATGGCATGACAGTGGGGGTTAAAAGTGGTGTTCGAGTTACCGACTCAACTGAGACTGTATCACCTTTGTTCTATATATAGGTGGTGTACGTGACGGCTATCTTCCCCTACGTATTCATGTCTATTCTGCTGATCCGTGGTGTCACACTGCCTGGGGCATGGGATGGCATCAAGTTTTATTTCCTGCCAGACTTCGACAAAATCACCAATTCTAGGGTAAGAACTATTATAACATTTTTATTTTATTTTTCTGCAATCCTATTGGTCTGCACGTGGTCACGTTATTTCTTTTTATTATTATTTTGCACAGTTTTGAATAAAACCTATCCTGATAAAAAAAAAATTATGAATATAGAAACATGAAATCTGTGACAAAATTTCTTTAAGCCAATAACAGCAGCCATGGAATACAGAAAGACAATATCAACCTCGACATACTGCCTCGGTCGATATTGTTTCTTTACTTCATGATTCTCTTATCGACTCAATAAAAGTACATGAAATGTATATTACAAATGCAGGGTTACCACAAGATGCTCATAAAAAAAGGTTTATACATATTCAATTTTCTGAGCGAATTGAGGAATCGTTCTTATAAAAAAGCACCAGGTTTGCGTGCATTGTATTCAAAGCTATATACCACACCTATACAGCCAAATTCTTTACAAAAAAATGCACAAACTTATAGAATATACTCTCATTTTTTTATCAATAAAATCCGAAGGTCTGGAGAACTCGGGTTAGGCAGTGAAGTGGTTAAGCTTTTGTATTAAAGTTATTTTTCGTTTTTTACTCCATTACTTTTTGCAATACTTTAAATTTAATTTCGTTTCTTCGTTGCGGCGAAATGGAATCATGGAGTCAATATAAGAATATGCATTAGGAACTTTTTGAATACTGCAATATTTGTTCACAGACTTGGATTGATGCTGTCACCCAGATATTCTTTTCCTACGGGCTCGGGCTTGGGTCCCTCATGGCGCTCGGGAGTTACAACAAATACAACAACAATGTATACAAGTAAGCCTAGTCCCTGTACATTCATAGAGATAATATTAATTTTTTCACTCATTTAGAACTTATAGAAAAAGAAGTAGAGTATGCACATTGAAGGTCATGAGGGGAAAATTCCAACTGGTAATTCTTACTTTTGTTGGTAACAATATTCAAACTCTGACTTTCAAACTGTCTCAGGAGAGCAAACCTCGCCTCCATCCGTCCAACCCTGGTGTCCATGGAATCCGTTAACTTCTGATATACATGTATTTTCATAGAAATCTATATACATCAACTGTGATAGAGAGAAAATTTACACAAGAGTAAAGCCCAAAGACAATGAATGTTAACCCTTTCCCCCATAGAAGCGCCTTTTAGCGGATATGATTTATTCATCCGCTGAAGAAAATAGTTTCAATTTAATCAGTTATGAATATGTATTATAGGGAATATTTTCTATATTATAGCACATGATAGCTTAAAGCAGGCTGAAAGTAAAGCAGAATGCACCCTTAGGCGCATTCTGCTTTACTTTCATCCTGCTTTAAGTAGTCACCTATCTTAAGTACTAGAAATAGGCTATCAGGTAAAGGGTTAAACCAGCAAGTTTGTTTGATATGCAATGACACTTATGATATTATATGAGATATTATATGCCCAAAACGATTATCACCAATTTGGTATACATCTGTATTGCAAAACTGTGTATGTCCCTGTGTGCTGACCTCCAAAAAGTCACCAGACATGATCACCCACTGTTTAATACTTTATTACTTTTCAGAGATTAATATTCATGCTATAAATCTTGCACCAAGAAGGTTATTAAAACGTAAAGATGTCTTTAATTTTATTAAAAGTAAAAAATATTCAATATGCATGCTTCAAGACACACACTTCACTACTAATGAGGAAAGATATATAAGAAGTCAATGGGGTTACGAGTGTTTTTTTAGTAGTTTTAGTAGTCAGTCTAGAGGTGTGGCCACATTTATTAATAATAACTTTGATTGCAAAGTAAACAATACCGAACACGATGCAAATGGAAACTTATTAATTATAGATTGTAAAATTGCAGAAAAAAAAGTTATTTTGGTGAATATATATGGTCCAAACAGAGACAGCCCTGATTTTTACAACAACTTGAATGAAAGACTGTCCAGATATGAAAACTCATTTTTTATTATTAGCGGAGATTTCAATCTCACACTTAACCCAGATATAGATTGTTTTAACTATGCTCATGTAAATAATCCTAATGCCAGAAATTCAGTACTGAACCTTATGATTGAGAATAATTTGATAGACTGCTGGAGAGAAGATCATCTTGAAAGTAAGGAATATACGTGGTTTAGGAGAAATCCAATAAAAAAAGCGAGGCTTGACTTTTTCCTCATATCTGAAAACCTTTACACAGATGTTGTTGAAACTAAAATTTTACCTGGCTATAGGACAGACCACTCTCTCATTATTATCTCTGTACAATTTGATAAATTTCAAAAAGGAATATCCTATTGGAAATTTAACAACTCTCTATTAAAAGATCAAATCTATGTACAAGAAGTAAAAGCAGTTATAAAATCCATCAAAACACAATATATTTTAGATAACCCAGGCACATATAATGATATTGATAGAATACCTTTGGAAGATATCGCCTTTAATATCAATGATCAATTATTTTTTGAATCATTACTTTTAGCTATAAGAGGAAAAACAATTGCATTTTGTTCACATAAAAAGAAATCTGAGATTAATAAAGAGAATAAACTGTTAAAAGAAATTGAAAAATTAGAAAAACAAACGAACATCAATTATGAATCTTTAGATAACAAAAAACGAGAACTAGGGGAATTAAGAAAAAAGAAACTGTCAGGCGTTTTTATTAGGTCTAGGGCGAAATGGATTCTGGAAGGGGAAAAACCCACAAAATACTTTTGCAATCTAGAAAATCGTAATTATGTCTCAAAATGTATGAATTCTTTAGTAACACAAAATGGAGACCTTCTGAGAACTCAAGATGATATTTTAAAAAAAACAAAGAAACACTATCAAAATCTATACAAAGCTAAAGAAACTGAAAATGTTGAATTAAATGAATTATTATTTAGCACAAATACAAGAAAACTAAATGAACAGGAGAAATTTTCAATAGAGGGGCCACTTACCTACACAGAATTAGCAAACAGTTTAAAAAAAATGTCCAATAATACAAGCCCAGGTAATGACGGTTTTACTGTTGAATTTTTTAAAAATTTTTGGAAAGACATTGGTATGTTTTTAATTAGATCTATTAATTATGCTTATACTATTGGGGAATTATCTGTAACCCAAAAACAGGGAGTCATCACTTGTATACCTAAGGGAAACAAGGAAAAAAGTTATTTAAAAAATTGGAGACCTATCTCACTTTTAAACATTACTTATAAAATTGCTTCAGCATCAATAGCAGTTAGAATAAAAAATAAACTAAATAATATTATAAATGAAGACCAAACAGGATTTCTTCCAGGTAGGCTTATGGCAACAAATATTAGACTGCTATATGATATACTGTTTTATACCGAACAAAACAATATCCCGGGACTTCTTCTTTTAATTGATTTTGCTGCAGCTTTTGATACAGTCTCATGGAGTTTTATGAGTAAGGTTTTAGATTTTTTCAATTTCGGACCTTCAATAAGAAGATGGGTTAACATATTTTATACAAATGTAGAATCCTGTGTCATAGTGAATGGCCACATGTCTGAGTGGTTTCCATTACAAAGAGGCTGTCGTCAATGTGATGCTTTGTCGCCGTACCTGTTCATTCTTTGTGCAGAAATTTTAGCAATTTTACTAAGAAACAATGATAAAATCAAAGGAATTAAGATAAATGGTATCGAGTATTTAGTATCTCAGTATGCTGATGATACAAGTTTATTTTTAAATGGCTCTAAAGAATCTTTGGTTAATACAATGCTTGTTTTAAAGTTCTATGGAAGAATCTCCGGCCTTAATATCAATACAGAAAAAACTAAAGTTATATGGTTTGGCTCACGAAGAAACAGCCAAGTTATGTTATGCCCAGAATATAATTTGTCTTGGGAAGACACTCATTTTACTGTTCTTGGTGTTAAATTCTCGACCAATTTAAAAGACATAACTGATATGAATTATGACTCCAAGATAGAGGAAATTAGTACATTATTTGCCTGCTGGTCAAAAAGAGTTATTTCCCCTTTGGGCAAAATAGTTGTTATAAAAACATTAGCTTTAGCTAAACTCAATCATTTAATTCTAGGCATACCTAACCCACCTCAAGAAAAAATCAATAAAATACAAAATCTATTCTTTAAGTTCCTATGGGACAAGTCAAACGACAAGGTCAAACGGAGCATCATAACACAAGACTACAAATTTGGTGGGCTCAAAATGATTCAGATGAACACTTTCATATATAGTCTAAAATTAACCTGGCTGCGAAGATTGTCTCTTACAAACAATAAATTGAACCATATGGCTGAATGCTCTTGCAAAGCCCTCCATGATATTTACAAATATGGCTCAGATTTTATCAAACGTCAGTTACAACCAGATTTGAATCCGTTTTGGAAAGATGTTCTGCTAAGTTATAGTAAATTGTCTGTAAGTATAAATACCCTAAATGAAAGCCAAATTGCCTCTATTAATTTATGGTATAACCCAGATATTAAGGTCGGAGGTTCTAGTGTTTGTTATAGGAGATGGGTTGCAGCAGGGATAGTGTTCATAGGAGATCTTATAAAATGCAATGGTGAACTATACACCTATGGAGAATTTGCTTTAAGATTTAATGCAAACACAAATTTTATTGAATATAATGGGCTAATTCGCTCAATTAAACGCTTTGTTGAAAGTAAAAGAATATACTATTTACCAAACAAGAATTTCAACTTATTACTACCTATCAATCTAGCAATTATAAATTCTGATAAAAAAGGTTGTAGGGCAATTTACAAACAACTAAGTAAAAATGAAGAATATCCCAAAACTCTACAAAAATGGAAAGAGGAAATGTTACACATTCCAAATTCAGTAATCTTTAACAATGAGTCAATTTACAACAAAGTTTTTAAGACCACTAAAGACTCCAAATTACAATGGTTACAGTATAGAATAAATCATCGAATTCTAGGAACAAATTATCTGTTGAAGAAAATGAATATGTTGGCAGACGATGCCTGTACCTTTTGTAATAATGCTCCAGAAACACTACTTCATCTTTTTTGGAACTGTAATATCAGCAAAACTTTTATCAGAGAACTTTCAAATTTTATACAGATTAAATGTAACTTCACTTTCCCCGAGTGGACAGCTAAAGACTTCATATTTGGTAGTTTTAAGATAGATAAACCTATGAACATTTTGCTGCTGCAAGCCAAGTTATTCTTGTATTATAATAAAATGAGTAAACAAACGCCACATTTTGAAGAATTCAAGAAACAAATAATTACTCGATACAAAACAGAAAGGTATATTGCTGCCCAAAACTTTCAGTTGCACAAGTTTGAAGTGTCATGGGGAAAATACGAAAATCTAATAAGATAGTGTTAAAGTCATGTGTTTAGCACAGATCTGACACAATTGTTGCCTTATTTGGCGTCATTTGCTACAGAATTGCGCTAAAAAGTTAGAACCATTTCAGTCAGGCCTCTCTATGGCGGCTGCTGGGGGTGGGGCTACCTGGGATTTGGGGCGGGCGGCTTCCTGGAGCTCGATGGAAGCATGGCAGAAAGCTCCTATAGAGGCTTTCTGCTCTGCTTCCTTCATGCTCTGGACTGTCGTCTGTCTTCGATGCCACGGATGAGTCTCCCTCTGGTGGCTGTGGTGGAGTGGTTATACTGAATACCTCTTTTCACAGATTCTTAACTGGCGGATCTTATATAAAGGTGCCTATAATGGCATTCCTTATCTCAATATAGTACTGTCCATCCCGTATTTCAATAGCATACTGTCTATTCCCAAACTTAATAGCATACTGTTTTGATGTACAAGAAACAGTGTTTATAATCAAGTACAAATTGTTTCAACATAGTTCAGGATTTACCTGCTTTTCAATGTTTTAAACAAGAAATTTAACAATGTCAACTCTCCATTTGGCTAATAGTCTGTTTAATGAGTTTTGAAATCTAGTCAGGTGACCATTTGAAGTGGGTTGAAGGAGGGGTAGAGTGGTCCTTAAGGAACTTTCTGCCACGCTTTCGACAAGCTTTATGCCGTCACCTGCTAAAATATATAAAAATATTTTGAATGGTAAATATTTACAAATAATTAGTGTATTTTCTTCAGTGGAGGAATGCATTATGGATGTTAAAGGGAGTATGCATTGAGTGGTGAATGGAATGGATTGACCTGTGTATTGATAGACAAGCAGAGCTTCCATCCGTACGACTGGTGTCATGGAAATCGTTTTTTGCTACAATTGTACACAAACTTCTGTTTTTTTGTTTCTTTTTTATTATTTTGCTTTTTGCATCTAGTTTTAAAACTGGAAGGAAACAGTTTTTACTAGCGTACTTGCCTTTTTGTTTTTCTTTTCTCTAACCTGTGCATAAATCTTAAACTCTGAAAATTGTTGTCTGACCTCCACACCAATTCAATAAATATTTGGCTTTACTCTTAGCCAGCTTGGAACTTCAATATGTACAAATACTGAAAACATTCCTGTTGAATCTGACACATGTTTATGACCCATAAACTGGAACTAACTTATTTATTAGGGGAAACATTGAGTGCATCAATACATAATATAAAGTATGAAGTAATGGGTTAAGTTGAAGCCAATTGTGTGGCCTCTAGAACTTTAATTGACGTCACATATCTGTCAGAATATATATAATATTTGCATGTTCCCTCTACCTCCAATACCTAAGATTTCTTTTTAGCATCGAAGCGCGGCATAATTATAGTGTTTGAACTGCTTGTCAGTCAGTCTGTCTAGCTATCTGTCATCCTGTCTGAAACTTAAACATTGCGCATAACTTCTCCATTACTGAAGTGATATATTTCAATCCTGGATACACCATCCCTTTGGAGAACACTTCTAGGATGATATATAATTTTTAACCTTGACCCTGACGCTAATCTCCCAAAAAGTTCCAAGATCGGCCATTACTCCCTTATTAGTCAATGGATCTCCTTGATACGTATAGTTGGAAATATATCCACTTGTGACAAGACCTTTCAGCTGACATATACTTATTTGACCTTGACCTCTCATTGACCTTGACTGTGACCAATCTAATTTTCTCATATATGTCATAAATAGATACATAAATAACTTCAACCTTTACAGTCAAACTAGATGGAAAATCTATACATGTGTTTAGACTTATTACATTTTATATTTAGAGGGGCATTGTCATCTTAAACGACTTTTGTTATTAATATTATAAATTAGGAAATTAAGTTAATTGATAAAACTTGTATTCATTAGTTACAAAAATATTGCTGAAAAGGAAAATATGCTTTATATGGAAACCCATCTGGAGGTCAGACAAACTTTTGTTCAACATGCACATTTTTCTTTACTCTTAGATAGGCAAGTCTATTTTTGAGTAAGCATCAAATTAAAAAATTGAAAAACCCCTTATAGTTAAGTCACGTGTCTATTGTTTACAGCATGTAAGTGTCGACGCTTTTGGTGCCAATATGGGCAAATAGTACAGTCCCAGAGCATAACTATGCAGTTCATGGAATTGGTGGTTGGTCCTGGGTCTTCATTATTTGTGTTTGATAACAAGACAAAATCTAATAAATTTGAAAAATATTTATAAGCATTATTCAAAAATACTTTTTGAAAACCACATATATGTTAAAACAATACTCAAGAACAATATTTAACACCAAAAGGGTCGGAAAGCCTTCTTTTATGTTGCTTAGTAAATGATACAATATGAATAATGTGAGGTGGGTATGAGGATGGGTCCCCGACCTTCTCTCACCTATGACGGGGACACAATAAATGGGCTGCATGACAGCCGAAATGAAAAAAAAATGTATACAAGTAAGATACACGTTACATTAATTGTAGACACATGTACAATGGAAAAGTCGCTTTTCTTTCCCATTTAAGCAAAACTGTACGCAAACGCAATGCAAATAAGCTATATATCAATGTATTAGATATTGAATTTGATAAGGGTTTGGGGGGTTTGTTTGTTTGTTTTGGGGGGTTTGGAGTGTCTTTTTATATAATGCAACAAAATGTAGAAAGTGGCAACCATTTTTAACAATTCTTGCTATTTATTTCATGCTCAATGGCAAAAAGGTTTGGATTCTGATCAGTCGATGGATTGCCCGGTGCCTGATCTGGCCTAACACTGTTTGCAGTAGCCTTCATTGCTTTTTTTTATTCATAAACGCTTTTCGTTACATTGGGAAAGAATAACGTCTTTTCCATTTACTTCTATGCATTTACCAAATTCTATGATGTGACTTCTGATTAGAATCGTCTCGAAGATAGAGTGTAGGGTTTTGTCGAGATATAAAAGAAACATGTTGGAAATGCCCACTCATTTCATGAGCATTAATATCATAAAAGTTTGAGTTGAGTATGAGATCATTCTGAAGCATTTGCAAATACGTAGCAAAACCTCAAATCTGACCAATCAAATGCTTCAGAACGATATTTCAAAAGCTTTATAAACTTGGACCCTGATTTACACAGGAAATGACTTTTTAAACTGTTTCTACGTAGCGTCTAAAAACAAACACTTTCGTTTCTTTTTTTTAAAAAAGCAGATCGTTGGAAATGTTGACGATTTACAAAACTTTTAATGACAAACAGTTTGTGGCCTGATTGGACGTCGTGTTACAAACAGTTTGATTTGTCTCCAAACTGTTTAAAATGCAGCCTAAACTCGCGTTATTTCGAACATACCATACGTTAAACTACTTTGAAATTAGCGTATGGTCGACTGAAGCGATATCGAGTTATCGATAATAAGCTTATGAAACACTGGTAAGGTTGATTTAAGAGAGTTCGAAGTTTCGATTGTATTTGTTATAGCACAGCAGTGTTCATTGCCAAAAGAATAACGTCTGTCCCCACTGTAAACAAGTACACGACAACCCATTCACTATAATAATGTCTACTTTGAATTGCCTTTTGCTTTCAACTTTCTTATTAAAGCGGAACTATTTTGACTTAACGTCGACACAAGCGCCAAACACTGCAAACAGTTTGGATATTAATCTGAGAGTATAAGGGACCAGTCAATTCAAGTTCAATTGATATTGTTCAAAACTCAACTCCAACATTGTTAGGCTATCGTCTCCTTAAAACTGCCATATTTTTTATTTGTTATTAATTTAGAATATTAAAAAGACCGATGTAAGTGTCAAATATTTTGGATCCAGATCAGATGCCGAGTAACTCGGTGTCTGATCTGGATCCATAATGTTTGCAAATGGCTGCATAATAGAATCAATGTATCGAAGGTGTGTAAAAGTTAAAACTGAACTGATATTAGATAAACACGACTGAACTTTTTCAACTGAAATGTTTGCTCTCTTGCAGTGGCAATTTCTAAGTTCATGGAATCTGTGGTGTCTTCATTCTCTCCGCCGCATGACTTGCAAATATTTGCCGGAAATTACACGGAGTTCGAAATACATAATCCGCAGAAACCAGTTCGGCGTAATGCGATTGGTGTATTTGTTAAAAGGATTAAGACAACGTTAGCTACCGTCTGTGGCGCCTGGGTAAACAAAGAAAAAGAAGATTTTTCGCATGTTTGTGTACATGATGGGGTTACATGTAATTGTAGCTTATTAAGTTCTTACTGTATAAAGTCTTTATCGTTCTTTTTTTTCAGAGACGCCGTGTGTATATCCATTTTAAACAGCTGCACCAGTATTTTTGCTGGTTTTGTTATCTTCTCTGTGATTGGCTTCATGGCGCGTGAGCAGCAACTTCCGGTCAGCGAAGTGGCTGCATCTGGTGGGTATATCTCAGTTGTCTGAATCTCTTCAAATGAATTTGCCCCTAGTGACGCGTATGTTCGTCATTTACAAACAGAATACATGTAAAGAGTACGCATGCATGCCCTATTTGAAACAAGCATTGACAGTGTTCATCCCGTTTATGAGGAAGAAAATTAAGACCTCGATACAGTGGTTGGAATGTTATTATTTCTCGTCTATACGGAACTAAAGGCAACCGTATTGCTATTAATCCTTTCATGATCAAGTTATTCGGGAGAATTTTACCCCTTCACCTCTTAATTATCGTCTGCTTCATCATTATGGTCTGCAAGTCACGTTTCAAAGTTAGATTTAGTATTATATTACTTAATAAATATCATAAGAGTGTCAAACAGTCTGGGTAATGATCAGACGCCGCGTTACGCGGCGTCTGATCAGGACCCAAACTGTTTGCAAACGCGTTTTGAAGCGTCATTGAGAGTGAAATGGTTAAATATAGAAAAGGGTTAACCCCTTCACTTCCTCATCCAGAGTACACCACGTATTTGCAAACAGTTTTGATCCCCCAACGGACGCCGGGTAACTGTTTGACACACATTTCAATATCTATACCTAAAATTTAAACTTTGGTGACTAAAAGCAGACAAAAATTGTTTAAAATTGATGACGTCACGGCAGTTAATAAGAGGTTGAAGGTTTTTTCCAGATGTTTACCATTGTTTGAAAAACGGAATGTCACATAGATCTAGACTGATTTGATGCCTAATAATTTTGAGTGTGCTCAGGGTTTTTTGTGCAGTAGACATACAGTGGAGAAGACGTTATTATTTGCAAATAAAGATATCATTTCCAAATACAAACAGTTTGGTGCCAGACCAGACGCCGGGTTTCCAAACTGTTTGCCACTAAGATTAGAAAGAATTGTCAGAATTGTCAACAAGTCATTTTCTACATTTGATTGCAATGCGTTTGCGTTTCGTTGGTATTTAAACTGCATAGAAGAAGCAATTTACTAAAACAGTGGATAAAATGTTATTCTTACATGGCTATGCTAAAAAATGATTGCCCCATTAGAATAAAATAAGGTCAACATTTTCAACAAGCTGCAGTTTTTCTATATTTTATTGTATTGCGAATGCGTTCCGTTTCCTGTAAACGGGAAAGAATAATACTAGTAACCCATTATTCACTAAAACATGAACACTGTCTGGCCTACACTAAACATGCCTTTGTTTTACAGGTCCTGGTTTAACTTTCTTGGCCTATCCTAGCGCCATGGTTCAGCTGCCAATATCGCCGCTATGGTCCATTTTGTTCTTTCTAATGTTGTTAATGTTGGGAATGGACAGCCAAGTGAGTATCTTTTGTTTTACTGTAAAACAGTTATTTTTCGCGTCATGAATATTTCGCAATGCGATTTTGTATCAATTCGCGACATCATGCAGTATTTCTAGCTGGTGGTAGCTTAAAGCAGACTGACTTTACGTTCAACCTGCTTTAAGAAGTCACCTATTTTCAAAACTAGAGACATTCGCGAATTAATGCGTAAATTATATTCTCGCGAATAAAATCGGTTTTACAGTATTTAACAATGACAATCCCTAGTGGCTTATAGACAAACATGCGTCTTCGAGGCCAAATTACCCAGAGCGTACCTACAACTTGTTTAAAATTATAGAATAAAAAACGTATGTCTGTCTCTGTATTTCTGTCTCTGTGTGTGTGTCTCTCTCTTTCTGGTTCTATTTGTATATCTATATCTCTCCATACCTCTCTATCTCGTTCTCTCTATATATTTGTATCAATCTATCTACCTTTTCTCTGTCTCTCATATATCTCTCTCCTTCAGTCTATGTCTCTCTCTGTTTCTGTCTCTGTCTCTCTATCCCTCTGTCTCTGTATCTGTGTATATGTATGTGTGTGTCTCTCTCTCTTCTTTTCTATCTCTTTCTTTCTCTCTTTCTCTCCACACACAACTCAAGAGAAACACAATAATATACATATTGACACACTCACGCATGCATGCAACCCGATAAAAATGTCCCAGATGCTAAAAAGAAATGCATGTAGTTTTGGAGCCAAACTGTTTCATGTGTGAATGAAAATTTCGCTGCTGTTAACCCTTATCCTGCGGCGATGTCATCTGCTTCGAAATTGTCGTCTGCAAAGTTTGTTAATTCTTGATTTATACATTTTTTAAGTAAAGAAAGCTAAAGAAGAATGTCAAACAGTTTGGATCCAGATCAGACACCGCGTTGCGCGGTGTCTGATCTGGATCTAAACTGTTTGCAAAAATCAATAAAGTCGCGACCAGCAGGCAAAGGGTTAAAACTTGGACGAAAATTTAAGATTGCTCTTTGACAAGTTGATCTGTGTTGCCGATGAAACAAATTAAATCAACTTATCTTGTGAAACTTAAAGTTGTATTGAGTGTTGATTAAATAACTCCTAGTTTAATTCGGTGCGAAACAATTAGTTTTTGCTGTGTTTTCTGTGTTTTCTTTTCCAGTTCGTCACGATGGAGGGTTTCTTCACGGCTTTAATTGACGAGTTTCCGTCTGTATTGAATAGACACAGGGAGTTGTTTATTGCCGTCATCTGCTTCTTGTCTTATCTTGTCGGCTTGTCGTGTGTTACAGAGGTAAACGAACAGAAAATCAAGTACAAAAGAAGCATCGTCCAATTTTTAACTCTATTCTATCATATGAACGTCTGCTCCAAAAAGAAACGGTTTTATGCATTTTAAGAAACCCATTGGCTTTAGTGTTAAACAGTTTGGATCCAGATGTTACTCCACGACACGCAGGGTCTGATCTGTTTGTCACGTTAATCATTAACTCTTTGAACCCTAGTCCCGCATATAGGCGTGCTTTTCAAACAATGTATGTGTGAATAGTACACATGTCCTGTGCAAACAGTGAAGACCCAGATCAGAGGGCTCCTAAAGGAGCCCTCTGATCAGGGTCTTCACTGTTTGTCACAATGCCAAACATGGACAAAATCAACCCGTAAAAGTCAGAAATGGACTACTCTAAAATGGAAACTGGAATTGTCCATTTAAAGTTTCAGGGAGGAAAGAGTTAATTTAAAACTGTCAATATGCATGTACAGTCGAAACTCGATACTTCGAACTCGCTTAAATCGACCTTATCGATATTGCATATGCTTAACCCTTAGCCCGCCAAATAAATTGTCGTCTGCTATATTTCTCGTCTGCTTCAATTTTCAAAGTGCTTCAAAGTTGCTCAAAATTGCTGAAAATGTTGTCCGAGTGTCAAACAGCTTGGATCCGGATGAGACGCCGAGTTACTCGGCGTCTCATCCGGATCCAAGCTGTTTGCATATGGAGCTATAGTCGTGAGTGGCAGGCTAAGGGTTAATTTCGATAAATCGATCTCTTTTAAGTCGAACATAACCGTATTTCAATGTTCCAAAAGGAAAGGGTTTTATGCATTATTAAGAAAATGTGAAATTAGGTATGTTCGAATTAAAGCGAGTTCGAACTATCGAGTTTCGGCTGGTATATGTGTTTACAGTGAAACCAATTGTCAGTGGTTATTAAATGAAGAAGAACTGGTATTGGTAAATTGGTAAACGCGCCATACTCAATCTCAAAGAAATCTGAACTCTTTCACTGACAACGGCGCCAAACGGCGACATTGCAAACAGTTTGATTAAGGCAGAGTACGCCATTGCAGTGAGAAATGACGTCATGGAAAGGAATGGTAAATCCATGGCAGTGAAGGGATTAATCAGTATTCTAACACACCTAACGCACATCTCTATATAAACAAAGAAGGAACGTATTTAAGTTTGAATTCACTATAAAGCACGCACTTGCCTTAACATCTTAGTGAGACGTAAATTGTACTTGAATGGAAGTGTTAAAATCGAATTAATAAACTCATACCAGTGTATTATCGGGCAATAGAGCACGGATAGTCGTTGAGATGCCTACGGTCTTTTGATTTAATTACTACGCATATTGCTCGATAAAACATTGGTATGAATTTATCATTTCTTTAATTTAAATTCTGTCATTGTAGGGAGGTATGTACATGTACCAGCTATTTGACTTCTATGCGGCCAGTGGCCTGTGTCTACTACTGTTGATATTTTTCGAGTGCATAGCTGTATCCTGGGGCTATGGTGAGTAACTACAAATATACAGTGCTCCATCTCTACAACAACACATAATGGGAGACAAAGATTGTGTGTGTTGTTCGGAGGTTGTTATAGAGGGGGAAATTGGTTTACATACGCAAACCACTTGAAACCAGATTAGACGCAGCATTAAGCGGCGTCAAATCTGGTTCTAAATTGTTTGTCACTCGTCTTTATGTTTTTTCTGTCAAAATGTCCAACATGTGGCTTTAACAAAAACAGCAGACGACCATTTTAAGCAGAAGATATTGCAGACGTGAAAAGTTTGAACAGAATTACTTGCTTGGGGAACAGCGAGGAGGGAATTGTTGTTGATGGGGAGGTCCGTTGTAGGGAGGGAGCACTGTTATAGTCAATTCCTCTTTTGGTCTTATTCTTTATTTGGTCTCCAATATTCTTCGGTCTTTTTTATGTTTCCAAAGCATATCTTTAAGCGCATACAGTGATGATCAACTTGTGTACCAGTTTATCCTTTTGTGTACCTTTGTCGGGAGCATATTTCCTATACCAAGTTTGATGTGCGTGCGTGTGTGTATGTACAGCTTGGGTTGACGAAGTGTCATATAGCATTTTAAGGTAAATGTGACCTTGCCCTTGATATTGGACCTCAATCATAGAATAACAAGTCTTGAGGATATTTTCTATACTACATTAGCTTTCGATACCAAGCAAGGTGTGTGAGTACACCTTATGATGACACAGTGTTCGCGACATTTTTATATCACTTTGACCTTGACATTTACCCTTGACCTCAATTGTAGTAGTGGTAAAATAAGATTGTCAGGAAGATATTTCGTTTGTAACAGCAGCTAGCTATACCAATTTGTTGTGCGAGTACAATTTTGGACAGAGAAGTGTCCCGCGCCATTTTCAGATTACTGAGACAATTTTCAGATACCAATTTTTACCTTACCATTGACATTGGCCTTTGACTACAGTTATTGAAAAGACCTGTCCTGTTCATATTTCGTATATCACATCAGCTAGGGAAACCTAGCAAGGGAAACATAATTATTTGTTTGAATACATCCTGGGATGACACAATGTCACATACAATTGTATGGTCACCTTGACATTTGACATCAATCATATTAAATGTTTTTCTGAGTCTTATGTCCTATATACCGCTTCAGCTATGGATACCAAATTTAGTATATGGCATCTTGGGATGGTGAAGTGTCCAGTATCATTTAAGGTCATTGTGACATTGGTTTTGACCTTCGGTCTTAATCATTTAAGAATCTGATCTGGGGCATAGTTCCTACTTCACACCAGCAACGGACAACGAAGTTGGTGCATGAGAACATCGTGGCATGTAGCAGTTTATCGTATGCTTGTCAGGTGAACTGTGACATTGAGCAAGACCTTTGAATCACGAAACAAAACGTATTGTCTAGAGCATAGTTCCTATACTATATCGGCTACAGATAAAGTACTGTAAAACCGGTTTTATTCGCGAGAATATAATTTACGCGTTAATTCGCGAATGTGTTGCCTCACGTCTCTAGTTTTGAAAATAGGTGACTTCTTAAAGCAGGTTGAAAGTAAAGCAGAATGTGACTTGGCACATTCTGCTTTACTTCCAGTCTGCTTTGAGCTACCACCTGCTAGAAATATTGCATGATGTCGGGAATTAATACAAAATCGCATTACGCGAAATATTCATGACAAATACCTGTTTTACAGTATATACATTTAACTGGTACGACACACTCTGCTATCCAAAGATGAACTCATACACTAAATTGGGATGTCTAGATGTTATGGGGTAGCAAACATACCCCCCTCTAAGATGAATTGTTTTTGATAAATGATGTCAAGGATCAAGTACATATTTGCCTTAAATGTTACGGTATGCTCCGCTACCAGCGATATACTTACGTGATAACTTTATGTACCCATAGCTGGTGTTGTATGGAAAATATCCTCCGGAGAAACATTTTATATTTTTCTATAATTGAGGTCAAATGCCAAGGTCACAATGCCCTTGCAATGTTACGGGACACTTTGCCATGCCAAGATGTTTTCACACGCCATATTGGTATCCCTAGCTTATGCGGTATATGAGATATACCAGGGAAAAGGCGCACAGACACACACATTTCAATTGCTATTTGCACCGAAAGATAGTTTTGGAAATTGGGATATACCAAATAGTCAGACTTTTCAAAAAGCTGTTTTTCTACATTTTATTGCTTCGCACTTGCGTTTTGTTATATTTGACTGAAGAAAGGTAACATCTACTCATTTGTTATGTAATAAACGGAGTACAGGGGAAAATAAGAGTATCATTGTAATATGGTTGTACATACAGTTGAGAAAACGGTTTTCTTTCCCAATAAACGCGTTTACGCTAAAACTATTATTTCTATTACAAATAATTTGGCGCCAGAGCAGACGCCGGGTAACCCGGCGTCTGATTAGGCTCCAAACGGTTTGCCACCAAGATAAAACAAAATTATCAGAATTGTCCAAAAAATGTACTTGTCTACGTTTTAGTGTTTTGCGTTTGCGTTTCGTTTCGTTTAAACGGGAAAGAATAACGTTTTCTCCACTGTAACATATAATGCAATTGGAAAAGGCGAAATTTGAACCAAATTCATCTTTATAATCTGAGTGACTCGGCGTCTATTCTGGCTGTAGGCCTTTTTCAATGAGGACATTTGTTTTAGCACAAACGCGCTAACCCCTTACTGCCTTTCCCAGATTAAAATAGTTATTTGCGAACAGTTTGAATCCTGATCAGACACCGCATTACGTGCCGTCTGATTGGGAGCAAACTTATTGACACTCATTTCATTATTTCTTAAGTGTAAGAAACTTTAGAAATAAATTTGAAAAATAAAAGCAGACGACAATTGTTTAAAGTTGATGACGTCATGGCATGGAAGAAGTTAACTTGGAAATAATAACGTCTTTTATCCTACATTATAATTATCAACTTTTGTTTCAGGCGTTGATCGCTTCTATGAGAATCTTCACTCCATGTTCGGATTTTACCCGAGCAGATTCTGGAAATTTGCTTGGGTCGTATCCACCCCGGGTATATGTTTGGTACGTATGTTTATAGTATATGATACTGGAATAAAGTACTGTAACATTTAGAGTGTAGAACAACACCAGATGACTCCTGGGGGATACCGCTGATGAGGTTCTGCACTTTTAACCAAAAGTATGTAACTGAAAAATATTAATAAAAAATCAACGAAAATCTTCAAAATTACGTTTTTTCCCTGGGAGATTAAGGGTTTTCGTGAAATCCCTGATCTTTCAGTGATTTCACGTATTCTCTGATTACACGTTATCCCTGTAACATACACACGTGTATATATCTCCAAGGGAATAGGGGTAAATTTGAAGCTTTTCGTTGGATGTCTATAAATATTTGGCAGTATCTTTTGGTTCAAGTAATGAATCTTCTCTTGTTTAGTTCATTAAGTTCAAAAGTAAGTACCACGCTATGAAATTTTTGTTAGCCTTATTAACAAAACAGATGTCTTGGGTTTTTTAATTGCCCTGGCTTATATGCACCCTGTTCACTTGTTTGTATTAAATGTGCGAGAAACTTTGTATGAACGTTCATTAAACCATGCTATTTCAAGAAAGCAAGATGTTTTAAACCAAAAGAAATGTCTTGATAATACAAATCTATTTATTTAATGAAAAAATTCAATTTCATCGATTCCCTAAAACGCCATGCCATAACGCGTAATCCCTAAAAATGTCAGGGATTACGTGTAATTCCCTGCTGACACGTTATCCCTGTAACATAGATAAAGTGCTTCCTCCCTACAACGCCCTCCCCAAAACGACTTTTCCTTACAACGACCCTTGCTGCATTTCCCTTAACAGGACAATAATGTCTTATGATTTCACTCCTGCAATAGCGTCTGCTTAAAATGGTCGTATGCTGGTTTTTCTAAAGTAACATAATGGACATTCAGACAAAAAAAACTTGATGACGATTGACAAACAGTTTGAATCCAGATCAGACGCCGCGTTACGCGGCGTCTCATCTGAATTCAAGCTGTTTGCAAATGTAAACCAATTTCCTTCCCTATACCGACTCCCTTCGAACAACGCACACATTTTTTGTCTCCCATTGGGTGTCGTTGTAGAGAGGGAACGCTGTATATATAAAATTCTGTATACGAATATTTAGCGGGAGAATAGTTAACTCTTTTCACATCACTAAACAACCCTGGGCATTGTTACAGATAACAAATGTGCAGACGACAATTATAAAGCGTGCTAAAAGTTAATTAAATACTAAATCTAGACGACGTTCTGCTTCAATGAATATTGTCCTATGTAGGGCTGACATTTCTCTGAAATTTTCCTAAATCTTTGGATTTTTTTCCAGTACATGGTAGCTTAAAGCAGGCTGAAAGTAAAGCAGAATGCGCCTAAGGGCGCATTCTGCTTTACTTACAGCATGCTTTAATAAGTAGTCGCATGTCAACAATACTAGAAACAGGCTATGGGGTAAAAGTACAATTCGTAAAATCGCACTTGAAAATGCAAATAATTAGGAAATCTTAGGATTTTTCACGTCAACTTATGGCAGCCCTGTCCATGTATTCTCACAGATGAGTTCTTTGCATACTGGGTAATGAGTTTGTCTGCAACAATCGTCGTCTGTTACTGTTCTAAAACAGAATTTTCAAAATTTCTTTTCAAAACGGTCAATGTGTCTTGAGGAGTGCTCTGAACTGGGTCTGCGCTTTCTGTTCGGTGTCTTACTTTTCTGAAATGCTTTCTAAAAACAATCCTTTAAATCAACATAAAACTGATTATTTTACAAAAGTGGATTTATCCATTCGAAAGATTTGGAATAGGAAGCGTTAAGCAACCATTTGTTGATAGAAAGTCATTAATATCTTCACCCCGAGTATAGTGGTTCAATTGATTTGCAAACAGTTTGGATCATGATCAAACACACCGTTAATAAAAGCAGACGACAATTGATTAAAGCAGATGACGTCATGGTACTGATGGAATACGTCGTGCCAGTGAAGGGGTTAAAATACAGCTGGGGACAAGGTTTTCTTGGGCCTGCTTCATAAAACTTCGTATGGCAAATGTTTTCGTAAGTCAGATTATAAAAGTCTCAATTTTTTCCCTACATCTACTCCTGTCTTGTGACATCTCTTTGTAATCGTCTTGAAAAGACGATTCCAAAGAGATGTCACAAGACAGGACTAGCTGGAGACATAAGAAATTAAATATTATATTTTAAAGTTTTGACTTACGACCGTTTTTGTCGTACGAAGAAACGGGTCCCTGTACTGTATAATCTATTGTATTTTCAGGGAGTATTCCTCTTCTACTTGGTCAAATTCGAGCCCGTAAAATATCTGGAGTACGAGTACCCAACTTGGGCTCATGGGATCGGCGCCCTTATGGCCCTGTCGTCCGTCGGAGTGATTCCATCCTACATGCTCTACTACTTCATCAAAACTCCTGGAACATTTCGGGAGGTAAGTGGAACTTAAGGTAGTCTACCCGTAATGGTCAAACATTAAAACCTCAACAAACTATGTATTTTTCTTAAGGTATATACCTAATATAGCTATTTATAAACTTTTATGAGCATTGAATAAAGTCAAGGGGAAAAGCAGACACACTTGTACCTCTTACCCCTCCCCCTCCCCCCTTGACAATTTTACCGATAAATCAACAGACCCCTGTTATTTAAAAACGCATTTTCCCAGACATTTTATGTATTTTTTAACAATAAAAGCCCTTATAGAATACAAAATGGTGTATTATGAAATAAAAAACACATCAGTAATGCGGATTATTACAATTTGTATCCAAAAATCAACATGATAATTGAACCTTTCAAAAATATGACTGCCGATTATTTACATTTTGTCCGATGCAAGTCATTTTTTCTTGTAAGATTACATGTTTTCTATATCCGGGGCTTACATTTGGGATGTAAATTAAGTATATTTGACATCTAAGTAACAATTTGATAACAAAAATCAGAAAGGTTTCCAATCAAAAAGTTGTCAAATTTGCTCTTTGTAAATTACCCCTGCGAAATTTATGCAATGGAAACAGAATAATTACTGCATCAGGATTCAAACAATATACAATGCAAACATTTTTTAGCATCTCATTCTCAGTTCTTTGCAATAGGTTTGATTTTGATTTGTTTTTGATTTTACGTCGCTTTCAACAGTATTTCAGTCATATCGTGACGTCCAGCTAATTATAGGTGGAGGAAGACCCCAGAAGTCCTTTATGCACTGTTTCAGACACAAATCGGCATCTGGGTAGAACCACCGACCTTCCGCAAGCCAGCTGGAAGGCTTCCCCACATGAAAAATCCGAACGACCCTACTGGGATTCGAACTCACAGCGGTGAGGAGCTTAGTGATGTTAGTCACAGTGACTATACCACTAGGCCACGGAGGCCCCCCTTTGCAATAGGACATATTATAAGCTTTAGAGAAAAAAAACTAAAAACCCTTATAAATGTTAAGTTTCAGCTATATTATGCATATGAATTATGGTTGTAAGTTCTATGTGTATACCTGTATGCACTATTTGTGAAAATCATTTATTGGCCATTTAGATGCCAAACCGTTGGTTTTTAGCATTTTATATGAAAAAACGAAACGGAAATGAAATGTAATACAGTAATGACTTCTTTCTGCTTTTATTTCTCTCATTTTTAAAGAAATTTGTGTAAAAAAGCTTAGATACGGGTCATACTCCGCGGTACGCAGTGTCTGATCAGGATCTAAGCTCTTTGAAACTAACCACTGTACTCAGGGTAAGGCAACGAAACGGTTAATTAAGGGTGCATGAAACTCGCTATTTCAGATGAATGAAAAAATAGAAAAAGTGTACATTTTGGTGAACAACTTTTGGCTCTAAGGCCATATAAAATTTACCCCACCCACTCTTTCTTATTTTGTCCCTTTCAAACAGCCCGCTTCAATAAAACCCATTTCAAATGAAAACAAATATGATAATTTGGTTTTTTGTGTTATTTATTTCCTGTCTATGGTAGTATTTCTTCATACAAAAACTAAGATAAGAGAAAACAGGCACCAAATGTGAAATTTATAAAGCTCTAAATAGCATTGATATTGTACTCTTTTGTAAATTTTGTAAAGGGAGATAACTCTTTTTACTTTAATAACTCAAAATTTTCAACACTGACCTTTCAATTTCTTTTCATATTTTGAACTGCCTTAGCATGGACTTTCATCTGGTAGAATATAAGAAAAAGTTTAATACTAGAACTATTTCATTTTCAATCTTTTTTACTTTTTAAATTAAATAAAAAATCTTTTAAAATCATGCCCTATAAAAAGCATATTTTTGATATTCAAGGATCCATATTGTTCAAACCTTGTGCCTGCTTTGTCTAAATTTGGTTTGTATATGTGATTATAACACCATAGACATGAAATAAATAAAGAAACCCCATATTACCATGTTTGTTTTGTTTTGAAATAGATTTTACTGAAGCTTGTACTCTAAATGGGTAAAATTTGAAGAAAAAAGTCAAAATTTGACATACCATTTTCAAATCGCTGAAGCTAACCATAATGTATTTGGAATAATATGTGATAAAGGTGGGCAATTAGCACTCTTACATATATACATGTATATATGCAGTAAAACATCCTCGTGAGCTGTATACATATGAGTTGATTATGTATGTGTTGTAACAGGGGGTATAAATTTACGTTCTAAAACACTTTGTTTAACAATTTTACAGCGACTGAAGTTGATGTTTCGCCCGGATATAAAACTGCCCGGATCTAGACCGGAAGCTCCTCCGCCATATTCGGAAGTGTCTATGCATATAACCCAAGATGCCGTAGTGCAGTTTTAATGTCACGTGTATCACTTACTAGGAAATGGAATATTACTGATGTGTTATGGAGACAGAACCAGATGAGTTACATAGATTAGAAATTTGGAAGCGAATGGAAATGTACACGTTTGCGAAAACGTTATTTTCCCGTTTGAACGACGCTAAACGAAAAATCGAAACAAAAAAGGAAATGACATTTTTTTAAACACATCGGTGTTGTTATAAACCTGATTGTGCAACAGTTTCGAGTCGGATAAATGCCGATTTATTCGGCGTTTCATCTTTCTTCAACAGAAGTACAACGGACATTAGGCTCCTATGTTATAAAGCGTTTGAGTTGAGTCTGAAGTAGTTCTCAAGCATTCGATTGATCAGATTTGAGCATAGGCTCAAATCTGACCAATCAAATGCTTGAAAACGCTATCAGACTCAATTCAAAGGTTTTTTAACCTTGGGCCCAGTAATTGGAGTCCCAATTGCGTTTAGTGGGAGAGCAAAGTGTTATGTCCCCATGGCCAGTGGGTATCTTAGAGAACCTGCATCATCGTTCAAGTCGTGGGAGCTGGTGCAATAGCGGTAATAGGGTGTTCAGAGCCCCAGACATTTTATACCATACAGTTTAACCTGCCTTATCCGACACCCATCGATACCAACTGACGATGTCGGATAACGCCGTATGTCGGTTAAAGCAGGCTTTAGATATAAAGCCGAACTTCGATATCCCATACTAGCTTAAGTGGTACATGTACATACCCGTACGGGGTATGTTCCACTAAATCGAGCTTGAGAATTAGAAATTCATCAAAAGAAATACGGATTTGCTCGACTTAAACTAGTTCGAGATAGCGAAGTCCGTGTATGCCATTCGATATTAAGTTTAAGGTCCGAAAGTCATTGTCAGATAAAGCAGGTTTCTGGATTAACCAGGTGTCGGATAAGTCAGGTTATACTGTAATATTTACATTCGCCCCTTAATTCCATTAAAAACAATGACGTTTAATTCTTACAGACGCGATTTTCGAGAAGGCGGGACTTGTGGATATCATGTGGGAGAGGAGGCGGGGTTTATGAATCGACGTTTAAGCGAAATAAACGACAGAAAATGATCGGCAAATTTACCATGAGTCGCTATATAGCGCGATCATGGAATTTGCCGATCATTTTCTGTCGTATATTCGCTTAAACGCGGAAAAAATCAGTTCATTTCTAAATTAAATAGATCTATTTCTTTCAATGTCTCTACTTAACTCTACAATGTATATTGCGAAGATACGATTCTAATGAAAATTCACATGATACGGGGTTGTTGTTTTTTTAAGATTTTTACGATTTATTTGAAACTGAATTGCAAAATGTTTAGATCCTGGTCAGACGCCGTGTAACTCTAGACTGATTTTGCAACTGACATCATAGTGTTTAGCAGCTGGCATTTATTTAGAAAGAATAACAGGTAGATGTAATAACCTGTAACAGCTAAAACCGGTGTATGTAATGTAATAACAAAGCCTTTAGAACCAATAAGGGGAGCGCCAAGGGCAGTAGAAAGCAATGCAGAATTTTGTATCGGTTCATGAATCTGTCCAGACAGAAGGCCTACTGAATCTTCACATTTCAATATATTTCGTGTAGATCTACATTTAATATTTAATACCATAGTTTCCTTCCTTAAATCTTAGTATGTGTCACTTTGAATATTTCATAGCAATATAATCCTGCTTTTGCGACTACTTAACCCCTTCACTGCCATGACGTCATCAATTTAAATCAATTGGCATCTGCTTTTATTTTTCAAATTTAAAACATATGTATTGTGACTTAAGAAATATTGAAATGGGTGTCAAACATTTTGGATCTTTTTTCAGACGCCGCGTAACGCGGCGTCTGATTAGAATCCAAATATTTTGAAATTCATTTCAATATTTCTTAAATCAAAATACATAAATTTGAAATTTGAGAAATAAAAGCAGACGGCATTTTTTTTTAAGATTGATGACGCCATGGCAGTAAAGGGATTACAGCGGTAACTGACAACTTTAAGGTGGCCTTGGCGGAAGACTGACGCTATAATTTCAATGATCAGACGGTAGTTTTCTGTCTAGATCCTTAATATATGCCTTCCTGTGATGGCGGGATTTTCCGCGTGTATTTGTACGATGTGGTACAAGAGTCTATATTTACATTCGCCCCATTTAATTCCATTGAAAAAATGCTGTTTCTCACCATTTCTCGAAAGGGTGGGACTTGTTGATAAGTTTCGAAGGGGAGGCGGGGCATATGCAGTTTTCTTTCGCGAATTAATCTTTGGAACTTGGACAGCAAACATTTGGCGGATTTTTTTCAAATTTGTTCTTAACTGATCTATGCCATCCTACAAGTGATAACCATGATTCCCGACTAAATTTCTTCTTTATTAATGAGATAAATTGCAAGAAAATTGGCATACCTTATAAACAGCGACTATCTGCGTTTCTTTATGTCAAAAACCGATATATTTATCCTACCTTAAAGATGACGTCACTTCCCAATGATGTCAAATCGGCATTTCGCGCCAAACTGTCAAAGTTGTTGACCTTAGAATGTAAAAAACTTATTTTTTGCTTTCGAATGTACACAGCTTCAGTAATTCGGTCATGGCTGTTCCTTACAGGGTACACATTATTCGTGTTATCAACCTCTAGTATGGATTAAACACTGACATTACCACCCTGCTTGTATTTCATCCGGCCGCGTTTTTTATATTCCTATGTTTTCAAGCGCGTGTACGACATCAAAAGTGTTCTTTATTTTGCTTTGAATATAAAATGTTTCAGAATATAAAATGACTGAAGCATTTTATGTACTCTGTAACCGTTGGTAGTGTACATTGAAGGCATATAATAAACACGCCACGTCTCATCATTTGCCTGTTCACTACATGACGTTGTATTCAGCTCTCGATGTATTTGACGGAATAAGTCGATCGCACTGGTACGGGTCCGTCTATAGACCCAAAACCTCCCTAAACCACTCAAGCCCTCTCCAAATCACTTAAAATACAACCAAAACTACTTAAAGTCCTGAAAATCTTATCACATAAAGCTTTTATATGGCGAATTTAGGCTAAAATAATGAAAAACAAGTTAAATTAGAATTAAATCTACGAGATTTTTTCATTTCAAGGGAAGCAACCCGTACAAAACCTAAGATAGCTGCATATATATATATACAGTTATTACTAAATATTAACCCATTGCCCAATAGCCTGTTTCTGGTTTTGAAGTCATCTTTCCACTTAAAGCAGGTTGAAGTAAAGCAGAATGCGCCTTAAGGCGCATTCTGCTTTACTTTCAGCCTACCATCTGCTAGACTATGAAAAAACTTGGTTTGGTTAGGTTTGGAGTGGTTCGGGGGAGGTTTGGGGTCTTTAGACGGGCCCCCACTGGCACCAAAGGCGCTCTTAAAATTAACTGTTTCCGTCAAGTGCGTCTCTGACTGAATACAATGCTCTGTATTGCACCAGCAACCCGAAATGCGTTCACAGTGACCGGGGTCTGTTTTATCAAGACCTGGCTGGAACTGTATCCATTATAATAGTCACATTATGTTTTGGATGTATATGTATAGTTATAATGCTTTGGATTCAATTTGAAATAATCCGCTTCTGCAAGTTTTACAATATAGTAAATTCGAAGTACATTACAAGTAAACTGCTTAAAATGAATTATGAATACACGCTGCGCATGTGCTGTTGGTGTCTTGCATAGGAGATTCGTGTTATGGTTTATTGTTTACAAGAGTAAGGATAACCTTTTATAGATACATGTAATACAAATAAGTGTTTAACATTTCATGTTTGGTGTTTTTAACAGCTCTGGGTGGTTTTCCTAGTGCAGGTTCATTCAATTTTTATAATAATGATACTTCAATATGTAATCTACTTTTGTTGGTGGTGTAAAGCATGTATTCTAGTAGCGTATAATTACTTGAATAGGTCATTTATATTGTCATTGGATACCCACGCTGGTTGTATTACTTTATACTCAATATAGGTAGCACCGTATGTCTATACTGAGTAACCCTGGGTAACCGAATATCCATATGCATAGTTTGGGGTTAAGGTAGTACGCCACTAATGAAATCGGTACTCCTCGTAGAGCAATCGGCCATTTTCGTCGAAAGACGGAACATACCGATCAATGTTCGAGCGTTTTCGGTGCGGGCCGTCAGGTGACGAGAATGGCTGATCGTTCTATGGACAGAAATTTACTGACATTAGCCCGATCTCATAAGGTGCCTACTACCTTAAAGTTATAGACTGGTGTAGTAATAAAATGAATCAAATGTACACTTCTGTCTTTTATTTGTACCGAACTTCCTGACACAATCTAGTCTTGATAATTCGAACTCACCCGTTGAACTGCTACAAAACAGTGAAACTGAAATCAGGGCATTGAAAAACGCACAAAAACTATTGATAAATCTGTAAATAATCTTGTCAACATTCTCATCCAAAGTATTTATTAAAAATATAAAAAATACACGCAGTCTATATCAAACATAAAGTAACCATTGTTCAATAATATATGTATCGAAGAAAGGATCAATACATAGATACAGCGCTCCCTCTCTACAACAACACCAAATGGGATACAAAGAGTGTGTGTTGTTTGGGTGGAGTCGTAATAGGGAGAGAAAATAATATACTAAGAGTGATATGCACGACTTGGTTTACATTTGCAGAGAGCTTGAATCCAGATCAGACGCCGCGTCTGATCTAGATTCAATCTGTTTGCCACTCGTCAGTGTCCAATATTGTCAAAATATCCTATATCCTAACCTGGAGACGAACCTTAGATACGGAATTGCGGTCCATCCAATTGGCATGGGGTGAGACCAAAAGGATTGCACAGGACAGAAGCAGTTGGAAATATGTAGTGAATGTCCTATGCCCACAGCCGGGCGAAGAGGATTAAGTAAGTAAGTAACTTTGAGAACAAAACAGCAGGCGACAATTTTAAGCAGACAATATTGCAACAGTAGAAACGGTGAGATAAAACAATTGTCGGCGGAAACAGCGGCAAGTACTGTGGTAAGGAGAGGGTCGTTATTTGGCGGGCCGTTGTATAGAGGGAGCACTGTACTTAAAAACACAATCCTATGAAAATAAAGAAGACTTCCTATATGCACAATAACAATTCAACCTAACAAACCGTCTAGAAAAACAGTAAATGTAGATACACAGAAGCAAGCAAAACATGTGCAAATAATAGCAAAACAAATCTGGAGAAAGTCAAACAGCAGTATAAAAAGAAAAAAGAAGAATAGTGAAAGTAATGTTGGTGTTTTTTTTACAAAGAACTAATGTATGAACACTGCAAAAAAACCTTTATGATAAGAAAATAGAAACAGAAATAATTTCAAATAAACCATACAATCAATAACGAATTCTTTGGTGTTGAAAAAACTATGGCAGAAATAAAGCAAGCAGTAATTTCGCATAAAAACAACGAGAGTAGCAGTCTAGATATATCATTTCAGCTAAAATAATCAAATTCTCCTATCGAACCATTGCACCATTTTTACATCAACTGTATAACATAATTTTTGAAGATGGGGAAACCCAGAACAGTGGAGAAAATGTATCATAGTCCCTATTTTACAGGTAGAAATGTAGATGTCTCAAACAATTCAGAGGTGCTTGTCTAATAAAGATCTTAGTGAAAAATATACTCCTAGATTGTATTTAACAGGTTAATAGAATGGGATAGTTATTCTCGCTGATATAAGTTTACCATTTCACTCTCAATGGCGCCTTAAAGGGATACTTGCGTATTTGAAAAATTCGAAAGAATCTCATGAAAGGTTCTACAAGTTGAATTAAGGTCTATATAAGCAAATTGCTAAAATAAAAATTGGGGGGTGCCATGCTTTTTCAGCTCTAGCTGGCTTTGAAAAGTGTGACATATGCCGCATTTCCTCATTGTCAGAGCAGAAAACGTCATAATTAAGGGACAAATGCACTTATATTATTACACAATAACATATTTCTAGTACATTTTTTAATTTTCTAGCATTCATTCATCACAAGCAAGTGTAAAATAAACTTTTTCAAGCTCTTTCTTGTGTTTTTAATGAGCTTTTTGGCTAAAATGAATGCTGAAAACCGGAAAAATAAGACATTTTTTCATGCCAATGTCTCACAAATACATCAATTATGTAAAACATTTCCGATAAAAATTCTTTAAACTTTCTAGGCATCCAAGTTAAAGTATTTCTTATGAAATGGTGTAAAGAAACCTAGGTGTCCTAATGTTCATTTCTGAAATATGGTCAAAATTCTAACCCTATCCCCTTAGATTTTATGCAGAAAATATACCTCCCTCAATAGCCAAATTGGGTCTCTGTTGGCCTAAAAATGAGAAATATTCATCCAATATTTGCTTAAATTGGTAAATATAAACGGAATATTACTATACTTTGCATATCTTATGCACCGGATCACTCGAGTTGTGTGTGTAAAGGCTATATCCAACGAGACCGAAGGTCGAGTTGGATATAGCCTTTACACACACAACGAGAGTGATCCGGTACATAAGATATGCAAAGTATTGTAATTTTCCTTTTATTATATACCTCTTATAATAAAAATAAAATGAAAAACGATAGAAATGTTTCGAGCGTTACTATAAATAAACGGGATTTCCCATACGTCACACTTCGGGGAATGGCGCGTGAAAGTAAATACTCGCTATTACGACCACTAAAACGAATGCTAATTGATTAAATAATAGAGAGGTGACAGCTTAAAGCAAGGTGACAGTGAAACAGAAAGCTCCTAAAGGAGCTTTCTGTTTCACTGTCACCTTGCTTTAAGCGGTCACCTACCGTAAACACCCTAATACTTAACATAACTTAGTGGTCGTAATAGAGAGGTTTACTGTAGTTCCGAACTTCCGACTACACAGTAAACGTTCTTTTCCCATTACACAAGGTACATGGGTAATACGGAATTTTCAATCCGTCAAGGTGTATTTGTTCGATAAAATACAGAAATATTTCGGGCAGAATATCGGTAGGTATATAATAAATGAGTGCATGTGAATACAACAGAATTTAATAAAGCTTTAGTTACTTAAAGCATTTACAGTGCTGCTGATAAAAACATAAACATAATTTCTACAAAAACTTCTACTCGAGACAGTTTTTTCAAATCTTGAAACAGTGCCTGTACGGAAAGGACTATATTTTACATAATTTACCAATGAGAACTTTTCAAAATTCATTTTTATGGCAATAAATGTATGGCAAATCAGAAAATATATAGTAATCAAGGTATTAAAGAAGTTTATTTTTCAACATTTTTAATATAGGCGAGTATGTCTTTAAAGCGCGTTTGCAAACAGTTTTGGTCCTGATCAGACGCCGCGTCACGTAGTGTCTGACCAGGATCCAAACTGTTTGACACTCGTTTTGAAATTCTGTCAGTCATATTGCCTTAAATCTATTTTGCAACGATATCGCAGACTACAATACTGAAGCAGACGCCAATAAAGCGGTGAAGGGGTAAAAATATCCCGAATAATTTGATCATGAAAGGGTTAAAGAAAGTCCAATTTGTCCAATATTAATCGCAAAAAAATTTACATAGATTTATGCAAGTATTTTACCTGTTTTGAATGTGCAAAACGCATTTAGAACGCACCAGAGAGTCAGACCAGTTAGGAAAGAAAAATCACGGGGAAGAAAAAAGGTCTAGCTATACCTCTGACCTGTGCCCCCAAATTGCATATCCTACATGCCTGTAAATCCAATTAAATTAGATGAAAATACTAAATTCTTATACAATCGAAAGGGTAACATACAATCTAAAGGGTAACAAAAAGCAAATACATTTTTGAATGCCTAACTAGATGATGTTTAATACCCAATTAACTAAGGCCCGAAGAAACAAGGTGCCCCCCCCCCCCACCCCGCATAATTTTCCCAATATTAATTGCACCTTTTTTACGTAGATTTATGCTATTAGTTTTTAAACTGTTTTGAATGTGCGAAACACCCTCAGAATGCACCTGAGACCATCTAGAAATAAAAAAAAAGTTCCCCTTAGTGTCTAAGTTAGTGACAGTGCGCACAATAAATTGGAGGGGTATGGGTAAATGGTCGGAAAACAACCTGTCGAAAATATTATTCTATATTAAATAATTTGATATGTTATTTTGATTCGAATATTTACGTAGATTTATGTAGTATTTTACCTATTTTTAATGCGAAAAAACTCGCTAAGAACGCACCATTGATCATTTCGGGGGAAAATTCCAAGGGGGGGTGTATGCCCCAACACCACCGGGCCCCTAGTAAGAGTGTGTGCACCAAGTAGTCCACCTTAGTCCCTCATGTGTGGAAAACCACACTCCTATCGGAGTTTGCTTCCTACGGGCCTGTAACTTTTTGAATAACACCCGGACCCCCCTAGTAACAGTGCACACCTGAATAGGGAGATATGGCTGAAAGACAACCTTTTACCATAAAATGATAATACATCCCTCATCGATAATGTAGATAGTGAAAAAGACCTTGGTGTTACCTTCGATAAGAAGTTATCCTTCAATGAGCACATCGCAGCCAAAGTGAATTAAGAGAGCAAACCAAGCACTGGGCACCATCAAGAATACATTCACCTACTTTGATAAGGATATATTTCTACCGTTATATAAGGCCTACATCCGACCTCACTTGGAATATGCTAGTGTTATTTGGGCACCTACATACCAGAAAGATATTATTGCTATAGAACAGGTTCAACGAAGAGCGACACGCTTAGTCCCTGGGATAAAACACTTAACGTACGAGAATAGATTAAAAGCACTAGGGTTACCCTCACTAATGTACCGAAGGGAAAGAGGCGTCATACAAGTTTATAAGATTCTCCATGGATATGAAGAAGTCGACATTAATAACAGTCTTCAGCCTAGCATTAACTCTACTATCCGTGGGCATCAATATAAGTTGAAAAAAATCCGTGCGTCGTCTAGATATGGACAGAATAGATTCTGTAAGAGAACAGTGAATAACTGGAACGCTTTTCTGGACTCGGTATGTGCCACTTCTGTTAATACATTCAAATCTCGCCTAAATGCAGATTGGAAGAGAAAATACTCTAAATTTTATAACCAGACTAGTGGGTTAACATTTCCATCCCGCGAAGACTTCACGTCTTACCAACGAGATCAACGATCTAGATTGGGCCAAAACGAACTGATCAGCTCAACAGAGGCTATCAACGAAAGGTAACTAAATGTAGATTGAAATAGAAAATTATTTTGAGTCTAATTTTCATATAGATTTATGTTAGTTTTTTTACCTGTTTTGAATGCGCGAAACGCCCCTAAGAACGCACCAAAGACAATATAGTAATAAAAAATTTCCCGGGGGAGCTACTGATCTACATGTAGGCTATGTGTAAAACAAACAAAAAATGTCCAAAGCTCTGTAATATTTGTGTGTGACTGTTAAACAGTGTTTGCGGCTAGCAATATTCAGTTTTAGACGTACGAGAGGTAGATCTACATGAAGCACCGTAGTTTTTAGGGCTCCGATATTGTACAATTTATGTAGGTTCTAAGTTCTTGAGTTTCTGAAACTTTAACTTGACATATGCTAGTGGGGGTTCCGGGGGTCCTCCCCTGGAAGAAAATTGGAAATTAGAACTGAAATGGTGAGCTCTGAAGTGTGGTTGGGACACCTGCAACTTATGTAGGCCTAAACAATAAAAATTTGATCAAAGCTGCGTTATATAAGACATCTAACATTATTTTGCCACTAATGCCCATTTCTGCTAGAGCTATTCGACTTTTAGACGCTCGAGAGAATACATACATGTAGCTGATGTAGCATCGTATATTTTGCATCTGTCGTCTTCGTAGTTAACAAGTTCTTGAGATTCTGCACGGAATTATAATTCTGTGGATTCTGAAACTTGATATTGACAAATGCTTGTGTTGGGTTCGGAGGTTCTCGGGCCCCCGGGAGAAAAACGGAAATTAGAACTGAAATGGTGAGCTCTGAAGTGTTTGAAATCTTCATTTAGAAATTATGGTCTAACCCCCCCTTAGCCTTCGATTTTTATGCCATTTTTAGCCATGTTTGATTTTTCATTTTTCATTATTCATTCGTGATGTTACGCACGTGCGTAAGTGCGTATCGCTGGCTATGCCCCTGTCTATATTCAAAATTTTCCGGGGGAGGCCCCCGTACCCCCCCCCCCCCCCCCCCCCCCCCTTTCTCCCTACTTGGCACTCCGTGCCGAGTTCAAAAGATGTGTAGATAGCGTGTGATGCTGGACGGGGTGTTACAGGGCGCCTCTTTCATGAATTACTTCATTTGATTGGCTATGGTCTAAACTGTCAACCAATCCGCGCTGCTTACACATTTTTCATACGTCGCGGCAGCTGTGTGATGTAGTACTTTCTTTATCAAACGGGTTCCTGAATCTGCGGTTCGAATTACATTTTTGCACAGCTGAGATCACGTTTAGTCTAGTGTCTAGAAATTCTATTTTGTTTAAGTCTATTAAAAGTCGTCTTGTTTTAGCTTCCATCGAACCAGCCTTTCTTTCAACCAATCAAAATGCACCGTTCTATACAAAACCAGTTCCGGTGGAGTCTGTCTTCGCATGGAGTAGAAAATAAATTTTGAAATCTCTACGGACACGGTTATTCCATGTATGTAAGTACTTGACACATAGATATCTACAATGCATTTTGATAACATAACATTGTGTACACGGTCTTGCGTTCTTTAGGTGGTAAAAAAATTGCAAACACATGATTCTGGCTTCTGCAATATTCTGCAGCAATCCAAAAATCTAAGACTGGGGTAAGATGGCGCGAGTTTGAAAACCCGCACATCTGCATATTTTGAGAAATACCCGAAGATAGATGATACAGTTACTAATAACCGAAAAAGCGATAATTTGTATTCAACATTACAAGAAGTAATAAATAGAATAGAACAACACATCTTTGTTTACAAACTGTGAGACAACACAATCTGAAGTGAAGAAGCAAGTGCTGAGTAAGCAGAAGTGTAGATTTGCATCAGATCAATTTTTAGCATCTTTAGTTACCTTTGTATACCTATACTGCTACACACCCCTTTCGGGTATTACGAGCAGGGGCACTTTTTTAGCAATTTAGGTGCACCATAATTGGGATTGTACCGGGTCAGTCACTTAATCCCGACACCGAGTGACCGACAAACCAGTTGTAATGCTAACCCGAAATCCTGAGTGCCAAGGAGGGAAGCCATTACTACCAAGGCCTAAAAAAAAATATGTGTGTTTCTGGTTTCACCCTCTCAAAATTTAAGGGTAGGAAAAAGTTTTTATTTTTTAAAAAGTTTTTATATAGGGCCTGGGCATATATGCGGATTTTTTTTACAATCAAAGGATGGGTTTATATGACAAATAAGACCTTGCTCTTGTTGTATTCAACATTGAAAGTGTCTGAAATGATTAATCTTGATTTGCAAGTTTAAATTGTAAAGGTATTTCATAATATCAGGGTTCGACATTGGCCTACGTCCGATAGACATTCACTAGTAACGGCGATGTTCGGTCTAGTGATCCCTCGCAGTTACTAACCCGAATGGTCTAGTTAAAATCTGAGGATGATTTTTTTTAATTCACGCATTTAGAAAAGGACATCATTATGTTCAAGCTAAAAATCCTGCCAAGTTCGCCACTGTGGTTTCAGACAAGCAGGTTGTTCAGACCTCAAAACTCTTTCCGAGTCGGGAAATCCATGTTCTAAAATTAGCAGTAGTCAGTAATAGGGCGAAGAGTAAAATCCGGTTCAGTTACGAAAAATATCGGTGTGATTAATTGATCATCTCGCGTTCTACTTAAAACACCTGATTGTGTTGTTAACAGTTACGTTTTGAATGTTTTTAGAATTTACCATTTTTAATTAGAAAGGTACAATATCCGAAAAGGTAACTGCAGTCTCAGTTTTTTGGATTGAAAATGACATTTATTCTGCGAACCGATATTTCTCGGTAGTCACCGGATATTACACTTTACAACGCTTTTCACTACCATGATTGTCGTAAGTATCTACAATGTAATTATTTCACCTAAAACACAATTTTGTATCATTTTTTACGTGCGATACCGAAATCAATCCAAGTTTTGATATATTATTTGTTTTTGTTAACGAAAATATCCATTTTTCTGCGAAGCATAAGTACGACATTGAGCGAACGCTTTTTGGCTTGTGTACATCGAAACGTCAAATCATGTCATATTTATAGTGGTAAGAATAAGGATGAGAAAAGGGCGAGTACAGCGTAACGGCAGAGTCAGAGACACGCTATGAAAAGCAAAAAAGACAGAGAAAGTTTTGCGAAATTATAAAGTTTACCAAAGATTCAGTTGTTTCTGTTTGGTCTACCAACTTTTTGGTCTGGTCTAGTAATATTTGCAGGCTACAAGACCGAATGTCTAGTGAAAAAAAAAGTTAATGTCGAACCCTGAATATGTATTTAGGCTTTGCCTATGGACGGAAAAAAGCAAAATTATACTAACGAAAACGTAATAGATCTATCACCAGTGTGTGATCAGCGCTCTAAGTGTATCAGTTCGTTGTGTATTCCAGATCACACTCGAGGCTACGCCTCTCGTGACTGAGATCTGGATTACACAACCGACTCGAACTTGTATTATATACCTAAATTGTTTGGGACAAGATCTATATGTTGTTAAACCAAATAATCAAATAGATCGTCAGAGTTCCCATTCACGCACAGATGTACGTGATTCACGTATAATTTAGAAAAATCACGCATAAAATCAATGCGCTGAACGTGCATGCACGCACAGCTTTTATGTTGCAGATAATGCCGAAATCGGATGTAAGAAGACCATTATATTAACAAACTACAAAATACAAGTTAAACGTCAAAGTCCGACGAGTCAATTTGGATTTGTTTTCATTTTCCTTATAGTGTCTGTCAGGCGCTTGACAATTCTTATCATTCTTAATACGTAAAGCGCCTGGTTCACCCAATCCGATGATTTAGCGGTTTAAAATAGATTGTGGGATTTCCCGTCTCTGTGCCTAATAAAGTCGCTATTATTTTTTTTAAATAAATTTTGTTTTTATAAGAATTCAATACTTATTATGGGGAAGAAGTGTTCGAAAAATGCTGATAAATGATTAAAAAAAAAGTCCGGTCATAGGTCTATTTCTTGTCACTTTCGATTTCAAAACAGCGACGCCATTTTTTATGCAAAATCCGACAACACAGTCGAAAAACTGGACGGGTTATCATATGTATTTTATCCCGTCTATTGACAATGACAGTCTTAGCATAGGCCTACCCATTTGTGTAGTCTGCAAATGTCGGCTAAGTCGGTTAAGAAATAATGTGAGAGATATGTACAGTACACATTGAAACAAATGAAATAAAAATTTATCGGCAGAACTACACATTTCCAAAGATCATTCCTGGTGCGTATCCATTGTTTGAATAACGGATTGCTACTTTGTAATAGCTGCAGTACTGCACCGCAATACAGTTACGATATCGCAACTAACTTTGTAATAGAAGAAACAGAAAAACGTTTCATATGCACCCTCTGAAATTTGTCTGCACCCCCAAGAATTAGCCCTAGAGGGTACATGCACCCTCAAAATATAAAGCCTGTGGGAACCCTGGAGCGTTAAAAGTTAAAACTCCTCCGTACACCTATAATGCAATCTGAAATCTGCATATGACCACCAATAATGACGTCATTATTTGTATTGATGGCGTATTGGTAATCCGTTATTTTTATCGGTTCGATTGAGAAGTAGATTTTTGCAAATAACGTTCATTTAAGCGTTTAAGGGTATGAATTGAACGGTTTGAAGCTTTGCCCTTTGGAGGAAATCATTTCAAGTGAGTGTTGGGGGTTAATCATGCTTAAAATGGTTTAAAAATAGCACCGAAATCGGGAATTCCGAAACATCACGCACAACTCTTCGTAAAAGCCGTGATGTCATCATCCAAGATGTCAGCCCCCATGTTTTGTAGTTGCCTAGTTTTGAGGAAATTATTCACGCGCAAATCAAACACTTTTCAAAGTCTGTAAGGGTGAAACGATTAATCGCGATCTGGATTGAACCGCGATTTTATGCCCTCGATTCGATCTGATTCAATTCGATTTAGGAAATGTCATTTTCGATTCGATTTATATGTAGAAAACTCGCTAAGAACTATCTATCTATCTTTTCATACTGCAACACCATCATATGAGTATTACGTGCAGCTGCGCTTCTGTGTTATAAAAAAATAGCGAATTAAAATGTACCTCTATTATCTACGGTAAAGTATTAGTTCGAAAGATTAGAGATCCCGCACAGGCTTTTCACCCGTTACGAGTATGTCTTTGTTTACTTTGCCGGTTTCCTGTGTCATTCTACGCATGCGTGAGCAATTGCTTGCCTCAATTGTGATGTAATTCTTCGTTCACATTACGTATCTCGGTACTGCTTCGACTATTTTAAATAAATTAATAATTCTGTAAACGTTGAATATTTTATTACCTACAACCTAATACGCTCATTACTTTAACTGTTTATGGTTCAAAATGATTAGATCTGGTATAGATGGCAAATTGTTGTCTGTAATTCGGTCAATGTATGCAAATATTAAACTATGCGTACGCCACATGAATTCATTATCAGACTTTTTCAATTGTAACCTTGGTTTATTGCAAGGAGAAATAACCTCACCGATGCTTTTCTCCCTGTTTCTGAATGATATTGAACTGCACTTACAGCAGAATCTAGATTCAGGTATTACTATTGATCAGTTATCTATATATTTGCTCTTATTTGCAGACGATGCAGTTTTGTTCTCGTATACTAAAGCAGATCTGCAGTGTTCACTGAACAATTTGGAAACCTATTGTAAAAGATGGAATCTAACTGTTAATGTGAATAAAACTAAAATTGTTGTTTTTAAAAAGGGTGGCAGATTGGGCGAACACTGTAGATGGTATTATGCAGGCAACGAAATAGAAATAGTTAGCACATTTAATTATCTAGGTGTTGTGTTTTCAAGCGGGGGCTCTTTTGCTCATGCAACAAGAACGTTAGCAGGAAAAGGCCTACGGGCTATGAATGCTTTATTTAGTATTACTAGAAACATGGAAGTTCCTGTTAATATAATGTTTAACTTGTTTGATTCATATGTGCTATCTGTACTAAATTATTCGTGTGAAATATGGGGATTTTTGAAAGCAGAAAACATTGAACGTATTCACAGAAAATTCTGCAAATGGATATTACATGTTAAAATGTCCACGAATACTTTGTCTCTGTATGCAGAACTAGGTAGATTCCCACTTTATATCAATCGATACACGAGAATTGTTAAATACTGGTTAAAACTGTATGGATGTAAGCAAAAGAATTGCATAATACGGACCATAGTAGATGAACAAAGACTAGAAATTCTAAATGATAACACAGTTACAAACTGGTCATCAAAAGTGAGAAATCTTTTACAAACATGTGGTTTTGCAGAGGTGTGGCTGTTTCCAGAATCAATTAACATGAAAGCTTTTATTCCTTTATTAAGTAAACGCCTCAGAGATATATACCAAACAGAATGGCACATGGGCGTGGAAGCATGCACATCTATGTCACTTTACAGACAACTCCATACTAATATAAGTCGAGCTTGTTATCTACATATTATTGAAAATCCAAAATATAGATGTGTTCTAGCAAGAATACGGTTGAATTCTCATGATTTAAATATTGAAACTGGCCGTCACAGAAATATTTTAAGGAATGAAAGGTTATGTACTTTATGTCATTTGAATGATTTAGAAGACGAGTACCATTTTATACTGAAATGCCCTTTATATAACCATATTAGAAATATATATATTCCAATGTTTTATTCAACTCTCCCAAGCATGTATAAACTTATAAATTTGTTAAATTCAGAAAATAAAACAGTTTTAAATAAACTGGCACTCTATTGCATCAAAAGTTTTAAGCTTAGAAGCGATAAACTAAATGCATTGTAGATAAGTTTTTCAGGGTCTGGGGCTATGGGGCGTTTGTGTTGGGTCTGGAATCGTTCTCGGGTGTTTGATTGGTCAGATTTGAGCTTTTGCTCGGGTCTGGTCGGTCGGATGCTTGGGAGCGGTCTCTTGCTCGGCTTAAGGGCTCTGTAGACTTGGACCAGGGTGATGTATGTTTGGTACGGTTAGTTATGTTGTTTATTCTCCATAGGAATTATTATAGATTGAGCCTTGTCTAATAGATGTAAAAATGTGTAATCTCCTAAGACACTTAGGTGGGGGAGGGGGTGATTCAGAGAACTCCTGAAGGAGTTTTCTGCGTTACTTTCGGCCTGCAGTTAGTGGACATCCTCTGAAAATTCAAAAGAAAAATTTCAATCTCCAATTTTAAAAGCCAATTCCATTTTAACGATTATAATGACAAGCAGTACAGGGCCTGATCAGATGGTTCATTAATAAGGAGCCCTCTGATCGGAATCTTTACTGTTTGCATAAAACAAGTGTACTCTCCGCAAAGATATTGTTGCTATTGATAAGTATATGTGTCGCTATGGTGTAATGTTGTTAGTAACCATCACGTGTTCTGATGAGGTAGCTATGACCTAATGTAATTACGTCACAAGTATTTTACGAAAGAAGTTACAAGTGTATAAAAATAGTACACACTTTTCCCCCACGTGGCTTATGGCGTCATCTATGTACGTCATCATTGCTACGTATACGATGACGTGATGTGTAGTAGGGAAAAAATCAAGTTGTTTATGTTTGTGGGTTTAAAGATTTATATAGATCTATCTAAATCTTAATTTATAAGCAAGGTCAAATTTTAATAACTTAGTGAAATATTTGTGATTTGTTTGTTGATGTGCATTACTATATCAAATAGTTTCTTAATTGTGTTAAATGCGTTTAACTAGTATAGTTTTAAATCTATTCAGTGCAATACTGCCGTATCCTCGAGTAACACTACTCCCAGATGCGGTGGTGCTGCGCTGACTTCGGGTTAAATGTGAGAATGAAAATTTCTTTTCTTATGTTGCTAACAGGGCTGCCATTTTCAAGATTTTTCCAAAATTCTTCGGATTTTTATACTAGCAGAGTGTAGCTTAAACCGGGTTGAGGGTGAAGCTGAATGCGCCTTAAGGCGTATTCTGCTTTACTTTCAGCCTGCTTTAAGTTATCGCGTTTAAAAAAAAAAAAAAAAAAATGATAAAATTGAAAATCTTAGAATTTTCTAGTCAACTATTAGAAGCCCTGTGCTAATGATGAGCACTCTCGGGATACATGGTCCATGTTGATATTTCTGTTAAACATGCCTTGTATCTCATAATTTTAGTAGATCTACCATCAGTTTTATGTTATTATGTATATATGTTATGATGATGAGCTTGTATGCTTAACCCATTAAGCCATACTGACTCATTTTGACTCATTGCGCAATAGCCTCATACTAACTCATTTTGACTCACTTTAATCAATTAGCATGCATTGAGGTGAGCACTGATAATTGTTAATCGCTTATGAGTTAATGGGTTAAGTCAAAATAAAACATCTGTTCTGTTCTGTTCTTTAAAAAATAAAGACATGCAATTCAGGTATGAAAATTAAATTATAAAATATTGTGATTTATTTTGATACCGAATATACAGCCCGACATACGCTTCAACACCCGGATAATAGGTGTAAGAATGTATGGTGAATTCCCGCGATATGTCAAGTAACACTCAAAGTCCGCTCCAAAAATTTCGAAAGCAAAGGCGACTGACCGCTTAAACCGGTGAGTGAAAATCAGGAACAGTAATTCAGATGTATCGATTATCACCATTGTCATTTAAGATGAATAACTATCCACTCCTTTACACCATTCTGTACCTTGCTAACAGAGTAGACCGTTACCAGGCAGCTGTAAATGGTTGATGACAATGGTCTACACTGTTTGCGCATAGAAGATCATAACATAGAAAAATTGGTATGTCAATACTGCAAACCATCCACATAATCAATAAGGTGTATTGTTATGATCAAAATCATATAAGTCAGAAATATACATGTATTAACCCTTCCATGCTGTTTTCAAAACTTTAACCCCAACTTTTTGGCCCTGAATGTTCATGTATATTGTTTTTAATATTAACTGTTATTGCAGGATGTCATCTACTTAGAACATTCATTTATTGCAATTTAAAATCGAATCGAATCGAAAATAATCGAATCGTGTTATAAAAAAATCGAAATCGAATCGAATCGAATTTTTTGGAATCGTTTCAGCCCTAAAAGTCTGTCAGTGATTGAATAAAATTGGAATACCTTTGATTTTATCATGCATTACTTAAGAACGTAAAAAAGGCTTATGTGAAATAGTTCTTCTTTCAATCTGAAAACCATTGCATCAAATAAATATAATATTTAAAAAAAAATGTGGTGTTTGCTTTTAATACAAGGCTTTTTTCCTTCTGTAACGGCGCCGAATAATGGCCCCTTCCCCTCCCGTATCTTTTTCCCCTCACCAAAAAAACTTTTCCCTAAAAAAAAATTATTTTTTTTTAAACTTTTCTTTAAAAACTTTAGGGTCGGGGGTAAAAAATAGGGTCGGTCGGGAAACCGGAAACACACATCTTTTTTTTTTTAGGCCCAATGTTTAATTCTTTGGTTTGACCCGGCCGGGAATTGAACCCACAACCTTCCGCACGGCAAGCGGAAGCTCTTACCAATAATTTAAGCCACGCAGCTTGTGATAGTCTAAATTAAATGAGTTGCCTGACTCCTCATGGCCCAGTATCTAGATCTTGGATCTTTATCTGTGACTGATTTTGAGTAGGATGTGTAGCCCTCACAGGATTGAAGTGCTAATCCTATCTATCTTTTTATACTGCCATAAAGCCTCTTTCGAGTATTAGTACTTGTTGTCAGTTGTTGGGATATCTCATAAGTTACTAAGTAATTTAAGTTCCCCTCAAAATTCATGCATTATTTAACCCTTTACCCAATATAGCCTCTTTCTTAAGTTTTGAAAATAGGTGACTACTTAATGCATGTTGAAAGTAAAAAAAAAAGAAGAGTAAAGTATCAATTTTAAGTCTACTTTCAGTCCGAATGACCGCTCAGCCGACTGTACATTTACTCCCCTGATCATTGAGCCATCTTTTCTACAATATTGAGCACTGCTAACATATATGGCGCTAAAGCAGCCGCAGTACCAGCTCAGACCCTTCACAGGTACCCATTTTAAGGCGCATTCTGCTTTACTTTCAGTCTGCTTTAAACTACAACCTGCTAGAATAAAGAAAATATTCCTTATGAAGTTATGATACATTTTCATGACTATGCAAATTTTCTCAAGCTTGCAATGTATTCAGATGCCCCCGAGTAAAAGTGTTGCTGTTGCGCAGAATGTTCCCAGTTATATTGACTTCTTCCTAGTTGTGCAGGATTTTGAACACATGTAAAATGTCAGCCCTTTCACATCTGTACATTAATGTTGGTAGACTCGTTCACATAGTTTCTTCAGCCAGATATGGGCTCCTGTCTATATCAATGGGTTCCAGCCCAATTATAAACACAACGTTTCTTCGGCTGTTTTTGTGGTGCGATCTCGCTCAGGTTGCACTAACAGAGGTGTAAAATTCTACTTGCCCGCTCGCCAATGAGAAAAATGTCATTATCACCCAGCAGGGCGAGTAACAATTCTGAAAATTTTACACCCCTGAGTAAGTATTACAGCTAGTGTTGTATAATCGGTTCGAAAACCATAATCGATTATAAACGATTATTGGTTGCCATAATCGATTGATGATCGATTATATAATCGTTTTAACATAAACTTCATATTGTACCGGTATATGTACTCTGAAAAGCTGAATATATGTGATACTCATGTTTGCATTTGTATATTACATGTATGTATCTACATACGTTTGCAAACAATGCACCCATATGAAGCCAAACAAAAAATAAAGCAGCAATTTGATAAAACAGTTAAATAAAAGTCCTTTTTTTTTCCGCAAATTAATTGAGCTTGCTTTGTACTAATTGTATACCACTTCTTTTACTACCTGTAATTACTATTGCTGCGGCAGTTCATCTGGGTAAACATTGTTTGAATAGTGTCTTGGTTTGGAATCAACTGTTTCATTTATATATTTGGTGCAAGTTGAAGTAAAACAATTTATAAAAATTATTTCAAGAACAAATATTAAAGAACACAACTTTTTCAGATTAACATTACAGTCAAAGCTTACTTAACCATACTTTGAGGATACATATAAATGAACATTTGAAAGGCAGATTATTGTTAAATGTGGATTGGAAGTAATGCAGAACACTCCCATAGAAGCGTTCTGCATTACTTCCAACCTGCATTAAGCTACAACCTGTCTTTAATATGCACTATGCTCATTCATAACTTTATCATAAAATAATCGAACATAATCGATTACGGCAAATCATAATTGATTATCTCCGATTATGGCCGTTTTCGATCGATGATCGATTATAATCGATCATCGCTACAACACTAATTACAGCTAATCCGATTCCATGTAGATTTACACAACATTGGTCTTCTTTAAAGTTTAGTATGCGCGACTATACTGATTTAAATTTTATTCCTAATAAGGCACTAAATTACTATATTTAGTATTTAGTATTTACAGTAATAAAAAACAGTCAACACAATACTGCGTGATCGTTTCTGTTCTACTCATTTGGTGATTTATTATTATATTTACATTACTATAACTATAGTTTATTAAATTAAAATACATTTGTTTTAAAAACAACAGCAATAGATTTCTATTATTTGCACTTCTTTGACTCTGAGTCCAGATTCACGGTGCTCTTTGCTAAAATTGCCTTAAGGGCCCCTGATTGTGCTCTTTGCCAAAATGGCTTTAAGGGCCTTATTGGCCTGTTCAGGCAAGACTTAATGGGCTGAACTTGTCAGGCCCCCAACCCAGTTATTGTTAAGCCCATTTTTAAACAACTAGACCCTAAGGGGGGGGGGGGGGGTTAATGCAAATTTTGGAGGATGGTGAGAGGTTTTACTTACATGTACTTACTATTATTCAATGATTGTGGGGTTTTTTTCAGCTTACTCACAATTTATTCACATTGAAATGGAGATGTTCTCAAACAACTGCTGGTCAGGTAGACTGTGCATAAAAGGCTTATATCCATGTACAGCTCACACAGAGGTGCAGAATGGCATTGAAGTGTTGGCAGATTGGTAAGTATATAATTATGCTAATGGTTTGGAATCAATTGAAACTCTAGTCTGGTGATGGAGCCATAGGAAACATTTCCTACATCCCACGTATTGACTGTTAAAATCTGTGTATAACATAGATGATATTCATTCATAGCTTAAAAGCTGTTTGAATTGGAAGCAGAAAGCTTTTGAAGGAGATTTGCCAGAATGCAGGAAGTTTGCTATAGATGGCTCTTTGTCAGTACAGGGTAGAAACATGAAAAGCTGTTACTAAGGTGATGTTTAGCTCTTTCCTCCATAGACAAAAGAGCAAATTACTCGCTTATGGCAGGTCGTAGTTTATACCAATTACCCCTTAGCTTAATGTTTCTATTAATGAAGACAGGTCACCACTTAAAGCATGTTGAAAGTGAAGCAGAAAGCGCTTTAGGCACATTCTGCTTTACTGTCAGTCTGCTTTAAGCTACCATCTGCTAGAATATTGACAATATATATCTTATGCTGAATATTCTAGATTGTATAAAGACTTTAAATGAATTATTTTCTTCATTTGAGGAATGAATTAAAGGTGTAAAAAGACATACTTATCTATGGAGTAAAGGGTTAAAACCTGTGACAGGGTTCCAGATAAGTGTTTAAGAATTGGTAAACTGAACATTTCATACTTTAAACCTTGTGTCATTACTTCTCATAGTAGTTGAGAATCATCTCAAGAGATGATTATATAGAGTACATCTATGGTTAACCCTTTACCCCATAAATATGCCTTTTTACGTCTCTAATTAATACCTCCACTGAAGAAAATAATTTCAATTTATACAGTGGTAAATATGTATAATAAGAAATATTTTTTTATATTCAAGCAGATTGTAGCTTAAAGCAGGCTGAAAGTAAAGCAGAATGGGCTTTAAGGCCCATTCTGCTTTACTTTCAATCTGCTTTCAGTGGTCACCTATCTTTAAAACTAGAAATAAGCCTTGGGGTAATGGCTTAAGACAAAGGTTGATCAGGGCTGCCATAAATTGATTATGAACAATCTTATCGACATAATTTATGATTTCCAAATTATTTTTTTTCAAGCCCGTTTACTTAAAGCGGTAATAAGGTGCATTCTGCTTTACTTTCAACCTGCTTTTAAGCTACTATCTGCTAGGATAAAAATATGAAGATTTGGAGAGAAAAAAATCCGAACAAATGGCAGCCCTGGTTGATACTAGATATTTATAGTGGATAGAGTTTAATTCATTCACCCCTGAAACTGACAAGTGGAGCTGTCACTAGAGTTCCATGTGTTAATACATGAATAGGTTAACAATTGTTGGCTAATAACACTAAGTAGCACATTACCCCATAGCTTACAAGTTTCTTGTTTTGAAGAAAGTTTACCACTTAAAGCAGGTTTAAAGTAAAGCAGAATACGCCATATGGCATATTTTGCTACACTTTCAGCCTGCTTTAAAATACGATGCTAGGATATAGAATACAATTTTTGTGGCATATTCATGACTGTATAAAGTGGAACTATTTTCCTTAGTTGAATAAATTAAAGGAGTAATTATGAGGTAATGAGTTACCTGTGCTCCAGATAAGGTGAGTATTTCAAGTACTAACATAACTATTTCTCAAGCAAACCCTATGATGCGACTTCTCATTTGAATTGTCTCAAAAAGCCTATTCTAAAGTTTGGCTCTACGTGACCTTCTTGTGTGGATGGATTGTAAACACCATTCATTGATTCATTCATTCCTATTCAGAAGAGTATTTTACAACATAGGGTTTGGTTGAAACAATCAGTTTACTGTTTAATACTCACTCTTATTTGGCGCCTTAGGAAGTCTCCACTGTCCTCAAATAAGAACTCATTACTGGTTTTAATACGCCCACCTCTAAAGGTGGTCGTATATTGGAGTGGCCCTGTCGGTCGGTCTGGGAATACATCAGTTTGGTCGTAAGTCAACATTTTGTTTGTCCGCAGTTTTTCCGGAAAAATATTGGAGGGATATTAATGAAAAATAGTATAACAGCTATTGACTTCGAACTTCATATACAGATAAATCTCATTGACCAGGAGTGCAGTGCGCAAGAACTGTTACTCTGTCATCAGTATTTTTGGAGTTATTGCCAATTGTTATTATCCCCTGCCGAAAGGCAGAGGGATACTGTTTTAGGTCTGTCCGTCCGGATGTGTGTGCGTGCGTGCGTCACGTTTTCCGTCCGCAACTGTATCTCCGAAACCGATAAACAGATTTGGATGAAACTTGGTATACTTATTTGTCATCATAGGAGCACCGTGGGAAATCAAAAATGTTTCAGAAAATTTTAGGAATTTATGAGTTATCTGCCCTTTTTGTGTTAAAAATGTCCGTCCGTGCGTCCGTCACGTTTTCCGTCCGCAACTGTATCTCCGAAACAGATAAACAGATTTGGATGAAACTTGGTATACTTATTTGTCATCATAGGAGCACCGTGGAAATCAAACTTTTTTCAGAAAATTTTAGGAATTTATGAGTTATCTGCCCTTTTTGTGTTAAAAATGCCATATTTAACAGTTTTTACACTCTAGCAACTACAGTATTCAACATATTTTGTTTATACTTGCACACAATGTCTATAAGTAAAAGTTCTTGCAGGTGTGCAATTATTGTAAAAAAAGGATACTTGTGACAAGAGTTATCTGCCCTTGATGTACTTAGAAATGCTAGAAAATACTTTGTTTTGGTATTGTTTACATACTAGAGCCTATAAATATGCATGGATTTTGAAAAAACTTTCTTGAATTATGTATGGCTATTAGTTTTCAAATGAATTTGATTGTTGTTGAAAACGGAGAAATTAGTCATGACTTATCTGCCCTTGATAAGTAAAAAAAGCCATATTTAACTTGTTTTTACTCTCTGGCAACTACACTTATAAATGGATTTAAATGATACTTGCACACGATGTCTATAAGTAAAAGTTCTTGAAGGTGTGCAATTATTGTCAAAAAAGGATACTTGTGGCAAGAGTTATCTGCCCTTGATGTACTTTGAAATGATAGAAAATGCTTTATTTTAATATTGTTTACATCCTAGTATCTATAAATATGCATGGATTTTTTTGATAAAAAAAATTCTTAAACTATGTATGGCTATTAGTTTTCAAATAATTGTTATCATTTTTGAAAACGGACAAACTAGTCAACAATTATCTGCCCTTGATGAGTCAAAAAACCCATATTTAACAGTTTTTACCATCTAGAAACTACAGTCTTTAATGGATTTTGATTTAACTTACACATGATGTATATAAATATTAGGGTTACAATTATTGTCAAAATAGGATACTTTGTGACAAGAGTTATCTGCCCTTTATGTACTTAGTAATGCTCAACATGGCTTTATTGTTTACATGCTATTGTGTACAAATGTGAATGGATTTTGAAAAAAAAATTAAATCATATATGGCTATTATTTATAGAATGAGTTCAATTATTATCGAAAATGTGCAAATTAGTCAAGAATACTCTGCCCTTGATGAGTTGTAAATGTGTTTACACTCTAGTAAATTCTACAGTTCTGAATTTTTTTTAATAATACTTGCACACAATTATAAGTTCTTGAAAGTGTTTAATTACTGTTGAATTTGAATCAAGAGTTACCTGCCCCTGTCATACTTAGATTTATAATGCTACAAACGGCTTTATTTTTTGTATTGTTTAGGCTTTAAAATGTACAAAATTGAATGGATTTTATAAAACTTTGTAAAAAGCTTTTGAATGTTGATCTTTAAAGACAGGTGATCACCATTTGCCCCTTCCTCCCACAATAAAGTTTGCCACTTTCTTCTGGACAATCGCTGCGGCAGGGGATATCAGCTCTAAGGTGCTTGTTCTTATTAAATTTATTCTTGTCTGGAGCATAACTTCTAAAGTATAAGAGCTATTGACTTCAAACTTCATATACCGATAGATCTCATTGACTAGGAGTGCAGTGCACAATAATCATAACTCTGTCATCAGTATTTGGAGTTAATGCCCTTTTTTGTTATAATTATACCCAATTTAGGCTTGTCCAGAGCATCACTTCCAAAGTATAAGAGCTGTTCATTGACTTCAAACTTCATATACAGATGGATCTCATTGACCAGGATATATACAAAGAAGGGACGGGACGTATCTGTGTATGAATTCTCAATAAAACAGTCATGCGCTGTAACGTTTTAACGTGACGTCATACGACTTCGAAAATGCGTAGGCCAAGTAATGTAGCCCCGTTGCTTCTGTGCAAATTAAGGTTTAATTATGTGTTAGAATTGAAATAATAAATTAATACCAGTGTTTTATCTTGCAATCGAACATGAGTAGTTGTTGAGATGCTTGTAATAAAACCACTGGGCCTAAAGGCCTCGTGATTTAATTACTACGCATCTCATCTCCTACCAATGTTCGATTGCACGATAAAACACTGTTATGAATTTATTATTTCTTAATTATTATTCAGGGGAAAGTGTCTGAACATCAGATGGAGAGCAAATGCATCAACAACTAAAGATAGATTTTTGAAAGGCTTGATGGAGCTTCCTTACGCAACAGAAATTGTATGGAATGGATGGTTTATCAATGTATTCCACATGAAACCGCGCCAATGTCCTACAAACTTTGAGAAGCTTCGAGTTTACCTCAGAAAAAATAGCTATGTAAGTCCAGTAGCACCAAATTAATCTTGTACCAAAACACTTGTATCCACCTAACCCCATGTTATGACAAGAGCTCTTAACCCATTACCCCATAGCCTGTTTCTAGTTTTGAAAACAGGTGACTACTTAAGGCGCATTCTACTTTGCTTTAAGCCTGCTTTAAGCTATCATCTGCTTGAATAAAAAAAAACTCTAATAGAACACAATCATAAATTAATAAATTGGAATTATTTTCTTCTATAGATCTGGGAATAAATTAGAGGCGTATTTATGGGTTAATATGAACTTGTATTTCTAATAGTTTCATTCTTACCAAAACCCTTAAGGCTTATTCTGCTTTACTTCCAGTCTGCTTAAGCTATCATCTGCTAGGATATAGAAAAGAATTCTTATGATACATAATCATGACTTTATATAGTGGAACTATTCTCTTCAGTGGAGGAATAGATTCATTGCATAAAAAAGCATATCTATCAATCTAATAATTGAGTAAAAGGTGAAGGACATAACTATATTGTTTACACCTCAACAGCTGTCTTTACACAACTAATTCACATGATCATGAGAGAGATTCCTTCCATCTAATCCAGAGCTCCAGATAAGGGGGGTATTTCAAAAACTAAAATCTTTATTTCTGCTTTAAACCCAATGGTGTCACAACTCATTAGAATCGTCTCAAAGAGACGATTCTAATGAGTAGTAACACCATAGGATTTGATGCTAAAATAACTTAATAAGTGAGAAAATGTTGGATTTGTGCAGTTTACTCCCTCTTATCTGCCATGGAGCTCTGATCTAATCTCTACCCATGGTCTGTTTGCAATATTTAAGACAGATTGGTTGCTATAAAAGCAGTCTGGAAGTACAAATCACTGAAATCAGAAAGTTCATTTTGGAGTTTTCTGTTATATTATGTCTACCTTTTAGCTTGCTTTAACCCATTACCCCATAGCATGTTTCTTGTTTTGAAGACAGATGACAACTAACAGCTTTACTTTCAACCTGCTGTAAGCTGTCATCTGTTAGGATATATAGAAAATATTTCTTAAGGTGTAAATTCATGACTGTATAAATTGGAACTACTTTCTTCAGTGGACTACCAGGAGGAATAAATTAAAGGCGTCTTTATGGGTTTAGCATCCACCTTATTTGTCAGAATACAGGAAAGGTTCCTTATGAGGAACTGTTAGAAAAATAAGAAAGCATTTCTATGTGGAGTAGAGGCGTTTTAATGCCCCAGCACAACTTACTTTAACCTTAGCCATAACTTCCAGGGTTCATTCTAGGATTGAATATGGTGGGGCCCTGAGGGTCCCTCCATGACAAAAAGGTGGGGCCATTGTGACTCAAAGGGGGCCATAATGAAACTTTAAAGATTTTCTTACCCGTTTCCCTCCTCATCAGAAGTAAATCTTTTCCGTAAAGTAACTTATTAACTTCCAAATTGCAATAAACCCTTTAATTATCTGAACAAATAACATATTTACAATAATTTTGACTGGTTAATGTCAGTTCTGTTTATGCAGAGAACATTCTTCTCTGCCTATTCTGACTCCATTGAACAAGCACTTTTTGGAAATCAATTTCAGAGACAGGTCTCCCCTCTAACAAAATAGTGACTATGTCATTAACTCAGTCTGGTGACAGTCTATTAAGAGTGACTGGTCCTATAATTTTAAAGAATCAACAGTCATAGCATTATTATTTTGTGCTTCAAACAAAGTGAGCAAGTCATTACATCTTTACTGACCCCCCTTAACCATTTCAGATTCAGCTTTGTAGTTTGACAGCCACGATACCTGGAATCCATGGGCGTTCTCTTTCTTTTCTGCCTCTTAAACAGTAGTGCATGGCGTGTTACTTCTCTAAGATGAATGAACTGCCTTTTCAGAAGCGTTTTCATTGTTATTTTGGCTAAATTTCTTTGAAGGCTGGCTGAAGAAGTCAGCAATACTTCTAATTTTTAGCTCACCTGGCACGAAGTGCCAAGGTGAGCTTTTAGGATCGCTGAATGTCCGTCGTCTGTCCGTTCACAATTGTTCGTTAACACTCTAGCGCCTACAAATTTCATCTGATCTTCATGAAACTTCATGACAATGTTAGTCTTGATGAAATCTAGGTCAAGTTCGAATGTGGGTCATGTCCGGTCAAAAACTAGGTCACTAGGTCAAATCATAGAAAAGCCTTGTTTACACTCTAGAGGCTACAAATCTCAATGGATCTTACTGAAACTTTGTCAGAATGTTTGCCTCATTAACATCTAGGTCAAGTTCGAATGTGGGTCATGTCCGCAGAGTTCCCATTCACGTACAGATGTACGTGATTCACGTATAATTTCAAAAAATCACGCATAAAATCAATGCCCTGAACGTGCATGCACTTACAGATTTATGTTGCAGATAATGCCGAAATCGGATGTAAGAATATCAGTTTTATTAACAAACAACAAAATACAAGTTAAACGTCAAAGTCCGGCGTGTCAGTTTGGATTTGTTTTATTTTCCTTATAGTGTCTGTCAGGCGCTTGACAATTCTTATCATTCTTATTACGTAAAGCGCCTGGTTCACCCGCATTTTAAAATAGATTGTGGGATTTCCCGTCTCTGTGCCTAATAAAGTCGATATTATTTCTATCAATTTTTGTTTTTATAAGAGTTCAATACTTATTTAGAGGAATACGTGTTTGAAAAAATGCTGACAAATTATTAAAACAAAAAGTCCGGTCATAGGTCTAATTCTGGTCACAGGTACTTGACACATACTTTATTGTCTATTAACACCCCCCCCCCCCCCCCCCCCCCTTAAAAAAAATAATTTTTTTTTTACTATACTTCTATTATAGATACAAGGTAAACAGCGCAATTCGACACCTAGTCTTTACTATCCACTTAAACTGATGCTAAAATAGACTCGATCGCCGATACCACAAGAGTCGAATTGCGCTGTTTACCTTGTATCTATAATAGAAGTATAGTAAAAAAAAAAAATTTTTTTTTTTTAAAAGGGGGGGGGGGGGGGGGGGGGGGGTTAATAGATAATAAAGTATGTGTCAAGTACCTGTGATTCTGGTCACTTTCGATTTCAAAACAGCGACGCCATTTTTTATGCGAAATCCGAACAACACAGTGTCGAAAAACTGGACGGGTTATCAGATGTATTTTATCCCGTCTATTAACAATGTTGAGGAAAATGCCTGATTTAGTGAGACACAGTCTTAGCATAGACCTACGCATTCGTGTAGTCTGCAAATATGTCGGCTAAGTCCCAATTGACGGTCTGGTTAAGGAATAATGTGAGAGATACGAACAGTACACATCCAAACAAATTATATAAAAATTTAGCGGTGGAACCACAAATTTCCAAAGATCATCCCTGGTGCGTATCCATTGTTTGAATACAGATTGCTACTTTGTTATGGGACCACTCGTCGTAGATACGTCATAAGCCTTTCGGCCCCGGCCTCATCGTACTTTGTCCCTGGCGTCCTCGCATCAGAAGAAACAGATAAACGTTTCATATGCACCCTCTGAAATTTGTCCGCTCCCCCAAAAAATAGCCCTAGAGGGTGCATGCACCCTTAAAATTAAAAGCCTGTGGGAACCCTGTGTCTGGTCAAAAACTAGGTCACTAGGTCAAATCATAGAAAAACCTTGTTAACACTCTAGAGGCTTTAAATCTCAATGGATCTTACTGAAACTTGGTCAGAATGTTTGCCTTATTGACATCTAGGTCAAGATCAAATGTGGGTCATGTCCGGTCAAAAACTAGGTCACTAGGTCAAATCATAGAAAAACCTTGTTAACACTCTAGCGTCTACAATTCTCAAATGGATCTTTATGAAACTTAATCAAAATGTCTGTCTTGATGAAATATAGGTCAAGTTTGAAAGTGGGTCATGTCCTGTCAAAAACTAGGTCACTAGGTCAAATCTTAGAAAAACCTTGTTAACATTCTAGAGGCTACAAATCTTATTGGATTTTAATGCAACTTAGTTAGAATGTTTGCCAAATTTATATCTAGGTCAAGTTCGAATATGGGTCATGTCGGGTCAAAAACTAGGTCACTAGGTCAAATCAAAGAAAAACTGTTAACCCTCTAGAAGGCTACAAATCTAGTTAGATCTGAATGAAATATTTTCAAAATGTTTGCCTACATCAAATCTAGGTCAAAATCAAATGTGGATTGTGTCTGGTCAAAAACTAGGTCACTAGGTCAAATTATAGAAAAGTCTTGTTAACACTCTAAAGGTTGATTGTGGGTCATGTCCAGTCATAATCTAGGTCACTATAGGTTAATTTTACATGGTGAATAGGACTGCAACGGTTCACCGAATTTCGGTTCGTTAGTCTCGGTTCGAGTTTCGGGTCGGCACCGCAAATTTTCGGTTCGGTGCGCCGATGTATGGTAAATTACACTAGACCGCTAATTTACCAATCAGCGTGCAGTCTGCGTATATATTTTTGATGGTCAGACGTTCCCAAATGTAAGGTTAAATCACAGTTCTAACATTTTCTTCTTGCAGTAATTTAAATAGCTCGCTTCTCGTCCGTCTCATTCTTTTCATATCGGCTATTTATAATTCCGGGAAATCCAGCACTTAACGCATGCGCACGATTGATAGCCCGGCTTCAAAGGTACCAAAGTCGAATCAGCATCAGAAAAAGGGTAACCAGTCTATTACTTAGCAACCGCAAATTGCGAATGGCGATGTAAATAATTAAACTGAAATATTAATGACTTTTTCAGTAAAATAATAATATAATTGGAGCTAGGTAGTTCTTCTAGCGCTTATAAATAGAAGGCTGATGAGGCATTTAAGGAAGACCAGCCAGCATGACAAACAAAATAGGCTGAAAGATTAGTTACGAAACTTCAATGAAAAACAGGTCGGGACGAACCACGCCTTAAATTCGCTACAATCTGTCCTAAAATGGTAGAAAGAAATGCACATCTTTCTCGTACATATGATAAAATTATAGATGACAGTGATAGCGTTTTCGAAAAAGTGTGTAGATCTATTGTCTGCGTAGACATGTGCCAGTAAATGAGAATTTTTTTCTGGTTGATTTTATCAAGTTCTTATCCTAATACCCGAACCGAAATAACCGAAAACCGAAGGGGTCTACTCGAACCCGAACCGAACCGTGAAGTACCTGAACCGTTGCAGCCCTAATGGTGAACCAGATGAGCGATTTAGGGCCATGGTGGCCCTTGTTCTCTTAAGACGCCATTTGTATACAAAGCGGTAAGACGTTACGAAAGACACGAATCGATTGGCTGATATCAATTCAACAGCCAATCAGATAAACTCATACATAAAGGGCGGTAAAGACTAAACCAGAGCAGAATTCGGCATGGGCTTTCGGACAATGCTATAACTTCGGAATTTGCGGTCCGATTTTCAGGCACGCCCGAATCCCGCGTCGACATATTTATGATGCACCGGATTTAATTTTTTAGCGCCAATGACCCCATGGCGCGGCCTAGAATGAACCCTGACTTTGGAACTTCGTAATCATATTTAGCATATATGTTTCACAAACACATCTTGTTTTTATTGGGATAATGGTTATAACTTCTAGTGGTTAACACCCCTCACATGCTAATAGCATATTTTGATTTTGGATCCAGATGGGATGATGAGTCGGTAACTCAACATTATTTTCTAATATTTAAATCTCCTGGTGACCCAGCCAGAGCCCCAGATAAGAGGGAGTAAACTGAACAAATCCAACATTTTCTCACTCATTTTAGCACCAAATCCTACTACTCATTAGAATCGTCTCAAAGAGACAATTCTAATGAGTAGTAACACCATAGGGTTAAATGCAGAAATAAAGATTTTAGTTTTTGATATACTCCCCTTATCTGGAGCTCTGCACCCAGCCCTATGATGTGACTGCTCTTGAGAATGGTCTGAATAGGCTTTGGTGGAGGCACACGAGTTATTAAGTAATTGTATTCTACCATACCCAGTAACCCAGGGCTCCAGATAAGGGCAGTATTTAAAAAAAATAAACCCTAGGGTGTCACTACTCTTTAGAATCGTCTCTTCAAGACGATTCTAAGGAGTAGTAATACCATAGGGTTTGGTAAGAAAAGTGAGAAAATGTTTGTTTTGTTTAGTTAACTCTCTCTTATCCGAGGACCCTGTACCCTTGCTTCTAAAGCCCTGGGTCCATGGTTATAAAGCTTTTCAGTTGAGTCTAAAGTCGTTGGAAAGCATTTGATTGGTCAGATTTGAGCCTAGGCTCAAATCTGACCAATCAAATGCTTGAGAACACACTCAGACTCAGCTCAATCACTTTATAACCTTGGACCCTGCATTGTGTATTTCCATTTCAGATGGCTGTACTGAGACATGGCAATGAAGTTATGCTTATGACAGATAGTCAGCTTATGTCAGAGTTGTTTGGTGTTTCTGGACAAGCTGAGACTGGTCTATTATGTTGTATATTGCTGTCAAAACAATCAAAAGTAAAGTCAGGTATTATGAGTGGGAGGTAAACTTATTTGTCTCTGGTGATGCATATATTAGATGCACCTTTTGCAAACAGTATACATGATTAACAGTTTACATTATTTTATTAATTTTAAGCTCCTTGCTTAAGCATTTACTTTCAGCCTGCTTTAACTCATTACCCCATAGCCTCATCCTAGTTTATTTAATAGGTGACTACTTAAAGCCGGTTGAAAGTAAAGCAGAATGCGTCCTAAGGCGTATTCTGCTTTACTTTCAGCTGCTTTAACCTACCATCTGCTAGAATATAGAAAATAGTTGTTATACTACATATTCATAACTGTATAAATTGGAACTTTTGATCTCAGTGGAGAAATATAGTAAAGGCGTATTTATGGGGTAATGGGTTAAGATTCTATCTGGAAAAATGCTTGAAATGCCATAAATGATTCATTTCTAGAATTTCATAAGGACTACTCTTCTTGGTCAATAGTGTAAGAATAATTGTAGATGTGTTTATGGAGTAATGGGTTAATATTTACAGGTCAATCCAAAATTACTATAAAACAGGAGTTGTATGCTACCAGTGATGTGATAGACACAGAGTTTTACGAAGAAGTCCCAGAATCCAGCAAGCTGAAGTATGCAGACATCAAACTGGCATTCCAGGATGCAGAGAGGGACCAGCTGAAGTCACCATATTCACCCAGTAAAACCTGTAATGGTGTACCAAGTGTTACACGCCAACATAGGTACAGTACATTCATAAAAGAACAACTACTGGAAGGCATTGGCACAAACGTGCAAAGAGATAGTAGGAAACAGACATACCCAACCAATGCTAGTGATAGTGAAAGAAAATATGGCAAGAGACCCATGATTCCAAGAGAACAACTCCAACAGGGAGAATCACATGTTAATGAAGTACAAGATAACTGTGGACATGACCATATTGGAATAAAAGATGCCAAATATCCAAAGCTTGATTCTGATTTGAAGGCACAAACTGGAAAATTACCTAGCAATGACAAAAGTCCATATTTACATAAACCAAAAATAAAGTTTTATAATGTGAAGGAAAAGCAACAAGGAGAGATGAGCTGTAGAAATGATCATCAGTCCAACACAGCTGACAAAATACCATCAGCTACAATGAATAAAACACAACAACACTCACAATCACAAAGCAGTATGGCAAAAGTTGGTTCTGGTGTAAAAAATCTTTCAAGTCCTAATCAAGCTTTAAGTGGCTCCATGCCATTGTTATCTGACAATAAGATGTTGAAAAGTCCCGTGTCTTTATCTGACAAAAAGATGTTGGAAAGTCCAGTGTCTTTATCTGACAATAAGATGTTGAACAGTCCCGTGTCTTTATCTGACAGCAAGATGTTGAACAGTCCCGTGTCTTCATCTGTCAGCAAGATGTTGAAAAATCTCCCGTCTTTATCTGACAGTAAGATGTTGAAAAGTCCTGTGTCTTTATCTGACAGTAAGATGTTGAAAAGTCCCCTGTCTTTATCTGACAGTAAGAAGTGTAAAAGTCCTGTGTCTTTCAAGCAGAAAATTAAGGAGAGAGTGAAAACCAGCAACAAATCTGAGAAATGGAATGATAGAAATGTTGCGGAAAGAAAGAATAATTCCAGGTAAATCGGGATGCGTAGTTGTTAAGCGTTTGAGTTGAGTTTGAGCTTGTTCTCTAGCATTTAATTGGTAAGATTTGAGTTTTTGTTCAAATCTGACCAAGCAAATATTTGAGAACAATTTCAAACTCAACAACTCAATTTCTTTATAACCTTGGTGCCTTGGCTCCAGATAAGAGGGAGTAAACTATACAAATCCAACATTTTCTCACTCATTTCAGCACTTAACTTGTGTATCTACTTATTTGAATTGTCTCAAAAGGCAATTCTAATGACACCATAGCATTTAATTCAGAAATAAAAGATCTGAGTTGTTGACATTTCCCTTATCTGGAGCCCTGTAGGTATTTTAGGCATATAGGACCATTGTATCTTTACTGCAAGGAGATTATAAACGTCTTGTTTTGTATTTAGCTCACCTGGCACTTGAGCTATTAGGATGGCTGGCTGTCTGTCTGTCTGTCAACAACTGTTCGTTAACACTCTAGCGGCTACAAATATCATTCAATCTTCATGAAACTTGATGGCAATGTTTGTTGTGATAAAATCTTGGTCAATTTCGTATGTGGGTCATGTCAAAAACTAGGTCATAAGGTCAAATCATAGGAAAAGCTTGTTAACACTCTAGAGGCTATAATCTCATTAGATCTTCATGAAACTTTGTCAGAATGTTTGACTTATTGATATCTATGTTAAGTTTGAATGTGGGTCGTGTCCTGATAAAAAATAGGTCACTAGGTCAAGTCATACTCTCAAGAGGCTACAAATCTCATCAGATCTTCATGAAATATGGTCAAAATGTTTTACTCATTGATTTCTTAATCAAGTTTGAATGTGGGTTATATCTGGTCAAAAACTAGGTCACTAGGTCAAATGATAGAAAAACCTTATAAACACTCTATAGGCTAGAAATCTTAGATCTTCATGAAACTTAGTCAGAATGTTTGACTTATTGATATCTAGGTTGAGTTTGAATGTGGGTCGTGTCCTGTCAAAAATTAGGTCACTTGGTCAAGTCATACTCTCAAGAGGCTACAAATCTCATCAGATCTTCATGAAATATGGTCAAAATGTTTTGCTCATTGATTTCTAAATCAAGTTTGAATGTGGGTTATATCTGGTCAAAAACTAGGTCACTAGGTCAAATGATTGAAAAACCTTTAGGCTTATAAACACACTATAGGCTAGAAATCTCATTAGATCTGGATGACGAGAAAGTATTTGCCTTATTGACATCTAAGTCATGTTTGAATGTGGGTCATGTCGAGTCAAAAACTAGGTCACTAGGTCAAATCTAAAAGGGGCTGCTATAGTCTAGGGTCTCTAGCCATAACAGAACAATTATTTGGTATTTCTGTTTTTTGTAAAAAAAACTTCCCAAATTTCTTGTTTGACATGAATCCACTGCTGATTTTCACAGCAAAGAGAACCCTCGATCCAGTGAGGCTTACAAGTCATCCAAGTCCAAAAAACTTTCAGCGAGGGACAAGTTTGTGTTGAGGCAGGAGAGACAGAAGACTGAAGCTGAAAAAGGTAATACAGTCGAACTTCGATATTTCAAACTCGCTTAACTCGAACTATCCGATATGTTGACACATGAGCTGCATCAATATTTCATGCTCAGTTCAGTCGAACATACCCATATTTCAAAGTTAAAACGTGGCTGAGCCACGTTTTAACTTTGAAATACGGGTATGTTCGACTTTACCGAGTTTGAAATATCGAAGTTCGACTGTACAGTTAAATCTCTCTATTACGAACACTTGGTAATTGTCAAAAGTTACGTCTCAATTCTGTCCCATGAAGATAAATATGTAAATCTTGATGTTCAGTATGCTTCATATACCCTTAGAGATTAATGTGTATTGTTTACAAAGTTTTTACAAGTTATAGATCAGCAAATGCCTTCATGTTGCTCATGAAACTCTCCCAGTCCCCCAATGTTGCTGATTGTTCAATAGATCTTCTTTGTCAGTCTCATCACAATCCTCATCACTCTCCCCCTTCCATCAGCTCTGTTCCGAAATCATCGAGGGCGTAAGAAATGTCACAAAAAGGTGTAAATGATTTGTATTGACTTGAGCAGCCATCTGAAAACTGAACTTGATGCTGAATATCATGTTCTCTTCTTTCTTTCAAGTGTGTGTTTGCTAAAGAAATAAATATGTAGACCTTTAGCATCGTCACTGGTGAATATTATGTCCTCCTGGATTGTCTCCTGACAGTTATGGCAGTTGTAATAGGCTACAATAGGGTGTATTGTCACTTGTTGATGGTACCAGAGTGCAGTCTGAATTTCCATCTGGCTAATGCAAGTGTAGTTCTCTGCAAAATCCAGATTCAGAACTGACCAATTTTCCGGAACGTCCTTTATCAATCCACTAAACTAACCCTGCTGCCATTTTGCGTTGAATAAATGCTTAGCCAGATAGATAGAGATATGATGAGAAATAGTAACTCAAATACAAATTTAAGAATGAGAAAACATGAATAGAGTCTAATAATTATAATATTAACAAAAACACTGACAGCCTATCAGGAGATGGTAATCTGTCTTATCAAATGTTAATACTTTCACCAGCCTAATGAGAGCCATGGAGAGGTGTATTGCATGTTTCCTGTTGAGTATTCTATCAGTTTGCTGTTTATGCTGTCTGTGAATGAAGGGTTTTAATCAAACAGGTTAATTGGCACATCTTTTGTGGGATAAATTCAGGGCAACCAGAAAACAGCCCTATGGGCAACCAGCTTTTCATAAAATTGGCCATGCCCTGGATGATTACACTTGTCCTATGCAAACAGTGTAGACCCTGATCAGGGGGCTCCTTATGGAGCCCTGTGATCAGGGTCTACACTGTTTGTCATTTTGAAAAATATTGTTTAAATCAACCATATATAGTCAAAAATGGACTATACTTATTTTAAAATTTGAATTGTCCATTTAAAGGTGGAGGGTTGAATGAGTTCATGTCCATCTGGGTATACACATGTTGGTGCTGTCTCGTTCTGTACTTCAGCTTGGATGCCTGGATGATCTCCTGGTCCATCAGCTGACACACAGATATGGTGTTTGCTGGGAAGAATTTCACAGTCACATTCTGTAGTTTTCAGGGCTCCAGATAAGGGGGGTATTTCAAAAACTAAAATCTTTATTTCTGCATAAAACCCTATGGTGTTACTACTCATTAGAATCATCTCGAAGAGACAATTCTAATGAGTAGTAACAACATAGGATTTGGTGCTGAAAGGAGTGAAAACTGTTGGATATGTTCAGTTTACTCCTTCTTATCTGAAGCCTTATTTTTGGTACCTTTAATCTACAGGTCTTAACCATTTAATAAATGTAGATATTTCTTGAAGAGTTCTCCTGTTTGTTTGAACTGTACAGAACTGGAAAGTTATCAACCGATATCTTGTTAAAACATCTGGGCTGCCTAGAATAGTCTTAGATCTGACTTCTACCAATTCCCATTTCCTCTGCAATTGCTTCGCTTTTTGCCAATGTTGTCAGTTTCAGTATGTTGAGAAACTTTCCTTGCCGGTATTATTGTTAGATTTTCAGTTGAGCTTTGATTGTTATACCCCTGCTAATGATATTAAGGGGGGTCACTGTATACTGGAATGACTGTGTTGTCTTGTGTCCAGTCAGTATAACAAATCTATTGAACCACACAACTTCCAACTACTGTAGCATGATTTTTAGCTCACCTGAGCCAAAGGCTCAAGGTGAGCTATTGTGACCGCTCACCATCCGTAGTCCGTCTGTCCGTTCACATTTACTTCAAACGACATCTCCTCTGAACCCGCGGATTGTAGGGCGGATTCAAACTGCTCATGATGTTCCTTGGATGCTTCTCTACAGAAGTTGTTCAAATGAAAGAGAAAAAGCAAAAACTCAGCTTGAAAAAGCAAAAAAGCAAAAAACTTTAAAATATCTTCTTGCCCGAAACTACTAGGCCCTAAGCTTTGATATTTTTACAGTAGAATCTCCTGGTCGATCCCTCTATAGTTTGTTAAAATGAAATCCATAGGGTCACACTTGACGCCACCCTGCGCAGTTTAAGTGCTGCTCTAGGCAGGTTTCACAGTATTTTTGATGAAGCAGAACTGTATTTTACCTGAGTTACTCTTAATATACTAAGGGCAAATAGCCAATATTTGCAAACATTTTGGATCCAGATCAGATGCAACATAATCATAATGCTACATCTAATCTGGATCCAACCTATTTGCCACTCATTTACCAACTTAACATTTTCTAAATTGTTTTTTTGTACACTTTTCACATACAGTAGGTTTTAAGCAGACATCATTTCAGTCTGGTAAGGGTAAGCCCCAGAGCTCTACCCACTGAGGTCAAATATTATGCAACAATTTGGGAGTATCACAGAACTGGTCATGATCAGCTGAACATGTTGTCTGCTAAAGTTTAGATATGGTTCAGTCTGCTTCATACTTAGAGAAACAGGATCTGGAAGTGATCCACTGACAGTTATGTAATTATGTCTTATGCCATATTTATACATACGTTTAATATTGGTTTTGTCAGAGTTATCTGTATGTCTTGTCATTTTTGCTTGTCCATGATTCAACCCTTTCCCCCAATATACTGACGTTTGTTAACCCATTACCCCATAAATGTGCATTTTTAGGCCTTTGATTTATTCCTCTACTTAAGAAAATAATTCCACTTTAAACAGTCATGAAAATGTAAGATGCGAAAGTAAAGCAAAGTGTGCATTAAGACACATTCTGCTTTACTTTCAACCTGCTTTAGGTGGCCACCTATTTTCAAAACTAGAAACATGCTATGGGGTAATGGGTAAAATGAAAGTGCCTATTTGGAAAGAACCTGATGAGAGGAAGTGCCATTTGCAAAGGCCATAACTCTGACATCATTGTTTTTTGAGTTATTTCCCTTTGTGATATTTTCTTGTCAAGAAGACAACTTCAGTTCTACTGATGCTATTGTAATGAAATTTTATGTATGGAAAGAAACTGATGTGAGAAAATGCCATGCACAAGGGCAGCAATATTTAGTTTTTCCCCTTTGTCATATTTTATTGTCAGGAAAATAATTCCAGTTCTGCTGACGCTAGTGAAATAATTATCATTTATTGGAAATGGAAATAGCTTGATAAGAGGATGTGTCATGGATAAGGGTCATAAGCTTGGCAACAAAATTCACTTTTGTCATGTTTTCTTGTTTGGAAGATAACTCCATTTATAGTTATATTAAAATGTTGTCTTGCCCAGTCAACTTAGGTACAAACTTCAATGTCCTCAGGTGAGCGAATTTAGGGCCATGGCCCTCTTGTCTTATCTACCCATCCATTTTGCTGAAAATACTATTAATCCCTTTGGTAGCTACTCTTTCTTGCTGTGTGGCTTTGCAGAATTGCTGATAACCAACAGTGGTTTTTCTATGCTGTTGGCATGTCTTTGCAAACCATCACAGTCAGGCACACATTGCTGGCTTTACCACCATGTCGGGGGGAATAGACTAAAACTCAGAGGTTTTGTTTTGCAGAGCTCTGTAGATGAGGGCCATCTCAACTGCCTTAAAAATGGTGTCTACTTCATGAGATTTCAGAATGGTCTGTATTTTTGTTGGCAGGCTAGTAAATGAAGGCTTGTAAGAAATAAATTTTAAAAAAACACAAGTAAAGTGCAAATAACCCTGCAATGAAACCTTTGTGCTGACACTAAATCTAATGAAAACTCTTTAACACTGCAATAACATGCACATGCTAGCATAAATATGCAATAATTTGAATAAACAAAAGCATAAACACAACCAAACTACATATTTCTCCTCCTTTCCTCGGTGAGGTTGCTGACTTTTCTTTTCAATCCATTTCCTAAAACTTGTCCATGTAGGTTTGCATATGTATGAACTTGTAACTGTTATTTAAACTAAACTGTGAATACCCTATTTAGACTCGAATTTGTTTTTAAAAAGTGCTTCTCCTTACAGCCGGACATTTTATCTGATTTGTTTAACCCATGAAGCAAAGATGAATGATGAACAAGCATACAGCCAGACGAGCTCAAATTCACACAGCATACTGCAATATTATGGATTGACAAAACTTACCAGGAACTCCTTTATGCTAGGTTCACACCAACGGCGCTTTGATGGCACTTTAAAGCGACGTGCAAAGCGGCACAAAAGCGTAACAAAGCTTGATTAAAGCGTCAGGGTCGTAATAGATCGTGGGAAAGCTTGGAGTAAAGCGGGACATTCGGCAAGAGCGCCAATTTTTTTTAAACGGTTTAAAAATTTTGGGCGCTCTGTTACGAATTGATTAAAGCGCCTATAGCGTATCAAAGCGTAACAAAGCTCAGCAAAGCTTGACTCAAAGCGTAGGAAAGCTTAACAGAGCTTGGTTAAAAGCGGGGACCCCAGGCTTCACGGTCTGTCACCACTTGACACGCTTCGTTAAGATGTCTCAAGATGTGTTACGATTTGGCATGAAGATCTGATACGAGGTCAGACGCTTTCATCAAGATCTGACACGCTTTGTTACGTTTTCATGAAGGACTCTCACGCTTTCTCAAGAATTGAGACGCTTTGATCAAGGATTGACACGTTTTGTTAGGCTTTGTTACGCTTGGCAAGGTTCCTCACGCTCTTTCATGCTCTCCTACGATACTCACGCTCTATCTCCATCCCTATAAATGGCGCTGCGACTTGAGTACCACTCATTGCATTGTTTCAGATAGATCAGGTTCTGGTACATCTGGAACTTCTGGATCTTGTTGTTCTGACATCGTGTTCTTGACTCAAAAAGCAATGATTTTGTGGATCTGCTGCATCTTTTTTTAGGCTCTGGATCAAAAGCGGCATGAAATCGGCGATCTTGACATTTTCCAATGCGTAACAGAACTGAACAGAGCGTAACAATGCACAACAAAGCTTGATAATCGTATCAGAGCCTGATTTAAATCGTAATAAAGCTTATAAAAGCGTGATTTCAAGCGTAGCAAAGCGTAGCAAAGCGTGAGGAACCGTAACAAGTCGGGAAATAACTCGTCCCAAAGCGGCAACGAATTCGTATTAGAGCGTAAGAGATCGTGATATTTTTGGGAAAGTAAACAAAAATGACGACGCTTTGCTCGTCGATTTAAAGCGCGGCATTCGCCGTTGGTGTGAACCTAGCATTAGCACTCTGGGCTCTAGATAAGTGGAGTATTTCAAAAACTAAAATCTTTATTTCTGCATACCGGTAAAACCCTATGGTGTCACTACTCATTAGAATCGTCTCGAAGAGACGATTCTAATGAGAAGTAACACCATAGGATTTGTTGTCGAAATTATTGAGAAATGTTGGATTTGTTCAGTTTACACCCTCTTGTCTGGAACCCTGCCTTTAATTTTGCAATGTGTACCATTGAATAGTTGTAAAATCTGAACATCTGTACAAAGATGCACTTGACCTTCTGGAGGTATGGGATAGCTGCAGCTGCCTGGGTGCTTGCTAGTGCAAGGTAGAGTGCAACGCAGTAGTTGACCAGCAAATGGGGAACTTCTCTCCTTAGCTGAGCTGTCACACAACAGTTAATGCCAATCATCACAGCAGTCAAGGGACAGTCTTTTGTGGATCAAGTACTGTAGAATGACATCTCGGATTGTGTCTGCTGTGCTATTCCTTAACTCCATAGTATCCCTCCAAATGATATGTGGCTCTTTCTCATCCTTCAAGTATCTGCCATAGATGATCAGTTTGCTGATTCAGGGCTCCAGATAAGAGGGAGTTAACTGAATAAATCCAACATGTCTCACTCATTTCAGCACCAAATCCTATGGTGTTATACTCATTAGAATTGTCTTTTCGAGACAATTCTAATGAGTAGTGATACCATGGGGTTTAAAGCAGAAATAAAGACTTTAGTTTTTGAAATACTCCCCTTATCTGGAGCTCTGCTGATTGTTGTGATGTCTGTTGTCTCCTCTACCATGATCCCTAAGTACTGTGGAGAAAACGTTATTCTTTCCCAATAAACGCGTTTACGCTAAAACTATCATTTCCACTGCAAACAGTTTGGAGCCAGATCAGACGCTGGGTCACCCGGCATCTGATCAGGCTCCAAACTGTTTGCCACTCAGATAAAAATGAATCGTAAAAACTATCTAAAAATTGACATTTTCTATGTTTTAGTGTTTTGCATTTGCGTTTAAACGGGAAAGAATAACATTTTCTCCACTGTATGAAGAGGAGCTTGCATCCCCAGGACAATGGCTTTTGACATCACATATTGTGGAAGAGAGTCACCAGTTCTGTTATGTGCCTCACAGAAGTGTATTTCTGGTTGTTGCTTTATGAAGCACCTTTGTGATATCTCCCCTGATGTGTTCAAACACCCCCAGCACTGGCTCCCAACTTTGTGGTGTGTGAAATCTCTTCTTTGCATAGCATGTAGAGAACAGTCATCTGAGCCACCATTGCTTTCCTGTTAATGTCTTCTTCTCTTATGAATCCTGCTTCAATACCTCCAGTGGTTGCAGCTGCTGTGGCGAAGATACATGCCTCCATGTGAGAGTCTGAAGCAGCATACTGCACGCATGACTGCCGTCTAATAGCGGTGCAGTGTATGTCAACCCAAACTGCTCGCCCTGGCACACACTCCTTAGGTCTCCTCTGGTATTTTACAGATCACACTGCATTCCTTTACCTGAAAGTTAAAAAGTCAGTTATTATTGGATGCAACTTTGAATGACTAAAAATTCTAAAGTTGGATTATTCCGGATAAATTTAAATATCTTACTGACATGAAAATAAAACATGAAACATAATAAAAACAACATATAAATATAATAAATACCTTACTATTCTGTTACATCATGCTCTATAACAATTATGCAAGAACATAGTACAGTTTAAAATAATAAAGATATGTCATACATGGTTCTGTGCAGTATATTCTCGACACATAACATGCTGATATGTTATACTGTGATGGACATACTGTATGTATTACTTCTATTACTACAGTAAAACCTCTCTATTACGACCACTAAATTATGTTAATTATTAGGATGTTAACGATAGGTGACCGCTTAAAGCAAGGTGACAGTGAAACAGAAAGCTCATTTAGGAGCTTTCTGTTTCAATGTCACCTTGCTTTAAGCTGTCACCTGCCTATTATACAATCAATTGGCCTTCATTTTAGTGGTCGTAATAGCGAGGTTTTACTGTTATACTTCTTAAATGCAGGTTTGACTATGAGTCAAACAGTACAATTCAAAAAATATACAATACTCCACCCACAAGTTTATTGAACCAAACACAGTAACTCACCCTCTACAACTCTGCCATCTCGCTCTCTCTCTCATACACAAAAACTGCAAATTATATTTATAATATTCATTTCTGGAATGAAAGAGTTCTTCCCCCTTAGTCCACTGGCAGTGTGGTAAAGACTCCACCAAAAACGGACTCATACTTTTAACTCAACTCAATTTTATTTCTGCTTTGGTTCACAAATTACATGAACAGCAAAATCATCAAATAATATACATACATAAGTTATAAAGAACATCAAAGAGGGTGTGTCAGTGTTCAAGTCTTCAATACATACATACACAGTGATGTTATATTGTGTTGCAGTGCCATAAAACCCAAATCAATCAATACTGGTTATTCTATCCTAACCTTTCTCCCACAGAATATGCATAGATAAAACTTTACCCGCTATGAATATCTATCTGAGCTATTTCATGGGCACAAAACATAAAGACAATTTTACACAGGAAAGGGTACGGACTCGTGTCAAAAAGATCCTATAAGCAAACAGTGTGCAGGTCTTGATCAGTCTAATTTGGGTCTACACTGTTTTTTAAAAGCTTCAATATACACTGTTAGTAGGAGAAGGGTTAAATTCATATGCTTAGTGACCGTAAAACCTCTATTATGTACAGGAAAATGAAGGGCTATTTGACTGTATAAAAGACAGGTGACAGCTTCAATCAAGGTGACAGTAAAACAAATCTCCTTAAGGATCTTTCTGTTTTACTGTCACCTTGCTTTAAGCAGTCATCATCATCATCCAGTTTAGTTTAACCAGACCATTGATTAATCCTTATAAGGGTGAGGCCTGGCTGTCCAGTCTGGAACGAAGTCTCCCTCTCCAAGCTTGGCGATTTTGTGGGTTGGTGTTTTCCAACCCGAGAGCTTTGCAGTCAAGTTTTGCAAGGTCCTCCCAAGATAGCTGAATTCTGTCTGCCTGGATCCCGCTGTGTTGTGATGTTCAGCATCTGATTTGAGAGATCCAGCTAGAGCTTCTCTCTACGTGGCCAAGCCATTTCAGCCTATTTGATTGGAGAGTCTCCTCAATGCCTCTTAAGTTCAACTTGCCACAACAGTCACCTGTTGTAAACAGCTAATAATAAACTCAATTTAAAGGTCATAACAGAGAGGTTTTACTGTATTTGGTTATAATTTTTGTACATATTTAAAGTCAACTATACTGGATAGAATGTTGATAGCTGTCAAACTTGTGTTAAACAACCACTTAATTAGATACTTACAGCGATTTCTATAAGTATGTGACTGCTTAATGCAGGCCAAAAGTAATGCAGATAGCTACTAATTTTCTTTTGTCCTACATTATTCCAACACTAACAAATCAATATAAACTGGTCAAATTTCAAAAGTGTTATTTAGCACTTTTGAAAAAATCAGCATATATTAGGTTAACCCATTAACCCATAGCCTGTTTCTAGTTTTGAGGACATGAGACCACTTAAAGGCTTTAAGCAGGTTGAAAGTAATGCAGAATGCGCCTTAAGGCGCATTCTGCTTTACTTTCAGCCTGCTTTAAGCTACCATTTATCACGATTTAGACCATATTTCTTACGCCACATATTCATGGCTATATGAAAAACAACTATTTTCTTCAATAAATTAAAGGTGTAGAAAGGCATATTTATGGGGTAATGGGTTAAAGTGGTGGCTTAACACAAGTTTGACTCTATTGCCTTGTGTTATTCAGTGTTCTCACGCATGAAGATAGGCTTCAGCCGACACGAGGTGAAACAACTGGGTAGGATACCTAAAAAGATCAACACCACTGACAAACCTACTGCTTCTCTAGCCAGCCCTAGGACCACTAGTGTTACATGTGACTACTCTAACCCAGTCTCTCCCTGTGTAGGCAGTACCAGTAGTACGGTACCTAAAAAGCTCAACACCACACAGGAATCTGCTACTTCACTAGCCAGCCCTAGGAATACTGGCGTTACAAGTGACTATCGTTACCCAGTCTCTCCCTGTGTAGACAGGACTGGTGGAAGGATACCTAAAAAGACCAACACCACAGAGGGACCTGGTACAAGAGACTATTCTTACCCAGTCTCTCCCTCTGTAGGTAGTGCCACTAGTACCCCAACTAGGGGTATTCCAGTTGTAGAAAAACCTGTCACTTCTTCAAGGATAACTGACGTTCCCATCATATCACCTAACATTGACAGTTCAGAAATTTCATTAGAAAACAATAGAATGATCTCCCCTAGTTTAGGAACTTCATTTGAAAACAATAGATTGATCTCCCCTAGTTCAGGAACTTCATTAGAAAACAATAGATTGATCTCCCCTAGTTCAGGAATTTCATTAGAAAACAAAAGATTATTCTCCCCTAGTTCAGGAACTTCATTTGAAAACAATACATTGATCTCTCCTAGTTCAGAAACTTCATTTGAAAACAATAGATTCAGCTCTCCTAAAGCAAGTGTAAAAAGACGTAATATTTCACCTATTCTAGAAAGTCTGGCTCGAGAGATTTGCACTCCTGTTAGTATACAGCTAGAAAGAGTTGATGTAACAGATGAATTATTAGAAAAGTGTAAGAAAAGTTTAGATTACGATGGGAAATCGCCAAAGAGAAGAAAAGGCATTCAAATTGCTGTTGATAACAGTGATGAGACTGAACCCGGTGTATGTGTCGCTGGGCCTGCTGAAAATAGGCATATGACTGAATTTGCCAAATGTGATACGAATGAGGATGCACAAGACCGAGGTAACAAGACTGTGATTGATGATACCAACACTGGCCTAGATGAGATTGTAATTCATGATACCAATACTGGCATTGTTGAGACTGTTATTCTTGATACTACCTCAGGCCTTGACGAGACTGTGATCTATGATACTAGTACGGGCAGTGACGAGACTGTTATATATGATACCACCTCTGGCAGTGAAGACACCCTGGTTTATGATTCATGTACTATGGGAGACTCTGGTTGTGGTGATGACTATACTGACCATGAGTTTAAGATTGGGAGAGACTTCCCTGCACTGTCAGAGAGGGGTGATAATGGACCACACCTGAGTGATAAACTTTTGGGTAATGACTGTATTCACAAGATGATTCAGTCTGCAAAAGCAGAGAAAAGAAAGCTGACAAGAAGGAAACTTCAAGGTCATAAAAAGAAACTGAGAGAAACTAGTTCGTGGCTGTCTAAAGTATTGAGCAAAGGTAGCGGGAATGTGATACCCGGGTTCGGTGATCTGGAAACAGTTAGACTGCTGGACAGGGAGTCTGGGAAAGAGGATATATGTAACAGGACTGTGGTCAACAGTAGCAAGGGACCACAGGTGGCAATCAGTGGGTTGGAACGGGATGGCGAGTCTGGAAAGGACAACATGACAATAGAAGACACAGTCAATGCAGTACTTCATAGGTAATGTGGTTTGTATTGCTATTAGCCCGTTACCCCATAACCTGTTCTTGTTTAGAAGGCAAGTGACCACTTAAAGCAGGTTGAAAGTAAAGCAGAATGTGCCTCAAGGCACATTCTGCTTTACTTTTAACCTGTTGTAAGCTACCATCTTCTAGGATATTGGAGAAAAAAAACTTTTGGTTCATGTATGTTTGTATAAATTGGAACTATTTTCTTCAATGGATAACCAAATTAAATGTGCTAAAAGGCGCTTCTATGTGGGGATAGGGTTAATGTGGCTGTAAGAGCTTACAATAGAGAAAACTGTTATTCTTTCCTTTTAAGTGTTTACTTTACATGCCCTAAAGCATATTGCCCTAAAGCATTTGGGAAAAAAACCCATTGTAAATGAGTTTCTTGAAAATGTTGAATATTGCTTTTCAAATCTGAATGTTAAACAGTGTAGAGTAATTTGGCATGTAAACTTGCTCTATAAACTGTTTTCAGTGGACTCTAGATGAGAGGTAGTAAACCCACAATTTTAATTTTGATTTGTTTTAATTTACATCCATTTTTGCTTACTTGTCTGGAAAATTTAAAGTTTGCTAAAACATATAAGCTGATTCCCATGAAATGACTATTCAAGAGACTAAATTTCAGTTTATCTTGTGATCAATACATATATAGACATTGTTTTCTTCTGTAGTTTCAGCACAGATTCATTTCAGCATGTGGCACTTGATGATCTGGCTTCATTGTGTGTAGTTGTTGGGTGTGTTTTACACCAGCCTAGGCTCACCAACCGTTGTAGGACAGTGAGGCAGGTACAGAACGCCTGTAACATCTCCACTTACATGATAGAAATAGCCCAAGCAGAACAGCCAATCATAGACGCCTCTGACCAAACAGAACAGCCAATCACAGAGACTGCTGACCAAACAGAACAGCCAATCACAGATGCTGTTGACCAAACAGAACAGCCAATCACAGACGCTGCTGACCCTACCTGGAGTACTGTTAGTACTGGCAGCAATGAAGACCAAGAATCATCAAAACTTGTAACCACAGTAAGTCCAGAGACTGTGCCGAAACCAGCAAATAGACCAGAGGATGCACATTTGGATGAAGTTGAAAAGAAGGTCCTCAAAACTTCAACAAATGTAAAACTTACTGAGGATACAGGTGATGGAAATGATGATCCTGTTTGGAACATTGAGAAAGAAAAGTTGAAAATGGACAAAGTAAAACTGAAGCACACTGTGGAGATGGTTAGATTATCAAAGAAATGTACAAGTGAGTTGCAAAAAGATACAGAGAAGAAACATAAGAATGCTGCAAGAAGTCCAGATAGTAAACTTGTAGCGACTGTACCTGTTGTGGAAATTAAAACAGCTGAAACAGTGCCATCTGAATCTATACTTGACACAAAAATAACAGCTGAAACCGTTCCATCAAAATCTTCACTTGACACAAAAACAACAGCTGAAACCATGCCATCTAAGTCTATAATTGACACAAAAATAACATCTGAAACCGTTCCATCGAAATCTTCACTTGACACAAAAACAACAGCTGAAACAGTGCCATCTAAATCAACACTTGACACAAAAACAACAGCCCAAACAGTGCCATCTAAATCTACATTTGACACAAAAACAACATCCCAAACAGTGCCATCTAAATCTACATTTGACACAAAAACAACAGCCCAAACAGTGCCATCTAAGTCTATACTTGACACAAAAATAACAGCTGAAACCATGCCATCTAACTCTATACTTGACACAAAAATAACAGCTGAAACAGTGCCATCTAAATCTGTACTAGACACAAAAATAACAGCTGAAACAGTGCCATTTAAATCTGTACTAGACACAAAAATAACAGCTGAAACAGTGCCATCTAAATCTGTACTAGACACAAAAACAGCATCTGAAACAGTGCCATCTAAGTCTACACTTGACACAAAAACAACAGCCCAAACAGTGCCATCTAAATTTGTACTAGACACACAAATAACAGCTGAAACAGTGTCATCTAAGTCTACACTAGACACAAAAATAACAGCTGAAACCATACAAACTAAGTCTACACTAGACACAAAAATAACAGCTGAAACCGTGCCATCTAAATCTACACTAGACACAAAAATAACAGCTGAAACCATGCCAACTAAGTCTACACTAGACACAAAAATAACAGCTGAAACCGTGCCATCTAAATCTACACTAGACACAAAAATAACAGCTGAAACCGTGCCATCTAAATCTATACTTGACACAAAAATAACAGCTGAAACCGTGCCATCTAAATCTACACTTGACACAAAAGCAACAGCCCAAACCTTGCCATCTAAGTCTATACTTGACACAAAAATAACAGCTGAAACCATGCCAACTAAGTCTACACTAGACACAAAAATAACAGCTGAAACAGTGCCATCTAAATCTACACCAGACACAAAGTTACACTCCAATAAAGAAAACAGTGTTGTTTCATCAGAATCCCAAACTGATGACAGATTATCCAAACATACTGTCTCCTCGGATATGAAAGGTGAAACAGAAAAAGATCACATGGTATTAGAAAAGACAAACCAGAGCAAAGTCATATCCCCAGCCAGCGATTTAAAGAACATCCAATCTACATACAACAATATCAGATGGGCTCATAAAAATTCACTACCAAATGATATTGGCACAGCTTTGTTGACATATGTAGAAGGTGAACCACCATCTTTAGAAGGCAAAACAAGCAAAATCCTTGAGAAAACAATGAACAAAGTCAGTTACGAAAACAATAAAGGACCGTCAACAGTAAAAGAACAAGTCAAAAAGGATGACAGAGAGAAAACCAATACCCCAGATAACCAAAAAGTTGAAAGAATTTCCAAGGAACCTTCTCCTGCAAGGTAGATATAAATATAGTTAATTAATTAAACCATTACCCCATAGCCTGTTTCTAGTTTTAAATCAGGTGATCACTTAAAGCAGGTTGAAGGTAAGGCCTAAAAAAAAAAATGTGTGTTTCTGGTTTCACCCTCTCAAAATTTTAGGGTAGGTCGGTAGGAAAAAGTTTTTATTTTTTAAAAAGTTTTTATAAAGGGTATATATGCGGATTTTTTTTTTACAATCAAAGGATGGGTTTATATGACAAATAATGACCTTACTCTTGTTGTTATCAACATTGAAAGTGTCTGAAATTATTTATCTTGATTTGCAAGTTTAAATTGTAAGGTATTTCATAATATAATTATGTGAAATAGTTCTTGTTTCAATCTGAAAACCATTGCATCAAATAAATATTATATTTTAAAGAAATGTGTGTTTGCTTTAAATACAGGGCGTTTTTCCTTCTGTAACAGGCGCCGAATAACGGCCCCCTTCCCCTCCCATATCTTTTTCCACTCACCAAAAAAAATTCCCTAAAAAAAAAAAAAAAAATCTTTAAAAACTTTAGGGTCGGGGGTAAAAAATAGGGTCGGTCGGGAAACCGGAAACACACATCTTTTTTTTTTAGGCCTAAAGCAGAATATGCCTCACTCTCAGCCTGCTTGAAGCTACCTTCTACTTGAATATAGAATATGTCTTTCAGAAATATTCATGACTATAAAGTGGACAATTTTTCTCTAGTGGAGAAATAAATTGAAGGTGTAAGAAATGCTTCTATTGGGTAATGGGTTAAACCCTTATAACACTTATACAGGTCATTTACAAACAGTGACTACTGGACAGCACACTTTACCTATTTCAAACAGTGGAAACCCTGATTAAAGGGCTCTTTCAGCACTAGTGTGTTTGTCATTTTACAATATATTGCGCAAAAAACAACAACGACCTTAACCCTTAACTACATAGCCTGTTTCTGACTTTCATGGTATGTGACCATTTAAAGAAGGTTGAAAGTAAAGCAGAGTGTGCCTTAACTCTTTGAACCCTAGTCCCGCATATAGGCGTGCTTTTCAAACAGTGTACATGTGAATAGTACACATGTCCTATGCAAACAGTGAAGACCCAGACCAGAGGGCTCCGAAAGGAGCCCTCTGATCAGGGTCTTCACTGTTTGTCACAATGCCAAACATTGACAAAAACAACCCTTAAAAGTCAGAAATGGACTTGTCTAAAATGGAAACTGGCATTGTCCATTTAAAGTTTCAGGGAGGAAAGAGTTAAGGCACATTCTGCTCTACTTTCAGCTTGTTTTAAGCAATTAAACTACCATCTGCTTGAATATAGAAAATATTCCCTACGCTGTATATTCATGTCTGTATCAATTGATACTATTTTCTTCAGTGGATAATTAAACTAATTCCATGAAAACGAATGTATATGGAGTAAAGGGATAAATTGTCAAAAATATACTCTATATATAAAGTGAAATACTCCATTTGAATGTTCATGATTATTGAGTTGAACCAATGTACAGACTTAGAAGCCCCTCGGTGAGGATATATGGGGATTTCTTAACCCGTAATACTGCTTTAAGCAGGACGGAAGTAATGCAGAAAACTGACAGCTTTCTGCATTGCCTTTGTCCTGCATTAAAATGGCACCTTTTTCAGAAAAAACTCTAAAGGAATCTTGTTTTCAAGTCAAGCTGCTGTACCCAGGTTTTAGTTGTACTTTATGATAACTTGTTAAATTAAAGCATCTAATTATCACTTAACTTTACTGAAACAATATATTTTACCCTTTACGCTATAAATAAATGTTTTTAGCTTCTACATTATTCATACATTAAGGAAGAATTCCCCTTCTAGGGAGTCCTAAATACTAGAGCCCTTTCCAGATGGGAACTTAAAGCAGGCTGAAAATAAAGCAGAACGCTTTCTGCTTTACTCTCAGCCAGTTTTAACCAATTACCCCATAGCCTGTTTCTGGTTTTGAAAACATGTTACCACTAAAGCAGGTTGAAAGTAAAGCAAAATGTGCATTAATTAAGGCGCATTCTGCTTTACTTCCAGCCTGCTTTAAACTAGCATCTGCTAGGATATAGAACCTATTTTATATCCTGCTTGTTCATGACTGTATAAATTTTAGCTATTTTCTTCAGTGGAGGAATAAATTAAATGTGTATAAAGGCATATTTATGGGGAAATGGGTTAAGTAACAACCTTTCAGGATGCAGTAAGCAAATTCCTACAACTATATACCCGGTATCAGGGCATTGGCATAAGTATGTAACGATATTTTGGTTGGAACTAGGTATCGAAAAGCACTTCTACGGGGAAAGGGTTAAAAAAGAATGTATTTCAATTGAATTTAAAAGCAAAACAGATGAACCAATTTTGAGAACAAAAGATAAAGATGACAGAAAAGCCAGTGCTAGAACTACGCCGACAAAAGACCCACAGGACCAAAAGGATGGCAGAGAGAAAATCAAATTTGGAAGGCATTCAGATACCCTAAAGCATGAAAAACCCTCAGTTTCCAAAACAACTTCCACATCAAGGTTAGACTTGTACAGTAAATGATGAAGAGATTTACAGAGCAGGATATTGTGCTGAAATTTTTTCATTCCTTCTGTAGCATATTCAGTTCAGAAAATGTGTTCTACTCTTGTTTTCTTCTCCAGGGATCATTCTGGGCCGCGATATTTCGCACGAAAATGACAGATATCGAATCAAAATTTGTATAACGAATATTTCTTGCACTCGTTTCTCAGATACTTGCGAGCAAAACGTAATTCTTCTCGATTTATTACCGACATTTACAAACATTTCTGATCAATTTCGTCGAACGCCTTATCGTAATCGCAGCATCCCGCGCACCAATAAGTATAACAGCAAACCAATAAACGGAAAGGACCGAGAGTTCCGAATTTTGTATAATAAAATCAAAACACATCCGGTTCAGAATAAAACGTGTACCAAACCGCACGTATACAGACAGATAAATGTGACGGAAATGAACGGTATATAAACACTTCTACAGTCTTTTTCTTTTCTTTAGTCGTTCTACAGTCTGACTGTGGAAGCCGGCTTTTATAGCCAGGTTGTCTAAGCGTTTGTCTCGGTTGCGAAGTTAAGCAACGTCCTGTGCGGTTAGAACCTGGATGACCGGCAGAGATTACCGTCGGCCCGGTACACGTTATGTCCTCTGTCATGGGATAGTACTTTCTTTCGAAAACAGGAATGCAATTTCACTCGATTTAATAACTGCACAATGCACCAAAATACCGTTCATTTTATTCCTTAGTTATCGTCGTAACCGCGCCGATAATTTTTGTCATTAGTTTTCGCGAACTGACCCTCTACAGACGAAAATGAATCTGCCGATATCATATACGCTAATGGCGCGTGCGGTTAACTATCAATTTATGGTATGGATTAAATCTTTTCACTAGATTTCGATAAGGAGAAGAAGAATAACAGTTCCATGTCATATAAATATTATTTACACAAAATTCTCAAGCAGTAGATATAGCAGTAGTGCTTATTGGTACAAACAGACTACCAATTAAAATTTCTCTCATCATCTTAAAAAATCTCTCACTTTTTTGGACAAATGAGAGAATTTCTCTCACTTGCATTCTGCGACAGAATAATCCCTGCTTCTCCAACTATTTTCAATGAAAAGTATAAAACCTGTGGTATGCGTAACTAATGATTGCAAATAGTTAACCCATTACCCCTTAAAAACGCCTTTTTACGCCTCTATTTATTCCTCCACTGAAGAAAATAGTTCCAATTTATACAGCCAAGAATATGTACCAGAAGAAATATTTTCTATATCCTAGCAGATGGTAGCTTAAAGCAGGCTGAAAGTAAAGCAGAATGTGCCTTAAGGCACATTCTGCTTTACTTTCAACCTGCTTTAAGTGGTCACCTGTTTTCAAAGCTAGAAATAGGATAAGAGGTAATGGGTTAAACACATTTTTATGTCCCCACAAGGATTAGTCTAGAATGTACTGTTATACCCCGTTCTGTCTGTTTATGGTAATACTTTGTCCATCTTATTCCTTCTACAGTTTCAAGCTACAGCCTTGTAATTTAATTCGGGGATCAAACATTCTGAAATTTGTCACTCCTCCTGCATGAAGACGATGAAGGCAATCCAAAATATGCACTTGTCCTGCACATTAGACAAAGAAGTTAAAAAGCATGCAGGATGAGGGGGACAAGTGGAATTGTGACCCTTAATATTTTAGGATGATTTTACGTATACTACACAGGTGTGTATTGTCAGGGTTTTGATATGCTTTAATTTTTACAGAATTTAGCCTGGTTGAACTTGATCAGTTTTTGCATACACTACTAGGGGACATCTGTTTTCCAATGTAATTACTTTCACTCTAGAATTATCTCCCCTGTTAGACACAGTGAAGGCAGTACTAGATCTACACCTACAAAAGACAAACGGGAAAAAAGGAGTTCCACAGAGAAAATCAAATATGTCCGAAACACAGATACCGAAAAGCTTGAAAAAGTCTCAGTTTCCAAATCAACTTCCTCATCAAGGTAAGACTCACTTAATGATTACAGTTAAACCTCTCTATTGCAACCACAAAATTGTGTTAAATATCAGGCCAGAGGTTATAAAACTATAGTTGAGTCTAGACTCAGACTCGGGCTCAACATTTAGACTCAATTGAGGTTTTCACTCAACTGGAGGTTACAAAACTATTTGAGTCTAGACTCAGCTGAGTTTTTTATTTTTCATTAGCGTAATGCAGCTTCTGATCTGGATCTAAACTGTTTGACACCTATATCAATGTTTCCTAATAAAAAACACATAAAATTTCAAAATTTCAAAATAAGAGCAGAAATCCGAAGATTACAGAAAAATCTGTAGGTCCAGAGAAATTAAAAAAAATCTGAAGACTTTGGAAACATCCAGAGAAACGGCAGCCCTGATGTAACAACCTCTCTAGGTACTGTCTTGAATAGGAAATAATTCCAATTTATAGTCATGAACATGTTCTATAAGAAGTAATTTCTAAACCATAGCTGATGGTAGCGCCTTCAGATGCATTCTGCTTTACTTTCAACCTGCTTTAACTCTTTGAACCCTAGTCCCGCTTATAGGCGTGCTTTTCAAACAGTGTACATGTGAGTAGTACACTTGTCCTGTGCAAACAGTGAAGACCCAGATCAGAGGGCTCCGAAAGGAGCCCTCTGATCAGGGTCTTCACTGTTTGTCATAATGCCAAATATTGACAAAAACAACCCTTAAAAGTCAGAAATGGACTAGACTAAAATGGAAACTGGAATTGTCCATTTAAAGTTTCAGGGAGGAAAGAGTTAAGAGGTCAAACTGTCTTCAAAACTATAAAATAGGCTATGAAGTAATGGGTAATGCTTTGCTGTTTTCCTGCTACAGCGCCCCCTCTAAAAAACTCCATCCTATGGGAACAAAAAGCGTATGCGTTGTTCGGAGGGAGTCATTATAGGGAGGGAAATTGCCTTACATTTGCTAACAGCTTGAACCAAGATCAGATGCCGTGTAACGCGGCGTCTGATCTAGATTCAAGCTGTTTGTCACTCGTCATTAAGTATTTTTTGTCAAAATGTACTTTGAGAAAAAAAGCAGCCACGAATAGGCTTGACATAATTGTCTTGTTTAGGGAAAGAGCGACAAGTGTTGTTGTAAGGAAGGAATCGTTGTGGGGAGGGAGCAAGGTAATTTCATTTTCTTCATTTTCTCTTTTCATTGCCTGGTCTACAGCCGAAGGTCGTCAAGTCCAGGTAAAGACAAAAGACACAGCCAGTCTAGCTCAGGTTCAAAAGGATCTGCTGAAAAGAGTAGACAAAAGGAGTCGCTACAATCTGTGGCTGATACCAAAACAAGCCAGGCATCAAGAGTAGACTCGAAGTCTGAACCTATAAAAAACCGCCTGGTGTCGGTAAGAAATGTTTTTGTAAACTTCCTCAAAATTTCTGGATAGTAATGGGATAGGGCAGTGGTTGCCACACCTGCTCCTCACCAATGCGTCCCGAGATTGATTCGGGTCGGGACAGTTTGTTGGAGGGTACATTGGTTGCCCATCTGATCGCATGGGTTTTCCTCAGGTACTCCGGGTTTCTCCAACAGAAATGGCCAAACAACATTCACGCCATCGAAAGTGATTTACCTAAGTTGTTAGAACTTGTTTCATAAGCGATGTAAAATAAGTAAGTTTTAACTTTTTTTAAACCAGTATTTTTTGAAGATCAGAGTAGATCTAGATCCTAAATCAGATATTTGAGCTGATTATGGTCAGTCAGCACAACTTTTATCATTATGATTCACACTAACATAAAATGTTTGAATTATTTTGAAATACTAGTTAGCGGGTAAATCTGTGAAACCAGAAGTGACGGGCAAAGCTGGAAAGAGGCAAGCGAGGCAATACCACCCGTACAGGAAGGAGAGTAGGCCAGTGGACAAGAGTATTCCAGCCTGGTCCTTTGACATAGCTTATAGGTAAACACAGGACTCCAGATAAGAGAGAGTTTTCCCATCAAACCCTACAGTTTCTTATTCATTGCAGCACCAAATCCTATGCTGTTATTACTCATTAGAATTGCATCGAAGAGACGATTCTAATAAGTAGTAACACCATAGGGTTTAATGCAGAAATAAAGATTTTAGTTTTTAGCTCACCTGGCACGAAGTGCCAAGGTGAGCTTTTAGGATCGTTGGATGTCCGTCGTCTGTCTGTCTGTCTGTCTGTCCGTTCACAATTGGTTCGTTAACACTCTAGCGGCTACAAATTTCATCCAATCTTCATGAAACTTGATAACAATGTTTGTCTTGATGAAATCTAGGTCAAGTTCGAATATGGGTCATGTCGGGTCAAAAACTAGGTCACTAGGTCAAATGATAGAAAAATCTTGTTAACACTCTAGAGGCTACAAATCTTATTGGATCTTCATGAAACTAAGTCAAAATGTTTGCCTCATTGATATCTAGGTCAAGTTCTGATATAGGTCATGCTCGGTCAAAAACTAGGTCACTAGGTCAAATCATAGAAAAACCTTGTTAACACTCTAGAGGCTACAAATCTCATTGGAATTTAATGCATTCTAGTCAGAATGTTTGCCTAATTGATATCTAGGTCAAGTTTGAATATGGGTCATGTCGGGTCAAAAACTAGGTCACTAGGTCAAATCATAGGAAAACCTTGTTTACACTCTATAGGCTACAAATCTCACCTTACCTTCATGAAACTTTGTCAAAATGTTTGCCTCATTGATATCTAGGTCAAGTTCTGATATAGGTCATGCTCGGTCAAAAACTAGGTCACTAGGTCAAATCATAGAAAAACCTTGTTAACACTCTAGAGGCTACAAATCTCATTGGAATTTAATGCATTCTAGTCAGAATGTTTGCCTAATTGATATCTAGGTCAAGTTTGAATATGGGTCATGTCGGGTCAAAAACTAGGTCACTAGGTCAAATCATAGAAACACCTTGTTAACACTCTAGAGGCTTCAAATCTCATTGGATTTTAATGAAACTTGGTCAGAATGTTTGCCTAATTAATATCTAGGTCAAGTTGGAATATGGGTCATGTCGGATCAAAATTTAGGTCACTAGGTCAAATCAAAGAAAAACATTGTTAACCCTCTAGAGGCTACAAATCTCATTAGATCTGAATGAAATATTGCCAGAATGTTTGCCTACATCAATTCTAGGTCAAAATCAAATGTGGATTGTGTCTGGTCAGAAACAAGGTCAAATCATAGAAAAATCTTATTGACACTCTAAAGGTTGATTGTGGATCATGTCCAGTCGTAATCTAGGTCACTATAGGTCATGTTTTACATGGAGTACCAGGTGAGCGATTTAGGGCCATGGTGGCCCTTGTTGAAAAACTCTGCTTATCTGGAGCCCTGGGTAAATACAATGTAACTAATTCAGCTTTAGCCAAGAGAATACTCTTCATATGTAGTATGCTTGTCCTATGCAAACAGTGTAGACCCTGATCAGAGGGCTCCTACAGGAGCCCTCTGACCAGAGTCTGCACTGTTTGTCATTTTGCACTGTATTGATAAATTCAACCCTATGTAATAATAAATGGACTAGACTTAATTGGATTTTTGAACTGGCTATTAAGTTTCGGGTGTGAATTAGGTAATTGACATGCAGTAGAGATGTTATTCTTTCCCAATAAACGTGGTTATGCTAAAACTACAATTCCCATAACAAACAGTTTGGAACCGTGTAATTCAGGGTGGAATCATGCTCAAAACTGTTTGCAATTCACATTGAAATGAACGTTCAGAATTGCCAAAAAGTTGTCATTTTCTACATTTTATTGCAACAATAAGTCTGAGGCATTATATTATACCAGTCATTATACAGAATAACTTTGTTCATTCAAATCTTCCTACAGTTTTCAAGCTGCAACCTTATCTGCTTTAAACAGTTATCTGCTTTGATTTCTAAAATTTAAATTATGACATAAAAGATATTTAAATAAGTGTCAAACAGTTTGGATCCTGATCAGATGCTAGGGGTGTAACAATTCGCCGAAACCCGCATAGCAGTTTATCGCAATACGGAGAAATAGAATCGCAATATATTGCAATATACCGTGTAAGTATGGAACAAGCATCTGCCATCGTGTTTACTGTATTAATCTTGTTCAACCAGGCCCTTGATTCGCTGCTTGTTTCTTAATAAGAGCGTCTGGTTGAGCGAGATTAAACGGAAACGAAATAGTACTGTTACACCGGCTAGGGATATGGATAAAACACCGGACTGCGTCTACTACGCGTTGTTTCGAAAACAATTCCGCGAAACAAAAAGTAAGTTTGTCCATTCTTTTACCGTTTTTAGCTCACCTGAGCCAAAGGCTCAAGGTGAGCTATTGGGATGGCCCTGTGTCCGTCGTCCGTCGTGCGTCGTCGTTAACAATTGCTTCAAATGACATCTCCTCCTATACCGCTGAACAGATTTCAACCAAACTTTACAGAAATGTTCCTTGGGTCAAGCTCTTTCAGATTTGTTCAAAGAATTAAAAACAATGCAGAACTCTGGTTGCTATGGCAACCAAAGTGAAAAAATAAGGAAATCTTAAAAAATCTTCTTGTCAAAAACTACAAGGGCCAGAGCTTAGATATTTGGCACATAGCATCACCTACAGGTCCTCTATCAAGTTTGTTCAAATTATGCCCCTGGGGTCAAAATTGGCCCCGCCTCTGGGGTCACAGTTTTGCATAGAGTTATATAGTGAAAATTTCAAATGTCTTCTTCTCTGACACTAATATGACCAGAGCTTTGATATTTGGCATGGTGACACTTCTAAATGTCCTTTACCTATTTTGTTCAAATGGTTCTGGTCGGTTAAATATCTAGGTCATAATTCACATTCAATATATGTATAGCAGACAGCAATTCAGCATTATAAGAGTTAGACCCTAGCCACATTTCCTACTGGCAGAGTTACATAATTGAACTCAGGTCAGCTGAGGTACTGTAACAGCAGCATAATTATGGTGTTGTCTGCTACATTTTTTATGCCCCTGCAGTTGGGGGCATATTGTTTTGTCTGTCTGCTTTTTTTTGTCTGTTTGTCAATTTGTTTGTCTGTCAGTCCACAACTTTAATCTTAGTCATAACTTTGTTAAAGTTAAAAACTTTATAACTTAGGTCATGTTCTACAAAGGTCATGTCATTTTTTAGTTATTTCCCAGTGTCATATTTTCTTGTCTCTGAGATACTCCAGTTCTACTGATGTTAACCCTTTACCCCATACATATGCCTTTTTACGCCTTTAATTTATTCCTCCTCTAAAGAAAATAATTCCACTTTATACAGTCATAAAACTGTTAAGATATAAGAAATATAGTATCTATATCTTAGTAGATGATAACTTAAAGCAGGTTGAAAGTAAAGCAGAATGGGCAATAAATAATCATATGGAAATACATGTAGCTTGATAAGTGTCATGGATAAGGGCCATAACTCTGCCAACAATATTTTTTTAAATTATTCCAATTTGTCATGATTTTTTTTGTCTGGAAGATAATTCCATTTACAGCTACATTTATATTAAAATGTTGTCTTGCCTATTAAGCTAAGGCACAATGACCTCAGGTGAGCGAATTAAGGGCCATGGCCCTCTTGTTAAATAAGGCAAAGAAAATCGGTTTTTCTGAATCTGAACCGCGGGGCAATATTATTCAGCTCACACCGCAATATATCGGTACACCGCCGAATCGTTACACCCCTATCAGATGCCCCATTATGCCGCATCTGATCAGGATCTAAAGTGTTTACAAATAAAGTTGTACTCAAGGTGAAGGAGTTATGGATACATAGTTCAGAGTCTTGGTATCTTTCTGTGATGATTGATATACATATGTACAGCCATGATTTTTTGATGTAATCCCTGTCTTTCTTTGCAGGGATATGCATGACCTACTTCAGAACATGACGGAGAATCAGTTTCAGGCACAGGGCTTTGAACCAACAGATGTGAGCTTGTGGCGGGGCTCAAGGGGAAGAACTAAGTGTGTACTGTTTCCAAATCCTGTATACAGTAGCTATATAGAATATCAATAAGATTAATTTCAGGTTTATAAAATGGTGGCAGATTAACTCCTTTCTAGTTTTGAAGACAGCTAACCGTTTAAGCAGATTGATAGAAAAGCAGAATGCACCTGAAGGTACTTTCAGCCTTCTTTAAGCTACCCTCCTGCTAGAATAAAGCAGGCTGAAAGTAAATATTTCTAATGGTGGATTAAAAGTGTAACAAGATTTATCACATAAATTCACAGTTAAGTGAAATAAATACATTCAGTATTTTTTATATTTCACTTGTGATAAATTATGAGCACTTATGTAAGATTCGGTATAGATTTATCTATGGGGCATAGGTTAATGCAGGACAGAATTAATGCAGAAAGCTTATGTAGGACATTTTTGTTTTTCTTTTGCCTTAAGTAGCTTGATATATGCTAATTAATACATATTGCACAATGTATGAATTTAAAAGAGATATACTGTCACTCTTGATTTGAGCAATAAATTCATAACAAACCAGTGAGCAGTTTGTTATGTTATACATGTTGTTTAATGCAGGACAAAAAGAATGCAGAAAACTCTTACAACAACCTTTTTGCATTATTTCTATCCTGCATTAAGAAGTAACTGGTTTTGAGAGGTTTCCACACTATCTCACTGAGTTATTGCTGAATACAAGATTAATATGATTTCCCTTACTATATAATAATTGTTCTCTTTTGTTTTCAGTTGGAAGAGTAGACAGGGTGCCTTTGGTAGATTTAAGGAATTTAAATTTACTAGGAGTTTGGAGCCTACAACACTACCAAGGCACTTGAGGTATGGTATAAACTGGTGTTTTTTAACCCTTTCCCCCATAGAAGCGCCTTTTAGCGGATATGATTTATTCCTCCGCTGAAGAAAATAGTTACAATTTAACCAGTCATGAATATATAATATATGGAATATTTTCTATATTCTTGCACATGGAAGCTTAAAGCATGCTGAAAGTAAAGCAGAGTGCGCCTTAAGGTGCATTCTGCTTTACTTTCAACCTGCTTTAAGTGGTCACCTTTCTTCAATACAAGAAATAGGCTATCAGGTTAAGGGTTAATTGGCTTGAGACTTAACCCTATACTTCATAGAAGCACCTTTTAGCATGTTGAATTTATTCCTCCTCTGAGGAAAATAGTTCCAGTTTATACAGTCATGAATATGTGTCATAATAAACAACTTCTATATTCTAATAGATGGATGCTTAAAGCAAGGTGAAAGTGAAGCAGAATGTGCCTAACAGTGTCTAGAAACAGTCTATGGACAGTAAAGGGTTAACCAATTACCCTACAGCTTATTCCTAGTTTTGAAGATAGATGATTATGTAAAACAGGATGAAAGTAAAGCAGAATGTGTCTAAATGTGCTTTCTGCTTTTCTTTTGGCCTGCTTTAAGCTACCATCTGTTGGAATATAGAGGAAAAAAGTTAATGGTGCATAATTTTAATAATGACTATATACCGTGGAACTATTTCTTCAATGGAGGAATAAATTATAAGTTATATTTAATGGGTATTAATGTAAAGGAAATCTAATAATAATTTTAAACTTCTTTCATGAATTAAAAATTGATGCTTATAGATCCAGGTTTGCACAGACCTGGAAAACTGACTTTTCAGGGCCTTTTTTCCAAAAATTGGGAAGGGGCCTTAGCCTTTCCTTTTGGGAAATTCAAATGCGATTTTTGGCCAAATTGGAAAAGGAAACTGACTTTCAAGACACTTAATAAACTAAATGAAAGTCTACATAAATACAGTAAATAGAAAGTTTCTTTAATTTAGTAAATGAAAACAAAGTTCAGTGCTCCAGATAAGGTGCGTACGTGCGTTTTTCCGCATATTTTTTGGAGAGAAACGCATTTGAAATGACAATCCATGCGTACAAAAACGCACACAGAAAATTGAGTACGCATTTCAAATCTTAAGTTGCGCATTTATTGTCGGACGGCGAAATAGACCGTGAACAAGAAACAAACAGTAGACTTGGCTTCAGTTTTGCGTGTTTGATGGGTTAGAACTAGGTTCTTTACTTAGAAAAATAACTTCAAACCAGTCCGTATTATTTAAGTGAAATATTTACCCTGACAACGTTCGCTGTTTTAATTACTTTCGCACCCGCAGTGTCTCGAACATAAAAAGCAGCAATATTGGATCGGCCGGTTTATCTTGAAACCGTAGCCTTTCAGAAAGGATATGTGAATTCGGTGTTCTGTAATACTAACAAGAGTTGTCAGAGAGACAACAAAGCTCGCCACCGGCACCTTTAGAAACTTAAAAGCACACTCAAGGTCACAGAGGTCAACCTTTTTGCCTGCATGGAAAGGTCTTGTCCATATACACTGGCAAATCAAATATGAAAATAACACCTCAAGGGACATAGGAATTATAAGCATTTTTCAAACCTAACGCAGATTTCGAAACCTAAAACCTTTCGCGACCTTAGTTCAAGGTCAAGGACACTGGGCTAATTTTTTTGCATGCATGGAAAGGTCGTGTCCATATACACATGCATGCCAAATATGAAAGAAATATCTCGGTGGATATATGAGTTAAAAGAAATTTTGAGAAACCTAAACGCAGACTTTGAAACCTAAACGCGGGTCCTAAGTTCAAGGTCAAGGTCAGAGGGCTCAAACATTTTGCATGCAAGGAAAGATATTGTCCATATACACATGCAAACTGAATATGAAAGGAATATTTCAATGGACATAGGAGTAATAAAAATTTTGAGAAACCAAAACACAGATTTCGAAACTAAACATGGGCCCTAAGTTCAAAGTCAAGGTCACAGGGGTCTAAATTTTGCTGTGCCTGGAAAGGTCTTGTCCATATACACACATAAACCAACTATGAAAGCAATACCTCAAGGGACATAGAAGTAAAAGGCATTTTTCAAAACCTAAACACAGGCCCTAAGTTCAAGGTCAAGGTCACAAGGGTCCAAATTTATCTGTGCATGGAAAGGTCTTGTCCATATACACACACATACCAACTATGAAATCAATACCTCAAAGGATATAGAAGTTAAATGCATTTTTCGAAACCTAAACGCAGATTTCGAAACCTAAACACAGGCTCTTAGTTCAAGGTCAAGGTCACACAGGTCTAAATGTTTCTGTGCATCGAAAGGTCATGTCCATATACACATACATACCAACTATGAAAGCAATAACTCAAAGGACATAGAAGTTAAAGGCATTTTTCTACACCTAAACACCAGCCCTAAGTTCAAGGTCAAGGTCACACGGGTCTAAATATTTCTTTGCAGGTAAAAGTCTTGCCCATATACACATACATTCCAACTATGAAAGCAATACCTCAAAGGACATAGAAGTTAAAGGCATTTTTCTAAACCTAAACACAGATTTCAAAACATAAACACAGGCCTTAAGTTCAAGGTCAAGGTCACACGGGTCTAAAGTTTTCTTTGCATGTAAAGGTCTTGCCCATATACATATACATACCAACTATGAAAGCAATACCTCAAGGGATATAGAAGTTAAAGGCATTTTTCGAAACTTAAACACAGATTTCGAAACCTAAACGCAGGCCCTAAGTTCAAGGTCAAGGTCACACGGGTCAAAAAATTTCTGTGCATGGAAAGGTCTTGTCCATATACACACACATACCAACTATTGAAGCAATACCTCAAGGGACATAGAAGTTATAGGCATTTTTCGAAACCTAAACGCAGGTTTCGAAACCTAAACGCAGGCCCTAAGTTCAAGGTCAAGGTCACAGGGGTCTAAATTTTTCTGAGCATGGAAAGGTCTTGTCTATATACACACACATACTGACTATGGAAGCAATACCTTAATGGATATAGAAGTTAAAGGCATTTTTCAAAACCTAAACGCAGATTTCCAAACCTAAACGCAGGCCCTAAGTTCAAGGTCAAGGTCACAGGGGTCTAAATTTTTCTATGCATGTAAAGGTCTTGTCCATATACACACACATACCAACTATGAAAGCAATACCTCAAGGGACATAGAAGTTTAAAGGCATTTTTCGAAACCTAAACGCAGATTTCGAAACCTAAACGCAGGCCCTAAGTTCAAGGTCAAGGTCACAGGGGTCAAAAATTTTCTGTGCATGGAAAGGTCTTGTCCATATACACACACATACCAACTATGGAAGCAATACCTTAAGGGACATAGAAGTTGAAAGGCATTTTTCGAAACTTAAACGCAGATTTCGAAACCTAAACGCAGACCCTAAGTTCAAGGTCAAGGTCACAGGGGTCAAAAAATTTCTGTGCATGGAAAGGTATTGTCCATATACACACACATACCAACTATGAAAGCAATACCTCAAGGGACATAGAAGTTATAGACATTTTCTTAAAATTGTTTACGCCGTTCACGACGACGCCGACTACACCGGGGGTATTGCAATAGCTCGTCCTGTACTACGTACAGGCGAGCTAAAAATACTCGGAGACCTGTATAAACACGCCGGGGGTAGTCTCTCCCGACTACGAGGTACGGGTCGATACCTTAAAGGACGAAATTGTCATTGCAAGCGTCGGCAGAAAACATGTTATGATGGAGGCGTCTGGTGTTGGACGTCTGTCACGACATTTAAAAAGTAATGATGAAATGCCTATATTATTCAATTTGAGAGACGCCAGGATGCTGTAAGCGGGTATTCAAATCTATCATTGCGTGTTAATTGATAGCGTCATTCGCACGGACAACCCAAGTGTAGAAAAATCTGCAAAACTATCAAAGAAAACACAACGGTGCCCAGGTAAATGAAATTTAAAAGAATCTTGGAAATGATTTCTCCCTGCTTAAATATCAATTAGAAAGGGACAAGATCGAGACACAGTATAGAAATGTCCTATATATATGCATTGAGGGAAACTTGTTGCCCATTGATATATACTGTTGACAGGCATCAATGGGTATTAAACTTTAAAGAGTACAGGCGGTGTGTTAAACTATGAACAGGAATGCACCTATGGCCCAATGTCTTGCTCAGATGATGACATTTACATAAATATTTAGAAGTGTGTATATGCCTTCATTGCTCAATTCAGTAAAAGTTAAATTTGGTTAACAGTTTTCCATTGTTCTTATTCTCCGTAGATTTTCAGCATTTGATTTCGATTTTCATCATTGAATGTAAAATAGTGCGAGTACGTACTCATTGCATGCAAAAAATTATCTGGAGCACTGAAAGTTATTTAACATTAAACAGGGCTGGTAATTGAATAGGACCATTCTTATGTAGTTTTATCCCCAAAATATGTGCTTTTTTTCCGTGAGAAGCATATTATTCCTTGTGTTTGGGGGAAATCTTTAACCAAAATTCGGAAAAAAGAGACTTTTTTCAATTGGGAAGTCACCTGTTATGGGCCCCTGTTATAGAAGGTAAAAAATCCCTGCTTTTGTCAGAAAAAATCATAGAAATTCTGAAAATAACCATTTTGTCATGGAAAAGTCTTGGAGTTTTCGAATTACAGTCAGAAAATATGAAATAAATAGTACTGGAATAGCATTATTGCCCTTCCAATAATAATTTGAATGACCTCTAACTTTCAGATAAATCACATGAAACGCAGACCAAGAAAGTACGAAATAATTAGCGGATATTGAGAACAAAAACTGGGTAACAAATGTGGCAGGGCTCCAGATAAGTGTAGTTTCTCAAAAACTAGAATCTTTATTTCTGCATTAAAACCTATGGTGCTACTACTCATTAGAATCGTCTCTTCGAGACGATTCTAATGAGTAGTAATACCATAGGGTTGGTGCTGAAATAAGAAAATATTGAATTTGTTTAATTAACTTCCTCTTATCTGGATCCCTGTGTGGGTTTGCAAACTGTTGAGTTGAAATGCAAAGATTTTGTTTTGACCAGGGACAATAAAGAGGAGTGTGATATAATGCCCGAAGAAATCCCCAACCTTAAGGAGAGACAACATCAGGCAGACCTGGTGGAAGAAATGTTTATTGGAGAAGAAACGGATAACTTCAGTTCAGAGAAATCTAGTTATTGTAGTCCAAAGGTGAGTTCAGTTCAACATCAGGCAGACTTGGTGGAACAAATGTTTATTGTAGAAGAAACAGATAACTTCAGTTCAGAGAAATCTAGTTATTGTAGTCCAAAGGTGAGTTCAGTTCAACATCATGCAGACTTTGTGGAACAAATGTTTATTGGAGAAGAAACAGATAACTTCAGTTCAGAGAAATCTAGTCATTGTAGTCCAAAGGTGAGTTCAGTTCAACATCAGGCAGACTTGGTGGAACAAATGTTTATTGGAGAAGAAACGGATAACTTAAGTTCAGAGAAATCTAGTTATTGTAGTCCAAAGGTGAGTTCAGATCAACATCAGGCAGACTTGGTGGAACAAATGTTTATTGGAGAAGAAACGGATAACTTCAGTTCAGAGAAATCTAGTTATTGTAGTCCGAAGGTGAGTTCAGTTCAACATCAGGCAGACTTGGTGGAACAAATGTTTATTGGAGAAGAAACAGATAACTTCAGTTCAGAGAAATCTTGTTATAGTAGTCCAAAGGTGAGTTCAGTTCAACATCAGGCAGACTTGGTGGAAGAAATGTTTATTGGAGAAGAAACAGATAACTTCAGTTCAGAGAAATCTAGTTATTGTAGTCCAAAGGTGAGTTCGGTTCAACATCAGGCAGACTTGGTGGAACAAATGTTTATTGGAGAAGAAACGGATAACTTCAGTTCAGAGAAATCTAGTTATTGTAGTCCGAAGGTGAGTTCAGTTCAACATCAGGCAGACTTGGTGGAACAAATGTTTATTGGAGAAGAAACAGATAACTTCAGTTCAGAGAAATCTAGTTATTGTAGTCAGAAGGTGAGTTCAGTTCAACATCAGGCAGACTTGGTGGAACAAAGGTTTATTGGAGAAGAAACAGATAACTTGAGTTCTGAGAAATCTAGTTATTGTAGTCCAAAGGTGAGTTCAGTTCAACATCAGGCAGACTTGGTGGAACAAATGTTTATTGGAGAAGAAACAGATAACTTCAGTTCAGGGAAATCTAGTTATTGTAGTCCAAAGGTGAGTTCAGTTCAACATCAGGCAGACTTGGTGGAACAAATGTTTATTGGAGAAGAAACAGATAACTTCAGTTCAGGGAAATCTAGTTATTGTAGTCCAAAGGTGAGTTCAGTTCAACATCAGGCAGACTTGGTGGAACAAATGTTTATTGGAGAAGAAACAGATAACTTCAGTTCAGAGAAATCTAGTTATTGTAGTCAGAAGGTGAGTTCAGTTCAACATCAGGCAGACTTGGTGGAACAAAGGTTTATTGCAGAAGAAACAGATAACTTGAGTTCTGAGAAATCTAGTTATTGTAGTCCAAAGGTGAGTTCAGTTCAACATCAGGCAGACTTGGTGGAACAAATGTTTATTGGAGAAGAAACAGATAACTTCAGTTCAGGGAAATCTAGTTATTGTAGTCCAAAGGTGAGTTCAGTTCAACATCAGGCAGACTTGGTGGAACAAATGTTTATTGGAGAAGAAACAGATAACTTGAGTTCTGAGAAATCTAGTTATTGTAGTCCAAAGGTGAGTTCAGTTCAACATCAGGCAGACCTGGTGCAACAAATGTTTATTGGAGAAGAAACCGATAACTTGAGTTCTGAGAAATCTAATTATTGTAGTCCAAAGGTGAGTTCAGTTCAACATCAGGCAGACCTGGTGGAACAAATGTTTCTTGGAGAAGAAACCGATAACTTGAGTTTTGAGAAATCTAGTTATTGTAGTCCAAAGGTGAGTTCAGTTCAACATCAGGCAGACTTGGTGGAACAAATGTTTATTGGAGAAGAAACCGATAACTTGAGTTCTGAGAAATCTAGTTATTGTAGTCCGAAGGTGAGTTCAGTTCAACATCAGGCAGACTTGGTGGAACAAATGTTTATTGGAGAAGAAACGGATAACTTCAGTTCAGAGAAATCTAGTTATTGTAGTCCGAAGGTGAGTTCAGTTCAACATCAGGCAGACCTGGTGCAACAAATGTTTATTGGAGAAGAAACAGATAACTTGAGTTCTGAGAAATCTAGTTATTGTAGTCCAAAGGTGAGTTCAGTTCAACATCAGGCAGACTTGGTGTAGTCTAGTTGCTTAGGGTGAAAATCGTTACTTGGTGGATTAAAGCATAAAACTTTGTATACGGGTTGCATTTGCAGTATATAATCATAATAATTGAGGGTGCCCGACCTGGCTGCCCTATTTCGGCCAAAATCCAAAATGGCGTCCAAAATGGCCGCCATGAAATAATAAGTTTTGAAAAACGCCCTTATTTGGTAATTTTTCCTGATTAAAAGTGTCTATAAATGTGTAAACTGGACAGAAAGACTGTACTGTGATATAGTTGGACTTATTTATATAATAAAATTGATTATTTTCTATATAATAACTTAATTTCTTTAATCTGAATAGAACAGAATAGAACATAAATCGTCTAAGGCATCACAAATGTATATTGTTATTATTAACCCGAATAAGATAGTTCTGATGGTAAATTGAATACATAATCACAATCAATTTATTCAATGTGTTCAACATGATTAGAAAATATCATTCTTTCTTTCTAATTAGAATACAATCGAACCTCGATATCACGTGTATTTACTGCGTGCTAGAACTGATTTAAGTTGAATATTCTCGCATTTATTCAGTTGAAAATCGATAATTAATTCATGCATAAGTCAAACATGTCTGTGTTTAAAAGTTTGAAGGTGACTTAGATACATTTAACTTTGAAATATGGGTATGTCGACTAAAGACAGTTTCGAGTTTTGAAGGTTCGACTGTATAACAGTTGTACTAGTATGTCACTTTTGCAGTTCATAACCTACATGCATTTCGTGATCAGGATATTTCATAGTTTCCTTTGCATACACTTAAACATCAATTGAGTATTTTAGCATATATACTTTCTAGAGCATTGTCTTATAGACCGTTTAAGTTATCTGCAGCTTTGTTGTGAGTGTTCTCCAGGGGAGTGGTCAATTATCAATTAATGTGGTCCAACAAAAGGCGTCTTAATACGGGATATTCTGGTCTGGCAATATACTTAACCAAATAATGGTTTGGTAGAGGCTTCTATTGGCATGTTCTGATAGAAGTGGTAGGTCCTGCATAGTTTAACATTTTACCCTGAGGAAACAGCTCCTGCCATAGGCAAATGACTTTGTATAGTTGTGATGTATGATCATAAAGTATTCAAGTGAATATTTCGATGCACTTAATATATGCTTCACTCTGCACTAACAATGGTATTTATAAATGGATTCCTCAAAGCAACAGAAAATGATGCTATTACTTGAGAACATGATTTCAATGTCTTCCACGATGTCTTGGACATGAAGACTTATTCTTGTACCCGCTTCCTCGTGGCCATGGAGCGGCATTTGTGTACTACAGCCTTTGGCAACAACAGGTTGGCATGCAGTGATGTAAATTGCTTTGTTTCCTTGGTTGTCATAGGCAGCCACATCTCCCGTCAAGAGATCAAAAAGCTCTTCTTTAGATATTTAAATTCTAATGAAATAATTAGAAATTCACTGGTAGTCTTGTCTGATGTGAAACGTCCTTTATTGTGGCTTTCCCCTCTTTTCCTCGGATTGCCCCTTTGTGACTATATGTATCACTTTTGTGTGGGTCGCACACATCAACCTTCTTAGCAACTTTGAAGCTGTCTGTTTGTCCATGGTATGAAAGCATTTTGACTGTACTATGTTGTATCCAACATGTGGTAGTTCCTGTTTATTATTTGGATCTAGGTTCTCCAATGGTTCCGACTTGCAGGTCGGATGTCTCAGTCTTTCTCGCTGAGAACAAATTTGGTGCCAAGGTTGATTTCCATTGGGAAAGAAGTTATTCTGGGCCCGAGTTTATAAAAATCGAAGCAAACATTTCATATACATGTATGACTAGTATTTGCATACATACGTCTACTGTAAAACTTTATTAAACCTCTGGGTCACATCATCTCCACGTTCTTTGGAAACTGTGAAAAGTTGACTAAAAATAATATGATTGCTTTTTAGTTCACCATTGTTATGTTTCACTTTTGACTTTTTTTCAGTGATTGGTATTCAAAGATTTGGTATATTTTGTTGTTATTTATTGGAATCTGAATTGGTTAGGTCCTGTCTGTTACCACTTGTTGCACATATTCTTGCATCACTGTCTAAAGTGTGCCTAAAGCATTTCTTGTTGCCATGCGTATGGAATTTCAGAATGAATCACACCGCTCATGTGACTCTTGTAGAAATGGAGTTTTCATACTGTTCTATTGTTTACACAAAATATTGACCTACCTACCTTTTGAAAGTCTCTTGTTTTGAGGATCTAATGGTTATGGCTACAAAATGTTTTTTATCAAGGTTATTTTTCTGAAATTCACTTAGAATTTTAACATTCAAGATATCACCCAGCCTTTATGTGCATCCAGATTCTCTGTCAGTTCGATGTCACCTTGATTGTTTTGCTCATTTGCCCAAGGAAGCGATTTGGCAGAAAAATTGAGATTTATTTTTGGAAATACATAGTATTTTTGGATAACATTGTTGCTGGTATCAGATAGTTATTTCATCATTCTTGTATGAACTTGTAACCAGTGTGTATTGTTGGTGTGGTAAAGAATAAAGAAGAATATGGGACGAGCTGCTCTAAAACGCTGACATAAACAGTGCACTTTAATTCACAATGTGCACGTACAAAAAGGAGAACCAACATCTCTTAACGTAGTATAAGGTCCCAGTATTTAAATGTAGAACACTTTCCTGTCATGGTGTTCTTCCGGGCAACACATATTCCGTCATCTGGAATGATTCCTGGTTGAATTTAGCTTATACCAAAATCTGTCACTTTGTAAGCATATCATGGTTTAATTAAATAGTCAAATGAGTTGCAGAAATGAAGGAATCGCTTGTTCCCGGTGTTGCCACATCAGCTTTTGTTAAGGCTTGATCCGGGTTGTCTCACAGCTACCGACAACCATCCAAAGGGCAATCTCAATAGTCGATATGCATACCTCCAAGCATCATCATGTAGACATTTTCGCAATGTGAATCTGTCCAGTTCCACTGAACGTATTTGGCTAAAGTCAAGAGTAAATGTCTCTAGGCTCTCAAGCTGTCAGTAGGGCACCTACCCCATTACCCACCCCACAAACAACACTGTTGTCCTAGTCCATAGTGTAGGAACCAATAGTTGTTTTTTTCTTGATATACTAGACTAAACTAATAAGAAATATGATCAGTGCCTAATCAAAGTAATGCAAAATACTAGATTTCGATGAGACAAACAGTTTCAACTCAATAATATGGTCATTATTACCAATTATTTTGGCACGCATGGGCTTCTGTAGTTTACAAAAAGAACTTGGAGAGGTCTAATGAAAAATGCATATTTACTTTTGTTTATAATATATTTACATTTTATAGGCAATATTTGTTTCATCTAATTGGTTATTGTGCATTTCCACAATTTTATTCCATAGGAAAATGCTGATGGAATGTTACAAGCTACGTGTTTGCAGCAAGTCACGAAAACACATGACAATTACTTTTTCTATACTATGTAATTACATTATTAATTCTCATTTCAGTTAATAAACGTACTACATGTATTGGCTATTTATCAGCCATAATTTCAAACAAAAAACAAAACAAGAGCCCCATGGGGCATATGTCGCTCACCTGAGAATAGCTGTACATCAAAATGGAGATAATGATTTATGTCCAGGACGGGGTCATTTTTTACCCGAGGGGCATAATTTGAACAATCTTGATAGAGGACCTGTAGATGATGCTATGTTTCAAATATCTAAGATCATGGTACTAGGGTTCTAGACAAGAAGACTTTTTTTAAGTTTCCATTGAAAAAATTTATTTTTAGCTCCTGTGACCTACATATGCAACAGACTGGAACCATTTGAACAAAATAGATAAAGGACATCTAGAAGTAACACCATGCCGAAATTGAGTCAAATTTGAACCTAGGGTTTTGATTTTTTACAATTTTGAAAGTGATTTAGTAGAAGATACTATTCATGCAATATCTAAGGTGTGGGAACAGTGGTTTTTTACAAAAAACTTGTTTAAAATTTTTCACTTTTTTTAATAAATTTCAATTAGTAGTCAACATTTGAGTTTTATTTTAACAATTTCTGTAGATAAGCATCCAAGGAACACCGTGAGCATGTTAGTTTTTCCCTCAAACTCGCGGTTTCAGAGAAGATATCGCTTGAAGTAAATTTGAACGGACGGACGACGGGCGATCACAACAGCTCACCTTGAGCCTTCGGCTCAGGTGAGCTAAAAAACAGACGTATTGTGTCATGATTATCAGACGCTCAAATCAGAAAAAACATGGTATGGTGGCCTCAATGAGACATAACCTAAATTCCGTAATCTATCAAACAAATGTTTTTTTCTTTAATTATTTGTAGCACATAAGTTATTATCTTATATCTACGTTGTTCTTATAATATGTATGTGATAAAACATGCAATTTTATTATCATTCAGATTTTTCGGCTCTAGTTTTAAAATGGGCCACTTTTTATCACATTCTCAATAATTTTTCGCGAGCTGCACTGTTTGCAATCGAAAAGATGCACCAAATGTAAATTTATCACACAGATACTATACAGTTTATGTATATTTTCTATTTATCTGCTACAAAACATCACATTATATTGCAGTTCCTACTGCTGAAATGGAGCTCTAAAAAGTTTGTATACGTTGGCCGCCATTTTGAATTTTTCAAAAAGTAGGTCACCTAGCCCGGGCACCTATATGCCATTTGATTCTATAGGTGTCATACTATACACGTGAGAAGTTTGGTGCTTTAATCCACTCTGTAACGATTTGACCAAAAAATGGACATAAGCAACTAGACTAGTGGAACAAATGTTTATTGGAGAAGAAACGGATAACTTCAGTTCAGAGAAATCTTGTTATTGTAGTCAGAAGGTGAGTTCAGTTCAACATCAGGCAGACTTGGTGGAACAAATGTTTATTGGAGCAGAAACAGATAACTTCAGTTCAGAGAAATCTAGTTATTGTAGTCAGAAGGTGAGTTCAGTTCAACATCAGGCAGACCTGGTGCAACAAATGTTTATTGGAGAAGAAACGGATAACTTGAGTTCTGAGAAATCTAGTTATTGTAGTCCAAAGGTGAGTTCAGTTCAACATCAGGCAGACCTGGTGGAAGAAATGTTTATTAGAGAAGAAATGGATAACTTCAGTTCTGAGAAATCTAGTTATTGTAGTCCGAAGGTGAGTTCAGTTCAACATCAGGCAGACTTGGTGGAACAATGTTTATTGGAGAAGAAACGGATAACTTCAGTTCAGAGAAATCTAGTTATTGTAGTCCAAAGGTGAGTTCAGTTCAACATCAGGCAGACTTGGTGGAACAAATGTTTATTGGAGAAGAAACGGATAACTTGAGTTCTGAGAAATCTAGTTATTGTAGTCCAAAGGTGAGTTCAGGCTCCAAGGTTATAAAGGGTTTTAGTTGAGTCTGATAGCATTCTCAAACATTTGATTGGTCAGATTTGAGCCTAGGCTCAAATCTGACCAATCAAATGCTTGAGAATGACTTTAGACTCAAGTTAAAAGCTTTATAATCTTGGACCCAGTTCAACATTGTGCAAAGCTGCTTATCAAAATGAGGAGAAGAACGTAGTATAGACTTTTATAAAGCGTGCAGCTTACTGCAGAGTAAAGGTAACCTACAACCTAAACTTCATAGACTAATGCAATTACAGCGCTCCAGATAAATTTTTGCATGCAATGAGTACGTAAGGGACACTATTTTCACTTCAATGCTGAAAATTGAAATCAAATGCTGAAAATCTTCGAAGAATACAAACAATGGAAAACTTTAACTAAATTTAACTTTTATTGAATTGAGCGATTTAGATCTATATAGGCATGCAAACACTTCTAAATATTTTAATGCCATCATCTGAGCAAAACATTGTGCAATATGTGCATTCCTGTTCATAATGTTGTGCCTTTTAATACCCAAGCCTGTCAACAGTATTTCTTTGCACGATTCTTTGATCCTTCAATGACCTACAAGGTGTCTAACTTTCAATCAATGCGTTTAAGACATTTCAATACTGTTTCTCGATCTTGTCCCTTTATAGATTATACTTAACCAGGGATAAGTCTCTATCTTCAAAACTAGAAACAGTCTTTTGAGTAAAGGGTTTTAAATGCAAGATTGACTTCAATGATTTATTGTTTCAGACTGATGACATTGTTTGTAGTAAGATACCTGATAGTCCACTGTCCCTGACCATACCCATGGGAATGAAAACATCAACATATTCAGGTTTGAGTCTTTCATTTATTTTGGTTTTGCTCTCGACTACCATCTGTGTCCATGTGCTTTAACCCATTACCCCATAAACACATCTTTTTACGCCTTTTATTTATCCCTCCACTGAAGAAAATAGTTCCAGTTTATACAGTTTACCATAATGTACCATAAGAAATATTTTCTATATCCTATCAGATGGTAGCTTAAAGCAGGCTGAAAGTAAAGCAGAATGCGCCTCAAGGCGCATTCTGCTTTACTTTCAACCTGCTTTAAGTGGTCACCAATTTTCAAAACTTAAATCAGGCTATGGGGTAATGGGTTAAAACATCATACATTCAAATATTTTTAACAAATATTTTCACCGGCCTTGTTAGCTCAAGAGGTAGCGTGTCTGCTTTTGGTACGGATTGTTGCAAGTGTGCCCAGAAGTTACATACCAAAATTTGAAAATTGCTGATGTTCATTATTACAATAACATGCGACAGAGTGTGGTACCATGTGTGTACCGTAGGGTTGAAATGGTTACGAGAATTTTGAAACCGGTAAAATCGGTCCTATTTAAATGACATAACCTAATAAATGCATTCCAATCCTTTGATATTGTAAAAATTTTAATCTGCATTCATAGACGTTATGTTGCTGTGTCTGTCAAATCGATGTTTGCCTTCAAAGTATATATCAGTTTAACAAACAGCAATTTATGCCCCATGGGACATTGATTAACCCATTCCTTCATAAATACGTCTTTTTACGCCTGTAATTTATTCCTCTAATGAAGAAAAATAGTTCCCTTTTATACAGTCGTGAATATGTATCATAAGGAATATTTTCTTTATTCTAGTAGGGGGTAGCTTAAAGCAGGTTGAAAGTAAAGCAGAATGTGCCTTAAGGCACATTCTGCTTTACTTTCAACCTGCTTTAAGTTTAAAGGAACTCGCAACCGGATGGTATACTTGTCAAAATAAAATAAAATACTCAAATAAAAGCAAATTTGTGGCATTATTTGGCTTAGAACTGACATTAAAAAAATATGATCAGTCCAAAAACAGTCTCAAGAATCGTCACCGAATCTTAGATTTTTAGATATTTTCCATCGTTTTTCTATACCGACTAGTAGACGGTATAGTTGTTGTTGTTGCTTCTCTACACGGGCTCAGACATAAACCCGAGCCGAATTACGAAGTTGTATGCACTTTTGATCGCTACACATTGAAATACGTTAAATCGATCCGAGATAAACGGATAGTTCCGTGGTGCATTGGTCTAAGCGGTTTCCCCTATTTTGCCTTCTGTCCGCCAATGCCGGGCCCCGGGTTCGAATCCCACCAGAGACCAATATTATTTTTTTTTGAAATACATTTTTTTAAACAGAATTTCTTATCCTAAACTAATTCTTTACCATTTATATAAGCGTTTGACACATATTTACAAATTACTATTTTTAATGCACCATCTGGTAGCGAGTCGCTTTAAGTAGTCACCTATTTTTAAAACTAGAAACAGGCCATGGGGTAATGGGTTACGTGTTTAAACCCATGTCTTACTTTGCTAGTCACATAAATAAAAACCATTTGGAGATTTTCTTTTACAAATTACCTAGATCAGACACAGCGTAACGTGACGTCTGATCTGGGTTCAAACTGTTTGTCACTGGTCTTTGTGTTTCTTCTGTCAAAATGTCAAATAGGTAACTTTGAGAAAGCGCAGCAAACAACAAGTATTGCACAGTGAATTTAGGGTTAATTAGTTGAAAGGAAGGAATCGTGTTTGGTGTGCCGCTGTAGGGAGGGAGCACTGTACTCATCTTATCCACAACACAGATACATGTTTCTTTATTACTCTGACCATCCACATAAGTATGTCAGAAAAATACTTTGGGGAGTTGTTAGCAGTTTACAACTTTCCTCTGCTCAATAACTTAATTCTTTTCCCCTATAGCTTATTTTAAAAGTTTAAGGTCCTGGTTGCCCACACTTTCCTGGTGACAATTCTCTATATTTTATTATCCAATACAGTAGATCTAGTTCAGATGATAGATAATCGTATTTGGGGGAGTTTTTGGTTGAATATTTAGAGGCCGAAGGTTTAACCAGTTACCCCATCAATATGCTTGTTTACGCCTCTTCTTTATTCCTCCACTTAAGACTTATAAAGTCCTTAAAATATGTACTATGAGAAATATTTGCCGTTTTCTGATAAATGAAAGCTTAAAGTAAAACAGAATGTGCCATTCTGCTTTACTTTCAACCTGCTTTTAGTGGTCTCTTATCTTATCTTCTATACTAGACGCAGGCTATGGGGTAATGGGTTAACCCATTACCCCATAGCTTGTTTCTAGTTTTCAAAACAGTTGATCACATAAAGCAGGTTGAAAGTAAAGCAGAATGCGCCTCATGACACATTCTGCTTTACGTTCAGCCTGCTTTAAGCTATTATCTGCTAGAATATAGAAAATATTTCATATGATTTTTAGCTCACCTGGCACGAAGTGCCAAGGTGAGCTTTTAGGATCGCTGGATGTCCGTCGTCCGTCGTACGTCCTCCGTCCACAATTGGTTCGTTAACACTCTAGCAGCTACAAATATCATCGAATCTTCATGAAACTTGATCACAATGGTCTAGTAGAAATCTAGGCCAAGTTCGAATGTGGGTCATGTTGGGTCAAAAACTAGGTCACTAGGTCAAATCATAGAAAAACCTTGTTAACACTCTAGAGACTACAAATCTCATTGGATCTTGATGAAACTTTGTCAGAATGTTTGCCTCAATGATATCTAGACCAAGTTCGAATATGGGTCATGTCCGGTCAAAAACTAGGTCACTAGGTCAAATCATAGAAAAACCTTGTTAACACTCTAGAGGCTACAAATCTCATTGGATGTTAATGAAACTTGGTCAGAATGTTTGTCTCATTGATATCTAGGTCAAGTTCGAATAAGGGTTATGTCCGGTCAAAAACTAGGTCACTAGGTCAAATCATAGAAAAACCTTGTTAACACTCTAGAGGCTACAAATCTCATTGGATCTTGATGAAACTTGGTCAGAATGTTTGTCTCATTGATATCTAGGTCAAGTTTGAATATGGGTTATGTCCGGTCAAAAACTAGGTCACTAGGTCAAATCATAGAAAAACCTTGTTAACACTCTAGAGGCTACAAATCTCTTTGGATCTTGATGACACTTGGTCAGCATGTTTGTCTTTTTGATATCGAGGTCAAGTTTGAATATGGGTCATGTCCGGTCAAAAACTAGGTCACTAGGTCAAATCATAGAAAAACCTTGTTAACACTCTTGAGGCTTTAAATTTCATCTGATATTTATGCAACTTGGTCAGAATGTTTGCCTAATTGATACCTAGGCCAAGTTCGAATATGGGTCATTTAGGGTAAAAAACTAGGTCACTAGGTCAAATCATAGGGAAAACTTGTTAACACTCTAGATGCTACAACTCTCATTGGATTTTAGTGAATTTTGCTCAACATGTTTGCCTCATTGATATCTAGCTCAGTTAATATTGAATGATGTCTGGTTGAAAACTAGGTCACTAGGTCAAATCAAAGAAAAACAGTGTTAACCTTTTCAAAGCTACAAATCTCACTTGATCTGCATGAAATATTGTCAGAATGTTTGCCTACATCAAATCTAGGTCAAAATATAATATGGATTTTGTTCTTTCAAAAACTAGGTCAAATCATAGGAAAATCTTGTTTACACTCTAGAAGTTGATTGTGGGTCATGGTCAGTCATAATCTAGGTCACTATAGGTCAAGTTTGCCATGGTGTACCAGGTGAGCGATTTAGGGCCATAGTGGCCCTTGCTATTTGTAACTCTATAAATTGGATTTTTTTTCTTTAGTAGAGGAATAAATTGGAGGCGTATTTATGGCGTAATGGGTTAGGTGATGTAAGTTACATTGATTTTGGTTCTTTCAGGTACAATGATTGATGATGACAATGAAGCCTCTGTGGAACTCGCCTACTCCAACACCTCCAGAAAAACAGAAATTGAACTGTGGTGACAAGAAAATGGTTATTGAAAATAAAATGTTGTTAAATCTGGGACTCTTTGGGTATACCTTCATCACACAGTCATTTCTCAACTCGGCCAGTTTGTTTTGATATTGAAAGGAAATGGCAATCTCTCCCCTGCACATGACTATGTTTGATGTCATGTGTTTTCAACGATTGACATAGTTTGCATTAAAGTACAGTACAACCTCTCTATTACGACCACTAAAACGAAGACTAATTGATTGGATATAAGACAGGTGACAGCTTAAAGCAAAGTGACAGTGAAACAGAAAGCTCCTAAAGGAGCTTTCTGTTTGACTGTCACCTTGCTTTAAGCAGTCACCTGTCATAAACACCTTATACTTAACACAATTTAGTGTTCGTAATAGAGGGGTTCTACTGTATATGGTTTGTCCAAAAATTAAGGCAGTCAAAGTTCTGAATTACAACTGGAAACCTGAACAATAATTTAGTAACTGTCAAATCAATTCAAAACCCTTTCCTGTTCAAATGATGTGACATCTCTAGTTTGAGCTGAAAACAGGTGACTGCTAAATGCAAGATAGAAATAGTGCAGAAAGCTCCTGGACATTTTTTGGAATGTTTGCTTTAAACATGTGTGACTGTACAATCAAGATGATGCATGTTAAAGTGACATGTGATAAATGTTGCTTTAAGCTTGCCGGACTAAAGTCCAGGAAAGCATATGTTGTCACCTAGTTGTTGACGTTTGCATAAGCAGTTTCAGGAAAGTGATCACAACTTCTACGCCCGTTAACTTACAGCTTTCATACTTCGAGCACACATGCCTTGGGACCAGACCTTTTGATACATGTGATTTTTTTTAACATGTTTGACCATGACCTTAATCTCTGCGTTAAAGTTTCCAAATTTATGTTAATGTTTTGAAAAGTGTTTACAACTGCTATACACCTGTGACCTACAGCTGTCATACTTGTAGAACACATACCTTGGGAAACGGTCATAATTGTTTAACCTTTGACCTTGGCCTCAGCCTCTGTGTAAACTCTTAAAACCCTAGTCATGCATATATGCGTCATTTGCAAACAGTGTACCTATGAGGAGTACACTTGTCCTATGCAAACAGTGTAGACCCTGATCAGAGGGCTCCTTAAGGAGCCCTCTGATCAGAGTCTATACTGTTTGTCATTTTAAAAAATCAACCTTAAAAAGTCCAAATGGACTTTACTAAATTGAAAACTAGAATTGTCCATTTGAGGTTTCAGGGAGGAAAGAGTTATGTTTGAAAAGTGCTTACAACTGCAATATCCTTTACTTGTAGCACACATACATTGGGACAAGAGCTTTCCATCCATGTGAAATTTTTAACCCCTGCCACCTTGATTTCATCAGGATCTGCATTTAAGTTTCAAAATTGATGTTTGAGTTTCTGAAAAGTGTCCACAGCTGCTATACCATTTGACCTACAGCTTTAATACATGTAGTGCACATACCTTGGGACAAGACCTTTCCATCCCATTTGAAAAGTTGTGACCTTGACTGCAGTCTTTGCTTTTAAGTTGTGAAATGAGCCAAGATCGATTGTTGTAGTCTTCGGACAGGTCTTCTTGAAACATCAGATATGGATTTTTTCACCCCATCATTAAGTAGTTATATACAGTTTTACCAATGTCCCTATAAAAGTGCCATTTTATCATATTCCCTCAAGGTTTTGCAAACATTTCCAGTTTATAATTCTGTTATTGTATATCTAAAAGTTGAGTGTCCTTATCATATGTTGAATTTGGTATTCATACATTGATAACACTACAGTAAAACCTCTATTATGACCATTAAACGAAGGCTCATTGATTGTATAAAAGACAGGTGACAACTTCAAGCAATGTGACTGTAAAACAGAAAGCTCCTAAAGGCGCTTTTCGTTTTACTGTCAACTTGCTTTAAGACGTCGCTTGTCATAAACACCTGATAATAAATACAATTTATGTGATCGTATTAGAGAGGTTTTACTGCACTGTTGATTTGTGTTACTAATAGCTTTGAATATTATTTAAAAAACAAACAAAACAAAATAGTTATTGATTTATAGCCATGTGTCAAGCAATTGTATGTTGTCCAAAAAAAAAAAAATCTGCAAGACAGATGGCTTCTTAATGCTGGACCAAAGTAATGCAGAAAACTTCCTTTGGGAGCGTTCTTGGCAGCATTATGCAGCCATCAGTCAATAAATATTTCCATGCTTCTTTATGGTTGCTTGATACAGATTTATTGCTGTTAATTTTCCAAATTGTCACATTTTGTTTGTCATTATATTAACCTTGATTTAGATTTAATATGCCTGTTGAAAATTTGACATATAATACAGTATTTTAGCCCATCTCTGTCTGAATGCAACTCGAACAATGCTTCATATTGAAAAGGATGCTTCATTTCCTAAACAGTATGGACAAGTTTGTAAAATGTAACATTTTGACAATCTTAGGGGTTTACGAGAATGCCCGTTGAATGGCATTTCTTGAGCTCAAGGACACCCTTGTTTTTCAGACGGTCTGATAAAAATTAGAGCAGTACATCTTTGTACTGTTAAAGTTTTGTCCAGCAAACCTAACTCTGAACCCCATGGCCTGTTCCTGATTTTGATGATAGGTGGCCACTTAAAGCAGGTTTGAAGTATCAGAATGTGCCATAAGGCCAATTCTGCTTTACTTTCAACCTGATTTAAGCTACCATCAGCTAGAAGAAATACTTTGTATGATACATGTTCTTGACTGTATAAATTGAAATATTTTTCCTCAGTGGAGAAGTACATTGAAGGCGTAAAAATGTGTATCTATGGAGTATTGGGTTAAGTTCCTGCCCTGCGGTAGAGTTTTTATTCACCTTTAGTAATAGATATTTTATATTGATGCAGGTTTATATGTTTTTAAAGCTGGTATTTTGTAATACTTTGGTTACTCAGTGAGTAACTGTGATTTTTTAATGCTCTTATATGTATGAACCCCATGTACATTTTGTACGGAAGACATTCTTTTCCTTTCACTTCTTGCACCTTAACCGATTACCCAATAGACTGTTTCTAGTTTTGAAGACAGATGACCACTTAAAGCAGGTTGAAAGTAAAGCAGAATGCAAAAGCGCATTCTGCTTTACTTTCAGCCTGCTTTAAGCTATTATCTGCTAGAATAAAGAAAACATTTCTTATGATTCTTGTTTGTTACACTATAAATTGGATTTATTTTCTCCAGTAAAGGAATAAAGTAGAGGCGTAAAAATACACATTCATTTTTATGGGTTAATCTGTTAATAGTTTTCAAAAAATTTAAAAAAAGTTTCCAAATTTTTCAAAACTAGTTACCATTTAAAGCTCCTAAGGAGCATTCTGCTTTACTTTCAACCTGCTTTAAGCTCCCAACTGGAAAGGTACTGTAAATGCTATTTATATTTCATGTATAGACCTTCCTAGCCGGTGTCTACTTTTCTTAGCATATGAATAGTTAGAAGGGTAAAAAGGTGTATTTATGGGATAAAGGGTTAAATAAAAATAAAAGCAATGTATTTTAATGAAAATAAGGAAAATAACAGGTTTTCTGAAAGTATTGATGATTTGTCAAAGTCTTAACGCATTACCCAATAGCCTGTTTCTAGTTTTGAAAATAGGTGAACACTTAAAGCAGGTTGAAAGTAAAGCAGAATGTGCCGTAAGGCACATTCTGCTTTACTTTCAGCCTGCTTTAAGCTACCATCTACAAAATTATAGAAAATAATTGTTGTAATACATATTCGTGACAATATAAATTTGAACCATTTAGTTCAGTGAAGGAATAAATTAGAGTCGTAAAAAGGCGTATTTATGGGGTAATGGGTTAAGTGACAAACAGTTTGGAGCCTCATCAGATGAGCTGTAACTCAGCGTCTAATCAGGTTCCAAAGTGTTTGCAATGAATATGATTCTTTAAACACAAGCATGTTCATTGGGAAAGAATGTCTTCCCTGCTCCTGTTCAACCCATTACCCCATAGCCTGTTTCTAATTTTGAAGACAAATAACCATTTAAAGCAGGTTGAAAGTAAAGCAGAATGTGCCTTAGGCACATTTTGCTTTACTTTCAACCTGCTTTAAGTTAGAGTCTGCTTGGAGAAAGAAAACATTTTAATTGTGCATATTCATTTCTGTGTTAAATGGAACTATTTTCTTTAGTGTAGGAATGAATTAAAAGGCTTATTTTTGGGGTAATGGGTTAAAGTCCTTCAACTTATTGTATGTGTGGGGAGTTATTGCCCCTTGTAATAATGCCTTGTTATTCTGTCATACCAGAACTAGTTTATGTTTATAGAATAAAACATGAACATTTTAACATTACCCCATAGCCTATTTCTAGTTTTGTAGACAAGTAACCACTTAATGCAGGTTGAAAGTAAAGCAGAATGCACCTCAGACTGCTTTACTTTCAACCTGCGTTAAGCTACCATTTGTTGGAATATAGAAAAAATTCATATGATACATACTCATGACTCGATAATTTGGAACCATTTTCTTCAGTAGAGGAATAGATTAAAGGTATATTTATGGGTTGATGGTTAATAGTGTTTTAGTTTGACTAATATTGAAGAGCAATTGAGATTAGAAATAGATCCCTAAACAGTTTATTTGTACTGAAAATGACATTTGAAACCCCACAAAGTTGAAAGTTTTGAAAAAATGTTTGAAAATATAAATTGACTTATAGAAGAGAAAATTGTAAAATGGCAAACTGTCCCATCTGAACAATTCTGTTTCTGTTGTTTGACTGCTGTAACTTCCAAAAGTATATTGAATTATTCTCATGCCTTTAGGTTATATTGATGCTTTTTGAAAAACCGTGCAGACCCAGATCAGACAGCTCCTAAAGGAGCTGTCTGATCTGGGTCCGCACTGTTTTCTAACATGAACTTTTTGGCAAGTCCTAGTTCTTTCTTTGAGAAACTTTTCCGTATTTTATAAGCAAACGTATTAATTCAGATTATAGATGTTTATAAAGGACAGTTTTATATTTGAATATTCAACGGAAAGAATGGTTAAATTCATACCAGAATTTCTTATAGTGATCACAAGCAATGAATAGTTATGTTAGAATATTATCATGTTTGATTATTTTTTTGTCACATTGGAAAATAACATGTGCTTTTGTTTACCCTCACTTTAGTTCTTATACCAGTCATCATTTACTAGTCTTGCTTTGTTTCAATTATGTTTATAAAGGGCTCCAGCAAAGGGGAGGATTTTAAAAACTAAAATCTTTATTTCTGCATAAAACCCTATGGTGTCACTACTCATTAGAATCGTCTCTTTGAGACAATTTTAATGAGCAGTCACATCATAGGATTTGCTGTTCAAACAAGCAAGAAAATGGTGGATTTGTTCAGTTTACACCCTCTTATATTAAGTCAAGTAATTACACAAATTTATACAGTTAATGGGTTAAAATTCTAACAACAACAGCTGATTCTCATCTCGATTAATCCACTTTTGAAAAAAGACCTGTCTATGTTGAAATAGAGGACTGTTCTTAAAAAAAATCCAGAAATAAAAACAAAAACAAATTCCAGATAAGGGGAATATTTCAAAAACTAACATCTTTGTTTGCATTAATCCCTATGGTGTCACTACTCATTAGAATTGTCTCAAAGTAACACCATAGGATTTGGTTCTAAAATGAGTGAAAAAATGTTGGTGTTGTTCAAGTTACTCCCTTTTAGCTGGAGCCCTGAAAACTAACAGTGCAGACACAGATCAGGAGGCTTCATATGGAACCTTCTGATCAGGGTTTACACTGCTTCCAAAATATACATGCACTTGTGTCAAGCAATGAAAGGGTTGAAATATATATAGAGTATGATGAGACTAGTCATTGTTATATGGTGTAGAGTATAATACAGTAACACCTCTCTATTACAGACACTAAAAAGAAGGCTAATTGAGTGTATAAAAGACAGGTGACAGCTTAAAGCAAGGTGACAGTAAAACAGAAAGCTCCTACAGGAGCTTTCTGTTTTACTGTCACCATGCTTTAAGCAGTCACCTGTCAGAAACACATAATAGTTAACACAATTTAGTGGTCATAGTAGAGAGGTTTTACTGTAATGTCATTTTGTCAAGACTAGTCAAATGTTGTATGGTAGGGGACACATATTGATCTGCCCAATATTTGTTCTTTCTATTTTGTTTCTCAAAAGTGATTTGCATTCTGAATCTGCTATGACAGAACTAGTTTTAATGATACATGTAACATGAAAGCTTTTCATCAGACATATTTTGTTTGTTTTGTTGTTTTCCGCCTCATTTACAGATGGGAAGTGGGTGGGGTTGATTGTCTTTCTACTATAGTAAAACCTCACTATTGTGGACACTAAAACAAAGGCTAATAAAGACAGGATATAGTCTAAAGCAAGGTGACAGTGAAACAGAGAGCTCCAAAAGGAGCTTTCTGTTTTAGTGTCGCCTTGCTTTAAACAGTCATATGCCTTAAACCCCCAATTCTCAACACAATTTAATGGTCTTATTAGAGAGGTTTTACTGTACTGTGAGGTAGATGATCAGTTTTAGGGGCATACTGTTTTACCCTTGTCTGTCCATCCGTCTGTTCGTTCATCCATCCGTCCAACATACAGTGCATACTTTGTCCAGCTAACTCCTACAGTTTTCAAGCTATAACCTTTACAGCTTGGCTGAGTGTTTGCACATTTACCATAGGTGTCAGATGTGCATTTTGATCTGCTTTAATTTTTCACAACATTACAGTCAGTTGAACATAGTCAAATGTTTGCCGGCGGAGGCTTCATATTGGTCTTACAGACATTCCTCTAGTTTTCTTCCTGAAACCTCAAATTGAGGATTCTGGTGTCCAGGTTGGTATAGACCTTTTTATGCTCCCCATTAGGGGGGGGGGAGCATATAGTCGCCACTTTGTCCATCCGTCCGTCCGTGCTCACAAAATGATAGTTGCGTGGCTAAAATTGTTTCCATAACCTAGACACATAATTGAAAAACATTAACCTTGCAGTTTCTTTTAACATTAACCTGGCCATTTCTTGTGACATTAACCTGGCCTGTTGTGGTACATAGGGTTAGGGGTAAGATTAGCCTACAGATCATTCTATAACAAAGTTGGACTTCATTTATGTGGCTAACCACATTCATTTTAACTACATAAGAGATACAATAAAAATGGAAGTGGCCACTTAAATGGAGATTGTGGGTACGTCCGTCTGTCCGTCCGGAGCATATCTCCCTAAAAGTACACTGTAGGTTTATGAATCTTGATACAGTGATAGAGAATGACAAGGAGGTGCAGTACATAAGAACCGTAACTCTGTCATCTTCCAATTTTGAATTATCTCCCTTTTCTCATTTAAAAAATCAATTTTGTCCGGAGCATATCTCTGGACTGTTACACCGTAAGTTGATGAAACTTGTTACAGTGATAGAGGATGACTAAAGGAAGTGCAGTACACAAGAACGGTAACTCTGTCATCTCCCAATATTGAATTATCTCCCTTTTTCTAAAAATGCAAAACAATTTTGTCTGGAGTATATCTCTTGACTGCTACACTGTAAGCTAATGGAACTTGATACAGTGACATATGGAGGTGCAGTACATAAGAACCATGACTCTGTCATCTCCTACTATTTAATTATCTCCCTTTTTCTATTTAAAAAAATCAAATTTTGTCGAGCATATCTCCTGAGCATTGTATTGTAAGTTGATGAAACTTGATACAGGATGAAAGAGGGAGTGCTGTACTCAAGAACCATAACTCTGCCATCTCCCAAAATTGAATTATCTCCCTTTTTATACGCCCGTCTTCAGACGGGACATATTGTGTCGTGGCGCTGTCCGTCTGTCTGTCTGTCCGTACACACCCTAGGATATTTATGTGGCTAAAATTCTTAGCCACATAATAGAAAAACATTAACCTGGCCATCTCTTGTGACATTAACCTGGCCATTTCTTGTGACATTTACCTGGCCAGTTGTGGGACATAGGGTAAGGGGTAGGGTTAGCCTCCAGACCATTCTATTCCAAGTTAGAGCAAAAAGAAATTGTCTCTTGTGTGGCTAGCCACGCAAGAGAAAACAATAGAAAATAGCCACATAAGTATCCTAGCGTAAGTACGTCTGTCTGTCCATCCGTTAACTTTTTCATGTCCGCTCTCTAACTCAAACAAATTTAGTCCAATCCTTTTGAAACTTTGTCAGAACCTGTATGACCATAATATCTCGGTCAAGTTCGATAACCAGCAAGATCGCCCCAGACATTCAAGAGTTATGCTCCTTTTTTCGTCAAAAACGGGCATTTTAGTAACTTTTTAATGTCCGCTCTCTAACTCAATTAAATTTAGTCCAATCCTTTTGAAACTTGGTCAGAACGTGTATGACTATAATATCTCGGTCAAGTTCGATAACCAGCAAGATTGCCCAAGACATGCAAGAGTTATGCCCCTTTTTTCGTCAAAAACGGGCATTTTAGTTTGTCCGCTCTCTAACTCAAATAAATTAATTCCAGTCCTTTTGAAACTTGGTCAGCATGTGTATGACCATAATATCTCGGTCAAAAACGGGCATATTTTAGTTTGTCTGCTCTCATACTCAAACAAATTCATTCCAATTCTTTTGAAACTTTGTCAGCATGTGTATGACCATAATGTCTAAGTCAAGTTTGATAACCAGCACAATTGCCCAAGACATTCAAGAGTTATGCCCCTTTTTTGTAAAAAACGGGCATTTTTTAGTTTGTCCACTCTCATACTCAAACAAATTTATTCCAATCCTTTTGAAACTTGGTCAGCATATGACCCCTAACTTTCAAGTTCTTCCCCCATTTTAGCTCACCTGGCACGTAGTGCCAAGGTGAGCTATTTTGATCGTGCTCTGTCCGTCTCCGTTCGTTCGTCGTCAACAATTTCTTTAAACGACATCTACTCCTCCGAAACTACTGGATAGATTTTTACCAAACTTGGCCTGAATGATCCTTATATGGTCCTCTTTCAAAGTTCAAACATTTCCGGTCCGTTGCATATCTAGGTCACAGGAGCTAAAAATAGATTTTTTCAATGAAAACTTAAAAAATCTTCTTGTATGAAACCACTGTACCCTGAGCTTAGATATTTGGCACAAAGCATTATCTCTAGGTCCTCTATCAATATTGTTCAAATTATGTCCCTGGGGTAAAAAATGACCCCGCCCTGGGGGTCATAATTTTACATAGATTTATATAGTGAAATCTTCAAACATCTTTATCTCTGAAACTAATATGGTCAGAGCTTTGATATTTGGCATGCTGACACTTCTAGAAGCCCTTAACCAATATTGTAAATATGGTTCCGGTCAGTTGCATATCTAGGTCACAGGAGCTAAAAATAGATTTTTTCAATGAAATCTTAAAAAATCTTCTTGTCTGAAACCACAGTACCCTGAGCTTACATTTTTGGCACAAAGCATCATCTTTAGGTCCTCTATCAAGATTGTTCAAATTATGCCACTGGGGTTAAAACTGCCAAGGCCCTAGGGGTCACAGTTTTACATAGAGTTATGTAGTGACATATTCTTCTCTGAAACTACTATGGCAAGAGCTTTGATATTTAGCGTAGTGACACTGTTAGATGTTCTTTAAAAATATTGCTGAAATGGTTCGGGTCTGTTGCATATCTGGGTCATATTAGCTAAAAATAGATTTTTTTTCAATGAAAAGTATTTTTGTCTGAAACCATCCATGTACAAAATATTTGACAGCACACTTAATCTTCAAGTTCATCAGCAATATTTTTGAAATTATTTCTCTGGGGTGAAAAGTGATCCCACCCCAGGTGTCATGTGACCCTTGTGTTGGTTTTTCCAGGTGAACGATATTTAGGCCCGCATGGGCCTCTTGATTCCACTTTACCTTGATAGGGTTTTAGTATGACTACATTCTAAGATCGATTTGACGGGCGTATAATGTGCCCGGCTTGCGGTGCTCTTGTTAGCTCACCTGGCACGTAGTGCCAAGGTGAGCTATTTGATCGTCCTCTGTCCTTCGTCCGTCGTCAACAATTTCTTTAAACGAAATCTCCGACGAAACTACTGGATAGATTTTTACCAAACTTGGCCTGAATGATCCTTATATAGTCCTCTTTCAAAGTTGTTCAAACATTTCCGGTCCGTTGCATATCTAGGTCACAGGAGCTAAAAATAGATTTTTTCAATGAAAACTTAAAAAATCTTCTTGTCTGAAACCAAAGTACCCTGAGCTTAGATATTTGGCACAAAGCATTGTCTTCAGGTCCTCTATCAAGATTGTTCAAATTATGTCCCTTGGGTAAAAAATGACCCCGCCCCAGGGGTCGTAAATTTACATAGAGTTATACAGTGAATTCTTTAAACATTTTTTTTCTCTGAAACGAATATGGCCAGAGCTTTGATATTTGGCATGATGATTTTTCTAGAAGCCCGTAACCAATATTGTGAATATGGTTTCGGTCCGTTGCATATCTAGGTCACAGGAGCTAAAAATAGATTTTTTCAATGAAAATTATGTCTGGGGTGAAAAGTGATCCCATACCAGGGGTTATGTGACCCTTGTGTTGGTTTTTCCAGGTGAGCGATATTTAGGCCCGCATGGGCCTCTTGTTCTTCATAAAAATTAAAAAAAAAAAAAATTCTGCCGCACTGCAACTTGATGAAACTTGATACTGTGTTAGAGGATGACAAAAAGGAGTATAGTATAGTCCGATTTTGACCCGTGAGCTGTGACCTTTAGGACGAGTCCACCCGTATAGGTAAAACGCACCACAAACCATGAATTTGTTCAGGAGTTACCTACCTTTCATGGTATACTAAGGATATAATGCCTTTTGTATTGAAACTAAATCAATAATCGAGTTAGAGTAATTGGTAGCGGGTTAGGATACTTGCTATAGTGTAAAAGGCTGTGGGTTCGATTCCCAGTAGGATTTGCTTTTTTTCAAAAAATATTATTATTATCTATTAGAGCATACGTTTTCAAACAATTACTTATTTGAATTGTTCAACATATTATGCGAAATGTGTCATGGACATACTAAACGTTAAACGTTGTGAAGTTTAAAATGTATGTAAAATGTTACCCTATGTGTCCATGGCAGTTTCTCACTTTTAGAAAACAATTGCATTAATTCATTTATCACTGAAATGACAATTGACAATTCAAATTTCCAATTAAGTCTAGTTAACAATTGGAAAATGATAAACGTGTTGCCCTGACAAAAGTGCTGCTTAAGGTGCACTCTGATCTGTGTGTTCACTGTTTTCATGGGACAAGTGGAGTATGGTCTTTCTAAATGACGATTATACTTGTCGTTAGGGTTCAATGTGTTAGGTACTTAGGGTTATCCCATATAAGTTATGTGGGATTCGGATTAGATCCAACGGAAATTCATATCGCTTCTGCTTCTCCTTCATACAGGCTCGTAGACATTTTCTACAAGCTTCCGTGCTATGGAAATTTAGACTATTGACGCGGTGGTTTTGTCTGTCGTAGCATCTTTAGTTTAAACAATGTGGTTATAATCACAGGTGCCAGACGCATGCTTTGACCAAATATGCACCTCAAAACACAAATAAAAGGCATAAAACCATAAACATGTCCTTTTCTATGACCAAACACCATATTCTGACCAAAAGCTCATTTTTCAAAAAAAATATTTTTTTTATAGTATATACCTTAGAAAGGTGTCCAACTCCCACGGCAAATGTGCGTCGTGAAACGCACGGATTTTATACCGAGTCTTGTTGCGCAATCAATTCTCGATCGATTGTGAATACAAAGATACCATCGCATGCAGAAAACCCTATGGTATACAATATAATTCCATATAAGATCAATTTCCATCGAAAACAAGCCCATCCGACTCTCGGAAGTCGCAACTTATCCAGGTCAAACAAGTCTCTACCGTCACATACACAGTACTTTTACCGCAGGGGTCTTATCTTTACACCTTAAATCTACGACATGCACTCCGTGTCCTCTTTATTTCGATCTAAAATGCATGGCAAATGCATTTAAAAGAATTAACTTACCATATATGTCAAAGCAAAACTACTCTACATTATCGCGCAACGGCCGGTGTTTCAATTTAAATCGCACTGGCCATCTGCTTTCCGTGACCCGGAGGTAGAAAAACGTCAACATGGACTGGTGCCCTTTTACGATAATGCAGAGTAGTTTGGCTGTGTCATGTATGGTAAGTTTCTTCTTTTAAATGTATTTATCGAAATATGGAGGACACTGATTGCATGTCGTAGATTTAAGGTGTAAAGATAAGACGCCAGCGGTAAAAAGTACTGTGTATGTGACGGTAGAGACTTGTTTGACCTGGATAAGTTGCGACTTCCGAGAGTCGGATGGGCTTGTTTTCGATGGAAATTGATCTTATATGGAATTATATTGTATACCATAGGGTTTTCTGCATGCGATGGTATCTTTGTATTCACAATCGATCGAGAATTGATTGCGCAACAAGACTCGGTATAAAATCCGTGCGTTTCACGAAGCACATTTGCCGTGAGAGTTGGACACGTTTCTAAGGTATATACTATAAAAAAAAAAATTTTTTTGAAAAATGAGCTTTTGGTCAGAATATGGTGTTTGGTCATAGAAAAGGACGTTTTTATGGTTGTATGCCTTTTATTTGTGTTTTGAGGTGCATATTTGGTCAAAGCATGCGTCTGGCACCTGTGGTTATAACTAAATGTAATAAGAAATTGAATAATATATACTATTTAAACACTGAACACTTACTAAAGGTTCCTTGTGGTTATCGTCATGTGTAGTATAAAAATGCCTTACCCAACCCAAAAAAAAAGAAAAAAGAAAGGAATCACTGGGTATCGAACTCATGACCATACCCAGTAAAACACTACTCTACTACCTCGACCACGATGACATATAGGTCTCAAACTCTTATTTTACATATCAAGTTAAGGTTTGAACCCTAACTTACCCATAACATGGAATGGTTGCATCTTCTATAAATAGAAAAGCTCAGTCACGGTTCAGCGCGCAAAATTTACCTATACACAATAATTATAACTCTGTCATCTCCAAATATTGAATTGCTTCCCTTTTTTCATGAAAAAAAAATCATTTTTGTCTGAAGCATATCTCCTGAAAGTTACATCATTAGTTGATGAAACTTGATACTGTGTTTATCTTCTAAACATGCTATACCTTGGGTTTTTTCTTTATGGGGAGCATCCATCGTTGGGAACTTTTTTTCTTTTCTTTTTTTAGCTCATGGTGAACTTTTGTGATACCCCTCTGTCTGTCAACAATATCTTGTGCAAATTCAGCAAAACAAAACTCCCTATTGCGACCACTGAAATGAAGGTTTACTGGTTGTATAAAACACAGGCGACAGTTTAAAGCAAGGTGACAGTGAAACAGATTTCTGTTTAACTGTCACCATGCTTTAAAGCGACTCGCAACCAGATGGTGCATTAAAAATTGTAATTTGTAAATATGTGTCAAACGCTTATATAAATGGTAAAGAATTAGTTTAGGATAAGAAATTCTGTTTAAAAAAAATGTATTTCAATAAAAAAAAATACTGGTCTCTGGTGGGATTCGAACCCGGGGCCCGGCATTGGCGGACAGAAGGCAAAATAGGGGAAACCGCTTAGACCAATGAACCACGGAGACTATCCGTTTATCTCGGATCGATTTAACGTATTTCAATGTGTAGCGATAAAAAGTGCATACAACTTCGTGTTTCGGCTCGGGTTTATGTCTGAGCCCGTGTAGAGAAGCAACAACAACAACTATACCGTCTACTAGTCGGTATAGAAAAACGATGGAAAATATCTAAAAATCTAAGATTCGGTGACGATTCTTGAAACTTTTTTTGGACTGATCATATTTTTTTAATGTCAGAAGCCAAATAATGCCACAAATTTGCTTTTATTTGAGTATTTTATTTTATTTTGACAAGTACACCATCCGGTTGCGAGTCCCTTTAAAGCAGTCACCTGTGGTAAACACTAGAATAATTAAAACGAATTAAGTGGCCGTAATAGATAGGTTTGCAAAGGGAAATACAATAAAAAAAAGTCATGTAACTCAAAACTATATTGATGCCAGAGTTGTGGTCCTTGTAAATTGTACTTCCTCTCATCAAGCTCTTTTCATATATGAAATGTCAGTTCACTAGCATCAATATAATTGAAATTATCTTCCAGACAAAATATATGATGGAGGGAAATAGTTCCAAATGTGGCCCTTGTAAATGGCATTTCCTATAATCAAGTTTTTTTTTCCACATGTGCAATTTCATTTCAATAGCATCAGTAGAACTGGGGTTATCTTCCTGACAAAAAAATGAACAAGGGCCACCATGGCCCTGAATAGCTCACCTGATACACCATGTAAAACTTGACCGATAGTGACCTAGATTACGACTGGACATGCCCCACAATCAACCTCTAGAGTGTAAACAAGAATTTTCTATGATTTGACCTAGTGACCGAGCTTTTGACCAGACACAATCCACGTTTGGTTTTGACCTAGGTTAAAATTCTGACAAGATTTCATTCAAATCGAACACTATTTTTCTTTGATTTGACGTAGTGACCCAGTTTTTGACCAGACATGACCCATATTTGAACTTTACCTAGATATCAATTAGGCAAACATGCAGACCAAGTTGCATTAAAATCCAATGACATTTGTAGCCTCAAGACTATTCACAAGGTTTTTTAGCTCACCTGAGCTAGCTCAGGGTGAGCTTTTGCAATCCTTGAATGTCCGGCGTGCGTCGTCCGTCGTCAACAATTTTAGTGTTTACACTCTAGAGGCCACAATATTTATCCAATCTTTCTCAAACTTGCTCAGATGGTATATTGCCATCAGAGTTCGATTATGGTTGAAATCGGACAAATAGGTCATGCGTTATCTAACTTTGAACTGCTGAAAATGCCATATTTAACAGTGTTTACACTCTAGAGGCCACAGTATTTATCCAATCTTTCTAAAACTTGCCTAGATTGTATATGACTACAAGAGTTCAAATGAGTTTGATTTTGGTTGAAATCGGACAAATATATCAAGAGTAATCTACCTTTGAATTGCTGAAAATGCCATATTTAACGGTGTTTACACTCTAGAGGCCACAATTTTTATCCAATCTATCTAAAACCTGCTCAGATTGTAAATGACTATAAGAGTTCAATGAGTTTGATTATGGTTGAAATCAGACTATAGGTCGAGAGTTATCTACCTTTGAATTGCTGAAAATGCCATATTTAACGATGTTTACACTCTAGAGGTCACAAGTTTTATCCAATCTTTCTCAAACTTACTCAGATTGTGTATTACCATAAGACTTCGGATGAGTTCAATTATGGTTGTAATCGGATCAATAGGTCAAAAGTTATCTACCTTTGAATTGCTGAAAATGATATATTTAGCAGTGTTTACGCTCTAGAGGCCACAATATTTATCCAAGCTCTCTCAAACTTGCTGAAATTGTATATGACCATAAGAGTTCGTAAAAGGGTGATTATGGTTGGAATCGGACAAATAGATCAAGAGATATCTACCTTTGAATTGCTTAAAATGCCATATTTTACAGCGTTTACACTCTTGCAACTACAGTTTTCATATGGATTTTGATTATACTTGTACACAAAGGATGTAGCTTATACATTCTGGCAGGAGTGCAATTATTGTTGAAATGTAACCATTGTTGCAATAGTTACCTGCCCTTGTTATACTTTGAAATGCTAGAAAAAGGCTTCATTTCAGTATGGTTTAGGCTCTAGTTATCTGCCTTTGATGTACTCTACTATACTACAGTAGGTCGACAAACTTGAATGGATTTAGAATAAAACGGGTGAAATTCAAAGGTAAAGCTATCAGGCTTCATTACAAACGGTGAGCGATATCAGGGCCTTCAGGCCCTCTTGTTCTATCGTTTGACCTAGTGACCTAGTTTTTGACCAGACATTACCCACATTCACACTTGACCTAGATACCAAAGAGGCAAACTTTTGAATAAGTGTCATGGAGATCGGATGAGATTTGTAGCCTCTAGAGTGTTAACAAGGTTTTCCTATGAATTGACCTAGTGACCTAGTTTTTGACCCGACATGACTCATATTTGAACTTGACCTAGATATCAATTTGGCAAACATTCTGACATTCATTAAGATCCAATGAGATTTGTAGCTTCTAGAGTGTTCACACGTTTTTTTTCTATTTTTTGACCGGACATGACCAACATTCAAACTTGACCTGGATTTCATCAAGACAAATATTGTCATTAAGTTTCATGAAGATTGGATGAAATTTGTAGCTGCAAGAGTGTTCACAACTAATTGTGAACGGACGGACAGACAGACGACGGACATCCAGCGACCCTAAAAGCTCACCTTGGCACTTCGTGCCAGGTGAGCTTAAAAGGAGAATAACTCTAAAAATATGGATGAGAGAGTTGTGACCCTTGTAAATGGTACTCTCTCATTAATCTCTTTTCCGAATACATGTATATGCTATTTTATTTCACCATCATTAGCAGATCACTATCTGAGTTATCTTCTAGGCAAAAAGTGAGGGATGAAAAACAATGTCTATTTAACTTTTTGCGTGCTGGTTACTTTTTACGTCTGCAACAAATGTATACCGGTACTACTGAAAATAGAAATAGATTTTTCAAAACATGGGTCAGAGTGTCAAACAGTTGGGATTCTAAATTTGTTTAGATGCGGCATCTCTCTGCTAGCAATCTATGAGTTAACTTTTCGCCTGCCGAATATGAAACGCCAGCTTCTATATAAGCATCCATATTCAGAATATATTTAATTGGTTAATAAAATAGGAAATATTTCCTTGAAAAAGACTGCAGATGCATGTTCGACATATGCTATACGAAAAGCGTGCATACCCTGATCAGACAGCTCCCTTAGGAGCTGTCAAATCTGTGTTTACATTGTTTTAAAAATCGTTAATATAGAATCTATGGTAGTTTTATTGCAGGCGAAGCAGGGCTGTCATAAATTGATCATGAAAAATGCTTAACTTTCAACCTGCTTAAAGCTACCAACGGCTAGGAAAAATCCGTAGATTTCGGAAAAATCCGGAGAAATGGCAGCCCTGGCGAAGGATTCAAATAGATCTACTGTATATTCTCAAATCTGTTTAGTTCTGTTCTCCAATCACGACACTGTCACACTCAGTTATTCACCTAATCGTTTCCATCTGTCACAATGTCGTTTATTTCAGTTGTGACAGCCAGTCCTTCCCCTTCCTCCTCCTCATTCCCGTTATTCCCCTCCTCATCTTCCTCATCCTCATTCCCCTTATCCTCCTCCACGTCGCCCTCTTCCCCACCATTATTGTCGTCATCTCCCACAATGTCGGGTGCGACAGAAGTATCGTCATATTCGTCAGTGGCGTTACACTCTCTACAGGTGGCTTCCTCTTCAAAACTATTAATGTCTTCACCATCACCATATAGCCCGTACATGTCCATAAATTTGGCCGTCGTCGTTGATGGGGTAGAAGACTTGGACTGATCTTCGTTGGCGAAGTCGTAATCTGAACTGTCTGAACCATTACAGCACTGTGGAATAGACAAACATATGTACAGTAGAACCTCTCTATTACGACCACTAAATTGTGTCAAATATTAGTCGTATTATACAGGTGACTGCTTAAAGCAATTTGAAAGTGAAACAGAAAGCTCCTACAGGAGCTTTCTGTTTCACTTTCATATTGCTTTAAGCTGTCACCTGTCTTTTATACAGACAATGAGCCTTCTTTTAAGTAGTCGTAATAGAGAGGTTCTACTGTACATTTATCCATTTTATGGCTAATTCCAATTTCCTAATTGTTTACTTTTATTTTAACAATACACGCGTTTTTTCAAAATTGATAGTTCAGACCCTTATCAAATGGCTCTTTTGGGGGACAGTCTGATCTGAGACTCCCCTGTTTGTAGAGGACAGTAGTATGATTCTTTTTACATACATTTATTTTTGCGTATGATTCTGAATGAAATTGAGGCATATGTCAGGCATGTTACAGCCCATTTCACTTAGTTTTAATACATAAACGAGAATCGCAAGCGATGGCAACGCTCGTCTGTTGTGTTACCCTAATAGATTAAGAACGAACAGTGAGTTACTCTTATTGTCTTTGTCTGTCTTCCCTATTTGTCTGTCTACTGTTGGGCTCTAAATGACCTTGACATTTGACTGACTTCCCCAAACTTGTACTGACCTCAAGAGCTATTTGTGTTGAGTACCCATGTCAAATGTGAAGTCTCTATTACATGCAGTTCCAAAGTTATGAACAATGTTTATTCAACCTATTTGACCTCTAAATGACCTTGACTTTTATCTGCCATGATCAAAGTTGTACTGAGCTCAAGAGCTTGTTGCGTTGAGTAGATATTCCATATATGAAGTCTCTATCACAAGTTGTTTTACAGATATGGGAAATGTCAAATTTGACCAATAAATGACCTTGACCTTTGTGTGACATGAACCAAGTTGTACTGAGCTCAAAATTTTGTTGAGTTCACATGCCAAATGAAAATTCTATCACATGCAGTTCCAAAGTTATCGCAAATGTTAAATTCAACCTATTTGACCTTCACCTTTGTCTGCCGTGACCAAAGTTGTACTGAGGTCAAAACGCCTTAAACAGACATCATGCCAAATTTAAAGTCTGTATCACATGTTGTGTCAGTTTGTTTCGTTTGTTAACGTTTCTGCCATCTATGGTATTTGGACGCCCCATAGAGAGGAGAGCGAATACATAGAACTCTTATTATCAGTGTCAGAGTTATAGGAATAATAAGAGAATAATATGGGTTAAAAGTAATTCAGTAGGTCAAAACATAAAAAAGCCCCTAAACACTGTGTGAGTCATATTTTCAGTCACACGTTAATAAAACTTGGTCAGAATGATTATCTTGACAAATCTATGCAATGTAATAATATGGATAACCTGAGGTCGAAAAGTGGGTCAGTAGGTGGAATCATAAGAAAGGTTTCAAAGTGCTCTGGGGCCCAAATCTTTTGCTCTTATTTCATGAAACTTTCACACATTGACAACATCTAGGTCAATTATGACTACGTGTTATATCTGAATAAAATGTAATTCAGTAGATATAGGTCAAATCATTTGTGAACACTCTAGGGCCATATTTTTAACCCCAAATTCATGAAATTACACAAAATAATCACCTAGACAAAATCTAGGTAATGTATGAATATGATTTATGTCAGGTCAAAAAGTAGGTCATTTGGTCAAACTATTGAAGCATCTGAAAAGCTACTTACAATATAAGAAGTTTTCCAGTTGAATTTGCTCATATGGAGTACACCCATCAACATTATCCTGACACATTTGCTTCTTGTGACAAGGTGCTAGTGGGGGTATTAATCACATCTAGCTAAATCTTGGAACTTTGTATATACTCTGGTGAGCGCCTTAAAGTAGAGCCCATTGGACTCTTTGTTTTTCATACGATACCTAATCCGTTCAAATCCAAAATATGAACAGAACAGAACAGAATTTTATTTCGCCGCACATCACTTGAAAAAGTCACATTTGTCTTCGAAGGGGCGTCGGAGTCATCGATTACATTTTAAAGACTGAACACTAAGTTAGGCTTCAAATTAACATTAATTAATAAAACTGCACTTTTCTAACATTTCGACCTCTAAGGCCCTTTTCAAAGAAAATCATATCACATTCCCCTCTGCCAAGAGCTAAAAGAAAGGCAGGTTGGTGGTTTTGATCCCATGCGCTGCTTCTATTCATTTCAATACCCCCTCATTCATCGGCGCTATATGACCTATTTTGTGTCGCAGTGCCGTAAAACTCATACATGACCATATATCGCCGCTGAATGATGAGCTGACATGGCCATGGTTATTTCAGGAAGATAATTTTTGTGTCACCTGCTATAGGCAGAGGTGACACTAAGGGATCACTTTTCCGACGTCTGTTCGTCCGTCCTAGTGCCCGAAAGGTCACTTGTTGGGTATGGAGAATAGATAACAGTAAATGCTTATATTTATTCCGCGTGTGCTATTGGGTATTTTTGTGTTGTTGTTGGGTATGGAGAACAAAAGAAAAACCCAACAAGTGTCCATTTTTAGGAACGTCCATCTGTTCGTCCGCGCTAACATTTTGGGTTTATGATACTAGGTGACAAAACACAGAACAAAAAAAAACAATAGAGCTGTTCATTCCGTTAGTCCATGTTGGGTTTATGTAGCTTTTTGGTTTATGTGGCTTTTCACACTGTGACAGTATCGCCAATACTTAATAGGGCGTAGCAACAAAACACATGTTGGAACGATATTATTAGTTACACAGTATTTCGGCAGGGTGTACGGGCTTGTCTGACGGTTTTGGATTCCGTATTTCCTGAGCGCGAAGCGCGAAGGAAATATGGAATCCAAAACCGTCAGACAAGCCCGTACACCCTGCCGAAATGCCGTGTAACGAATTTATTTCCAGTCTTGATCCAATACAAGAAAGAAAACATGCATAATCTGACAAAGTTTTACTGTCTTGACCCTAAAATTGACACTTGAAATTGACATCAGTACATGTCAAACTCACGCGTTACTCGCTGGTTTAGTACAATAGTTATACAGTTAAACTTCAACGATATATCAGGAACTCGCATAAGTAGAATTTATCTGCATTCCTATACAGTTTAATGCAATAATTTCTAAACCGCATTATGTCTAACATATTGCGTATTTCAAGTTCAAAAGGGGGTAAAGCCACCATTTAACTTTGAATTAAAGATGTGTTCGATTGAAATGAAATCAAGATAGACCCTATCGAAGATCGACTGTATCTAACATGGTCACGTCATCACATTGGAATGTGAACATCCTTCAAATGTTCATTTCCAGGGAGTTCTCGGAGGATATTTACGATTTATGAAACACTGTAACGATTAATTATAACAATTGCCGAACGGAAATAATCAGGAACGTACAATAGGCATATCAAGTTCTGTCTGTTTTGGTTGATTTCGATAAACATATTGATCTAAGTAAAACTGAATCCAATGTCTATTTCATTATAGACCAGTGACAAGCGCCGTTGTACATTACATTGTTCATTTCACGTCCCGTCATTTGTTTATCATGGTGACGACGTGGATGGGGTAATCAGGGAAAGCAAAGCAAGAAACTAGCATATTATCGATATCTGAATTACATTTACACATAATGACCGATTCAAGACAGTTTTTAATTAAGATTTCTTTTGATTGCTTGGAAAACAACTGCTTAATAAACCGAAAAAGAGAGATTGTTTACGCGAATCGAGCGAGGGAACAACATCTAACTAGTCACGTGACCCGTACTACCCGGCAAAACCAATGTGTACGGTCTCGTACACAGTGGTCACGTGTGCAGTTTCAGCCTATCAGAGTCCAAGAATTTATGATGACTGGAAATAAACAGTTTTATTCAGTTCTCTAAATCTCCGCGTTGTGTATAATCAATTTCAGTACTTCGCTGTTGTGTATAATCACGACATCAACTCAAAGGTAAGCAACACAGTCTTGTAAAATGTTATAAAGATATTGACAACTTTGTCCAGTGCCCGATCCAATCTTTAATATCTCAGTCTACAGCAATAAGCAAACCCCATCTGTGAATTCCGACATTCTCGGCCCAACTGCCGAAACACCTGAGACAACTTCTCTAACCTCTGCCCAAATCTAATTCTCCTCCCGAACCCTTGGGTATTCAGTTTATATAGCCTAAAAACTGACCACTCACGTGACTGACCTTTAACCTACGATTCGGGATGACTATTTCCATAAATAGTATGAAAGCCAACATTAACGAAATATCACCATATTTGGGAGACAACACCCCAAATTAAGGCCGTCTGTTGCTACCCTGTAACCATGGCGTGATCAGTGGTCAACCTGATCATGCGAAAGACATTTGACACCGAATTCGGACATCATTGGTCATCGTGTACTTTTCCACCAAATCTTGCTGACCGTTCTTGTTATTTAAAGATGCTTACTTATATAAACTGGTCAAGTAGCTGATACGTCACAACATGTGTGCTCTACATGATACCTACAATTGTATTAAGCTTGATATTCTACACACTACTGTAGCAGTAAAACCTATTCACTTAATTAGGATCTGTATCCATACCTCTTATTTATATCTGTATCTAAACCCTTTATTTATATCTGGATCCCAACTATTCAAAGTCATCAGGATCCATACCCCTAAGGCCATAATACTACAACACCTTTTTAACAATGGGAAAGTCACATAAACCTGAAATGTTAGAATGTCCGCCCGTCTGTCCGTCACGCCTTTGTATCACGCCTCATAACTCCTGTTCTACTGAAGCTTTTAAGATGAAACATCATTTGTGGAAAGAGCTTATCAAGTGGAAGTGTATTGCACAAGGGTCATGACTCTCTTATATGAATTTTCTTTTATACATTTTTTTTATGCAGATTTCTTCTGGTTTACTGAAGAAATTGAAATGAAATTTATTTTATGGAAAGAAAAAGGTTATACTGATGAGTGTTGGCACGTGACAAACCCATCTATTTTTCGGCGGAGCTGTCTGGTTTCTATTTAGCCACACTTTCTATTTGGCCACACATTTCAACCAATTATATTTGATCAGAAATTTAGAATTGAGAGCACCTGTTGAAACTGAATAGTCTGATTGGATAGTAGCCAGGGCTCCAGATAAGGGAATTATTTCAAAACTTAAAATCTTTATTTGTGCATTAAACCCTGTGGTGTCACTATACATTTGAATTGTCTCTTCGAGACAATCAAAATGAGTGGTAACACCATAGGGTTTGGTGCTGAAAGGAGTGAATAAATGTGATTTGTTTAGTTTACTCCCTCTTATCTGGAGCCCTGTAGGCTGGTCTATGTCCAATTACAGTTTTCCCAGATATGGACTGTGAGTGTAAAATTTAGAGACACAGACCGGACTGTTTACCACACTGGGCTGATGCAATTATGATTCTATTTTAAGATGACATCTGAAATCTTTTTATAGATATACAGAGGAAGCTAGGTGTTTTGTAATTGTTTACTACCAATTTGTTTTAATTGTTAACTATTTGTACACATTTACCATACATTAAAAGCAATATTATATATAAATGGCCTCAAGTGAGTTAAACACAATCGTGTGGTTTCATCATTATTTACAAGAGTGAAGTAAAGCAGACTGTTGAATCTGTACATTTGTGTATTCTATAGTGTGTTTCAAGAAACTCTATGAATGAAGTTTGATATAATAGAACAATAGATTAATGTGAGGATCTCCTACCAGTAGCTAGGATATGAGTTAAATTATTGTTTTGTTTTGCATTTCTGTACATGATAGTTTTGCATTTTAAATAAAAGTTACTGTTTCAATTGTATACTTTTATTTTTTGCTTTTCAATCCAAGATATTAAACCTCAATTTCATTCAATTTTGCACACCCATCTATATATCCTTAGTTCAACCACTCATTCCGCCGAATATCTTTTTTAAAAAATGTCTTGTTGTTAATCTCATTCGTTGCAGACAGCAAATCACCGACACGCCTTCCTTATTTCTAGGCAGAGGGGATGATGTCAGCCAAATAAACAGAAATATCCCCTATGACAATCAACCCATTACCCCATAGCCTGTCTCTAGTATTAAACATAGGTGACCATTAAAGCAGGTTGAAAGAAAAGCAGAATACGCATTCTGCTTTTCTTTTCAGCCTCCTTTTAATTACCATCTGCAAGAATATATATAGAAAATAATTCTTATTGTACAAGATGTTCATGACTTTATAAATTGGAGTTATTTTCTTCTGTAAAGGAATAAATGAAGGCGTAAAAAGGCGTATTTATGGGCTTATGTGTAAAGCCCAAGAACTCAAGGTAGAAGGTCTATAACATCGGCCTTAATAGAACAAAACAATAATCTGTGGCATAGCTTACCGGAAGTATGATGGGGATCTCCTCAGTAACAGATTCTGTGGATTCTGTGGTCATTTCAACTGTAACAGAATAGTATGTACCTTTTTGTGCTCCCTCTCTACAACAGCAACCAATGGGAGACAAATAGTGTGTATGCTGTTCGGAGGGAGTCGTTATAGGGAGGGAAATTGGCTAACATTTGCAAACAGCTTGAATATAGATCAGACGCCGTGTAACACGGTGTCTGATCTGGATTCAAACTGTTTGCCACACGTCAATATGTTTTTTCTTTCAAAATGTCCAATATGTGACTGAGAGAAACAGCAGACGATAATTTTAAGCAGATGCTAATGCAGCCGTGAAAAGGTTGGACAAACTTGTCTTGTTTGGGGAACCGCGACAAGCGTTATTGTAAAGAGAGAATCCATGTTTGGAGGGCCGCTGTAAGGAAGGAGCACTGTAATATTGGATAAACAGTGGTGAAAATCGTTACCCCTTCCCTTAACTCTTTCCTCCCTGAAACTTTAAATGGACAATTCCAGTTTCCATCTAAGTCTAGTCCATTTCTGACTTTTATGGGTTGTTTTTGTCGATATTGTGCATTATGACAAACAGTGAAGACCCTGATCAGAGGGCTCCTTTCGGAGCCCTCTGATCTGGGTCTTCACTGTTTGCATAGGACATGTGTACTATTCACATCTACACTGTTTGAAAAGCACGCCTATATGCGGGACTAGGGTTCAAAGAGTTAACCGTATGGACCCTAGAACTGAGTACACTCGTCTATTACAGTGTACCTTCAGGGAGTACACTTGTCGAATGCAAATAGTATTGACTCTTATCAAATGACTCTGCAGGAGTCCGATGAGCAGGGTCTGCACTGTTTGGCATTTCGCAAAATAATGTAAAAATTAAACCCTAATACCCAAACATGGATTTAGTTTAATTGGAAATGTGAACTTGTTTTAATGAAGTTTCAGGGCCTTAAATAGAAGTTATGATAAACCGTTTAACCCAATAACCCGTATATAACATTAAATACAGGTGATCACTTAAAGCAGGTTGACAGTAAAGCAGAATGTGCATTAAGGCACATTCTGCTTTACTTTCAGACTGCTTTAAACAACCATCTGCTAGGCTATATAAAAATACTTGTTATGGTAATTGTTCATGAGGGTATAAACTGGAACTATTTTCTTCAGCGGAGGAATAAATAAGATACGCTAAAAGTCGCTTCTATAGGGTAAAGGGTTAAAACATAGAATCATACATACCGGTACGCTTATACTCATCATTTACAAATATTGTATCTAAATCACTCTTGTGCATATAATGTAGACCCGGATTTCAGGGTCCCTAGGTCTGGTCTGTTTGTCATTGTGCAATACGTTGCCAAAAAATATGAAAAGTCATAAATGGACTTAACATTAATGGGAAACTGAAACAGACAGTTAAACGTATCTAGGACGAATGAATGAATTTGTTATTACCGAAAAAAAATTGTTCTGTTATAGTGGAAAGTACAGTGGAGAAGACTTTTCCTTTCCCAATCAGTAAAGGATTTTTTGTTCGAATTATTATTTACAAGGAAACCTCTCCAAACCGGAACCTCTAAATACCGGAATTTTCTCTAAACCGGACAAAAAACTTTGGTCCTGTTTCCAACCCTTATTTATTTTAACCCATAACGACATAAATACGCATTTTCATACCTTTGATTTATTCATACACTGAATAAAATACTTTCATGTATATGTATCATGAGAAATAATTTCTATATTCTAGTTCATGGTAGCTAAATTAAGGTTCAAATTAAAGCAGAATGAGTCGTATGGCGCATTCTGCTTTACTTTCAACCTTTATTAAGTGGTCAGTAATCTTCCATACTAGAACCAAGCTATAAGGTAATGGGTCAAAACCCCTCTGAACCCAATTTCAGTTTCAGTTTTTAATTTAAGCTCAAACATGCTATGCATGTTTATCGCCATAAACAAAAGGTATACATAAGCGGTACATATTCCACAGCAGTACGAAGAGTAGCCTATAACAGTATATATACAAAAAGATTGAATTAATTATATAGCTCAATCTATACTAGGTTTTACGGTGGCACTAAGGTGACATCCCGTATCCAAAAATTAAGTTAAAAGCATATACGATTAAAGTGAATAAATGATAAAGGAACACTAAAGGACACGTTTTTAAGTTTTAAAACTACAACATTACACAATAAAACATGTATCTTATCATAGGATGGGTCGGGGGCTCATGTCCGCACGCGCAAAACAGGCGGGGGCTCATGTCCGCCCGCGCAAAATCGGCCGGGGGACTCATGTCCGCTTACCGGGGGGGGGGGGGGGGGGGGGGTATACACCGACATTTAACAAACAGTGCAGGCCCTGATCAGAGTGCTCATACAGGAGCCCTCTGATCAGGGTCCACACTGTTTGCGTGGGACAAGTGTAAATCCTCATAGGTACACTGTTTGTAAATGACGAGTACATTCGTCTCTAGGTTTGAATGTGTTTGAAAATATGGTGCTCAATATAACTACAGCAGGTGCTGAGACAATCAGGGTCTGATGTGGTGGCGAGCTGTTTGCATAAACAGTGGTCTGTCGTCTTGTCTTATTGTGGGCTCGAACGCGTTGTTTGTTAACGTCCGTTTCTGCCATCTATGGGCTAACTGGACGCCCCAGAGAGAGGGGGTGGATACAGAGAAACCGGGTGCAATGCCCTACTCTTATTATCGAAAGAGTACGCTGGTTCTTTAAGATGCCAAGTGTAAAGTTTTGGTGTGTGTTGTTGTCTGGGTGGGGTTGTTGCCCCCGATTATACTGTTAAAACGGGTACGCAGAGCCAGAACTTGACGCCAAATTCCCGTTTTATCCCGTATGTCCCAAGATAGTCCCTTTTCCCATGCGTGTTCTATATATACAGTAATATATCATTATTTCCCGTACTTTTTTTGGGGGGGGGGGCGTAGATGCGTTCCATTTAATTAATTTAATTATGTATAAATACAGAGATCGTTCATTTATTTTGTGGGAGCTCTGTTGATTACAACCGACATGTACCAGAAATATAACGTGCATGTCCGAAAACTCCAGTACTGTCAGTACTTTGATTTTGGCTACAGAACGATAAATATGGTTACAGTGGAGAATCTGTTATTCCTTCCCGTTTATACGCAAAAAAACGCAAACGCATAGCACTAAAATGTAGAAAAGTACAACTTTTGGACAATTCTGATAATTCATTTGTATCTTGGTGGCAAACAGTTTGGAACCTGATCAGACGCCGGGTTACCCGGCGTCTGATCTGGATCCAAACCGATTGTAATTGAAATGGTAGTTTTAGCATAAACTCGTTTATTGGGAAAGAATAACGTTTTCTCCACTGTACCAGGACCAATACTTACCAGCTTCTTCACACTCGCAGTTCTCTATCTTATCTTCTGTTATAGCTTTGCCATTATCAGTCCTTTCTAAAACAAATACAAATTCATTTATATAGCGCAAAAAGTATAAATATTCAATTGCCCTTTACAATTAATCCTTCTCATTATTACATAATTAAAATATCAGGCGATATATGTTAACGTTAGTGAGAACACACATATATATATATATACACTAGTCATTCACTGTAGAATTGACTGAGCACGTGTGTCTTAAGGTGTGTGTGTTTTAAAGCAATTTCAGTTTTTACTGCTTTTGAGTCTCTTGGAAGCATATTCCACCATTTTGGGCCAACCACCGCCAGTGACCGTTCAGCGATCTTCGTTCTATGTCTAGGTACAACAAACTGAATGTCGCTAGACGATCTCAAACGGCAATTTCCTTGTACCATAGATCAAAATCACGTGGAACTATAGTCCGGTCAATAGTCGTCTATAGTGACTATAGCTTCAATAGATCACCGATGGTTCGACCCGCAGACAACCCATTCTAAGTTTTCATTGGTTCGACAAACGGTGTTCTTCTGTCGACCTTATGCGCATGCGCTGGCCTTTTTATTGACTATAGGGCGTGTTCGTTTATCAGTCCGGAATCTTCCGGATTGATGGAATCGAAATCGAATGGTCCGGAATTCAATTCCAGAACTGTTCTATCAATTCTGCCCGAGGAGGTGGTGTGAGCAGAATTGTGACGTATCATCATGGTTCCCGGCACAATTTACGAACGCTTCGACAGCAAACTTGTAATAAGTAGGGAACCAGACTACCATATTTGCAAGGGTTCAATTCCGTTTTTATTTGATTTACTAATTCCATGGAATCGTTCCAAACAGTTCTGGAACTGATAATCGAACACGCCCTATAACTCGGAATATAGTTCCACGTGAAGTTGTTCATAGTGAACAAGTGTCTGACTCTGAGGGTACTCGGTGCGGTGCCGTGTACAACCCAGAAAACAATGACATTAAACATGATCCCCGCACGAACAGGCAACCAGTGTAACTGTTTAAGAATGTCGGAGCTGTGCTGCTCATATGTTGCTTTCATTACTTATCTGACTGCATGATTTTGTACCTTTTGAAATTTAGCTAGCTGATAAGCTGGAGTGTTATCAAATAGTTCGCTACAAAAATCGAGATGTGAATGAATAAGTCCCGTGCATGAGAGTCTCAGCTGACTTTTGCTTAGCTATTTGACACTTTTTACGAATGTGCAAATCTAAATTCAGAGTACTTATCATATAAACACCAAGGTCACGCATATGACCGAAACACTTCACTTCGCAGGCACCAACAGTCATACTAGCAATATTCAGTTTATTTAATTGTTGTTTTGTTCCATATGCGATAATTTCAGGCTTTCCAATATTCATTTTAAGTTTATATTTGTCATCCACGAAATAATATTATCGAAGCAGTTGTTTAGATCGTTAAACAGAGGGGATTCACTCTGATGATAACAAGCCTGTGTGCTCATCAGCGTACCAATAGAGGTCTGCTGTATAGTTCTGAACAACTCTATTAAGAGCAGCAATATGAATTTTGAAAATAACCGGGCAAGCACAAGAGCCCTGCGGAACGTCAAATTTTAACGGTTCGGTGTCTGAAGCTGAATGTCCAATTTTAACCTTCATTGTCCTATTGGTCAAGTAGGATTCAATCCAATTTAGGTGAGTATTGATAATGCCAAATTCACCACAGAAAAGTTGAAGTACTATATATAGGAATGTCAAACAGAAAACAGAACAAATAAAAACAAATATCCGATAACTCATTTACCCCTGAAACGTTTAATGGTCAGGGTTTACATTGTTTTGCATAGGTGCATTGTTTGGTAATTACGAGTATTCTTGTCGTTAGGGTACAATGTATTAAGGGAACGAACCATAGTGAAGCCTATATCTCATTTACTATACCTGTGTACTAGTCAATGGCACGTTATCTAATCAGGGTCGTCTGCACGTTTTGTAATTCTGCAAATATTGTAAAACAAGATGCTTTGTTTAACACCGTTTGCATTGGACACGTGTACTATTCACAGGTTTACTAGAGTACATTTGCCCTATGCAAACAGTGTAGACCCACATCGGAGGATTCTTAGGGTCTACACTGTTCGCAGGTCAAGTATACTCCTAATATGTTCACTGCTTGTGAAAAACAACACAAATGACACCTACCACAGATAACGCTTTTATGGATAGGCGGAGGGTTGTCGCAGTACCGAACTACTTTCATTGTTTTCTTGTCACAGTCACATTCTTCTTCAATCCATTCGGACCATCCTGTAAATCGGAGGAAATACATTCCAAACTCGATAATCGGAAATCGGAGGAAATACATTCCAAACTCGATAATCGGAGGAAAACAGTCCAAACTCGATCATCGGAGAAAATACAGTCCAAACTCGATAATCGGAGGAAATACAGTCCAAACTCGATACTTCGAACTCGTTATAGTTCGCACATACCCATATTTCAGAGTTAAAACGTGTTGAAATGGATCAGCTATAGATCCCTTATCTACCTTTAACAATACATAGTACCCTAGACCATGATGCATCTGGCTACCTCTGGGTAATATGATGTAACAATTGTGTATTTAGCATGTTGGGACCCTATCACAATAAACAGTCCAATTGACATCCTGCTTAGCCAGAGATAGGCGTTTAAGAACACTAGTCATGGATTTTCACTAGTGTTCTAAAGTTACTTAGCAACCGAATCAAATCAGAAGTAAACAAAAGTTCACCTCTCAGTCTGATCGAAAATTAAATCAGATTTTGGTAGATATTTACCTTTAGTGACTTTTAAGTTAACCAGCAGGTTCTTGTATACCTTAAAGAGCTAAACTACATCAACACTTATGACAGCTTTCCAGGATTTGAATTTATTTATGGCCAACAACTGTATGCAGTATATACTACATCTCACAATAAATAACACTTCATAAGGTTTGGGAATTTGTACATTTCCAGACAGTCTCTAAATGACTAAAATTACTGTAAAATCCCAAATCTTCGGACACCCTGTATAAATTACTGAAATTATCATAAAATATTAACCGATTTCTTTCATCACACAGTAATTTGATGAAAAGGTGCAAACTGAATGGGAAACATTGAAAACCCTGATTAGGCTGCTCCTCCAGGAGCAGTCTAGTCAGGGTCTGCACTGTTTGACCAGGCCTGTCTGTCCGAATACTTGGATCAAATGTTACGTAATTCTTAGTCTGATCAGAATATATCGGGTCAGTTAACCCATTACCCATAGCCTGTTTCTAGTTTTGAAAACAAGTTACTACTTAAAGCAGGCTGTAAGTAAAGCAGAATGCCCCTTAGGGCGCATTCTGCTTTACTTTCAGCCTGCTTTAGGCAAATATCTGTTAGAATAAATAAAATAATTCTTATTGTACTTATTCATAATTATGTAAATTGAAACTATTTTCCTCAATTGATGAATACACTAGAGGCGTAAAAAGGCGATTTTATGGGGTAATGGGTTAAAACACTCCTTACCGGGACATATCTTCTCATTTCTGCAGCCTCGAGATATTCTCAGTGCGCCACCATCTTTATCCATCTTGCATCCCGTCGAGCCGTCGAATTTACAGACACGCATCTGCACCCTAAAATAACCAATTTATATAATGGAGAAGACGATATTCCTTTCCGCTTAAACCATTACTTCATATATACACCCTTTTACACCTCTAATTTATTCTTCCACTGAACAAAATAGTTCTGTTTTTTGTTTTCTGAGGATGTTATCATTATAATAGAGTTCATTTGAAGCTGTTTACGGATATATAGATGCTTAAAAGTTTTAAAATTAAGTTATTTCTAAAGTTTCTCTACTATTTTTTATATAATCATGAGTATGCAACGTAGGTAATTTCAAAGTAGAAGCTGGAAATAAAACCAAATTTGTTAAACCTTCAATTTGGTACAAAATTTATATGTTTTGGACAAAGAATGACTGTGATATGGGCAACTTTCGCAAGCATGGATCATAATGACTCAATTTTTGGCGTTCCCATGGAAACAAATAAAATACTGTTAAAATTACTGAATGGTTAATTTTTGTCCTCAAGTCAAGTATTTTATTTCTGGGGACTTTGGCATCATTTAAAAATGCATTTGCAGTTGTTTATTGATATTTGAATGCTAAAAAGTGAAAAATTTAAGTTATTTCTATATATTTTCTACTACTTTTAATGTGCTCATTAATATTCATGAATATGCAAATTAAGTAATTTCAATGTATAAGCAAAAAATAATACCTCAATTTGTAATATCTTCCATTTAGTACAATATTTATATGTTTAGGACAAAAGCTTACTGTGATACGGGCGATTTTGTAGGTAGTGTCCATTATAACGCAAAATTGGGGGTTGTCATGGTAAAAAGAAAAGTAAATTACTATAAATTAATGTTTTGGTCTTAAGTTGGATATTTTATTTTCGAGGATTTTGTCATCCTATTAAACTACATTTGAAGTTGTTTTCTGATACTTGTAAGATAAAAAGTTAAAAGTTTACGTTATTTGTTTTTTTTCTCCACTTTTTTAATGCTAAAACTGATATTCATGAATATGTAAAATGATATTTTTAAATGGAAATAAAAGCCCAATGTCTTATCTTCAATTTGGTACCGGTTTTATGTGCTTAGGACAAAAACTGACTGTGATATGGATGATTTTTCAGGTATTGGTCATCATAAAAAAAATAGGGGGGGCATGGAAACGGTTTAAATACACATAGCCTAAAATAGTTTATATTTTAGTACATTCGCGATTCTGATTTAGTAGACCCTACTGAACATTTTGGTACCCATGAAAATCGTCTAGGGAGTGCACGGTAGACCCCCATTGCCTTGCTGGTTGCTTTGGCGATGTGGAGGTTCCAAGTCATACTGGATTGCATTTCAATGCCGATGTACCTTGTGGACTCTTCCATATCCAGGGTGTGCCCTTTCAGAGTTTAGCTGGCAGTCATTGGGTTCCGTGCTCTGATGACTCTGATGGCGCTGCACTTTTCAGGGTGGAAAGCCATGCCTCATTTCCTTTTCCACTCAGCCAGTTTGTTCAGGTCGTCTTGAAGGGTCCTTTTGACTGCACATAGTCTGGAAGGTCATTGATGAATACATGTACAAGAAAAGGTAACGGTCCAATGACTGCTCCTTGTGGTACTCCGCTGAGGACATGTAGACCATCCGATGTTGCCCCTTCTACTGTGACCTGTTTGACGCGGTCTCTTAGGAAAGCCTTTATCCAGTTTAAACGTACTGCCTCGTACACCATAACGGTCCAGATTCCGTAACAGTCGTTCATGAGGAACTCTATCAATCTAGTACTATCATATCATGCTGGAGTCTGTTGTCAAGTGCTGATAGAAGTTCACCTGCTAGTTTGAGGAGATGGGTTTCACAGCTCCTTCGTGCCCTAAAGCCATGTTGGCAGTCTGTCAGGATGTGGTGCTCATCTAGGTGTTTAACCCTTTCATGATCAAATTATTCGGGATATTTTTAACCCTTCACCGCTTTATTGTCGTCTGCTTTAGTATTGTTGTCTGCAAGACACGATTAAAAAGTTAGATTTTAAGTTGTATTACTTAATAAATATCGATCAGAGTGTCAAATAGTTTGGGTCCTGATCAGGACCCAAGCTGTTTGCAAACGCGCTTTAACCCTTTACCTGATAGCCTGTTTCTAGTATAGAATATAGGTGACCACTTAAAGCAGGTTGAAAGTAAAGCAGAATGCGCCATATGGCGCATTCTGCTTTACTTTCAGCCTGCTTTAAGCCATTACCTGCTAGAATAAGGAAATTATTAAATATGACACATATTCATTACGGTATATATTGGAACTATTTTCTTCAGCGGAGGAATAAATTAAATACGCTAAAAGTCGCTTCTATAAGGGAAAGGGTTAAGGCGTCGTTGAGAGTGAAAAGGTGAAGGATGCTTCTGGTGAGGATGTGTTCCTGTAGTTTGCAGCATATACTAGTCAGGGAGCAGGCCTTCTGGTGAGGATGTGTTCCTGTAGTTTGCAGCATATACTAGTCAGGGAGCAGGCCTTCTGGTGAGAATGTGTTCCTGTAGTTTGCAGCATATACTAGTCAGGGAGCAGGCCTTCTGGTGAGGATGTGTTCCTGTAGTTTGCAGCATATACTAGTCAGGGAGCAGGTCTTCTGGTGAGGATGTGTTCCTGTAGTTTGCAGCATATACTAGTCAGGGAGCAGGCCTTCTGGTGAGGATGTGTTCCTGTAGTTTGCAGCATATACTAGTCAGGGAGCAGGCCTTCTGGTGAGGATGTGTTCCTGTAGTTTGCAGCATATACTAGTCAGGGAGCAGGCCGTCTGGTGAGGATGTGTTCCTGTAGTTTGCAGCATATACTAGTCATGGAACAGGCCTTCTGGTGAGGATGTGTTCCTGTAGTTTGCAGCATATACTAGTCATGGAGCAGGCCTTCTGGTGAGGATGTGTTCCTGTAGTTTGCAGCATATACTAGTCAGGGAGCAGGCCTTCTGGTGAGGATGTGTTCCTGTAGTTTGCAGCATATACTAGTCAGGGAGCAGGCCTTCTGGTGAGGATGTGTTCCTGTAGTTTGTATCATATACTAGTCAGGGAGCAGGCCTTCTGGTGAGGATGTGTTCCTGTAGTTTGCAGCATATACTAGTCAGGGAGCAGGCCTTCTGGTGAGGATGTGTTCCTGTAGTTTGCAGCATATACTAGTCAGGCAGCAGGCCTTTTTCTGGTCATTTCGGGAAAACTGCAATGTCTAAATTAGGATTTTTTTAGCGCGAAAAATCAAATGATTTTGGGAAGAATGTTTAGAATTAATTTCACATGTTGAAGCTAAATGGCCAGGAAAAAAAGGCATTTGGTTTCCACTTGTTTTATTATTTTTTGACTTATCAGGAACACACTCAGACTCAACTGAAACGCTTTATAACCTCGTAGCCTGGAGAACTTACAGTTTGCCTGCATATATGGACTTAGTGCACCTGTCATTCTCATCATGACATCTGCACGGCCTGGCGTCACACTTTGTTATGTCCTGCCAAATGCCCCATTTGGAACCTGCAACCACAAATCAGTGCTGCCATAAGTTGACATGAAAAATCCTTGGATTTCCAAATCTGCATTTTTCAAGTGCGAATTTACGAACCGTACCTTTACCCCATAGTCTGTTTCTTGTTTTGTTGACACGTGACTACTTAAAGCAGGCTGGAAGTAAAGCAGAATGCGCCTTCTGGCGCATTCTGCTTTACTTTCAGCCTGCTTTAAGCTACAATGTTCTAAAAAAAAACAAATTCGAAGATTTAGGTAAAATCCGTAGAAATGGCAGCCCTGACAAATGTCAACAATGAAGAATACAGTCAAACCTCTCTATTTCTACCATTAAATTGTGTTATTTATTACATGTTTTCGACAGGTGATTGCTTAAAGCAAGGTGAACGTAAAACAGAAAGCTTCTTGCGTTAAGCTGTCACTTGTATTTTATGCAGTCAATTATAATAAATAAGCATTGATTTTTAAAAGTCGTAATATCGTGCATTGTAATATTGATATAAAAACAATGATAACAATAATGATAATAATGAGATTTGGATTTAGATTTGTTTTGATTTTACGTCGCTTTTAAATAACAGTATTTAAGTCATATCGTGACTTCCAGCTAATGACAGGTGGGGGAAGACCCAAGAAGCCCATAATAGACTGCTTCAAAGGCACAATCGACCTTTCAGGCTTCCCACAGGAAAAATCCGACCAGGATTCGAACACACAGCGGTGAGAAACTTAGTGACGTAAGTCACAGTGACTAAACCACTGGGCAATGGAGGCCCCTTATAATAATGTTAAATAAGAATATTAACAATAATATAATTGACTGCATAAACGACAGGTGACAGCTTTAAGTCGCAAACACCTAATCATTTGTATGACTGAAGAAATATCGAGATAATTGTCAAACAGTTTTGATATGTGTTCTGTCTCCAGTATACACTGTCTCTGGTATAACTGAAACACCGAAAAAATCCTCAAAATTGGGACACCCTGTATACAGTGGAGAAAACCTTATTCTTTCCCAATAAACGCGTTTACGCTAAACTATTATTCCCATTGTAAACAGTTTGGAGCCAGATCAGACGCCGGGTAACCCGGCGTCTGATCAGGCTCCAAACTGTTTATAAATCAGATTAAAATAATGACATTTTCTACATTTTAGTGATGTGCGTTTGCGTTTCGTTTGCGTTTAAACCACAGGGCCGCGACACGATTGCTTTTTGAGAGAAAAAAATCGTCAGAAAGTGTATATAGAGACTCTATATATACTTTCTGACAATTTTTTCCCCTAAAAATTAATCGTGTCGGGGCCCTGTGGTTTAAACGGGAAATAATAACATTTTCTCCACTGTAACTGCTGTAAGTATCCTAAAGTATGCACTAAATGCTTTTATCACATATAGCAATTTGTCTAAAATGTGCAAATTTTATGGCAAAAAGTGATGACCCTGATCAGACTGTCCCCTCAGATGCAGTCTGATCAGTGTCAAAACTGTTTGCTCGGGCGTGATTAATCTGTCCCCGTGAATTATTTCAGTATTCTAGATAATCAAGGTGACGGTAAAGCAGAAATATCACAGCCGCGAGGCTTCTAATTTACTTTCAGTCTGTTTTACCCAAATGCCTGTTTCTCTCTAATTTTTGTGTCACCTGCTGTAGGCAGAGGTGACACAGGGATCACTTTGACGGCGTCTGTCTGTCCGTCTGTCTGTCTGTCTGTCCGCCACGCTTTTTGTGTCCGGTCTCATAACTCCTGCTCTACTGAAGCTTTTAAGATGAAACTTCGTTTATGGATAGAGCTTGACAAAAGGCGTATTGCACAAGGGTTATAACTCTTGCTACAATATTGTAAGAGTTAATCCCCTTTTCAACATTTTCTTTTCATGCAGATTTCTTCTGTTATACTAAAGATTTTGAAATGAAATTTCTTTTATGGAAAGAGATTGATGAGTGAAATTGTCTTGCACAAGGTTGATAACTCTTGCAGCAATACTGTGAGAGTTATTTCCCTTTTCCATATTTTCTATTTTCAGCATATAACTTCTGTTCTACTCATGCTTTCCGGATACAATTTCATTAACTTAAATAAATAATTTGATGAGTGGAAGTGTCTTGCATCAATACCATTAAAGTTATTCCCCTTTTCTTCACTATCGTTTGTGGTAGATTATTTCTGCTACAACGAGGTTTGTTATTTTAACATAAACTCTTGTTCGACTGATGGTTGCTGGCAGGTGACACACATATTCCGAGGAACACCCCTCTATTTTTTATTAAGACAGATGACTATATACTGAAAGTAAGTTGAAAGTAAAGCAGAAAAGCTTTCTGCTGCTCCTTTAATATGCTTAAAAGCTACCAACTTTAAGTTCTGGAGTGGACTTACTAACTAGGAATTACTTTCCGTACTGTAGAAATAACTAGAGGTTTTAAATGGGTATTTGTGGGGAAATGGGTTAAACAGTCATGTGACAAAATGTAAGGAAACATTATATGGCTCCTTCATGAACAGCCCATAAGAGAGACATGTACACACATTTCTTTCCAAAATAGGCACAGACATCCAAACCGCGTCTGTATGGCAAAAACTTAAGTTCAAAGAATAAGCTCACGACCCTATGTGGTTCTGGGGAATGCCAACTTGGTCAACTGGCAGAAACGAATGGGAACCACTGCCATAGCATTGCATGGTATACAGTAGAATGCTGCTTAAAGATATAATCGTTTCAGTAATTCGATTGATGGATAAATCCATCATAAATTGGTGTATTTGTATGTCAGTTCAAGTACTGCAATATTAAAATCCAGAATATTTGTAACTCTGGTATTCTGGTCAGAGTTCAAATTTCTAGATCAAAATCTCATACTTTTAGATCGATGTAAATGAGGCACTGATCTGGCAACTTGTCTGCTGGGGGTCGCGATAAGACTGAAATACTGTTAAAGCGACTTAAAACCCAATTTCAACAACAGTAAGCTCATGACTGATGTAAACAGGGCTACCATAAGTTGCTCATAAAAATCCTAAGATTTCCAAATTTTCAAGCGCGATTTTAGGAAACGTACCTTTAACCCTTTAGCTGCGAGGCTATATGACAATAATAAAATTACGCAAACAGTTTGAACCCAGATCAGACGCCGCGTTACGCGGCGTCTGATCTGGATCCAAACTGTTTGACACCCACATCCGGAGAAATATTTTAAAAAATCCGGAGATTTCGGAAAAATCCGGATATATGGCAGCCCTGTGTAAATAAATACTTGCCTTGAACACACACGCCAAACACTGCGTAAATCACAGTCAACCATATTAAAACTTCCATGTTTTTCATGTGCTGATTGTCTGGTGCTGTTTTCACATATGTGTCACATAAGACCAAATCAACGATGAAATCTTAGTTCAGTAAAACCTCCCTAATACGACCATCTAACAATGTTTACTATAAGTTGTTTAGGACAGGTGTCTGCTTAAAGCAAGGTGACAGTGAAACAGAAAGCTCCTTCAATCAGGAGCTTTCTGTTTTACTGTCACCTTGCTTAAGCTGTCAATTGTCTTTTATAAATCAATTAGCCTTCTTTTTAGTGGTCGGAATAGAGAGGTTTTACTGTTTTTGTTATTTCTTCAAGGAATACTTGAGTTTCTTCTATGTACTATTAGTTATTAGCCCATTAGTTATTTCCGGTAGGACCACAACAACTTGCGTTGTATCCCTTCACTGACTGGAGTGTCATACTTCCAAATTATCGTCTGCTTTTATTTTTCAAAATTAGACTTTAGACATTTTTTGCTTAAAGAAACACTCAACGTGAGTGTCAAACAGTCTGGATCTTAGTCAGACGCCTAGTTATTCAGCGTCTGATCAAGAGCTTAACTATTCACAAATGGAAGTACACTCTGGATAAGTCACGAAGCAGTTGAATAACTAAGTAACCCTTTAACTGACATGCGCGACTAGTAGACTAGTTTTTACAAACAATTTGGACCAATATCAGACGCCGAGTACCTTGGCGTCTGATCAGAATCCAAACGGTTTGACACTCTTGTCGATACTCTTACTATTGATTTTGGCGATACACTTACTCTTGATTCAGTAAAGAGGTCGGCATGAAGTCTATATTTTAATTTCTTGCAGTTGAAAACTTCATGCAGAAAGTATTTTTTTGAAACATATTGAAAGTGTTAGTAGCTGCGTCCTATAGTACAGTGGAGAAAACGTTATTCTTTCCCAATAAACGCGTTTACGCTTAAAACACTATGATTTCCAATGCAAACAGTTTAGAGCCTGATCAGACGCCGGGTAACCCGGCGTCTGATCAGGCTCCAAACTGACTGCTAATCAGATTAACTTGACTAGTCAGAATTTTCGGGAAATTGTATTTTTCTTCGTTTTATTGTGTTGCGTTTGCGTTTAAACGGGAAAGAATAACGTTTTCTCCACTGTACTTACTTACTTACTGGTGTTCACCACACGTTCATATTAAATTATTAATAATGGTGACAGACCCTTAAAGACTCGTGACTTCTTCGTATGTATAATTTCGTTTTTTAGAACACTCTGTGATTATATAAAGTAAAACCTATCTATTACGACCATTTACATAATGCTAATGGATTGTATGAAAGACATGTGGTAGATTAAAGCAGGGCGAAAGTAAAACAAAATAGGAGATTTGAGAATTAACAGCAGAGACAATTGTTTCAAATTGATGATGTCATGACAGTAAATGGGTAAAATCGTGTTGGGTAAAAGGTCACATGACTTTAGAATGTTGATGATTTATTTAACCCATTCACTGTCTTCCCTCGAGTACATTGCTTACTTACAAACAGTGACAGGGTTAATAACAAGCACGGGGGTCTAGTTGCCGTATATGTGTTGATCGTTGTATGCCAAAATTTCGAAATAACCCAATGCGTCGTTATTACAAGGACTTCCCGGTTCATACAAATGTATATGAGCCGTGCCATGACAAAACCTGCCTTATTGTATTGCAACTAGGGGTGTAACAATATAGGGAAACCGTATTGCAATATATTGCAATATATTGTGGCACTTTTTAAGTACAAAAATTTGATGAAAATTAGCATTGAAAACTTGTTTATAGCATTGAAAGAATAAAGGAGGGCTTTAAATACAATAGTAGAGGGCACCTAGCGTCAAAAATCGAAATAAAGGAAAAAAAATGCACAGAATTGATTTTTGTGTTTTCATATGCTCCAATATGTACCGAATTACAGAAAAAAAGTCTAGGAAAATCAAACGATGCGAAATATGATTTTTGGGGTAAAATGGCTAAAATAATAGGTGAAAGCACGAATTTTTGGGATTTCCAAACTGCGATCGTAGAAAGCAATATAAAAGCTTGAAATCTACAGGCTAGACAAATATTAATGTCAGCTGTAGAATAATACTTGTTAAGATAAATAAAATTTTCAAAAAACTGATTTTTGGGGTGATATTGTCAAAATATTAAACCAAAATCACAAATTTGAGGATTTCAAACAGACCCTGACATCTCATAGCAAATAAAGGAAATGTTGCACAGAGTTGATTTATATGTTATTATTTGCCTAAATATGTACCAAATAACAGACAAAAAGTCTAGGAAAATAAAACGATGCGAAATATGGTTTTGGGGTAAAATGGTTGAAATAATAACTGAAATCGCTAATTTTTGGGATTTCCCTTCTGTGATCGAGGATATCGATATAAAATCTCGAAATCTACAGGCTAGACAAATATTCAAGTCAGCTTTGGAATGGTACTTGTTAAGATAAATAAATTTTCAAAAAAATGATTTTGGGGTGAAATTGTCAAAATATGAAACCAAAATCACGAATTTTGAGGATTTCAAACAGACCCTGACATCTAAAAGCAAGTAAAGGAAATGATGCACAGAGTTGATTTATACGTTATTATCTGCTTAAATATGTATCAAATAACAGACAAAAATTCTAGAAAAATCAAACAATGCAAACTATGTTTTTTTGGTAAAATGGTTGAAATAATAACTGAAATCGCTAATTTATGGGATTTCCCTTCTGTGATGGAGAATATCGATATAAAAGCTCGAAATCTACAGGCTATACAAATACTCGTGTAAACTGTGAATTGGTACTTGTTAAGATAAATAAAATTTTCAAAAAGCTGATTTTTAGGGTGAAATTGTCAAAATATCAAACAAAAAACACAAATTTTGAAGATTTCAAACAGACCCGACATCTAAATTTCATATTTGGGGGATTTTTGACAGATTTTGAGATTGAAATCAAACTAATGGAAAAGATGCACAGAATTGATTTATCAGTAATGATATGTTTCAATATGTACCAAATAACAAACAAATAATGTAGGAAAATCAAAGAATCCGAAATATGATTTTTGGGTAAAATGGTTGAAATATTAACTGAAAAGCTAATTTTTGGGATTTCCTTTCTGTGACCATGGATATCACTATAAAAACTCCAAATATCCAGGTTAGACACATATTCATGTCTACTTTAGAATGGTCCTTGTTAGGATAAATAAAGGTTTCAAAAAACTGGTTTTTGGGATAAAATTATCAAAATATTAAACCAAAATCACAAATTCTTGTTTGTAAAACAATCTAGGAAAATCCAACAAAGCCAAATATAAATTTTGGGGTATACTGATTAAAACAATTAATGTAAATGCATGTTTTTGGCAATTCCACACTATGGCCTTAGACAGGAATATAGAAGCTACACATTTACAGGTAAGATACATATTACTGTGCACTGTAGCCTTGTACTATTAAGGATGAATTAAGCTTTAAAATGAAAACCCTTATCTTTTCACTTCACTACGGTGACCTTAGATATGAAACCAAACGTTCAAAGTCTATAACTTACACACATACACCATTTTAATGTAGCTTAGTTAAAGTAGACAAATCAACCGGTAAAACATTTAAACAGACACATGTTATTAATGTATTGTGACTTTAAATATGATTAAAAAAGCTCCAAATCCATTTAAAAGGCAACAGACACCATGAAATAAAGCCTATAGCACTAGTACAAATAAATTATGATTTCTAAAATTAATTAATTTTGGTGATAAGATATAAGTTAAACGAAAACAGTTTTCACTGAGGATTTTTACAGTGGCATTGGATGTGACCATCAAGGCACTACAGTGTATTTGTTAGCATAGTCAATGAAATAATATACCTGTATAACTTATAATAGTTAAACAAAAAGACAATATCTGCAGTATATTGTTAGAGCAATATAACATGAATGTAAAACTTAAAAATATAGTTAAGACAAATATATAAATGGAAACTTTTTATAAGTAAGGATAACTACCATTTTGAATTTCATTACTATTGTCAAACAACTAGGTCTGACGTGTCAAAGGGTGGCCGAGTCCATTTATAAGGGAGGTCAGCATTTCAGATGTCCCCGTGTCAAGTTTTAAAGAAAAATGTTTGGTTATGGGTACACATAAACGAATTAGTTATTGGAAACATAACGTAGTGGATAAGACGTAGGTAGAAGTATATGATCGGATAACATTTTATCAAGCACGGGTTCGAATCTCGCAGCAACCTATGATATTGTTTTGCACAAAACAATATTAAAGATTATATAATTACATTGCATTAAGGTAATGCAGAAAGCCTCCTGAAGAAAGTGACTAAAACTTATATTGATATTCATATTTTATCATCGATTTGTTTTGTGAAAGTATGGCTAATATAGGGCTAGAAATCCATGCACCCCTGCCCCAAATTTGACGAACATGTGTATAAATGGTTAGTATAATCACACAGTATGAAATTAGATAATTCATTTTAGATTAAAAAAAGTTTGAGGTCGACGCGGGATTCGAACCTACGCTTATTAAAATAATTCTATCGCAATACACTCTGTGTACCTATATTTACCTACTGCTCTAAAGTGCTAACAATAATATCGCCTTCATTTGTATCTAATAATTATACTAATCTTGATTGTATAAAAATGGTCGGAGAACATGAGGAATGCTGCTCTCCTTAAAAATGGACTCTGCTGACCTTTGACACGTCAAGCCCAGTTGTTTGACTATATGACTGTGGATATGACCAGTAAAGCTTCAAATGCACAAATAAGTTACATATTCTTTCCAAAACAACAGCTTACTAAAGATGATAAATACAAAGTTTGAAAATAACTTTTTGAGGAAAACATTAAAAAATATACATAAAACAGCAAATTTTTAATTTCTGTATATGGGGGAGGATATGAATTAATAATAAAAGCTCCAAATCAATAGGCTTGACACAGTCCTTTTAAATGAGATATGTAACTAGTTTATCCAAAATCACACATAACAATTTATAAATATATAGGGTTTTGGAAAAATACACCCCCTCCACCAATAAAAAAAATCAAAACATAAACGAACGAACAATTTTCTGCCATGTTGGATTTTCTGCGCAAAACTGGTTGGTTATGATGTTGGTTGGAAACTAATAGACATGAGCTATCCTGTACTTTGAGCTGTAATTATGGAATCTGACAACTGTATGAAATATCAGCAAATCATAGTATACGCACATTGGGCATACATCGTACATGTAATTTATGTAATTAATTGATCTAACAGTGCTTGCTATATATATGAAATAACTTATAGTGTATATATCACCAGGTCAATAACATTCAATATTCGTTTTGTGGTGCTTATTGTCTACTACCAGTGCACACTCTGATTTGACAAGCGGCATTTTAATTGCTGCCTCTTAGCTAGTACACTGGTTTAATTGTAAAAATGTTGTAATTTAACCCTTATTGCGTGCGATGCGAATATAGGTTGTTACTTAACCCTAATTGTATGTGGAACAAGAATATATATCATTTGAGGACCCAAATCAGAGTGAGTATAGCCTACAGTACAAAGTATAATGTGTCTTACCTGTAAATTTGAAGCTTTTGCATTTATATCTAAAGCCATGTTGTGGAAATTCCAAAAATTCAAATTTAAACTAATTTTGTTAACCAGTTTACCCCGAAAAGTCATATTTGGCTTTGTTGGAGTTTCCTTTATTTTGCTGTTATTTAATACATATTGAAACATACTAAAACATATAAATCAATTCTCAATACGTTTCCCTTTATTTGCTTATAAGGCTTTATTTTGAATTTTCAGGTCAGGAGATCTGCTAAAATCTCGAAAATTGGTGTTTTGTTGTTTAATTTTTATAACAACTTTACTGCATAAGTTTTTTGACAGTTTATTCATCTTTATCAGTACCATTCCACAGTGCAATTGAATATTTGTTTAACCTGTAGATTTGGAGCTTTTATTTTAATAGCCCCCATCACAGTAGTAAAATCCCGAAAAAGCTCATTTACATTTTATTTTTCAACAATTTTACCCCAAAACACCATATTTGGTATTGTATGATTTTCCTAGATGATTTTTCTATTAGTTTGTACATATTAAAACATATGATAACACATAAATCACTTTTGATTTTGATGGCAGGGATTGTCTACGAAAATCCCCAAAATTGGTGATTTTGGTTTAATATTTTGACAATTTAACCCAAAACAACAGTTTTTTGAAAGTTTTATTTATCCTTACTAGTACCATTACACAGTAAAAATGATTTTTTGTCTAACCTGCATATTTGGTGTATTTATATTGATATCCACGTTCACAGTAGGGAAATCCCAAAAATTCGCGTTTTCATTTATTATTTCAACAATTTTACCCCAAAATTCATTTTTCAAAGTTTTAGCTATCCTTAATAGTACTATTTCACAATAAAGATGTATAAGTATCTAGCTGTAAATTTGGAGCTTTTATATAAAAAACTAACGACACAGTACTGAAATCCCTAAAATTGGCGTTTTCATTTATTATTTCAACAATTTTGCCTCAAAAAATATATTTCGCATAGTTTGATTTTCCTAGATTTTTCTTCGGTTATTTGGTACATGCTCTACCATATGAAAACACAAAAACTATTTCTGTGCATCTTTTCCTTTATTTGGATGTTTGACACCAGGGAAGCTCTACTAAAATCTCCAAAAATTGGGGTTTTGTTTAATATTTTCATGATTTTCACCCAAAAAGAACCATTTTTTGAAAGTTGTATATATCCTAATTAGTACTATTCCACAGTGGATATAACTGCCAGACTAATTTGTAGATTTGAAGCCTTTATGTTAATACCCAGGGTCACAGTATGGAAATTCCAAAAATTATCATTTGCGTTTATCAATTCAATCATTTTACCCCAAAAAATCATATTTCGCATCGTTTGATTTTCCTAGACTTTTTTTCTGTCATTCGGTACATATTGGAGCATATGAAAACACAAAAATCATTTCTGTGCATTTTTTTCCCCCAAAATTTTTAAATGCCCTCTACTACAAGGGAGATTCAAAATTAACATATACATTTGCTTTGAGTGTTTTAATTGTCACAGAATAACATTCAAAATAACAGGGCAACTCTCTCGTATGTGTTCAAAACTTCAAATGATATACATGTACATACATGTATAGATTATTGCAATACGGAAAACCGTAAATATAATTGCCATTCGTATTGCCAAGAAGCGTATTGCAATATAATGTTATGTATTGCCCTATTGTTACACCCCTAATTGCAACATTGTACAGACCAATCCACGTTGTGACCAATCAACGTGTATTTGGCCTACACTGTCAAATACATGTACAGTGTATAATCCAGGTACATAAATTTTTTTAGAAGTATGTTTGTGTCAAACAGAGAAGATCTTTGACGCGACGGCTGGTCTTGATCTACACTGTTTGCAATGCAATAAGGCAGGTTTTCACATGGCGCATTCACATTCTATACTCAGCCAAAAAAGAAAGTACCCACTTTTGTATTCTAAATTATCAGCGTCTCATACATAAGCTGTTTTCAGTTTTTGTTTAATAGAAAGAGGCGGACGACAATAAATCATTGTTGCTAAATAACTGGCATATTGTATTGAAAATAAAAGGCCTATAACTCTTTTTCCTAAAAAAAAAAACCAGCATTTTTGCTCAGAAATGTTTTCCCTGGAAGAACAACAATGGTGCTTATATTCAGCAGCTAGAACTTCGTTTCAAAGAAAATTAAACCACATTTGACTTTCAATCATTAAAATAGTCACTCCGTTATTAAGACTAGAAAGTCTTATAATATCAAATTACCTCCCTTTGATTTAAAATAAGAATGAAATTTAAGTGTTTCATTGTCGTTAAATGTGTCGTTTAATCGAAATATTTCTACTGGATTGCATTGGTGAACGTATAAGCCTTTAAAATCCCAAACAAAACTGGAGTTGATATGGTACTTCAAAAGATATGGAGCTTTAAAATGTGCTTAATGTAAAGTCAATGTAAAAACAGGGGTACTTTCTTTTTTGGCTGAGTATATATTATAGAATTCAACCCGTTCTGTCGTTGCCAAAAGCGACAATCATCAATAGCCAAATGTGGTTAAGGCAGGCGACTGCTGAAAGCAATGGGAAGCAAAACAAAACAAAAAACGTCTATATATACTTTCATTTTACTTTGAGATGTTGCCTGTATTCAACATCAACAATGTTTTAACCCATGGGATTTAATTAACACAAGCTTTACCCGACATTGTTAAAAATAGCTAATCAAATACTTGAGAACGACCTGAGACTCAATTCATTGTGCCCTGGAACTTGCGTCTCTACCACTACCAATATGTTTTGTTGATTTTAGCAGTGTTGTTGCCCTTGGCGTTATACGAGCGTGTATTGGTTTATAAAACAGTATATAGACCAAAAACGATCATTTCGTCCATCCGACTTGTTTACGCGACTATATTAAATGGAGTCTATATAGATCTATGTCTGTTTCATTAGGAAATATAAGATATTTCATTAGTATTTATTTAATTCCAATTTGATATTGTACAACAGGAAGCAATAATGTTTCAAATATAGTATGCGCTTTGTTGTTACGTTTTAACTTTACCTATCACGACATTGTCTTGTCGCCACCGAAATTGATGTGATTATTCATATTATGCATTTGACAATGTTTGGTGGGGTTTTTCCCAGGGCTGCCATTTCTCCGGATTTTTCCTAAATCTTCGGATTTTTTTTCTGGTACTTTGTAGCTTAAAGCAGGCTGATAGTAAAGCAGAATGCGCCTAAAGGCGCATTCTGCTTCACTTCCAGCCTGCTTTTAAGTACTCAAATGTTAACAAAACTAGGAGCAGGATATTTGGAAAGGTACGATTCGTAAAATCGCACGTGAAAAATGCAAATTTGGAAATATTAGGATTTTTCATGTCAACTTATGGCAGGCCTGTATTCCATTTTCATTATCAAATAAGGGTAGTACAGTGTTCACTCCCTACACCATTAAGCTACCGTCAGCAAGGATATAAAAATGGTGCATACATGTATTCCTTACTGTTGATTTTTTTTTATTTGGTTGACGAGTAAATCAAAGGCGTTAACATGTGCGTATTTTATGGGTGATGGGTTATTGCTATCAATGAATCTTTATCAATGAATCTTAATTTGAACTGTCCAGTGAACATTGCTCTTATGCAATAGATGTACTACCACGTATGTGCGTTGTTCTCTCTCCTCAGGAGAGCATATAATATAAATGAGCCGTTCTCCAGGAAAACCTGCTATAATGACATCGGTTATGACGTTGGGAATTCCCGATTAAACATGACGTCAGAATTTTACATCATGATCAAAACTTACACATGACATATGTGTTTAAAAACAAAGTAAATTTTAACCTTTCGTGATCAAGAAGTTCCAGATTCTCTGTTAGCGATGGATAAAGATATCGAGGTACGTATCTTCAATTATGTATTGCAATATAACTATATTTTCTCTCATCTTTTCGCTGGATAAGATCTAGTTTAGATCTCTATCAATATCATTCGTGACCGCGCCATTTTTAGCTAACGACATTTCAATGTTTTGATTCGTAAATAATAACGTTGTAGGCCTACATGTAGAATCTACATAGTTACCCTAGCATACATTGCTTATTGTTTGTGTTTTCTCAGCTCAATAAGAATTTCCATCAAGCTGTCAAAGTTCATGACATTTTAGTCTCATCAATGAACCCCTGTGACGACAAGATAATTTTTGATGAGTGCCGTCCTCAGATCAGTGCCTGAAGTCTAAAAATAGCTCGCTGTCTCTAACTGTAAACATAGTGGACTAATGACATTTCGAACAAAAATGCTGTAAATGCATGTTTACGTAGATCCAACCTACCCGTTTGTTTCGACCTGTCGGGAAGTCTTTTCAATCAGATCTGCGTACAGTATTAAAGTGCTTATTGGGGGTAGATCTGTTGTGTTTTTTAACGAAAACAAAAAGACGCCCCTAAAACAATAGGTGTGTTAAGATTTATTAAGGTTATATTACAAACCAGGTGTTTTTATAACGAAACACCCACACCGACCCGGGATTGAATCCGGGTCGCAAGGTTCGCAGACCAGTCATGAACTCTATCACGTCACCATAAAAACGCGCTTGTACAGCAAGGCCATACATGTGATGATTAATCTACACACTGTGACATACTCCACCGACAACTTGAAATTCGTCGCAAATTTCTATATGGGTATGAGAACGACCGGGGGTTTGAACTCGGAGCCCATACAGTCACAGAAACCACAATGGGCGCCAAATGAAACCTGGTGAGAAAATAGCAAAGCCCTATCTGGACTCGAACCCGGGACCCCTTCCTTACAGGGCAAGTGCTCTCCCGACTGAGATACATACCACACATCTCTCAGCATTTAATCATAAAAACTCAACCCTGGCTGCTACATATAGAATAATGAGAGATTCTACATGTAAAGTGTGATAGCCCAGTATGTCTTCATAGGGGTCGAAACTAGGCAGAGACAAACCCTCGCAAAGTTTTAAATCTATAAGCTGTGTTGTTTTTTTAATTCAAATTTTGCGTTTAGACCTAGATCTAGATCTAGTCCACATTACATGGGTCTAGATCTACAATGATTAAGTTTTTCAGATTATTGTATCCTCCTAAGAAATAAATTTTATCTGACAGTGGGGAAGACGTTAGATCTATTATTTCCCGTTTTTAAACGCAAATCACAAAACGGAGAAAATTCGATCTACTTTTTGTTTTTCCTGCTGTAGGCAGAGGTGACACGTAGTGATCACTTTTTCGGCGTCTGTCTGTTCGTCCGTCCACCCGTCCGTCCGTCTGTCTGTCCGTCACGCTTTTTGTGTCACGCCTCATAACTCCTGTTCTGAATGTTCTACTGAAGCTTTGAAGATGAAACTTCATTTATGGAAAGAGCTTGACAAGTGGAAGAGAATTGCACAAGGCCTTGAAGGGCCATAACCCTTGTATCAATATTGTGAGATTTATTCCTCTTTTCAACATTTTCTTTTCATGCTCTCTGCTGTTTTACTGAATATTTTGAAATTAAATTTCTTTTATGGAAAGACAATATTGTACTGATGCTTGCTGGCAGGTGACACACGTGTTCTGGGGAACATATGTACATCTAGATCTATCTATTTTAATCTGAGGGGCAAAAAGTGTGAAGCCTTGTCAGACGCCGGGTTACCGGGCGTCTGATCTGGGACCAAACGGCTTGCAAGGGAAATAATAGCGTTCATCGCAAAAATAGCGTCTTCCCCACTGTATGAATAAAGTGAATTTACATCGTAACATGATTAGTATTATTTTTCATATTCATTAATCTTCTTTTTAGGATGTAGAGAGTCTGCTGTTTGATAGAACGTACACGGCCACACCATTTGGATCTCAAGAAGAAACTGACCTGGGCGCTTTTAGACGTTTGTCTAGACTCAGACTGATGATCGAGAGCTGGACGTCAAGCATCAGGTCAGGACCTATTTAGAGTCTATTCCAGATTAAAATGTATTGATTGAGAGAGATGTAAGCTCCCTTATATAAGACATAAAAAAGATTTTTGTGACTAACTTAAAGTTAGCTCAGCTAAAAGTATCTTAGGTTTCAACGCATGAGAGGTGCACGTACATGTGTAGCACCATATATATTACATGTAAGATGTCGACTTTGCATTAGATCTACTGAGTTTTTAAGTTTCTAATAGATCTACTTGAAATCGACAAACGTTGGTTGGAGTCCGGGGGACGTGCATGTACCCCGAGAAAAAAATGGAAATTAGAACTGAAATTGTGAGCCCTGAAGTGTGATTTTAGGGGTTTAGGGCTTTGAATACGATCAATTTTGATCAAAGCTCCGTTGTATATATAAAACTATTTTAATTTTAGGCGTACAAGAGGTACATGTAGCACCATAGGCTTTAGGCTGCCGACTTTGTAGTTACTAACTTTTTGAGTTTCTGAAACTTGAAATTGATGAATGTTGGTTTCGGGAGGGGGGGGGGGGGGGGGGGGGAGTCTGGAAACCTCCCACGAATTAGAACTGAAATGTTGAGCTCTGAAGCGTGTTTAGAGTGATTTAGACTTAAGACATTAAGGTCTAAACACCCCCACCCACCCAATCCTCACGCTACATGTTTTAAATTTTAATGTCACTTTTTGGCCATGTTTGATATTTCTTTTTTCCTATTGATGTTACGCACGTGCGTGATTGCGTATCGTCTGCCAAGCCCCTGTCTGTTTTATGAATAGTTTACTTATACTGTTTGTTTATTTCTATAAATAAAGCAAGAGCAACACCAGCACAATACCATATACATTAGACACTTCTTTATTAAGATGCTTTTGATCGAGCCTTATAAATTTAAATATTCAAATTATTGATAACGTAAGTTTAGCATTTTTTCCACATATCAATCTTTTGACGCTTTTGCAAAAAGAAAATTCTCAGATGAGAAAGTATGTTCCTATAGGAGATGTTTAATAGGGATCAGTAAATGTTGGCTTATTATTATACTAGATCTATACTACAGGGCTACATAATTATTGAATTTTCACTTTCATGCATGTAAGTGAAATTCAGTTACATGTAATTAGGTGGAACCTTGAGTAAATCTTTATTGAAGAAAGGGTGAACAAACATTCTGAGGCAAATTATATAGATCTAATAAATCATTTGTCTATTTTACTTTCAGGAAATATCAGTATTTCCACTTCAACAGGACCAGTCTGACGTCGTTCTTGTGAAAGAGAGTGATGACGTTGATGAGAGAAGATATGATATTCTGAGGTCACGTGACGTCGATTTCCCCCACGAGCGTCTGCCGCACGTGCTACAGCCTGCAGGAATATCTACCGCTCGCCAGAAGTACCTTTTTAATATTGTGAGGCTATGTGTTCGCCATGTCTATCAGGACGTTAAGTGTCCTCAAAATACATACAGAAACTGAGATTTGTGTCCTTTTTAGGATTGCGTTACTATGGTAACTGAACTGTAACAGACTTTTCTTTTCTCCATAATTCATTCCAAATAAGTTTTATATGTTTATTCAACAGAAGCTTATGTCTTAATTGGAAGGAAAAGTGCATACTGTAGGCCTTGTTGGTTCTTAAAATACTGTTTATGGACCACTTTTTAAAAGTCAAATTAAGCACTCGCGTGACAATGTTTCATTGCTAGGGCAGATACTAAATTAGCTGTAATTTCATTAAAAATTGAGATATCACCAAAATTCTTTTTGTTCTGTATTTCTAACACCCTATTCTTGAACAAACAGCAACAATCGGAAAATCGAAAATTTTGTCAATATAGCAGGTTTTGCTGGAGACCCAATCAAATACATAATTTAGAGAAACATTTCACAATAATTAACATTATTGTTCAACCTGACTTTAGCTGAACAATTCTCTGTTTCGAAACATGTTTACATTTATTTCGTCACATCAAGTCATATTGGCACTCAACCGTTGTCCAATTGTGTAACGTCCAGCACACCTATATATGGCGACTGAAAATGGCCTATATATACGGTTCCGTTGAAATCGTCGAACAATTCACTAACGGCGCCTATACGAACGGCACCGGGGTCGTGAAAACTTCCAACAATCTGACCGTCACTGTTCAGTTCAATAGCCAAAGCGTGCTTTGGCATGAATACGTTATACAGGAAAAACGGCGTGACCTGAAAATAAAATGTGTTGAGTATTACAAATTTAACTTGTCCTGGCTCCGAGGTTATAAAGCTAGGAAGAAAGACAGTTCAGGTCACTGTTATGGAAAAGAATAACCATACATGACTGTAGTAGCAGTAAATACAATACAAGTAAAATAATAAAGCAAGATGAACGTGAAGCAGATAGCCTTTCATTTTGCTTCATTTCATTCATCCATGAAACCATAAATTGACAATTCATATTTCCAATTAAAGCCAATCAATTTTTTATTTAGGGTAGATCTAGTTATGTAACAATATAATCCAAGACGACAAAAAGTGCATACGCTGGGTGCTCAGAGACCCACAACGATTGCAGAGGTTCACATCTTGACTTAATTTACCTGCTCTTGTCTGTTGAAGCTCAATTACTACGAACTCGGGTTAGTTTGAACATGTCCGTAATTTGAAGTTGAAGTACGGGTATTTTCAACTTTTGCGAGATCGACTCATCAATATTCTACTAATTAATTGATGGTACGATAGATTTAAGCGAGTTCGAAGATTTTTTTTCCAACTGTATAGAAATGTTTGATTACTTTTTTCTGAATATATGCTCTCCTTAATGAAGGAAATAAAAGATACTATATAGGTAAACGACAAGCAGTGAACCGTGAATGTACTTTACATTTTGGCACTTTCCACGATTTAGGTGTGTTTGTATTGTGCAGTCCATCTAACAAAGCTGTCAATATGCTGACAGAGTGCTGACTCCCCCGAAAGTGGACTGCGCTAAATGTTATGGTCCACTGCTCGTTGTTTACTTATATCAACACTATTTGTGGATGACGAAATAAATCGTAGATATGGTTCAATAAGTTATTCAAACGGCGAATTAACCCCCTCACTGCCGTGACGTCATCACGTTTTAACAATTGTCGTCTGCTTTTATTTCTCAAAATTAAATTTTAGCGAATATTGAAATGAATGTCCAACAGTTTGTATCCTGATCAGACGCCGCGTTACGCGGCGTCTGATCAGGATCCAAATTGTTTGCAAATAACAAGTGTACTCGAGGTAAGGCAGTGAATGGGTTCTTTCACTGCCATAACGACGGAAACACGTTTTACACAGTCGCTTACATACTGCCGTCTGCTTATATTTTCTCCAGCCTTTTAAAGAGGCTCGCAACCGGAATTAGCATTAAAAATGGTAATTTGTTAAAATATATGTCAAATGATTATATAAATGGGTAAGATTTAGTTCAGGATAATAAATTCTGTTAAAAAATGCATTTCCAAAAAAAAAAAGGAAGAAGCTCTGGTGGGATTCGAACCCGTGACCCTCCATTGCGGAGACAAACAAGAAAAATGAGGCCGAGCCTTTACCGCCTCGACCACGGATGCTCTCTATATATACGGTAGCGAATTAACGTACTTCACTGTTAGCGCTTAATACTACATTATTCGGCTCCGGTTTATGTCAGAGCCCGTGTAGAGAAGCAACAACAACAACGATACCGTTAGCTAACGCTATAGAAAAACGATGGAATATATCTAAAAAAACTAAGATTCGGTGACGATTCTTGAGACTTATTTTGGACTGATCATATTTTTTTAATGTCAGACGCCAAGTAAAGCCACAAATTTGCTTTTATTTGAGTATTTTATTTTATTTTGACAAGTACACCATCCGGTTGCGAGTCGCTTTAATTTTGCTTTACTTATAAAATTTGAATTATCTGTATTGTTATTATTTAAAAAACATCGCTATTTGATGTCAAATAGGTTTGACCCAAACTGTTTGCAAATATCAGTGTTTTAAGCCTTGACGGTGATTTCGGTGAAAGGATTGAACACTTAACAACCCGTTTTAGTGGTGCTACTCAATATATATTTGTTCTCAGTTGTTTGGCGTCCCATCCCCATACAAACAGTTCAACTTCAACTTCAACTCGATAATCCTACACACCATGACCAAAAGTTTGGTACTTTGATGGTATTTTCTGATAGAAAATTAATTCCAGTGAGAATGGCTACGGACGACAATTTCGCAGACAAGAAGTACAGGCATCTGTATCGTTATAAAAATCTCACTATTTACTAATACATCTACAAGGTATATTTCCTACTACGTATTCATATGTTCCAGAATATCCCTTAGGTGACGATACCATGTATATCTGTGACATAAATAGAATCTACACATGTGTTGAATGTGAACATAACTTACTGTTGCTATGAGACGTTTCGCGCCAGGGTAAGGTGCAATAAGGTCAAGAAATGACCCCAATGGGCTTGACCCTTCAAACCGCACTGAGCCCATGCCAACATAATACGTCCCTTTTGAGTTCCGCTTAATGTTGTCAGGGAATCCAGGAAGGTTGTCAATAAAAATATCACTGGTTCCTGCTTTTGGACCTTTCAAATAAATCCTGAAAATATTGCAATATAGTGTACACACATGGTAGACCATGATCGAATAACATTTTGGAAAAGCTAAAGTTTAGCTGTATCTACACAGTTTGCCCATTCTGAGAGTCAAAATGATATTGTCGCTGAAAACAGAGCAATATCCTTAGTGGAGGGTATCTCCTTTTGGAATAGTCCTCTGATAAGGGTATTCACTGTTTGCCTAGACCAATTGTACTCTTCAAATGTGCTGTCTACAAATGACGCATATATACGCGTGACCATGTTTCAAAAGGATAAAAGGTAAAGGAACATTAACTATAATAAATTACATATGGGAAAAAGAGAGGCAAGCTTTTCACCTACCGTCGAATTCGTGCAACACTCATTTCGGCCACTAATAAGATGGTTTCATCTGAGGACAGCACTACACCATTGGCAAGGTACAGACCGGAAACGAAAGTGGTTACGTGACCCGTCTGAATGTCATACTTCAGCACGCGGCCTGCTTGGTGTGTCTCTAGTACCTGTGACATTAAAAGCAAAAATAATTTACTTCAACTATCCAGATAAGGCTTACTAGCTGTTTCATATCTTCCGTTGTGACTACTCATTAGAGCGATCTCGAAATAATTCAATACTGTTTGTTTCTATTACTTTTGGTTAGCTGTGAATTTTTTTCATAACCCCATGTACAAAATAAAATTAGGTCACGCCTTTTCGGGACTACCTTTTCTTAGTCCAACTGTTCTCCACAAGCTCTGCATGAAGCAGGACACCAAATGATGCCATTGACACTGACGTCACTACAAAACAAGGTCACGTACGTTTTGACGGTAAATAGATGGCGGGACTACAACCTACGACTTAAAAGTGTTAAATACTGAGCACTCATGTCAAGTTCTCTATTTACTTTCTTTCTTAAATTCAGTAGTGATATTAAATAATAAGGAATAAATCGAATATTTATTGTGTTCATGGAGGTATAAAATAAGAACTTGGTCACAATTTTGTATGAACCGTGTCGCGGTTTCATACAGTGTGTTCAGGTTGTTTCATACCTCCATGAACACAATAAATATTCGGATTATTCCTTAAGAATACATGTATATATATTAAACATTATCTATTTGACATGGATTATGAGACAAGCTATTTCAACTTATGCAAACTTATCACTCTTGATTGCTGCAGGGCTGTCATAAGTTGACGTGAAAAATCCTAAGATTTCCAAATTTGCATTTTTCAAGTGCGATTTTACGAAATCGTATCTTTACCCCATAGCATGTTTCAAGTTTTGTTGACATGCGACTACTTAAAGCAGGCTGTAAGTAAAGCAGATTGCGCCTTAAGGCGCATTCTGCTTTACTTTCAGCCTGTTTTAAGCTACCATGTGCTGGGGAAAGAAATACGAAGATTTAGGAAAAATCCGGAGAAATGGCAGCCCTGATTGCTGGAATGATGGCGTAAGAGGTATTTGCTGTGTGAGGAACCCAGAATACCATGAAAAGCCCCTGTCCGGACGGGCGACCAATGTATCCTCTCATATACTGCCCCGCTCTGTTACCGAACTGTATTTGTGAGAAACGGGTGCGCTAACAACTACTCTATTAGGACTACCGAATAAAAGATACATGTGTTATCCAAGAAATCTTTTGAAAACAGTTTGGAGCTAGTTTTTGAGACACCGAGTAACTCTGCTCCAAACATTTTGACACTAAACATTCTCAAGACCTGTTGTTTTTTTTTTCAACATTGACTTGCATCGCGTTCGAGTAAATTCCGTGTAAATAGGAAAGAAACATTAATCCTGGATGATTGCATGTCTGGACATGTGATATTAAGTTTTCCCCAACTCTTCGGTTGTATGTACCTCATATCTGAAATTGCGGCGGTCCCATTTGAAGGATGAGTCTGTGAAGTACACCGTACCATCGGTAGAAATATCCATGCTGTTTAGAAACCTAAACGGTACTCCCTCAGAACCTGAAATACATTGAACTAAGTCTTAGCTGTACAGACGTCGTTACAACATTTCATAGCCTACCGGTATTATCCGAGTACAATTGCATATGTAATAAGTTTGTATCCAAATACGACTTTAAAGCTTGGCGCCTGGCTATGACGACCCTGAATGGCTGAATAAGATATTTTTTAAACGGGCCAGTAATTCCAGATAAGAAGGTTAGCTACCATGTGTAAACCTTCCACACCCACTGACACGGGGCTGCCATAAATTGATAAAAAAAATCCTAAGATTTCAAAATTTTCAAGTTTTCAAGCGCGATCTTCCGAATATTATACCTTTTACCTATAGTCTGTATTTAGTTTTTAAGACACGTGATGATTTAAGCAGGTTGAAAGTAAAGCAGAAAGCGCCTTAAGGCGCATTCTGTTTTACTTTCAGCCTGCTTTAAGCTATAGGTCGTTTGCAGTTAAAAAAAACACGATAATTTTCAAATATCTCCAAAACAAGAAAACGGAGACAAATGGAATTTTGCATAGATTTATGATATACTTATACCAACTCTGACAAAAAAGAAATATTTTTTTCTCTTCGTAATAAAAAAGTTTTATTCATAACTTCTATATAAAGTTTACACTTCTAAGGGACAGTTTTCCGAAGGGTGATTTCAAGTTATTCAACAGCCTATCTTTCACGACCCGGCAACGCCTCACCGTTAAGCCATCGCATACCATAGCAGTTTACAACTAACCGAACGAGGCCCTGACTGGGGTACGTTAAACGTATTAACCGACCATACTGTCATTTGCGCACATGTTAGATCCTAATCGGACACCGGAGCCATTTCGTATCTGAATAGTATCCGAACCATGTGCCACTCATATGAAAGCGAAAGTTTTATCAACAAAACGCAAAATAACTAAATGCGATAAATAGCAGAAGAGACATGTTCATACCAGACGATCTTCACCAACTTACCATTATCAAATGTTCAACAGAATGTTTCCAGATCAGTTCGAAAACCTTTATTATCTTATTAAGGAAACGTAATGTAAACGTAAGTGCAATACAACTCGAACATTAATACATATTAAGCTCCAGATAAGGGGAGTATTTCCAAAACTAAATCTTTATTTCTGAATTAAGCCCTATGATGCGACTTCTCATTAGAACGTCTTTCTTCGAGTAGTCACACTATAGGAGTTGGTGCTGAACTGGGTGAGAAAATGTTGGACTTGTTCAAGTTTCTCTCTCTTATCTGGAGCTCTGTAATTATGTAGAACTATTAGAGCTTCGGTTTGAAAAGTAATTGCAATTCTCTTTATTCCTGGTGAAGAGTTCGTGGATTTAGGCATAGTAAAAATGTGATGGATTATGGGGCCTCATAATTAATTTTGTACAACTAAACAACCAATATCAGCACGGGATTCAACTTTCAGACAGAAGCAACTTGCACGGGATTTTACCTGGGGATATTCTCCAATATAAACAAACATGATCAAGGTAATAGCCAATAACACCCCACGTAATTGACCATTTTCAGCGACACAGAATTTATATAAAACAAAGAAGAAAAGTTTTTAGTTAGACTTTCAAAAATTCTGAATTTCCTTGTCAGAGTTGGTATAGACACATCATAAGTGTATGCAAAATTCAATTTAAATACGTCCATTAGTTTTTAAATTATCTAAGATTTATCGTGGTTTTTTTAACTGCAAACGACCTATACCATGTACTGAACAAAAAATCCGAAGATTTATGAAAAATCCGGAGAAATGGCAGCCCTGTAATGACAGTCTTGTTTTAAGCTAGGAAAATTATTCTAAGAAATCTGTTCGAAAGTCACCAATGGATCACTTGTGTAAAATTAATTTTAGATTCTAATTCGAAATAGTAATTTCAGACACTATCTTTTTTAAAGCCGCATTGTGTTTTGGGGAAACCTGCATAAAACTGTTGTTTGGGATCCCATTAGAACTACATGGGACGTGATTCTTTCAGAAAAAGCGGCTTTATCTAAGAAATTCGCTTTTTTAATATTTTTTTTAATTTATGGATATAACTTCCATTAAATAAATAACTTTTGAACGGAAAGAAGGACACCTCTGTAAATACAGGGCTCCAGATAAGGGGAGTATTTCGAAAACTAAACTCTTTATTTCTGCTTTTAAACCCAATGGTGTCATACTCATTAGAATTGTCTCGAAGAGACGGTTTAATCAGTAGTAACACCATAGCATTCGGTGCTGAAATGAGTGAGAAAATGTTGGATTAGTTCAGATAGCTGGAACATTGAAAGTGAAGCGGTTAACCCTTATTCTGCTGCACAGACGTCTGCTTTGACATTGTCGTCTGCAAAATTTGTTCAGTTTAGATTTATGCATTGTTTAAATTAAACAAACCTTAAGACGAGTGTCAAACAGTTTGTATCCAGATGAGACGCCGCGTTACGCGGCGTCTTTCTAGATTCAAACAGTTTGTTAACTCCGTAAAGTTACGACCAGTAGGCACAGGGTTAAACTATGAGATCCAGTCAAAACGTGTAAATAATATTCACTGGGGGTTGAGCGATTAAAAAAAATACGGCTAATCTTGAGCTTGCTGATAATGACTGTTTCAGCCTTATCCGCTCTCTAACTCAAGCACTTCTTTCTGGATCTTCACCAAACTTGCTACAAATGTGTATTAGTATAGAATCTAGGTCAGGTTCAATAACTAGCAAAATCGCATGAGGCGTGTCTGAGTTATTGCCCTTGATTAATTAAAAAATGACTTTCAGCATTTTCTGCTCTCTAACGCAAACACTTGTTATTGGATCTTCACCAAACTTGCTGACAATGTGTATTGGTATTAAATCTAGGTCAAGAAAAAAATCGAATACAGTTGAATGAAAATCCTTCAAGAGGTAAAGGAGAAATGGAGTGGTCATTTATTACTTAACTTATTACCAACACAGCTAAGATGAAGCACATGCAACCATTGACCAAATATTTGGCTAAAATAGAATAAAAACTGGTCCTTTTACAGAGTGGACAGGGCAAATATAAGGATAAAATAGCAAAAATTTAAAAATTGAAGAACCATAACTCCAACATGCCTTCGGCGATTTGGGTATTTATAGAACTGGACCAGGATTTTATACAAATATTATTTTCAGTAAATTTGGTGAAGATCCAATTAAAACTGTTTGAATCAGAAAGCTGACAAGACTTAAGTAGTCAATTTTTAGTCATTCAAGGGCAATAACTCTAACATGCCTTGTGCGATTTTGGTAGTTAAGATGATTGACCTAGATTTTATATTAAAAAATAAACATTTTCAACAAGTCTGGTGAATATCTGATAAAAACTGTATGTGTTAGAAAGCAAAAAATGCTGAAACATTCATTTTTAATACTTAAAGGGCAAAAACTCAGACATGCCACATGCGATTTTTGTAATAATCAAACTAGACCTAAATTTTATATAATTAAACATTTTCAGCAAGTTTAGTGAATATCCGATAAAAACTGTATGTGTTAGAGTGCAAACAGTCATTTTTTATTAATAAACAGGCAATAACTCAGATATACCTTATGCGATTTTAATAGTAATCAAACTAAACCTTGATTTTATATCAATAAACATTTTCAGCAAGTTTGGTGAAGATCCAATAAAACGTCTTTGTGTTAGAGAGCAAACCTTGCTGAAGACAGTCATTTTTTAATACATAAAAGGCAAAAACTCAGGTATGCCACATGCGATTTTAATAATAATCAAACTATACCTAATTTTTATAAGAATAAATATTTTCAGCATGTTTGGTGAATATCCGGTAAAAACTGTTCGTTTTAGAGTGCAAAAATGACTGAAACAGTCATTTTTTTTATTAATTAACAGGCAATAACTCAAAAACACCTTATGCGATTTTAGTAGTAATCAAACCAAACCTTGATTTTATATCAATGAACATTTTCAGCAAGTTTGTGGAAGATCGGATAAAAAATATTCGAGTTAAAGAGCGGACAAAAAAGTGTGATAGTCTAACTGACTGATGTATGGACGGGCGAAGGTAATTACGATTGCACACGGTGAAGTTGATTCCGGCTGTATCACGTGATACTAAGTCGTGTGGTAAGGTTTATGTCAGACGTTCTATTTTCGGTTTGTTATGATTTTAAATCGCCCTTTTTGGTGATTTAGGTCCGTCTTCATCATTTCATAGATCAGTTTGGCCCATTAGAATGTTCAAACATTATTATTAACCGTTATTGTATTTCAGACATTAAGAAAAGGTCTGAAAACACAATGGGACTTTAAAATGTCCACTATATTATCCATCATAAGGATTTCCACCAACTGCGTAAAATCCCCAACTGCGACCGTGATTTTTAAGTTAGGAAAAATATTTAAAGAGAAATTTTAGGCAAATCCAATTTCCAATTAACTTAATTCTATTTATGGATGTTTAACAATATACAAATGTAAAACAAAATATAGGAGCACTTTGCATTGATCATGACCTGCTTTTTTCAAAGGACAAGTGTACTCTTCACATTCTTGGTAAAGGGTGCGTTTAATCGTGACTGGAGTCCAATGGATAAACAGCTAAACAAATGGTTGACAAGGTTTCCCGACACATGAATTTTAATTGTAGTTCAAACCTAAATGGAATTAATTCATGACAACATCGCTGATAAAGCTGTTGCCTGAGCAGGTTCAAAGTTAGAACACATTCGTATTGATATTGCACGATACTTTCATTTGCAATATCTCAATTTAGAACATAAACATTTCAGACGAAAATAGTTCGGCAGATGGTCATGTGACATTGAGAATTAACCCTTTCACTGCCAAATATATCGTGATATGTTTACCCCTTCAGCCCGATATTGTCGTCTGCTTCGATATTGTCGTCTACAACATCGTTTCAAAGTTAGATTTAGGGCATTATGGCGGACGTTATTTCAAAACAAGTGTCAATCAGTTTAGATATTGATCAGACGCCGCGTCACGCGGCGTCTGATCAGGTTCCAAACTGTTTGCAAACAGTAAATCTTTGTAACATTTTCCTATCATATTGTTAAAAAATGTACGTAATAAAACAGTTTTGTCTTACGTTAATTCAACCATATTGTCATAATTTGCACATGTATATATCATTACCATGGAGAAGAATTTATATAAGTTATGTTTAACTTGTTTTCCTATCCATGCTTATATAGCTTATTATGTTATAACATGTGTATAATGTCATATGTAGAAATTCTGAAATAAATACTGTTTAAACTAAACTGTTTTCAATTGTGCCTTTTAGCGTTATTGACAGTGAAAGGGCTTTAAATACCAACCTTGCTCATTGGGGACAAGAGTGTCTATATGTCCTGTTGAAATGTTCACTCGTAAGAGTCCCTTATACGAGTCTACAACATACAGATACCCGTCCCTCCAAACTTTCATTCCTTTCGGCCGACCACATTGGGGCTCGAGTTCAAAACTGCCGCACCTCGGGTCATCAGTCCCCGTTCTGGCCAAAACAGAGATATTGTCATTGGCCAATGATATTATCCGACCGTCTCCAGTCCCGGTAAATACTCGCCCTGAAAAAAGGAAGAAACAATATCAAACAGTCGAACTTCTTTAACTCGAACACACTTTAGTCGATTTTCGCGTATTTCTGAAGTTGTAATTCTTAATTCGCATTTTAAAAAAATTTGCAAACCCCATGATGTGGCTACTAGTTAACACCTCACTGATTTGCCTCGAGTGCAATATATATTTTAAAACAGTTCGGTTCCTGATCAGATATCCTGCCATGCGGTTTGGCATCCAAACTATTTGACAGTTTAATGTTGTTTACAATAGTTCTTTAAGTCAAATTACATAATATTTAAATTGGAACTATCTTTTCTGTGTCCACTCTATTTGTAAAGGTGTAAACATTTATTGATTAATTGTTATGTCCCTTTCTGACATGAATCATGTTGTATGTTTGTTAATGTTGTTTGTGGACCATATTGAAAATTGGTTATTGATACCAAGTATGTAATCCAAATAAAATAAAAAGGTCGTCAATATAGTTGTTGCACATTTTTACTCATGTTTTGATATCGAAATAAAAACATCTTCATCTTAAACTTAAACTTATTAATTTGATTAAACGCCTATTTTTACACATAGTATATTCAATGGCGTTGTACAATGAATGATACAAGAGCCCCATGAGGCATATTTCGCTCACCTGAGAATCACTGACAAAATGGAGATAATGACATATGTCCAGGATGGGGTCATTTTTTATCCAAGGGGCATAATTTGAACAATATTGATAGAGGCCCTGTAGATGATGCTATGTGCCAAATATCTAAGATCAGGGTACTAGGGTTTTAGACAAGAAGATTTTTTTAAGTTTCCATTGAAAAACCTTTTTTTTTTTAGCTCCTGTGACCTACTTATGCAACAGACTGGAACCATTTGAACAAAATATGTAAAGGACATCTAGAAGTGTCACCATGATGAATATCAAAGCTCTGGCCATATTAGATTCAGAGAAGAAGACGTTTGAAAATTTCACTATATAACTATGTAAAACTGTGACCTCTGGGGCGGGGCCAATTTTGACCTTAGGGACATAATTTGAACAAACTTGGATAGAGGACCTGTAGATGATGCTGTGTGCTAAATATCTAAGCCCTGGCCCTTGCAGTTTTTGACAAGAAGATTTTTAAAAATTTCCTTATTTTTTCACTTTGGTTGACATGGCAACCAGATTCTGGATTGTTTTTAATTCTTTGAACAAATTTGAAAGAGCTTGACCCAAGAAACATTTCTGTAAAGTTTGGTTGAAATCTGTCAAGCGGTATATGAGAAGATGTCATTTGAAGCAATTGTTAACGACGACGGACGACGCCGGACACAGGGCCATCCCAATAGCTCACCTTGAGCTTTTGGCTCAGGTGAGCTAAAAATAAAAATGAACAATCAATAGAACCAAAGTACACATAACAGTACTATCTATATATATAAAGAATACTGACAGCTGATATTCTTGTTCACACATTACTTAAACCACGAGTCAAACTTTCTGAAAAATAGTGTTTTAAGATTTCTCTTGAAAACACTCACCGATTCAGAAGTCCTTACACGTGATGGTAGATTGTCCCATAATTTTGGTCCGACAGTTTTAAAAGCTCTGTCGGCGAACGTTTTACGTCTATTAAATGGAACATTGTAGCAACCTGTTACAGAATCTGAAGATCTTAAACTACGCCTTGTTACCTGCTCTGTCAACTGTTCAGTTAAATAAGCTGGAGCTTGACCAACTGAACAGTTGAACATCAAAGTTAACAGCTTAAATTCAATTCTGGCCTTAATGGGAAGCCAATGCAGTTGGTACAAAGCTTGCCTTGAACTATCATACTTGCTTAGTTTCAAAACAAGCTTGGCGCACATATTTTGTATTCTTTGCATTTTTTGCAGATCACACTGAGAGATTCCATACAAGATTGCGTTACAATAACCCAAATGTGAAATGACTAGTGATAGAACATGAATCTCAGTAGCATCCTTGGAAAGATATTTTCTAATACTTTTTATCCTAAGGTAGTTAAACATAGCTATTTGACACTTCCGTTTTATGTGGTCTTTGAAGTTTAGGTTTTCATCTAAGAATGCACCTAAGTACCGTATACAGTTGGCAGATTTGATTTTATCACCAGAAATATCTATTTCTGTCACTGAGCATTTATCAAGCTGTTGTCTGCTGCCAAATAATATAAACTCTGTTTTTTGCGTGTTCATTTTTAATTTGTTGCTTTTCATCCAGTTATCAATCACAACTGCACAAGTTTCTAGTTCACGAATTGCTTGCTCCTCCTGCTCAATCGATGTGGGTCTGAACTGTTTATTGGCTATGTGATCATCGGCAAAGCCGTACACCGAGATTGATTGTGGAATTACTTCAAATAATGTTCCAGAGTACGTTAGAAACAGCCATGGACCTAAGCAACTACCCTGGGGAACACTGCATTGTAATGTGCGTGGAGTTGAGAAGGTTGATTCTACGTTGACACTACATGTGCGTGGCCTTAAGTATGAATCGACCCATTTAAGAGGTATGCCACATAGTCCATACTGGTTCTGCAAAACCTGGATAAGGATATCGTGGTCCACTGTATCAAAAGCGGCGCTCAAATCCAACGCGATTAAGGCACTGACTTCCTGGTTTTCCATGCTTTCAAGCAAATCGCTCACTTATCTGAGCAAGGCTGTTTCACAGGAATGAAACCGTCTATATGCAGATTGATTCTTGGGAAGCAGATTGTGATCACTTGAAGGGTCATTTAGTCTAAGCAAAGCTGCTTTTTCAATAAGTTTTGACAAAAATGGTAAATTGCTCACAGGGCGATAATTTGAATATTTAAGTTCAAGACCTGCTTTCTTAAGCAACGGTCTGACGATCGCATTTTTCCACTTTGATGGGAAAATCCCTTGTTTTAAAGACAAATTAACTAATTCGGTTATCACAGGTAACAGATCACCAAGATGCATTTTCAACAGGCCCGTAGGGAGTTTGTCTAACTCACAAGATTTTGTTTAAAGATCCATTATTAGTTTTTTCACTTCAGTTTCATTCAGGTCTTTGAAAGAATCAAAACATGGAACGTCTTTGTAATCTGGAACGAAACTTTGAAAATTACTGAGGGAGTCACGAATTTTGTCTATTTTCTCCATAAAATAATCGGCAAATTTCTCTGCTAGGTTAGGGTTGCTTTCTTCAGTTGGCATTGGGTTTTCCACCTTGGATCCAGTAAGTTCTTTAACCAGCTTGTATAATTTTTTAGAGTCACCCTTAGAACTGATTACTTTATCACTGAGAACTGTTTTTATCTCACGACTGATTGCATAGTGGTATTTGAGACGTAGTTTCTTTACAGTGTCAAACTGATGCGGTTGCTGATGTTCCCTCCATATTCGCTCAGCTTTACGTAATGACATTTTAAGGCGAAGTATGTCCGCAGTAAACCACGGTTTAGGAGGACGACAGATCTTAGTTTTTTTGTGTTAGAGGTGCATGTTTGTCTAGGACTGTTTCGATTTCCGTTTCAAATTGGTCCACAAAAGAATCTACATGTTCACTTGCTACAGAAATGCCAGCAAGATCATTTGCTAACTCATCATGGTCAACTAGTTTAAGGTTTCGAAATTCGACTGTTTTACTAGTTATACTTTCCTTCTTAACATTAAGAATCGTTTTTATAATACAATGATCCGAAACAAATGAACCAGGTTCACAAGACAGAATGTCAACACCATTGACTGCTTCTGTAATTACCAAATCTAGACTTTGGCCAGCTGAATGTGTAGGAAATGTCACAAGTTGTTCTAGACCCATTGCACATAACGAGCTCTTGAATTCAGAAATTATATTACTGTTTTCATCCATGTGGAGATTGAAATCACCCATTATCAGAATCTTTGAATACTTTGGAATTGTGTCCTCCATAAACTGAAAGAATAGTTTGGGCAGGGGTTGAAATAGATGGAAATCTGTAAATCCCGATCACGTTGGCAGTAATGTTCTTAAGTATTAGTTGCCAAATTCCATATTCAAAAGATTGAGTAGTTCCCATGGAAAGTCTCCGCATATTAACACCTGTTCGACATGTTACTGCGATGCCACCGCCGATTTTATTTTTCCTATTTGCAACACTGATTTTGTATCCATTTTGGTTTAACTCTTTCCTCCCTGAAACTTTAAATGGACAATTCCAGTTTCCATTTAAGTCTAGTCCATTTCTGAACTTTAAGGGTTGTTTTTGTCAATGTTTTGCATTATGACAAACAGTGAAGACCCTGATCAGAGGGCTCCTTTCGGAGCCCTCTGATCTGGGTCTTCACTGTTTGCACAGGACAAGTGTACTATTCACATGTACACTGTTTGAAAAAAGACGCCTATAGGCGGGACTAGGGTTCAAAGGGTTAAGTCGGACGTTTCAAATTGGTGTTGCTTCATCCCCATTAACCCTTTCATGATCAAATTATTCGGGAGAAGTTTACCCCTTCGTCGCTTTATTGTCGTCTGCTTCAGTATTGTTTCCTCCAAGACACGTTTCAAAGTTAGATTTAATATTGTTTGACTTAATAAATATCGCCAAGAGTATCAAACAGTTTAGGTCCTGATCTGACGCCGCGTTACGCGGCGTCTGGACAGGAAACAAACTGTTTGCAAATGTGCTTTAAGGCTTCATTGAGAGTGAAAAAGTTAAAGCTGATTATCCCGAGCTTCCACTAACCTGACCGATCTGTTGCAAATGATTCTGGGCCGGTGACATCGCCCTCGAACATACGTCTGGCCCGTTGTAAAACGCTGTTTTTCTCTAAAGCTCCCTCTAGGCGCGGAAGCGGAGATGGAAAACTGCAGAAAATATCAATATATAAAAAAAAAGCATATACATGTAGAGCTATATGACAAATTCCAAAAAATGTCATTTTACGGCCAGGTTGATGTCAGAGGGAATGGCCAGAGGACATATTCTAATGTTTACCCTAACCCTAGTTTTTGATGGCGGACCAATTGTAAACCCTAGCCGACAACTTGTTCCAGTTATAATAACGAGTATGAAAAACTAAACAAAACGACGGACGGACGGACGGACGGACGACGACGGACACATTGTGGTCAGAATAGGTCACCATGGTACTTCGTGCCCGGCGAGCTTAAAAGTTGTCAAAACCTCAGCGCCAGCAGGGCTTTGAATACTTTTTAGATTTAGTTTAAACAATACATATTGCAAAATGACATACCGTACAGACCCTTAGAAGGGATAATTCAGTATAACCCGTATATATATACGGTCAAAGCCTGTCAATAGTGACCCTCTAGTGAAGTTACACAACGATGTCCAAACAAGGAGCTGCTAATTTGTTCTTCCAATGACGACTTCACTTCCGTTTGGGATTCACATCAGGAAATATTATTTAAAATGTTGACCCTATTTACAATTTCATATTTTTGTACTTTGTAGTTTAATACATTATGTAAAATATACAAATGCAACGTATGAGTAATAAAATACATTAAATGTAACGTATGGACTTCTGTCGGATTCTATTGACCTAGCTAACAGTAGACAATCTATACGTACGTGTATGGCTGTGGGTCTATCGGTGACGGGTACCAGTATAATAGAAGAGACAGTGCCACAATGATGTAAGTCTTCCATGCATATCTGAAGCAAATGACACAACAAGTATGAATATACAGCGTTCCCTCTCTACAACGACACCCAATGGGAGACCAATATTGTGTGCGTTGTTCAGAGGGAGTCGTTGTAGGTAGGGAAATTGGCTTACATTTGCAAACAGCTTGAATCAAGATCAGACGCCGCGTACGCGGCGTCTGATCTAGATTCAAGCTGTTCGTCATTCGTCAGTAAGTTATTTCTGTCAAAATGTCCATTATGTAACTTTGAGAAAAAACAGCAGACGACATTTTGAAGCAGACGACAGTGCAGCCGCGAAAAGGTTGGACATAATTGTCTTGTTTGTGGGAACTGCGGCAAGGGTCGTTGTATTGAGGGTGTCGTTGTTGGGAGGGGCGTTGTAGAGAGGGAGCACTGTATTCTAGAAAGAGGGTCGTGATGCCATGAACCGCTCATGTGATACAATAGAACATCACACATGGTTGTCTCCAGAACTCCAGAAGCTTTTTCGACATTTGATCATCTGGGTCCCGTTTCATAAAACTTCGTACGACAAAATTAATGTTGTCTTAAGTCATATTATAAAAGTCTCAATTGTTATTTATTTCTCCATTTACTCCTGTCTTGTGACATCTCTTTGGAATCAAAGACGATTCCAAAAAGATGTCACAAGAAAGGTTTGGATAGAGAAATAAGAAATTAAATGTATTTTAAAGTTTTGACTTACGACCGTTTTTGTTGTACGAAGTTTTATGAAACGGGCACCAGACCTGCTTTTAGATCCAACATGAGCAATATTCATATGTGACCTAGATATTGTCAATGTTATCATTCTGCGTACATGGCGTAACTTTCATGAAGATATGGCCCAAAAAATGTTTAACAGCTTTTCTATGATTTGACCTACTTTTGGTCTGATATATAAGCGACATATAATAACTCATATTATCACATAACCTAGATTTTGTCTAGGTGATTATTCATGAATTTGAGGCTACCAATATGACCCCTAAAGTGTTCTGAAGCATTTTCTATGAGTTGACCTACCAGGGACACACTACTCGGGCAAGCACCAAGTTCCTAAATTCTTCCATGATTTGAATATCGGGGAATAAAATCAAACTTTTAAAATATATATTTGAGCATATTGAAGTGCAATATTATTAAGATTTTGAAAAGACCATGAAACCACACCCGTCAAATATATAGACGTGTCCTCTATGGACTAGGGACCCTCGGTTGTGAAAGAATCTGGTTGAATGGTGTAGTAAAGAAAGAAAAGTTTTAGTCAAGAGAGATATATCCCCTATACGTGTCCGTCAGAATTACCTCACCTTTTAACATTTTCTGGATTGGAATTTGCCGTGTTCCCGGTCATCGTGGATTGAAAGCGTCATAACAATAGTCATCCAGTGGAAGGCAGCCATTCAACAACCTAAAATTATTTACCATCGTTTGGCGATAAAAACATCGCCCGTAAACAGGGGTGTAACAGTACTATAACAGTTATGTAACAGTGTGTGATAGTATTATAACAGCGGTGTAACAGTACGGTATCTGTGGTTTCATAGAGCAGTGAAACTCACCTATAACGAAGTCCTAGTTATATCCAAATTTCGTTATACCAGGTCCATTTTACTATACATTAATTAGAGATGGAGAACAGTTCTGTAAGAGTGGTATAGCAGTAAAGTTACAGTGATGTTCATGTAACCTATCAGTAGTGTAACAATATAGTATAACAGTTATGTAATATCGGTATAGCAGTAAAGTTACAGTGATGTTCCAGTAAAATATCAGTGGTGTAACAGTAGTATAAGAGTTATGTAATATCGGTATAGCAGTACAGTTACAGTGATATTCCAGTAATATATCAGTAGTGTTACAATAAAGTATAAGAGTTATGTAATATCGGTTAAACAGTAAAGTTACAGTGATGCTCCAGTAACATATCAGTGGTGTAACAGTATAGTATATCAGTTATGTAAGAATGGTATGGCAGCAAAGTTACAGTGATGTTCCAGTAATATATCAGTGTTGTAACAATATAGTATAAGAGTTATGTAATATCGGTAAAACAGTAAAGTTACAGTGATGCTCCAGTAACATATCAGTGGTGTAACAGTATAGTATATCAGTTCTGTAAGAGTGGTATAGCAGTAAAGTTACAGTGATGTTCCAGTAATATATCAGTAGTGTAACAATATAGTATTATAGTTATGTAATATCGGTATAGCAGTAAAGTTACAGTGATGCTCCAGTAACATATCAGTGGTGTAACAGTATAATATATCAGTTCTGTAAGAGTGGTATAGCAGTAAAGTTACAGTGATGATCCAGTAATAGATCAGTAGTGTAACAATATAGTATAACAGTTATGTAATATCGGTATAGCAGTAAAGTTACAGTGATGTTCCAGTAACATATCAGTAGTGTAACAATATAGAATAACAGTTATGTAAAATCGGTATAGCAGTACAGCTACAATGATGTTCCAGTAACATATCAGTAGTGTAACAATATAGTATAACAGTTATGTGAGATCGGTATTGCAGTAATGATACAGTGATGTTCCAGTAATATATCAGTGGTGTAACAGTAGTATAAGAATTATGTAATATCGGTAAAGCAGTAAAGTTACAGTGAGGTTCCAGTAAAATATCAGTGGTGTAACAGTATAGTATAACAGTTATGTAAAATCGGTATAGCAGTAAAGTTACAGTGATGTTCCAGTAATATATCAGTGGTGTAACAGTAGTATATGCGTTATGTAATATCGGTATAGCAGTAAAGTCACATTGATGTTCCAGTAAAATATCAGTGGTGTAACAGTAGTATAAGATTTATGTAATATCGGTATAGCAGTACATTTACAGTGATTTTCCAGTAATATATCAGTAGTGTAACAATATAGTATAACAGTTTTATAATATCGGTATAGCAGTAAAGTTACAGTGATGATCCAGTAACATATCAGTGGTGTAACAGTATAGTATATCAGTTATGTAAGAGTAGTATGGCAGCAAAGTTACAGTGATGCTCCAGTAATATATCAGTGTTGTAACAATATAGTATAACAGTTATGTAATATCGGTAAAACAGTAAAGTTACAGTGATGATCCAGTAATATATCAGTGGTGTAACAGTATAGTATATCAGTTCTGTAAGAGTGGTATAGCAGTAAAATTACAGTGATGTTCCAGTAACATATCAGTAGTGTAACAATATAGTATAACAGTTATGTAATATCGGTATAGCAGTAAAGTTACAGTGATGTTCCAGTAATATATCAGTAGTGTAACAGTATAGTATAACAGTTATGTAATATCGGTATAGCAGTAAAGTTACAGTGATGCTCCAGTAACATATCAGTAGTGTAACAATATAGTATAACAGTTATGTAATATCGGTATAGCAGTAAAGTTACAGTGATGCTCCAGTAACATATCAGTGGTGTAACAGTATAGTATATCAGTTCTGTAAGAGTGGTATAGCAGTAATGTTACAGTGATGTTCCAGTAATATATCAGTAGTGTAACAATATAGTATAACAGTTATGTAATATCGGTATAGCAGTAAAGTTACAGTGATGCTCCAGTAACATATCAGTAGTGTAACAGTAGTATAAGAGTTATGTAATATCGGTATAGCAGTAAAATTACAGTGATGCTCCAGTAACATATCAGTAGTGTAACAGTATAGTATAACAGTTATGTAATATCGGTATAGCAGTAAAGTTACAGTGATGCTCCAGTAACATATCAGTAGTGTAACAGTATAGTATATCAGTTCTGTAAGAGTGGTATAGCAGTAAAGTTACAGTGATGTTCCAGTAATATATCAGTAGTGTAACAATATAGTATTATAGTTATGTAATATCGGTATAGCAGTAAAGTTACAGTGATGCTCCAGTAACATATCAGTAGTGTAACAATATAGTATAACAGTTATGTAATATCGGTATAGCAGTAATGTTACAGTGATGTTCCATCTATATATCAGTGGTGTAACAGTTTAGTATAACAGTTATGTAATATCGGTATAGCAGTTAAGTTACAGTGATGTTCCAATAAAATATCAGTAGTGTAACAGTAGCATAAGAGTTAAGTAGTACAGTTACATTGATGTTCCAGTAATATATCCGTAGTGTAACAGTTTAGTATAACAGTTATGTAAGATCGGTATAGCAGTAAAGTTACAGTGATGTTCCAGTAAAATATTAGTGGTGTAACAGTAGTATAAGAGTTATGTAATATCGGTATAGCAGTACAGTTACAGTGATGTTCCAGTATTATATCAGTAGTGTAACAGCAGTACATGTATTACAGTTATGTATAGCAGTAATGCTACAGTATATCAGTAGTGTAACATTAGCCTAACAGTTATGTAAGAGTGGTATTTCAGTAATGTTACAGTGATGTTCCAGTAATATATCAGTAGTGTAACAGTAGTATAACAGTTATGTAAGGTGGTATATATAGCAGTGATGTTAAGTAATATATCAGTAGTGTAACAGTAATGAAACAGTGGTGTAGCAGTAATAAATCAGTTGTGTAATAGTATTATTTAAACAAGAGCCCCATGGGGCATATTTCGCTCACCTGAGAATAACTGACAAAATGGAGAAAAAGATTTATGTCCAGGAAAGGGTAATTTTTTACCCGATGGGCATAATTTGAACAATCTTGATAGAGGACCTGTAGATGATGCTATGTGCCAAATATCTAAGATCAGGGTACTAGGGTTTTAGACAAGAAGATTTTTTTAAGTTTTCATTGAAAAAAATCTATTTTAAGCTTCTATGACCTAGATATGCACACCGACCAGAACCATTTGAGCTAAATAGGTAAAGGACATCTAGAAGTGTCACCATGCCAAATATTAAAGCTCTGGCCATATTAGTTTCACAGGAGAAGATGTTTGAAAATTTCACTATATAACTCTATGTAAAATGGTGACCCCGGGGACGGGGCCAATTTTGACCCCAGGGGCATAATTTGAACAAACTTGATAATGGACCTGTAGGTGATGCTATGTGCTAAATATCTAAGCTCTGATCCTTGTAGTTTTTGACGAGAAGATTTTTTAATTTTTATAGAAAAAATTTATTTTTAGCTCCTGTGACCTAGATATGCAACAGACCGGAACCATTTGAACAAAATACGTAAATGATATTCAGAAGTGATACCATACCAAATTTCAAAGCTTTGGCCATATTAGTGTCCGAGAAGAAGACGTTTGAAATTTTCACTATATAACTCTATGTAAAACTGTGACCCCCGGGGCGGGGCCAATTTTGACCCCAGGAGCACAATTTGAACAAACTTGATAGAGGACCTGTAGGCAATGCTATGTGCCAAATATCTAAGCTCTGGCCCTTGTAGTTTCAGACAAGAAGATTTTTAAGTTTTCATTTAAAAAATCTATTTTTAGCTTCTGTGACCTAGATATGCAACCGACCAGAACCATTTGAACAATTTTTGTATAGGACATCTAGAAATGTCACCATGCCTTATATCAAAGCCCTGGCCATATTAGTTTCAGAGAAAAAGACATTTGAAAATTTCAGTATATAACTCTATGTAAAACTGTGACCCCCGGGGCGAGGCCAATTTTGACCCCAGGGGCATAATTTGAATCAACTTGATAGAGGACCTATAGATGATGCTATGTGCCAAATATCTAAGCTCTGGCCCTTGTAGTTTCAGACAAGAAGATTTTTTAAGTTTTCATCGAAAAAATCTATTTTAGCTCCTGTGACCTAGTTATGCAACCGACCAGAACCATTTGAACAATTTTGGTATAGGACATCTAGAAGTGTAACCATGCCAAATATCCAGGCTCTGGCCATATTAGTTCCAGAGAAGAAGACGTTTGAAAATTTCACTATATAACTCTATGTAAAACTGTGACCCCCGGGGCGGGGCCAATTTTGACCCCAGGGGCATAATTTGAACAAACTTGATAGAGGACCTATAGATGATGCTATGTGCCAAATATCTTAGCTCTGGCCCTTGCAGTTTCAGACAAGAAGATTTTTTAAGATTTCCTTATTTTTTCACTTTGGTTGCCATGGCAACCAGAGTTCTACATTGTTTTTAATTCTTTGAACAAATTTGAAAGAGCTTGACCCAAGGAACATTCCTGTATAGTTTGGTTGAAATCTGTCAAGGGGTATAGGAGGAGATGTCATTTGAAGCAATTGTTAACGACGACGGACAACGCACGACGACGGACACAAGGCCATCCCAATAGCTCACCTTGAGCCTTTGGCTCAGGTGAGCTAAAAAGCAATGTTACAGTGGTGTAGCAGTAATGTAACAGTGGTGTACCAGTAATGTAGTAGTTGTGTAATTATGGCGTAACAGTACTATAGCATCAATGAAACGGTTGTGTGATAGTAATGTGTACAAATAACAGCGGTGTAATAGAAAATAAATGAGAAAAAAACAGATAACTTACTAAAATCTTAAAATCTCGAGTCACTAGAATCGTCTCATTGATTTCTAATCAGTAGCCATAGCATAGAGCCCGAGGAAGAAAACAGAGACAGGGTTGCCATTTCTCCGGATTTTCCCGGATTTTTCTTAATTTCTCCGGACCTATGGATTTTTTCAAAATCTTGGGATTTCTGCTCTTACTATTAAAATTTGAAACTTAATGCGTTCATTACATAGGAAACATTAATGTATGTGTCAAACAGCTTATATCCAGATCGGACGCTGCGTAACGCGGTGTCCGATCTGAATCCAAACTGTTTGCGTAATTATGTTGTAGAGTTTTAGATCCTGGCAGCGAATGAGTTAAATGTACGATTCCTTGGAAATATTAGGATATTTATGAGCAGAGAACATACTGCTTTTTTCAACTTACTCATTCTTAACACTTTGAACGCTGAGTATAATTGTCGTCTGTCTGCAACTGTTCTAAAACTAAAATTTTCGAAAAATTTTTTTTACCAAATTAGGGTCAGAGTGTCAACCAATTTAGATCCAGATAAGAAGCCGTGCAACGCGGATCTTATCTAGTTCCAAACTGTTCGCAAAGGCTATCACAGTTTTGTCGCCAGAGAGTTAAATCTGTGTTTAAAAGTAGGTTACACATACAATGTATGTCCCATTGGAAAATCCATCACCGAATTTCCACAATACGTCCAGTTTATATAACCTATAAACGTTCACTAAATAGTGTTGAAATATCACACAGATGAGTACATTTAATAGCACATTCAACTTGTATACTCGTTGTATGCTATGTAGTTTCCACGAATGATTTGCTCAATTTCCAGTCTAAGTACAGTGGAGAAAACGTTATTCTTTCCCAATAAACGCGTTTATGCTTAAACAATTATTTCCATTGCAAACAGTTTGGAGCCAGATCAGACGCCGGGTAACCCGGCGTCTGATCAGGCTCCTATCTGTTTGCCACCAAGATAAAAAATAATTATCAGAATTGTCCAAAAATGTACTTGACTACGTTTTAGTGTTTTGCGTTTGCGTTTCGTTTCGTTTAAACGGGAAAGAATAACAGATTCTCCACTGTAGATATCTAGATCTAGGTGTAAAATGTTTTCAACCTTAGTTTTCCATATTTTGTGGGGCCTGATCTGGACCCAAACTGTTTGCATACGTTATGAACAATTTTAAATTTTCAAAGTTTCGAAATAAACATACCACACACTGAAACAGCACAGGTAAAATCCAACCTCCTTTACATGTATTTTTGTACAATGTATCAGCCAGCATTTAGGACTTGACTGGTAGGAACAAAACAAATAGCGAGAAGTATCATGACCCGATCAATGACCCTCAAGTGACCTCGTCTCGTCTGGTCATTTCAGGTCACCAAGCGGACCGACCTACCCATTGACTATCCTGCTTAATAGTGTTCAGCCTTATCTCGCTTGTTTGTCGTCTGCTTTAAAGGGTCGTCTGCAATAGGTATGACATAAGCATTGAATGCACACGCATGTACACTTGTTAACCGTTCGAGTTCTGATCTGTGTCTATACTGTTTGCTATGTTAGGAGACTGTTTCATTACTGCTGTTTCTCATTATTCACGATACATGCACTTTACCATATAACTCTTTGCCGTCAAACGGCTACAGTGGAGAAAATGTTATTTCCCAAAAAACACGTTTACGCTTAAACTATTATTTCCATTGCAAACAGTTTGGTTACCTGGCGTCTGATCAGGCTCCAAACTGTTTGTCACCAAGATAAAAATAAATATCGGAATTGTCAAAAAATGTACTTGTCAACGTTTTAGTGTTTTGCGTTTGCGTTTCGTTTCGTTTAAACGGGAAAGAATAGCAGATTTTCCACTGTAACCCGTGTTTACCTTTGCAAACAGTTTAGATACTATACTATATTTTAAGAACAGTTCTTTTAGCAGAAAATAATATAATTGCGGGCAACAAATTACTCGGTGCTCAACGGCTTTGAACCAGATCAGACGCCCAGTAGGTTGATGACTGAAAAGACTCAAATTAATTTGATATAAAATGTACATGAAAAATTGTAAAGTTTAACAATTAGAAATATAATTTCGTAGATTTCTACTTTAAATGTATTCCATTGCACTTCCTTTTTTCGGCGGAGCTGTCTGGTTTCTATTTAGTCACACTTTCTGTTTGGCCACACATTTCAACCAATTATATTTGATCAGAAATTTAGACTTGAGAGCACCTGTTGAAACTGAATAGTCTGATTGGATAGTAGCCAGGGCTCCAGATAAGGGAATTATTTCAAAACTTAAAATCTTTATTTGTGCATTAAACCCTGTGGTGTCACTAAACATTTGAATTGTCTCTTCGAGACAATCAAAATGAGTGGTAACACCATAGGGTTTGGTGCTGAAATGAGTGAATAAATGTGATTTGTTTACTTTACTCCCTCTTATCTGGAGCCCTGTAGGCTGGTCTATGTCCAATTACAGTTTTCCCAGATATGGCTGTGAGTGTAAAATTTAGAGACACAGACCAGACTGTTTACTACACTGGGGGCTGATGCAATTTAAGATGACATCTGAAATACAGAGGAAGCTATGTGTTTTGTAATTGTTTACTACCAATTTGTTTTAATTGTTAACTATTTGTACACATTTACCATACATTAAAAGCAATATTAAATATAAATGGCCTCAAGTGAGTTAAACACAATTGTGTGGTTTCATCATTATTTACAGGAGTGAAGTAGAGCAGACTGTTGAATCTGTACATTTGTGTATGCTATAGTTTGTTTCAAGAAACTCTATGAATGAAGTTTGATATATAGAACAATAGATTAATGTGAGGATCTCCTACCAGTAGCTAGGATATGAGTTAAATTATTGTTTTGTTTTGCATTTCTGTACATGATAGTTTTGCATTTTAAATAAAAGTTACTGTTTCAATTGTATACTTTTATTTTTTGCTTTTCAATCCAAGATATTACAATTCTTTGAAAACCTCAATTTCATTCAATTTTGCACACCCATCTATATAGCCTTAGTTCAACCACTCATTCCGCCGAATATCTTTTTTAAAGATATTTCTTGTCTATTTTACTCTTTTTAACATGGAACAGCAGATTTTTTTTTTCGGTTTTGACGCCGTGCCACATTCATAAATCTTCTGCGCACTACGAACATTGCGAACAATCTAGATCCTGAAAATAAGCCGAGTTACTCAGCGTGTCACTTGGATCTACACTGAAGTTCACTTATTACGAAGTCGTCAGGACCGTCAGAATTCATCGTTATATCCAAATGTCGTTATACAAGGTCCATTTTCAGAGGGCTCCTGGGGCGGCAGGGGCGGCGACCGAAGTGGCACAGCGAAGGTCAGATTCAGTGGTTACGTAACCACTTTATGACACGTGTATTGCAAAACGTTAGGTGCGATCACAGGTACTTGACACATACTTTATTATCTATTACCCCCCCCCCCCCCCCCTTTTTTTAAAAAAAATTTTTTTTTTTTTTTTTTTCTATTATACTTCTATTATAGATACAAGGTAAACAGCGCAATTCAACACCTAGTCTTTACTATCGACTTAAGCTGATGCTAAAATAGACTCGATCGCCGATATTCTCTTGTGGTACCCTCGGGAAATGATTAATTTATCAATATCTACTTTTTATTTCATCAAATTCCGTCAAATAACGCCACAGTATGTGAATTATAACGAAAATAAGCATAAAAAAGTTTTCTGTCGTTCTCTTGGTACATAGCAACGAATGTACATGTAGGGGTGATCTGTTATTTGTCCACAATAAACGGCCTATGCCACTGGAACTTTCACCAAATATTATAAATCATCTTTAAATGAAATATTATCAGTTTTATATAATTTACATAGAATGCAAAATTAAAAGAAACTTTACCTGTTTAATTTTGACCAATGAGATCGCTCCGTTCATTCAATTCATTCCGGTATTCAAAATGGCATTCACAATGAAATGAGTCTTTCACTTGTCAATTTCATGCCAAATTACATGTATATTTCATATAGCTGATAGTGAAGAGGGTCATGTTCCGACACAAACGCGTTTGCTCTAATGAAATTAGGTGAAAGTTCCAGCCGTAATAGAGGCCGTTAAATGTGCAAACCGACTAGATTACCCCTTATTTTGGGCAATAAATTCTGTACCAAGAGAACGACAGAAAACTTTTTTATGCTTATTTTCGTTATAATTCACGTACTGTGGCGTTATTTGACGGAATTTGATGAAATAAAAAGTAGATATTGATAAATTAATCCTTTCCCGAGGATACCACAAGAGAATATCGGCGATCGAGTCTATTTTAGCATCAGTTTAAGTGGATAGTAAAGACTAGGTGTCGAATTGCGCTGTTTACCTTGTATCTATAATAGAAGTATAGTAAAAAAAAAAAAATTTTTTTTTTTTAAGGGGGGGGGGGTTGTTAATAGATAATAAAGTATGTGTCAAGTACCTGTGGGTGCGATCGCCGATAGCATCGTTATCTTTAATTGGCAATAAACTGTTAATCCCCTATAGCTGAGTGGCCCATGAAGACGGGTGGTCAGTGCTCTAATTGATTGCTTACAGGCGGGTAATCAATAGTGGTTCTAATTGATTGGTAACGATTAAAGCGGCTAGATCTAAACTGTTTGTGTGATATTTTAATGAGACTAAAACTGTGAAAATTGTTATTACTCGAGAAAAATGAAGAAAAATGTAAGAAATATTGTTTCGTTCATAGGCATTCGGCCCGTTGGCTATGACACTACCCCTAGCTGCTATAAACCCCCTCCACCACCACCAAACGTGGATAAAATACCCTAAAATCTATCCATACATTCAATAATCATCATAAAAGAACATTTCCTGATGTTTCGTGAAATTTAAAAAAAAATTTTTTTTGCTAATTTATAAGTAAAATAGTCATATACAGATCTGATACAAGTCATGATACGAAACAAAAATATTTTTTTTGAAACTTCTTGAAACTTTTTGAAACATTTGTTAAGGATATTTGTTGAACATATGGATGTATTTTGACTCATTTTGAAATATTTATGGGGGGGGGGGGGGGGGGGGGGGGTCATAGCTTACGCACCGAAAACCTGTGGTTTCGTACTCGTTTGAGTTTCTTCAATATGTCTGTAGCTAACCATCCTCACGAGTTTAAGTTTCCGAAACGCTAATTTGGGAAGAAATCGCCTGAACTACGTTCATTTAACCCACAGTGGTTCAAGTCCCATTCGTGGCTTCATTTTGATGAGGTATGTATGATAAAAAAAACCAACAACTAATTTTAGTTATGCCAGCAACCAACGCCACAAGTGAACGCTCGTTTTCAGCGCTTTGTCGAGTGAAGACATACCTCCGTGCCAACATGACACATGATCGCCTCAACCATTTGATGACGATTCACGTTCATAGAGACGCCACGGATGGCATGGACTTGAACTGGATTTTATTCTTTATTATAGTCTCTTCATGGTGTAGCAAATGAATTTGTCAGTGCTAAAGATTCACGCTCTACTGTTTAATTAAAGAACCCACTTCTTCCTTACAAGACAGTCGCTTTAGTGGGATTTCACTTTTTTCAAACATCTTGATTTTGAAACCAAAGAGAGATCAAGAAACAAAGAAACAAATCTGTATTAACCCTTTCATCACCAATGACGACTTAAGTCGACTTTCAATGCCATACAATTTGTATCAAGAACAGACGTCATGTAACGCGGAGTCTGGTCGGTAACTCTTTGATACTATACACATCTTCAAACAAAACTAAATTTCTAAAAAAGCTTTAAATTCTGCAAAGAATTGCAAACTTGAAATGCTAAAACAGGCGGTTAAATTTGGCAGTGAAACGGTTGACTACAGAGACAATTTATATGATATTATTTATGGGCAAAATATATATATTATATATATTTATAGACAGATAGAAAATAAATATATAGAGAAAAGATGGTAAATGAAAAGCTTAAAAAAACACAGTTTTCACTCCTTTATCAGGGGCTCCTCCTACAAAACGTCGTACGACAATTATTGCCGTAAGTCAGATTAAAAAAAAACACTCTCAATTAGATCTATTTTTTATTTCTCCGTCTAAACATGTCTTGTGGCATCTCTTTGGTATCGTCTCGAAAAGAAAAACGATCCCAAAGAAATGCCACAATACATGATTAGATGGAGAAAGCAGAAGTTGTATGTAAGGTAACGTTCTGACGTACGGCCATTTTTGTCGTACGGCGTTTCGTAAGACGGACCCCTGGTTCCTAAATTATTGTATGTGCCCACTCGATCATGTGTTCATAAATCAGGCCCAATACTGGAAGGCAACCTGCCTAAAAAAATGTTATTTTAGATTAATAATTTGGGGTCATTTGGAGTCATTTTTTACATAGAATTATGTTCGCCTTATACCTGTTTGGAATGCTGGAAACACCCTCAGAATGCAGCAGAGACCATCTAGAAATAAAATTTTCCCGGGGGAGCATGCCCCCGGACCCCCCTAGTTAGAGTGAGTACAAAAAATCCGCCGCCCCAATGTTCAAGACCCCGCGACGCGCCTGATTTTACTATATATATATATACGTTCATTAGAAATGGGGAATTAGATTTGTTTTGTTATACAGTGGAGAAAACGTTTTTCTTTCCCAATAAACGCGTTTACGCTAAAACTATTATTTCTATTACAAACAGTTTGGAGCAAGATCAGACGCCGGGTAACCCGGCGTCTGATCAGGCTCCAAATTGTTTGCCAACGAGATAAAAAATAATTATCAGAATTGTCCAAAAAATGTACTTGTCTACGTTATAGTGTTTTGCGTTTGCGTTTCGTTTAAACGGCAAATAATAACAGATTCTCCACTGTATCCAGTATTTCGTTATATCCAAGTTCGTTATAAGCGAACTTCACAGTAAACTGTTCGACACTTAGAGGATAATGTCGGAAAGAAAACGTACATAAACCCTTTCCCCCATAGAAGTGCCTTTTCGCGCATTTACTGCATACCTCCACTGAAGAAAATAGTTCCATTTCATACAGCGATGAATATGTGTGTACATGTAATACGATCTTAGCGGGTGGTATTATTATAAACAAAATGACGTCATTGACGTAACGGCGTATTATCAACATTGCCAAACACTTACAAATAACTTTATAGCAAGGATGTAAAAAAGCATTTTTAACATCAATATTCAGTGATGTGTTCTTTGGCTCTTATAATTTTTACCGTTTGCTATGCGAGAGAGTTTTACAAGGTTTTTATGTAATGAAGAGGAATGTTAGTCGAGATTGATCTGATTTTACTCTCAAAGTCCTGCTTACTTTGGATGCGAGCTACTTTTTTCCTGGGCTGGGATTTTAGCAACAACCAACAGTTTTCAATATTATTGGCATTTGGGGATTGAGCTGGCCATAAAAGTCCACTATTGCTGTGTCTTCGTTTTAACTGTGCCACACTCCGCACCCTATGTACCAGCACACTCATTTGGGAAAATATAAGACCTGTTTTGTGAAATGTCTACCAACAACTCGCCAAAGATTGGTGTCGTTAATATCTATTAAGATATGTGCATGCATTTTGCTACCAACAACAGATATTGTCTGTACTCCGTATCAGGAAATACAGTAACAAATCACGAGGCTGACCTTGGACGGACAGCCTGGGCTTTGGCATTTCCCTTGTTTCCACTTCTTAGCCTGTATACTATTATTCCTCTTTGTTTATGCCGATTAGCAACAGCAAATACTGAACATCTATTAAAAATCCTAGCAGTTTTGCATTTTTAGAGCATTTTCCATCTTTTAAGTATTTATTTACACTAATTTCTATCACACTGGTACACAGATATTTGGCTTTCCCCATCACTTACGAGATCACTAAAAGAAAACAAACACGAGAGTATATTCCAAGATTTTAGGTTATGACGTCATATGTATGACGTCTGTGTAATGGTTAAGTCATCATCGATGTTTTATGTACAGTAACCTAAATATAAAACATAGTCAAAGGTAGACAAATCTTACAGTCCATAACGTGACGGCCATATTGTTTATAATAATATGACCCGGCGCTGTAGCTTAAAGCAGGTTGGAAGAAAAGCAGAATACTTAAGTTGTCACCTGTTACAGTAACACCTCTCTATAAGGACCACTAAAACGAATGCTAATCTGTTTTTATAAAAGACAGATGACAGTTAAAGCAATGTGACAGTATAATAGAAAGTTCCTTAAGGAGTTACATTTGAATCCAAATATATCAGCTCAACGATTTGGCGATGATTCAACTGCATGGCCTGGCCTTGAAATACAATTCAGGGCTGCCATAAGTTGACATGAAAAATCTTAAGATTTCCAATTTTGCATTTTTCAAGTGCAATTTTACGAATCGTAGAGCCCTTTACCCCATATCCTTTTTCTTCTTTTGTTGACATTCGACTACTTAAAGCAGGCTGTAAGTAAAGCAGAATGCGCCCAAGGGCGCATTCTGCTTTACTTTCAGCCTGCTTTAAACTACCATGTTCTTGGAAAAAATCCGGAGATTTAGGAAAAATCCGGAGAAATGGCAGCCCTGACAATTATTCATACACTAAGAAAAGTAGTTCCCGGCTAGAAAATCAGAACCTGAAATAGATCTATAAGTTTTACTTTCAACCTGTTTTAAACAGATACCTGTTTTTAGGATTAGAAACAGGTAACGGTTTTTATAAATGATAGTGAATTTGAACAACCTCGTCAGAACATATAGATACGAAAAGAGGTAGATCTAGAACTTGATTTTTTTTAATCTTATCTTATACTCCTCTTAATCATAAGAAAGGGCACTTTTCTGACCAAAATCAAAATACCGAATAATTTAAAATAAATATCAAGCATCATAGCTAACTATAAGGAAATTGATTATAGAGCTATGATGCTCGCGAAAAAAAGCTTTGATAGAAAAAAACACAAAAAAAAGCTGTCTTTTGTTAGGGTTTTCGAAGATTTGCTTATGTTATTGTTTAGAGGAAAAAATGTACTAGTGTTTTGGGTTGTTGTTGTTGTTGTTCAGAAATAGCATTCTACGAGCACCTGTGATCTGAAGACTGCAAATAACGTAGACCATAATCAGGGCTACCATAAGTTGACATGAACAATCCTAAGATTTCCAAATTTGCATTTTTCAAGTGCGACTTTACGAACCATACCTTTACCCCCATCGCCTGTTTCTAGTTTTGTAGACACGTGGCTGTTTAAATCAGACTGGAAGTAAAGCATAATTAATCAGCCTATCGCCTGAACATGGTGTGCACTTTACCATACGTTGCATGTAGGCAGTAGGCATGCGCTTGTAACTCTGGTGATTACTGCCAAGAATTGCAAAATACTGGACAGACATCGTTTCAAATGTGATTGCTACTCTGAATCACGTCCGAACAAATATTTCCTTTCGCTTTGCTACCTAGCTAATCTCGACAATATTCAAGGCTTAACACATTCACCCCTGAAACATTTTATGGACAATAAAAATATTCAATTAAATCTAGTCCATTGTTTGACTATGTATGGTTGACCAGTAATATATTGCAAAATGACAAACAGCACAGACCCTGGTCAGGGGGCTCCTTCAGAAGCCCCCTGATCTGGGTCTCCGCTGTTGGCATAGGACAAATGTACTGTTCAAATATACAGTGCCCCCTCTCTACAACGGCCCTCCCAACAACGACTCCCTCCATACAACGACCCTTGTCGCAGTTCCCCCATACAAGACAATTATGTCCACTCTTTTCGCGGCTGCATTGTCGTCTGCTGTTTTTCTCAAAGTTACATAATGGACATTTTGACAGAAATAACTTACTGACGAATGACAAACAGCTTGAATCCAGATCAGACGCCGCGTTACGCGGCGTCTGATCTGGATTCAAGCTGTTTGCAAATGTAAACTAATTTCACTCCATACAACGACTCCTTCCGAACAACGCGCACAATATTGGTCTCCAACTGGGTGTCGTTGTAGAGAGGGAGCCGGAGCACTGTACAATGTTTGTCAATGACGAGTATACTCGTCGCTAGGGTTTACTGTTTTAAGTGGGGTATGCAAACAAACATTGTTTACCAATAACATCTGTCACTTTCGCTCTCATGCGCTTTCCAGTATTTGGTTTACTAAAATGTTACCTGGGAACAGCGACCTTGTATAACGGATAGTCAATATAAAACCAGGGCTGCCACAAGTTGATAAAAAAAATCCTAAGATTTCAAAATTTTCAATTTTTCAAGCACGATCTTCCGAATTATACCTTTTACCCATAGTCTGTTTCTAGATTTTAAGGCACATAATGCTTAAGGCAGGTTGAACGTAAAGCAAAATACGCCTTAAGGCGCATTCTGCTTTACTTTCAGCCTGCTTTAAGCTTCCATCCGTTGGAATAAAAATCCGAAGATTTCGGAAAATCCGGAGAAATGGCAGCCCTGTAAAGCATTGCCTGTGAAGGTTTTACAAAGTAAGTGTTACTCAAAATACGATGCATTTGCAGTCAAATAATGTATTAGTTTAATGCATGACAAAAGCAATTGGAAATTTCTGCATTTCTTTTGTCCTGTATGTCTTTAGAAATGACCATGTCTCTTTCTTGAGAAACGTATGTATACACTATATACATGTACAAATATACCCGTATATCTATATACATGCTGAGATACGCTATACATGCAGGATACTGTATGTAAACATCTATATACAAGGAGGGAAACTGCAAGTAACCCCCCCTCTGAACAACACACACAATGGGTGTCGCTATAGAGGGAGCACTGTATCACTCAACCCCGTAAACACATCATTTTACGCTTGTAATTATTATTATTACATGTATTATTATTATTATACCAGATTTATATAGCGCTCTTTTCACAAAGGAGTTGTGCTTTCAAAAGCGCTTCACATGAAATAACATGTACATAAATGTACCTACAAAGCGAGAAAAGACACATTTAGATCTAAAAATAAACATGATATCTGATCGATTTACATGGGAAAAAAATCCGAAAAAAGGAAATTATTTCAATGTAATGATTATTTATTATTATTATTATTATACCAGATTTATATAGCGCTCTTTTCACACAGGGGTTGTGCGTTCAAAAGCGCTTTACATGAAATAACATTAATGTACCTACAAATCGAGAAAAGACAAAATAACTACAACTAGATCTGAAATAAAACATGAATAAACATATAAGAGACAGTCCCCAAAACGGCGATCACATTACCCCCATCAATCAGCAATGAACCGACCGGCTAAAGATTGCCGACTGATATAAATAATGGTAGAGCGCCCAATACAGGCCATCGACAAAACACAAATAACTATAATTAGATCTAAAATAAACATGAATAAACATACAGAAGACAGCCCCCAAAACGGCAACCACATTACCCCCATCAATCAGCAATGAACCGACCGGCTAAAGATTGCCGACCAATAGAAATAATAGCAGAGCGCCCAATGCAAGCCTCTAATGTAACATAACTAGGAAAAATAGCATGCGACCATAACTAAAAACTCTATTGAAGATCAATGACATGATTAAAAATGGTGACAGCTGTACAAGAATTATACCACGGACCCCGCCAGCTGGTTTCAAAAGAGATCAGAGCCATATCCCTACCATCAAAGATCCACCAGACAGGCATTGGTCGACGGTACAACCCAAGGAACTAAAAATTAGACCCATAGCATATACAGAATGAACACAGCCCTGGGGTAGCAGTCGTCTACCCTCTCCACCCCACACCCGCGGGACCTACATGTTCCATGGCTGAAATTACACCCTTACTTTATAAAAACATCAAGATAAGAAGCTGTCCCTGAATTATACCGCAAACCCCAAGCCAGTTGGTTTCAAAGAGATCAGGGGCAATCCCTACCATCAAGATCCACCAAATACAGACACGGACAAACGGTACAACTCCAGAACTCCCATTTAGACCCACAATATCCACAGCAAGAACATAGCCTATCCTAAGATAGCAGTCATCCATTTCCTAATGTGTTCTAATAATAAATATTAAAGAAGTGTGTTTTTTCAGACGTTTTTTGAAGACTGCAACTGAGCTCGCATCTCTGATGTCTGATGGTAGAGTGTTCCAGAGCTTTGGGGCTGCATACATGAAACTTCTATCTCCAAACTTCACCAAACGACTTCTCGGTACAACCAGCGATACTGATTTACTTGCAGACCGCAACTCTCTTCGAGGTTTATACACGTCAAGCATACTGACAATATACTTTGGAGAATCATTGCACATGGCTTTGTATGTGAGTGTCAGAATTTTGAATTCAATTCTGTGTTGAACTGGAAGTCAGTGAAGCTCCTTCAAGACTGCCTGGAGTGATGTGATTGTACCGGTGCATCCTGGTAATGATGCGGGCTGCTGTATTTTGCACACGCTGTAGCTTTCTTAGTGAGTTTTGGGGAATCCCATATAGCAGTGAGTTGCAGTAGTCAATTTTCGATGTAATTATTACCAAGATTATATAAAATAATTTATCAATAGTTTGTAAAATCAACTTTAAAATGAGTCAAATATTTAAAAGATCAATGGCATGATTAAAAATGGTGAAAGTTGTCCAAGAATTATACAATAGACCCCTGCAAGCTGGTTTAAAAAAAAGATCAGAGTCGTATCTCTACCATCAAGATCCACCAGGCAGGCACTGGTCGACGGTACAACCGAAGCACTCCAAAATAGACCCATAATAGGTGCAGGAGTGCAAAGTGAGATGGTAGTAGTGGAACTCGAAGAGCGTGTCAAAGGACTTGAGTCCAAAGGTGCAGAAGGACGTAGTGCTGAGGTACAAAGTGATACAGTAAGAGAGACAATTGCCGAACAAAGAGAACGAGAGCTTAGAAAACGGAATTTGATTATTCAGAACCTTAATGAGTCGAAGAAAACGGACTTTGAGGAATGTCAGGCGGAAGACAGCAAGTCCCTCAAGAAACTTTTCAGTGCCATGGGTGTTAACGATGAGGATGTTATCGAGACTTCCGGACGAGTCGGGAAAAAGAACCCAAATCACCCAAGAGTCACCAAAGCTACGGTGAAAAATATCGCACTACGAAGAAATATTCTGAAGAACTCAAAAAGGCTGAAGGATACCGAACAATTCAAGGAAGTGTATGTTGGGCCAGACCTCACGAAAATGCAAAGGGAGGATGATTACAAGTTAAGAAAGGAACTGAAGGACAGGAAAGCAGCAGGTGAAGAGAATATTTTTATCAGTCGCGGCAGAATCGTCCAAGGAAGAGAAAGAGCAGTGCAATTCAGAGGAGGAGCCCCAGACTCTGAGGGAGCAGACTAGTGAGCACACAAGAACATGTGTAAATAGTTTTAAACATAAGGGACTTAAAGTTTTAACCAGTAATGTGGATGTGATAACCACCAAGATGGTGGACATAGAACAATATATCCAGGAACATTCGCCAGACATCATAGCGCTAACGGAAGTGAAGCCTAAGAACAGTAGGACAGCGCTGCAGGAAAGTGAGCTAGGGTTTGAAGGGTACCATCCACCGGTCCACAACCTTGAGACCGAGGGCCGTGGGATTTGTATATACGTTTCTCAACAGTTCGGGGTGGAGGCTTTTAATAGTGATAGTGAAATTTTTAAAGACTATAGAGAATCAGTATGGGTCAGAGTTAAAGTAAGTGGAAGCAAATCTGTTGTGATTGGATGTGTCTATCGCAGCCCATCAAGCAACCGCGAGAACAATAGGAAATTGGAGATCCTTCTTCGAAGCATATGTGACAAAAACCCACGTGATATTCTTGTGGTGGGAGACTTTAACTATCCCAACATAAATTGGGAAGACAATACTACTTCGGACTGGGAGGACTCAGACAGTGACCAATTTATAGAATGCATAAGAGACTGCTTTCTATTCCAACACGTGGATGAGCCTACACGCTACCGCGACGGCCAGAGACCGTCCCTCCTTGACCTAGTGATGACAACTGAGGAAAATGTAGTCAAAGACTTATCCTATCTTGCCCAAATTGGTAACAGCGACCATTGTACCTGACCTTTGAATATATATGCCAGCCGGAAACTGTGACAAGCAAAACCAGAAAGTACAAATATGACAAGGGGAACTATAGTGAGATGAAAAACGTTCTGACTAGTATCGACTGGGACAGTGAACTGGATAATTCAAGTGCTCGGGAAGCATGGAACAAGTTCAGCGGCATACTCGAGAAAGCAATGGAGGAACACATACCAACGCACACAATCGGCAGTAAACCTAACAAAAAGAGACAGGCGTACATGGACAGACAGGGCATGAGGCTGATGAAAGCCAAACAGAGAATGTGGAAAGCGTACACTGACAGCAACGATTCCTACGATAACAGGAGGTACTGTAAAGCAAGAAACAAATTGCGTTCCCACACACGGAAGATAAGAAAAGAATTCGAGGAAGCACTGGCAGGCGAGACAAAAGCCAATCCAAAGGCCTTTGAGAGATACATGAAGACAAAACTAACAGTGAACAGTGGCGTCAGCGACCTTATGGACAATGAAGGAGTAATGCACAATGATGAGAAAACCAAAGCGGGTCTCTTAAACGACTTTTTTACAAGTGTATTTACGCAGGAGGGTACAAATGATGTACCAGAGTTGGAGGACCGATCTAAAGGGACTGAACTATCAGTCATCCACATAACAGAAGAATCCATCCTGAAGCATCTAAAGAAGCTCAAAGCCAGCAAGTCTCCAGGCCCCGATGGGATCCATCCCAGAGTCTTGAAGGAAGTGGCAACTGCAATAGTAAGCCCACTGAGGATAATCTTCTCAAAGTCAGTGGATACAGGGGAACTGCCATCACAGTGGAAGGAGGGACAGGTGACTCCTATCTTCAAGAAAGGAGATAAGAGCTCGCCTGGCAACTACCGTCCAGTGAGCCTTACAGCGGTTATCTGCAAAGTATTAGAAACAATCGTCAGAGAGGCAGTAATGAGACATATGGTTGCCAGTGACCTGTTTTGCGACGAGCAGCATGGATTTGTGGCGGGCAGATCATGTATGACCCAACTCCTGACATGCTTGGACTGAGGCATTGGAAAGAGGCGACCCTTTCGACACAATCTACTTGGATTTCAAAAAGGCGTTCGATACCGTGCCCCACGAACGTCTAATCAACAAAATCCATGGATATGGGATAAAGGGAAAAGTAGGAAGATGGATTGCCAGCTTCTTGCATGACAGGTTCCAGAGGGTTTCGCTAAACGGACATACATCAGAATGGAGTAGTGTGACAAGTGGCATCCCTCAGGGTAGCGTGTTAGGACCCGTATTGTTCGTAATCTTTATTAATGACCTACCAGAGGCAGTCAGAAGTGTATCGAGAATTTTTGCGGATGATACCAAGGTCTATGGTAGAGCAGTTACTACAGAGGACAGAGCCAAACTACAGGAAGACATTGACAAACTCTCCGATTGGTCAGATAAATGGTTGCTCAAATTTAACACCGGAAAGTGCAGCGTCATGCATCTTGGCCAAAACAACCCCTGCCACGAGTATCGAATGAGAGACAATGACGGAAACTACGAGTACTTAGAAGAAACAGATATGGAGAAGTATCTGGGCTTATACATTGACAATAAGTTGTCCTTCCATCACCATGTAAGCCAGGCTGTCAGTAAGGCCAACAGAACACTTGGAATAATAAAGCGCACCTTTGTGACCAGAGATAACCTTATCATCAAGAAGCTGTACACAACCATGGTCAGACCTCTTCTTGAGTATGGGAATGCGCCAAGAATACACCAGTTTGATGGAGATACGGACAAGATAGAGAGGGTACAGCAAAGAGCAACAAAGCTATGCACAGCCATTAAAGACCTCGACTATGAACAGAGACTCCAGGCACTGAAGCTTCCATCAATGTATTATAGACGGCAACGCGGTGACATGATCCAGGTGTGGAAAATTCTTACTGGAAAAGACAGGGTCGACCAAGCAAAACTATTGCCGTTATCCACTGAGACCAGAACAAGGGGCAATATGTGGAAGCTTGACAAGCAGCAGGGACAACGTAATGTTCGCAAGTACTCGTTCGGACTAAGAGTGGTAAATGACTGGAATTCATTACCGGACGAGGTCGTGTGTGCCAAAGACATCAACACGTTCAAGAACAAGTTGGATTGTTGGTGGAGAAATCGCCAGTATGTCACACGCCCAAAGCATGCAACAAGTAGTTTACCACCAAGAAGAAGTGAGCGGGAGTCACAGGCGTGAGCCTTTTTCCTGAAGAGGATATGTATGTATATGTATGTATGTATAACATCTACAGACTGATCAGTGTGTCTGCAGCTAGCGAGTCCTGAATATTCGGTATAAAAGGCATTTTCAGTACTCAACCTGTTTTAAGTGGTAACCTGTTTAAAGAACTAGAAACAGGAAGACGCGGGATAAACAGTAAAAACCACAGATAAACGGTGCGTTGGTCTACAACCCCCAAACATCATCCAAATATCATCAAATATCATGAAATTCATTTTCTAAAACGAGCAAACTTTTTGTATCATATACATTATCGATATGATACAAAAAGTTTGCTCGTTTTAGAAAATGAATTTCATGATATTTGATGATATTTGGATGATGTTTATCCGTCTTAATACCTCAAGCCTTGAGGATTGGTCCAAATCTTGAGTGAACAGCCATGGGTAATTTCAGACAATTGGATCAATAAAATCAAAGTGTCAGTGCTAAAAAAAAAAAAGACTCGAAAGTTTTAAAACAAATAGATCTACGTGGTAAATTCTCTCCGTGATATAATGAGCCTAATAGAAGTTGTAGATCCAGGGAAGTGAAATTATCACGTATTTCTTAATATTACGCCACCGGTTAGACGGTGCGAACGTAACTTGTTATTACATGTCCGATTCTGTTTCTGATTTTCGGGTTCACGTATCTGTTTAATAAAGAAAGGATGAGTACTGAAGGTGTTGGACGGGTGCTTATGCCGATAGAAGCAGAGGCGTGTGTAGATTCATTAAAAGTACACAAATTTAAGGACATCGGTGGGCCGCAGTAAGTCAATCATGGGATCACAAGAGTACAGTAGCGTCCTTAGTAACTGCGCTGTGTATGGCATTTTTTTGGTCAAGAAATATTTATCTGAATTTTATGTAGCCACAGAAACTTAACTGAGAAAGACACTTGATATCTGTATCTGTATACTGTACGTTGTAGAGCCCGAAATACGGTTTTTATACAACGGAGAGAGAGTGCCAATGACTAACACCCCGTTTACACCATAGGGGTCCGAATTCGACTCTCGCCACACACACTCCACACACACGCAAAAAAAATTAATATCACGATGAGCCACAGATAAGCCATCGATAAAGCACTGATGAACTGATTACTTACCAAAGTTGAAAAAAGATGAGAATAAAAACGCGGGATCTCGTTGGTTTTGATATGGCATTTCAATCGGTGATCAATCAGTTGCTGCCAGCATTTCATCTGTGTTTTATCGGTTTTCATGGATTATTGATTGGTTATTGGGCGATTTTAATCGGTGGCCAATCCGATTACATAAGTCGCCAATCGAAGGCGGGGTGGCGTTTTACCCATTGAACAATTATTCATCACCAATAACCGTTTGCACAGAAAGCCTGAATTTAAGTCACTTATGACAACCAATCAAAACAGCAAAAAATTTGACCAATTGGGTACCTATTTAAGCCAGACCGTCTGTGTAAACAGGGCATAACCGGCTGCGTAGCTTAGTGGTAGAGCGTCCGCTTGCAGACTCAAGTGCGGAGGTTGTGGGTTAAATCCCTGGCCGATTAGCAAATGGTGTTGACCCAGATCAAAGTCTGATTTGGCTCTACACCATTTGCAAATGTAATGAGTTTATCTTAACCAGGTCCAGTTAAAGAATCTGTTTAGATATTATATAAATCAATATAACTATAGGTAAAACCTATATACGGCCAAAACCTGTTTTAGTCCAGTTTAGTACCGAACCTTGAGTTTATAAGAGTTATCCCCGACCAATGCTAAAAAGCTCTTCTTTTAAAAGACTCCCTTGGTATCCCGAAGTAGTATTATCATGTCAGATAACAATGGCTGTGCCCATTGGCGATATTTTTCAAGCTCAATCAGATTTTGAGAATTGCTTCTTTATTCCTTGTTTTAATCTCGCAACGCGTACACATTATCTAAAGGCGACCTTTACAAAAAACTGGCCAGCTTTTTGTTTTTGCCGTGAAATGATGTGGTTTAACTTTTACATGCTATGATTTGAACTTTTCAGATGGGCACAGCAGCATGAAATGCTTGAGAAGTTAAATATGCAGGCAGTGCTTAATGCCTCGGCACAGGAAGATGAGTTTGTGAAAGATTTCCTTATTTCTTGCGATAAGGTGAGTTTAAGGATTGGTGTAGCTTTAAAAGTTAGTTATAAAAATCAGGTTGAATCTCTGAATACAGATTCCTTTATACTTGCAAAATCTAATCAAATTTCCATAATAGAGTTTTTTACAAGAACTTTATATGTCTTTTTATTCACTATAGATTATGTTTTTAATTCATTCAATCAGAAAACAAAAAGTTGCCATTCTTTCAAAGTTCAAAATCTACATTCAAATCATCACTTTGTGCTGATTCTAATAAAGATTAACATAGGGTTTATTGGAGACAAACTTCTTCTACCTGCAGGGCTGCCATAATTTGACATGAAAAATCCTAAGATTTCCAAATTTGCATTTTTCAAGTGTGAGCCGACTTTACGAATCATACCTTTACCTCATAGCCTGTTTCTAGTTTTGTTCACATGTGGCTACTTAAAGCAGGCTGTAAGTAAAGCAGAATGCACCTTAAGGCGCATTCTGCTTTACTCTTAGCCTGCTTTAAGCTACCATGTACTGGGAAAAAATCCGAAGATTTAGGGAAAATCCGGAGAAATGGCAGCCCTGTACCTGAAGTTATGTATATTTTCTAGTTGTCAGTCATCATTCAAGACCTGCTTATGACAGACGTATGGAAGGAGAAAGTCTTCACCGAGATACTCAGCATCGATGGATTTGAGCCTAAAACAACATTTCCACTTTACATGGTGGTAGGTGACTGCTGGGTTTTGAACTCTTTGCATCATGGGTATTCATTTTGTCTACAATTGCCGTCTGCTACTGTTCTAAAACAATAATTTTCAAAACAGGGTCAGCATGTCGGGATCCAAAGTGTTTGCAAAGGTTATTATGGTTTTGTCCCTACAGTGGAGAAAGCGTTATTCTTTCCCGTTTAAGCGCAAACGGAACGCATTGCAATAAAATGTAGAAAAAGACAACTTTTCGACAATTTTGATGATTCATGTAAATCTGAGTGGCAAACAGTTTGAAGCCTGATCAGACTCCGGGTTTCCTGGCGTCTGATCTGGCTCCAAACTGTTTGCAATGGATATAAACGTTTTAGCGTAACGCATTTATTGGGAAAGAATAATGTTTTCTCCACTGTAGCATGCTAAGGGTTAAATCGTCTGCATTGTGATAACTGTCGCGAACAGTTAAGATCCTGAGGCCGTTTCATAAAACTTTGTACGACAAATATTGTCATAAGTCAGACAATAAAAGTCTCAATTATTATTTATTTCTCCATCTAATTCTGTCTTGTGACATATGTTTGGAATCGTCTTGAAAAGACGATTCCAAAGAGATGTCACAAGACAGGATTAGATGGAGAAATCAGAAATTAAATGTATTTCAAAGTTATGGCTTATGACCGTTTTTGACGTACAAAGCTTTATGAAACAGGCACCAGATGAGAAACCAAGTAACCCTGTCTCATCTGGATATAAACTGTTTGGCACTCTTTAAAAACAGATTTGAAAAATATTGCAGACAACAATTTTTACAGACAACATTTACATAGCATGCAGATAGTAAAAGAGATAAACTAGAAGTTTGTGAACAGAACAGAACATTATTTTATTTAGAATTGTACAATATACATCATCTTAGCCACATATAAATATCCCTAAATATATTACATCACGTGATAATACGAGATGAATACATCAATTAACCCTTTCCCCCATGGAAGCGCCTTTCAGCGCATTGAATTTATTCCTCCACTGATGAAAATAGTTCCAATTTATATGTATCATAAGCAATATTTTCTATATTCTAGCAGATGATGGCTTAAAGCAGGCTGAAAGTAAAGTAGAATGCATCTAAAAGGTGCCAATGGGAGACACATATTATGTTCGTTGTTCGGAGGGAGTCGTTATAGGGAGGGAAATTGGCTTACATTTGCAAACAGCTTGAATCCAGATCAGACGCCACGTAACGTGGCGTCTGATCTGGATTCAAGCTGTTTGTCACTCCTCATTAGGTTTTTTCCATTATGTAACTTTAAGGAAAACAGCAGGCGACAATTTAAAGCAGACGGCATTGCAGTCGTGAATAGGTTGGACATTATTGTCCTCTTTAGGGAACTGCGACAACGGTCGTTGTAAGGAGGGAGTTGTTGTTGAGAGGGCCGTTGTAGGGAGGGAACACTGTATTTTATTTGGGTTTTTGTACCTAAACCTGTCCTTACAGCTTTACCATGAGGCGACAGTTGTTAACCTGCTTGAGACAACAATGTTTTACCGTGAGACCTGTGAGGCCACAGATGACGCCATACTGGACCTACTCGACTACACTTACCGAAAACTCACACAGTTAATAGCTAGGTGAAGCTTTATCCCTTTACTCTAATCTGAATTTGAACACCATGTCCCAAGGTTATAAAGCTTTTGAGTTGAGTCTGAGATCGTTCTAAAGCATTTGATTGGTCAGATTTGAGCTTTTGCTGTGCAAAAGCTCAAATCTGACCTATCAGATGCATGAGAATAATCTCAGACTTATATCAAATGCTTTATAACCTTTGGTCATAGCCATGAGAGAAACTGGCAAAGAAGTATAATTAAAAGGAAGATTTCAATATATCGATACATCTTGGGAAACACTGTCATAAGATTCAAAAACACTTGTTTGGTGAAGTTTTTGGTCCAACATTTTCATTTAACTCTTTCAACGCCGAATAGCTGTTGTTTTGGGAAAATGTTATCTGTTAAAATTTTCTGAAATTTAAATTTACCACAACAATATACATGTAATTGACAAACAGTGTTGATTCTGATTAGGAAGGGCATTTTGGGATTAGGATCTTCTTTAATCTTTTCCCACTGACTACCATATTCATATACAGTGTTCCCTTTCTACAAAGACACTCAGTGGGAGACACAGATTGTGTACGATATTAGGGAGTCATTATTGGGAGGGAAATTTAGACTTGGCTTACATTTGCAAACAGCTTGAATCCAGATCAGACGCCGCATAACGCGGCGTCTGTTCTGGATTCAAGCTCTTTGTCACTCGTTATTATACTTATTCTATCAAAATATCAATAATATGTGACTTTAAGAAAAAAAGAAGACAGAAATTTAAGCAAACAATATTGCAACACTAAAAGCGTTAGAAATGATTGTCCTGATTAAGGGACTATGACAAGGGTCGTTGTAAGGAGGGAGTCATTGTTGAGAGGGCCATTGTAGGAAGGGAACACTGTATAAAACTCTGTTAACTATGAACATCTGCCATCTGAATTATTACATTAGCTAATAGAATAAGAAAACATTTCCCTGGGAAAGAGTGTAGAGTCATGTCAGACAGATCGTATAAGAAATCAGTGCAAGCCCTGATCAGACACAGGGCTGCCAGTTCTCTGGATTTTTCCTAAATCGTCAATTTTTTTTCCAGTACATGGTAGCTTAAAGCAGGGTGAAAGTAAAGCAGAATGCGCCTTAAGGCGCATTCTGCTTTACTTCCAGTCTGCTTTAAGCAGCCATGTGTCAACAAAACTAGAAAAAGGCTATGGGGTAAAGGTACGATTCGTAAAATCGCACTTAAAAAATGCAAATTTGGAAATCTTAGGATTTTTCATGTCAACTTATGGCAGCCCTGCAGACAGCTCCTTCAGGGTCTACAATATTTTCAGAAAGTGACAACATGTGCTAAGAGGGGGAGAATTGTAAATTTTTATCACCAGTTTGACTATAAAACTCATTAGCCTTTTGGTTTTCCACACAGGTTGAAATAGACATTCTTTAACCCATTACCCCATTAATACACCTTTTTACGACTTTAATTTATTCCTCCACTGAAGGAAATAGTTCCAATTTATACAGTCAGGAATATGTAGCAAAAGTGTTATTTTCTATATTCTATCAGATGATAGCTTAAAGCAGGCTGAAAGTAAAGCAGAATGCACCCTAAGGCGCATTCTGCTTTACTTTCAACCTGCTTTAAGAAGTCACCAGTTTTCAAAACTAGAAACATGCTATGGGGTTGTGGGTTAACATTGGCTGTATTATTTACAGGAGTGAGGAGACACAAGATGAGAAAGATGAAGAAATAGATTTGACTCAGGCAGTCACCAGTATGGCTTCAGCCTCTAACCTGGAGGTAGTTATCTCCCTTTACATTTAGTAATCCCCATTTACAGCTACAGACAAACTTGTACGACATTATGATTAAAATGAAGAACCATGTAGATCCTTAGAGAAGGTGACTGCTTAAACCATTACCCCATAGCCGTGATCCTATTTTTGAAAACAGGTGACCACTTAAAGCAGGTTGAAAGTAAAGCAGAATTCAGCCTGCTTTAACTCTTTCCTCCCTGAAGCTTCAAATGAACAATCCCGGTTTCCATTTTAGTCTAGTCCATTTCTGACTTTTAAGGGTTGTTTTTGTCAATGTTTTGCATTTTGACAAACAGTGAAGACCCAGATCAGAGGGCTCCTTAAGGAGCCCTCTGATCTGGGTCTTCACTGTTTGCATAGGACAAGTGCACTTTTAACAAGTATACTGTTTGAAAAGGACACCTATATGCCGGACTAGGGTTCAAAGGGTTAAGCTACCATCTGCTAGAAAATAGAAAATATTTTTTATAATATATATTCATGACTGTATAAATTGGGAGTATTTTCTTGAGTGAAGGAATACCTTAAAGGCGTAGAAAGGTGTATTTATGGGGTAATGGGTTAATGCTGTTTGAAATAAAGCAAAAAATTGCTTAACTCATCCTTTACAAACAGTGTTCCTGTGAGGAGTAAACGTGCCATATGCAAGTAGCATAGACCCTGATGAGAGGGCCCTCATCATGATCAACACAATGGCAGGGCTGCCATTTCTCCAGATTTTTCCTAAATCTTTGGCGGATTTTTTTCTAGTATGTGGTAGCTTAAAGGGACTCGCAACCGGATGGTGTACTTGTCAAAATAAAATAAAATACTCAAATAAAAGCAAATTTGTGGCATTATTTGGCTTCTGACATTAAAAAAATATGATCAGTCCAAAAAAAGTCTCAAGAATCGTCACCGAATCTTAGATTTTTAGATATTTTCCATCGTTTTTCTATACCGACTAGTAGACGGTATAGTTGTTGTTGTTGCTTCTCTACACGGGCTCAGACATAAACACGAGCCGAATTACGAAGTTGTATGCACTTTCGATCGCTACACATTGAAATACGTTAAATCGATCCGAGATAAAGGGATAGTTCCGTGGTCCATTGGTCTAAGCGGTTTCCCCTATTTTGCCTTCTGTCCGCCAATGCCGGGCCCCGGGTTCGAATCCCACCAGAGACCAATATTTTTTTTTATTGAAATACATTTATTTAAACAGAATTTCTTATCCTAAACTAATTCTTTACCATTTATATAAGCGTTTGACACATATTTACAAATTACTATTTTTAATGCACCATCTGGTTGCGAGTCGCTTTAAAGCAGGCTGAAAGTAAAGCAGAATGCACCCTGAGGCGCATTCTGCTTTATTTCTAGTCTGCTTTAAGCAGCCACGTGTCAACAAAACTATAAACAGGCTATGGGGTAAAGGTACGATTCGTAAAATCGCACTTAAAAAATGCAAATTTTGAAATCTTAGGATTTTTTATGTCAACTTATGGCAGCCCTGCAATGGCAAACAATCATGACTTTAATCCATTCACTGTCAAGGCTGACTACACTGACATTTGCAAACAGCTTGGATCCTGATCAGACACCGAGTAAAGCAGCGTCTAATCAGGGTCCAAGGTTATAAAGCGTTTGAGCTGAGTCTGAGTGTGTTCTCAAGCATTTGATTGGTCAGATTTGAGCCTAGGCTCAAATCTTACCAATCAAATGCTTGAGAATGACTTTAGACTCAAGTCAAAAGCTTTATAACCTTGGACCAAGGTTTGAAACTCTTTGACACTCATATCAATGTTTCTTGACCCATTACCCCATAGCCTGTTTCTCGTTTTGAAGAAAAGTGACCTTCTTAAAGGAAAATGGACAGCTGATGACAATATGGTTTTATATCCTAGATTTTATCCTAACAACAACATTCATGAAGGTCCTGCAATTATTACTCATCGATAAGGTACGAAAAAGATCGATTTATTGCATACAGGTAAGCTGTCGCTAATTGGACCGGGCGCCGCCATATTGGCAAAGCTATCATTTGGAACCCTCGATTTTTATCCATTTTGTGACGACAGAAAGGCCCAAACGCTGATTGGCTCTTTCACTCAACCGCTGTAACTTGGACGGACATTTCACACTTCGTCAGTAAATGTAACGGCAAGCTTAATTCAAGGTCGCATACAGTTAAAAAAAAGATAATAGATAGATGGTATATTCATATTAATTATGATGAACTTGAAAGGCCGTGTAGATCCAGATACGATCAGAAGCTATCGTTAATCGGCTTAGAGAAATGTCCATTCCAATTCCCAGCTATAGAATCTGGGAAAACAATCCTGCGAAATGGCTAACAGTAGAGTATGGCGACATCCATAATACCTTGATTGATGATTATAATTATTAGATCTAGATCTACAATAAAAAAAATCTGATAATCAGTGCGATATTGTGCTGATCTAGACCTAAATGTTGAACTGGCTTAGATCTACCAACTTGTTACAAATCAGCATTTTCTAGCTGGTTCGTCTCGGTTTAGGAATTCAACGCTACAGCAATTCTTAATGAAAAAAGTCTCATTACTAGATCTACATATTGTACGGGTAGATCTAGATCGGTTTTTTCTTTCTTAATTTAATCATCGCGATTCTCTAGATCCCAATCTGATAGAGCGATCTTACTTTAGTCCAAAACCGATTTTGATTGGATCTAGTTTTATCGTTCTTATTTCTGGGTGTAGTTTTACACTGGTCATTTCTGTAGAAAAAAATTCAAACAACTTTTAGATAGGCCTAAATGAACTTTAATTTAAGATTTAAATTCGAGTTTTATGGTAGACTCTAGCCTTTTTAAAAAAGCAGCAATACACATCTAGATCTATACAAAACCACAAGAGCTAGAAGTGTCCAATCTTCTTTTTTTCTTCTTTTTTTTAAGATCTTGGCTTTTTTGTTTTGATGTAACCCTTTCCCCCATAAATACGCCTTTTAACGCCTTTAATTAATTCCTTCATATACTGATGAAAATAGTTTCAATATCATACTGTCACAAATAAAAATCATAAGAAATATTTTCTATATTTTAGCAGATAAAAGCTTAAAGCAGGCTGAAAGTATTTTCAACCTGTTTTAAGTGGTCACATATTTTCAGAAGTAGAAACAGGCTATGGGGTAAAGGGTAAAAGGCTCGTGGCGTGTAATCGCATATTTAAGTAGCCAACTAGCTAGCCTGTGTTTAAAATCACAACCCTGTTTGACAAGTGCGGCTAATTAGATTACGTAATATGGATCTTTATGCCCTGCAGGCCTAAAGCTTCTTGCTTCTTCACAGAGGGGGTCTTAGGCAGAAAAGGGGTTGTGTATAAACATTTCCGGTCCATATCGTACAAATTGCAAGGCAGCTTAATTGATTAGTGGTTGATGATGAATGTCAGCATAAAATGGGATCTAGATCAAAGCCGCCTGCTGAAATATGTCCTGAATCTGTTTCGATTATGATTTTCATAGATCTTTATATAAGCTCAAGATATATAACGATAAGTAAAAAACGACATTAATACAATAAATGAGCACTCGGGTCACGTTATCTAGAGCGTTCAGTTTTGACCCAGATCAGAATATTAAATACTTTGTTCAGCAGACAATTAATCAGTTTGGATCTTAATCAGACATTGCGAGTCTCAATTGCTAGATGATAAATTGATATTCCACATTTGTCATGTCAATGACTGTGCAAAAAGTTCAGCAACAGTTTGGATCCAACTGAGATATTGAGAAACTCTGTGATTGAAAATCCAAACTGAATGTATTGAAAAGCTCATTGAAGAAACATTGATCCATACGAGAGACTGACAAACAGTTAGGACCCAGATCGGAATCAAAACTGACTGTACTTAACGGTCAGCAACAGTTTGGATCCAAATGAGATATTGAGAAACTCTGTGATTGAGACCTGGATGTACGAAAGTTTACCGAGAATAAATGGTCTATTTTCTAAAAATGTATGTCCGATTGAGGAGCAGAACCGATGTTAAACGTCACGGAAAATTCATAACAGACCAGAAAAATAATTTGATTCCCCTTATTTTATTAAATAAAAACGTAAAACCTCATCCGTTTTGTACTGGATGCAGAGACAGTGTATAGCCATATGGCTATACACTGTCTCTGACTGGATGTTATAAAAATCGGCACATGTATTATCATCTTTATCTGCTCGTGTTTTAGTCGTAGCCCCGTAAAAAAACCGAAGATATCCTGGAGCCGATGTTTATGATTAATATTTACGGAAATATTAACAGATAAGACTAAATATATCGGAGAAACTTTTTTCGAAAGTCACAGGGCTTCGATGCCTTTATTCACAACCAGTATGCAAATATTATCAAGAGTATCCGTGCCCGATTCCGGTGTCCTATGAGATTTGCCTGATATACGCTACCTCAAGTATGGCTGGATTAAGCACTAATAGCTCGAAATTTTGATGTTCTGCTATGCACTCATTGTCACCAAAACACACAATCGTCATTTCATTTGTTCTGCAGCAAGTATTAACCTCCTTTGTAGGCATTTAAACACAAGTATTGCAGTCGCAAATTCGTCCGGCGAATGCGCTTTCTCTTCGCCCGACCCGTCGTAGTCTCTGTCTTCTAATATTACATTCTCTGATAATTTAGGATCGAAATCGTAACACTGAAGTTCTAAAGTGTTTTCACCTTCTTCCACATGTCCAATTTTGCTCAGTATTTCAGTTTATTAATGTTATCGATGTAAATTCCGCGCACTCTACGGCATTCCCGGTTAGACTCGCTATAACTGGAAGGTCGCGGAAGGCCTTAGTTACGTCACACAGGTAAACAAAATGGCGGCCCCCATGGTCGCTTGCACAGTCATATATCACAAAGTTTAAACGGCTCTAACTACTTCATTTTTTATTATTTTTCAAAATTTCAAAGGCAGAAGGCGATTTTTTTTCAATATCTTTCATTTAAAAGATATTTATCACCAGCTGTCCATTTCCCTTTAAAGCAGTTTGAAAGTAAAGCTGAATACATATCAGGGCACAATTTGGTTTACTTTCAATCCGCTTAAAGCTACCATATGCTAGAATATAGAACATTGTTCGTAGGTACATATTCATGAATGTATAAAGTGGAACTTTTTTCTTTAGTAGAGTTTACCCATTACCCCATAGGCTTTTTCTAGTTTTGAAGACAAGTGCACACTTAAAGCAGGTTGAAAGTAAATATTAAGTAGTACATGTATTGGTACTGTACCGTACATGTTCATGCCTGTATAAATTGGAACTATTTTCTTTGATGGAGGAAAAATTTAGAGGCGTAAAAAGGCGTATTGGGTTAAGAAAATTAAAGGCGTAAAAATGTGTATCTATGAGGTAAAGGGATAACTTTCTTTTTGTTTTCAGGAGCTAGAGAAACAGGACAGAAAGTTGAACTTTGAGATCTGTATTAAGGCAGTGTCCTTGCTCCACTACATCATTGATCATTTAGATGAGTATGTAACATTTATATTGATTTTAGTTACCGCGTGATTTCAGAAAGGTTTAAGAGTTCATATCATGAAACAAGATGTACCTTTAAAAATCTCCATCCTGGGTTACTTTGTTTACAAATTAGTTCTGCATTAAGTGACTACTACAGCCTTCCCTCTCTACAATGGATTCCAATTGGAGACCAAAATTGTGTGCGTTGTTCAGAGGGAGTCATTATAGGGAGGGAAATTGACTAACATTTGCAAACAGCTTGAATCAAGATAAGACGCCGCATAATGCGGCGTTTGATCTGGATTCAAGCTGTTTGTCACTCGTCATTAAGTATATTTCTGTCAAAATGTCAAAAATGTAACTTTGAGAAAAGTAGCAGACGACAATTTTAAGCAGACGACATTGCAGTTGTGAATAGGTTGGACACAATTGTCCTTTTTAGGGAACTGCTACAATTGTCATTGTAAAGAAGGGAGTCATTGTTTGGAGGGCCGTTGTAGGGAGGGAACACTGTAACTCTAAAATCAGGCAATCGGATAATTCCTGCTGAAAATATTACAGAATGCTCCTAGTAGGAGCTTTCTACATTATCTTTATGCTGCATTTAGAAATCATCTGTATTTAAGATTTTAACATAGCACTTAAATTTGCATGCTCTTATTTACATTAATAGTTTAAACAATTTGATAGTATATTTCAGTAATAAATCAAGCTGTGAAAATAAATAGTCTATATAGACTGTAATGTAAGAATCAGAATAATATTTGTTCAATCATTGGTTATTGCCACTTATACCACAGTTTGTCGTTCTGATGTGCTGCAAATACCCAGGCCTTTAGCCCTCGTTGCTAATTTGCTGTGTGTCAGAACTTTAAACCCTGGTATATGAGGCAATTAACAACAATAGGACAAAGATTATAGTTTAATTATATACAGTAAAACCTCTCTATTTAAAACCACTAAATTGTGTGAATTATTTGGTGTTTAAGACAGGTTACTACTTAAAGCAAGGTGACAGTAAAACAGAAAACTCCTTCAGGAGCTTTCTGTTTTACTGTCACCTTGCTTTAAGCTGTCACCTGACTTTTATACAATCAATTATCTTGCTTTTTAGTGGTAGCAATTGAGAGGTTTGACTGTACATTGAGTCACAGTGGTTGGTTAATTTAGATTGACAGTATTTCTAAAAACCATATTTCAGTATGATTTAAGCAACAGTATTTCATTTATTTATTCCCAAATGACTAAGATTATCTTAGTCTATTTAGTTTCATCTAGTATGCAGTGTCAGAAGTTCCATTTTCTTTGCATTGTATTTCAGCCTACCTCTAAGTGCCATGACAAGACTGCTGAACACCCATGATATACCCTTACTGCTGGTACGGCTGGTAGAAAGCCCACCCTGGTCTCACAGGAAAGATGGTAAGTCTAACGCAACCTCCGGCCCATACACATATATAGATATACATACATAATGGTACAAATTGTCACGCGAAGTGATAGACATAAAGTAACCAGCATAATATTTCTATCGAGGTATGCACAAAGCGCTCTTCATATTATATAAATTTATCATATAATAATGTGACAATGTTTTGAAAATTCTTATTGTTAATTTTAACCTTGATGGTAAATAGTTTGGAGCCTGATCAGACGCCGGGTTATCCGGCGTCTGATCTGGCTCCAAACTGTTTGTAAATTAATAGATTTAGGGTAAACACGTTTATAGGGAAAGATTATCGTTTTCAACACTGTATATCTTGATCTTTGAAATTTGATCTGAGAGAGGTTTCTTCTTTAGTGTCATGCTGCTTCAAACTACCAACAGTTTTGAGTACTGTCAACCCTTTACGTTTCTTAGTTTGAAATCAGGTGACCAATTAGCTCTTTGCATGCTAGCGGCGGATATATCCGCCACAGTGATTACCTTTGCAATCAGTTTGGATCCAGATGAGACACAGCGTAACGGGACGTCTCATCAGGATCCAAACTGTTTGACACTCTGAACATGTTATGAAAAGAAAGTTAGAAAATTATATTTTTAGAACAATAGCAGACTACAAATGTTGCAGACGAAAAATATCACCCAGCATGCAAAGAGTTAAAGTAGGTTGAAAGTAAATGGAAAGGTACTGGAATTGCCTTTTATTGTTCATCTTCAGGACTTCCTAGCTGGGGACTGGTTTTTATGCCCTCACAATGATCAGTCGAGGAGCATATTGTTTTACCCCTGTCCGTCTGTCTGTTTGTATGTGTTTGATCATTCTTTCCTTCCTCAGTCCCACATACAGTACATACTTTGTTCAGCTAACTTTTCCTACAGTTTTCAAGCTACAACCTTATAAGTTGTCAGAGTGTTTGCACATTTACCATAGATATCCATGTGAACAGAATTTTGATCTGCTTTAAGTTTTCACAAAATTACAGCCAGTTGAACTTAGTCATATTTTTGCCAGCAGGGGCATCATACCGGTATTAGTCTTACAGACAAAGTCATCCCTCTAGTCTTATAGTGTATGGTTAAAGGGTATGTTGAATATTTTCAGGTAAACTGTACAAGTATATTGACAGTAAGTGGCAGGAGGTGGATTATGCTGACAGTCTGAAGATCACAAAGATAGAAGGACAGGTAAGGTTAAAACCCTGGTTTTAGGGATGTACAGTGGAGAAAATGTTATTCTTTCCCAATAAACGTGTTTACGCTTAAACTGTTATTTCCAATGCAAGCAGTTTGGAGCCAGATCAGACGCCGGGTAACCCGGCATCTGATCAGGCTCCAAACTGTTTGCCACTCAGAGTAAAACGAATACTCAGAATTATTAAAAAGTTGTCATTTTATACGTTTTAGTGCTTTGCGTTTGCATTTTGTTGCGTTTAAACGGGAAAGAATAACGTTTTCTCCACTGTAGCACAGTGATGCTTGAAATTTAACTCATTACCCTGTCTATGTATTGAAATTGGACGACGTTATAGAGTAATGGGTTAAAGTAGGCTGAAAGTAAAGCAGCATGCGCATTAAGGTGCATTTTGCTTTTGAAATACTTTCATCCTACTTTAAGCTATCATCTGCTAGGATATAGAAAATGTTTCTTATGGTACATGTTTATGATTTGATAAATTGAACTGTTTTCTTCTGACAGCGAAGGAATAAATTAAATGTGCTAAAAGGAAGTTCTTTGGAGCTGTCGCCTGTCAGGACTTTTGGAAGTTTCTTTATCAGGAAATGGAAGAAGCTTGAAAAGGCATTTCTATGAGAAATAACTATTGGTGAGAAATAGAGGATCTTACATGAGTGCTCATTATTTATTATACGCACGTCTTCAGACGGGACGTATTATGTCGTGGCGCCGTCCGTCCGTCTGTCCGTCCGAGCACAAGAAAGGTCCTTTGTTGGGTAGGGAGAACAATAGATTCCATTCATTCCGTGATTACCCTATTGTTATTGTTGGGTATTTTTGTTGCTGTTGGGTACTTTTAAACAAAGAAAATACCCAACAAATGTCCATCTGTGAGGAAGTCTGTCTGTCTGTCCGTCCGTTAACTTTTTCATGTCCGCTCTCTAACTCAAACAAATTTAGTCCAATCCGTTTGAAACTTGGTCAGAACGTGTATGACCATAATATCTTGGTCAAGTTTGATAACCATCAAGATTGACCCAGACCATTCAAGAGTTATGCCCCTTTTTTCGTCAAAAACGGGCATATTAGTTTGTCCGCTCTCTAACTCAAACAAATTTATTTTAATCCTTTTGAAACTTTGTCAGCATGTGTATGACTATAATATCTCGGTCAAGTTCGATAACCAGCAGGATTGCCCTAGACATTTAAGAGTTATGCCCCTTTTTTCGTAAAAAACAGGCATATTTTAGTTTGTCCGCTCTCTAACTCAAACAAACTTATTCCAATCCTTTTGAAACTTGGTCAGCATGTGTATTACCATTATGTCTCGGTTATGTTCCATAACCAGCAGGATTGCCCCAGACATTTAAGAGTTATGCCCCTTATTTGTCAAAAACAGGCATTTTTTAGTTTGTCCGCTCTCTAACTCTAATAAATTTATTCCAATCCTTTTGAAACTTTGTCAGCATGTGTATGACCATAATGTGTCTGTCAAGTTCGATAACCATCAAGATTGCCCCTGACATTGAAGAGTTATGCCCCTTTTATCGTCAAAAACGGGCATTTTTTTGTTTGTCCGCTCTCTTTCTCAAACAAATTTATTCCAATTCTTTTGAAACTTGGTCAGCATATGACCCCTAACTTTCAGGGTTCTTCCTCTTTTGTTCACTTTACCTTGATAGGGTTTTGGTATGACTACATACAAAGATCGATTTGACCGGCGTATAATGTGCCCGGCTTGCGGTGCTCTTGTTATTTTTAATAAACAGGTTGACTACAATAATATGACGCGAGCCTTGGTGAGCGTCATATTAGTTTTAGTCAACGAGTTTATTAAAAATGATAATTAATGAACATGAATGCGAGATTCTATTTATCACCTAACACTTTTAAACACCTATTAAATCAATCGAAGCCGTAGTTTGTAGTATTTCTGCTATATTGATTTTCCGCCAAAACTTGACATTGTTTACGTTAACGTCATCGCAAATGACATCATTTGGTGCCCTGCTACATGCAGCGCTTGTGGACGAAAAGGTTTGGCCGAAGCCCAAAAAACGATATTCCACTAGTCGATTATGATATTTATATAATGGTTTTATTCCACTCTCAGACCGCAAGTTATGTGAGAAATTGTGTTATTATAAAGGCATGGACTATAGATAGGTTTTACATAATAATGCTTTCTCTTTATTATTCAGGTGTGGTTGTCCATATTCCAGTTGTTGATGAATCAGTCTTGTCAACAGAAATATGATTTGGATACTTTCAGAAAAAACACAATACTTAAGGTAAGAAACAACTTTTCTGCTGAAAGCACATGAGCAGACATATTTCCTTCATATTTAACCCATTACCCCATAGCCTATATTTATTTGTTTTGAAGACAGGTGACCAATTAAAGCAGTTTGAAAGTAAAGCAGAATGCGCCTTCAGGCACATTCTGCTTTACTTTCAGCCTATTTTTAGCTAATATCTGCTGGGATGTAGAATATTAAACTATTTTCTTCATCGCAGGAATACTTTAAAGGTGTAAAAGGGTGTATTTATTAGGTGGATCAAACCTTAATGCAAATGCGATGCAATAAAAATAGTATTCTTTCCTATTTGTACAAAACAAAATGCAAATTTGATGCAATATGATGTAATAAATGACAGTGTATTGAAAATGTTAAATCTCAGTGCAAAAGAGTTCGGAGCTTTATTAAATGTTGCCTTTTAATACCTAAGTAATGTAGAAAATAACATCAGGTATTTTTTGTAAAATGTAGAAGTAAGCATTAACCCTTTCCATTGAAGATTGCTTTTAGTGTTAACCCTTTCCCCCATAGAAGCGACTTTTAGCGTATTTAATTTACTCCTCCGCTGAAGAAAATAGTTAATATTTAAACAGTTATAAACATGTGCCATAAGATAGTTCCTATTTAAACAGTTATAAACATGTGCCAAAAGATATAATTTCTACATATTAGCAGATGGTAGCTTAAAGCAGGCTGAAAGTAAAGCAGAATGCGCCTGAAGGCGCATTCTGCTTTACTTTCAACCTGTTTTGGGTGGTCCCTTATTTTCAATACTAGAAATAGGCTATTGGGTAAAGGGTTAAAGATAGGTGGCTGATTACAACAATAAAATTAAAGCAGATATTGACTGAAGGGAAATTTCAACCAAATTACTTTCATTTTGCTGAAATAAATCTTTCACAAATTTTCTCTGACTTGAAGAGACGTTTCTAATGAGTAGTTACAACATAGGGTTTAGAGTAAACACAAAGATTTCAGTATTAGACTTTTTCATCAAGTCTTAGCACTCTAGCAGCGAAATCATTATCTTTGCAAACAGTTTGGATCCAGATAAGACGCCACATTATGTGACGTCGAATCAGGATTCCAACTGTTTGGCACTCTGACACTGTTTTAATTTTTTTTTCAAAAACTCTTATTTAAGCACAGTAGCAGACGATAAATGATGCTGACAGCTATATTAATCCTTTATTCCATAGCCTGTTTCTAGTTTTGAAGACAGATGGTCACTTAAAGCAGGTTGAAAGTATAGCAGAATCCGCCTTAAGGCGGTTTAAGCTACTATTTGTTACGATGTAGTAAATATTTTTTATAGTGCATATTAATAACTGTATGAAAAAAGAATTGTTTTCTCCAGTGGAGGAATAAATTAAAGGTGTAAAATGGCATATCTATAGGGTAATGGATTAACCTTTTCCTCCCTGAAACCTTAAATGGGCAAAAAAAATTCTAGTTTCTAATTTAGTCCAGTCCATTTTTTTACTTTTTAGGGTTGATTTTAACAATATATGTAAATATGACAAACAGTGTAGATCCTGATCAGAGGGCTCCTTAAGGAGCCCTCTGATCAGGGTATACACTGTTTGCATAGGACAAGTGTACTCTGCACAGGTACACTGTTTACAAAGGATGCATATATGCGTGACTAGAGTTCAAAGAGTTAAAGCATTCCATGTTAATCTGGTCCTATATATGATTACAGCTTAGATCGTACCTGACAGAACCAATGCTGGATCAGATACCTATGTTGGCCGAGATGCAACGATACCTTGAACATCTGTCCATGATGGATCCCCCTGCTCCGAAAAAAGAGGTCATCTTGGAACAGGTAAACATGGGTTAGAGATTATTGCTTATTTGTCTATGGAAATTATTATTATAATTATACCAGGCCCAGTGCTTATAAAGCGTTTGAGTTGAGTCTGGGTACATTCTCAAGAAATTCGTTTGGTCAGATTTGAGAACAATTTCAGACTCAACTCAAACGCTTTATATGCATGGACCCAGATTCTTTAGTGCTCTTTTCACACAGGAGATGTGCGCTCAAAAGCGTTCATGCTTAACCCATTACCTCATAGCCTTTTTAGAATTTTGAAGACAGGTGATCACTTAAAGCAGGTTGGAAGTAAAGCAGAATGCGCATGAGGGTACATTCTGCTTTACTTTCAGCCTGCTTTAAGCTACCATCTGCTAGAATATAGAAAATGCTTCTTATGGTACATATTCATAACTTTATCAAATAGATCTATTTTCTTCAGCGGATGATTAAATCAAAAGCGTAAAAAGGCGTATTTATGGGGTAATGGGTTAAAGTGCTTATGCGCACAGCACAGTCAAACCTATTATATAAGCGACCATTCAATACTGTGCCCATATGCAGTCCCTTATACCATTTGTTGCTAAATGCAGGATATAAATAATGCAGAACATTCCTACAAGTTTTACCGAACAGCATCCATGGTACACCCCACTAGAACCTACTGCCAAATACAAGCAACCAAATACGATTATTAAATGCATGGCTAGCCTAAGTAGCCTAAAAATGAAAACTTACCGTTGCAGCTCAAAGCAGTCATTAGACATTGCACTTAGACAAAATTATCATCTACAGTCGAAACTCGATACTACGAACTCGCTTAAATCAATCTTACCAGTATTTCGTAAGTTTAATTGTGATAAGTCGATCTCGTTTAAGTCGAACATACCCGTATTTCAAAGTTAAAACGTGGCTAAGCCACGTTTTAACTTTGAAATATGAGTATGTTCAAACAAACGCGAGTTCGTAGAATCGAGATTTTACTGTATTTGGTAATCCATCTCCTGTTTACTCTTATAGATGCCAGAGATTCGAGATAACATTCTCAGAGCACATGAAGGCAAATGGAAAAGCATAGCAAAGAAACAGGTCAAATCTTTCTTCAACCCATCCACGAGTGACTTAAAGATGCAGGCAAAGAGGTAAGGAATAAGCTGAAACTAAATTCTATTCTATCCTGTAAATCAATAGATATGCCTTTTTACACCTTGAATATGCACCATAAGAAATATGTGCTATTTCCTAGCAGATGGTAGCTTAAAAAAGGCTGAAAGCTAATCAGAATGCTCCTCAATGAGCATTCTGCTTTACTTTCAGCCTGTTCAATACTGAAAAGAAACCATGTGGATGAGGGCTTTTTACATCTACTCCTTATTTGGTAATGATAAAGGAAAGTTTACACTTGCCCCTATAGATGCCCCTGTTGATGCCTTTACCTATTCCTCTTAGAATTAACGTGCAGGGTAGGGAGCCTTGTGCACAACAGTGGGCTCCCTTCCAGGGGTCCGTTTCATAAAACTTCTTACGACAAATGTTGTCGTAAGTCAAATCTTTAAAATACATTTAATTTCTGATTCACTATCTTATCCTGTCTTGTGACATCTATTTGGAATCGTCTTTTCAAGACGATTCCAAAAAGATGTCACAAGACAGGATTAGATGGAGAAATAAATAATAATTGATACTTTTATAATCTGACTTACGACAACATTTGATATACGAAGTTTTATGAAACGGCCCCCAGGTAACTCGCCATGCATGCAGCTAACCATTTACCAGGAAGGGAGTCCACTGTTGTGGACAATGTTCCCACCTCTGCAAGTTACTCAAAATCTGATGATGATGATGATGATGAAAAATAGCTGTTCATGTTTCTACTATATCCTAATGAAGAACCTAAAAATTGTTTTCCTGCATCTTGACAGGTGCGTGCTTAACCCTTTCCCCCATAGATGCGCCTTTTAGCGAATATGATTTATTCTTTCGCTGAAGAAAATAGTTCCAATTTAATCAGTCATGAATATATATTTTAAGGAATGTTTTTAGTAGTCACCTATCTTCAATTCTAAAAATAGGCTATCAGGTAACGGGTTAAACCAGGCTGAAAGTAAAACAGAACGCTTCTTCAGAAACTCTCTGCTTTACATTCAGGCAGCTTTTAAACACAGAATATAAGGGAAACAGTTTACATGCCTATTTATAATGTAATTGTGCATAAATAAATGTATTATCTTCAATAACAGTAACTCTGAACTAGTACATACTAGTATGTGTATTTTTAATGCTAAAAGTATTGTCCCTTGGCTTATTAAAACCAATTACAAACTGACATTGGGTCTAAGTGATAAACAGTTTGGACAGGGTTCTGGCCCTACATTGTGTCCATAATATCATGTTTATATCATCATTGCTTGTTTGAATTAGATCGTGTGGTTGTTTGTGTATTGAAGCAAACATTAGCCAACATTTTGGAAACTACAGTAAAACCTCGCTATTACGACCACTTAAAGGAAGGCTAATTGAGTGTATAATAGACAGGTGACAGCTTAAAGCAAGGTTACAGTGAAACAGAAAGCTCCTATAGGAGCTTTCTGTTTCACTGTCACCTTGCTTTAAGCGGTCACCTATCGTAAACACCCTAATAATTAACATAATTTAGTGGTCGTAATAGCGAGGTTTTACTGTATTTTTGTTTTAGAAGAAAAAAAATTGAATTATCAATATATTTTCGATTCCCATCACTTTGCATTTTAAAAAGCAAATCGTTAAATTTGTCTCAAGGTTAAACAATATTGCAAACTGACATGCAGTACAGCATCTGGTCAGAGAGCTCCTTGAGGAGTCTACACTTTTCATAGGACAATTGTAATCTTTATAAGTGTATTGTTTGTAAAAGATGAGTTTACTCATTGCCAGGGCTCAATGAGTTAACCCACCACCCCATAAATACCCTTTTTATGCCTTTTATTTATCCCTCCACTGAAGAAAATAGTTCCAATTTATACAGTAAAGAATATGTACCATAAGAAATATTTTCTTTATCCTAGCAGATATTACCTTAAAGCAGGCTGAAAGTAAAGCAGAATGTGCCTTAATGCACATTCTGCTTTATTTTCAACCTGCTTTAAGTGGTCACCTATCTTCATTACTAGAAACAGGCTATGGGGTAATGAGTTAAATACTGACCATACATCCAGTATTCAATGTGCACTGTGTCTGCAACTCATAAGTTATTGAAGATCTTGTTTATCCCTTTACTCCATAGCCTGTTGCCAGTTATGAAGACAGATGACCACTTAAAGTAGGTTGAAAGTAATGCAGAATGCACCTTAATGCACATTCTGCTTGACTTACAGCCTGCTTTAAGCTATCAGCTGTAAAGTCATGTACATTGTATAAATTTGAAGTACAGTAGAACCTCTCTGTTAGGAACACTAAATTTTGTCAAATATTAGTCGTTTAATACAGGTGACTGCTCAAAGCAATGTGAAAGTGAACAGAAAGCTCCTAAAGGAGCTTTCTGTTTTACTTTCACATTGCTTTAAGCTGTCACCTATCTTTTAAACAGACAATTAGCCTTCTTTTTAGTGGTTGTAATAGAGAGGTTCTACTGTATTTACTTTAGTGGAAGAATAAGTAAAATGTGTTAAAATGTGTATCTATGGAGTAAATGGTTAAGCATAATGTGTAAGTTATTTGCTAGTTTGCTTCATGCATTGTCTATGTTGTGTCGTACAGATGGGCAGATACATACAACTTTGACGTACTGGAGGGACTGTTGTCTGATCCTCCTAAATGTGCCATGTGTGGCGAGCAGGCCAGTAAACGATGTTCACGATGTCAGAATGAGTGGTACTGTAGAAGGTGGGTCATCTTATCATAGCATGTGACACTGTCAGGATTCTGCTGCCACTACTACTTCTACTTCTACTACAGCTATACTACTACTACTACTACTACTACTACTACTATCACTATAACTTCTATTACGACCACTATCTTTACTACTACAACTAATACCACTTTAATTACAACTTCTATTACTACTTCTACTACTACTACTACCACTACTACTTTTACTACTACTACTGCTACTGCTACTTCAACTTCTATTATTATTACTACTACTACTGCCATTACTATTACCACTACAATGATAACAAATACTACTGCTACATCTGCTACTTCCAGTTATATACATAATTATAGTTATGAAGAATCTATAGCAAAATTATGACCACTTGTTGTATACTTTCCCTGTTTTGTTTCACAGAGAATGTCAAGTAGGACACTGGTCCAAACACAAGCAGGCCTGTGACCTTATGTACACCTCTCTACAGAAAATCAAGGAACAAGAGAGTAAAACGACAACTTGATGTATACCTGACGCCCCACACCGATGACTTCCAGCAAACATTCCATGAGAACTGATACATTGACATTTAACAACTTCATCATTCCAGTATTATTGTGGTTATATAGGATCTGTCATGAGTCGATTGTTGTCTCAACTGTGTCTAGAATTGAAATGTTATTAAGCTAGCCTTGGCTGGCTTAATAACTTTTTTTATTCTAGATGAGGTTGAGATCAGCTTGTCTAAAAAATCAATGTGTGACATGACAGATCCTTTTTTCTTACATAACAAATGATTTAAAAGTATTTTAAGCAATGGGCCTCTCTTGGAATAGAGTGACGTCAACAACGTGATCTCCGACATGTTGGACACAAGGATATTTGCGATTCTTGTTAACTGATGAAAACAGGGGTTGTTATGTGAGAAAATCCTTTCCTTCATACCGCATTTACTTCATCATTTAAGACAGGTGATTGCTTAAGGCTGACTGAGAGTAAACCAGAAAGCTCCTAAAGGAGCTTTCTGCTTTACTCTCAGCCTGCTTTAAATAGCCACCTGTCAGGCTATAGTAAATGTTTGATATTGTTTTTTAACAGGACAGTTAGAAACAGATAAAAGCTTTCCTACAAGAAATAGCTAAAGGTGTAAAAAGGTGTTTCTGTGGGTATATTTTTAACTTGAAAGTTGGGTTCTACCAATATAAAAGCGAATTCTGTGATGGTGTTGGAGCAGAGGGGAGATGTGTTCACAGAACAGAATAGATTATTATATTGTATGATATTTACATTCACTATTGGACATCCTTACACATATACAAACCTTAGTGAAAAGTTGATGTTCATTTTTAAAGAAAGTAGTTTAACTCTTTCAACACCATGGACATGTTTAAAATATACTCATTACATTTGCAAACAGTGTAGACCCAGATCAGAGGGCTCCTATAGGAGCCCTCTGATCTGGGTCTTCACTGATTGCTAATTTAATGCAGTATTTATTTACACTACCCAGAATTCCAAGTAGACTGGTTCATGTTTTCGTAACTGAAAGGATCCAAAAGGGAGCCTTATAACACACAAGAGTTACATAGTCTTGAAAGAGTTGATTGTTGAGAATGGCTATTTACCGTCATTAGCGTACAGACATCATCTAACATTGACACAATCTCATTAGGGGTGTACTACCTAACAGCATATACATATACCATTTTCTATATTCTGTCAAAATTTTGAAGAATTTTATGTTGTGTCATACAAGAACTTACAAGTTGTTTTAAAATGTCTTGCATGTATTGATTTCAACCATGATTGAAAATAAACAAATAAAAGAAATATTTTGTCTTGTTTATAATATTAAATACTGTCAGGTCACTTAACCCATTACCCCATAAATATGCATGTTTACGCCTTAAAGGACAAGGTTCACGAAGCCTCCGATTTGGCCCTGTAAAAAATATTTTTTTCAAAAAAAGATTTTTATTTTTATTTTCTGTTTATTTGTCAATATCAGATACTAATACTCCATAATATACACACAAACGAGCCAAAGTCAAGTTTTGACAATTTTATAGTTTCTTGTAAATGAAACGAGAGGCCAAAAAGACAAAAAAGTAGATATTTGTACAATTCTCGGTATAAATCCTAAAATAAAACTATGAAGGCACGCATGCGACACTTCAACATTTTGATATGTTACTTCAACTTGAATATTTATTGTGTACTTAAAATATCTTTGTGTCGCATTAGTGCCGTCATTGTTTATTTCTATGATTTATACTCTGAATTGTACCAAAAATCTGCCTTTTTGGCCTTGTTTGGCCTCGTGGTCCATTTACAAGACACTATAAAGTTGTCAAAACTTGAATTTAAATTGAGTTTTATGTATAATATGAAGTATTAATATCTGAAGTTGCCAAATAAAGAGAAAATATAGCTAAAACATAATTTGGAGAAAAAAAAGATTTTTACAGGGCCAAAACGGAGGCTTCGTGAACCTTGTCCTTTATTCCTCCTCGGAAGAAAATAGTTCCAATTATACAGCCATGGATATTTATTGTAAGAAATAGTTTCTATATTCTAGCAAATTTTAGCTTAAAGCAGGTTGAAAGCAAAGCAGAATACGCCTTAAGGAACATTCTGCTTTGCTTTCAACCTGCTTTAAGTGGTCATCTGTCTTCAAAACTAGAAACAGGCTATGGGGAAATGGGTTGATACTGACCAATGATCTATTGGAATATTCAGGCCTGCCATTTCTCAAGATTTTTCCAAAACTACAGATTTTCTTTATTTACCCGGATCTCCAATTTTTTTTCAGAAATCTATGGATTTCTGCTCTTACTTTTAAAATTTGGACTTTTATGCATTCTTTACTTAGGAAACATTGATATGGGTGTCAAACAGTTAAGATCCAGATCAGACACCTCCATATGCGACATCTGTATCCGAACTGTTTGCATAGTTATGTTTGTGTTATAGTCTTATATAGCCTGGCAGCGAAAGGATTAAAGGTACGACTCCTAAAGTCGCACTTGAAAGTTTGGAAATCTTAGGATTTTTATGAGCAACTTATGGCAACTCTGAATATTCAATATGAAAATTATGATTGTGAACAAAAATAATGGTTCCAAAATATTGTTCTACTTACAATCAAACTGGCCTCAACCCATTACCCCATAGCCTATTTCTAGTATTGAAAGTAGGTGACCACTTAAAGCAGGTTGAAAGTAAAGCAAAATATGTTTTATGGCACATTCTTTACTTTCAGTCTGCTTTCAGCTAACACCTGTTATGATATTGAAAACATTTCTTATTATTATTATATTATTAAGTGAAATGTTCAACTATTTTCTCCAGTAGAGGGATAAATTATAGGTACTGTATATCTTTTGGTTACTTGGTTAACCCTCAACAACGCCCAGCTTGACACTGTATTTCAGACAGATGGTTGCTTAAAGCAGAGTAGAAAGTAAAGCAGAAAGCTCCTACACAAGTGTTTTGCTTTACTTGGAGTTCTGCTTTCACCTATAGACACCTGTAAAACATGTATCCTGGCAAGTAGAAACATGAAAAGGCACCTCTCTATTAACTCTTTGCATGCTGATCGCGACTTTCCTGATTGTTGCAAACAGTTTAGATCCAAATCAGACTCCGTGTAATGTGGTGTCTGATCTGGATCCAAACTGTTTGACACTCTTCTTTAGGTTTCTTTACCTAAACAATGTATAAATCTAGATTTAATAAGTTCTGCAGACAACAATTTTGAAGCAGAGGATATCACCGCAGGATAAGGGTTAAGTGTGATTAAACCCATAAGCAAAATGTTCAAGGTATTTTTTTTATTTCATGTTTATTTTGGAAGAGCTGTTTATGATAATGAAATCTGAATAATAAATCATATGTTGGTATACATTTTTTTTGCAAAAGGAAAAGGTGTGTCAATTAGGATTTTTTTTAAAATACTTTGTCAAACTCAAAGGACAAGCTTCAGTAAAATCTATTTCAAATGAAAGTAAACATTTTAATTTTGTTTTTCATTATATATTTCATGTCTATGGGGGTATTTTCAAACAAAGAAACTAAATCAATACCAAACAGGCACCAGATTTGAAAAATATGATTCTCTGAATCAAACAATATGTTTTTTATGGGTAATGGTATTTTTATTTTATTTTTAAAAGTAGAAAAGTGAAAAATAGTAAAAAAAACACACCAAACCTACCCATATTTCTAGTATTGAACTGTTTCTTATATTCTGCCAGATGAAAGCCTATACTAAGGCAATTCAAAATAGGAAAAGAAATTGATAGATTAGTGTTGACAATTTTGAACCACTAAAGAAAAAAGAGTTATCTCCATTTACAAAATAGTACTTTATTGGGGATATTTAGAGCTTCATAATTTTCATATTTGGTGCCTGTTGTGTCTTAAATTAGTTTTACTATGAGGAAATACCACCACAGACATTGAATAAGAAATACAAAACCAAATTACCATGTTTGTTTTAAGGTTTTATTGAAGCAGGTTCTTTGAATTGGATAAAGTAAGAAAAATTAAATCCTAATCTGACACACCTTTTAGAAATGGCCGTAGAGCCAACAAATGTACAGCAACATATTTTTTCTTCTATTTTTCCATTCATTGTAAATAGCTTTTCAAATCATTCTTCAAAACAAAGCCATGATAGATTGTTTTCAAATGCGGTACTTTGAAAATTTCACAAATTCATGAGTTTAATACATCTGTAACGTATGTTGTACGTTGGTTTATGCAAATGAGGCTTCCAAAACTGTTGTAAGTTGGGAAGTGAGTCAATTATATATAGCGCAACAAACATCTCTTGGTGTGAGCTTAAGCTTTGCACCGATGGGGTTTGTTGTTGCTGGGTTTGCACGTTACAAATGGTGGCAGCGGTGGGATAATGACAACTGCCAGACCAGAGTTGCCTTGCCGACGGTTCTCCCAAGGTCCAAGTCTCGGGTGGAGATTTCTCGGAGGGGAGATTTATGTAACGTACGTTGTACGTTGGTTTATGCAAATGAGGCTTCCAAAACCGTTGTAAGTTGGGAAGTGAGTCAATTATATATTACTTAGCCCAACAAACATCTCTTGGTGTGAGCTTAAGCTCTGCACCGGCAGGGTTTGTTGTTGCCGGGTCTCTCTGTTTGCACATTACACATCCTTAAAGCATTATATGTACTCCATAAGTATGCCTTTTTACGACTACCGGTATAATTAATTGATTCACAGAAGAAAACAGTTCCATTATATATATAGTAATAAATATGCACCATATGAAAGATATTCTATATCCTAGCAGATGGAAACTTAAAGCAGGCTGGAAGTAAAGCAGTAAGTAAAGCCTTAAAGGCAAATTCTGCTTTACTTTTAACCTGCTATAAGTGGTCATCTGTCTTCAAAACTAGAAACATTCTATGGAGTAGAGGGCAAAAGAATGTTCACCCCATTACCCCATAGCCTGTTTCTAGTTTTGAAAATAGGTGACCACTTAAAGCAGGTTGAAGTAAAGCAGAATGTGCCTTAAGGCTGCTGGAATATAGAAAATATTTCTTATGGTACATATTCATTACTGTATAATGTGGAATTATTTTCTTCTGTGGAGGAATAAATGGAAGGCGTTAAAAGGGGTATTTATGGGGTAATGGGTTAAAGACATGAAAATGCATTACTACAGGGAAATGGTTAATGAGGAATAGATAAAGGTGGTTTACTCATTCAACCCTGGATCTTTGAATGGAAAAGTCCAGTTCCTAATGGGTCTTATGCAAAATTTACTATTTTGGGTTGAATTTTACAATATATTGCAAATGTCAAAGAGTCCAGAACTTGATCAGAAGGCAGCAGTTTTCCCAAATTTGCCTGCAGCAAGCAGAAGGTTAGAGCAGATAAAAATTAAACAGACAACTCCAATAGAAGATTATTACTTTGCATTTATCTTGCTTTTAGCAACCATCTGTCTCAAACACTGACAGAAAAACAAGAAATCCTGGGAAACGATGGATTCTCCTACAAAGAAATACAGCGCTCCCTCTCTACAACGACATCCAATGGGAGACAAAATTGTGTGCGTTGTTCGGAGGGAGTCGTTATAGGAAGGGAAATTAGATTTCATTTGCAAACAGCTTAAATCCAGATCAGACGCCACGTAACGCAGCGTCTGATCTGGATTCAAGCTATTTGTCAATCGTAATTACTTTCAAAATGTCCATTATGTAACTTTGAGAAAAAAAAGATGGACGATAATTTTAAGCAGACGACATTGCAGCCGTGAATAGGTTGGACATAATTGCCCTGTTTAGGGAACAGCGGCAAGTGTCGTTGTAAGGAGGGAGTCGTTGTTGGGAGGGCCGTTGTAGAGAGGGAGCGCTGTACCCCAAGAAATAGCATGTTTATCAGGTGAACACAGCATCAATTAAGTTTTATCAACTTATCATGTTACAATCAGGAAATATGCTTTCAGACAAAACTGATTTTTATGAGAAAATGGGGGATAATTCAATATAGGGAGATGACAGAGTTATGGTTCTTGTGTACTGCATTCCCTTTTGTCATCTTGTATCACTCTGTATCAAGTTTTATCTACTAACTGTGTAGGTTTCACAAAATAACTGCTCTGGACAAAATTGGATTTTTATGAGAAAAATGGAGACAATTCAATAATAGGAGATGAGAGAGTTATGGTTTGTGTGTACTGCACTTCCTTTTTTCATCCTCCATTACTGTATCAAGTTTCATCAACTTACAATTTAACATTCAGGAGATATGCTCCAGGCCAATTTTTTTTTCCACGAGAAAAAGGGAGATAATTCAATATTTGGAGGTAGACAGAGTTACGGTTCATTTTCACTGCACTTCCTTTTGCCAACCTCTAAAACTGCATAAAGGTAATCAACTTACGATATGCATAACGTTCAGAAGATATGCTCGAGACAAAATTGGATTTTGCTTCATAACACATGACCCCGTGTTCTTTTAATTTCATTTTCAGTTGTGCATGAATTCTTGTAAAAGAAGAATGTATCTTGGGGAAATTAAAGTGTTGCACCGGCTAGGCTGTAAAAGTTGACCTTGAAGATTTCACATTTTATATGAATTATATAGGAGAGCTTAATTGGTATACAAGTTTTATTACCAGAAATGTCAAATTACACTCGATTACATACAGAACATGAAACATATTTTAAATTTTGGGCTTTGCAAATCGAGCTTTATGTTTACAGCTGTTCCAATAGTTGAGCTTTAAACGACATAGAACGATCAGCAACATGTTTTATAAATACTGAAAATAAGGTCTTGCGATATATTATTCTGAAATTTGTCTAAAACAATAATTGTATTGAAAAAGCTGAGGAAAATTATGTTTTGTTATTTTTCTCGTTGAGAAGTAGGCATTGTACTTGATTTACCGTTGGCATTCGTGTTGGTGTGCGGCTGTTCCACCATTGGAGATTAACAAGGTGTGGAAGTTTGGGAGAACACAAAAAGTTTGCAAGTTCCTGGAAAAGTTGTCAAAAGCAGTAAGTAAGTGTTGATTTGTTAAGAAATGTATTCAAATGTCGATACTTATGACGTTATTTCTTTCTTTTAAATTTAAAAGCGAATCCTTGCAGATGAAAGTTTGCGTTCTTTGAGAGGGATTTTAGGATGTTTTGATGTCAGCAAATGTGTAAATTAATGATCAGAGGCTGCGTGTGCTGATCTACTGACAGTGCCGACGCAGCGTTTGTGGTCGATCATTTAATGCTCATAAGCACAGTTTGAAGTCGCATGGTTTTCTACTTACTGTTTATTCGATGCTGAATAAACGCCTGATTCAACAGTTGAGTGTTTGAAGAGAATGATTATTTCTTAATTTGTTGCTGGCATCGTAACAAAGTTCCAAGTGTATACAGTACAACCTGTCTTGAACGACGCATTAGTAAGGAAGAAATTTTATGCCAGGTGTCTGCTTGGGAAGGAGCTTTCTTTATTCTCTTAATTATGCATTAACTGTCACCTTTATTAATAAGTCTAAAATACACTGTTCAGAGAGATTGTTGCCAACTCCGTGTTTATTCAGAGAGACTTATCGGTAACTGTTTTGTTATATAAGATAATTTGCTCATTGTCTCACTCTGTAGTTTCAAACTTAATTCGTTTCTCTCGCAGGAACTTTCCTAACAATTATGTCCACCTATTAATGTTATTTTATTGCACCTAGGAAATTTGAAATTTTGTAACATTGAAGAAGTCATTTCACTCAGTTATATGAAAATAAAGACTGAACACAGGGCTGCCATTTCTCCGGATTTTTTCCCAGTTCATGGTAGCTTAAAGCAGGCTGAAAGTAAAGCAGAATGCGCCCTAAGGCGCATTCTGCTTTACTGACGGCCTGCTTTAAGTGGTTGCATGTCAACAAAACAAGAAAAAGGCTATGGGGTAAAGGTACGATTCGTTAAATCGCACTTAAAAAATACAAATTTTGAAATCTTAGGATTTTTATGTCAACTTATGGCAGCCCTGCTGAACATTTGGAAACAATTTTATTTTTCATCTATGACTTGAGGGCTTTTTGCATATACAGTACTCCCTCTCTATAACAACACCCAATGGGAGACAAAGATTGTGCATGTTGTTCAGAGGGAGTTAAAAATATTACAGGGAGCAAATTTAAGACTTGGCTTACATTTGCAAGCAGCTTGAATCCAGATCAGATGCCGCGTAACGCATCAGGAGATATGTTTGTCACTCGTCATTATGTTTTTTCCCTGTCAAAATATCCAATATGTGACTTTGAGAAAAACAGAAGACAGCAATTTTAAGCAGACAATATTGCATCCATGAAAAAGTTGGACAAATTTGTCTTGTTTGGGGAACAGTGGCAAGCATTTTTGTAAGGAGGGAGTCATTGTTCGTAGGACAGTTGTAGGGAGGGAGCACTTTATATGATTGTTACAATGTATTGCTAAATGACAATGTCAAACAATGTAGACCCTTGTCAGAGGACTCCTTAAATAGCCCTTTGATCTTGAATGTTACTGTTTACATTAGACAAGTGTACTCATCAGAGGTACTGTCAATGCACATGTATGTCTTCAAAAGATGCATTTACTCATTTCTAAAGTTGTCTGACCATGATGGTGTTCACTATTCATTTTATTTTTATTAGAAACTTTCTCATAAAATAGCCTATATAAAGCAGTATAGATTTGTAATTTTCCAGAAGCAGAATTGTTCATTTTATAAATGGATAATCATAAACTTTTATTCTTATAAGGAACAGTTGACTGGTATGGGTTTGGTTATTTGGTCAACTATGAAAACCTTAATTGAAGACCTACATATTTTTTTTAATTGAGATCAGGCCCTAAGGTTATATAGCATTGGAGTTTAGTCTGAGATCGTTCTCAATCATTTGATTGGTCAGATTTGAGTTTTGCTGAAATCTAACCAACCATATGCTTGAACGATTTCACATATCAACTCAAACGCTTTAATAACCTTGGGGCCTGGTCCACCAAACTTTGAGGTTTGTTCAGATTTAAACTGTATGTCAAGGAAATAATTTCAAGAAGACCTAGTTGATCAATTTTAGAATTTTAGCAGATGTTTTCAGGAGAAGAGTTACTTAGTTTCGAAAGAGAGAAATAGTGATCAAACCCCTCCTCCTCTCAAGAAAATAGTTTCACTTTATACAGTCATGATATGTACCATGAACAAATTATAGTATTAATAATTTATTTCTATACCCTAGCAGATCTATGGTATCTTAAAGCAGACTGAAAAGAAGACTAACTGTAGTCTGTAAAGCAGAATTAACTGTAAAGCAGAACATACTCTCTATATCTCTGCTTTACTTTTATCCCAAATTAAGTTGTCACATGTCTTCAAAACTTCAAACAGACAATGGGGCAATAGGCTAATCAAAACTAACAATGTAACTTTAGTAATAAAATGCAGAAAATGACATTATTTTTTTTTCTAAATTCTGTACTATAAATCTGAGTGGCAGACAGCTTGGAACCTGATACGATTCTGGGGCCCGTTTCATAAAACTTTGTACGACAAAAACGGTCGTAAGTCAAAACTTTAAAATACATTTAATTTCTGATTTCTCTATCTAATCCTGTCTTGTGACATCTTTTTGGAATCGTCTTTTCAAGACGATTTCCAAAATGATGTCACAAGACAGGATTAGATGGAGAAATAAATAATTATTGATACTTTTATAATCTGACTTACGATCGTTTTTGTCGTACGAAGTTTTATGAAACGGGCCCCAGGTTTACCCAGTATCTGATCTGGCTCAAAACTGTAAAAGTTTGCATTGGACTTAATGTTTTTAGCATTAACTCATTTATTGGGAAAGAATAAAGTCTTCACCCACTGTATGTGGACTGATCATGTGATGTACCACATTTGTGCAAAATAAATGATTGAATATTCACACATAATTTACATGCTTGTTAGATATTCATGACATAGTTTGCTTATGTCTGCCTACAAAAACAGATGTCAGTCATTTTCATCATTCATACTTTTGAAACCGTTCTGGTAGGCTGGTTCGTTTTACTTCCCTACATGAATGTTTGTTTTGAATTTCAGGACCTCCAGTTGCTTTTGACAATCACCATGCTAGTGTGGGGTGTCGGCTGTCTGTGATTAAAGGCCGGATTACCTGAACCTTGTGAAAGCATAGAAAGGGATTAGTCATTGAAAGTTGCAAGCTTGAAAACTGTGAAGATTAGACCAGGAAAGAGAGAAACTAGATAAAACTTAAAATGGAGAGAATTCATATAGGATTAACTTTTGTGCTGGTCGTGATAGTGTCACAGGGTAAGTTGATATGCCAGGTTATGCTTCTAGAGCTTAGCTGGGCTTTATTTAGCTCATAATTCCATTTACAAGACATATCATGACCTATATTACTCTATGAAGTTATATAAACCTGGTTTATTAAATTTACAATATACTGTAAAACCTCTGCAAACTGCCCAATCTTATTTAACCCTTTGAACCCTAATCCCGCATATATGCATCCTTTTCAAACAGTGTACATGTGAACAGTACACTTGTCCTATGCAAACAGTGAAGATCCAGATCAGAGGGCTCCGAAAGGAGCCCTCTGATCAGGGTCTTCACTGTTTGTTATAATTCAAAACATTGACAAAAACAATCCTTAAAAGTCAGAAATGGACTAGACTAAAATGGAAACTGGAATTGTCTATTTAAAGTTTCAGGGAGGAAAGAGTTAAAGGGGAAGGGGAGGGCCTACTGAAGAACAAAAGTAATGCAAAAAGCTCATTGGAGGTGATCATGGTGATGTATTCTTTGTTCAATTTGATACATGTGTAAGGGGTGAGCTTATAGAAGGACAATCAATAGCTTTTATGGGAGGTTTCTGTGATTAGTCTTTATACCACAACAAGCAGCAATGTCTTAACGGGGTGAGCTGGCTTATTGATGGAAAAGATTAATGCAAAAAGGTCATTTGAGATTTCTGCATTACCATCATCCTGCATCATGCAGTATGTGCTCTCTGTTCAATCTTATGTAAGGGTGAGCTTATTTAAGAACACAGTTTATGCAATTTAAGCTCCTAATGGAGGTTTCTGCATTTTATTCATCCTGCACCATGCAGTGATGCGTTCAATGTTCAATCTTATATAACTATGGATTGAAATGAGCTTATAGAAGGACAAAGTTAATGCAAAAAGCTCCTATTGGAGGTTTCTGCATTACTTTAAAAAGTTAAATAATAAATGCATCTGCATCTGGTAGGTAAAAGCTCAAAATGAGTTTTTTACAGGGGTATATTAACTCTTTCCTCCCTGAAACTTCAAATGGACAATCCCAGTTTCCATTTTAGTCTAGTCCATTTCTGACTTTTAAGGGTTGTTTTTGTCAATGTTTGGCATCATGACAAACAGTGAAGACCCTGATCTGGGTCTTCACTGTTTGCACAGGAAAAGTGTACTATTCACATGTACACTGTTTGAAAAGGACGCCAATATGCGGGACTAGGGTTCAAAGGGTTAATGAAAGAAATCAGCCCAGCAGTACAGGGAATGATTTATTTGGAATGTGTGACATACGTTTTTAGGCCACATCTATATGTTATAATTATGGGAATTTTCTGAGAGGACAAACTGATGTTAAGTTGTAATAAATTAATTAACTTATGACAGAGAATCAGATGTCCAAAATTACCCAACCCGCCTTTGCTTAAAACACAATAAAGGCAACTTAACATGAAAAAGGTGAACTAAATTCCAAGTAAACCAATTTTCAGACACCTCTAGCCTGTAGTTAGAGCATAACTCTAACCTCAATTTTCGAAAACCCCACCTTTTCTTAACTTTCTAAATGTAAGACCTATGGTAAATCAATATATTACATAGCTATCTCATTCCTTACCAACTACACTGGGTTGGTGGGTGCAAACCCTCAGGCATCATGCTTCTCCCATCACAAACTGAAGTATCAGCAATTCTGGCATTTCAGTATAACTCTCATTAAACCTTGAGCCTGTTGACCATAATGCCTCTAAAGTACCTGTGTGTATGATTTGTATTACGATCTTTTCATTTCTATCTCTCTTTGTTAGTTAAATTGTTACCCACATATACATACAGCTGTGCTGCCAGGTTTGACCTAGAAATAATTCCTCATTTTAAGTGACTGTCTATTCCTGGGGTTTACGAAGCTTACTGAAAAGTGGGTCAACACATTTTCAGCTGGTTTTCAATGTGCTTCTATAAACCAGATACATTATGTAGATAGGTAAACTTATTGCAGATCAAGACCTAATTCTGAATAACTCCCAACCGAGAACAGTTCCTAAAGTTTCACTATAAGAAGATACAAAGATTTGCTCAATTTTTTATATAAACTCTCTATTACGACCACTAAAAAGAAGTCTTAATTGATTGTTTAAAAGACAGGTGCCAGCTTCAAGCAAATTTCTGATATAAAAAGATACGGTAAAACATCTCTATTACATTTACAACAAGAATGCTTATTGACTGTATAAAAAGTCAGAATGTGACAGCTTCAAGCAAGGTGACAGTATAACAGAAAGCTCCTAAAGGAGCTTTCTGTTTTACTGTCACCTTGCTTTAAGCAGTCGCCCGACTGAAACACCTAATACTTTAGACAATATAGTGGTCGTAATAGAGGGATTTTACTGTACATGTCATTTGCCAGTGTTTTTTTTCTCACCATTTTGGGAATGGGTTAGTACCCATTCAATTGGGGAAAATATGCCCTAAAACGACGTAACATACTTGATTTTTGGGGGAAAATTGAGTCGTAAAACGCTCCTTTTGGGGAAAATTCCTGCCCTGAGATGCTCTGGGAATGGGTCCCCCCAATAAACTCTGTGTGTGTAACTGATCATAGTAGATGTTTAGACAGCCTCTTTGGTACTTCTGGTTTGTAAAAATAGTGAATGCTGCATCAAGCTTGGCTGCATATGCAGGAGAAGGCATCCAGGTATCTGCCTCGGAGTAGTGAGAGCATGCCGGCCGCCAAACTGATGATGGCTTGTAGAGTCTGCTGTAAGACAGGCATGTATAACATCACTGATATTGTATCTCCTGTCAAACCTCATACACGCTCCATCATACAGGCAAATGAATCTAGCTCAGACACATTGTAGCTTAATGCAGAATGACAGTAATACAGAAAGCTCCTAAAGGAGCTTTCTGTATTACTGTTATTCTGCATTAGGCTGTCTGGTATTTTTTTTCTACCTGTGAATCCGTTTGTGAATAGATTCTCAATTAAAGCCTGACTGTATGTGTTTTTAAGTAGTTGAGCATAAGGGGGTTTTACCCTTTCGTTGCTGGCTAGTTTATATAGATTTCTCTGTTTAATGGATATAGCTGGTTTGGTTCATTCCTGTATAAAACCATTTGTTAACAGAAAGTTGTAGTACTAAGCAAATAGTATCAATTAATGCCACCACAAGTACTGTCAACCTTATGTTTAAGTTATAAAACAAACATTAAGCAAAGAGGCATAGAGACCTATAAACAGGCACACAACTGCTTGATGCAAGACAAGGTTATGCAAACATGCTTCTATCTGAGCTCTACATTACATTTGTAGAGCTATTACATGTAGCCTTGATCCAATTATTCCATAGATTATGCCTTTAAAGTATTTCTCTGCTGAAGAAAATAGTTTCAATTTATATAGTCATGAATAATTGAATATGTTTTGTAAGAAATATCTTCTATATTGATAATTCTAACAGATGGTAGTTTTAAGCAGGCTGAAAATAAAGTAGAATGCACCTTAACCTGCTTTAAGTGGCCACTTGTCTGTAGATTCAGAAACAGACTATGAGGTAATGGGCCAAATAGTCACCTAATGTCAGCCATGTGTTTTCTTCTTGACTTGCTTAAGTTGCTTATAAGAAGTTTAACTGTATTCTTGTTCAACAACCAGTAAACAGGTTATTGACCTTGATGCCACACATTTGCACTTAGTTTGAATACATAAGGTGTTTAAATCTGTAGGGTACAATCTATTTGACACTCAAATTGAAGAGCTCTTCTTTTGTGCATAATCATTGAAGAAAGGGCACACTTCTGAAGAAATTTATGAAAAAGTTCTGGGTTTTTTATTCTAAAGCTTTGCATATACTGGACATTACTTAGCAATATAAATTTTCTTCCTGTATAATGTATACCAATCTTTAGTGCATTTACTTATACTTAGAAAGTTCTTTTCATGTTTCTACCCTGCTCTATTAGAAAGCCATTGAAAACATTTTCTGCATCTTGACAGGTGGATACTTAAAGCAGGTTGAAGTCAAAGCGGAAACATCCTATAGTAGCTCTGCTTTGCTTCCAGCCTGCTTAAAGGTAAGCTGCCACATGTTTTAACCCATAGCATCTTTCTACTCTTGATGACATCTGACCACTTAAAGCAGGTTGAAAGTAAAGCTGAATGTGTACCAGGTAGTGCTGAAACGATTACCCGGGTAACCGTTAACGGTTATGAACTGCCAATTAACCGGTTACAAAGTCGGTAACCGGTTACTCGGAAGCCATTTTGTTTAACAATAATGAAGCCCCATATGACGGGAGCTACAACCTTCAGATATGTTTACCGTTCACTTGAAGTTGAAATATTTTACTCTATGATATACATGATATTTAAGTTTTAAAATGCAGTAGCATGTTGATTGATAAGGGTAGGGCGTTTCCTGATTTTTGTTAACATGTACACGGAGCTCAATACACAAAACGATGCCGTTAACAAAGTATTTTATGTAAGGAATTCAATATACTTTTCAGGTGTTCTCAACACTGAATACTCGCTGCATCATGTCATTTTATTTGAAGATGAGTTAAAGAACCCTTATTTCACATGTCTTTACAATAAATGACGATTGAACAGTTTTATTTACAACAAACTTGTCTTTGATATATTGTTTCCTTCGCTATTTTGACAGTTGAACTTGACAAGCTTACTAACCTTCTGACCTCGAAATATTCGGTTTGCTTTGGACTTCTACCTTAGTAGCTATATATGACTTTCGCGTAGGGAAAACGTAAACAAGGGTTTCCAGGAATATCCGCATGTCAATTTCAAATATATTTTTAGACCACCCAATCAAAAACGATAAAATAATAAAACCCGGTTAGCTGAATCTACACTTCAACCGGTTTGGAAAGGTTTAAAATAAGACAAGAATGGGACCAATTTATATCTATAACACAATGCGGGATTAGTCTTCATATTCGGCCGCGCATAATTATTCCGTGTGTTGGAGTTATTATTATTTTACAAATGCAACTTATTTAGAGAAGACATCAAATGGCCGCTTTTTAAACGATTTATTGATCAACATAATCATGCAGTATACATGTAAGTTCATTTTATAAGATCAATAGATCTACTTCTCTTCTCTTTGCAATTTATGAAGGACCTACGTCGGCATGCATGGTAAAATAGTTCGAAAAAAGTATAACATTCATAAACAGTTCTTTGGCACCAATATTATTATTTTATTATCGTTTACACACGCATGCAAACGGTCTCCAAATTTGTAAATGTGTATAGGTAAAACAGTTGAACGGTCTTCCGTGTACATGTGTAACGTCCAACTCTTACTGACTAATGATGTGTCAGTCGGCATATTTAAGTTACGATTAACCGGTTAACCCCGGTTACGAGCAACGATTAACCGGTTACAAAATTCTGGTAACCGTTTCAGCACTAGTACCAGGGCACATTCTGTTCTACTTTCAGGTTGTTTAAAGTTACCATCTGCTAGGATACAAAAAACATTTCTTATGGTGCATATTCATGAATGACTGTATCAAGTGGACCTATTTTCTTCCGTAGAGGAATAAATTAAAGGCATAAAAAGGCATATAATGGAGTAATGGGTTAAACAGATTTATAAACATTAAAATAGGTTGTTTGGGAAGGGTTAAAAAAATCATATTTACACGCCAATTTTCAATGGTTGTAACTTGTTCAACTGTCTTACCACCTCAGTTTACTCTCTCTTATCTGGAGCCCTGTGATTGTTGTTGTTCTACTAAGTGTTAGCGTCCCACGTGCGTCTAATAGCTGCCGCATCCCAACATTCTAGGATCCTGCAGCTTGCGCCATTATCGCCTGGACGTCTCCTCAGCCGGCGGAGAGGTCTAAAGGTTGGTTTCCGAAGTGGCTGTTTCCGACATCAGATGATGGATTTCTAAAGTTGATTTTCGTCGGGGTCTGGAATCCAAAGTTGAATTTCTTCCAAGTTGTCTCTGGATCCAGTGGTGCAGAAAGGAAAACAAGCTGACTCCAGGATACATCCTTCAAAAACGGCGCTTTCTAGGGCCACACCCGCCGATGTTGGTCGGGGATCCAGCCATTGGCTGAGCCTGCCACGCTTAGCCATGGACTAGATCCCTGTGCCTCTTGTCACGATGTGAACGTCTCGGCGGGTCGACAGAGTGGAGCCCTGTGAAGGTCTGCAGAGTATACTATATACTAGGCCTAATATTTACCCAGCTGTTCCTCATCCTAGCCTCTACAATAGTGGCTTGCTGCTACTGATTGAGTTTTTAGGATGATTTATAAATTCTATCTGCTGTCTTGCTTAAAATTATTTCATGATGCAGCTGTGGTTTATTTATATCCAATGTTTTCCTCCCTTCTAACGCAGCTGAATACCCCTTCTTATGCTGAAATTGTTTGATAAACATGTAGCTGTTCCACTTGTCAAAAAGACCAATTTATATAGAGTTTTAGGGCTGTTTTAGTAAATATTTCAGCCAAGTAAAATTAAAACAAACTTTAGGTAGGGACCCCTATGATCAGGGTATACACTGTTTGCAAAAGAAGCATATAATATGATATTATATTATACAGTTTCCAGCATATATAGGATTAAGGGTTAACAGTTGCCGTGAATACTGATATAAATAGTTTTCATGTGTGTGTCAGTTTTAAATATATTTTGAAGTCCATCGTGCTGCTAAAGAATTGGAAACAGAATTCAGGGCTCAAGATAAGAATTAAGACTAAGAGGGAGTAACTGAACAAATCCAACATTTTCTCACTCACATGTAAGCACCAAATCTTATGGTTTTACTACTCTTTTGAATCGTCTCAAAGTGAGGATTCCAAGGAGTAGTACACTATAGGGTTTAATGCATTAATTAAGATTTTAGATTTTGAAATACACCTTTTATCTGAAGCACTGACATATGCCGGTATTCAAAAAATTGTGACAGCCAAGTAGGGGTCTGTTTCTTACAACAGATAATGTATTAAAATATGTTTGGTTTTACAAATAGTTATAATAACTCTTAGGGCTCATTGATAGTTGTAAAACAAATGGCTTAACCATTTACTCCATAACCTATTTCTAGGTTTAAATACACTTTTACAGGTGGCTGAAAGGAAAGCAGAATGTATCTTTTGGCACATTCTGCTTTCCTTCTAGTCTGCTTTCAGCTACCATCTGCTAGAATCTATATAAACATTTCTTATGATTCCTATTACTGGCTGTATAAAATGGTACTATTTTCTGCAATGGAGGAATAAATTAAAGGCTTCAAAATGTGTATGCATAGAGTAATGGGTTATTGTGATTATTGTTGTCCATTTGGTATGTATATAATGAATGGAATGATAGAATAAGATTCTGCATACTTGTAAGGTTTATGGTACAGCTCAGCAATATTGTTCTGTGACTAAGATCTAGGTTTTTGTTTGACAGGGGTTTAGAGTGATTGACATTGTTATGAAGTTGGGCAATATCATGGTTCGTTACCCTGTGATTGACATGATGAAGGCTTCATTCAGATCTGCAATCAAAGTGCTGAAAGTACTGCTCACAACGTACAGTCAAAGCTGTAATTATATAGATATTCAAAATTGAATCTGTACTGTTCTGTACTTAATTTAAGCAGCCATATACATTTAGAGATTTGAATACTTATATACTTAATCCTCTTTGCCATCTTCCTTCACATCCTGGGTTTGGATGGCAAATAGCAGAGTTAGAGATCTCTATGCTTCTTTAAAATGTCCATCATTCATAGTTACTGACTACCGGTAACCCTATTCCTTATAGCTTTCTTACAGTTAAGATAGGTGGTGGCTTAAAGTATAAAAATGTCTCACAAAGGAGCTTTCTACTTCACTGTCAGCTGTCTTCTTTAAATGCCCACCTGTCAGGATGCAGGAAAAGATTCCAACTGCATTGTAGAAGCATGAAAAGGTATATCTATGAGTAAAGGTAAAGGTGCCAGGCCTCTAGATAAGGGGAGTATTTAAAAATATAAAATCTTTATTTCTGCATTTAACCATGAAATGTCACTAATCATTAGATTCCTCTCTTCGAGATGATTCTAATGAGTAGTGACACCATAGAATTTGGTGCTTGCATAAGTGAGAAAATGTTTGATTTGTTCAGTTTACTCCCTCTTATCAGGAGCCCTGGGGTGCCATCTGATCAGGGTCTGCTTTGTTTGCAATTAATAATAGATATTTTGGGGACATTGAAATGGTACAAATGTTGGTTGTTATTGGTACTCTACCTTCAAGGTTATGAAAATCAGTATTTAAGCATAGCTTTATCAATATTTAGCTATAGAGTTATAGCTCTTTCTTAACGGTAACCATTCTATTGTAATGCCCTGCACAACTAAGAATAGTCATATTGTGAATAGAATATTTTGACTTAGAATATATTGTGACTTAGAATAGTCATATTGGGCATATTGTGTTTGGTCTGTCTGTCTGTGTGTCCATTTGTTTGTCTGTCTGTCCACAACTTTAACCTTGGCCATAACTTTGGAAACTACAAAAGATAGAGACTTTATAAATGGTATCTTGAGCTCAGTACAATTAAGGTTATGTCCAACAAAGGTGAAGATCATTTAGAGGTAAAATATGGTGAACTTAACAGTGGCCATACCTTTGAAACTGCACGAGATAGTTTGGCATGTGCAGGGCTCCAGATAAGGGGAGTATTTCAAAAACTAAAATCTTTATTTCTGCTTTAAATTAAACCCTATGGTGTCACTACTCATTAGAATCATCTCGAAGAGACAATTCTAATGAGTAGTAACACCATAGGATTTGGTGTTGAAATAAGTGAGAAAATGTTGGATTTGTTCAGTTTAAGCCCTCTTATCTGGAGCCCTGCATGTGTCTTCAACTAAAGAAGCTCTGGAGCTCAGAACAAATGTGATCATGTCAGACAAAGTCATTGTCATTTAGAGGTCATGGTCACATTAGTTATAAAGCTCTTCACCAAAATGCATTGGCTATTAACTCTTTCAACACTAAGTAACTCTTGTGGGTTATTGGAGTTCCCTTAAAAGTAGATAATTTTAGTTACCAAAATCTGTTAGCAAACAGTGTAGACCTTTAAGGCTTGATCAGAGGGCTCCGCTCCATTGGAGCCCTCTGATCTGGGTCTACGCTGATCTGGGTCTACGCTGTTTGCAAATATAATGAGTATATTTTAAACAGATCCATGGTGTTGAAAGAGTTAATTCTTACAGTGCTCAGACTGTTTTTACAAATCTTTTGTACACACTGCAGACCCAGGTCTGAGGACTCCTGCAGGAAACACTGATGAGGGTCGGAATATTTGGTCATACTTTTCAATATTATTGGGACACCCCGCAAGTCGACATAAACTGGTGATTTTTTCCAAAGAAAGAAAGGGAAAGAGTGCTCAATTTTAAAAAGTATTTGTACATTTAAGCTTGTTATTTGTCATTAGTTGTGTCTTTTGAATGAACAATGCCAGAACATAGATATGCCAACCTGCTTGTTGTAAAGCATGGGCTCAGATGGCTTAGCAAAGATTTTATCACGTTTTTGTCGGCTCCAACATTGAAAAGTGTCAAAATCTACCTTCACACTTGCAATACAGTATAATCGGGATTTAAGTACTTTAGTTATAAAAGCCTGAGTCATATAACAGATGGGGGTCTGGGTGTATTAGGGCTATTATAATTTAAGGTCATGTTGATTCAACACACAACTAGTGTAGAAATGTCTAGTCTGGGTATGGGACACAAAATAAGTTCTCCTATATTATAAGTCATAAATAGCATCATTAAAATGTCTATTTTGATTCCCAACACTGGTGTCGCTATATGTTTTCGCCAAAAAATACATTCATGCACAAGTTCAACTGAAAAATGAAAAAAAACCTCAACAAACTAACCAAACAAACCCAAATGTCATGTTGGATAATAAGTAAAATGCCATGGTTTCAGTGTGACATAACTCTTGTCCTACAAACTTTTGACAGAGGCACTAGCCAAAACAGGAACATGCCATTTCATCCCTAGAAGTGCTACATGCAGGGGGTAAATTAAATAGTTTCTGATTTTTTTTTACCTAGGTCCATGCTTATAAAGAGCCTGAGTAGAGTCTGAGATCATTCTCAAGCATTTAATTGGTCAGATTTAAGCAAAAGCTCAAATCTGACCAATCAAAATGTTTGAGAACGATTTCAGACTCTTTCAAATGCTAAATGTAACCTTGGACCCAGATTTATGATAACAGAAACACTTTTAATCTATTTTCTGGCACCCATGTAATGTATTTTAATGTAACAAGCACATATATATCACAGTGAAAGGTCCATGACAAAATGCTGGTTTGAGGCGCAGACCTTCTTTCTCAGGGGGCCGCCTTCCATTACGCCATTGAAGTATTTCAGGCTCCCTGGTGTCCTATACCTTCTAGACAATCAAACCTTGTTACTTTTGTTGTTAGTTCGAGAATTCGCCTTGTTTTATAATATAAACATGGCCGCCAGAGGGTGGGGCACATTTTCCTTATGTTACTGTATTGTAAAAACTTTAAAAATCTTCTTCTGTGAAACTACTGGTCCAAATTGAAAATGATTTTACACAAATGGTCCATTGGTGACCCTCTATCAGATTTCTTAAAATAATTTTCCTATTATAAAAAACATGGCCGCTAGTGGGTGGGGAAGATTTTCCTTATTATGGCTATATAGTGAAAACTTTAAAAATCTTCTCGTCTGAAACCGCTGTTCCAATTTCTAAGTAATTTCACACAAATGATCCATGGGTGACCCTCTACCACTCCAGATTTCTTAAAATAATTTTGATATCTAAAAAGCATGGCCGCCAGTGGGTGGGGCACATTTTCCTTATGTTAAAAAGTTTAAAAATCTTCTTCTGTGAAACTACTGGTCCAAATTGAAAATAATTTTACACAAAAGATCCATTCATGACTCTCTACCAGATTTCTTAAAATCATTTTGTTATCTTTAATCCATGGCCGCTGGGGCAAGTTTTCCTTATATTTCTGTATAAAAAATCTTTAAAAAATCTTTTTCTCTGAAACTATTGGTCTGATTTAAGAATATTTTTACACAAATAATGATTCATGGGCAGACCCTTTGCCAGTTTTCTTCAAATAATCTTCCTAGCTCAAACATGGCCGCCAGAGGGTGGGGATGAATTTACCAATAATGGCTTATAGTGAAAACTTTACCATTACTGGTTCATTACCATGACTGTAACCATGGGTACCAGGTGAGCGATTTAGGGCCACATGCGGCTCTTGTCTTAGAAACAAGACATGTATCCTGGTATTATTATTCAGTTAGGTGCCAAAGTTTCTTAGTTTCAAGACTGAGACTTTAATTATGTGAGTTTCAAGCTTTCTTTGGCATCAAAAAGCGCTCCTATGGAGGAAAGGGTTAACCCATTATACCCCATAACCGGTTTCTAGTTTTGAAGACAGGTGATCACTTGAAGCATTCTGCTTTACTTTCAGCCTGCTTTAACTTTAAGTTATCATTTGCTGGGATATAGAAACTATTTCTTATGGGAGATCCAAAATTGTATAAATTTGATATTTTCTTAAGTGGAGGAACAAATTAACGGCGTAAAATGGTGTATTTTTGGGGTAATGGGTTAATATAAGTTATATTTTTCTTTATAACTACTATAAGTCATACATGTAACAACTTTAGTGTTGCAATATCTGAAGATCCAGTTCCAAGCAGTGTAAAATTCAACACTGTAAATGTCACATCAGTGAATGGTCTCATCGCCACAAAGTTTTGTTTTGACGGGCAGACAATAAGGGCTAATAAATAATGTGTGAAATTGAAAAATGGCCGACTGAAATCTATAGAACCGTCATTAAGCATGAAATATGAAGAGTGGTTTAGGTATAGAGGTGACAGTAGGAGGGTTTTGTGTTGGCCAGTTTGGTAATTCAAGCAAGACAGATTCAGTCTTCATCGCGGCACAGACACATGGGGGTTGTAATGAATTTATGAATATAAATGAAAACAGTTTGCCCCTCGACTCTACAGGTACAATCAATCTTGTATAAAGGGACCACTATAGTTAAGTAGCATGCAGATCTCTTAAAAGATGGATGGTTGCTTAATGCAGGAAAATAATAATGCAGAAAGCTTCTGTAGGAGCTTTCTGCATTATTTTTATCCTGCATCAAGTAATCACCTTTCTGTAAGATTTACCAAAGTTTTTGTTCTGTGTAGACTTCATGTATTAAATGTACAGCTAAACCTCGTTATTACGACCGCTAGAGTGAACACTAATTAACTGTATAAAAGACAAGTGACTGCTTAAAGCAAGGAAACAGTAAAAACAAAAAGTTGTCTTGTTTCACTGTCACATTGCTTTAAGCAGTATCCTGTCTTTCAAACCTGATAATGAACACACTTTATTGGGTCGTAATTGACTGCACATGTATTAATAGAGGACCTAAGGTACATTCAACAGAAGATGAATGGACCAAATTTCTTAAAGTTGGCAGCACAACATGGAACAAGTTACATACTAAAAGCTCCAATTTGCATTACTTTTAGGTTGCATTAAAAGGCAACCTGCATTCAATGAATTCTTTGCTTAGAACTTCAATAGATGTTCACTGAGGCCAGTGATGGCTGTATTTATCTAGGTACGGTATACTGAAGGAGAAGTATAACTACTATTAATCTTGGTCAAGGGTGAAATTGGACAAAGGGTTGTAGAAATTTTTCAGCTTGTTTAGGTCATTCAACCATAATGTATACTATACCATGATTTCATTTTTTTTTGTTCAGTAAATCATAGATTTCGTGAACAAGTTACCAGCAACATTTTGAGAGGTGAATTTTGAGAATATTGTTAAATTTTAGAATATGACATGCTTGTGATTTTTTCATTTGAAGAAACTGTTGAGCTGGTTTACAGTAGGTCAATGACCCACTCCAGATGTTAATCAGTGTATAAAACATGTCTTGTTTAATATATAGTCAAAATTCCATAACTCAAACATGTTTAACTATTTTCTCCATGGATACACATATTTACGCATTTAATGTATTCTCCCACTGAAGAAAATAGTTTCATTTAATACATTAAAGAATATACAGCATAAGAAATGTTTCCTATATCTTAGCTGATGATAGGTTAAAGTAGGCTGAAAGTAAAGCAGAATGTGCTCTAAGGCACATTCTGCTTTACTTTTAACCTGCTTTAAGTGGCCACCTGTCTTTTAAACTAGGAACAGGCAATGGAGAAATGGGTAAGATAAACTTAACTTGTGTTTCTACAGTTGAAAATTCATATTTCAAAGTTTAAACGCAACTAAGCTTAAGCTGCCACATATCCTGGCTACTTCTGTAAGTGTAAGTTCATGCATCTTTGTTTTAGTTGCCTAACTTTTTCCTCTCTAGAACCACTTTAGAGCACCTCTACAAGAAGCGTCTACTTAATCTTCCACAAGTGTCAAAAAGGAATGTTCATTTACAACGTTTAACATAGAGAGCAGCTGAAAGCAATATGAAAGTAAAGCAGAAAGCCCATAAAGGAGATAAAAAAGCCTCTGACACTCCTTTCAACTTTTATTAAATAATAAATCCTTTACTCCATGGATACATCTTTTTATGCATTCTACTTTACATGTACATTCAACCTGCTGTAAGTGATCACATGTCTTCATAACAAAAAAGCAGGCTATGAGGTAAAGTATCCAATATATAAGTAATTTCAAGTTTGGAGCATTCAGACTTTCCCAGAAACCTGTGAGTAATTTGCTGGAGTACAGTACATGTAAACTTGTCTGTTACAGCTTACACGTTACAAGTCATTAATTGGAACTAAACTAGAATGGTGTCTGGTTTCTGGATTGAATAGAATCTGAAAGGTCAAGTCTACATCTCAAAATTAATCCATTAAACTTAAACCTTCTGCAGAAAAAATTCATATATCCTTTCCACGCCCATAACGTATTAAAACGTTTTGACGTTTATGGCACATTTTGGCTTCCGTAGAATGGAAAGTTATGATTCGCACATCGCGTTGGAAGACTTTTCTGAAAGGCCAGGTTCGGCACTTCCTATTTCTAGAATATCAATGGTCTCCTGCAAAATGTGACACTTTCAGGCAGCATCGAAAATGGATCCAGACACAAATTTGCAAGATTGGAAAAATGTGAATGCCAGAGGGGCCGAAACGGTCCTTCTTTCTACCTTCGGTTTAAAATGTACGCGACCTTTTTGTCAAAACCAGTTATAATAGCACTCATGCTGGAATTCAGTAACACTGACATGTCAACACAAAGCTCACAAAGCTCAAACTGAGCTCAGGATCTTTTTTTTTTTTTTTTTTAACTAATTTGCGCATTGCGTGAACGCGATTTAAATATAGCGCCTCTGAAAATAGATCGTCACTTTCAGTTTCGTTTTGACACGTCAGAGTAGTTCTGAGTGAGATGTCAGAGTGTAGTGTTTATTCAGAAAATGAGCTCCAAACTAGTCCGGTAGTGTCTGTGGTATGTGTACAAAATCGGTTAGGCTTGCTAAGGATATAAAACTCTTCCGGCACTCAGTGTGAATAGCTATCATCTGAACTATTACATTGGGTTATTCTTATTGATATATTATTGTAACGGGCTAGTGCCCTAGTAGTTTGCTCTAAGTGTTGAGTTAGCTCTCTGGTATCAGGGTAGTAGGTACTTTCAGTACTTGGATTATAAATAGACAGAGCGTCAAACACAGTTAATAATTTATTCACATATAAATTATTATTATTCAAATGTCAATTTACTTGACTTCAATATTGTTAATTCTGACAAAACAACCTTAAATGTCACTGCAGACCCTTATAACAATAATGATTTAAATTAATTAAATCATTTATGAATTGCGTAAGCCTATAAAAGGGGGAAGTAACCCTGGCTACATCAGCATCAACCACAACAAGAGTTTACATGCACCCAAAGTTTATCAAAGTCGGAACTTTCTAAGTTCTTTTAATGTTATTTATTGCTATAAAGTCAACATTAAATGATGAAGGTATTCTTCTGAACTATGAATTTAGTGTTCATACCATTTAGAATTTGCTGCCGAAAAGCGAGAAGAAATTTATAAGTTTCGATCACAGATGTGAGTTTCGTGGAAACGACTAGCCAAAATGATGCCTAAATGCGCTGTGTCCGAGCGTTCCAAACACACGCGCTTATATACTAACAGAAGTGGATCGCTCCCCCTTTATGGGTATGATCACCATAGAAGTGGGTATGATCACCATAGAACGGGGCACTGTGATCAGTGCACCAAAACTGGATCGGTAGCGATCCGTTTCTGATCACCATACTACGTCATCAAAATATGTGGAGAATCTGTAAGCCAGAGGAAAAATGGCGTCTTCAAGACTTTTAACCGCCATGAAGTGCAAACTATGGATTTAAACATAAAGGGGGATTACATTTCGATGGAACCGGTTCATTTCCAATTGTTGTTACAGACGCTGGATAACTTGTCGACATCAACAACGGGAAATGACCCATAATTCCAGGCACAAAATGTCCACTTGACCGAAATTAGTACAAGTGCACTGGTAACCAAAACATTGATGGAAAACCGAGTGTCTGCAGTGACGAATACATGGATGTGCTTACTTAACACAAGTGATTAGACTATTTAGTTCTAACCAGTGAACAATAATTAAGGATAAGATGAAAGATTCATGACACATTACCAAAGGAATTTTCTAGGATCGAAAGGTAAGTCTATTAAATAAATTAGCTGTGGCAATCGTCATGATCCTTTCAGGTTATCAAGAAAACAGTAAGATGTAACGATAAACACTGGGGTGTTACACTACCCCCTACAAAGGAAGGCAAAGCTCCTGCTGCCTTCTTACTTAAATTTACATTAAAAATAACTCTCAAATGAATTACATTAATCCATTAACACGTATGTGATAAACAATTATCAATGCTTATCTCAATACAAGCTAGTGGATTAAAGTGTGTCAAAATGAGTAATTATGAGACTATTGCGCAATGAGTCAATATGACTTAATGGGTTAATTACTTGTAATATCCATTTTCCTGATGAAGGTGGAGCTGCTGCTGCCTTATTACTTAATTTCAATGAATGAAGTAAACGTTAAATATTAAACGCGTAACAATAAATAGTGAATATTAAAGTGTCCAATGTCCTTTTAAGATAATAGTTTCTGTTCCCTTTAATAGCACAGGAATCCAATTGCTGAATTAAGGTTAAACTTGTAAATGTAAATAACAATTGTTGAACTGTTCAATGTCCATAAAACTATGTTAAGTATTTAAAAAAACAATTAATTCAAATTCATCGAAATGCTTCGTTTAAGATTTCCTTTTCAGGTGTGGCCTGGGGCTGGACTTCGGCGAACTCCTCCTCTGAGATTTGTGTGTGGAGACGACTTGGACCTTGGATTTTGGAGGAGCTTCTTGTCTCTCATGCCTGACATCCCCGCTCGGACCTGGCCCTTCCTTTGTCAGTTTCGCCTCCAGCAGCCTCATGATTGAGGTTACCCGCCTCTCAACCCGTACAGACTCCTCTAGATGTTTGGCCATCTGTCTCTCGCATTTGTTGATCGCTCTCAGCTGGTCGTCCAACGCCTTACAGATTTTGTCTGTCCCCTTAGTGATTGCCTCTGCAATGACACTAGTTACGTCCGGTGGACTGGAATCAGCACTCAGGCAAGGTCTCTTTGCCGGCTCCTGGTCATCTTCTGTTGAAGGGCCCCTTTTTGATAGCAGTACTGGGTCCTCCCCGGAGAAAAGAGGGTCCTCCCTATCCAAAGTCGAGGGCATCACCTCCACCTCCTCTGTCCTCTTCTCATCTAACAATGGCGTAGAGAAGCCGGAGCATGGCGTAAAGGACCTACGGGATACCGAAGGACTGTCCCTCCTCTGGGGCGACTTGAACTCCATTCTGTTTGTTGTAAATGCTGGCTTCTCAGCACTGACTAAGGCCCTCTTAGGTGCGGTTGGTAGGCCAGCCACTGGAATTGATGCATCAAGGGAGTGAAACGGATTGTCTTCCATCAAAGTATCAAACCCGAGCACGTTCTGGATCCCGTGTGCCGCTGTAGGGATTGGCGTTGGTATATACTCTGGTACATAGGCCTCCTGCTGGACAACTGGAGTAGATGACGGTTCTGGCAGACTTGGTTCTGCCAGCCACTTTGGAACGCAGAGTCCGCCGGACATGACCATGACGTCGCCCTGGTCAGCGAAAATGTCCTCCTCAGCAGTCTGGATAGGAGTGTTGGGAGGGGAGGTTCTCACCACGAACATCAGGTCGTCCACCTTGACTGGATTATCTCCCCTCTTCAGGATCTTGGAATAATCTGGAATCCCAACCTTCTGTTCTTCTGCCCGGTGTCTGGCGTATTTCTTGATGTGGCCCAGCAGATTCTCACGGTCCTGGCACCTGAAGTTACACATGGTGCAGTAATAAGGAACCCGGTCCATGGGAACATGCTCCTTCAGAGTATGGGCCACAATGCGGTACCTCCTACCCTGCTTGGTACAGGATCCACACTGGTAAGTGAGATATCTTTTCTCCTCGACAGGTTTCATCAGATTCTGGAAGATACAATTGTAAGAACCCTGTCTTAACAAAAAGGTTATAACTTCTGTTTAACCAACTCCAGGTGATTGATGCTGATTACCTATCCTTAATTTGGATTACTTAATTGGTTCGGACTTTGAACCTAGTTAGGGAACAGTTACTGTAGAGCTACATCTCAAAAGTATAATCAGTACTATCTGCAGTGACCTCAGAAAATCATTATGCTTCATTTATTATCATAAGATAATAAATAAACTGTTTACACATTGTAAATAAACTGTTTTCACAACATAATAAACTGTCGCCACAACAGCATGTTGATGTTTACCCTCTCAAACATGTATCTGTAGAAATAATTCATATTCATACAACTATTACACTGGTTAATACAATGTTGATCATGTTAATCTGTAAAACTTATTCATTTTTACACCAATTAACACTTTTCAATAATAATTAACATTTCTTCTGAAGTTTTGCCTTCTCAGCAATTATCCATCTTGGCAATCTTTCACATCTGTATTCTTTCAGCTTGTTGTGATGCACAAGACGTTCTTGACCATCTTTGTTCAGTCGCAAAACAAAGTTGATAGGGGACTGCTTCCTCACGATCAGGAATGGGCCTTGATATGCCTTCTCAAGTTTTGGATTCACACCAACTTTGCGAGTCTCATGGAGGCACCAGACTACATCACCGACATTGTACTGCTGAAAGGACAACTTGAAATCGTAGTTTTCTTTGTTGCGGATAGCTTGTTGACCAAGGTGTCTTCTGGCAACTTCATGGGCTTTCATCATCCTGGATCTCAGGTTTATGGCATACTCGGCTGGACCTTCTGTGTGTTCTGTCTCCGAAGTGAGTGGCTCAACTATGATGTCTCTGGGCATACGAATCTCGCGGCCAAACGTCATCATGTTCGGGGTTAGACCTGTCGATTCATGAGGCGTCGCTCTATACGCACCCGCAAGACAGCCCAAATGGAGGTCCCAGTCACCTTGTTCGTCTGTAAGATACGCTCTAACCATTTTGAGTAGTGTTCGGTTGAACCTCTCCACCTGGCCATTTCCTTTCGGATTTCTCGCACTGGTCCTGGTCTTCTTAATTTCTAGGATACGGCATAACTTCTGGAATAATCGACCTTGGAAAGTTGCCCCTTGATCCGTGTGAATGGACAATGGAGTACCCCATCTGGCGATTACGTCATTCACTAACTGCGTCGCACACTCTTCAGCTGATTGGTTCGGCACAGGTATCACCTCGACATATTTCGAAAAATGGTCACTCATGACTAGTATATACCGATTACCTCTATCCGTAATCGGAAACGGCCCTACAAAGTCAATAGCTAACACATCCCAGGGTGCACCAGCGGATAAGTGTCCCAACGGAGCCTTTGGTTTCTTTGGTGGTTTCTTGTCTGCCTCACAGACTTCACACCGTCGGACATACAGACGAATGTCTGTCTTCATGTCAAACCAATAATGGGCTCTGGTCACTGCTGCCTTGGTTCTTTTGACGCCAAGATGTCCTGCTGTAATCGAGTCATGGCTCTGGTAAATGACCTCTTTCCTCATCTTAGCAGGAACAAGGAGCTGCAAGCATTCTGCTGTGCCATCTCTTTTCTGGAAGTCACGGTAAAGGACTTTACCAATCAATTCAAGTTGATCCCAAATAACCCAATAGTGTCTCGACTCTGGACTGCTCGACAACATAGACTCATAGCTGGGCTTCGCACCGCTAACCTTTGCCTGGTAAATAACACCTATACTGGGATCATTTGATTGGAACCTGCCTACTTCTTCTGAGGAATGCTGACATAACCATGGGCGTTGCTTGGGTACCTTCACCTCACCAACATCCTTCGATGTACTTGGCACTTCATCATCGTAGGGTTGCACCGCTTGGACTGCGTTGGCCTCCTTCTCTGCCCCTCGGGGTTCGGGTATGCGACTGCCCTCAACCTGCTGCGACTTCCCATCTTCTGTGGGCTCGGGAACCGGTTGCCACTTCCACTTCAAAGCCATTATTTCTGCTCTTCTCTTGCACTTCTTACATGGCCCACATTTCAAAGGCTCACTTGTATCTACCTCGCTACACGTACAGTCACGAGGACTTTCACAACGGGAAAGTCCGTCACAATGTGGCTGTTTTGAACCACTTCTATACTCAATGGTGAAATCATATGCTGCCAAGATTTCTATCCATCTGGCTATTTTCCCATTTGGCTCTTTCAAACTGAAAAGCCAGGTAAGAGCTTGATGGTCTGTTCTCACAATAAATTTTCGACCTAACAGGTACTGTCTGAAGTACTGTATGAAGAACACCACTGCAAGTAATTCTAACTCCGTTATACAGTAGTTTCTTTCCGCTTTGTTTAAAGCTCTGCTACCGTAACAAATAACCCGCTCTCTTCCATTCTGCAACTGCGCCAACACGCCACCAATCCCGATTCCGGATGCGTCCACATCAAGATAGAAAGTGCCCCCATCATTCAGAGGATAACCCATCACCTCGGGACTGACTAGTGCAGCCTTTAATTGGTTGAAAGCCGATTCACATGCGCTCGTCCACAGGAACACTTGGTTCTTTTTGGTGAGGTCAGCTAAGGGACGTGCTGTTTCTGCAAAGTTCTTTATAAACCTCCGGTAATAAGACGCTGTGGCAACGAACTGTTTGACGTGCTTTGGATTTTGCGGTGTCGGCCAATCAAGTATTTTCGCTACATTAGTAGGATCTGGTCCTATACCATCTTTTGATACCACATGACCCAGAAAGGTTACTTCGGCTTGAAACAAATGACATTTTTTTTGTTTCAATTTCATGCCCGCCTGCTGTATTCTGCTAAGGACCTCATCGACTCTGGAAATGTGCTCTTCAAAGGTTGATGCATACACAATGATATCATCAATATAGACCAGGCATGTCTCCCACTGTAGGCCCTGTAACGCCAATTCCATGGTTCGTTGGAAAGTGCTGCCAGCGTTATTTAATCCGAACGCCATTCGGGTCATCTCGTAGTGGCCAAACTTGCAACAGAATGCACTTTTAGGAATATCCTCTTTCTTTAAAGGGATCTGGAAATAGCCTGAGGTTAGATCGAAGCTACTAAAGTAAGATGAACCTGACACTGCATCAAGGCAATCTTGTATTCTTGGCAGTGGAAAACCGTCAGGTTTAACAAGGGCATTAACCCTCCTGTAATCAATGCACGGCCTGATCGCGCCCGATTTCTTCTTGACCAGAACTATAGGGCTTGCCCATGGCGATGTACTCTTCTGTATCACTCCCTTCTTCAAAAGATCTTCTACCGCCTTCTTCTCCTCTTCAGCATAGGCTAAGGGAACTCTTCTTGGTCTCTGCTTGACAGGTGTAGCATTCCCAGTGTCGATAGGATGTTCTGCTAGGTGTGTCAGTCCTAAATCCCAATCATCTTTTGAAAAGGAGTCTTGATGCTTTAACAGTAAACCAGCTACAACCTTCTTATTGTATTCTGATTTCCCCTTTGTTGACTTTGAATGGAGGCCCCTTAAGTGTTCGGGCAATTCACGATCCCCGCTAAGTTCGAACCCTTTAATGCTACTTGGTATCTCTTGTGTACTCTTAACATGCAACCGCCTTACTTGGCTCATGTTATTCACACTGTCCTCTTCTTCGACATTGGTAACCACAGTTACCACTCTGCATACCTTCTCTGCTACTGCTATTTCCGCAGCCTGTCGCAGGTCAACAGCATCCGTAAATGGGTTCATGACACGAATCTTACATGTGGGCTCCCTATTGATGTCCACCATAGTTGATGCCATCATCAACTTATACCGCACGCAAAAGTCGTCCTTAGGTTCCAGTACATAGGTAGACATAGGATCTTGATCATCTTCCTCTTCCCTCTCTATGTACACGTTCACAACGGCTTCGGACAGTCCTGGTACCACCGTATCATCGGCAACCACCACCTTTCTGGTTCTTTGGCTACGTCTTCTTCTGAAACACTGTATCTCTCGGCCTCCCAACACTATCACATTTCTGCTCAATAGAATGTCTGCTGGTCCGCTTTCACTTTTCCCCAGGATGTCATAGCCCAGCAGAACCTCGTCTTCTATTTCTGCAACCACGGCTTCTTCTTCTATCTCCAGGGAATCCAGAACAAATCTAAAGGATGCTCTGCCCAATCCCTTTATTGTAGCACCTCCTGCCCCTTTCAGATTCGTTACCCCCTTAAGAATAGGCCTCTCTTCTTTGCTCATTTTGTGATACACCCTTGTTGAGATCACAGTCTTCGATGCACCTGTATCAGCAGTGAAGACCACTGGTACGCTTCCTACCATACCATCTATATATAGTCCATCGCCAGAACCCGGTAGAGATTTCTCAGCTATCGGTACCCTGTCTTCCGTCTTAATATTGCTTTTTGGGCCTTCTTCAAAATCTTTGCCTAATTGGACCTCCCTTTGGCCACAAGAGCTGGTCCGTTGGAGTTTAAAGACTGCTGTCTAGTTTTCGTCCGTTCTTCCCGTCTTGGTTTCTTATATTGGTTGCTGTCTGCTTTCGGACATAAACGTGCGTAATGTCCCATTTCTAGGCAATTAAAACATTGGACTTCCTTCCTTTCTTGACTTTTCTGAGGATATCTTCCCCTTTGTAGATTTTCCAACTTTTCAATTCTCTGCTTTAACTCTTTAATGGTGCTTTCTGCTTGGCTTTCGGGTTTGGTTTGCTTAAAATCGGAGTTATCTGTCCTCCTCTCATGTTTGCCAAACTTGTCATCATCTACCTTATAAGTCCATTCTTCTGGCATACAGTCATAGTCACTGGCTTGACGCACCCGGTATCTGCCTTTTCTTTCATTCCGGCAGGCGTTTCTTATTTGTGCCAAGTTGATGACGTGGTAAACTGCTTCATCGATATTGCGCGGTTCTTTGCCAAATTCAACCTCCATACCGATCTCGTCGTCATGGAGCCCATCTAAGAATCTGCTAACAAGGTCTTCATCTCGAGTTCTCCTGTCTCTCCACCCGTGCGCTTTATCGTAAAGGCGTTTCAGATCTGCAGCGTATTCTTCAGTTGTCTCCCCTGGTTTCTGATTTCGTCTGCTGAATTTCGCCGCAAAGGATCGGGCAGTTTCCACAACTCGAAACCTGCTGTTTAGTTCTTCAATTAATTCTTGATATGAATTCAATGTAAGGGGGGATAACTGTGAAAAAACGAACTGAGCAGCGGAACCCTCCAACCTTGGTAGAAGCTGATCCAATCTGTCGTCTTGGGACCACTTGAATCTTGAAGCTATTGCTTCAAATCTGGCAATCCAGGTCACCCATTCTTCTTTTCCAGTGAATGGAGGTAACTTTACATTGTGGACTCTGTGGCTATTGGATATCTTCTCAGGACCCGTGCCTTGTTGAAGGTAATCGTCCTGACATCTGTCACCAGGTCGGTTTCGGGTACGACCACGGGAGTTGAGCTGGGTTCCATGTGGTTAAAGTAACCATGGCTACCATCAGCTTGGTCGGTGTAGAAATCACCATCGCCATACTGCCGGGTTTCACTGGTATGTCTGAATGAGACCCCCCTGTTCACAGCATGGTTCTGTACATATTGGTCTTGTTGGAAAGATCTATCTGGCTCTGCATTGTTGTTATACTGGGTGTTTCTTCTATGACTGCTAGAAGTCGCTGTCTGTCCGCCATGGCTATGTTGGTCTGGCTGTCTCAGGCGGCTCGCTGTATAATGGTCCCATTCAGGACTCTGGCTATCTACATATGGGTTAGTTTGCCCCTGCATTGGTGCATGTAACTGCTCTTCAGCTCTAGAGTTTCGATCTCTCAAACTAATCTGGTCTGCCTTCTGGGATGCATTTGGACTGCTCTGCTTCACACTTTTCAGGTCGCGGATCTCTTCAACCAAGGATCTCAAAACACCAGACATGTCTGTCATCATCGATTGCATCGTTGAAGTTCCTTGGATACTGGCTTGGTCTACACTGGTCTCCATAGTATTGGATGTCTGTAGCTCTGCATCTTCATAGGCTCTGTTTTCTGTCATCCGGGGATGGAAGCTTATTTCATCGTCTATTTGTACTGGTTCACATGTGTAATTTGAAGCCATTTTAAATTTCAGATCAATATTAACTCAACTTAGAGTTCTATAGATAAAATATAGATTTATAGATCTATATATCACTAATTGCTAATAAAAGGATTCGTATCACTGGACTTGCTTATTTTTTCAGCAAATCCCACTCGCTGCCACCATAAATGTAACGGGCTAGTGCCCTAGTAGTTTGCTCTAAGTGTTGAGTTAGCTCTCTGGCCTTAATTCTCCTTCTAAGGTATCAGGGTAGTAGGTACTTTCAGTACTTGGATTATAAATAGACAGAGCGTCAAACACAGTTAATAATTTATTCACATATAAATTATTATTATTCAAATGTCAATTTACTTGACTTCAATATTGTTAATTCTGACAAAACAACCTTAAATGTCACTGCAGACCCTTATAACAATAATGATTTAAATTAATTAAATCATTTATGAATTGCGTAAGCCTATAAAAGGGGGAAGTAACCCTGGCTACATCAGCATCAACCACAACAAGAGTTTACATGCACCCAAAGTTTATCAAAGTCGGAACTTTCTAAGTTCTTTTAATGTTATTTATTGCTATAAAGTCAACATTAAATGATGAAGGTATTCTTCTGAACTATGAATTTAGTGTTCATACCATTTAGAATTTGATGCCGAAAAGCGAGAAGAAATTTATAAGTTTCGATCACAGATGTGAGTTTCGTGGAAACGACTAGCCAAAATGATGCCTAAATGCGCTGTGTCCGAGCGTTCCAAACACACGCGCTTATATACTAACAGAAGTGGATCGCTCCCCCTTTATGGGTATGATCACCATAGAAGTGGGTATGATCACCATAGAACGGGGCACTGTGATCAGTGCACCAAAACTGGATCGGTAGCGATCCGTTTCTGATCACCATACTACGTCATCAAAATATGTGGAGAATCTGTAAGCCAGAGGAAAAATGGCGTCTTCAAGACTTTTAACCGCCATGAAGTGCAAACTATGGATTTAAACATAAAGGGGGATTACATTTCGATGGAACCGGTTCATTTCCAATTGTTGTTACAGACGCTGGATAACTTGTCGACATCAACAACGGGAAATGACCCATAATTCCAGGCACAAAATGTCCACTTGACCGAAATTAGTACAAGTGCACTGGTAACCAAAACATTGATGGAAAACCGAGTGTCTGCAGTGACGAATACATGGATGTGCTTACTTAACACAAGTGATTAGACTATTTAGTTCTAACCAGTGAACAATAATTAAGGATAAGATGAAAGATTCATGACACATTACCAAAGGAATTTTCTAGGATCGAAAGGTAAGTCTATTAAATAAATTAGCTGTGGCAATCGTCATGATCCTTTCAGGTTATCAAGAAAACAGTAAGATGTAACGATAAACACTGGGGTGTTACATTATTAGGAAAATGTTCCGCAGTTAAGAGTGCAGATTCAAGTCGGGCAGATCCTAAAAGAAAACAAGGTAGACCCTGAAGGAGCTTAAGTTGTTTTAAAACTTCAATTAAGACATGAATGGAAGTCTGCTGTTCATGAGAGTATAAACCTCCTTCTAGTTCACAATTTTAACACTTTAAAGTTAAGTCTTAAAATAAAGCAGAAATCTCCTTCAGATGCTTTATGTTTTTCTTTCAACCTATATTAACCAATTTATTATGTCCTTGTCTACAAAAGTAGACACTGCAAACAGTGAAGACTCTGATGAGATGCAGCGTAAACCCTGACAAGCTCTTCACTGTTTGCTATTTATATGAAATGTTCTACTGTATGGTCAAACACTGTAGTGTAAAGATCGTCCACACTGTAGTGTAAAGATCGTCCACACTGTAGTGTAAAGACCACCCATGTTAATGTATATCCAGGGCTCCAGATAAGGGGTAGTTTTCTGAACAAATTCAACATTTTCTCAATCATTTCAACACCAAACCTTATGGTGTCACTACTCATTAGAATCGTCTCGAAGAGACGATTCTGATGAGTAGTGACACCATAAGGTTTAATGCAGAAATAAAGGTTTTAGCTTTTGAAAAACTACTCTTATCTGGAGCCCTGATATCTGTAATGAAATCTTCCAGGAAGCCCATAGGAAGAGTTCATTGCAATATCTAGGTATAAATTGGTTCAACAAAACTGATGAGGAACTATGGGAAGAAAGGTGTGATTCAGCCTCTTTATTTTATGAAATTGGCTTCCCACATAGCCTGTGCAGATAAAATATAGATAAGACTGGAGCTACTAAGTAGAGCTGTTAGATAAGTCTACACATACAGGGTGTAAATTTGTATGTGTGTAGTTCACTAGATGCTATTTCAGAGAAGTATATGAAGAAATAGAATATGTGAGATTTGCTGATGCCATGATATCAAGCATCAGGTTATGCATTGATTTGATATTTGACATCTTCCTGAATAGTTTCGTTAGAGAACCATATAGACATATAACTGACAGCTGCATTGTAAGCTGCAGCTTTAACCCTTAGTCACGCATACATGTATCCTTAAATTTCTGTTACAAACAGTGACTGCGTAGAGAACAAATTCCATGTCAATTGTCCTTTGCAAACAGGGAAGACCCAGATTAGAGGCTAGAGCCCTCTGGTCATGGTCTTCACTGTTTGTCATATTGCAAAACATTGAGATGAAAAAATCCTGAATAGTCATCAATAGACTAGACCAAATCAGGAACTGAAATTGTCCATTTGAGGTTTCGGCGAGGAGTGGATTTAAGGCAGTTGGTTGCTGAAATTAAGATGAAAGTCCCGCTTGTTGAGCTATTCTCTATGTGGCTAATGTAATATTGTAACAGAACTGATATATTTTGTTTGTTTTGGCTTTATCACATTAAGGTATTTATTGAAAGTGCAGGGGCCAAGTCAAGTAAGATAGGCTTTGAGCAAATCAACTTTGTACTAGTGTTGATTGTTTGTAGTAGATTAGAACTTTATGACCCATACACCAAATACCTGTATTTAGTGTATGTGAAATAGATCAGAATGACCATGGATGTATTTTGATGCTATAATACAACCCTTTCAAACAGGATTTTCACTAAGAGGGGCTGTAGGCAGATTTGACCATTTTAAACCCTTTCCAAATGACCCAAGTTCGCCCCTGGGTCCCTGTTTAAAAGGGGTCTTGTTTCAGCCATTTATCCTGTAATTTGACAGTTGGATGCTTAACCCATTTCTCCATGAATACTCCTTAATTTATTCCTCCACTGAAGAAAATATGTCCAATATTTATATGACTATGCAGCAAAAGAATTGTTTTCTGTATCCTAGCAGATGCTAGCTTAACCCTTTGAACCCTAGTCACGCATATAGGCGTCCTTTTCAAACAGCGTACATGTGAATAGTACACTTTTCCTATGCAAACAGTGAAGACCCAGATCAGAGGGCTCCGAAAGGAGCCCTCTGATCAGGGTCTTCACTGTTTGTTATAATGCCAAACATTGACAAAAACAACCCTTAAAAGTCAGAAATGGACTAGACTAAAATGGACACTGGAATTGTCCATTTAAAGTTTTAGGGAGGAAAGAGTTAAGCCTTAAAGCAAGCTGAAGGTAAAGCAGAATGTGCTTAAGGCACATTCTGCTTTACTTTCAACCTGCTTGAAGTGGACACCTGTCTTAAAAACTAGAAACAGACTTTGGTAATTGGTTAAAGCAGGCTTCTCCATGACAGCCTTTGTGGGACCCTTTCTGACTTGGTTAGTGTTCTAGTATAAATTGATATTTGCAAAGGGCTTAGAATTATCATAGTGTCAGATAAGGGGAGTATTTCCAATATATTTAAACCTTTTATGCTCATTTTCTCAAAAAGGGTGTTCCACTTTCGAAGAAAAAAAGACAAGTTTTTGTTCATTTCTATGGTTTAATTGCAAGTAGAGCAAACTGCAGGTCCTGGTCAGAGTGCACTTTAAGGAGCCCTTCGATTATAGTCTGCATTATTTGCAAAGTACGTGTATACACAATAATACTAGTGTCCATTCTAAACTCCTGTTGCCATTAAACCCGCGTTACCCTGTGTGGTGACTGCCCATGTACAAGTCTAATCATGACTAGTTCCAGCATAGGGTTTTGTGGACACATAAATGGAGGGATTGGGATGGTGGGGTATTAGGCATATTTTTTTTTATCTTTCTGTGTGTATTTATTGGCCAGCTGTAGGGCGTTCAAGTACCGTATCAGCGAACAGTAACGTTAACCGATGCAAACAACTCCTATAGTACGACATTTAACGTTCACCAATACTCTTCAATAATAACTCATTGCGCCCCAATGTTTATTAACTTTTCAAGGGTACGAACGATTTATGTGCGAATCTAAATAACACTAGCAAAAGTGCACTAATTAAGGTGGTTCGCGGGTCAGCTTATTCTGTGTCAGAATTCTTTGAAACCTTGATTAAAATGAAATATACCATATGGAGAGTGAAAAATCGTTAAAATAAAAAAAAGTTACAGTGCCGTTTTTTTTCTGACAGGACCTTTTGTCGAAAAAAGCTCCTTTTTGGATAAACAGGAATATTTTCTTTATAAAATGATATAACGCAATAATTTCTTTACATTCAAGTAAACTGTACATAGACTATAAGATATTGGGCAAACAAAAGTATTTTATGACATATTTGTTGGAAATATCAATATTTAAAAAAAGTCAAATTCTGAAAATCTCAAATTCCAAAAAAACTAGCTGTTTAACGTACACTTATTTTACTCTTATTAGATAGATATAACTTAATTCTACTAGTCAGAAAAATTTAATGAAAATCTACAGTGGAATTTACATTTTATACATGATTTCCTGAAATTCTGACAAAATGTAAACACAAATTGAGTAACCTCCCTTGAGTCCAACTTTAAAATGCCGTCAGCTCTAAATAATACCATAAGTCAAACCTGTAATAAGGGACCATTGAAAACGGTAGCCTGTAGATCTTTAAAGGCAAGTGACTGCTTAATGCATAACAAAAGTAATGCATAAAAGCTCCTTTAGGATCTATCTTTTAGCATTATTTTTGTCCTGTGTTAAGCTGCCATCTGTCATATAGGCTATAAATACTCACAAATTTAGCTGTCACTTGACTATACTTGCATCTGATATTATTCATTATTACTTGACTAAACATAGCCTGTCCTTTGATCACTGCGTTATGAAATGACTAGTCACTAAAATCAGACAATTTGTTAAAAAAAAAGTTTTGAACCGAGTATGAATCGAACCTAGAACCTTTGGATTGCAAGTCTATCACCGTATCCACTGCGCTAACAGAGCAGACACTGAGTAAGATCAAACTTTTCTTTATCTAAATTTTCTACTATAAGCACGTGCCGCAAAGATCAGGTGAAAGTCATCAGCATTTCCGGAACTCGAGATACGGGCCGCCCGCTGTCGAACCACCTTAACTGAAATGCATCAATTTTACTGCATATAAAAATAAGAATTAGCTGCTCAGATGTAAACTGCTTTGTTTGATACATTAAGTATCGGAAAATGTTGGTTTATTGATGAGAAATTAAGTCGGGACTGTTCACTGGTTTTATTAAATTCATTTCGTGGCCATTTTGTTTACCTTGTTGGCGATGGCGAACTACCTCTGAGGCCGTTCATGTCGTTCTCAATCGGTAACAGCCTAACGGTCGTTAAAGGTAAATTGTTACTGTTTTCTGTTGCAATCGATACGGTACGGTACGCGCTACTGGTTTGTCTGTGTGTCCACAACTTTGACATTGACCATAACTTATGTGTACTCCAGTCAAAAAGCACTTACTTTTGGTGCAATATTAGGCAAAAGTCAAGGTCATTTAGATGTCATTAAGAGGTAAAAATTGTTGAATTTTACCTTTGCCATAACTCCATATTTACAGGTACTACATTGATTGACTATTAATTTTGACATTGACCTTTGGCCTAGATTTGAAATTCATCTCTAGGATGCTTACAGAGGGAATTTTATGTTTCACAGCAAACATCTTTGCTTACATATAATCTTGCATCACTGTTACAGTAATATCTCTGAACATAAATTAATTGAATCTTTGAAAAGTGTCAACCAGTCTCATTTTATCCAATCAAGTGGTCACCCATATTCAAAACTAGAAGCAGGCTATTGGGCAACAGATTAACAAGTAGGGTCCAAGGTTATAAAGCGTTTGAGCTGAGTCTGAGTGTGTTCTCAAGGATTTGATTGGTCAGATTTGAGCCGAGGCTCAAATCTGACCAATCAAATGCTTGATAACGACTCTAGACTCAACTGACTTTCAGCAGTCTGTTGGTAGAGGTTTTTATGAACCTCAAGTTCGAGTTATAATTTGATTGAACATAAAACTCTTTTTCTGTTTTTTTGCAGGTTTATTAGCACAACAAGTGCCGCCAGTAGGTCGAAGACAGCCACAGTGTGAACAGGGTAGTTGTTACCCAGCTACAGGGGACTTGTTAATTGGTCGCCAAAACAATCTCACTACAAACTCTACTTGTGGTATGGACAGAGCGGAGCGCTATTGTATCGTAAGTCATCTTGACGATGTAAAAAAGTGCTTTAGTTGTGATTCGCGTCTACCATGGAGCCCACAGCATAATGACAGTCATAGAATAGAGAATATCGTCTCTTCATTCAGAGAACGAAAGCGTAGGTGGTGGCAGGCAGAAAGTGGTGTTCAGCATGTATATATGCAGTTAGACTTGGAGGCCGAATTTCATTTTACTCATATCATTATGACTTTCAGAACTTTCCGACCAAAAGCAATGTATATAGAGCGCTCATATGATTTTGGACATTCGTGGAAAATATATCGTTATTTTGCATATGATTGTGCCAGCTCGTTCCCAGGAATACCAACTGGAAATCCTCGAAAGCTCACGGACGTTATTTGTCAATCAAAATATTCTGAGGTGGTGCCGTCAACTGATGGAGAGGTAAGAAACTCAAGTTTATTTAAACCCATTTCTCCATAAATATGCCTGTTCACATAACGCCTGTAATTATTTCTACAGGAAGGAAAGATGTCCCCATCTAGAAAGTCCTGATGATGGAACATAGAAGCAAGGTTCCAGATAAAGGGAGTATTTCAAAAATTAAAATCTTTATTTCTGCTTTAAACCCTATGGTGTCACTACTCAATAGAATCGTCTCAAAGAGACGATCCTAATGAGTAGTAACACCGTAGGATTTGGTGCTGCAATAAGTGAGAAAATGCTGGATTTGTTCAGTTTACTCCCCCTTATCTGGAACCCTTGTAGAAGACATATATTCAGTTACTAAATATTCCAGTATATTTACAAATGGAACCTTAACCGTTTTGTTTCCTCAACATTATGGTCATAGGTTTCCTTAACCCTTTTGTTCTGAATGTATATTCATTGACTCAGGGGGTAGTTAAAAGCAAAAGGAAAGTTAAGAAGAAAGTTTCTCATAGAGCTTTCTACTTTACTTACAACTTGCTTGAAGCAGTATTCCACCTTAAACAGTAAAAACATTTGGATGTACACGATTTGCATATGTTTAGCTATGGAAGAAAGGATCTTTAGAAGCATTTTGATTTACTCTCAACCTGCTTTAAGTACTGACCTGTCTTCAAAACTTCATATCTGGGTTCTATCAGACAGTCTGCATTGAAGTCCAATCGAACTCATTCTGTTTACAAGAATGGTGAGCCATCTTTACCCCTACCAGCATAGTTTCTAGTTGTGAAGACAGGTAACCACTTAAAGCAGGCTGAAAGTAAAGCATGCTCCTGAAGGAGCATTCTGTTTTACTATCAACCTGCTTTAAGCTACCATCCGGAACAGTTCTGGAAATGCCTTCTGTGTGTTCATGTTCAGGATTTTCTAGGTTTGGACTATTTTCCTTAGTGTAGATATAATTATGAGCCATAAAGAGGCATGTCACTACTCATTAGAACCGTCTCTTCGAGACCGAAGAGACGATTCTAATGAGTAGTCACACCATAGGATTATGTGCTAAAATGAGTGGGAAAATGTTGGATTTGTTCAGTTTACTGACTCTCTTCTATCTAAAGCCACGATGTTGTGTTCATTTATCAGAAATATGCCAGTCAATTTAAAAATTCATCTATGTAAGGGTTTAGTCATACGTTAAATTTGTTTTACATCATTGGAAAGCACAGGCAACTGTTTGCATCTTATTTATAAGAGAAAGTAGGTCAAAAAGATGTTAAAAATCAGTTTTGACTTTATTTGAAATTATATCCAGTGAATGTTTGCTAGATATGTAAAATACTTATTTGCCAGTCCAGCTGTTTTGAATGGTGTTAATGCTTTGCACGGCAGATACTTCCCACATTGAGTACCTTTGCAAACAGTTTGGATCCTGATGAGACGCCGTGTTACGCGGCGTCTCATCAGGATCCAAAATGTTTGACACTCTGACCCTGTATTGAAAAGAAATTTAGAAAAATCCTTTTTAAGAACAAAAGCAGATGACAAATGTTTCAGACGAAAAAAATTACCCAGCATGCAAAGAGTTAAATAGTTTGATTGAGTATGAGTCACTGCAGCGTGAATGCAGGTTGATCTGACACAATTGTCAAAGAGAATTTTATGAATAAATCACAGTAAAGCTTTAAAACTATTTATTCCAATCTCATTAGAGAGCTAAAAAGTCTAAGTAATGGCTTTAACTCTTTGAACCCTAGTCCCGCATATAGGCGTCCTTTTCAAACAGTGTACATGTGAATTGTACATGTGTCGTATGCAAACAGTGAAGACCCAGATCAGAGGGCTTCTTTCCGAGTCCTCTGATCTGGGTCTTCACTGTTTGTCACAATACCAAACATTGACAAAAACAACCCTCAGAAATGGACTAGACTAAAATCGAAACTGGAATTGTCCATTTAAAGTTTCGGGGAGGAAAGAGTTAACCCATTACTCCATTAATACACCTTTAAATTTATTGCTGCAATGAAGAAATTAGATCAACTTTATGCAGTCCTAAATATAGTGTAATAAGAAATATTTTCTATATCCCAACAGATTTCAGCTTAAAGCAGCAGGAAGTAAAGTAGAGCTTTACTTTTAACCTGCTTTAAGTAGTCACCTGCCTGCAAAACTAGAAACAGGATATGGGGTAAAGGGTTAAATCTGCAGCCAGGGCCTTTTGACACTTTTAGTTTTACTTACTTCTCATTGTGATATTTCTTGACAGGGGGCTCTTAACCCATAACCCCATAATATTTTCTATATCCTAGTACAATGTAGGTTGTTGCTTAAAGCAGGCTGAAAGCCTTAAGACACATTCTGCTTTACTTTCAACCTGCTTTAAGTGGGCACCTATCTTCAATATTAGAAACAGGCTATGGGTTAATGGGTTAAAGAAGACTGAAAGTAAAGCAGAAAGTGCCTCAATGCAGTTTCTGCTTTACTCTTAGTCTGCTTCAAAAGACCATCTGTCTTAAATACTGAAAACAAGCTACCGGTATAGGGGAACCGGTTAATAACTTTTCTGAGATTTCTTATAGCATGCCAAAAATGTGCACCTTTCACCCTCTGAGTCTGGCAATTGGATACAGACATTTTACCAATACATGTAGTTTTAGTTACTTGGTCATTCGGACTGTTTTCCGACTTTAAAGAAGAAAATAAACTCACAAGTTATTGGTCTGATAGCTAGGGAAAGAATTAAAGAACAATATATGAGCCGTGCCATGACCAGCCTTATTGCATTGCAACATTGTACAGACCAATCAGTTATCATTCCAAGCTCTGTAGTTTGGTCTACACAGTGCCAAATACTGTATGATGGTTTATAATACTGCTAAATTCAATGCTTTAGACGATTGTGGTGTCAAACAGACTAACAGAGTATATCTGGCCAGATGCTGTGTCTTTGATGCAGCAGTTGGTCTTGATCTACACTGTTTGCAATGCAATAAGGCAGGTTTGCTTATCTGTTTTCTGACCAGGGTTGGCTTTGAATTAGACAATCATATTCTTGTAATTCATCCAGATGTGTAATGATTATTTCAAGTTGCACCTTGCACATGGTTCTCCAAGTTCATTGAACAGTATAATTTTTCCTGTAATGAAAGAAGTCAGAGGCAGCATTGTTGTCATTCTGCTTACTGGCTACTGTTTTTGCTGGGTGGCAGCGAATATACACAAGTTTTACAAGAGGGGAAGCAGCTGAATGCAGAAAATGTCTGCCAATATGAGCCAGTATTTGTTATACCTATGGGTGGAGTTGCTATCGTAATTACCTGAGAGTTTTACTGGCTTGCTCCAATGGCATACCTTAGGTGTCCTTCAGGTAGCTGGGGGGAACACAGTTTGCTGATAGTGAATTGCTGCTCTCAATTACCTGGAATAGATTTCGGATGCCCAATTTATTTGCTGTCCTGGCACAAATTCTATCTTCCAGCCTTCGAATTTGAGTTCAGATCTAAGCGTATTTGGTTGATGTCAGTTGCAGTCCTCCGGTGCATGGTGATTTTGATACAAGCTTGTTGCATTTCTAACTTGGAATTCTGTATCACAGACTGTTGTAATTTTGGCATAAAGCCATATACAGTAAAACCTCTCTGTTACGACCACTAGATTATGTTATTGAGCAGCTGTTAAAGGCAGACCTGTGACTGTTTAAAGTAAGGTGACAGTAAAACAGAAAGCTCCTTCAGGAGCTTTCTGTTTTACTGTCAGCTTGCTTTAAGCTGTCACCTGTATTTTATATGACCAATAAGCCTTTCTGTTTAAGTAGTCGTAATAGAGAGGTTTAACTGTATACACTAAACAGTCAAACTTTGATATCTCAATTTCTTATAGTTTAGTCAAATTAACATGTAAATTCCGTTATTTCAAAATGGTGCAACTAGTTGAGCATCATATTTCAAAGTTAATATGTGGCTATTATAGCCACGTTTTATCTTTGAAATATTGATATGTGCAGCTTTACTAAGGTCAAAGGTAATTGAAGTGCAACTGTAGTTTGTCCTTTGAAAAGCTCCTGTGAAGTCTAGGTGGTATTTGCAAATAGTTTTTCCCCAGATCAGGCGCTGAATAAACTTTGCGTTTAAAACCCAGTCTGATCTGCTTGACAGAGAGACTGAAATTCCTGGGAAGCTAAAACGGTTTACGGGATGATTTTCAATTTAGAAGATGTCAGTTTTGTTTGCCATACTTCATTCTCTGAACTTGAAAGGTTATGCAGCAGATTTGATTATATAATGGGTCTTGATACATTTCAGTGTGCTATCTTATGAGTACACAGCATATATACTTACCTAATATTTGGTATACCCAGTTGGCATATACAGGCTAAATTGACATCGGTCAAAAGTTTCTTTATAAGAATAAGTTAATAAGTTCCAATCCTCACTTCCGCCTGAACTATCATATTTGGTTGAATCCTTTACTGTATAGCCTGTTGCTTAAGTTTTGAAGACAGGTTATTGCTTATAGCAGATTGAAAGTAAAGGCTTTAAGCAGGATGCTGTTTAACCCTTAGCCTGCCAGTCACGACTTTAGCTCCATATGCAAACAGCTTGGATCCGGATGAGACGCCGAGTAACTCGGCGTCTCATCCGGATCCAAGCTGTTTGACACTCGGACAACATTTTCAGCAATTTTGAGCAACTTTGAAGCACTTTGAAACTTGAAGCAGACGAGAAATATAGCAGACGACAATTTATTTGGCGGGCTAAGGGTTAATGCTAAAATTCTGTATGCAATTGTGGCATTTCATTTGAATCATACAATAGCAATCAAATAAGTGGGGTATTGTAATTAAGGGCTTAGGCGCATTCTGCTTTACTTTCAACTTGTTTTAAGTGTTCTTCTGCTTTACTTTCAACCTGTTTTAAGTGTTTTCAAGTTTTCAAAACCAGAAACAAACTACATGTCTTGGGTAATGGGTTAAACATGACTTCTTAAGTCTGACAGAAATCCATGAATTATACACAGAATGTAGGTATGGTATTTCTGTTTGTTATTTAAGCCTAAATAGAAATGTGTCAACTAAATATATATGTTTTATTCTGAAGAATTACATTGTATTGTACATCCGTTAACAGTGACAGGGATGACATGGTCTCTTCATCAACTCACACTGAAACATTCATGGTGGAACCTACTTTTCTAGTACTAAGTAATTTAGCTCATTCAGTATAAGAGGCTCGGGAGATAGATAAACAGACAATTCTGTCTACAAGGATAGTAGTTGTCCGAGACAACTAAATTGTAATTTCTGCTGAAATTTTGAAATTTACTCTTCTGTAATGAAGTTTATGTTTTAATGATAGAATCAGGATGAAAGTGGCAAACTGCCTTAAAGTCTTTGAGTCCTGACCAGGCCCAACATTTTAGAGGGTTTGATCTGGATCAACCCAGTTTGCGATTGTGTGACAACAAAATTACTATTTTCTACATTCCACATACATTTGTATCAATTGACATTCACATATAATTTCAATTCATGTAAAAGGTTAAAACTTTCATATAACATTTAAAGGTTTGTCTATGTAAACTTCACACAGTACTCAGTACTGCGAGTGTACATAAATACCTTACCCATGTAATTTCTCTGTCTTATATCAAGGACATACTGACATATTTCAATGATAATCATTCTTCTCTATAGTCAGGGCTCAAGAAAAGAGGGGGGGGGGGGGGGGGGGGGGGGGGGGGGGTTAAACTGAACTAAAGAATTAACATCTACAGTAGTCAAGATTCCAAATATTTGTAAAGGTCAAGACAACACTGTTCCCACACTAAAATGTGTTAAAGACACTTGGCATTAATGTATTAATGGTGTAAGGCCACTTGGCATAAACAGGTAATTCACCTCAGGACTTCTTACTTAAATCTCAGAAACTACTTGTGCTGTTACAAGTTTGACAGACTTTACTTTCAGCCTGTTTTAAGGTAGCTGTTGACGATCGATACTGCAAGCGGATTTTTCTAATTAATTGTCGTGATTAATGATTTTCCCCCCAATTTTATAGCTGACGGATGAAAATGGTACACATCCGATCAGAATATGCCAATTTACAAAAAATATTTTTATTTTTTACGATTTTATAAGAACATTTAAAAAAGAATTCAAACAACGATTTCAAAGCCATCTTTATTTGTAACATGATTAAAATTGCCCAAAATACTCTTTATAAACATATCTAGGGATCCGTGTCTCAGATTTTTAGCTCACCTGAGCTTTCTCAGGGTGAGCTATTGCAATCCTTGAATGTTCGGCGTCCGTCGTGCGTCGTCCGGCGTCAACAATTTTAGTGTTTACACTCTGGAGGCCACAATATTTATCCAATCTTTCTGAAACTTGCTCAGATGGTATATTGCCATAAGAGTTCGGATGAGTTCGATTATGGTTGAAATCGGACAAATAGGTCATGAGTTATCTACCTTTGAACTGCTGAAAATGCCATATTTAACAGTGTTTACACTCTAGAGGCCACAGTATTTATCCAATCTTTCTAAAACTTGCCCAGATTGTATATGACCATAAGAGTTTGGATACGTTTGATTATGGTTGTCTTGAAATCAGACAAATAGATCAAGAGTTATTTACCTTTGAATTGCTGAAAATGCCATATTTAACAGTGTTTACACTCTAGAGGCCACAATTTTTATCCAATCTATCTCAAACCTGCTCAGATTGTAAATGACTATAAGAGTTCAGATGAGTTTGATTATGGTTGAAATCAGACGTATAGGTCGAGAGTTATCTACCTTTGAATTGCTGAAAATTTCCATATTAAACGATGTTTACACTCTAGAGGTCACAAATTTTATCCAATGTTTCTCAAACTTACTCAGATTGTATATTGCCATAAGACTTAGGATGAGTTCAATTATGGTTGTAATCTGATCAATAGGTCAAAAGTGATCTACCTTTGAATTGCTGAAAATGATAATATTTAACAGTGTTTACGCTCTAGAGGCCACAATATTTATCAAAGCTCTCTCAAACTTGCCCAGATTGTATATGACCATAAGAGTTCGAAAAAAGGTGATTATGGTTGGAATCAGACAAATAGATCAAGAGATATCTACCTTTGAATTGCTGAAAATGCCATATTTTACAGCGTTTACACTCTTGCAACTACAGTTTTCAATGGATTTTGATTATACTTGTACACAAAGGATGTAGCTATACGTTCTGGAAGGAGTGCAATTATTGTTGAAATGTAATCATTGTGGCAATAGTTACCTGCCCTTGATATACTATGAAATGCTAGAAAAGGCTTCATTTCAGTATTGTTTAGGCACAAGTTGCCTTTGATGTACTCTACTATACTACAGTAGGTTGACAAACTTGAATGGATTTAGAATAAAACGGGTGAAATTCAAAGGTAAAGCTATCAGGCTTCATTACAAATGGTGAGCGATATCAGGGCCTTCAGGCCCTCTTGTTAAAATACCGCTTCAAACCTTTGTTATGTAACATCAAAGTTTTTTTACGGTTTAAAGTCGACCACTATTACGTAACGCTTTATAACGTACCACTGGAGCTACTTATACAATTTCTGAGACATGGTTCCCTCGGGGAGATAATACCCTTTCATCTGCTTCAAACTGCACGAAAATTGAACCCCAACTGCGAAAGTTAGGGGTGTTCAAAAATACCGCTTGCTTCAAATTATGTAATGCCGGAAACTCCAATTAACTGACTGATGTGTCAATTAGGCTCTTGTGATCACCCGGTATTCAAGTAAGACCTTCTTTTTCAACAAATAACATGACCCAGCTTATGATCAACCATTTTGTTAAACTCCGCCTCAAATTAACAAAGCCAATCGTATAAAAATATCGATTTTAATACGATAAAAGTCGTAAATCACCTCTGACAGCTTCGGAATAAACCACCTATCTAGTCACTTTATCTACGCAATTGAGGCACCCAGTGGGGATTCTGACGCGTGATTTACCGGTAAAATGACCGCGAAAGCAAGAGAGAATTTGGTAACTTGTAGAAAATACCCTTATCTATCAGAATTCGTAAAAAAGTATAAAACGACTATTTTACCATTTATTTCGTAAAACGCTACTTTAAGCTACCATCTGCCAGGATATAGAAAGTATATATTATCATTCTTATTCATAATTGTATAAAGTGGAATTGTTTTCTTTGGGGGACGAATAAACTAGAGGCGTAAAAAGGTGTATTTATGGGGTGATGGGTTAACAGAGCATACTGTAATCACTCTAATACTCTCCCTTCTAATGTTATCCTCTTTTGTGTTTGGAATAAACAATCATTTCCAGTTTGGCCAAACATGCAAAGTATAAAAATGCAAAACCTTTTAGAGCTCTTGATAAGGGGAGTATTTTAAAGCTAAAAACATTATGTCTCTTTCAAACCCAATGATTCTAATTGCTTTATCCCATTACCCCATGGATACACTTTTTTACGCCTTCAAATTATTCCTGCAGTGAAGAAAATAGTTCCCAATTGTTTTTTTTCACCCAATTGGGAACGGGTCCGGTACCCCTCAGATTGGGAATTTTTCAAGTCAAATTGGGAAAAACGAGTTTTGAAATGATGAAAACGCAGAAATTGGGAATTTAAGTTACTAAACCGTTATCTAGAACTGTTTATGATGGTAAACATGGTGTAGAAACTAAATCTACGCTAGGTGTGTTACTCACAGTAGACGCTGTTGCGGCCGAGACAGAGTTGATGACTTGGCAAAATCCAAAATCTTATCTTATCTATCTCTGGATACTGCCAATCATGTTACGCTCGCGAGTCAGTGATCTAGATTCAAGTTTTTCATTATCGTCTTGTTCAAAACAATTCTGTAATACTTTGAATTATGGCTCATGATTGTTTTAATTGTAGGTTTTCTGTTTTATAAATGATGGTAAACAGAGTCAGACTGGGTTTGTAAACTCTTATCAATTTCAGCGGATTTTGCGATCACGCAACATTAACCAGTCTCGATGAAGGGGCAAGTTGTTGTTGTTGTTGTAGTTGTAGATTCCTTCGTTGACTTGTCGGAGCACCGTTCAATTTTATTTGAACGTGTAGTTGGCGTGTTTTGTTGTCTTGGAGTTGTTATTGTAGGGGGTCTTCAGTGCACACTTTGTCTTGATTACACTTTGGTTCACTTGACTCTATTTGTCGGTGATATTCTATCACACCATATATGAATATTTAACCGCACTTGCCACTTCTTAAAGTAAATATTGCATAAAGCACTTCCCTTGTTGTATAGATCTTCTAATTATAATATGAGCATTAATGTTTAAATGTATAAATCTTCGCCCGGACCGTTTCCGAAATTCGGCCATAATCACTGGTATTGTTTTATTACATACTCCCAAAAATGTCAATGGAGTTGCGTAACTTAAATTGTTTACATTCATTGTAGCCAAAGATAATTAAGTTGGAAAATGGATGGTTTGCTATGATTTAAAGGGAAAATGTATTTGATAATTGGCAAATATGTTTATTTTGATTGGGAACAGGTCCGATAATTGATTTCTTTTGATTGGGAAGGGTCCGGTCGTCAAATTGGGAAGGGTCCGTCTCGAATTGGGAACGGGTCCGTTCCCCGGTACCGTTCAAAGAAGGAAAAAAAACCCTGTGAATATGAACCATAATAAATATTTTCAAAATCCCAGTAGATGTTAGCTTAAAGCAGGCTGAAAGTTAAGGCGCATTCTGCTTGACTTTAAACCTTCTTTTAAGTAATAATCTGTCTTCAAAATTAATAACAGGTTATGTAGTGTTTTAGCCAGACTCTCAAAAAGGGCAGGGGGCACCAAAAAGGGGCAGGGGGCACCAAAAAAGGGCAGGGTGCAAACAAAGTGCGGACCCGCAACTTCGGCGAGGGGATTGTTAACATTTCTAGGTGTCTTTTCATCATATTCGAAGTCTTATAGGTCCATAAGCACTTTTAATGTATTCAGCATATAAGTCTGTAAAGATAAAGGTTATACATGTGGCAATAGAACAATGGGGAGGGGCGTCCCCTATAACTGCGCTGCGGCGGAAATTTTTTCGACTTTAAATGATGAAATAGTGCAATTTTGCTATACAGAGATATATAATAAACATGTATGCACATGTAGTGGATTTTCAATAAGCTATACATGTACATTATACAGATGCATACAAGTATTATGGAAAATGGATGAAATCAGCCAATTTTTGCAAATAGAATATTAACAGATCAAGATTTTTTTTCTTTAAATCACACATTATTAAAAAGTTACACAACTAAATTTTACTCCAGCACCTGATGATTTCCCATTACAGCTGTTGATTGAGGTTGGCATTTAAACTAGTATTCCATTCTTTTGCAACAATGTATTTTGTAAAACAGGGGTGTAAAAGCCCCAAAACGATCAATACTAGAAAATATCAATTCTCTTACTTAATTCTTTAAAAAAAAAAAAGAGCAAGAAACTAGGTTATGGGGTGTCTTTACCTTTATGCAAATAGTATAGACCCAGATCAGAGTGCCCTGGGTAAGTCCTTTGTATAGGGTGTATTATCTGTTTGTCTGATTTAAAATTATTTTGAGATTTTTCTAATATCGCACACAGTTAAACATGCACACAAACAAATAGATCTACTATAAAGTACAATAATTATTGGCATTGGATTGTTACTGTATCCAGGCAAGTGGGTGTCTTAAGGATTTTCCTATTAATAAAATTCAGCCTTCCCTAAGCAACCACCTGTCATAAAACAGAATACAATTAATTAGACTGCATCACGGGAAAAATTAAACAGGATCTACTTAGATATGTGTTGTCACGCTGATGTTCTGTTTCAAATAGATCATTCAATATGAACAAGTTTACCAAAATAAAAACAACAGCACAGAACCGATACTTTTAGAAATAGAAATATCCCATTCTTCGATTCTCGCGCGTATGTAGTATTTGATGGCAGAAACGGACGTTATCAAACCAACCAAACCTCTCTCGGTCGTAACTTATTTCCCGAAACTCCAGCGAAATATACACCTGTTAGATGTAATTTGTTAATTTCACGTCAACCATCAATACTGTCTTTCTAAATGGGTGTATATAACGTCTACATTCATTGGATGTTTAAAAAAAGATGCGGGGAATTACCTTTCTTATAGCCAATAAAACGAGTAAAGACAACTTGTGTAAAAGTTCGAAGCACGGTGCGCGTTTGAATTTTCCATTTCCGAAATTTGGAAGACTGTTCGTTTCTGGTACCACACCGGGTATACATTATGTGTATCGGTCGATTACACACTATAATTGTTGATTGTCTATGACACGCTGGTGTCGCATTGCACTGATTGGCAATAATGGGATTAGCGACAGTAAGTGGTATCGCTCCGGGCAGCGGGGCGGTCTATATCAAATGGATAGGGGCACAGAATAGGGGCACTAGGGCGGATCCTTACACCGGAATAAGGGCAGAAGGGCGGATCAAAAGGGCAGAAAGGCGGGCCGCCCCGCCATTCGGCATTAGCTAAAACACTAGGTTATGGGGTAATGAGTTAAGCTGCCACATGTATTCAACACCATCAACGAATATTAATGAAGAGGAGTAATAGGAGGCGTAAGAATCTTAAGGCACTTGAGCAATCTGAAAAAAAACCTTCTTTCAAGTGGCTTGTATTAGGGGTACTGTAGACTAGTGAACCACAATACTTTATCAGTCGTATGTATGAGATTTGTACCGTTGGCCTGTAACTTGGCCAAAGAGAGTTGAACTGTAAGGATCAAGTTTGGCATCAAGATACTGTTTCTGTAAACATTGGGATTTCCTGTATCAAGACTGTTGATTGTACATGTCTAGGCTTTCAGAAAGTGAGCTTCATAACCATTTCAATAATGTAAACAGTATTGAAGACGTGCAGATAGTTTGGACCTAGCCTAAACATGGGACATGATCAGGATCCAGTCTGTCAGTTAGTTTGGTACTGTTTCTGTCAACCCATTACTCCAGATATGCCTTTTAATACCTTTAATTTATTCTTTCACTAAGGAATATAGTTTAACTTTATACAGTCATGAATTATATATGTAGCGTAAGAAGTATTTTCTAAATCCTAGGAGATTGGCTGAAAGTAATGTGCCTTTAGGTGCATTCTGCTTTACTTTCAACCTGCTTTAAGTGGTTACCTTTCTTCAAAACTAGAAACAGGCAGTTGGGTAAAGGATTAATATATAGATCAAAGCTATTACACAACTTTAGCAGACAACATTTTTCTGAGTTCAAGAGTAACTCAAGTGTTGAAAGATAAACACGTGATTATGATCACCCCACTAGTATTTACCTGTCTGTGCAGTAAACGCTTGATGCAGTTCAATGACTGGTTATGGAAAAAAGTAATTTGTAAATATTTTCGTATATATATATAATAAGTTCCTTATCACGTATAAGGGTTGACATGCATGAATCGTTTTTCACCAATAAACTTTCAGATGAGATTTGGTTTAACCCATTACTCGGATTTTCCATATAACTTTTTTCACCTTTATTTTTTTCATCCACAAAAGTTCCACAATATTCAGCCATGAATATGCACCATAAGAAATATTTCCTATTTCATAGAATGTTGGTAGCTTAAAGCAGGCTTAAAGTCAAGTGTAATGTGTCTTTTGTAGGCCCATTCTGTTTTTAGCTCACCTGAGGGTGAGCTTTTGCAATCCTTGAATGTCCGGCGTGCGTCGTCAACAATTTTAGTGTTTACACTCTAGAGGCCACAATATTTATCCAATCTTTCTCAAACTTGCTCAGATGGTATATTGCCATAAGAGTTCAGATGAGTTCGATTATGGTTGAAATCGGACAAATAGGTCATGAGTTATCTACCTTTGAACTGCTGAAAATGCCATATTTAACAGTGTTTACACTCTAGAGGCCACAGTATTTATCCAATCTTTCTAAAACTTGCCCAGATTGTATATCTTAGTATATGACCTGAAGAGTTCGAGAGAGTTCGGTTTTGGTTGAAATCGGACAAATAGATCAAGAGTTATCTACCTTTGAACTGCTGAAAATGCCTTATTTAACAGTGTTTACACTCTAGAGGCCACAGTATTTATCCAATCTTTCTAAAACTTGCCCAGATTGTATATGACCATAAGAGTTCGAGAGAGTTCGATTTTGGTTGAAATCAGACAAAAAGATCAAGAGTTATATACCTTTGAATTGCTGAAAATGCCATATTTAACAGTGTTTTCACTCTAGAGACCACAATTTTTATCCAATCTCAAACCTGCTCAGATTGTCAATGACTATAAGAGTTCAGATTAGTTTGATTATGGTTGAAATCAGACTCATAGGTCGAGAGTTATCTACCTTTGAATTGCTGAAAATTTCCATATTAAACGATGTTTACACTCTAGAGGTCACAAATTTTATCCAATCTTTCTCAAACTTACTCAGATTGTATATTACCATAAGACTTTGGATGAGTTTAATTATGGTTGTAATCCGATCAATAGGTCAAAAGTTATTTACCTTTGAATTGCTGAAAATGACACATTTAACAGTGTTTACGCTGTGGAGGCCACAATATTTATCCAAGCTCTCTTAAACTTGCCCAGATTGTATATGACCATAAGAGTTAGAAAAAAGGGTGTTTATGGTTGGAATCAGACACATACGGTAGATCAAGAGATATCTACCTTTGAATTGCTGAAAATGCCATATTTTACAGCGTTTACACTCTTGCAACTACAGTTTTCAATGGATTTTGATTATACTTGTACACAAAGGATGTAGCTATATGTTCTGGAAGGAGTGCAATTATTGTTGAAATGTAATCATTGTGGCAATAGTTACCTGCCCTTGATATACTTTGAACTGCTAGAAGAAGGCTTCATTTCAGTATTGTTTAGGCTCTAGTTATCTGCCTTTGATATACTCTACTATACTACAGTAGGTCGACAAACTTGAATGGATTTAGAATAAAACATGTGAAATTCAAAGGTAAAGCTATCAGGCTTCATTACAAATGGTGAGCGATATCAGGGCTTTCAGGCCCTCTTGTACTTTCAATGTATTTAAGTTGTCACATGTCTTCAAAATTAAAAACAGGAACCCATGGACATCCAGTGGTAGTACTCTCGACTGCATAACCATGGGTCGACCACTAGACAAAGTCCTTTGGATGAGACTTTATAAAAAGAGGTCTGATATATTAGTGCTTTACACTGGGCATCCGAAAAAAACAGGTGAAATCTGTAGATAATAAGAGTAGGGCATCGCGCCCAGGTTTTCTGTATCCGCTCCCCTCTCCCCATTTCGCTTATGGGACGGACGTTAACAAACAAACAAACAAAACTAGAAACGGGACATGTGAGAAATTGATTGAATGAGCTATACTGTCCTCAAACAGATCTTGTAGGTAGAAAATGAATTCAAACATGTATTTCCGACACTGAATTTGCTTTGTCAGCATGTACACACTTTCTTCCTTTGCTCAGACAGACCCCACAAAGATACTTATGATACCTGTGAGGTATATTGACCAAGAAACCACTTGTACTGTCAAACCTTTTTAAAAGAAATCTTAAAGAAGTTATTAGGACAAGTCAAGTGGCAACATTAATCAGAGCATAATTTAGAAACCTTGTAGGGCTTTCTGCCTTACTTCTGTTCAGCTGCCTTTAGGGATTGCCATTATTCCTTACTGGTTGGTATTGAAGCAGGGCTCCAGAAAAGAGGAGTATTTCAAAAAATAAAATCTTTATTTCTGCTTAAACCCTATGGTGTCACTACTCATTAGAATTGTCTCAAAGAGACAATTCTAATGAGTAGTAACACTGTAGGATTTGGTGCTGAAATGAGTGAAAAAATGTTCAGTTTACTAGAGCCCTGGTGAAGAGAGGCTTTACTGTGTAATGCTGGTAATGAATGAAGCAAGTGGTTGGTGGGAGGTGATTCTGACAGGTACATGTGTAAGTCCATAGCAGATCCATGTGCTACATAATCTGACATCGAGTTAGTGAAAGATTGGGTCATTTGTGTGGTGGCCAATGGCTGATTCCTGCCACTGATAGTGTAAGAAGCCATGTATTGTCTAGATGATGGGAAAAGATGAACGAAAGAACACAGAAACCTGTTAGTTCATTACCCTGTAGTGCTCAGCAAGGATTCAATGTTAATCTATGATGATCTCTAATGGTCTGCAGAATTAGGTTGGTATTTTGTTTGTCCTTTGGGCTACTTCTTGCTATTAAACTGGTCTTGCAAAGCATAAACTGAATGTCCTAATGTTAAACCTTTACCCCATATAGCCTGTTACTAGTATTGAAGCTAGGTGACCATTTAAAGCAGGTTGAAAGTAAAGCAGAATGCGCCTTAACCCTTTCCCCAATAGAAGCGACTTTTAGCGTATTTAATTTATTCCTCCGCTGAAGAAAATAGTTCCAGTTTATACCCTCATGAACAATTACCATACCGAATATTTTATATATCCCAGTAGATGGTAGCTAAAAGCAGGTTGAAAGTAAAGCAGAATGTGCCTTAAGGCACATTCTGCTTTACTTCAACCTACTTTAAGTGATCACCTGTATTTGATGTTATAAACGGGTTATTGGGTAAAGGGTTAAGGCACATTCTACTTTACTTTTGGCCTGCTTTAAGCTACAATCTTCTAGGATATAGATAATATTTCATTCTTTAATGGTATGTTCCCATGCTTATGAAACCAGGGGACTATAGTGTTCTGCCTGTATGTCTGTCTGTCTGTCAGTTGTAGTTTAAACTATAATTAACATTTTGTAATGGCTGACACCAGCTTTAAGCAGCCTTCTGTCAGGATGTTGGAAAAGTTTGCTTTTATTTCGTATGCAACAGCAAACAGTGCAGACCCTGATGAGATGCCGCATTATGCGGCTTCTCATGAGGGTCTGTATTATTTGCCAATGTCCCTTTTAATAAACACTAGGCTTAAATGGGTTAACAGACAAGGTTATTGATATAGGTTAAGCACTTTGTGGGTCAGGTTTTGTTTGGTTTGTTATTTCAGTTTTATATTCCTTTAATATCTAGGTCATATTGGGTCAGGACTTTGGTTTATGTCCCCAATCTATTTACCTTGGGTAGCCTGAGACCAAGCCCTGCTAAAAGTCAAACAGTTTCACCATTTCCCTTGTTACAGCCACCAGTGCAAAGGCTTTAACCCATTACTCCATAGAAATGCCTTTTAACGTATTCAATTTATTCATCCACTGAAGAAAATAGTTCCAATTTATATAGTCATGAAAATGTACAATAAGAAAGATTTTCTATATCCTAGAAGAAGGAATCTAAAGCAGGCTCAAAGTAAACCAGAATGTGCCTTAACCCTTTGCACCTTAATCCCGCATATTGGCGTCCTTTGCAAAAAGTGAACGTGTGAATAGTACACTTGTCCTATGCAAACAGTGAAGACCCAGATCAGAGGGCTCCTAGGAGCCCTCTGATCAGGGTCTTCACTGTTTGTCATAATGCCAAACATTGACAAAAATAACCCTTAAAAGTCAGAAATGGACTAGACTTAAATGGAAACTGGAATTATCCATTTAAAGTTTAGGGAGGAAAGGGTTAAGGCGCATTCTGCTTTACTTTCAACCTGCTTTAAGTGGTCAACTGTCTTCAAAAATAGAAACAGGCTATGGGGTTAAGGGTTAACCCATTGTTCCATAGAGACCCATTTTAATGCTTTATAATATAACCCTTTCCCACATAGCATATTATAGGTGTCCACTTAAGCAGCCTGAAAGTAAAGCAGAATGCGCCTTAAGCGCATTCTGCTTTACTTTCAGCCTGCTTTAAGCTATCATCTGCTAGAATATAGAAAATATTTCGTATGATACATATTTATGGCTGTATAAATTGGAACTATTTCTACAGTGAAGGAATAAACTTAATGCGCTAAAAGGCGCTTCTATTGGGGAAAGGGTGAAAAGAGACTAAGCAAATTTCCAGACAGGTAACTGCTGAATTCAAGATAGAAATAATGCAGATTGCAGAAAGAAAATAATGCAGAAAGTCCATACAGGATCTTTCTGCATTGTTCCTATCTTGCATTCAGCAGTCACCTGTAACTCAGTATAAGGCTGTATTCAGTATTGCCTATGTGTCTTCTAGTTAATCATCAATGATCCTTTAATTATAATACAAATTTTACTGTAGTTTTGTGATCTGAGATGAACCATGGACATAAACTGATCACTTGCTATCCCTGCCCCCCATGAGACTTCTTTTCAACACTTCAGACAGGTGGTTTCTTAAAGCAGGATATAAATAAAGCAGTTATGCTTTACTTTCAACCTGCTTAAAGCATCCACCTGTCAGGATGCAGGTGTATATATTTTATGGCTCTTGTACAGGGAGTGGTAAAAGTAATAAGAGAGAAGAACCATGGAAATGCATCTCTATGAGGAACACGTAGATGTGCTAAAAGGCACACTATTTCCGTGTGTTTAGGTTTCTGAGTATGAACATTGGAGATAAGATACTCAGGCAGGCAGATTTTCTGCCAGATTAATCTGATAACATCAGCTATATAGACTAAGAGCTCAGTCAAACTTGTACTAGGCAACCACTGAAAATTTGATACTTGGATAGTCGCTAGAAAGGGTTATAGCTAAATGAAGGACGTAAGTAATGCAGAAAGCTCCTGTAGGAGCTTTCTGCATTACTTAGATCCTGCATTTAGCAGTGAGCTGTCATGAAATAGTAACTTAAATTGTTTCTTGTTTTGAGTAGTAGCAAGAGAGGTTTGAGGGTAGCACTAGCAGTGGAAAAGATTCAGAGCAGATGTTGTGTAAAATGTAGTGAATTCTCTCATTGCTGAATACTCAAAACATTGCAAACAGTGCAGACCCAATTTCACATAGCAACCACAATCATCTTAATATGTATTTAACCCATTACTAAATAGATAATATGTCTTTGAATGCCTTCAATTAATTTGTTCCTCCTCTGAAGAAAATAGCTCCACTTTATACTGTCATGAATACCGGTATGCATCATGACAAAAACACTCTATATCCTAGCAGGACCTAGTGGTAGCTTAAGGAAAGCTGACAGTATAGCAGAAGGTGCCTTAAGGTGCATTCTGCTTTACTATCAACATGCTTTAAGTGGTCAGTTATCTTCAAAATTAGAAACAGGCTATGTGGTAAAGGGTTAATGTAAGCTTTCTGCATTCCTGAAAAAAAATGCTGATATAATAGGGCTCACTGTACATCTTCATTAACTAATTTTCGAGTCATTAAAATGTATGTTTTTGACCAAAGAATTTTGATCTGTTTTCAGAGACCTCTGGTTTAAGAGAGGCTGGTTGTCAGAGGTTGCACTGTACTCTGTTAAACCCATTACCACATAGCCTGTTTCTAGTATTGAAGATAGGTGACCACTTAGAGTAGGTTGAAAGTAAAGCAGAATGTGCCTTATGGCACATTCTGCTTTACTTTCAAACTGCAGTAAGCTACCATCTGCTAGGATCTGGAATAGATTTCTTTCAATACATATTCATAACTGTATAAGTTAAAACTATTTTGGTAGAATAAATTAAAGGGGTAAAAGGGGATATTTATGAGGTTATGGGTTAAGGTCAATTTCTAACCGCTACAATGAAAGGGGGAATCTGATGTTACAAAAATAACCATCTTCTCAAGTGGACAAGAGACTTTATAATTATGGAGTCTAAATAACTCTATTTATAACATCAACATAGGCTGTGTCCAATTCTTGTGGTTATCAAAAAATGAAAGTCCTTTAATGTCAAAACAGAAATAACATGTATGAGCTCCAATAGGGTCTCTACATAAATACTAATATGGGTTCAAGATCTTAGCTTAAACTGACAGATGTTTGTTTATGGGACATTCCTGTAGATAGCTGTCACAACTTTTAGGGCTTATCCCTTAAAGTGCAGGAGCCAGATATATACCTTCTTTACAAACAGTGTAGACCCAGATCAGAGGGCTCCTTAAGGAGCCCTCTGATCAGGGTCTGCACTGTTTTCATACATTTAAATATTTGTGGCAAATCCCTTGAGTCAATGTAGACTAGTCTTTTAACGGGTGAACTTCAAAATGGGTGGATTTGAAAATTCCGCATTGTAAGGGTTAAACTGTTTACATGATAATCCTTAATCCATTAATGCCTCTAAGAGTCTTCCATGACCTAACAATATATTAAGCAGTGTACTGTGAAGACCTAGATGAGATTCTACATTTTGTCATGGGGGTCTACCCTATGTACATGACAGCTGCATTATGTGTTAATCAACCATAGTATTGGTGATGATCCAAACTATTTAAATGATCTGAAACCAAACTGTTTGACACCCATTATAAATATTTATGCTGGGCAAAATAAATGCAGATAGCACCTACTACTGTATAGGAATTTTCTGCGTTACTTTAGTCCTGAAGCTGCCTTAACCCATTACCCCATAGCCTGTTTCTAGTTATGAAGATAGGTGACTATTTAAAGCAGGTTGAGAGTAAAGCAGAATGCCCCTTAAGGCACATTCTGCTTTACTTTCAGACTGTTTTAAGCTACCATTCTGCTAGGATATAGAAAATATTTCTCATGGTAAATGTTTATGTCTGTATAAATAGGAACTATTTTCTTCAGTGGAGGAATAAATTTAATGGGTTAAAGGTGCTTCTATGGGGTAATGGGAGAACATTTAAGTGAACTTCCCCCACCATTTATTGTGATGATTGACAGGACAACACATTTGTGATACTCCTCAGCACCTAAGCTTTTGACCAAAGGAATTTGGATGGTCAGTCAAAACCTAAGTGGTCGATTAAACCCTTGAACTATTTTCTGTATTTAGAAAAAAAGGTCAAGCCAGTGTAAGCTGACCATTCACAACTCAATGGTCCTCCAGTGTCACACTTTTGTGTCATTCACAAACAGTGTATGTGTGAAGAGTAAACTTGTCCTATGCAAATAGTGTAGACCCTGATCAGAGGGCTCCTATAGGAGCCCTCTGATCAGTGTCTGCACTGTTTGTCATTTTACTAGTAAAAAAAATGAGTAAAATGAACTAGACTTGATTGAAAACTGGGATTGTCCATTTAAAGTTGGAGGGATCAATGCGTTAACCCATTACCTCATAGCCTGATTCTAGTTTTGAAGACAGGTGACCACTTAAAGCAGGCTGAAAGTAAAGCAGAATGTGCCTCAATGCACATTCTGCTTTACTTTCAGCCTGCTTTAAGCTATTATCTGCTAGAAAATAGAAAGTATTTCTTATGATACTTAATAATGACTGTATAAATTGGAACTATTTTGTTCAGTGGAGGATTAAATTAGAGGTGTAAAAAGGGATATTTATGGGGTTATGGGTTAATAGGATGTAAAAATTAATAGTTTGTAGTACAAATGGTGGCAGCTGAATGCAGACCTAAATAATGCAGAAAATTTCTTTCAATAGTCACAGCAATGCTTGTTATTCTGCTTTAAAATGCCACCTATGTCATTCTTCTTCATTTGTGAAAACAAGAGTACACATATCTATTAAAACATGTTGGCATTTCAGTTTGAATCAACTGCAAAATATGGAAATGTCAAGCAGTTTTGTTCTCAGAGCAGACTTTAAATGAACACTAGTATACAAATGTTAACAGCTTCAAACTTTTTATGCCCCTGCACATCAATGTTGGGGCATGGACATATTGTTTTGGGTCTGTCTATTTGTTTATCTGTTTGTCTGCCTACAACTTTAAACCTTTGCCATAACTTTTGAAATACAATAATGAATTGACAGAGACTTCATATGGTATGTGTTCTCAACTTATAGAAGTCCTTAAACTCAGTACAACTTTGGTCATTGTCAGACAAAGGTCAAGGTCATGTAGAGGTCATGTTCACATCAGGGGGCATAGTGTTTTGCAAAGACATCTTGATTCCTACTGACATTGAAATACTTTATTCCACTGTATATTTCTAGAAATACAATTTATGTGACAGATAGAATCTTTATCAAACCACAGGCATTTGATCTTGATATCAGTTGTTTATAAACACAAGTCATTGCACTATTAGAGCTAGTAGAGTTGAAATGATCACTGTGATATAAAGTTAACCCAGTACCCCATAAATATGCCTTTTATGCCTTTAATTAATTCCTCTACTGAAGAAAATAGTTCCCTTTTATACCTTTATGAATATATTCCATTAGAAATGTTTTCTATATCCTACCAGATGGTAGTGAAAAGCAGGCTGAAAGTAAAGCAGAATGCGCCAAGAAACAGGCTATAAGGTAATGGGTTAAGAAATAATATGTTCTACCGTTGTAAAACGGTATTAGACAACAGTTGGGAGTTGTGATGTGCAGGAATTGACCACTCAGGCCGAAGGCAGGTGCAGTTGTCCGACAGAATCTTGCACACCTACAGAAAACTTACCTACAGCAGAGAATTTCACACACACAGTGCATATACATGTATACAAATCTGCCATCTGGCACAGAACAAACGTGAAACAAGACAGAAGCATGGGAAAATGACGGTTTAACAAATATTATGTTCTCTACTAAAGTCTTGTTGTAGGAATAACTTAAGAAATTTGAAAAAATGTATTGTATGGATGCATGACATCAGGTCACGTCTACAGGACTTCAGATAAAATATGAGTAAACTAAACATTTTGAATAAAAAAAATATAGTCTCCTTGTGCTTTTCTTTTGACCTGCTTTAAGTGGTCACCTGTCTTCAAAACTAGAAACAGACTATGGGGGAAAAACAGAAAAAGAATAACATCTTGTCCACTGTAACTGTATCATTACAAGGTGAGAATAAGTTGTGGTTTCAGTGTAATATCACCTGGTTGTATCAAAACAATTACAGATTGTCAAACATCAAACAAGAACATTTACATACCAACTCACACAGCCACGGAATCAATTTGTCATTTAACCCTTTCTGTATGGAAAAGTTTTTTTCTCAAATGGGCTGTTCCGCTTTTGAAACATAACCAGTTTATGTTGATTTTTAGGGCAATATTTCCGAAAGATTGAAATGAAACAAACAGTGTCGACTCTGATTTGAGGGCTCCTTAAGGAGCCCTCAAATCAGAGTCTACACTGTTTGCAAAGTATGCTTATACTGGTTTCCTATACTTAAAGGGGTAAATATATCATGCTCTAATTATTTGTGTATATAATTATACAGTGATCACCCAGACAGTTTATAATTTAACCCTTTCCATTATAGAAGCGACTTTTAGCACATTCATTTTATTCATCCGCTGAAGAAAATAGTTCCAATATAAACGGTAATGAATATGTGTCATATTTAATAATTTCCTTATTCTAGCAGGTAATAGCTTAAAGCAGGCTGAAAGTAAAGCATAATGCGCCATATGTCGCATTCTGCTTTACTTTCAACCTGCTTTATGTAGTCACCTATTTTCAAAACTAAAAACAGGCTATCGGGCAATGGGTTAATAAGGCTGTTTTAACTCAGGTTTACCCCATAGCCTTTTCTAGTATTGAAAGGTGACCATTCAAAGCAAGTTGAAAATAAAACAGAATGAGCATTTAAAGGCATGGTCAGCTTTACTTCCAGCCTGCTTTAAGCTACCACCTGCTAGGATATAGAGAATATTTCTTTTGGTACGATGATCATGACTATAAATTTGAAGTATTTTCTTTTTAGTGGAGGAATAAATTAAAGGCGTAAAAATGTATATCTATGGAGTAGATTGGTTAATGGTTGTTTAACCCATTATCCCATAGCGTGCTTCTTGTTTTGAATACTGGTGATACTTAAAACAGGCTGAAAGTAAAGTAGAATGCGCCTTAAGGCGCATTCTGCTTTACTTTCAGCCTGCTTTAAGGTACCATCTGCTAGAATACAGAAAATATTTCTTATGATACATATTCATGACTATAAATTGGAGCTCCTCACCGCTGTGAGTTCGAATCCCAGTAGGGTCGTTCGATTTTTCATGTGGGGAAGCCTTCCAGCTGGCTTGCAGAAGGTCGGTGGTTCTACCCAGTTGTCGATTTGTGCCTGAAACAGTGCATAAAGGACTTCTGGGGTCTTCCTCCACCTATAATTAGCTGGACGTCGCGATATGACTGAAATACTGTTGAAAGTGACGTAAAATCAAAACAAATCAAATCAAATATAAATTGGAACTATTTTCTTCAGTGGAGGAATAAACTGAATGTGCTAAAAGGCGTTTCTATGGGGGGAAAGGGTTAACATAGTTTGACTGTACCTAGTGGTGTCAGCCAAGCCGGAGACTATTTACATACTTTTTAAGTAAATAATTTGATCTGGCAAAGGGTTAGATTCACAAGCCACTTCAGCAGATATACGAGCCATTCTTTATTATAGCAGCATTCCAACCATACCAGCTTATAGCTTAATATACCTAATACGCTGAGGATATTAATAAGCATTCTTGAAATGGACACATATCATACAATAATGTTTATTTCCTCTTGATAAGAGGTAGAAATATTATTATGACTCAGACACAGATTTATGATACAGTCGATCCTCGATAATTTCAATTTGCTTTAATTGAATTTGTCTGCTGTCCTCGTATTTCTTGAATTTGTTTGTTGTCCCCATATTTCAAAGTTAAAATGGGCTTAACCCATTAACTCATAAGCAATAAACAATTATCAATGCTTATCTCAATACAAGCTAGTGAATTAAAGTGTGTCAAAATGAGTCAGTATGAGGCTTTTGCGCAATGAGTCAATATGAGTGGGTTAAACATTTTTCTTTCCCAATAAACTTGTTTCTGCTTAATCCATTACCCCATAAATACACCTTGTTAAGCCTTTCATTTATTCATCCACTGAAGAAAATAATCCAAATTTATACAATCATGAATATGTAAGAAAGGAAACATTTTCTACAGTCTAGCAGATGGTAGCTTAAAGCAGGCTGAAAATAAAGCAGAATGTGCCTTAAGGCACATTCTGCTTTACTTTCAACTTGCTTTAAGCAGTCACCTATCTTCATAATTAGAAACAAGCTATAGGGTAATGGGTTAAACAGTTATTTCCTTTGCAAACAGTTTAGAGTCAAGTCCGATGCCAGTTAACCTGGTGTCTCAGTTTGTCACTAAGATTTATAAAAGGATAAGTGAGCATGTTCAGAGTTGTCATTTTTTGGCAGATTGGGAAGCAAATGAGGCTTATCTACACTTTATTGCATTGCCTTTGCATCTAGTTTTGTTACAATGGGAAATAATAAAATCTTCTCTAATATCAGTACTTATGATTATGCTGTGTCAGCTGGATATTCGTGTTACGGGCTGATGTTTATTCCATTACCCAAAAGATACACTTTTTTATGCCTATGACTTATTCCTCTACTTTCTAGAAAGTAGTTCCACTTCAGACAGTCATGAATATGCACCATAAGAAATATTTTCTATATCCAAGCAGATAATAGCTTAAAATAGGCTGAAAGTAATGCAGAATGCGCCTTTACTAAATTAAGCACATTTTGCTTTATTTTCAACCTGTTTTAGGTGGTCACCTGTCTCCAATTCCAGAAACAAACTATGGGGGGTGGATTATGTAGGAAAGGCTTGAGGACTGTCCATCGGCATTCATTAACTGCTCCACACTGGTGTGTCTGTACAAGCAATGTTTAATAACTAAAGCTGGCATGTAAACCATTAGTTAGCAATTTTATCAAGATTCTAAACTGATTATAGTTAACTCTTATCAGGATTTTAAATGATTGTGCCTACCCTTTGACCTTGATTGTTGTTCTATGGCCTTTCTGCCAGAGACAACGATGCAGGTCACCTATTATACAACTGCATTTAAAGTTTACAACATGAATTTGAAGTAGAAATTTTCTATTGGCAGCTTTCTGCTTATACAAGTTGCAACCTTTCAAGTTTTCAAAATTATACATGAATGTTCCATTGTGGCAGAAAGGTAGATAGTTTGAACCCCGTTTACTGGAGTCTGATTGGATCCAAACTATATGTCTCTTTATAACTTTGATTTGTTCCTCCATGGAAGAAAATTGTTCCACAGTCATGATGTGTATGATAAAAAAAATTATTTTCTGTATTCTAGCAGATGATATGGCGTATTCTGCTTTACTTTCAACCCTCTTTAAGTGGTCACCTGTCTTTAACCCATTACCCCATAAATACGCCTTTTTACACCTTTAATTTATTCCTTGATTGAAGAAAATACTTCCAATCTATACAGTCAAGAATGAGTACCATAAGATAATATTTTCTTTATTCTAGCAGATGGTAGCTTAAAGCAGGCTGAAAGTAAAGCAGAATGTGGCTTAAGGCACACTCTGCTTTACTTTCAACCTGCTTTAAGTAGTCACCTATCTTTAATACTAGAAACAGGCAATGGAGATAATGGGTTAAAACTAGAAACATGCTATGGGGTAATGGGTTAAATTTAAATATATAGAAGACAACACAAATTCAGCACTCAGCAGACAACATTTTTGAGGTATTCTAAAAAGAAATGAAATTTGCTGGTACTGAAAACCGCTCGAAGGTTTATTGATAAAGGGCTTTCAGAAATTAACTTTTATTGTATTTGTAATTTGAGTCGAAATGAGTTTAACATTTCATCTGATACAGTCATATATGACATTGAGTGACTGACCTACAAATATAATCAGAAATATTAATAAGCCAGTTTTGCAAATTAGAAAGCATATACAGTACAGACATGTACAGTGGAACAGCGATAACTAAGTCGAACATACTGATACATGAACGTGGCTAAGACATGTTCATCTTAGTTATATGGGTACGGTTTGTTCAACTTAAGCAAAAGCAAAACCTCAAATCTGACCAGTTAGATGATATTTATGTTGAAAAAGACTTATGAATGTTTTACTCTTTCTGTTTGCAGGTAATTTTCCGGGTACTACAGCCATTTATACGTATTGATGACCCCTACAGCCAGAAAGTACAGGACTTGCTTAAACTGACAAATCTCAGGATTGTTTTCACAGAACTCCATACCTTAGGTAAGTCCTTCTTTGTAAGTGTCTCAGAGCTCTAGATAATGGGAATATTTAGAAAACTAACATATAATTTTCTGAATTAAACCCTATGGTGTCAGTACTCATTAGAATCGTCGCTTAGCCGCATTTTAACTTTGAAATATGGGTATATTCGACTTAACCAAGTTCGAGATATCGAAGCTCGACTGTATATGTATTTATTTTCCCCACTGAAGCAGACTGTTTCACTTTATACAGTAATGAATGTGCAACATGAGAAATATTTTCTATATCCTAGCAGATGGTAGCTTAAATTTTTAAAACAGGCTGAAAGTAAAGCAGAATGTGCCTTAAGGCTCATTCTGCATTACTTGCAACCTGCTTTAAGTGGTCACCTGTATTCATAACTAGACGAAAGCTATGGGTTAAAGTGTTGAAATTGTTCATTGTAATTTTCTTTTTGGCATCTAAACTGGCTTCAAAGGTACAGATACAAGCTGACTAGTGACTATATAACAGCTTTTCATAATTATAGTAAAATTTCAATATATCAAACTCGGCTTAAGTCGAACATATCATTATTTTAAAAAGAAAATGTGGCTTAATGCCATGTTTAAACTTTGAAATAAGGATATGTTCTACTCAAGCTAGGCTGAAAAAATGAAAGTTAAGTATACAATTTCGGAAAATCTTGATTTAAGAGAATTCGAGATAACGAAGTTCGATTGTAATGGTTTAATTGTCATTAATTCAGAAAACACACAATAGACAAGTCTCTTTTATCATTTGTCCTATGTCAGAAAATGTTTTATAAAATTATATTAACCTATTTAAACCTATTGTCCCCTAAAGAAGACGAGCAAACAGTGTAGACAGTGATGAGACGCAGCGATGTGTGGCGTCTTATCAGGGGGACTTAGTCTACACTGCTTGCTATTGCATTATGAAATATTCTCTTGTATGGAAAAACATTGCTGTGTCCTTAACCCTTTCCCCCATAGAAGCGCCTTTTAGCGCATTAAGTTTATTCCTTCACTGAAGAAAATAGTTCCAATTTATACAATCACAAATATGTATCATACAAAATATTTTCTATATTCTAGCAGATGATAGCTTAAAACAGGCTGAAAGTAAAGCAGAATGCGCTTAATGCGCATTCTGCTTTACTTTCAACCTGCTTTAAGTAGACACCTATATTCAGTACTAGAGACATGCTATGTATGAAATCTTCACACATGCCCATAGGGAGAACTCATTAAAAATCCTGGAATAAATAGGTTAATGATCCATTGTAAGATCTCTTTGGATGTATCGGCTCTATATTTAATTCATCTCTCTTTGAATTTTCATATATAAAATATGACATGACAGTTCTCCAGCAAAATAGTAAATGATGAAAAAATTACTTCCACCTCAAACAATCAGAAAAATGTAGGACATGCTTTGAGGACTTTCTAGGTGGTGACACCTTTCCTTCATTTAAAAATAATTATAGAAATAATGAGAGGTGTATTTATGGAGTAATGGGTAAACCTATTACCCTTATAGTCTATTTTTCCTGTTTTGATGACATGTGACCACTTAAAGCAGGCTGAAAGTAAAACAGAATGTGCCTTAAGGCACATTCTGCTTTACTTTCAGCTTGCTTTAAGCTACCGTCTGCTAGGATACAGATAATAATTCTTTTGTCACTAATTCAAAACTATTAATTGGAACTATGTTCTTCAGTGAGGGAAATAAATTCAAGACATAAAAAGGTTAATTATGGAGTAATGGGTTAAATATGGTTGTGTTCTTCAGGTGATACTGTGTTTGATGGTCGTCCTGATATAGTTAATTATGTAGTAAGGGGTTAAATATTGTTGTTTTCTCTTCAGGTGATACTGTGTTTGATGGTCGTCCTGATATCAAAGAAAAGTACTACTACTCCATGTATGATATGACAGTGAGAGGAAGTTGCTCATGTTACGGCCATGCCTCACGATGTGTTCCAGTACATGGATATGCCACCGATGCCAACATGGTAGGACTTAGTCTTCAAACTTCTAAACATTGTCAGTAGTATTTAATCCATTATCCCTTAGCCTGTTTCTAGTTTTGAAGATAGGTGACCACTTACAGCTGGTTGAAAGTTAAGCAGATTGCGTGTTAAAGACTTTTCCTCAGTCCATTGAGAGAGTCCCCCCCCCCCCCCCCCCCATTGAATTTGATATGTCAATATAACCGTCAAAGCATGTGCAGCACAAGCTCGGCAGCTTGTATACCAATCTCAGTTTACCTGGTGAAGCCCAGATTATACTCATGCTCTAGTGATTTTCAATGGTTATTTCTAACCAAACTATCAAATACAAAGGTAGGGTCTCACACGAGAAGCTTCAATGGTTCTTTGCTAGCGACATGTCCATAAGATCCATGATTTTTGCAAGGAAATTGTCTGGCAAGGCGTTATGATCGAAAGGTCACCAGGAGATGTCTTTAAGGGGCATTCTGCACTACTTTCAGCCTGCTTCAAGCTATCATCTGATAGGATATAGAAAGCATTTATTAGTTTATGGTGCATATTCAGCCTGCTTTAAGCTACAATCTGCTGAAATATAGAAAATATTTCTAAATGTATATATCAATGACTGTTTAAAGATAAACTACTTTCTTCAGCTAATGAACAAATTAAGGTGTAAAAAGGCATATTTATGGGGGTAATGGACTCATCAGATTTATTTGTAAACATTACAGGTGAACGGTCAGTGTGAATGTACTCACAACACCAGGGGTCTAAACTGTGAGATGTGTGAGGAGTTCTACAATGACTTACCATGGCGTCCAGCTAGAGTCTCTCAGCCACATGCTTGTAAAAGTAAGTGACAGTAAACTCATTCAACCCTGACACCAGGGCTCCAGATAAAGGGAGTATTTCAAAAACCAAAATCTTAATTTGTGCTTTAAACCCTATGGTGTCACTACTCATAATGAGTAGTAACACCATAGGACTTGGTGCTAAAATGAGTGAGAAAATAATGGATTTGTTCAGATTTCTCGCCCTTATCTGGATCCATGCCTGACACATCAAATCAGAGCTCCAGATAAAGAGCTGAATTTATAAAAACTAAAATCTTTATCTCTGCATTAAACCCTACAGTGTCTACTCATTAGAATCTTCTCTTCGAGAAGATTTAAATGAGTAGTCACACCATAGGAGTTGGTGCTGAAATGAGTGAGAAAATTTCAGATTTGTTTGGTTTACTCCCTGTTATCTGGAGCCCAGTCAAATGGAATAGCTTTAGAATAGCAATCAGAGGACCTGATAAGGGTCTACACTGTGTGTACTTTACTTGGGTACACTGTAAATGATAAGTATACTTGTCGCAGAGTTGAATGAGTTAATAAAGATAAAAAAAAAAATGAAATAATGGAATTAACCCTTTCACTTACTTATCCCGAATACAATAGTTATTTGCAAACAGTTTGGATCGTGATCAGACGCTAGTGATTTGGTGTCTGATCAGGATGCATACTGCTAGACTTTTGTTACAATATTACATAATTTACATAGAAATTATATTTTGGAATTACCGATTATAGCAGACAACACTTGTTTAAAGCAGATGACGTCATTGCAGTGAAGGGTTTAATAGAGAAAACAAATCTTGTATTGCCTGAAAGATTGACATTTTATCAAATCTTTTAAGGCTAAATATTAACATTCACCCTTTTGAATGACAAAATGAATGCTTTTCTCAGAGGAGGCAGTGCTTACTGGTTGTAAGTCTGCCAATTAATGCATAAAAGACCTGTAAGCACCACTTACAGACATTTTTACGAATTGAATTTTGACTATTTAGAGTTGATTTTAACAAAATATTAGAAAATGGCAAACAGTGCAGACCCTAATCAGAGGGCTCCTGCAGGAGCCCTCTGATCAGGGTCTACACTGTTTGCATAGGACAAGCATATTCCTCACAGGTACATAATGACGACTATACTGGTCGCTAAGGGTGAACGTGTTAAGACAATATTTGTTGTACAATGTTTCATAACACCGATCCCTGTTCACTATCATTGCAGAATGCGAGTGCTACAACCATGCCACAACTTGTCACTTTGACCCCGGTGTGTACGAGCTGACAGGACTTGAAAGTGGTGGTGTCTGTGATGACTGCCTGCATAACACTATGGGCAGAAACTGTCAGGAATGTAGACCATTCTTCTACCAGGATCCACACAAAGACAAGCGCAGTCCAGATATCTGTCAGCGTGAGTATGAAATTCATGCAGAGTTAAGTCTATGAACAGAATAAAAGTTTGCAATTATTGTCAAAATAATAAGTATCAAACAGTGTTGGATTCTGACGTGATTTCTCTGTAAACAGAGTTAACCCATTACCTAATAGCCTGTTTCTAGAAGACAGGTGCCCACTAAAAGCAGGTTTAAAGTAAAGCCTTTAAGGTACCATCTGCTAGGATGTAGAAAATATACATGTTTATGACTGTTTAAATCTTTTTTCTCCAGTGTAGGAATAAATTAAATGCACTAAAAAGCAATTATAATGTGGACAAGGTTAAACCAAAGTCATAAAATCAAAAATTAATGATTGACTCCCGTCTTTACTTCAGCTTGTGACTGTGATCCATTTGGTTCCATGTTTGATGGAGAGTGCGAGAACCGTGATGATCCAGATCTGGACTTGGAAGCTGGGCGTTGTATCTGTAAGGCCAATGTGGCTGGGAACCGATGTGACCAGTGTGCCGAGGGATTCTACAACATGAAGGAATCAAACCCTGATGGATGTGAAGGTGCAAAATCTTGAACAAAACTCCATACCGGAAGAATACAAACCTCTGTATTAACCCATTACCCCATAGCTTGTTCCTGGTATTGAAGCTAGGTGGCCACTTAAAGCAGGCTGAAAGGAAGGCAGAATACGCCTTAAGGTGCATACTGCTTTACTTTCAGCCTGTTTTATGCTACCATCTGCTAAAATATAGAAACAATTTCTTATGATATATATTCATAACTATAAATTGGAATTATTTTCTTCAGAAGAGGAATAAATTACAGTCGTAAAAAGGCATACTTATTGGGTGAGAGGTTAAACAAACGAACATACAGTTACAAACGAACATAGACTATCTTAAAGGAAAAGGGTTGAAACGAAAGAATAATCTTATTGAGTTTCTCTCCTGGTTGATTTGCTGAACAATTGGGCTTGTGTTTAGTGGCCTCCCAGAAGAAGATATGGTATCAGTTTTAATATTGCAGTGATTAGATACAGAACAAAAGCAAAGGATAAAATCTCATGATCTGTCTGATTTACTTCTGCTCTACACCAATTGTTGCCTATTGAACAGAGCATTCTGCTCCTTCTAAGGGGCCTCTAAAACAAGGGTGACTGTATTTGCTTGCTCTTTACAACGACACCCATAGACACAGATTGTGTGTGTTGTTGGGAGGGAGTCGTTATAGGGAGGGAACATTAAGACTTTGCTTACATTTGCAAACAGCTTGAATCCAGATCAGACGCCGCGTTGCGCGGCTTCTGGTCTGGATTCAATCTGTTTGTCACTCGTCATTATATTTATTCTATCAGAATGTCCACTTATATGTTACTTTGAGAGAAAAAAGCAGGTGACAAATTTAAGCAGACGGTATTGCAGCCATGAAAAGGTTGAGGAACAGCGGAAAGCTTCGTTGTAAGGAGGGAGTTGTTGTTGGGAGGGAGCACTGTACTAACAATCAATTCTTCATTTCAGCTTGTGCCTGTAATCCTATGGGTATCTTGGAGAACTTTGGCTGTGACCAGTACACTGGGGCGTGTACATGCAAACGTTATGTGACAGGGCAGAACTGTGATCAGTGCTATGTAAGTCTGTGTATTTAGTCTCTCAGGAACAATGACAAGCTCTTGATAATCTCTTAATACCCATTACCCCATAGCCAGTTTGTAGTTTCAAAAATAGGTGACCACTTAAAGTAGGTTGAAAGTAAAGCAGAATGCACCTTAAGGCGCATTCTGCTTTACTTTAAGCCTTCTTTAATCGAACATCTGCTAAAATATAAAAACTATTTCTTTCAGCCTTCTTTAAGCTATTATCAGCTAAAATATAGAAACTATTTTAGCTCACATATTTATGCAACTATCTTCTTAGGTGGATGAATAAATTATGGCCTAAAAGGGCATTTTTATGTAGTAATGTGTTTATACCCTAATTAAAGTAGCCCCCATCTTGGTAGTCCTAATCATTAAACACAGAAAGCATTTACTGTATCTTTTCAGGTGATCACTTTAAGCAGATTGAAAGTAAAACGTTCTTGATGTATCTCCCTAAAGAGCTTTCTGCTTTATGTTCATCTTGCTTTAACCCTTTGAACCCTAGTCCCGCATATAGTCGTGTTTTTCAAACAATGTGCATGTGAATAGTACACATGTCCTATGCAAACAGTGAAGACCCAGATCAGAGGGCTCTGAAAGGAGCCCTCTGATCAGGGTCTTCACTGTTTGTCACAATGCCAATTATTGACAAAAACAACCCTTAAAAGTCAGAAATGGACTAGACTAAAATGGAAACTGGAATTGTCCAATTAAAGTTTCAGGGAGGAAAGAGTTAAGCAATATCCTGTATCTAGTAGCCAGTATTTGCACTATTGCCTATTGAGGAATGGTATAAAGTAATGTACATGTCCATTTCAGCCTGGATTCTGGGGCATGAGCAATGATGTGAATGGGTGTCAGCCATGTGACTGTGATGTGGGCGGGGCAAGGGGTGACACATGTGATGAGATCACTGGTCAGTGTACCTGTAAGCCTAACATTCAGGGCAGACAGTGCCACCAGGTTCAGCCAGGATACTTCTTTGCCAGAATGGACTGGTACACCTTTGAGGCAGAATATGGCGATGGTGTCGGCGTAAGTGAAGCATGTGCCATATACAATGTACAGTCAAATAGAGCTCCAGATAAGAGGGAGTAAACTGAACAAATCCAACATTTTCTCACTAATTTTAGCACCAAATCCTATGGTGTTACTACATGTTCTCATTAGAATCTTCTTGAATATTTTACTCTTTGAAATACTCCCATTATCGTGAGCTCTGGTCAAACCTATCTATTATGACAACTTGATTATGTTAATTACCAGGTGTTTGAGGTAGGTGGTTGCATAAAGGAAGGTGAATGTAAAACAAGGCTCCTTCAGGAGCTTTCTCGTTTACATTAACCTTGCTTTAAGCTGTCACCTGTGTTTTATGCAATCAATTAGCCTTCATTTTAGTGGTTGTATGATTGAGAGATTTTACTGTACAAACTTGTATTTTGCCATCATTTAGAAGAAAATATAATGGCAGTCTTTAACTCATTGAACTCTATTGACCCTCTATAAACAGTGTACTTGTCCTAAGCAAACAGCTTAGACCAATATCAGAGAGGTTCTGATCTGGGTCTACACTGTTTGTAAAAGATCAATATACATTGAATTGGGTGTCAGCACTCTAAGCCTTACGCTTTTATTTTGATTTTATGAAACACATCAGTGATAGGTTATTAAGAAATGACTGTTCTGATATTTGAGAACACACAAGTGATAGGTTATTAAGCTATGACTTTGTTCTGATATTTTAGAACACTCAAGTGGTAGATTATTAAGTTTTGACATTATGCTGATATTATAGAATACTCGAAGTTATAGGTTTTAGAACACTCAAGTGAAAGGTTATTAAGAAATGATTTTGTTCTGATAGTTTAGAACACTAAGTGGTAGATTAATGATTATTAAGTTATGCCATCATTCTGATATTATAGAATACTCAGATGGTCATCCGAGAGCCACATCCGGACTATATCAGCTGGACTGGGCTAGGCTACATGAGGATTACCGAGGGAGATTCCATCATCTTTAATGACATCAGTGTAGACTTCCCTATGTTGTACGATATAGTCATCCGTTATCATACTAGGGTAGGTAGAAAACATCGTCGCTGTCACCATCATCCAGTTTTGTTTTTCAAGGCCATTAATTAATCCGTCATATTTAGCTTTAGACATAATTCAGTTACTTACACCCAGAGTTCTGGATAATCCCTTTCTCCATAACTTGTTTCTAAATTTGAAGACAGATGACCACTTGCAGGTTGGAAGTAAAGCAGAATGCGTCTTTAGGCGTGTGCTGCTTTACTTTCAGCCTGCATTAAGCTGCAATCTGCTAGAATATAAACATATTTATGATACAAATTCTCTAAGCTGCTTTAAGTGGTCACCTTTCTTTAAAACTTAGAAAAGGGGTATAGGGTAAAGGGTTAAGTAAAAGAAAGAACATCTCTAAAACTTCAAAATATCAACAACAACAAAAATGAAAATTTATGAAAACATACGATAAACATAACTGGAACCTTTCCGGAAAAATAGTCATCTACCAGTTCCGATTTCTCTTTTTAGAAAACAGCAAGGTTCCGATTGCAAATACACCTTAATTTTGTAATACAATGTATTGAAAAACCATTGAAAATATCTTGAATTTCTTCCCCATATGTTCGTATGAACTATGTAAAAAGTCTCTGGTGTTTGCCAATGAATTGCCCTGGTTTAACAAAAGATTTCTGATTGCGTACAGATGACAGACAAGTGGGAGGATGTCCGTGTCAGTATTATTCGTGACGGTTACACAGATCCCGATGGCCCCTGTGCTAACGCCATACCACAGGATGACCAGAAGACAGCCATGCTTCACTCAGGTATCTACATGTATAAACCTATTAGGACCACTAAATTGTTTGAATTATTAGATGTTTAAGACAGATCACTGATGAAAGTAAGGTGACAGTAAAACAGTAAGCTGCTAGAGGGGTTACACCAGAGGCCAGCTAGGTATTATCATCAAACTTTTTGCTACAACTCATATGGGTATTATAATAGATTTGTATTCCTACGAAGGCAACATTGTTTTCGTAGAAAACATTTCATTTCCCAGTATATACACCGACTTCGTAAGAATACAAATCTATTATAATGCCCATATAATTTGTTGTAGCAAAAACGTAGTTGGCCCCTAGTGAGGTGTCATTGTTCCAGGGAAAACATTGTGATAAGTCTTAATCTGTTAATACCTAGGCCAAGACAAGGCAGTGATATGCAGAAAAATGACTTGGTTTAGTGTAACAATTACAAAATACCTAGTGTAACAATTACAAAATACCAACACCTAACAGATCAAAAGAAGTCCCAAACCCCATTTAATCCCCTAATCCGGATTTAAGCCTTATCTAATCTTATGTCAATTGTAGAATAAATAGAATTAGTATTTGTGTTGAAAAACGCTCCAGAGATAGAGGACGACCAAGAAAGTCTTGGTCAGACTGTGTAAAGGCTGACCTGAACATCTGCAGCTTTGCAGGCATAGATCCAAAGAACAGAGAAGCATGGAGATTAGGTGTTAGCCATTCTAGCCACCTGCTGCCTACGCCAGTCCCTGGGACACCCGCAGCAGTTGAAAAATAAACTGGGGATCAAGTCAAGTCAAGAAGAATTTTTTTAAAAACTTAATTTACTGATAAAGTTACACAGCTATTTGAATGCAGTGTAATGAACAATTTTTAAACTAAAGAATACAACAAGGTGTACATGTAGAACCAATTACCAAGTCAGGAAATTGACTGATGTTGCGTTTAACACATTACCCCATAAATTCACCTTTTTACGCCTTTAAATAACTCCTCTACTGAAGAAAATAGTTTCATCTTATACTGTCACAAATAAAAATCATAAGAAATATTTTCTATATTCTAACAGATAATAGCTTAAAGCAGGCTGAAAGTAAAGCAGAATGTGCCTTAAGGCGCATTCTGCTTTACTTTCAACCTGCTTTAAGTATTCACATATCTTCAAAACTAGAAATGGGCTATGGGGTTTAGGTTAAACAGTAGCATTCTACTTTTTACCCCCATAAATATGCCTTTTGAAACCTTCAACTATTGGTGCACTAATAAATATAGTACCCCGCTAGAAAGTCATAAACAGAAAACACACATGAGAGTTCCAGCATCTTTCCAGCCAGTAGCTTAAAGCAGGCTGACAGTAAAGCAGAACGTGACATAAGGCACATTCAGCTTCACTTTCAACCTCCTTTAAGTTGACACCTATCTTTAAAATTAAAAACAGACTTTGGAGTGATGAGTTAATCTCATAGCCTGTTTCTAGTATTAAAGATATGTGACCACTTAAAACAGGTTGAAAGTAAATCAGAATGCGCCTTATGGCTTTCATCCTGTTTTAAGCTACCATCTACTAGAATACAGAAAATATTTCTTATGGTACATCTTCACAACTGTATAAATCAAAACTATTTTTTTCAGTGTAGGAATAAATAAAAGGACAAAAATACTGCTGGAAAACTTCTGCAAGAGCTGTCCGATCATGTCTGTACCACATTAATTGGGAAGTCTTTGCGTTTAGCTGGGGATATTATTGACATACATTTTCTAGTTGCCATTCTTTTCCAGAATCCCGTTATTCCATTGTCAGCCCTCCATCGTGTTTGGAGAATAACAGAACTTACAGCATTCGCATCGACTTTAACAAGTACAAGAGCGACCTTGACACTCCAGATGCCACAGCCTTGATTGATTCCGTAAGAATTGAATATACACAGGGCTCCAGATAAAGGGAGTTAATTTCAAAAACTAAAATCTTCATTTCTACTTTAAACCCTATGGTGTCACTACTAATTAGAATCATCTCTTTGAGATTATTCTAATGAGTAGTAACACCATAGGATTTAGTGCTGAAATAAGTTAGAAAATGCTGAATTTGATCAGTTTACTCACTCTTATCTGGAGCCCTGTACATGTATAAAAAGAAAAGAATTTCTTAAAATTGTAGTATAAAAGTATAAAGCCTTTTTACACAAAAAAATTCAAATACAATTGATATTGTGATAAGCTGACATACGAGGGCTGTCCCAAAACATCGTAGACTTTCGTAATAAAATATTTATTTAAAACAGCAGAGACAAACGCTCGTCAGGGTTTATACACATAGGGATTAGGTAAGCCTGTGTGAATTTTTAACGTACTATCTTAAAAACTGGCTAGCACAGAGTAGTTTGAAACACACTACCCGTGCAACCCCGGCGCACACTATAGTTACGTGATGACGTTATCGACGTCAACGTTACTCCTTTTCAAAATGATTGATGCATTCGCTGTGGCACATAACCAAGTTGCCATATACGCTGGCAAACAATGCCTTTCTTCATTCCTCACAAGACTCAATGTTTCTTGCTTCAGCTTATCAAAGTTTTCAAACTTAATTTAGGTCCTAGTAACTGGGATTTCCGGCATATAAATAAAACGAAATCTAATGGGGATATGTCAGTGCTGTATGGCACATGTTCCAGCTTTGAAAACCCACCACGGCAATATTTTGAATTGTGTACACAGGGAAGTGTGGCACCGAACGTTTTCATGGTGGAATATGATGATTTCTAAGTTGTCAATGAACCCTCTGGTCGCTTGTTTCGTATCGCAATGCGGCATGCAAGAGATCTGTGTGATGAATTTGTTGAGAAATGCATGAACTCTCGCATACCGTTGCATATTTGGACATGTCTTTTGTTTTCTTCTGCACTTAGCAAGTGACACATTCATCTAGTATAGCCTTTCGAAATGTTTAGTTTCTCACGCAAAATCCGATGCATAGACAAGTTGCTGACCCCGACAATTTGAACAAATTTTCTCACCGCAAGATGCTGAACAACATTGATGACGCTCCTCACGTTTTTCTACAATGAAGCCGTCAATTGATATCGGCCGTCCCGTCTTTGTAAAAGAATGTCCAATCCACCCTTCTGAAAAACGCTTGTGCGGTTTGGATATCAGAGAGCAAGATGCTGATTTATACTTTTCTGTTGATTGTAGTTGTTTAAACGTCTATGTTGGGGTCATATTTAACTCAACACAGTAATCTATGACATTTTGCTGCGCCGCATTTTCCTCTGCTTCGCCATTTTCAGCGTTTTCAAAACACGGTACCATTCGCGATAACTCTATAGATGTTTTCAAAATACCGCTACGTTAATGATATTTTCCAGGATGACGTCACATATAGCAACGTCAACGTTCATGACGCAATTTCGCGCCAATTCAAGCTCGAAGTTGCATTGTAGGAGGTTGAAAAATGCACACCTTTAAATCTACCTGTAAGATTTTTGCGTGCGCCGCACAATCTAACCAACAATTAATATTTGCTAATAAATAAAGGTCAAGTGTGTTGAAGAACCTTATTATTTCTCCTACAAATGCGAAAATGTTTGAAATTGCATCAGTAAAAAAATCATAGAAATAATACGTCGGGTTCTTCAAAAAAAATATTTGTCCACGGTGTTTTGGGACAGCCCTCGTATATACACATCTTTTATGAAATGTTTAACAATATATGTGTAATAATGCACTTGACCAATGCAAATTGTGCAGACCCAGATCAGGAGCCTTCTGATCAGGGTTTGCACAGTTTGTCAATTTGCAGTGAACTGTAAAACCAACCCTTAACTGTCAAAAATGGACTAGACTTAATTGGAACTCTTTCACTGCCAATGGCGCTAATAGGAGATTTTGCAAACAGTTTGGATCCTGATCAGACGCCGCACCATGGGGTAGCTGATCAGGATCTAAACTGTTTGACACTAGTGTCAACATTTCTTCAGTCAAAACAGCCCTAAAGGGGACTTTAAACATCCCACAGACGACACTACCATTCAGACGATATTTTGGCGGTAAGAGGGTTCAAGCAGACGATAAAACTTGGCAGGGAAAGAGTTAACCCATTCCCCCATTAATACCCCTTTTTACGCCTTTAATTTATTTCTCCACTTAGAAAAATAGTTCCAATTTATACAATTTCGCATATGTATGATAGAAATATTTTCTATATTCTAGCAGATGGTAGCTTAAAGTAGGCTGAAAGTAAAGCAGAATGCGCCTTATGGCGCATTCTGCTATACTTTCAACCTGCTTTAAGTGGTCACCTATTTTCAAAACTAGAATTAGTCTATGGGGTAATGGGTAAATGGGTCAGTGAGTTGATAATTATGTATGCTTCGTGTTTTCAGATTGTCTTAATGCCAAACACAGACAGTATTCCCATCTTCCAAGGACCTGGCATGCCAGAATACATGAAGAACCAGTACCTCCGCTACCGCTGTATGGAATTGCAACTTCATGTTCACAGACCTGAGCTTCCAGAAATTTGTAAATCACTCATCTTTAGTATATCAGGAGTTATACATAGAAGAGCATTAGGTATGTACTTCTAGGTTATATTCAATCATATTTGAAAATCAAAACATTTGGTTAAATAAGTTGCAGCTTTATAAAAAAAAGTGTATTAGTTTTCTTATTTTTGCTGAATATTTTATATACAAAATACTGCTAACTACTAACATCCTTTGGAGCTTTCTGCATAATGAACTTGCCGGACCAATGTCCAGGAGAGCTAATAATAAAGTTATTGTCACTCCGTCGTTTGCGTTCCTGTTGCCATTCCCATTCAGGTAAGCAAATTCAAGAAAGTGTTCACATCTATGGCCTTTGACCTGAAGCTTTCAAACTTGCACCAAGCATGCCTTGGGACAAGACCTTTCCAATCATGTAACATTATGAACCCCGATGACTTCGACCTACCTCAGATTCAGCATTCAGTTTCAAAATTTGCATAAGTCATAACTACAATACCCTTTGACCTACAACTACCTTTGAAACACATACCTTGGCACAAGATCTTTCCATCCACATGAAAAATTTGACCCCTGTGACCTTGACCTTAAAAAGTGCTCACAACTACTATACCTCTTAACATTTCATATATGCAGCACACATGCCTTCAGACAAGACCTTTCCATCCATGTGAAAATTTCACCTGTGATCTTGACCTCAGACTCTGCTTAAAGTATGGAAATGAGCGACCGGCTGGCTGTGTTGTCTCTCTGACAACTCTTGTTTTTCCCTGCAATAAACAATTGCTTGTCTTTAGAGATATACACTTCTGAAATTATTCAACACTTAACTCTTTCAACACCAAGTAAATCTTGTGGGGTTTTATGTTTCCTTGTGGATCTTTTTAGTTATCAAAACATGAACCAGTCTACTTGGAATTCTGGGTAGTTTCATTAATATGACTCTAAATTGGCAAACAGTGAAGAACCTGATCAGAGGGCTCCTATAGGAGCCCTCTGATCTGGGTCTACACTGTTTGTAAACGTAATGAGTATGTTTTAAACAGGTCCATGGTGTTGAAAGAGTTAATACAAGACTGACTGTTGTTGTTGTTGTTGTTTTCAGAGTGTGACTGTGACCCGACCGGTTCCCTGAACTATGAGTGTGAGCCAGTCGGTGGTCAGTGTGAATACAAGACTGACTGTTGTTGTTGTTGTTGTTTTCAGAGTGTGACTGTGACCCAACTGGTTCCCTGAACTATGAGTGTGAGCCAGTCGGTGGTCAGTGTGAGTGTAAGCCCCATGTTGTTGGCCAAAAATGTAACCAGTGTGCTCCAGGAACCTTCGGCTTTGGACCTGATGGATGTCAACGTATGAAACACTTTTAGTTTTGTAATGTGTATTTTAGAGATGTTTTTGAATACAGGTGTTTTACTTTTATCTTGCTTTAAGCAGTCACCTACTTGCCTTAAACACATTAATATGTGGATGATTAGCATATTTCGCTATAGAGGAAAGGGTTAAATTGGGAATAAGAGAAAACTGAAAGTTTTTACTATAAACCTGCTTTTTAAGTGATTTCATTTCATTTCTTTAAGCAATTTACCTTTAATCAATTGTTGCAAAACCTGCATTAGAATGCCTATCCAAAGGCCAGAAACGAATGGATTTTTTATTATGAACAACATATAAGGGCTCCAAATAAAAGGGGTGTAAACTGAACAAATCCAACATTTTCTTACGCATTTCAGGACCAAATCCTATGGTGTTACTACTCATTAGAATCGTCTCTTCGAGACGATTCTAATGAGTAGTAACACCATATGGTTTAATGCAGAAGCAAAGATTTTAGTTTTTGAAATACAGTACTCCTTTTATCTGGTGCTATGAACGTTATACGTCTATCTGGCTTACAGCGTGTAACTGCCATACGGTTGGTGCGAGGAACAACTTCTGTGACATTAACAGTGGCCAGTGCCAGTGTATACCCAACACCCACAATCGTATCTGTGACGAGTGTCAGCCAGGTTTCTATGGTTTCCCATACTGTAAGCCTTGTGAGTGTAATGGCAATGCAGAAACCTGCAACAACCTGTCCGGTGAATGTGACAACTGTCAAAACTACACGAGTGGTCCCAATTGTGACAGGTGAGTGGTCCTTTATAAACAGTGTACAGTCTAACCTGTGTTAAGCAACCATTGTGTTAAGCGACTTCTGTTAAGTGACCACTGAATGAAGATGTACAGTGATTTTTTAAAAGACAGGTGACCGTTTAATGCAGGGCAAAAGTCATGCAGAAGGCTCCTACATGTCTTTTGCCCAGCATTAAGTTGTCACCTATCACCAAAACTACAAATATAATTACAATGTATCATCTTTTTAGTGGGTGCTTAACACTGGTTTAGCCTGTAGTGACAAAAAATATTAGTCTTTCTAGATTGAACAAAATCAAATACAAACATGATGCAATAAAAGCTAGAAAAATGTTATTTCTTGTTGAATCTGACTGTAAGAGAAGTTCAAAGTCTAATCAGTCACTATATGTAAATGGGCATTTGATTTGGGCCAAACTGTTTGCAAATGGTATGGATTCTTGGAGTAAAAAAAGCGATTTAAACCCCCACATTCCCCCTACACACATCACCCCACCCCACTACAGTGTAGCTCCATTATATCGCGGAAGTTGGGGTCCACGGAATGAAATCCGCGATGTGGTCGGATCGCGATATAGCCCAATTCAGAGCTGAACCAAATTCTATTGTATTTTCCATTGTCTAACTCTATTATATCAATGTCATGCAATAAACACGATTTCTTGGTTGTTTACTTTGTTACTTCTTGTGAAAACAAGTCTTTATATGCACTGTCATATTTAGCATCAGCATTTTCATGTGTATTAAGCAAATGCGTACTTTCGTTTTTGACAACGGCCGCCATTTTGCTTGAAATGTGCGTGTGTCAGTAAGATTCAGTTACTCGTGAAAGTCACACTTAATGCCTATATCGCGATAATAACGCAGATAAAATGGGATTTTCTAGGTTGTATTGTCAAGAAACAAGTAAATGTAAATGAGAGTGAAAGAACAATGAAGTTAATTTACAGTTTACAAGTTTAAATTCATTAATTGTTTGGCCGATATTGTTCGCGTATGTTATTATCTGGTACGAATCGCAATTATAATTGTAAGCGTCTGTTGATGTATCAAAATGTGAATGACTGTGATTTTAATGTCTGTGGTTAGCTTTTAATATGGATTAGTCGACTTTGATAGTTAAAAGTCAAAGTCAATCAGGTTAGTTTGCTAATTATTGCTAAATAATGAGCGAAACTGCACATGCGCGAGTTCACTCATTGTTTGTTGTTCAGTAGTGCATCACCTGTCAATCAACGCAGCAGGATGACACGCTGCGCGATGACAAGTCCACAGATGGTGATAATTGACACTGATTACGCAATTATAGCGACCTGTTAAAGATATAATTATTATAGAAACAGAAATCATTGAAAGTCAGCTTTTATTGACTTTAGTATACACATAGGAAAAAAATGGGGTCCAAGCCGGGACCGCGATATATTGGCTTTCGCGAAGTAACGGAGCTACACTGTATAAGACTCACTTTATATAGCTGCTTGAAGCACGATGAAAGTAAAGCAAGAATCTCCTGCATGAACTTTCTGTCTTGCTTTCATCCTGCTGTCAGTTGCCACACTTTACATTTGTCTTGTATTAAGCAGTCATCTGCAAAGTTTGAAGCTTTTGGCTCATATCAATAACTTATTTTCTTTATAGATGTATGGATGGTTACTATGGTGATCCGAGACTGAATGTGCGTATCCCGTGTCAGGAGTGCATGTGTCCAGGCGGCCCTAACTCCTACGCCCAACATGCAGACTCTTGTTACCATGACCGCAGATTGGAGTATGTTGTCTGTAACTGTGATTTTGGCTACAAAGGTAAGTCATTTGTGAGCCTTGTTTATAGCTAAACACCCCTTCAATGAAGTTATAGGGGGTATAGTGGGTCCAAGGTTATAAAGCGTTTGAGCTGAGTCTGAGTAAGTTCTCAAGCATTTGATTGGTCAGATTTGAGCCTAGGCTCAAATCTGACCAATCAAATGCTTGAGAACGACTTTAGACTCTACTGAAAAGCTTTATAACCTTGAACCCAGGAATTGGGTCGTCAGTCTTCCTGTAGACTCAATTTTGTTTGCTCTTCTTCCTCTACAATTTTGTGTCAGTTTTGCTGAAACTTAACAGCCACTATTTCAGAGTTTGAGAGTTTGATAATAAATCAAGAACTAGAATGATTGCCCTTTTTAGGAAACATTTCAATTTGACCCATTACTCAATACCCTGTTTCTAGTTTTGAAAATAGGTGACTACTTAAAGCAGGTTGACAGTAAAGCAAAATGCACAATATGGTGCATTCTGCTTTACTTTTGAGCCTGCTTTAAGCTACCATCTGCTGGGATATAATAAACTGTTTCTTAAAATGTATAATAAGGATGATAAAATTGAACTTGTTTCTTTAGGGAAAGAACAAATTAAACGCATCAAAATGGGTATATGTGAAGTAATGGGTTACTAACGAGAATATATTTTGAACAGGTCCAGACTGTGCTGTATGTGATGACAACTACTTTGGTAACCCACAAGATGATAACGGAACCTGTGACCTGTGTAACTGTAGTGGTAACATTGACCCCGATGACATTGGAAACTGTGATCCCGATACAGGCGAATGTCTCAAGTGTCAGTTTAACACGGAGGGCTTCAACTGTGAGAAGTGTGCCCCAGGCTATTATGGAGATGCTCTCACTCAGAGCTGTATAAGTATGTATCAGAACATGCTGAATGTCTTTACCCACTATCCCATATTTTGTTTCTAGTTTTGAAGACAGATGATCACTTAAAGCAGGTTGAAAGTGAAGCAGAATGCACCTTACGGTGCATTCTGCTTTACCTTTAGCCTGCTTTAAGCTACATTCTGCTTGGATATAGAAAATATTTCTTATTGTACATGTTTATGACTGTATAAATTGGAACTATTTTCCAAAGAAATTATTTCTTATGGTACATATCTATTGTTGTATAAATTGGAACCATTTTCTTCAGTTAAGGAATAAATTGAATACGCTAAAACACACATCTATGGGGAAAAGGTTAACCCATTCACTCATGAAAAATTAAATGGACAATTCCAAATTTCAAAGTCTAGTACATTTTAGACCATTTAGAGTTGATTTTAAAAATAATTTGCAAAATGGCAAACTAGAGCCCTCTGGTAAGTGTCTGTACTGTTTGTCATTTTGCAAGATATTTTTTTCAAAAAAATCAACCTTTAATATTTAGTAATTGACCGGCTTTAATTGGAAACACGGATTTTCAATTTTAAGTTTTCAAGGCTGATTGAGTTAACCCATTACTCCATGGTATGTTTCTATCATTGAAGATAGGTGACCACTTAAAGTAGGTTGAAAGTATTCTGCTTTACTTTTAGCCTGATTTAAGCTACTACCCACCAGAATATAGAAGAAAAAATCTTATGACACATATTCATGACTGTATCAATTGGAACTATTTACTTCAGTGGAGGAATAAAAAAAATATATCTATGGAGTAATGGGTAAAGTGACCACAGATCAATGATAAACTTTTCAGTATTTGATCTGGTTTCAAACTATTGTTTGTGACATAAGATTGACATAAGATTTTGTAAGGAAATTTTTTTTATACAGTACAGTTGAACTTCGATATCTCGAAGTCGGTTTTGTCGAACATACCCATATTTCAAAGTTAAAACGTGGCTAAAACCGAGCATGAAATAATGCAGTTCATATATCGAAGTATCGGATAGTTCGAGTTAAACGAGTTCGAGATATCGAAGTTCGACTGTACCTATGTTTGGGGAAGCATTGAAGCTGATTATTAAATTAAACTTTTTCCTCATAGCTTGTTTTCAGTGTTCATCAGCAGAAAACTTTACTGCATTTTGTTGCTTAACACTTGCGTAATAATAATGTCCCCCCACTGTATATATGCAGTGATTTGAATAACTTCAATGATTCATGAATACTTCTCTAAGAACTCTGTTGCATGTTATTTCAGTGTGTGTTTGCCACCCTATTGGCACCAACATGAGTGCTGGAGAGTGTGACAGAGTGACGGGCCAGTGTCCATGTCTGCCTAATGTAGTAGGTCTCACCTGTGACCAGTCCGCTCCTCAACATTACAACATGACAGAGGGAGAAGGAAGTAAGCCCTGTAACTGTGATCCCCTCGGCTCTCTGAGCGCAGAATGTAATGAGGTGAGTTTCTGTCTCAACACACCCAGGGAGCAAAAGCAAAGCTAAGTTGCTTCTTTTCCTTTGTCTTTGTTGTGGTCGTCACACTTCGGATTTAGCATGTGGGGAAGCATTTCCAGCTGGCTTGTGGAATGTCTGTGGTTTTATCCAGTTGCTGATTTGTGCCCTGAAGCAGTGCATAAAAGGCTTCTGGGGCCGTCCTCCTGTAACTAGCTGGATGTCACGGTATGACTGAAATTCTGTTTAAAGCAGCAAAAAGTGGTAGCCTAACATAATTAGCTCCTTTAAGTTTTTACTTCATCTCTTTTGCTGAAGTAGTATAAGTTCTAGACCAACTAAACATAGAATTCAGATGTACAAAGTGTGACCTTAAGGGCAAATTGAGAAAGGCAAGACATTTGAATCTCCTGAATTCTTGTTTAGCATACAGTAAGACCTCTCTATGAAGTCAGCTGCGTTCCATTGGTTGTCTTTTATTTCTCAAATTTGGATTTTAGTTAAAGTAATATTGTGATTTGCATCAATCACTTGGTATCCTGATCAGACGTCGTGTCACTCGGCTTCTGATCAGGATCCAAATTGTTTGTAAATAACCAATGTACTCAAGGTTAAGGCAGCGAAGGGGTAAAGAAGAATTTCTCTTTGTGTTATTGATTTGTTTGGTATTGGATGGATGGGAATATTTGTAGGATAGTCTTGAGTTGTTGTTGTTGTTGTTTGTTTCAGTACACTGGTCAGTGTGAGTGTAAGTCAGACCGTGGTGGTCGTACATGTAGCGAGTGTGCTGACCTACTGTGGGGAAACCCTCTGGAACAGTGTTACAGTAAGTACTCACAGTATACCTAAAACAGCTCCCCATGAGGCCAGTACTTAACCCATTACCCCATAGCCTGTTTCTAGTATTTATGATAGGTGACCACTTAAAGCAGGTTGAAAGTAAAGCAGAATGTGCCTTAAGGCACATTCTGCTTTCCTTTCAGCCTGCTTTAAGCCACAATCTCCTAGAATATAGAAAACATTTCTTAAGATACATATTCATGACTGTACAAATCAGATATTTTTTCTTCAATTAACGAATAAATTAAAGGTGTAAAAAGGCATATTTATGGGGCAATGAGTGAAAATACATTCAAACCCAATTCTCCCAACTCCATTAAGTCAAACTTTTCCCATATTTCAAAGATGAAACGTGGCTATTTAACTCTGAACACTAGATGTGGAATCACAATTATCTGTGCAAACTGTTTGAATCCTGATCCAGACTTTCACAGAATAAGTACTTTTATATGAAATTGTACATTTGTGAATTTTGTGGTCTGACCATTCGGGGGACATATATAGGTATATGACAGAGACATAGTTTCATCTAAAAAACAAATTCTAGTTGGAAATTGGGATTAATAAATTATTATCCATTTGAAGTGTCAGGGGTGAATAAACTGTCTAATTTATGAATGTATGTTTATTTCAGGCTGTGACTGTAATCCCCAGGGCTCAAGCGCGGCTCAGTGTGACCGTGCTACGGGTCAGTGTGAATGTCTGATCGGCATCAGTGGGTATAAATGTGACCGGTGTGATAGAGGAACCACAGGAGAGTTACCCAACTGTGTACCATGTGGTGACTGCTTTAACAACTGGGATAGGATTGTACGGGACATTAGATGTGAGTACCTTCAATGATGTAGTTTCAAATACAGGATAAGCCCCCTCAATTATAACCACTAAATAAGGAATGGTAATCTATGTTTAACTCAGGTGACTGCTTAAAGCAAGATGAAAGTAAAGCAGAAAGCTCCTATAGGAGCTTTATGCTTTTCTTTCATCTTGCTTTAAGCTGTCACCTATCATTGGTACCATCAAGTAAGCTGTCACCTATCATTAGTACCATCAAGTAATCTAGTTTTCAGTGGTTGAGGTAGAGGGGTTTTACCGTTAGTTAGTGTCTCACTAAAACAAAGAAGTGAAAACATGACTGAGGTATTGCGCTTTCTGTTGGTAACTGCAATGGTGGATTTGTTTCAACTCCAAAATAAGTTTTCATGCCCTGGCTATTTCTCTGTAACTACATGTACACCATACTTAAAACAGGATTGACTAATTCTTGGTATTTCTACAGCCAATACAGAACATGTGCTAGATTTGGGTCGTAACATTCAGATCGAGGGAGCATCTGGAGCGTTTGACAAGGAGTTCCGCGCCATGGAAGATCACTTGGCAGAGATCAAGAAGATACTCAATGGAGCTGGTGTCTCATCATATGATGTACAACTATTGGAGGACATGTTACAGGATATAAGGTACATTAACCATCATGTCTGCAGAGCTCCAGATATGGGGCCCGTTTTACGTAACGCCGTACGGCAAAAATGGTCGTAAGTCAAATCTTTAAAATAAATCTTATTTCTGATTTCTCTCAATTTTAATCCTGTCTTGTGACATCTCTTTGGAATGGCCTTTTCAAGACTATTCCAAAGAAATATCACAAGATAGCACTAGATAGAGATATGAATAATAATTGATAATAATCTGACTTACGACATTTCATAAAATGGGCCCCTGGGGCCCGTTTCATAAAACTTCTTACGACAAATGTTGTCGTAAGTCAAAATTTTAAAATACATTTAATCTCTGATTTCTCTATCTAATCCTGTCTTGTGACACCTTTTTGGAATCATCTTTTCAAGACGATTCCAAAAAGATGTCACAAATCAGGATTAGATGGAGAAATAAATAATTATTGAGAGTTTTATAATCTGACTTACGACAACATTTGTCGTACGAAGTTTTATGAAACGGGCCCCTGGAGTGTATGCCAAACACTAAAATCTTTATGTTTCCACCAAACCCTACATTGATAATAGATAATAAGAGTTTGGTATTGCCCCATGGTTTTCTGTATCCACTCCCCTCTCTCTTGGGCACCCAATTAGCCTATAGATGGCAGAAATGGATTTAAACAAACAAACAAACCAAACCCCATATTGTGATTACAGTGCTCCCTTCCTACAGCAGCCCTCCTTACAACAATTCCTTCCTTACAACAATGCTTACCTCCGTTCCCCTTACAAGAAAATGTCAAAACTTTTCACCTCTGCAATATCGTCTGCTTAAAAATAATATTTGCTGTATTTCTAAAAATTTACATATTGGACTTTTTGACAGAAAAAACATAATGACGAGTGAAAAACAGCTTGAATCCAGATCAGACGCCGTGTTGTCGCGTCTGATCTGGATTCAAGCTGTTTGCTAATGTAAGCCAATTTCCCTCCCCATAACAGCTCCCTCCGAACAATGAACACAATCTATGTCTCCCATTGGGTTTTGTTGCACAGAGTGAGCACTGTACTTTGTGTTGATTCCAATGAGTAGTTGCAATAAAGGGAATTGGGAAGGCATAAAGGAAAACATGTTGGATTTAGTTCAGGGCTCCAGATAAGAGGTAGTTTTTTCAACAAATCCAACATTTTCTCACCAATTTCAGCACCAAATCCTATGGTGTTACTACTCATTAGAATCGTCTCGAAGAGACGATTCTAATGAGTAGTGACACCATAGGGTTTAATTCAAAAATAAAGATTTTAGTTTTTGAAAAACTACCGTTATCTGGAGCCCTGTTAGTTGGTTTATTTGGTTTGCAAACTTTCAGATGTTGTTTATTAGCATCTGATTTTGTACACCTATGCTTTATTTTATGACCAGTTATTTGTTTGAATTCACAACAACAGTCCTTGTGTTCTCTGTCCAGCGATCTTGAACCTCTCTCCTATGTCAGTTAAGCAGGCTGAAAGTAAAGCAGAATGTGTCTTAAGGTACATTCTGTTTTACTTTCAACCTGATTTAGTGGTCACATATTTTCAATACTAGAAACAAGCTATGGGAATATTTTGCATAGTCCTGAAAGGTTTGGTTTTCAGAGCTGATTCCCTATTTTAATTTGTTAACAGAGCCAACCTGACAGATAATGAGGCAGACCTTAAAAATCTTGATAAAGATTTACAGGCTACAATGGGACGTATCCAGGAAGGAGAGAATCGTATCCGAGCTCTGGAGATTGGTGTTCAAGAGCTGAATGCAAAGGCAGAGCAGTTGAGAAGAAATGCCACAGACATTCAAGCCCAAGATGTTGAAGGTAACCATGGAGACAACTTCTGAAAGTCGTCAGGCCTGCCATAAGTTGATAAAAAAAAATCCTAAAATTTCAATTTTTTCAATTTTTCAAGCCCGATTTTCCTGATTATACCTTTAACCCATTGTCTATTTCTAGTTTTTAAGACACATAATGCTTAAAGCAGGTTGAAAGTAAAGCACAATGCTCCTTAAGGCACATTCTGCTTTACTTTCAGTCTGTTTTAAACTTCCATCTGTTGGAATAAAAATCCGAAGATTTCGGAAAAATCTGCAGAAATGGCAGCCTGAGTCATCCATTTATCTAGTAGTTTAACTCTTGGTATTTAATGAACAAAGCTACCTTGTCTTGTACACAGATAATCTCTGTCTGTCATAGATATTAGATAATTATGCTTACATTTAATCCATTTACTCAGAGCAACTGATTCATACCTGGATATTTCGGCTTTATCGCGAAGTCGTCATCAACACACTGAGATTTGCGATAAAGCCGAAATATCCAGGTATGAATCAGTTTCTCTGAGTAAATGGATTTAATGTAATAATGGACAATCCAGAGCAAGAGAACAATTTACATTGTTGTGTTTATATCTGTTTTACCTTTTTGTGTCAATGGGCCGTTAAACACCATTCATTTATTCATTATTCATTCGTTATATCTGTTTTAATCAGATATGTCTAATCCAAACTGTATAAGTTTAACTCTTTCCTCCCTGAAACTTTAAATGGACAATCCCAGTTTCCATTTTAGTCTAGTCCATTTCTGACTTTTAAGGGTTGTTTTTGTCAATGTTTGGCATTATGACAAACAGTGAAAACCCTGATCAGAGGGCTCCTTTCGGAGCCCTCTGATCTGGGTCTTCACTGTTTGCATAGGACAAGTGTACTTTTCACATGTACACTGTTTGAAAACAACGCCAATATGCGGGACTAGGGTTCAAAGGGTTAATTGGAAATTATAGTTTTACCATACTTTCGGGACAATAAAGCTATCTTGTCTATAATACATTGTACTCAGCTAACTGTCAATAATGTAAACAACCTTTAGACAGAATTTAGATGTTAGAACCTGATATATACATTACAGTAGAATCTCTCTATTACGACCACTAAATAGAATGCTAATTGTCTGTATAAAAGACAGGTGACAGCTTAAAGCAATGTGAAAGTGAAACAGAAAGCTACTGTAGGAACTAACATGTGACACAATATAGTGGTCGTAATAGAGAGGCTCTACTGTATTTGTAAACAGTGTAGAAAAAAGATCAGAGGGCTCCTTCAGGATCTGCACTGTATGTCATATGGAAAAATAATTGTAGACAAGTCACAAACCTGCTTTAGTTTCAATGTAAACCAGAGCTGTAGATAGGGGTAGTATTTCAAAAACTGAAATCTTTATTTCTGCATGAAACTCAATGGTGTTACTACTCATTAGAATCATCTTTTTAAGACGACTCTAATGAGTAGTAGTAACATTATAGGATTTGGTGCTGAAATGAGTAAGAAAAAGTTGGATTTGTTTACTCCTTATCTGGAGTCCTGGTAAACTGATAATTTATCAGAAAACTAACGAGTTCACTTGAATATCCAGCATGGTAATACATGTAGTTAATACTGTTTTGCTATTCAGGTGCCTACAATATAACGAAGGAAGCGGAGATGCGCTCAGCCGAGGCCAAGCACATGGTAGACAGTTCAGACATGTACATAGAGAACTCGGCCAATCAGAGGGCCCGTGTTGAGAAAATGCTTGAAGAGAACATGGATGCTTTCAATGCTAGTTTGGTAGAAAACCAGAAAGCCCTTGATGATTTAGATGTGGAAGTTGACGGACTACGGGAAAAGATTACAGATATTAACTCTATGGTGAGTGACATTGTATCTAAATGCAGGGCTCCATTTTATAGGGAGTAAGCTGAACAAATCCAACATCTTCTCACTTATGTCAGCATCAAATGCTATGGTGTTACTATTCATTAGAATCATCTCAAAGAGACAAATCTAATGAGTAGTGGCACCAAAGGGCTTAATGCAAACATAAAGATTTTAGTTTTTGAGCCCTGAAATTGGTCTCTTTTTTATGCCCCCAGCAAGGCATTAGTAATTGACCTGCCTGTCAATTCTTTCTCAGGATATTAACCAGGGGGACTCATTTCATAAAACTTTATACGATAAAAACGGTCGTAAGTCAAAACTTTCAAATACATTTGTAGCCGGGTTGAGTATTTGATTAAATGTTGAGAGATTTATGTAAGCGGCCCAGTGGTTCAGTCGGTAGAACACTTGCCCTGTAAGCAAGGGGTCCCAGGTTCGAGCCCCGGTCTGGCTGCATATTTTTCTCACCATTTTACACATTTAGTTTCTGATTTCTCCTAACTAATCCTGTCTTGTTGTACACATTTAGTTTCTAATTTCTCTTAACTAATCCTGTCTTGTGACATCTCTTTCTGTTTTACTGTGGCCTTGCTTTTAGCAGTCACCTGTCCTAAACACCTAAAGTAATAATTAATAGAATCATAATAGAGATGTTTTACTGTAGTTATGGAACGGTACCTTTTCAACTGTTATGTTACAGGTTTGTGATGGTTCTGGTGACCCCTGTGATGACGTCTGTGGAGGTGGAGGCTGTGGGGTATGCGGAGGACCTAGCTGTCCTAACGGGGCAATTACCAAGGCAGACAACGCCCTAGACCTCGCCACAAAGGCAGCCACCATCCTCGAGATGAAGGAAGACAGTGCACAGGCCTTGCACATGAATGTAAGAGTTTATAGATACATAATATAACCTGTGTGCAGACACTACTCAAAAGAGGATGAAATTAACAGGCTTATATAACTTGGCATTTCAACTCATTACCTCATAAAAGCACCTTTTTATACGCCCACCTCTAAAGGTGGTGGTACATTGGGGTGGCCCTGTCCGTACGTATGTACATTCGTCTATTCGTTCGTTTGTCTGGAGTTTTTCCAGAAAACTGTCAGAAAGATATTGATGAAACTTCACATAAATGTTATATACATAAAGATCTGAAGCTGAGTCAAGTTTGAAGTTCATTCGAATTTTAGGTTAGCGAGTTATCTGCCCTTGATGTACTCAGATACACTATAACTTAAAGCCTGCCAGTGGGCATATTTTGTAACGTTTGCGGTGCTCTTGTAACACCTTTAATATATTCCTCAACTGAAGAAAATAATTCCATTTTATACAGACATGAATATGAACCATAAGAAATACAGTAGTTTCTATATCCTAGCAGATGGTAGCTTAAAGCAGGCTGAAACTGAAAGTAAAGCTGAATGTGCCTTAATTATTTCCATCGTTTTATTTCAATTCATTTGCTTAAGAAAACTTTCACGTTTTTGTTGTGGTGAGACATCTAGTTCCACGGTATTGTGATTAAATTAACCCATTACCCTATAGCCTGTTTCTAATTTTAAAAGAAAGATGATCACTTAAAGCAGGTTGAAAGTAAAGCAGAATGCGCCTTTTGGCGCATTCTGCTTTACTTTCAGCCTGCTTCTAGCTATTATCTGCTAGGATATAGAACATATTTCTTATGATACATATTAATATTTGTATAAAATTGGAACTACTTTCTTTAGTGGAAAGATAAATTTAAGAAGTAAAAAGGTGTATTTATGGGGTAATGGGTTAAAATGCCTTATTTCTTGGTTATTTGCAGGTAACCACAGCCCATGACCTGTCTCAGATGGCTAGAGTGGAGGCTCAGATGGCGTTTGATGAGGCTGATAAAGCCAAGAAGGTTTCCGAGGAGACGAGGATCAGTCTGGAGATGGTCCTTAACGACATCCGAAACTTCATCAGTGGTGCCAAAGCTTCACCTAACGATATAGAGATGGTTTGTATACTTTGATAATTGAATTGTTTGTTTCCTATGTATACCATGAGCCCTATTGGTGGATATATTCATCCTTCACAAACAGTGTACGTGTGAAGAGTACACTTGTCCTATGCAAACAGTGTAGACTCATATCAGAGGGCTCCTTCTACAGAAGCTTTCTGTTTTACTGTCACCTTCCTTCAAACACCTAATAATTTACAAAGTTTAGTGGTCGTTTTGCTGTGTTTAAAGATAAAGGTATATATTAAAGCAGTTTTTGATTCAGTTGGCTGAATTGTATGCATTAACTCTTTCAACACTAAGAAACTCTTGTGGGCAATAGGGTTTCATTGTGGATATTTTAGTTACCAATACATGAACTTTAAATTTTGGGTAGTTTAGTAAATACTGGTCTAAATTATCAAACAGTGTAGACCCAGATCAGAGGGCTCCTATAGGAGCCATCTGATCAGGGTCTACACTGTTTGCAAATATTATGAGTAAATTTAAACAGGTTCATTGTGTTGAAAGAGTTAACAATGGTTCTATCTTGTAGATGGCTGAGGAGGTACTGTCCATGAGAATCTCCCTGAGACCTGAAGAGATCTTGGACCTGGCCAAACAGATCAACTCCACCATACAGGGCCTGCAGAACATAGAGGACATCTTGGAAGACACTAAGGACAACCTCACCTTGGCACAGATGCTTAAAGAGAGAGCAGACAATGCCTCGTAAGCTCGTAAACTATTGGCATATATTTTTAGCTCACCTGAGCTAGCTCAGGGTGAGCTATTGCAATCATTGATTGTCCGTCGTGCGTCGTCCGGGCGTCAACAATTTTAGTGTTTACACTCTAGAGGCCACAATATTTATCAAATCTTTCTCAAACTTGCTCAGATGGTATATTGCCATAAGAGTTCAGATGAGTACGATTATTCTTGAAATCGGACAAATAGGTCATGAGTTATCTACCTTTGAACTGCTGAAAATGCCATATTTAACAGTGTTTACACTCTAGAGGCCACAGTATTTATCCAATTTTTCTAAAACTTGCCCAGATTGTATATGACCATAAGAGTTTGGATGAGTTAGATTATGGTTGAAATCAGACAAATAGATCAAGAGTTATTTACCTTTGAATTGCTGAAAATGCCATATTTAACAGTGTTTACACTCTAGAGGCCACAATTTTTATTCAATCTATCTCAAACCTGCTCAGATTGTAAATGACTATAAGAGTTTGGATGAGTTTGATTATGGTTGAAATCAGACTTATAGGTCGAGCGTTATCTACCTTTGAATTGCTGAAAATGCCATATAACGATGTTTACACTCTAGAGGTCAAAAAATTTATCCAATCTTCCTCAAACTTACTCAGATTGTATATTGCCATAAGACTTTGGATGAGTTCAATTATGGTTGTAATCTGATCAATAGATCAAAAGTGATCTACCTTTGAATTGCTGAAAATGATAATATTTAACAGTGTTTACACTCTAGAGGCCACAATATTTATCCAAGTTCTCTCAAACTTGCCCAGATTGTATATGACCATAAGAGTACGAAAAAGGGTGATTATGGTTGGAATTGTACAAATAGATCAAGAGATATCTACCTTTGAATTGCTGAAAATGCCATATTTTACAGCGTTTACACTCTTGCAACTACAGTTTTCAATGGATTTTGATTATACTTGTACACAAAGGATGTAGCTATACATTCTGGAAGGAGTACAATTATTGTTGAAATGTAATCATTGTGGCAACAGTTACCTGCCCTTGATATACTTTGAAATGCTAGAAAAAGGCTTCATTTCAGTATTGTTTAGGCACTAGTTATCTGCCTTTGATGTACTCTACTATACTACAATAGGTCGACAATCTTGAATGGATTTAGAATAAAACGGGTGAAATTCAAAGGTAAAGCTATCAGGCTTCATTACAAATGGTGAGCGATATCAGGGCCTTCAGGCCCTCTTGTTTAAACAAGTTTTTGAAAAGATTACAACAACGTTGTGTTCAGATTCGTCCTTTTAATTCATAACTAAGATATCATAAAACAAGCAATAACAACAACAACCAAGTGACGTCAACGTGCCATACGAGCAATTTGCAGTAACGCTAAATGATGTTAGGTGCATTTGTGTATTTCCTAACACCAGTGTAGACTCAGATCAGGTCTTAGAAGCTTTCTAAATAGGATCTGCACTATTCTCTTTATGGATCTAATCTCTCCTGAGATTTCCAAATAAGTCCAGCCCATTTTTTAGTAGATGTCCTTTTAACAATATTTTGCATAATGACAGACAGTGTATACTATGATGATGAGAGAGCTTCTACAGGAACTCTTTGATCAGGGTTTGTACTGTTTGCATAGAACAAGAGTTCTCAAGGTACACTGCTTGTAAATGATGAGGACACTCATCGCTAAGGCTGAATGGGTTAAACTTAAATGGAAAAGCATGATTCAATGAACTCTTTAAAACTATTACTGAAATAAAAATGTAGTTGAGTTGTACGACGAGTTTTTATCCGATTGTTGTATATTCATTTACGTGTTTAATTAATTGCTTTACAGGAGAGATGCTTCATTAATCTTGCTGACAGCCCAGGGTGTATTGAAGGCTCTAAATGGATCATCTGAGGCCCAGGAGAAAGCAGCTATGGCCATCAACCAGGCCAACACAGACATACAAGATGCAAAGACTGATCTTACTATGGTGAGCAATTGATTAACCCAGTTAACCCTTTACTCCATAACCTGTTTCTAGTTTTGAAGACATTATTTAACCCTTTAATCCATAGCCTGTTTCTAGTTTTGAAACTATGACTACTTAAAGCAGGTTGAAAGTAAAGCAGAATGTGCTTTAAGGCACATTCTGCTTTACTTTCAGACTGCTTTAAACTTCCATCAGTTAGAATATGTAGAAAATAGTTCTTATATTATTCATGACTGTATAAATTGGAACGGTTTTCTTCAGTGGAGGAATGAATTAAATACATAAAAATCTATGGAATAAATGGTTAATCCTATTTATGTGTATATATGTACTATTTAGAAATCTGTGAAGAATACACTTGTCCTATGCAAACAGTGCTGCACATGATAATGGTTGAGGGGGAAGCTTTTTGACTGTACTTTAGTTCCAAGAGTTTATATTTATATTTTCATTCTTAGATTGAATCTGAGACCGGTGCAGCACAAGAGAAAACGCAGGAGACAAATGATAAAGTATCACAAATCAAGTTTGACTTGGTGGACGTACAGACAAAGATCAATGAGAACGAGTTTCAGGTACAGACGGCAGAGAACCAGGCCAAAGAGGCTGTAAATCTAGCCAATGCAGCCGCAAAGGTAATAAGAGGAATGATACAGTGTACCCATTTGTGCCCACAATCCCATATATGGGACATAGGCAAACAGTGTAGACTCTGATCAGAAGCCGCATAATGCAGTGTCTAATCAGAGTCTGTATCGTTTGCTAATACAAGTCAAGTCAAGATATGAGTTCGGTATAAAACAAAACGAAAATGGAAATTTAGACAAGGCACCCCATATTGAGTAATTTGATCTTCAATGCATGGCTTATTGAGTTATTTGATTTACAAAGTGTTATACAGTAAAACTTCTATTACGAGCATTAAATTCTGTTTATTATTTGGTGTTTAGGACAGGTGACAGCTTTAAGCAACGTGACAGTAAAACAGAATGCTCCTTCAAGAGCCCTCTGTTTAACTGTCACCTTGCTTTAACTCTTTCCTCCCTGAAACTTTAAATGGACAATACAAGTTTCCATTTTAGTCTAGTCCATTTCTGACTTTTAAGGGTTGTTTTTTCAATGTTTGGCATTATGACAAACAGTGAAGACCCTGATCAGAGGGCTCCTTTCGGAGCCCTCTGATCTGGGCCTTCACTGTTTGCACAGGACATGTGTACTATACACATGCATTCTTTTGGAAAAGGACGCCTATAGGCGGGACTAGGGTTCAAAGGGTTAAGTAATCACCTGTTGTTAACACTTAATAATTTAAACAGATCTAAGTGGTTGTAACACTTTGTTTTACTATCACCTTGCTTTAAGCAGTCACCTGTCGTATATCGCCTAATAATTCATACAGTTTGGTGGTCGTAATAGAGAATTTTAAGTATATTAGTTAAAGATTGACTTTACTGAAGTTAATGTTTCTGTTTCACGTTTAGGATGCAGAGGACTTGGAGGGCAAATATCCTGATGTGTTAAGCGATCTTAACAAAAGGTACAATGCCACAGAAGATGCCAAACGTAGAGTGGAAAGTTTACGGACCAGAGCTAACACACTAGCTGCCAGCACCACAGCCAAGCTGAAAAAACTAGAAAGTATGTGTAGTGGTCACTCCAGTGACAGTATAACTCTTTTAACCCATTACCCCATGGCCTATTTCTAGTTATAAAGAAAGATGATCACTTAAAGCGGGTTGAAAGTAAAGCAGAATGCGCCTTAAGGCGCATTCTGCTTTACTTTCAGCCTGCTTTAAGCTATTATCTGCTAGGATATATAAATTATTTCTTATGAAACTTATCATGACTGTATTAAAGGGAACTATGTTGTTCAGTGGAGGAATAAATTATAGGCGTATTTATGGGGGAATGGGTTAAAGGGCTATTTCTGGGTTAACCTATTACCCCATAGCCTGTTTCTAGTTTTGAAGATAGGTGACCACTTAACTCTTTCAACAGCATGGACCTGTTCAAAAAATACACGCAATATATTTGCAAACAGTGCAGACGCAGATAAGAGGGCTCCTACAGTGTTTGCTAATTCAAAACAGTATTGATTAAATTACCCAGTATTCCAAGTAGACTGGTTCATGTTTCGATAACTAAAAGGATCCACAATGGAACCTAATAACCCACAAGAGTTACATAGTGTTGAAAGAGTTAAAGCAGGTTGAAAGTAAAGCAGAATGCTCCTTATGGCACATTCTGCTTACTTTCTGCCTGCTTTAATAAATCACCCAATAGGCGTAATTATGGGATAATTGGTTGTACTGTCTCGTCTAGCATGGACATCACCTTCTAGAATGGTTTTATACTTATACAGTTGTTGCCTTGGACACTATACCCAATTCAAACATATCACCCAACCTTGTTTTGACCCTTACCCTGAAATAAACTTACTCCCCTTATGTCGAGCACAGACTTTGGATGTTTCATGTCTATTGTTCAACCAAATGTTACATGTTTTATTTCAGATATGAATGCTGAATTCAGTTCAAACGAGAAGCAGCTACAGAATTTGGCCGGGCAGATAGATGACCTTAATGCCAACATGACGGCGTACCTGGAGGCAATACAACAGAAGGCTAATGACTATAGAACATGCACCACTTAGTATAGCCACTAGACATATAGGGCAGCTTTATAGCGTCTGAATGGGTCTGCAATACCTGTAACATAGAGATAAGAGACTGTTCAGTATGATATTGTATATGTGTGCAGATGAGTTAGTTGAACTGAGTAAAGTAAGATATGTGTTAACATAGAATAATACCAGTTTAACACATTGCTCTATAGCCTGTGTTTAGTTTTTGAAGACATGTGACTATTTAAAGAAGGTTGAAAGTAAAGCAGAATGCGCATAAAGGCGCATTCTGCTTTACTTTCAGCCTGCTTTAAACTACCAACGTACTAGGAAACAAAAATGTATCTGATGCTGCATATTCATGACTGTATGAAGTTGGAACTATGTTATCAGTGACGGAATAAATTCAAAGGCATACATATGCATATCTATGGAGTAATGGGTTATGGTTGAATATTTTAGATGAACATATTTTAAATTACAGACAAAGAAGAATTGTGCCAAGAATGAACTGTTTGTCATGTTTGTGTATTACATAGTTATAATAGTGTAAAATGCTTAATGCATAGCTCCAACAAGTAAGGGGAGTATTTCATATACAAAACCTTATGTCTCCCCTCCTCAAGATGATTCTAAGGAGTAGTGACAAGATAGGGTTTGGTCGGAAAGTTAGGCAGAGAAAAAAAATCTTTATGCCTCAAACAAAACTATATTGTGTGACTACTCTTTGAGACAATTCTAACGAGTGGCCACACATAAGGTTTGGCCGATACTACTGTAAAACCTGTATTAAACTACCATTCTAAAAGATAGTATATTCGTAATATTTATAACTGGGAACAGCTTAATGCAGGACAGAAGTTATGCAGAAGGCTCCTATAGGAGCCTTCTGCATTACTTTTGTCCTGCATTAAGCAGTAACCGTTCTGTAAAGACCACCATGTATCTTCGTTCAGTGGTTGCTTAACGCAGGTTTTATTGAAGGACATGTGTTAGAAATACTCCACTTCTCTGGAGCTGTGAGTAGAGACATACAAGGGTATAGTTAAATCTCTCTATTACAGCCACTGAATTATGTTAATCATTTGGTGTTCATTGCAGGTAACAGCTTAAAGCAAAGAGAAAGTAAAACATAAAGCTCCTTGCTTTAAGCTGTCGCCTATCTTTCATGCAAGCGATTAGCCTTGTTTTTAGTGGACGTAATAGTGGGGTTTTTACTGTGTATATCAGCACAAACATATTACAGACTGAGAATACATCAGTCAGATGAATAAGTGGGATGCTGCAAAAAACATTGCAAAAATCTGACGTCCAGTGATAATATGTTTGCATAGTGACAGATTTTAGACTTCTGGTTGGTGAACTCACCATAAGGGACGACCAAATGAAACTAGAGCTATATGGACAAATTTGTTCATCTTACTTCTTCTTGTAAATAATACATGTATTTGTGCATGCAAACTTAATTGTCCCTTATATCGGGAGTATGTGTCCATTTTCTGTGAATTAGGGCAATTCATGCTTTAATAGTCTAGATACTCAACAATTGTCTCTTTCTATGGGTATTTTTTTCAGGTTGAAATGATTTTTTGCAAAATGAAATAGATCTGTGATTTACCTAAACAAAAGGTGCTCTTTTAAAAAAACAAGGAAATGATTTAACAAACCATTCTCTGTGATGAAATATGTTTGATATTGCATAATTATTATTAGGATACAAGTCTGCTATTTATCATGCCATTATCTGATGTATGGGAAAAAAATAAAGTTTCAAGCCTTGAAATCGGTGTTTTCAAAACTTGAAAGAATCTGCATATAGTAGACCTAAATGTAAAACAAGAATAATTGAAATGGAAAAATTACTTATACTGCTACAGTGGAGAATCTGTTATTCTTTCCCAATAAACGCGTTTACACTAAAACTATTATTTGCAGTGCAAACAGTTTGGAGCCAGATCAGACGCCGGGTAACCCTGCGACTGATCAGGCTCCAAACTGTTTGCCCCCAAGATAAACATGAATTATCAGAATTGTCCAAAAGTTGTTCTTTTCTACGTTTTATTGCTTTGCGTTTGCGTTTAAACGGGAAAGAATAACAGCTTCTCCACTGTATGTGCCAATGAACAAACTAAAGAAATAGTAGTAAGTACTTGAACAAATTTACATAAACCTTGATTGAATTGTGAGTGACAGTTTTGCTCAAGACTTAAATCCATTTTCAAGATTTTGATTGCTCAGGGGAACCAGCATAAGTTGACTTGCTAGGTCTTATAACAGCATTGTGTGACAACCCCTTAACACTACAAACAGCTCAAAAACACAGAACAAAGTTAGTTACGGGATGTTCTATTTCTTCAGCATTTATGTGTGGGAAAAATGAAAACAACGAATAAAATATAATCATGCTTTATAAATCAAAGTGAGAAATTGACAAACACTACTGAAAAAAAATGATGATATGGTTCAAAATACATGTAACCATAGCTCGGTATAGTATGATTGAATGATATTTTTACCAGGACTCCAGATAAGGGTGTGTAAACTGAATATTTCCAAAGTTTTCTCCTTTATGTCTGCATTAACTCTTTGAACCCTAGTCCCGCATATAGGCGTGCTTTTCAAACAGTGTACATGTGAATAGTACACATGTTCTATGCAAACAATGAAGACTCAGATCAGAGGGCTCCGAAAGGAGCCCTCTGATCAGGGTCTTCACTGTTTGTTATAATGCCAAACATTGACAAAAACAACCCTTAAAAGTCAGAAATGGACTAGACTAAAATGGAAACTGGAATTGTCCATTTAAAGTTTCAGGGAGGAAAGAGTTAAACCTATGCTGTGACCACTCACTAGAATAGTCTCTTTGAGACGAATCTAATGAGTGGTCACATCAAAGAGTTGGGTTGAGAAATAAGGGAGTTATGCTTTGAAACGGGACTCAAAAATCCTTATTTCTGCATTAAACCCTATGTTGTCACTACTCATTAGAATTGTCTCGAAGGGATGATTCTAAAGAGTAGTAACACCATATGATTTGGTGCTGAAATGAGTGATGTTGGATCCGTTCAGTTATTCCCCTTTATTTGGAGCCCTGTTTGAAATACTTGCCTTACCTGGCACTCTGAAAACTTAGGTGTAGTAACAAATACACTGAAAGTTCCAATGTGCAAACATAACTAGCTTGCTAAACCTCCTGCCTTGTATAAATTCAAATTAGTGTAATAGAGAGTTGTGATACTAGTGCCAAAGTTAACTGCTTGAAAGTAACTACGCTACTTTGTATTATCGTGTCATACTCATTGAAACCTCTGATTGAATGTGAGTGTGTATGATTTTGGACAGACAGATCCCTACTGTCAGATCTGTGTAGTGATCATTCAATGAAGTAGTATGCATCTAAATACAGGAAGCTGATGTTAGAATATTCTAAGAAATTTAAAAGCAGACCCTGATCAGATGGTTCCTTTAGGGTAGGTCTCTGATGAGGGTGTGCAATGTTTGCAAAATCTACATCATGTATACTGGTGTTTAGCATGAAAAGATTAAAGACTGTCCGTGTGTATTCTTGAATGGTCACTTCACTCAGGTTTGACTTTAATGTACAGAAATCAGCAGTGATCAACAGCCTACCTTGACAAATGGTGCTTCAGTGTTTGTCCAGTAGTTTCCTCTAGTTGTGTCCATTTTGTGCATATTATCCATTCTTTTTCACATACTTTTATGTTTTTTATTCTATTTCTTTGTGTTGTAGTTTTGGAAAGGAAATCTTTCTAAAGTTAAAGAAAATCACTTAGTCAATGCATCTTGTTAAAATTAAATTTAGTGTCCCACCGTCTCTAGTTCAAAGGTCATGGACACATTGTAAGGGGGTTATACATGTAGTCACTTCATTGTTGATACCTGTACGATATAGATCTACCTACTAGATGTGCCTGTTTGCATTTACATACATCAGGCTCCATGCTTTAAAGCGTTTGAGATGAGTAGATTATTCTCAAGCTTTTGGTTGTTCAGATTTGAGCATTAACCCTTTCAACCCTAAATTTCTCTTGTGGATATTTATTATCGTTTTGGACTCTTCTAGTACAAGTATTTTGAGCCAGTCTACTGTTACATTTTTTGGTATGAAAACAAAAACTAATGAAAATATCAAACAGTGCAGACCCTGATCAGGGTGTACACTGTTTGCATATGTAATCAGTAGTCTGTACAGAGGGTTGTAGGGTTGAAAGGGTTAAGCTCAAATTTGACCAAACCAAATCTTGAGAAAGATCTCAGACTCAACTCAAGTGTTTATAAGCATGCGGCCAGTTCTTCCATTGAAAGTGGACAAGCCAAAGACTATTTTTGGACTGTCATTTCTGGACAATGGGGAGAAGATTGGGTAACTAAGTGTTAATAGAAGGCCAGTATGATTTTTTTTTATCTCTATTTTTATTCATATTTATTATCATTCTATGTAATTTGTTTATTTGTTGGTATTTGTATGAAAGTGCCATTACTGTTCAAAACTTGAAAAATGAAAGGTAGGGAAAAAGAAGTGATTTTAGCTTTAAATTTGAAGTAAATTGTAGAAATAGTAAAAACCTCTATATAACTCCCACTAAAGCAAAGGCTAATTGATTGTACAAAAAACATTTGACAGCTTAAAGCAAGGTGACAGTGAGACAGAAAGCTCCTAAAGGAGCTTTCTGTTTTACTGTCACCTTGCTTTAAGCAGTCAATTTCCTTATACACGCACTAATTCTACAAAACTTAGTCATAGTGGTAGTAATAGAGAGGGTTTTATTGTACATTAAGTTAAGCAAGCTTGTTTTAGCAGATTGCTTGTTTCTATGTCATGTATAAATGGTATTAATTAGATGCCAAACAAATCATACTTATGTTTCACTGGGTATAAGATGTGTAATGAGACACAAAGCATAGATTTAAGAGACTCCATGAATTTTATTCTTTGTAATTTTCTTCCAAAAGTTTTTGTTTTGTTTTAGACTTTGTTGGTGTAGAAGGTAGATTGGTTGTGATAACTGATATGTTGTGCCATACTTTTTGTTTCCTAGTTTCACTTTGAAAGAATGTTTTATTATCTTTAAAACTAGCTCTTGCATATATATTTAGAACCCATTAGGAGTACAGATTGATAATCTATTGTATATGACTTTATGATAAACTAATAACGAAATATGGACATTGCTCAGTTAAGTAATGAAAATCAGTTTCTTCTTAGAACGGTCTTTTAAAAAAAAAATTAAATGAAATCGGCAGTGATTAACCCATAAACCCATATCCTGTTTCTAAGATTGAAAAAATGTTACCACTTAAAGCAGATTTAAAAGAAAACAGATTTCTCTTTAAGGAGCATTCTACTTTACATTCAACCTGATGTTAGTTCCCATATAGAAAAGTACTGGAAATTACTTTCATTTTCATTTCTTCCTAGCTGGGACTACTAAAGGCTTAATCCATTACCCCATTGCCTGTTTCTAGTTTTGAAGATATGTGACCACTTAAAGCAGGTTGAAAGTAAAGCAGAATGTGCCTTAAGGCACATTCTGATTTACTTTCAGCCTGCTTTAAGCAATAATCAGCTAGAACATAGCAAATAGTTCTTGTCATACATATTCATAACTGTATAAATTGGAACCATTTTCCTCAGTTGAGAAATAAATTAAAGGCGTAAAAGGGCATATTTATGTGGTAATGGGTTAAAAAGGTGTATTTGTTGCGAACCGGTAATGGATTAATACAAGGAGCAGCTCAACTGGAGCACACATATATTATGGAAAAGGTAAAAGAGATTAAAAGGCACATCTATTAGAGAAAGGAAGCCCAACTAAAGGCTTATAGGTTGTCCAGTATTTCAATTACTTCATTTGATGTCGCAAACAGAGGGGGTATTGAGCGCTTTTAGGTGTTTTGTACATTAAGTTTGTCACTTTATTTGCAATTTACCAGTGGATATTTGGAGAACATATGTGGCTTTGCATAACATTTTGGGATTAACCAGTTAATTCAATTCACAGTCGTCTGAACTAGCAGTGAATAGTCCACTTATAGTTCATGAGAATGTGCAGCTAACATTTCAGGATTTTTCAGACTGTAAAAATTGTCCTATGCAAATAGTGTAGACCCAGATCAGCCATATGATCAGGGTTTACACTGTTTGTCATTTTGAAATATCTTGTTGAAATACAACCCTAACTAGTAGAACATTGACCAGATTTAATTTGAAACTGGTATTTTCCATTAAGATATTCAGGGGTGAATGAGTTTAATGACAAATTTATCTTCTTTTCAATGGTATTGCAACACATATTTTACTGTTTAATACATCAATGCTATATTAACCTTTTGTGATGCTGAAGGAACCAAAGAATTACTCGCGGTTTGATCAGAATCCAAAGCTTAGTATTGAAGGGTATTCATTGGGTCCCAAACTGTTGTGTGTCACATATGTGATGCATGGTTGCATGTGATCATTTAGGTACATACATATAGCATACGTGTAACAGGATCGTGTCAGTCTGCATGTACATGTGTATTGAGTGTTTTTTACGTACTCTTCTAATATAGTATGTCATGTGTATCTACTCATTTTTTGTGTACATCTTTGTAAATTCATATTGATTTTATACCTTGCTGCTATGTATTCAAATCATTTTACATCTGTATGTTTTAACCTCAGAAATGTTTAAGTAGCTTGTAGTTCGGGAATACCCTGTAAACAACGATATTTTTCTGCAAGGACCTGCGCGCCTAAGTTACGTTTTTACCTGATCACCTGTGGTGAAAAACTGTAAATATTATGAATCAACTTTTTTTCAACACATACATTTTAATAAAAGAAAACAAATTAAAATGCATAATACCTTACATCAGTTTAAACTTGTTGTTTAAATACAGTTTTTGAGTTGAAGTGAAATTCCTACTATAACCGCTCAAATAAGACTAATGAATTGGGTATTTGATACAGGTAAATGCTTTAAACAAGATGAAAGTAAAGCAGAAAGCTCCTATAGGAGCTTTCTGCTTTACTTTCATCTTGCTTTAAGCTGTCACCTGTGTTAAGTTTAAAACATGGTTTGGTTTTGATAACTCAAGCTTGCTTAGGTCAAACATACCTGTATTTCAAAAGTTAAAACGTGGCTTAGCCAGATTTAACTTTGAAATACAGGTGTTTTTTACTTTAGCAAAGCCATGTAGTTATAATTCAAATATACAGATAATGTGTGGTTTGAATTAAACAAGCTTGAGTTTTAGATATTCAACTTTGAAGTTCTATACCATTTACAATCAAAAGTTGGTTATTAAAAATGACAACATTTCCTTCATTTGTAAATCCTACGTTCTGGAGGAAAAATTTAAAAGAAAAGCATAAAGTGAAATTTCCGCATAATAACACAGGATCTGATCTGCTTGTGTGTCAGTCAATATTTTTCGCCCATTGTTTTGGTTTAGTGTTATTTTCTCCTGCCAGTTTTTTGGCCTTCTTTCTATTCTGTTGATATACATACTATTTTTGTATTATCTTTGTATGCAGTTTAAACATTTGAATAAATTTCGCAGTCCCTCCAGAAATTGTCTTGTGGTCTTTTTTTTCGCCTTCAATAAGGAGAGGGGCCTTTGTGGCCTAGTGGTCATCACTAAGCTCCTCACCACCGTGGGTTCGAATCCTGGTCTGGGCATTTGCATTTTTCATGTAAGGAAATCTTCCAGCTTGCTAGCCGAAGGTCAGTAGTTCTACCAGGATGCTGATTTGAGCCTAAAACAGTGCATAAAGTACTTCTGGGGTCTTCCTCCACCTGTAATTTGCTTGAAGTTGTGATATGACTGAAATCCTGGTAAAAGTGACGTAAAATCATAACAATTCCTAATCCAAATAGATAGGGAGAAATTCATTTGATATCCGTCACCCCATAGTCTGTTTCTAGCTTTGAAAATAGGTGACCATGCACTTAAAGCAGGTTGAAATAAAGCATACTGCTTTACTTTCAGCCTTCTTTAAGTTATAACATCTATTAGAATATTGAAAATATTTCTTATGATACATAGTCATAACTTTAAATTTGAATTATTTTCTTTAGTGAAGGAATAAATTAGATGCACAAAAATGTGTATCTATGGAGTAAAGGGTTATAGAAGTTTATTTGGAACGATTTTACACATCCAAAAGCATAAACTGAATTATAGTGCTTTTACCCTAGTCCAATAAATACTATGGGGGCCAATGAATATTAAAGTTAATATTAAAGAAGAGCCCAAATGGGCTCTAAGGCGCTCACCAGAGTACAAAGTTCCCAGATTTAACTAGACTTGACTCTAAAGGCAATTAATACCCTCACTAGTGCCTTGTCACAAGAAACAAATGTGTTGGTGTGGGTTCAGAAGCCTTTTTATAGCTTTGACCTAATGACCTACTTTTTGTCCTGACATAACACATATTCATACATTGCTTAGATTTTATCAAGCTGATCATTCTAATATATAAGCAAATTGTGTGAAATTATGGCTAAAAATAAGGTCCCCTACAGTGTTTAGAAGCTATTTCTATGTTTTGACCTACTGACCTACTTTTTAGCTCACCTGAGCTAGCTTAGGATGAGCTTTTGCAATACTTGAATTCCCGTTGTCCGTAGTATTTACACTCTAGAGGCCACAATATTTATCTTATCTTTCTAAAACTTGCTCGGATTGTAAATTACCATAAGAGTTCGATTATTGTTGAAATAGGTCAAGAGTTATCTATCTTTGAATTGCTGAAAATGCCATATTTAACAGTGTTTACACTCTAGAGGCCACAATATCTATCATATCTTTTTTAAACTTGCCCAGATTGTATATTACCACAAGAGTTTGAATGAGTTTAATTATGCCTGAAATCAGACCAATAGATCAAGAGTTATCTACCTTTGAATTGCTGAAAATGCCATATTTAAGGGTGTTTACACTCTAGAGACCACAATTTTTATCCAATGTATCTCAAACTTGCTCAGATTGTATAAGACCATAAGAGTTCAAATGAGTTTGATTAAGGTTGAAATCGCACCCATAGATTGAGAGTTATCTACCTTTGAATTGCTGAAATTGCCATATTTAAGGGTGTTTACACTCTAGAGGCCACACTTTTTATCCAATGTATCTCAAACTTGCTCAGATTATACAAGACCATAAGAGTTTAAATGGGTTTGATCATGGTTCAAATCGGACCAATAGGTTGAGAGTTATCTACCTTTGAATTGCTGAAAGTGCCATAGTTAACGATGTTTACAAGCTAGAAGCCACAATTTTTATCCAGTCTTTTACAAACTTGCTCAGATTGTATATGACCATAAGAGTTTGAATAAGTGTGATTATGGTTGAAATAGCACCAATAGGTCAAGAGTTGTCTGCCCTTGAATTGCTGAAAATGCCATATCTAACCGCGTTTACACTCTTCCAACTACAGTTTTCAATGGATTTTGATTATACTTGCACACAAAGTATATAGCTATAAGTTCTCAAAGGAGTGCAATTATTGTTGAAATTTAATCATTGTGGCAATAGTTATTTGCCCTTGATATACTTTGAAATGCTAGAAAAGGCTTCATTTCAGTACATGTATTGTTTAGGTTCTAGATATCTGCCCTTGATGTACTCTACTATACTAGAATTATGAGGTGTATTCCAAAATTGTTTACATGCTATACTACAAATTTAAATGGATTATGATTGAAACTGGTTAAGCTATCAAGCTTCAGTACAACAGGTGGGCGATATCAGGGCCTTCAGGCCCTCTTGTTAATCTTATGTAACCCATATTCACACAGTGCCTAGCTTTTGTCAAGATAACCATTCTAGGCAGGTTTCAAGAAGATTGTGCTAAAAATATGGCAGCTTGAGTGGCAAAAAGTTTTTTCTGTGATTTGACCTACTGACCTACTTTATGACCTGACATAACCTGCATTCATGTATGACCTAAATCTTAAGAAGCTTTTTGGTGAAGACCAAATTGAAATCGACCAGTGGTTTCGGAAAAGAAGATTTTTGTATATATCGTGCACGGTTGCCATGGAAACAAGACAAATTACCCCACCCACAAACTTTTAACAACTTTTCATTCCCCCACCCTTCTGATGCTTCTGATGAAGTTTGGTTAAACTGGGGCTATTAGTGTCAGATAAGTCATTTGCAATTGTTGACGGACAGACAGACCGACGGACAGCAGGGGTATCACAAAGCTCACCTTGAGCACTTCGTGCTCTAGTGAGCTAAAACAAAAAGCTATATCTATCTACTGAATGAATGGAGAACACACATCAACATTATCCTAACACATTTGCTTCTTGTCACAAGGCACTAGCGGGGGTATTAATCGCCTTTAGTGTTAAGTCTAGTTAAATCTGGGAACTTTGTACTCTGGTGAGCGCCTTAGAGCCCATTGGGCTCTTGTTTCATTAATACACAGTTACAGGAAGAATTATAAAATCTCATTAATTAAACCAACAATTTAATTAAACCATAAAATATATTAATTAAATGTACATGAAGGAGCGATGGTGTAGGCTAATGAACGGGTTATAATGACATTATAAGTACACATCACATATTAGTGTTTTCTTCTGACCTGTCAGAGTTATTTTTAGATTGGAACATTCTAAAATTTTAAAAGGGATTATCACCGTACTCGTTGATTTCCGTAAGGTCAGCCAGGGATACGGAAAGCTGTATTTATTGTGTGTAATGTACAGTAGAGAAGACGGTATTATTTTCCGAATAAACGCAAACACAATGCACTAAACTGTAGAAAATTGATTTTATCTTTTTAATCTGGGTGGCAAACAGGTTGGAGCCTGATCAGACGCCGGGTTGCCCGGCGTCTGATCTGGCTTCAACCTGTTTGCAACAGAGATAATAGTTTTTAGCATAAACACGTTTATTGAAAATGAATAGCATATCAGTAAAATAAGCGCAGCTGTCTCGTGCTGCACAAGGATCATGCTTATCTCAAGTTGGAAAGTGTACGACTATATAGATCCGATGTTATAGTCAAACAACTAGGTCTGACGTGTCAAAGGTCAGCCGAGTCCATGTTTTAGGGATAACAGCATTCCGCGTGTTCTCGGACCATTTTTAAACAGTCGAGTTTAGTATATTAGATACAAATGAAAGCGGAATTGTTGTCAACGCTTTAGCGCAGTAGGTAAAGTGTAGGTTACCCAGAGTGCATTGTGATAATAGTATTTTTGTTCAGCGTGGGTTCGAATCCCGCGTCAACCTCAAACTTTTTTTTAATCTAGAATGAATAGTAAAGCATTATCTTATTTCATTCTGTATTATACTGACTATTTATGCACATATTCTTCAATGTTGGGGAAGGGATGCATTAGTTTGAGTTCGAGTCCTATATAAGCCATATTTTCAAAAACAAAGGGATGATAAAATACAAATATCAATACAAGTTTTAGTTTTCTTCAGGGGGCTTTCCGCATTACATGCAATGTAACTATAGAATCCTTAATATTGTTTTAGCAAAAAAATATTTTAGGTTGATGCAAGACTCGAACCCGCGCTTGATAAAATGTTTCCCCATTATGTTTTCGTTTAGCCCTACGTCTTATCCACTACGCTATGTTTCCGATAACTAATACCTTTATTGTTTGTGCAAATAACTAAACGTTTTCTTTTAAAAATTGCCACGAGGATATCCGAAATGCTGATAACCCTTAAAAATGGACTCGGCGACCCCGTGACACGTCTAACCTAGTTGTTTGACTATACCCTGTTATCTATTTACCATTATGAACTATTCTGTTCTAAAAATAACTCTGACAGGTCAGAAAAATCGCACAATACCTCATTTGTATAGTTACAGTAAAGCCTCTCTATTACTACCACTAAAAAGACGGCTAATTGATAGTATAAAAGGCAGGTGACAGCTTAAAGCAAGTTGAACGTAAAACAGAAAGCTCCTTAACCAATGTGAAAGTAAAACTAAAAGCTCCTAAAGCAAGGTGAACGTAAAACAGAAAGCTCCTAAAGCAAGGTGCATATTAAAAAAGAAAGCTAAAGCAAGGTGAAAGTTAACAGAAAGCTCCTAAAGCAAGGTGAATGTAAAACAGAAAGCTCCTAAGTTGTCACCTGTCTTTAACAGTGGCTAAATAACACATGGTCGATTTAGTGGTTGTAATAGAGAGTTTTTGTGGTATACCATTAGTAATATACGAAAAACAAGAGCCCAGTGGGACATATTTCGCTCACCTGAGAATAGCTGACAAAATAGAGATAATGATGTATGTCCAGGACGGGGTCATATTTTACCCGAGGGGCATAATTTGAACAATCTTGATAGAGGACATGTAGATGATGTTATGTGCCAAATGTCTAAGCTCTGGTCCTTGTAGTTTTTGACGTGAAGAGTTTTTAAGTTTTTATAGAAAAATCTAATTTTATCTCTTGTGACCTAGATATGCAACAGACCGGAACCATTTGAACAAAATATATAATGATATTTAGAAGTGGCACCATACCGAATATCAAAGCGCTGGTCCTTGTAGTTTCAGACAAGAAGATTTTTTAAGTTTTCATTGAAAAATAATCTATGTTTAGCTCCTTTGTCCTTGATATGCAACCGACCAGAACCATTTGAACAATATTGGTATAGGACATCTAGAAGTGCCACCATGTCAAATATCAATGCTCTGCCCATATAAGTTTCAAAGAAGAAGACGTATGAAAGTTTCACTATATAGCTCTATGTAAAACTGTGACCCCCGCGGGGCGGGGCCAATTTTGGTCCCAGAGGCATTATTAGCACAAACTTGATATATGACCTGCAGATGATGTTATGTGCCAAATATCTAAGCTTTGGCCCTTGCAAATTTTGACAAGAAGATTTTTTTAAGATTTCCTTATTTTTCACTTTAGTTGCCATGGCAACCAGAGTTCTGCATTGTTTGTAATTATTTGAACAAAGTTGAAAGAGCTTGATCCAAGGAACATTTCTGTAAAGTTTGGTTGAATTCTGTCAAGCGGTATAGGAGGAGATGTCATCTGAAGCAATTGTTAACGACGACGGACGGAGGACAGGGCCATCCCAATAGCTCACCTTGGGCCTTTGGCTCAGTTGAGCTAAAAAAGTGGAAAAAATGAAGAAATAAAGTAAACTTTTAACTGTTTTATTCTACAAGTATCAGAAAACAACTTCAACTGTAGTTTAAAAGGATGACAAATTCCTCGTAAAACAAAATATCCAACTTAAGGACCAATAATAAAAAGCTTTACGTAATTTTTTTTTTTTTATCTTAAAAATTGTGGTATTATTTTATGCTTATAAATTGAAATTACATTTACCTAATTTGCATACTCATGAATATTAACGAGCACATTAAAAGTAGTAGAGAATACGTAGAAACACGAATGAAGAACGTCATTCGTGGTAGAAATAAATTCAATTTTTCACTTTTTAGCATTCAAATATCAGTAAACAACTGCAAATGCATTTTAAAATAATGACAAAGTCCTCAGAAAATAAAGTATTTAACTTGAGGACAAAAAATAATCTTTCAGTAACATTTTAACAGTATTTTATTTGTTTCCATGGGAACGCCCAAAATTGAGTCATTATGATCCATGCCTGCGAAATTTGCCCATATCACAGTCAGTTTTTGTCCTAAACATAATAAATATTGTACCAAATTTAAGACAATACAAATTGTGGTTTTATTTCCAGCTTCTACTTTGGAATTACCTAATTTGCATACTCATGAATATTTATGAGCATATTAAAGATAGTAGAGAAAATATAGAAATAACTTAGATTCTTTACATAATTTAAGCATACAAATATCAGTAAACAGTCTCAAATGTAATAAAAAAAAAAAGTAATATACCAAGTTATAGTCTACTTTCAGTCCGAATGATCGCTCACCTGGTAGCCTATGCTAGGATTTGTTAATAAGAATCTGCTAGAGGCCAGTGAATTGTTATCGATGGATCATTTGTGTAAAATTATTTTCAGATTGGGCCAGTGGATTCAGACGAAGATTATTTTAAGTTTTCAAATAAAATGTTGTTTAATTAAAAGATCCACAATGGAACAATAACTCACAAGAGTTACTTAAATTAATGTTGAAAAAGTTAAACTAAGATTGAAAGTAAATAACTCTGTTAGAGTGAGATAAGTGAGACATTATTCTTAATGAATGTGTTTACGCTAAAACTGTTATTTTCTTTGCAAACAGTTTTGAGTCAGGAGATTTCGGAAATCCGGAGATCCGGAGAAATTATGAAAACTCCGGAGGTTTAGGAAAAATCCGGAGAAATGGTAGGCCTGCGCCTGATCTGGCTTCAATATATTTGCGAAGCAGATTAAAATAAATAGTTAGAAGTGTCAAAATGTTAGACTTTTCTGCATTTTATTGCAATGTATTTGTGTTTGTTTGCGTTTAAACGGGAAAGAATACCGTTTTTACCGTACGTGTTTTCCCGATATAAAATCTAGAATCTAGTTCAACAAGAAAAGATCTCATAATAAAAAACCTCAACACTTTGGTTGTTAACTTGTTTTTACATAATTACGAGAATATATATATAACCAAAAAAGAAAAGAAAAGGATATTATGTTATTATAGATTGATCCAATGTCCCCTAGAGACGAGTATATTCGTCATTCACAAGTTGTACTTGTGGTTAGTAGGTCTGCATGTACATGTGTCTTGTAGCCATTTGATCTTGGGTCTGCGTTGTTTCACGCGTTTGTCATTTTTACATTTTGAAATGATTTGTATATAGAAAGAAAACCGCACACGTCAAAATCCAACACAAATACAAAATATAGACCTAGAAATTTGATGAGTTGTCGAGTTGGGTTTTACGGCACCGCAACTCATGAAATCAGTAGTCATATATGGCCCCGGTCTTGATGAAAGACGTGAAATGTCCGTTTGACGTTTCAGGGGTAAATGAGTAAAGGGAATATTGAATTCTTAAATCTTTCCCGGATGAAGCGCCTTTTTACTCCTTTAATTTATTCCTTTACTGTATAAAATAGTTTAAATTTATACAGTTATGTATACATGTATGTTTATTAAGAAATATTTGCTATATAACAGCAGATGAAAGCTGAAAGTAGGCTGAAAGTAAAGCAGAATGCGCCTTACGGCGCATTCAGCTTTACTTTCAACCTGCTTTACTAGTCACCTATTTTCAAAATGAGAAACAAGCTATTGGGTACGGGTTAGACAGTAAAAGACATTCTTTAAGTAGAATCTAAAAGATACTTTATTAGATATACAGTTTCCTCACAGGGTATATGAGGATTTCTTCCCGGCTGAGGAAAATCATTATTGCCCGAGCCGTTAGGCGAGGGTTACATGATTTTACCAGCCGGGAAGAAATCCTCATGTACCCTGTGAGGAAACTGTATAACGAATTTATTATACTGCAAAGTTTTCATTGTTCAAATTAAATATTTCGGAATTTGTCATGCACAGCGCTCAAAGTAAACAGTAACAAAAGCGCGTCAAAACATATGACGTTGAGCGTAAGTGACGTCATATGTTTTTGACGTTGTTATTCAAAAGAGAAATAGGCACTCGTATATATAGACGGTTGCATCAAACTTTTCTAGGAAAAAAATGCGACTATTGAAAGATCACACCCCGATTAGTTTTTATCCGAAATGGACTTAAAACGGAGGATGCACGATTGAGTGCACTCAGTCTGAATCTGAATCTGAATATAGTACGTCGTATAATCCTATAAAGGCTTTTACACGACAGTCCTGTCGAGCAGTCGGCCGTCTTGTTTTCTGCAAAGACTTGAAGAGCATGTCAGCCAATGAAACAGCTTGTCAGGTCTACGGCTCGTTGACCAATGAAAAGTAAGGAATTTACTTTGCAGTATAATAAAAGTTATCTTGAGCTTACAGAACATATTCTCATTTGTTCCTGGTACCATCGCCGGTAGATCTGCGAGGTTCCCGATTGAGCGTGGGACCAGCGTTTGTTATTACATCCGGTTTCAAAACTTCCTGAAGGGGAAACGGTTAGATAACACCAAACTGTCACGTAACACGGTATCCCGATTGTAACAGGCATCTGATAAAATACAGGTAAGGAAATGTTGTTTAAAAAGTCTATCTACATATAAGAAAACATTTGTTAAAGTGTTTTACTAGCCACGACGAGTATTTAATGTCACATAATGCAACCATACGGGATTGGATCTTCTCTACAGCCGCACAGTCACAGGGTAAACTGTATTTGGAATAGAAATAGGAGCTGCGCCTATCTTGCCAGGCCAGTTCTGAGCTATAAGTTCCTGATTTTCAAGCAACTTTATTAGTAAAATCGCATTGCTTGTTGTTTATTGTTCACCTGTCAAACATTAACTTTGTTCTCCAATGTTATTGTTTTGTAACACAGGGCCGGTGATCAAGATATTTGGGGGGGGGGGGGGGGGGACATTTGGAGACGGCATGGGGGGGGGGGGGACATTTGGAGACGGCATGGGAGTGGTTTTACCTCGTTTAACATTCTTCTCTGTATCTTTTAACTTTTACTTTTATTCACTTAACATTCTCGACAGTTGACGCGCGTCAAGTCTAGGTCCCCAACAGGGGATTGACTCACTGGAAGATAGATCGATAGATAGGAGTGTGTGTGTGTGTGTGGGGGGGGGGGGGGGGGCCTCCACTGTAATTGTTTTGAGATTAACACCATAATGGTGCATAATATGACGGTTACTAGAATAACCGGAATACACCGAAATACATCTTAATATACCTGTTATGGATCATAAAACAGTTTCAGATGATCAGGGATTTCCCCAGGCCGTTTTCGCCTGTCGCAGGCGACATGCCTTCCTTCCAGGCGGTCTCTTCGCGACATGCTTTGATCTGGCTGACATGTCTTAATCCGTAAAGCGACTAGCCTTAATCAGGGCTCTGTGTTGTGTATTCCAGTAATTATTGCATATGTCAAACACCGTCACGCGCGTCGGGCGTGTGCTTAGCTTCATCAACCAATCAGGAGCCGAATTTCCTTATCTAAGCGGTGATTGACAGGGACTCGTTCCACTTTGAGCGAGATTAACTTTTGATTGACGTTTCTAAAACCGCTAGTGCGAGTAGATTCTACAACATGGCTAACTGTACAAACAGCGACTTGAATGATTTTCGGAATTCAAGCTACGAACAACGCTGAAAGAAAAATAAATACTAGCGGAAACCGGAATCTCGGACATTCCTTTTCCCGAATTTAACATTCATAAGATTATTAACGGTGGACTGAAAATTCGCCGCGAATAATGAGACGTGAAATCGCGTGTCGCCTCGGAAAAATATTCTCGATACGGGGCCTGTTAAATAAGGAAATTCTCCGCAAATACAGAACAAACAAATGTTTTAAATGACTATAAATTACCTTTTAGAATTTATTTCCTCACAACTCCGTATTAATAATCACGTAACAGACGCAAACAGTATTCCAAACTTCCGAAATGAAATCCAAATGCGCGGCATGCTTCGAACTTTGTCACATGTCTTTACTTGTAATTGGTTATCAAATAGATCTAGACTAGGTAATTCCCAGCGTCTTTTTTTGAAAACATCCAATTAGATTAGACGTTATAAACTTCCATTTAGAATGACAGGAAATTAACATAAATTGCGATATTTAAAATTAGCACTTATTCGTATGCAATGGCTATCGACGTGGAAGACGTTTTTCGTGGGAGTTTCGGGAAATAAGTTACAAGAGAAGAACAAAAGTAACACATACACGCGGGAAACGATGAATCTCTTAAAATAGCTTTCTGGTATTTTTGGTAAATTGAAATTGAATACTTGGAGATTAAATATTGAAACAGAAAGCAATCGTGACAACAAATATTCAAGTAGACTTGGATTTATCTCATGACAAAGTCAAACCAGTCTAATTAATTCTTCAGAGTTAAAAGTTGTTTTCTGTTTTTATGATGGATGGATGTTTAGAGCAGGCTTAAAGTAAAAATGAATCCTCCATTTGACATCCACTTGCCGGGATGCAGGGAAATTTTCTATGCCCTTAACCCACAGGTTCTTGACACATAAAAAAAAGATTTTTTTTTTTTTTTTTTTTTTTACTAAACCTCCATTATATTACCGTATCTAGATCTATCTTCGATAGAGTACAAAAACAATTTCTTTTCTTTAACCTCAAGGGAACAGTAAAGGCATAAAAAAACGTATCTCAAATGGCTATGAGGAATAAGAGTTTAAATATGATACATTTAAATCACCATGCACTGTACTTAATTCTAAATAAGGGTAGGTGTTTGTGTGTATGTTTGACTGTGTGTGGCAAGTTAATGTTTAACTGTTTCAAATAAATTCTTTGATTAAGTTTATGAGACTTATGAATGTTTTTCCAAAAACATAGTAAGACAACCAGTTTTTCCCTGGCCAGGGGCTTCCTGTTCTGGATCTACTGTTTGCAGCACAAGCCCTACCTACTTGTTTCTGCATTTCTGTTTCAGAATTTATTTATTTGAAAACAAAAGTGAGCATTTCTAGTATTTGTGTGTATTATCTGATTGAGTGTGACAGTAGTGTAGTATGTATAGCAGAGAAAATTGAAAATGTGTGTACATTTCACATGCTTTAAACTTTCAAATACTGATTTGTTAAAAAGACTGTTCCATTTTGGTCAAGCGACTACATGTTGTTTGTGGTTTCTGTCAATAGTATTTTTTCCAAACACTTTACAATCTTGTAATTGGCACTGACACTGATTAGAGGACTCACACAGGAGACCAGACTGGGTCTACGTTTTTCCATAAGTCCAGACATTTATAGTTTCCACATCCTAGTTTCTGGATATTTTTTATGTAATTATGTATAAAATAAGTGAATTAAAATGTGTTTCAGCTATTTATCATTTTTGTGCTTTAACAACTTGTAAGGTTTTACAATGTAATACTTTGTTGCAAAATAATGGAAAACTGCTTAATGCAAGTTGCTGTCAGCAACTGTACTGGGAAATCAGAAGGTACATGTATTATAGTAAACTTTAGTTATGAATTGTAACTTAAATATTGGTGCTGAACTTAAAAACAAAAGCCCTACACACACAAGATCTAGGAAACAGAATAATACTTATTTCAGCCATTTCCATATAAACACACTGTAGTATACACTACATATATGTATTGCTAAAAATGCACTATTTCATTGATTAAAGAGCAAAAAATTTCGTCGCAGCACGGTACACACAATGTGTAAATACATCATCTAAAACTGTTTTATGAACCATAGTAGGTATATTTACATAGATGTATTCCGGTTATTCTAGTAACCCTATGAGGGCATTCTTAGAAGAAAGTTTAACCTCATTAGTAGAAATGTGTAAATAACTAAAGTAAATATCCCTTATGAAACACCTCAAAACATGGTTTCATAAGACAGAAAGTTTATGCACGGAATTATACACTCACGAAATTGCAACCTCGCGCTATACCGCAAATCTCGTGCGGCGCAAACGAGACTTCGCGAGACTTAATAAGATAATGTCTATCTGTAGTCAATATGAGTAATGTCTGTGTTCATGGGTTAATATTCCCGTGAATTGATAGCAATGTCCACCACGTCGTTTAAATCGGGTTATGGTCAAAGCGTACCATAGCATAACCATACCATATCATAAGCGTACCATTTTTGGTCGAAGCGTACCACATATAGGATTATATAGGGGGGAAAAAATTAGTTAATAGGTGATTATTGGAGGTAATTTATCCGTTTTCACACCTATTATCAGTGTAAAAACACGATTTACATGTATAAATATGTTACTTAGTGGTTGCCATCCTGATCATATTTGCATACCCGCTTTGACCATAACTTAAATATTGGTGCTGAACTTAAAAACAAAAGCCCTACACACACAAGATCTAGGAAACAGAATAATACTTATTTCAGCCATTTCCATATAAACACACTGTAGTATACACTACATATATGTATTGCTAAAAATGCACTATTTCATTGATTAAAGAGCAAAAAATTTCGTCGCAGCACGGTACACACAATGTGTAAATACATCATCTAAAACTGTTTTATGAACCATAGTAGGTATATTTACATAGATGTATTCCGGTTATTCTAGTAACCCTATGAGGGCATTCTTAGAAGAAAGTTTAACCTCATTAGTAGAAATGTGTAAATAACTAAAGTAAATATCCCTTATGAAACACCTCAAAACATGGTTTCATAAGACAGAAAGTTTATGCACGGAATTATACACTCACGAAATTGCAACCTCGCGCTATACCGCAAATCTCGTGCGGCGCAAACGAGACTTCGCGAGACTTAATAAGATAATGTCTATCTGTAGTCAATATGAGTAATGTCTGTGTTCATGGGTTAATATTCCCGTGAATTGATAGCAATGTCCACCACGTCGTTTAAATCGGGTTATGGTCAAAGCGTACCATAGCATAACCATACCATATCATAAGCGTACCATTTTTGGTCGAAGCGTACCACATATAGGATTATATAGGGGGGAAAAAATTAGTTAATAGGTGATTATTGGAGGTAATTTATCCGTTTTCACACCTATTATCAGTGTAAAAACACGATTTACATGTATAAATATGTTACTTAGTGGTTGCCATCCTGATCATATTTGCATACCCGCTTTGACCATAACTTAAATATTGGTGCTGAACTTAAAAACAAAAGCCCTACACACACAAGATCTAGGAAACAGAATAATACTTATTTCAGCCATTTCCATATAAACACACTGTAGTATACACTACATATATGTATTGCTAAAAATGCACTATTTCATTGATTAAAGAGCAAAAAATTTCGTCGCAGCACGGTACACACAATGTGTAAATACATCATCTAAAACTGTTTTATGAACCATAGTAGGTATATTTACATAGATGTATTCCGGTTATTCTAGTAACCCTATGAGGGCATTCTTAGAAGAAAGTTTAACCTCATTAGTAGAAATGTGTAAATAACTAAAGTAAATATCCCTTATGAAACACCTCAAAACATGGTTTCATAAGACAGAAAGTTTATGCACGGAATTATACACTCACGAAATTGCAACCTCGCGCTATACCGCAAATCTCGTGCGGCGCAAACGAGACTTCGCGAGACTTAATAAGATAATGTCTATCTGTAGTCAATATGAGTAATGTCTGTGTTCATGGGTTAATATTCCCGTGAATTGATAGCAATGTCCACCACGTCGTTTAAATCAGGTTATGGTCAAAGCGTACCATAGCATAACCATACCATATCATAAGCGTACCATTTTTGGTCGAAGCGTACCACATATAGGATTATATAGGGGGGAAAAAATTAGTTAATAGGTGATTATTGGAGGTAATTTATCTGTTTTCACACCTATTATCAGTGTAAAAACACGATTTACATGTATAAATATGTTACTTAGTGGTTGCCATCCTGATCATATTTGCATACCCGCTTTGACCATAACTTAAATATTGGTGCTGAACTTAAAAACAAAAGCCCTACACACACAAGATCTAGGAAACAGAATAATACTTATTTCAGCCATTTCCATATAAACACACTGTAGTATACACTACATATATGTATTGCTAAAAATGCACTATTTCATTGATTAAAGAGCAAAAAATTTCGTCGCAGCACGGTACACACAATGTGTAAATACATCATCTAAAACTGTTTTATGAACCATAGTAGGTATATTTACATAGATGTATTCCGGTTATTCTAGTAACCCTATGAGGGCATTCTTAGAAGAAAGTTTAACCTCATTAGTAGAAATGTGTAAATAACTAAAGTAAATATCCCTTATGAAACACCTCAAAACATGGTTTCATAAGACAGAAAGTTTATGCACGGAATTATACACTCACGAAATTGCAACCTCGCGCTATACCGCAAATCTCGTGCGGCGCAAACGAGACTTCGCGAGACTTAATAAGATAATGTCTATCTGTAGTCAATATGAGTAATGTCTGTGTTCATGGGTTAATATTCCCGTGAATTGATAGCAATGTCCACCACGTCGTTTAAATCGGGTTATGGTCAAAGCGTACCATAGCATAACCATACCATATCATAAGCGTACCATTTTTGGTCGAAGCGTACCACATATAGGATTATATAGGGGGGAAAAAATTAGTTAATAGGTGATTATTGGAGGTAATTTATCCGTTTTCACACCTATTATCAGTGTAAAAACACGATTTACATGTATAAATATGTTACTTAGTGGTTGCCATCCTGATCATATTTGCATACCCGCTTTGACCATAACCCTTTAAATCCACTTAAATGTCAATAAATTCACTCGAGTCGGTAAATTTTCACCCCTTTAATGGCGGACAATGAGGCAAAAAGTGAAGATGTTGTCACGTGACACACAATATCGCAAAATTCAACAGCCGCGAGAGCTCAGAGGCTCGCCTTTTCAACTTCTCTGAGTTGCGATTCCGTCTTGTATAATTCCATGGTTTATGTTTAAACTGTGATTACACTTAAGATCTTATCTTATAGAATTCTTTTATATACAGTATAACACCAGGGCTCCACGACTGTCAACCTTGAACTTTTTGTCAGATACATACTGGAGCTAACTTATACAAGTAAATTGTTCTTCCTTTGGCTGTTGTCCAGTAGAACGCACTCCCAGAGGATGTGGTGCTGTTGGCTGACTTGAACCATTTCTAGGCTACCGTCAGCAACATCCTCAGCCATAAGTCCTGCAGTGATGTTTTAACCTGTTTTTATCCTAATTCGCTTCAAACTTAACTTTTAACTACCGGTATGTTATTCTTCTTTACTCTATATCCCTGACAGCGCCTTCCGATAATGATCTGCACTGATCGTCGAGAAGTATCAAGTTTAAGTTTTTCTTTTCACTTATTTCTACTAACAGACACAGACGTGCAACTGCTCAAAATTACCTGTGATGGTGAACACTGTGCAGCAGTGCAAAGAGATAGATAGATAGACATATTTTATAACCGGCTGTTTGTTTAAATTGTTATTTTAGAATCTTGTTTTGTCGGTCAAAAGCTTTGAGCTAATGTTACTATGTTGGAGAAAACAGATTCTAATAAGATTATCTTACACGTTCAAAAGAGCAATGGGTCTGTCAGGTCAACTCAACTACAGGCCAACTCAACCAGCCTGGTCGAACTCTGCCAACTTTCTTTTTACTGTAATACTAATATAAATGAATAATTTTATTTTTAAATACGACTCTAATTCAAACATCAGTTAAACTTTTTAAATAAAAGAAAATGTACAGTTTGGGTAAAGTTGGGCATATAATTTGTCATTTATACCCTTTAATTTTCGTACACATTGTTATTACATTCTCCTGAAATATTGACATAGGTCATTTACAAAGTGACCAAGACATCAAATATTCTGACCTTTAATATGGCAAATAGAGAATGCAGTAACTGTTGTAATCACACATTTTCGGTAGTGGCAAGCCGAATGTCGGTGCAAATGCAAGTCTGCCTCGGTGGGTAGTTCATGGGTCTTGTTGTCGTTGTTGATAACTTTAGTGTTACTAACTGTATTAGTAAGTTTTTTCAATGGTAAGAACAGAGCTCCAGATAAGGGGAGTATTTCAAAAACTAAAATCTTTATTTCTGCTTTAAACCCTATGGTGTCACTACTCATTAGAATCGTCTCAAAGAGACGATTCTAACGAGTAGTAACACCATAGGATTTGATGCTTAAATAAGTGAGAAAATGTTGGATTTGTGCAGTTTACCGCCTCTTATCTGGAGCCCTGTAAGAACAGCAGTTATCACAAGGGATTGACTAATTGCAATCAGAATGCATCATGCAGCATGTCACTGTTAATGCCTGAATTGTGTGCAGGTGTTTCAGTTGTAATAGTCAGATTGTGTTAACCCTTTGAACCCTAGTCCCGCATATAGGCGTCCTTTTCAAACAGTGTACATGTGAATAGTATACATGTCCTGTGCAAACAGTGAAGACCCAGATCTGAGGGCTCCGAAAGGAGCCCTCTGATCAGGGTCTTCACTGTTTGTCATAATGCCAAACATTGACAAAAACAACCCTTAAAAATCAGAAATGGACTAGACTAAAATGGAAAATGGAATTGTCCATTGAAAGTTTCAGGGAGGAAAGAGTTAATTAAAACAAAACATGGAAAAAAGGGTTTGCTAAGTTACTCATCTATCATTAAGTCTAGTTTCTCCAACAGTTTAGCTTGTAATTTTTAGAGAATCTATTAATATATTAATAACAGAGAAAAACTCCATAAAATGAACATAAGTTTCTTTTATTTCTTACATAATTTGGCCTGTGGCCTTTTTCAAAGATAAAAGTAAATCTATTAGAATTTCAAAGCCTTTATCAGAGAAATAATGACTTAAGCTGTATGTACACTGTACAGCCAAAGTTTCCGACAACATGAGTCCATGGGTAGAGATGATGTCACAAATTTGATAAAGAGGGAGTAGTTCTGCTAGCAAGTATGCAAAGATGGCCTCCTAACTCATTAGCCAAGAATCACCTGGATAGTGTATTATCTATTTTTAGCTCACCTGAGCCGAAGGCTCAAATTGACGTCCGTTCAAATTTACTTCAAGCGACAACTCCTCTGAAACCGCGAGTCTGAGGAAAAAACTAATTTGCTCACGGTGTTCCTTGGATGCTTCTCTACAGAAATTGTTAAAATGAAACTTTAAAGTGGACTACTTATTGAAATTTATTAAAAAAAGTGAAAAACTTTAAACAAGTTTTTTGTAAAAAACCACTGTTCCCACACCTTAGATATTGCATGAATAGTATCTTCTACTAAATCACTTTCAAAATTGTAAAAAATCAAAACCCTAGGATCAAATTTGACTCAACCCTGGCCATATCAGTGCTTTTTGATGCAGGTCTGTATGGTGTACCAAAGGGGTCTAAAGTATAGATGCTGCTCAGGCAGTATCTAGATGCTGCTCGAGCAGCATATTTGCTGCTCGGGCAGCGTTATGCTGCCTAGGCAGCATCTAGATGCTGCTCGAGCAGCATATATGCTGCTCAGGCAGCAAATATGCTGCCCGAGCAGCATATTGCTGCCTAGGCAGCAGTTATTTATAGCATTTAGTGTTATCCAATCAAAACGCTCGTTCCTTTCAGTTGCTTTTGCGAGTTGTACCAAAGGGGTCTAAAGTATCTAGATGCTGCCCGAGCAGCATTATGCTGCCCGAGCAGCATATATGCTGCCCGAGCAGCATTATGCTGCCTAGGCAGCAGTTATTTATAGATTCCGCCAATTTTACAATGAACCAATCAAAATAGGTCTAACAAAGACAGGTGCGTGTGCTTAATCATGGAAGTCAGTCTAATCGTATAACGTCTATCTATATGTCGCTTGCACCTTTTCAGGAGCAGTTTAATGTAATAAAGACTGAACATAGTTCTTTCTTATATAGTTCTTAGATTTTTTTAAAAAATTATACATAATTAATTGTTTTAAGCGGAGTATGTGGCAGTAAAATACCCAGTGGCACGTATCACCCAAAACCACAAACTTCAGACTTCAGAACAACTTTATTTAAGGATTTTCTCATGAAACATCCTCCTTTATAACGATTGAATATGTTATTTCAAGCTGAAATAATGTAAAGATTTTGCAAACGTATTAAGTTTATATTATGGTTTAGCTATATCAGGTAATATTCGGGGCGATCGCTACAAACAGTTCGGGGTTAGCACGTAAAATTGTCATTTCCTGGCAGTGATCGATTAGCTGGATTTCGCAATATAACTGAAATACTATTAAAGGCGACGTAAAAGAAAAATCATAACATATCGTCTATCATTAGATATAGATATATTAAAACAAAGGTACACAAAACGGTTAGTGATAACTTAAAGAAAAGTAAGATTTGTATTTACCATTTTTCTGCTAGTTTTTCCAAAGAGTTTTCCGTCTGTTTGAAGATTAGTCTAAACTAATACAATTGTCTATATCGAAGAAAAGCAATACTCTCAATTTCAACGTGCTCGGCGTTGTGGACCAATGAAAAGCGCTTATCCTGACGATTGCGCATTTACTAGTATTTGAAAACGGATTCTTTACTGATCACAAGCCGAGTATTTATGTGTCTGATCAAGATACAAACTGTTTGATGCTCGTTTTGATTCTGTTCAGTGAAAACGATAAACGTATATATATATATTTTATTTAAACAATACTTTTAAAGCAGAAAATACAAAAACAAGCTTCATAGTGTAATCGAAAGAGGTTAACAATAGAATATATCAACGGTTTACTGATCATGAGAACAAAACAATGGTAGAAACAATACAACTACAAATCACGGACAGTAAAACCTCTCTATAACGACCACTAAATATGTGTTTACAACAGGTGACTGTTGAAAGCATGCTGAACATAAAACAGAAAGCTCCTGTAGGAGCTTTCTGTTTTACGTTCACCTTGCTTTAAGCTGTCACCTGTCTTTTGTATGATCAGTTACATGTAGTCTTCGTTTATGGTCCGAATAGCGAGGTTTTACTGCATATGATATTTAATATCAGTGAAAAATACCATTTTTAACCTAACCGGGTCACCGTCTTACCCCGATTGCAATGGTTATTTTAAATAGTTTGGATCCTGATCAGAAGTCGCGTTACATGGTGGTTAAACTGTTTGTCTCTCATTTCAATATTTCTTAGGACACCAATACAAGTAACTAAACTTAAAAATTGATAAATGAAAGCAGACGACAATTTTTTAAAGCGGACACATTTTTAAAGCAGAGACTTGTTTAACTATTTCACTGTTAACGGTGCCAAAAGGCAAATAGTTTGGATCCTTATCAGACGCCGCGTAACACGGAGTTTGATCAGGATCCAAACTGTTTGACACTCGTATCGACATTTCTTTAGTCAAATAGCCCTAAAGCCGGCTTTAAAATATTGCAGACGACACGTCCAATGCAGACGATATTTTGGCGGTAAGAGGGTTAAAGCTTAAACTTTACTTTGAATCTGCTTTTAACCTGCTCTAAGTCATAGTATCGTCGAATTCCATTTTAATGTGAAGAGTATACCGAATTATTCTTAAAAAGTATGGCTACGAGTTTCATAAATCGTGTATCAAATGGTCAGACGCGGCATTTATTTATTTATGATTTTGATATTGATTGTTTGTCAGTGACAATTAATGGATACATGACTGGTTAGAGAAAAACTGAGCTTTAACTCTTTGAACGCTATCTAAGAGATTATTGATTACATATGCAAACAATGTAGACCCTGATCAGAGGGCTCCAAAAGGAGCCCTCTGATCAGGGTCTTCACTGTTTGATTAGTTCATTACTTTTTGTTGTCATTTAAAAATTGTAACAGTGGACTGGTTCAAAATGCATGTTTTAGATGAGGGCAAAAGGATAATACATACCCACAAGAGATATTTAGGGTTGAAAGGGTTAACTAAAAAAGAGTGTAATACAATGAAACTAAGTGAGCGTGTAATTATTTAGAATAAGTCCTTACAATTGGGGAACAATGTTGCCTGTCATACATGTATAGTGGAGAATACGATATTCTTTCACGCTGAACAACGGAAACGAAACGCAAACGCAGTGCAATAAAATGAAGAAAAAGGCAACTTATTGAAATATTTACCAATAATTTATTTCAATCTGGGTGGCAAATACTTTGGAGCCTAATCCGACGCAGGGTAACCCGGCGTCGGATCAGGCTAAAAAATGTTTGCAGTTGAATTAATTGCTTATAAACGCGTTTATTGGGAAAGAATGACATCTTCTCCACTGTATACTAAAACAATCCTAGTCGTGATAAAGGGGGTTGTGTTATTAAAATATCGCTAAAAAGTTGTTCTAAAGTCTGTAGTTTGTGGTTTGTGGTTTGGGGTAATAATGCAATTGGCAAAAGCTACTGAAAGGAACGAGCGTTTTGCTTGGATAACACCAAATGCTATAAATAAATGCTGCCCGAGCAGCATCTATACTTTTGACCCCCTCGGTACACCATATCTGTATATGTAAAATCGATTTTGATTGGTTCATTGTAAACCAGGCGAAATCTATAAATAACTGCTGCCTGAGCAGCGTTATGCTGCTCGGGCAGCATAATGCTGCCTGAGCAGCATCTAGATGCTGCTCGAGCAGCATATATGCTGCCTAGGCAGCATAACGCTGCCCGAGCAGCAAATATGCTGCTCGAGCAGCATCTAGATGCTGCTCGAGCAGCATATAGATACTGCCTGAGCAGCATCTATACTTTAGACCCCTTTGGTACACCATAGGTCTGACAGTAAAAACTCTCTAATGATCCGTTTTATACAGACGCATTGTATCTTCCAGGCTAAGAAGCTACCCTTATACTAAATGCAACATTTTTGCAAACAGTTTGGATCCAGGTCAGATGCCACATAATGCTGCATCTAATCTGGATCTAAACTATTTGCCACTCATTTACATATTTCCTTATATTTAGAAAATATAAGTTATTATTTTTTACATATTTCACATACAAACATTTGGAGCAGACAACAGTTCAGCATAATAATAGTCATTTCTCTCTGAGACCGTCTCCAATTGCATAACTGACCCATAGCTAGCTCTGAACTCAGGTCACTGAGATACATAACAGAAATGAAAGTGATGTCTGCTATTTTATGCTCAAGCACAACTTAGTTCGAGACATATTACTTTTGGTCTGTCTGTTTGTTTGTTTGTGTTTTGTTTGTTTGTTTATCTTTCTGTCTATCAGTCCACAATTAATTCTTGGCCATAAACAGTATGGATCCAGGTCAGATGCCACATAATGCTGCTTCTAATCTGGATCCAAACTATTTGCCACTCATTTACATATAATTTCTTATATTTAGAAAATGTAAATAATGATATTTATTAACCTATTAACCCATACATATTCTTTTTTATGTCTTTAATTTATTCTTCCACAGAAGAAAATATTTCACTTTATACAGTCATTGTTGTCTTTAACAATTGCTTCAAATGACATCTCCTCATATACCGCTGAAAAGATTTCAACCAAACTTTACACGAATGTTCCTTGGGTCAAGTTCTTTCAAAATTGTTCAAAGAATAAAAAAAACAATGTAGAACTCTGGTTGCCATGGCAACCAAGTGAAAAAATAAGGAAATCTTAAAAAAAATTCTTGTCTGAAACTACAAGGGCCAGATCTTAGACATTTGTCACATAGCATCATCTACAGGTCCTCTATCAAACTACAAACTATGCCCCTGGGGTCAAAATTGGCCCCGCCCAGGGGGTCACAGTTTAACATAGAGTTATATAGTGAAATTTTCAAATGTCTTCTCCTCTGAAACTAATATGGCCAGAGCTTTGATATCTGGCTTGGTGACACTTTTAGATGTCCTATACCAATAAGGTTCAAATGGTTCTGGTCGATTGCATATCATCTACAGGTCCTCTATCAAGTTTGTACAAATTATGCCCCTGGGGTCAAAATTATCCCCACTCCGGGGGTCACAGTTTTCATACGTCTTCTTTTCTGAAGCTAATATAGCCAGAGCTTTGATATTCGGCATGGTGTTACTTCTAGATGTCCTTTATCTATTTTGTTCAAATGGTTCCAGTCTGTTGCATATGTAGGTCACAGGAGCTAAAAATAGATTTTTTCAATGGAAACTTAAAAAAAATCTTCTTGTCTACAACCCTAGTACCCTGATCTTAGATATTTGGAACATAGCATCATCTACAGGTCCTCTATCAAGATTGTTCAAATTATGCCCCTCGGGTAAAAAATGACCCCGTCCTGGACTTAAATCATTATCTCCATTTTGATGTACAGCTATTCTCAGGTGAGCGACATATGCCCCATGGGGCTCTTGTTTACAGTTATATCATACCATCAACAGCAGAATTTGGACATGTTGTTTTTTTAGACAAAATCTACAATATAAGACCGACTTTACCGGAGCTGTCCATTTCCTTTTAATGGAATTCGGTAAAAAATTGTTAATCTATGTCTATAAGTTCTTAAATTACTTGGATTACTTTGAAATTGGGCTAATTATATATGCAACAGTTATCTGCACTTGATATGTTAGAAAATGCTGTATTTAAAAAATTATCTTAACTTTGTTAACACTCTAGCAACTACACTTTTGAATTTATGTTGATTTTAGACACAATGTATATTCAGTGTAATTATGTTCTTAAATTGAATAAAATTTGTTTGAAATCAGACTATTGTCACTGTTGTGTCAAGAGTTATCTGCCCTTGATGTACTCGGCTATACTTGAATATGTTATACTCCAATATTGTTTACACTCTACTGTGTTCATCTTAATTGATTTCCTTTAAACTATTTTGATTGTACATTCAAAAAGGTTTCTCTGCTCTTGATCAGGCATGAGTATTTAGGTTCTTTTACTCTGAGCTTGAAAGTTTTCCTTTACCTAGGAATTCTCAGAGATTTCATATCCACTTCATTGGCAAGACGGTACCGTTCTACCTGCAAAAATCCATGTGACCCATGAGTGGTCATGTGATAAGAGGAGACCGTCATACAAATCGATGCGCTTCTATTTGGGGGAGGGTTTTAAGTGGTAACATACGGGACTTTCAAAAGAAAAAACAAGCTTTGGGGTGAAGGACAATTATCTTAAGTGATAGTTTAAGTTTCTGTTTGATACAAATGATCTCCAAAGCAAGAATATATGTTTTGCTTTAGAAACAGTTTAAATTTCTGTTTGATACAAAATGATCTCCAAAACAAGAATGTATCCGGTTTGGCTTTAGAAACAGTTTGGATTCAGTTAGGTTTCTTGTTAGGATCCAAGCTATTTCACTTGTTTATAATGGTTTCAGCAGTTGAACTCTTTGCATGCAGGGTGATTTTTTCATCTGCATCATTTGTTGTCTGCTACTGTTCTAAAAATAGATTTTTCATAATTTCTTTTTAAAACAGGTTTGGGTGTCAAACAGTTTTGATCTGGATGTCATGAGATGCGGCATAATGCTGCGTCTCATCAGGTCCATACTGTTTACATGGATAATAAGGATTCCTCCACTAGCATGCAAAGTGTAGAAAAAAAGAACTTTGTTAAAGAAAAACTGAAGATAAAAACGACAATAATGGAGCATATGGTATTAGCAAGATAAGAAATAAAAGAGGTTGCTATGGAAACTAAAAAGCATATTTGTCCAAACATTTCAACTTGGAATCAATGGTATGTTGCATCGATCTTTTCCCAGAATCTGTCAATTCAGGAAGTCGTTATCAATTGCCAGCATCAGCTAATTTCAGCATTAAGTTTTCAGTTTATCATACAGTCAAACTTCGATATCTCAAACTGGTTTAACTAGAACTAACTGATAGTTCGACATATGAACTGCATTATTTATGAACGGTTAAGTTGAACATAGCCATATTTCAAAGTTAAAACGTGGCTTAGCCACGTTTTAACTTTGAAATATGGCTATGTTCGACAAAACCGCCATGGAGATATCAAAGTTAGACTGTACCTCCTTCCTAAGATTAAAAGTCATTTGGAGAAGGTCAGTAAAACCTGTTGGAGTGGCTACTGAACAAATGAAATTGTACCTTATATAAAGGTGACAGCTTTAAGTGTGACTTAAATTATTCAGAAAGCTCCTTAAGAAGCTTTCTGCATTACTTTTTCCCTGCATTAATTAAGCATTAATCTGTAATGAGACGAGATGTCATGCTTGGACATTTAGTTGTTGTATGCATGTTATACTGTATATAGCCTAACAAGCGATATTGTCCAAGGATTACAAATTTTTTATCTTTATTGCTGTTGCTATGTACAGTCTAATCCGTGTATAGCAACCGTTCAGACAAGGAAGCATGAGCAAGTTTTTTGATAGACTTCAGCTTAACCCATTACCCCATAAATACGCCTTTTTACGCCTCAAATTTATTCCTCCATTGAATAAAAAAGTTCAAATTTATACAATTATAAATATAATATATCATAAGAAATTTTTTCTGTATCCTAGCAGATCAAAGCTTTAGGGCGCATTCTGCTTTACTTTCAACCTGTTTTAAGTGATCACTTATCTTCAAAACGAGAAACTAGCTATGAGGTTTAATGGGTTGAGATACAGAAAATTCCATTAGGGAGCTTTCTGTTCTTGCATTAACTAAGCATCCAAAACTTTTAGAAATATCTAAGCCTGTTTATCAGTTTGCTGCTAATTACTACTATACAGCTTTGCTTATCAGTACAGTAAAACCTCTCTTTTATGACCACTAAAATGAGGGCTAATTGATTCATAATTGTATAAAAGACATGTGACAGCTTAAAGCAAGGTGACAGTAAAACAGAAAGCTCCCTTAGGAGCTTTCTGTTTTACTGTCACCTTGCCTTAAGTCATAAACTTTTAATAATTAACACACTTTAGTGGTCTTTAGAGGGGACTTACTGCATATATATATTGATTGGATAGAGCACCCCAGTGTTTGTGATGCTGTTAGCACTGACTGAAAGTCTAATTAGAGAATACTAAGCCGATTGTTATCATGTCCCACTGTTCACTCCTGGATTGTTAAGTTGTTTTTATTTCATCAGCAACAATATTTGTAATTAGCTTGTTTTAATGTTAGAATAACCAAAAAGTTATGTCGCAATAGAGTCAGAGACATAGAGAGTCCAACAGTTTGGATCCTGATGAGAAGCTGAGTTACTTGGTGTGTGATTTAGATCTAAACTGATTGCAAAAGTAATCACTGTTTCACAGTTGTCATGTAATGAGTTAAGGCTTAGAATGACCTCAATCCAAGACCCGTTTGAAACAGCATGGATCGCAGCTTATCTTCCGTAACGTGGGTGAGGTTTAAAAATTGTTGATCAATAACTTTAGCAAACAGTTTGGATCTAAATTGAACCTAGTTTTGTGGACAGGTGATCACCTAAAGCAGGTTGACCGTTGAAAGTAAAGCAGAATGTGCTTTAAGGCACATTCTGCTTCAATTTCAACCTGCTGTAAGATGCCATCTGCTAGGACATAGGAAATATTTCACATGATCCATATTCATGACTGAAGAACTATAACATGGAACTATTATTTTCAGTGGGGGAATAAAATAAGGGTGTTAAAAGCCTTAACCCATTACCCTATAAAACACATTTTTATGCCTAAAATTTATTACTCCACTGTAGGAAATAGTTCCACGTTATATGTAGAGTCATGTATATGTACCATAGGAAACATTTTCTATATCCTAGCAGATATTAGCTTAAAGCAGGCTGAAAGTAAATCAGAATGCACCTTAAGGCGCATTCTGCTTTACTTTGAACCTGCTTTAACCCATTACCCCATAGCCTGTTTCTAGTATTGAAGATAGGTGGCCACTTAAAGCAGGTTAAAAGTAAAGCAGAATGTGCCTTAAGGCACATTCTGCTTTACTTGCAGCCTGCTTTAAGCTACAATCTTCTAGAAAGTAGAACTATTTTCTTCAGTGGAGAAATAAATTAAAGGCGTCAAAAGGCGTATTTATGGGTTAATGGGTTAATTAAATGGTCACAATGTATTCATAACTAGAAACATGCTATGGAGTTAATTAAGGTTAATTAAGGTATATCTAAAACTATCTATGGAGTAATGGGTCAACTGCAAAACTGAGGTTTAATTTTGTTTTTACTTAGACATCAAAAGGAATTTTCAACACTTAGGGGTATTATACATCATAAGCCATGCTATTTGAATTACTTGATAATTTGTATTTTATCTTTACAGATCTATACAAGTAAATTGAAGACATCAATTTGAAGAAAAATAAGAAAACTATTAAAGGTAAGTGTTCTGTACAATTCCTTTTTCAGCTGAAAAGAATGGGCTGGTGGTGAAAGTTCATTTACAGGTTAATGGTTAGAAATTGGTATCATCTATTTTTGAATTTTGTTGCACTGCAAGGAAGGAGGGAAAGTGAGACAAAGTTGTGGCCTTTATCCCTTAACTACATAGATACTCATTTTTACATATTTAATTTCACGACAGAATATAGTTCCAATTTATTCAGTCATGAATGCTTATCATAAATATTTTCTACATTCTGGCAGATTTTACACTGTTTGCTCAGGTCTGTCTGTCCAAATACAAATGTACTAGTGGTTTAAAAGATAGGACACATGAGACCTGCTGCACGTCCTGAGTTGTTTTTGTGCTCAGAGACACTTCAGTATATGAAGTGGTTCAAATAGCTAGTATAAAGATACAATCGGAATGGCAAATAGTGTAGACCCTGATCAGACTGCTCCCTCAGGAGCAGTCTGATCAGGGTCTACACTGTTTGCTAAGGTCTGTCTGTCCAAATACTTAAGACAGTTACGGTATTCACCTCCGGAACGCTAGTGGTTTATAAGATAGGACACAGTCATGTGACCTGCTGCAGGTCCTGAGTAATGTTTTGGTGCACAGATACACTTCAGTTTATGAAGTGGTTCAAATAGCTACAATATTTTGTTATGGCGGAAAAGACCTCTTCGCCCTCTTGTCATAGTAAAGTATGGTGATAGTGCAGGTATAACAGAGAAAATATTTAAAACCCTTGAAACAGAGCAACCCCTCCATACCTAAAAGTGACAGTAAGCATGAGAACTGTAAACAAGCAGTGTATTCTGTAATAGATCAGGTTTCATTGTTCCTGATTGATCTCTTGGCATTAAATTGTTATGATTAAAATTTAATGAGACACTTCCTGGAGCTTTTCAAATGGGCTTGTCTCTCTAAGTTAACTGTTAATCTACATGTAAGTGGTTTTGAAAGAGTACATGTATAATAATGTAAAATAATTTTATTATGAAAAAGTAGTGTATGGCAAACAGTGTAGACTCTGATCAGAGGGCTCCTGCACTGATTGCAGTTTAACCCTTTCCCCCATAGAAGCGACTTTTAGCGTGTTTAATTTATTCCTCCGCTGAAGAAAATAGTTCCAGTTTATACCCTCATGAACATTTACCATAACAAATATTTTTATATAGCCTAGCAGATGTTAGTTTAAATCAGGCTGAAAGTAAAGCACATTCAGGCACATTCTGCTTTACTTTCAACCTGATTTAAGTGATCACCTGTCTTTAATGTTAAAAACAGCTTATTGGGTAAAGGGTTAATAATGCCAATTTAGTTGTTTGTCTCATTCAGATAGTTAACACATTCAATCCCTAGCAACTAGTATACTTATCTTTGAAAAACAGTGTACCTGTATAGATGACACTTGTCCTGTGCAAACAGTGGAGCCCTCTGATCAGAGTCCGCACTGTCTGTGTTTGGAAATATATTGCCGAAAACAACCATAAAAAGTCACAAAATAGACTAGACCTTAATTTGAAATTGGGAGTTGTAAATAATGGGTTTCAGCTTATGTAATTCTTTTTTAACTCGTAATCCCATACTGGTAGCTCGTTTTTAGCTTTGAAGAAAGGTGATCACTTAAAGCAGGTTGAAAGTAAAGCAGAATGCACCATAAGGGGCACTCTGCTTTACCCTCAGCCTGCTTTAAGCTACCATCTACTGGAATATAGAAACTATTTCTTATGATACAAATCCATGACTATAAATTGGAATAATTTTCTCCAGTGGAGGAACAAATTAAAGGAGTAAAAAGAGGTGTTTATGGGGTAACTTAACCATTCTGAACAAGTTATCTGTATATTATTCTTGAAAAATATAGTTTTGTTCATAACATGTAGTTTTCGTGGAAAAATATAGGCGGTGTATTTAAAAATCTTGTTCCTCTTCCCTTTTACTACCGAAAAGTACAGTTTGAATTTTAAACAGTTTGGATCTAGATATGTAGAATTACTCAGTACATCAAGATCCAAACTGTTTTGCAAACTTCTTGAGTATTCTTTGATAGCTTTCTACTATGATCTGAGCATCTGATTTGGATCCAAATTGTTCAAAGTCGTTGATACTATTTTCAAAGTTTTTGCATGGCATTTAAGTTAGTTTACCCTCTCTCTGCCTTATTCTGTGTACAATGGTTATTTGCAAACAGTTTGGATCCTGATCAGAGGCAGCATAATGCAGCCTCTGATCAGGTTCAAAACTGTTTGACACTCATTTCGATATTTCTTTAGTCTATTTACCGCCAATACCTGAAATTTAAACTTAAGAAATAAAAGCAAACATCAAGTTTTTAAAGCAGATGACATGGTGGGGTAAAAGGATTGACAAAGTGGTGAAAAATCGCTTCAGGTCATCGTTACATCAAGTTGTCACACTGTGGCTTTGATAACGTAGATAGTGTACATGTTAATGTAAACCTTTTGTCTGCCAATCACAACTGACTGGTACTATTATGCAAATAGATTGGATCCAGAGCAGATGCCACGTTAGTGGCATCTGATCTTGATCCAAACTATTTGCCACTTGTCTTTAGGTTTCTTCAATATATAAGTGCATGAATCTGGTGGATTTGATCAAATTTACTGTCAACAATTTCAATGCAGACAATACTAAGTTTGGATAAGTGTTACCGGTAAACGATCACTGGCTATTAGTTAAGGTCTCATTGATCACTGTACAAGAAAGTGTTCTAGCTGAAAGTTGTCCAAGTCTTCTGGATATTTGACCAATGTGGAAGTGTTTTTACAAGGAAGTGATCTTTCATAATACCAGGTAAATAGGTGCTTTAGTGTACGGGTACTAGGAATAACAATTAAATTCCATTGTTTACCTGGGTTTAATACTACCATATGGTTATATGGTTTAACCTTCTTGCTAGCTTGTGGCATGTAGCTGTGATTTATTACATTTTGAAAACAGGTTATATAAATCCAGATGAGACACTGATTTACTTGGCGTCTCACCTTGATCCAAACTTTTTGACACTCGGACATACTGTACATATTTTGAAGAAAAAAAATTGATGATACATGTTTTTAGCTCACCTGGCACGAAGTGCCAAGGTGAGCTATTGTGATCGCCCTGTGTCCGTCGTCGTCCGTCGTCAAACTTTTTGTTCAAAGATCTTCTTCTGGGAAACCACTGGGCCAATTTCATCAAAACTTCATAGGATTGTTCCTTGTAGGGTACTCTCTCAGATTTCTTCAAATATAGGTAATCCAATTGAAATTGTGGTTGCCATGGCAACCAATTGAAAAAACTTTAAAAATCTTCTTGTCAAAAACTACTGGTCCGAATTGAAAATAATTTTACCCAAATGTGCCATTGGTGACCCTCTATCAGATTTCTTAAAATAATTTTCCTATCTTGAAAAACATGGCCGCCAGAGGGTTGGGCAGATTTTCCTTATATGGCTATATAGTGAAAACTTAAAAAATCTTCTTGTCAAAAACTAGTGTTCCGATTTGAAAGTAATCTTATGCAAATGATCCATGGGTGACCCTCTACCAGATTTCTTAAAATTATTTTGATATCTAAAAAAACATGGCCGCCGGCGGGTGGGGCAAAATTTCCTTATGTTACTGTATAGTAAAAACTTTCAAAATCTTCTTCTCTGAAACTACTGGTCCAAATTAAAAATAATTTTGCAGAAATGGTCAATTGATGATCCTCTACCAGATTTCTTAAAATCATTTTGTTATCTTAAAAAGCATGGCCGCCAGTGGATGGGGCATGTTACTGTATAGTAAAAACTTTAAAAATCTTCTTCTTTGAAACTACTGATTCAAATTCAAAATAATTTTACACAAATGGTTAATTGATGACCCTCTACCAGATATCTTAAAATCATTTTGTTATCTAAAAAACATGGCCGCCAGTGGGTGGGACAAGTTTTCCTTATATTTCTGTATAGAAAAACTTTCAAAAAAATTCTCTTGAAACTATTGGTCTGATTTAAGAATTATTTTACACAAATAATGATTCATGGGTTACCCTTTGCCAGTTTTCTTCAAATAATTTCTAGCTCAAACAACATGGCCACCAGTGGGTGGAGGTGAATAAGTGAAAACTTAATCATAACTGGTCGATTTACATGACCGTAATCATGGATACCAGGTGAGCGATTTAGGGCCGCATGCGGCTCTTGTCTAATTTAGAACGGTAGCAGAAGACAATTGTTGCAGACTTCAATATTTAACTAAGATTTCAAAGAGTTAACAAGATTTCTGTTTTACCTGTCAAGCGTATTAGATGAGAATTGGTTTCTCCTTAACTTATTGTTTGCCTTTTTTCTGAAGATCACGACTTGATCAGTATTTGCAAACAGTTTGGATCCAAATAGGATGCCTTATAACACGTCTGATCTGGTGATCCAAAATGTTTGACACTGTATTTCAAGTTTCATAAAAATACAATTCATCAATTCTTATTTAATTTTAGCAGATGACAATTTAAAAAGCATATTACGGCAGGATAGGGGATATTTCAATGACGTATTTGTCCGCTTTGACTCACAGAGCATTATTGACATTTCGCAATCAGTTTCCAGGTCATACACTAATTAGCGCATTGTCTAGTCAGGATAAAAGCTTGTTTAAATATAATAAAGGAATAGAAGTTAATTTTAAAAGTTTTAAGTTGACACTGGTTTTGAAGCAGATACATTACTCAACACTCATGGAATGGTTAAATTTGCATGCTGGGTATTTTTTTTGCCTGTAAAAATTGTCGTCTGCAACTGTTCTTTAAAAAAAATAGATTTTTCTGAATTTCTTTTCAAAACAGGATCAGAGTGTCAAACAGTTTGGATCCTGATGAGAGGCAGCATTATGCGGCCTCTCATCAGGATCCAAACTGTTTGCACAGATTATCCCGATTCTGCCGCTAGCGCGCAAAAAGTTAAAAGAGACTAAAAATGAGGACATGTTTGATTTAACCCTTCTTCTGCTGAATATTCATTTATAGAACTCTGCTAAGTATGCATATCTATCGTCCGAACTATAACATTGGTTAACAAGAAAGGACAGATTTTCCCATGAAAGAGCATTGTCTCCTCTCTGACATAGTTTATATGTAAACTGTGGAGACCCAGATCAGACAGCACTTCCCCTGTTTTCAAAAAAGGATGATTACTGTATACACTATTGGCAGGAGGAAGTTTAAAGGTTAAGATTTAGGACACTTCATGATAAATGGTGGTGTTCATGACTGGTGACTGAGATAGGTATTGTACACTGTACAGTAAATATTAGCAATTATCATATGATGGAGTTAATGCTTTTAGTTTTTACAATCTCTAAATCTTAAGCTAATTTTTTAGTTTAAAAAGCTGCTTGCTTTAACCCATAAAATTCATACCAGTATAATTTGATTTTGAAACTATTTTCTACAGTGGAGGAATATGTACATAATTATGGGGTAATGGCCACTATATAATGCCATATATATTATATAGTGGCCATTACCCCATATGTACATATTCCTCCACTGTAGAAAATAGTTTCAAAATCAAATTATACTGGTATGAATACATGACATTGTGTTAACAGTTAGAAAAGTTTTCTTTATCCTAGTAGAGTGTAGCTTAAAGCATGCTGAAAGAAAAGCAGAATGCCCTTAGGACTAGGAAGAAACTTACATTGGACTAAGATAAAAAATTCAACAGTTACTAGTTTTACAGATTGGTGACCACTTAAAGCAAGTTGAAAGTAAAGCAGAATGCAGAATATAGAAAATATAACTGTGTATAAGTAGACATAATTTCTTCAATGTAGTAATAAATTAAAAGCGTAAAAAGGTGTATTTAGGGTGGAATGGGTTAATTACCCTCACAGGATCATCCGATGCATTTTGGTTCCGCAACACTCATCCTGAAAACAATGAATACAATAAACAAAAAAAATACATTCTTGTCATATGACCAATCTGCTGATGGGACATTTTTCAGGAATTGAACACAGTATAACCTCTCGTTAACCAACCCATAGATATCTTAAGAGACTAGATCGGCCACCTAGCACTGAGCTCCCATTGGTCGACGGTCAGAGAGACGCCATTTTGGTACGTGTATCATACATTTTCCCTCCGGCGACACAATATGATTTACTTTCATTTAAGAACGAATTCGTACTTCATACATCTTGTAACATAAATATGCACCGTAAAACGACAATATAACGATAATAAGCACAAAATGATGGTAATTCTTATGTAACTGATTAAAATCATCGGTTAATCATATCAACTATGGAACGCTTCTTAGCAACATCTGTAGTCAATGACGCACCGTCAACGTAGACGGGATTACTGCGCACAGCATGTAACGTCATTAATTTAACGCAATACAACGTGCACCAGACCATTGGAACATGAATGTCATACACTAACCAAGATGGCTTCTCGGTGACCGTCGCTGATTGGCCTACAGCCGATCTAGGTTATTTTAAGATATCCATGAACCAACCTAAGAGTGGACATATTTACTAAGGGTCAGGTGACTTCTCATGCAGGATAAAAGTAATGCAGAAAGCAAGGTTGCAACTGTCTTAACCCTTTACCCTATAGCCTGTTTCTAGTTTTGAAAATAGGTGACTACTTACAGCAGGTTGAAAGTAAAGCACATTATGCTTTTCTTTCAGTGCGCGTTTAGCTACCATCTGCTAGAATAAAGAAAATTTTCCTTATGGTACATATTAATGACTGTACATGTATAAATTGGAATTCTTTTCTTTAGTGAAGGACTTAGCTGAATGTGCTAAATGAGGCTTCTATGGGGGAAAGGGTTAAAGATGGATAATATCAGGGCTGCCATTTCTCTGGATTTTTCCTAAATCTCCGGATTTTTCCCCAGTTCATGGTACCTTAAAGCAGGCTGAAAGTAAAGCAGAATGCGCCCTAAGGCGCATTCTGCTTTACTTACAGCCTGCTTTAAGTGGTCGCATGTCAACAAAACAAGAAAAAGGCTATGGGGTAAAGGTACGATTCCTTAAATCGCACTTGAAAAATGCAAATTTTGAAATCTTAGGATTTTTCATGTCAATTTATGGCAGCCCTGTAATATGACTAATTTTGAATGTTGTTTTAGAGAGTTTTTACTGTATAGAAAATATAATTTTATTATATGAAAGTGATAGTAGAAGTCATATGATGAGGCGAGATCATTATTACATCATGTTGCTGACTTTCACACAGCCGACACAAAAAGTTCTTTGCTCCTACTGCACACTATGTTATTGTTGTCTGAACAATTTGTCCTCTGCAGCAAATGTAACAATTAATTTATCTGTATGTATTGTCTTTAAAAAAACACTTCCTGACCTACTTTAGGTGATAATCCCTATACAGGAAGTTTTAGTGCATACCAGTATTACTGTGAATCATTGAAGCGTCTCATGTGAGGCCTTCACTTTATATTTGATAGTTGATTAGTAAACCCCATTCAAAAAACCCTTGAATGTGAGTATGGTAGGGGCCTTTCTAAACAACTTGAGATTGGTGACATTGGCTGTGCACACTTTGATTATGATTAACAGTTAGTTTCATGCCTATCGAGAACAAATGGGGGGGGAGTCCATCAAAGGACTGAGGAAATGTCTTAAAGTGTCCAACAATTTCTCATCCAAACTGTTTGCAAGCGTTATGATCACATACTCGCCCACAGCATTCAGTAGGTCACTAAGTCCATAATTGTGCTGTTAGAATTGATTATTAAAATGGTTGGACTCTCTTTTAATCGAAAGAACTGTTCTATTTGTGGTAATGGCTTATTTGTAGAACATGTTTATTGCTGTTTACTCAATAATAACTCTTTGCATGCTGGGTAATGTTTTCGGCTGCAACAATAATTATTGTTGTCTGCTTCTGTTCTGAAAATATAATTTTTTTCATATTTCTTTTCAAAACAGGTTCAGAGAGTCAAACAGTTTTGCTCCTGATGAGATGCCGCTTTACAAGGCATCTCATCTGGATCTAAACTGTTTACAAAGGTAATCACTGACTGGCACATATCTGTTCGCTTTTATATCTGTCAAGTTTATATTATAATATTCAAATATTTGTCTTCCTTGGTACAGAGAATTGGAGGCACCGAAGATTAGGGAAATTCTTGTTTATATAACCCTTCTGCTGCTTAAACTCTTTCCTCCCTCAAACTTTAAATGGAAAATTCCAGTTTCCATTTTAGTCTGATCCATTTCTGACTTATAAGGGTTGTTTTTGTCAATGTTTGGTATTATGACAAACAGTGAAGACCCTTAAATTATCAGAGGGCTCCTTTTGGAGCCCTCTGATCTGGGTCTTCACTGTTTGTACAGGACAAGTGTACTATTCACATGTACACTGTTTGAAAAGGATGCCTATCAGCGGGACTAGGGTTAAAAGGGTTTAGTAATTGTTTAAGAATACATGTACAGTGTAGACCCAGATCAGTGCAGGAGCTGTCTGATCAGGATCTAAACTATAATTCAATTTCAATCCATTTATGAATCATTCTGCTCTGAGTAAATGGATTAAATTGAATTATGGACACTCCAAAGCAAGAGAACAATTTACATTGTTGTAGGATCTTAACTGTTTTCTGATAGAATATGTTTGGCATGAGTCTGCACTATTTCAAGGGTAAACATTCTCATTTTCTTTTCTTTTAAGCCAGTGTAATAGTTTAGATGACAGATGTTCATAGTTTGTGGAGTGTAATGTAAATGAATATTTGGAAGGAGGAGGGTTAAAGTAAACTTGCTTTTAATTGATCTTTTATTAGAGAAACATTGTTATCTGTAAGAACAGATGGCTGCTAAACCCTAGTGATGGGTTTTCTCATCCTTGTTACTGGGAAGAGAACACTATAGTCTTGTCCTATGCAGTATAGACCCAGATAATGGTCGACACTGTTTGCCATTTTGCGATACATAATTTACCCATTACCCCATACACTTTTTAACGCCTTTAATTTATTGCTCCACTGAAGAAAATGGTCCTACTTCAAGAAGTAAGGAAAATGTTACATAGAAAATGGTTTGTATAATCTAGCAGATTATAGCTTAAAGCAGGCTGAAAGTAAAGCAGAATGTGCATTAAGACACATTCTGCTTTACTTTCACCCTCCTTTTAAGTGGTCACCTAACTTCAAAACTTGAAACAGGCTATGGGGTAAGTTAACAGGTTAAATACTACGGTACCATACATTTGAAGCATGAAGTAGATTAAATTGGAAACTGGAATATACTGTCCATTTCACGTCTCGATGATCAACAAGTTACGAAACAAGATTTTTAGTGTTTAAATACTGTAGTTTAACTAGAGGTTGTATGGCGAAATTATGTTTACTTTGCAGTTTTAATGTTTAAGAAGTTTTCACTTTTACAATAGTTATTTATACCTTAAACAAGGTGTGGGTGAATACAGAATCTGTTGCAAGCATGCAGTTAATAAATTGATATCGAATTGAAAGGCAGATTAATTCTGCATCTCATCTGGATACTTTGTTTGAGAATTTTTACATATAACATTCTTCTGAAGATAACTGCCAGCATACTAAAGTTTAACCCTTAGCCCGCCAAATAAATTGTTGTCTGCTACATTTCTCGTCTGCTTCAAGTTTCAAAGTGCTTCAAAGTTGCTCAAAATTGCTGAAAATGTTGTCCGAGTGTCAAACAGCTTGGATCCGGATGAGACGCCGAGTTACTCGGCGTCTCATCCGGATCCAAGCTGTTTGCATATGGAGCTATAGTCGTGACTGGCAGGCTAAGGGTTAATAGGAACAGATTTGTTCAGTCTACTGAGAGAGTGTGGGCAGTAAACCTTTAATTTGGTAACATGAAACTTAAAGTTGTGATTAGCCGATATATTCAGGTCAAGTTGAAATTGATTTACAGCAATTAATTATATGTGTTTTACTCTCGATTTATTTGCTGTATATCAGTGAAATGAATTTTAAATCAATATAGCATATATTTGTTAGTTTCTTTGATGTGGAGAAACTTTCTACTGACTAAGGTTTGTACATGTATATCAGGATAATTATACTAAATCTAAATTTAGGCATAAACATGACTTGGTGAAATTGTTAACAAAAAATGTTTAACAACACATCTCATGTGGAACGAGCTATCACTAAAAAAAAATTACAACAGAATCTCACTACAAAGGTGAGCTCAAGTTATCGGGGTTTGATTATACATGTAGTTAACTTAACCCCTTTTCCCCAATAAATACGCCTTTTTACGCCTTGAAACTATTCCTCCACAAAAGAAAATAGTTCCAATTTATACAGTCATAAACATTTATCATTAGAAATATTTTCTATATCCTAGCAGATGGTAGCTTAAAGCAGGCTGAAAATTAAGAAGAATGCACCTTAAAGGGACTCGCAACCGGATGGTGTACTTGTCAAAATAAAATAAAATACTCAAATAAAAGCAAATTTGTGGCATTATTTGGCTTCTGACATTAAAAAAATATGATCAGTCCAAAAAAAGTCTCAAGAATTGTCACCAAATCTTAGATTTTTAGATATTTTCCATCGTTTTTCCATAGCATTAGCTAACGGTATAGTTGTTGTTGTTGCTTCTCTACACGGGGTCAGACATAAACACGAGCCGAATTGTGAAGTTGTATGCACTTTCGATCGCTACACATTGAAATACGTTAAATCGATCGGAGATAAACGGATAGTTCCGTGGTCCATTGGTCTAAGCGGTTTCCCCTATTTTGCCTTCTGTCCGCCAATGCCGGGCCCCGGGTTCGAATCCCACCAGAGACCAATATTTTTTTTTTATTGAAATACATTTTTTTAAACAGAATTTCTTATCTTAAACTAATTCTTTACCATTTATATAAGCGTTTGACACATATTTACAAATCACTATTTTTAATGCACCATCTGGTTGCGAGTCGCTTTAAGGCGCATTCTGCTTTTCTTTCAAACTGCTTTAAGTGGTTACCTGTCTTCAAAACTAGAAACAGGCTAAGGGGTGAAGTGTTAACCCCTTTACTGCCATGACACTATCTTCTGTGAACTACTACTTTTATTTCTCAAATTTAAATTTCAAATTTTTTGACCAAAAATATATTTAAATGTGTGTCTGACTGTTTTATTCTTTCTCATAAGTACAGTTTGAATGTCAAACAGTTCGGATTCAGATGACATGCAAACTTAGTTGGCATAATTATCATCTGGATTTAATCCATTATCCCATAATCTGATTCTTTTATTGAGGATAGGTGAATGCTTAAAGTAGGTTGAAAGTAAAGCAGAATGCGCCTTATGGTGCATTCTGCTTTGTTTTCAATCTGTTCAAGCTACCATCAGCTAGGATTTGGGAAATAAACATGTTTGGACGGAGAATTAAATTAAATGCGCTAAAAAACACTTCTATAAGGGAAAGGGTTATATTATTTTTGCATAGGATATAAATGATAAGCCGGCCCCGCAGCCAAGGAATGGTTAGATCAAAAGCTTCACATGTTTCTGTAGATGTTACAAGTCCATAACATCTTGTGTCCTGTTTCTGTAGCTTTAACAAGTGTTACTATGATTCCGCACAACATACCTCAGCTGTAGGATTTTGGGTTGCTGTTTTGGACATTAGAATTAATGTGCCTTTTGGTGCATTTATTTTATTTTTACATGAAAAAATATATGTTCCATTTTATACAGTCAAGAACATGCACATACCATTAGAAATATTTTGTATATTATGCTGGCTGAAAGTAAAGCAGAATGTTCCTTTTGGTTGCTTTAAGTGGTCGCCTGACTTCAAAACTAGAAACAGGCTATGGGGTAATTGGTTAAATGTTTTGAGTTGACGACTTAAAGCAAGATGACAGTAAAAACAGAAAGTTCCTATAAGAACTTTGTGCTTGACTTTCATCCTGCTGTAAACTGCTACCTGTTGTCAAACACCACCATTTGTTGCTCATTTGTAGAACTATTTGGAGAAGTATGTAGAAACCCGCTAAAGCGCATATTCACGAGAAAGCGTTGACAACTAGAACAAGTGCAAATCACAATACATGTATGATGTAAATTCCATTGATATGAATTATCTTTCCCAACAAAATCAATATACATGTACCTGTATAATGGTCACTTAAAACAGGGGTGGTTGTCTGTGATTAAAAACAGATGAGATGGAAGTACAACTGAAAACTCCCTAAGGAAACTTGACAAGTGTTTCTTAACCCTTTCCCCAATAGAAGCGCCTTTTAGCGCATATGATTTAATCCTCCGCTGAAGAAAGTAGTTCCAATATAATCAGTCATGAATATAATTATAGTATAGGCAATAATTTCTATATTCTAGCACATGAAAGCTTAAAGCAGGCTGAAAGTAAAGCAGAATGCGCCTAAGGCGCATTCTGCTTTACTTTCAACCTGCTTTAAGTAATCACCTATCTTCAATACTAGAAATAGCTAGCTATCAGGTAAAGGGTTAAGGCAGGCTGAGAGTAAAGCAGAAAGCTCCTGTATGAGCTTTCTGCTTTACTTTCAGTCTGTTTTAAGAAAAAAACATGATAATAAGCAAGGGGAAAGGGTTAGGTCATAAATGTGTAAGTGTTTTTGATAGTCAAAATATTGGTTTATTATCATGTGGTTGGCTGTGATTGGCTGGGCATGACTTACGTCCTTTTGATGATTTACCTACATGAGCTGAAATCTAGCTCGCTTGTCTGGTGACTGGTGTGCCCATAAAGCTTAGCATACTGTGAGCAGACTGTTCTGTTGTGTTCTTCTGTTAATTCTGTTGTAATATGAGGTCTATCATAGGGTAAGTTTGTTGTTATAGATATTTATTTTACTGTACTTTTTTATTTGCTTAAAGTTATATCTGCTTGAAAAAAAAATCATTGATTCAATATACAAATAACTGAAATAACTATGAAATGCTTTCATCAGCTGTTAACAGTTATTAACTGCTTTCATTTCTCATATCTAAATTTTAGATAATTTGAATGAAGAGATACATGTAATGATATGAGTGTGAAACAGTTAAGATCCTGTGATCAGATGTCGCAAAATGCAGCTTCTGATCAGGATCTATACTGTATGTAAATATTTACATTCGCCTTATTCAAATCCATTGAAAAATATTACGTTTAATTTGTATAAACGTAATATTTCCAGAGGGCGGGACTTATGGATGCTTGACAGAGGAGGCGGGGCTTATGGATCTGCTCTCCGTGAATGATTTTGTTGCGTTCCCTGTGTAATGACAGTTATGGGTTCCTTTCAGGTTACAAATTATTCGTGTTAAAACATCCTCTAATAAGGATTGAATATACATGCATACTAATATAATGTTCATTTAGTAGTTGAAATTACAACAAATGTAATGTGAATATAAGAAATGAACTGAATTTTTCGGGGTTTAAGGGAAATAAAAGACAGAAAATGATGGGCAAATTCACCAAATTTGCCTATCATTTTCTGTAGTTTAGTTCACTTAAATGTCAACAAAATTCAGTTCATTTCTTAAATAACCATTGTACTCAGGGTAAGGCAGTGTAGGGATTCAGGTGTCTTCTTTAGTTGTTTTAAACCTGATGGTGTTAATTAAGTCTGATATTCTGATATCAGGTACCAGATCAGGAGCCAAGTAATGTTGAAGATGATCAAAATCCAAACTTTTAATCAATCATAATCTTGTGTCTTCGTTAAAAACTAGAAAAACTTTACTCGAAAGACTTAAATGTCAATATTCTATAGGTACATGTAAAAGATTAATAACCCATTACCCTATAATGATAATGATAAATAAGCATTTTTACGGCTTTGATTTATTCCTCCACTTCAGAAAATAGTTCTCATTATATACAGTCATAAACATGAACATGAACTGCAAGAAATATTTTCTATATCCTAGCAGATGGAAGTTTAAAGCAGGTTAAAAGTAAAGCAGAATGCACCTGATGGCACATCCTGCTTAACTTTAAACCTGCTTTAGGTGGTCATCCATATTCAAAATTAGAAACAGACCATGGGGTATTGGGTTAATCAGCATCAGCATTTACTCTTTCCACCACAAAACCCCTGAGAATGCCCCTGGACTGTCCTCATAGATGCACTTAACCCTTTACCTAATAACCCGTTTATAACATTATATACAGGGGATTACTTAAAGCAGGTTGAAAGTAAAGCCTTCTGCTTTACTTTCAGCCTGCTTGGTACTACCATCTTCTAGGCTATATATACATATCAGTTATGGTAATTATTGTTCATGAGGGTATAAACTGAAACTATTTTCTTCAGCGGAGGATGAATAAATTACGCTAAAAGTTGCTTCTATGGGGGAAAGGGTTATATGAAATTTATTGATGACAGCTGTAGGAGATATTAAGGTACAGCAAAATGTTCCTACAGGAGTTTTCTGCTTTCCTTTCATATTACTGTAAACAACCAAATACCTTAAGTTCTTAACTCTATCCCTCAAAGGATAAATTGCTAATTGCCTATTTCCAACCTTGCATGGTTAGAATACATTATTGCCCACGGCTTTCTGCTCTTCATTCATCTTGCTATAAGCTTGCACCAGTATTCACAATCAGGATATTATTCATTAGTGGCTCTTAAGTGGGGGAACAGGTGGGAAGGCTGTTGTAGAGGAAAGGATTAAACCCAGAATGATATTGTAATAACCAGTTAACTCTTTCAATACTAAGTAACTGTTAGTGTGTTATTAGGTTCTCTTGTGGATCTTATTTATCACCAAAACATGGATCAGTCTACTTGGAATTCTGGGAAGTTGATATACTAGTTTAGATTAGAAAAAACAGTGTAGACCCTGATCAGAGGGCTCCTATAGGAGCCCTCTGATCTGGGTCTACACTGTTTGCAAATGTAATGAGTATATTTTGAACAGGTCCATGGTGTTGAAAGAGTTAAGATTTAAGTAGCGGTGGCGACACCGGTAAATTGAAATGATGGTGTTTGAGGTAAATTTAATTGATCAATCTACAAAAAAAATCAATGTTTGATCAGCGCTATATGCTTGTGGGTGTATAAAGCACGGAAATAGACGTCCCCTAAGGGCTAGTTTATGTAGCTGGTACATGTTGATGCATTATCTCCAATCAGATACATGGTGATATGTCAGTATTACATCACAACAACTTTTAGCAATACACCAACAAATAACAATATGTTTAAACCCATTACCCCATATTTATTTCTAGTTTTGAAGACATGTTACCACTAAAAGCAGCTTTGAAGTAAAGCAGAATACATCATAAGATGCATTCTGCTTTACTTTCAGCCTGCTTTAAGCTACAAACTATCTGCTTAGATATAGGAAATATGTCTGAAGTTTCAAATTTATTACTATATACAATGGAACTCTTTTCTTCAGTTGGGTAATAAATTGAAGGTGTAAAAAGGTGTATTTAAGGGGTAATGTGTTAAACTTGTTAAAACCCCACCTTTTTACACCTGATTTGATTTACAAACTTCATGAAAACTTTAGGTTAGTTTTAGGTCCCAGAGAGAAGGAAGTGGAAACATTTAGAAACCCTGGCAATGCTCTATTCTTTTCGATAGCCCTCTGGTTCTTTTACATTCCCAGTGTATAAGCACTGATACACAGAACCTTGTATAAAGTCACATCAGAAGGACTTACTCCTACTCTGAAGAAAATACACATTAATGAATATGCACCATAAGAAATACTATCTAAATATATTATGTCCAAGCAGATGGTAGTTTATAACAGGCTGAAAGTACCGGTAAAACAGAATGCTCTTAACCATTTACTCCATAGTCTGTTTTCAGTATGGAATTAATACATGTGACCCACTTAAAGCAGGCTGATGGTAAAGTTGAATGTGCCTACAGGTGTATTCTGCTTTACTTTCAGCCTGCTTTAAGCTACCATCTGCTAGAATATAGAAAATATTAGCTAGAATATAGAAGTATTAGCTTAAAGTAGGCTTGAATATATAAAATAGAAATATAGAAAATAATAGATCTTCAAGTAGGCTGAAAGTAAAGCAGAATGTGCCTTAATGCACATTCTGCTTTACTTTCAACCTGCTTTATGTAGTCACCTGTCTGCAATACTTGAATCAGACTATGGAACAATGGGTTAAGCTGATATGTTTTTAGCTCACCTGAGCCAAAGGCTCAAGGTGAGCTATTGGGATGGCCCTGTGTCCGGCGTCAGTCGTCGTGCGTCGTGCGTATGTGCGTCGTCCGTCGTGCGTATGTGCGTAGTCATTAACAATTGCTTCAAATGACATCTCCTCCTATACCACTTGACAGAATTCAACCAAACTTTACAGAAATGTTCCTTGGGTCAAGCTCTTTCAAATTTGTTCAAAGAATTAAAAACAATGCAGAACTCTGGTTGCCATGGCAACCAATGTGAAAAAATAAGGAAATCTTAAAAAATCTTCTTGTCAAAAACTGGAAGGGCCAGAGCTTACATATTTGGCACATAGCATCATCTACAGGTCCTCTATCAAGTTTGTTCAAATAATGCCCCTAGGGTCAAAATTGGCCCCGCCCCGGGGGTCACAGATTTACATAGAGTTATATAGTTAAATTTTCAAACGTCTTCTTCTCTGAAACTAATGTGGCCAGAGCATTGATATTTGGCATGGTGACACTTCTAGATGTCCTATACCAAAATTGTTCAAATGGTTCTGGTCGGTTGCATAACTAGGTCACAGAAGCTAAAAATAGATTTTTTTCATTGAAAACTTAAAAAATCTTCTTGTCTGAAACTACAAGGGCCAGAGCTTAAATATTTGGCACATACCATCGCCTACAGGTCCTCTATCTAGTTTGTTCAAATTATGCCCCTGGGTTCGAAATTGGCCCCGCCCCGGGGGTCACAGTTTTACATAGAGTTATATAGTGAAATTTTCAAACGTCTTCTTCTCTGAAACTAATATGGCCAGAGCTTTGATATTTGGTATGGTGACACTTCTAGATGTCCTATATTGTTCAAATGGTTCTGGTCGGCTGCATAACTAGGTCACAGGAGCTAAAATTAGATATTTTCCAATGAAAACTTAAAAAATCTTCTTTTCTGAAACTACAAGGGCCAGAGCTTAGATATTTGGCACATACCATCGCCTACAGGTCCTCTATCAAGTTTGTTCAAATTATGCACCTGGGGTCAAAATTGGCCCCGTCCCTGGGGTCACAGTTTTAAATAGAGTTATATAGAGAAAATTTCAAACATCTTCTTCTCTGACACTAATATGGCCAGAGCTTTTATATTCGGTATGGTGACACTTTTAAATATACTTTACATAATTTGTTCAAATTGTTCTGGTCTGTTGCATATCTAGGTCAGTCCTGGACCTAAATTATTATCGCCATTTTTTCAGATATTTTCTCAGGTGAGCGAAATATGCCCCATGGGGCTCTTGTTCCAATTATTCTCAGGTGAGCGAATATGCCCCATGGGGCTCTTGTTTAGCATCCTACTTACTAGTGTGCTTCTGTTTTAAAGCAGACTTAGTTAATAGTCTTCAATTCTTTTATTTGAAGCTGGCATCTTTTTGGGGCTGGGTTTTTAAAAAAATGTTTTATGTATCCGTACAATGTATATATACATTTTTTGGTTAGATCCTGTTTTGCCATAAATGGCTCTGCATGCTTGGTTAATTTTGATTGATATTTGAAAACATTGTATATACATGTATATGGTTGACAGCACATCTACTAACTTCTCTCAATTAAATCACATAACTTTGAGAGAAATGAGATAGAAGTACAGTCGAAACTCGATACTTCAAAATCTTGTTAGTTCGAACATACCATAATGAGCCACATTTTAACTTTGAAATATGGGTATGTTTGATTTAAGTAAGATTGAATTATCGAAATTGGATTTACGGTATGAAATACTGGTAAGGTTGATTTAAGTGAGTTAGAAGTAAAGAGTTTTGACTGTATGTGATAATATAAACCTTATTTCGTGGAGTATATATGAAGTAACTTGTGATACAGTCAAACTCATTCAGCCTTGGAACCTCAAGTTGATAACTCCCATTTCTAATAAAGTCTATTCCATTTTAAGCTCTCCTGAGCATAGCTCAAGGTGAGCTGTGAGGATTGCCTTTTGTCTGGCATCATTACATATGTCCGTTTATCTGTCCAGATGTCCACAATTATTTTGTTACCACTCTATTGTGATCAAACTTAAACAAACTATAATAAGGCCATAAGATCTTGAATAATATTTGATTATGGTTGGAATCGTACCAATGAGTCAAGAATTATCTGCCCTTTACTTGTTGAAAATGTCATATTTTACAGTGTTACACCTCTACCAGCTACAGTATTTAATGAATTTTGAATTTACTTGCTCACACTGTTTATGGCTACAAGTTCTTTGATGAGTTCTTTTATGGCTGAAATCTGACTATTGTGTCGACAGTTATCCGCCGGTAGTGTACAGTGAATCAAATTTGCTAGAAAAGGCCTAATTTTTGTTCAGCTTTAAGGCCTTTCGCTACCGGAAGTCGGTCTTGCGGGCGAGCGGATATGCGTCTGGACGACACAGACTTTTTTCGTACGTGTTTATACTAGAAAATTTATATAAAGGAAATGTTGATATAAATTAGTATAATCCTTCATAGCGCAGTTAGTATAGTGGTTGACTATAGTGGTTGACTAGCAATCCAAAGGTCATAGGTTCGAGACCCATCTGATCCAAATAATTTTTTTTAGTGTCCGATTTATTGACTTGTCAATCCATAACGCAGTAATCAAGAGACATGTTATGTTTAGTCTTCGTTGATTAGTACTAGTGATGTTTACGGTCCAAGTATATGTCCACTTACCTGTAAGTTTTAGTTTAATGACTTACAAGTCAATTAAATCGGTATACATGTAAACGATTTGATCGAACTATAAAGCCACACCTTGAAGCTTATCAATACGCTAACCTTTTCAAGATCGATATTGCCCATTATAATAATGTTCAAACAATATAATAAACATTGTATGCAAGTCCATGAATAAATAATAATGCATTTTAATGACAAAGTTTTAATTCTAAGGTAGGTAACTGTATCTAAACAACAAATATCCCACATTTTAATAAGAAAATATGTTATTACAACAAATCCTGACTGTAATATTTTCTAATTTTTTCAGACTGACTAGTTCATCAACCATATATTTGAATAAAATGAAAACAAATATACATTGAATGAGTCAGTTTTTTGTAATTCAATTTTTTAGCATTTTGCAAAATTTAAATAGCTGATAACATCTTTCTGAACACCTTTATTCAAAATGTTTTTAGCTTTTCTTGTAATGAATGTTGTGGACTACTTATTGGGCGAGAATTATAGTCATTAGCTTTATTCATTTTTAAGAAAAATAAAATCATCAAAATTCTAGGTTTTTGTCAGAAAAAAGACCTTAAAGACAAACCACACGATAAATTTTGCCTATATTTACACACATTGTTTCTTAGGCTATTATCATTCTTCATGACAATTTTCATAACAATCGTATGGAAACTACGCGCATATGCGAAGTACCTTAAAACATTGTTTCTTTTGTTATATATTTCAGTGCAAAGATGAAGGCTTTACGTTGCCCCTTCCTTACCCGTGTGTCCATGAATCAGATTTCCCAGAATGCTCGTAGCCTGTTGTCCAATCATGTTGGTGCCTGCCCTATCATGACACGTATGTTAAACACCTCCGAGCTGGGAGCCGTAGCAGAAAGACAAGGTATGGACAATTAATTCTTTGAGTGCTAAGTAATTTTGCTATTTTAAACAATAATTACATCAATATAACAACAACTAAAATGAAGGCTAATTGATAGTATAAAAGACAAGTGACAGCTTAAAGCAAGGTGCCAGTAAAACAGAAAGCTCCTAAAGGAGCTTTCTGTTTTTATTGTCACCTTGCTTTGAGCAGCCAACTCTTGTAAACACCTACAGAATTTAGAGGTCTTCATAAAGAGGTTTTATTGTATTGTCATCTGTTTCTGTTCTGAAAATAATTTTTTTTTAAAACTTCTTTGAAAGGTAGGGTCAGAGTCTGACAATTTGAAAAAACAAACTGTGGAGCCAGGTGAGATACAGATATTCTTGTCGTCTAATCTGGATCTGCCCTGTTTGTAATAATTGTCACAAGCGTGCAGAAGGAAGGGTTTAGATATTTATGGAAGAAATGGTAAATAAAGAAAGGGAAGTAACTGTTGTAGGATTATAGAAGCTAACTGATATAGGATTATAGTAGCTTCCTAAGAGTTCTCATAGATCTATGTCCACAGTGGTTAATTGTGTTAAACCTTTACCTCATAGCCTGTTTCTACTGATTACAATGTTTTCATACTTCTACTGTTGTTGCATTTGGACCATTACCAATCCACTCACATCATCCAACCTTCATTTTGACCTTGACCTTAGAACATTAATTTTTACATAAGCTATTTCCAAGATTTTACCGCTAACTAGAATAGCTTCTTCGACATCGGAATCACCCCTATGACGAGATAATCAGTCAAGGGATGAGTGAGTGAGTGAGAGAATGGTTGGATACTTAAAACAGTCATTTTTTATCATTACCAATTCACCTAACCTCAATTTTACCTTGATCATGTCCTAACTTGGGACTCATAATGTATTTTCAATGATGCCACCAGGGGCATAAGCATTTATTGAAAGCAGTCTTGTTGGTTTACTACATTTATCCAATCTGATTATCTGAGTGAACTATAATTTGTATTACAGAGGCCCCTGAGAAAGGCAGATGTCCATATTCCACTGGCAAACTGGCCGTGAATCAAGCTGCTGTCACGGAGACTGCTGACAATGATGACATTCCTGTGCCCAGACAAGGTATACTGAATAAAACAACTTCTACTATGTCTAATTGGTTTTATTTCTATGACTAAGAGCGAAATTTAACTCTTAACTCCATGGCATATTTCTAGTATTGAAAACAGATGACCACTTAAAGAAGGTTGAAAGTAAATCAGAATGTGTCTATAAAGCCAGTTTTACTGTCAGCCTGCTTTAAGCCACAATCTGCTAGAATGAAGAAAACATTTCTTATGAAACATTCATGAATGACAATAAATTGGAACTATTTAGTATTTACTTAAAGTGGAGGAGTAAACCCATTACCTCATAGTAATGATTTCTAGTATTGAAGACTGGTGGTCGCTTAAAGCAGGTGGAAAGTAAAGCAGAATGTGCCTTAACTCTTTCCTCCCTGAAACTTTAAATGAACAATTCCAGTTTCCATTTTCGTTTAGTCCATTTCTGACTTTTATGGGTTGTTTTTGTCAATATTTGGCATTGTGACAAACAGTGAATACCCTGATCAGAGGGCTCCTTTTAGAGCCCTCTGATCTGGGTCTTCACAGGACAAGTATACTATTCACATGTACACTGTTTGAAAAGCATGTCTATATGCGGGACTAGGGTTCAAAGAGTTAAGGCACATTCTACTTTAATTTCAACCTGCTTTAAGCTATAAAAACCTAGGATAAATAAAATGTACATGTATATCATGGAACATACTCAAGACTGTAAAGTGGAACTATTTTCTTCAGTGGTGGAATAAATTAAAGGCGTATTTATTGGGTAATTGGTTAAAGGTGTATCTATATTGTAATAGGTTACGTTTTTGAAACCCTTACCATATTATGTCTAGAGGTTTGTAAGCATATCAAGGATGTTTCTTACAGTGGAGCAGGTTGACAAGGAGGTGTCCTCACCAACTCGCCATGTCAAACGTGTCCAGCCCAGTACTGACCAGAAGATGAGAGAGTTTGCTAAGGCATCCACCATTCTAGAAGACAAGTTTGAAAACATGGCCTTCAAGACAGCACTGACCCCAGAGAGTGTAAACGACAGGACACGGCAGGAGGACAATAAGCAAAACAGTAGGTGTCTAGGAAATATCCTCTGTAAAGTCTGGAATACAGCGAGGAAAACAGCATTCATTACTTTTCTGTTTGAACGAAACTAAATAAAAATGCAAATTAATAAGATTTAGAAAATATTAATGATTAATTTTTATAGAAATATCAAACAGTTTGGAGCCTGATCAGATGCCAGGTTACTGCGAGTTTTTAGCTGGCTTCAGAATTCGGCCGGAAGTCATCATCATCTCATCTCATCATCCCTCATTGTTCATCGACCTTTTATGACCTATTTTGTGTCGCTGTGCCGAAAAACCAAACTCATCCATCCCTCCAGAATGTTTACAATGTACATAAGAATTTTATCGTAAAAGCGCTTATTGAGAAAGAATAAGGTCTTCTCTACTGTATAACAAAGATTTTTATTTTTATAAATTAACCATGCATCTCTGGCTTGATTCATGTTTTTACCAATCATTTTATGTCGTTCTTTTTGCATGAACACCGAAAAAAAATCATTTCATTTCTGATGTGCTTTTCTTATCAATTCTAGTGAACAACATCAACCATTTCAACTATGAGAAATTCTTCAACGACCAGATTGACAAGAAGAAAAAGGACCACTCATACCGGGTATTTAAGAAGGTGCTACGTAAGGGTCCCCAGTTCCCTTTTGCTGAAGAGTACACGGGCCAGAAGAAGGATATCAGTGTCTGGTGTAGCAATGACTATCTGGGGATGAGCTGGCACCCGAAGGTCATCCAGGCAGTCAAGTAAGTGTTCATCTGTTGTTGTTAACCCTTCCCCCTATAAATACACCCTTTTATGACTTATATCCCTAAATTATATCCCTAATAAAAGAAAATAGATTCTTTTTATACAGTTATGAATATGAACCATTCAAAATATTTTTATATAGAAAATATATTAGAAACTTGTCCCAATTTATAGCTGTGAATGTGCACTGTAAGAAATATTTTCTGTATCCTAACAGATAGTAGCTTAAAATAGGTTGAAAGTAAAGCAGAATTCTCCTTAAGGAGCATTCTGCTTTACATTCAACCTGCTTTAAGTGGTCACATGTCTTTAAAACTAGAAATAGGCTATGGAGTTGCTAGTTAATGTTATGAATTATTTTTTTGTGGTTACATGTATATTGCTGTTTTACTTGGATGTTTTCAAAGTAAAGTGTTTCATTGGTGTAAAATAAATTATCAAACAAATACTGAAAATGATGAAATATGACTTTAGACAGTATTGAGATATTTTTTTCATTATCAGAAATGCCCTGAATGATCACGGAGCTGGGGCAGGAGGGACACGGAATATATCGGGGAACTCTCCACTCCATGAAGAACTGGAGGCAGAAATAGCGTCTTTACATGAGAAAGAGGCTGGATTGATATTCACATCTTGCTACGTAGCCAATGATTCAGCTCTGTTCACCCTGGGCAAGGCTTTACCAGGTATTGATCATAATAAAATGTCTTTAGATCACACCTGAAACAAATGGATAATTCCAGTTTCCAATAAAGTCTAGTTCATTTTTTACTACCAGGACAAACAGTGCAGACCCAGATCAGAGGGCTTAGGAGCCCTCTGATCTGGGTCTGCACTGTTTGCATAGGACAAGTGTATGCTACACAGGTACACTGTTTTAAAAACATGAGTATACTTGTCACTAGGACTGGATGAATTTATAACTTTGCATTGAAGGATGTCTCATGAAGCTCACAATTAGGTCTCTATGACGCTCAGTGAATCTATCAGATTTGATAAAATGTGTAGTCTAGGTTTAAAGATGTAATTTAATAGGACATGTATTGTACATGTTTAGTTGGTCATCGGTACTTGTAGACACTAGATAACTTGTATTCAAACACTGAAAATAAGGCTTAATGAATGTATGAAAGACAGGCGACGGATAATGGCAAGGTGAAAGTAAAGCGGAAAGCTCCTACAGGAGCTTTCTGTTTTACTTTACCTTGCTTTAAGCATCAATATGTCCTAAACAACTAATAATTTACACAATTTAGTGGTCATACTAGAGAAGTTTCACTGTATTTCGTTTGTTTCTCCAGGAATGCATATATTCTCTGATGCTGGGAACCATGCCTCCATGATTCATGGTATACGTACAAGCGGGGCACCGAAGCATATATTCCGTCATAATGACCCGGAGCACCTGGAGGAACTGCTGCAGAAAGTGGACAAGTCCGTACCGAAGATTGTTGCCTTTGAGACCGTGCATTCTATGGATGGTAGGTTACATGTTTGTTGCTAAAGATCAGTGGCATAGGATACAATAAAGTGTTCGTAAATCCATACGTCTTCTCATGAGAATTTTCTCTTTATCATTACCCCATAACTCTTTGCAGTTTTGAAAACAGGGGACCCCTTAAAACATGTTGAAAGTAAAGCAGAATGCACCTTAAGACGCATTCTGCTTTACTTTCAACCTGCTTTAAGCTACCATTCTGATAGGTTAAACAATTTATTTCTTATGGTACAAGTTCATGACTGAATTACCGGTAATTGGAAATATTTTCTTTAGTGGAAGAATAGATTAAAGGCGTATTTATGGGGTAATTGGTTAATGATTCTAATAGGTGTTAGCAACATGGGGTTTGGTGGGGGAAAAAAAGAGAAATAATTGAAAGTTTTGGGTTTCCCCTCTAACCTTAACAATACAGTTACTAGTTACTATCTTGATGAGTAGCACTTCATAGTGATTGGCAGACATACACGACAAAATGTTTGAAATCTTTAGTCTGCTCTCTCTCAGATATATTCATGTCAATTTAGAATTACATGGATTGTTGTAAGTCTTTAAAGAAATTAACTCTTTCAGCATTAAGTAACTGTTCTAAGTATCTAAGTAAGATTAAGTATCCCTTTTGGGTCTTTTTAGTTACCAAAACATGAACCAGTCTTCTTGGAATTCTGGGTAGTTCAATAAATACGGGTCTTAATTAGCAAACATTGTAGACCAAAATCAGAGGGCTCCTATAGAAGCCCTCTGATCTGGGTCTACACTGTTTGCAAATATAATGGATATATTTTAAATTGGTTCATGGTGTTGAAAGAGTTAATCTCTCGTCTTATATTGAGAGTATATGACCAAGCTCGGTCTTACAATACATGTATATTTATTGACTGTATTTATTGGCTGTGTGTTTCACTGATGTGTTGCCCTATTTCAGGAGCTGTTTGTCCCCTGAAGGAACTCTGCGATGTATCTCACAAATATGGGGCCATTACCTTTGTTGACGAAGTTCATGCTGTAGGACTATATGGGAGAAACGGGGCTGGGGTCGGAGAAAGGGACGGCTGCATGGACAAGATTGACATTATTTCAGGGACATTAGGTGGGTCTCCTGTTCGGAACTACAGTAATTCTCATGAAATGTGATAACTTTAACTCTCCCCCTAGTTAGGTGGTGACTGCATAATGCTGGATAAATACAATTCTGAAAACTCCTATCTGCATTACTTTTATCATGCATTAACTCTTTCCTTCCTAAAACTTTAAATGGACTATTCCAGTTTCCATTTATGTCTAGTCCATTTCTGACTTCTAATGGTTGTTTTGGTCTATTTTTGGCATTATGACACACAGTGAATACCCTGATCAGAGGGCTCCTAGGAGCCCTCTGATCTGGGTCTTCACTGTTTGCATAGAACAAGTGTACTATTCACATGTACACTATTTGCAAAGGGTTAAGCAAAGGACTGTATTTCTGTTTTTCAGCAATGAATTGCAACATGACAAACAGTGCAAACCCTGATCAGATGGCTCCTGAAGAAACCTTCCTTCTGATCTGGAAATGCACTGGTTGCATATTGGACACATGTACACTTTAAAGGTACACTGTTGGTAAATGACAATTATTCTTGTTGGTAGGATTCAATGAGTTAGTATTTTACCCCATAGCCTGTTACTAGTATTAAAGACATGTTACTACTTAAAGTAAGTTGAAAGTTAAGCAGAATGTGCCTTTCAGCCTGCTTTAAGCTATCATCTGCAAGGATGTAGAAATTATGTTGTATAGTTAATTTTCATAACTTTATAAAGTGGAACAATTTCCTCTAGTAAAGGAATAGATTATTACATAAAAATGATTATCTATGGAGTAAAGGGTTAAAATTAACAAAATGTCTATTTATTACAGGCAAGGCGTTTGGCAATATAGGAGGATATTTAGCTGCGTCGGCAAGTACTATTGACATGCTACGTAGTTATGCATCTGGGTTCATCTTCACCACGTCACTACCTCCCACCACTTTGTCAGGAGCCATTGCCTCTATCAGGGTAAGATATGCAGGTCTACAGTCATAGCTTAACCCTTTACCCAATAACCCGTTTATAACTTTACCTTAAAGCAGGTTGAAAGTAAAGTAGAATGTGCCTTAAGGCACATTCTGCTTTACTTTCAGCCTGCTTTAAACTACCATCTGCTAGGCTATATAAAAATATTTGTCATAGAAATTGTTCATGAGGGTATAAACGAGATTCATTTTCTTCAGCAGAGGAATAAATTAGATACGCTAAAAGTCGCTTCTATGGTGGAAAGGGTTAATACTGTCTAACTTCCATATCACAAACTCACTTAAGTCGAATTTACCATAGATTTCTGCAAGTTTATTTCATCATTTCAAAATTGCTTAAGTCAACTTATCCATATTTCAAACTTAAAACATGACTAAGTCATGTTTTAACTTTGCAATACTGATAAGTTCTGCTTTAAGCGAGTTTGATATATCGAAATTTGACTGTATCTGTATTGCTATCGTAAGCTGTTGTTTTATAGTAGTGATAGTGTTACCGGTGTAAACTGAATTGCATCTTACCAAAAGTCTTCAACTCTTTCAAAACTATGGACCTGTTTAAAATATACTCATTACATTTGCAAACAGTGTAGACCCTTTCCCTGATATGGGTCTACACTGTTTGCTAATTAAGACCAGTATCTATAAAACAGCCAAGAATTCCAAGTAGATTGGTTCATATTTTAATAACTTAAAAGATGCACAAGGGAACCTAATAACCAAAAGGAGTTAATTAGTGTTGAAAGAGTTATAAACCAAAGTTTTCTGTTCCAAAACGTCCTCTCCCACTAAATGATGTTTCTCAAATAGAAATGCCATGCACGTCAATACGGAGGATTGATGCCAATGGCACAATTTGTAGACGAAAACTGTTAAAGGTTTAAGTATTTACTGCATGACAACACTACTACATTTTATTTTAGTTCAGCCCATCAACCAGCTGGGAAAATAACTTTAATCAGTTTTAAAATTTTGTAGTTATTGGCAGGTTTTAGTTACACATGTTCACTTATTGCAGGAATGGTATTTGAAATATACAATAAAACTTCTCTATTATGACCACACTAAAAAGACGGCAAAATGATTGTATTACAGACAGGTGACAAGTAAAAGACAGGTAACAGGTTAAAGCAAGGTGACATTAAAACAGAAAGCTCCTAAAAGGAGCTTTCAGTTTTACTGTCATCAAGCAGTTACCTGTCGTAAACACTTAATAATTAACACAATTTAGTGGTTGTAATAGAGAGGTTTTACTATATATGTCTAGAGAGGTTTTACTATATATGTCTATTTTTGGTTCAATTTGTATAGGTACTAAGAAGTGATGAAGGTCGCGAGCTGAGGTTCCGACATCAAGAGGCTGTGAGATATTTACGAGAGAGACTTGTCGACGTTGGAATACCAGCCCTTCATTGTCCAAGTCACATCATTCCTATTCATGTAAGTACCAATAGACTACAACTACAACTATTACTTTTTATTTTTCTCACTACATAACATGTATATATGAGACAATACAGTAATAAGAATCAAACACTGAGTGTGGGTGGGGAAAGTATGAGGAGAAGTGCAATTGTGTCTATAATTAAGGTGTTCAAAAACGTCAACCATTTTGGCAGCTTGAACACCTTCCTTATAAACAACTGAATATTTTTCCTTAAATTAAGTTAAAACATTGTAATTTATGTTGGGTGTATATCTCAATTTTGATACGTTACAGGTGGGAGTCGGTAAACAAAGAGGAACAGGTGTGAGTGCTTTATATAAATAAAAGCCCTCGCATCGGGATCTGCTTTGTTTCGTGATAACTCTGGTTTAAATCAACACTGTAGACAATACAGCATAGTAAGCAAAAACAAAATGGCGCCATATATGCTAAACACCATAGCAAACAGTGCAGGATCAGATGAATGGACTTTCAGTGAGCCCATTCACTAGATTGTACATTGTTTGCTATACATGTATGTTATGCTATAATATTTACACATATAGATAACCAAATGGCAACGAAACAACAACGGTACAGTTGAGAAGACGTCGTTATTTCCCAATAAAAGCGTTTATGCTAAAACTACTGTGTCCAGTGCAAACAGTTTAGAGCCAGGTCAGACGCCGGGTAACCCGGCGTCTGGTCAGGCTCCAGACTGCCTGTCACTCAGATGAAAACAAATAGAATTGTCAAAAATAGGGTTCCTTTTCCATTTGTATAGCACATGGTGCGTTTTCCTTTAAAAAGGGAGTAATAACGTCCTCACCAATGTCTCTGATCAACTATATCGACTTCTTTGAACTAAGAAGCCACAGCTGCACACATATATACTAAACCAGTTGTGGGGGCAACTTTTGTATGAACAGCTATAACCAGTGATGTCACAGATCAGTCTCCGCCCCAGTGAGGCAGTTTCTGGTCGGTGACGTCAATGTAAACATAATTAGTAAGCAACAAATATGTGCTCAGAGTAGATAATATGGTCATGTTAGCAATCTACAAACGTTTAATTCAAATTCACACGTCATGTGTTAACAGTGATGACTCAGATCAGCTGCCGCCTCAGTGAGACAGTTTCTGGTCAACGACGTCACTCTTTACACCGTTGATAAGCATCATAGTAGGGGTACATAATATAATCATTTTAACACTATGTTATGGAGACAACTTTTCTCTTGAGCTGTCAGCAGTGATGGCACCTATCAGCCGCCGACCCACTGGGACAGCCCCCGATCAATGACGTCATTGTATACATCATTCATATTCATTAACTACAATGTAGAGACAGCTTTACGCATCAGATCAACAGTGAAGACATGGATCAGATGCCGCCTCAATGAGGCAGTTTCTGACCGATGACGTCATTGTACACATATTAGTGGGGATTAAACACGCAATCAAAGTAGACGTTTTCTTGTGCATAATGTAAAGCCATATTGGCACTACACAAATAGTAACAGTTTTACACGTCAGCAGTTAACAGTGATGGCACAGATCAACTACCGCCTTTGTGGGGTTGTTTCTGACTAATGACATCACTGTATGCACAATCAATAGGCATTAAACATGTACTCAGAGTAGAAGTATGCATGTACATAATGTAAAGCTAATTTAGCACTACACATATAGTAGAGACAAATTAAATAGCGATGACCCAGATCATTGAGGCAGTTCCTGATCCGTGTCATCGCTTTAACTCATTCACCCCTGAAACTTTAATGGACAATTCCTAATTCAAAATAGGTTTAGTCCATTTTTTACTATTCAGGGTTGATTTTAACAATATATTTCAAAATGACAAACAGTGTGGGCCCTGATCAGAGAGCTCCTTAAGGCGCCCTCAGGTCAGGGTTTACGCTGTTTGCATGGAGTTAGTGTAATCTTACCAGGTGCACTGTTTGTAAATGACGAGTAAACTAGTTGCTAGGGTTGAATGGGTTAAAAATAATTAATAGAAGAAAACTAATTAAAGGAATAAAAAATACATTAGTTTGGATTGAAATTAGTTTGGAACACTATTTTGAGGAATTTGCCTAGTTTAGTCAAATCATGGCTATTTTTTGACATGAGAATATTTGATAGAGCGAATTCATGGGTATTACTTAAAAACGAAAGTATATATTTCTCACGCTCATTTATAAAACGCGGGCATGTAAATAGGTAGTGGGCCTCGTCACCAATGACATCTAAGTTACATACAGTACATTTTCTGTTAGAGCTTGGCTACAGTGGAGGAATAAAATTGAAAGGTGTATTTATGGGAAAATGGGTTCAGTCAAGTCAAGTAAACTTTAATTACATAATTATAGTTGGATGCCATAACAAATAACACAAGCTCTACTGAGCTTTTTACACCTGCTTAGAGTTCACTGCAATATTCAGGCATAATAGGTGAAAACAGTTTGACAAGCAACACATTTGTAGAAATTTGGATAAATAAAATTGTTGGCAATCTAATACTACAGTGCTTCCTCTCTACAAAGGCTGTCCCAACAACAATTCCCTTCTTACACCAATGCTTGCTGCTGTCTCCAAAGCATAACATTTTACTGCTACAATAATTATCATCTGCTTAAAATTGTCATCTGCTGTTTTTCTCAAAGTTAAATATTAGTGGACATTTTGATAGAAGATATTATAATGACAAGTGACAAACAATGTAACGCGACGTATGATCTGTTTTCAAATATAAGCAAAGTCTTAATTTTCTCTCCCAATAGCAACTCCCTCAGAACAAATTGTTCCTCCCAATAGCAACTCCCTCAGAACAAATTTTCCCTCCCAATAGCAACTCCCTCAGAACAACACACACAATCTCCCACTGGGTGTTGTGGTAGAGACTGACACTGTATATGAATTTTGCAGTCATATTTTTGTTTTTCGTATTTTCCAGGTAGGGAATGCAGCCCTGGCCACCCAGTTGTCCAATGACCTTATCCAGGACCACCAAATCTACATACAGGCTATCAACTACCCCACAGTTCCCCTGGGCCAGGAGAAATTACGTGTTGCTCCCACGCCCCACCACACCCCTGAGATGATGGATAACCTTGTGGACTGTCTGGTACACGTCTGGAAGAAGAATGGTTTGGATCTATACCAGCACCGATGTCCAAACTCCTGCGAGTTCTGTCAAAAGCCACTGGAGTTTGAGCGTTTCTTTGCCCGTGACCCGATCTGTGAGAGGTCCAACTGTACCTATAGCTCCCTCCAGACATCTCTACTAGAGGCATAAAATGGCCACAGTCACATACAGCTGAGATACAGTCAAACTTGTATTAACCCTTAACTCCCTGAAACCTCAAATGGACAATTCTAGCTTTCAATTTAGTCCAGTCCATTTTTGACTGTAAAGGGTTGATTTTTTCAATGTATGTCAAAATGACAAACAGTGTAGACCCTGATCAGAGGGCTCCTTCAGGAGCCCTCTGATCAGGGTCAACACTGTTTGCATAGGACAAGTGTACTCCTCACAGGTATGCTGTTTGCAAATGATGCATATGTGTGATAGGCTTCAAAGAGTTAAGTGAAAGGGACCTCAGTGGCCTAGTGGTTATAGTCACTGTGACTGACAATCACTAAGCTCCTCACCGCTGTGAGATTGAATTCCTCTCTGTGCACTTCATATTTTTCATGTGGGGAAGCCTTCCAGCTGGCTTTTGGAAGGGCGATTGTGCCTGAAACAGTGCATAATGAGCTTCTGGGGTCTTCCTCCACCTGTTATTAGCTGGACATCGCAATATGACTGAAATACTGTTTAAGCGACGTAAACTTATAACAAAGGAGTATCATTGTATTAGAGGTCACTTCATTCCCTGTCTAGTTGAAATTAAGTTTAACAGTCACTCATAATGTAATGAATAAGAAGTACAGAAAGAAGATTGCTGCGAGACAAATAGCTGAAAGCTCTGGAGCTTTCTGCTTAACGTTTGCTCTTCATTAACTCTTTCAACACTAAGTAACTGTTGTGGGTTATTATGTTCCCTTGTGGATCATTTTAGTTACCAAAACATGAACCAGTCTACTCGGATTTCTGGGTAGTTTAATAAATACTGCTCTAAATTATCAACAGTGTAGACCCTGATCAGAGGGCTCCTATCGGAGCCCTCTGATCTGGGTCTTACACAGTTTGCAAATATAATGAGTATATTTCAAACTGGTCTATGGTGTCTTTAGAGGTGTTCCTTCTTCAAAGAATGTGTGCTTAATGCAGGTTTGACTGTATAAGGATTTAAAAGAAATTGTCTTGGTTTTAGAATATAGTTCACAATGTGGAATATTTTATCTTGTATGAAAAAATAGGATGCATAGGTCCTACTGCAATTGTACATCAAACAAAATAATGATTAATGTGGGAAAAGAGTAGGTTTAAACCAAAGTTGGAAATTTAAACAAATACAGAAAAATGGACTTATGTAATAAATAATAAATTATGATTCCCCTGAAAAGAATTTCTAAAATTCTCAGCATATATCTACAATATACTTTTAATAAGTTCAGCTGGCATGTAGGGCCAAGATGAGCTATTTTAAATTATTAACTTTGTAAACAGATTTTGTAATAGTTAAAAACGCACCTTTATATTGAATATTCAAAATAAAGCAAACATCAAATAGTCTTTGTTTGGAATGAAAGTGTAACTGAATATGTGGTTGCGGTTTATTGTTATTGCACATATTTGTATTTCAATTCAAGTTCATGTACTTAGTGTTTCTAAACCCTTTACTCCATAGCCTGTCTCTAGTTTAAAAGTCAGGCGACCAATTAAAGCAGGTTGAGAGTAAAGCAGCATTCTGCTCTACTTTCAGCCTGCTTTAAGCTACCACCTGCTAGAATATAGAAAACATGTTTTATGATACATATTCATGACTGTATAAGCTGGAACTATTTTCTGCAGTGCAGGAATAAATTAAAGGCGTAAAAATATGTATCTATGAAGTAAAAGGTAAAGATCACAGTTTCAGATTAAGCGAGTATCTCAAATACAAACTTTTCCACTAAATACTATGATGTGATCACTCATTAGAATCATCTCTTTGAGGTGATTCTAATGAGCAGTCTCAATATAGTGTTTGGCGAGATATAAAGAGGAAAAGATTGAAACAGTTCATGTACGTCAATCTTGTAATAGTAGGGATAGGGTTAACCGCTATCACTCTTAACCCATTACCCCATAGCCTGTTTCTAGGTTTTTAAAACAAGTTACTACTTAAAGCAGGTTGAAAGTAAAGCAGAATGCGCCTTAGGGCGCATTCTGCTTTTCTTTCAGCCTGCTTTAAGCAAAAATCTGCTAGACTATAGAAACTTTTTCTGAAGGTACATATTCTAAATTGTGTAAATTGGAACTATTTTCCTCAATGGATGAATAAACTAGAGGCGTAAAAAGGTGTGTTTATGGGGTAATGGGTTGAACTCCCTTGTTATCTGTCATTCTGTTTTTTGTTCTAGGCTGTCCATGACCTTATTCATTCGTTTTGTTTTGACTCGATTAAATAAAAATGTGATAATTTTTTATTCCCCTCCTAGAATGCTGAAAGACTAGTTTTAAAAATCTGCATATTATAGATTTGAGATATTTTTAACCCTTTACCTAATAGCTTGTTTCTAGTTTTGAAAATAGGTGACTATAAAGCAGGTTGAAAGAAAAGCAGAATGCGCCATAAGGCGCATTCTGCTTTACTTCCAGCCTGCTTTAAGCTATCATTTGCTAGAATAAAAAAATATTCTGTATGACACATTCATAACTGTATAAACTGGAGCTATTTCTTCAGCGGAGGAATAAACTGAATGCGCTAAAAGGAGCTTCTATTGGGGAAAGGGTTAAAAGAGTATCCAAGGTCTTGAAATTTGATTATCTGTTTAAAAACAAAATAACAAAACAATTTTTTTTTCAATCGGGAATTTTGAATATTGTTATCTTCATTGTGATTTATTTCAATCAACAAGGTTGTTAAATTCGAAATGATTTATAGCAGCTTTTTGCAGCCTCTCTAGGTTTTCATTCAAAATGTATCTCATGTAATCATTGAATTGGTGGTGGTCTAATTTCAAATTTTGCTTCAAGCTTGTAAGGATGAAGACGAGTATCAAACAGTTTAGCTCCAGATTAGACAACCACATTACATGACATCTGCTCTAGGTCTGTGGTGAGCAATAATAGAACTACCGTGGCCCTCTGTGTATTGGGTTATTATAATAAAATTTTATATATTTAAAATATATTCTACATATAAATGAAAATAGTTCCTTTATTTCTAACACTTAATGGTCGATAGTCAATTAACTTGGTTTGCTTGAAATAATCCCCCCCCCCCCCCCCCCCCCCTTTATTATTTGTTAAGTTGGAGTACCGGTAAATAAAAATTTGTTAGAAGCGATCATAATGTGGTGTTTTGTTGAAAGAGATATTTGTTATAAGTGTTAAAGGTATATATTGTTATTGTTATAAAATAAAATAAGGGGGGGGAAAGGGTTGAAAGAATGTTAAAAATTGGACTTTGGATCCAATTGTGGAAAAAGACAAGTCACTAAGGAGAAGTGATCTTAACCCATTACCCCATAAATACCCCTGTTTACGCTTTTAATTAATTTCTCTACTTAAGAAAATAGTTCCAATGTATAGTCATTGGTTTAGTATATATTTAATATAAACATTTTCTATATTCTAACAGATAAAAGCAGGCAGAAATTAAAGCAGATTGCGCCTTAAGGCGCAATCTGCTTTACTTTCAACTTGCTTTAAGTGGTAACATACCTTTAAAACTAGAACCAGGCTATGGGGTAATGGGTTAAAGGGCACCTGGCAGCAGGACTGAAATAATGCAGATATTTGTGTATTACTTTGATCTGCCATTAGCAGTTACCTGTCTGCAGAGATTCTTCTTTAACTCTTTGCATGCTAGGTAATTTTATTTTATCTGCTACGTTTGTCGTCTGCTATCATTCTAAAAATAGAAATTTCTAAAACTTTCAAAACCTTGTCAGAATGGCGTCTCATCTGTATCCAAATTGTTTGCAAAGGCAATCACTGTGGCAGATCTATTTGCTAGCATGCAAAGAGGTAAAGGACATCTCAACACAGGTTTTACAGGTTGTGTAGCAGACAGATGACAACTTAAAATGGGTTGAAAGTAAAGCAAAATGCACCTTAAGGCATATTCTGCTTTACTTTCAGCCTGGTTAAAGCTACCACCTGCTAGGATATAGAAAATATTTTACGGTATATATTCATGGCTCTATTCTTCATTGGAGGAATAAATGAAAGGCATAAAAAGGCATATTTGGTAATGGGCAATTAGGTATAATCTCAATATATCAATTATAAAGAGAAGAATATTTGATATTAACTAAAGTAAAGAAAATTTTAGCAGTTTTTTTAAACAATCAACATGGTTGAGGTTTTTATACCACTTTCTTTTATCTGGCAGTTCTTTTATCTGGCAGTGTACCAACAGAGAAAATGTGATGCTGCCGTTTTAAAATTAATTGTACAATGACATCAGTACAATTAAAACTTTAAAACTATCCAATTAGTTTGTCTTTTATACAAATTGTTCAATATTATATCACCGGGTGACCCGTGTCCAACTGAATGATGGTAGTAAACACCATCCTGCCCATTGGATCCTAGCCACGAGTATACTCATCATTAACCCATAGCCAGTTTCTAGTATTAAATATAAGTGATCACTTAAAGTAGGTTGAAACTAAAGCAGAATGTGCCGTAATGCACATTCTGCTTTAACTCTTTCCTCCCTAAAACTTTAAATGGACAATTCCAGTTTCCATTTTAGTCTAGTCCATTTTAGACTTTTAAGGGTTGTTTTTGTCAATGTTAGGCATTATGACAAACAGTGAAGACCCTGATCAGAGGGCTCCTTTCGGAGCCCTCTGATCTGGGTCTTCACTGTTTGCATAGGACATGTGTTCTATTCACATATACACTGTTTGAAAACCACGCCTATATGCGGGCCTAGGGTTCAAAGAGTTGAGCTATAATCTGCTAGAATAAAGAAAACTTATCTTATACTACTTATTTTCTTCAGGTGAGGAATAAATTAAAGGCGTAAAAAACCAAATTTCTGGGGCAATGGGTTAATAACAGTGAAGTCGTATGGCATGCAAACCCTGATCAGAGGGCACCATTTGTCAAGTTGTTATATCTTGTAAAAATACAACCCTAAAAAGTCATAAATGGACTCGACTTAACTGAGATTGGCCATTAAAACTTTCAGGGGTGAATGAGTTAATGGTAAAACTTGCTACCTTTACAAGCATTTTTGATCAAGAATAGATTCCAAGGAACTTGGCATCTGATCAGTCTTCAAACTGTACAACACTGTGACCCTATTTGAAAAGAAAGTAGTTGACAGAAGTCGTTGGAATCAATATTTGGCATTCAAAGATTTAAACCTCCTTATGTTAACCCATTACTCCATAGCCTGTTTCTAGTATTGAAGATACATGACCACTTAAAGCAGGTTGAAAGTAAAGTAGAATGCCCCTTAACACATTACCCCATAGCCTGCTTTTAGTTTTAAAGAAAGATATCACTTAAAGCAGTTTGAAAGTAAAGCAGAATGCGCATTAAGGCACATTCTGCTTTACTTTCAGCCTGCTTTAAGCTATTACCTGCTAGGATATGGAAAATATTTTGTACCTTTCAAATTCATCACTGTATAAAAGTGAACTATTTTCTTCAGAGGAGGAATAAATTTTTTAATTATAGGCGTAAAATAGCATATTTATGGGGTAATGGGCTTTACTTTCAGCCTGCTTTAAGCTAAATCTGCTACAATATGGATTTTTGGGCGGTGAATATAATTTGATCTTGCATGTATAAATCAATAGAGGAATAAATTTAAGACGTATTTATGGGGTCATGGGTCAAAGTGTATGTTAGCAAACAGTTCTGATCCAGAGGACGTCGAGTTACTCTACACCCCTTCTGGATCCCAAATGTTGATTGTGATAAGAGTGTAATGTGGTTGTTTTTCATAGAAAAGGAGAAGGAAACCTCACTTCCAGATATATACAAGATTTTGCTAGAAGACAGCTTACCCAATAGCCTGTTTCTAGTTTTGAACACAGATAATCACTCAAAGCAGGTTGAAAGTATAGCAGAATGCATCTGAAGGCACATTCTGGTTTACTTTCAGCTTTAAGCTATGTCAACTACCTTCACAAAAGACACATGAATACTTAATGCTGGATAAAAGTAAGGCAGAAAGCTCCCATAGAGTGCCTTTCATCTTACTTTTATCCTGCATTAGGCCATTACACATTGGTTGAGAGCCCTTTGATTAATTCCTCCAATTTAGAAAAAAAATCTTATATTTACAGTAAATGACAGATAGCTTAAAGCCTCAAGGTGCATTCTGCTTTACATTCAACCTGCTTAAAGTCGTCACCTGTCTTCAATACTAGAAACAGGCTATGAGGTAATGGGCTCAAGCACTAAACATGGCAGACATTAAATAAGCTACTCAGTATTCGATTTCTTTCATTTATTTTCTAATTTCATATCTCCATCACATGATGTCATTATTCAACTTTTAACAAAGTACAAAACTGCTGAAAAGTTCAAATGTTGTCAATTGGTCCTATAAATCCAAGAAACCAGAGCCGAGCGTCAACTTCATTTTCTCAGTGACTAAACTGTCTGTGTAATGCTGATAGGTTCAAGATGGGAACAAGCAGTATGGCCAATCACATTCCTGATTCAGACTTTGCTTAAACCCATTACTCCATAAATACACATTTTTACACATTTAATTTATTTCTCCACTAAAGTTAAGTTCCCCTTTATAGTCATAAAAATGCTGCATAAGATGTATTTTCTATAGCCTAGCAAATGGTAGCTCAAAGCAGGTTGAAGTTAAGCAGAATGTGCCATAAGGCGCATTCTGCTTTACTTTCAATCTGCTTTATGCTACCAATTGCTAAGATAAAGAAAATATTTCTTGCAGTGCACATTTGTAATTATAAATTGGAACTACAGTATAAACTGCATTATCCGGTACCGAAGCATTATGTCGGATAACACAAGATGTCGGATACTTGAGTTCTCCCACTTTTTCAGCATATTTTCGGAATTTATGACAGCCACAGCTATAAACAGGAAGTGACGGGTGCAACAGGAAGTATATGTTTATGAATGGGATAAAACAGCGGCGAATATACCAGATCACTTTGCGAGTATAATCCGCTTTCAAAGTCATTAACCAAACCCACTTTTTTGTTCAAGTGTAAGCACAATTCTTTGCCTTTTCGGCGAATTAACCGACGCAGGTTCGCTTGCATGTCGTTTTCTTGGTCTCTCATTTCAAACGTTTAAGAACGAATGATAAAATAGTAAGACAAGTTCTCGTTAAAAGTGCTTACCAAATAGACCCTTTTGTTAAAGCATGGACTTAAACATTACAGTGCGATCTTACATACATAACGGTAGATCTATTTACTTATTAAAACATTCTATAGTCATTTCTAAAATAGACAAATGTCCGCTTGGCAAACTGGAACTTACAAACTTTTGAATAAGCAAAGGATCTGATTATTATAAGATTTGCTGCGGGTTACTCGGCTTCTGATCTGGGTCAAATATCCAAATGCTTTACTAACCGGTTTTTCGACACTTTATTAAACTAGTTACGCATTTACATTGTTTATGTAATAGATCTAGGGCACAACCGACGGCGATAATGATCTATAATTTGGGTTTTCCCCATGCCCGACTGACAAGCGATCAAAGTGACAGCCGCCGCCGGAGATCAAAGGCGGTCGGATAATGGGGTGCCAAACACGCTATATGTTAATGCAGGGACCAGGAAACTGTGTCGGATACCAGGAAACGCAAGATTCCGGATAATAGAGTCTCAATGCATATAGAAATAAGAATGGAAATGTTCGGGACCGGAGAGCGGCGTCGGATATGACACGATTCCGGATAATACAGTTGTCGGATAATGCAGTTTATACTGTATTTTCTTCAGTGGAGTAAAAAATTAAAGGCGTTAAATTGCATATCTATGGAGTAAAGGGTTAAATACAAAATGTGATGCAAAGTATTGATACTTGGATTTTTTTCCCCACGAAATATGAAATAGAAAAATTACAGGCGACAATTTGTAATCAAGAGGTTAAGTGCCAATTAATAGACTCTTCTCTTTACAAAATTGAAGTTTGTCTGGCCTAGATATACACATGAATGTAGTTGTAAGGGAGATAATCCAACTTTAGTAAAACAGGTTTTCTCCCTTTACACTGGTGAACACTGGTAAACTAGTCCTCAGTCTATCAAAGATACTGAACACTATGCAGAAGTCTGCCTCTCTCATCCTGGAGAAACTAAGGTCCTTCTCCTGATCACACAAAATCGATCTCTGAAAGAAAAGCACACACTAAAATAAACATTAACATCCCGAACAAGATTCTGCATTCTATGAACACATGCCCACAGTAGCATGCCTGACAAAAGATTTTAACCCATTAGCCCATAGCCTGTTTCTAAATTTGAATATTAGGTGGCCACTTAAAGCTTTAAGCTACCATCTGCTAGAAAATGGATAATATTTTTTCAAATTTATGTTCATCCCTGTTTAAATTGGAGCTATTTTCTTCCATGGTGGAATATCTTAAAAGGTGTATTTATTGGGTAATTGGTTAAGTAAGGTCAAGGGCAAATCGAAGTAGAGTGTAGAGCTTTGATGTTACTATTTGAGACACATACATATAATCTACGAATACATGAAAGGGTAGATCCCTATATACAGAATGTACCCTTGGCTACTCTTTGCGAGGGAATAATTTTAAAGGTTGAAACTTGAAAACTAGAGGAGATAGAATTTGATTTACTTTCAACCTACTTTAACCCTTTACCCAATACTGAATAGCCTGTTTCTAGTATTGAATATAGGCAACCACTCTAAGCAGATTGAAAGTAAAGTAGCCTGCTTTTAGCTACCATCTGCTAGAATGAAATATTTCTAATGATATACCGGTATATTAATGACTGTAAAGTAGAACTATTTTCTATTTTATGGGGTATTAGTTTAAGTGGTCACCAATTTCACTACTAGAAACAGTCTATGTGGTAAGGGGTTAATAAAGCTGGACAGTACAAACACTAACAGTGGTAATCAACAAAGTTATCAAGTGCTACTCCCCACCATGCCCAGAATAACTTTCAATGTGTTCAATGGTAAACAGGTAACAGGGTAACATCGGATATATATTCATACACTTTCCTACTTGAGATAAGTATGAGACTTGTGCAGCACGAGACCAGTGCGCTAAATATACTGATACAATGTATGTTACTCTTTCCCAACAATAAACACATTTAGGCTAAAACCATTATTTCCATTGCAAACAAGTTGGAGCCAGATCAGACACAGGGTAAACCAGTGTCTGATCAGGCTCCAAGCTGTTTGCCACTCAGATTAAAAGACAGATAGAAATTTATAATTTAGTGTGTTTGTGTTTAAACCGAAAAAAAAAATGTCTTCTCTACTGTACATTACACACCATAAATGCAGCTATCCATATTCCTAGCTGGCTGTACGAAAATCGTCGAGTACAATGGTTGCCCCTTTTAAAGTTTTAGAATGTTCCAATTTAAAAATAACTCGGCCATGTCAGAAGAAAACACTAATACCTGTCGGTGTAATCTTTCAGGGTGTTGACATATTCCAGTGACTCGCTCATCCGAGTACATATTAGAGTTTCTATCTGTTTAGGGTGAGACAGATCCACTTCTAACCACAAGGTTCTGAGAAAGAAACAAGATAGCACATTAACCCTTTACTCCATAGCCTGTTTCTAGTTTTGAAAACAAATTACCCTGTAAAGTAGGTTAAAAGTAAAGAAGAGCATATTCTGCTTTACTTGCTGTCTGCTTTAAGCTGTCATCTACTAACATATAGAAAATATTTTCAAAGAATACCTATTTATAACAGTTTGAAATATGGGTATTTTCAACTAACGCAAGTTTGAAGATTAAACTTTGATTAAACATTGACCCTTTGCACCATAGATTCTAATTGAAAATTAAAATGTGGTTTAGCCACGTTTTAACTTTGAAATACAGGTATGTTTGATATCAGCGAGATCGAGTATTGGAAATCAACTTAATGATCGATTTAAGCGAGTTCGAAGTATCGAATTTCGACTAACTTTTTTCTCTTTTAACCCTTCTCATGGTTATATTGTATATTGACAACTTTTGCAACAGTTTGGATCCAGATGAGAGAGTTCAAGGTTAAATTGCGACAATATCTTCAATCAGTGTGCGGTTCATTAACTCATTCACCCCTGAAACTTTTAATTGACAATTCAATAATATTATCAATTCCAATATCCAATTAAGTCTAGTACATTTTGACTATTTAGGGCTGATTTTAATAATATTTTGCAAAATGACAAACAGTGAGCCATCTGATCAGGGTCTACACTGTTTGCATAGAACAAGCGTACTCTTAACAGGCATACTAGTCGCTGTGGTTGAATGTGTTAAACCATGTCATATACCAAAGTTCAGCCTTTTATTTCAAAGCAATATAAGCATGTATAAGGAAAAGTGTGGAAACCCCAGACAGACAGACAAACATTGCCATACTTAACTATGAAATGTCTGGTCTGAGGACGGGCGTATAAAAAATTGATATTTCACATCTATTTCAGTGACAACACAATTTTTACTGTAGAGAAAAGGAGACTTTACATACCCTGTGTTAGGCTTCAGAAGCCTCGGAGTGACTGACAGAATATAGCTGATCATGTCCATTCCATCTGAACCTCCATGGAGGGCTGTGTGATCTTCAAAACTGAACAAAGAAAAGTACACTCAATCTTGCATCCAGTATAATAGTGAGGATATCTATTAACCCACTACCCTATAGCCTGTTTCTAGTTTTGGAGGGAGCATTCAGCTTTACTTTCTGCCTGCTTTAAACTTTCAGTCTTTAACACTGAAAATAGGCTAAGTTGGGTGGGATTAAGATATGTAACTGCTTAATGCAGGATAGATATAATGCAGACATTGGAGCTTTCTGCATCATTTCTATCCTGCATTAAGCAAACAAGATATGTATTCATACATGTGATATCTCCCGATCTGGTCGGGAGCTCCCGAAATTAGACCTCTACTCACGATCTCCCGGTCGGGAGACGAAATCTCCCGATATTTCATTTAACCAGGTTCTTTTTTTTTTAATGTGAACTTTTTATCGTTTACCTCGTTTGCAGACTCTAAAAATCTTTAAATTGTCTTCAGAGTTCTCTGGCTAATCCCTACACACGCTTATCACCAAACGCTACTGATGCGTGTAAACACGTTACGCAATCGATTGTGTAACACTATTATGGCAGGCTGCGTCATAACAATGTTTGGTTAAAGTTTGACCACACCCGCCGAGTATCAAACAAGAGCCCCATGGGGCATATTTCGCTCACCTGAGAATAACTGACAAAATGGAGAGTCATTTTTTACTCGATTGGCATAATTTGAACAATCTTGAAAGAGGACCTGTAGATGATGCTATGTGCCAAATATCTAAGATCGGGGTACTAGGGTTTTAGACAAAAAGATTTTTTTTAAGTTTCCATTGAATTATTTTTTTTTTTAGCTCCTGTGACCTATTTATGCAACAGACTGTAACCATTTGAACAAAATACGTGAAGGACATCTAGAAGTATCACCATGATGAATATCAAAGCTCTGGCCGTATTAGATTCAGAGAAGAAAACGTTTGAAAATTTCACTATATAACTATATGTAAAACTGTGACCCCTGGGGCGGGGCCAATTTTGACCCTAGGGACATAATTTGAACAAACTTGATAGAGGACCTGTAGATGATGCTATGTGCCAAATATCTAAGCTCTGGCCCTTGTAGTTTCAGACAAGAATATTTTTTAAGTTTTCATTGAAAAAAACCTATTTTTAGCTCCTGTGACCTACTTATGCAACCGACCGGAACCATTTGAATAAAATATGTAAAGGACATCTAGAAGTGTCACCATGATGAATATCAAAGCTCTGGCCATATTAGTGTCAGAGAAGAAGACGTTTGAAAATTTCACTAAATAACTCTATGTAAAACTGTGACCCCCGGGGCGGGGCCAATTTTGACCCCAGGGACATAATTTGAACAAACTTTATAGAGGACCTGTAGATGATGCTATGTGCCAAATATCTAAGCTCTGGCCCTTATAGTTTCAGACAAGAAGATTTTTTAAGTTTTCATTGAAAAAATCTATTTTTAGCTCCTGTGACCTACTTATGCAACCGACCGGAACCATTTGAACAAAATATGTAAAGGACATCTAGAAGTGTCACCATGATGAATATCAAAGCTCTGGCCATATTAGTTTCAGAGAAGAAGACGTTTGAAAATTTCACTAAATAACTCTATGTAAAACTGTGACCCCCGGGGCGGGGCCTATTTTGACCCCAGGGACATAATTTGAACAAACTTGATAGAGGACCAGTAGATGATGCTATGTGCCAAATATCCAAGCTCTGGCCCTTGTAGTTTCAGACAAGAAGATTTTTAAAGTTTTCATTGAAAAAATCTATTTTTAGCTCCTGTGACCTACTTATGCAACCGACCGGAACCATTTGAACAAAATATGTAAAGGACATCTAGAAGTGTCACCATGCCGAGTATCAATGCTCTAGCCATATTAGTTTCAGAGAAGAATACGTTTGAAAATTTCACTATATAACTCTATGTAAAACTGTGACCCCCGGGGCGGGGCCAATTTTGACCCTAGGGACATAATTTGAACAAACTTGATAGAGGACCTATAGATGATGCTGTGTGCCAAATATCTAAGCTCTGGCTCTTGCAGTTTTTGACAAGAAGATTTTAAAGATTTCCTTATTTTTTCACTTTGGTTGCCATGGCAACCAGAGTTCTGCATTGTTTTTATTTCTTTGAACAAATTTGAAAGAGCTTGACCCAAGGAACATTTCTGTAAAGTTTGGTTGAAATCTGTCAAGCGGTATTAGAGGAGATGTCATTTGAAGCAATTGTTAACGACGACGGACAAGTTCAGGACAAACACAATTATTTGAGGAAAGCTAATCAGTATTTAACATTTATGAATTGATTTCCACGTCAAAATACTTTGAATATTCACGTAACAGAAAATACTTCGCAATTATACCGTTACAAAATGACGGGGCGCCTTAATATTTGCTACGAGAACTACGCAAAGTATTCCCCAGCATCGTTTTCTAATAATCAATTAAAATTAAACGTTGGACCTAAATTCTTCTGTTTGTTACATACGATATTTGTGAATGTTTATTTACTAAGTTAGATTTTACAACGAATTACGCTCGTAAAATTGATTTGCAATCAGTTTTCGCGGTAGAAAATTTAGACGCGTTATTTCGTTGTTAAACCTACGCACATTTTATGGCTCTAGTAAATGTCGTCTGCAGACTTTGTCGTCTGCAACAATTATCTGAGTTAATGTCGTCTGCAACAGTTATCTGAGTTAATTTTTGTGTATTTTATTTCAGAAAATATCAGTGTCAAACAGTTTGTATCTAGATGAGATGATACGGCGTCTCATCTGGAACCATACTGTTTGCAAAATTAATAACAGATTGTTAAGTTGCTAACTCTTTCGTGATCAACTCCATAGAAAGAAATCTAGACCATTCGAACTATTTCATTCATTCTCTCAAGAAAATAGATATATACTCAACAAAAAAAGTTAAGGAATTTTCAGAAAATCATCGCACAAAAGTACACCAAAACTAACTATTATCATTTTTCTTATTTATTTGATTAGATACATGTCATTGCTTGAAAAAAATGTTTCCTTTAGTTTCATATCACTTATATCCTTGCTGTAGCACTGTTTCAAGTAACCTAAGGGTCAAAGTCATTTTTCACAAAATTAGTGTCTACAGAGTAATCCCTCTTGTTATGCAAAACACATGAATGAGTCGTGAGTTTTTATAAAGTGAAATTCAGTTCTTTTGAATGTATAATGACATCAACGTATGTCTATTCTCCCAATAGCATAAATTGTCACGCATGGAAGATGAGAATATTCAAACAAGAGCATGCATGCAAGTGCCATCGCTCGGCTGTTGTTTTGAAGATCAGTGAAAATTTACAGTAATATTAGGTGTAAGGTCAAGGTCAATATCATTTGGTTCAATGTTTTGATATGCCTGGATAGGCAATATCACGATGAACATGCATACCAAAAATGAAGATTATAGATGAACAATTAAAGAAGTTATGGCGAAATTATGCTGAGGGATCAGCCTCCATTTCTCCTGCAGAGCCGTCGCATGAGCCTTGAGGGTTCTTTTTGCCGGTACTCTGTGGACCCTCTGTCTTAGAATATCCTATCCATATTAAATGGGAGACATGTCCAGTGAGCGACTTTGACCTTTGACCTTATTTTTATGCACTTTTCACTGATCTTCAAAGCTTATTCGAGTGTTTTAAATAACACTAATGTAAACACTAATTTTGTGAAAAATGACCTTGACCCTTAGGTTACTTGAAAAAGTGCTACAGCAAGGATATAAGTAATATCAACTTAAAGGAAACATTTTTTTCAAGCGAAGAAATGGATCTAATCAAATAAATAAAAAAAATATGATAATAGTTAGTTTCGGTGTACTTTTTTGCGATGATTTTCTGAAAATTCCTTAACTTTTTTTGTTGAGTATAATAGTTCCACTTTATCTTTACTAGTCATGGATAATATAAGAACCATAAGAAATATTTCTTATATCCTAGCAGATAGCTTAAAGCAGACTTAAACTTTTAATGAAGCAGAATGCTCATGAAGAGTGTTCTGCTTTACTTTCAGTCTGCTTTTCACAACCATCCTTCTGCAGTACTAAAATACTAGAGTAATAGGCCCATGTCAGTTACTGTATTATAAGAACTATATCTCTGGGTGAAAATTATCTCTGTCTTAGGTCTATAGACTTTAAAAAAACAAAAACAATTAGTGATTAATTAATGAAAATACATAAATGTATTGGATCTTCATCGCCTGCGCCTAGTTTTGTCGCGAAAAAGGTGTCGCGAAAAAAGCTCCCTATTTGGCACCCCAATCTCCCTATTAAAATTTCCAAATCTCCCTATTTGGGTCCAAGAAAATATCACATGTATGATTGTATTAAATACTGCATGTCTTCTATTGAGTGCATGAAACGAGATTAACTACATAATTATAAGAGAATCATTCTGACACATTTTCAAACTCAGGTATATACACAATTTATTATATTACTTTTCATTAAATAGGAAAATATTGTTTATCCATACATTGAGTTACTTTTTCTGTATATTCCGTATACAGATTGACTGTTATCAATACAGTGAATCCTCTTTTAAATGGACAATTATTAAACAACATTTCACCACAGGATAAAAGTAAGACAGAAAGCTACCAAACCCTTTGTGAGCTTTCTGCCTTACTTTTATCCTCCATTAAGTAGTCACCTGTCTTTTGTGTTCTTCCTTCGTTTCCGGTTGAGGTTTTTTACTGTACATTTGTTTTGAAACTTTGCACCAGTAGTTTTATTCCATACCTATAGACTTGTTCATCAAGTTTCTCCATGTCAGCTGTGGGTATGTAAGGGGGATTGCTCGCTATCACGTCATAAGGTCCTTGTTTCTCTATCTCTGTCATTATGGAATCTGGAATAGTTGTAGCAATGTAAAACAGCAACAGTCTATCGTAATGATCCTAAGTATTGGGACAGACAGGCCTGAGCAAACAATATAGACCCTGATCGGTCAGAAGACATCTGACTGCATTTCTTCAGTCAAGGTCAACTACTGAATGGCAACAAAAATAGAATCACAGAGTTAGAATAAGGTCCTTGTTTCTCTATCTCTGTCATTATGGAATCTGGAATAGTTGTAGCAATGTAAAACAGCAACAGTCTATCGTAATGATCCTAAGTATTGGGACAGACAGGCCTGAGCAAACAATATAGACCCTGATCGGTCAGAAGACATCTGACTGCATTTCTTCAGTCAAGGTCAACTACTGAATGGCAACAAAAATAGAATCACAGAGTTAGAAGACTCTTACGAGCCTAAGGCGCATTAAACTTTACCTTCAGTCTGCTGCTTTAAGCTACACTCTGCTAGGATATAGAAATAATTTGTTCTGATACATATTCATGACTGCATAAATTAGAGAACTATTTTCTTTAGTGGAGCAATTAAGAACTATTTTCTTCAGTGGAGGAATAAATGAGGTAAGAATAAGTATCTGTGGAGTAATGGGTTCAACGATTTAAGATATAGCGGCATGGTATATGAAACATTCCTCTTCAGCGGTGTTAGCATTTGAAGAACTGTCCGTATCTCGAGCTATGCTTACTGTTTGTAAAGTCCCCATGTATGATGTGTAGGCGGTCTTGTAGGCTGTATTTACAGTCATACTTACTGTTTGTAAAGTCACCATGTATGATGTGTAGGCGGTCTTGTAGGCTGTATTTACAGTCATACTTACTGTTTGTAAAGTCACCATGTATGATGTGTAGTCGGTCTTGTAGGCTGTATTTACAGTCATACTTACTGTTTGTAAAGTCACCATGTATGATGTGTAGGCGGTCTTGTAGGCTGTATTTACAGTCATACTTACTGTTTGTAAAGTCACCATGTATGATGTGTAGGCGGTCTTGTAGGCTGTATTTACAGTCATACTTACTGTTTGTAAAGTCACCATGTATGATGTGTAGGCGGTCTTGTAGGCTGTATTTACAGTCACACTTACTGTTTGTAAAGTCACCATGTATGATGTGTAGTCGGTCTTGTAGGCTGTATTTACAGTCATACTTACTGTTTGTAAAGTCACCATGTATGATGTGTAGTCGGTCTTGTAGGCTGTATTTACAGTCATACTTACTGTTTGTAAAGTCCCCATGTATGATGTGTAGGCGGTCTTGTAGGCTGTATTTACAGTCATACTTACTGTTTGTAAAGTCACCATGTACGATGTGTAGGCGGTCTTGTAGGCTGTATTTACAGTCATACTTACTGTTTGTAAAGTCACCATGTACGATGTGTAGGCGGTCTTGTAGGCTGTATTTACAGTCATACTTACTGTTTGTAAAGTCACCATGTATGATGTGTAGGCGGTCTTGTAGGCTGTATTTACAGTCATACTTACTGTTTGTAAAGTCACCATGTACGATGTGTAGGCGGTCTTGTAGGCTGTATTTACAGTCATACTTACTGTTTGTAAAGTCAACATGTACGATGTGTAGGCGGTCTTGTAGGCTGTATTTACAGTCATACTTACTGTTTGTAAAGTCACCATGTACGATGTGTAGGCGGTCTTGTAGGCTGTATTTACAGTCATACTTACTGTTTGTAAAGTCACCATGTATGATGTGTAGGCGGTCTTGTAGGCTGTATTTACAGTCATACTTACTGTTTGTAAAGTCACCATGTATGATGTGTAGGCGGTCTTGTAGGCTGTATTTACAGTCATACTTACTGTTTGTAAAGTCACCATGTATGATGTGTAGGCGGTCTTGTAGGCTGTATTTACAGGCATTCTGGTCAGTCAACTGGCAGGCAGCCTCACTGATATCTACTGCAATACAGGTGTACTGTAATAGTAATATGAAAACCATTCTGTTAAATATATATCGGAACAAGAGCCGCATGCGGCCCTAAATCACTCACCTGAGGAACTATTGTGTTATACTCAATGCAAAATGAAGTTTGTCATTGCATGTATGTGGACTGTTGCATGAAGAAGTAACTCAGAATCCGTTTGTCATTATTATACTGTTTGAGCAAAAAGGAAAGATATGGAAACGATGTAAAAAGTCCTAATAAAGGGTGTCTTCAATAATATTAATTCAAAATATTATTGAATTCTGACAATGGTTACAGTTTCAGAGTAGAAGATTTTTAAAGTGTTTCCCGTATAAGTCTATGTAAAACTGATAAGCCCCGGGGTGGATCCATTTTTGACCCTGGGGTCATGATTTGAACAAACTTGGTAGAGGACCATAAGGTAAAGCTAGTTGCCAAATATAAAAGGTCTGGGCCTTACGGTTTCAGAAAAGAAAATTTTTAAAGGTTTTCCTATATAAGTCTATGTAAAAACTGATCAGCCCCGGGGCAGGGCCATTTTTGACCCGGGGGTCATGATTTGAACAATCTTGGTAGAGGACCGTAAGGCAAAGCTAGATGCCAAATATAGAAGGTCTGGGCCTTACTGTTGCAGAGAAGAAGATTTTTAAACGTTTTCCTATATATGTCTATGTAAAACTGATAAGCCCCGGGGCGGGGCTATTTTTGACCCAAGGGTGATGATTTGAACAATCTTTGTAGAGGACCATAAGGCAAAGCTACATGCCAAATACAAAAGGTCTAGGCCATACATTTTCAGAGAAGGAGAGTTTTAAACAAGAGCCCCATGGGGCATATGGCGCTCACCTGAGAATAGCTGAACATCAAAATGGAGATAATGATTTATGTCCAGGACGGGGTCATTTTTTACCCGAGGGGCATAATTTGAACAATCTTGATAGAGGACCTGTAGATGATGCTATGATCCAAATATCTAAGATCAGGGTACTAGGGTTCTAGACAAGAAGATTTTTTTTAAGTTTCCATTGAAAAAATCTATTTTTAGCTCCTGTGACCTACATATGCAACAGACTGGAACCATTTGAACAAAATAGATAAAGGACATCTAGAAGTAACACCATGCCGAATATCAAAGCTCTGGCTATATTAGCTTCAGAAAAGAAGACGTTTGAAAACTGTGACCCCCGGGGTGGGGCTAATTTTGACCCCAGGGGCATAATTTGTACAAACTTGATAGAGGACCTGTAGATAATATGCAATCGACCAGAACCATTTGAACCTTATTGGTATAGGACATCTAAAAGTGTCACCATGCCAGATATCAAAGCTCTGGCCATATTAGTTTCAGAGGAGAAGACGTTTGAAAATTTCACTATATAACTCTATGTTAAACTGTGCCCCCCCCCCCCCCCCCCGGGCCAATTTTGACCCCAGGGACATAGTTTGTACAAACTTGATAGAGGACCTGTAGATGATGCTATGTGACAAATGTCTAAGATCTGGCCCTTGTAGTTTCAGACAAGAAGATTTTTTAAGATTTCCTTATTTTTTCACTTGTTGCCATGGCAACCAGAGTTCTACATTGTTTTTAATTCTTTGAACAATTTTGAAAGAACTTGACCTAAGGAACATTCGTGTAAAGTTTGGTTGAAATCTTTTCAGCGGTATATGAGGAGATGTCATTTGAAGCAATTGTTAAAGCAACAATGACTATAAAGTGAAATTATTTTCTTCTGTAGAAGAATAAATTAAAGACATAAAAAAAGGAATATGTATGGGTTAATAGGTTAATAAATATCATTATTTACATTTTCTAAATATAAGAAACTATGTGTAAATGAGTGGCAAATAGTTTGGATCCAGATTAGATGCAGCATTATGTGGCATCTGACCTGGATCCATACTGTTTATGGCCAAGAATTAATTGTGGACTGATATAGACAGAAAGATAAACAAACAAACAAAACACAAACAAACAAACAGACAGACCAAAAGTAATATGCCTCGAACTAAGTTGTGCTTGAGCATAAAATAGCAGACATCATTCTCAGTGACCTGAGTTCAGAGCTAGCTATGGGTCAGTTATGCAATAAGAGACGGTCTCAGGGAGAAATGACTATTATCATGCTGAACTGTTGTCTGCTCCAAATGTTTGTATGTGAAATATGTAAAAAATAATAACTTATATTTTCTAAATATAAGAAAATATGTAAATGAGTGGCAAATAGTTTAGATCCAGATTAGATGCAGCATTATATGGCATCTGACCTGGATCCAAACTGTTTGCATAAATGTTGCATTTAGTATAAGGGTAGCTTCTTAGCCTGGAAGATACAATGGGTCTGTATAAAAACGGATCATTAGAGAGTTTTTACTGTCAGACCTGCATCAAAAAGCACTGATATGGCCAGGGTTGAGTCAAATTTGACCCTAGGGTTTTGATTTTTTACAATTTTGAAAGTGATTTAGTAGAAGATACTATTCATGCAATATCTAAGGTGTGGGAACAGTGGTATTTTACAAAAAACTTGTTTAAAGTTTTTCACTTTTTTTAATAAATTTCAATAAGTAGTCCACATTTGAATTTTATTTTAACAATTTCTGTAGAGAAGCATCCAAGGAACACCGTCAGCAATTTAGTTTTTCCCTCAAACTCGCGGTTTTAGAGATGTCGCTTGAAGTAAATTTGAACGGACGGACAGATGGACAGACGGACGGACGTTCTCACAGTTGGACATTTGTTGGGTATATTTTTTGTTTAAAAGTACCCAACAGTACACTAAAATACCCAACAATAACAATAGGGCAATCACGGAATGAATGGAATCTATTGTTCTCCCTACCCAACAAAGGACCTTTCGTGCACTCGGACGGACAGACAGACGACGGGCGATCACAACAGCTCACCTTGAGCCTTCGGCTCAGGCGAGCTAAAAATTTCCTATGAACAAGAGGGCCAGAATGGCCCTTAATCGCTCACCTGTACATGGTGATGGGTCAGTGATTTCAGAAAAGAAGATTTGTGAAACTTTTACCCATGGGCGGGGTCACTTTTGACCCCAGGGACATAATATGAATGCTCTTGATACAGGACCTGTAGACGATGCTATGTGCCAAAAATCTAAGCTCAGTGTACTATGATTTCAGACAAGAAGATTTTTAGTTTTCATTGAAAAAAATCTATGTTTAGCTCTGGTGACCCAGATATGCAACAGACCGGAACCAATTCATCAACATATGTGAAAGACCTGTAGACATTACATCATGCAAAATATCTAAGCTCTAGCCATATTGATTTCAAAGAAAAATGTGTTTGAAAATTTCACTATATAACTCCATGTAAAATGGTGACACCTGGGCTTGGGCCAAATTTGACCCCAGTTGCAAAATTTGAACAAATTTGATAGAGGACCTGTAGACGATGCTATGTGCAAAATATCTAAGCTAAGTGTATTTTGGTTTCAGACAAGATTTTTAAATTGTTTTGAAAAAATCTATTTTTAGCTCCAGTGACCCAGATATTCAACACACCGGAACCAATTCGACAACATATGTGAAGGACCTCTAGACGTTACACCATGCCAAATATCAAAGCTCTGGACAAAATGGTTTTAGAGAAAAATGTGTTTGAACATTTCACTATAACTCTACGTAAAACAGCGACCCCCGGGGCGGGGCCAATTTTGGTCCCAGGAACAAAATTTGAACAACTTTAATAGAGAACTTGTAGACAATGCTATGTGCAAAATATCTAAGCTCAGTGTATTTTGGTTTCAGACAAGAAGATTTTTTAAAGTTTTCATTGAAAAAATCTATTTTTAGCTCCAGTGACCCAGATATTCAACAGACCGGAACCAATTCGTCAACATATGTGAAGGACCTTTAGACATTACACATTGCCAAATATAAAAGCTCTGGCCATAATGGTTTCAGAGAAAAATGTTTGAACATTTCACTATATAACTCTATGTAAAATGGTGACCCCGGGGCGGGGCCAATTTTGACCCCAGGGTCAAACTTTGAACAATCTTGATAGAGGACCTATAGATGATACTATGTGCCATATATCTAAGCTCTAGCCTTTGTGGTTTTTGACAAGAAGATTTTTTAAGATTTCCTTTTTTTTATACTTTGGTTGCCATGGCAACCAGACTTCTGCATTGTTTCAAATTCTTTGAACAACTTTGAAAGAGTTGACCCAAGGAACATTCCTGTGAAGTTTGGTTGCAATCAGGCATGTGGTTTTGAACAAGAAGATGTTTGAACATTTCACTATATAACTCTATGTAAAACGGTGACCCCCGGGGCGGGGCCAATTTTGACCCCAGGGTCAAACTTTGAACAATCTTGATAGAGGACCTATAGATGATACTATGTGCCAACTATCTAAGCTCTAGCCTTTGTGGTTTTTGACAAGAAGATTTTTTAAGATTTCCTTATTTTTTCACTTTGGTTGCCATGGCAACCAGAGTTCTGCATTGTTTCAAATTCTTTGAACAATTTGAAAGAGCTTGACCCAAGGAACATTCCTGTGAAGTTTGGTTGCAATCAGGCAAGCGGTTTTGAAGAAGAAGATGTTTGAAGAAATTGTTGACGCACAACGCACTACGCACGACGGACACAGGACAAAGACCGACCACAAAAGCTCACCTTGAGCACTTTGTGCTCAGGTGAGCTAAAAACTGATAAGCCCGGGGCGGGGCCATTTTTGACCCGGGGGTCATTATTTGAACAATCTTAGTAAAGGTTCACAACATGATGCTAAATATCAAATTTAGTTGTCCTAGGACTTATGGTTATTGACAAGAAGATTTTTAAAGTTTTGACTTTGGTTGTCATTATAACGTAAATACGGAAAATGACCACGCCCTCTGGCGGCCATGTTTTTGGACAGATCAAAATTCTTTGAACACTTTTGAAAGTATATTGATTGAGAAACATTTTGGTGAAAACCAAATTGAAATTGGACCAGTCGTTTTTGAGAAGAAGATTTTTTTAGATATTGTGCATGGTTGCCATGGCAACAAGACCGATTGCCCCACCCACTTTTTTTAACAATTTTTGAAGTTCACAACTTTAGGAAGTATCCGACCAAGTTTGGTTAAAATTGGGCCATTGGTTTCAGAGAAGAAGTTATTTGAAACAAGATCCGCATGCGGCCCTAAATCGCTCACCTGATAGTGCGCTCACATTTGCTCTACGGCGGCCGTACGGCGGCCGCAGAAACCTGAACTCGAGAGAATCTTACGGCGGCCGTAGAGATTCTACGGCGGCCGTACGGCAGCCGCACGGCGTATCCCAGTATTTTACAGGCCGTAGAGGTCGCCGTAGAATTATAACGCGGAGTTATAACATTTTTTCATTTCTACGGCGGCCGTAGAAACACACACCGCAGAGGGGTTTTACGGCTGCCGTACGGTCGCCGCACGGCCACCGTGCGGCCGCCGTAACTCAATGGTCAATTCTCCTATTGTGCATTTGTACTTTTGTTCATATATGTAAAACATGTATATTATCTAAAAATGGATTTAGATGTTCTTAAATGCTGTCCAAATGTGTCCTTTGAGTTCATGTTTTATTTTACTGATATTAGTTGTGTGAACATGTAGCAAAACCAAGTTGTGTAGCAGGAGCAGCATTTTGGTTGCAGGGTATCTGGTTGGACTTCCACGGCTGCCGTACGGCGGCGGTACGGTCGCCGTGTGGTCACCGTACGGCAGCCTCACGGCGGCCGTAAGGTTGCCTCAGGTTTTTTAACCCCACAAAAATAATATCTCGCCGCACGGCAGCCGCAGCAAATGTGAGCGCAACACACGGCGGCCGTAGGAATTCTGCGGCGGCCGGCGAATTGCTACTCACCGTAGAAATGATTAGCCGTGCGGCCGCCGTACGGCAGCCGCAGCAAATGTGAGCGAGGCATGAGGAACTATATTGTGTAATACTCAATGCAAAATTGTCATTGCATGTATGTGGACTGTTGCGTGTAGAAGTAACTCAGAATCCTTTTGTCATTATTACCGTTTGAGCAAAAAGGAAAAATTTGGAAACTATATAATTATAAATTCCTAATAAAGGGTGTTAATATTATTGAATTCTGACAATGGTTACAGTTTCAGAGAAGAAGACTTTTAAAGGGTTTCCTGTATAAGTCTATGTAAAACTGATAAGCCCAGGACGGGCCATTTTTTACCCTGAGGTCATGATTTGAACAATCTTGGTAGATGACCATAAGGCAAAGCTAGATGCCAAATATAATATAAAAGGTCTGGGCCTTACCGTTTCAGAGAAGATTTTTAAAGGTTTTACTATATATAAGTCTATGTAAAACTGATAAGCCCTGGGGCGGGGCCATTTTTGACCCGGGGATCATGATTTGAACAATCTTGGTAGAGGACCATAAGGCAAAACTACATGCAAAATATAAACGGTCCAGGCCATACAGTTTCAGAGGAGAAGAGTTTTAAAGGTTTTCCTATATAACTCTTTGTAAAACTGATAAGCCCTGGGCAGGGCCATTTTTGACCCTGGGGTCATGATTTGAACAATCTTGGTAGAAGACTGTAAGACAATGCTACATGCCAAATATAAACGGTCCAGGCCATACAGTTTCAGAGAAGAAGAGTTTTAAAGGTTTTCCTATTTAAATCTATGTAAAACAGATAAGCCCTGGGGCGGGGCCATTTTTGACCCGGGGGTCATGATTTGAAAAATATTGGTAGACGACTACAAGGCAAAGCTACATGCCAAATATAAAAGGTCTGGGCGTTATGGTTTCAGAGAAGAAGACTTTTAAAGGTTTTCCTATATAAGTCTATGTAAAACTGATAAGCCCTGAGGCGGGGCCATTTTGACCTGGGGGTCATAATTTGAACAATCTTGGTAGAGGACCAGAAGGCAAAAGTACATGCCAAATATAAAAGGTCTAGGCCATACAGTTTCAGAGAAGATGAGTTTTAAAGGTTTTCCTATATAACTCTATGTAAAACTGATAAAAGCCCTGGGGCAGGGCCATTTTTGACCCGGGGGTCATGATTTGAACAATCTTGGTAAAGGTTCAACATGATGCTACATATGAAATTTGGTTGTCCTAGAACTGATTATTGACAAGAAGATTTTAAAAGTTTTGACTTTGGTTGTCAATATTACGTAAATACGTAAAATGACCACGCCCTCTGGTGCCCATGTTTTTTGACGGATCAAAATTCTTTGAACAATTTTGAAAGTATATCAATTGAGAAACATTTTGGTGAAAACCAAATTGAAATTGGACCAGTAGTTTTTGAGAAGAAGATTTTTTTAGATATTGTGCATGGTTGCCATGGCAACAAGACCGATAGCCCCACCCACTTTTTTTAACAATTTTTGAAGCTCATAACTACAGTATGTATCTGACCAAGTTTGGTTAAAATTGGGCCATTGGTTTCAGAGAAGAAGTTATTTGAAACAAATTGTGAACAGACAAAACCGACACGGACACCAACACTGACACCGACCAATCACAATAGCTCACCTTGAGCACTTTGTGCTCAGGTGAGCTAACAAATTGTGAACAGACGACACCGACGTACGACAACCGATCACAAGAGCTCACCTTGAGCTCAGGTGAGCTAAAAATGGACAAGTAATTTCTTTTGTGTGTTCCATTCAGGCTCCAGATAAGAGGGAGTAGACTGAACAAATCCAACATTTTCTTACTTAATACAGCACCAAATCCTATGGTGTTACTACTCATTAGAATCGTCTCAAAGAGACGATTCTAATGAGTAGTGACACCATAGGGTTTAATGTAGAAATAAAGATTTTAGTTTTAGAAATACTCCCCTTATCTGGAGCTCTGGCCATATCCCATTTCCAAATTGAGGGTAATACATAATCATAATGGTTACAAATACCAAATTTACCACTGAAACATCAACAATCCCAGTTTAAAGTCCATTTTTTACTATTCATGATTGCCATTTTACACCTCATAAAATAGCAAACAGTGCAGACCCTGATCAGAGGGCTCCTTTAAGAGCCTTCTGATCTGGGTCTACATTACTAGACAAAAGTACTTCACAAGTACACTGCTGGCAAACGACCAATATAAATGTCACTATTGCTCAATGAGTTAACTCTTTGATCCCTAGTCACGCATATATATGCATCATTTGCAAACAGCGTACATGTGAGGAGTACACTTGTCCTATGCAAACAGTGTATACCCTGATCAGAGGGCTCCTTAAGGAGCCCTCTGATCAGGGTCTACACTGTTTGTTATTTTGACATACATGTATATTGTAAAAATCAACCCTAAAAGTAAAATATGGACTAGACTAAATTGAAAATTAGAATTGTCCATTTGAGGTTTCAGGGAGGAAAGAGTTAACCAGAACCTACCTGGGGGAGTTGTTTTAGGAGGTACAATGACAAGGCCCCAGATCCACAACCAATGTCCAGTACCCTGCCTGGCTCGGTATCAGTCCTCTGTATTTGGTGGTCGACAATGTACTCTGCCAGTTCCTACAATAGTAGTCAGAATAAACAAATTTAAACCCCCAAGTGTTATGTTCGATAGCCATACCGCCGCAAATAGTACCGCATGATTTTCTACCTAACGGTCCTAACCATGTATTCGTGTATTGAAGCCTAGTGTCATAAATGGTAGCCTGACTAAAACTCCGTTGTTTATCTCTCAGCAATTCCAGCTGTATTTAATAAGTAACGTCTGATACTGAAGAACCAACAGTGGGGACAAGAATGGCTGGGTTCTCGATTGGCAGACTAGATGTTTATGACGATAATTTAGAATCGTGGAGCTGTTACAAGGAGTGTCTTGACCAATATTTCCTGGCCAACGACATGAACGACATTCCGGATGGCAAAAAGGTAGCAGCACTCTTGTCGCTAATTGGACCTAGAAACTATCAGATTATTAGAGATTAAACATCACCAAATCTACCATCGAGCAAGACTTTCCACGAGTTATTCGACCTACTGAAGGGTCATTTTAACCCAAAGCCGTAATAGCTGAAAGATTTTGCTTCAACAAACGGGATCAGAAGCCCGACGAATCAATCAGGGATTTTAACATCAGCTTAAGGAAACTATCAGAACACTGTAATTTCAGGGCTGTGTTGAATGGCGCATTGAGAGATCGTTTTGTGTGTGGTTTGAAAACAGAAACTATCCAAAGAAAGTTGTTGTCAAAGAAAGACCTCACATATGAAAGAGCCATTGAATTGGCAGAGGCTATGGAAGCAGCACAAAAGGATGTTTGTGAGCTGCAAGGTAAACAGTCTGTCAACAAGTTGTCATTTAAAAACAATGTAACAAGAAACAAACCAAGGCAACAAGAAAGAAAACATGTGCAGAACACAAAAGTAGAATCCAAGACTAAAGCATGTTTCAGGTGCAACAGAACTAACCGGATTGCAGACTCATGCAAATTTAAGGATTCAAAATGTGGCAAGAAAGGGCACATATCGCCAGCCTGTCTAAGTACAAAACGTAATCGAGTGCACCAGTTGTTGGACAGTGACAGTGAATATTGAAAGTTCTACAAACCGTGACATCATCTGGGTGTCACCAACTGTAGATGGAAAGAAGCTGAATATGGAGTTAGACACAGGTTCAGGGGTTTCAGTCATATCCAAAACACAGTTTGACTCTCTATGGCCCGACAACTAAGCTGTCGTCTACAAATTTGAGACTCAAAACATACTCAGGTGAAGTGTTGAGACCATTTGGAATGGCAATATGTACGGTTGAATTGAATGGACAAACAAAACAGTTGAAATTGTACGTTGTGGCAACTGGAGGTAAACCTCTTTTCAGGAGAGAATGGCTAAGAATTGGTCAGAAATCAAAGTGCTGAAAGTGCAAGGACCTGTTGCTAGACTTGATGAACTTAAGACAAATATGCAGATGTCTTCATTTTCCAAAGTGGATTTGAAGAACGCGTATCTGCGAATTAAAATGGCAGAAGACAGTAAGCAGCTACTTACCATTAGTATACACAAAGGCCTGTTCTGTTATAGTAGGTTAGTGTTTCAGTATTAACCCTTAGCCTGCCACTCACGACTATAGCTCAATATCCAAACAGCTTGGATCCGGATGAGACGCCGAGTAACTCGGCGTCTCATCCGGATTCAAGCTGTTTGACATGCCGACAACATTTTCAGCAATTTTGAGCAACTTTGAAGCACTTTGAAACTTGAAGCAGACAAGAAATATAGCAGACGACAATTTATTTGGCGGGCTAAGGGTTAAATACATACACTGGAAGGGTTAACTGGAGTTTGTTTTATACTTTCAAAAGTACTACCTATATACATATTGTCAAACCTGTAATAAGCTATCCCTGAATAAGGTAGCCTGTTGATCATCAAAGACAGATGATCGCTTAATGCAAGAGAAAAGTAATGCTGTGGGAGCTTTCTGCATTATTTTTCTCTTGCATTTAGATGCCACCTGCAATATAGGCTATAAATATGTTCAAATTTAGTGTTTTGTAATGATATGAGTAATTCAAATGTACATGTTTATAAATAGTCTTTATCCGGGACCCTATATTTTCCCGCCATATACTGAGCGCGGACAGTCTGTAATAATAAACTGAACTGTTGACAGATTAATAAAAGACCCAAAACCACAACTGGTTTCACTGTAGGTTGTTAGAAACAAATCCCTCCAATAGTATACAAGTTGGCTGTACAATTTCTTTATAAGAAAGATACTAGTAGATGGGTAGACAGAAAGCACATCAATATGTCTGCCCATATGAGATGGACAATGGACAGAAAGAAAGCACACCATCAATATGTCTGCCCATATGATGTGGACAATGGACAGAAAGAAAGCACACCATCAATATGTCTGCCCATATGAGGTGGACGATGGACAGAAAGAAAGCACACCATCAATATGTCTGCCCATATGAGGTGGACGATGGACAGAAAGAAAGCACACCATCAATATGTCTGCCCATATGAGGTGGACAATGGACAGGAAAGAAAGCACACCATCAATATGTCTGCCCACCCAACTACCTGTTGGATTTGATATTTTATATAACTGTGTATTAGCGTTACGGATACAGTATACCTCGGTCTCTGTCCTTGGTATCAACACTGGTTGTCTCATGTGTAACGTCATATCGTGGAAGTCCCACTCTCCAATCACATACTGGACAGGACATCTGCAACAAGTATATACATAACCTTTAAAATCTGTTCAATACATGTGAAAAACAATGTCCACTTAACTCATTACCCCATAAACTGTGTCTAGTTTTGAAGACTGATGACCACTTATAGCAGGTTGAAAGTAAAGCAGAATGCGCCTTAAGGCGCATTCTGCTTTACTTTCAGCCTGCTTTAAGCTATTATTTGCTAGAATATAAAACATATTTCTTATGACTTTTATCTGCGACAGTATAAAGTGAAACTATTTTCTTCAGTAGTAGAATAAATTAAGGCGTAAAAAGGCGTATTTATGGGGGTAATGGGTTAACTGAGTAAGTTTGACTATTCTTTTTGACCAAGTCAGTGGCATATTGTTTTTGCCCGATCTGTCCCGTTTCTCCACAACTGTAACCTTCCCTATCACTTTGGAACTACAAGCTTTTAAGCTCAAAACAACTTGAGCCATGTTTAACAAATGTCAAGGACGGAATTTAACCTTGACCATAACTTTGAAGCTACATTGTGATAGCCTTCATATTTTGGCATGTGTACTCTACTCAAGAAGCCCAATTGAGCTCAGAACAAGTTGGGTTATGTAAGGCAAAGGTCAATGTCATTTAGAGGTCATGGTCACATCAGCGGGCATACAGTAGTGTATCATAACTACATCTTGTTAATGCAATCAAAGTGAGATCATAGATATGAAACCATTTCTATCATGTCAAATACAGTCAAACCTGTGTTAAGCCACCACTGAATAAAGCTGCATGTTGGTCTTTACAGAGAGGTGACTGTTTAACCCATTACCCCATGAATACGTCTTTTTACGCCTTTAATTAATTTCTCTACTGAAGAAATTAGTTCCAATTCATACTGTCACAAATTAAAATCAAAAGAAATATTTTCTTTATTTTAGAAGATAATAGCTTAAAGCAAGCTGAAAGTAAAGCAGAATGTGCCTTAAGGCACATTCTGCTTTACTTTCAGCCTGCTTTAAGTGGTCAACTATCTTCAATACTAGAAACAGGCTAAGGGGTAATGGGTTAATGCATGGCAAAAGTCATGCAGAAGGCTCATAGGAGCCTTCTGCATGACTTTTTCCCTGCATTAAGCTGCTACCTGCCATGAAAACATCAAATCTAATCTTCTTTGCTAGTGGTTGCTTAACATGGATTTGACTAATGACTATGTACCTTGTCAGTCTTTTCTCACACAGCTTGTTGATCTCCGCCTTTTCCACATCTTGTAGCGAGTAGCCGACGTCCACCTCACGGATCTGTAACACAATGATCTAACATCCTTTACCCCATAGCCTGATCTAATTTTGATGGCATGTACCCAATTATAGCAGGTTAAAAGTGAAACAGCTTTAAGGCTCATTCTGATTTACTTTCAACCTGCTTTAAGCTACCATCTGCTAGGATATAGAATATAATTACTTATGGTACACATTCAGGTCTATATAAATCAAAATAAATTTAAATTTATTCAAACGTGCAACACAAATTTAATCTAAACTACTACAGAAACTAACAAGAGTTGTCAGAGAGACAACAAAGCTCGCCATCGGCACATTTAGAAACTTAAAAGCACCCTCAAGGTCACCCTTTTTGCCTGCATGGAAAGGTCTTGTCCATATACACATGAAAATCAAATATGAAGTTACACCTCAAGGGACGTAGGAAATATAAGCGTTTTTTCAAAACCTAAACACAGATTTCAAAACCTTAACCCTGGACCTAAGTTAGAGGACAAGGTCAAGGGGCTCATTTTTTTGCATGCATGGAAAGGGCTTATGCATGCCAAATATGAAAGGAATATCTCAATGGATACATGAGTTATAGGCATTTAGAGAAACCTAAACGTAGATTTCGAAACCTAAACCTGGATCCTATGTTCCAGGTCGAGGTCACTGGGGTCAAACTTTTTGCAAGCAAGGAAAGGTCTTGTCCATATACACACACATACCATCTATGAAAACAATACCTCAAGGGACATAGAATTAATTGGCATTTTTCGAAACCTAAACACAGATTTTGTAACCTAAATGTGGGCCCTAAGTTCAAGGTCAAAGTCACAGGGGTCCAAATTTTTCTGTGCATGGAAAGGTCTTGTCCATATACACACACATACCAACTATGAAAGCAATACCTCAAGGGACATAGAAGTTATTGGCATTTTTTGAAACCTAAACACAGATTTGGAAACCTAAGTCCAAGATCAAGGTCACAGGGGTCTAAATTTTTCTGTGCATGGAAAGGTCTTGTCCATATACACATACATACCAATTATGAAAGCAATATAGAGACATAGAAGTTATAGGCATTTTTGGAAACCTAAACACAGATTTGGAAACCTAAACGCAGGCCCTAAGTTCAAGGTCAAGGGTCCAAATTTTTTTTTATGCATGTAAAGGTCTTGTTCATATACACACACATACCAACTATGAAAGCAATACCTCAAGGGACTTAGAAGTTATTGGCATTTTTTGAAACCTAAACACAGATTTCGAAACCTAAAAGTGGGCCCTAAGGTTAAGGTCACAGGGGTCTCAATTTTTCTGTGCATGGAAAGGTCTTGTCCTTATACACACACATAACAACTATGAAACTAATACCTCAAGGGACAGAGAAGTTATTGACATTTTTCGAAACCTTAACGTAGATTTCGAAACCTAAGCGCGGGGCCTTAGTTCAAGGTCAAGGTCACAGGGGTCCAAATTTTACTGTGCATGAAAGGTCTTGTCCATATACACATACATACCAACTATAAAAGCAATACCTCAAGGGACATAGAAGTTATTGGCATTTTTCGAAACCTAAAAAGAAGAGACAGAGGAAGGAGCTGGTGTGGTTGGTGTAGCACAACCGAGCTTTGCATCAGATGGAGATGATGTAGCAACAGACAACATGCTTGAGATGTCCCTCAGCCTGAGAACAAACAATATCAACTACTCTGTGAACTTCTGAATGAATAAATTGTCTAAAATAAGCTTTTTTGTAGAGTTTTTAGTTTGGACTCCTAACTTTTTCATCTGACTCCTTGATTTCAAAAGTTAGGAGTCGAACCCTGTGCATGGAAAGGTCTTATCCATATACACACACATACCCACTATGAAAGCACTACCTCAAGGGACAAAGAAGTTAGACATTATTTTCCGTAAAGCCTTTGGCTTTCGCATGTATAGATAGCATTTCATTTTGAACATGTTCTAGTCATCGCAATTGAAAGAGAAAAACGAGTACTCCCATGACGTCACATCCGTTTACTTCCGGAAATATACTCACATGTGCTTCATATTCATTTTGGCATGCGAGCTGTTAACATCGCAATATTTTGCTGAAGACGCTGTCTCAGTTTAGTTATTTTGACTTTGCTAAAGTCTATAAACATTATTTTGTTGAGGACGCTGTCCCATCAGTTGTTATTTGGTTATACTACTCAAATTAGAACCAGTTATGAGTTCATGTGAAGATGAAGTCTTCGACATAGAGGGCAAAACTGAAAAAGAGTTTTCGGGATTTAGTTAACTATCGGAAGACGATAGAGTGCCTAAAAAGGTAAAGTCTGTTGTTGTGAAACAGAAGGAGAAGGGAAAGAACACTAAAAAAGGTAAAAAGAGAAAGAAACCCCAAGGTAAAGAAAAGTTTGCGTCGGTATCGGCAACGACCGTGTCCACAGCTACGAAGGTCGGTGACCTTTCCAAGTTGACGCCTGAAGATACATGTATTGTTCAATTGAGAGAACTTTTAGGCGTTTCCGGGCAACAGGCTCCTGAGAAAAGTCGAGCTCCAGAAACAAGTCAGGCCCCAGAGACAAGTCAGGCCCCAGGGACAAGTCAGAGCAGGCATTCTATTTTTGGAGAGAATTTGAGTCAGTTTCCGAATGTTAGGGTTGAATTAGACAATACAGACTCTGAGCCAGAATTTGAAGGACCTGTTGACACTAATAATAACCTGGCTGGTGAATTTTCTGAAGCTCTGTTTTCTGAATGTGCAGGTGAGGAAGAATGGGAGCCCCCTAGACTTAGAACTCCTGAAAAAGGAAAGCCAGTATCGGCTTCGTTGGCCAGGTTAATTAACCTTGCATGTTCTTTCCAGTGTGATACTGACACTCTGATTGGCAAATATAAGATTCCAGAGAACTGTAGCATGTTGCCCCCTCCTCTTGTGAATAATGAGATTTGGAAGATCATGGATCGGAGGACTCATAGTCAGGACAGAGGTATGGTAGATATACAAAACGTTGTTTCTGCAAGTATTGCTCCTATTGTTCAGTTGGCGGAGGTGATAAAGCCCTACATTTCTGGTAATAATGAAGCTAAGATTTTGCTGTCTGATGCATTAACTCTCATGGGACAAGTGCAGTATAACCTGTCTCATAATACGCAGACGCTATTTGATAAGGCCTTGTTTGAAGCCCAAATACCATTCTTTGTGTAATAATACCACACCAGTCACTACACATCTGTTTGGGGACGACGTAGCCAGAGATATTAAATCACGTGACTCTTTGGTTGGCATAGGCAAAGATCAGCCTTACTTTCGCTACCATATTGGCAGAGGTAGAGGAGGCTACAGATACTCCCGTAGAGGGTCATACGGTTATCAGAACTATGGTTCCTACAACAATCGGTCTCGTGGTGGCAACAGGTTTGAGCCTTACTCTGCTAGGGGCCAGTCTTACTCCAGCAGAGGCTTGAGAAATTACAGGATTCCAAGAAAGACTGCCACAGTGACTTCCCCAAACCAATAGTACCTGAGATTAGGTAAGTAGAACAGGTGAATTGAAGTTTCATTCAGATCAATGGAAGAATATTACCACAAACCAATGGGTTTTAGAGGCAGTTTCAGGTTATTCTATTGCTTTTGACTCGTGTTCTTTTCAAAGTAAAGTTCCAAAAGAAATTTCTTTTAACGCAGAGCATGAAGCTATTGTTGATAATGAGGTGAAGGAATTATTGAGAAAAGGGGCAATTATACCCTCAAATACAGAGTCAAATGAATTCATTTCGACGATATTCGTGGTTCCAAAGCCCAATGGTAAATTTAGACCAGTGATTAATTTGAAATATCTAAATGAATTTGTACATTATGATCATTTTAAACAGGAAACGTTTAAAGTAGTTTTAGACCTTTTGCAAAAAGGTGATTTTATGACTTCCATTGATCTGTGTGATGCTTACTTTTCTATTCCAATTCATAATGAATGTCAGAAATACTTAAAGTTTATCTGGAAAGGTCAACTGTACCAGTTTGTTTGCTTACCTTTCAGCCTCAAGAGCGCCCCGTATGCATTTACTAAGGTAATGAAGCCAGTTTTTGCTTGGTTTAGACAACAGCTTATCAGATGCTGTTACTATATACACTCAGTACAAAAAGAAACGAGAGTTTTTTAGTTGTTTAAATTTAATACTTTGAAATGGGCTAAAGCAAATTTCTTCGTAATATGATATGAGGAGGTCCTTAACTATCTTCTAAAGGCCAGTTATCGATTTTTTCTATTGACTCCCAACAGCCGTGACACTGTCTTAACAATCACCATTTTCCCGTGCGCTAAACGGACACGTGCAATCCGGGCGGACAAAATGTAGCAGTGTCATAGCAGAACCCCAACAATTAGGAAAAACAAAAAGTCAGATCAGTTCTTAATTATGCCTCGTCTCAGCGAAGCTTTAAGAAACCAAGCCATTGGGCTTATGCGGGCAGGGCTTGCGAAAACCCATGTCGCGCGTCAGTAGAACTGCCATATTAATACCGTTACGCGGTGGTTTAACCGCTTCAGAAATGCGGGGAATGTGAAAGATCTTCCTAAAACAGGCTGGCCTAGAATAACAACACGTCGGCAAGATGTTCACATGCGGGTATCGCACCTCAGACAGCGCTTCTTACCTGCCACAGACACCGCCAGACAGACTTTCGGTAATCATGGGTAAGTATTCGTATGAAAACTCAGTTAATCAAATAAAATTGTCAGGAATTCAATTAAGTTTCTAGTGATGAATATTTTAACACATTAATTCCGAATTGTTTTATGCCGAAAGAAAATCCTAAAATTAACAACAGATGTGCACAGTGTTTCATTTGCCGATAAATAACTCTATTGTTGTTGTTTTTGTTGTGGTTGTTGTTGCGTTATTTTTAACATTTAGAATGGACAATAAATGGATCTTTTTATTTTTATCTTTCAGACGTAGAGTACATGCCAATACAGTCCGTAACCGCCTCAAGGAAGCAGGAATGCGATGCCGACGGCCAAAGAAGGCAGCTGTGTTGACATAAGCATGAGCGGCTACGTTGGGCCCGACGCCACATCAGGATGACGCGCAGACAGTGGAATAGAGTAGTGTTTAGTGATGAGTCTAAAATATCGTTGAGTAGGGCTGACGGTAGGGCAAGGGTTTGGAGGCGCAGGAACGAACGATTTGCAGAGGCATGTGTGCAAAGGTACAATAGATGGGGTGGAGCTTCCATACATGTATGGGGAGGCATTTCTAGGCACGGTAGGACAAGGCTGGTAATTTTCGACAGGAATGTCAATGCACAGAGGTACGTGCAGCAAGTGATAGCACCTGTAGTGCTTCCGTTTGTACAAAACAATCTTCAAGGACAGGGAACTCTACAGCACGACAACGCACCCCCACATACAGCTCGACTCACCCGTAACTTCTTGGCTGCAAACGGCATCAACGTGCTCGATTGGCCCGCAATGTCACCAGATATGGCCCCGATGGAGCATCTCTGGGATGAGTTAAAGAGAAGAATCTATGCTTGAGTCCCAGCTCCACAGAATGTTCATGACCTGCGTGTGGCTGCCACACAGGAGTGGAACACCATTCCCCAGCCTTTTATTAGACAGCTAATCAATTCAATGCACCAGAGATGTCATGCTTTGATTGTCGCGAGGGGGAGTTACACAAGGTACTAAATTGTGAAATTTGAAAACAAGGGTGACTCTCGTTTAATAACCAAAACGTCCTTCATATAAATTGTATTGTTTTGATTTTTGTGGTAGATACTCACAATGAAATGTGCTTTATATTTACAATGTTTTTTGTTACAGTATACTACATAAAAGTGAAATAAAATTCGCCTAAATGTTAGTCTCGTTTCTTTTTGTACTGAGTGTAGATGATTCTCTTAATATGAATCAAATCAGTGGCACATGTCAGAGTAATACATTCATTATGGTTGAGACTTTAAATAGTCTTGGGTTTTGTATTAACTATAAGAAATTGGTTCTTGTTCCTACGCAAAGAATTGTATTTTTTGGTTTTATTGTAGACTCCGTTCTGTTTAAAGTTTTCTTACCGGAGGAAAAAATAGAGAAAATAAAGGGTAAAGCAAAAATGTTACTGCGCAAGGGCGTAGTCAAAGTGAGGGAGTTAGCATCCTTTATCGGCCTCATAATCAATGCGTTTTCAGCTGTTTTGGAGGCACCGCTTCATTATAGGTCAATGGAAAGAAATAAAGTCGCTGGGTTACAACCTGATTTTGATTTTGATAGGGATGTTATACTCACCTGGAACTGTTTGGATGAAATCAGGTGGTGGCTTGATAATGTAACAGAAAGGAATGGTAAAAGAGTTAGGCCTGAAGCTATTGATATTGTATGTCAAACAGATGCTAGTTTTCAAGGTTGGGGTGCGAAAGATGTTAAATCTGGTCTTTTTGCAAATGGCAGATGGTTATTGACAGAGTTTGTACAAAACATAAACTTTTTTTAACTATTGGAAGTTTTCAATACACTGAAAGCATGTCCATATTCAAATTCAGTCAGATAATGTTAGCGCTGTTGCATATCTAAATGATATGGGCGGTATGGCTTCTGAAAGTTTAGACCTGTTAGCTAAGGACATTTGGGAATGGTGTCTGATGAGAGACATTTACATTTCTGCTATTCATATTCCAGGTGCCTCTAATACCGCAGATTTCTTTTCAAGGAATTTTTCAGAGAGTACAGAATGGATGTTAAAAGCAGACATTTTTGAAAGACTGTGTAGACATTTTTTCATTCCTGATATTGATCTCTTTGCTACGGTTAGTAATAAACAGTTGAACCGATATGTCTCGTATAACTACGGATGGCGTAAATGGTGTATTTGGAATTCTATCAGGGGCTCAGATCCGCTTCACTCGTCTGAAAATATAGTTTTGCAGTTTCTGTACTTTCTAGTGAGCAGTGATAAATCTTATTCTGTAGTAAGTTCTCATAAGTCAATGCTATGTATGGTTTTACCATTTTTTGGAAATTCATGGTGTAAAGATTGTCCTTTAATTGTACGTTTCATGAAAGGTTTGTTTCATCAAAGAACACCATTGCCTAAGTATAGATTTACTTGGAACGTAAGTACTGTATTACGTTACCTGTCATCTTTATACCCTTTAGAGTCTTTATCATTAAAGATGCTTACTTTTAAAGTAACTGCCTTAATAGAATAGGCTGCTGCCCCAAGGGCTCAAGTATTAGTATCTATGTGTCTTGACAATATGATTCAGGAAAAAGATTCAGGATCTTTACATTCCCATCGTCTATGAAGACGTCAAGGATTGGACACACTTATACGCTCAAGGTAGAGCATTTTCAAGAAGAAAATCTGTGTTCATTACATACTTTACTTTTTTACATTAAGAAGACTAGACAGTATAGATTGTCAAGAAATGTTTTGATTTCATATGTGACTTACAAAAGTGTGACTACTAGTACGGTAGCTAGGTGGCTCAAGTGTGTATTGCAGTCATCAGGTATTAACACTGAGGTTTATAAAGCCAATTCTTATAGAGGGGCTTCAGTTTCAGCAGCCTATAGTAAAGGTTGTTCGTTGAAGGAAATATTATCAACTGCTGATTGGTCTTCTGACAAAAATTTCAGAAAGTTTTATTATCGGCAGGTTTTGAGTGTAGGGAACACTTCTTTTGCTAATGCTGTGATGGGATAATTTGTTCAGTATTACTTAGTTTTATATGCTTATTGATAATTTGTTTTATTCTTCAAAGATGCTATCTATACATGCAAAAGCCGAAGGCTTTACGGAAAATAATGTGCCCTCATCCAAGCTTTAGTGAAGGATGAGGGTCATTATTGAAGTATAGCCTGAGGCTAAGCATGTATTAGCCCTCCCTCTGTTTGTGGGACATTTATGTTATTACATTTCCCATCCCGATATATCACGATATATATTTATATATATTGTCTTTCTATAACAAAACAAATTATTTCTTTGAAATATGAAGCACATGTGAGTATATTTCCGGAAGTAAACGGATGTGATGTCATGGGAGTACTCGTTTTTCTCTTTCAATTGCGATGACTAGAACATGTTCAAAATGAAATGCTATCTATACATGCTTAGCCTCAGGCTATACTTCAATAATGACCCTCATCCTTCACTAAAGCTTGGATGAGGGCACATTTTCTTAAAATTGTTTATGCTGTTCACGACAACGCCGCCAACGACACCGGGGGTATTGCAATAGCTCGTCTTGTACTTCCTACTGGCGAGCTAAAAAGAATAATATGTGATCAATTCGGTAGGACTCCCTCCAGTACACCTGGAAATTCTCAGCAAGGTGTGTCAGATCTGTAAAATTTCTATGACCAGCAGCTGAATGTCGGATCAGCATGCTCCTTGAATGGTGAACAATCTGGTGAGGATAACAGTGGTGATGAGGTAAGTTATATTTCTATTTTCTATAAACCTTCAAAGGTGTGGAGTTAATCTTGTACTAAGCAATATCAGGGCTGCCATTTCTCCGGATTTTTCCTAAATCTTCGTAATTTTTTTTCCAGTACATGGTAGCTTAAACCAGGCTGAAAGTAAAGCAGAATGCGCCTTAATGCGCCCTTTCAACCTGCTTTAAGCATCACGTGTCTCTAAAAACAGACTATGGGTAAAAGGTATAATTCGGAAGATCACGCTTGAAAAATTGAAAATTTTGAAATCTTAGGATATTTTTTTTCCAATTTATGGCAGCCCTGCAATATAACGAAACAAGAGTGAATGTGGATACTAAATGACAGGTGGCCCATTAATGGTACTGAATACCTTATTCGGCTTCAACTCTACATGAACATAAGTAATAGTCAGCTAGTTATATATGAGAATTTGCTATGAGGTAGCAGATATTTACTGAATATGTATAACAGATATACATAGGATATTATTGTTGCAAATTTTGCGACATTATCATAATTCGTTCGGCAGTTTTGTTTTCGAACTTTTCACAGGTGGTCATAAAAATGGCTGAACGCGAAGAAAGTTCGTCTTCCTCTAAACCAAAAGAAACCGGGAAAATAGCCCCTATTCCTACAAGTGGTAGTAAAATTGTGTCGGGCACAAGGAGAACATATCAACTAAGGAGTGGTTTCTCACAAGAAACTTCTAAGAGTAAAACTAACAGTATGAGTACAGTGGAGAATCTGTTATTCTTTCCCGTTTAAACGAAACGCAACGCAAACGCAAAACACTAAAACGTAGAAAAGTGCAACTTTTGGACAATTCTGATAATTCATGTTTATCTTGGTGGCAAACAGTTTGGAGCCTGATCAGACGCTGGGTAACACGGCGTCTGATCTGGCTCCAAACTGTTTGCAATAGAAATAATAGTTTTAGCGTAAACGCGTTTATTGGGAAAGAATAACAGTTTCTCCACTGTAACAGCAAAGAAGTATTGTTGATTCTGAAGAAGCTCAAAGACAATTTCAATGCGCAGATCGCGCGTATATTGAAAGTCAATGCAAAGTACTTGAACAAGTAGTGTCCAAGGTTAATTCTCTTCCAAGTATGAGTATTTTGCTGAAAATGAGAATGATGAGAATTGCCACGAGGTTTCAGAGAGTTTCTCATGTGAAGGTGACCCATCTCAGAAGTCTACAAATGATTCTCCTTCAGTGTTTAACCCTTTCAACCCTAAATATCTCTTGTGGGTATTGATTATCCTTTTGGACTCTTCTAGTACAGGCATTTTAAACCAGTTTACTGTTGCATTTTTGATATGACAACAAAAAGGAATGAAAATATCAAAAAGTGCAGGCCCTGTTCAGAGGGCTCCTATAGGAGCCATCTGATCAGGGTCTACACTTTTTTCATAATTATGTAATCACTTAAATCTACAGAGGGCTGTAGGGTTGAAAGGGTTAAGACACTTACTGATAAATTCAAACAGGTGGAAGCCGTTGATAATGAAGTTAATAAGGGTTATCTTCTATAGATAACCAAGCTTTATTGGAGGTCGCGGTCCGCTTTTTAGCCCACACTTTAATTTGTCCGGTTGCATTAAAGGGAAATGATTTAGTCGCGCCCCTCGCTATATCCGGTTTCTAAAGGACAAAAGAAGCAAGGTGAAGTTTTGAAATTGTTGTTTATTTCAGACACATTTTCTAAATTGCATGTATTGTTGGTGGATCTAGAGCCGTGGGTGATTTAAATAGACATTGCTTGTTTATTATATAAACGTGTATTGATCTGATGCTGCATTTTAATTGAGATTGTGGTAGATTTTGTGTAGATAAATGCTGGTACGGAAACAAATGGCGGTTAGAACACGACATAAATATCGTGACCGGGAAGGCGGGATCATTGATTTCGTGTTTTTTTTATGTTTATTTTTCATCTGATTTATACTATTGTTTGATTTTGTTTTTCCGGCTGAACCATGCGAAAATCTCAAAGAAAGCGAACGCCCTCCAGGGCAGTGAGGGACGAGGCTGAACCAGCCCCGGCGAAACAGAAGCGCCAGACTAGTTCCACTTCTACCATGCCTCCACAAAGGACGGAGACAGTGGCAGCAGCCCCGTCAGATGATGAAGTTCAAGTTGAACTGGTTGAAGAAGCTCCACAACCGGCAGTGCCATTACTTCACAATTTGGAGCCATGAGTTTTGCCATCAGGCTCAGGTAATATGTTGCAAGTTGCAAGCGTGCATTCTGAGATCGGGATGCATGTTTCAGCTGCAATTAAAAACAAAATAACGTTAGGCCAGTATGTTGATTTAGCCCAATTACTGGAGGTGCAGTCTGGTCAGTCATCCCCGGTTACAAGGCTTACAGTGAGCCCACAGGGGGAGATTTTAGTCAAGCCTGTGCAGGCGATGAAATCCATTTCTACGATAGAAATGTGGACAGACGCCTTTCTCGTTTTTTCCTCTTTATTTCTGGTGGCTCATCCACATAGAGCTCAAGAGTTACTGAAGTATATGAACGTTATAAGAACAGCAGCCAGTCGTCACCAGGGTTTAGGCTGGAGGGCTTACGATCAGCAGTTCAGGTTACGACTGGCTGCTGACCCCGTTGGTATTTCTTTCTCCAAGATTGATTACGAGCTTTGGCTTCTGTATGTGGGAGCACCATCTAACATAAGGGAACCTGCTACAGCATTTGCTGGAGTTAGGAAATGTTATGATTTCAATTACAGACAGTGCACCAAGGTGCAATGTGTTTTCAGGCATGCTTGCTTAATTTGTCATGGCTCTCACCCTTCTAGGTGGTGCATGTCGACAAGGGGTTCTTCACAGGGAGTTAGGGGGTCTGGTCCAGCAAGGGCCCCTGTTCCCCAGGGTCGCAGGTGGGAAAGACCAGTCCAGAGTACAAGGCTCTCGTCACCGAGAATGTAGTAACTTCGATTTGGGGTTGGGCACATCCCCTATTAATGTGCTATTGTTATGCAAATATTTGTCATTATACCCGAATGTTGAGGATGCTTCAATATTAAGAGATGGGTTCTTAAATGGTTTTCGATTAGGTTTTGTGGGGCAGAGGTCATCGGCAATGGCCCGCAATTTAAAATCTGCCCGTTTAAATCCTGAAATTTTGCATGAAAAATTTATGAAGGAGGTCAAATTAGGTAGATTTGCAGGTCCTTTTCGCCATCAACCAATAGAAAATCTTAAGATATCCCCTGTAGGTTTGGTGCCTAAATCTGACAGTAGTTTTAGGCTAATTACACATTTGTCACACCCAGAAGGCTCGGTCAATTATACATCTTTGGATACTGTAGCTGATATGATATTTACGCTTGGAGTAGGAGCAGAGATGGCAAAGCGTGACATTAAGTCGGCTTTCCGCCTTTTGCCTATATCACCACATGACTTCGGCTTATTAGGAGTAATGGATGAAAGAAATAACATTTACATTGATAAATTTTTACCCATGGGTTGTAAAATATCTTATTATACTGCAAAGTAAATTCCTTACTTTTCATTGGTCAACGAGCCCTAGACAAAATCCGATGTACCCTGTGAGCTGACAGGGTACTTAGGAATGCAGCATTATCATTGGCTGACAGGTCCCTGAGTCTTGTTTTGCAGAAAATAAGATGGCCGATAGTTCGACAGGATTGAGTGCATTCAATCCTGCATCCTCCGTTTTAAGTCACTTACGTTCAACGTCATATGTTTTGACGCGCTTTTGTTACAGTTTACGTTGAGCGCTGTGCACGACACAGTCCGAAATATTTCATTTGAACAATAAAAACTTTGAAGTATAATAAATTCGTTATACAGTTTCTTCACAGGGTACATGAGAATTTCTTCCCGGCTGGTAAAATCATGTAACCCTCGCCTAACGGCTCGGGCAACATTGAATTTCCTCAGCCGGGAAGAAATTCTCATGTACCCTGTGAAGAAACTGTATAACTAATATTGTTCATTATTTGAAAAAGTTTCTACATTTCTGCATAATGGTTGGTGTCATCCATAATAAGGCAGGTCACGCTTGATCACTACCTGGATGACTTCATCTTTGGGGGAGCCCAGGGCACAAATAATTGTAAAGCCATTTTAGATACTTTTACCTTTGTTTGCAATGAACTTACTGTTCCTATTGCTAGTGAGAAATCTATTGAGCCATGTACTCAATTGATATTTTTAGGAATGGAATTAAACTCTGTGTTGATGACTATTAGCATTCCGCTACACAAAATTGAGGAGTTGCATGTTCTAATTTTGTATATGCTTTCCCGTAAGAAGGTTACCTTGAAGGATTTTCAAGCGCTGGTTGGTAAACTTGCATTCTTTGGCCGTGCAGTTCGCTCTGTTAGAGCCTTTTTGAGAAGGTTTTATGATGCAATGCTAGGTGTTAGGAAGGCTTATCATAGGATACGCATTTCTTCAGGTATTAGACAGGATTTGTGCATGTGGTTGACTTTTTTGGAACAATTTAATGGTGTGACCTTTATTCCAGAAGATGCATGGCTTGATACAAATGCTTTGCAGCTTTTCACTGATAGTGCAGGGGCTCCTGGTCTTGGCTGTGGTAGTTACTTTCAGGGGGAATGGGCATTTTTTCAGTGACCAGATTCATGGGTTCAGGCAGACATTTTAAAAGACATCACATTCTTAGAAATGGTTCCAGTTTTACTTGCATTGTTCTTATGGCGAGATAGTTTGGCCAATAAACGCGTATTGTTGCACATTGATAATCAGGCACTGGTGGTAGTTCTTAATAAGCAAACAGCCAAGTCCAAGCGCCTTATGCAGTTGATTAGACAATTTGTTCTGCTTGCAATGAGTAATGGAATAAAATTTAAAGCTGCACACATTCAGTCAAAATTGAATAGCATTGCTGACTCAATTTCTCGTCAACAGTGGTACCGTTTCCGGCAGGTAGCTCCAGAAGCAAAACAGGAACCTCAGGGTATCCCAGAGAGTTTTCACTGCATGATTTACAATTTGAATCTGGCAGATTGTTGAATTCTGCTTTAGCTGAGAATACAAACCGTGCTTACACATCAGGGTTAGAAAGTTTTGAGCGATTCAGAGTTAAATATACATTGGCACAAACATGGCCTCCTACCATTGACAGCATTGTATTGTACATAGCTTCCCTTTCATTGCAAGGGTTTTCGTATAGTACTGCACATTTATATGTCAGTGCTATTGGTTTTCAGTGCAAAATTAAAAATTGTGTTGATGTTTCTTAATCATATGTCATTCAAAAAGCTTTGGAGGGTCTCAAAAGATCTTGTAGTAATCGAAAGATACGATTGCCCATCACATTTGATTTACTGAAATCGGTATTGAGCATTTTACCAAGCGTTTGTGCAAACGTATATGAAACTCGTTTATTTACTTCCGCTTTCTGTTTAGCATTTTTCGCCTTTTTAGGAGTTGGCCGTTCAGAGTCAAAAGTGCCCGTCCGATGTCATCTTGAAGTCGGACATTTCTGTGGACTCTCAGAATGAGTTTATTACTGTTTTGATCCGGCGCTCGAAAACAGATCAATATGGTTTTGGAGCTACTTTAAAACTTGCTCGTACAGGTTCAAATGTTTGCCCAGTCATTAGTTTAATGCAATTTCTGCAGCAACGTCCTCCTTTAGGAGGGCCTCTGTTTTGTCATTTAAATGGCAGCCCGCTTACGCGTTACCAATTTACAGCAATTTTAAAGAAATGCTTATGTAATTTGCGTAAAGATTATGGATGCTACAGTGCGCATTCTTTCCGCATAGGGGCTGCAACGGCCGCCTCCATGTCTGGTTGGCCGGTTGAAAAAATAAAGAGGGCCGGTAGGTGGCGCTCTGAAGCCTATCGAGTTTATATAAAATCAGACTCTATCTTTAATATTCCAACCTTGCACTAATTTGCATTTCTGACAGTGCTTTAGTAATTCTGAGCAAAGATATTCTAGGTCCTATAAAGTTATGGTGCCTTGGATCTTCTCTAATAAAGAATGCTTTCACTTTGGCAAGGCATCGACCAGGCGGGCTAAATCTGGGACTTGAAGATGTGGAATTTTGGTGGCAAGGGTATGGTGGATTATCTTTGCTTGGCATCATAAATAAATTAGAACATTTGAAGTCTGTTGGTGAAGAGCCAGACATGATCCTTCTGCATTGCGGAGGTAATGACTTGGGACGTGTGACACTTTGGAAATTACGATTGCTTGTAGATAAAATCCTTGGGTACATTGGTTCCAATTTCAAAGTCAAGGTTATCTGGTCCGAAATTTTGCCTCGAAGGAATTGGCGTTACTCGGATAATGTTAGGGCTATGGAAGCTTCTCGGAAGCGGTTAAACAATTATGCTGCACACAAGGTGGTTGAGGGCAATGGTTTTTACTTAAAGTATCCAGATTTACAAGATACGTCTCCAGCGTACTATGCAGACGATGGAGTACATCTTACATTTTTGGGTAATTGCATTTTCATTAATCAATTATCTTCAGCAATTCAGTCCTTTCTAAAAAGCAGTGGAACTTGTTTTATATAAACCAAAGGTAACAGTGGTTCCCGCTTTCATTCAGCAATCTGTGTTCGGTTCGGTTTCGCTGTATCAAAAGTGGGGTTCACTTTTGGCGGTGGCGCCTCTGATCAAAGAGGGTTTGATCAGGGGGCGCCATTTGGCCAACAGCGAAGTCCGAACTAAAGTTTTAGCTGCCATTCTTATCGCAATACTTAATTTGATTTGTAATTTCAATATAACTAGGTATGACATTTTATACAACAAGAGGGCCTGAAGGCCCTGATATCGCTCACCATTTGTAATGAAGCCTGATAGCTTTACCTTCGAATTTCACCCTTTATATTCTAAATCCATTCAAGTTTGTCGACCTGCTCTAGTATAGTAGAGTACATCAAAGGCAGATAACAAGAGCCTAAACAATACTGAAATGAAGCCTTTTTCTAGCATTTAAAAGTATATCAAGGGCAGGTTACTATTGCCAAAATGATTGGATTTCAACAATAATTGCAATCCTTTGTATAGCTATATATTTTGTGTACAAGTAGAATGAAAATCCATTGAAAACTGTAGTTGCAAGAGTGTAAACACTGTAAAATATGGCATTTTCAGAAATTCAAAGGTAGATAACTCTTGATCTATTTGTCCGATTTCAACCATAATTACCCTTTTTTGAACTCTTATGGTCATATACAATCTGGGCAAGCTTGAGAGAGCTTGGATAAATATTGTGGCCTCTAGAGCGTAAACACTGTTAAATATGTCATTTTCAGCAATTCAAAGGTAGATAACTCTTGACCTATTGGTCCAATAACAATCATAATTGAACTCATCCGAAATAATCTGAGTAAGTTTGAGAAAGATTGGATAAATATTGTGGCCTCTAGCGTGTAAAACCCCTTAAATATGGCATTTTCAGCAATTCAAAGGTAGAAAACTCTCGACCTATTAGTCTGATTTCAACCATAATCAAACTCATCTGAACTCTTATGGTCATATACAATCTGAGCAAGTTTGAGAAAGATTTGATAAAAATTGTGAACTCTAGAATGTAAACACCGTTAAATATGGCATTTTCAGCAGTTCAAAGGTAGATAACTCTTGATCTATTTGTCTCATTCGCACTCTTATGGTGATTTACAATCTGGGCAAGTTTTAGAAAGATTGGGTAAATATTGTGGACTCGAGAGTGTAAACACTGATAAATATGGCATTTTCAGCAAGTCAAAGGTTGATAACTCATGAGCTAATTGTCCGATTTCAGCCATAATCGAACTCATCCATACTCTTATGGCAATATACCATCTGAGCAAGTTTGAGAAAGATTGGATAAATATTGTGGCCTCTAGAGTGTAAACACTAAAATTGTTGACGCCGCACGACGGACGACGGACATTCAAGGATTGCAAAAGCTCACCCTGAGCTAGCTCAGGTGAGCTAAAAACCCAGGGTTTTCGTCGTTGAAGACGGTGGCTTGGTCCCTGTAGTACCCAGGGTCAGGCAGTTCGCGATGACGAAATTTCCGGGGTTTGTAATTACATTTAAAGCAGAATTGAAGCAGCAGAAGTGTAAGCCTTTAGTGGCAGAATTTTAAGCCTTTTGTGGCAGAAGTTCAAGCTTTTTGTGGCAGAAGTTCAAGCCTTTTGTGGCAGAATTTTAAGCCTTTTGTGGCAGAAATTTAAGCCTTTTGTGGCAGAAGTTCAAGCCTTTTGTGGCAGTAATTTCAATATAACTAGAAGTGTTCTGCCGAGGCCGCGTATCTGCGACATTGTTTCTAAAAAATTACGATTGTCGCTTTTATTTTCGTCCCGGGGCGACAATTGTCGCGGTCAAAATGTTTGGGGCCGAATATTGACTGGGCGTGAAATTCTCACGAGTTAGCGATTTTCACGGTGCCTGCATCAAATTTACTCGACTGGTTCTATAATTATTACTGAAATAAATAGTACGCGACACGGCAATGGATAAACCAGTCATATTATTAAGCGTGTCTGTCGTCAAGCGCAGGAAATTTAAAAAGGGCGTCTCCCGTGAAGAAAAAGCCGAAAACAATTTTAAGTTTCTTCAAACGGACAGCCAGATAATGTCGATTTATCGTCCGGAACAACTTTTGAGCCCTCACCCACTACTTCCGAATCCCCATCTTCGCTTTTAAAGCATGCAGAACCGCAATAATCGAGGGGAAAATGGTAACCTGATTCCTCTAAAAAGGCTCATCGTCAGTTTCAAGATAAGGGGTTACGCGATTATTCAGTGAAGATAGTGGGATGGGAGATTGGAAACTTTGATTTAAACAGGGCTCTGAAACATTTGAAATCATCCAAAGCAAGAAAGCTCTTTCAATGACAGGTTATACCATGCATTAAAGCACTTTACTTTGAATGTTTCTCCTTTGTCCCCCTTTTTTTGAAAATGTCGCCAACTTTTCATGCCCACCGAGACATGTGTCCCCAACTTTTGGATGTCTTGGAAGAACACTGAACTAGGTATGACATTTTATACAAAAACCCAGGGTTTTCGTCGTTGAAGACGGTGGCTTGGTCCCTGTAGTACCCAGGGTCGGGCAGTTCGAGATGACGAAATTTCCGGGGTTTGTAATTACATTTAAAGCAGAATTGAAGCAGCAGAAGTGTAAGCCTTTTGTGGCACAATTTTAAGCCTTTTGTGGCAGAAGTTCAAGCTTTTTGTGGCAGAAGTTCAAGCCTTTTGTGGCAGAATTTTAAGCCTTTTGTGGCAGAAATTTAAGCCTTTTGTGGCAGAAGTTCAAGCCTTTTGTGGCAGAATTTTAAGCCTTTTGTGGAAAAATGTTTTGAGCCTTTTGTGGCAAAATTTTAAGCCTTTTGTGGCTTAGCGGATTGCTGTTAAAAGGTCGCCCTTTTACGACTATTTGTCCGGCCCCCTGTTAATCAAGTGGATTAACATGATGGAAGCGGGAACCATGCCAAATAACAGCCAAAACCTTGTTATTGTGTATTTTCATTTGTAATCTTTGCATATTAAACATATTTAACCTGAGTTATGATATTGTGGTTATTAGGTTAATCAAGTGATAGGGAACAGTGTTGCATGGGTGGAAGACAGATTGATGTTTGTAATTTAATAAGATTGGCTAATAGAGAAAAAGATGTCTTCATCCATGAGTTACTGATCAACATATTGCTTGTCATTTGATTACCTGCGAATCTCCCAATAATGATGATTTGGCCACCTTTGTGAACACCTCTTTCAGAAATGGAATATCTGAGGATAAGCAGAACAATATCCTCAAAGAAATCTCAAGGCCAAGTAACTGTGACTCGTTGATTAAGACGAGGGTCAACCAAGGTATTGGGAGGTTGCTCAAAATACACACCCAATCTGAAGACAGTCATATGCAACATGTCCAAAACTTCAGGGCTGCCATTTCTCCGGATTTTTCCGAAATCTTCGGATTTTTATTTCAACAGATGGAAGCTTAAAGCAGCTTGAAAGTAAAAATGAATGCGCCTTCAGATGCATTCTGCTTTACTTTCAACCTGCTTTAAGCATCAAGTGTTTTAAAAACTAGAAACAGACTAAGGGTTAAAGGTATAATTCGGAAAATGGCGCTTGAAAAATTTGAAATCTTAGGATTTTATTTATCAAGTTATGGCAGCCCTGAAACTGAGTCATCAAGGCTACAACCAACAATGTCAAGTTGTTGGATAAGAATAGTGACCAGCTTGACAGTCAAGATTTGGAATGGGGGACAAACTCTGTAGCCTTATTAGGTTATGAACAGTCTCCGCATATGGCTGACCTAGACCCCAAATACCAATATTTGGCGTCCCCATCATTGCCATTTACTGAGCACCTGTATGGTGAAGACGTGTTTGTGAACAGAAATCTGAAGGAGATAAACGACATGAACAGGATTGGTCGTACATCATTCAGAGGTATGAGTTATCCACGATCTAATTTGACTATTTGAGCAAAATATGTAAAGGATATTTAAAATTGTCACCATACTGAATATAAAAGCTCTGGCCATATAAGTGTCCGAGAAGAAGACGTTTGAAATGTTCTCTATATACTCTAAGTAAAACTGTGACCCCCGGGGTCAGGCCAATTTTGACCCCAGGGGCATAATTTGAACAAACTTGATAGAGGACCTGTAGGCGATGATATGTGCTAAATATCTAAGCTCTGGCCCTTGTAGTTTCAGACAAGAAGATTTTTTAAGTTTTTATTGAAAAGAAAATCTATTTTTAGCTCCTGTGACCTAGTTATGCAACCGACCAGAACCATTTGAACAATTTTGGTATAGGACATCTAGAAGTGTCACCATGCCAAATATCAAAGCTCTGGCCATATTAGTTTCAGAGAAGAAGACGTTTGAAAATTTCACTATATAACTATGTAAAACTGTGACACCCGGGGTGGGGCCAATTTTGACCCCAGGGGCATAATTTGAAGTAACTTGATAGAGGACCTGTAGATGATGCTATGTGCAAAATATCTAAGCTCTGGCCCTTGACAAGATTTTTTAAGATTTCCTTATTTTTTCACTTTGGTTGCCATGGCAACCAGTTCTGTATTGTTCTTAATTCTTTGAACAAATTTGAAAGAGCTTGACCCTAGGAACATTTCTGTAAAGTTTGGTTGGATTCTGTCAAGCGGTATAGAAGGAGATGTCATTTGAAGCAATTGTTAACGACGCCGGACACAGGGCATCCCAATAGCTCACCTTGAGCATTTGGCTCAGGTGAGCTAAAAAGAGGGGCTTATGATTCCACCATGGATATCAGTTTCGATATGAAACAGGAATTAAAATGGTGGATTGATAATCTTGCATGTCAAAGAAGGACAATTTGTAGAGGAAACCCTGATCTGGTTATTATTTGCGATGCAAGTACTCAACCAAACAACACGGAGAGTATTGTTTTAAACATTTGTTTTACGACTTGTGAACTGCTCTCCAGCTCTACACTGAAACAAACAAACAAACAAACAAATTCAACCAAACAACATGGAGAGTACTGTTTTAAACATTCGTTTTACGATTTGTGAACTACTCTCCGGCTTTACATTGAAACAAACAAACAAAAAACCACTCTGTTTTTAATCATGCCATTGATCTTTTAATTATTTGACTCATTTTAACAAGAGCACCGCAGTGCGGCAAAATACGCCCCTTATGGCCGGCGGCTGTCAAAGTCGTCCGGACTCGGGCCGACTGGAAAAAGTCGCCCGGAGTGTAGGCCCGACTATCGATCTCAAAAAGACTATGCTGTAGTAGTGCGATAGCTCAAGTACTATCCCGATAGTATTGCGATAGTCAAGAAACTATTGCAATACTATCAGGATAGTTTTTCTACCAACTGTTTCTCATAAACAAATGCTCTTTGGGCGTATTTACATACTTTGGATATATCACGGAATTTTGACAATAAAGGGGGCATAACTGTGCTAAAAATAGTCGCCAACGTCTGAAATTTAACAGGAACCAAAATTCACAGGTGCCTTCCCTGTATGATGAGAAAGCTTAATATGAAATTTGGTTACAATAGACAAAATGTAAGTAAAATTATTATCAGGAAACAATATAGTGTTAAAAAAATTGTGTGATGGGGCATAACTCTGAAAATACGGAGTCAAACCAAAAACCCGTAATATATATTAAGTCACTTCATTCATTGTATCACCATATCAAATTTGAAATCAATTAAATAAAAAATAAAAAAGTTTTTTTTTTTTTTTTAAAAATGCCCATTTTTGACAATAAAGGGGCATAACTCTGCTAAAAATAGTCGCCAACGTCTGAAACGCGAACTCATCCGAACTATTGGGGTGTGGAATATTTGTAGGAAGTTTAATCAAAATCGGTCAATAAATGAAGGTGAGAGAGCGCTAAGAAGAAAAGTTAACGGACGAAGTGTGGCTTATTTTAAAATTTAAGTATGTAAAGGGGCATAACTCATAGAAAAATAATTTAACAGGAACCAAAATTCTCAGGTGCCTTCCCTGCATGATGAGAAAGCTAAATATGAAATTTGGTTAGAATAGACAAAATGTAAGTAAAATTATTATCAGGAAACAATATATTGTTAAAAAATTGTGTGAAGGGGCATAACTCTGAAAATACGGAGTCAAACCAAAAACCCGTAATATATGTTAAGTAAATTCATTCATTGTATCACCATATCAAATTTGAAATCAATTGAATAAAAAAAAAAAAATCTGGTTTTTTTTTAAAAAATGCCCATTTTTGACAATAAAGGGGAATTACTCTGCTAAAAATAGCCGCCAACCTCTGAAACGCGAACTCGTCCGAGCTATTGTGGTATGGAATATTTGTAGGAAGTTTAATCAAAATCTGTAAATAAATGAAGGTGAGAGAGCGCTAACAAGAAGAGTTAACGGACAGACGGACAGCGCTGGGTATACCATAATACGACCGTCGATGACGGGCGTATAAAAATGATTTTACAAACTTACTATATAACAATTTTATAATCTTGGTAATAATATTGAAAGAATTTCCATGTTTCCATGCATCTCAATATTGTATTATTTTTATTGTGAATGTAGTTATTTGTCTTTCTCGCTTTGTAGGTACATTTATATAATTTCATGTGAAGCGCTTTTAAACGCACAAATCCTGTGTGAAAAGAACGCTATATAAATCGGGTATAATAATAATAATAATAATAATCAGGGATGGGAGGTAGATGGTAGATGGTGTGATCAGGAAACCTTTGAGTCGGCTTAAAAATTTTAACGTTTAAACTTTGAAATGTGGGTATGTCCCACTTTAGTGAATATGAACTATCAAAGTTCGACTGTATATCTAAAACCTGTATTAACCTGCACACTGCTTTATTCGACATCATCAGTTGGTACCGAAGGATGTGGGATAAGGCAGGTTGTTACGAAACAGTTTCGGAGCGAATGGACTCTTTCAATAGTTATTGCTTATCGCACTTGCTACTCTTCAGAATAGAGATAACACCATGCTTGTTTATTGAGAAAATCATGAATACGTGCATCTTTAGAGGCTTTGTTGGGCCAAAATGTAAGAATAGCTATTAATACAGACAATCACAGGCTTATATACTTACCATTCTGTCCAATTATTACGTATCTAGTCATTATTTGTACGGTCAGTCCGTTAATCTGTAAACAGAATTTGGTTTGGGTTCGTTCCACATCAGTTTCGTACTTAACCGTCGGAGTATTGAATGTGTCATTAAGATATATTCTATAGTTATAAGTTGATATCAGGTTCTTCTGTTGCCAGTACTATGTTGTGACTAGGGGTGTAACAATACGGCAATATTGCAATATATTGCAATACGCCTCTTAGCAATACGTATTGCAATACAGTTTTTCCGTATTGCAATATTCTATATAGTAGAAATTTAAAGAAAAAAAATATCATATTGAACAAATAGAAAATATAACTTGGTCAATGACCTGTAAATCAACTTCATGTACTTAAATATTTGAAATGTTGTCCTCCTTTTATCCTTTCAATGCTTAAAGTAAGTTTTCAAGGCTAATTTCTACCCAATATATTGCAATTCAGTTTTCACTGTATTGTTACACCCCTAGTTGTGACTACACATTGGTATTGTTTTCAAGTGACAATTCTCACTGGTAGTCACATATTGGGTTTGGTTGAGATATTAAGCCGAATATAAACATTGATGAAGATTTAAGTTCATTCTTCTGATAAAGTCAATAGTATATTTTGTTTAGATTTACCATAGGTATGGTATTTACAGTGCTTCTTCTCTCGAGTGACACTCTAGCAAGTCTTCATAGTAGATATCTGATATGAGAAAACCCAATATAGGATGAAAGCAATACAGAAAGCTCTTACAGGAGCTATCGACAGTACTTCCATCTTGTGTCATGCATTATTTTAAGCAACATGTCATACTAGAGTGTCGCTATAGGAAGTAAACACCATGTTTTCTCTAATTTCCTTTACTGATGCTCTTTAATTATGGATCTAGTGCACTAATTCTGTTTTGTTAACCATAGGCGCCTGTATGTTAACCCATAGGCACTTGTTTCTAGAATAACTGTTGGCTAGAACAGCCAGTAAGATTGAGAGGCACTAGCTCCATTAGATTTGAGAGCATCTTGGTAAAGTTTAGCTCAGTAATCATAATAGTAAAGTATATCCTTTATAATTTCAGCTTTTTACGATAATAAACAACGTTCAACAGTCATCGGGTTTGTTAGTTTCCGCCCTGGCATTGTTCGGTTACAGTAAAAAGATTGGCTAACTTCACCTCGCACAGCAAGACATGGCAACTTTGACGGGCTTAGATGGCGCCCCTGTGGATAGGTCGGAACAAGAGGTTCAACACGAGACGGAACAGACGAAGAGAATTAGGGTACCGACAGAAAAAGCTCGGGAGAATTATGAAGAGAAAGTGTTTAAATTGACATCAGACATTAGAAGATCATGGGATAAAGTTCAGACTGAGATTGACAAGGCAGTGAATTGTGAGACATTAGAAGAATTGAAAAACTATCAAAGGAGCCTGTGCCTTATATATGGGGAATATAGACTATTGTCACGGAGATATGTCACATACCTTGAAGAAGTGTACACGCACGATAGTATAAGAAGATTAAATGACTTTTGGGTGATGGACAGGACGAATGACGGTAGTGTAAATAGCACTTTAACTCAAACAGACCTCAAGATTGAGAGTTTACAATTAGAGACAAGAACTGTGCTTTCAACAACAAGTAGATCATCATCCACAAAATCCCTGGCTACAAGAGCCAAAGTTAAATATAGAGCAGCAATGGAGAGAATGACTTTAATTAACAAAGAAACAGAATTGAAAAAGAAGCAGATAGACATAGAAAGTGATTTGAAAGCATTGAAAGAAGAACAAATATTAGAGGAGGCAAAGGCAGAAGTTGAAGTGTATGAAGAAGAGTCAGTAAGTGAACATGCCAGCCGGCAAAGTGATCTGGACACAAATAGGAAAACAGCCCTAGGTCCGACTCAGGACGCGAGAGAAAGAACAAGAGATTACGTTGCCTCACTGTCTAATAATACATATACTGACATTCCTTCAGAAGAAGTGAGCAATGTTCCCAATAGTGTTATTTCACCTACCAACAATAAACTGACAAATGAACTGAATCCTGATGCAACAGAATTAAAGTGTGGAGAAGTTAAGAGTGATGTGACATCTGAATTATCAAAGTTTTTGCTGCGCAAGGACCTTCTATTTTCTCGGCTCACTAAATACGATGATAAGCCTGAGAACTATTCAGTCTGGAAATCTACTTTTAAAAGTGTTGTCTTAGAGTTAGGGGTAGGCGTAAGAGAAGAATTAGACTTGCTTGTGAAATGGCTAGGACATGACTCTGTAAGGTATGCTATCAGCCTAAGGGCATCAAGTTCGTCAAATCCAGAAACAGGGATTCAAAAGTTGTGGCAGAGACTGGATGAGAGATTCGGATCTCCTGAAATAGTTGAAGTTTCTTTGCGGAAGAAGATAGAGAATTTTCCAACCCTGGGTTATAAAGACTCCAAGAAATTGTACGACCTAGCAGATGTCTTGGATGAAATTCAGAATAATATGGATAATCCGAAGTACAGAGATTTACTATCATTCTATAATACTTCTTTGGGGGTAACTCCAGTTGTGAGGAAATTGCCCCACAACCTCCAAGAGAGATGGACCACACATGCTTCCAAATATAAGCAGCAGTACAGTGTACCATTTCCACCATTTACATTCTTCACGGATTTCGTTCGGGACATGAGCAGGATTAGGAATGATCCGAGTTTTGCACCATGTAACCAAGCACCTGTGAACAAGAGAATGTCAGCTCTCAAAACAGAAGTACATGTAGTTTCTTCAAGACCAGAAATGTTAACTAGTTCACAACAGGCAGTCAGCTTGTGCCAATTTCATAATGTACACGGACACAGATTGAACACATGCAGAACATTCAGAAGCAAACCGTTTTCAGTTAGGAGAAAATTTATTAGAGAAAAGAACATCTGTTTTAAATGTTGTGAAGAATCAGATCATATAGCAAGTAATTGCAAAAAGTCAATTTCTTGCAACGCGTGCCAAGGCCCGCATGCTACGGCATTGCATTTTAATACACAGTCAGCCTCAGCAGTGAACGGCGGGGAGATTTCCAAGACACACAGTGGACAAGAAAAGAAACGTGAAATCAATCAAATCAGCACAGCTTGTAATAAACTTTGTAGTGGACAAACAGGTGGCAGATCATGTGCCAAAGTTGTATGTGTGAACGTGTATTCCAAAACTGACCCACAACATAAGATTAAAATGTATGCCTTACTTGATGATCAGAGTAACAGGTCTTTGGCTAAACCAGAATTCTTTGATAGCTTTGAAGAAACTTTTGATGAAGTGCCTTATTCTCTTTCTTCATGTGCAGGTACAGTACATATGTATGGTCGCCGGGCTGCAGGTTTTGTAGTTGAGAACTTAGACGGTACAAGATCACATGATCTTCCAGCACTTACAGAATGTTCCCAAATTCCGGATTTAAGGAGTGAGATTCCCACTCCAGATGTAGCGCGAGCCTACTCACATTTGAAAAACTTGGCTGAGAATATTCCAGAAAGAGATGAGCATGCTCCTGTTCTACTTCTTATTGGTAGAGATCTCTCTGAAGCCCACCACGTCCTTAAACAGAGACTCGGACCTAAAGGGCACCCCTTTGCACAAGAATTTAGCCTAGGGTGGGTAATAATTGGAGAGACATGCCTTGGTAAAGTGCACACTCCCAGTTCAGTTTGTGTAAATAAGACTTACGTTCATAGTGGTAACAGGACCTCAATATTTCCACCATGCGAAAATAGACTCTTTATGAAAGACCGTGCAAACTCTGTAGACCAGATCTCTAAAGATGTTTTTGTGTGCACTCCAGAAGATAACAAAAAGGGCCTGTCAGCAGAGGATGAGGAATTTCTTAACATCATGGAAGAAGAATTCACCAAATCCTCGGATGGACATTGGTCAGCCCTACTACCATTCCGTACTCCGAGAGCAAGATTGCCAAATAATATAGACCAAGCACTAAAACGGGCAAATTCACTACAAGCTTCTCTTAAAAAGAACCCACAGAAACAAGAACATTTCGTTGAGTTCATGCATAAGATTTTTGAAAATGGATTTGCTGAGATAGCACCCCCTCTACAGGCAGGCGAAGAAAGTTGGTATTTGCCAATATTTGGGGTATACCATGCGAAGAAGAAGGGACAGATTCGAGTGGTTTTTCACTCTGCTGCACAATATCAAGGTGTTTCACTTAATTCAGTACTTTTGCAAGGACCAAACTTAATGAATAGTCTCCTTGGTGTTTTGATGAGATTTAGAAATCTACCAGTAGCTGTGACTGTAGATATACAGCAGATGTTCTTTCAATTTCGTGTTCACGAAAGGCACAGAAACTATTTGCGATTCATTTGGTTCAAGGACAATAACCCCAACTCTGAATTAGTCGAATACAGAATGTGTTCTCATGTGTTTGGAAATTCTCCATCTCCTTCTATTGCTTCGTATGGTTTACAAAAGACTGTTGCAGAAATGGAGCCCGTGTATGGAAGTGATGTTCGTGAATTCGTGGAAAAGGACTTCTATGTTGATGACGGACTCTCGTCTTTTCCTGACGCCGATACTGCGGTAGATGTTTTGACTCGTACGCGACAGGCTCTCAAGGAGGGAGGCAATCTGCGTCTCCATAAGATTGCTTCTAATGACAAGGAGGTAATGAAGGCATTTCCAAGAGACAATTTAGCAAAAGACCTCCAGGACGTCTCTATAGAATTTGGAACCCTGCCGACCCAGAGAAGTTTAGGTATGGATTGGGACCTGAATACAGACTGTTTCAAATTCACAGTTTCAAGGGAGGTAAAACCATTGACACGCAGAGGTGTGCTGTCAACAATCAATGCAATCTTTGACCCCTTAGGACTTGTTGGGCCTGTAGTTGTTCAAGGGAAGATACTGATGCGTGATCTGTTACAAGAGACTGTAGATTGGGATCAACCACTGTCTGTGCCATCAACTAAGTTATGGAATGAATGGAAGAAATCATTAGAAGAGTTAGAGCAGATCAGGATACCACGCATGTATATTCCCACACCTGTATCATTTGAAAATCAAGAAATTCATATCTTCTCGGATGCATCAGAGAAAGCAGTTGCATCTGTGGCTTACATGAGAGGAAATGATGACAATGGTGCACACCAGGTTGGATTTGTACTTGGTAAATCAAAAGTGGCTCCACAGACTGGACATACAATCCCTAGGCTTGAACTGTGTGCTGCAGTTATGTCAGTTGAAATAGCAGAGATAATTTAGGAGCAACTTGGGTTTCCTATCGGAAAGATGAAGTTTTACACTGACAGTCAAGTAGTGCTCGGGTATTTAAACAATAAAGTAAGGCGTTTCTACATTTATGTGCAGAACCGGGTGTCTAGAATACTGAAGTTAACAGCTCGAGACCAGTGGTACTACGTCTCTACACAAGAAAACCCGGCCGATCAAGGGACAAGACCAATAGCTGCAAGCTCATTACAGTGTAGTGCATGGCTGACTGGACCTGAATTTTTGAAGTACACAGATCAGCAGCCTATTGCTAAACCCATGAACTTCAATTCCCTGATGAAGACAGAGAAATCAGACCCATAGTGCAATGCCTGAAAACAGTATCTGAAATAAAGCAAGGGTTCAAATTGGACAGATTCACAGGGATCAATAGATGGAAGCTTCTAATTAAGGTCATAGCACTATTAAAGTTAAAGGCACGTTGCATAAAGGTGAAAGACACTAACCCAAGTTCAAGTGATCAGAGAGTAGAAATTCTCAAAGAGTCGGAGAGATTTATTTTGAGATCAGTTCAACAAGAATGTTTCAGTCACGAGTTACAATCTCTGTCATCAAAAAGAGAGTTGCCTAGGAACAGTTCTATTCAAGGGCTTAACCCTTTCCTGGATGAACATGATCTGTTACGCGTTGGTGGTAGATTAAGAAACGCTAGTGATTTAAGTACGAATGAAAAACATCCAGTGATATTGCCAAAAGGACATTTTGTTAGTCGGCTTGTCGCGACAAATTATCATGAAAAGGTTTGCCACCAAGGTTTTCATTTTACAGAAGGTGCTATCAGATCTAGTGGCTTCTGGATTGTAGGAGTAAAACGATTGGTTCGATCCATTATACAAGACTGTGTAAAGTGTCGAAAACTTAGGGGTAAAGCAAGCTCGCAGATCATGGCAGATCTTCCAGAGGACAGACTTACAAGTGGTGCTCCATTCTCATCTGTAGGAGTCGATGTGTTTGGACCGTGGAATGTCGTGGCTCGTCGCACTCGCGGAGGTGTGTCTCACAGCAAAAGATGGGCAGTTATCTACACTTGTCTCACCATCAGAGCCATACATATTGAGGTTGTGGAGGAGCTCAGTACCTCTTCCTTTATAAATGCAACGCGTAGGTTTTTCGCGATGAGGGGTCCAGTTCAAGTCTTTCGATCGGATCGTGGTACCAACTTTGTCGGTGCAACAGACTGTATGAAAATTGACGCTGTGAATGTAGAAGATCGGCAAATTACAAACTTTATGGACAATAATCAGACTGTTTGGATCTTCAATTCACCACACTCATCCCATATGGGTGGTGTTTGGGAAAGGCTTATTGGTGTTGTTCGTCGAATTCTAAATTCAATGATGGCAGACCTTTCTAGAGACTTGACTCATGAAGTTTTGACAACCTACATGGCAGAAATTTGTACCATTGTTAACTCGCGACCATTGGTCCAAGTTTCTGTTGACCCAAATAATCCGGTGGTGTTAAGTCCTGCAATGATGCTGACACAAAAGCCTATAGAGGAAGGACAATACTTAAGTGAAATCAGTGTGAAGGACATGTATAAGGCACAGTGGCGTCAAGTGCAATGTTTGTCCAATATGTTTTGGAAACGATGGAAGACTGAATTTCTCCAAACTCTTCAACAACGCAAAAAATGGTCTACCATTGAAAGGGACTTTAGTATTGGTGATATTGTTCTTCTAGTAGAAGATAACGCGCCACGCAATTATTGGCCAAAGGGTGTAATCACCGAAGTTTTTCCCAGCAATGATGGCCACGTTCGGAAAGTAATGGTTAGAGTCAGTCATAAGGGAGACACAGAATCAAGGTCTTATGTGAGACCCATTACAAAACTCATTAGTTTGCTTGAGAGTGATGACAAATGTGAATAGGGAAATTCAGAGAGTGAACTCATTCAGTGTTACTGCATTTAGAAATGCTAGGCATACAAGTTGTTAAGTATTTGTATATATGTACCTGCAAAGACAGATTATTGTTCTATTCAGGATAAAAGTGATGCAGAGAGCTAAGCAGAAGCTCTCTGTGTTATTTTTGATCTGATTTGTACAACTTATTGTAAGAAAATCCTAAGTGTATTATATATACATGTATACAGTGTTACTGTATATTCAAAGAATATGACTGCCCAATTCGGGATAGAAATTATGCAGAAAGCTCATTCAGCTCTCTGTGTTTTTTCCTACCTGCATTTTGCGGGGATTAATAGTATAACAAAGCAATTAATAAAGTTAATCTGCCTTTATATACTTACAATTATATGAAGACTTTGTCTTCTTATTGATCTATATTGGATCCGGTCATGGATCTAGCTTATGCTTATGAAGTCTTGAGTTTGAGATTATTAGTAAATTGATCTCAACATTTGTCAGCGATCGGATTCATCCTCAAGAATTTTATAAGCACCAGCTTTTAGTTGTGGTAGTTATCCTTGATAAGAATTAGTATTGTGGTATTTCATACCAGACGGGGAGTGTTACGAAACAGTTTCGGAGCGAATGGACTCTTTCAATAGTTATTGCTTATCGCCCTTGCTACTCTTCAGAATAGAGATAACACCATGCTTGTTTATTGAGAAAATCATGAATACGTGCATCTTTAGAGGCTTTGTTGGGCCAAAATGTAAGAATAGCTATTAATACAGACAATCACAGGCTTATATACTTACCATTCTGTTCATTTATTACGTATCTAGTCATTATTTGTACGGTCAGTCCGTTAATCTGTAAACAGAATTTGGTTTGGGTTCGTTCCACATCAGTTTCGTACTTAACCGTCGGAGTATTGAATGTGTCATTAAGATATATTCTATAGTTATAAGTTGATATCAGGTTCTTCTGTTGCCAGTACTATGTTGTGACTACACATTGGTATTGTTTTCAAGTGACAATTCTCACTGGTAGTCACATATTGGGTTTGGTTGAGATATTAAGCCGAATATAAACATTGATGAAGATTTAAGTTCATTCTTCTGATAAAGTCAATAGTATATTTTGTTTAGATTTACCATAGGTATGGTATTTACAGTGCTTCTTCTCTCGAGTGACACTCTAGCAAGTCTTCATAGTAGATATCTGATATGAGAAAACCCAATATAGGATGAAAGCAATACAGAAAGCTCTTACAGGAGCTATCGACAGTACTTCCATCTTGTGTCATGCATTATTTTAAGCAACATGTCATACTAGAGTGTCGCTATAGGAAGTAAACACCATGTTTTCTCTAATTTCCTTTACTGATGCTCTTTAATTATGGATCTAGTGCACTAATTCTGTTTTGTTAACCATAGGCGCCTGTATGTTAACCCATAGGCACTTGTTTCTAGAATAACTGTTGGCTAGAACAGCCAGTAAGATTGAAATGCACTAGCTCCATTAGATTTGAGAGCATCTTGGTAAAGTTTAGCTCAGTAATCATAATAGTAAAGTATATCCTTTATAATTGAGCTTTTTACGATAATAAACAACGTTCAACAGTCATCGGGTTTGTTAGTTTCCGCCCTGGCATTGTTCGGTTACACAGGTTCTATTACGTCATACAACTGCCGTGACCAAATGAGATGTGCATCGGACCGTATCAGTAAATCAGTGCGCTTCTAGAACTCACCTTGAACACACATGGTTTGTCTCGAGTCGCTATTGGCGAACGCGGTTCGTCAGAATTTAGATCGTACATTTCTATTTTATATAGTGAGAATTATTTTGAATTGCTACGCGGTAGCAATAAATTAATTTTTCAGAACCGTCTAATTACGAACTTTTGTAATTGTTTGTTTCCTTTTACAGGCTTTTAGGCTATTTTGTTAAATAGATAAATTATCATATTGATTTAGCCTTTGTCGCATGTGCTTCCGGTTTGTACTCACATGCGATTGAAACATGGCTGAACTTGAAATTCAATTATTGAGCAAAGAAAATGGCAAAGCTGCCCCTCCCCAAGCTATTGCGGGTGGTAAAACTACATCTTCAACTACTAAGATGTAAATGTCCTTGTGGCATTGTTGATTTTACGCCGAAACAGCTGCCGAAAATTTGATACAGTGGTTTTACTTAGTCCCAGCCGGATATTGATTGCACATGCGCAATCGGTACTTTCAATTTTAACAACGAAACAACTAACGATAACGATGCCAAAAAAGGCAAATTCTAACGATAAAACTAATTAAAGCAGCAGCTCGATAGAGGAATCGAAGTAATAATATTATTTTGTACACATAGAAATGCTGTCAGTGTGTGATAATTGATATAGACGTAGATATAACTGTTTTATACTGAGACCGCATGGCGCAAACTTTGGCGCATGTTGTCGTCGATATACTGTTTCTGAAGAAATGCTTGTTATTTTGATGTTTAGTTAGAACGTTTCACTTGTGTATATTGTGTATTGTGTATATAATACTTTTGCAAGATGTCACTCAATTGTTTAATGCCCACGGGCAGTTTTTGGTGTTTTCTGTTAAAAAAGTTGTCGTTCATAACCGACGTGAAGAGAGCTAAAATGAGATTAAATGGTACAAGTGGGAATACATTACTGTGGAGAGAGAGGATAATTCCAAAAGCGTATCATGTCCTGTGTTGAAAAAAGCACAAATTTTAAAGACTTCCTCGCGGACCTAGAGCAAGGAATGAAAGAGTACCCCAGTCATAAATGCAGAGCAACTTGGCAACATGACCAACTTTTGAAATGCCAGGTTACACTCACTGAGAAAGAGTTGATGACTATTATGGATTTCTCGGAAAACTATAAATGTAACTTCCAAAATGAAGTTCAAAGTGCATATTTTGACCAAAACCTGGTCACAATTCATCCTTCAATGAATTATTATAGAAAGACAGTTGACGGAAAGGAACTGCTTGTCAAACACTCAATCATTGGAATCAGTGAAGATCTGAAGCATGACTCAAATCTTGTGAGAGTTTTTGAAAACAAAACTTTTGATATTCTGGAGAGTCCGTGAAACAATGGAGTGACGGATGTGCAGCACAATACAAATGTAAAGTAGGTTTCTCTTATCTGAGTGAGAAAAAATACAATATGTCAAGAAACTTTTTTGAGACATCACATGGCAAAAACGTGTGTGATGGATTGGTAGCCATTGTTAAGAATTCATGCTGCAGAGCTGTATTGTCCGGGAAAGTTATTTGAAATGCAGTTGATTTGTTCAATCACTGCAAAGAAACTCTGTCTCATAAGCTAAAAGTAAATGAAAGTGATGGCACATGTAGTAGACGAGAGTTTGTCTTTGTAAGTAAAGATGAAGTTGATAGGTCAAACATTCCTGCTTTGTCTACACTTGTTGGAACAAGGAAGCTGCATTCTATCAAGAATACTGGCACCCCACTGACTGTTGAAAGCAGAAACCTTTCCTGTTTCTGCACGGCTTGTTTGTCAACTGGGCCATGTGAGAATTTCAAGTATGTAGAGTCCTGGAAAAGATCTAGTCTGAACCGTATCCTTATGATTTAGAGACTCATTAAGAATTTTACCTATGAATTAATGCATTCATTTTTAGCATAATGTCACATTTAACAAGAGCCGCATGCGGCCCTAAATCGCTCACCTGAGGACTATTGTGTTATATATTACTCAATGCAAAATGAAGTTTGTCATTGCATGTATGTGGACTGTTGAATGAAGAAGTAATTCGGAATCTGTGTGTCATTATTACTATTTGAGCAAAAGGGGAAAATATGGCAATGATATAAATAGTGCTAATAAAGGGTCACTTAAACAATATTCATTCAAAATATTATTGAATTCAGACAATGGTTTCAGAGAAGCAATTGGTTTTTTTTTAAAATTCCATTATACGGTATGTAATAAATAAATACGAAAGACTCAAGCAGGAAACGCACAAAAACAATACACCCACCTCTCAAAACTGATAAGCCCCGGGGCAGGGCCATTTTTACCATGGGGACATGATTTGAACAATTTTGGTAGAGGACCATAAGGCAAAGCTAGATGCCAAATATAAAAGGTCTGGGGCTTACGGTTTCAGAGAAGAAGATTTTTAAAGGTTTTCCTACATAAGTCTATGTAAAACTGATAAGCCCTGGGGCGGGTCCATTTTTGACACATGGGTCATGATTTGAACAATTTTGGTAGAGGACAGTAAGGCAAAGCTAGATGCCAAATATAAAAGGTCTGGACCTTATGGTTTCAGAGAAGAAGATTTTTAAAGGTTTTCCTATATAAGTCTATGTAAAATTGATAAGCCCTGGGGCGGGTCCATTTTTGACACAGGGTTCATGATTTGAACAATTTTGGTAGAGGACCATAAGGCAAAGCTAGATGCCAAATATAAAAGGTCTGGGCCTTACGGTTTCAGAGAAGAAGATTTTTAAAGGTTTTCCTATATAAGTCTATGTAAGACTGATAAATCCCATGGCAGGGCCATTTTTGACCCTGGGGTCATGATTTGAACAATTTTTGAAGAGGACCACAAAGCAAAGCTAGATGCCATATATATTAGGTCTGGGCCTTACGGTTTCAGAGAAGAAGATTTTTAAAGGTTTTCCTATATAAGTCTATGTTAAACTGATAATGTAAGTACGGAAATTGACCACGCCCTCTGGCGGCCATGTTTTTTGACGGATCAAAATTCTTTGAACAAATTTGAACGTATATTAATTGAGAAACATTTTGGTGAAAACCAAATTGAAATCTGACCAGTCGTTCTTGAGAAGATTTTTTAAGATATTGCGAACGGTTGCCATGGCAACAAGCCCGATAGCCCCACCCACTGTTTTTTAACAACTTTTGAAGCTTACAACTACTGTATGTATCTGACCAAGTTTGGACAAAATTGGGCCATTGGTTTCAGAAAAGAAGTTATTTGAAACAAATTGTGAACAGACGACACCGACACCAATAGGACATGGACACCGACACCAACACCAACACCGACACCGACGTACGGCGACCGATCACAATAGCTCACCTTGAGCACTTTGTGCTCAGGTAAGCTAAAAAGGACGCATGTGTAGCTATTACTGCTGAAATTGTGAAAATCCCAAACGTGAGACTAAGTGAAATTGATGCCTTTGATGAAGAGATAGAAAGGAAAAAACTTCAAGCATGTCAAATCATTCTCATATTTCAGACAAGGCCGCTGATGCTGCTGCTGAATTGGCAGTAAAGGAGACAGAGCTCCGTTTGTTGGAGAAGCTGGAAGAAGAGAGAGCAAGAGGAGCAAGCCTCGATGTAGCAGATCAAAAACACAAACGATTCATTGCTGACCAACAAAGACAACTGGAGAAATTGGCCTTGGAAAGGGAAGTAGAGAAGGCCAATGCGAGGTTCAAGGCGTATAAATCTGCGCTGAAAACGGAAGAAGGCTTCCAGCCAGCTGAGACAGCCACCACAGACAAACTGGCAAACTCTGTCAATTTAAACAGATTGCCTGTCCCTGAACCCAGTGTGTTCATTGGAGACCCACTCACGTACCTGGAATGGAAAACATCTTTCCAGATGTTAATAGAGACAAGAGGGCCTGAAGGCTCTGATATCGCTCACCTGTTGTAATGAAGCCTGATAGCTTTACCTTTCTGTTTCACATGATTTATCTAAATCCATTCAAACTTGTAGTAAAGCATGTAAACAATTTTGGAATACAACCTCATAATTCTAGTATAGTAGAGTACATCAAGGGCAGGTAACTTAAGAGCCAAAACAATACTGAAATGAAGCCTTTTCTAGCATTTCAAAGTATATCAAGGGCAGATAACTATTGCCACAATTATTAGATTTCAACAATAATTGCACTTCTTCGAGAACTTATAGCTATATACTTTGTGTGCAAGTATAATCAAAATCCATTGAAAACTGTAGTTTCAAGAGTGTAAACGCTGTTAGATATGGCATTTTCAGCAATTCAAGGGCAGATAACTCATGACCTATTAGTCCGATTTCAACCATAATTACACTTATTCAAACTCTTATGGTCATGTACAATCTGAGTAAGTTTGAGATAGATTGAATAAAAAATGTGGCCTCTAGAGTGTAAACACCCTTAAATATGGCATTTTTAGCAATTCAAAGATAGATAACTCTCCACTTATTGGACCGATTTCAACCATAATCAAACTCATCGGAACTGTACTATACAATCTGAGCAAGTTTGAGAAAGATTGGATAAATATTGTGGACTCTAGAGTGTAAACACTGTTAAATATGGCATTTTCAGCAATTCAAAGGTAGATAACTCTTGACCTATTGGTCTGATTTCAACCGTAATCGAACTCATCCGAATTTTTATGGTAATATACAATGTGAGCAAGTTTGAGAAAGATTGAATAAATAATGTGGCCTCTAGAGTGTAAACACTAAAATTGTTCACGACGCACGCCGGACGCCGGACATTCAAGGATTGCAAAAGCTTACCCTGAGCTAGCTCAGGTGAGCTAAAAAGAGGAATTCCGCCCAACAAAATATTTACTACCTAAAAAAATATGTCGGAGGCCACGCGAAACCAGCGCTCAAAGGATTCTTCTTTAGCTCTTCTCAATCTGCCTTTGAGAAAGCACAGAATGTGTTAGACGAAAGATATGGTCATCTTTTTGTGCTACAAAGAGCCTTTAGAGAAAAGCTGGAAAACTGGCCAAAGGTAGGACCAAAGGATCCAACAGCACTTCGAGACTTCGCAGATTTTCTACAAGGATGCCACGATGCCATCCCTCAAGTACCAAGTCTAGCCATCCTGGATAACTGCATTGAGAACCAAAAGTTACTAAAGAAGCTTCCAGACTGGATAGCAACCTGCTGGAATCGCGAAGTTACTGAGGCGCTTGGTACAAACAACAATTATCTGAAGTTCGAAAGGTTTGTTAAGTTCCTCAAAAAGGAAGCTATGGTGGCTTGTAATCCAATATCATCTCTGTTAGCTCTGCAATGCGGCATCAGCTCAAGGCCAACAAGAGAGACGAGCAGACAAAAAGTTGAGGTGCTAGCCACATCCACGTCGGAATCCAAACTAGAGTGTGGACACTGTAAGGGAGCTCATCACATCACTAAATGCCAACATTTTCTGGCAATGTCACTGGAGGACAAACGAGCTTTCATTCGCAAGAGCAATACTGGCTACGGCAGCTTGGGGAAGGGCCATCGAAACAAGGACTGGAGGAAGAAGCCCACGTGTGGGACATGTAAAGGGAGACATCCTACATGTCTCCATGAAGAACGACCAAGAGAAACCCATTCATTGAACCCCGAGGCTCCTGTTTACAACGCCAATTCTAACGCTATTTGCTACAAGCAGCTGTGGACTCAGTCATATTAAATGACAACGTACTTCAATGATTGTGCCGGTATGGGTATCCCACAGCAGCCCTCTTGGACACTCAGAGCGACACAACGTTTATATTAGAAGAACTGGCCGCAAATAATAAGTTGGAACCTGTTTCTTCTCATGACTACGTTGACTTGTTATTACGAAGATGAATATTATGACCAAACAAGAGCCCAGGGCGCTCACCAGTTCAAAGTTCCCAGATTTAACTAGGCTTATCACTAAAGGTAAAGGTACCCCCACTAGCACCTTGTCACAAGTAGCAAATGAGTCAGGATAATGTTAATGTGTGTACTCCATATGAGATCATAACTCATATTCATACATTACCTAGATTGTGTCTAGGTGATTCTTTTGAACAAGTCTCATGAATTTGGGGCTAAAATTATGGCCCCTAAAGTGTTCAGAAGGAATTTTTATGATTTGACCTACTGACCTACTTTTTATTCAGACATAAACCATATTCATATATGACCTATATTTTGTCAAGGTCAACTTGAACAACTTTCATGATATTAAGGCAAAATATGTGGGCCTTAGAGTACTTTGAAGCTTTTCCTATGAGTTGACCTACTGACCTACTTTTTGACCCCTAGTAATCCATATTACTACATTGCCTAGTTTTTGTTAATTTTATCATTCTGAACAAGTTTTATGAAATTATAGCTAAAAATGTTCTATGTTTTGACCTACTGACCTACTTTTTAACCTTATGTAACCCATATTCACACAAGGCTTAGTTGTTGTCAAGATAATCATTCTAAGCAGGTTTTAAGAAAATTGGGCAAAAAATATTGCCTCTGGAGTGGCAAAATGCTTTTTCTGCCATTTGACCTACTGACCTACTTTATGACCGAAATGACCCGACATGACCTATATTCCAGTATGACTTAACTTTATCAAGAACATGACACTGACAAAATCTCATAAAGATATAGCCAATAATATGAAGGTTTTTAACTTTTAATTCAATATTTCCGAACACAAAAAATGACCACGCCCTCTAGTGGCCATGTTTTTTGACGGATCAAAATTCTTTAAACAACTTTTAAAGTCTATCCATTGAGAAACATTTTACTGAAAATCAAATCAAAATCGGACCATTGGTTTTGGAGAATAAGATTTTTCTAGATATTGCGCCCGGTTGCCATGGCAGCAAGACCAATCGCCCCACACACTTTATTTTAGCACCTTTTGAAGCTCGAACCAACAGCATGTATGTGATCAAGTTTGGTTACACTGGGGCTATTGGTTTCAGTGGAGAAGCCGTTTACAATTGTTGACGGCCGGCCGGCCGCCGGACAGAGCGGTATCACAATAGCTCACCTTGAGCACTTTGTGCTCTGGTGAGCTAAAAAACGATGGCCTGGCTGTCAAACAAGAAATCCAAATATACGATAACTCGGAAGGTGCTAAGCCCTCACAGAAGAAACAGAAAATGGACGTTTTCAGTTCATTATCAGTGAAATTTCAACAAAATGAGTCAATGGACAATGGAATTAATACTGACCTTGCCAGTTTTGTTAACCTGTCTTTCAGAACAGGAATATCTGAAGAGAAAGAGAATGAACTAATGAAAGACATTCATAGGCCGTCAAATTGTGAAAGTTTGGTCAAGACCAGAGTTAATGCTGGCATTTGGAGGCTTTTGAAACCCTACACCCAGACAGAGGATGGAAAAATGCAGAAGATTCAGAATATGATTGTCAAAGCTGGCTCAAATCTCACCAAAGTGCTTGATAAACATAGTGATAGCTTTGATAACCAGGATTTGGAGTGGGGTACTAACTCATTGGCATTGCTAGGTCAGGCAAACAAGTGGATCAATTCCAGAAGGAAACAGGGCTGCCGTAAGTTGACATGAAAAATCCTAAGATTTCCAAATTTGCATTTTTCAAGCGCGATTTTACGAATGGTACCATTGTCCCATAGCCTTTTTCTTACTTTGTTGACATGCAACTACTTAAAGCAGGCTGTAAGTAAAGCAGAATGCGCCTTAGGGCGCATTCTGCTTTACTTTCAGCCTGCTTTAAGCTACCATGTACTGGAGAAAAGAAATCCGGAGATTTCGGAAAAATCCAGAGAAATGGCAGCCCTGAGGAAAGAAATGCATAATGCAGATCTTGACCCAAAGTATTACTATCCCGCCTCAGCCTCTCTGCCATTCACAGAGCTTTTATACGGTGATGATATTGATGTCAATAAGAATATGAGAGATATTAATGATATGAATCGTTTGGAAATCTTGAAGAGGCGATTCTAATGAGTAGTAACACCATAGGATTTGGTGCTGAAATGAGTGAGATACTGTTGAATTTGTTCAGTTTACTCCCTCTTATCTGGACCTCTGTCTGGTCTCTCATTGTGGTGCCCTGTCATTTTGTCTGACCAAGTTTGCTCTTCAGCTGCTGAAAACACGGATACAGAAATACCTGTAGAGGAGATGGGAATTGTATTGCCAACATTTGATGACAGATAACAGAAGGAGAACTCAATCCTTCACTGCCAATCTTGAGTATAAGGTTTATTTGCAAACAGTATGGATAAGTGCACCATAGGAAAGTTTCTAGCAGATAGCACCTTAAAGCAGGATGAAAGTCAAGCAGAATGTGCCTGAAGGGTGTTAAGGCACATTCTGCTTTATGCCTCGCTCACATTTGCTGCGGCTGCCGTACGGCGGCCGCACGGCTTATCATTTCTACGGCGAGTAGCAATTTCCCCGCCGCCGCAGAATTCCTACGGCCGCCGTGTGTTGCGCTCACATTTGCTGCGGCTGCCGCGCGGCGAGATTTTATTTTGGTGGGGTTAAACAATCTTGGCCAACGTACGGCCGCCGTGCGGCCGCCGTACGGTGACCGCACGTCGACCGTACGGCCGCCGTGGAAGTCCCACCAGATACTTTGCAACCAAAATGCTGCTCCTGCTACACAACTTGGTTTTGCTACATGTTCACACAACTTTTATCAGTCCAGCAACACCATGAACTCAAAGGACACATTTGGACAGCATTTAAGAACATCTAAATCCATTTTTAGATAATATTCATGTTTTACATATATGATCAAAAGTACAAATGCTCAATTGGGAATTTGACCATCGAGTTACGGCGGCCGCACGGTGGCCGTACGGCAGCCGTAGAACCACTCTGCGGCGTGTGTTTCTACGGCCGCCGTAGAAATGAAAAAATGTTATAACTCCGCGTTATAATTCTACGGCGACCTCTACGGCCTGTAAGATATTGGGATACGCCGTGCGGCTGCCGTACGGCCGCCGCACGGCCGCCGTAGAATATCTACGGCCGCCGTAAGATTCTCTCGATTTCACGTCTCTGCGGCCGCCGTACGGCCGCCGTAGAGCAAATGTGAGCCCACTATTACTTTCAGCCTGCTTTTAAAGTGATCCCCGTCTTCAAAGCTAAATACAGCCTATGAAGTTAAGGGTTAAACTAACATGTGTATGAAATACACTGACTATCTAAAGTGCAGCTGGACCTAGAAAAGAAAACTGACTCACCATTATCTTCCCAAGGGCATGAGCAACAAACTCACCATTTTCTTCCCAAGGGCATGAGCAACAATCAAGTCGGCTGACTGGTCTGGTTCTGGTATGTCTGCATGCCTAAATCTCTCCTTCCACTTCTCTAGAAGTCCAGCCACTGTACAGTAAGCTCTTCCATTGTCATGCCTAAATCTCTTGTACCTCTTTCCTGGAACTTGAGACACTGTACATACACATTACCAGTTAGCGGTGTGATATAGGGCAATATATTCAGCTCAAGACCGAAATAGCCAATTTGCTACCTATCTGATCAGCTGTTTCTGCTCAGAATGTCGAGAACTGAATACAACGCCCTGTAGCGCACCACCAACTGGTAATGTGTTTATTACATGCCTTCAATATACACCAACAATTGCTAAATAGTTGTTTAAATCATCTTATATCAAGAATATTCAATATATAAAGCAGAACGAGAATTCTTTTATGCCACATAAAATAACGCACAACTAGTAAATGTATCTATATATGACGTCAAGCTTAATCGAAAACGAGGTTTGAGTCAAATACAAGTTTTAAAATACTGTAGACTCTTGTATCTTACTGTACAGATATAAAAATGTCAGCAAAAAACTAATTTTACAAAGTAAAACTACAGGGATGACAAATATTGTAATGTCCCGGTTTTCAGTCAACAAACACGTTCATTGCTTGTCAGCACCTGCATTTATAATGCCAGCCTATGTGGCTGTTTTCAAAAGTCATTTCATAATTATAATTCCATACTGTAATCTTTACGATATAAGCTACCTCTAGATCGTGTTAGCTCCAGCAGCATCTTTTATTAAGCCTGTATGTGTACTTGTTCTCGTTCATAGTTGCTAGAAGCAAGTGCTTCGACGCCATCTTGTTTTATACTGAAGTGAGGAATGGTGGGTTGTAGCCTTGGTTTCATGTACATAGTACTGTAGCGGCAAGGTTTCAACCTTTGAAAGCTCTTTGAAAAGTAATTTATTCCATATTTTAACTATGAGTGTCCCTTTTAAATATATTCCCCCTCATGTTTATAACATTCTTGTATTTTTAGAAAGGGAAATTGGTACTGTTTCAGTCATTTTTAGGTTCGTGCAGTGCCAGCGTCTTCGCACATCATATAAGGAGTGCACACTTGGTGTGCACCCCATATAAGGAGTGCACACTTTGGTGCGTTTTATGTGCAACAGATTTTCGGTGCGATTTTAATGTTAAATCGCACCAGAAATTTGGTGCACACCACGTGACCAACTTTCTGCATAAATAGCTCGCTTGCAGACGAAGCGATCTCAGGACTCTCAGAATAGAATTTAAAAGGTGCAGTACCTTATTACCTTAATTTTTAGAATATAATTATTTAGAAATACATGTAGAAGAAGTCTAGTGACTTGAAGTTATATTATTGAATAGGATACAAATAAAGCATCACGTAAAATTTGATTTAGCCTTACTTTTACTTTATTTGCCGCATGAAAGAGAGTCCATTTTAGTTAATATTTATTTGAGAGAAAGAGAGAAAGAAGAAAGGGCGTGATCTTGTATCACGCTACCATATTGGATACAGATCAGACCCCTGACTTGACGTGCACTACCGCTCAGCACGTGACATTTGTGGTTGGCAGCTGGGTGGGATCTTTGATTATTATCTTAGATCCAGTGATCGACACCTTGTCTTGATTAGAGAACAGTTCCATTAGAGAATGGCAGATTCAGAGTCAGAGCAAGAGACAGAAGTATTCTTCAGAGATGTTCAGGCTACAGTCCACCGAGACGCTTCAGAGATCGATTCAGCTCAACAGCAACAGCAAATTAATACGAGATCCAGATCTAAGAGAGGATACAGTCCAGTAAAGAACACAGACTTTAACGAAGAGGTGATGGCACAACAAAATCAACGGAAGATCTAATAGAGGGTATAGTCCAGTAATTAACACTGCAGATCGAGATGAAGACCACCAAATTTTACCAAGACTTATAGATAACCAATTCAACAAGAGAGCTATGAGAGACTACAATCTAGTCAACAATATAGACACAGACAATGAGGAAATAGTCCACCAAATCACACCAAAGGTTATAGGACACCAAATCAACAAAAGAAGGCCCAGAAGAGAAAACAATTTAGCAAATGATTTAGACACAGACAATGAGGAAATAGTCCACCAAATCACACCAAAGGTTATAGGACACCAAATCAACAAAAATAGGCCCAGAAGAGAAAAAAATTTAGCAAATGATTTAGACACAGACAATGAGGAAATAGTCCACCAAATCACACCAAAGGTAGCAGGACACCAAATCAATGATAGAAGATCCAGGAGAGACCATAGTTTGGTAAACAATGTAGATGCATTCGAAGAGAGAAGAGTCCACCAAATCACACCGAAGGCTGCAGGACACCAAATCAACAAAAGACATAGCGCTATTTTAATTAGGGCGGATCAAGACCATGAAGAAAAAGAAGTCTTTGACCATGATAGACGTCATAGTGTCAGCCCTCGAAGACAAGAATCGTCTTTAGAAAAGGCAGTAGGGGAAATGGTAAAGATGCAAACTCAGATGACTAAAGTTTTAAAGAACGTTTCAGAGGTTTTGGTCAATGCGCTCGGCCACAAACAAGAAAGACACCCTGATATAGAAGCAATTGTGGCCTTAATAACAACTGCAGAGATGGACAGGTACAGCCTTCGGCACTAATCAGGAACAGAAGACTCCATCCTGTTTTCGATGATAGAGATGAGGATTGGGTACAGCCTCGCCATAACCGTAGAACACCTAGCAACCGAGACCAACATCGTAACCATAGCAACATCAAAATTCCATCATTTACAGGGAAAGAAGAATGGCCAGTATGGATCAACAGGTTTGAAGCGATAGCAGAGAGGCAAAACTGGTCTGAGGAAGAAAAGCTTGATCAACTACTGCCGAAACTTGAAGGGATCGCGGCAGAATTTGTATACACACAATTAAAGAAAGATGTCCTAAGGGATAACCATGAGCTGGTCAACGAAATCAACTACCGTTTTCGGGTCATAGAGACACCCAAGACCTTTGCAGTTAAGTTTAGTAAAAGAGACCAAAGACCAGTGGAAACAGTAGAGGAGTATGCTGCTGAGCTGAAACGGCTCTATAACAAAGCATACAAGGAAAGAGACCAAAGAACAAAACGAGAAGACCTGGTGAGGAGGTTCTTGGATGGGCTACATGATGAAGATCTAAGCTGGGAAGTTGAGTTCATCAAAGAACCCAGTGATATAGACGAAGCTGTATACCATGTAGTGACATGCGTCCAGACCAGAAAGCGGCATGATATCGGAAACAGAAGAAAGAAGGCCGTGCACAGAATGCGTGAGCGCGAGAACGAAGAACAGGAGGACTGGGTCGACCATGCTTATCGCATTCCAGCGAAACCAGAATGGAAAGAGGCAGGTTCTAAGGGAGATTCACAGGTCATGGGCAACGACCAAACCAAACCAGCTGAGATCAAGAAGGGTGATCCTACAACTCAGATTGAGGCAGGAGTCCTGCAGCAAATACTGAATAAGCTAGCCGAACTAACCCAAACTCAGCAACAAAATAAGAGGCCTGAAAACAATAAAACAGGGAACAGAAGAACTTTCGTGTGCTACGCCTGCAACGGAGAAAACCACCTCGCAAGAGACTGCCCTTTCAAGGACCAATACAGAGGCTCATAGAGAGCTGTTATTGGGTTAATATCTTTTGGGGGGGGGGGGGGGAAATCTGAAAATTGTACAATATTATATCTGAATGTTGGCACATGAACTTTCTTTTGCCTATTTGGTCAAGCAAGACAAAATGTTTTCTTGCAGACCAGAAAGTTAACTTTTCTTATAGGAGGCTTCGGGGAAGTGGGTTAATTTTACATACTGTTTTTATACGGAATTTGTTATAGCTTATAATTTTTGGGGTCTAGATTTGGTCACATGCCTTTAAGGTCAGTGTCTAAGACTGAAATCACTTTTTTCTCTCAACAATTCTTAAAGCCTTTAATTAGCAAACCTGGAATTCGCATAGGTTATGTCAAGTCGGTAGGGTGACACATACTTGCTCAGCCTCAGAGGTAACTTTGCGTTATACTTTTACTGTGTTATAAAACCCATCAACAACATTGAACATTGAACGCTCTATGCAGGACTTGGACCGTATTCATAAAGCTATTAAGAAAATTTCTTAAGTGAAAACTGCAAATGCATATTTTTTATTTATTTTCAATTATTCTTCACTGAAACTGTGCATGCTTAAGAAAAACAATGTTTTTCATAAACATGCACAGTTTCATTGCAGTAGTACGCATACAAATCTGGATTTGAAATATTCACTTAAGTACCAAATTTTCTTAAGTATCTTAGTGGCTTTATAAATAAGGCCCCTTTGAAGCAACCTGCAAGGGATATGTAAAAGCAGATCCTATTAACAAGACATTAAATATATTTGTTTTTGTTGGTATTTACGTCGCTTCAACAGTATATTTAACCTGTTTTTACAGCTGTGTTGCAAAGGAAGGCCCAGAAAGACCTCGCCGAATCCTTACTGTCAAGGAGATCACTGGAGTTCAATGAGCCCAAGGATTTACACAAAGAGTTAGTGAATGAATATGTTATCCATCATTGTCCTTTTGTTAGCTTTAATTTTTGAAGAATTTATGATAAGCTATTTTCTTCAGCATCTGTATCTGCCTTTAAAAGTAGTTTTCAAGTAAAGTTTTACAGTTTAGTACCATTTACAGTAAAATCTCGGACACTCTCTAAACCGGAAGTATGATTAAAATGTTTTTTAAGACAATTTTCAGCTTAATGCAGGCTATATGAGCTTTCTGTATTAGTTTCAGCCTGTATTAAGCAGCCACCTGCATTTACAACGCATCTGTACGAACTCTCGCGAGAGCCGAGATTTGTAACTGCCGCAAACGCCTTTAAGTGATATCAGTTTAGTTTAAACAGTATTTATTTTAAATGTTTTACATACATTGTGTCATATTTACAGAACATAATGTCAAGTAACATTTAAATATGGATTAGAAAACAAGTTACTAACAAGAGCCCCATGGGGCATATTTCGCTCACCTGAGAATAACTGACAAAATGGAGAAAAAGATTTATGTCCAGGACAGAGTCATTTTTTACTCGATTGGCATAATTTGAACAATCTTGAAAGAGGACCTGTAGATGATGCTATGTGCCAAATATCTAAGATCAGGGTACAAGGGTTTTAGACAAAAAGATTTTTTTAAGTTTCCATTGAATTTTTTTTTTTTTTTAGCTCCTGTGACCTACTTATGCAACAGACTGGAACCATTTGAGCAAAATACGTAAAGGACATCTAGAAGTGTCACCATGCCAAATATCAAAGCTCTGATCATATTAGTGTCAGAGAAGAAGACATTTGAAATTTTCACTATATAACTCTATGTAAAACTGTTACCCCCGGGGCGGGGCCAATTTTGACCCCAGGGGCATAATTTAAACAAACTTGATAGAGGACCTGTAGGTGATGCTATGTGCCAAATATCTAAGCTCTGGCCCTTGTAGTTTTTGACAAGAAGATTTTTTAAGATTTCCTTATATTTTTACTGAGTTCTGCATTGTTTTTAATTCTTTGAACAAATCTGAAAGAGCTTGACCCAAGGAACATTTCTGTAAAGTTTGGTTGAAATCTGTTCAGCGGTATAGGAGGAGATGTCATTTGAAGCAATTGTTAACGACGACGCACGACGGACACAGGGCCATCCCAATAGCTCACCTTGAGCCTTTGGCTCAGGTGAGCTAAAAATAGAAGGTGTGATATTGAAGACAAAATCCGTCGAAGGGAAGCAGCACAGAGAAAAGTTAAGGAAACAAGAGTCATACACAAAGGACATTGTGCTACATGGACTTTGGCAGTCTAGGGAGGAAATAGACCAAATGCTTCAGCTGTATCAATCTTCTTCACAGAAAGTTAAAGCCTTAAAAGTGCAATATATATATGTGTTATGGGGGTACTGCGATATAAATCGATTGTCGGAGTCCGCAGGGCTCCAAGAATTGATTTATATCGCAGGATCTCCATTTTGCGAAATATCACCTGGGATCATATGCAAATTCTCCCCAGCCTGCGACATTCTTCCTCAAACGGTTTAACCACTTCATAGTACCTGTGTAATAATCTAACTTTATGCGCACCACATGGGACGCAGATTTGGTATTTTGCATATGTTCCCTTTCCACACTTTATACAGGGTTTAACCTTACTCTTTTTCATCAAATAGTTATGCAGTTTGCAATATTTTGAATTCTTGGTGGACCTAGAATGACATAATTCGTGATTTCCAACTTTTAGGAATGCACATTCCATTCTGTTTTATTACACAAAATAAAAAATATATTTAATAAGTAAAAATAAAAGTAAAAGAAATGAGTACAGATATGCAGTACCTCTTGCAACTACACCGCAACGATGTTATTACCGATGACGATTTGAGGAAAGGAATACGAGCGTTGGATGAGAAGAAGGTTGAAGAAAAACCAGATGTTAAATCATCAGTAAATCTGCCTAAAAAACGCAACAACAAGAAAGAGAAAAGGCGACAAAAGCAGAAATATAATGATGTGATGAAAGAATTGAAACAGGTTTTCACTAAACGAAAAGAACCTGTTTCAGAACTACAACTCGTTGATAAACCATTGTGCAACTACTTCAAAGCATACCAAATAGATGCGGATCGTTATAAAGACCCAAGTAATCTGTTCAATGACAAGAAAGCAATTATCGTCGAACAGATAAACAAAGACATCAAAGAATATAATGGTGTCAAATTTTCAATTGGCTTGTCTATTAAATTCTTCCATGATGAACTTGAAGGAGAAAGAAAGGAGGTTGTAGGTCAAAACCATGGAGAACAAAGTGCTGTTCTTGATGACCTTAATGTAGATGAATACTACGATAAACAAACTTCTTACCTACAAACATGGATTGAAAAATTCACAAATACTGCAAGTGGTTTAGAGATTGACCGTTGTATCAAGCTGTATTTGAACATTGCAAAATACGAACCATTAAAAGGTTCATCTTACATACCCCTGCCTGATGCAATAGCAAACAAAAAAGCAATAATCAATGTAAAAAATGATGATAACAGATGTTTAGAATGGGCTTTGAAATCTGCATTACATCCAGCAAAAAGCAATCTCAACAACATTTACAGTTATACAAAATGTCCAGATTTGAATATGGATGGCATTGATTTTCCCACATCAATCCCTCAAATACCAAAAGTAGAAAAGCAAAACAACCTTGCAATAAATGTTTATGGATATACAGTGTCAGCGAAAAAGAAAAATATAAACTTCTTCCCGTATTACATATCAAATCGGTCAAATGAATTGCAAAGAATAAACTTACTCTTGATATCAGAAGATGTTGAAGTTAGTAATGATGATGATGATGAGGAAGGTATAATAGATGAAGACTACGATCCAGATGCTGATACAGAACCACAGAAAGAAACAAAATATCATTACTGTTGGATTAAGAACCTCAACAGATTACTCTATGACCAAAACAAGCACAAAGAACAAACACACTTTTGTGACCGTTGCCTCTATGGCTTCTCAAGAGCAGACTTACTTATCAAACACAAAGAAGACTGCGAAGGTATCAATAAATCACCATTAAGTATAGAAATGCCAAAAGAAGGCGCTACAATCAAATTCAAAAACTACCAAAACCAAATGCCTGTTCCATTTGTCATCTACGCAGACTTTGAGAGTATAATCAAGCCTAAAACAGAACAAGCAGGAGACAAATCAGAAATAACAAGCGAACACGAGGCTTGCGGTTTTGGTTACCAAGTTGTCAGATATGATGGTAAAGCAGAAGAACCTGTAATCTACAGAGGAGAAGATGTTGCTGAAGTGTTTCTTAAGCACTTAGAATGTGAAGTTAAAAACATTAACAACGTTTTCAAACACCCCAAACCACTAATAATGACAGAACATAACACCAAAGACTATGACAGTGCTACTCACTGCTGGATATGTGAACAAGAATTAGCAAATAACAAAACCAACCCAAAAGTAAAAGATCACTGCCACTTTACAGGTAAGTATCGTGGTGCAGCACACAAGAAATGCAACTTAAAACTTTCAATAAAACCAAACAAAACTAAAATCCCTGTTGTCTTTCACAATCTCAAAGGTTATGACAGTCATCTCATAATGCAAAAGATACACACTGCAAGTGGCAACATTACTTGTATAGCAAATAATGCTGAGAAATACATCTCTTTCAGCATAGGACAGCTTAAGTTCCTGGATAGTTTTCAGTTTATGGCATCATCATTGGAGAAACTTGTTGAAGCAACAGACAAGTCTGATTTCAAAATCACAAAACGTGTGTTCGGTGATAAGACAGACATGCTTCTGCGTAAAGGTGTTTATCCATATGAGTATATTGACAACCAAGATAGATTTGATGAAACAGAGTTGCCACCTATAGACAAATTCCACAGCAGTCTCAATGACGAAAGTATTAAACAAAGTGACTATGATCACGCGCAACATGTATGGACAAAATTAAACTGTAAAAACCTTGGTGACTATCATGACTTATATCTCAAAACTGACATAACCCTTCTTGCTGATATCTTTCAAACATTCAGAGAAACCTGTATGAACACATACAAACTTGACCCTCTACATTATTATACCGCACCCGGTCTGTCTTGGGACGCCCTTCTCAAATACACACAGATAGAACTAGAACTTCTTACAGATGTTGACATGCATCTCTTCATAGAAAAAGGAATGAGAGGTGGAATAAGTATGGTGTCCAAAAGACATGCAAAAGCAAACAATCCACATGTTGCTGATTATGACCCAGATAAGGACAATAATTACATAATGTATTACGATGCAAATAATCTCTATGGACATGCAATGTCAAGGTCATTACCATATGCTGGTTTCAAGTGGTTAAGTGGTAAAGTAGGAAAAATGAAAAAAGGAAAAGGTCGGATATATGAAGTGGATTTGGAATACCCTAAACACCTACATAAACACACAATGATTACCCACTTGCACCTGAAAAGCTTGCAGTGAAAAAGGAATGGCTTTCAGAATATCAAACAGACCTACTGGATAACAACAGTGTGTTAAACACTGAGAAGCTTGTGCCCAACCTGATGGACAAGAAGAAGTATGTAGTGCACTACAAAAACCTACAGCTGTACATGAAACTGGGCATGAAGGTAAAAAAAGTTCACAGAATACTGGAATTTGATGAAAAACCTTGGATGGAACCATATATCCGGTTAAATACAGATCTACGTAAAAAAGCTGAGTCAGCATTTGCTAAAGACTTCCACAAACTGATGAATAACTCTGTGTTCGGGAAGACGATGGAGAATCTACGTAAAAGAGTAGATATAAAACTTGTAAAAACAGATGGTACACAAAACGAAAGACTTCGAAAAATAATAGCCAAACCAAACTTCAACAGACGCGTGAAATTCTCTGACGAACTGTCAGCAATACATGTTAATAAAACAAAATTGACACTAAACAAACCAATCTATGTAGGTTTCTCCGTTCTAGATCTGTCTAAGCACCTGATGTATGATTGGTATTACAATAAACTAAAAAAGAGGTACGGTGAAAACTGCACCCTGCTTTACACCGACACTGACAGTTTACTTGTAGACATCAAAACAAAAGATGCATACAAAGACATGTCTGAGATGAAAGATGAATATGACTTCTCTGACTACCCAAAAGACCATCCACTCTATAATGAAACAAACAAGAAAGTAATAGGTAAATTCAAAGACGAATGTGCAAGTGTTCCAATAGCAGAATATATTGGTCTTCGTCCAAAATTATACTCGATATTAAGAGCAGACGAACAAGTCATCAAGAAAGCAAAAGGTGTGAAGAAGTATGTAATCAAGAAAAAAATAAACTTTGATAACTACAAAGACGCATTATTCAACAAGCAAAAATACTCTCACTCGATGAACATGCTACGTTCCATGAAACACAACATCTACGGACTGAGAGTAAATAAAACAACACTCTCCCCACTTGACACAAAAAGATACATATCACCTGATGGAATTACGACATACGCGTACGGATGTGACTTGTCACAGTATCATCCGGAACAATGAGTAGTTCTTCTTTGACAAAACCTCTCTGTGGTGCTGGTGGTTTCAAATAATAAACTCTTATACCTTGTGTAATGATTTGATAATCAATCTTGTGTACGTCTACACTCCATATTGGATCTGTTGCACGTCTCTTACCACCACCTTCTTGTTCACCTGGTTGATACAAGTATCTTACACTTGCGGTGAGACAAATAGGGTCATCAACTTTTTTTTCTTTGATAGGAGGAGGCTTTTTTGTCTCTTTGTTTAATGCCTTCATAACAGCTGGTAACCTTTTAACCCATTCTCTGTTTCTTTCACGCGTATCCATTTCTTTAGCATACTGATAACCAAACAATCTCTCACCCAGAGTTCTGTTGAATCTTTCAACCACACCCTGGTCTCTGTGTATATCTCTTCTACCTCTTCTAATTTTGACTTTGTGTTTATCCAACAGTTGTGTTACTGCACCCATAAACTCTCTACCAGGGTCAACTTGTAACAACTTTGGATATTTCAAATGTTTGCTATAAATCTTCTCAAAGGCTTTGGCAACTTCTTTACTGTCTTTAGATGTCAGTGGTTCTGCTTCTTTATACCTCGACCCAACATCAACTAACGTTAAAGCATACTTATATGTTTTGTTTACTCTTCCAACCTTAACAGTGTCATGTGGCAAAAACAGCAAATCTGCTTGATGCACTTCATTCTTAGCAGTTACATCAAACCTTGGTCTAACAATCTTCTTAGGTGCAGGTAAATAAATCTGCCACACTGCTTGTTTCTTTAGAAAATCTAATGCTTGTTTCTCGCTAACCTTGGCTTCTTTTGCTAATTTCTGAACTGCCGATTTTCCTCTCCAGAATCCTTTTGGACTGTAGTATATTTTGTCCATTATTTATAATTAAGAAAAAATATATTAGTATAAAAAAAACAAAATGTCAAAGTCAGTAAAGAAAAATGCAAATGAGACCAATGTTGAAGAAATCACAACAGAAGAATTCGACTAACTGCTCAAAGAGCAAAGTCAATATGATACACAAAGATGGACTGATTTAGAAATAAGCAAAATATACACAATCACGTCTTGCAGAACAGTTGAAACAAGCAATGGAGACAGTGTAGTTTTAACTCTCAAAGACAATGGAGACGTGTGGTGTCCTTCTCACCTTGCAACTAAGATTGAAGGTAAAGAACCACCATTTTATATTAGACCGCTTGGTCTTAGACCTTGTAAAACCAACAAGAAAAATAAGTATCATGCTTATGACTTGGTTTTCCCAAAGTCAACTTCAAACTTTATGCATACAGATTACGTAAAGAAGTGAAGTGTTTTGTTTTTTTGTCTACAACAACTTATACGCTACAAACCCAGTTGCTGTCATTCCTAACACAATAAATACAATCTCCTTATTCTGCTGGTCTGGTGATGGTGTATAGAAATCGCTCAACTTTGGTTCTGGAGGTAAAGCGACTAACTGTTTTCCAGTAATGTAATAATACTGCTTCATTGCTTGGTCAACATCATCAAATGTCTTCTCCGCATGATGCTCCTTTTGCATCTGTTCATTAATAAAATCCAATCTCTCTGTTCTTTTTTTATTCCACGCAACTTGTGCTGATTCTAATTGTTCCATCGCTTTGTCATGTCTTTCCCTTTCTTCATCACTATTACTTCCCATCTTGGAGAATAAATAATTACTTCCTGTGAACGCCAATGCATTTACTAATGCACCACCTACCATCATAGCCACTGCACTTGCCATTTTTTTATGTATGATAAAAAAAAATTACTTCATAATATCAGCAGGAATTATACCTTGCTTAATCAACATATCTCTTGTTGCCATTGCAAGCAATATATCCAGTGATAACATTCCAATATCTCCCATATTAAAATCCACTCTGGGTGCTGGTCTCCTGAAGACCTTCCTACCAAGTTCTGAATATCCGACTGTCAATAGTGTTTCCACTCCTGCGTGGTATAGCATGTTAGCAATTTGTTTTCCATCGATTGGTGTGGTTGTCATTTTTATATTGGGTATTAATAATTTTTAAAAAAAAAATTATTTAAATTCAAAGGGGTCATATTCTACTGGTTGTTTATCAACTTTAACATCATTAATTCTATCAACTTGTTTAACAGGTTTGTTTTTATACACATACAATCCCAAACCTGCAATGCCAATCATCATTAAACCAATTGGTAAATAATTTTTATATACATTTATCTTTACTGGTACATTTGTATCAGTATCATGCTCCTCAACATTTTTTGTTATTTCTGTAATGATAGGTTTGCTTTGCTGCTCTATTTTTTTTAACCGTTTTGCTTCTGCACCTTTTTTTCCTGCTTCAACACGTTTAGGATTTTTTGGCTTATTTTTCACTTCTGTGTCAGTCTTAACTTCATCACTCGTCATTTTTTACAGTGTCAATATTTTCTTTTTTATTAAAATCAATATACCTTGCTGTCGTTAGCATAGCAGTGAAAGGAGCCAGATACATTCCATACTTATAATACAACTCACAACAAGCATTGGTCAAAGCATGATTAATAAATGGGTCTTCTTCCAAATCTTCTATCAGTTTTGGTGGGTCAGACACATTGAAGTATTTTGATACACCCATCACATACAGGTTGATAAAAGAATTCCCCAATGTTTTTTGTCATACTTGCACCCAGCCGTGCTTCGTACCTGCAATAAAGTTTGTTGATTTGTTCTGCGGACATTCCATCTATGTCTGAGAGTTGTAAATCACGACCTAAATAATGTTTCCCACCACCACCTGCAACGATGGCTGACAGTCTTTCCCGTTTTATGTCTTCATTTTGTTCACATTTTTGTTCTACAGCAACATCTTGTAATAGCTCTTCTACGTTCATTTTTAATTTGTGGAATATTTTTTTTAGTTTAAAATAATTAAACAATATCAAACATCCAACTGTCATATTTACACAAGCAGATACAATTGTTATTAGTTCAAGTAGCATTGCTTTTAAGTATTGTTGATTTTTTTTATAAGCATAACTAAATTTGTATAAGCATTGCTAACAGCATTGCTATATTTACTAATAGCATTGCTACATTTGTTGATATTATTCATAGATTTACTAATAGCATAGCTGTCAACAATCCTGAAAAAAGTAAGCATTGCTAACAGCATTGCTATATTTGTTGATATTATTCATAGATTTACTAAAAGCATTGCTATCAACAATGCTAAAAAAAATAAGCATTGCTGTCAATCAACTAACCAATAACCAGTCGGCTGGTCTGTTCTCAGTATCAATTTACGATGTTTCACTTTTGACAATTCTTCCTTTATTCTCTGTCTCTCTTCCAATGTCGGAATGACATCATTCTCTCGCAGACAATTTTCAAAACTATCTCTGTCTTTAGTGTAAAACATGCACAACCATTTTGTTTGCTCTCTCAAATCCTTCAGCACAGAATTATATCTCTGTGAAATAACCCACACTGATTGTTCTGCATGTCTGCCAGAGAAAGCCAACTCTGACAGCATGTCTTTTTTCTTCGTTAATTCTTTAGTAGCACTGCAATCATCAATTATGTATAAGGTTGGAGAACCAGCATATTTATTGAAAAACACTCTCAACAGTTCTTGTAATTTTTCTTCACCATTGATTACTGGATTTACAATTATAACATTTTTGTTCTTTGGCTTCCTGACATCACCAATCCACTCACGGTTTTTATATGCTCTGTTCCATTGTATGGTGGGACAAAGAATAATTATATGTTCAAACACACCTCTGTATTCACCTTCAAGCAAATCCAAAACAAATTCAGTCTTACCACAACCAGTTTGACCGCAAATGATAGCACAATGAGGATATTTCGGTAGTTTCATCTTTTTTATTCATGCATAAAATTAGTACAATACTTCTTTAAATCTTCCATCTTCAAAATTAATCTGTGCGTCTTGTATGACAAACAAGTACACATTGATTGGTTCATCTGCCTCTTGTTCCTTGGTTATTTGAATTGTGATGCCCTCTGATGCATTCTCTACTCTTCTTCCAGAACCGTGGAGTGTGTTATCATCTGTTGTTCGTAAATCCAACCACAATGCATAATTATCAGTAAGATACTTTTCTAATGTTGTGTTGGTGAAGTATAAGTCTTTGGCGATTTTATCCGTTTCCCTGTTTCTCTTTGATGTTAAACAAAAGTATTTATTTATCTCATCCCACTGCTGATATGCTCTCATTCCTTGACTGTATAGTTGATTTGGAACTCCTTCTATTGTAATCTCTACTTTCTCTATTTTAGGGTTGTAATATGCTTCTGTGCCTGTTCTTTCTGGGTCTTCGAATAACATCAAGATGCCTTTCATACTTCGTGCAGGGACATTCAAGTTGATGTTCCATAGTGTATCGGATTTGTTCTTTGTTATTTTTCTGTGTCGTAAAATGCGGTCGTAGAATATAGTCATTTTCCCGTCGTATTGTTGTCTGATTTGTCTGACAAGTTCTGTATCGGACACCATATCGAATTCTAAGCAGATGTTTTTGATGATGTAAGTTGATGCTGAGTCACTTGATTTAATCACTTTATCATAGTCGTTGAACGTAAGTTCATATTCAAGTCTATCACCCAGTCCTGCTTGATAGAATGGCATGTGTGTTTCTAATAGTTCGAAATCAAGTGGGATACAAAACCTGTTTTTATATGCATTCGCTATGGCTTTGTCTTCTTTGTTTGAACTGGCATCAGCAGCACCAACTCTGTGTTTTAACATATTAGTTTTACCAATACCTTGATATGCCATGTTAGAAAGTTCAGAAGGTGACTTCCACAAATCGATATAACAATGATAAATATCACTATCATCAATTGACATCACTTCATTGCCTGAAATTCGTATTGTAGTTTTCTTGATGATGGCCCTTCCAAGGTTTTGATACACAGTTGCATTTGCGTCTGTGCTTTTTAATTCAATCTCAAAAGCAAGACGTGCGCTTCTTGGGACAATAACATCGTTATTACTAAGATTGGGGAATCTAACTAACAGTTGTTGGTTCTGGTCAATGGTACTGGGGTTATTCGTTATTACAACACTCTGGCGAATTCCTTTTACACCTCGTGGTTCTCTTATTTTTCTGTAGGGATTTAGTTTATCTCCGTATGATGACATTTTTTTATTAATGCAAATAAATTTAATTTCTTAAATAAATAATGGCTGAAGGTGGAATGGACTTTCACAACCCTGAATATGACAGAGATGACTATGATAAAGATGAACCAGACACATCTTTTACAGATGAACAGCAATTTCAAACAGCGTTGAATACTCAATATAAAGCATTAGATAATCTTACAGGCTCCGATAAGGAAAGAGAAATGAGTTCTCTGCTTAAAATGATGGTGAAACGATTTTTTGAAAGAAATCAAGAACCAATAGGATTTAATGAGGAAGAAGTCAATTATTATATGACACACGATACATATGGTAGACCTCTGTTTGGTGTGGAGGGTATAGATGATGATAAAGATTACCTCCTATCATTTTACAAGACTAACAAACCGGATGCTATAATGCGGTTTTATTCATTTGACACACTTCAACGGAAATATGGAGTGGATTTTATTAGAAATAGTTTGGGAGTAGTTGATTATCAACCCTCTGCTACTCGAATTAAGGAAGGTAGATCAGAATTACAGCAATTAATCGAAACAAGAAACAAAATAGCATCAGAAAACATACCACTGCAAGACATTTCTTCTACACAAGAAGTGCAAGATTTAACTAATACAGTTGATGATGTTGAAACCGCAGTTAAAGAGCTTGAAACATCTTTTTGGGATGTAGAAGAGCGCAGTGATATTGGAACACAAACAGACATGACAAAACGAGAAATGGATGGTATTTTGAAAGCAATGACTTCTGTGAAGGAAGAAGTTGCTAATGAGTTGGCAAAACTAGCTGAAACAAACAAGGAAATAGCAGATGAGAAGGAAAAACTTGCGAATACAAACGATGAGGATGCAAAAAAACAAATAAAAGGTAGAATAAGTGATTTAGAATCAGAAAGAAGCGCCAGATTGGAGGTGATAAATGTTAACAAAGAAAAGTTAAGAACTCAAATGAATAGAATTAAGGAGACTATAAATAAGATTTTAAAAGAAGACACCACACTTGGTCAGAGATTGAGGACATTATTCAGAGAACAAGGTATTACCATTGTCAGCGTTTTAACTGCTGTTGGTATGATTATTGGTGTTATTGTTGAAGCTGTTCTGCCTTCTGGTAGTGCAGCAACAACACCGCCTCCAAGTAAACCATCTGGTGGGAGTGTAAAAGACTGGGTGAAAAAACAACTGTCCAACCTCGGAAAGCTATTGGCTAATCTTGCTGGAAAAGCAGCAACCGCTTTACCAGGTGTTATTGGTTCTATTGTGTCTTGGTTGCTATCAACAACTAGTAAAGTTGTCAATTGGTTTGGAGAACATTTATGGACGTTAGTTGTTCTTGTTGTTGGGTTGTTGTATGCGGCTGCTAAAGAGTATATTCGTAAATGAATAAAGCGGTAAAGCCTACTGCTATGCTACCCACAATCAATGCCGTTTTATTATCTTCATGTTGAACAGCTATTTTTTTTTCTGGTGGTACTGGTACTGGAGGAGGAACTATTGTTTTTTTTTGTTTAGAAGCCGGATTGTGAACAGTGATATGCGGTTGTTGAGCAATGGCATCAAATAAATATGCGTGTTGTTTCACATATGAATTAAAGAATCCTGGAATATTTGCTGCTTTAGTCACCCATTCTTTAGGTAGGAAATGTTCTTTTGCATAAGTTGTAATCTTCTTATAATCTGCTGAACTAACTTGAACTGGCTGTGTTTGTTTCGTTGCTGTTCCTTTCAATTCTACATTTTGTTTTGGTGGAATAGGTTTAACATTAACACCGTTATTTAACCCAAGTTTTTGTTGGTCTGTTGCAACAACAATCTCATTATTATAATCTTGAATTGTTCCTATTCGCAATTCCATATTGCTTGGAGACATATACAGTCCAATTCCATACACAAAATCAACTTTACTTCTTGCATATTTCAATGTGTTTTGATACCTTGTAATTTGACTTGGTAAATCAACAGGACTATTGATAGCATCCTCAATGTCTGCAAGGAATTGTTTTTGAGCGTCAAAAGCTGTTCCTGTTCCGAGTATGTCTGTTCTTGTTTGAGACTGAGAACCAAGGATAGCCCAGCAATAGGTTCGTATAGATTCGTTTATACGTTGAACACCCGCTTTTGTAAAACCCTTTGATGTATCAAGAATAAATGTAGTCCATACATCTTTAACATCATCATCTTGTTGAAGATAATCAATGTGAACTTTCTTAGGTGGGTCATAATGGCACGATGAAACACCGCAATGTCTATCTCCTGGTACTTCAGGTCCAAATGTCATCTTGGTTAAATCAAGACCAGCCACTTTATTATCGGCAGTATGTTGATTTGAATTATCATGCCTAAAATCTGTTCGTTTCCAAGCTACATGACCACTGGTATAAACATCTCCAAGACCATCACCATTTGGAAATAACTTTTGTCGCCAGTCTGCATTAGGGTCTACATTAAACTCTTTGCATATACGTTCATAAGCTCCACGATCATAACTATTGTTAAAAGCATTCCAACTTTTGTCTTGTGGTAGAGCAATTCTCAGTTCAAAGAGTATTCTTCTTGTTTGATAATAAACGTGGAACAAGAATAGAGAACCAACCATCGCGTCTGCTTTTAAGTGATTGTTGTAATCTACACCACAACCTGTAGTAGCACACCATATTGCAAAGTTAAGCTGATTTTGCCAGAATGAAAACCAGTCTGTGTTCCATCGTTGAACTATGTCATTTGATGATACGTGTGGTAATTTGTATTTTTCAAATACATTTGGGAAATCTGCATTGAAACGTTTCCCATCTGATGTAATAACAATGGATTGTTTTATAATGTTGATTGTCTTTTTATTGAAAACACCTGCATGGGCATAGTGGGCTTCATCACTGTACTTAAATTCTTGATGTACTGACATTTTTTATTATATTGTTTAATAAAAAAAATACGTATCACACAATTTCAAGCATAGATGAAGCAATCAATTTACAGCAATACATTGATAATAGAGATGGAAATAAACGGGTTGGATTAAAAAGTTTTACATACGCTTTAGGTTGGTATAACATTGTTAATGAATATGTGCAAAAATCTAAACAGAGACCACATCATATTCAGAATGGTTATTACGGTTTTCAACAGATGGCAGATGAATTTCACAGTTTAGGTTATCAATTTGTCTGTGAATGAAACTAATGGTATTGCTTCTCTGAATACTGATACTGAACTCAAAATAAGTAAAGGTCTCAAAATAATGCTGGGGTTTGATAATAAAAGAAAATTTGAAGCAAATACCACTCATGTTGGGGATAAGTCTGTTGATTTTGCAATAATAAAGTCTGTATATATACATCTGGAACAACTAAACACTTCACAGAACTACTTGAATGGTGCACCAAGCACACTATTAGCAGTTGTACCAATCGAAAATAAAGAGTATGGTGATGTTGTGTCTGCAAGATTTGAGCATCCAGAATTTAAATATTTGTCAAATGGGGCACTAACAGAATTGAAAATATCAGCGAGAGATGAAGATGGTCATAAAATCGATAATAATGGTTTACCTATGAGTGCTGTTTTAGAAATAATTTAATTTTGTCTTATAAGAAAATAAATGAGTATCTTTGGAATGAAATCACAGAAACGAAGTGGCGACATTGAAACTTTAACAATGCATGTTCGAGATTTACATAAGAGAGTGAAACCAATTTCTGATTTGGAGCAAAGAATTTCAGAATTTCAACAAAAGGTTCATGATAGTAGAAGCACTATGTTTCAGCAAATTAATACACAGGTAGAAAGGAATAACCAACTTCAAGACAGGCTTAGCGAACTGGCAATAAACAACCATTTATTACGAAATAGTGTTGAGAATATGAAAGATAAGTTATTTATTTCAATATTCGCAGAGAGTAAGGGAGCACTAATAGAAAATGAAATATATTCTTTTGGGAATGGTGGTAGGGAAAGTGGTGCTGGTTATGTCATGATGCGTCACGGTCAGATTTTAGGAATGGGTCTTGCGAGTAAAAGAGTGAGTGGCGAAGTGTCAGTTGGAATTGCTGTGGATGAAAAAATACTGCCACGCTGTGAAATTACACTTCACACGACTCCAAGAAAGCACGACAATTTTGAAACACCTTTCATTGTTGAAGCTGGTAGTATGATTAATTTTGTATGCAAGACAGGCAACGCAACAACTGAGAATACCGTTGCTTCATTGTTAATTGAATTGTTTTAATTTTTATCTTTTTTTTATAGTAAAAAATGAAACAGCCAACAGCACCTTTGTATCCAGAATTACCCACTGACGATGGGCAGAATTATAGGTTGCAGAAAATATCAGAGATAGAACAGACGTTAATTAAAGAACGGGATTATAGGCAGTCATTATACAAGAAATATAAACGAAGTATAAATATGACAGATGGGGTTGATACAACTCTCATTTCTGGGAGTGTGATTATGGGTGGCATTGGAATCGCATTGCCTTTGATGCTACCGCTAGAAATTGCTGCAATAGTTTGTGGTGTAGCGGGGGTATGTGTCAAGTTTATTAGAAGACGGCTGCATTCAAAGGCAAAGAAGCATGATGAGATTAAGATGGTCGCAGAGAGTAAGTTAAACAGTGTGAAGGAGTTGATTTCTAAGTCATTGAATGACGGGGAAATATCAGCACAGGAATTTAAGTTGGTTCTGAATGAATTAGAGAGGTATAATGATCTAAAAGATAATAAGCGCTCAAAACAAGCTGGTGTGAGTGAAGAAGAAAGAAAGAAATTAATAGAAGACGGAAAAGCACAAGCTCTAAGTGCCATTCAAAAAAAGATAAAAGACACATAATGTTGTTTAATAAGATTGTATTTGTCAATGACCCACCACCTTTATATCAAAGATAAATACATGGGGGGGGGGAATATTTGAAAACCTTGTTCCTGGACTAAATACATGGGTTGAATATTTTTTAACCTTGCTCATGGACTATGTAAGTGTAAACATCAGAGGAAAGCTTTATCATATCACCGATGACGTATATGACACGCGTGTCACATAATTATTTAACCTATCACCGATTAACAGTTTCATAAAGTTTGAGAAATATACCATACAGCTGGATAACAAAATGGCTTATTCAATTAAATCAGTTTCAAAATTTTCTGAGGATGCCATAAATGTTGCTTTAAATTCCATCCCCCCTCAGGAAAAAGCAGCTTTTGAAAGGGGGTTGAAAGTGCTTCAGACAGCTTTAGGAAAAAAGGCAGAGAAAACTACGTCCAAGGAAACAAAGAAGGTTTCAGATGAAACTATATTTCAAAACAACATTCTAACACAAATTCAAAGGAGAATAAATGAAATTGAACATACAGAGATGGATGGAAGGATAACATTAAATATTGACTTTAGTATTCAAACGAAGTTTGAGGATATCAATGATATAAAAGAGCTTAAACTCCAGCATGAAAAACTTCTTGCCTTGGAAGGACAATTACAGACTTTCACTCTACTAACACAGTTTGCACGTGGAAACTTGTATTTAGCATTGGTAAACCATCTGAAGAATGAAGGAAAATCCCTCATTGAATTCGTTGAAAAGGAATTAAGCGTGAGTTATAGAACAGTTCTTCGATATATGACTCTAGCTAATATAATTTTGAAGTTCCCACGCCTTTTGTTCTGCGAATTATCATTTGCTCAAATTCTTAAACATAGAAATAGGTTGATTAAATTCCTGGACAGTGAGGAGGGAAGTGTAATGAGTGCTAGTCTGGGTTTACCCGTGGAATGTACGGCTCAAGGTCAAAGTTTTTCAATCGAAAACAAGGATACACAAACTACGCCCAAGCAAATCAAGTTCAGCATTGACCCTGACTGGACCTTTCATGATCAACAGGCCTCAAACACTGTAAAAGTGAGATGTACCTGAAAATGTGCTGGATATAACCGCAACATCCAGGAATGATGCGGATGAGTTGGCAGACTTGGAGGCTTTTTTGTAAGTCCTAATTTTTCATTAAATGTTGATAGATACATGAATTAAAGCTTATTTTTTATACATGTACATTCTGCCATTAAGTACACTTTACAACAGAACATCATGCATTTAAAGGTTGAAATTGAATATCCACTCAGCAGACAGTATAGTTTTACGTTTGAATGATAATGTCTTGCTTTTGATTAGATGGTATTACCTTGCCACTCTTTGTTAGTGTGTCTCTTGTGTAGGGTACTCTCATTTTTCATCCTTAATTGTTTTTGTAATGTCATTGTTCGTCTAACTCTATGTTTTTACTTTTTGATTGACGGGTTGTTCGTTTTTCGTGTGTCTGCATACCTTCTTTCAATGTTTTATTTACTTACTGTATTTTGTTTACAGGGGGCAAATCAGTATAGAAGAAGACAAATGAAGACAAATTGATGACAGTTTGAAGAACTTCATGTGGATGATACTTGTGTACCAAGGACTTTTTTTGCTATAATCGGAGGTTTACTGTATTCTGTATGTATGTGGATGATACTTGTGTACCAAGGACTTTTTTTGCTATAATCGGAGGTTTACTGTATTCTGTAACATAACACTCACATGATGTATCAACAGATATGATCAACAAGTGTCAACAAGTTACGATAATTACAAAGTGGTACTGACAGCGCTATCTAGATAAAACAAGACATAGAGTGGTACTGAACAAGGTGGTTTATCTAATCAGTTAAGCTGTTTCAATGTGTAAATAGTGACATAGTTTGTGAATTGAAGATACTATTTTAAATGAACCTATATTATTGCAGACTGGAATTAATTGAAATTTGTATATAATATCAATAGTTAATACTCATATTTTTGTCATATTCAGAATATAACAATAACCCATGGTGAAGAGTCATGTCATTCAAAACCCACTAAGAATTCAAAAATATTGCAAACTATATAACTATCTTATAAAAAAGAGTAAGGTTAAACCCTGTATAAAGTGTGGAAAGGGAACATATGCAAAATACCAAATCTGCGTCCCATGTGGTGCGCATAAAGTTAGATTATTACACAGGTACTATGAAGTGGTTAAACCGTTTGAGGAAGAATGTCGCAGGCTGGGGAGAATTTGCATATGATCCCAGGTGATATTTCTCAAAATGGAGATCCTGCGATATAAATCAATTCTTGGAGCCCTGCGGACTCCGACAATGGATTTATATCGCAGTACCCCCATAACACATATATATGCAATTGAAATTCAGAAAACAAGTGTTACTTCAAGTCCCTGAAAGAAAATCTGACTATAACTTAACCAAGACTGTTGCTGGTAGAAAATCGCGCAAGTCATTGAGTGTTGAAGAATTAACTGAATATTTGAAAGCACTGGTTCAACAAGCTGTAGTCAAAGACAGTGAATCTCAGGAGCCGAAACATATGTTGGTAGGAAAGCGCATCAAGCACAGATTCATGGAAGAGGAAAATGGAGAGATTAATCATAAGTGGTACACGGGAAAAGTGATCTCACAGGTATACATGTACTGCCATTACTGGCAAGCGACCTTTGGCGGCCAAGCACAATACTTTTTTGGGTGCACTATACTAGTTTTTAGAAGAAAAAATTGGAATTACGAAATGGAAATGAACATGTACTACAGAATGGTTGAAATTGTTTGATGGGAATAACAAGTATAGCGCAATAAAAAAGGGTTGGCTGCCACTGGTCTCCATCCAGTATGATGGTGCTAAGGTGAAAATCCTGATCTGAGGGATCCTCTTTGAGCCCTCTGATCTGGGTCTACACTGTTTGTATAGGACAAGAACATTTTTAGCATGTACACTGCTAGCATAGGACTAGGATACTGTTCGCTAGAGTTGAATGTTAGTTAGAGTTCTTTACTCTTTTCATGCTAAGCTTACCTTTGCAAACATTGTAATGCGACACAACAGGGGGTCTGTTCTGGATCCAAACTGTTTGCCACTCATATTTATAATGTACAAGATATAAGTTGTTATTGTGTAGTAAGGGTTAAAAGAAGCACCTTATCTTAGTTTGGTTTGTAAAGTATTTGAACTTAAAACTATACTTTCTTTCATGTTAATATTGTCAGCCTGATGCAATTATGGCTTTGATTTAGACAGCTGGTTGTCTTAACATACATTAACCCATTACCCCAGCAGTTTGATAGTAAAGCAGAAATCAGCCTTCTTTATGCTATCATCTGCTAGGATTTAGAAAATATATCATATGGTGATTTTCATGATTGTATAAAATTAGAACTATTTTCTTCCATGAATACTTAATTGAATGGACTAAAAGGCACTTTATTTATGGGGAAAAGGATTAAATGATTTTGGACATTATTTTCCTCAAAGCCTTCGGCTTTCACATGTATGAAATAGCATGTCGTCCCGACGGCCGCGCTCTTTAAAAAACAGCGAAAATCCCGCGTATTATACCATACCTTCCTACAACCGGAAGTGAAAACCCCACATGTTTCATAGTTGTTCCGGCGCTCAGCGAGTTCACATCGTACGTATAGAGATCATCATTACTTTACAACACGTGGTGGAAAGGTTGGTAATTTCTCATTTTTATCTTTTGTGCTCTACCAAGGACGTAGTCCTGGTAATTCAGTATATAGTTTGCAATTATGAGCACTGCTAAGGACGACGTCCTTGAGCTAGGAGTATCTTCTGACTCAGAATTTTCAGGCTTTGACTCTGATGTTGTGTCAAGTGTACCCCAGATTGGAGCCGAGGTTACAGTTGCCTCCCAAGTGGTAAAGAAGAAAGCGCCAGCTTCTTCAAAAGTATTGAACAGAAAAGTTCTGTCTACTAGAAATGCTAACAAGTCGAAGAAAGCTTCTACTTCAACATGTTCTACTCGGGCTACTTCCAATACTGTTGAGAAGAATAAGAAGGCTAAAAAGAAAAGCTCAACCATTGATTTGGACAATTTATCTTCTGATGACCTTTATGCTCTCAGGGTGAAGTTGGGTTTAATAGAAATAACCCCTACGTTGGATTTGGCTACTGCTCCAAATATCCATGTAGAATTAGATGCTGGTGAGATTTCTGATGAGACAGCAGGTGGTGAGCACATGGCCCCACATTCTTTTGAGAATATTCTGTTTCCTGACCAGGATGAGTCTGAAGAGGACAGTTGGTGCCTTCCTAAGTTGAAGACAGTGGAGAAGGATAAGCCTATTGCACAATCTTTGGCTTCTTTGATCAACACAGCTTGTGTTAAGCCTTGTGACACAGATTCTTTGGTTGGAAAGTATAAAGTTCCTGAAAACTGTGACAAGCTTTGCCCTCCTACAGTGAATAATGAGGTATGGAAAGACATGGTCATACGACAGAGGTTTTGTTGACATTCAGAGCCTGGTAGCTACTGGGATGGTACCAGTGATTAGGTTGGCCGATATCCTTAAGCCATACATCGTCTCCAACTCTAAGGCAAAGGAAATGCTTTCAGATGTCCTCACTTTGATGGGACAGATTCAGTACCACTTGTCTTTGAGAAGAAGATATATCATGCGTCCTCAATTGAGGAAGAGATATTCTAACCTCTGTAATGTAAATACACCTATTACTACACAACTTTTTGGAGATGATGTGGCAAAGGAAATGAAAAATTGTGATACTGGGATTTCCTTGGGCAGGGAGAGATATATGTATCAGCCTTATGAGCAACGACCTTACTATAGTGCCAGAGGTCGTGGGAACTGGAGAGGTGGCAATTTCGCCAATAGAGGGAGGTCCAGGTATCAACCTTACCATAGACAGAGCCACAGAGGTGGACGAGGAAGGTCTTTCCCACACCCTACAGCTACAGTGTCTAGTGCCCCAAACGACAACCGTTAGAGGTGTGTGAACAAACGGGTAAGATTAGGTATCATTTAGATGCATGGAAACAACTAACACAAGATCCGTGGGTATTACAATCTGTTCAAGGGTACTGCATAGAATTTGATGATATCCCTGTACAACATGTTTGTCCAAAAGAGATAGCTTTTGACATTGAACAAAGAAATATTGTAGAATCTGAAGTGCATGATTTGCTTAAACAAGAGGGCCAGAATGGCCCTTGATCGCTCACCTGACCATGGTGACACTAGGATGGGTCACGTGATTTCAGAAAAGAAGATTTGTTAAAGGTGACCCCCAGGGCGGGTCAATTTTGACCCCAGGGGCAAATTTTGAACAACTAAGATAGAGGACCTGTAAACGTCTAAACGATGATATGTGCAAAATATCTAAACTCAGTGTGGTTTCAGACAAGAAAATTTTTGAAGTTTTCATTGAAAAAATCTATTTTTAGCTCCGGTGACCCAGATATGCAACAGACCAGAACCAATTCATCCATATATGTGAAGGACCTCTAAAAGTTACATCATGCCAAATATCAAAGCTCTGGCCATATTGGTTTCCGAGTAAAAGATGTTTGAACATTTCCCTATGTAACTCTACGTAAAACGGTGACCTCCGGGGCGGGGCCAATTTTGACCCCAGGGAATTTTTTTAACAAATTTGATAGAGGGTCTGAAGACGATGCTAAGTACAAAATATCTAAACTCAGTGTACTATGGTTTCAGAAAAGAAGATTTTTGAAGTTTTCATTGAAAAAATCTATTTTTAGCTCCGGTGACCCAGATATGCAACAGACCATAATTAATTCAACAATATGTGTGAAGGATTTCTAGAAGTTATACCATGCCAAATATCAAAGCTCTGGTCATATTGGTTCCAGAGAAAAAGATGTTTGAACATTTCACTTTATAACTCTATGTAAAACTGTGATCCCCGGGGCAGGGCCAATTTTGACCCCAGGGACAAAATTTGAACAACTTTGATAGAGGATCTGTAGATGATGCTATGTGCAAAATATCTAAGCTCAGTGTACTATGGTTTCAGACAAGAAGATTTTTTAAGTTTTCATTGAAAAAATCTATTTTTAGCTCTGGTGACCCAGATATGCAACGGACCGGAACCAATTCAACAATATAAGTCAAATACCTCTAGAAGTAATACCATGCTAAATATCAAAGCTCTGGACATATTGGTTTCAGAGAAAAAGATGTTTGAACATTTCACTATATAACTCTATGTAAAACGTTGACCCCCGGGGCGGGGCCAATTTTGACCCCAGGGGCAAAATTTGAACAACTTTGATAAAGGACCTATAGGTAATGACATGTACCAAATATCTAAGCTCTGGCTCTTGTGGTTTGTGACAAGAAGATTTTTTAAGATTTCCTTATTTTTTCACTTTGGTTGCCATAGCAACCAGAGTTCAGCATGGTTTCAAATTCTTTGAACAACTTTGAGAGAGCTTGACCCAAGGAACATTCCTGTGAAGTTTGGTTGCAATCAGGCAAGTGGTTCTGGAGAAGAAGATGTTTGAAGAAATTGTTGACGCACAACGCACGACGACGGACGCCGGACATTGACTGACCACAAAAGCTCACCTTGAGCACTTTGTGCTCAGGTGAGCTAAAAAGGGGCAATTATTGAATCATCTCCTGAATTAGGCCAATATGTCTCAACTATATTCGTGGTTCCTAAACCTAATGGAAAGTGGCGTCCTATTATTAACTTGAAGAAGTTAAATAAATATGTTCATTATGAGCATTTTAAACAAGAACATTTTTCTTTCATTTTGCAACTGATTCAAGAAGGGGATTTCTTTACTTCAGTCGATATGCAGGACGCTTACTTTTCTGTACCTATTGACCCTTCTTTTCAAAAGTATTTGAAATTTTCTTGGAATGGAAAATTATACAAGTTTGTTTGCCTACCTTTTGGCCTCTCAAGTTCGCCCAGAGTTTTTACGAAGATATTAAAGCCTGTTTATGCTTGGCTCAGATATCAGGGTCTCAGATGTGGTTACAACATTGACGATTCTCTAAATATAAATGGTAATTCTTCAATATGTTCAGGGAATACACACCTTTTATGCAGAACCCTTGAATCTCTAGGTTTTAATATTAACAGAAAGAAGTCTGTCATGGTTCCAAAGCAACAGATTGTGTTCTTTGGTTTTTTGATTGATTCCATCCTTTTTAAGGGTGTATCAATGTCATGAGCCATTTTTTCAAAGTATTAAACTTTTTTTCTATCATTGTTTTTTTGGAAGAGCTATTTATGATGAATGAAAAAATGAAAAAAAATATATATGGTGGTGTCCTTTTTTTTGAGCTACAGCGATTTGGAAAAGGTTTGTCAAATTTGGATTTTTTTCTTTAAATTTTACCCATTCAGAGTACAAGCTTCAGTAAAATTTATTTCAAAACAAAACAAACATGGTAATTTGGGTTTTCTTTATTTATTTAATGTCTATGGTGGTATGTTCACATATATAAACCAAATTTAAACAAAGCAGGCACCAGGTTTGAACAATATGGATCCTTGAATATCAAAAATATGCTTTATATAGGGCATGATTTATATAGTTTATACAATACAATATACAAACTGCAAGGTCTGAGTGATACCATTTACCCGCTACCTGGCTGGTGGATCTTGATGGTAGGGATTGCTCCTGGTCTCTTTGAAGCCAGTCAGCTGCGGGTCGGTGGTGTCGCTCGGAGACATCTCATTTGATGTATAAACTATGGCGGTTAAAGTATGTATATATGTAGATGTAGTTAGGTATACATTGGACATGTAAGCATGTATTCAATGGCGGGTCTTAACGTACTTTCATGTACGTTTATATGCTAACCTGTGTTGTATGTATGGATATGTACATTTGTAAGTACTGTTAGAGATACAAGTATACATATCAAGTATTTTGATGTGTTTGTGTACATATATACTAAGGTATGTATGGACATAAACACGGGGATGTATATATGTGTATACAAGTGTGTATACATGAGTGTATGTATATATATGTATACTATAAAGTGTTGAAGTGTTAATTCATGTAAAGTTAATATTGATTATATAAGTACGAACACCAAAGTTGTGGTATATGTGTTTGTGCATGGGTGCATATACGGAACTTTATATGCAGGCATATACATATACATGTGCAAGCACCTTGGTTGTTATGACAACAGTGCCTAGAAGGCTCCTCTTGTTTGATTTCATTAGAGGGCATTCAACCACCAAATACTTTCTTGCTATGTATTATAGTTAATGTAGGATATGTATCTATGTATATGTATATACGAGGGTTGTTCGGAAAGTTCGTAGAATTTTGTTATATCTCTGGTTAGCTTCATTTGATCAATTGGAAATTTAGTATGTAAGTACCTCATCTTATTGTTAAAACATTTACAAAGAGAGAAATGAAACAAGTTATGTTTGCCGAATATACATGTTACCGTAGCAACGCAGTAACCGGGACCCGGAGCAGCTCGAAAGTTGTGACTTTTTAAAATTTATTCTAATTATGTAAACGTGATTTCTCTCCATCCCTTTGGCGCTAGAAAAGCACGAAAATGTCTGATTGTAACATGACGTCATGACGTTAGTTACTCATAATTTCAAAACATTGTAAGCGTTTGAACAGAATTTACAGTATTTAGTCTAAATAGAGCGGAAATGCGAACTAACAAGAAATGACGTCGACCAGTGACGGTGACTTGCGAAGCGTTATTAAAAAAAAGTGTTACTCTAGGTAAATCGCCGACAACACTCTTAAAATGATTAAATCAACGGGAAAAAATGACAAAAAGTTCAGTCTCGCATTCCTGTATAAATGGCACTGACTATTTAGAAATCGAAGATAACCGATCCAGGACGCTCCTAGGAGCGACCGACCATCGATCTTAGCTGCTTCCATTAAGGACAAGTCCAAAGATATGGAAAATGCGGACAGAAAAACACAGTAAGGTATATCCCTGGTAAAACTGGTGTTTCGTGCACTACCGTTCAAGAAATATTAACAGATGAACTTGGTATGTCTAATGTTGGAGCACACTGGGTGCCGAGATTATTCACGGACAAGGAAAAGGAGAACCGAGTTAGATGCTCTCAGATGTTTCTCAGCCGCAACGATGCCGAAGGTGGCGAATTTTTTTTTGGACAGAATTATCACTACGGAAGCGACTACACATGGATCTTGAGCGCGTAATGCTACATCAGGATAATGAACCGGACCGTAGAGCAGCTTCAACGCAGTTAGAAATCAGCTTACTGTGGTTTGAGATGTAAGAACACACGCCTAACGGTCAAAATTGGCTCCCGTGGGTTTTAGAGTTCTCACAGAGTTAAAGGAGAGCTTACGTGGAATTACATTTGTTTCAGTAGCTGAATTAACCAAACAGACCCAGCAAGTTGTATCTACATTCAGTGAAGACTTGTATGCAGAATCTTACGCAAAATGAGTTAGAAGGCATAACAAGTGGGTGGATATTGCGTGTGATTATGTTGAGAAAGTTAGACGTTCGCTCGGCGTACATAACGTTTGACGTCACGTCGACGCTGACGTGCTCCGGGTATGCGTTATGTATGTATTTTTAAGATGCATAGAAAATATGTATTGAGGCGTAAATTGCCGATTTTCACAGAATATGTAGCACAGATCTGGAAATTAATGTGGATCTAATTTTTTGCATCCAACTACGACTATACGTAATTTTATAACAAAATTCTACGAACTTTCCGAACAACCCTCGTATGTGTACACATGTATACATATGCATGTATACACATTGAGTGCATTTGACAGTTTGTATATTTATTCATTCCACTGTATACATCAACATAAGTGTGGGTTTAATGGTTAATAGTGGTTACAAAGCCATCTTCACACTATCACTGCTTGTATAAATGTATATTTTCAATACTTTGTACTATAGGCTGGAGGCCTGAAAGTATCAATAAACTATTGTCTTGTCTTGTCTTGTCTATTGTCTATAGGGCATGATTTTATTAGATTTTTTAGTTTATGAAAAAAAGTAAAAAAGTTTGAAAATGAAATACAGTAAAACCCCTCTATTACGACCACTAAATTATGTTAATTATTAGGGTGTTTACGATAGGTGACCGCTTAAAGCAAGGTGACAGTGAAACAGAAAGCTCCTTTAGGAGCTTTCTGTTTCACTGTCATCTTGCTTTAAGCTGCCACATCTCTATTATGCAATCAATAAGCCTTCGTTTTAGTGGTCGTAATAGCGAGGTTTTACTGTAGTTCTAGTATTTAACTTTTTCTTATATTCTACCAGATGAATCCCCATACTAAGGCAGGTCAAAATATGATAAGAAATTGAAAGGTCAGTGTTGAAAATTTTGAGTTATTAAAGTAAAAAGAGTTATCGCCCCTTACAAAATTTACAAAAAAGTACCATACGGATGATATTTAGAGCTTTATAAATTTCACATTTGGTGCCTTTTTTTTCTTAAATTAGTTTTTGTATGAAGAAATACTACCATAGATAGGAAATAAATAACACAAAACCAAATTATCATATTTGTTTTCATTTAAAATGGGTTTTATTGAAGCGGGCTGTTTGAAAAGGACAAAATAAGAGGAAGTGGGTGGGGTAAATTTTACATGGCCGTAGAGCCAACTGTTGTTCACCAAAATGTACACTTTTTCTATTTTTTCATTCCTCTTAAATAGCTCTTCAATACAAAACCATCATAGAGTGTTTTCACATACTTTGAAAAGTTTCCAAAGTCATGACATTGATACACCCTTAAGGTGTTTCTTACAGAGGAAAAAGTTGCAAAGATAAAGCTTAAAGCGCAAAAGATTTTGAGCAAAAGTGTAGTCTGTGTCCGAGATTTGGCATCTTTTATTGGATTGGTAATCAATGCATTTTACGCAGTTTTGGAGGCCCCTTTACATTATAGAAATATGGAAAGGAACAAAATTGTAGGTTTGGAATTGACTAAACCCCCGTCTTTTGACAATGAAGTCTTTTTACAAGACAAATGTAGGGAAGAAATTATTTGGTGGATTGATCATGTTTCTTCAAGAAATGGGAAAAGAATTCGGCCTCCTCTAGTAAATAGGACATGTAGAACAGATGCTTCTTTATTAGGCTATGGGTGTTATGATGTGGAATCTGAGAAGTGTGCCAATGGCAGATGGAATGCAACAGAATCTTGTTACTCTATTAACTATTTGGAATTGTTAGCCATTTATTATGCTTTGCTGACTATATACAAAGAGTGCAGTGGAGTGCATATTTTGTTTCAATCTGATAATACCTCTGCAGTCTGTTATGTAAATGACATGGGGGGAATGTGTTCAAAAGATATGAATGAATTAGCTTTCACCATTTGGCAATGGTGTTTACAAAGAGAAATCTTCATTTCTGCGTCCTATATTCCAGGAGTCGATAATGTAACAGCTGATTTTTATTCTAGACATTTCTCAGATTCCACAGAATGGATGCTAAAAAGATCTATTTTTGAAAGGCTTTGTTCTCACTTTTTTCAACCTGACGTGGACTTATTTGCATCTAGGTTGAATAAACAACTAGATAAGTTTGTTTCATGGCATGCAGAACCCGATGCATTACATAATGATGCCTTTTCAATGTCGTGGAGCAGAGACTTTAAAAGCCAGAGATACACGACTCCCTTATTTTCCTTCTTTCCCCATATAACAGGTGTCCGTTGAGAGGCAGTGGCGTATGTCGATGCGGTCACGTGACCAGCACAGGTAATTACAGCGTCGCGATAATGGGAAAAAATACACATATCGACCAGTTGACTTATAAATATTGACTTTCTTTCGTTTTTATACAATATTTTGTGATACTAATCGAGTGAAACCAAAATATGAGTTGTGGATTAAACCGAGAAAGTGTATTCCTGGCTCAAAGGAAGATACGTTGCTGCGTGGTTGCTGGTAAGTTCCAAAAAAATGAAGATCGATTCAATATCGTCTTGCCGTAAACGCTTAAAACTTCAGTATGAACATTCAAACATGGATAAGAATGAATTATCCATGTAGTTCAAACTAAGATACAGTTTTGGCAAAATATTCATGTCAATCTGTCCACGCATTTTGCTATCAATTAAATTTTATTGAGGCCACCAACTGGTGCTTCGATTGAAGATCGATGCAATATCGTCTTGCCGTAAACGCTTAAACTTCAGTTTGAACATTCAAACATGAATAAGAATGGGTTGTCCATGTAGCTCATATTAAAATACAGTTATGGCGAAATTTTCATGTCAATTTGTCCACGAATTTTGCTATAAATTAAATTTTATTGAGGCCACCTACTGGTACTTCGATTGAAGATCGATGTAATATCGCCTTGCCGTAAACGCTTAAACAGCAGTTTGAACATTCAAACATGAATAAGAATGGGTTGTCTATGTAGCTCATATTAAGATACAGTTATGGCGAAATTTTCATGTCAATCTGTCCACGCATTTTGCTATAAATTAAATTTTCATGAGGCCACCCATGGGTCCATTCACACCTTCGTGCAAACTGCCGTCACTTTTCATTGAATCGGCATTTTCCAAACACTAATTAACGTGTGTGCGATGCGCAGAGGGGTTAATTGATGCTCGGACTTTATTCTTATTATTCTTTTGTGTTAAACCTCGAAAAAGAGGCTTCTTTAAGGAATGTTTGTATTGTAAAATAACTGTAGACCGTATTAACGCAGCAACTGATAAGTAATTCCAAATATCGACTTTTTTCCCGATCGTCGCTAAAGCTTATATAACTCGCGATGACCTGTTCTCGCGAAATCTCGCTCAACGGTCTCGTATGTATAAATCATTCGAGTCGTGTATCTCTGGCTTTTAAAGTCTCTGTCGTGGAGTGGCTGGAAGCCATACATTTTTCCTCCTTTTTGTTTAGTAGGAAAGGTGTTGAATAAAATTATATCAGATCAAGTTGAGATGGCCATTATAGTTTTTCCTTTTTGGAAATCTCAACTTTGGTTTCCACTGGTCATTGCAAACATGATATCATTTCCAGTCAGGTTACCTAGACATGCTAATTTGCTTTCTTTAACGCACAGTGGAGAGCCACATCCGCTCAGGAAGAGTCTGAATATGGTCGGGGTGTGTGTATCAGGGAGGCCATGGCTGGTAGAGGGATTCCAGAAGAGGCTGGCCGAATCATCATTTCGTCATGGAGACCAGGGACCCATAAACAATATGACTTGGCCTGGAACAGGTGGTATCTTTGGAATATTGGCAGGGAAAGAAATCCATTTTGTACATCTCAAGAAGAGGTAGTGTCATATCTTTTTTCTTTACACAAGGATGGTAAATCGTATTCGGTGCTTAATACACATAGATCTATGCTCTTGCAGACTCTTCCATTTTTTGGTAATAAATGGTGTAATAATTTTTATTATTGGTGTAATAATGATACTTGTTTAATTTCAAGATTTTTGAAAGGTATTTTTCATTGTACACCTCCAAATCCCAAATATAAATTTACTTGGGATGTTTCTCTAGTTCTTAGATTTTTGAAGAATTTGTACCCTTTGCAGGAGTTATCGTTGAAACTGTTAACTTTTAAAACAGTTGCTTTGATAGCAATTGCTAAGGCTCCAAGAGCACAGACCCTTGTTTCTATGGATGTCAAATTTCTTAAAAAGGAACAGAATTGTGTTAAGTTTTACTTTCCAGTACTATTGAAGACTTCCTCTCAGAGCAAGAAATGCTCGTTTATTAATTTGAAACACTATGAGGAGGAAAGTTTATGTGTAATGCATACAGTGTTATTTTATATAGAGAGAATGAAGAATTTGAGAAAGGCATCTCAATTGTTTGTGTCTTATAAGACTTTTGAGCCAGTTACTACAAGAACTGTGGCCAGGTGGTTAAAGACTGTGTTACATCTGGCAGGAGTTGACGTTTCTATCTTTAAGGCGCATTCTTTTAGTGCTTCTGTATCAGCTGCCTATGCCTCAGGGTGTTCAGTAAAGAGTATTTTGGACACCGCAGACTGGTCTAGTGATAAAAACTTCTATAAGTTTTATTGTAGAGATGTTGTTTCAGGATCTAACGAGTTTATTAAATCTATGTATCAGTATTAGCTCTCTGGATAGTTTTGTGCTTTAGTTGCCGATCTTTAAATATGCTATTTCATACATGTGAAAGCCGAAGGCTTTGCGGAAAATAATGAGCCCTCATCCAAGCCTTGGTGATGGATGAGGGGCATTATTGGAGTAAAGCCGGAGGCTGAGCATGTATGTACCCACCCATAAATTCTTTATATGGTTTGGATTACCCACCCCTTTTTTGCATCGGCAACAAAACCTTTAAAATATGAAACATGTGGGGTTTTCACTTCCGGTTGTAGGAAGGTATGGTATAATACGCGGGATTTTCACGGTTTTTTATAGAGCGCGGCCGTCTGGACGACATGCTATTTCATACATGCTCAGCCTCCGGCTTTACTCCAATAATGCCCCTCATCCATCACCCAGGCTTGGATGAGGGCTCATTTTCCTCCACAGACTTGTTGTATATCTAACTAAAATCTTTGATGTTTTCAAATTGCAGGTTCCTTCCTTCAGACAATGGTTTAATGTGGTAAACGATGGGGATGAGGCGGTCTACACTCTCAAGCACCTGCCAGACGAGATTGAGAGGGAGGACTTGAAGATCCTTGTTTAACAATTAACTGGTATTATATAGAAATAAAAATGTCTTTATTTATGTATACATGTATATCTTATGTGTAATATTTCCTGTCTATTTAGATGTATGAATATTACTTAATTTGTATGGTAGAAAACACCCAAGTCATAAGGTTTTGTGAAAAAAAAAAACATTTTTCTGTGTGTTTTTCATAATTTGGTTTGGTGGTATTTTCATATCTGGTGTTAACTGTTACTTATTGTAAATAGTGTTTGTTATTCAGAAAGCATAAAATAACTAATTGCTGCAGTTTCTCTCATAATTTTACTTTAATGCACTTTAACAGGAATATTTTATAAAGATACTACAAATCGGCAGATTTTTATAAAAATATGAAAATTCAAATAGCCATAACTTTTTTATGCATCAAGATACTCAAATGAAAACACCACCAATGGTGTTCTGCTCAAATTACCTTTAAAATGATATATTACAACCTATATATCTGTAAATTTTTAAAAACATTGCTATCAGTGTCAAACATCATCAGATAATATAAATAGTAGATCAAATGCTAAGTTTGCAAAACATGGCATTTTTGATATTGTGGTATGGCTAGAAGTTTATGGAATGTACTCTGATTGCTACAGGTTTGTATCTTAATCCTACAGTGCTGGGAACATTTATTGACTATTGGCATGCACTGTAGATCCAGATCAGGATGAGCACTCTGATCTGGATCTACTCTGTTGTTCCATACTCGATACAGACATCACTGGTACACTGGAGTTTTAAACAATTATCAGGATAAACAACAAGCAAAAGTCTGTAAGTGTTATATGGGAGTTTCATGATCTGGCTCTGCTGTGTTGGCAACTGTGCTGATAAGAATGAATAGGAATATTCATTATTTTCCGTAAGGCCTTCTCCTTACATGTATACACAGCATTTCATTCTGGCCGTAACCGTCAGATCGCTCTTTATCGAAGTTTTATACCTAACCCTAACCGCACATGCACAGCCAATACCGAGGGAATTACCATGTGATTGTCATATTTTCATTATGCTTCGAATCGAACTGATCGCTTTCTTTACTCGAGCTAATGGCTCAAGAAGTTAACAATAATGATGTGCTTCAGATTGAAGCTGACGTTGAGTAGGAAGCAGAGTTTTCCAGGTTTTCCGAAGTGGAAGGCCTAAATATCACACACAAGGCAAGGTCACTGCGTTCAGCAGTGTCAAAACCGGACACCAAACAGTCTTCGGACCAATATCCTTCAGGAAAGGCTAAAGTGAAAAGGTCCTCGGACCAGCGTTCGACTTCAGGCACTGTTAACGGCTCTTTGGACAACTTCAACAAGAGCCGTATACGGCCAATCACTTCAGTATATGCCAAGGGCAATGATTTGAACAATATTGACAGCAAACATTTAAGAAAACAATTTCAGTAAAATTTGTGACGGACGAAAGCTGGAAAATTTGACACAAATTTTTTTGAAGATTTCACGAACAAGATTTTTAAAAATTTAATGAAACCAATGAAACGATCATTCTTTTAGCTCTTGTGACCTAGATATGCAACAGACCGGAACCATTGAACAAAATTGGTAAAGTACCTCTAGAAGTCACACCATGCCAAGTATGAAAGTTCTGGAAATCTTAGTTTCAGAAAAGAAGATGTTTGAAGTTTCACTATATAACTCTACGTAAAACTGTGATCCCCGGGGTAGGGTTATTTTACCCAATGGACATAATTTGATCAACTTTGATAGAGTACCAGTAGATGATGCTTTGTGCCAAATATCTAAGCTCAGAGTACTGCGGTTTCAGACAAGAAGATTTTTAAAGTTTTTATTGAAGCAATCTATTTTTAGCTCCTGTGACCTAGATATGCAACGGACCGGAACCATTTCAACAATGTTGGTAAAGGCCCTCTAGAAGTGTCACCATGCCACATATCTAAGCTCTGGTCACGTTAGTTTCAGAGAAGAAGATGTTTGAAGATTTCACTATATAACTCTATGTAAATGTGTGACCCCCGGGGTGGGGTCTTTTTTTACCCCAGGGACATAATTTGAACAACTTTGATAGAGGACCAGTAGATGATGCTTTGTGCCAAAAATCTAAGCTCAGAGAACTGCGGTTTCAGACAAGAAGATTTTTAAAGTTTTTATTGAAGTGATCTATTTTTAGCTCCTGTGACCTAGATATGCAACGGATGGAAACCATTTGAACAATATTGGTAAAGGCCCTCTAGAAGTGTCACCATGCCAAATAGCTAAGCTATTGCCACGTTAGTTTCAGAGAAGAAACTTTTTGAAGATTTCACTATATAATTCTATGTAAATTTGTGCCCCCTGGGGCGGGGTCATTTTTTACCCCAGGGACATAATTTGTTCAACTTTGATAGATGATGCTTTGTGCTAAATATCTAAGCTCAGAGTAGTGCTGTTTCAGACAAGAAGATTTTTAAAGTTTTTATTGAAGATATCTATTTTTAGCTCCTGTGACCTAGATATGCAACAGACCGGAACCATTTCAACAACTTTGAAAGAGGACCATATAAGGATCATTCCTGGTAAGTTTGGTAAAAATCTGACAGATGTCGTTTAAAGAAATTGTTGACGACGGATGGACGGACGAACGAACGGACGACGACGGACACAGCACTATCAGAATAGCTCACCTTGGCACTTTGTGCCAGGTGAGCTAGAATCAACTTCCGAAAATGTTCGTGGTTCTTCGGACCACCTATCTAAACAAAAGTCGTCTTTGGACGGCTTTACTCTGGATATATCTAAGCTCTCTCAACAGGACATGTATTTATGCTCGGCCTCTGGCCTTACTCCAATAATGACCCTCATCCGGCACTAAAGTTTGGATGAGGGAACATTTTCAACTAAACACCGTCATCGGCGTTCCATCTGGATTCAGAACACAGTAATGAGACCCAACAAAGTTGGCCCTGTGGTTGAGTTTATCATCGGTATTTTCCAACCGTCCATGACCAACAACCAATCATCACTAAAGACCAGTGGGGATGGAAACTGTATGTACAGAGCGGTGTCATCTTCACTTACAGATTCAGGGGCCCGTTTCATAAAACTTCTTAGGACAAATGTTGTCATAAGTCAAAACTTTAAAATACATTTAATCTCTGATTTCTCTATCGAATCCTGTCTTGTGACACCTTTTTGGAATCGTCTTTTCAAGACGATTCCAAAAAGATGTCACAAGACAGGATTCGATGGAGAAATAAATACTTATTGAGAGTTTTATAATCTGACTTACGACAACATTTATCGTACGAAGTTTTATGAAACGGGCCCCAGAAGTCTACTACAGGAGTACCTAAGGTTGATAACAGCAATTGAACTCATGATCATGAATAGGGATTGGTATGACTACAAGAGGAAATACATACACATTACCAGTTGACAGTGCGATACAGAGTGATGTATTTAGCTCGAGAAGTTTTTGGCAGAAATAGCCGATCTGACGAGCGCCTTGGCGCGAGTCTGATCGATTGTTTCCGCCAAAAACGTCTCGAGCTAAATGCAACACTCTGTAGCACACTGCCAACTGGTGATGTGTTTATTATATGCCTTGAATACACACCAGAAACAATTAAATAGTTGTTTGAATCATTTTATAGCCAAAATTTATTAGTTATTTGAAGCAGAACAATGAATAACGCGGCACTTGTACATGTACGTAAATGACGTCACGTTAAATCGAAAGCAAGGTCAGAGTAAAATACAAAGTGGCTGATACAAGGTGGCTGATACAGACTCTTGTATTTTACTGTGCAAATACACGCGGAAACGCTCGATATCATGCAAAGGCATATAATAAATTAACTTTCTGGTACAGGGCAGACGTGTATTGCAGACCTATGATATCCTGGGTTACAACTTGGACCAAGGTAAGAGTAGCACAATGTTTACCTTACAGTTCAGTTTAATATTACTCAACCACCAAAAGAAGATGATCTTCCGGTCACGTGACGATGCAGTTTGTTGACTTCTGTCGTCCAACAAAAAATTCAATTTAAATGTGATTTTACGCATTTTTGAGTGCTATTTTTCAATGGAGTAAGGAATTAAGTAATGGACCACAGTGATGTAACTGCTGAAACTGATTAATTGCAACTCTGTATTATGTTATTGACAAAAACTGTATAACAACAGATGTATAACAATCGTGATAAGTGCACACGATTTGCACGGACTTGTCAAATACCTACCAAGTGAATTGTTCGGGTAAATCTTACAAAATTCAGTCCCTCACGAGCACCGCTTTTACAATGTTAAAAAGGATAAAACCTATAATTTGTTCCCTTCCGATCTTGGGATGAACCTAAAATCAAGTATTTTACTTCGTTTTAGGGCATATTTTCCTCAATTGAATGGGAACCAACCAATTCCCAAAGTGGTGAGAGAAAAACACTGTCATTACAAGTGAGGTTTACTGTATTAGGTCAGTTAATCCAGTTAAGCCCAAAAGGGGGGGGGGGGGGATTGATGCAAGTGTCAACAAAACCATCTCGAGTTGAATAGCAGAATACATAATTCTGTATAGCATCGCAACTGGTAATGTGTATGTAACGAAGCACGAGATAAGATTGACATCATATCACTGTAAGACATGACTTGTGTATTAATGTATGCAGTTGACATGACACTGTAAGACATGTGTTAATTGAATACAGTTTCATATCACTGCAAGACATTGAGACTCGAGATACAATATTGACATCATATCACTGCAAGACATGTGTATTATTGTATGCAGTTGACATGACATTGTAAGACGTGTGTTAATTGAATAAAGTTTCATATCACTTCAAGACACTGAGACACGAGATACGATATTGACATCATATCACTGCAAGACATTGAGACACGAGATACGATATTGACATCATATCACTGCAAGACATTGAGACAGGAGATACAATATTGACATCATAACAATGCAAGACATGTGTATTGTATGCAGCTGACACAACACTGTAAGATGTGTGTGAATAAAATACAGTTTCATATCAAAACAAGACACAAATGAGACACGAGATACGATATTGACATCATATCACTGCAAGACATGTGTATTGTATGCAGCTGACACAACACTGTAAGACGTGTGTGAATAAAATACAGTTTCATATCAATACAAGACACAAATGAGACACGAGATACGATATTGACATCATATCACTGCAAGACATGTGTATTGTATGCAGCTGACACAACACTGTAAGACATGTGTGAATTGATTAGTTTCATATCACTACAAGACACTAAATGAGACAGAAGATACGATATTGACATCATATCACTGCAAGACATGTGTATTGTATGCAGCTGACACAACACTGTAAGACATGTGTGAATTGATTAGTTTCATATCACTACAAGACACTAAATGAGACAGAAGATACGATATTGACATCATATCACTGCAAGACATGTGTATTGTATGCAGCTGACACAACACTGTAAGACATGTGTGAATTGATTAGTTTCATATCACTACAAAACACTAAATGAGACAGAAGATACGATATTGACATATCACTGAATTACATGTAAATTGTATGCAGTTTTATATCACTGCAAGACACTAAATGAGACAGAAGATACAAAGACCGGCAGTCAGCTGTCATCAGTTATTCTTTCGTAATGGGGCTTACCCAGTATTATGGAGGGTCAGTCCAATGCTATGACAGTTTATCTGATGTATCATTTCGATGTAAAACCAATGCACGCCATCCTTTATAAGCAAGAAACCAATATCTAGAGAAGAAGTATAAAAATATTTTTAAACTAAGTCACACAGCGAGATAACCTTGTCTGCCTGTTTGAGATTTCAGATATCCAGGGTCAAAGAATAGGTGATTAAGGAGGCTCTATTTATCTCTTTCAGACACCCAGAATGAATACCACTTACAAGAACAGAGGGCGAGCATATAGCTGCAGAAAATGTGATAAGGTACTCAGAAAGGGGAGGATGGTGGGCCACGTATTGAAACAACACGTCCCATTGTACCATATCACTGTTCTCTTTGCTGGTTTCGATGCCAGGACCCAAGCACGTTGGTTGACCACATCAAGAAATACAGAAGACATCAAGAGGCAAAGGCTAAGTTGACCAGGGTACCTGTATACCCAGAAATATTGAAGAAGGCTTCAGATCCTTATAGCGTCAGTGAAACGGACATGGTAATCCTGAGTAAGGAGGAATCCTACCGATGGCACTCTAGATTATTCACCCCAACCACTGATGACATCAGCGAGGGGTTATTTGATGACGAGGAAGAGAAGGACACGGTAGTCAGTGGGGGCTGATATTGCCAAGCTGGGCAGTGCAGACACAGCCAACCAGCCAGCCAGCTTACCCGCCCTACATACCAACTCCCCGGACTAGCCTGTCTGTAGGCTCTTTAAGGTAGCTTTTTATGAAATAAATGGTAAAATAGTCGTTTTATACGTTTTTACAAATCCTGATAGATAAAGGTATTTTCTACAAGTTATCAAATTCTCTCTTGCTTTCTCGGTCATTTTACCGGTAAATCACGCGTCAGAATCCCCCGCTGGGTGCCTCGATTGCGTAGATTACGTGACTAGATAGGTGGTTTATTCAAAAGCTGTCAGAGGTGATTTACGACCTTTACCGCATCAAAATCGTTATTTTTATATGATTGGCTTTGTTAATTTGGGGCGGAGTTTAACGAAATGGTTGATAATCAGCTGGGTCATGTTATTTGTTGAAAAAGAATGTCGGGTCACGCGAGCCTAATTGACACATCAGTCTGTTAATTGGAGTTTCCGGCATTATATAATTTGAAGCGAGCGGTATTTTTTAACTCTCCTAACTTTCGCTGTTGGGGTTCGATTTTCATGCGGTTTGAAGCAGATGAAAGGGTATTATCTCCTCGAGGGAACCGTGTCTCAGAATTTTTATAAATAGCTCCAGTGGTCCGTTATAAAGCGTTATGTAATAGTGGTCGACTTTAGACCGTAAAAAAACTTTGATGTTACATAACAAAGGTTTGAAGCAGTATTTCAAAAATCTGAGACACGGATTCCTAGATATGTTTATAAAGAGTATTTTGGGAGACACGGATCCCTAGATATGTTTATAAAGAGTATTTTGGGCAATTTTAATCAAGTTACAAATAAAGATGGCTTTGATATTGTTGTTTGAATTTTTTTTTAAATGTTCTTATAAAATCGTAAAAAATTAAAATATTTTTTGTAAATTGGCATATTCTGATGGGATGTGTACCATTTTCACCCCTCAGCTATAAAATTGGGGGGAAAATCATCAATCATGACAATAAATTTGAAAAAAACGCTTGCAGTATCGTTCATATACAGCTACCTTAAGGCAAGGACCACCCACTAATTCACCCTTTGCTATGCAGAGTAGCCCAGTGAACCTACTCTCCAGCCCAGTAACAGCTAACATCAACAGTTACACCCAGCCCGGGGTGTACACTTCAGCACAGCCTTGGAGCGTCCCGTTAACTACGCTCACCATCACTTTCACCACTGTCAGTTTGGCTAGTATCACTCCATCAGCGACAACAGCTTTGCCAACAACCTCCTTTAGACCTGTCATAAGCACTCCTTATCTTGATGAAAACGCCTTAGAGAATCTATTACGTCAGGATACGACTGACCGGCTATACCTGGAAACAGTCTTGAACGACCATGGAAACGGGTCAACCGCCCCCACTAATGAAGATCCCCATAGAATAGACCATGAGGAGCCGGCGAGGAAAAAGGGCAAAGAAGAGACAGAGGAACAGAACAGCATAGCAAAGGCCATCACAGAGGGAGTAGCGAAGATCGTGTTTGCCATGGAGGAGCACACTCGGGTAGTTAGAGTGCAGGGAAAGACTTTAGAAAAGGTGGCTGATGAGTTTGCGAGGGTTGAGAGGAAACTAAGCTTAATGGAGCGAAACATCACACCCAAAGGACTGAAAGTAAAACTGAGTCCAAGGAGAACCACCCACCAATTACAGCCAGACCAGTGACAAAGACCAATAAAAGTACAATTAGGAAGTAATGAATACAGCAACTGACATTTTCCCTTCACTAGACTTTAACTCTTTCCCCCCTAAAACTTTAAATGGACAATTCCAGTTTCCATTTTAGTCTAGTCTATTTCAGACTTTTAAGGGTTGTTTTTGTCAATGTTTGGCATTATGACAAACAGTGATGACCCTGATCAGAGGGCTCCTTTCGGAGCCCTCTGATCTGGGTCTTCAATGTTTGCATAGGACAAGTGTACTTTTCACAGTCATGTACACTGTTTGAAAACAACGCCAATATGCGGGACTAGGGTTCAAAAGGTTAACTAGTGCAATGGTGATCCATAATCAACTGTATCCTTAAATTTTACAAATATGACATGGACTGTCATTTAGTCAAAGTGCTAAACAATTTTATAGTGTTTAAAGTTAATTAAATCTAGTGTTCAAAGAAACAAATTATAATCATCACATTGACTGTTTACTAGTGATCCATTTACCAACGGTGACATTCTACAAGGACAACCAACTATTAGGAGCCATGTGAACAGAACTGAACTTTATCAACATAGAGTCTACCTTAACTGTAGACTTGGGGCTTTAAACTAAAACAGAGGGTACTACAAATACTGCTCAGTGATAATGTATGCTGTTTAGCTTAAACTTAATGGACATCATACTAGTTCAATCGTGCTTGCCCGGCTGTACTTTTTCCAAGGTTCAGTGTAAAATTTCCATGGAATATGAATAATTTACGTGGAATTTACATGGAATTCTAAAAGTTCCATGGTTATTCGTAACAATTTCCAAGGTTTTTGTTTAGTCACCAAAATTTCCATGGTTTATGCATGCTTATGAACAAAAAAACCACGTAAATATCAAGAAAAAACCTTGGAAACTCTTAAAACCTTGGCAAAAGCTCGGAAAAATTGGACTTTGGCAAAAATAAACACGGAACAATCTCGGAAATAAGAACTTAACCATTTTTTAGCACGGAAAATCCTTGTAAAATAATAACTTAAACAATTTGCACCTCGTAAAAATTGTACTTAGACATTTTCCAGCACGGAAAAACCTTGGAAGTACAACTTAGTGAATTATAAATATAAGTAATATTTGCTACAATTGTAAGTTTCACAAAACAGTGAATATTATACACACCCAGGACACCAGCTCACAACAACAATCAGAGGTCAGAGATTTAAGTTGTCTGTTTATCTATACTTTAAAATGTGAATGTGGCAAAAATTAAAGACTCCAAACCAGTTCAGACTCCTGACAAAAGATTCATGGTAAGTTACATAACTTACATAAATACAATTTTATCATGATCATAATATATTTTGGATATTTACATGATACAAACAAAAGCATGTGGTACCCCACCCACTAGTAGTTAACTATTCCTCGTATATATATACTTTTCCATGGTATTTTGTCGAAACCACGTAAAATGGTTCTAATATTTCCATGGTTTTTTCCTAAATATTTTACAAGGATTCCTCGTAAACTTTTCCGAGGATTTTTTGTTTCCGTGGTTTTTTGGAGAAAACCTTGGAAATTAAATATTTTACAAGGATTCCTCGTAAACTTTTCCGAGGTATTTTGTCAAACCATGTAAAAACCAAGGTCTTGTATTTTCTAAGGTTTTCTCGTCTTTTTTCCAAGGTTTTTGTAATATGACCGTCCGAATACTCCGTGGTTTTTTCCATGGTTTTTTTTCATAAAACCTAGGAAAAAGTACAGCCGGGTACACTTCTGCATACACAGGGCATTAAAATGCAGTTAATATACCATTAAATGTACATTAAATTTGTCAAACCCATTAATTTCCCCATTAATTCCTGCAATAGTGGTTTTAACAGGGTTCATCACATTAATGGGGTTACCTCTTAAAATACCATGAAATATCATTTTCATGGCCATTAATAGTACCTGGAAAGGCATTAAAAAATAAAGAAAATGTTTCTATGAAATTAATGGCAATGAAAAAAGCATGAAATCCTGTATTGATATTTTTTAACAGGTTTAATAATGCCCATTAATTGCATCAAATTTTCTTTAATGGCCATGAATACCAACAGGCACTTTTATTAATGGCCATTAACTTTTTTTTTTTTTTTTCATCCTGTTCTTTAATGGCCCTTAAATTTTTTTAATGGCCATGAATACCAAATGAACTTTTTATTAATGGCCATTAACCTTTTTCATCCTAATCTTTAATGGCCCTAAAAAAGTAACAAACTTTTTGATAACACTAAAATGTAACTACGTCTTTGCATATGATAATTTAATGGCCTTCAAATTATTAATGGCCATTTAACTAAAAATTTGAGAAAAAAAAAGAGATTAATCCCAAACAAATTGGTTTAAACAGAGATCCAGATAAGAGAAATTTGATCGGAACCGTCTTGGAGAGACAGTTCTAATTTACATCTTGGCTAATTCTCATATAATTCCTACATATGACCATTGTTAAAATCGTCTCAGAGAGATGGTTCTAACAGTGGTCAAACAAAGTAATTGATAGAAAAATGGAGACTTTATTAGTTATACGGGTAGCCAGGGTACATGACGATATATTCTCGGCTGAGAAATTATGTCGTCACGAGCCGCAGGTGAGGGATGACATAATTTCTCAGCCGGGAATATATTGTCATGTACCCTGGCAAGCCCGGCGAAAATTTGTTCATGAAATGATGAACAGTTCATGAACTTCAAGAACAGTTCATGAACTTTGAAGAACAGTTCATGAACTGTTCATTAATTCCCAGTTCATGAACTGGAGTTCATGAACAACTGAAGAACAGTTCATGAAGTGTTAATTCATCATTTCCCAGTTCATGAACTCAAGTTCATGAACAGTAAGGGATCAGTTCATTAAATTTCAGTTCATGAACTGGAGTTCATGGACAGTTCATCAAATGTTTATCATTTTCAAGTTCATGAACTGTATGATGTTCAAATTATGTTGGACATTAATTATTAGACAGAAAAATAGTAGATCCAGATCTTTTATAATCAAAGCATGATGATTTAAACAGTAGATAAAATACTGTTTAAACTAAAGCAATATGATGCAGAATGTTTGAGTTTGACAGAATTTGAGAAAAAAGGACCTAGAGAATCTGGATCTAGATCTACTACAGGCCTTTTTTTTAACCAATAGGGGAAGATACTCGCTACCCTGACAGAAGGGGAAAAAATTGTGTCGTTTTGGGTCAATTAGGGGGAAATTTAAAGAAATATTAACCATTCAATTTGAGTGGTATTTGTGTGCATGTAGGACTTGAGAAGGCCCTCGGTTCTTTGCTGGATTATATTATCCAAACAATGATGATGAGAAGCATACATGTATGAACAGTCGACACTCACTTCATGATGGTGAAGGGCACTACTAAAGGTTGATTTAAGTTTACTTAAGTATAGTTATGGTATGGTATAGTTATGGTATGAAACCTACCATACCTTATAACCATTAATCATAAAAAGTGAATTTAAAAAAAAAAAAAAAAAAAAAAAAATTTTTTTAGAGGTAGATCTAGAGACATTTTTTGTTGAGGGGAAAAAAATCGGGAGGGGAAGGCGCCGTTAATCGACGTCTGTTATATAAGGGGAAAAAAACCTGTACTGGAGACAGAGATAGGCCTAACATCATGTATACAAGAACAACTGCCATACACAGCATAGTTAGTATCAACTATAAATAGATCCAGGACATCTAGTTTAATTCAAAATGCATTTAGATCTAACACTAGTTTTTAATTATGAACATTTTAAAATTGAGGAAACTTCAAACAAGTGTGAAACAGTTTGGATCCATATCAGAATCAGATGCTGTGCTCAACATGATCAAGCCGCCGTAATGAGGCAACATTGTATTGTGTTGAGTCATGTAAACACGCGCGCCTATTCTCACTATTTGAATTTAGCCAACACTGAACAGCGAACTGTGTAGGATTTATGGAGCAAGATAAACCACCGATTGTACAAAATACAGCAGGTAACTGTATTATTTTTATATATCAACGATTTCTACATTGTTTAAACTTTAAGATGGTATATAATTCATTTCAATCCAACTCATTTCTAACACATTCTCGGCTAGATGTAAATTTGAATTTCTGCTACGAGCGTCGGCCGCCATATTTGTTGTCATGTAGAGAAGGCTTGTTTACAACTGTTTAAGCTTTAAACTCTCCCCACTGCCTGTAGAGTTGTGACTATTTTGTCATGTAAAAAAGATAGAATTAAAAAAAGAAAGAATATGTACATCACTGTGCGAATTCTATAAGTTATAACCAGTAAAGTTTCCCAGATTATGGTCTTGTTTTCGCAGCTCTAGCTAAGTGGTCAAATGATACAAGACAAAATATTTTTGTAATTATGCAAGTTTGATTGCAAAATACCATCGTGTTTATTGCTAAATTAATATAAGAACTTATTTTTAAGAAGTGTGTGTTATAGTGTAAATTCTGAACGCCAAAATAAATCATTAAACAAGACGATCGCTCACCTGACAATGGTGACACTAGGATGGGTCACGTGATTTCAGAAAAGAAGATGCTATGTGCAAAATATCTAAGCTCTGGCTCTTGTGGTTTGTGACAAGAAGATTTTTTAAGATTTCCTTATTTTTTCACTTTGGTTGCCATAGCAACCAGAGTTCTGCATGGTTTCAAATTCTTTGAACAACTTTGAAAGAGCTTGACCCAAGGAACATTCCTGTGAAGTTTGGTTGCAATCAAGCAAGTGGTTTTGGAGAAGAAGATGTTTGAAGAAATTGTTGACGCACAACGCACGACGCACAACGCACGGCACGACGACGGACGCCGGACATTGACTGACCACAAAAGCTCACCTTAAGCACTTTGTGCTCAGGTGAGCTAAAAATGTTTGAACATTTCACTATATAACTCTATGTAAAATGGTGACCCCTGGGGCGGGGCCAATTTTGACCCCAGGATCAAACTTTGAACAGTCTTGATAGAGGACCTATAGATGATGCCATGTGCCAAATATCTAAGCTCTGGCCCTTGTGGCTTTTGACAAGAAGATTTTTTAAGATTTCCTTATTTTTTCACTTTGGTTGCCATAGCAACCAGACTTCTGCATTGTTTCAAATACTTTGAACAACTTTGAAAGAGCTTGACCCAAGGAACATTCCTGTGAAGTTTGGTTGCAATCAGGCATGTGGTTTTGAACAAGAAGATGTTTGAACAATTCACTATATATCTCTTTGTAAAACGGTGACCCCTGGGGCGGGCCAATTTTGACCCCAGGGTCAAACTTTGAACAATATCTTGATAGAGGACCTATAGATGATACTATGTGCCAAATATCTAAGCTCTAGCCTTTGTGGTTTTTGACAAGAAGATTTTTTAAGATTTCCTTATTTTTTCACTTTGGTTGCCATGGCAACCAGAGTTCTGCATTGTTTCAAATTCATTGAACAACTTTGAAAGAGCTTGACCCAAGGAACATTCCTGTGAAGTTTGGTTGCAATCAGGCATGTGGTTTTGAAGAAGAAGATGTTTGAACATTTCACTATATAACTCTATGTAAAACGGTGACCCCCGGGGCGGGGCCAATTTTGACCCCAGGGTCAAACTTTGAACAATCTTGATAGAGGACCTATAGATGATACTATGTGCCAAATATCTAAGCTCTAGCCTTTGTGGTTTTTGACAAGAAGATTTTTTAAGATTTCCTTATTTTTTCACTTTGGTTGCCATGGCAACCAGAGTTCTGCATTGTTTCAAATTCTTTGAACAACTTTGAAAGAGCTTGACCCAAGGAACATTCCTGTGAAGTTTGGTTGCAATCAGGCATGTGGTTTTGAACAAGAAGATGTTTGAACATTTCACTATATAACTCTATGTAAAACGGTGACCCCCGGGCGGGGCCAATTTTGACCCCAGGGTCAAACTTTGAACAGTCTTGATAGAGGGCCTATAGATGATACTATGTGCCAAATATCTAAGCTCTAGCCTTTGTGGTTTTTGACAAGAAGATTTTTTAAGATTTCCTTATTTTTTCACTTTGGTTGCCATGGCAACCAGAGTTCTGCATTGTTTCAAATTCTTTGAACAACTTTGAAAGAGCTTGGCCCAAGGAACATTCCTGTGAAGTTTGGTTGCAATCAGGCAAGCGGTTGTGAAGAAGAAGATGTTTGAAGAAATTGTTGACGCACGACGGACGCCGGACAAAGACCGACCACAAAAGCTCACCTTGAGCACTTTGTGCTCAGGTGAGCTAAAAATCGGAACAGAATTAGCGTTTGGCAACGAGTACCTACCATTTCGGACAATCACATTTTCGGATAAAAAAATTGTTTCTTCTTATGATATGGTAGATCTAATGATATATAGAAAATATCGAAATATTGTTTGATGATATTGAAGAAATCGAAATATTTATTGATTAGATCTATCATCTAGTTCTAATATATCCTAACTTGTTTTCTTTGCATGCAGATTACTAGGAGAATAGATGACTGGCAATTACAAGATGACAGAATCTTTGACTTATCCGGAGTATTTCTGGCAGAGAATTAATCTCAAATGTGACAGTATTGACACTGGGAACATTCAGGTGATTTACCGGTTCAGTGAAAAATCGTGCAATTGTGGAATGGGTTAGCTGCAAAGACGAAAAATACAGCCAGTTATGACTGGTTGAACAATGAATTTTCCTTCTCCAACCAGATGACAGAATTTAATTGCATGAAGAGAACAACGCTTAAAGCCAGAATAACTTGTTTCTACAAAACAAATATGTTCCCGAATTCAAAAGTCAACTGAATGTTCAATATATGCTGCATTCTTACCGGACAAGAAAAGGCAAAATTCATCAGTTGTTTGTATTGCTGGCTGCCAGTTCACAAAAGGTCAACGAAAGTGAAAACATACCTATGTAGATCGCTCATCGTTTAAAAACCCTTTTTCAACACTTTACTCCATTGATACTCATTTTTTTCACAATTAAATTATTCCACCATTGAAAATACGGAAAATAATAGTTACAATTTATACATTCATGAATTCGTCTCGTAAGAAATATTTGCTTCATTCTAGCAGATGGTAGCTTAAAGAAGGCTGAAAGTAAAGCTCCGCTGCTTTACTTTCAGCCTGCATTAACTAGTTACTCGTCTTCAAAAATAGAAACAGACTATGGAGTAATGGGTTAAAAAAAAGAAAACAAGAGCCCCATGTGGCATATTTCGCTCACCTGAGAATAGCTGAAAAATTGAGATCATGATTTATGTACATGATAGGGTCATTTTTTTACCCGAGGAGCATTATTAAAATTGAACTATCTTGATAGAGGACCTGTAGATGATGCTTTATGCCAAATATCTAAGATCAGTGTGTACTAGGGTTTTAGAAATTTTTTTTTTATAAGTTTCCATTGAAAAAATCTATTTTTAGCTCCTGTGACCTACATATGCAACAGACTGGAACCATTTGAACAAAATAGGAAAAGGACATCTATCAGTGTCACCATGCCGAATATCAAAGCTCTGTCCATATTGGTTTCAGAGGAGAAGATGTTTGAAAATTTCACCATATAACTCAATGTAAAACTTTTACCCCCCGGGGTGCAGCCAATTTTGACCCCAGGGGCATAATTTGAACAAACTTGATAAAGGACCCTATGTGCCATATATCTAAGGTATGGCCCTTGTAGTTTCAGACAAGAAGATTTTTTAAGTTTTCATTGAAAAATCTATTTCTAGCTCCGGTGACCTAGGTATGCAACCGACCAGAACCATTTGAACAAAATAGGTAAAGTACATCTAGAAGTGTCACCATGCCAAATATCAAAGCACTGGCCAAATTAGTTTCAGAGAAGAAGACGTTTGAAAATTTCACTATATAACTCTATGTAAAACTGTGACCCCAGGGGTGGGGCCAATTTTGACCCCAGAGGCATAATTTGAACAAACTTGAAAGAAGACCTGTAGATGATGCTATGTGCCATATATCTAAGCTCTGGCTCTTGTAGTTTCAGACAAGAAGATTTTTTAAGATTCCCTTATTTTTTCACTTTGCTTGCCTTGGCAACCAGAGTTCTACATTGTTTTAATTCTTTGAACAAATTTGAAACAGCTTGACCCAAAAACATTCCTGTAAAGTTTGGTTGAAATCTGTCAAACGGTATAGGAGATGTCATTTGAATCAATTGTTAACGACAACGCACGACGGACAACGCACGACGACGGACACAGGGCCATCCCAATAGCTCACCTTGAGCTTTTGGCTCAGGTGAGCTAAAAACAATGATGTCAGAGTTATGGCCTTTGCCAATGGCACTTCCTCTCATTAGGCTCTTTCCAAATACATTTGTATGCAATTTCATTTTACCCATTACCCCAAAGCCTGTTTCTAGTTTTGAAAATAAGTGGCCACCTAAAGCAGGTTGAAAGTAAAGCAGAATGCGCCTTAACCCTTTACCCCATGGTCTGTTTCTAGTATTGAAGGTATATGACAACTTAAAGCAGGTTGAAAGTAAAGCAGAATGTGCCTTAAGGTAAATTCTGCTTTAAATTCAGCCTGTTTTAAGCTTTTATCTTCTAGAATTAAGAAAATATTTCTTAGGGTTCATTTTCATGACTGTAAGATGGGAACTATTTTCTTCATTGGATGAATAAATTAAATGTGCTAAAAGGCGCTTCTATGTGGGGAAGGGTTAAGGCACACCTGCTTTACTTTCAAACTGCTTTAAGCTACCATCTACTATAATATAGAAACTTATTTCTTATCTTACATTTTCATGACTGTATCAAGCGGAATTATTTTCTTTAGTGGAGGAATAAATTAAAGACCTAAAAATGCATATTTTTATAGGGTGATTGGGTTAACAAACATCAGTATTTATGGGGGAATGGGTTTTTAATTAGATTATCTCCTGGACAAGAAAAAATAACAAGACATACAGATAACTCTGATAAAACCAATATTAAACATACATGTATGTATAAATATGGCATAAGACATAATTACATAACTGTCAGTGGATCACCTCCAGATCCTGTTTCTCTAAGTATGAAGCAGACTGAACCATTTCTAAACTTTAGCAGACAACATGTCCAGCAGACAGTTCTGTTGGTGTACAACAGCTGACCTGAGGTCAGTTATGCAATTCTGCCACTAGCTGGAAACTTAACTCTTATAATGCTGAATTGATGTCTGCTATACATATTGTACGTGAATTTTGAAGAGCAAATCATACCTTACATTTTCTAAATTAAAAAAACTATGTAAGTAAATGGCAAATAGTTTGGAGCCAGATTAGATGCAGCATAATGTAGCATCTGACCTGGATCCAAACTGTTTGCAAATATAGGTGATTTAGTATAAGGGTCCTTGAAACCCTGCTTAAACCTCCAGTAAAACAGTATAACCTAAATAAAGCTGCAATGAATCCTGCATAAAGCGGCAATGAAAAAATCCCTATGGTGAATCCCTATGGTCAGTTTTAGTTTTGATATTAACAATTTTGAGAGATAATCACCAGGAGATACTAAAAAACAAATATCAAAGCTGTGGGCCTAGCAGTTTTTTACAAGAAGATTGTTTAAAGTTTTTCACTTTTTTAAATAAATTACAATAAGTAGTCCACTTGAAAGTTTCATTTTAACAATTTCTGCATCCAAGGAACACGGTGAGCATTTTAGTTTTCCCCTCAGACTCACGGTTTCAGAGGAGATGTCGCTTGAAGTAAATTTGAACGGACGGACAGACGGACGACGGGCGATCACAACAGCTCACCTTGAGCCTTCGGCTCAGGTGAGCTAAAAAACCACATTCATAAACTTGAGGACACAAGCAATAGATTATTAGAGGACGAATAAAAAAGAAACTTTGTTAGCTAAGAAACAATAATGGCAGTTTTGACGTTTTACAGTCAGATTGTGTGTCATTGAGTTGAGCAGCCTTGAAGTAGCATGTGAATCTAGTGATTAGCCCTTTAAGTTTGACTGTGAATAGGACTCTTGGGGACCTCATTTTTGTTAGTTATATGACACAACACTGGAAAACCTGTATATTGTATGCAGTTGAGATGACACAACACTGGAAAACCTGCATATTGTATGCAGTTGAGATGACATTACACTGGAAAACCTGTGTATTGTATGCAGTTGAGATGACACAAGTGACAGCACTGGAAAACCTGTATACTGTATGCAGTTCAGATGACACAACACTGGAAAACCTGTGTATTGTATGCAGTTGAGATGACACAACACTGGAAAATATGCATACTGTATGCAGTTGATATGACAACACTGGAAAATCTGCATACTGTATGCAGTTGAGATGACACAACACTGGAAAACCTGTGTACTGTATGCAGTTGAGATGACACAACACTGGAAAATATGCATACTGTATGCAGTTGAGATGACAACACTGGAAAATCTGCATACTGTATGCAGTTCAGATGACACAACACTGGAAAACCTGTGTACTGTATGCAGTTGAGATGACACAACACTGGAAAATATGCATACTGTATGCAGTTGAGATGACAACACTGGAAAATCTGCATACTGTATGCAGTTGAGATGACATTACACTGGAAAACCTGTATACTGTATGCAGTTAAGATGACACAACACTGGAAAACCTGCATATTGTATGCAGTTGAGATGACATTACACTGGAAAACCTGTGTATTGTATGCAGTTGAGATGACACAAGTGACAGCACTGGAAAACCTGTATACTGTATGCAGTTCAGATGACACAACACTGGAAAACCTGTGTATTGTATGCAGTTGAGATGACACAACACTGGAAAATATGCATACTGTATGCAGTTGAGATGACAACACTGGAAAATCTGCATATTGTATGCAGTTGAGATGACATTACACTGGAAAACCTGTGTATTGTATGCAGTTGAGATGACACAAGTGACAGCACTGGAAAACCTGTGTATTGTATGCAGTTGAGATGACACAACACTGGAAAACCTGCATATTGTATGCAGTTGAGATGACACAACACTGGAAAACCTGTGTATTGTATGCAGTTGTGATGACAACACTGGACAACCTGTATACTGTATGCAGTTGAGATGACACAACACTGGAAAACCTGCATATTTCATGCAGTTGAGATGACACAACACTGGAAAACCTGTGTATTGTATGCAGTTGAGATGACAACACTGGAAAACCTGTGTATTGTATGCAGTTGAGATGACACAACACTGGAAAACCTATGTATTGGATGCAGTTGAGATTACACAACACTGGAAAACCTGTGTATTGTATGCAGTTGGGATGACATAACACTGGAAAATCTGTGTATTGTATGCAGTTGAGATGACATAACACTGGAAAACTTGTGTATTGTATGCAGTTGAGATGACCGCTATGCGATCCTGGAAAAGCTTATCTGAGAACCTTTTCAGTTGTTTAATACAATATATCAAACTGTTGATCCTGTGGTTGCAAAATATATATGGATTATTATGGACTGATGCTATGACAAACAGTAAAAATCAAGTTATGAGTAATGTCTGTCAAACTTATTCAACCCTGAAACTTTATATGAACAATTCCAGTTCCCAATTAAGTCTAGACCGTTTCTATATGACTATAAAAGGATGTTTGCATAGAACAAGTGTACTCTCCACATGTACACGGTTTGTAAAAGACAAGTAAACTCATGGCAAGGGTCCAATGAGTAGCAAATTTGCTTCTGATTTAATGTACTTAAACTTTCACCTGGAGAACAGTACACTTGGTCAAATGAAATACCAATGTATGCCAACTGTAGTAGTATAACTTTTCAAAATATATTATTCAACCAGAAATGTAAAGTACATTATAAGGACCATCTGTCAACCCTCTGTTTACCAGGAAATTACTTTTGTTCCTGTAATAAATCATATAACAATCTCTTAATATGTAATTAACTGAAACTAAAGTTATATTCAAACTCAAGATGGGTCTTAATTCCCCAACCACTTTAAACAATTAGCATCATTTTCATCCTCAACAATAAAACTGCCAAATCGGTACCAGAATTTTATCAAAACTAAAAATACCACTTTTAAATATCAAGCTTAACATCTTTACCTCATAGCTTGTTGTCAGTATTGAAAACAGATGGTTGCTTTAAGCAGGTTGAAAGTAAAGCTGAATGCTCCTTAAGGAGCATTCTGCTTTACTTTCAACCTGCTTTAAGCCACCATCTGGAAATATGATGGAAATTCCTTGTTTTATACATTTAGGACTTTCAAGATAGGGACTACTATCGTTGGTGTAGAAGTAATTAAGAACCGAAAAAAGGTGTATTTATGGCATAATATAGGTTAAGCATCAAACACAAACGATATGAAAAAATATTCAAATGATATATGTATAAGTGACTATAAATTGTTATGAATTAAAAGTTCAAGCACATCACACAAACTACTTTTTGATTTGAGATCCCATCAAACCCCTGAAATAATCCAAATCTCCTATATATAGTCCAATATCACATGTATGTGCAGCTGATGCTAGTGACATCTCTGCTGTTTCAACTTTTATTTCATCAAAAACTGCATTCAATAGTTTGCTGTTTCAGTCTGGGAAACCGGTCAGTGAAAAACTAGACTTTTCTATCACTTGGTTAAGTCAGCCGTGTTTGTCAAATTTGGGACTGTACTGGTACCATATTTCACCAGTTTGTTTCTGCCAATTTTGGCTACCAGGACTATTTTAGCACTAGTTGAGTCATCCGTGCTGTTCCAATTTGGAACTCGGCATTGTATCAGGTCTCTCCTCTTGTCTGTATGTTTTTATTATTCGTCCGTTTCTGCAATTGGCTAGCAGATACAGAGGAACACAGGTGATGCCCTACTCTTTGTCAATAGTCATCTTCTTCTATACATGCCTAATGTATAGCATTAATACAAGGGACCTTGGTGTTTTATTCTGATCAGAAGGACTTTGTTCAGCAGGGATCAAACTCTAATTCCTTCCTCAATTGGCAGTTTTAAACATGTGGCCACTGGACTGCAGTCTGTCCTTCAAGGCTTTTTGTATGAAGTAACTGTCAGTATTCAGGCATCAGTAATTGTATTCTGGAATGTTGAATTTGTCCCAGTGTCTAGAGTAATAAGTGTTTTGGGCAAGTCTGTGTACATCTGCAATAAATTGTAAGATCAATTCTGAAAATGTACCATTACATTTTTCCATATTTATCATAATGATTGTATCATGAGAAATATTTTCTATATTCCAGTAGAAGGTACGTAGCTTAAAGCAAGCTGAAAGTAAAGGAGAATGCAGCTCAAGCAGCATTCTGCTCAGCTCACAACTTGCTTTAACCAATTACCCCATAAATATGCCTTTTTATGCCTTTAATTTACTCCTCCACTGAAGGAAATAGTTTCAATTTATACTGTTATGAAAATGTATTGTAAGAAATATTTTCTACATTCTAGCTGAATAGCTTAAAGCAGGCTGAAATGTAAAGCAAAATGTGCCTTAAGGCACATTCTGCTTTACTTTCAACCTGCTTTAAGCAGTCACATATCTTCAAAACTAGAAACAGGCTATGGGGTAATGGGTTAAGTGGCCAACTTCAATACTTGAAACTGGCTATGGAGTGAAGTGTTAAATTCAGCTGATCCGCCTTCTAAATGACTATGACCTTTGTCTGACATGACCCAAGATGAGTCAGGAATGCACATACCAACTATTAAGTCCCTATCACATGTTGTGCGAAAATTATGACTTAACTCATAACCCCATAAATACACCTTTTTACGCCTTTATTGTATTCCTACACTGAAGAAAATAGTTCCAATTTATACTATTATAAATATGTATCATAAGAAATGTTTTCTATATTCTAGCAGATGGAAGCTTAAAGCAGGCTGAAAGTAAATCAGAATGCGCCCTAAGGCGCATTCTGCTTTACTTTCAACCTGCTTTAAGTAGTCACCCATCTTCAAAACTGAAGACATACTATGGGGTAATGGTTTCAAGTTGTAGACAGAAAGACAGATTGGCAAGAAGGTGGACAGACAATTTTCTGCTGATCTTTCATCTCAGGGGCATAGAAAAGATCTCATTTCTTTCATCAAAGTCAAACTTTAGAAAACATTTAAAAGATGAGTTTTGCAATGGATAGGATTTAAAGCAAAAATAAAGATTTTAGATTTTGAAAAACTCTCCTGAGTCGGAGCTTTAATATACTTCCCTTTTGCCATGCGTTTTGCATGCATAAAATCCCTGCTACTTCAAAGAAAATTTACAGCACATTTGTATCTACATGTATTAAGCAAAGATTTCTATTTTTTCTATTCAAGTCATCCTTAATATATTCATGCTATTCTCAATAAATATTGCCTTATGTACTTTTCAATTTGAATTTTTGTTTACATCCGTTATGTACTTTTCAATGAAACTTTCTTACCTAGTTATACTAATGGATTCCTCAAATGATTTTGAACAGTAGTCAAGTAAAGCTGAGGAAATTTCCTTTTAGGTGTCAGCTTCTAGAGAAAAGAATTCTTTGCAGTCATTCCTTGGCTTCCCCTCACAGATGGAAGAGTCAATTCAGCTGTTTGGGAGTTCACATAGTGTCCAGCAAAGTCTTCACAACCCTATGCAGACACTTGGTTATAATCCATTTCCAACTTCCTTACAGTTTTTAACTTCTTCCTTTGAAACATCCATGGACGTGAACATTTTTTTTATCATTCAATGTCATTCAACAATCATACATGTGATATCTTTGACCCAAATAAGGAGATTTATATACAGTTATCGGGGGACTGTGCTTTGAAAATGCACATTACAATTCAATTGTTCACAATGATTTCAAATGCTTTAGACTTTTATTTCTTATAATTCACAGTCACAGATATATCACTTGATTCCGTTTTTATAAATCAGTCATGTTTGATGCTTAACCCTTAGCCTGCCAGTCACGACTATAGCTCCATATGCAAACAGCTTGGATCCGGATGAGACGCCGAGTAACTCGGCGTCTCATACGGATCCAAGCTGTTTGACACTCGGACAACATTTTCAGCAATTTTGAGCAACTTTGAAGCACTTTGAAACTTGAAGCAGACGAGAAATATAGCAGACGACAATTTATTTGGCGGGCTAAGGGTTAATTAACTCTTAACCCACCCATTACATGTGACCCATTATTAACCTGTTTCTAATATTGAAGATAGGTGACCATTTATAGCAGGTTGAAAGTAAAGCAGAGTGCACCTTAAGATGCATTCTGCTTTGCTTTCAGCCTGCTTTAAGCTAATATCTGCTAGGATAAAGAAAATATTTCTTATGGTACATATTCTTGACTGTATAAATAGATACTATTTCTTCAGTGGAGAAATAAATAAAAGGCGTATCTATGGGCTTATGGATTACACAGGTAAGTATCAATGTTGTCTGCTTCAGTTCTGAAACCAGAATTTTTTTTAAAAATATATAAATTTCCCAAACTGGGTCAGTGTCAAGCAGTTTTGATCCTGATGAGGCGCGGCCGCGTTATGTGGCATCTCATCTGGATCAAAATGTTTGCAAAGGTAATCCCGTTTTTGCCACTAGCATGCTTGATACTTAGACCTATTCCAATATTCATACAAAATCTACTGGTCCTGATAAGGAAATTACCTCGACAAGATTGAGGTGTTAACTCTTTCAACACCATGGACCTGTTTAAAATATACTCATTATACATTTGCAAACAGTGTAGACCCAGATAAGGAGCCCTCTAATCTGGGTCTACACTGTTTGCTAATTTAGACCAGCATTTATTAACCCTGAATTCCAAGTAGACTGGTTCATGTTTTGGTTAACTAAACGATCCACAAAGGAACCTAATCACCCACACGAGTTATATAGTGTTAAAAGACTTAAGTGTTGAGGATGACCATTGAGCTAAACTGATCAAATGGTGGACATTCAGGGTCCCAGATAAGAGGGGGTCAAATCTAAACAAAATCCAACATTTTGTCACTCATGTCAGCCCCAAATTCTATGGTGTGACTCATCAGAATCATCTCAAAGAGATTATTTGAAAGAAACCTTGTGTGAAAAAATTCGAATTAGGTGTACTGAAAATTTCACATTTTACTTCAAAATAAGCCACAAAGGTTTGACCCAGATTTTGAAATGTCAAACTTTACCAAAATTTTCCGGTTGTTGATCGTAAGCCAATCAAATGCCTCAAAAACAATTAAATGAACAAGGCTGGCCTTCCTTTTAAACAAACTTGGAGCGTGTGAAATTGTGAATTGCTTTTCCGATTGTCTCGACCATTTTAGGTCATATAGTGTAATTGACAGAAGATACCCGAGACACTCCAAAATTCAAAAGGAAGGGACCAATTCACCCATTTTAATTAACCCTTTGAACCCTACTCACAAATATATGCATCCTTTACAGTGTACATGAGAAGAGTACATTTGTCCTAGATGCAAACAGTGAAACCCACTGAAAGGCCCTATGATAAGGGTCTGCACTGTTTGTAATATTGTAGTTATGTTCATCTACAAAAATAACTCAAAACAGGAAAAAACGGATTTTAATTGGAAACTCGAATTGTGCACAGTGACAGTACAGGGTTAAATGAATCTTTCTAAATCAACAGCCAAGATGATAATATACTCAACAAAACAATTAAAGGGGCAAATATATTGGGTAGGCCCAATATATAAAATTAAGTTAATACAATATTTTTTAAACAGTTTCATGTAAAATTACTTGTTAACTTAGTTGTAGAGTATAACTATATTTCGAAAAGTAGAAATATATACCGCAGTTCTCCTTCAAACACAACCACCCTAAAATTACCGTGTGCCAGACTAGGTGGGTGGGGTAACAAACAACTTGACCAAAAGCCACACCTTTTAGGTTCTTCTCTTAAATTACAGCTAGTATCATATGTGTTCACCACGTGCATTAATCACTTCCTTGCATCTACATGGAAATCGGAGAATTAGCTTAAGGATGTATGCAATGGACATTCTGTGCCATTCTTCAATAAGCATGTCTGTTAGCCTCTAAGGTGACGATCTCGACCGGATATCCGGCATTGCCGCATGTCCTAAGCATCCTCAATGTGACCGAAGTGTGTTGACCTTGCTGGCCAGTCCATCAGACCTATGCCCTCGTGTTCCAAGTACTGGTCTACCATACGTGCTCGGTACGGACGAGCTTTGTCGTCTGTCGGGATGAAGCCTGAACCGAAAGCTCCAGCTTCAGCGCGTGCAATAGCGTCTAGGGTCTCGTTCCTGTACCCCAAACTAGTCAGAGTCCAGTTCCTAATGACGTAAAGGTCCGTGCAACCGTTGTAGGATATGCCCACCCATAGGAGCCCTGACCCCTTTCTGAGTCCGTCATGCTCTGCCACATAACAGTCAAAGAAACATTCGTTTCGCTGTCTTTACATTCGTCTGCAGTCGTCATTTAAATCCAAAATGAAATTTGACGCACTAGTCCACAATACGTTGCGAAAACGTAAATGTTCAAATGGCATGATTTCTGGCAAAACGCTAGATGACGTTTTCGGTGGTGTGGGGTCAATGCCGGTCATACGACAGGTCTTCTAGCCCATAGATTTGCAGCATGAAGTCTATTCCCGACGATCTGAACAGAAATCCTGCAACCACACGTCTGTTTATAAACACTATTAAGCGTAACGATGGAATTGAGCCGTTGACGTTAGTGGTGACCCGATTGTCGCTACGTCGCCGACAATCAGTTGTTAACTTCAAACACAGCGACAATCGATTGACATTTTCTCTCTTTCGCGACGTCGCAAATCTATTTATAATGTTTAAAGATAGAACAGATTTTCAAGAATGATTTTGCAAAATATAGGAAATTAACGTTTTGCTCCGGAAGAGCAAATCCTCAACGTCCCATTATATTTTAAAACATCTTGTGACGTTCACATTATAGCACGATGTAGTTAAGTTGTTAATTCTTTATGTTGTAAGCGGCTATGACGTAAATAAATATGGCAGCCTCCATAGTAGTTGATGTTGTCACATACACTGACTTCTTAGATACTGTGTCGCTGAAGACTTAGAGTGTAAGTTTGTTATACCAAATGGTTAATTTATTGCTTTAAACGGTGCAAATGACATGCTATTAAACATATAAGCTGAAGTAAGCCTTGGTTGGAAATGATTATAAAGCACGGAAAAAAGCGATACCGTGAACTTAGAAAACAAGAAACGCGTCAAACAAGGCACGCTAGATATGTCTTTAGAAACTATAATTTAGGCTTACTATACGTGTGTATGTATTTTATTCATGTCAGTCGTATTTATGGACAATGAGGAACATCAGTTTGTGTATGCACCAAATCACATGCATAAACATAAAGTACATGTATAGCGTTAATTCATTCTTGCTTCATATTGTCATAACGTAGGTGCTCAATGTGTATTGAAACCATTTTGTATCATAAACTAAGGATAATGGAGCAGTGTAATTTCAGTGAAAATGTTTATCTCACTTTATGATTATATAGTTAGTAACAGTTACAGTAAGTGATGAAATATATATTTTTTTTCATTTTCCACAAATGTTAAAAGTGTTGATGAAGAGTTTGTCCACTATTACTATGTTTAATTTAAAGGTTCTGGATGCTAATGTTGGAGACAGTCTCAAAGGGTTTAGTTAATTACTCAAATGTATCTCACATTTGCAAAAAATAAGCTACATTTATGTGTGACTTCACCATAGTTACATAATTTTTGTGCTGTAAGGCCACCTTTAGGTCAACCGATTAATAATCGGAAAGTTATCGATTGAGACCCAACCGATAGAACCGATAATCGGTTGGTCATTTTCGCAACCGATTACCACCACTAGTTGACGTCATGCCATAAGTGACAACATCGGTCCTTTACTTCAAATATGACCTGCAAACGACCTTGACCTGATCTCAAATTAACCATCCCAGTGTCCAGGTACAACTACCACAACCTGTCGACGACACATTTGCTAACATTAAACTCCGTCGCAACATGACTTTGGAAAACGACAAATGACGTCTTTAGGGGCATAGTTTTCAAATTGTGTACCAATATGCAATCTATTTTTGCTTAAGATACAAATATGCACTCGATATAATGAAAACAGCTATAAAAACTAATCGTTGAAGAATAGGCAGACACATCGTGCAAACATCCAGTGGACGTCAAAAACCGTGTTTTTTATACTTGTCCGCTTCAATTTATTCAACCATGACCATTTTTCCACATAGTGACGTTTGTTTCTTAATTTTTTTATTCTAAAGCATCTAAACACGCATTCACTCTTTTAACTTGAAAATGTTTGCATTTTTGAAATAGATATATGAACTTATACCTTTGCCCCTTTAATTATTTTGTTGAGTATATTAATTACAGAATCACTACAATCTTTATAACTTCGTTTTTGAAAACAATATTAACTTTGAGTATATAGGTTCTTTTACTCAGAGCAATAGGTTTTTTCCTTTACCTTGGAATTTTTGGGGATGTGACAAACAAGAGGGCCTGAAGGCCCTGATATCGCTCACCTTTTGTACTGAAGCCTGATAGCTTTACCTTTCTGGTCACCCGTTTTCATCTAAATCTATTCAAATTTGCAGTATAGAATTTAAACCATTTTCGAATACAACCTCATAATTCTAGTATAGTAGAGAACATCAAGGACTGATAACTAGACCCTAAACAATACTGAAATGAAGCCTTTTCTAGCATTTCAAAGTATATCAAGGGCAGATAACTATTGTAACAATGATAAGTTTTAAAGAATAATTGCACTCCTTTGAGAACCTATAGCTATATACATTGTGTGCATGTATAATCAAAATCCATTCAAAACTGTAGTTGCAAGAGTGTAAACACTGTAAAATATGGCATTTTCAGCAATTCAAAGGTAGATAACTCTTGACCAATTAGTCCAATTTCAACCATAATCACCCTTTTTTTAACTCATATGGTCACATACAATCTGAGCAAGTTTAAGAAAGCTTGAGTAAATATTGTGGCCTCTAGAGTGTAAACACTGTTAAATATATCATTTTCAGCAATTCAAAGGTAGATAACTCTTGATCTATTAATCTGACTACAACCATAATTGAACTCACTTGAAGTCTTATGGTAATATACAATCTGAGCGAGTTTGAGAAAGATTGGATAAAATGTGTGGCCTCTAGAGTGTAAACACCCTTAAATATGGCATTTTCAGCAATTCAAAGGTAGATAACTCTCAACCCATACGTCTGATTACAACCATAATCAAACTCACCCGAACTCTTATAGTCATATACAATCTGAGATAGATTGGATAAATATTGTAGCCTCTAGAGTGTAAACACTGTTAAATATGGCATTATCAGCAGTTCAAAGGTAGATAACTCTTGATCTATTTGTCCGATTTCAACCATAATCGAACTCATCTGAACTCTTATGATCATATACAATCTGGGCAAGTTTTAGAAAGATTGGAGAAATATTGTGGCCTCTAGAGTGTAAACACCCTTAAATATGGCATTTTCAGCAATTCAAAGGTAGATAACTCTTGACCTATTTGTCCAATTTCAAGCAAAAGCGAACTCATCCGAACTCTTATGGCAATACATGTATACCATCTGAGCAAGTTTGAGAAAGATTGGATAAATATTGTGGCCTCTAGAGAATAAACACCACAATTGTTGACGACGGACGACGGACATTCAAGTATTGCAAAAGCTCACCCTGAGCTAGCTCAGGTGAGCTAAAAACCTATTGCTCTGAGTAAAAGAACCTATATACTCATGCCTGATCCAGAGCAGAGAAACCTCTTTGGAAATATTAACTTTAAATTTTTAATTTCTCCACAATTACCATCACATACATAATGAGGTGAGCAATGTTCGCCATGCAACTGGTTTGTAATTTTAAGAGTTAGCGTGTTATAAGAACTGTGTCACCATAACGGCAGCTATAAAGTTTCAGTCATGGCATTCAACGAGACATTTCATTGGCAGAACACAGACGGTCCACACTGCGGCATATTTGGCCACAGCTACATCAGAAGGCAGTGTGTCAGATTAAAAAGACAGATAGGAGGCAGATAGACTACCCTGGTCTGGTGAGGCTTTTGGAACCAGTGGCTTAACCCATTACCCAATATAGCCTTGTTTTAATTTTGAAAACATGTGACCACTTAAAGCAGGTTGAAAGTAAAGCAGAATGCATCTTTAGGTGCATTCTGCTTTACCTTCAGCCTGCTTTAAGCTACTGTCTGCAAGGATAAAGAAAATATTTCTTACAGTACATAATCATGACTGTATAAAGTGGAACTATTTTCTTTAGTAGAGGAATAAATTAAAGGTGTTAAAAGGATAATTTATGGGGGAATGGGTTAACAGTAGACAGGCTTCCACCTCTTCTACAGCAACAAAGACTGGACAGATTCCACACTATCTTCATTCAGATTGGTGAGAATTGACATCGCCACCAAGAACAACCATCAACTAAATGCATGCCATTGTCAGCATGCGTGAAGAATGTAGACGTCAAGGAGTTCAGTGCAGCATCTGCCCGATGGATGATCAAGGCTATAATAAGAGTCAGAAGAGGCTGAACAAGATCCCCAAGAAAATCCACCCAGACAAGATACGGCAACACAACAAAGATGGGGCATTGTCGTATGCAATCAGCCTGCGAGATCATGTGTATCTCAAGGAATCATGCAAACCAGCCTTCGTCAATGGCATCATGTATGGTTTACAGTCAACATTTTAAATAGCTTTTTTCAAAGTTCATCATCATCATCATCAACGGATTTTTTATTAACGTGCAGGTTCATGGGCAATTATCCACATCAGTGGGCCCCCGTCCAGGTAGCTGGCTTGCTGCACGCATGGCAGTTCTTACACCTGATCTCCATTTGCTTTCCTTTTTTTCCCTCCATATTCTAATTATACCTCCCCTTTAGAAATCTACCATACAAAAATTTTTAAACTGATGACAGTTTTAAAGCTGAACTTGTCAATAAAGAACTTCTACAATGGCACAAGATCAATCCTAGATGAATGATCCATCCTGTATTTTGCTGGGTATGGGGATTGTTGTTGCTGTACCCAATGTACAATGAAAAGAATTGAACTACTACAGCGCTGGACACATCCAGGAAGTTGGATATTACATCAGAGTGCCTTCGAATGGTGACGTTCAAAAAATATTCCTTGAGATACACATGATCTCGTAGGCTGATTGCATACGACAACGCCCCATCTTTGTTGTGTAAAAGAAAACTGTCTACTCCAAGTGTGGTGGCTGCACAAGACGAGTCGAGTCCTTCATGCAGCGGCTTAGGAGAACCATGTGCTGTGGAAAAGTCCGCTAGACATGAAGAACCTGTGCCAAAGGTGGCTAAAAAGGTTAAAGAAGTGAGAGTTACCTGTCGTAACAATACTGAAGGACAGAGGAAAAGAAGAGACATTGTCATTGAGGAAGTGGATGGTGAAGAGTTGTATTCATCCAGGGTGAGCTGTCGAAAGCTTGATACCCAAAGGTTCAACCTTGGTGAAATAGTTGGAGGAGGAAGCATTGATATGCAGGATGTGAATGTGATCATGGACGAGGAAGGTCAGTTCCTCGTGGAGATTAGATACTCCTAAGTTTTTGGCAGTTTTTCAAAGTTATCATGACTTAAATGTTCGTTAAAGCAGGTTAGCCTTAATCTCAGGCAGAGAACTTTATTGTTTTTTTTATGTGTTCAGTTATGAATATATTTTGTTGTTATGATACACATGTAGTTTGTTTATTATTTGGTTAGTCCAATGCTGTAGAAATGAAAAATTCGGACTTTATCCGAATGCGAGACGCATTCAAATCGAAGGCGTGGGTAGTGTGACGAAAACCATGCATCACTGCACTCTCAGAGTTTTGATTATTATAGCGTACTTTTAGAGTTACTTCCCTGTTACAAAGTGAAAGCGTCAACTTCCGGAATCAAAAGCCCGTGGGCAAACTTGTCATTTATTTGGAATAACCAGGTTAGTAAACCAGTTGATACACGATAACATGCTTACATTTAATGGTCTGTACGCACTTTGTTTCCAAATACACCTAGTTGATACACGATAACATGCTTACATTTAATGGTCTGTATGCACTTTGTTTCCAAATACACCTATCTGATAAGATCTATGCATAGTTCGCTATTTTGCTTGAGATTGTTGCCAGTTGTTTATTTCACTCGATAGTTTTCGTTTAAGATCAGCATATTCCGTCGTCCGCTAGAGGACACTTGCATTAGTAGGCGTAGCTTTACGAACCATGTGACAAAGCCCTATATAAGCAGCAGTTTCGCTTAACTCTAATAGAATGCTGAATGTCTCCGTCAGTGCAACATTGGCTTTACACTGAGTTAAAGGGTTCTCTAATCTGGCATTGACTGTATTGACTAGGAACTTTGGGTACCTAAGACGTGGGTAATTTCCTTATCCTCTCTCAGGAGCCTCGCTTCATTGAGAGGTCGGAATAAAGCCTGTGTCGTGCAGCCCGGGTTGCTGGCAGTATAGTCTCCCGCTAGATAGGCCTAGGCTAGATAGGTCTAGGTAGATAGGTCTAGGCTAGATATACCTAGACTAGATAGGTCTAGACTAGATATACCTAGAAGAGCTAGATAGGCCTAGGCTAGATAGGTCTAGGCTAGACATACCTGGACTAGATAGGTCTAGGCTAGATTACCTAGAAGAGCTAGATAGGCCTAGGCTAGATAGGTCTAGGCTAGATATACCTAGACTAGATATACCTAGAAGAGCTAGATAGGCCTAGGCTAGATAGGTCTAGGCTAGATATACCTAGACTAGATAGGTCTAGGCTAGATATACCTAGAAGAGCTCGATAGGTCTAGGCTAGGTAGGCCTAGACAAGATCTGTCTAGTTAGAGTCGAGGAAGCCTCGCTTTATTGGCTCTGCTTACATAGGTAGACTTGTAAAAGCTTCACGCTCACACTACCCTTTTGTATATATTGATTGATAATTGTCTGTTTTAATCACTAGTTTGTTCATTTAGTTTTTGTTTGTTCGCGTGTATATATTACTACAATAGTTTATGTTACTAATCAACTGGACAGGTAGTCCCCAAGGAAAATTTAGATATATCTCGGCTATTAGCCCGGCACACGTTACATTTGTCTTTTCTCGGTGGCCTGTTTTGTGCGCTCTACTTTTATTTCTATCAGTCGGCAATCTTTAGCCAGTCGGTTCATTGCTGATTGATGGGGGTAATGTGATCGCCGTTTTGGGGGCTGTCTTTTGTATGTTTATTCATGTTTATTTTAGTTCTAATTGTAGTTATTGTCTTCTCGCTTTGTAGGTACATTTATGTAATTTCATGTGAAGCGCTTTTGAATGGTTATCTTTGTTGTATATAGGATAGTTATTCAAGAAAAAGACTTAAATGTGCCATGTTTCATCACCAGTTCAGTATTAAATTTCTAATATGAAGCCAAATCTAGTCATTATAATACATCATCATGAAGTTAGATATCATTTAACCCTTTCCCCATAGAAGCGCCTTTTAGTGAATATGATTTATTCCTCCGCTGAAAAAATAGTTCAAATTTCATCAGTCATGAATATATATTATAAGGAATATTTTCTATATTCTAGCACAGGAAAGCTTAAAGCAGGCTGAAAGTAAAGAAGAATGCACCTTAAGGCGATTTCTACTTTACTTTCAACCTGCTTTAAGTAGTCAACTATCTTCAATACTAGAAAAAGGCTATCAGGTAAAGGGTTAAGGTGATTGTATATCTTAATAGTATACCGGTACATGTAGTATAGTATAGCTGTTTATTTGATATGTTATTTTATATGTGCCAATGTTTATTATATATCTCTTCATAACTTTCACTCATCAGCTCTTTGTACATGTATACGTGCATTGCAGTTTTTACCGGTTCAAATATCATGAAGATTGACTCCGCAGCTAGCATAATAGTTACCGATTTAGTAACCCATATTTCTTGGACTAAGAAGTGCATGTGTACCATTTTACCAAACGTGGTATGCATAAGATAATTGATTTCCGTTGCAAACTTTGGTTTATCTTCTACTGTAAAATGTTGCCGTCTGTAAAACAAGTCTCAATGTTCTGCTTTTCGACCAGAAAAAATCAGCAGAATGTCAAACAGTTTGGAACAAGATGAGACGATGCGTCATGCGGAGTTTCGTCTGAATCAAAACTTCACGCATAGTAGGCAGAATGTTAAACCGTTACTCCATAGATACTTGTTTTTACGAATTTAATTCATTCCTCTACTGAAGAAAATAGTTTCAATTTATGCAGTGAGTAAGTGTAACGGGTTTAAATAGGGGGTTACCTTTTAAATTATTCAGTACGAATCTACCGAAGGTCAAATATGGCGTGGGACGTTAGGGCGAATTCCATTAGGCGCAAAACTCTCCTTGGCGTGAAGTTTAACTTTGTTGTTATTGAGAACTTCCGCTGAAGAAGGCGAATAAAGCACCAAATACTAAAAATTGTGTTTATTCTCCTTTTAAGGTGAGTTTAGATCCTATTATACTCGTAAATCATCGGGGAATGTTATTAACTGTTTAAGCAGGCTATTGAGTATTGTTATATAAGGTTATTATTCCAGAAAAGCTTGACCTTAGTAAAAGTGTAATGTATTTTCGCGACCACAAGGTAGTTGTTATTGTTGATAATATCCTCCAAACAGCGAGATTGAGTGTGGTATTGTCCGTATCGTGGGTTATGAAACAGATCTGCAATCTGTTTAATAAGTAACAATACGGACAAGTATACGAATTACTGAATTGGGAAGACTATTTAGGTTTTAGAAGTAACTCAACGGTGGGGAAGACGTCACCCGGTATTGGAGTGATTTGTGCTGTAATTCTCATCTGTTGATTAACTTTTAGTTGTTAACATCATTTTGTTTTGTTAACTTCGTTTGCATAATATTTACATAATAGAAAATGACATGAATGACAAACAGAGTTGACCAAGATCAACACTTTCATCGAAGTGCATGATCTGTTGGTCTACACTGTTTGTACTAGCCTCATTGTTAAGATAGATCTCTGTTATTATAGGGCTGTTGCCAATGTTGAGAGATTATGTAAACTCTTTACGTGTCGAGCCTCGGAGTGTAAACAGTATAGATCTAGACCATGTCAGCCTTTGATTAGAATAAGAGGACTGATCATTGTACTATACTGGTTGCCAAGGTTACAACTTACATGTATTATATCACGTCTTTTATTGAAACTATGCACCGTAACCACTACATATGTAAGTATGGTCTTAATTGGTAAATGTTATGATCCTAAACAATTAAGAGATAACAGGCCTGACACTTAGAGAGGTAACTTTGTTGTTATTGAGAACTTCCGCTGAAGAAGGCGAATAAAGCGCCAAATACTAAAGATTGTGTTTATTCTCCTTTTAAGGCCCAGCCAGAACTTTTGCCCGTAACATTTGGGGGCTCGTCCAGGATAGTCTCTACGAAGAACGGTGAACATGGATGACGACACCATGGAGGTTCTTGTAGAGGTGAAGACAAAACTACTGTCAGCACCAGTCAAAGCGCTGAAGAAATTCGCGAAGGGGCTTGGAATGAAGGTGGACAGTGGCGTCAGCAGGCCAAAGTTAGTGCTAGCCATTGAGGAGAAATTGCTCAATGTGGCCAAGGAGGAAAATGCAATAGAAAAATATCAAACACTTTTAAAAGAACTGAACATTAAACCTACAATTCCAGAAAAACCAAAAACACATGATAAGGATGCAGACGATTTGCTTAAGACCCACCTTAGGAAAGAATTCAAAATAAATGGTAGTATAGGCAAGGGGAGGCACTGCATTGGATACATGAGCTTTCTGAGACAGGTTGAGAGTGGGAAAGCTCATGGTCACTCAGAACGGGCTTTGGTGGATGGAGTGATCAAGGCGATTCAAGGGGGTTCACGTCTGCGAGGTTACCTTGAAGGCAAAGATGATTTACCTTTAGAGAAGTTGCAAAGTATCATCCGTGCTTTTTATAAAGAAACAAGAATATCGTTCCCAACGATGGATGCTCCCCACAAAGAAAAAGCCCAAGGTATAGCATGTTTAGTAGGTGAACACAGTAACAAGTTTCATCAACTTACGATGTAACATTCAGGAGATATGCTTCGGACAAAAATGAATTTATTATGAAAAAGGGAGGCAATTCAATATTTTTTTCATCCGCTAACACAGTATCAAGGTTCAAGTTACAGTGCGGCAGAATGTTTGATTTTTTTTTTAAATTTATGTAGAAAAAGGGAGATAATTCAATATTGGGAGATGGCAGAGTTATGTTTCTTGAGTACAGCACTCTTTCTGTCATCTCGTATCACTGTATCAAGTTTCATCAACTTACAATGCAATGCGCAGGAGATATGCTCCAGAACAAATTTGATTTTTTTTAAATAGAAAAGGGGAGATAATTAAATATTGAGAGGTGATAGAGTCATGGTTCTTGTGTACTGCACCTCCTTATGTCATCACCTATCACTGTATCAAGTTCCATTAACTTACGGTGTAGCAGTCAAGAGATATACTCCGGACAATTTTTTTTTGTATTTTTAGAAAAAGGGAGATAATTCAATATTGGGAGATGACAGAGTTACTGTTTTTGTGTACTGCACTTCCTTTAGTCATCCTCTATCACTTTTACAAGTTTCATCAACTTTCAGTGTAACAGTCCAGAGATATGCTCCGGACAAATTTGATTTTTTTATTAGAAAAAGGGAGATAATTCAAAATTGGGAGATGAGTGAGTTACGGTTCTTGTGTACTGCACCTCCTTCTGTCATTCTCTATCACTGTATCAAGTTTCATCAACCTACGGTGTACCGTTCAAGAGATATGCTGCGGACAAAAAAGCGTGACGGACGGACGGAAACACGGACTGACGGACAAAGCGGCGACTATATGCTCCCTCCCTAAAGGGGAGCATAAAAAGCGCAACAGAACTTTATCAGGAGATGTGTAACCTGAAACAAGGGGACAAAGAAACCACACAAGAGTTCGTGTTTCGTGCCCTGGAACTTCGGCAGAAGTTACTTTTCGCTTCTAAAGAGTCAAAAGCTGTTAATTATGATGTTACACTTGTGGAACAATCTTTTAAACATTCCGTATCAACCGGTGTGCGAGATGAAAGTATTCGTATGGAATTTCAGACTCTCCTTCAGTCTTATACAGATGACGAAATCCTCATTCAAGGTGTGAATGAAATTGTACAGAGGGAGGAGGAAAGAAGGATGAAGTTGACCAAAACCGGGAAAGTCTCCAATGTAGCTGAGGGTGAATCAACCATACTTCAGGAACTTAAAAGCCTACGAGCTGAGATTAACCATATTCGTTCCAACATGCATACCAAATCTGAGAAAACAGAAAACAGACAGAAACCTGTAAAATCCTGCCGGTCTTGTGCAGACTCGTCTACTCGTTGCACACATTGTTGGAAATGTGGCAAAACTGGTCACCTGGAACGCCCGTGTCCGGGAAACGAACAGAGGTCACTACCGGGGAGCAGGTGGTAGCCTCAGTAGGGTTAAGCTCCGACTGTTTAAATTGTAAAAACTCAGCAAAACAAGTTTGTTCAGGCTACCACAGTGCTATGTTTTGTTCAAAACAATGTCAACAAAACAATTGGTCAAAACACAGAACTCAGTAAATTGGAAAATAATAGTTGTGACTCTAATTTTCAGAATGTGCAAGTAGTGCTGGTAGTGTTTATGAAGTGTCTCCTAAAACTAAGGTCAAGCTTGCAAAACTATTAGGGCCTAAATGTACTGTTCAGTTGTTAAATAGGAGGGGTTGAAGAACAGGTTTTATGGGACACAGGGGCACAAGTCAGTCTTATTAGTGAGCAATGGGCACGCGGACAAAACCTTGATAGCAAAATTAGGCAAATGGAAGAATTATTTGACCAAAAACTTGTCATCAAATTAGTTAGTGGGGAAACTTTAGATTTTATAGGGTGGATTCCTTTAGAGGTTAGGGCGAGAAAATCAGAGTGTAGTATTCAAGTCCCTTTTCTTGTGACTAAGATGGCATTAGACAAACCAATTTTAGGTTATAATGTAATCAAGTTAATGCAAGATGATGCAGGTTCAATTTTTCAGAGCAAGGGCTCAGACTTTGCTACAGCTGTGGGAGACATTCTGTCAGCTGAGGATGATGGGGACATGGCTGCTAAGTTAGGTAAGCAAAGTCTAGCTGTACCAGCCGGAGAAACTGTGGTTGCCAAGTGTACCGTGCACACTGGTCCTGTCAGTCGTGGCCAGGTGGCTTTGTTCGTCCCTGCAGAATCAGGTAAGTATGATGAGAGTCTTGTCATACAGGAAACCGTAGTCGGCCTTGGAAAAGGTAGTACAAGCTGCATCAAGATACCAGTGACAAACCTGTCCAAAACAACAGTACATGTACATCTGAACAAGGGTATGTCTTTAGGGAAAGTTACTCAAGTAAAATCTCTGATTACTTTAAGACCTCCCGAAACATGTCAGGAGCCAGGCCACAGCGAACATTGCAGATGATATGGACCGCTGGAACCCTGAAGTTTCTGTGGACGAAACACAGTTCTCACCAGAACATAAACTGGAACTGGAATAAATTAGATATGCTAAAAGTCGCTTCTATGGGGTAAAGGGTTAACCGTATATACACACACATCCCACCAAATCATACAGACAAGATCAAATTTTATATCCAGTATGCGTGACAAAACTTTATATTTGTGCATAAGTGATGAAAGCAATCCACTTTATTACAAAATAAGCAGACGACAAGAAAAGAGACGAAAATTTCAATTGAAAAATAATTATATCCTGTCTAGAACCCATTACGTAGGTACGTCAACATAATCATGCGGTCCTCAAGTAATGTTACATGGGGATGACCGGATCTTTGATTAAGATCTCTGACAGACCAGAAGATTTTAAACTTATGGCCTCGTGTCATTCAATGTCTTTTTGGGGCAACCAACGTCCCGGGCAACTTCGGTTACACTTAACCCCGCCTGTAGCATGCAGACAGCTTAAATTTTGGTCTGCTTCACTGACGTGGCATTTGTTGAACTTGTCAAAGTTGTAGTTTTTCTTATCTGTACTTATCGCTTCTTAAGTTTTGTCGGGTGTTGAGACTCTACCTCAAGCATGCACGGCTGTGCATGTGCAGCGCTATGAATACCTTTTTATCCCTTTAGAGGCTAAGTTTAACAGGTATGACCATGCTTGATTTAAGAAATAATAAATTCATACCAGTGCAATCGAACACTGGTGTAGTATCTGCTCTAAATGTTTAATAAATAATAATAACCATAATAACTAACCGCTCCCTCAAAGGATTGCTCCCTAGCAAAATAATTATGTTGCGCATGCGTAGTAGCGTTTAGATATACCATGCTTTCCGGGTTGAGTAAAATGAAGTTAAAACATTTGCTCTTGTTGATTTAATTCGAATCACGAGGTAAATACTACAATTGGCGACGAGATGGACGTCAAAACTTTGCCCACGTTTGACTGCAACAACACGTCCAACCTGTCGGCTAGATGGAAGCGCTGGATTAGAGCGTTTGAGCTGTACGTGGTTAGAAAAGGAGTCACCGACGCGGAACAGAAAAAAGCGTTACTGCTCCACACAGCTGGTATTGAGACCCAGGAAGTGTTTTTCACTTTAGCCGAGGCGGTAGGAGATGATTCTTATTTAAAAGCGAAAAAGGCATTAACAGATCACTTCACACCTCTTGAAAATATTCCTTACGAGAGACACTTATTTAGAAAAATGTCGCAACAAAACGAGACCGTCGACCAGTACGTCACAAAACTGCCAGCCCAAGCAGAACTTTGTGATTTTGGGACGCAAGAAAAGATTAATGAACAGATTAGAGATCATGTAATTGAAAAGTGTAACTCACACAGGCTGAGAAGAAAACTTCTTGAAAAGGGGGGCAAACTCACACTCAAGCAGTTGCTTGAAACTGCAAGACTGTTTGAAGATACAGAGAGACAGGCAACTAGCATTAGTGACTCAATATCACATAGTGTGAGCGCGATTCAGATATCTAAGAAGAGGCAAGATAAAACACAGATATAAGACGCTCTGAAGCAGCAGCAGGTAAATCTAGTCATAGATTTAACAGCAATCAATCAAAAGTTAAGTGTCTCATGTGTGGGAATCTTGGTCACCGTGCAAAAGACAGTGCCTGTCCAGCCAAGGACAAGGAGTGTAGGAAGTGTCACATAAAGGGGCACTTTGAGAAACGTTGTCGCACTAAGGCTACCAGAATTAAACGCAACAAGAATCGCATTCGTCATGCTGGTGGTGCTACTGGTGGAGCCGCGTCCTATTCTGATGAATACCTTTTCAGCATGAGCGATGGCGCACCGCATATGGACCAGATAAATGTGAACGTCGGTGGTGTCGTCATTAAAATGTTAATTGATTCTGGCGCAATGTGCAACATTGTCGATCGAGAGACATGGGACTCTATGAAAGCACGTAAGATCAAGTGTATCAGCAAGAAGTCCAACAAGCAGATCTATGCGTATGGCAGTGACAAACCACTGAAGATTGCTGGAAGCTTCAAATCTACCTTTGAGTATGGCAGAAACTGTGTGGACAATGTTGAAGTTTTGGTGTTCGAAGGAAAGGGCAAGTCACTGCTGGGGAAGAAGACGGCCATTGCATTGGGCGTGATTGAAACTCAACTGAAGGAGTTGGCGAATGAAATACACGAAACATCAAGTAGCCCCGAAGAAGTATTTCCAAAACTGTTTGAAGGTGTCGGAAAATACAAGGACTTCCAGTTGCATGTTCTGGTAGACAAAGCTGTTTTGGCGGTGGCACAGCCTCTTAGATGTATACCATACCATCTAAGAGATAAACTTGATGAAAAACTAAACGAGCTGGAGAAGGGCGATATCATCGAGAAGGTTGATGGACCGAGCGCCTGGGTGTCTCCACTGGTATGCGTGCCTAAGACAAACTCCGACGAAATTCGCATATTTGTCGATAAGCGATGGGCTAACGAAGGGTACTACGACACCGAGTTGGAAACACAGGTCATCGCGGACGCGAGTCCTGTAGGTTTAGGAGCCGTTTTGGTACAGTGCTAAAAAGGGGAGTTTCGTGTAATCTGCTATGCGAGCAGATCTCTGAGCGATGTAGAACGTAGGTACAGCGTTCCCTCTCTACAACGGCCCTCCGAACAACGACTCTCTCCTTACAACATTCGCCACTGTTCCCAAGAAAATTATGTTTTATGCTTGAACTGATGCATCATCATCTACTAAAAATTGTTGTTTGCTGTTTTTCTTACATAAATGACATTTTAACAGAAAAAAAACATAATGACAAATGACAAACAGCTTGAATCCAGATCAGACGCCGCGTTACGCGGCGTCTGATTTGGATTCAAGCTGTTTGCAAATGTAAAATAAGTTCCCTCCCTATAACGACTCCCTCCGAACAACACACACAATCTGTGTCTCCCATTGGGTGTCGTTGTAAAAAGGGTTGCTGTATTCCCAAACCGAGAAAGAGGCACTGGGAATAGTATGGGCGTGTGAGAGATTTCACACTTACCTGTTCGGGTCAAAGTTCAAACTTCTGACTGACCACAAACCCCATTGAGTTTATTTACTCGCCGAGATCAAAGCCGAGCGCACGAATAGAACGGTGGGTTCTCAGATTACAACTGCATTAGAAATGTTGGAAAACTGTGCTACTGTCAAACAGAGGAACAGTATCAAATAATTCATGAACAAATGCTGGAAAGTGTGCCTCGCTCAGTTACAGCCTACTTTGAAGCCAACTGGAATACTATTAGGGAGGAGTGGGTAGATGGCCTGAAATCAATGAAAGCCATCTTCCTAAACCGAACAAACAACAGAGTGGAAGCTCTCAATCAGAAATTGAAGAGCGTCATTTCCCGCTACTCGGGAATGACTGTCTTTTTCAGGGATTTAATGAAATGCATAACAATCTTGAAAAACGAAAGAAACTGTCGTGCAGCAAACATGGAGTTGAAGGTTCCAGTAACGACTTGTGAGGGCCATTTCAAAAGTTATCAAGACTTACTGACTCCCTATGCATACAAGTATATGCGTGAACAGTTAATGAAAAGTGATCAGGTGAAAATTATTACAGCAGACTTTGACACAGAAAAAATAAGATTCAAAAGAAATGGGGAACATGTTGAGTGCAGTTGTGAGCTCTGTATATGCGGTTTTCAAACTGCAATGCAATTACCATGCCATCATATCATCGCAGCTCGAAAGCATTTCCAAAAAGATGTGTATGCTGAAATCAGGTAAGTATGATGAGAGTCTTGTCATACAGGAAACCGTAGTCGGCCTTGGAAAAGGTAGTACAAGCTGCATCAAGATACCAGTGACAAACCTGTCCAAAACAACAGTACATGTACATCTGAACAAGGGTATGTCTTTAGGGAAAGTTACTCAAGTAAAATCTCTGATTACTTTAAGACCTCCCGAAACATGTCAGGAGCCAGGCCACAGCGAACATTGCAGATGATATGGACCGCTGGAACCCTGAAGTTTCTGTGGACGAAACACAGTTCTCACCAGAACATAAACTGGAACTGGAATAAATTAGATATGCTAAAAGTCGCTTCTATGGGGTAAAAGGTTAACCGTATATACACACACATCCCACCAAATCATACAGACAAGATCAAATTTTATATCCAGTATGCGTGACAAAACTTTATATTTGTGCATAAGTGATGAAAGCAATCCACTTTATTACAAAATAAGCAGACGACAAGAAAAGAGACGAAAATTTCAATTGAAAAATAATTATATCCTGTCTAGAACCCATTACGTAGGTACGTCAACATAATCATGCGGTCCTCAAGTAATGTTACATGGGGATGACCGGATCTTTGATTAAGATCTCTGACAGACCAGAAGATTTTAAACTTATGGCCTCGTGTCATTCAATGTCTTTTTGGGGCAACCAACGTCCCGGGCAACTTCGGTTACACTTAACCCCGCCTGTAGCATGCAGACAGCTTAAATTTTGGTCTGCTTCACTGACGTGGCATTTGTTGAACTTGTCAAAGTTGTAGTTTTTCTTATCTGTACTTATCGCTTCTTAAGTTTTGTCGGGTGTTGAGACTCTACCTCAAGCATGCACGGCTGTGCATGTGCAGCGCTATGAATACCTTTTTATCCCTTTAGAGGCTAAGTTTAACAGGTATGACCATGCTTGATTTAAGAAATAATAAATTCATACCAGTGCAATCGAACACTGGTGTAGTATCTGCTCTAAATGTTTAATAAATAATAACACAGATGTGTATGCTGAAAATCTATGTGCTAAACGCTGGACTAAATCCTACTTCAGATCATCACACAGACTTTTTAGAGTAGGTGATGAAGAACCATCGACAACAGATGCTGTTACTGTTCATAGGGGTGCCAACAAACCAGATATTCTGACCGAACTACAGAAATACAAGAGATGCTTCAGTGTAGCACAGACCATAGCCCAGACCATAGCTGAACAGGGAATGGAGGACTTTAAGATCAATTTGTCCATCCTGAACCAGATACAAGATGTCCTGCATCAAGGGAAAAGATTCAAGGTTGCAGAAATTGAAGGTATATTGTAGCATACAACTTAACCCTTTCCCTCACAGAATTGCCTTTCCGCTTATTGATTATATTCCTCCTCTGAAGATGATAGTTTCAATTTATACAGTGATGAAAATGTACAATTAAAAATATTTCTTAAATCTCAGCAGATGATAGCTCAAAGCAGGCTGAAAGTAAAGCAGAAGGTGCCTTAAGGCACATTCGCATTACTTTCTGCTGCAACCACTTTTAAATGGTCACAAGCCTATCTTTAAAACTAAGGAAAGGCTATAGGATAAAGGGTCAATACCGATTGCACTTAGTGACTAGTTCGTTATCCTCAAGTCCTTTTACAGACAAGCGCGAGATTCCCAAATGCAGAAATGTCTTACCTGGCATGAAGTGCCAATGTGAGCGATTATGATTCTCACCTGTTGTTTTTAGCTCACCAGAGCACAAAGTGCTCAAGTTGAGCTATTGGTATACTGCTCTGTTTGTCGTCCGGGTAATATCGAATGAAAAGTTGAAATACCTTCTAGAAGTTGTATTGTTGGTTATATCTTTATGAGATTTTGTCAGTGTCATGACCTTAATAAGATTTAGGTCATACATGAATGTAGGTCATGTTGGGTCATAAAGTAGGTCAAATCACAGAATAAACTTCTTGCCTCTGAAGCCCATTCAAGCTGCCATATTTTTAGGCCAATCTTCTTGAAACTTGTGAGAATGATTATCTTGACAAAAGCTAGGCTCTGTGTGAATATGGGTTACATGAGATTAAATAGTAGGTCAGTAGGTCAAAACTAAGAAATTGCTTGTAAACACTGTAGGGGCCTTGTTTTAGCCATAATTTCACACAAATTTCTTTGAAGTTAGAGCGGATTGGGCTCTTGTTTGTGTTTAGCTCACCTGAGCACATAGTGCTCAATGAGCTATTGTGAACATGCTGTGTAAGCTGTTGATGTGCGGTGTGCATCTAGCATCCTTGAACTCAAATTTTCAAAGTGTAGATCCAAGTTTTAAGGTTATCTAAAATGATGCTAACCCTTTGGCGGGATAACAGAGACAGAAATTTTAATACATTAAATTTTTTCCCACTGAGTCTGACAGTATTACTATGTCACGGTGGTCTATGGGAGATTAACATTGTAAATGGAATTGAGGTATATTAATGTCATATTCAGAGCTTTTTGATTCTGTGCATTGAATACAAGGTCTTTTCTTTTGGCAGACACAGATGGACTTGTAATGTCTTCCTCAGCCTCACAGCTGCTGCAGGAAGAGACTTCACTCAATAGTGACAGAGAGGAGGACAACAGTAATGAACTTGTGCAACCCTGCATATCAACAGAGAAAACCAACACTGAACAAATGAAGTCCTCCCCACCAACATCTCTGCTGCAGGAAGAGACTTCACTCAATAGTGACAGAGAGGAGGACAACAGTAATGAACTTGTGCAACCCTGCATATCAACAGAGAAAACCAACACTGAACAAATGAAGTCCTCCCCACCAACATCTCTGCTGCAGGAAGAGACTTCACTCAATAGTGACAGTGAGGAGGACAACAGTAATGAACTTGTGCAACCCTGTATATCAACAGAGAAAACCAACACTGAACAAATGAAGTCCTCCCCACCAACATCTCTGCTGCAGGAAGAAACACCCTCAAATCTCCATGATAGTGAGAACGAACTTGTTCAACCCTGCTCACTACCTAAAACAAGGGCCACTATGGTCCTAAATCGCTCACCTGGTACACCATGGCAAACTTTTACCTATAGTGACCTAGATTATGACTGGACATGACCCACAATCAAGCTTTAGAGTGTAAACAAGATTTTCCTATGATTTGACCTAGTGACCTAGTTTTTGACCGGACATGACCCACATTCGAACTTGACCTAGATATTATTGAGGCAAACATTCTGACCAAGTTCCATTAAGATCCATTGAGATTTGTAGCCTCTAGAGTGTTAACGAGGTTTTTCTATGATTTGACCTAGTGACCTAGTTTTTGACCGGACATGACCCACATTCGTACTTGACCTAGATATCAATAATGCAAACATTCTGACCAAGTTTCATTAAGATGCATTGAGATTTGTAGCCTCTAGAGTGTTAACAAGGTTTTTCTATGATTTGAACTTGACCTAGATTTTATCAAGACAAACATTGTCATGAAGTTTCATGAAGATCGGATGAAATTTGTAGGCGACGGTTGTTGTGGTTTTTTTTGTTATATAAACCCTAACCCTGAAACTAACCCCACATGCGTGATTTTGAACCCCACAATACTCTCTTTCAACCCCACAATCACTAACTGGCCAGGTTGATGACCGAAACGGACCCCATAAGGTAGCTCCTGTAAGCCCGGACAGACGGACGTTCTCACAGTTGGACATTTGTTGGGTATTTTTTTTGTTTAAAAATACCCAACAGTACACTAAAATACCCAACAATAACAATAGGGCAATCTGACACGGAATGAATGGAATCTATTGTTCTCCCTACCCAACAAAGGACCTTTCGTGCGCTCGGACGGACATTCAGCGATCCTAAAAGCTCACCTTGGCACTTCGTGCCAGGTGAGCTAAAAACAGACACTATTCTGGTTAAGTCATGCCCACCAACAGCTGAGAATGGACTTGTTCAACCCTGTACAGCATCAGAGACCGTAGAATTTTTTAAAGGTAGGTCACCAAAATGTGTGGTGGGGCCTTAAAACATGCTGACAGTGTAAGATAATGCTCCTTAACCCTTTACAGTAAAACCCCTCTAAGCCGGAACCTCTATATACCGGAATTCTCTCTAAACCGGACAAAAACTTTGGTCCCGTTTCCCACCCATTTTTACGCCCTTGATTTATTCCTTCACTGGAGAAAATACATTCATGAACATATATCATCAAAAGAAAATTGCTATATTCTAGCAGATGATAGCTTAAAGCAGATTGAAAGTAAAGCAGAATGTGCCTTTAGGCGCATTCTGCTTTACTTTTAACCTGTTTTAAGTGGTCAGCTACCTTCCATACTAGAAACAAGCTATGGGTTAAAACCCCTCTAAACCGGATGTTTTTGTTGTCCGGGTTAGAGGGGTTTCACTGTATTCCATTGCCTGTTTCAAGTTTTGAAAGTGAAGCAGAATGCGCCTTAAGTTAATAAATAACTGAATAAGTATGCCATTTTACACCGATAAATATGTCATCACTTATGATAGTAGCCCTCATCTAGAAAACCCTGAATAAAACAAGAGCCCCATGGGGCATATTTCGCTCACCTGAGTAAATAGCTGAAAAAATGGAGATAATAATTTAGGTCCAGGACTGACCTAGATATGCAACAGACCGGAACAATTTGAACAAATTATGTAAAGTATATTTAAAAGTGTCACCATACCGAATATAAAAGCTCTGGCCATATTAGTGTCAGAGAAGAAGACGTTTGAAATTTTCTATATATAACTCTATGTAAAACTGTGACTCCAGGGGCGGGCCAATTTTGACCCCAGGTGCATAATTTGAACAAACTTGATAGAGGACCTGTAGGCGATGATATGTGCCAAATATCTAAGCTCTGGCCCTTGTAGTTTCAGAAAAGAAGATTTTTTTAAGTTATAATTGAAAAAAATCTATTTTTAGCTCCTGTGACCTAGTTATGCAACGGACCAGAACCATTTGAACAATTTTTGTATAGGACATCGAGAAGTGTCACCATGCCAAATATCAAAGCTCTGGCCATATTAGTTTCAGAGCTGAAGACATTTGAAAATTTCACTATATAGCTCAATGTAAAACTGTGACCCCCGGGGCAGGGCCAATTTCAACCCCAGGGGCATAATTTGAACAAACTAGATAGAGGACCTGTAGGCGATTCTATGTGCCAAATATCTAAGCTCTGGCCCTTGTAGTTTCAGACAAGAAGATTTTTTAAGTTTTCATTGAAAAAATCTATTTTTAGCTCCTGTGACCTAGTTATGCAACCGACCAGAACCATTTGAACAATTTTGGTAAAGGTCATCTAGAAGTGCAACCATGCCAAATATCAAAGCTCTGGCCATATTAGTTTCAGAGAAGAAGACGTTTGAAAATTTCACTATATAACTATGTAAAACTGTGACCCCCGGGGCAGGGCCAATTTTGACCCCAGGGGCATACTTTGAACAAACTTGATAGAGGACCTGTAGATGATGCTATGTGCCAAATATCTTAGCTCTGACCATTGCAGTTTTGGACAAGAAGATTTTTTAAGATTTCCCTATTTTTTCACTTTGGTTGCCATGGCAACCAGAGTTCTGCATTGTTTTTAATTCTTTGAACAAATTTGAAAGAGCTTGACCCAAGGAACATTTCTGTAAAGTTTGGTTGAATTCTGTCAAGCGGTATAGGAGAAGATGTCATTTAAAGCAATTGTTAACGACGACGCACAACGCACGACGCATGACGCACAATGCACGACGACCGACGACGGACACAGGGCCATCCCAATAGCTCACCTTGAGCCTTTGGCTCAGGTGAGCTAAAAAGAAGGCAGGTGGGTGGCTTTGTTCCCATGCGCTGCTTGACAGCGAATGAGATTAGCCAAATCATCTTCCTGAAATAGTCATCTTTTCTCATCATTCCCCATCATTCATCGGGGCTATATATATATGACACTATTTTGTGTCGAAGTGTTTTCAAAACCACACTCATCATCAATTCTTAACCTTTCACTTGGTGTCCACACTCAATTATTGGATTGCTTATACTTATAGTTGTTGACTTGGACCATGTGACTGATGTGACTCGGTATCATGCTCCGCTACAGTACCTGGGGTCAGTTTGATCATCCACTTGACTATTTACTAAAACTGAGGTCTGATGTATCAGTGCTTCACACTGAGCATCTGAAAGAACCAAAGAATTCTGTAGATAATAAGAGTCGAGCAACGTGTCTGGGTTTTCTATATTGGCTCCCCTAACTCTGGGGTGTCCAATTAGCTGTAGAGGGGTTTCTTTGATGTGTACTGGTAACTGGTGGATAATCAATATGTCCTAAACCGATTGGCTCAGTAGCTCAAGTGGTTAGAGTGCTGGTGCGGTAAGCCAGAGACCCTGGGTTCGAGTACCCGTCGGGCCATCAGTCCTGTTACATAGCTGACAGATGGCAGAAATGGACAATAACAAACAAACAAACTGACCCATATCAAACCTAACAGATGGCAGAAATGGACAATAACAAACAAACAAACTGACCCATATCAAACCTAATAGATGGCAGAAATGGACAATAACAAACAAACAAACTGACCCATATCAAACCTAACAGATGGCAGAAATGGACAATAACAAACAAACAAACTGTCCCATATCAAACCTATTTTACCTTTACCTTATTGGGACTGAGAAATGATTCAGAATACATGTAAAAATGCCAATGTCATAGTGTAGCTTAATCATCACCGGTGCACAAGCATGCTCTTATGTTAATGTGGTAGAGTGATTGACTGCAAACATGTCGGACGGGGTTTATACGCTTAAAAAGGACACTCAGTTATCCCTGGCATAAGTGCGAATAAATTAAACATAGTTGTGGTTTGAAAGACAACTATACAAGTACTGTATGCCTTGATTTAACTAACAGCTTCGTTAGCTCAGTTGGTAGAGCGTCCACTTTCGAGGCAGGAGGTTGTGGGTTCGACCCCTGAGTCATACCAAAGACCATTATAAATACAGTACAGTAGTACCCTTGTGTGCATTGAAAGGGCAGTGCTAGGTATGTGACTGTAATGCCCAGGTAAGTATGCATGTTAATGGATACCTTGTCTGTCACAAAAAAAGCTCTACAGAGCTTATGCTGATTGTTTACAACATATGGCCTTAAATAAATCTTACCCCTCTGATAAGGGAATGTTAATTTTTCATAAATTTAAGAATGTGATCCCAACATATAACATTACTGGACTGCATACTGTAATTTCCATTTAAAGCTTTAGGCGTCAATGAGTTCATCCATTTCTCTCTTCAATCGTTCAGGTGACGGTTTAAAACGAAATCCACCTGCCATAATTTAGAGATATGTGTAAAAAAGTAGTGTATGTCACGATAACTGTATAGCACAATTAAATTTCTTCTACACCCTCAACAGTGGTGTGAACACGAGTTTCTACTTATAAATGTGAAAAAAATAAAATAATGGAAGAATAAATCTACCGCAATTGTAAGAAAGTTGTGGGTTTTATTTACTTTTTACGCATACTTTTTATCCTAAAAAAAATTACTTAGAGTTACGACGATCGTGGTTATCTTTACGACGGTTAGTATTTTTACGTCAGTGTTTTTTTTTAATGTTTAATGTCTCAAAACCATAACTTATAGATACGACGATCGAGGATATGTTTACGACGGTTATCGTTATTTTTACGACGGTTGTTATTCTTACGACAGTGTTTAAATTTCGGCCTGCCAAAAAAAAAATATGTGCGCATGCGCGACCGGAAATTATTTTTGACGTAAACATAGAATTTCAGTTATGTTTACGACTCGTCGTAAAGATAGCCACTGCGTTTTGAATAACAATAAGCTTTCTGCAAAATTGTGTTTGTAGACAAAATTATACGCATTAGAATCCCATGTAAAAGTGTCTATTTTTGCTGAGTATAGGTTTAGACATTCGGGTAGAAATAGTTAAAAACAATAACATACCAGGGGCACGACGACCAGGGGTGGAATGTCTTGGGGCGAATCGTCTTAGAAATAGTTTTGAGCCGACACTAACTAGAACCGTGATGTCATGGCTTTTCATTTGGCGATACATCCTACGCTGCAGCAATAAACCCTTCAAAACACATACAACATATTTCTAATTTCTAGAATCGTCTAGAGCTGGAGGTTATTAGCAGACTTTCGTTTTCGTGCAGCACATGGTGAACCTCCGAAGTATTCCGAATGTAAACATAATTCACAGTGGCAGATCGTTACTGAGAGAGTTTGGCTGCCCTACTACTATAGGGTCGTACGAACTAGTAGGGTAAAATTCTAGTTGGAAAATACGATACCAGCGCCACAGGCAAAATACTGAAATTAAGAGAAGAAATGGCAGAAAGAACTACAAATAGGGGAAATTCCATTTTAGCTCACCTGGCACAAAGTGCCAAGGTGAGCTATTTTGATCGTGCTGTGTCCGTCGTCCGTCGTCTTCTTCTTCTTCTTCTTCTTCATGTATACAACACTCTCTCAACTTTGAGAATTATGTGTTGGCGCCAGATTTAATAGAAACAACATTTAAAAGAACATCATGAATGCCAAAAGGTTAAAACAAATTAAAATTATATACAAGTTTATGGATTTAGCTGCTGAAAATTGGTGTTAGGACAGTCACAGGAACAAGAGTTCTGAATGTGTCTACTGTGACTGCTGATTGTATAGAGACAGGCAAACAGTTCCACTGGGCTACTGTTCTTGGATAGAATGAATATTTGTAGGTGTCTTTTGACGTTGCGATATGTTTGAAAGATAATGTGTTGCCGTGTCTAGTTCTGGGATCTGATGTCTGGAGAAGTTGGTAAGGTGGGCAGATAGCTACTACATTATGGATAATTTTATAAAACATTATTAATCTACATCTAGTTCTTCTTAATTCTAAAGTGGGCCAGTTGAGACTGTGTAACATATCAGATACTGAGCTAGTGTTGTGGTAACGGTTGCAAACAAACCTGGCTGCACGCCTTTGCACTTTTTCAATTTGATTTTTGTTAGAGTTTGTGTGCGGGTCCCAGACAGATGCAGAGTATTCCAATTTTGGTCTTATGAGAGCTTTATAAGCATGATCTTTTGCTTTCACCGACTTTATTTTCAAGTTTCGTTTCAGAAATCCAAGTGTTTGGTTAGCTTTATTTGTAATGTTGTTTATGTGTTTGTCCCATTTGAGATTGTTTTGAACGGTGAGGCCTAAATATTTAGCATGATCGACTTTTTCAAGATCTTGTGAATGGAGAGTATAAGTAAATTTGTGTGGTTTGCGTTTGTGCGTAACAGAAAGTACAGTGCATTTGTCTGGGTGAAAGTGCATGAGCCAGTCTTGCTCCCACCGTGCTGCAGCATCAAGGTCTGTCTGTAGTTGTTGACAATCGTTAAGTGTTCTAATTTCTTTATATATGATGCTGTCGTCTGCAAAAAGTCTAAGTGTACTGTGTTTTAGATAGTTGGGAAGGTCATTTATATAAATGAGAAAGAGTATCGGACCCAAGACTTTGCCTTGGGGTACACCCGATGTTACGGGTACTTTATCAGACTGTTCTCCTTCCAAGACAACAGTCTGGGTTCGATCAGTCAGAAAGTCAGTAATCCAGTTGACAATATTTCCATGTATTCCATAGTGCTGTAGTTTGTAGATGAGGTGTTTATGTGATACTTTATCGAAAGCTTTGGCAAAATCCATGATGATGACGTCTGTTTGTGTGTTTGAGTCGTTTGATTGTACAAGATTATGAAAGAAAGAGATAAGTTGTGTTTCACATGAACGTTTTGATCGAAAACCGTGTTGAAGATCATAAAGAGTGTCGTTCTGTTCGAGGTGAGACATAATATTACTTGAAATGACGTGTTCTAGAATTTTACAACAGATGCAAGTTAACGAAATTGGTCTATAGTTTATTGCATCATGTTTGTCTCCCTTCTTGTAAGCTGGACAGATGTTAGCATGTTTCCAGTCCTGTTGAATTTTACCCAGTGATAATGATATACTGAAGATGTGGGTTAGAATAGAGGCAATGACTGAACTGCATTCTTTTAGGGTTCTTCCATGGATATTGTCTGGACCTGCTGCTTTGTATGGTTTGATGTTTTCTAAAAGTTTATGTATGCCATTTTTCAGTTATATATATTTCTTTCATACGTGGATGAGAGCTAGTGCCTTTGTCAGGTATTGGTAAATTCGATGCTGGGGTAAAAGCCTTTTGGAACTGTTTGTTGAGTGTGTCTGCTTTGTTCTTGCTGTCTGATTTCAGTATACCTTGATCTCTTAAAGGAGGGATGATTTGGCTGTCGGTTTTCTGCGTTTTTATATAAGAAAATAGATTCTTTGGAAATTTTGTATGTTTGTGACTGTCTTGTTCTGGTATTGTAATATCAAAGATCATGTTTTCTATGTAGTTCCAATAAGCTGTACGTTGTTCTTTCTGGATTTCACTTTTCATCTGTTTAAGCTTTTGAGGTTTAAGATGGTTCTTTTGTTTTGATTTCAGTAACATGCGTCTATATCTGTTCATTTTCTTTCGTAGCTCATTTGTTATCCATGGTAGTTTATTCTTTTGTTTCAGTAATTTGCTTGGGATATTTTTTGAGATAGAAAGGGCTAAACAATATGAGGAGTACATTAGTAAAAACATTGTGGAAAATAGTGTTAACAACAACAAACGGTGCTTTACTCCTATATTCTCAAAGACAGCGAACTTTAAAAACTCCTTTTTTGTGAGAACAGCGTTGGATTGGAACAAGCTCAGTGATAACATTGTGGAAACTGACACTATAGAAAGCTTCAAATCGCTCATAAGTATTTTTGACTAAAGCGCACTCTCCCCGTTGAATTAAAGCCAGTATTGGTATCTTCAACGTATTAAAAACTATTATACAGATACAGATACAGACAGAGAGAAGCCTGAAGATCTGTTTTAAAAGTATTCCAAATAAGGTCTATGTCATTTGTATTTTCTATGTTTAAGATATTTTTGTAGGATTTTTCAAGATCTTGCTTTATGCCGTCCCAGTTAGCCTTTGAATATTTCAGGATGGTTCTTTCTTTGATTTTAGATCTGTGCAGTGAGTTAGAGGTTTCAATACAAAGTATGTCGTGATCAGCTGCCCCAATGGGAGGGATGTTCTCAACATTGTCAATGATTGACGGATAGTTTGTTAGAAAAAGGTCTAGTATTTTGTCATTTCTTGTGGGTTTGTTTACTAGCTGTGTAAGGGAATGATCAGCAATAATGTCTAAAAGTTCCTGATGATGTTTGGCATTTGGCTTTCCAGGTATGACAGTGCAAGAGTCCCAGTCAATATGGCCCAGGTTAAAATCTCCACTGACTAGTACTATGGATTTAGAAGATGGATTAATTCTACTTAAGGAGATGTTCAGTTGTTCAAGTGAGGTAGTATCAGCTGGTTGCGGTCTATAAAATGAACTGATGAGAAGTTTGCGGGAATACGGAGCGTAGCGAAGCGGTAGCGGGTCTATGAATATGGTTTTCGGAAAATACTACATCCGTTAGCGCAAATCTGACAACCGCCAAGGACTGTGCCAGAAAATAGTGCTCATTGTGATCTACGCTTTTATAGCACTTTCAATTGGGAAAGTAAGTTTACCTATTTTGATGTATCTATTATGAGATTGTCAATGTTTGTTGGAAGGTCCGAATATGTATTTTGCTTTATTTCAAAGAAAATGTTGGTAAGTATTCATTCGCGAATATCGGCGATGTTCGTTTTACGAAGCAATACTCGGCCTTTTCCGTATTGCAATAGTTACCACCGACAAGTATAACGGGAAAAGCCGATGGCACACTGCTATCACGTGACTTTATCTTACCTGTAAAAGCCGTTTTCACGAAAAGGCTCAAGTTTGGGATCAGCTCAACTCTTACAACGGGCTTAAGTTATTTAACTGTATCTCTTGAGCCTGTTACGATGAGTCTGATCAACTAACAGATCAGCTGAGCCCGCGCGATGTTATTTCAATGATTCGAGCGGCCCAATCTGCTGAATACTCTTTCGTATCGGAGGATGTAAAACCGAAAAATCGGGAAACTCCATGACTTTTTCAAGCATTTGCTGTAAATAATGGACCCAAAGAAGAGGATTTGTAGCTGTACAGATGGCGAGAAAGTCGAAGAAACTCGCCGTTGTCCAGCTTACCCAACAAACCAAGCATGCCTTTCAGAAAATTTCTCGTGAGGCGAACTGGACAGAAATCGATGAGATGTGACAGGCTCAGCTGTCGATGGTCAAACTGAAATGGTGAGTTGTTTTAAAATTTTCTTTCATAGATAGATATGGAATGACGATTTCTGCGTGTTTGAATAACGGATTATTTCTTTACTTCATAGCATGTCTCCAATTCGGAATACGCAGGAATAAAATATCCCTGGAATACGTGATAATTTAATGTAAAGCAGAATGCGTTTTTCTGCTTTACTTTCACTAGTTTCAGCTGGGTTACTAGAAAAGTTAATCCGAAATCAAACAGAATCCACCGTAGTCGATGTGAATATATAGTAACTATATTCCCTTTACCCGATTGGCAATTTCTAGTTGTGAAGTTTACCGCCTCGTTAGCTCAGTGGTAGAGTGTCCGCTTTCGAGGCGGGAGGTTGTGGGTTCGATCCCCAGCCGGGTCATACCAAAGACCATTATAAAAACGGTACTAGTAGCTCCCTTGCCTGACGCTCGGCATTGTAAGGGTAGTACTAGGAAGGTAAATGTAATGCCAAGGTAAGTATTAGGGCTGCAACGGTTCAGGTACTTCACGGTTCGGTTCGGGTTCGAGTAGACGGTTGATAGTCACAAGGCCGACCCTACCTAAGGCCGACCTTAATTTGTATAGTAGACCTATAGTCACAAGGCCGACCTTATCTTTATATAGCAATTTAGGTTTCACACCTATTTTACAGGCGTGATGGCAATTATCGATAGACGCATAATTATTGTTCATACCCAGATCATAATCGCTTTATATTTGATGCAAATGAGAACTAATGGGAACTAAAAATGTCAACCAGTGACCAACAGTGCAGACCGTGAACACATTCAAGATTCAAAGTGTCTTTATTCACTAATGTAAACACACAGTGTTGTTTCATCAACATAATCATAATTATAATACAATCACAGGTCCATATGCCAAGAGCATCGTTACAATCTCTATTTATAATAAAAAATGTACAAATAATGCTGAAATCAATTAGAGGGTTCTATAAGAAAATATTTTAAATTAAAATTGTTCATTTTATTCTAGATCGATTTCTAATATGTTCCTCTTATTTTTATGACCTTCAACATAACACCATGGAGGAAGTATGGTATACTTCCTCCATGATAACACCATAAAATATCGGTAACAGGTGGTTAAAATTGTTCTTGAACAGCTCCATATGATCTGAATCTGTACTATTTCCTGGAGCATCTTTTCTAAATTTGACCAACTCAAATTATTTGCTATGTAAAATGTACACTCTGAAAATAGAATAAAATAAAAACATGCATTTATATTTTCTTTTATATTTAGCTTCTTATGAGTAAGTAATTAATAACTCGGCACATATCATTTACTGTCAGTCACATTTTTCTCATGGGCTCTTGAGAATAACAATTTTTTTTATCAAAAATGTTGGATCTTGATCTGGATCGAAACTTTTAAATCTGCAGGCTAATTGCCATCACGCCCTAATGGAATACTAAGGCTAACGTAGATAAAAACATAAATGTTTAAGAATTATTTATAAACATTTACATACCTTTTTTTTTTTTTTTTAAATAATATCCTTTTTAAAAGAAAAATATTATGGTGCTCATGATCTGGATCTGAACTATTATTACGTTTTTTGCGAATTGCCGACTCGTGTCGGTTATATAAAAACATAAATGTTTATTTATAGACAATTTATTAACAATTAGATACATGTCTATTTTTAAAGTAGGCCTACATGATTTTTTAATAAAAAATATTTATGTTATCAGGATCTGGACCTAAACTATTATTTGGGTCTTTGCAACAATTGCCGGCTCGTGTCTGTTATATACAATCTACCATCAAATAAGGTGTGAAAACCTAATTGCTATATAAACATAAGGTCGGCCTTGTGACTATAGGTCTACTATACAAATTAAAGTCGGCCTTAGGTAGGGTCGGCCTTGTGACTGTAAATCGAGTAGACCCCTTCGGTTTTCGGTTATTTCGGTTCGGGTATTAGGATAAGAACTTGATAAAATCAACCAGAAAAAAAAATCTCATTTACTGGCACATGTCTACGCAGACAATAGATCAAAACACTTTTTCGAAAACGCTATCACTGTCATCTATAATTTTATCATATGTACGAGAAAGATGTGCATTTCTTTCTACCATTTTAGGACAGATTGTAGCGAATTTAAGGCGTGGTTCGTCCCCACCTGTTTTTCATTGAAGTTTCGTAACTAAGCTTTGTCATTCTGACTGGTCTTCCTTAAATGCCTCATCAACCTTCTATTTATAAGCGCTAAAAGAACTACCTAGCTCCAATTATATTATTATTTTACTGAAAAAGTCATTAATATTTCAGTTTAATTATTTACATCGCCATTCGCAATTTGCGGTCGCTAAGTAATAGACTGGTTACCCTTTTTCTGATGCTGATTCGACTTTGGTACCTTTGAAGCCGGGCTATCAATCGTGCGCATGCGTTAAGTGCTGGATTTCCCGGAATTATAAATAGCCGATATGAAAAGAATGAGACGGACGAGAAGCGAGCTATTTAAATTACTGCAAGAATTAAAGGTTAGAACTGTGATTTAACCTTACATTTTGGAACGTCTGACCATCAAATATATACACCCAGACTGCACGCAGATTGGTAAATTAACGGTCTAGTGTAATTTACCATACATCGGCGCACCGAACCGAAAATTTGCGGTGCCGACCCGAAACTCGAACCGAGACAAACGAACCGAAAATAACCGAAATTCGGTGAACCGTTGCAGTCCTAGTAAGTATGCATGTTAATGGATACCTTGTTTGTCGCAATAAAAGCTCTACAGAGCTTATGTTGATTGTTTACCATATGATTATCCGACGTTAAATAAAGCTTGCCTTTGCCTTTTTTGAAGTTATAAATCCACTTAAACCAGGTAGAAAGCTTTAAGACACATACTTTCAGCGTACCCCTTTAATTCCTCCCTGAAAGCTCAAAATTGACAATTTTAGTTTCAATTTAGTCCAGTCCATTTTTTATCTTTTACTATTAGGCTAAATTAGGGAAGATTTTTACAATATTTCTTCAAAATGATAACAGTGAAGACCCTGATCCTTAAGATCAGGGTCTAGACTACTGTGTTTGCATATAGGACAAGTGTACTCCTCACAGGTAGCTGTCTGCGAATGACATATAAAGTGGAACAACTGTTTTCTTTCGTGAAGGAATAAATGAAGTAAAAAGGCGTATCTGTGGATAAAAATGGGTAATAATTTCATAAACAGTTGTAAAAAAGGTATATATGTAGCCGGGTTGCGTATATGATTAAATGGTGAAAGATTTATGTAAGCGGCCCGGTGGTTCAGTCGGTAGAACACTTGCCCTAATCGCAAGGGGTCTCGAGTTCGAGCTCCGGTCTGGCTGCATATTTTTCTCACCATGTTACATTTGGCGGCTAAATTGGCGCCCAACGTAAATAACCCGTAGGATAATATGTAACTCGTAGAGTGTACAGAAATAATAATAAGAAACTCGTGGAGTGTTCTTTAGTTAGAATTCGGGACGAATTCTTGTGTAGGGGGTGTGTGTAGCCGGGTTGAGTTTATGATTAAATGGTGAAAGATTTATAATGTAAGCGGCCCGGTGGTTCAGTCGGTAGAACACTTGCCCTGTAAGCAAGGGGTCCCGGGTTCGAGCCCCAGTCTGGTTGCATATTTTTCTCACCATGTTACATAATAGACGATGTGAACCTAGACGATGTAAACCAGTTTTTTTGGACGATGTGAACCACTTTTACAGGGGATGTGAACCACCCTATTAGATGATCAGATGTGAACTAACACTTTGTTTTTAAAAAAATTGTATAAGTTTTCTTGCATTTAACTTACTGTTCTAAAAGTTATATAGACTGAAAATATGTTAACTTTATTTCTCTGATAGTATTATCTAAACTCTTATTCAGGACAAGATTTTGGAATATCATAGGATAATGTGATGCTGTGGAGCGTGAGAATTAAACGTCTATGAAGGAAAACAAAAGCAAGAACCTTAAACCAGTCCCTAAATTACTTAAGTAATCGTGCTGTACCTGATTAAAGGACTATAAAGAATCATAGAAGACTTCTTGCATTTGTTTTCTTTCATAGACAATTTATTCTCATGCTTCATGGCATCACATAATCCACCCAGAATCTACAGTGTTGGTCCAATATGAGCTTAAAGTTGCTAAAATAGCACAATAACAGGTTAATCAACCCATTAAAGTTGACATATTTTTTCCATTTTTACAACTATTTCTGATAGTGCACTTATAAATTTTAAAATAAAATGTTGGTTCACATCGTCTGATGGGGTGGTTCACATCTTCTGGTAAAATGGTACACATTGGCGGTGGTTCACATCGGCGGTGGTTCACATCGTCCCTAATTCTGTAAAAATATATATTTCCACCTTTTATGTATTGGTTGTAATAAATTGCAAAGGAAATATACAAAAAATGGAATAACAATCAGTTTCTTTTTATGGAATAGGAGTTAATTAAATGCATGCATAATTATCCCCGAATTGAAGAAATTAGGTTCTTATAGTACAGTCATGAATATGTGAATAAGGTGTCTGTCAGGATCTAGTCTACACTGTTTTTCAATGTCCTTTATAATAGTAGACACTAGGCTTAACCCATCAGAGCCTATAATACAGTATTAACTCTTTGCATGTTGGGTAATTTTTTTCCATCTGCAACATTTGTCGTCTGCTATTGTTCTAAATAAGACATTTCTAAATTTCTTTTCAAAACATGGTCAGAGTGTCAAACAGTTTACGCAGCGTCTCATCTGGATCCAAACTGTTTGCAAATGCAATCGCTAGCATGCAAAGAGTTAAAGAGGCTCGCAACCAGATTTAGCATCAAAAATAGTAATTTGTAAATATATGTCAAATGCTTAAATATAAATGGGTAAGATTTAGTTAAGGATAATAAATTCTGTTAAAAAATGCATTTCAAACAAGAGAGCCTGAAGGCCCTGATATTGCTCACCTGTTGTACTGAAGTTTGATAGCTTTATCTTACTGTTTCATCAGTTTTAATTTAAATCCATTCAAATTTGTAGTATAGCATGTAAACAATTTTGGAATATAACCTCATAATTCTAGTATGGTAGAGTACATCAAGGGCAGATAACTAGAGCCTAAACAATACTGAAATGAAGCCTTTTCTAGCATTTCAAAGTCTATCAAGGGCAGATGACTATTGCTACAATGATTAGATTTCAACAATAATTGCACTCCTTTGAGAACTTATATGTACATGTATATACTTTGTGTGCAAGTAAAATCAAAATCCATTAAAAACTGTAGTTGCAAAAGTGTAAACGCTGTTCGATATGGCATTTTCAGCAATTCAAGGGCAGACAACTCTTGACCTATAGGTCAGATTTCAACCATTATCACACTTATTTGAACTCTTATGGTCATATATAATCTGAGCAAGTTTGAAAAAGACCGGATAAAAATTGTGGCCTCTAGAGTGTAAACACCCTTAAATATGACATTTTCAGCAATTCAAAGGTAGATAACTCTCAACCTATCTGTCAGATTTCAATCATAATCAAACTCAATCGAAATCTTATGGTCATATACAATCTGAGCAAGTTTGAGATAGATTGGATAAAAATTGTGACCCCTGGACTGGAGAGCTAGTAAACACCCTTAAATATGACAATTTCAGCATTTCAAAGGTAGATAACTCTCAACTTATTAGTCTAATTTCAAGAAAATTCGAACTCATCTGAACTCTTATAGTTATATACAATCTGAGCATGTTTGAGATAGATTGGATAAAAATTGTGGCCTCTAGAGTGTAAACACTGTTAAATTAATATGGCATTTTCAGCAATTCAAAGGTAGATAACTCTCAACCTATTGATCAGATTTCAACCATAATCAAACTCATCTAAACTCTAATGGTCATATACAATCTGAGCAAGTTTGAGATAGATTTGATAAAAATTGTGGCCTCTAGAGTGTAAACACCCTTAAATATGGCATTTTCAGCAATTCAAAGGTAGATTACTCTTGACCTATTTGTCCGATTTCAACCATAATCGAACTAATTCGAACTCTTATGGTAATATACCATCTGAGCAAGTAAGAGAAAGATTGGATAAATATTGTGGCCTCTAGAGTGTAAACACTAAAATTGTTGACGATGGACGACGCACGACGGACATTCAAGTATTGCAATAGCTCACCCTGAGCTAGCTCAGGTGAGCTAAAAAAAGAAAAAGAAGAATCTCTGGTAGGATTCGAACCCGTGACCCTCCATGCGGAGACAAACATGAAAAATGAGGAAGCACCTTTACTACCTCGGCTACCAGCGCTCTCTATATATATGGTAGCGAATTAACGTACTTCACTGGTAGCGATCGATAATACTTTATTCGGCTCGGGTTTAAGTCTGAGCCCGTGTAGAGAAGCAACAACAACAACTATACCGTCAGCTGACGCTATAGAAAAACGATGGAAAATATCTAAAATAACTAAGATTCGGTGACGATTATTGATACTTTTTTTGGACTGATCATATTTTTTTAATGTCAGAAGCCAAACAATGCCACGAATGTGCTTTTATTTGAGCATTTTATTTTATTTTGACAAGTACACCATCCGGTTGCGAGTCCCTTTAAGAGTGAAGTCGTCTTTTACAAAGACTGAAAGTGTGAAGAGTGCATTTGTCCCATGCAGGCAGGTTATATTCACACCATAGGACACCTAAAGATCCATCTGATCAGAATTTGCACTGTTTGTCATTTTGAAAATTATGAATTATAAAATACATCCCTAAATAGTATCAAATTGACTGATATTTAATTTATTAGAAAATGGAATGGTTGATCTGAAGTTTTTTAAACTTTTGTGAGTTAAATAGGTTAATACTTGTATTTCAGCTCCAATTAACAACCCAGTTCAGGATTATGGTAATGGACACAAGTTGGACAAACTCCACATGCCCTATTCCTATACAGCTCCTGGCAAGGAGTCAGAAGGCTACATCTATAGATCCAGCTTGTCAACCTTGCCTAGTACAGTCAAAGAAGTTACCTGTAAGTATCAAGTATGGAGCAGAAGAGACAGTTTGGATGGAATGAAGGAGTTGTGAGAGATAGTCAGATAAATTGTATCAGAGTGTTAAATAAGAAGAGTATTTTAAATAATAACGACTGCGTCTCAACCAAACCTTATGTTGTGACAACTCAGTCATTTGAATAATCTCATACTCAGAGAGATAATTGATATATTCTAATTAGTAGTCACAACATTGGGTTTGGTGTGCATCAGGGGAAACATTTGTAATGTTCATTTTAATCACTCTTATATGGAGTCCATAGGAATGTATATGCGAGGGTTGTCCCAGTAAAGCATAGACTTTGCTTACACTTTACTAATCTGACGTTCAATGGCCATAATATTCTACTGATACCTTGAGCCATTCAATTTCAATAAAATGGGTGAATGAAAATAAAATCCAATGTACAGTAGATGATTATTATGCGTGATTCACAGAGCCATGGTAGGCGTATCCGGCACAACCCAGAAATTGCATAGAAAACCGCTATCTGTGCGTTCCATAAAGTGATATCATTCAAACTACACTAAAACCAAGCGCGACAAATTATCGTCTGCTTAACATGACGTCATTATGACGTTATTACAGAAGATTTTGGTCGTTATCTTTATGAGAATAGCACATATTTGAATGTCATCCATCAGGAGTTCTTGTTTGAGAAAATGATGATGTTAGACAAAGAGAAAGCGTGCAGAACGGCGGCACACCTCTGTATACGCACCGGCTTTACGCCAACGGTCACATTTAATAAAGTAAAAAGCGCAGAGATATAGGGCATTGTTTCTAAGAGCCTTATATTCAAGTTGGACAGATAGATGGATGGACAGATAGTTTATAGCGAGGATGCAGGGCTGCCATTTCTCCGGATTTTTCTTCCAACAGATGGAAACTTAAAACAAGCTGAAAGTAAAGAAGAATGCGCCTAAAGGCACATTCTGCTTTACTTTCAACCTGATTTAAGCATCACATGTCTTAAAAACTAGAAACAGACCAAGGGATAAAGGTATTTATCCTGTCACGTGCCTATTTTCCTGACGGATAAAGGGGTGACAGATAAACTTTGCTTTATTATGCTAGTTGGTCACATGACCGATGTTTTTATGTCAGTTGGTCACATGACCTGTAGCCGGAACTATTTTTACACAGAGACGCTCATTTTTCCCGCTGTTAGTAAAATTGTTCTAAAACTCTTATCAACAGAATCCTGACGTGTAACGACGCTTATTCGAAGTATTGTTGCAATCAAATGTTTGAGAGTACGCGCAACAAGTCGCTTGCTGCATTACTTCTATAATCGTCCACCTTTTAGATGTCCTGAGTAAAAATACACTAGATTGTTAAAGGTTCAACGTTACCAGGATGTGACGTCACCGATGTCATCTATATAATAGCGCGCTTTCCTACAATAACATTTTTAGCTCTTTAGCGAGAATCTTAGAGCAAAAATGGCTCTAGTGCTAAAAAAACCATTCTCTATATATTTTGATATTGTGACAAGGATAAATAGAATATTTGGTGACTAGCTTTGAATGAGAATTGTTATAGATCTGGCTTGGCTTCTGAAAATATCAGGTTTGCCTGCGGCTCACCAGATATAGCCTGTTTACCTGTGTTTTCGCCACCCTTAGCTATATTTTTTCGCGCATGCGCTTTCTGATGTACCCTTTCTTACTTTTTCACGGATCTAATTCTGGACTGAACTTTCAATAACACGATTATATACAAATAAAACTTGTGAAATAAACACAAATGTAAATTACTGTACCGTTTTTGAACGAGGTCATTGCTCTGGATCACCGGGGTGCTTTCTTGTCAATTCGCCACCTCTGATTGGTCGTTCGATAATTAGGTCAATGTAGGCTCTGGCAGTATGTTATAGTTTGTTTCATGAAATTTGAACATGGTTTAATGATTTTGAAATATTTAATTTTTTAAAAGTAAATAATATATTTTACAACTTTACAATAAAAAGTAACAATGGGCATATAGAGTAAAAATTACCAACATGTCCTTTGATTTGAAACTTTTTATGAATTATTGTTATTTTACCTGTTTCTTTCGCATTTTCGGCGCTTGAAATCTTCCTTAGTGAAACTGTCCTAGTATTCGGATATCCTCTGTAGTTTTCGGACATCCTCGGTAGCCTGCTCGTGACGGAATTCCAAGTTTTGCTTAGGTGGCGAATTGACAAGAAGTGGCGAAATGACAAGAAGCAAGGATATTCATACGCCTTGCCAGATAACATTTCTCATTCAAAGCTAGTCACCAAATATTCTCTATAATCAGGAAAACTGGGCTTGAAAAATTGAAAAATTTGAAATCTTAGGATTTTTTTATCAACTTATGGCAGACCTTAGGACGTTAACCCTATTTTTAAAATTTAGACTCCTGTGACCTTGAACTTAAGGCCTGCGTTTAGGTTTCGAAATCTGCATTTAGGTTTCGAAAAATGCCTTTAACTTCTATGTCCCTTGAGGTATTGCTTTCATAGTTGGTATCATGGTATGTATGTGTATATGGACAAGACCTTTACATGCGCAGAAAAATTTAGACCCCTGTGACATTGACCTTGAACTAAGGGCCTGTGTTTAGGTTTAGAAAAATGTCTTTAACTTCTATGGCCTTTGAGGTATTGCTTTCATAGTTGGTATGTATGTGTATATGGGCATGACCTTTTGATGCACAGAAACATTTAGACCCCTGTGACCTTGACCTTGAACTTAGAGCCTGTGTTTAGGTTTCGAAATCTGCGTTTAAGTTTCGAAAATCCATTTAACTTCTATATCCTTTGAGGTATTGCTTTCATAGTTGGTATGTGTGTGTATATGGACAAGACCTTTCCATGCACAGATAAATTTGGACCCTTGTGACCTTGAACTTAGGGCCTGTGTTTAGGTTTTGAAAAATGCCTTTTACTTCTATTTCCCTTGAGGTATTGCTTTCAGTTGGTTTATGTGTGTATATGGACAAGACCTTTCCAGGCACTGCAAACTTTAGACTCCTGTGACCTTGACTTTGAACTTAGGGCCAATGTTTAGTTTTCGAAATCTGTGTTTTGGTTTTTCAAAATTTTTATTTCTCCTATGTCCATTGAAATATTCCTTTCATATTCAGTTGCATGTGTATATGGACAACATCTTTCCTTGCATGCAAAATGTTTGAGCCCTCTGACCTTGACCTTGAACTAAGGACCCGCGTTTAGGTTTCAAAGTCTGCGTTTAGGTTTCTCAAAATTTCTTTAACTCATATATCCATTGAGATATTTCTTTCATATTTGGCATGCATTTGTATATGGACACGATCTTTCCATGCATGCAAAAAAATTAGCCCAGTGTCCTTGACCTTGAACTAAGGTCGCGAAAGGTTTTAGGTTTCGAAATCTGCATTTAGGTTTCAAAAATGCTTATAATTCCTATGTCCCTTGAGGTGTTATTTTTATATTTGATTTGCCAGTGTATATGGACAAGACCTTTCCATGCAGGCAAAAAGGTTGACCTCTGTGACCTTGAGTGTGCTTTTAAGTTGCTAAAGGTGCCGGTGGCGAGCTTTGTTGTCTCTCTGACAACTCCTGTTGCTTTTGATTTGACTCAAAAATTTTAAATGAAAATTCCCAGTAACTGTAGAAAGTTATGAATTTGAACCTTTAAATATTTGTTTAATATCGAAAGGGCAACTCATTCAAACAAGGGAGGTTGTTCTGGGATGTGTCATAACAGAGTAATTGCCCTTGTTTTTATTTACATAAAACTTGTAAATTGAAATTTCTCAATAACTATCAAAGGTATTAACTTGAAACTTCCAATACTTGTTTAGTATCAAAATGGCAACTCATTACAACAAGGCAGGTAAGGCAGGCAAAGATATTGTCCTTGTTTTGACTTATTGTTTACTTTAAATGGATATTATCATTGACTGTCAAAGGTATGAAATTCAAACTTGGAATATATGTACATGTACAGTACTTGTTCACTACCAAAAGAGTAATTTGTTACAACAAGGCAGCTAACTCTCTGATTGTTTTTGCAGATTTAGTACCCTTGTTTGACTTAGAATTTACTTTTAATGGAATGTATATGCAGTTATCTATTCCTCTTATATGACCATACTAAGGCATTTAGGTCCAATTATGTTTGAGTTGTTGTTGCTTACAAACTTCTATGATCAAGAAAGCATCAAACACCCATACACATTCTTTAAGTTTGGAAAATGTAGCCATCTCAAGTATATGAAACTCGAGCGGCCAGCACCCGTTTGCGGTGCTCTCGTTATATTCAAATATTGTTCACACTCTAGCATCTACAAATTGGAATGGATCTGGATTAAACTTGGATAAACTGGATATGGTCATAAGTTCTTAGATCAAGACTTAGATGATGTGCTATAAGCAACACATTAAAATGTTTTTATTTTTTAACAGCTATAGTTTTTGATGGTGTCATTTTTATATAGCATTTTACATTGTATGATATTTTTTGCAGGATTTCTATCAACAGACTAAAGCAGATCTGCAGTAAAGAAGTTATGCAGAAAGATGTTAATTCTGCCTACTTGTATGAGCTTGAAGAAAAGAGGCAAGACGACTGCTGTTGAAGAAGAGCTTAAACAATTTCAGATTAGACAATTTAACCAACAGGAGGAATTAGATATAACTATTAAGAATGGAACTGTTGCAGATTCAAATTATTATTTGAGCTTTTGTAAAAAATTGTTAAATCCAGTATCAAACAGTCACTCATCACCCTTTACTCCGAGTCCATAGCCTGTTTCTTGAGCTATTGAGGACAGGTAGCCACGTCAATCAGGTTAAGGTGAAGCGGACGGTGCATTGCGTTCAACCTGTTTAAAGCTACCAGCTAGCTGCTAGAATATAGAAGAAATTTTACTGGTGATACACAATTATGACTGTGAATCCTTTATATGTAAAAAGATGTATCTATGGAGTAATTAATGGGTTAAATAGTTCAGCAGGAGCGCCTCTGCATTTAAAGACAGGTGGCAGCTTAAAGTAATGTAAAAGTTAAACAGAAAGCTTCACATTGTTTATCAGCCAACTGCCTTAACACAACATAATAAACATCATTATAGGGGTCATATTAGAGAGGTATTACTGTATTTTGAACTTGGATAATTCATTTAGAATTAGTCATACCAGATGTACCATTTACATTTTTCTCCATAGTCAGAAGAGAGAATTGCCTGTATCCAATTAAGTATAAGGTAGACTATTGCATAGAGCAAGATGAAAGTAAAGCAGAAAGCTCCTTTCAACTTTACTGTCTTCTTGCTCCATGCTGCTGCATGTATTTAACATCAATAATACTCTCCATGGATAGCCATCAGCATGCGACCAGCACCTGTGTTAGTGTAAAAGTTGTGATACACTTTAAGCATAGCTTGGGTACTTTGAATACTGTTTTATGCAATTTGCAATAAAACTAGTTATATTAATATAATCTTCTGTTTTGAGTACTCCTACATCAGTAGATTGTTAACTTCCGGACAAATGCATCGACTCATTCCCCCAAGATCCATCTAATGGTAAATTCCAGTTTCTGATAAAGTCAAAACCATTTTAAGCTTGTCTGTTTTGAAGAAACTACAAGCTATTGTCATCACTTCGGCATCTGCGTTGTCATCGTAGGCGTTGTTGTTGTCCAAAATCTTAAAGTTAGCCATAACTTTAGAACTAAATATGATACAGACTTCATATTTCGTATATGTACTTACTTTAAACAGATATTGAGCTCAGTAAAATTTGGGTCATTTCAAATAAAGGTCAAGGTCATTCAGAGGTAAACTAGAGTTGGTTTAATATTTGCCATAGCTTTGGAACTGCATGTGATAGAGACTTGACATTTGCCATATGTTTTCAACTGAAGAGGCTCTTGTGTTCAACACAACTAGAGTCATGTCAGACAAAGGTCAAGTCATTAAAAGGTCAAATAGGATACTTCCCATAACTCTAAAATAACATGTGATACACACTTCGTATTTGGGTATCTGCACAACGCAAGAAGCTCCTGAGTTTAGTATAAGTTTGGCCATGGCAGACAAAGTTCAAGGTCATTCAGAGGTCAAATAGGTTGAATTAACATTGCCTATTACTTTGGAACTGCATGTGATAAGAGACTTTACATTTGTCATTTATACGCAGCCTAAGTAGTTCTTGAGCTCGGTACACGTTTGGTAATGTCATACAAAAGTCAATATCATTTAGAGCCCCACAGTAGAATGTCAAACAAATAGTCAAGACAGACAAAGGCAATAAGAATACCTCACATCTTTGTTAATCTATTAGGATAACAAAACAGTCAAACATCGGCGTTGACAAAGCAATAAGCTATTGTCATACTTTCAGCATCCACGTTGTACCAATCTGACGTTGGTCATAACTACTGAACTATTAAATCTGCTAGCTTCATATTAGCTCACCTTGCACGAAGTGCCAAGGTGAGCTATTGTGATCCCCATGTGTTCGTCCTCTGGGTCTGTCTGTCATGTGTCGTCAACTTTTTCTTCAAAGATTATATTGGAAACCACTGGGTCAATTTCTTCAAAAGTATATAGGATTGTTCCTTGAAGGGTACTCTCTAAGATTTCCTTGAATGTAGGTCATCCAATCGAAATTGTGGTTGCCATGGAAACTAATTGAAAACAAAAACACTTAAAAATCTACTGGTCAGTATTGTAAATAATAAAATTATTTTACACAACTGCCTATTGGTGACCCTCTGTCAGTTTTTAGCTCACCTGGCACGTAATGCCAAGGTAAGCTATTTTGATCGTCCTCTGTCCGTCGTCGTTCGTCCGTCCATCCGTTCGTCGTCAACAATTTCTTTAAACAACATCTCCTCTGAAACTACTGGATAGATTTTTACCAAACTTGGCTTGAATGACCCTTATATTGTCCTCTTTCAAAGTTGTACAAACATTTCCGGTCCGTTGCATATCTAGGTCATACGAGCTAAAAATAGATTTTTTCAATGAAAACTTAAAAAATCTTTTTGTCTGAAACCACAGTACCTAGAGCTTAGATATTTGGCACAAAGCATTGTCTTCAGGTCCTCTATCAAGAATGTTCAAATTATGTCCCTTGGGTAAAAAATGACCCCGTGGGGGTCGTAATTTTACATAGAGTTATATAGTGAAATCTTCAAAATCTTTTATCTCTGCGTTTAATATGGCCAGAGCTATGCTATTTGACATGATGACACTTCTAGAAGCCCCTAACCAATATTGTAAATATGGTTCCGGTCTGTTGCATATCTAGGTCACAGGAGATAAAAATAGATTTTTTCAATTAAATTTTCAAAAATCTTTTCGTATGAAACCACAGTACCTTGAGCTTAGATATTTGACACAATGCATCATCTACAGGTCCTCTATCAAGATTGTTCAAATTATTTGCCTTGGGTTTAAAATGACCCCGCCCCGGGGATCGTAATTTTTCATAGAGTTATATAGTGAAATCTTCAAACATTTTTATCTCTGAAACTAATATTGCCAGAGCTTTCATGTTCGGCGTGATGACACTTATAGAAGCCCTTGACCAATATTGTTAATATGGTTCCGGTCAGTTGCATATCTAGGTCACAGGAGCTAAAAATAGATTTTTTCAATGAAAACTTAAAAATATCTTCTCGTCTGAAACCACAGTACCCTGAGCTTAGATATTTGGCACAAAGCATCATCTACAGGTCCTCTATCAAGTTTGTTCAAATTATGCCCCTTGGGTTCAAACTGCCAAGGCCCTAGGGGTCCAATTTTACATAGAGTTTACTGTTATGTAGTGAAATATTCTTCTCTGAAACCACTATGGCAAGAACTTTGATATTTAGCATAGTGACACTTTTAGATGTTCTTTACCAATATTGCTGAAATGGTTCAGGTCTGTTGCATATATGGGTCATATTAGCTAAAAATAGATTTTTTTTTAATGAAAAATCTTCCTGTCTGAAACCATCCATGTAGAAAATATTTGACAGCACACTTAATTTTCAAGTTCATCAGCAAGATTTTTGAAATTATGTCTCTGGGGTAAACAAGAAATATCTTTAAAAAAGATATTCAGCGGAATGAGTGGTTGAACTAATGATATAGATGGGTGTGCAAAATTGAATGAAATTGAGGTTTTCAAAGAATTGTAATATCTTGGATTAAAAAGCAAAACAATAAATTACAGTAACTTTCATGTAAAATATAGCTACTAAATGGTCTGTCCTCTACAATACTACCAAACAATAATTTAAACCGTATCCTGCTGCTCATAAGATATTTGCATAAATCGACTGTTCTATCAATGGAGTTTCTTAAAACAAAGATGTCATATTTAAAAATAGAAACATGCTGTCATAGCAATTGCAGACTCTTTGCACTAACAATTCATATTCAATTACAGTAACTTTTATTTAAAATGCAAGACTATCATGTACAGAAAATTTAAAACAAAACAATTCTTTAAAAACCGTATCCTAGCTACTGGTAGGAGATCCTCACTTTAATTTACTGTTCTATCACTCTTAATTCATGAATGGAGTTTCTTAGAAAAAATCTTAAAATAGAAGCATGATTGCATCAGCACAATCAGTCTGTGTCTCTAAATTTTACACTCACCATTCATATCTGGGTAAACTGTAATTGTGCATAGACCAGCCTACAGGGCTCCAGATAAGAGGGAGTAAACTGAACAAATCACATTTTTTCACTCATTTCAACACCAAACCCTATGGTGTTACTACTAATTTTGATCATCTCGAAGAGACGATTCAAATTAGTAGTTCCACCATAGGGTTTAATGCAGAAATAAAGATTTTAAGTTTTGAAATACAACCCTTTTCTGGATCCCTGGTTACTATCCAATCAGCCCATTCAGTTTTAAGCATGTGACTTTCAACCTTGATTTCTGTTTAGTTATCATTGGTTAAGAATTTGCAAAATTTAAGGATAGGTCTAAATAGAAACCATTCAGCTCCGCTGAAAAATGATCCCACCCCAGGGGTCATGTGACCTTGTGTTGGTTTTTCAAGGTGAGGGATTTTTAGGCCCGCATGGGCCTCTTGTTTTAAAATATTTTTTCTCTAAAAAAAAAAATAGAACCCCAATAAGGTAGGAAGGTCTTACAACAAATAAACTCTTTACATATACATTTTTTTCATAAGACGAGTATACTCTTCACTAGGGTTCAATTAAACTATAATACTTTACTAATCGCGGGTCTCCTCAGTGCTTTCAGCGCTTTGATTATTCTTCAGAGATTGGAAATTCAGGCTAACTATTTTGAGAGGTTTATTTTTGGGTTTTTGCTGTTTAGTTCGGCTGGGCCGCAGACTCTTTTTGCTGACGGCTTGTTTAGGTGAGGATGTTGCGTATGGAGCACCAGGGCTGTCACAGCTAAGAATAGAGAAGGAGTTTGTGTGGTTTGATAGGACTGACTGGTTAAAGAATCCACTTGAAAAGTTTGGAAGTCCACATCTTAGACAATGCCAGGATATATTGCTACTGTCCATGATTCCATACATACTGTCAGACATTTGTCCCTGACCGTCTATATGGTACCATGTTTTACAGGACTCACATTCTAATGCCTTAGATTTGAAGGTGACAGCTTTTCCGCAAGTACCACATGGCCATCTTGGAGTCCTAGGACCAGGGTTTAGTTCAATTTGGTTTGCCATCGTCGTCCGTCCGTTCGTTCGTCCGTCATCAACAATTTCTTTAAATGACATCTCCTCCTAAACAACTGGATGGATTTTAACCAAACTTGGCAGAAATGACCCTTATATGGTCCTCTTTTAAAGTTGTTCAAATGTTTCCGGTCCGTTGCATATCTAGGTCACAGGAGCTAAAAATAGATCGTTTCAATAAAAACTTAAAAAATCTTCTTCTCTGAAACTGTGCAGTAGATCTACCCTGAGCTTAGATATTTGGCACACATCATCATCTATAGGTCTTCTATCAAGATAGTTCAAATTATGTCCCTGGGGTCAAAAATGGCCCCGCCCCGGGGTCACAAATTTACTAAGAGTTATATAGTGAAATTTTCAAACCTCTTCGTCTCTGAAACTAATATAGCTAGAGCTTTGATATTTGGCATGGTGTAACTTCTAGAGGTACTTCACCAATATTGTACAAATGGTTCAGGTCCGTTGCATATCTAGGTCACAGGAGCTAAAAATTGATTTTTTCGATTAAAACTTAAAAAATCTTCTTCTATGAAACCACACTATCCTCTATCCTCTATCCACGGACTGTTGTCACTAATGACTCTATGTAGATTTTCACATCGGTATAGTTTGCTTCTTGGTAAGTTGCTCACTGGTAAACTTATGTGAATATGGTGTGGATGTCGGATCAAGGTTGCGCTAGGGAGACGGTGGGAGTTCCGAATCTGCACAAAGCATCATCTACAGGTCCTCTATTAAGATTGTTCAAATTATGTCCCTGGGGTCAAAAATGACCCCGCCCGGGGGGTCATAAATTTACATAGAGTTATATAGTGAAATTTTCAAACCTCTTCTTCTCTGAAAGTAATGTGGCTAGAGCTTTGATATTTGGCATGGTGTAACTTTTAGAGGTACTGTACCAAAATATTGTTCAAATGATTCCGGTCCGTTGCATATCTAGGTCACAGGAGCTAAAAATAGACTTTTTCAATAAAAACTTTAAAAATCTTCTTCTCTGAAACCACAGTACCCTGAGCTTAGATATTTTGCACAAAACATCATCTACATGTCCTCTATTAAGATTGTTCAAATAATGTCCATGGGCTTAAAAATGACCCCGTCTTGGGGGTCATAAATTTACATAGAGTTATATAGTGAAATTTTCAAACCCCTTCTTCTCTGAAAGTAATGTGGCTAGAGCTTTGATATTTGGCATAGCGTAACTTTTAGAGGTACTTTACCAATATTGTTCAAATGGTTCAGGTCCGTTGCATATCTAGGTCACAGGAGTTAAAAATAGACTTTTTCAATAAAAACTTAAAAAATCTTTTTCTCTGAAATCACAGTACCCTGAGCTTAGCTATTTGACACAAAGCATCATCTTCAGGTCCTCTACCAAGATTGTTCAAATTATGTCCTTAGGGTAAAAAATGACCACGCCCCGGGGTCACAAATTTACATAGAGTTATATTGTGAAATCTTCAAACCTCTTCGTCTCTGAAACCAATATGGCTAAGGCATTGATATTTGGCATGGTGTAACTTCTAGAGGTACTTTACTAATATTGTTCAAATGTTTCCAGTCCGTTGCATAACTAGGTCACAGTAGCTAAATATAGGTTTTTTCAATAAAAACTTAAAAAATCTTCTCTGAAACCACAGTACCCTGAGCTTAGCTATTTGGCACTCAGCATCATCCAATCAGCAAATGGCACAATCATATTGTCATAATTTCTCAGCTTTCCAAGATATGTTACATTTACGTCAATGGCTCCAGGTGAGCGATTTAGGGCCGTATACGGCTCTTGTTTTATTTACTCAAAGAGCCAACCTAGATATCAGGATTCAGGAAGCACAATTTTGGAGTGAGAATTGCACACGCATGGAACAGCTATAAATGCCAACACCATAAAATCTTTCAAAAATCAATTAGACAAGTTTTGGCAAAAAATCAAGAAATCAAATTTAGCTACAAGAAAATATTTTGAGTGGTGGAACTAATGAAAAACCCGCCTCGATAGCTAAGTGGTAGAGCGTCCGGTTTTCGAGGCGGTAGGTTGTGGGTTCGATCCCCGGCCAGGTCATACCAAAGACCATTATAAAAATGGTACTTGCAGCTCCCTTACCTGACGCTTGGCATTATAAGGGTAGTGCTAGGAAGGTGACTGTAACGCCCAGATAAACTTGTATGCATGTTAATAGATACCTTGTTTTTCGCAATAAAAGCTCTTCAGAGCTTATGTTGATTGTTTACCATATGCGACGTTAAATATTTAAAGCTTACCTTTACCTTAACAGATGGGTGTGCAAATTTGAATGAAATTGATGTTTTCAGTCATTTTGTGATCATTTCTCAGCTTTCCAAGATAATTTACATTTGTACATCAGTAGTTCCAGGTTAGCGATATCGGCCTGCATGCAGCTCTTGTTTCAATGCATTTCTACCATCTGTTACCTAAAGCATGGATTTGTCCTTTCTCCATGCTTAAAGTAAAATGTGCAAGTACATGTGATTACTGTGCTTTGAAATTGGCTCATAAAAAATGTGTTTTTGTGGAGAAAACGTTGTTTTTGTAAAACAAAGTTGATTTTCGCAAGTTTATTAGGGTCATCCCAACACAAACAGTTGTTGATCCGCGTCTGTCTAACTGGGGTCCATGGAAAAACCCCATACGACTGGCACACTACTGGCACACTACTGGTATGGCTGCCCATACGTATCCATACGAGTTGAATCTATACTGTAGGGGCTTTTTTATGGGTTTTATTCTATCATATATGATAAATATGATCTTTATGAAGATATTCCATAAAAAAGATTACATTAAATCCCATTATTAATCATATAATATCGATATTTCCAAATACGTATGAATATCCCATACGAGTAAATGACCATACGAGTTGAATCTATACCGTAGGGCCATTTTTATGGGTATTATTCTATCATACATGTTAAATGTGATCATTATGAAGAAATTCCATAAAAAGATTAAATTAAATCCCATTATTAATCATATAATATCGATATTTCCAAATACGTATGAATATCCCATACGAGTAAAAGGGCCAAATACGAGTTGAATCCATACCGTAGGTGAACGTGTGTGGACATAAGTCTATATAAAAAATATATGACCATAATATAAACATATAGCTATATCTTTGGGTTTTTTTTTAATAATGTATCAAAATTTCCCAAAAATGTCAGAAAAGGCACGAAACTAGTATTTTTCTATTAGAGATAATAATTATAATTTTACACGTTTTAGAAAGTTTTTTTCTCCATTTTCTAATTATGATAAAGATATTCTATTAGGTCTTTTATAAAATATACAAATATTGAACGTGTAACTCAAGCTAAGCTTGTACATTCCAAACACGCTTGATCTCGCCTATGTTTAACACCTTTGCCAATCACTTCCTGTAACACGTGTCGCTTTTAATAACACGTGTCGGTAACAGCACGTGCCCCTAATTGCACTCAGGATACGAGTTTTGGAAGAAAGCTTCCGCCACATCAAATCTTATACCGCCTGTTGCATGCCTAGTATAAGTTGATGCACTCGGGGCTCGGGACGAGAACCCAGCTTTCGTGAGCCCCAAAATTTGGAGAAAAAAATGCCGAAATATAAACAAAATACCTAAAAGTGTCATAAAATGCTTGTGTGTATTGACCTCACACTCTAAATGGCGCGTGCTCTTTAACCCCATTCACTATAAATTGTCGTCTGCTTTTATATTATAAATTCTTTTTCAAGTAATTTGGACATTTGTCTGATGACGATCCAAACTAGCTGTTTGCACCTAATCGATGTTCTCAGTGTTAAGGAAAAACTAGCTGTTTGCACCTAATCGATGTTCTCAGTGTTAAGGAAACAACCTTATAAGAAAAAAGCAATCAATATTTTTATGAGCAAGATGACAGCAAGATGACAGTTAAATACTGTTTAAATTACTGTATTCAACAACATGCTGTATTTTAAAGAACACATGCTTGTAAACTGAACAGAACAGAATTGAACAGAGCAGTTCTGTTCAACAAATGCTTGAAAAATAAATGTCTTCGGTTTCGGTTCCAAACCGACAACGCTTAAATATGTTTGAACACATTCCCGTTAGTGTTTCTAGTATTTAATATAACAGGTTGAAAGTACAGCAGAATCGTCAATCATCACGCGGTGTGTAAAGAGGATTAAGTCTAATTAACAGTATCCACAGTATGTAAACTCCGGTGTATACCTTCCGGAAGCTGCGATCAGCGAGTCGACAAAATGTCGCGAAATAAGCCACACTCAATCGAAGCCGGTAAGATTTACCTTTATTTTAAAGCCCTTTGTACACAAACAATTGTAATATATGGTTCAGTACACTTGCATGATAAATTATTTTCAGTTCACCAAATATCTTCCGAATTGGAATCAAGATCTCTCTGAAATAAGCTTCTGATCACTGGCATCGCTTACCGTCGCGCCGTGGAAGCGTGATTTAAACCTGTTCCAGTGACACCTATAGTAAATTTCTGCCATCACATTATTAAATTTCACTCGCAGCGAGAATATATCAATGCACCTGAGGTGTCTGTTATTGAAACATAAACTGAAAAACACAAAATACTGTGTTTTCTACAAACTGAAATGGTGTATGACTAGCTGCTTGTTTATAAAAATTCACTGTATAACCAGCCGTGATTTCACTGTACGTTAGCTGCGATTAAGATATTATGCCCTAGATTACCTTAGACGTTTTGGATGTCAAAGATTCATTTTAATCCGATATTGTATGCATACCTGAGATGTCATTATATGAACGAGACCTTAGCAATACAGTAACACACCTGAAACATACACCACTGGTCCCACAACTGGTGGTCGCATAGATCTTAATTAGTCTTTGTTTGGCGTTTGTATCCCATTAATCAGAATCTATTTGATGAAAGTTGATAAAAAAAGAACTTGTATCACTTAACGTAATAATTTGGCCCGGACCTTCAAGCATGAATAAAGATTTAGGTAAGGCCTGCGTAATGAGATTGTGTATACTAGATACTACCGTCAGTACTTTGGGACGGACAGTAATTTTCCATAAATCGACTGGTGCCCAGTGTCCTACACAACAAATAACTAATCGTTTACAAGATGGCGGCATACATTTTCGAGGGGGGGGTGGGGGAGGGGTCCGGGGGATGCTCCCTCGGGAAAATTTTGAGTTCTACAACACTGGTCCACAGGGGCGTAACTAGACCAATTAGGGAGTGTACGCACTCCTATACTAGGGGGGTCCGGGGGCATGCTCCCCCGGGAGAATTTCATTCCTAGATGGTCTCAGGTGCGTTCTGAGGGCGTTTCCCGCATTCAAAACAGGTGATAAAATAACATAAATCTGTGCAAAAATTTGAATAAAAAAAACAAATACATTGACGACAAAATCATCAGGAACGTATATATGTCTTATATCGTTCCTGAAATCATGGATTCTAATTTCAAACCGACAATCAGTAACATTCAGATCTACAACAGAACCATTTGCATTTACGGTCCGTTTTGATAAAATGATAAAGCAGCCCCGTAGGAAGCAAACTGTGATTGAGGGGGCACATGTTGACGTCAGGGGCAAAGCTAATTCAATTGACGAACGCACTCTGACTGGGAATGCGGAAGGCTCCTCCGGAAAAAATATTCCTAGATGGGCTTTGTTGAGTTCTGAGGGCATTTCGAGCAATCAAAACGGGTTAAAGAGAAAAATACCATCATCTTTTTTTAATGTAGATCTATATGTAAAATCCCAATAACATAATTTTTACCCCCTCTGATTGGTTTAAACACTCTTACTCTAGAGGGGTCCGGGCATGCTCCCCCGGGAAAATTTTAATCCTACATTGTCTCTGGTGCGTTCTGAGGGCGTTTCCCGCATTCAAAGACTATGTAAAAATTTGACTCAGAATAACAAATTATTGATTCTAGGATAATGTTTTTTTCCTGACAGCTTGTCTTCCAGCCTTTTATCTCTACCCCCTACCCCCTACGATTTTTATAGCATTTTTGGACTTTTAAAATTTTTAGGACAATGTGTACGCAGTTTCGTTTTTTTTGCGTACAGGTAGCTACGCGTCTGCTGGATATGCATTTGATGAGGGTCTTGGGAGACATTTGTATGAAGAATTAATGAAATGAAACGCTTAAAAAAACAGACAACTTTCAATTTTTGCAATGTCTGCATCTTTTCTTAAAAAAAAAACCCACGTCAATTAGAATATCATAGGGTCTGATACTGTAAGTGTTTCATTTACAAACTCGCTACTTGGAATTTTCTTGTCGAGACAAGTTGATCGAGCACACTATAGGCCCGTAGGAAGTCCCAGTAACTATACCAATTTAGGGAACGCACTCTTACTAGGGGTTGATTCCTAGATGGCCTCTGGTTTGTTCTGAGGGCGTTTCGCGCGTTCAAGCAGGGACCATATATGTTATATATGGTCCCTGGTTCAAGACAGGTACAATTCTGACATAAATCTATGTAAAAGTCGGCTAAAAATAACATACATTGTCTGTTCCAGGGGCCCGTTTCATAAAGCTTCGTACGACAAAAACGATCGTAAGTCAGAACTTTAAGACACATTGTACATTTAATTTCTCATTTCTCTATCTAATCCTGTCTTGTGATATCTCTTTGGGATCGTCTTGAAAAGAGATGTCACAATAAAGGATTAGATGGAGAAATAAATATAAATCGTGACTTTAATAATCTGACTTACGACAACATTTGTCGTACGAAGTTTTATGAAACGGGCCCCAGGTTAATACAATGTAATTATTGGCAGGTCGTCTTCCATTAATCTCTAACACCTACCCACTCCGATGTTATTTCATTTTTATTTTACTTTTAAATTGTTCCAAATATGAGGATAGTGTGCACACCGTAGCATTGTTTTGCATAAAGGCAGCTATAGATGGTCGTGCGGTAGGGAGTGGCTAGACTAATGAATAAGGTACAATTTCTTACTAGTGGGTCCGGGGGCATGCTCCCCGGGAAAAAAATTACCACTAGATAGTCTCTTGATGCGTTCTGAGGTCTTTGCCCGCGTTTGATACAGGCAAAATACTAACATGATTCTATTAAAAAACAATTGGGGTTCACCCCTAACCCCCCATGACGTCCATTTTATTGATTTTTCTGCATTTTTAGCCTTTTTTATTTTTTGGACTTCTGAAAAAAGTGTAGGCACGTGTCTACTTGCTTAATAGGAAGCTACGCCAATGCCCACCACCTACTCAATCGGGTGGTGAGGTTGTGATACTTAAATCAAACTCATGTACAGAGCCTGTCATGACAACGGTGCCTGGTCTGTACAATGTTGCAATGTAAAAAGGCTGATGTTGTCATGACACGTCTCATATATTTTTTAAAAATCATATGAAAAAAATATTATTTTGGACAATGTAGGACTATGGGACTATTTCAACACGTTTCTATAAGTCCAAAACGTACGCCCTGATAAGAGAACTGTTGAAACCGTCTCTGTTTGCTAATACATAAATAGGAAGTTATGAGGAGTAAAGGGTTTAAGAGGTTTGAATGTATCAATGTCAATAGAAAATTGGGATTCGAAAAACGGTACTTATTTAACCAAGATATCGTGTCTGACCACCGTCTAAACATTTGACACTCGTCAGAATAATCTGTTTTGTAATGTATAAAGAGCATATTGAAGAATATTCGTTGCCTTCATTTGATAAATTCACGTATATAACAATTTAACACTACGAACTGGTTTCGGAACGGATTCAGTGATCTCAGCTAGTCATACAGTTTTTCCATTATAAATCGCAGCTATTTATACAGTCGTATTGCAGCTGGTCATACAGTAAATGAAATTGGGTCAGATTTATTTGTAACGAAGTTTTCGTGTAAAATTCACATTTTCCCACGGAATATTATACTTTTCATGTAGGTATTTCATTCATTTTGCCATTTCTATCATGTGTGGTGCGGAAATGCTTCAATTGACAGAATTTATGATACTTTTTGAAGCACCTGTTCGTTTTCCCTTGATACGCAGCGATGATCAATCAAAGATTTAGCGTTTATGTATCATATCATTGCAGGAAGAGCTATGTGGAATGTTTTTAAACTGTATCACCATCGTAGATTGTGTATTTAATATAAGCTAGCGTGTTCTGTTATGGCAAACTTACTTGTCAAAGTGGTCGGAGTCAATCTGTCAGATAAACTATCGGTAAATATCTCGCTTCGCTGATCGCAGCTTCCGGAAGGTATACACCGGAGTTTACATACTGTGGTATCGGTATGACACCATTCACTCGTTAAAGCGATTAACGGTAGTCTGATTGCATCATCAATCAAACTTTGATCTCATATCAAAAGAACCGTACTTATCTTATGTCATTCTGATCTGTAACTATACCACAGACATTTTTTTTTTTTAATTTGTGTTTCCTTATAAACAGTATGCTTGTAATGTATGATTTTTGCTTATTGCTTAACTTTATGTATGTATGATTTGTTTTATGCTGATTGTGTATATGATGTATGTACATTCGAACTTCATCAATCTCAAACTCGGTTAACTCGGACTTACTCGTATTTCAAAGTTAAAACGTAACATAAATTGTGCATTTTATGTGTCGAATTACTGGATAGTTCGATATCATCAAAGTCCCTCTTCGCAGCAGTTAATAATCATGATATTTAAATATAACCATATACAGACTGTTCCGTATTACCGACTATCCCTGGCAAATTTTGGTTTCGATTATACTCTGCATGCTTATATTCCTTATAGTGTAGATTCAACTCGTATTTGGTCTGGTTCATATGATCATTGACTCGTATATGGGATATTCATACGTATTTGGAAATATCGATATTATAGGACAAATAATGGGATCTAATCTAATTCCATTTATATGGAATTAATAAATAATGATCATATTTAACATGCATGCATTAGATTCAACTCGCTTGTTGACAATCAACACAGGTAACAGATAACAGTTTGGCGGCACATTAAAGCCAGGCGACTATCACCTTGCGGTTTGTTAAAGGGGATTAGTGGTATGTAATTAAAGGTCTCAGCATGACACCCTCCATGTTTTATAAGTGATTATCGAGTCTAATTGATATTTTGCATCAATGAAATAACCCATCAAAAGGACCGTGTCTCATATTATTTATTGAATAGTATGTATCCTTATCGTAAAAATCTGATCTGCATATACACCAAACTGATTTTATTCTGAATTAATGTTATTATTGCGTTTATTGTCGTTTTTATTATCAATATTTAGTCAGCATATATTAAAATAAATTATAGATTCTATTCAATTGTGAATTTATTTTTGTTTTCCATACCTTACGAATTGTGTGTGCATTTAAATTTGTGGCCATGTATTATAGATTTAATTCGTATGGGGTTCGGGTTCACATATTTAATCATAGGAATATTATAGGATAAAATGGAATTTAAATTAAAACAAAATATTTGGATCTCTAATTATCATATCTATTGTTTCTAATAGAATATCAGCCATATAAATGAACCTTACAGTGTAGATTCAACTCGTTTTTGGCCCTAGTTCATAGATTCAACTCGTATGGTCATTTACTCGTATGGGATATTCATACGTATTTGGAAATATCGATATTATATGATTAATAATGGGATTTAATGTAATTTTTTTAATGGAATATCTTCATAAAGATCATATTTATCATATATGATAGAATAAAACCCATAAAAAAGCCCCTACAGTATAGATTCAACTCGTATGGATACGTATGGGCAGCCATACCAGTAGTGTGCCAGTAGTGTGCCAGTCGTATGGGGTTTTTCCATGGACCATGGTCCGAGATGTTATTTCCGGTAATTCCTTAAGAGTTGTCTTCCTTGCATTTGATCTACAGTTGGTAGAAGTAGAATATTATGTTATTTCGGATATCGCGCAGGCTTTTAAAGCAAACGGGGTCGTTTTGCAGGTAACTTCAATAGTATAATAACAAAGTATGCGTAAAACGGCGATGGAGATTCAGTATTTAATGTTTTTACATAATGTTAATAGTTGATCGGTTCCTCGGATACCCAAAGTTCGGATACGGTTTACCTGTATCTGTAGGTCAATACGTCGTAGAATCCTATAAAGGCTTTTACACGACGGGTGTACGTCGTGTAAAAATCTGTATTGTCATGTATTGCAAGGTTTTTCCAATATACAAGAACATCCACTTTCACAAAACCGGTGGGCAAAACCTAGTCCTATAAATAAGACCTGACGTAGCTATTTCACATTTTTACATTTTCTGGTACGTCGTTACATGCATGATAAATGTAAAATGAAAATATCAGATTAATGAAAGTTGACTGTTAAATAGGGGCATGTAGATACGTCTAAATGTTTGGACTAGGCAAAACCAAGAAGAAACATCAAAGCAACCAGAAGATTTCAGTACAAATAATAAAATAATAAGTATGCAACAATACAAGAGGGCTCACAGTACCAGATAGCAAGACCCATCAATACAAACACTCGTTCTTTGTAGATACAGTAATACAATGGAACAAACTGCCAGACAGCACAGTGCATGCTGATTCCGTAGAGGCTTTCAAAACAGCCCTACGAGATTATCGCCAATAATTTGGTGACTCTTCTTACCCGTCGTGTAAAAGCCTTTTAGGATTCTACGACGTCTTGATACAGATACAAGAAGAATAATATTAGATTGACATCTTAACACCCTCGGCGACCTGTGAGCATCTCTGTCTTTAGTAACGTAACACCCCCACCCCCTCCCCACTCAACATCAATCTAATGGATGTCTATCTGTATGGCAAGCGTGGTACAGAACAAGTTATAATCTACTTTCAGCCTAAAGCATTAAAAGGTTTCAGTTTTATGTAAGAAAACTAGATAGTAGGATGTTTCTGCATTACGTCGTGTAAAAGCCTTTATAGGATTCTACGACGTATTGATACAGATACTTATACGACCTGTTGTGCTAAAGGAATTGAGGAATGAAATTGCTGATCTTGTAACCATCCTTTTCCAAAAATCACTATCTTCAGGCTCTATTCCCTCTGATTGGACCAAGGCCTATGTATGCCCTGTCTACAAGAAGGGTGACTGCACTGACCCAGCTAACTATCGGCCTATTTCTCTTACTTGCATTCTCTGCAAAACTCTCGAGCACATCGTTGCCTCTCATCTTTCCTCTCACTTCAGTAAACACACTATCCTTTTTGATCTTCAGCATGGCTTCAGGGAGAGACGTTCCTGTGAAACACAGCTCATAGAACTCACAGACACACTTTTCAATAATGTAGCCTCAGGTAAACAGACAGATCTCATTCTCTTAGACTTCAGCAAAGCTTTCGACAAGGTTAACCATCTAAAATTGCTGTATACTCTTCAAAACAATGGCGTCTCTCCACAAATCATAAATTGGATACGTTCATTCCTAATTGGCCGAACCCAAACTGTTGTTCTGGATGATGCCTGTTCTACTGAAGTTCCTGTAAACTCTTGAGTCCCTCAGGGCTCTGTTCTGGGTCCTCTCTGCTTTCTCCTCTATATCAACGAGCTTCCTTCTTCTGTCTCTAGATCTCAAATCCGTCTCTTTGCTGATGATACTGCGGTATACATAACCATTGACTCCCCTTCTGACTCCCAATCCTTACAAGAAGATCTCAATAAATTGCAGATCTGGGAGCAGGAGTGGGACATGGAGTTCAACCCCTCCAAGTGCCAAGTTCTCCACATTACTAAAAACAAAAAAGTCATAAAAAACAAGTATTTCCTACATGGCCAAGCCCTATCTTCTGTTCCTAACGCAAAATACCTTGGCTTAGATATATCTTCAGACTTAAACTTTAATACACATATCACAAGAGTAACATCAAATGCAAACAAAACTTTAGGCTTCTTAAAAAGAAATATCACCACAAAAAATGAAAAAGTAAAACAACTCGCATACAAATCCTTGGTCCGGCCCCAGTTGGAGTATGCCTCCACAGTTTGGCACCCACACACACAAGTCAATACCCTTAAAGTTGAAATGGTCCAGAGACGAGCGATACGTTGGGTGAAACGAGACTTCTCCTCATCTTCTTCAGTAACTGCCATGCAGAAAGATCTTGGCTGGCGTTCTCTTGAGCATCGGAGACTAGACTTCCGCTTTATCATGTTCTTTAAGATCTACCATAATTTAGTTTCCACCAGTCTCCCATCCTACATTATGAAACCTCTCAGACCAACTAGACACATGCACCCTCTTTCTCTTAGACAAATACAGGTTTCATCAGACTACCACAAGTTCTCATTCTTTCCGCACTGTATCACCCTCTGGAATCATCTCCCCTGCAACATTGTAACCCTGTCTGACCTTGACCAGTTCAAGCAGGCAGTGGTGGGGATACAGTATTAGTCACATACTAGTGTTTTTACTCTTAATCTTTTGCACACTCACTTAATTGCTAACATTTTATTTATGACTTGAACTCTGTTCTTGTCTCTCACTTTCCTGATAATTCTTATTACCAGGCTTTACCTATATAGTTACACTTTTTCCTACTAACAATTCCGACGTGCACCTTTTCCTGCCTATAACACTCGCGAGAGGGGTTGGCAGTAACCAGAGATAGATAGATAGATACAGATTCTGGTCTAACATGCCCTTTTTTCTTGCAATTTACTATTTAGCATAAATAAGTGAAATCAATTCCAAAAATTATTCCAAAATTATCTGATTTTTCATGCGAAAAAAATCCCAAATCAGACATTGCAGTAAAGTTTCCCAAAATGGTCAGAAAAGGGCCTGCAAACAGTGTTGATCTTGACAAGACACAGAATTAGTCCACTGTACATGTGTGTACAGTAAGCCAGATAAAGCTTCCGGCCCAGACGAGATTAAGCCTGTGGTCTTGAAGAACCTGCACCATGTCATTGCCCCAATTGTACAGACTACAGGTCATTTTGTTTTTCGAAAAGTCTAGCTAATGTCGTCACCCTGTAGTCTGCGTCTGCGTCGGTTAAGTTTTTGCTTAAGGATTTTTAGCTCACCTGAGCCAAAGGCTCAAGGTGAGCTATTGGGATGGCCCTGTGTCCGGTGTCCGTCGTCGTCCGTTGTGCGTCGTCGTTAACAATTGCTTCTAATGACATCTCCTCCTATACCACTTGACAGAAATCAACCAAACTTTACAGAAATGTTCCTTGGGTCAAGCTCTTTCAAATTTGTTCAAAGAATTAAAAACAATGCAGAACTCTGGTTGCCATGGCAACCAAAGAGAAAAAATAAGGAAATCTTAAAAAAAAATCTTGTCAAAAACTGCAAGGGCCAAAGCTTAGATATGTGGCACATAGCATCATCTACAGGTCCTCTATCAAGTTTGTTCAAATTATGCCCCTGTGGTCAAAATTGGCCCCGCCCGGGGGTCACAGTTTTACAAAGAGTTATATAGTGAAATTTTCAAACGTCTTCTTCTCTGAAACCAATGTTGCCAGAGCTTTGATATTTGGCATGGTGACACTTCTAGATGTCCTTTACATATTTTGTTCAAATGGTTCTGGTCCGTTGCATAACTAGGTCACAGGAGCTAAAAATAGATTTTTTTCAATGAAAACTTAAAAAATCTTCTTGTCTGACACTACAAGGGCCAGAGCTTAGATATTTGGCACATAGCATCGCCTACAGGTCCTCTATCAAGTTTGTTCAAATTATGCCACCGGGGTCAAAATTGGCCCTGCCCCGGGGGTCACAGTTTTACATAGAGTTATATAGTGAAATTTTCAAACGTCTTCTTCTCTGAAACTAATATTGCCAGAGCTTTGATATTTGGCATGGTGACACTTCTAGATGTCCTATACCAAAATTGTACAAATGGTTTTGGTCCGTTGCATAACTAGGTCACAGCAGCTAAAAATAGATTTTTTTCAATGAAAACTTAAAAAATCTTCTTTTCTAAAACTACAAGGGCCAGAGCTTAGACATATGGCACATATCATCGACTACAGGTCCTCTATTAAGTTTGTTCAAATTATTCCCCTAGGGTCAAAATTGGCCCTGCCCCGGGGTCACAGTTTTACAAAGAGTTATATAGAGAAAATTTCAAACGTCCTCTTCTCTGACTCTAATATGGCCAGAGCTTTTATATTCTGTATGGTGACACTTTTAAATATACTTATCATATTTTGTTCAAATTGTTCTGGTCTGTTGCATATCTAGGTCAGTCCTGGACATAAATCAATATCTCCGTTTTTCCAGCTATTCTCAGGTGAGCGAATATGCCCCGTGGGGCTCTTGTGTAAGAGTTGATTTCTCAATAACTATCAAAGGTATCCATTTGAAACTTTTTCAAAGGTATCCATTTGAAACTTGGAATACTTGTTCAGTATCAAAAGGGCAATTCATTACAACAAGGCAGGTAACCCTGGGATTTGTCATTTCAGAGTTATTGCCCTTGTTTTATTTACTTAAAAATTGTAAATTAACATATCTCAATAACTATGAAAGATATTAACTTAAAACTTTGAATAGTTATTCATTATTAAAAGGGCAAATCTTTACAACAAGGCAGGTAACCCAGAGGTTTGTGTATCCAGAGTTATTGCCCTTGTTTTATTTACTTAAAAGTTATAAATTAACATATGATGTATTATCTAAATAACTATGAAAGATATTAACTTGAAACTTGGAATACTTGTTAAGTATCAAAAGGACAACTCATAACAACAAGGTAGGTTACTCAGTGATTTGTAATTCCAAAGTAATTGCCATTGATTTATTTACTTAAAACTTGTAAATTGAAATTACCTTAATAACTGTCAAAGGTATTAACTTTAAACTTTAAATACTTGTGTTATATCAAAAGGGCAACTCATTCAAACAAGAAAGGTGACCGGGGATGTGCCATTCCAGAATTATTGCCCTTGTTTTTATTTACATAAAACTTGTAAATTGAAATTTCTCAATAATTACCACAGGTATTTACTTGAAACTTTAAATACTTGTTAAGTATCAAAAGGACAACTCATTACAGGTAAAGCAGGCAAAGATATTGTCCTTCTTTTGACTTATAGTTTACTTTAAATGGAATGTCCAAGTATATTTAAGTTGTTGTTGCTTACAAACGTCTATGATCAATAGGGCATTAAACACCCATACATATTTTTTAAGTTTGAAAAATGTAGCTGTCTCAAGTATATGAAAAGTCGAGCGTCCAGCACCCGTTTGCGGTGCTCTCGTTCAGAAAATTTATGACAGTGCCACTGTGGTGTAGTACCTGACGACTAGAACAAGGCCATGGTCTGCCCATTATACAAGAAGGGAGATAGGAGTGACCCTGCAAACTACAGACCTATTTCCCTGACTTGTATACTGTGCAAGACCATGGAGCACATAGTGGCATCCCAACTGTCACGACATTTTGACAAACATGACATACTCTATGACTTGCAGCATGGTTTTCGGGAAAAGCGCTCTTGCGAAACGCAACTCATACAACTTGTGGAGGACATAGCCAGTAAGCTTTCGCAGGGGCTCCAGACAGACCTTATACTACTAGACTTTAGTAAAGCATTTGACGTTGTAAACCATCCCAAGCTGCTTAATCACAAACTCAATACATATGGGATAACAGGTAAGACCCACAAGTGGATTAAGGCTTTTCTTAGCAACCGAACCCAGTCAGTGGTCACGTCAGGAGTGCCACAAGGCTCTGTGCTAGGCCCCATCCTCTTCTTGTTGTACATCAACGATTTACCAGAAAACATAACGTCTCAGGTAAGACTTTTTGCGGATGATACCGCAGTCTACCTGACCATTACAAAGGAAGAGGATGGTGCCACACTCCAGGCTGACCTTGACCGTTTGCAGGGTTGGGAACACCAGTGGGACATGCGGTTTAATCCAAGCAAGTGTAATGTTTTACATATCACCAGATCTGCATACCCCATTAAGACCCTGTATACCCTGCATGGTCAGGTCCTGGAGACGGTGAAGGATGCTAAGTACCTAGGAGTTACGGTAAGTACAGACCTCAGCTGGCATGTTCACATTAAGAATATAATCCCAGCAAGCTAACCGTACCCTAGGCTTCCGGAGACGGAACATCAGGACCACCCACCAAGGCGTTAGGGAAATGGCCTATAAGACACTTGTAAGACTGCAGTTGGAATACGCCTCTGCGGTCTGGAGTCCTTACACCCAGCAAAACACAAAACAGATAGAAATGGTGCAAAGAAGGGCCGTTAGCTGGACTAGAAATAATTATTCTACTTATGACAGTGTGACTGATATGCAGAACGAACTAGGCTGGCGGACCCTGGAGGACAGACGAGCAGACTCCTGACTCATCTTGTTTTATAAAGTCATCCACAGCCTGGTTGCCCTCCCAGCACCCTCATATTTGCAGCATCCTCTAAGACTGACCCGCCACATGCACTCTCTCTCTTTTCGACAGATCCACACGTCAGCTAATTATTATAAATTTTCATTCTTCCCAGCAACCATTGTGCTTTGGAACAGCTTGCCAACTCACATTGTGCTTCTGTCTGATCTTGATCTGTTTAAGCAGGCAGTTGCTGGTGTGAGTCATATTTGTTAAGAGCAGAAGCAGTGTTTTAAATCTTTTAAACTGTATATTTCTACTTACTAAACAGTAACAACTTTTAAACTGTAAATCAACCTTTTTATTCACACTTTTTACTTCTTCTTTTTACTAATTTGCTCAGACGCACAGCTGCACATAATACTCAATACGAGGGTGCTGCAGTATGGATAGATAGATAGTAAGATATACTTGCAGCTGCGAGCTATTTTTAGACTTCAGGCGCTGTCCTCACAGTACACCGGCAATAATAAGTCAGTATTTTTAAAAGTAAGACTACCAATAGATTCAGGATGCAAAAATACACCAACCTGGTACCAAAAAAAAATCTTTAAAACTCTTAATTTGACATTTAATCTAGAGATTTAAATCTGGTTTAAACAAACATGTGTGTATCATCTCTGTGTACAGCGTGTACTAGCTGCCATGTAAAACAACATAAAAAACAACCTCTGCTCGAGTATGAGACTAACACAGAATGTCTTCGTTTCTGTGATCAGCATCCAAAACTTTAGACAGTACACAAAAGATTAACCCATTACATGTACACCACAACTATGTTTTATGCCCCTGCACGACTTAGTCACGGGTATATTGTTTTTGGTCTGTCTGTCTGTAAATTTTGTTTGTCCGTCTGTCAACAACTTTAACCTTGGCCATAACTTTAAAACTACGTGTACTCTTCTCAAGAAGCTCTTGAGCTCAGTACAACTTTGGTTATGTCCAACAAAGGTCAAGGTCATTTAGAGGTAAAATAGGGTGAATTTAACTTAGGACATAACTCTGGAACTATGTAGTAACATAAGATACAGGCTTCATATTTGGCATGTGTATTCAACTCAGGAAGCTCTTGAGCTCAGTAGAGATTGGTTCATGTCAGAGAAAGGTCAAGGTCATTTAGATGTCAAATAAACATGTAAGCCATATTCAACTCAAGAAGCTCTTGACCTCAGTACAAATTAGGTCTTGCCGGACAAAGGTCAAGGTCTTTTTGAGGTCAAATAGAGTTAATTCAAGATTGACCATAACTTTGGTTTAAAATCTAGAAAACGTTTGTTTATTTGTATATTTTCATCACATCAACAGCAACTGAAGGAGTACCATACCTGCTGTATGATTTTATTTCACAGCCAAATGAATACATTTCCTAGACAAAACGCCTTGGGGGAATTTGTCACTTACTGTGACACTGTTCTTGTTTACCGGTATGACTTTCATTTATTTCTCGGCTGAAGAGAATAGTTCCACTTTATACAGTCATTATACACCATAAGAAATATTGGAAGAAAAAAGAAATATCCCAGTAGATGATAAGTTTAAAGCAGGCTGACAGAAAAGCAGAATATGCCTTAAAGCCAATAATGCTTTACTTTCAACCTGCTTTAAGTGGTGTTCAGATGGTAGCACATCAGCGGTAGCACATCAGCTTCTTACCAATGCGGTCTCAAGTTGGATCCCGGGTTGGGCAGTATGTGAGAGATTGGTCACCCATAGAAACACATGGATTTTCCCCGAGCATTCTGGTTTCCTCCCACAGAAATGACCCGATACGCCACCATTCGAGCCATCGAGAGTGATTTGTATTTAAGTTAATGAGTTAAAACTTTTTTTTTTTAAAGTGGTCATCTGTCTTCAAAACAAGAAAATAGGCTGTGGGGTAGGGTTAACAAAACTGGACTGAATTATTGACATTAGCATGAATAGTTGGAAAGGGCAGTAATTTTGTGTGTTTTTTTTCAGGCTTCAGAAAGTGAGATGCTTTGCAAAAATTGAAGATGGCTTGCCAGATGATCGAGATTGCCCGCATCAACAGACATTGGTGAACATGTTATCAGCAGACGATGATGGAAACCTGTATATCCATCAGTACTCCAATGTAGGATTCACACTTCGATCTGGTGTCAAGATCTTTGGCCCAACAGTCTTCTTTCCTCGCAATTTTCTTAGCTGGAAGGTTTGTATTATTGAACCCATTACAACAAGGCAAGTAACCCTGGGATTTGTAACTTCAGAGTTGTTGCCCTTGTTTTTTTCTTAGAATTTGTAAATGAAATTTTGGAATAACTATCAACTTTTTTATTACATATCTATTTGAAATTTGGAATACTTTTTCAGTACCAAAATGGCAACTTATTACTAGAAAGCAGATAACTGTGGGATTTTTCATCCAATTGCTATTGCCCTTAGTTTGACCTCAATTTTGTAAATGAAATTTCTCAATAATTATTAAAGGTTTTAACTTGAAATTATTGTAATACTTGTTTAGTACCCACCTGTCTTTAACATTGAAAAAATCTATTGGGGAAATGTTTAATGCAGGACAAAAGTATAGCAGAAACTTCCTATACCGGTACTTGTTTACTACATTTAGCTGCTACAAACATAGGATTGATATTTAATCTTCTTTTTAAGTGCCTCTTAACTCATCAAACCCTTGCGGCAATTATATTTGTCCTTTACAATCAGTGTAAAGAGTACATTTGTCCTATGCAAGCAGTGTAGACCCAGATCAGAGGACTCCAAAATGAGCTCTCTGATCAGGGTCTACACTGTTTGCTATTTTGAAATAATTTGTACAATGCAACTATAAATAGTCAAAAATGGACTAGACTTAATTTGAAACTGGAATTGTCCATTTGTATGTTAACCTAACCTGCGGTGATGTCGTCTGCTTCGAAATTCTCGTCTGCAATGTTTGTAAAATGTAGATACATGTATATACCTTTTTTAAGTAAAGAAATCTAAAGACGAGTGTCAAACAGTTTGGATCCAGATCAGACGCCGCGTTACGCGGCGTCTGATCTGGATCTAAACTGTTTGCAAAAATCAATAAAGTCGCGACCAGCAGGCAAAGTGTTAACACATTATTCCATAGATATGTACCTTGTAATGCCTTTATTTAATTCATTCACTGAAGAAAACAGTTCCATTTCATACAGTCATGAATATGCACCATAAGGAATATTTTCTATATCCTAGCAGATGGTTTATCTTAAAGCAGGTGCTTTAAGGTGCATTTTGCTTTACTTTCAACCTGCTTTAAGTGGCCATCTATCTTCAAAAAACAAGTTATGGAGTAAAGGATTAACACACATATTTTACCTTGCAGCTTTGGTTGACTATGGTTTTGCTGTTTTGCATATCAACTCTTCCAAATGTCTGTACAGCCTCTCTAATACGAATGCAAAAATAAGGCTAAATGATTGTATGAAAGACAGGTGGCAGATGCGAGGTGAATGTAACACAGAAAGCTCCTAAAGGGAGCTTTCTGTTGTACTTTCACCTTGCTTTAACCCTTTGAACCCTAGTCCCGCATATAGGCATCCTTTTCAAACAGTATACATGTGAAAAGTGCACATGTCCTATGCAAACAGTGAATACCCAGATCAGAGGGCTCCTTACGGAGCCCTCTGATCAGGGTATTCACTGTTTGTCATAATGCAAAACATTGACAAAAACAACCCTTAAAGGCCAGAAAATGACTAGACCTTGCTTTAACCCTTTGAACCCTAGTCCCGCATATAGGCATCCTTTTCAAACAGTATACATGTGAAAAGTGCACATGTCCTATGCAAACAGTGAATACCCAGATCAGAGGGCTCCTTACGGAGCCCTCTGATCAGGGTATTCACTGTTTGTCATAATGCAAAACATTGACAAAAACAACCCTTAAAGGCCAGAAAATGACTAGACTAGAATGGAATCTGGAATTATCCATTTAAAGTTTCAGGGAGGAAAGAGTTAAGCTGCCACCTGCCTCAATGCAAACTAATTAACTTAATTTAGTGGTCGTTATGGAGAGATTTTACTGTACTTACTTACATTTCAGGTTAATAGCACAGCAGAAATAAGTGACAAGTCTCTGGCACTTTTCTCCATGATTCATCCTAAACTAGGTGAGTGATATATTCCTCCATTGTCTCTATAACCATAATTCTAACAAACGTCGCTCACACCCGTATATAAACAAAGAAGGAACTTATCTGTTTTTAAATTCTCAATAAAACACGCTAACGCTATAACGTCTTAATGAAGCGTCCATGGCTTCAAAAGTGTGTACACCAAGAAATGTAGCGCCGTTGCATATTGTGGTGAAATTGAAGTGTTAGAATTGAAATAATAAATAAATACCAGTAGTCATTGATATGCTGGTAATTGAATCACTCGACCTTCGGGCCGCTGATTTAATAACTACGCATCTCAACTCTTACCCATGTTTTATTGCAAGATAAAACACTGGTTTTAATTTATTATTTCTTAAATACACCTTTTGATGCCAGGGCTCTAGATAAACAGATGAAGCTTGAGTAAAATAAGGAATGTCATCATTTTTATGTCCCCTGAGACCATCTGTCGGATGTGGGGGTAGGGGAAGGGGGGAATACTGTTTCACCCGTCTGTCTATTTGTCCGTCCACATATATGGTATATACTTTGTCCAGCTAATTTCTCCTACAGTTTTAAAGCTACAACCTTGTAATTTGGCAGAGTGTTTGCACATCTATCATAGATGTGCATGTGATTTTGAACTGCTTATTTTATTTACAGAATTACAGTCATTTTAACTTTAGCATTTTTTGCAGTTTTTCAACATACATCTATATGGTACATACTTTGTCCTAGCAGATAGAAGCATACATCAGGCTAAAAGTAAAGCAGAATGTGACCTAAGGCACATTCTGCTTTACTTTTAATCTGTTTTAAGTGGTCACCTTCTTTCAAAACTAGAAACAGGCTAAGGGGTAATGGGTTAAAGGGCTCTAGTTTATGTGTAACATATCTTATCCCATTACTATTATTATTTCTAGTATTGAAAAGAGGTGACTACTTAAAGCAGGTTGATGTAAAGCAGAATGCGCCTTAAGGCGCATTCTGCTTTACTTTCAGCCTGCTTTAAGCTATTATCTACTTATGGTACATACTCATGATTTTATAAAAGTGAACTATTTTCTTCAGAGGAAGAATAAATTAAAGGCATAAAAAGGCATATTTATGGGGTAATTGGGTTATTGCTCACTCTCTCCTGTGTTTACAGATTTGCTGGTGATTGGGAAGGGAGAAAGTACAGAAGAAATCAATCCAGGCGTCATCGCCTTCCTCCGAAAAAACAAAATAAACTTTGAAATTGTTACATCAGTAAGTATATATTGTCATTTTGGGGAAAAATTGCATCTGTATGCCTCATACAGTTGTCATGGTAACTCTTATAAAACTGTATTTTCGAAAAATAAAAACTTTGAAATTGTTACATCAGGTCAGTATTGGGGAGAATTGCATCTGTAGAATGCCTTATACAGTTGTCATGGTAATTGTTATAATACTTTACCATGAAAACTGTATAAGGCATCATACAGATGCATTATTTTTTATTTCGAAAAAATAAGCTAAACTTTGGAAAAGTTACATCATTAAGTAACAGTGAAACCTGTCTATTATGACCACTAAATTGTGTTAATTTTTATGTGTTTAAGACAGGTGGCTGCATAAAACGAGGTGACAGTAAAAGAGAAAGCTCTTAACCCATTACCCCATAGCCTGTTTCTAGTAGTTGAGATGTGTGACCTTTTAAAGCAGGTTGTAAGTAAAGCAGAATGCGCCCTAGGGCGCATTCTGCTTTACTTTCAACCTGCTTTAAGTTACCATCTGCTATGATATAGAAAAAGTTTCTTATGGTACATATTCATGACAGTATAAAATGGAACTATTTCTTTGGCGGATGAATAAAATGAATACGCTAAAAGTCGCTTCTATAAGGGAAAGGGTTAAAGTGGCTTTCTCTTTTAATGCCACCTTGCTTTAAACTGTCACCTGTCCTTTATAAAATAACGCCTTTGTTTTAGTAGTCATAATAGAGAGTTTTTACTGTTTTGTCAGTGAGACAAAGGCTCAAGGTGAGCTATTGGAATGGCTCTGTGTCCATAGTCGTTAACAATTGCTTCAAATGACATTTCCTCCTATACCGCTTGACAGATTTCAACCAAACTTTACATAAATGTTCCTTGGGTCAAGCTCTTTTAATCTTTAAGTGGAAATTCTAAAAGATATTCTCGTCTAAAACCCTACTAGCCTAATCTTAGATATTTGGCATATAGCATCAGCTTCAGGTCCTCTATCAAGATTGTTCAAATTATGCCCCAGGTAAAAAATGACCCCAACCTGGACATAAATCATTATCTCCATTTTGTCAGCTATATTCAGGTGAGCAAAATTTGGCCCATGGGATTCTTGTTTTTACGCCTTTAATTTATTCGTCCACTGTAGAAAATAGTTCTTTATTATAAAGTTTTGAACATGCATCATAAAAATACTTTCTGTATCCTAGCACAGGCTAGCAGACAATAACTTAAAGCAGGCTGAAATAAAGCAGAATGCGCCTTAAGGTGCATTCTGCTTTACTTTCAACCTGCTTTAAGTGGTCACCTGTCTTCAAAACTAGAATCATTCTATAGGGTAATGGGTTAACTCACTATATACATCATGTTCTTGTTAAAATCTCAAAAGTTGGGGACACCCTGTGTAACTGCTGTTATTATTCTAAAAAAAAAGGACAATCTGTGAATCTGCCGTAATTGTCCTAACATTTGAACAAATTGCTTTAGTCACACAGCAATTTGTCTAAAGCGTGCAAACTGATTGACAAACAGTGAAGACCCTCATCAGACTGCTCCTTAAGGAGCAGTCTGATGAGGGTCTACACTGTTTGCTCAGGCCTGTCTGCCTGTCATTATACCGTAATTATGGGTACTGTAAATTCGCTTATTCGCGAGAATATAATTTATGCGTTAATTTGTGAATGTCTCTAGTTTTGAAAATAGGCCACTTCTTAAAGCACATTCTTAATAGGCCACTCCTTAAGGCACATTCTGCTTTACTTTCAGTCTGCTTAAAGCTACCACCTGCTAGAAATATTGCATGATGTCGCGAATTAATACAAAATCGCATTACGCGAAATATTCATGACGCGAAAAATACCTGTTTTACAGTATGTTGTTTTCTTACAACTCTTGTCTAACCAGGTACTGAGTAGTACAAAACGATCAAGTAAGATTTTCTTAACATTTTATTTTTAACCAATTTTCTTGTCTTTGTAGGAACAAGCTATGTCCACATTTAATTTTCTGAATAAAGAGCATCGATGGGTGGCAGCGGCAATCATACCACCACAGTTTGTCTTCACACAGACTCAGCAAGATATTCAAGAATACTTTAAGGAGAAGAAGAAAGAAGCTACCTTGATAATAGAAGGGGAGCAGGATGCGGGTGAAGAGATAGAAACACTAAGTGAAAAGAACATATTTGGCTACCACATATTTAAATCACCGCTTGAACCAGATTTTAGAGATTTTATTGAAAAAGCCAAAGAGGAGAATGAGAAAGATAAACCAGAAAGAAAGAAAAAGGGAAAAACACAGAAAGAGGCTGGGAAAGCTACGGAGAAGACTGAGCAGAGTCCTGAAGAATCAGAAAATGATGATCCATGGGCGGATGAGGATTCAAAGGATAAGAAGGATAAATAATTTAATCTGTGATATTAAATATACTTAACCCTTTCCCCGATAAAAGCGCCTTTCAGCGGATATGATTTATTCATCCGCTGAAGAAAATAGTTCCAATTGAATCAGTAATGAATATTTTCTACATTATAGCAGATTATAGCTTAAAGCAGGCTGAAAGTAAAGCAGAATGTGCCTTAAGGCACATTCTGCTTTACTTTCAACCTGCTTTAAGTGGTCACCTATCTTCAAAACTAGAAACAAGCTATGGGGTAGGGTTAAGTACTGGTTGTTTCATGTTTTTGCAGGAGCTTGTGTGCAGAATAAATGAGTAAAAACAGAATTGGCTAATACTGTTTTAGCCCTTTACTCCATAGCCTGTTTCTAGTTTTGAAGATAGGTGAGAACTTAAAGCAGGTTGAAAGTAAAGCAGAATGCGCCTTAAGGCGCATTCTGCTTTACTTTCAACATGCTTAAAGCTACCACCTGCCAGGATATAGATTTTTTTCAATACACGTTTATGACTGTATAAAATGGAACTATTTTTTTCAGTGGACTTGAGGAATATATTAAACTTGTAAAAATGTGTATCTATGGAGTACAGGGTTAATGTTTACCGTGCATAAGCAAGTATCTTTACCTATCCCTGTACATAAGCACCAACGATTATTCTTCATTGGTGGTGTTGAATATAGATGACAGCTTGAAGCAAGATGAAATTACAGCTGAAATCTCTTCTTAGCTTTTCTTCTCTCATGCTTTAACCCATTATCTCATGAATATGTATCATAAGGAATATTTTCTTTAATCTGGCAGATGGTAGCTGAGCAGAATGTGCCTTAAGGTGCATTCTGCTTTACTTTCAATCTGCTTTAAGTAGTCATGTGTCTTCAAAACTAGAAACAGCCTATGGAGTAAAGGGTTATATACAGATAGTTGCATAGCTCTTCTTCAGTTGTTAGTGGCAGTAAGTGTAACGGTAACCTTTTAGGTAATTCAGCTAGGGCCACTCAACTTCAAATGCTCATGCAACTCGATGAGTACAGCATGTTTCATGACAGTCTGGTGACCTTGACCTCTGTGATCTAAATTGAGTTTTAGCATTTACATCAGTTGTGGAATTTTGGCATTTATCATCTATATGGCATCTTTGTTACAAATTACTAGTCTCATTAGGACCAGTAAATTGTGTTAATTATGTTTATGTCAGATGACTGCTTAAAGCAAGATGACAATAAACAGAAAGCTCCTGAAGGAGCTTTCTGTTTTACTGTCACCTTGCTTTAAGCTGTCAACTGTCTTTTATACAATCAATTAACCTTCATTTTAGTGGTTGTAATAGAGCAGTTATACTGTATGTGTACATAAATGGGTGTGGAAGTCAAGAAAAGTTAATGGACACTAGAACTATCACAGTCACTCATTTTGTACATATGTATCTGAACAATCAAGGTGGCAGCTTAATGCAGTACAAAGTAAAGCAGAAAGCTCCTGTAGAATCCACCTGGAATGCTTGTAGCACATTCAATCATAGCGAGGAGTTTACTCCCCATTTACAGTGTACATGTGAAGAGAACACTTGTCTTATGGATCACAGTGTAGACCCAGATCAGGGGGCTCCAAATGGAACCCTCCAATCAGGATTTGCCTTGTTTGTTTCTTTCATAGTTTATTGCAGAAAGCAGTCATACTTAATCGGAAAACAGTCTGAAACTGGAACTACCCATTATAAGTTTCAGGAGTAAATGAGCAGTAACCTGTCAGTAGATCTTTCAGTGAATGGCCACCGATGATATTACTGTAAATCTGACATATTCATTATTGTTGAATTCTTTTTAGCTCACCTGAGCACAAAGTGCTCAAGGTGAGCTATTGTGATCGGTCGCCGTCCGTCGTACGTCGGTGTTGGTGTCGTCTGTTCACAATTTGTTTCAAATAACTTCTTCTCTGAAACCAATGGCCCAATTTTAACCAAACTTTGTCAGATACATACTGTAGTTGTGAGCTTCAAAAATTGTTGGAAAAAAGTGGGTGGGGCTATAGGTCTTGTTGCCATGGCAACCATGCACAATATCTAAAAAAATCTTCTTCTCAAAAACTACTGGTCCGATTTCAATTTGGTTTTCACCAAAATGTTTCTCAATTAATACACTTTCAAAGTTGTTCAAAAAAATTTGATCCGTCAAAAAACATGGCCGCCAGAGGGCGCGGTCATTTTCCGCATTTACATAATATTGACAGCCGAAGTCAAAACTTTAAAAATCTTTTTATCAATAACTATAAGTCCTAGGACAACCAAATTTCATATGTAGCATCATGTTGTGAACCTTGACCAAGATTGTTAAAATAATGACCCCCGGGTCAAAAATGGCCCGCCCCTGGGCTTATCAGTTTTTCATAGGAAAACCTTTAGAACTCTTATTCTCTGAAACTGCATGACCTAGACCTTTTATATTTGGCATGTTGCTTTTCCATCTGGTCCTCTACCAACAGTATTCAAATCATGACCCCCGGGTAAAAAATGGCCCCGCTCTTGGGCTTATCAGTTTTACATAGAGTTATATAGGAAAACCTTTAAAACTCTTCTTCTCTAAAACTGTATGGACTAGACCTTTTATATTTGGCATGTAACTTTGCCTTATGATTCTCTACAAAGAACGTTCAAATCATGACCCCCGGGTCAAAAATGGCCCCGCCCCAGTGCTTATCAGTTTTACATAACTTATATAGGAAAACCTTTAAATGTCTTCTTCTCTGAAACTGTAAGGCCTAGACCTTTTATATTTGGCATGTAGCTATGCCTTACGGTCCTCTACCAAGATTGTTCAAATCATTACCCCCGGGTCAAAAATGGCCCCGCCCGGGACTTATCAGATTTACATAGACTTATATAGGAAAACCTTTAAAATGCTTCTTCTCTGAAACCATAAGGCCAAGACCTTTTATATTTGGCATGTAGCTTTGCCTTCTGGTCCTCTACTAAGATTGTTCTAAAATCATGACCCCCAGGTCAAAAATGGCTCTGCCCTGGGGCTTATCAGTTTTACATAGACTTATATAGGAAAACCTTTGAAAATATTCTCTGAAACTGTAAGACCTTTTACATTCGACATGTAACAAACTTCTTGTCATTTCATTTTCAACTTACATAATTAATTACCACTATTATTCTCAGGTGAGCGATATAGGGCCATCATGGCCCTCTTGTTTGAATAAACTATTGGATTTGTTTTAGTTTTGCCTTCATTTTACTTGATTATAAATGTTGTCACCCTATTCCTTCATAGTCCCAGAAACCTTCCTGCTTTGCCCCAGTTCTGGGGCTTAATTGTCATAGGGAATCTTTTCTGTTTATTAGACCGAGATTATCCCCTCTGGCAAAAACTAAAAGGAAGGCAGGTCAGTGGTTTTTATCCCATGCACTGCTTTGCAGCGAATTAGATTAGCCGAAATCATCATCATCTCATCTCATCACCCCTCATCATTCATCTGCGCTATGACCTATTTTGAGTTGCAGTGCTGTAAAACCCAACTCATCCTTCCATCCTTCATAGCTTGTTTTCAGTGTTTAGCCCATTATCTATTACTCCATTGATAATCTTTCTTATGCCTTTAATCTATTTCTCCACTGAAGAAAAGAGTTCCAATTTATAGTCATGAATATGCAGCACAATAATATATATTTTCTATTTCCTCACTGATATAAGTTTTCATCAGGCTGTAACTTGTAAGTAAGGTGCATTCTGCTTTACTTTCAACCTGTTTACCCATTAACCTATAAATAAGCCTTTAATTCATCCCACCTTTAAGAAAGTTGTTCAAGTTTATACAATCATGAATATGCGCAATAAGAAATAGTTTCTACATCCTAGCAGATGGTAGCTTAAAGCAGACTGAAATTAAAGAGAATGGGCCTTAAGGCGCTTTCTGTTTTACTTTCAACCTGCTTTAAATGGCCACCTGTCTTCAAAAGTAAGAGGTTATGGGGTGATGGCTTTAGTCACCTTTCCTCAAACTAGAAACGAGTTATGGGGGGAGAGGGTTAACAAAAGACGGTCATGGAGTTCAAGTAAAGTATAGACAACTAGGTTATTCAATATTTACTGCTTTATTATCGTCTAATTCTACTCTAATGTATATATAATATATATTAACTCTGATAAACGACTTTACCAGTAGGCTTCATAGCAGCATATAAAATACCTCACAGATCACTGAAAAAAAACAAATCCAACACAAAAAAAGTTGTCTAGAATTGTAAATCTACAAAATATTAACAAACTGGTAAAAAGCAACAGAACACATCCATACATTCTCATAAAGGTGTCAAACATGTGAGTTTTCAAAATGTGGGTGGGATTAATGATATGAAAATGTTTGATGTAAAATACGAGTCCCAGATGAGGCGAGTAGTTCAAATAATAACTTTCTTATATCTCCACCAAACACTATGATGTGACTACTCATTAGAACCGTCTCTTTGAGACGATTCTAATGAGTAGTCACAACATAGTGTTTCATCAAGACATAAGTGAGAAAATTTGGAAACAATTTATTTAACTCGCTCTTATCTGTTGCTCTGTTAAATAATGTAATGAATTTGTACACACAAAATCTCAACATTTATGTTTCTTATTCTAATGAATCTAAAGAAGGATGGTTGGTGGTGTAATGTAAATTGAAAATTTAGTAAACTGGCCGGAAAATCAGCCATTTTGACACATTTTAAGGTGAAATCTTACATAAATGAAGCATTGCCCACTCAGACTGAAAATGTCAACCTGCATCAGTTCCAGGGGACTACTCCCTGCAGGTCTATGGTCATATCTGTCAATTTAGTTGTGTTGATTTTATTGATTTAACCCATTACCCCATAGCCTGTTTCTAGTTTTGAAAACAGGTGACTACTTAAAGCAGGTTGAAGGTAAAGCAGAATGTGCCTGGTAAAGCAGAATGTGCCTTAAGGCACATTCTGCTTTACTTTCAGCCTGCATTAAGCTATCATCTGATAGAAAATAAAAATTATTTCTTATGATATATATTCATAACTGTATAAATTAGAACTATTTTCTTCAGTGGAGAAATAAATTAAAGGCGTATTTATGGGGTAATGGGTTCAGATGCATATGTTTAACTCCCTGAAACGTTAAATGGACAATTACAGTTTCCATTTTAGCTAGTCCATTTCTGATTTTTAAGGGTTGTTTTTGTCAATGTTTGGCATTATGACAAACAGTGATGACCCAGATCAGAGGGCTCCTTTCGGAGTCCTATGATCTGGGTCATCACTGTTTGCACAGGACAAGTGTACTATGCACATGTACACTGTTTGAAAATGACGCTTATATGGGGGACTAGGGTTCAAATGGGTAAAAGAACATACATGATTCTCTTTATTTCAAACTGTCAAAAAGACCTAAAGCAAGCTGATAATTGAGAAGATGCTTAAAAAAATGCTTATAAAAAAATTTGAATCTAAATTTCCCACATACACTGTTCAAGACAGACGGATGCTTAAAGCAGGCTGACAGTAAAGAAGAAAGCTCCTAAAGGATCTAAAGCAAGCTGGTAATCGAGAAAATGCTTATAAAAAAATTTGAATCTAAATTTCCCACATAGACTGTTCAAGACAGACGGATGCTTGAAGCAGTCTGACAGTAAAGCAGAAAGCTCCTAAAGGAGTTTTCTGCTTTACTTTCAATCTGCTTTAAGCAGACCACCAGTCAGGTTGAAGAGGTTTCCTATAACACTTGAGCAGGGCGTAGTAGGAGCACAAAAAAACAGTACTACTAGAAAGATGGGGAAAACATGGATGTTTAAAATACACTCAATACATTTGAAAACAGTGTAGACCCAGATCAGAGGACTCTGATCAGGGGTCTGAACTGTTTTTCTCATGTTAGACCAGTATTTAATTATCCATAATGCCATGCAGACTGGTTTAGAAAGATCCACAAGGAACTTAATAACCCACAAAAGTTACTTAGTGTTGAAAGAGTTACAGATCTTTACTGACTTGTGAATGAAATTTTGTCAAACATAGGTTAAGGACGCAATACCATATTTGATTATGCTGCTTCTATTCATTTTGATTGTGGTCTACGTATGTAAACTTCAAAGCAAATAATTCATATAGAATTTAGGCATTTTGAACAACAGAAACATACAGTTTGAGTGCCATACAGTTTGGATCCTAATCAGATTACAATACTTGGCACAGGTAGCGACATAATTTAGTATGTATTATAGCGATGTTACATACTAGTAGATATTATAATGCCTTACTTGTTCATTCCTATACATTCAAACTTGTGTTTAGCAACAAAAGAGACTGAATTTACAACTTCCATAAAGCTTGTGGCAGCTGAATGCAGGAAAAAGTAAAGTAGAAAGTTCCTAGATTCTATATTCAAGCTATATATTTACTTTTGTTCTTCATTAAGCAGTCACACAAATGTCTTTAGATTTATTTATGCCACTTAACCCATAACCCCATAAAATACACCTTTTTATGCCTTGAATTTATTCCTCTTCTGAAGAAAATAATTTATTTCAAATTATGCAGTCATAAACCAAAAGAATATTTTCTACATGTATATGCTAGCAGCTGGTAGCTTAAAGCAGGCTGAAAGTAAAAGGTGCATTCTGCTTTACGTTCAACCTATTTTAAGTGCTCACATGTCTTCAAAACTAGAATCAGGCTAAGGGGTAATGGGTAAATAGAATTACTGCTTAACACAAATTTGACCAATCACCATAGCTTAAATTATATACCACAGACACAGAACAGAACGGAACAAAACTTTTATTTCATCTCAGGCATGGTTACATGCAGCATGAGGGTTTGGGCTTGTTTTTTTGTTTTTTTAACAGATTGTTGAAATGTCACACCGTTCCCATCAAATCTGGATCTACACTGTTTGATCAAGTACTATTTTGGGGGAAGCTATATGCATTCCTTAGAATTTCCCGCTTTTAAAGGTAGTCACAGCAGTCTCTTTGTTTTGGCACAATGTATTTAAGAAATGAACAGATTTTTGGGGGCGTTTAAGCGGAAAAACCAACAGAATATGATTGGCTAATTCCATGAGTCGCGCTAGCTTAAACGCTGAAAACATTCAGTTCATTTCATATGTTTACATTATATTTGCTATAATTTCTCATATTAAATGAACATTTTATTAGTATGCACATATGTTTATTCCATGTTAGAGGTTGTTAACACGAATAATGTGTTCCCTGAAAGGAACAGCCATAGCTGCATTACTAAAGCAATGCAACAAAATGATTCGCAGAGAGCAGATCCATAAGCCCCGTCTCCTCTGCGAAAATTATCCACAAGTCCTGCCCTCTCAAGAAATTGCGTCTATACGAATTAAACGTAATTTTTTTCAATGGAATTGAATGGGGCGAATGTAAGTATTGTAAGTTGTATGACAAGCCTTCATAAGACAAATTCCAATCACTATTATGACCACACAAAATAATTATCATTGAAGACGTTGCGGCCTCGTTCTTAACCCTTTACTCCATAGATACACATTTTAATGACTTTAATCTATTCCTTCACTGAAGAAAATAGTTCCAATTTATACATTCATGAATATGTTTCATAAATATTTTCTGTATTCTAGCAGAATACTAGGTAGCTTAAAGTAGACTGAAAATAAAGCAGAATGCACTTTAAGGTGCATCCTGCTATACTTTCAACCTGCTTTAAGTGGACACTTATTTTCAATGATAGAAACAGGCTATAAAGCAAAGGGGTTAAACTGAAAAAAGCCCTTAATTTGTGTTATCATAAAAGTGTATTTATAGTAGAGTCTTATTCCAATTATTACTTTTTAAATTAAGTTTCATTCTTTTAATTAATATTCACTTCTTTCTTAAGATTTTTTCCATTTCCTTCCTTACAATACTGTTCCTACATTTAAGTTTTAAATATCTCATATTTTAAATTTGCTATATAAAAGATGATACAATAATCAAAATACTATAGTTATCGTAGATTTTAACATTTAATGGTTACCCTGATCAAGGCATATATTCTAGCCAACCATTGTGTGCTATATCTGCCCTTCTTAAAACGATACTCACTTCCAATAATCTTGTACATGACAATTTAAGATGACCATAACCTTTTATACATGAAGTCCTTAAAATACATGCTAATTATGTTGACATACAACCCTCAAAAAACATGTTCAATAACAGTTGATCTTGTTTTAAGCAATCACTCACCTTGTTGAAGAAGCACAGAGATCTTTGAAGACATGCAACTTCTTAACCCATTACTCCCTAAATACACCTTTAATTTATTCCTCCACTGAAGGTGGAAAAGTAAAGCAGACCTCTTAAGGTATTCTGCTTTACTTTCAATCTGCTTTAGGTGTTCACGTGTCTTCAAAACTGGAAACAGGTATATGGTGTATGGGTTAATGCAGGGATGCATAAAGCTCACATATAAGCTTTCTGCATTATTTTTATCCTACATTAACTATCAACCACTTCAAAAGAAATGGGTCCAGTGCAGAGCGGTCACTTAAAACAATATTGATGTTTATTGATTACATTTTGTTTTTTCCAAAGCAACAAAGCATTTTCTTCTGAAACTCAATAACGAAATCTAAATCTCTGGAAAAACAATCTTGATGCTGACAAACCTTATACTTTCAGTGATCCTACACAAATATTGAATGCATACAGGGCAGCAAATATCCTGTTCCTAGTTTTGAAAGCAGGTGACCACTTAAAACAGGTCGAAAGTAAAGCAGAATGCTCCTTAAGGAGCATTCTGCTTTACTTTCAACCTGCTCTAAGCTACCATCTGCTAGAATAAAATATTTCTTATGATCAATAATTTTAATTTATAAGAATGTATGAAACAACTATTTTCTTTAGCAGAGGAATAAATTAAAGGCGTAAAAAGGCATATTGATGGAGTAATGGGTTAAACTAGGCTCAATGGAACCGGCGCGTCACTGTTTCATGTTTTACACATATGTTACCGTCACATTGCAGCATATATAAACAATAACAAACTGTGCAAGTAGTTCTCACAAATCTACAAGAATTACAGCCGTACTGCCAGCATGACTGATCTATATGACACTAAAACTAGAAAGAATATCTATCACTGAATTTTATACACAAACTAGTGCTAAACAGATCATATGAAAAGCATAGTGAAACAGCAGTCTTTAACTGGCCTAGAATACTATGTTCCAAGAGCAAGTACAGTAAAATCTAATCTCCTGGGGCCCGTTTCATAAAACTTCGTACAACAAAAGCGGTCGTAAGTCAAAACTTTAAAATACATGTAATTTCTGATTTCTCTATTTAATCCTGTCTAGTGCCATCTCTTTGGAATCGTCTTGAAAAGACGATTCTAAAGAGATGCCACACAACAGGATTAGATGAAGAAATATATAATAATTTATACTTTTATAATCTGACTTACAACAACAATTGTTGTACTAAGTTTTATGAAACGGGCCCCAGCCCTTTAATGAAGATGTATGTGCAATATCTAAAGACAGTGTCTAACCTCACTGATCACCCTTGACACTTTAAATGGGCAAGTCCAGTTTCTTATAGGTCTAGTCCATTTTTTATACTCTACATATGAGATGTGCCATGAGAAAACCTGACTTATTGCATTGTAAACAGTGTAGATCAAGACCAGCTGCTGTGTCATAGACGTGACAGCTGGTCTTTATCTACACTGTTTGACACCCACATGCATCTAAAGTATTTCATGTAGCTATTTAACCCTTAGCCCGCCAAATAAATTGTCGTCTGCTATATTTCTCGTCTGCTTCAAGTTTCAAAGTGCTTCAAAGTTGCTCAAAATTGATGAAAATGTTGTCCGAGTGTCAAACAGCTTGGATCCGGATGAGACGCCGAGTTACTCGGCGTCTCATCCGGATCCAAGCTGTTTGCATATGGGGCTATAGTCGTGACTGGCAGGCTAAGGGTTAATATCTGGTATTTGGCAGTGAAGACCAAACTCAGGTACAGAGCCTGCGATGACAACGGTGCTTTGTCTGTACAACGTTGAAATGCAATATGGCAGTTTTTGTCATGGCACGGCTCATATATAATATAAGATATATTGGGTTGATTTTAACAATGTATTGCAAACTGACAAACAGTGCATACCCTGATCAAAAGGCTCATGCAGGAGTCCTCTAATCAGTATACCATCTACACTGTTTGCATAACACACGTGTACTTTTCACAAATACAGTTGAACTTTAATATCTCAAACTTCTTTAACTCGAACTATCCGATGGTTCGACATATGAACTGCATTATTTCATGCTCGGTTAAGTCGAACATTCCCATATTTCAAAGTTAAAACATTTCAATTAGACTGTAGTTCACTTGAATGAGGTTGAAGAACAATAAAATTATCTGTTGTGAAAACAGCTCTTGTTTTGCCTTATCTAATATGTGTACCCTCATTCAACCCTGAAACTTTAAATGAACAATTCTGGTTTCCAATTAAGTCTAGTCCATTTTATTGCTATTGAGGGTTGTTTTACAATTCATAAACATGTGTATTGCAAAATGACAAACAGTAAAGACTCTGATGCGGCTCTACACTGTTTGCATAGGACAAGTGTATTCTTCACAGGTTCACTGTGTGTATACTTGTCACTACTAGCGGGTAGTATGTTAACAGCACAATGACATTAACTCAAATAATGGCTCATATGCTGTGTTAAGACAGCAAATCTTTCACATTTAAAATGATTCGACTACAAAATCTTGTAGAAGGACAGAGTACACATTGTACATGTACATTGTATGAAACTTTGCTGTGGTTTTTTGAACCCTTTACTCCATACCATGTTTCTAGATTTGAAGACAGTTGACCACTTAGAGCAGGTTGAAAGTAAAGCAGAATGTGCCTTAAGGCGCATTCTGCTTTACTTTCAGCGTGCTTTAAGCTACCATCTGCTAGAAATTATTCTTATGATACATATTCATGACTGTATAAATTGGAACCTTTTGTTTAGTGGAGGAATGAATTAAATGCATAAAAAGGCGTATCTATGGAGTAAAGGCCAACATCCATCATTAACCTACATGATAAATGTACATTGTTAACACTTCAATTAGATTTTCTCTATACAAAATCTATTTTATACAAGCTGTTGTTAATAACATCCCAGCCAACGGCATTTTGTTTCATTTCACAGATGGTATCTATCGTTAGCCATTTTATCTGTACCTTAATTCCAATACCTAGATTTACACAACCTTCAACAGCCCAGTGACAGCTGCATAGAACTTGCTTTTTAGTTTTAACTCATTACTCGAGGAATATGCATTTTTACGCATCTAATTCATTCCTCCACTAAAGAAAATAGTTTTATATAATCATGAATATGTATTATATGAACTGCTATATTCTAGCAGAGGATAGCTTTAAGCAGGCTAAAAGTAAAGCAGAATGCTCATTAAGGCACTTTCTGCTTCACTTTCAACCTGCTTTAACCCATTAACTCATAAGCTATTAACAATTATCAATGGTTATCTCAATACATGCTAGTGGATTAAAGTGTGTCAAAATGAGTCAGTATGAGGCTATTGCACAATGAGTCGGTATGGCATAATGGGTCACTCAGCGGAGATGGTTGTGCGTGTAGCGTGCTTGGTCTTCAATACAGGGGTCATGAGTTTGAGCCCCCGCAGATCCAGCGGCCCGACTTGTTTTTTTTCTTCAGAATGATGTACAGGAATGTTCTTGAGCAAGCTATGCAAACTATATTTGGGATAACTGATTGCTGCAACAGACTTCTTGAATACGAAGGCTTTCATCAAGAGCTGCAATTAACATGCGGTTTAACCCATAAATACGCCTTTAATTTATTCCTCCACTGAAGAAAATAGTCCAACTTTAAACAATCAGGAATATGTAACATAAAAAATATTTTCTATATTCTAGCAGATTATAGCTTAAGCAGGCTGAAGGCACATTCTGCTTTACTTTCCACCTGCTTTAAGTTGTCACCTGTCTTTAATACAAGAAACAGGCTAGGTGGTAATGGGTTTGTAAAATCTTTTGAGTGTATGAGTTTCTTTGTAAAGGTAAAATATACAAACACAGATGATGAAAACTTTTATTTGAAACTTGTAGTTCTTAGAAAGTAATGCTTTCATTTATTATAAGACATATAAAATGATGGTGTGTATGTTATATAGGTTATACTGTTTTGTCTACCACCGCAGTCAATACATACATAGAATACCGGTATACAATCAAACTATACAAAATCCATTGACAGCCTTTAATATTGGTGGTTGCTCAATGCAGGCTAAAATAATGCAGAAAGCTTCAATTGGAGCTTTCTTCATTATTCTTATACAGTACTGCATTAATCCATTCAACCCTAGTGATGAGTTTGCGATGTCCTTTACAAACATTGAACTAGTGAAGAGTACATTTGTTTAATGCAAAAAGTGTAGACTGTAGACCATGATCAGAGGGCTCCTATAGGAGCTCTGATCAGGGTCTGAACTGTTTGTTATTTTGAAATATACTGTAAGAAAACAACTTTAAATAGTCAAAACTGGTCTAGATTTTATTGGTAAATGGACTTGTCTATTTGTTTCAGTATCTTTTCGTGAATGGTATATTTACAGAAGTTTTACTTCACAGTTACTGAAAAACACTAGTGATGTTGGAAGCATAGAGTAGCCTGGTTTTCTTACATCTTTGACACTTACGTCTACTATGATAATGTGAACTTGGTTGTTAAACATTGAACACTATTGACAAGTATACTCAAGCTTTAAAAACATCGTCCTGTATGAAGAGTAAACCTGTCCTATACAACAAGTGTAGACCCAGATCAGAGGGCCTCAAAAGGAGCCCCTCTGATCAGGGCATGTACTGTTTTGTCATTTTGCAAAAACTGTTAAAAACCATATATAGTCAAAATGAACTAGACTAAGTTGTAAACTGGAATTGTTCATTTGAAGTTTCAAGGATGATTGAGTGAAGACTGCTGTTCTAGTGATGCTTTTCATACTTGTAAAAACACAACAAGTTGTAAAATCTTAAATACATTGTAATAGTATATACCGCACAACAATGACACAATGTACAAAACAATGAAACAATATTTGATCCTAGTCTCGTCACAAAAATACAGACAAAACTTTGTAACATACATTGCTTAGCCAGGTACCACTAGGACAAGCTCGCAAACTTCAATGCTAAATTTAATGAACAACAGATATTCCATCCAACCATTGACCAATACATCCAGTTGAACATCAAGAACTTGAACTTGCTTCAATCTAACTAAACCTTATTTCAAAGTAAAAACGTAGCATTTCAAATTAAGGGTAAGTTCAACTTAGCGAGTTTAAGTTATCCAAGTTCAACAGAAGAAAAATAAGTAATTTAACCCTTCACCCCATAGCCTGTTTCTAATATGGAAGATAGATTACCGCTTAAAGCAGGTTGAAAGAAAAGCAGAATGCGCCTTAACCCATTACCCAATAAATACGTCTTTTTACGTCTTTCATTTATTCCTCTATTGAATGAAAAATTTCCATTTTTTATGGCATCGAATATGCACCACAACAAATGTTTTCTATACTTTAGCAGATAATAGCTTAAAGCAGGCTTAAAGTAAAGCAGAATGTGCCTTAAGGCACATTCTGCATTTCTTTAAACCTGCTTTAAGTGGGCATCTATTTTCAAAACTAGAAATAGACTATGGGGTAGTGAGTAAAGGCGCATTTAGCTTTACTTTCAACCTGCTTTAAGCTATCATCTATTAGAATATAGAAAATATTTTCTAACATACATATTCATAACTGTATTAATGAGAACTATTTTCCTCAGTGGAAGAATGAATTAAAGGCGTATTTATGGGGTAATGGGTTAAATTTCAGTGAGTTTGAGTTATCGACGCTTGCCAATTCCCGCTACTTGAAACAATGCACTTAAGAAATGTGAAATCTTTTCTGAGCATTATTAAACCTGTAGTATGTTTCTTCACTGTTTGTTTATGAATACAGTCAGGAAAGCTTGTATTTAGTGACTACCTAAAATAGGGTATATTTGTAGCCAGTATGACGGACTAAGGCTTAATGCAGGATGCTGAGTCTTGACAATAGAGACTGGTGAATATGCATGACCCAGGATTTGTGCAACGTCATATACCATATCTCTGGTAATGCGTCTTTCATCAGTGCTAGAGATAGGTTATACGGTAGTTACTGTTATATTGTGGAAGCATATAGTGGGACAGGGCATTAATATATTTTTCTATTTTGTTATTTCTTGTAAATACAAATTTGCAAATTATTCACAGCCTCTATTGACGTTGACTTTTGCAGCAACCAACTGTTCATGCTTATACAGCCTTTGCAACGAGTCTGAGATTGTTCTTGAGTTTTGATTGTACAGATTTGAGCAGAATGCTGAACAATCAAAACTCAAGAACAATCTCAGATTCAACTAGCAGGCTTTGCCACTCAGACAAAAATCAATTGTTAGAATGTTCAAAGTTGTTATATTCTACATTTTATTGTGTAACATTTGCTTTTTTTATTTAAACGGGAAAATATATGTCTTCTCAAATGTGTAAGGATGTCAGTCTTAAAATAGGAAACTTGTAATTGTAGCTCGTAATTTTATTGGGGAATAAAATCTGTACAACATAATCACATATGATGATTGTAGGTTTTTAAAGTAAAAATAAAGAAGTTGTAGTCACAATAAATGTCAATCTTTTGTGTCATAAAAAACAAATATTTAAAAATATGACATGCAAATTCATGTAGTAAAAAGAGATATTGATTTATTAAATATTTTGATTTTAATCTACTATTATGTTTCCATGGCAACTGCACTTTCATGCAGATTTTACAAATACAGGTCAACCCTTTCCCTCACAACTTGTTTTCAGAGTTTGAAGAAAGTTTATTGCTTAAAGAAGGCTGAAAGTAAAGCTAAAATATACCCTGGACACTCCGGTGGATGAAAGCTTTTAACTCTTTACTCCATAGGCTGTTTGCTTCTGATTTTTAAGAAAGATGATCACTTAACTCATTATCCCCTGAAACTTCCAATGAACAATTGCAGGTTACAATTAAGGCTAGTCCATTTTAGACTTTTTTAGGTTGTTTCTTATAATATATTGCAAAATGACAAACAGTGAAGTCCCTGATCAGAGGGCTACTGCAGGAGCCCTCTAATCAAGGACTTCACTGTTTGCATTAGACAAGTGTACTCTTTACAGGTACACGTTTGGTGAAGGACGCATATATGCGTCCCTAGGGCACAATGAGTTAATGCACATTCTGCTCTACTTTCAGCCTACTTTAAGATGCCATCGGCTAGGATCTAGAAAATATTTGTTATGGTTTATGTTTATAATTGTTAAATTGAAACTTTTTTCCTCCATGGAGGAATAAATTAATTGCGCTAAAGGGTGCTTCTATGGAGGAAAGTGTTTAAACTTATTTGCTCATAAAATATACAGGCAGACTTTTTTGTAAGTTGTCACTCTTTCAAGTAGCATATATAACTATTAAGACAGACGACAGCTTAAAGCAGAACATAAGTAAAGCAAAAAGCTCTAAAAGGAGCTTGCTGCTTCACCTATGTTCTGCATCAAACTGTTAATTCATGGTCTTTATAACGGACAATTAAGTTAATAAAATTTTAATTTTAATTCAAAGCTAGCATAACGCAACATTTCATTCGGGGGCTGCAATGCTTGCTGAAGAATGATTGTGAAGATGCTTGGTAAAAATGGTTTAATTTTAAAAGAGGTGACTGTTAAAACATGTCATCTTTACATAAAAATTAACCCTGACCAATTTCTTAAAAAATTTAATTTCTAAAATTATAAGCAGTTTTTATTCTTAAAAAAAATAATTTAACTCTATTAAACCCTTCTGCTGAATTTACAGAAATAAAACACTATAAATATCTATCACCTTAACTATTACATTGTTTAATGAAATAAGAAAATGTTCACCCGGGAAAGATCCATATCAGACTGACCTATGAAAACAGTGCAGACCAAGATCAGACAGCTCAATAAGGTTGCAGGTTAAAGGTTATGAAATTATAAAGGAACAACAAACACTATCCCATGACAATAAAATGTCAACCATATACCTATGACAATAAAACTATTTGCACCAAATCGCAGGTTAAACGTTTGAAAACTAGGTTCACAATGTATACTGATATAAAGCCCATACAAAATCAAACATTTTTTTTTCTAATTTCATTCAAAGCAAAAAGTTATCAAAAATGTATGGCCATCTATTATGCAATCATTATCCTTTTTATATAGAAAGCACAAAAAAATCACTTGTTCAAAATATTAACAGCTTAAAACAGTGCAATTTTCTGTTATATCTTAACCATGACTGTGTGAAAACTAGGGATAAACAGTAAAACCTCTATAACGACAACTTTTAGAGGGTCAAGTATTGGTGTTTAAAACAGGTGACTGCTTAAAGCAAGATGAAAATAAAGCAGAAAGCTCCTATAGGAGCTTTCTGCTTTATTTTCATCTTGCTTTAAGCTGTCACCTGTCTTTCATATAATCATTATTTAAGCATTCCTAATAGAGTATCAGCATTTTATACCAATTTTAGTCATCATAATAGAGAGGTTTTATTGTAGTTCTTTTGCAAACAGTTCCTTGAGGAGCCCTCTGACCTGGGTCTGCACTGTTTGACATACTTCATGGGGATACTTCCCTCAATAGTCAGTGACCATATCATGGAATTTTTTCAAAAAATATGGTAGGTGTTACATGTAGCTCTGTCACACAAAGCAATATTACCTACATTTCATTTGGCACATGTATCATTGATATAAATGACTCATCTTTTGATCACTTTTGTAGACTATGTAGGTCTGTTTCATAGACATATACAGTGAATCCTTTCTATTACGACCACTAAATTACATTAATTATTTCGAGTTTAACCCATTCCCCAATAATTAAGCCTTTTTACGCCTCATATTTATTCTTCCATTAAAGAAAATAGTTTCAATTTATAGTCATGGAAATAATATACCATCAGAAATATGTTCATTATCTTAGCAGATGGCAGCTTAAAGCAAGCTGAAAGTAAAGCAGAATGTGCCTTCAGGCGCATTCTGATTAACTTTCAACCTGCTTTATGTTGTCATCTTTTTTCAAAACTAGAAACAGGCTATAGCGTAAATGGTTAAGGCAGGTGTCTGTTTGACTTTCACCTTACTTTAAGCTATCACCTGTCTTTCACATTATCCATTACCTTTCTTTTTAATGCTTGTAATATGGAGGTTCTACTGTACTAGCCAACAGAGTGCAGTGAAAGCTATCACCCCCACTCACAAGAAATGTTGTTTTCCGTGTTTAAGACAGGTAAGTGATGAAAGCAAGATGAAAGATAAAGCAGAAGTTATTGGAAAAGTTTTCTGCTTTACTTTTCTTTTAAGACATATGTTGTTTTTTTTTGTTCATGAAACCATCCAGGAAATATGGAGTGTTGTGATGATCAACTGTGCTGGGTTACTTTCTAACAATACTCGATACAGTACAGACCCTGATCAGAGGCATTTCAAAGGATTTGACCTGTGCAAATCTTTAATGTTTCTCAAAAAACCCCAAAAAACACCGAAGAATTCAAACTTGCAAAACAAAATGGTTTAAGATTTGTATCATGAATTGACAAGCCTTTGAGTATCATCATATTGGACCTACAAAATGAGATCAATATTCTGGCTGTATTGATTCCAAATTTCTTGAAATATACCACATGACTGTCAAACCTGCATTGAATATAAAACCATCCTATTGGAACTCAAAGGGTCTGTGTTTTGAAGAAAAGAAAAGCAGAAAACCCCTTTGGGAGTAGTGTGTGTTAGTCCTTTTGTCATTACAGTAAAACCTCTCTATTACAACCACTAAGTTGAGTAAATTATTAGGTGCTTAAGAAAGGTGACTGCTTGAAGCAAGATGACAGTAAAACAGAAAGCTCCTTTAGGAGCTTTCTGTTTTACTGACACCTTGCTTTAAGCTGTCACCTGTATTTTATACAATCTATTATGTTGTCGTAATAGAGAGCTTTAAATGTATATAAATACTAACATTTGTGAAATTGCCATCAGCAAACCCTTTCAAATCATTTTCTGATTTAAGAATGTATGAAAAAAGTGTCAAAAAGTTTGGATACAGATTAGATGCTGCATCATGCAGCATCTGCTCTGGATCCGAATTGTTTGCAAATACTAATTAACGGTGTTTAACAGCCCATAGACATAAAATGATCATTTAGAGCCGATGCCAATACTAATTAAATCCAAACAGGCTAAGGATTAAACAAGCACCGATCTATTGAGATCTCCATGCTTATGTAACTGAATATCGGTAGTTTTTGACTGTATATCAACTCGATTTGATGCTTCGGCTTGTAAAAAACTTCTAAAAAACTTTTGTAAGAAGAACTGGATAAACATATGACAGGTAGGTAAAAAGATAATAGTAAAATCTCAACCCCCGAATAACTTCACTTTGTGAAGATAGGAGTTAACACAAGAGGTATAGCTATCCGACACAATAAGACTCTATCAATAAACAGCTAAATAGAATACGCTCTAACCTGTGGTAACCAACCAATCAACGGTCAACATTTCAAATTAATACAGTACAACCTCTCTATTTCGACCACTAAATTGTGGTAATTATTAGGTGTTTACGACAGGTGACTGATTAAAGCAAGATGACAGTAAAACAGAAAGCTCCTTGAAGAGCTTTGTTTTACTGCCACCTTGCTTTAAGGAAAGTTTAAGCTGTCACCTGTCTTTACACAATCAATTTGCCTTTGTTTTAGGGGTTGTAATAGAGAGGTTTTATTGTTGTCTTATTACAGTTGACTGCTTAATGCAGGACAAAAGTAGAACAGAAAGCTCCGATACTTAATGTAGGATAGCAATAAAATGGTTAGCTCCTATTGAAGTTTTCTTTTTTACTTTTTCTCTGCATTAAAAAGTCAACAGTCTTAAAATATTTCCATATTATATTCAAAGAATCAGGGCTCCAGATAAGGAGTAAACTAAACTTTTCCTGCATTTGCTCTCATGTCGTCTACATTAAACCCTATGGTGTGACCACTCGTTAGAATTCTCTAGAGACGTTTTTAATAAGTAGTCACACTATAGAGTTTGGTGCAGACATAAAAATTTCAGTTTTTGAATTAGGGCTCCAGATAAGGGGAGCATATCAAAAATTCAAATCTTTATTTCTGCTTTAAACCCTAATGTGTCACTACTCATTAGAATCATCTCTTCGTGACGATTCTAATGAGTAGAGACACCATAGGAATTGGTGCTGAGATGAGTGACAAAATGTTGGATTTGGTTCGTTTACTCCCTCTTATCTGTAGCACTGCCTGAAGAATGGCTGCCTAACACAAGTTGGACTGTACAAAGTTACCAACATTTCTCATAAAAGTTAAAGAATAGAACAATCATTTACAACTTTACAAAAAAGATTAGCTTGTAGACAATCAACATAAAAAGGATTAATAGCATGTAGACACATAACACCTCTAAAAGTTTTGTTTTTACTACAAACATTTACAATAATGAACTATTTACAATGAACTATGTACAATAATGGTATTTGTAAATGGGTGGGTGCAAGACCGTATATAATTATTGCTTCTGTCAGATTTACAATTCATGAGATAAACCTGAAATTATCAACATGGTTGAATAACAACTTTCTTTACAAGTATTTAGTGACAGTGAAAAAAAGATAATTTGTATGTGGGTATGTAAAAATGTCACTTGTAGCATTTCATCACAGGGCTCCAGATAAGAGGGAGTAAACTGAACAAATCCAACATTTTCTCACTCATTTTAGCATCAAATATTACATTGTTACTACTCATTAGAATCCTCTCTTCGAGACAATTCTAATGAGTAGTGACACCACAGGGTTTAAATCAGAAATCATGATTTTATTGTTTAAAATATGCCAATTATCTGGAGCCCTATATCATATTTCAAATTGTGTCTGCTATGGCAAATATTCAACATAGAGAAAAATATTGGTTAACCACAAAATAAAATATCATAACACAACCAGATTACTGGAAAATATATTCAATTTCTTTTCCAAACAACAAATCTCAAAAGATCATAACTAAAACGAAAAAAAAAAAATAATTATCACAAAAATAAATCCATTGTACATGTATATCAGCTAATTATAAGCCATCTCACATCATACAGACCTATAACATAGCAAATCATGTTTGCTAAAAGACATTTGGCTGATTAAGGTCTATGGAGTTTATATTCATAAAGGTCAACAGCTTATAACAATGCAAATTCTAAACTGAGTCTGCAAAATTTACTTTTTATTAGCCAATCAGCCTTATATTTTGGAGTAATCCAAGATGCCATTTCATAATTATCTAAGTTTCAGTAGTCACAAAACATTTTCAGTGATTACAATAATTGTTTATTTAAAGCAGACAGAAAATAAAGCAGAAAATAAAGCAGAAAGCTCAAAAGCAGCTTCCTGCTTTACTCACAGCTTGCTGTATACATCTTCTGCTGTATATAGGATAAGGTGGCGTAATTAAATCTTGTCATGTACGATAATCTGTAAATCATTTAAACATTGTAAGGTCCAAACAAGGGGTGTCAAACAGGTATAGGCCGATTTTATTCAACTGGCAGGGCGGAGCTAACCTTTGGCAAAGATAAACTAATTTACTTTTGATTTTAGGGTTGATAGGTATAGTTCTGTATTATATTGTTTTTGTCCGATACTTTCAACTTGAAAAAACACAATTTATGCGTGCACCATTATCCATGTGCAATTGGTATATACAGTGCTCCCCCTCTACAACAACACCCAATGGAAGACAACGATTGTGTGTATTGTTGGTAGGGAATTGTTATAGGAAGAAAAATGAAGACATGGTTAAGATTTGCAAACAGCTTGAATCCAGATCAGACGCCGCGTAACACTGCATCTGATCTGGATTCGAGCTGTTTGTCATTCTTCATTATCTTACTTCTGTCAAAATGTCCACTAATATGTAATGTTGAGAGAAAACCGGCAGACGACAACGGTAAATTCCGATAATAAGAGTGCATGCTGCCGGCCCCAAAGTTGAAATGCAAAGGTCTGTATCGAAACTCTGCCCTGACAGGTCAATAAAATCGATCTATAGAAACAATAGATCAGATAATAACAACTAATGATATAACAGCTGTCGTTTAAAAATCTATACTTTGAGGATGTCTTGATTTCATGATATACCGCAGGACTCCAGATAAGGGGGAATAAACTGAATAAATCACATTTTCTCACTAATTTTAGCAATCCTATGGTGTTACTATTCATTAGAATCGTCTCTTCAAGACAGTTGTAATGAGTACATGTAGTTACACCATAGGGTTTAGAACAGAAATTAAGATTTAAGTTTTCGAAATACTCCCCATATCTGGAGTCCTGTATATATTATCAAGCTTGGAGGCATGGGGATCTTTATTAACTGGTGACTGCTTAATGCGTGATGAAAATAATGTAGAAAGCTATTTGGGAACTGTCTGTGTTATTGTAATCCTGCATTAAGCAATTTCTTGTCTAAGATTACCCAGGAGTCTACTAAAGAGTGGTCATTTAATACAAGATTGATTGTAATTGAAATGTGGCCAACTAAATTCACTATATAATTATGGATCAGTCCAATACTGGTATATTGTTTAACCCATTACCCCATAGCCTTTTTCCAGTATTAATCATAATGATAGGCGACTTCTTAAAACAGGTTGAATGTAAAGCAGAATGCGCCTTAAGGCACATTCTGCTTTATTTTCAGTTTGCTTTAAGCTACATTCTGTTAGGATATAGAATTTATTTCTTATGGTGCTTATTTATAACTAAACAAAATTGAACTATTTTCTTCAGTGGTGGAATACATTAAATGCACTTAAAGGCGCTTCAATTAGGGAAAGGGTTAAGGAGTATTCTGCTTTACTTTTAGCTCCTATCTGGAGAGGTACTGGAAATGCCTATTAAACGTCACATCCAGGACTATCTAGCTTAGAACTAATTCCCTGAGTGTATTCATAATTAGAAGCGTTTAAAGGTGTGTTTATGGGACTTAGATTTAAGTTTATTGTCATTGCAATCAGACTAGGACTCAACCAAACATTCCAAACATGGTGATTGGTCTGAGTCTACACCATTCGCAATGCACATGTCTTTGTTTTTGTGACTTTGCTTAAAGTTTATTTTTAAAATCTGTTCATGAAACCCATCCTATTCAGGTCCCCGGTGGCTTTCTCCTTCAGAAGTGTTGGAATCTCATCATCTATTCATTCCTACTGCACTATCTATTTTCAATTTCTAACACTTTGAAGAAAGTGAAAAGCCTGGGGGAAAACAGGCTTGGTTGCATCTTCAGATTATTTCAAAAACTGTCATCCACTGTCACAAGTTTTAAGAAAACTAATGTACAGTCATACTTGCATCAGGCAGTCGTTCAAAGGAAAGGCTTTTAACCCATTACCCCAGTCTATTTCTAGCTAGGAGAGTAAGGAGACTGGTGACAACTTAGAGCATATTGAAAGTAAGGCAGATCATGCCTTAACTCTTTCCTCCCTGAAACTTAAAATGGACAATCCCAGTTTCCATTTGAGTCTAGTCCATTTCTGACTTTTAAGGGTTGCTTTTGTCTATGTTTTGCATTATGACAAACAGTGAAGACCCAGATCAGAGGGCTCCATAAGGAGCCCTCTGAACTGGGTATTCACTGTTTGCATGGACAAGTGCACTTTTCACATGTATACTGTTTGAAAAGGACACCTATATGCGGGACTAGGGTTCAAAGGGTTAAGACATATTCTGCTTTACTTTCATCATGCTTTAAGCTATCCATCTGATAGGATATATAGAAACTATGCCTTATAGTACTACATATTCATGACTGTATTAATTTGAACTATTTTCTTCAGTGGAGGGATGAATTAAATGCGTAAAATGGTGTATCTATGGAGTAAATGGTTAAGCTAGGTTAAGCTCTTTGCAGTTCAAAAGCAATGAATAAAGCTCCTGTTAGAGCTTTCAGCCTTACTTTTGTAATTAATTAAGTGGTCATATAGCTTCAGAAATTCCACACTGATTCATTGATGGTTTTTTTTAATATACATTTGTGTACATGTAATATAAATATGACTGTTCAATAATGTGGGACTGAAAATTTATGTATCTGAGAGTTTAACTTTAATAAATTTATAAGCCATTTTCTGTTGGTCCTTAACTGTGTTTGTACCGTATGTGTGTCAAGCCAATGATGTGTATTAACAGCGAGACATTATTTTTACCCAATAAATGCAATTACATGTATGCTTAAACATTTATGGCTATTGCAAACTGTCTGGAGCCATATCAGACATCAAACTCAACATCTGACCAGGTTCTAAACTGTTTGGCATTTAGATTTTTATAAACTCATATTGTATTAACCTGTCAACATTTTTATTAAACTGATTATGCATTTCAATTTTTGAAGCTTGACAGAAGAATGTGAGCAGTAACTGTTGGCTCATTATGATTTCCCCTCTCCTAGCCTCTCTAACAGACTGTGCAACAAAATCAATGACATAATCAGAAGAGAAGATCTGTTGATAATCTGAATACAGTCTAGCCTATACTAAACCACTCAGTGCAGTACAGGGCTCCAGATAGGAGGCGGTAAACTAAACAAATCTAACATTTTCTCACATACATTTTGTATATCAGCACCAAATCCTATGGTGTTACTACTAATTAGAATCGTCTCTTCGAGACGATTCTAATGAGTAGTAACACCATAGGGTTTAATGCAGAAATAAAAGATTTTAGTTTTTGAAATACTCCCTTTGTGTGGTGCCCTGGCAGTAGCATGTACACTTCTGATGGAACACAACTGTTTATTGCAAGATAGAAATAGGAGCTTTCTGCATTATTTCTATCCTGCATTAAGCAACCATGCGTACTCAATATCGCATATGGGTCATCTGTTGAGGTGTCGCCCGATACAAGATTGACTGCACTTTAAAAGCATTGAATTTCCTCCAAAATGCCATCTGCTTCTACATTATTAGATTTTGAAAGTTATGAAACATGTTTGCAGAGGTTGAATTTCTTGACAGATCTTGATCATAATATCAGAGCTGGCGGACAGTAACATATTAGTTTGAAAGCTGTTTACCAGAATATTTGTCTTGATTTCCTTCACCAATAATGACCAGCCTTTTTTTAACCCATTACCCTTTAAAATATGTCTTTTTTACACCTCTTATTTATTACCCCACTTAGAAAATAGTTCTTTTTTAATGCAGTTATGAATATCCAAATAAGGAAAACTTTCTTCAATATCCTAGCAGCTGGTAGCTTAACGTAGACAGCACTTTCAACCTGCTTTAAGTGGTCACCTGTTTTCAAAACTGGGCACATGCTATGGGGTAATGGGTTAATCACTAAATTTATGAATATGTGTTCATCCCAGGGGCCCGTTTTACTAAACTACTTACGCAAATTTTTTGCATAAGTCAAAATTTTAATTTGTATTTTTTATTATCACTTGCTACAAACAGCAAATAGCCAGATCAGAGGACGCGCTAAAAGCGCATCCTCTGATCTGGCTATTTGCTGTTTGCAAACGTTTATGATCGAAAAGTGAGAGTAAACGATTTTGACTTACGCAAAAATTTTGCGTAAGTAGTTTAGTAAAACGGGCCCCAGGGCTCTAGTTAAGAAGTTGTATAGTAGTGCTGTCAACATTTACTTCATGTATTCACCAACCTGTATGTTGTAACTACTCGTTGAAGACAATACTAATGAGCAGTCACAACATAGGTTTTGGTGGAGACATAAAAGATTTCAGTATTTTTTAATACTCTCTCATCTAAAGCTATGATTGGATTTTTTTTTATTTAAAAAGTTGCTTCATGAATAATCATCAGAAGATATCTAAATCATTATTTAACCCACTACCCCCATAAATACACCCCTTATTATTTTTTACACTTAGTAAAGTCATCCCCATTTAGTCAGTCCTGAACATGAAACACATAAGGCATTTCCAGTATCTATCCAGATCGTAGCTTAAAGCAAGTTAAAGGAAAAGCAGAATGCTCCTATAGGAGCATTTTGCTTTAGTCTCCATATGTTTTAAGTGGTCACCTGTCTACAAAACTAGAAGCAAGGCTATGGGAAACAGGGTTAAACATTATTAAAATCAAAGTATTAGACTGATCCAAATTTAGAATAGCTGATAGGAGGGAATAATGCCCTTTCTAGTTTTAACATAATTTATGACTCTTTGCATGCTAGCTGCGGATATGTCCCACAGTGATTTTCTTTGCAAACAGTTTGGATCCAAATGAGACGCCGCATAACTCGGCGTCTCATCAGGATCCAAACTGTTTGACACTCTGACACTATTTCAAAAAAGAAATTTTGAAAAATCTATTTTTACAACAATAGCAGACAACAATGTTGCAGATGAAAAAAATAACCAGCATGCAAAGAGTTAATCAAAGTATCTATTCATCATATTATAAAGCATTGAGCTGTGATGTCTGTATGGATCTTGGAGTTGAGGATCGGGTGCGGACATGTTTGGCCTTGGAACGGGAACCAGCTCCCTCTGCTGGCCAACACTTCCTGATGAAGCTAGCTTGGCTGTAGCAGCTGAATAGTTCTTATCGTTCATGTTAACAAATGGATATGGTGTATTCTGGGTATAAAAACTTGGATGTGCATAATCTCTTCCAAACACTGAATGTTGGGCCGCCACGCCTGACAAGAACCTGCTGTTTGTGTTGTCAGTTATATGCTGAGAATGATACATTGGGTCACGAGGATAGAATTTGTCTAAATTAAAAGAACTGTTCATGCCAAACATGTCCGACGATGATGTCTGAGGTAGAGATCGATAATCAGAAACTCCAGTTGACGACTGACGGTATCGCTCGTCCAGGGTTTTCTGGGTAGAACCCGCTGCACTGCGGGTGTAGTCAACTGGAAGGGAGGGAGCAGTATTGTAGCCATGACTACTCAAATAACTACCAATATCAAAACGATTGAATTGAAAAGTGTCATGTGCAATATCTGGGCGCTGGGAGTGGGATGAAGCAAGAGTGGAGAACATGTTTCTCTCAGCAGCAGCACGAGAGGGATCAAACATAAAATCTCTGCCAGGTAAGTATGAGTCTTTGCCAAATAATGAAGTGGATGATGAGCCTGATTGCTGATCTAGAGGGCGCTGTAAATATGTAGGATGACCCCAGTGTGCTGGCCGTACATCTTGACCAGGCCAAGAACTATGAAATGGATTTCTGGGCATGGTTCCTGTAACAGCAGCAGCCGTGGGGAAGATGTCCTCTCTCCCGGGCACATGTTGTAACAGGGGAGAAGAACTGTTGTGTTGAGGAATAGTCGGGTCTGTGATTCTATGGAGATTTTGAATGTTGCGGTCATACGGGGTTGTCATCCTCTGTCTTTGAAGCATAGCCTCACTCTCAGGGAACCTCATAAAACTGCTGGCAGCGTTTGTAGGACTCTGAACCTTTTCTGTCTGTCTTAATATAGACTCCCTTGGTGGCAGGGCTGGACTGTATGGATCCAGAGGGTTGAACTGAGCTTCAAATGGTGGGACACTAGATATACGGTCTGATGATCGATGGTCACTGCCTACACTGCGTGGCTGATAGTGGTCGTCAGACGACCTATCAGTACTCAAAATGTCCATTCTTTTCATAGACAAATCAGCAGGTGGGGATTGCATTTGCAAGTTACTGTCAGTCTGATTAGATGTTAATGAAGATGGCACACCACTGTCACTCTGTGAAGTTTCCACAATTTTCTCCTGAGATTTACTACTTTCTTCTATACTGTTCATTCTGTTGATCTGTCCCTCAGACTGTGTCTGAGTGCACTGAATCTCTTCAAAGAACCGCCCCACATAGTCTTTATCAACCTCTGGCATTGAACTTTCATCTGTGTTTTCATCATTAGCCTGGCCCTGAACTTGGTTTTTGATCATTCTTTCTCCTACCTGATTTTCAATTCCATGAGATTCAAACTCTTGACTGGTGGCTGGGGTGGGTGGTATGCTGTTGTGTGAGGGAGTATGAGACACACTGCTATGATGTGACTGTGGATATGGGGTTTCCTGATTATCATAATCGTTGCCTACTGAGTCATTCCTAAGTGGATTTACTGATGATGGGGTCCCCACCATATCTTTAGGAGTGGAGGTGTCTACAGAATGCACTTCATTAGTTTTTACACTATCATTTAATTCCCTTGAACTTTCAAAGTCCCTTGAAATTTCTTTGGATATGTCTCGTGAAGATTCAAAATCTCGCAAAGGCTCATTACTCATGGCTGATCCATTGAAGTCTTCATTGTCTGGACCTGATTCAATATCCCCATCCTCACTGTCATACATAGGTGGGGGTCTAGGGGCTGGTGGGGGTTTCAGATCTTCATCAAAGTCTGACCCAATGTCACTACTGTCACTATTAAGATCACTTGACTTTTTATCATCAGCGTCTTCATTTTCTACATTAGTAGTTTGATCATTGTTTTCTATATCTTCCCTATCATTGCTATCTATACCATCCTGATCATTATTATCTAAATCTTCCCTAATATTGTTATCTAGATCATCTCTATCATTGTTATCTAAATCTTCCCTATCTTTATCTCCCATATCTTTATGTTCACTAACATCATTCTCTTTTTCATCATTAAAGTAATCATCACCATCGATATCCTTTTTATTCTCACTCTCATCTGCTTCAGAAGCAGGTTTTTCACTATCTTCCACACTCTTTGCCTGCTTAACATCGGGTGTTTGGTCAGACACACTATCCTTGCTATCTGCAAATAATTCACTACTTTCCACTTCACTATAATTTATAGTAGCATCCCCATTTTCTGGTTCAATTTCCTTCTTTTTCTCAGTCTCTTTAACCACTTTTTTCTTTCTACCTCTTTTCTTTGGCACTTTTTCTACCACTTTCTCTTCTTTCACTTTCTTCTTTGGCCCCCTTTTCTTTTTCACTGGAACTGTTTCTTCCTCTTCCTCAACTATTTCTTTCTTTTTAGTTTCTTCTTTCTTTGCTTTCGGAGACCTGCCCCGTTTCCCCTTTGGTTTTTTAGCTTGAGCCTGTTCCTTCTCTTTCTTTTCTTTTTCGATCTCTTTTTCTTTCTCCTTTTCTTTTTCTATTTCACTCTTTTTCTTTCTACCTCTTTTCTTTGGCTGCTTCACCTCCGGTTCTGATTCAGGTGTCTTAGGTTTGACTTCAGGTGTTTTAGATTTCACATCAGGTGTTTTAGATTTAACTTCAGGTGTTTTAGATTTATTTTCAGGTGTTTTAGATTTCACTGGTGTTTTAGATTTAACTTCTGCCGTTTTAGATTTAACTTCAGTTGTTTTAGATTTAACTTCAGTTGTTTTAGATTTAACTTCAGGCGTTTTAGATTTTACTTCAGGTGTTTTAGATTTTACTTCAGGTTTTTCAGGTTTGGGTTTTGGTTTAGGTCCTGGCTTTTTCTTCACCTTTGTTGGTTTCTGTTCTTTCTCCTCACTTTCTTCCTTAGGTTTTAGTGGTATGTTCAGATCTGATAGAATGCTTGGGTCTATTGATCCTGTTACTGATGGCAGTGGAGGCTTGTCTTTATCGTACCCTTTCCTCAGCAAACCTGAAAATAGGCAAAAACAGATCAGTAAAGGTTTATAAAGTCCAGAGCTCCAGATAAAGGGAGTATTTCAAAAAATAAAATCTTTATTTTTGCTTTAAACACTATGGTGTCACTACTCGTTAGAATTGTCTCGAAGAGACGATTCTAATGAATAGTAACACCATAGGATTTGGTGCTGAAATGAGTGAGATAATGTTGAATTTGTTATTTTTTTAAATACTCCTGCTTATCTGGAGCTCTGCAGTCTGTAATGTTCTATCTTGTGCAGCTATAAAGCAATCTGACTCAGTCAGATTGCTTTATACAGTGGAGAAAACGTTATTCTTTCCCATTTAAACGAAACAAAACGCAAAACACTAAAATGTAGAAAAGTGCAACTTTTGGACAATTCTGATAATTCATGTTTATCTTGGTGGCAAACAGTTTGGAGCCTGATCAGACGCCGGGTTACCCGGCGTTTGATCTGGCTCCAAACTGTTTGCAATGGAAATAATAGTTTTAGCGTAAACGTGTTTATTGGGATAGAATATCGTTTTCTCCACTGTAGCTGCAACTGATAAAACACAGTACAGTCAATGTTGTATTATAAGCACCCACCTAGTAAAGGCTCATAAATTCTAATAAATAATTATTAAATATACTTGCTAAAAGCGGGATATAAATAATGCAGAAAGCTCCTGTCAGTATTATTTTCATCCTACTTTTAGCAGCCATTTGTCTTTATTTCATTTAGTATAGTCCATTTTTGACTCTTTAGGGTTGATTTTTACAATATCTGTCAAAATGACAAACAGTTTCTTTAGTAGAGGAATAAATTAGGTGTAATTTACAGGCGTATTTATGGAATAAAGGGTTAAACATTTAATATAGTTTACCATCACAAAACGTAGGGAACCCAAACCATTGCTGAAAACAGGTGACCGTTTCCTATTGTCCTAGCTTATCATTGTGTAACTCTTTGCATGCTAGCAGCGGATATGTCCCACAATGGTTACCTTTGCAAACAATTTGGATCCAGATCAGATCAGATCTCATCAGGATTCAAACTATTTGACACTCTGACCCTGTTTTTGAAAAGATATTTAGAAAATTCTATTCTTAGAACAATGGCAGACGACAATGGTTGCAGACAGGAAACAAGAGGGCCTGAAGGCCCTGATATCGCTCACCTGTTGTACTGAAGCCTGATAGCTTTACCTTTCTGTTTCAACCATATTAACCCTTTGAACCCTAGTCCCGCATATAGGCGTCCTTTTCAAACCGTGTACATGTGAACAGTACACTTGTCCTATGCAAACAGTGAAGACCCAGATCAGAGGGCTCCGAAAGGAGCCCTCTGATCAGGGTCTTCACTGTTTGTCATAATGCCAAACATTGACAAAAACAATCCTTAAAAGTCAGAAATGGACTAGACTAAAATGGAAACTGGAATTGTCCATTTAAAGTTTTAGGGAGGAAAAAGTTAATCTAATTCCATTCAATTTGTAGATTATAGAGTGTAAACAATATTGGAATAATTTGGAATATGACCTATTCTAGTACTTTTTAGTAGAGTACATCAAGGGCAGATAACTAGAGTGTAAACAATACTGAAATAAATCTTTTTGTAGCATTTCAAAGTAAATCAAGGGCAGATAACTCTAGCCATAATAATCAGATTTCAACAATAACTGCACTCCTTCAAGAACTTATAAAACATTGTGTGCAAGTATTTTTACAATCCATTGACAACTGTAGTTGTTAGTGTGTAAAACTGTTAGATATGGCATTTTCAACACATCAAGGGCAGATAACTCTTGATCAATGGGTCCGATTTCAACAATTTTCAAACTCATACAAGACCTTATGGTCATATACCATCTGAGCAAGTTTGAGAAAGATTGGATAAAAACTGTGGCCTCTAGAGTGTAAACACTGTTAGATATGGCATTTTCAGCAATTCAAAGGTAGATAACTTTTGACCTATTAGTCAGATTTCAACCATAATTGAACTTATCTGAACTCTTATGGTCATATACAATCTGAGTAAATTTGAGAAAGATTGGATAAAAATTGTGGCCTCTAGAGTGTAAACACCCTTAAATATTGCATTTTCAGCAATTCAAAGGTAGATAACTCTCAACCTATTTGTTTGATTTCAACCATAATTGAACTAATCCGAACTCTTATAGTCATATACAATCTGAGCAAGTTTGAGTAAGATTGGATAAGTATTGTGGCCTCTAGAGTGTAAACAGTTAAATGTGGCATTTTCAGCAATTCAAAGGTAGATTACTCTTGATCTATTGGTCTGATTTCAACCATAATCAAACTCATCTGAACTCTTATGGTAATATACAATCTGGGCAAGTTACAGAAAGATTGGATTAGTAGTGTGGCCTCTAGAATGTAAACACTGTTAGATTTGGCATTTTCAGCAATTCAAAGGTAGATAACTCTTTATCTATTGGTCAGATTTCAACTATAATCGAACGCATCCGAACTCTTATGGTCATATACAATCTGAGCAAGTTTGAAAAAGATTGGATAAATATTGTGGCCTCTAAGAGTGTAAACACTAAAATTGTTGCCGACGAACGACGCACACCGCACGACGGACATTCAAGGATTGCAAAAGCTCACCCTGAGCTAGCTCAGGTGAGCTAAAAATACCTAGCATGCAAAGAGTTTAACTGATGTCTCTCATTTCCTAGCTTTGCTTAATTTTAACCCTTTCCTCCATAGAAGCGCCTTTTAGCACATTCAATCCATCGCCCACTAAAGAAAATAGTTTCATTTAATAAAGTCATGAATATGTATAGTAAAAAATATTTTCTATGTTCAAGCAGATGGTAGCTTAAAGCAGGCTGAAAGTAAAGCAGAATGCACCTTAAGGTAAATTCTGCTTTACTTTCAACCTGCATTATGTGGTCACCTATATTCAATACTAGAATAGGCTGTGGAATAAAGGGTTAAAGGCTTAAAGCAAGATGAAGTAAAGTAGAGATGGAACCACTTTATCTGGAACTGGATCAAGTCAATCCTGGTATTATTAGCCATGTTTTTTCTAATGAATTTTGTCACATACCCATTTTTCAAAGTTAAAACATGGCCAAAGGCCGTTTTAACCCTTTACTCCATAGATACACATTTAAATCTCTTCCTTCACTTGAAAAAAATAGTAGGAATGATTAACACAGCCATCTATATGTATCATGAGAAATATGTTCTATAGCCTAACAGATGGTAGCTTAAAGCAGAATGAAAGTTAAGTAGAATGTGCCTATTCTGCTTTACTTTTAACCTGTTTTAAGTGGTCATCTGTCTTCACAACTAGAACCAGACTAAAGGGTAATTGGTTAATGTGAAATCTGCAAAAAATACTTTCGGGCTGCTTTAGGCTAATATCTGCTAGGACATCAATTGAAACTATTTTCATCAATAGAGGACTAAATTAACCCTTTCCCCCATAGAAGCGCCTTTTAGGGTTTATATATATATACTTCTCCGCTGAAGAAAATAGTTCCAATTTAATCAGTCATGAATATATAATTATTATAGGGAATGTTTTCTATATTCTAGCACATGATAGCTTAAAGCAGGCTGAAAGTAAAGCAGAATGCGCCTAAGGCGCATTCTTCTTTACTTTCAACCTGCTTTAAGAAGTCACCTATCTTCAATTGTAAAAATAGGCCATCAGGTAAAGGGTTAAAGGTGTTAAAATCTAGGAAATGGGTTAAAACATTAACCCATTACCTGATAGCCTATTTTTAGAATTGAAGATAGGTGACTACTAAAAGAAGGTTGAAAGTAAAGCAGAATGTGCCCTAAGGCGCATTCTGCTTTACTTTTAGTCTGCTTTACGCTATCATATGCTGGAATTTAGAAAATATTCTCTATACTATATATTCATGAATGATTAAATTGGAACTATTTTCTTCAGCGTAGGAAGAATCATATCCGCTGAAAGGCGCTTCTATAGGGGAAAGAGTTAAGCACGAGTTTATTTGTTATTTTATTTTAAAGGTAGTGGGTAAAGAACTCTATTGTCACTTATTAGTGTTTTAGCTAATGCGGAATGGCGGGGCGGCCCGCCCTTCTGCCCTTTTGATCCGCCCTTCTGCCCTTATTCCGGTGTAAGGATCCGCCCTAGTGCCCCTATTCTGTGCCCCTATCCATTTGATATAGACCGCCCCGCTGCCCGGAGCGATACCACTTACTGTCGCTAATCCCATTATTGCCAATCAGTGCAATGCAACACGCGCGTGTCATAGACAATCAACAATTATAGTGTGTAATCGACCGATACACATATGTACCTGGTGTGGTACCCCGCATAGCGAGAGTGTACGACTGAAGCCGGATTAAATCGAAACGCATGTTGGCCTCGTTGAAAAACAGAATATACGACACCCTTTTCCCTAAATTTAAACATTCATATGATTATTATCCATTATGAAGACTGAAAAAAAAAATCACAGATTAAAACGCAAACGCGAGTTGGATCTTGGAAAAATATGCTCGATACAGGGCCAATAAAGAATGCTCGACGAACGAACATTTTAGGTGAATATAGATCTAAAACCGAAATTAATTTTCTTAGAAGGAAATACTTTCCATACAAATCTTATCACGTACCAGAAACGAACAGTCTTCCAAAAATTCAAACGCGCACCGTGCTTCGAACTTTTACACAAGTTGTCTTTACTCGTTTTATTGGCTATAAGAAAGGTAATTCCCCGCATCTTTTTTTAAACATCCAATGAATGTAGAGGTTATATACACCCATTTAGAAAGACAGTATTGATGATTGACGTGAAATTAACAAATTACATCTTACAGGTGTATATTTCGCTGGAGTTTCGGGAAATAAGTTACGACCGAGAGAGGTTTGGTTGGTTTGATAACGTCCGTTTCTGCCATCAAATACTACATACGCGCGAGAATCGAAGAATGGGATATTTCTATTTCTAAAAGTATCGGTTCTGTGCAGTTGTTTTTATTTTGGTAAGTTCATATTGAATGATCTATTTGAAACAGAACATCAGCGTGATAACACATATCTAAGTAGATCCTGTTTAATTTTTCCCGTGATGCAATCTAATTAATTGTATTCTGTTTTATGACAGGTGGTTGCTTAGGGAAGGCTGAATTTTATTAATAGGAAAATCCTTAAGACACCCACTTGCCTGGATACAGCAACAATCCAATGCCAATAATTATTGTACTTTATAGTAGATCTATTTGTTTGTGTGCATGTTTAACTGTGTGCGATATTAGAAAAATCTCAAAATAATTTTAAATCAGACAAACAGGTAATACACCCTATACAAAGGACTTACCCAGGGCACTCTGATCTGGGTCTATACTATTTGCATAAAGGTAAAGACACTCCATAACCTAGTTTCTTGCTTTTTTTTTTAAAGAATTAAGTAAGAGAATTGATATTTTCTAGTATTGATCGTTTTGGGGCTTTTACACCCCTGTTTAACAAAATACATTGCTGCAAAAGAATGGAATACTAGTTTAAATGCCAACCTCAATCAACAGCTGTAATGGGAAATCATCAGGTGCTGGAGTAAAATTTAGTTGTGTAACTTTAAATATTAATAATGTTTGATTTAAAAAAAAAAATCTTGATCTGTTAATATTCTATTTGCTAACATTTCATCCATTTTCCATAATACTTGTATGCATCTGTATAATGTACATGTATAGGTAAAATCCACTACATGTGCATACATGTTTATTATATACTCTGTATAGCAAAATTGCACTATTTCATCATTTAAAGTCCAAAAATTTTTCGCCGCAGCGCAGGAGGGGACGCCCCTCCCCATTGTTATATTGCCACATGTATAACCTTTATCTTTACAGACTTATATGCTGAATACATTAAAAGTGCTTATGGACCTATAAGACTTCGAATATGATGAAAAGACACCTAGAAATGTTAACAATCCCCTCACCGAAGTTGCGGGTCCGCACTTTGTTTACACCCTGCCCTTTTTTGGTGCCCCCCTGCCCCTTTTTGGTGCCCCCCTGCCCTTTTTGAGAGTCTGGCTAAAACACTACACTTATAAACAAAACTGAAAGGTAAAAGTCAGTTAGATATATGCCAGTCTTGCTGTCTTCGAGCAGGCAACTCTGTAGCAACACTAAATTCTTCACATAGGTAGGGGTGGAACTTAATTAAACACTAAGAGGTAGTCGCTATACACCATTCAGTATAATAAGCAGAATTCTAAATGAGAAATTGTAAAACAGAACACTTAACCCATTACCCCTTTACCCCATAGCCTGTTTCTAGTATTGAAAATAGGTGACAATTTAAGCAGGTTGAAAGCAAAGCAGAATGCGCCTTTAAGGCGCATTCTGCTTTACTTTTGGCCTGCTTTAAGTCCACCACCTGCTAGAATAAAGAAAATATTCTTTTTGATACATATTCATGACTTTATAAATTGGATCTATTTCTTCAGCACAGGAATAAATTGAATGCGCTAAAAGGCGCTTCTATGGGGAAAGGGGTTACCTCCATAGTCATAAGTGCAGATCAGCTACCTGTACCAGTATACAGTAAAACCTCTCCATTAGGATCACTAAATTGTGTTAATTACCAGGTGTTTAAGGCAGGTGACCCCTTAACATTAAAGCAGGATGAACGTTAAACAGAAAGCTACTTTAGGAACTTTTCTGCTTTATGTTAAACTTGCTTTAAGCAGTTACCTGTCTTTTATGCAGTCTATTAGTGTTCTTTTAGTGGTTTATAACAGAGAGGTTTACTTATAAATGTATCAAAATACATGTATGTACATGGTAGGATACTGCATAAAGCAAGATTAAAGCAAATGCAGGAAGCTCCTTTGGGAGCTTCCTACTTTACTTTCATCTTGCTTTAAGCTGCCAACTTTTTTCAACACCATAATTTAAATATTCATTTGTGGTACTAACTATGGAGGAGCAGGTAGAGGTACTCAAAGGGGTTTCTATGGAGGAAAGGGGAGTTAAGTGCTGTGTTTATTACTCTCAGAGACACACCTACAAGGATTTTAATTCCAAAATAGCATTAAACATGACTTGCTAAGAATTAATTTGCTGAATTTCAGCGCCTGTCGTTTGTTTTTTGCTCAGAAAATTGTGGAAAGATTCTACACGCACTTGGATTTTCTTGGTGAAAATGAAAGACTTCGGCTTTAGGGAAAATCTTCTGTTTTTGTGCAATGGAATTCCTTCAACGTACAGTCTACTCCTATGTTCACCAACCGTTACGGGAAGAAGTATGATGATCTCTTAAACATGCCTGGGTGGTAAATACAGAGCTAAAGTAATTGAGACTGCTTCAAACAGAGAGTTTGTTATTACTGGTTTCTGCATTAAGCTGACATCTGTACCGGTATATAAGACTGTCAATTTGTATTTTATTGAATGGTTTGGTTAACTGAAGACTGTCAGTGTTTCTATGGTTTGAGAGTTGTCTGTTTTAATGGATTACAATACCGCAACTGCATGCGCTACTCTCTGAATCAATGCCAAACCAATTCCCAGACCAATGCCTCTGTTTGTATCAAATTATATTGCAAATATAATTACCAAAATCATTACATCATCTCATTACAACATAAAAGATGTCTTATTTTTCTTTCTTTTTTTCCTTTTTCTTTAACCCATTGCCCCATAAATACCCCCTTTTTACGCCTTTAACATATTCCTGCCTTGAAGAGAAAAGTTCAACTTTATACAATTATGAATATGTATCCGAAGAAATATTTTGTATATTTTAGCTGATGGTAGCTTATAGTAGGCTGAAAGTAAAGCAGAATGTGCCTTAACCCTTTGAACCCTAGTCCCGCATATAGGCGTGCTTTTCAAACAGTGTACATGTGAATAGTACACATGTCCTAGGCAAATAGTGAAGACCCAGATCAGAGGGCTCCGAAAGGAGCCCTCTGATCAGGGTCTTCACTGTTTGTCATAATTCCAAAAATTTACAAAAACAACCCTTAAAAGTCAGAAATGGACTAGACTAAAATCGAAATTGGATTTGTCCATTTAAAGTTTCAGGGAGGAAAGAGTTAAGGCACATTCTGCTTGACTTTCAACCTGCTTTAAGTGGTCACTTGTTTCCAAACTACAAACAGGCTATGGGGTAATGGGTTAAAGAAAAATTCCCAGCGTCAATTAACAAACTTGTGACATTTCATCCAGTTGTTATTTAAATGTTTGTTAACCCATAACTAGACAGATACACATTTTAGCCCATTAAGTTTATTCCTCCACTGAAGACATTTGGGCGATTTGTTATGATTTTAAGAGACTTTAAACAGTATATCAGTCATATCGAGAAGTCCAGCTTAAATTAGAGGTGGAGGAAGACCCAAGAAGCCCTTAACCCATTACCCCATAAATATGCCTTTTTACGCCTTTAATTTATTCCTCTACTGAAGAAAATAATTCCAATTTATACTGTTAAAAATAAGAATCATAAGAAATATTTTCTATATTCTAGCGGTGAAACCGTGATAACCTTTGCTAACAGTTTGGATCCTGATGAGAGGCTTCATTCTGCTTTACTTTCAACCTGCTTTAAGTTGTCACCTATTTTCAAAACTAGAAACATGCTTTCATGGGGTAATGGGTTAAAGGCACAAATCGCCAACTTTTGAGGTTGAATCACTGACATTCAGCCAGCTTGAAGGTTTCACCATCCTCCACTGAAGAAAATAATTCTGTTTTATACAGTTATTAAAATGCAACATAAGAAATAAGTTTCTATATCCTATCAGATTGTAACTTATAAAGCAGGCTGAAAGTAAAGCAGAATACACATTAATTTCAACCAGCTTTAAGTCACAGGTTACCTATATTCAATACTAGAAACAGGCTATGGAGTGAAGGGTTGACATGATAACTTTTAAATATCTTTTTTTATTATTTTTCGAAACATAGGGTTTGGTGATTTTCCCAACCCAAGTCACTTTTCATCTACTTCTACCAGTTACTCTTACAGACAATTTGATAAGTCAAGCTTCTCTATTGACACTGTCTCAATATACATGAGCAATCGTCTGGCCGACACAGACTTCAGTCAACATGAGACAACTCCAACAGGCCCTATGACTGAATCTATCAGTCTTCTGCCTGCCTTTGACTGAAGTCCTTGTGCAGAATTATAAAGAAAATTATTATTGATTTAACAACAGCGGGGAGTTTCAAATAAAGTAAAAATCTGCGCTCAACAGCCACTCGATATAAATGGAAATATCTAAATATTTTCTAGCTGAATGTAGGAAAAAAGTAATGCAGAAAGCTCCTATAGGAGCTTTCTGCATTACTTTTGTCCTGCATTCAGCAGTAAATACATTGTTTTTTTGGGATTGTCAGGTTTGTTTCATGACAGGTATTGCTGTACATTTCACCAAGACCAGTTATGCAGTTATCAGAGCACCAGATAAGGGTAGTTTTTCAAAATCTTAAATCTTTATTTCTGAATTAAACCCTATGGTGTCACTACTCATTAGAATCGTCTCTTCGAGACGATTCTAATGAGTAGTAACATCATAGGATTCGGGGCTAAAAATAGTGAGAAAATGTGGGATTTGTTGAAAAAACTACCTCTTATCTGGAGCCCTGCAGTTATTATTGATCTTCACTTGGAACAACAGATATCACAAAGCCTGTCTAACTCTAATTAAGGTAAACATAGACTATTACCTGGGTGAAAAAAAAATTTGCTTAAACTTAAGAATAATACCTGTGCAGTGACTAAATAAGTGCTATCAATTAACTTTATCAAATTTGGGGCAGATGTTGCATTATTTTGGGGACCAGAGCATAAAATACAGGGCTCCAGACAAGGGGAGTATTTCAAAACTAACATCTTCATTTTTACATTAAACTCTATGGCATTACTACTCATTAGCATCATCAGATTCTATTTGAGACCATTCTAATGAGTAGTGACACCATAGGCTTTGGTGAAATGAGACAGAGTGAGAAAATGTAACTGGATTTGTTCAGTTAACTCCATCTCATGTGGAGCCCTAATATAAAATCCCACATTCTGTTATTAATTTACCTGTAAACAGTGCTCCAGATAAAAGAGAGTAGACTGAAAATTTCCAATATTTCCTCCTGAAACCCTTTCCTCCCCGAAAATTCAAATGGACAATTCAAGTTTCAAATTAAGTCTAGTCCAATATTGACTACATGTATGTCGGGTGCAATTTTCAATTCATTGCAAAATGGCAAACAGTACAGACCTTGATCAGAGGCAGGGCCCCAGATAAGGGGAGTATTTCAAAATCTAAAACCTTTATTACTGCTTTAAACCCTATGGTGTCACTACTCGTTAGAATCGTCTCGAAGAGACGATTCTAATGAGTAGTAACAACATAGGATTTGGTGCTGTATGAGTGAGAAAACGTTGGATTTGTTCAGAATACTCCCTCTTATCTGAAGCCCTGAGAGGGCTCTCTGACTTGGGTAAAAAATGTTTGCATTGGACATGCTTCACAGATACACATTTAGCAAAATATGCATATGGTAAAACGTCTCTATTACGACCTCTAAAAAGAATTCTAATTGATTGCATAAAAGACAAGTGACAGGCTGACAGCAAAAGCAAGGTGGCTAGGAGCAAAGAAGCTTTCTGATTAGCTGTCACCATGCTTAAAGCAGTCACCTGTTTTAAACACCCTTTAATTTATTATTAATAAAATTACTTGTTCCCAATAAAGTGGTTTTACTTGGGTTCAAAGGATTAACTCTTTCAACACTAAGTAACTATTGTTGATTATTAGATTCCCTTGTGGATCATTTTTGTCACCAACACATGAATAAGTCTACTTGGAATTCTGGGAAGTTAAATAAATACTGGTTGAAATTAGCAAACAGTGTAGACCCAAATCTGGCAGCCCTGCTGGTTATTAGGGCCCAAAGCCTGGTCAATCGTAAATGAATCAAAAGTGGTTTCTAAGGTGGAAATGGTTATATTCTGCATTTCAGGTATCTTTCCGAGCAAAACTTGTAACGTGAGGTTCTCAAAATCAATAATTGTGTTTCTCAATTTGTCAACATAATATTATTATAGCTTGGCAGCTAAGACAAAATATGACATAATTTTATTCATTCAAAATGTAGACTATACGGTAACAGTGTAGTCAGACCTGTTTTGTGCCAAAATGTTAAATAAAGAACAATGGTGATTTCTAGATTGCCATTAACAGACAGACAGACAGATACCGATAGGTGATCCTTGAGTGTCACCTCTGACTATAGCAGGTGACACAAAAATGCCCTTTTCATTACATCATCTTTTCCTCATAGAATGCCCTTCATGGCTTATGTAGTCCTCATAGAAATGCCTTTTCATGACAATTGTCTATTCCTCAAAGAAATGCCTTTTCATGATATTGTCCATTTCTCAAAGAAATGCCTATAACTTCAAGTTAACTTTAACTTAAGTTTAAGTTTTCAAGCATCGTCTATTCCACATAGAAATGCCTTTTCATGACATTATGATATCTATTTCTCAAAGATATACCTTTTCATGTCATGGCATGTCCTATTCCTAATAGAAATACCATTTCAGCACATTATCTATTCCTCAAAGAAATACCTTTTCATGACGTTATCTATTCCTCAAAGAAATGCCTTTCATGACATTATCTATTCCTCAAAGAAATACCTTTTCATGACATTATCTATTCCTCAAAGAAATGCCTTTCATGACATTATCTACTCCTCAAAGAAATACCTTTTCATGACATTATCTATTCCTCAAAGAAATACCTTTTCATGACATTATCTATTCCTCAAAGAAATGCCTTTCATGACATTATCTACTCCTCAAAGAAATACCTATTCATGACATTATCTATTCCTCAAAGAAATACCTTTTCATGACATTATCTATTCCTAATAGAAATACCTTTTCAGCACATTATCTATTCCTCAAAGAAATGCCTTTCATGACATTATCTATTCCTCAAAGAAATACCTTTTCATGACATTATCTATTCCTCAAAGAAATGCTTTTTCATGACATCTTTTCAACAAAGAAATGCCTTTTCATGACATTATCTATTCCTCAAAGAAATACATTTTCATGACATTATCTATTCCTCAAAGAAATGCATTTCATGACATTATCTATTCAAGAAAGAAATGTCTTTTCATGACATTATCTATTCCTAAAAACAATGCCTTTTCATGATATTATCTATTCCTCAAAGAAATGCCTTTTCATGACATTATCTATTCCTAAAATAAAAGCCGTTTCATGACATTATGATATCTAGAGTATTCCTCATAGAAAAGCCTTTTTATGCCATGCCCTATTCTTAATAGAAACACCTTTTCATGACATCTATTCCTCTTAGAAATGCCTTTTCATGACATTATCTATTACTCACAGAAACGCCTTTTCATGGCACGTTAAGTTCTGTTCTTAACCTATTACCCCATAAATACGCCTTTTTACACCTTTCATTTATTCCTCAACTGAAGAAAATAGTTCCACTTTATACAGTCATGAATATGAATCATAAGAAATATTTTCTCTATCATATCAAATGGTAGCTTAAAGCAGGCTGAAAGTAAGGCACATTCTGCTTTACTTTCAACCTGCTTTAAGTGGTCACCTGTCTTCAAAAATAGAAACAAGCTATTAGGGGGTAATGGGGTAATAGAAACACCTTTTCATAACATTACCTATTCCTTATAAAAATCATGGACTAGACTTAGATGGAAATCAAATTGTCCATTTAAATTCATTTAAGGTTTAAAAACAGACCAGGTAGAATATGCAGAAGTGCAGGTGATCATTTTAGGCCTACAGCAGTTTATAATTTGACTTCATGTCCAGAAATGCTGATTGCCGTTTTCACTGCCATATTTTCAATACACCTCTACAAACTGCATCTTGTCAGCGATGAAAACCAATCCCTGCCATTGATTATGCAAATAGTAGTGTAAAGAATAAAAGAAGTACTTCGCTGAGACTGTCACGGCATAGTAGTAATTAATCAAAATGATCAGCGTCACTTGTTACATTGATTTTTCAGATATTGATGTTGGTTATCTAACCAGTGCTCCAGATAAGAGGCAGTAAACTGAACAAATCCAGCATTTTCTCACTCATTCCAGCATCACATCCAGTGGTGATACTACTCATTAGAGACGATTCTAATGAGTAGTGACACCATGGGGTTTAATACAGATATAAACATTAAAGTTTTTTTGAAATATTCCTCTTATCTGGAACCCTGTATCTGACAGAACAACATTATGAGAATAGCCAAGGAAACACACTGTGTTCATACATGTTCATTCACCATTTCATAATCATTAAATGTTTCAACAGCATGCCTATGCACAGAATTCACTGACTGTGGAATGGAACCAAACAGACTCCCAGGATTCATCAACTGTGGAATGGAACTTTGGAGTCCCAATGAATCCTACCTATGCACCGTAAAATTAATATCCTAAAAATTGGGACACCCTGTGTTACTGTAACTTCAATAATTATCCTAAAAATTCAACACCTTGCTTTTAACACACAGTCATTTATCCAAAAGGTGCAAACTGAATGGCAAACAGTCTGATCAGGGTCTACATGGTTTGGTGAGGCCTGTCTGTCCCTATTATTTATTAACTATGGCATGTGATAATTTTTCAGCATAAGCTATATCCAAGGTAGATGAGTCATGCAATAATTATTATTATTATATAACACCAAAAAGTTTCTTAACCCTTTCCCTTATAGAAGCGACTTTTAGTAGTCAACCTGCTTTAAGTAGTCACATATCTTCAATACTAGAAACAATGCTATCAGGTAAAGGGTTAAGCTTCTACTTTAAACATTATAACCTATTTCAAATTTGCAACCTAGTGATGAGTAAACTCGTTATTTATAAACAGTGTACCTATGAAGAGTACACTTGTCCTATGCAAACAGTGTAGTTTCCAGATCAGAGGGTTCCTCCCTCTGTCCAGGGTGACAGCAATGATGGTATTTTGGCAATATATTTTAAAAATTCAAACCTATAGATTTAAAACAGGAATTATTCAACATAAGTTTTTACTTTTTACCCCATAAATACGTCTTTAGATTTATTCCTCCACTGAAAAAATAGTTCTAATTTAAATTATACAGTCATGAATTTGCATCATAAGACATATTTGCTATATCCTAGCAGATAGTAGCTTATAGCAGGCTGACAGTAAAGCAGAATACATTCTGCTTTAGCAGAATACATTCTGCTTTACTTTCAACCTGCTTTAATTGATGACCTGTCTCCAACCTTAGAAATAGATACACTTTTTAAAGGATTTTATTCATTCTTCCACTAAAGCAAAAAATCTCTTTTCATACAGTCATGAATGTGCAACGTTAGAAATTTTCCTTTATTCTAGCAGATGGCAGCTTTGCTGGCAGTAAAGCAAAAGGTGCCTGATGGCACATTCTGCTTTTAATATTTTCAACCTACTTCAAGTGGTCACTTGTCTTCAAAACTAGAAACAGGCTATGCAGTAAAGGGTCAACTCTCTCAACACCATGTATCTCTTAACTCTTTCCTCCCTGAAACTTTAAATGGACAATTCCAGTTTCCATTTTAGTCGAGTCCATTTCTGACTTTTAAGGGTTGTTTTTGTCAATGTTTGGCATTATGACAAACAGTGAAGACCCTGATCAGAGGGCTCCTGTCGGAGCCCTCTGATCTGGGCCTTTACTGTTTGCACAGGACAAGTGTACCATTCACATGTACACTGTTTGAAAAGGATGCCTATATGCGGGACTAGGGTTCAAAGGGTTAAATACACTCATTACATAAATTGTAAACAGTGCAGACCCAGGCCAGAGCTCTCTGATCAAGATCTACACTGTTTGCTAATTTAGAGCAGTATTTATTAAACTACTCAAAATTCTGAGTACACTGGTTCATGTTTTGATAACTAAAAAGATCCACAATAAATGATGCAGTCCAGCACTATATCAGGAAAAGTTATTAAATCTCTCAATGATTTTTCAAATCACATTTTTTAATAAACTTAAAAATATTTCGTTGGAATGAAAGCATCTCAATATTATTACTACCAATAAAAGTTTATTTCCCAGAACTCAAATGAAATAAGGTGTCAAACATACGGACCCTGAATAGAACCACTTCTCATAGTCAAAAACATTTTTTTTCCAAATTTGTGGAATTTTTTGTGGATCACCATCTTTTTGAAGAGATACATGTAGCATACATGCCCCCTTACTCAATCATGATTAACCATTTAGGTGCCAAAATGAAATCAATCAAGAGATTTTTTCCCTGCACTGCTATATTACCATCTGCTTCAATATTGTTATCAAAGTTAGATTTTAGGTTGTATGTGGTGGTACCTGTTGTATGACTTAAGAAATTTCGATACAAGTGTCAAACAATTTGTATCCTGATCAGAAGCTGCGTAAGGTGGCATCTGATTAGGATCAGAACCAGGGGTGTAAAATTCTACTCGTCCGTTCGCCATGGCGAGTAACATTTTGTCAGGGCGAGCAGATTTTCTGATAATTTACAACAGAAACTCTTGAGCAAAATGTCATTATCACCCAGCAGGGCGAGTAACAATTCTGAAATTTTTACACCCCTGAGAACTGTTTACAATGTTGACCATGATAATTATGTGACTTCAGAGCAGAAAGGGTTAAAGTCATTTCCTCAGTCCTTTGATGGATTCCCCCCATTGTTCTTGACATGCGTGAAAGTAACTGTAAAAGCATGCAGCACATGTCATAGCCATCTCTAGAGAGACCCTGTGAGGCGGACATACTCAAACTTAAGGGAATTATCAAATATAAGAAACGGGCCTAACATGAGACGCTTCAGTGGTTTTTTGCAATAGGTATGTGCACAAGATGCATGATTTTTTAAAGGAAACTACCAGTGCCTGACTCGGTGTTTTCACCGAAAGTAGGTCAGGACATGTCTTAATCCATTACCTCTTTAATACACCTTTTTACGCCTCTAATTATTCCATCCACTGAAAAAAATAGTTCCACTTTATGTAGTCCTGAATACATACCGTAGGAAATTTATTCAATGTCCTTTTAGATAGGAGCTTAAAGCAGGCTGACAGAAAAGTAGAATGTGCCTAAAGGCACATTCTGCTTTACTTTCAACCTGCTTTTAGTGGTCACCTGTCTTCAAAACTAGAAACAAGCTATGGGGTAATGCATTAAAGCACAATTAAGCCGCTCTTTGCATAAACTGACTCATTTTCATCATCTGAAACAATTGTTGCCTGATACTTTCTAAAGATAAAATTGTCAAACAGTTTGGATCCCCATGAAATGTCAAGAAACAATACATCTCATCAGGATACAAACTGTTGATATTCTCATGCTTTGTTGGATTTGTAAAGTTTACTCCCTCTTATCTGTAGTCCTGGCATTCTGCTTAACTTTCAACCTGCTCTTAGTGATAACCAGTTTTCAAAATGAGACACAGGTTATGGGAAAAGGTTTAACCCTCCATAGCCTGCTTCTAGTATTTAAGATAGGTAACTACTTTCATATAGCAGGTTGAAAGTTAAGCTGTAAGGTGAAGTCTGCTTTACTTTCAGCCTGCTTCAAGCTACCATCTGCTAGAATAAATAAAATACTTGTTATGCTTCGTATTTATGCAGGGCAGTAAACCCAACAAATCCAACAATTTCTCAATCATTTCAGCACCAAATCCTATGGTGTCACAACTTATTAGAATTGTCTCGAAAAGGCCATTCTAATGAGTAGTGACAAAATAGGATTTAATGCAGAAATAGAGAATTTAGATTTTAGTTTTTTAAACATGACACAAATTTTGAAATATTTTCTTTAAAGGAGGAGTCAATTACATGCATAACAAGAGCCATTTATGGCCCTAAATCGCTCACTTGGAACCGATGATGTAAATGTAACATATCTTGGAAAGTTGCGAAAGTATGACAATATGACTGTGCCAGTTGCTGGGTAGATGATGATGTGTGCCAAATATCTAAGCTCAGGGTAATGTGGTGTATGACAAGATTTTTTATTGTTTATTGAAAAAATCTACTTTTAGCTCCTTTGACCTATATAACAGACCAAAATCACTTTAATATTGGTAAAGTACCTCTAGAAGTGTCACCATGCCAAGTATCAAAGCTCTGGCCATTTTAGTTTCAGAGAAAAGATGTTTGAAGATTTCACTATATAACTATGTAAATTTCTGTGACCCCCGGGGTGGGGCCATTTTTTACCTCAGGAACATAATTTGAACAATCATGATAAAGGACCAGTCCTGTACTTGATGACTTGTGCCAAACATCTAAGCTCAGAGTACTGTGGTTTCAGACAAGAAGATTTTTGAAGTTTTAAATGAAAAAATTCTATTTTTAGACTGTCGGCACGACAGGGTTTTGAAGTGTATAAGCTATTTTCCAGGGTAATGCTTCTTGAGACTTGCAAGGTTAACTATTTCAGATAAATGCGCCAGATGCGTATCCACACACACACAATATTGAGTGGAGCAATATAGTGGTTAGGATCTACATGTAGAAACACCACTTACATTTGGACTTTTACTCACATATTATTTTTTAGACGAATTTGGAAGTTATTTACTGAAAAAAATAACTAAAACACGCATAACGTTTGCAGAATGCGTATTTGATTCGGTAAAGGAATTGCTGATCCGCCCTTGAGCTTATTACAAGCTGGCGCGCATAATTCTGGTAAGTCAGCGGGTGTAGGCTTACACAGTGAAAAATAGTGCGCGTGATAAAAGTTTTAAAGCAATATTTTAAGAAAATTCTTGCAGTTTTTGCTAACTTCTTTGTAGTAAAACCTAATTACTTCAATAAAGCAGTGAGTGTTGCCTTACACAGTATATCCCGTGTTAAAATACCAAAAGCAAACCAAGATTATGTGAGGTCAACACCTGTTTATTTCACGCTGGTACCCTAATCGACCTAGGGTCTGTTAATAAAGCCTGGTACCAGATACCTCTGCACATGTCAATCCTTAGGCTGCGGTGATGTCGTCTGCTTCGAAATTGTCGTCTGCAAAGTTTGTTTTAATTTAGATTTATAAATGTTTAAGTAAAGAAACCTAATGAAGAGTGTCATGTTTAACAGTTTGGATCCAGACCAGATACCTCGTAACGCGGTGTCGGATCTGGATCTAAACTGTTTGCGAAAATCAATATAGTCGCGACCAGCAGGCAGAGGCACGGAATAATTCCGTGCTTCAGTACATTGACTCTCGGTGCGATTTTACAGTTTGGATTCAGATAAAATAATAACCTTCTGCACGTTACCGGCGATTTCGTGATTATTACTGCAAATAGTTTGGATCCAGTTCAGGTCGTGATATGAACTGTTTGACACTCGGTGCGATTTTACAGTTCGGATCCAGATGAATATTTTCATTCTGCACGTTACGGGCGAATTCATGATAATGGCTGCAAATAGTTTGGACCCAGACTAGATCGTGATACGATGAGTTTGGTACTCGGTGCAGTTTTTAGTTTGGATCCAGATGAATATTAAGTTTTATTAACCTTCTGCACGTTACGGGCGATTTCGTGACTATTGCTGCAAATAGTTTGGATCCAGTTCAGATCGTGATACGAACTGTTTGACACTCGGTGCGATTTTAGTTTGGATCCAGAAGAATATTAACCTTCTGCACGTTACGGGCAATTTCGTGATTATTGCCACAAACAGTTTGGATCCAGATCAGATCGTGATACGAACTGTTTGACACTCGGTGCGATTTTACAGTTTGGATCCAAATGACTACACGCTACGAGCGAATTCATGATTATTGCTGCAAATAGTTTGGATCCAGATCAGATCGTGATACGTACCGTTTGACCAATCGGGTGCGATTTATAAAGATATAAAAAACCCTCATGGAATTGTTGAAGACGCAAAGTTTGCAGACGACAATTACATATCAAGCAGCTAGAGGGCTAACCCAGAGGGGGAGGGTCGAATCTAACGCTGTGAGAATTTGTGATCCGACCCCATTTCAATATGTATATATGGAAATAAAATATGTTTAAAATAACCCATGCAATTGGCAAAAGTGATTATTTGTAAAAACATTGTTTTTGTGCAAATATTTTAGATCGAGATGAGATCTGGAACAACTGCTTTACACTCGGATGCTATTCTATGTTGATATGAAATGCATTACAATCCACTAAGACGAAATTTGCAGACGAAACTTTCATACTTGATCAAGGAGAAGGCTAACTCAAATTGGAAGTATGATTATTGATGGAAATAATTTGAATCAAGACGATTATTAACCTTTAATATATACACGATACCGCGAATTCATTATTACTGTTGCAAACAGTTTGCATCCAGGTGAGATCTGGATCAACTGTTTGACACTCTGCATGCTATTTCATGATGAAATACAATGCATAAAAATCACTCGTGTAGAAACATTAACTTTTAATTGCATCATGTATATAAGCCAGTTCTTAAATTAACACTTCTGCATTTATTTGTTTTTTAATTATCAAATACTTATCGAGTATAAGTTACAGACTGTAAAGATTGCAATGGGTGTCATTATGATATATACTAAACTCGCGGCAATACATTTTTTTATACATCAAAGTGTTAGCAGTGTGAACCAAGACCTCGCGTAACGCTGGGTCTAATCAATATCCAAACTGTTCGACATATTTTAGATCAGACAATGTCATTATGACATTCCATACATTACATTAAATTGTTGTTTTGACAGTTTGCAACAAGTACATGTTTTACTCAGCGGGTACAAGATACAAGATTTATTTAACGTCGGATACAATATAACAGTAAACATTAGCTGTAACAGCCTCATTCCGACAAACACAAGTATAATATAAACAAGAGTAAAAGGCTGTAAAACGTAGAGCTGTAAAAGAAAGGGTTTACATATACAGTGGATGCAAGCTAGGACTACAAACTATCAAAGGGACTCGCAACCGGATGGTGTACTTGTCAAAATAAAATAAAATACTCAAATGAAAGCACATCTGTGGCATAATTTGGCCTCTGACATTAGAAAAATATGATCAGTCCAAAAAAAAGTCTCAAGAATCGTCACCGAATCTTAGTTTTTTTTTAGATATTTTCCATCGTTTTTCTATAGCGTTAGCTAACGGTATAGTTGTTGTTGTTGCTTATCTACACGGGCTCAGACATAAACCCGAGCCGAATAAAGTACTATCGATCGCTACCAGTGAAGTACGTTAATTCGCTACCATATAGATAGAGAGGCCCAGTTGCCGCGTGGATAAAGGCGTTTCCCTTTTTGTCATGTTTGTCTCCGCATGGAGGGTCACGGGTTCGAATCCCACCAGAGCTTCTTTTTTTTTTTGAAATGCGTTTTTTAACAGAATTTTTTATCCTAAACTAAATCTTACCCATTTATATAAGCATTTGACATATATTTACAAATTACTATTTTTAATGCTAAATCCGGTTGCGAGCCTCTTTAAGGTTGTTTCGTTTTGTTTTCAAGGGCTGCCATTTCTCCGGTTTTCCCCTAAATCTCCGGATTTTTCCCCAGTACATGGTAGCTTAAAGCAGGCTGAAAGCAAGACAGACTGCGCCCTAAGGCGCATTCTGCTTTACTTACAGTCTGCTTTAAGTAGTCACATGTCAACAAATTAAGGAAAAGACTATGGGGGTAAAGGTACGATTCGTAAAATCGTACTTGAAAAATTCAAATTTGGAAATCTTAGGATTTTTTATGTCAACTTATGGCAGCCCTGGAACTAGGAGCTTTGATTCATTAGTCTCTGCACGGTAAGTATAGTAATAATTGATCAGGCACTAAATCATCGAGAATCAGAATCAACTTTGGAACTAATTTAAATAATACGTCCACTCAATGATAGGTCACATTTGAAGAGAAGTTGTTGCTTAATGAAGGGCAACAGTAATCATCAATACTTGAAACAGACTATGGAGTAAAGGGTTAAATGACCGCTTAACACAAATTTTAAAGAACAGAACATCTTTAATACGCTCAGGCATGCAAGCAGCAATTTAATGAGGTATGAATAGTATAGCATGTATTTATAATATCACGTGACAACAGTGAAACTAATATTCGTATTGTATCAGCCTGAAAATGGAGTGAACATTCTAAGGGTTTAAGCGGGGGCTGGGTCTATTTACGTGCACTGTCGAAACCTTCGAAATATTATAGGCATGCATTATATTTAGCTTAAATCAGACTGACGGTGAAGCATACTAAAGTGTACATTGTATTATGAGGTCACCTCTCTCCAAAAAAAAACAACTTAGTACGAGGTGATGATCAGTTAAACAATAGACGTGTTAGAATATAAAAACGTTCAGTGTTTGCTGTTACGAATAAAAAGCTCAATTTCCCACATTTTACAACAACATTCAAAACTTTTCATAATGTTGAACAATTTAAAAACATTTACGACGTCGCGGAAGAGAATGATATAAGTTAAATTGAGCATCGGCGACTCGAAGGAAAATAATTGATTGTCGACCATCTAGCGATAATCGGTACACACCTAATTTTTATACTATATAGATATAATAATAGTATATTGTTTTACGAGAAGAAATTGCCTTCATCTTAAAACTCTCCTGGTTTGTAACAGACAAAGTTTTCCAATCGTAATCTGACTAAGAATAGGTTAAATGTTGTTGTTTTTGCTAGTTGTTAATGTTTAATTGAATGCACTTGCAATTGGAAAGGAATAAAGGACATTTTTGCCCATTGCTTTTTTACTTACAGTGAAGAAGGCGTTATTATTTACCGTTCAAATGTTACAGAAATGCACACGCAACACACTAAATGACAACTTTTAGACACTCCTGAATATCCATTTAAATCTGAATGGCAAACAGTATATAGCCTGATTACACACCGGGTTACACAGCGTCTCCAACCTGTTTGCTATGGAAATAATAATTTAGAGCAATTTTTAGGGTTTTTTACACGTTTATTGAAAAGAATGACGTTTAATCCACTGCACATATCCCCTTATGTAGCTGGTTTGAGATTATGGTGAAACAGATTGATAGACTTTCTATGGCTGGCTTGATAGCTCAGTGTGTAGAGTGCTGGCATAGTAAGCCAAAGGCACTAGATTAAAGTCCCAGTTGAGTCACAACTTTTTCACCATGTTACATTTTGCGCACGAAGTAAACAAAACCGTTATTCTTCATTACGGGAATTTGCATGGAATTATCTCAGAACGTTTAATAAATAGAATGGTACAACTGGAAGCAGGTGTTCTTTTATCATACCGACAGTCTTCCAGCGCCTTCAGCGCTTTGATTAGTTCATGTGGCCTAGATTTGTAACAGACCTGAACCATTTGAACAATATTGGTAAAGTTCCTCTGGAAGTGTCACCATGCCAAATATCAAAGCTCTGGTCATATTTGTTTTAGAGAAGAATAGATTGGAAGATTTCATTATATAACTATATGTAAATTTGTGATCCCCGGGGCAGGGTCATTTTTTACCCCAACGACATAATTTGAACAATCTTCATAGTCTTTAGAGGACCTGTAGATGATGCTTTGTGCCAAATAACTAAGTTCAAGGTACTGTGGTTTCAGACAAGAAGACTTTTGAAGTTTTAATTGAAAAAAAGTATTTTTTTAGCTTCTGTGACCTAGATATGCAATGGACTGGAACATTTTCGTATATGTTTTATAAAGGGCCTCTAGAAATGTCGCCATGCCAAAGATCTAAGCTCTAGCCATTTTAGTTTCAGAGAAGATGTTTGAAGATTTCTCTTTATAACTCTACATAAAATGGTGACCCCCGGGACAGGGCCACTTTTGACCCCAGGGTAAAATTTGAACAATCTTAATAGAGGACCTATAGTTGATGCCATGTGCAAAATATCTAAGCTCTGGCCCTTATAGTTTTTGACAAGAAGATTTTTAAAGTTTACATTGAAACTATCTATTTTTAGCTCCTGTGACCTAGATATGCAATGTCCGGAAATGTTTGAACAACTTTGAAAGAGGACCATATAAGGATAATTTGCAAGTTTGGTAAAATTCCATCAAGTAGTTTAGGAGATGTCGTTTATAGAAATTGTTGACGATGGATGGACGGACAGACACAGGACGATAAAAATAGCTCACAATGGTACTTTGTGCCAGGTGGTGAGCTAAAAATGTGAATATAAAGATCAAAGGGTTAAAATGTGGCCATTTCCGAAACAGCATGATACATAGTGCACAGCATTTATAAGTCATCCAACCATAGTCGGGAGTATGACTTCTGCACACTAGACAGGTACTGTCTCTGGTACGGAGACTTGCAGGTGATTAATGTGGGACTCCTTCAAAACTTCCAGAAATAAGAGCAACTATGGTAGAAAGCAACCTATCAAAACAGGTAAGGTAATTAAACGATTTATTAAATAACAGGCGGCTTGAGCGTTGAATAACACCCATTGTTTAAATGTCATATATAACTAGTTGAATAACTATGCAAATGAGGTACGCCACGACGTCGTTACTTGTGACGTCATTAAAATGCGTTCTATGCGTTCAATTTCCAATGTCTTCTTTCCATCATGTACATTCAATTTATAGATTTTTGGTGTAATTTATCAATATTAGATCTACATGTAAGTGCTTATTAATACATATAATAACATAGACATTATGCTAGTGAACGGGGTTAATTTGGAACAACTTTTTTCCTGTATAGTCTATTATAGATCTACTTATATCGCGCTTAGCATCCACTTGACCTCAAAGGCTGCGATAAATAACTTTTCTAGGTTATGTTATAAAAAGAATATAACATTCGTGTTAATAATTTATTGGATTTATCAAACTCGTCGTTTTAGAAAAACGATAAAAACTCGTCAAAGCCACGTTTTTATCGTTTTCTAAAAGACTCGTTTAATAAATCTAACAAATTATGAACACTCATGTAATATCCTATATTTATGCTATTAAAATTAAAGTAAGAAATGACAATAATACCTGGTTTCATTTCATCTTCTGACTCTTCCTCACTCTGGAACTCATACATGTCTGTCTTCTTTGGTTTCTTCACTTTCACATCATTTGTGGCAGTACTTAATGCAATATCCGTCAATCTCACATCTGGAAACAACAACTCAGGCTTCTTTTGATTGTTTATAGAAGTCCTTTCTTCTTTTTGATCAGATGGCACAATATCTTTAGAAAATAATGAGTGATTTTGAATGGGACTGTCTTTTTGATGTGTTTTGTTATGATCTGAGTTTTGATCTGTGTGAATATTGCCATTTTCTCGATTGATCTCTTCACTTTTTGAGATTTCAGTTTTCAACGAGTCTATTTCAGTTAATTCACTATGTGAGATGTCATTGGTTTTGGTGTGCTCACAGTTGATGTCAGTTTCAGCTACATCATTATCATTGTCATCGTCCTGGTCAGATATACTATCAGTATTTGCAGGAGTATCAGAGATCTTGCTGCCTTTCTTAGACGGTTTGGGAGATTTGAGATCAGATGGTGGAACCAGCTCAGGATGTTTCTTCCGCATATGAAACTTCACTGAGCTTTTCTGCCGACATGTGTAATCACAATGTTCACACTTTAAGGGTTTCTCGTCTGTATGGATCAACAAATGGGCTTTCATGTTCTCTTCTTTCTTGAATGCCTTGGTACAAGACGGCCATGTGCAGAAAAAGCTTCTATTGTCTGAAATTTAAAATCAGAATTTTATTGTAATTTTCTCATACTTTTCTCCTGCTTATATAACTGTATTTCCTGGCCCCAAGGTCATAAAGCTTTAGAGTTGAGTTGAAATCATTCTCAAGCAAAAACTCAAATCTGACCAATCAAATGCTTGAGAACTATTTCAGACTCAACTCAAAAGCTATATAACCTAGGACCCTGATCTCATACTTGAGAATGTTTGCTGTAAGTCATACAATATAGTATATGGCTACGAACATAGTATATGTTTAATGCCAATTTTTTTAATTAAATTGAAATGTAAAACTGCTAAATTGGAAAGTAACATGTAGTTGTAACCCTTTTTTCAACAGCTTGTTTTGAGAAATATTTCTTATGGTACATTTTCATGACTGTAAAAAGTGGAACTATTTTCATCAAAGAAGGTCTAGCAATAAATCGAAGGTGTAAAAAGGATAAATGGTTAAAGACCATCTTGGCTATCTCACTTTTCTATTGAAGGTTTTCAGAATGAAACTACTTGTAAAATATAACAATATGTTACATGCACCAAGGGAAATAACTCTAGTAATGTTGATCCTATTGACCCATAATCAGACTTAATTGTGATTATGTTCTGTTTTAATTTGATTACAAAGTTCTACAAGTACATGTATCAGAATGATATAACCCTTTCCTCCATGTTAGTGCCATAGAACAGTTTTATCCCTTTCTCCTAACTAAGCAGCTGCACTGCAAAGTTTTGAATGATGCTATACATTGTACTGTAAAGCAAGATGAAAGCAAAGGAGCTTTCTGCTTTACTTTCAGATTGCTTTAAGCAGTATCCTGCCTTAAACACAGATGGCTATAGGTGATTTACGCTTTTGGCCATTGGAAGAAGGTTTAACAGTTTCAGTAATTCTGCATTGATCAACTTCTTGCATACTTCATGAAGTCTTCTGAGGCCCATGATATCTTTGTGCTACAACAAAGGATCGTAAGCAAGAATTAACTATAGTAATGCATACCATATATTTAAGAAATACAATTGTACAGCAAACCCTCTTTTCTCTTTCCAATGACACTCAAACTGAGTCTTGTTATGGTTGTTTAAGACTGGTGACAGATTCAGGGCTCCAGATAAGAGGGAATTATTTCAACAAATCAAACATTTTCTCACTCATTTCAGCACCGAATCCTATGGTGTTACTACTCATTAGAATCGTCTCGAAGAGACGATTCTAATGAGTAGTGACACCATAGGGTTTAATTCAGAAATAAAGATTTTAGTTTTTGAAAAACTACCCTTAGCTGGTGTTCTGGATTAATGCAGAAAAAAGTCATACAGAAAGACTCTTCAGAAGCTTTCTGGCAGTTTCTGCATTTACTTTGTCCTCTATTACGCAATCACTTGCCTTTTAATATTCTCAAGGGTTTGTTTCAATATAATACTATATTAAATCAAAGTTTGTGCCTCAACTTTTTTCTTACATACGGCAACATTCAATGCCCTTGACCTGGCTAAATTAGTTCCCACTTTAGGTAGTAAGCCCCTTAATAAGGGGATTTCTTATGAGATCGGATCATTGTTGGTCAATATTGGTATACAGTATAGAGCTACTGGCCACTCACATCAACTGACAGCCTATACCAATCCATGCTCAAGCATATTTTGGTATGAACTGTCAATTGATGAGAATCGCTGATCGCTCAATGAAGTGTACTGATATTGACTGACACTGGTCCAATCCCACAATGGCAGGGGTCGAAACTTCTGAAATTTGTCACTTTTTCTGCACATTAGACAATGAAGGCAACCAAAAAAGATTGTAAAAATGCACTCGTCCTACACATTAGACAAAGAAGGGAAAAATCAAGCAGGACGAGTGGAATTTTCGAACCCTGTAGGGGTGTTCTGCCTTAAGCATGCTATACAAAAATTTCAGTGCTGGTATCTTGATCTGTTCAAACAATTTTGACATATTGATAATTAAAGTGGTCATAACATACTAAACCCTTTCACTCTCATTTACCCCCAAAAGGCGTGTTTGCAAACAGTTTGGATCCTGATCAGACACTGCGTAACGCTACATCTGATCAAGTTCCAAACTGTTTGGAAATTTCTTATACTGCCATAAATTTTATTTTGTCACGACATTACAGACAACAATAATGAAGCAGACGAAAAGGGGAATAACTCCAATAGTATTGATGCAGGAATGAACCTTGTCAAAGACACTTTCTCTAATTAATGATTCTCTTTCCATCAAATGAAATTTCAATTCAAAAGCTTCAGTGAGTATAGCAGAAGTAATATGCGGTAGAAAAACAGAAAGTGGAAAAGGGGAATAACTATCACAGTATCAGATTATGGTGATTCTAATGAGGGTTTGGGAGGCATTTATAAGGCTTTTACTATATTTTTGTTTTTGAAATATAACCTTATCTGGAGCTCTGATTATGACTTGTCGTCAAACTGATGATGTAACTTTATAGGTTCTAACGGGTCACCCGAAAAACCGAAAACAGCCTGTTTTCGCGAAAACAGGCTGAGCTTACGAAAACAGGTTAGAAAAAAGGTTTTATGTTGTGAAAGTATATTTAAAGCCATCAATAACAGTTTATTAGTCTATTATAAAATAATAATCGTCATTCCTACTCAAAAAGGTGCCTTTATTGCCCCAAAATCGGCGTCAATATGAAAAGTGCCGGTCCGACATGACATACGAAAACAACCGAACTCACCACTTAGAAGCTATATGTATGTTGTACCGATATCGTATTATACGGTATTCATATTTTTTATATCGTTAATACGGTATTAATATTGTTTATTCACCAATATATTTTAACAAATTATCAAAAAAGATGCCTTTGATGGCTAGCAATCGTCGCAATATGGAAAAATGCTGACCTGACTTAACTTACGAAAACAGCCTGAAAACACCATTTGAAACAGATATGCTGTACAAATATCGTTATGGCATGCAAAGAAAAATGATATAGAGTTGGTATTATAATTTGTCTGGCTAAAAGTCGGCAACAAATGTTCAAGAAGTGAATAATGAAACTACGGAGAACGGTCAGATTTTATAGGGATCGAGCGAGATGAAAATCAATTAAGTTCTCAAACATGTCAGCACGAGTGGCTTTAATACTAATTAGCGAAACTCTTAACTGTGCTCACTACTAATTATTCTTATCGTTCACACTTTGTCATTCTCAAATACATTTCAAAGCCATATCGCGGCCCTGTAAATCTATTATCTGGATCCATGTCATATTTGTTATACATGTATTCGAATCTCATTATATGGTATATTGAAGAAATATTTATGCATTGCTTTTATCCAGAATTAAAATTGTATATACAAATACCTATGTTTCATTCAATATGTGTGGTTCTTATCTGCAAACAGGTAAACCCAGATCAAGATGCTCCTTTATGATTTGCCTCACCAGGGTCTATTTAGGTTGCCGATATATAAATGTATAATATATTTCGAGGCGTTTGTGAACGTCAAGGTCAAAACAGTTTTTTAAACGGGATTTTAGATGATTAGTTCATTATACACATTCTGCTTTAATTTCTGCCTGCTTTAAGCGGACATCTGTTATTATATAGCAAATATTTCTTATGGAAAGAGTACATACACCGAGTTTTAGTTGATCAAATCAATTTTTTGAGTCGGAATTTCGACGATATGATCAAAATATAATTATAAATTTTCATTTGTGCATATTTTTTTTTAAATATGAGTGTGTAACACCTATTTTAGAGGGTGTTTTCGTATAAACAAATTTAGATTTTCGTAAGTTAAAACATTCAACCCTAGAGATGAGTATACTCGTCATTTACAAACAGTGTAGGCCTACTTGTGATGATTACACTTGTCGCATGCAAACAGTGTAGACCCTGATCAGAGGACTCCTTAAGGAACCCTCTGATCAGAGTCTACACTGTTTGTCATTTTGAAATATATTGTTCAAATAAACCCAAGATATTAAATTATTGGTTAGACAAATTTTGAAATTGAAATTTTCCGTTAAAAGTTTCAGGGGTGAATGTGTTAAGGCAGGTCGGTATTTTTCAATTTGTCGCCGATAGTTAGCCAACAAAGACAACCTTTTTTATTGATTACTAGTTTTAATACTTATAATACATATCGCCACATATGTTTTGAAACCTATTACCTTTAGTAAACCCGTTACTCCACATCCTTTTTATAGTTTTAAGTACAGGTTCCCGCTTAAAGCAGGTTGAAAGTGAAGCAGAATTCGCGCTTGGCACGTTCTGCTTTACTTTCTGCCTGCTATAAGCGGACATCAGCTAAGCTTTATGAGCGAGCTATTCTTTAACGTTTTCACTCTCAATAACGCTTATAAGCGCGTTGCAAAAAGTATGGATCCTGATCCGAGGCCGCGTCACGCGGCGTCTGATCAGGATCGAAACTGTTTGATACTCGTTTTGAAATGCCCTTAGTCATACTGCATTTTTTTAATTAACTTAGAAATTACATTGCAAACAACAAACATGTGATATTACGCACCGATATTTTTCATTGCGTCGCCGATTTTGGTCAATTTTATTGTCGATTGTAGGTCAACAAAGGCAACTTTTTGAGCCTAAATAACATTTATTAGTTCAAATTATTATTATTAAACAGTGTTTATGTCTTTGAATGCGATATTAATACAAAAAACATATTTCCTATGCTGTTTCCGTATGCTATTACAGACCAACATTTTTCATACCGTCGCCAATTTTGGTCAATAAAAAGCATTTTTATCGGAAAGGGGCCATTATTAAATCATTATAAAACATTTAATTGGAATATATGCTTTTAAATACGTTTTCTCAACGTATGATATTAGTACACAAATCATACTTTCTCTACTGTTTTCGTGTGACATTAGTTATTACGGACCGATATTTTTCATAGCTTCGCCGATTCGGGTCAATTTTATTGGCGATTGTAGGTCATGAAAGGCAACTTGTTTAGCCTAAATGACTGTTATTAGTTCAAATTATTGAATTATATCCTTTTAAATACGTTTCCAGTACATAAAACCTTTTTTCTAGCCTGTTTTCGTAAGATCAGCCTGTTTTCGCCTGTTTTCGCGAAAACAGCTGTTTTCGGTTATTCGGGTAACCGGTTCTAACCTCTCAAAAGACTAAGTAGAATTACTTTATTAGGTCAATTCATTTTTGAATATTTTGGGCAGGATTTGTTACGACTTATCGCAAAAGGATAAACAATTAAACATTGCACTTATTGCAAAAGGACAAACAGTGCAGACCCTGATCAGAGGACTCCCAGGAGCTCTCTGATCTGGATCTGCACTATTTGCATAGGACAAGTTTGTAAATCACTAGGACTCAATGACTGAATGATATAGGTTAACTAAAGGGACACCATTATACCTTTATGAGCTTCAACATGCCGTTCCAGGTGATACTTTTTGTAGAAAGCCATTGTACAGTTCTCCTCTTGACACTTAAATGTCTTTGGTGCATTTTCATGGACTTCATTCAGATGCTTTCCAAGGGCATAATTTGTTTTAAATCCTTTGGTGCATCCTTCCACTTCACATACATACGGTCTCTCTGTCTGGTGAGAAACCATATGTAACTTCAGTCCATTCATTGTCTTAAATGCTTTGTCACAATCTTCATGGTCACACTTGTGTGGCCGTTCAGTTGAGTGGAGTTTCTGATGTCGTCTCATATTGTCCTCCGTATGGAAGCACTTTTCACAGTCTGGACATTTAATAGATTTTGTTCCCCTCTGTTCATGGATATGGCGAACATGCTTTTTAAGATTGGCTTTGTAGTTTGATTTGTAATCACACTGTTCGCAGCTGAAGAGTTTGGGTTGATCTGGGTAGTGAGACACTACATGGCACTTCAAGGAAGACTCGTACTGGAACTCTTTCGTACATTCGGGACATTTGAATGGCACTCGCCCTTGACATTCTTCCATGTGCTTTTCCAGTGGAATTTCACTGCACTTAACATAACGATTACACTGTTTACAGAACTTGCAGTCACTTCGGTCTTTGTGTTCCTGACCTGAGTGATCGTCTAAGTCTTCTTCATTGTCAGTTCGGTATGTGCACCGTTTACACTGAAATATCCCATGGACCTTCATGTGATTGATTACTAGCACTCGCCTTGGTGCAGAGTACTCACATTGTTCACATCGATGTAACTTAACTGTTTTCCCTTGTCCACCCCCCTCTTGCCCTATCTTATCTGGCTGACATTTTCTCAAATGTCTGGTATAACCACCTTTGCTTTTGAAAACAAAAGTACAATTGTCACACTTGATATTCACCTCACGCTTTCCATTTACTGAATTGCTTTGCACATTTTCTGTGGCTAAATCATTTTCCTCAGTTTCACCTACTTTACTATCTGAATTAACTGACGTTATACTTTGATTCTTCTCAGCAACTGATTCTGATTTTGTTGGTTCGCTGTTTATACTGTCAAAACTTGTATCAAGATCTGAAAGATTTTCCTCATCTTCATCTTCCAGCTCCCCATCCGATCTTAAGTGATCAGGTATACTTAACACATAATCAGCTTTTGATACCTCTTCAATGGATTTTGTAGCGTTATCAACAATATCTGTACCACTGGTTTGATCTATATTGTTCACACAATGATTTGAAATTTCTGCTACTGAGTCTGTCTTTTCTTTAACATCTGCTTTTTTATTTTCATTTTTATTTGATCTTTTCTTTGGTGTAGATGTTTTTTGAGGAGCTGCAACAGATTCAGATGACTTATTTTCTGTGTCTAAATTTGTAGAATTAATACCAAACTTTTCTGTGTGTGAATTTCTTAACTCCTCAGTTTGTCTCTTTAATTCTAATTGTGCTTGTTCTTTCAAGATTTGCTTTTTGGATTTCCTCTCCTGCTTTGGCTTTGATTTTGTAGGAGTAACAGAATCATTTTCATTGCCTTCATTTTCAGCTTTTTCTTTCTTATTCTTTGACCGCTTGTCTTTCACACTTGTCTCTTCAACTGCAGGTCCTGATAACTTCCTTTTACGCTTAGATATGGATTTCTTTGGTGATTCATCATCATTTGCCACTTGGTTTTCATCAGGCTTTGATTTTTGTTCAGTTTTCCTACTTGGTGTACTAGTCCTTTTTGTTTTCCCATCAACAACAGTTTTCACTGACTTAATTTCATCAATAACATCATTATCATTTGTTTTTGCTGATTTTGTTTTACCCTTTGGAGATTTCTTTTCAGGAGCATTCCTTTTAGCACCACTTTTCCCAGGATTAACACTCTCAGTAGCAGTATCACTCTTTTCCTCTTTCTTTAATGGCTTTCTAGTTTTCAGCTTCTTTTCAGGCTCTGGTTCCGGTTCAGTATTTAAATCACCGTTAACTTCTGGACATTTACTGGCAAGCTTATGGTAACCACGTTTCTTTGGAGGGGTACTTTTTAAAGAAGAAACATCTGATGTGTCATCCTCACAAATAATGCTACTACGCTCAGAAAGAATTTCACTCTGGTTATCTGCAAAACTTCCAGAATCGTTCAAGCTAGATGAGCTATCATCCTTTGATTTTGTTGCTTTTCGTTTCTTTGGTGGAGTACTTTTAGTTGACCTAGTGTCATCCTCTTCTTCATCCAGATCTGTTCTTCGCCTCACTTCTGGCTTTTTCTTGGGATCCTTTATTGTCCTCATCCTTACTAATTATTCCAATCAACTTCAAGTTTAATTAGGACCAACTTGTCTCTTTCAACTTGTACATAGGTCATTTTCACCAGCAAAGGACACCCTGAAAAAGAGAAAACAAAGTGGTAACCAAATAAGTGCTGCATATAAAATATTAGGAAGGGTGACCTCTTAAAGCAGGTTGAAAGTAAAGCAGAATGTGTCATAAGGCACATTCTGATTTGCTTTCAGCCTGCTTAAGCAGCTTTATGCTACCATCTGTTAGGATACAAAAAAATTGTTCTTATGGATATTATGGTGCATATTCACAACTGTAAAAAGTGAAACTATTTTTTTCAGCGGAGGAAGAAATCAAAGGCATAAAAACCTTATTTAAGGGACAAAGGCTTAATGCAGGTTTTAAGTAAAGCAGATGGTTCCTGTAGGAGCTTTTTCTGCTTTACTTTCAGTATGTTTTAACCTTCCACAAGTTTGTTAGAGAGCATGAAAGGTTTCCTTCAGATTTTGTCCGAGTCTGACAGAAACATCTCAATGGGATATAAGTTAGTGCATCAAATGACAAATGGCACTATAGGAAAGAGTAAAATGTCCACTGTCAACACTCATACTGTGTAAATGGAATATGGGAACAAAGGAGAGCAAAAATTGTCTTAACCTATTACTCCGTAAATTTGCCTCTTTATACATTTAAAAAGTGTATTCCACACTAAAGAAAAGTTTCACCATGAATAAACATCATAAATCATTTCTATATTCTAACAGATAGTAGCTTAAAGCAGACTGAAAGATCCCCTTCCAGACCCCACTCTGGGACATTTTCGTACAATTTAGGTGCTTCTGCTTTTCTTTCAACTTGCTTTAAGTTTAAGTGAGCAATGTCTTTAAATCTAGAAGTTTATGGGAAAAGAGATTTATATAAATAGAGCTTATGATATGTGATATAAATAAAATGTTGGAAGTCGTTTGATTTATATTTAAAACTGAACTAATAAATTGAATAAAATGAAATCACAACTCAAGTAAATGTAACCAAAATGTGACAGACAATGCGTCTCCTGAATTCAAAATAATGATAGACCCACAATTGAATAGTTGATGGAGCTTAAACTAACTACAGTAGTATGGTATGGGTATGAACATGTTTTCAAACAAACTACACGCAAACAACAATGATCAAACTTATCTAAATGAAATTTTTGAGCAGTTGGTCTCATGTTTTAACTGAAATTATTATTTTTTTCCTGAGCTGCATAAAAATCTAGAACAAGTATGTGATTATTCATTTTCTTGCAATTTCTTTCTTATTTTGTAAAAAAAAAAAAATTTTTTAACCCCTTCAATGTCCAGAGTAAAATCCTTAGTTGCAAACAGTTTGGATCCTGGCCAGATGCTGAGCAACTTGGCGTCTGGTCAGGATCCAAACTATTTAACACTTATTTCCATAAAAATTTATAATCTACCTGTCCTTAAACTAAATTGAGAAGTAAAAGCAGACATTTGTTTAATATGGACTGCTTTATGGCAATTCTTTCTTTCTTTCTATTGATACTCTCTGACTCCCCTTTCGAGTATTAATGAGAGTGGCGCGTCGTGTCAAGATAAAACTTAAAAAGTAAATTAAAGCATTGAAATTGAATAAGACAGTTCTGGGGTAAACATCTTAAAATACAAGGCATATCATATAAATAAAAGCAAATATACTGAAATACCGATTCATTCATACAAAGTTGTTATGCACAAAATCACAAATTAGTTCTCTTGCATTCAACAGTTGGTAAAATGTTATTTTCATTTTGTGTACAGGAATTTCTGAATTTAACTTGAAAACAATTACATCTGTTGTTGTTGGACAACATGAAACAGTTTCACTCTTCACAATAATTCTGCTCATCATGTATAATTCACATCAAAGTTTAAAATATGAATATTGATGTGAAACTGAATCAATTGTGGCTGCTCATAGATCGATATTGATGAACAATATTCTGAAACAAAAAGTCGAGATAGCAAAGCATCGTAAATTTTCTTGATGTCTCATGCTGAAAAATTAACTGAAATTCAGTTGAGCTCCTTAGACTAGGAAAATGCTTTTTAATATACATTCACTGCTCCAATTATTTTTGCACAGCAAATAACTATGCAGGGTTGGTTGAAAATCGCGATGTTTTTGCCTCTAATCGTGCCAGTGCTATGCGTTTTATCGTCTATTTTGAGAAACAATATTTCCATAAAAATGTACTGTGTGAATAAATCGCACCTTTATACACTCATTTTGCAGATAATCTGGAAAATATATGTTGTCTACATTACAATACACATTCCGTCGTCCATTGCTAAATATAGCAAATCAATTCACTGTTCTGCAGAAATTGGCATAGTTAGATCTCATTGGATACGCCACCAAAGACTTTCAGTAGATTGAGCCAATCAAAATGTTTGTTTCATAGGGCATCAAGGCGCCAATATCCAACTAGTGAAATGGGCCATTTGTTTACATTTTAGCAATATGCAATTCTATTTACTGCTTCGTGGTAGTAGTTAGACTCAAGAACGGAAGAACATTGGCCTTTTAACAGTTGGTGAGACTTTCTATCTAATTTAAAGACATTTTCCCTTTTAATATTTTCCATTTTTATGTCCCCGCGAAAACAGCTGATTCCCAACAAAGTGTTCACAAGGTGCGCGTTAAAAATTGGAAGGATAGCTGTCAAAATAAACCCGCCACATTTGCGAAATTATCAGGTCGGTTGCTTTTCTTTACAATTGCATTGTGTAAAGGACATTGCATCTTATCAGCTTGAATGTAAACATAATACTGTATACTATTCATGATTTTGATTCTTCAATGAAATGCTCAAAACTTTAAAAGGCAGGTTGGACAATTTCAACAAAAGCCGTCTATGTATGGGTCCTGTATAACTGATAAGGGTAATGCTTTTAATAAAATAATCATGGTGAACAGTTCTTGTTTTATGGCAGGTAGCAGCACAATATGACTGAAATACTGTTAAAAGAAACGTAAATAGTAACAAATCCAAAACAAAATCATAAAACAAGTTCCCAACTACTGTATAGTGTAAATAGGTGTGAATGTCTTCTAAAAAAAAGCATCAGTATTGTTACGACTTGACCAGGACCTCCCACTTGGTAGACCAGCATTCTAACCATTGTCCCTAAAGTCCTGATGTTCGGCTTGAGGGCCTTAGACACCTCTTAATTTTACCACATTCCTCAGCATCTTAATCCGAGATCATGTTGTACCCGTTTTGACTTAAGGTAGCTACCATACATCATTTCTCACGGTGTTCCATGCACAAAGGACTATCATCACCAGATGGGGCAGAAAAATCTGTTAACCAACAATGTCATTGTAGCTGGACCGGGAACCAAACCCAGGACCTCTAGCTTTGTAGTCTCGAGGGCTACCACTGCCTAATTTTACCACATTATACATGTACACTATTAACAGGTTAGCAAGCGACAGAGAGAAGGGTTAAGCTCTGCAATGAAAATTAGATAAATTTTAACCCTTTACTCCACATTTATGCACATTTTATTGAATGTGCAACCTATGAAATAATTCCTGTATCCTAGCAGATGGTAGCTTTATTAAAGCAGGCTGAAAGTAACAGCTTGAAAACAAGGTTTTTTCCCCCTAAAATGAGTCTTTTACGATTGAGCGGTACCAACTCATTCCCAAAGTGTTGGAAAAAACACTGAGTAAAGCAGAATGTGCCTTTCTTTAAGTCAAGTTATTAAAGTAATCACCTATCCTTGAAACTGAAAACAGACTACCGGTATGGGTATTAAATGGGTTAAAGCTCCTATATGAAGAAATAGGTAAAATGGATCTAATGTGTTGAGGTAAGGATTGATTAACACTTTGCATGCTAGAGGGAGGATTATGTCTCACAGTGATTACCTTTGCAAACCGTTTGGATCCAGATGATGGGTCGAATTATGCGACGTCTCATCAGGATCCAAACAGTTTGACTGACCCTGTTTTGAAAAGAATTTAGAAATTCTATTTTTAGAACAGTTGCAGATGACCATTGTTGCAGACAGACAAAAATTACCCAGCATGCAAAGAGTTAAAAGTTTGCAACTTGCAATCAGAGTTCATTTGTTATAAAATTTAAATTTCAGAGCACTCTAGAATCATGTTTAGCGATATCAGTGATGATTGCACCATCTGACTTAGACGGAGAACTGTTTGGAGGCCAACAGAAGTTGAATAGCCACTCATTTGACAGTGGTTACAGTGCATCACCTACAGGGCGTGCAGTAGGTTAGTATGTTAACTCATTTAAGGGATAACTCCAATTCCATTTTTGGCTCTTTGCTTTGAGTTTTTTTATGCGTGCATACGAGGTTTAACAGATTGTACTGTTTCGTCTAGCATCAACACCACTTACTAGAATGCTTTTCAGATACTTTTACAGTAATTGCTGCCTTGGACATTTCCAATCTTCCCATATCACCCAACCTAAATTTGGCCTTGACCTCTTTTGGACTTTGAATGTTTTAAATGGGCCATTTCTTGGTTAACCCTTTGAACCCTAGTCCCGCATATAGGGGTCTTTTTCAAACAGTGAACATGTGAATAGTACACTTGTCCTATGCAAACAGTGAAGACCCAGATCAGAGGGCTCCGAAAGGAGCCCTCTGATCAGGGTCTTCACTGTTTGTCATAATGGCAAACATTGATGAAAACAACCCTTATAAGTCAGAAATGGACTGGTCTAAAATGGAAACTGGAATTGTCCATTTAAAGTTTCAGGGAGGAAAGAGTTAACTAGAGTTTACAGCTTCGTCTGACAAAAAAAGAAAAAAGTATAGTATCAAGTTATAGTCTCATTTCAGTCCGAATGACCGCTCAGCCAACTGTACATTCACTCCCCTGATCATTTTAGCCATCTTGCCTACAGTATTGAGCGTTGCTAACATATGGTGGGTAGGCAGCCCCAGTACTGGCTCAGACCCTTCACTGGTACCCATTTTAACCCCTGGGTGGAGAGGAGCAATTCGCGGCACATATCTTGCTCAAGAACATTCCTGTACAGCATCGAGGTTTGGAAAAAATCCCCATGTCAGACCGCTTGTCCGGTGGTGGATCAAACTCACGACCCCTGATTTTGTAGTCCAACGTGTTACCACTGGACTACCACCGCCGGTAAACATAAACATCGCTTACTAGAATACTTTGATACTTATACAGTTGTTGCCTTGGACCATTCCCAATCCTCCCATATCAAGCAACCTTGATTTGACCTTCACCGCTTTTTGACTTATAATGTTTTAAATGGGCCATTTCTTTGTTCACTTTTTACCGTTTTACCTGAAATCAACACCGCTTACTAGAATGCTTTGATCCTTATACAGTTATTGCCTTCCCAATACACCTATATCATGCAACCTTGATTTAACCTTGACCTGATTTGACTTGATTCTGAATATATTGGCAAGGATGCCACCAGGGGCATAAGCATTTATTGAACGCTTTCTTGTTTCTGATGAGTGTATACATATTGGGATTGTCCAGTGTCATATACCACTTTCAGATCAATTTGAACTTGATAGTTGAAGAACCTTGTCAGGAGCATTACTCCAATTCCATATCATCTACAATTATCAAACCTGGTGTGTGCAGACATCTTGAGATGGAGGAGTGTCACATATCACTTTCTGGTCTATTTGACCTTGACCTCTCATCTAATACAAAAAACCTTGTCTGGAGCATAACTAAACCTTATGTGAGGATACTTTTAGATGGAAGAGTGACGTGTACCACATTCAGGTCACTTTGACCTCTGACCTTGATTTCTGAAAAACTTTGTCCGCAGGATATATCCTACTAGTCCTTTGCAATGCAGGGGCTATTGCTTAGAGTCCAGGCCTTGTTTAAACCTGACCTCATTAATATAGATAGTAGATGTTAATCTCGCTGCTGGGTGATAACATTTTGCTCATTAGTTTCTGTTGTAAATTATCAGAAAATCTGCTCGCCCTGATAAAATGATACTCGCCATGGCGAGCGGGCGGGTAGAATTTTACACCGCTGCCGGCCAATTATTGGTCTTCTATTGGATCTCCTTCTCCAACTCAAGTAGACCAATTGCTTCATATACAGTAAAATCTATCTTTTACGACCACTAAAAAGAAGGCTAATTTGTTGTATTAACGTCTGGTGACAGCTTAAAGCAAGTCTTACAAGCAGATACTACTTTAATCCATTTCCCCATAAATACGCCTTTTTACGCCTCAAAATTTATTCCTCCACTGAAGAAAATAGGTCCAAATAATACCGTCAAAAATATATAACAAAAGAAATATTGTCTATATCCAAGCAGATGTTAGCTTAAAGCAGGCTGAAAGTAAAGCAGAATGTGCCTTAAGGCACATTCTGCTTCACTTTCAACCTTCATTAAGTGGCCATCTATCTTCAAAACTAGAAACAGGCTATGGGGTAACAGTCAGGTTAAGCAGTCACCTGTCTTATACACCTAATAATAATTTACACAATTTAGTGGATGTAATAGAGAAGTTTTACTGTACATGCTGAAGTAAATGAAGCTTTCCAAAATGAAATGTGACAAACTGATAAAACCTTAAAAACCTTTTCGTTCTTTTTTTTCAGGAACATCTATAGCAAGACAAGCAAACAAACAAGAGCAAGTTTTAAATTCAATCAACATGGATACGTCCAACTTTTTTATAACAAGTCCAAATAAGTATAGCCTAAATGCAAACATGGTTAGTGTAAGTCCACTGAAGACAGAACCTGTTGGCTTTAGCCCTTTTAAAGATTCTTCCTTGAGCCCTTTCAAGTTAATAAACCAAAGTCCATCAAAAGGATCCTTTGATGACTGGGATAAGAACTTTATTGAGGGTTTTGAAGAGAACTTATTTGGGATAATGAATGACTTACCTACAATGGAAGATCTGTTGAAATCGCCGAAAGGTAAAGCTCTCATTGAGAAAGGAAGATCCTCAGTAGATTTGAGTATAAGTCCTGCTAAATATATTACTATAGCACCGCTACAAAGACCACAGGAAATGGAACAGAGGGAAACAACTGATGTGAGAGTAAAACAAGAACCAGCAGGGTCGTACATCACAAAACAAGAAAATATAGAAAATGATCACATGTATGGTCAGACATATGTGTATGTTAACACAAGTGGAGCACTGAGTGCAATAGACCCAGACAAAATGAGTGCTACTCCAATTAAACCAAGACACATACATGTGGAGAATGCACCGAAAAGAAAACTGGCAATGAAGACCTCAACTTGTGTTAATCCAGTTCAGACAATCACCTTTACCAGTAATCAACATTCTCAGAGTTTTAATTCAAGACAGCCAGTATGGCCATCGAGAGAACGATTAAATTTTGCAAGATCGCAGTTTAAACAGGCATTAAACAAGGCTGTTGAAAGAGAAAAGCAGATATTGAAAGAACATGAAAATGCGAATGTACAAAAATCTATTCCACAGCAGTCTGTCCGGGAGAAAAAAGCAAAAGTCAAAGCAACTGGTGAAAAGTCAAAGAAGTCTGCTGGTGGAAAAAGTAAAGGAAAGGCAAGGAAAGGTTCAAAGAAGGACAGATATCCGGAGATATCAATGGCCTTATCCAAGCCAACAACAGGAAAAAGGAACAAAAATTCCCACCGAAGTGACTCATTTGAATTGGCTCCTGATTATGATGATTATCTGGACGGTACAGATGATGAATATGATGATGATGACGTTGATGTTACTGCATGGGACAGCAGACCTCCATTTTACCGCCAGATGAGTACAGGCTTTAACACATACAGTGACGATACCTCAGATGAAGAATGGACTACAAGTGCATTTAAATACCAAAGACTAGACGGTAGAGTAACCATGAAGAAGAGACGGCGGTGATAAAGAAAGAAGATAAATAAGAAAGAACAAGATGAAGAAAAAGGAGATAATCAAACCTTTGTTATGAGACCACCTAAAAGACAATACATTTGCAGTATTCATGATAGATGACAACTAAATACAGGGCTAAAGTCATGCAGAAGACTCCTATAGGAGCCTTCTTCATGACTTTTGCCCTGTAATAAGCAGTCAGCTGTCTTTAAAGATCACCATATACATTATGTCGCTTAACACAGGGTTGGCTTATCAATGCCTTAGATAAGAGGGTGTTAACTGAACGTTTGAATTTTCCTACTTTACGCATGCACAAAACCCAATGGTGTGACTACTCATTAGACTTATCTCTTAGAGAGAAGATTCTAATGAGTAGACACATCATAGTATGTGCAGACATACAGGTTATAGCTTTGAAAATAACATACACACACAGTGTAGATCCTGATCATAAGACATCTGTAGTAGCCCTCTGATCAGGGTCTGCATGGTTTATTTTTCAAAAATGGACTAGACCTATTTAAAACTGGAATTGTCCATTTAAAGTTTCAGGGTCAAGGTGTTAAGCAGCAATCTGCCGTAAACACTGAAAACAAGATACATTTGTATGAGGAAATATGGGGAAACATACATGGTTTTTTAACCCTTTCAATTCTACAGCCCTCTGTAGAGATATCTGATTACATATGCAAACAGTGTAGACCCTGATCAGAGGGCGCCTATAGGAGCCCTCTGATCAGGGTCTCCACTGTTTGATATTTTCATTGCTTTTTGTCATCATATAGAAAATTTAGCAGTAGACTGGTTCAAAATGTTTGTAATATAAGAGTCCAAAAGGACAATAAATACCCACAAAGATATTTAGGGTTGAAAGGGTAAACTCCAAAACCTGTTTCTGGTATCGAAAGTCAGGTGGCCACTTAACTCTTTCCTCCCTGATCTTTAAATGGGCGATTCCAGTTTCCATTTAAGTCTAGTCCATTTCTGACATTTAAGGGTTATTTTGTCAATGCTTGGCATGGTGACAAACAGTGAAGACACTGATCAGAGGGCTCCTAGGAGCCCTCTGATCTGGGTCTTCACTGTTTGCATAGGACAAATGTACCATTCACATGTACACTCTTTGCAAAGGACGCCAATATGCGGGACTAGGGTTCAAAGGGTTAAAGCACGTTGAAATGAAAGCAGAAAGGCACATTCTACTTTGCTGTCTGCCTGCTTTAAGCTACCATCTCCTATGATGTTAAAGTGCAGATTAATTTCTATATAAATAGGATCTATTTTCTTCAGTGGAAGAATGAATTAAATGCGTATTTTACTATTTATGGCGTAAAGGGTGAAGAGGACAGGTTCTTTAATGTTCTTCAATGTGCAATAGAAGCATGTCATATGCTTCTAAAGCTTAATGGGTTTTTTTTAAATGAAGAAACATTTTGAATCTTGAATTCACTAAATTGAGTTGACTAAAGCCATATTTCAAAGTTAACCCTTTACTCAATATAAACATGTTAACGTGTTCAACTTATTCTTCCACTTGAGAAAATAGTTCCAGTTTTATACAGTCACTAATATGTATCAGGGATTTCCCCAGGCCTTTTTCGCCTGTCGCGGGCGACATGCCTTCCTTCCTGGCGGTCTCTTCGCGACATGCTTTGATCTTGCCGACATGCCTTAATCTATAAAGCGACTAGCCTTAATCACGGCTCTGTGTTGTGTACTCGAGTAAATTGTTTCATATGTCAAACACCGTCACGCGTGTCGGGCGTGAGCATAGCATCATTAACCAATCACAAAGCCGAATTTCCCTATCGAAACGGTGATTGACAGGGTCTTGGATTATTTCTGTTTGACCGAGATTAACTTTTGATTGACGCTTCATAAACCGTTAGTACTGGCAATGGCGGGAATCTGCAACATTATTTTCGGAAAACAAGCTACGAATAACGCTGAAAGAAAGATGAATACTAACCGAAACCGGAATCTCGGACATTATTTTTCCCCAATCTAAACTTTAAGAAGATGTTTAACCATTTTGCGGACTGAAAATTCGCCGCGTTTATTGAGACGAGAGTAACAGCAGCGGAATCGCTTGTCGCCTCGGAAAAATATACTCGATACGGGGCCTAATAAATAAGAAAAGTCTCCAAATATATTGAACAAACGAACATTATAGATTGATATTAATTACCTTTAAGAATTGATTTCCTCGACAACTCCGTATTAATAATCACATAACAGACACAAACAGTATTCCAAACTTCCGAAATGAAATCCAATTGCGCGGCACGCTTCGAACTTTTTACACATGTCTTTACTGGTTTTATTGGTTATCAAAAAGGTAACTCCCAGCGTCATTTAGAAAACATCCAATTAGATTAGACGTTATATACTTCCATTTAGAAAGACAGCTTTGATACTAGTGAAATTAACATAAATTACGATGGTTAAAAGTAGCACTTATTCGTATGAAATCGCTAGCGACGCGGAAGACGTTTTTCGTGGGAGTTTCGGGAAATAAGTTTTTTACAAAGACAAAACATACACGCGGGAATCGAGGAATTTGCATTCTGGCATTTTTGGTATATATAGAAATTGAATACTTCGTGATGAAATATTGAAAAGAAAATCGAGACAAATTTAGTAGACCTGGATTTATCCCGTGACAGTCATACCATACAGTCTTAATTCTTCACAAAGTTAAATTGGTTTTCTGTTCTTATGATGGATGTTGTTTAGAGCAGGCTTAAAGTAAAATTTAATCCTTTATTAGACATCAACTTGTCGGGATGCAGTGAAATTATATAACCACAGGTTCTTGAAACATAAAAAAAAATTAATAAAAAAAAAAAGTTGTTTTTTTTTAAAAATTTTTTTACTAGAGTCTAGACCTCTATTATATTACCGTATCTAGATAGAATCTGTCTTCGATAAAATAAAAAACAAAATTATTTACTTTAACTTCAAGGGAATAGTAAAGGCATAAAAACTTATCTCAAATGAGTATGAGGAATAAGAGGTAAAACATACATTCAAATCACATTATACATGCACTGTGCTTAATTCTAAGTAAGGGTAGGTGTTTGTGTGTATGTTTGACTGTGTATGGCAAGTTAATGTTAAACTTTTTCAAACAAATTCTTTAAGTTTATGAAACTTATGAATGTTTTTCCATGACAATGAATTAAGACAACCAGTTCTAACCTGATCAGGGGCTTCCTGGTCTGGATCTACTGTTTGCAGCACATGCTCTATCTACTTGTTTCTGCATTCCTGTTTCAGAATTTATTTATTTATTTGAAAGCAAAAGTGAGTATTTCTAGTATTTGTGTGTATTATCTGATTGAGTTAGACAGTAGTGTAGTGTGTATGGCAGAGAAAAATGAAAAGGTGTGTACATTTCACATGCTTTAAACTTTCAAATACTGATTTTTAAAAAAAAGACTTTTCCAATTTGGTTAAAAGACTACATTTTGTTTGCGGTTTCTGTCAAAAATAATTTTTCCAAAGAATTTACAATCTTGTAAATGGCACTGACACTGATCAGAGGACTCACCCTGGAGATCAGACTGGGTCTACACTTTTCCCATAGGTCCAGGCATTCATAGTTTCTGGATATTTTTTTTTTGTATAATTATGTATAAAATAAGTGAATTAATGTGTTTCAGCTATTTATCATTTTTGTACTTTTACAACCTGTAAGGCTTTACAATGTAATACTTTGTTGCAAAATAATGGAATACTAGTTAATGCAAGATGCAGTCAGCAACTGTTACTACTGGGAGATCAGCAGGTATTATTGTAAACTTTAGTTATGATCGAGTTGTAACTTAAATATTGGTGCTGAACTTGAAAACAAAAACCCTACACACACTAGTTCTTGCAAACAGAATAATACTTATTTCAGTCATTTCCATATAAATACACTATAGTATACACTACATATATGTATTGCTAAAAATGCACTATTTCATTGTTTAAAGGGCAAAATTTTTCGCCGCAGCGCGGGAGGGGGAGCCCTCCCCACCCTCCCCCTATGCCCCAAATTCAACATGCCTTCAGGAAATCCTGGGGAAATCCCTGTGTATCATAGATATAATTTCTTTATTCTAGCAGATGATTAGTTAAATTCGACCGAAAGTAAAGCATAAAGCTCTCAAACACAGCTAAAGTGAAGCATTCTGCTTTACTTTCAACCTGCTTTAAGTGGTCACTTTTCTTAAAAACTTGAAACTGGCTATTTGTTAAAAGGTCAAGTCATGTTTTCACTTTGAAATACGGGTATGATTGACACAAGCAAGCTTAAGAAAATGTCACTCAACTGTAGAAATTGTTAAAGTGAATTTGAGATATCTAGGTGTGATTGTATTTCAAAATCAAAATAGTGAAAGCTCTTTTTCTGGAGATCAAATCAGTTTACAGAATTTCTGCAGTTGACCGTTATTCGGTGTTGTTAATGTAAACCCATTGAACCCTAGTGATGCGTATTGCACATCCTTATATTTACACTTGCCGAAAGCAATTCCATTGAAAAAAGTGATGTTTAATTCGTATAGACACACTTTCTCAAGTAGGCCGGACAGGTGGATATATTTTGCAGAGGAGGCGATCGATGCTTATGCTTATGGATCTGCTCTCTACAAATCATTTTGTTGCGTTGCTTCAGTAATGCGGTTATGACTGTTATTTTCAGGGTACACATTTTTCGTGTTATACAACCTCTTAGTCTTATATGGATTTAGCATACATGCACACTATTTAGAATTTAATGTTCATTTAATATTAGAAATTACTGCAAACATAATTAAGATTAATGAATTGAACTGAACTTTTCTGCGTTTAAGCGAAATAAAAGACAGAAATTGATAGGCAATTTTAGTGTAATACGTAGTAAATTTGTCGATAATTTTCTGTCTCATTTCGCTTAAAAGCTGAAAAAATTCAGTTACTATCTTAATTACAAACAGTGAAGAGAATACCAGTCCTTTGCAAACAGTGTAGACCTAGATCAGAGAACTCCTCTTATCAGAGTCTACGCTGTTTGTCATTTTGCAATATATTATAAAACCAGCCATAAATAGTGAAAAGTAGACAATTCTTAATTGGAAACTGGAAGTTCAAAGTTTCATTGGTCAGTAAGTTAAGCAGTTGGGACCTTGCTAGTGACCAAATCTGTATTTCTGTTATTGGTTGTGATTGAAAATAAATAATGTCAGACTTGTATAAGGTTAAGTCATCATCCCTTATATTATATATTTCATAGTTTAAAAGTGGTTTAACTCTGATCCAGGTCAAATACCACATAACTTGGTATCTGAGAACTGGATTTTAACTTTGTAAATTAATGTGAAGTTGATTTAATGCATTACCCCATAAATACACCTTTTTTAGTCTCAATTTTATTTACCCACTGAGGAAAATAGTTCCACTTTAAAGTTTATGCAGTCATGAATATGTGCCATAAAAAATATTTTTTATATTCTAGCAGATTTTTGCTTAAAGCAGGATGAAAGTAAAACAGAATTTGCCCTTAGGCGCATTCTGCTTTACTTTCAACCTGCTTTTAGTAGTTACTTGTTTTTAAAACTAAAAACAGGCTATAGGGTAATGGATTACAATATTAACATCGATGTTAAATACTTTATGTGAAATGGTTAAACTTGTATTTGCCTAATAGGGACAAATGTCAACTAAATGCCCTAAGCTGTTACCTATGTTAGAGAGCTTTATGCTTTGTTATTTATGTTAATGGTTTAACCCATTTATTACTTCATTGCATGTTTCTAGTTTTGAAGACATCTGAACACTTAAAGCTGGTTGAAAGTAAAGCAGAATGCACCTTAAGGTACATTCTACTTTACTTTCGGCCTGATTTAAGCTGCTACCTGCTAAAATATAGAAAATATTTCTTTGATTAATATTCATGACGGTATTAATTGGAACTATTTACTTCAGTAGAGGAGTAAATCAAATGTGTATCTATGGTGTAATGGGTTCAATGAAGGTTGATTATATAGGTATAATAATGAAAGAGAAAACCAATTGTAACCTTATATTATATACATGTATAAGTGTTTTGTTACAAGCTCTATCCCTCTGTATCTAATACTTGGAGAATCCTACAAAGAATTTCTCTGTAGTTTTTTCTACTTACTACATTTAGTACATACATTGTAAGGCTTAAACACTCTCATTTGCTTCAAGCTATTTCATTATTATAGCACATATCTTGCAACGTAATTTCATTATTTGTGCAATGCATCTGATCTGGATCAACATTGTCAGTCTTATTAAGCTGGTTTATTCATTTAACCCTTTACCCTATCATTATATACACATTTAATGAGTAAAAAAAACTATATTTTTCTGATATTTTGGAAAGAGACAATACTAAAGCAAGTCATGCATTTCAATATTGGGTCTTTATTTTCAGATAACTGCTGAATGCAGAGCTGTTTTGCTCTACTTTTGTCTTGCATTGAGCTCTCACCTTATTGAAGAATATGCATTCACCTATTTTGCATTGCTGCTTAACCCTTCCCCTCATAGCATATTTTCAGTATTGAAGACAGTTGGTGACATGTTGCTTTAAGCAGGCTGAAAGTAAATCAGACAGCTCATTTAGAAGCTTTCTGCTTATTTTCAGCGTGCTGTAAGCAAACACCTGTCTAGAGGCAAGAACTTTTTCATATGGCTCAATGATAAAAAATTGTGGAAGCATGGTAAGGTATTTCTATGGGTGAAAAACGGATATCAAAAAGGGGTTTCTAAGAGGGTAAAAGTCAACACATGTGTTTCTGCAGTGTTTATGTGAGTGATATAAAGCAGTTATCACTCTGTTAGTGATTATTTTTCTTTGGGCACATTGTAAATATGTCTTTCAATAAATGTTGCATATGTATGCATGGAACTGGGCTCCAGATAAGGGAAGTATTTCAAAAACTAAATTCTTCATTTCTGTATTAATTCCTATGGTGTCACTACTCGTTAGAATCGTCTCTTCAAGGCGATTCTAATGAGCAGTAGCACCACAGGACTGCCATAAGTAGATTTGGAAAAATCCTAAAATTATTAAATTTTCTATTTTTCAAGCTGGATTTCTTAAAGCAGGTTGAAAGTAAAGCAGAATGCGCCTTAAGGCGCATTCTGCTTTACTTTCAACCTGCTTACAGTCAGCTAGTATAAAGATCTGAATATTTCTGAAAAATCCGGAGAAATGGCAGCCCTGGCACCATAGGATTTGGTGTTGATGTGATTGAGAATATGTTGTTCTTGTCAGGAGCCTTGATGAAACTGTATGTCTGTGATCATTGTAGTATTCCTCATGTTGTCTAGGCGCCAAGGTTATACAGTTTAAGTTGAGTCTGAGATTGTTCTCAAGCATTTGACAAATCAAATGCTTGAGAACAATCTCAGACTCAACTCAAACTTTTTATGATCTTGGGACCAGTCTGTGTCATTTTTGTGACTTCATCATTCTGTATCTAACTGAATTTTATATGTAAGTTTTGTTCATGTGATATATTTGTTTTTGAATCGAGGACACAATTGGAAAAGGATTGTTTTCTAAATTGTTGTGTCAAACCTTGATTCTGCAATATCAGCTGCTTATACTTATAGTTACATGGTTTTTTAACTTTTCTCCCATAGAAGCGCCTTTTAGTGCATTCAGTTTATTCATCCACTGAAGAAAATAGTCGAATTTATACAGTCATAAACACATATACTACGAAATATTTTCTATATCCAAGCAGATTGTGGCTTAAAGAAAGCTGAAAGTAAAGCAGAATGTGCCATAAGGCACATTCTGCTTTACTCTCAACCTTCTTAAAGTAGTCACTTGTCTTCAAAATTAGAAACAGGCTGTGGGGTAAATTGTTAAGCCCTCTTCAACTAAACCACATCCACTATGAATATCTGTTATCTAAGCTGTTACATTGGCCAATGAAATGAGTTTTCGATAGGAAAGAAAGCAGACTTGTGTCAGACAAATACTATTAGAAAACAGCGCAGACCCTACCAAGACAGCTCCTTAAGGAGCTGTATGATCTGGATTTGCACTGGATCAAAATGTGTCAATATATGTTGTTAGATTAAGAAGGGTTAAAAGAAATGATTTAAAGATATAAGACATTTAATTTAGTAAGTGTTTGTTTTGAGGCAAGTGGCTGTGGCAAGATAAAGTAAAGCAGAACTTTTCATTAGGTATTTAGTTTTCTTGATGATTATTCAGGGGGAGAGGTTACTTTACCTCTGTCTGTATGTTTTTTTATGCCAACACATGACTCAGTACGGGCATATTAATTTTTACCTCAGTGTGTCTGTCTGTACACAATTCTAACCTTGGCCGTTACTTTGAAACTACATGTGAATAGAGACTTCATATTTAGCATGTGTGTTCAACTCAAGAAGCTCTTGAGCTTAGTATAATGTTGGTCATGTGTGACAAAGGTCAATGTCAAAAAGGCTTACTTTTGTAATAGAGACTTTATTTTTGAGATATGTACGTTTGAGCTCAGGACACATTGGGTTATCAGTTTCTTTAATTAGTAAGTTATTATCTTTCTAAAGAATCCTAGGAAAATAATCTAAATACCATTATTTTGATACTTAGTAAGTTACAAGAATCAAAACAGAGACTGTATGGAGTTACAGTATGGACTATTTTGGGGGGTTAGCGTTGTACAAAATTGTTGTTATGCATGTCTGAATTTTATTTTAATTTATTAAAGATTTCCCCATCTTGTTACTTTTATTAATTTGGTTGTTGTGTATTTGGTAGTTTAGTTCAATATAAGTCTTATTTAGAATTCAGTCAAACATGTGAAAGTGGCCATTCTGCGTAGAACCACAGGTGCCTCTAAAAACAGATAGAGTAAAACCTCTCTATTACGACCACTAAAATGTTTTATTGGGAATAAATGACAGGTGACTGCTTAAAGCAAGGTGACAGTGTAACAGAAAGCTCCACAGGAGCTTTCTGTTAAAATGTCATCTTGTTTGAAGCTGTTTATACAATCAATTAGCCTTCATTTTAGTGGCTGTTAAAGAGAGGTTTACTGTACATAACTATGCATTGCAGAACAAAAGTAAAGCAAAAACATCTTATGTTAGCTTTCTGCACTGCTGTTCTGTTTGTATCAGCCATTTCTTCCAAGTGAAAATCACTTTTCATTAAAGCATTTATTGTAGTTTTGTATAAAAAGCATGACTGCTGAAAATCAAGTTGAAAGTTAAACAGTTTTCTGCTTTACTTTCAATTTGCTTTAAGCTGCAACCTGTATTGAACAGCCATCTAATCATTTTTGAAGAGTTTGAATTTTATCAGAGCTAAGTAGTTCATTGTATGGTGCTTAACCCTTTACCCCATAACGTATTTCTAGTTTTGAAGATGAGCACTTAAAGCAGGTTGAAAGTAAAGCAGAATGTGCCCTAAGGCACATTCTACTTTACTTTCAGCATGTTTTAAGCTACAATCTTCCAGAATATAGAAAATATTTCTTTTGGTACATGTTTATGAATATAAATTGGAACTACTTTTATTCAGTGGAGGAATAAATTCAATGCGCTAAAAGGCCCTTGTATTGGGAAAGGGTTATACTGATACGGCATGTGCCTCCTATGGCACTTATTCTGCAGGAGGAAAGGGTTAACTTGATTGGCCTCTTTAAATAGTTTGACTTAAGATAATTGAAATGTTAATAAAAAGAAGGGCTTGGATAAGGGGTAGGAAAACCCTTAGTGTAGAAATGAAATGTTTTATTGTTAAAAAGTGAATGAGATGTCATGTTTGCTGCCAAATATGAGATGATGCTTGCTGGAAAAATAGATGTTGTTGTTGAAAATCCGGTTTTAAGTTGCTTTAACAGTACATGTGTTTCAGTCATATAACAACTCATAGAGACAAGTTGCCAGATCAGCACCTCATTTACATCTAAAAATACATGTGAGGTATGAGTCTAGAAATTTAAACCCTGACTAGAATACCAGAGTTACAAAATTCTGGATTTTAACCTTTTCATTTTTGGACTGATGTACAAATTCCTCAATTTATGATGGATTTATCCATCAATTGAATCACTGAAAAGGTTGCACTTTTGGCAGCCTTCTACTGTATCATGTGGGTTATGGCAGTGGATCCCACTCTGCCAGTTGACCAAGTCCAGAACCACATAGAAGAGTAGAAAACATCATTAGAAGATAAAAAAGACTTGCCAACATGTCGGTGTAGAACCAAATCAAAAAAAAATTACATCACATTAACCCGTTACCCCATAGCCTATTTCTAGTTTTGAAGACAGGTGACCACTTAAAGCAGGTTGAAAGTAAAGCAGAATGCGCCTTAAGGCGCATTTTGCTTTACTTTCAGCCTGTTTAAAGCTACCATCTGCAAGAATATAGAAAATATTTCTTATACATATACATAACTGTATAAATTGGAACTATTTTCCTCAGTGAAAGAATAAATTAAAGGGGTAAAAAGGCGCATTTATGGAGTAAAGGGTTAAAATGTGTGATGTGATTAGTGTCTACACTGTTTGTCCAATCGTCATGGTTACCAGTACAGTCAGTCTTGTATTAAGTACCACTAATTTAAGTACATGTCACATGGAGGTTATAAAGGCAGGTGACTGCTTAATGCAAGACAAAAATAATGCAGAGAGGTCTTATAGGAGCTTTCTACACTGTTTTTATACTGCCTTAACCCATTACCCCATAAATACGCCTTTTTACACCTCTACTTTATTCCTTAACTGTACAAAATAGTTTCAATTTATACAGTAAAAAATATGTACCATAAGAAATATTTTCTTTATCCTAGCAGATATTAACTTAAAGCAGGCTGAAAGTAAAGCAGAATGTGCCTTAAGGCACATTCTGCTTTACTTTCAACCTGCTTTAAATGGTCACCTCTCTTCATTACTAGAAACAGGCTATGGGGTATTGGGTTAAGCAACCACCTATAGGTCTTCTATATAGAGGTCGCTTAATCCAGTTGCGAAGATTGAAGGATACTAATGACATTACAAGATTGACTGAATCATTTCTTTCAGCTCATTACATTTGCTGACAGTGTAGACCCAGATCAGAGGGCTCCTATAGGAGCCCTCTGATCAGGATCTACACTGTTTGCTAATGTATATACCAGTATTTATTAAACTACCCAGAATTCCAAGTAGACTGGTTAATGATTTGGTAACTAAAATATCCACAAGGGAACCTAATAGCACACAAGAGTAACTTATTGTTATAAGAGTACTACTACTACTACAGCAAACCATTCAAACTGGCTAGACTTGATATGACAGCAGGTATAGCTCTTCATTCTTGGCCATGTCACAGTGCCTTATTCTCTCGTGCTCAGACTTATATGTGAATATGTAACTGATCATTGTTATTTTTATGTGTACTTCTGCACACAATTTAGATGAATTCTAGATTTTAAGTCCTTCAACCCTAATGATGAGTATATACAGTCGAACTTTGATATCTTGAACTCGTTTAACTCAAACTATCCGATAGTTTGACATATGAACTGCATTATTTCATGCTCTGTTAAGTCGAACATACCCATATTTCAAAGTTAAAACATGGCTTAGCCAAGTTTTAACTTGGAAATATGGGTATGTTTGACAAAACCGACTTCAAGATATTGAAGTTCGACTGTATGTCATTTACAGTACTAGTGAAGAGTAGTACTGACTCTGTACACTTGTCTTATGTAAACCCTGTAGACCCTGATCAGAGGGCTCCGAAAATGAGCCCTCTGATTAGTGGCTGCATTGTTTTCAAAATATCACAAACACCCCTAAATTGTAAAAAAATGGGTTGGACTGAAATGGTAACTAGAATTGTCAATTAAAAGTTTCAGGGGTGAATTAGTTTAAAACAATCATTGAACTATCACAGGCAGCCTTACTCTTATCATTAGCCAACTCCTTTGGCTGTATAAAAACTCATTCTAATGTACAGTGATATCAAGATTTTAGAATGTACAAATTACTTATTCAAGATTGACATATAGTTATATATTATATACATTTCTAGTAGCTGTGAAAAGGGTCAATTAATAAAGTACAGGCATAAAACATCAACTTTGTTATTATTTGTTAGCTTGGTATTTGCTCCCCTTATGAAATCCATGAGAACATACAGTCGAACTTCGATATCTCGAAGTCGGTTTTGTCGAACATACCCGTATTTCAAAGTTAAAACGTGGCAAAGCCAGGTTTTAACTTTGAAATATGGGAATGTTCGACTTAAATGAGCATGAAATAATGCAGTTCATTTGTCCAACTATCGGATAGTTCGAGTTAAATGAGTTTGAGATATCGAAGTTAGACTACATGAATATTTGTCACATGGTAGTTTGCATCTGTGTTCCCATTGGCAGTTTCAAGAAAGTACAGTTCAACCTAATTGATTGGATAAGAGACAGGTGACAGCTTAAAGTACGGTGACAGTAAAACAAAGCTCCTGTATGAGCTTTCTGTTTTACTGTCGCCTTGCTTCAAGCAGTCACCTGTCGTATATGACTTATAATAAACACAATTTAGTGGTCGTAATAGAGAGGTTCTAGTGCATTAACTGTTTCTATGCCCTTTGACCTACAGCTTTCAGATTGGAAGCACACATACCTTTGTACAAGCCCTTCTCATTCATGTGAAAGTTTATACCCCTGTGACCTTGACCACAGTTTCTGGATTTAAGTTTTGAAAAGTGCTCAATTCTATTATATACCCTTCAACTCTTTACTCCACAGCCTTTTTATACGCCCGTCTTCAGAAGGGACGTATTATGTCGTGGCGCTGTCCGTCCGTTAACTTTTTCATGTCCGCTCTCTAACTCAAACAAATTTAGTCCAATCCTTTTGAAACTTGGTCAGAACGTGTATGGCCATAATATCTCGGTCAAGTTCGATAACCAGCAAGATCAACGTAGACATTCAAGAGTTATGCACCTTTTTCATCAAAAACGGGCATTTTAGTTTGTCCGCTCTCTAACTCAAACAAATTTATTTTAATCCTTTGGAAACTTTGTCAGCATGTGTATGACCATAATATCTTGGTCAAGTTCGATAACCAGCTTGATTGCCACAGACATTCAAGAGTTATGCCCCTTTTTTGGTCAAAAATGGGCATATTTTAGTTTGTACACTCTCTAACAAAAACAAATTTATTTCAATCCTTTTGAAACTTTGTCAGCATGTGTATGACCATAATATCTCGGTCAAGTTCGATAACCAGCAGGATTGCTCCAGACATTCAAGAGTTATGCCCCTTTTTTCGTAAAAAACTGGCATATTTTAGATTGTCCGCTCTCTAACTCAAACAAATATATTCCAATCCTTTTGAAACTTGGTCAGCATGTGTATGACCATAATGTCTGGGTCAAGTTCAATAACCAGAAAGATTGACCCAGACATTCATGAGTTATGCCCCTTTTTCGTAAAAAATGGGCATATTTTAGTTTGTCCGCGCCCTTACTTAAACAAATTTATTCCAATCCTTTTGAAACTTGGTCAGCATTTGTATGACCATAATGTCTTGGTTATGTTCCATAACCAGCAAGATTGCCACAGACAGTCAAGAGTTATGCCCCTTTTTTTTTTTTATCTAAAACGGGCATTTTTTTGTTTGTCCGCTCTCTTTCTCAAACAAATCCTTTTGAAACTTGGACAGCATTTTTAGTTTGTTTTAGTATGACTACATTCTAAGATCGATTTGACAGGCGTATAATGTGCCCGGCTTGCGGTGCTCTTGTTCCAGTATTGGAGATAGGTGACCACTTAAAAAAAATTATTCTGCATATTCATAACTGTATAAAATGAACTATTTTCTACAGTGAAGGAATAAATTAAATGCTCAAAATACAATTGTATGGAGTAGAGGATTAACCTACAGCTTACATACTTTCTAACCATGTGAAAGATTTGGACCCCTGTGGCCTTATATTTAAATTTAAGCCTCCATGTTCTAAATCTAGACTCGATCCTGATTTTATTTGTTGACTGCTGAAGATGTCCAAGGAACTGGAGTAGGCAGCAGGTGGCACGAGTGTCTAGCAAGTAATCTCCATGCTTCTCTGTTCTGTGGATCTATGCTCTGTTCTGTGGCCTCCTTCTACCTCTGGGTCCAAGGTTATAAAGCTTTTCAGTTGAGTCTAAAGTAGTTCTCAAGCATTTGATTGGTCAGATTTGAGCCTAGACTCAAATCTGACCAATCAAATGCTCGAGAACACACTCAGACTCAGCTCAAATGCGTTATAACCTTGGACCCTGGACTCGGAAATGGCCATACTCATTGAGTTAGTGCATGAAGTGGCATGATTGTGACAAGTGACATGTCTATACCCAAGTCCTCGAATCACACAATCAAAAGTGCATCAATCAACTGAAATGTATCATACCGAATATTAATGGAATATCTCAATGGACATAGGAGTTATAGGCATTTTGAGAAACCTAAACAGATTTTGGAACCTAAACATGGGCCCAAACATCAAAGTCTCTGGGGTAAAAATATTTGTGTGCATGGTAAGGTCTTGTCCATATACACATGTATACCAGATATGAGATCAATATCTTGCAGGACATGGGAGTGAAGCATTTTTCATAACTTGAACTCAGATTTTGAAACCATAACTCTGGCCCTAAAATCAAGGTCAAGGTCACTGGGCTGAAAAATTAGGTATGCATGTATTATCCATATACACATGCATGCCAATTATGAAAGGAATATCTCAATGAACATAGGAGTGATAGATTTTTTCCAAAACCTAAACACATATTTCGAAACCTAATCACAGACCCTAAGTTCAAAGTCAAGGGGTCAAACTTTTTGTGTGCATGGAAAGGTCTTGTCCATATACATGTACACACACTCATACCAAATATTAAAGCAATACCTCAAGGAACATAGAAGTTACAAGGATTTTCTTGAAACTGCTAACGGGAATGGCAACGGCAGGGTGAGGCTCATGGACACAGTCCGGCGAGCTAAAAATGATATTGTTAGCTGCTTTTTTGATACATTAAGTATAGGAAAAGGTTGGTTTATTGAAGAGAAATTCATATTGTTAAACAGTGTCTCGTTTACTCACTTGGTTGACACACCTTCCAGGCTTGTTCGTGTAGTTGCCCAATGATATCAGTCAAACAGGTCGTTTTTGTGTAAATGTATGCGGATGTTGGCTCTAGTTGGGCTCCGATTTGTTCCCTGAGCTCACTAAAGAAGTTATCATAGACTCATAATATGACTCCTAATAATGGCAGTCTTGCCAAAGTCAAGGTCACTACGAGGTCAAATACATGTACTTTCAACTCAGTAAAACCAGTACATGAATATGGGTTTGTAAACAAACAAAATACATGTCACCTCTGATTTAAAATTCATTTATTTTCAAGATAAATCAAATGCTCTATCAACAAAATGGGCACTCAAAACCTTGGTCTAAGGTAGAAAGAGTTGAGATCATTCTCAAACTTTTGACAGTGTTCCCTCCCAACAACGTCTTTCTCCTTACAACGACCCTTGCCGCAATTCCCTAAACAGGACAATTATGTTAAATGCTTTTACTACTGCAATATCGTCTGCTTAAAATTGCTGTCTGATGTTTTTTTCTCATAGTCACATTACTCGCATATAGGTGGATCTTTTGATAGAATAAATATGACAAGAGTGACAAACAGCTTGAATCCAGATCAGAAGCTGCATTATGCAGTGTCTGATCTGGATTGAAGCTGTTTGCAAATGTAAGCAAAGTCTTAATTTTCCCTCCCTATAATGACTCCCTCAAAACAACACACAATCTGTATCTCCCATTGGGTGTCATTGTAGAGAGGGAGCACAGTACTTTATACAGTCATGAATATGTATCTGAGAAATATTTTCTATATGATATCCTAGCAGATGGTAGTTTAAAGCAAGCTGAAATTAAAGCAGAATGTGCCTTTAGGTGCATTGTGTTTTACTTTCAGCCTACTTTAAGTGGTCACAAGTCTTCAATACTAGAAACAGGCTATGGAGTAAAGGGTTAATAGAAAGACATAGAACAGTCAAACTTGTATTAAGTGACACTCAAGGGTTAAAAGAGATTCTTCTGTAGCTATTGAGAAAAGTCAGAACAGTCAGTGGTTGCTTAATACAAGTTTGACTGTAAATACTGGTTCACATGAGATAGGCACTTAAGCTTAATACATTCAACCCTAGTGTTGAGTATACTTGTCATTTACAAACAGTGTACCTGTGAGGATTACACTTGTCCTATGCAAACAGTGTAGACCCTGATCAGAGGGCTCCTTCAGGAGCCCTCTGATCAGGGTCTACACTGTTTGTCATTTTGAAATATATGTTTAAAATCACCCCTAAATAGTCAATAATGGACGAGACATACATGTACAAGTATTTTGAAATTGGAATTGTCCATTTAAAGTTACAGGGGTGAATGAGTTAACACATTTAGGCCTTGGTTTGTTCAACTGTTGATTTCTTCAGGGCTACAAATATAAGGAAGTACACCAAAACATTTTATTAATAATACTGAACAACAATTTTAGCAAATGCTATACTAAAGCATACAGTGGTTAAATCTTAGCGTTAATACTGAACCTATGACACAAACTCACTATCAGACAGAATAAAATCTATATACATGTACGCAGAAAATATCTATCACTGCAAGGCACACTATATTCAGTCAAATCTATGTTGGAACGTTCAGTAAAACTCTCTATTATAACCACTAAATAGAAGGCTAATTGATTGTATAAAAGACAGATGACAGCTTTATAAAGCAAGGTGGTGTTTATGTAGAAGGAGTAGATGTGTCCGATGGCGGTTTTGCACAGGAAATTGTTAACTCTTCCAACACTAAGTAACTCTTGTGGGTTGTTATGTTCCCTTGTGGATCATTTTAGTTACCAAAACATGAACCAATCTACTTGGAATGATGGCTAGTTTGATAATACTGCTCTAAATAAGCAAACAGGAGCCCTCTGATATGGGTCTACACTGTTTGCAATGTAATGAGTATATTTCAACCCATTACCCCATAGTCTGTTTCTTGTTTTTAAAAAAGGTGACCACTTAAAGCAGGTTGAAAGTAAAGCAGAATGTGCCTTAAGGCACATTCTGCTTTACTTTCAGCCTGCTTTAAGCTACCATCTACTAGAAAATAGACAAGAGCTGTCGGAGAACAGCAAAGCTCGCCTAATTAAACCTTTCTTAAATAGGTAACTATCAAAAGAAAAGTGTATCAGTACATTGATATTCAAGCCACAGGGTACCTCCATTCAAAATATCAACTTCCTAATGCAAATATGTCATGTAGTATAAGTGCATTCCAACACTTACTCCATAACTAACTTTGAAATTTCAGTCAGTCCCAAAACTCTAAGTCCACAAAAGGTGAAATTTGACTAAATTTAAACTTTTTAAAAAAAAATTAACTACGCAACATCAATGTTCAACCCACAGGGCACTTCCAATCCAAATATCAGCTTCCTAATACAAATAGTTCATGTAGTATTAGTGCATTACAACTCTTATCCTAAAACTTTAACCATGAGAAATCAGCCGAAAAACCTAAGTCCTCAACAGGTGAAATGTTGACTAAATTTAAACTTTTTTTTAAATTTTAACTAGGCAACATCAATGTTAAACCCACAGGACACCTCCATGCCAAAAATCAGCTTCTTAATACAATTATTTCAAGTAGTATTAGAGCATCACAACACTTACCCCAAAACTTTAACCATGAGAAATCAGCCGAAAAACCTAAGTCCACAAAAGTTGAAATTTTGACTAAATTTAAACTTTTTTTTAAATTTTAACTACGCAACATCAATGTTCAACCCACAGGGCACCTCCATTCCAAATATCAGCTCCCTAATACAAATATTTCATGTAGTATTAGTGCATAACAATACTTACCCAAAAACTTTAACCATTAGAAATCAGCCGAAAAACCTAATTCCTCAAAAGGTTATATTTTGACTAAATTTAAACTTTTTTTTAAATTTTAACTACACAACATCAATGTTCAACCCACAGGGCACCTCCAATCCAAATATCAGCTTCCTAATGTAAATATTTCATGATGTATTAGTGCATTACAACACTTACCCCAAAACTTTAACCATGAAAAACCAACGCCGACGCCGGGGTGATTCCATAAGCCCCCCCCCCATTCTCCGAATAGGCGAGCTAAAAATGTTTCTTCTGATAAATATTCAAAATTATATAATTTGGAACTATTTTTGTAAGTGAAGAAATAAATTAGAGGCGTAAAAAGGCATATTGATTGGGTAATGGGTTAAACAGGTGTTGAAAGAGTTAACACAGGTTTGATTGTACAAACAGGGAACAAAAATGATAAATGTGCATCGTAACATGTATATAATGAATCTATTTCAGTAAAACCTCTCTATTGCCACCAATAAATTGTATTATTAGGTATTTACCACAGGTGACTGCTTAAAGCAAGATGACAGTAAAACAGAAAGTTCCTATAGGAGCTTTCTGTTTTACTGTCACCTTACCTTAAGCCGTCTCCTATAGGAGCTTTCTGTTTTACTGTCACCTTGCCTTAAGCTGTCCCCTTTAGGAGCTTTCTGTTTCACTGTCACCTTGCTGTAAACTGTCAACTGCCTTTATTACAATCAATTAGCCTTCGTTTTTGTGGTCGTAATAGAGAGATTTTACTGTAGTGGCAAAACTGAAAATCATGGTCAATGATTAGCACAGCAAATGTACAAAATTTGATTTCACACTATAGCTTTCACAGAAAGTATATTTTCTTCCTATATACAAAGTAGGATTGTCACAATCTTTTAACCCATTACTCCACAGACATGCATTTTTATGCAGTTAATTTATTCATCCACTAAAGATAATAGTTCCAATTAATTCAGTCATGAATATGGTTCATAATATATATTTTCTATATATCCCATTAGATGGTAGTTTAAAGCAGGCTGAAAGTAAAGCAGAAGGTGCCCAAAGGTGCATTCTGCTTTACTTTCAACCTGCTTTTGGTGGTCACCTGTCTTCCAAACTATAAACAAGCTATGGGGTAAAGGGTTAATGAAATAAAACTTGGTTATACTATGAACTTCATTCAAACATATTGACAAGTAAAACAGTAAACAAAAAGTAATAACATTTGGTATGGCATTGATAACAGTTTTTATAAAAATATATTTTTGATGATTCTAAATGAAACAGTTGTTAAGCACTGTCAGCTGACTCATGAATAAAAAAACTTGGTGCTGTTTACAGTTAGGTAAGTGTCTAATAAATGTACAGCAAAAGAGATGAATGGTTTCTAAAAGAGCTGTTAGCATGTCTTTTGTCCTGCAATCAGCTGCCACCTGGCCTAACGACTACATCATGTATTTTGTGCTCAGTGGTCCTTCAATGTACATACCAGTGTGACCGTAGACATATATACAGAAAATAAAACCCAATATACAGAAATAAAAACCCAATGTTGAAGAGATAAAGCAGTCTTGAAATGAAGTTTACACAAAGGCAGCCTATCACATATATTTACCGCGACCGTGGCCTAGTGGTGAGGGAGTCTGCCTCGGAAGCGGGAGGTCGAAGGTTCTAATCCCGGAGCCGGATACGGGATTGGGACTGATGTGGCCGGTTGGTGAGCCGCAAGTTAGTTAAACGAATGGTTACCGTAGGCCTGTCTCTGCCAGGCGACCGGCAATAAGAGAAGGGATTCGGAAGTTCTGTGCCCACAAAAAGGATATGTGTCTCATAAGTCAAAACTGGCTGGCCCTTTCAATAGGGGTGACACTATAATAAACAAAGCCTTTACCTTTTTACCTTTTATATTTATATGTCTGAAGCTTTATATGTATAATTATGGACTATTCCACATTTGAAAAATGACAAGTTTACATTGGTTTGTAGGGTTGTTTTTTTTCAAAACATTTTTTTTTAAATGTTTTTAAAAAAGTACATGTAAAACAAACAATGCAGAACCTGATTAGATGGCCCCTTAAGGAACTGTCTGATCATAAGCTACACTGTTTGCAAAATATACATTAAATAATTTCTAGCATAGAAACAGTTAAAGACAAAAACAGGAATCGATTACTGTAGATGAAGACAGAATGATTTATTTAATGATTTTATGTCACTTTAATAATACATGTATATCAGTCATATCGCAATGTCGAGCTAATTACAGGCAGAGAAATACCCCAGATGCCCTTCATACACTGTTTTAGGCACAAATTAGCAACTGGGTAGAACCACCAACCTTCTGCAAGCCAGCTGGAATAATGCCCCACTTGAAAAATCTGAAGTGCCCTGACCAGGATTCGAACCCACAGCAGTGAGGAAGATGAAAAAAGAAATCACTGGTGTGCAAAACTCTTTGGATTTATATAACAAGAGGCTTATAAATGTATATAACAGAAGCTTATAAATTAACAAAAGGGGAACAACCATTAAACTCCCAACAATCATTCAGTAACTGAAATCTTGTGGGTTTTCTACAATGTTCCAAAGACGTGTTAACTCATTCACCCCTGAAACTTTTGATGGACAATTCCATTTTCAAAATAAGTTTAGTCCATTTTTGACTATTTGGGGTTGATTTTAATAATATACATGTATATCAAAATGACAAACAGTGTAGATCCTGATCAGAGGACTCCTATATAAGGTTTTCATAGGACAGGTGTAATCATCTCAGGTACACTGTTTGTAAATGAGGAGTATACTCGTCGCTAGGGTTGAATGTGTTAACAAGCTTGGTTGAGACTTGGGATGGCTTTTGTAACAGTACTTTGTCTTGAAGGAATTGCTTCCTAATTCAATCAGCTTTCATAACTATTATTCTTTACAGGAAGATTTTCTTAACCCTTTACTTCACAGCCTATTTCTAGTTTTGAAGAATGGTGACCACTTAAAGCAGGTTTACGTTCAACCTGCTTAACCCATTACCCCATAAATACGCCTTTAACTTTGCCTCCACTGAAGAAAATAGTTCAAATTCATACAGACATAAATATGTATCAAAAGAAATATTTAATATATTCTAGCAGATGATAGCTTAAAGCAGGTTGAAAATAAAGCAGAATGTGCCTTAAGGCAAATTCTGCTTTACTTTCAACCTGCTTTAAATAGTCACCTGTCTTCAAAACTAGAAATAGGCTATGGGGTAATGGGTTAATTAAGCAACCATCCACTGGACTATAAAAAATATCTCTTATGATGCATATTCATGACTGTATAAATTGGAACTATTTCCTTTAGGATATGAATAAATTAAGTGTGTATCTATGGAGTAAAGGGTTAACATAAAATGGCACTTCCAAACAACAACAAATCAGAGATACCAGCACAATGTTATTAAAATCCAAAGTATTCTAAAGCTATCTACTAGGGATGTGCAATAAAACCAGTTTTCCAATATATTGCAATACATTCTGAAAACAATATGTACCGGTACGGTTCAGACTGTATTGCAATATATTGACAAGACTAGAAAAAACGTTTTTTCCCTCTATGATAAATTGATTAAATTCCCTTTGTTTCACAACTACAATTATTCACAATTTTGTTTTGTACAAACTAAATAAGCAGCTTGCAGGGCAGAGGGATTTCCTCTTTGTCTGTTTTTTAGCACAGGGCATGGTATATTATCCTGATTGGCTGCCTAATCAATGTGCATATCAGATTTAATAACTGAATGTCGTGAATGAAAAACATATAAATTCTAAAAAATGTATCAAATACAATGTACCGACATTGTCAGTCATTTTAGAAAAAAATCTTCATTTAAAATATATGATTAGAACTTTGTCTGATACTGTCAACTGGCACTGTTACATGCCATACCCTGTCAGTTAAACATCATGGTGGACAATTTGGTTATGAAAATCCCGAAAGGAATGGCTGGGAGCATTTCAGAATTGAAAATACAGCAGCACATATTCATATACAATATCATTAGAAACAGTGCAATGTAACATGGTTGTTAAGATTCAAAGTGGTACAACTACTTTGTCTTCACATATTCACCCCAGATCCATAGCTTAAGTTCACTCTTATAACACGCAATATATTGCAATACGTATTGCAATACAGTGATGGAGTATCGCAATATATTGCAAAACAAAATTTCTGGCAATACCCATCCCTACTATCTACAGTATCACATACACCTGTGTGTATTTCTGCATTACAAAACATGTTTAACTTCTGTTATACTGCTAGGAATCTGTTGACGAAAATTGTTTAAAATGAAATTCTTCTGCCTTCAGTTTCAGTGCTGCCATTTCGTCTTGTATGCAATCTGTGATGTTTTTTCGAATGTCTTTCTGAAAAAGAATGCACAAAACGGTATAACTTTTATACAAAAAGTAAGAAAGTTCAGCATTAATTTTGACCTGCATGAAGCAGTAACCTGTCTTTAGAGAAAAACCTTTGTTTCTTCATTTAAAGCCATTAAACGAAGGTTTTAATTGTAAATATGAAGAATGTCAATACATGTAAAAGGTATCCTCTAGGAACTGCCAACCTTTCCTTTGTATGGAAGCTTTATGCTCTACATTCATCCTGATTTTAGCTGCCATCTGTATTTAACAACGTCAATGAGTTATAATGCAGGGCTCCAGATAAGAAAGTGTAACATGCAAACCGAGTGACCCAGCAAGGCCTTGATTAATCTATGAACAATCATTTCATGAAATCATGGCTTTCTTACAGCACTTTGTTTCTCTTTCTTCAGCTTCTCAACAAGCTCTCCGAAGTCCATCAGCTGGCCAACATAAATTGACGCCTTCTGACCTATCAGTGGAATGTAGGGGGTCTTGTTAGGCAGTATGTTGTCAAAGCCTGCAAGAAGAAACAATTGTTACACATACATGTACAAACAATCACATGACATTCAGTAATTAAGCCATTGCTTAACAGAAATACCTGTATCCCCCTCCCCCTCCTTTACTTTCAACCTGCTATAAGTGCTCAACTGTCCACTGTCCTCAAAACTAGAAACAGGCTATGGAGCAAAGGTTTAATCCTTATCCTGTTATAAGCCATAGTGTATACAGGTATACTGACACTTCTTAAAAACAGTGTCCTGAAGGAGCTGTCTGATCAGGGTCTGCACTGTTTTTTATAGGATTTGTCTGAAATGAGTATGCACTCTTTCCTGGGAGAAAGTTTTCTTATCTAATGTAATAGTTTAAATGAAAGATGTTCATAGTGGCAGAGTTTTATATACATGTATGAATATTCAGCAGGAAAAAGGGCTTACATCTAAACCTTTACCTGACAGAAAGTGCATTGTAGGGGCTTCCTAAGCTATTTGTGTGTAGCAGGTAGATATAGGTAGACACATGTAAAGCTTCTATGGATGAAAGATTTAACTTTAAATAGCTTTTATGACTTTAATCACTCAAACTTTGACAGCTGTAGAGGCACCAAAGAGCATTTCTACAGAGGAACGAGACTTAGTACTTACACAGAGCTCCAGCTAAGGGAAGTATTTTAAAAACTAATTTTTTTATTTCTGCATTAAACCCTATGGTGTCATGACTCATTAGCGTCTCGAAGGGAATTCTAATGAGTAGCAACACCAAAGGATTTTGTGCTGTAATGAGTGAGAAAATGTTTGATTTGTTCCTGCTTACAGTCAAAAAAGACTGTTTGAATGTGTGACATTCAGAAACAACAGGGTCATCATGGCCCTGGATTGCTCACCTGAATGAATCGGGTTGATTCGGCCAATTGTTGAATCCTATTCTCTCATTTGACCTAGTGATATATTTTATGACCCCACATGACCCAAATTTGAACTTGACCGACAATTTGTCAAGATGGTTATTCTGACCAAGTTTGATAAAGATTGGATAAATACTGTGACTACTAGAGTGTTCACAAGCTTTCTCTAAGAATTGACCTAGTGACCTACTTTTTAAACCATCATGACTCATATTCAAACTTGACATTTGTTAAGATGGTCATTCTGGTAGAGATTGATAAATATTTGGCTAAAATTGTTACTACTAGAGTGTCCACAAGTTTTTAAAAGATTTAACCTAGTGACCTAGTTTTGACCCCCACATGACCCATATTCAAAGTTGACCTACAAAAATCGTGGAGATGATCATTCTGACAAAGGTTGATTAAGTTTTTGCCAAAATTTATAGCTACCAAGGTGTTCATTGGCCGTTCTGAGATTTGACCTGGTGACCTACTTTTTAACCCATATGACCCTTATTCATTCATTACCTAGATTTTGTCAATATGGTCTTTCTGACCAAATTTGATAAAGATTGGGCTAAAATTGTGGCTATTAGAGTTAAGAGTGTTCACAAGCTTTTTATAAGATTTGACCCAGTGACCTACTTTTCAAAACTACATGACCCATATTCAACCTTGACCTAGATTTTGACAAGATGATCATTCTGACCAAGTTTGATAAAGATTAAGCTGAAAGTGTGGCCTCTAGTGTGGTCACAAGATGCGCACGGACGCACGTGGACACAGCAGGATCACAATAGTTCATCAAGCAATATGTGCTTAGGTGAGCTAAAAACTTGCTTACCTATATGATGAATGAGTAAAACCATGGGAGGGATGTTACAGTCGGCTATCAATCTACCTACACCTGCAACAGAAAGAATAACATACTTCAAGCTATTCTACAGTACAGTAGGCCCTCAAAATCCTAACAATTAGTGGTCAACTATCTTCAAAACTAGAAACAGGCTCTTTTGGGTAATGGGTAAATCTGAGTCAAATTTATTAACCCTTCACCTGCTAAGATGACTTGATTTTTGGATCCAGATCTGATTAACTGTAAATGTAAACATAAAGCAGGTTGAAAGTAAAGCATAATGCGCCCTAAGGCACATTCTGCTTTATTTTTCAGCATGCTTTAAGCTATCATCTGCTAGAATATAGAAAATATTTCCAATGATTCTTATTTGTGACAGTATAACTTGGAACTAATTTTTTCAGTAGAGGAATAAATTAATGGCATTAAAAGGTGTATTTACGGGGTAATTGGTTAAAAGATTGTTTACAGATTACAATCTGTCAGTCTGAGAAATAAACAATTTGTCCGGATGTCCCAGAAAACCGAAATATAATTTGGACAAACAATTTCTGCCAGTATGGCTGTCCCATACAAACTCATATACTCTGACAAAATATAGGATACTATTTCTACCCTAACAGGTGGATGTGTGTGCTTTTTCTCCCTGAAACTTAAAATGAACAATTCAGGATTCAAATTTAGTCCTGTTCAATTTTGACTATTTGCAGTAGTTTTTTGTCATTGTATTGGAATATGACAAAACAGTGTAGATCCAGATCAGAGGGCTCCTTTGGGAGTCCTCATATCTGGGTCTTCACTGTTCACGTAGGACAAGTGTACTATACACAGGTACACTGTTTGCATAAGATGTGTATGTGCATGACTTGGGATCAAATGGTTAAAGCAGAAGGGAAAAGAATTTATAAAGATATTATACATGTACATGTAAATAGGAAACATACCCCATTTTAATCTAACAGCTTCTTTCTCCAAATGTATTTTACCTGTAAATATAACATGTATTTTGTTAGAATAATAAACAAAGAAATCTTGTCAAGTTGCAGATAAGGTGGAACTAGCAAAACAGCTAATCACTTTAGTTAAATGGTTTTGACTCTTCATAACATACTGAGTTATGTTTAAGTCAGTGGCTATATCTCTACCTGTTAATATGTGGTCTTGTAAGATTTTGACGAGTCAATATATCAACCATTTTTCAACAGACTACACTCAAACACGTATTTATTCTTTAATCCATAAAAACTTCTTTTTTGTACATTTACTTTATTCCTTCTATGAAGAAAGTAGTTCCAATTTATACAGTCATGAATATGCATCATAAGAAAATAGTATATAGCCTAGCGCATCCAGTAGCTTAAAGCAGGCTGAAACTAAGCAGAATGAGTCTTATGGAACATTCTGCATTTCTTTCAACCTGCTTTAAGTGGTCACTTGTCTTTAAAACTATAAACAGGCTATGGCGTAATAGGTTAAGCTACCACTGAATAGAGATACAGAAGGTTACTACATCTTTAAATTACAGAAGGTTACTCCTTTGTACTTAGAATTAAATGATGCAGGACAAAAGTTATGCAGAAGGCTCCTAGAGGAACCTTCTGCATAACTTTTGTCCTACATTAAGCTGCTACTTGTCATAATAAGTACAAGTACATCGACTTTGACTCACGACTGTGTTACATGAATTCAATTCAAATATAGTTCTAAATGCATCATTATTACTGACGTTACCGCTCACGAGCACTTGTTGAAAGTATTCTTAAGATAGATGGCTCTCATTTTATATGCCAACAGCATTAAATCAGATGAATTTGCGAATGCACTGGTCGCAAGTACCAACTTTAATAAATGTTTGCATTTAGTAATTTTATGGTGTAACTTTTCTTAATTTTTCGACTGGCTGCTTTTAAATAAATAACAAATGATCAGTTTAAATTTCGAAACGACAGGAAGTCGATAAGATGTTGGTATTGAATTTGTCACACTATTTTGGGACAACTCTTGTATGCAAACAGTGTAGACCAACATCAGTGGGCTCTTACAGGAGCCTTCTGATCAGGGTCTGCATTGTTTGCTAATTTATACCAGTATTGATTTAATTATCCAGAATTCCAAGTAGACTGGTTTGTGTTTGGTAACTATAAAGATCCACAAGGGAACTTAACAACCCACAAGAGTTATTTAGTATTGAAAAAGTTAAATCAAGATTGATTATAAGCTCAATGTTATAATAAAGTCATAAGAATATTTTCTATATTGTAGAAGATAATAGCTTAAAGCAGGCTGAAAGTAAAGCAGAATGCGCCTTAAGGCGCATTCTGCTTTACTTTCAACCTGCTTTAAGTGGTCTCCTATCTTCAAAACTAGAAACAGGCTATGGGGCAATGGGTTAAAAGATTGAATCTACTAACCCTCTGGAAACACATGGACCCATTTTCCATCATTGAGTTCTTTCAGAACAAATTCCATTGTGCGCTGATATATTCCGTCACCTCGTATGATTGGCAGAATCTTTCCTAGTGACATGGCTATATTGTGCCAGTGCTTTGTAAAACAAATGTCGTGTGCTGCCATGGACCACCTTAGCTGCTGACTGTTGAACACATGTCTCCACTTCAGCATTCCTAAAAACATAGATATACTTATCCCCTTGAACCCTTGTCCTGCATATAGGCATCCTTTTCAAACAATGTACATGTGAATAGTACAATTGTCCAGTGCAAACAGTGAAGACCTAGATCAGAGGGCTCCGAAAGGAGCCCTCTGATCAGGGTCTTCACTGTTTGTCATAATGCCAAACATTGACAAAAACAACCTTTAAAAGTCAGAAATGGACTTGACTAAAATGGAAACTGGAATTGTCCATTATAAGTTTCAGGGAGGAAAGAGTTAACCCATTACTCTATAAATATGCATTTACTTTATTCTACCACTAAAGAAATAGTTCCAATAATTCCTGTGACACATGTTACTGTATTTAAAATATCTTGTGCTGTACAGTTTGAATCTTGATTAAATTATTCTATCTCAGTAGTTTTTTATCTGGGTCCAAACTGATTGCAAAAACAAGCCTTTTTTGGCCATTTTGGGAAAATGCAAGGTCTGATTTGGGATTTTTTTCGCGAAAAATCGAATTATTTGGGAAGAAATTTTGGAATTGATTTCACTTGTTTATCATGCTAAATTATCAGAAAAAGACCTGTTAGTTAGTTTTCCACATTTGTTTTATTTATTGTTTTATGTGATTTTGACTTATAAGTTATATAGAAGACTTGTAAAAAAAAAGAATTGGGATTTAAAAAATCATTTATTTTTTGACAAAATGGGAATTATTTTTTCAATTTCTCATTGGGAATGGGTCTGTTTAACGATGTACCAGAAAAATGCCTGAAAAATCATTGATATATTCAATAGTGATGGGGATGGTTACTGGACGTTTCGCTACCCTGTTGTGTTCGCGCCTGTCAGTTCGCTACCTAGCGGGATTTTTCCCTGGACGTTTCGCCACCCGTACATTTTCGCCACCTCCAATATATATTGATCGGTTTATTTACCCTATATGAAAGATATTTAATTCCTATACATTTATACTATATATGAAGTAAATTATGAAATTAAAGAAGTGTACTATTCAAATGTAAACTGTTTATATAAATGTTATATATCATATATTTGTGTGATGCAGATCAGGCAGAAAAACCATTCAGTAAAGCATTCAGTTGGAACAAAATATCTAATTATTTCTCTCACGGTTATGTTGGATCCAGATTATTATATAGTTAACTCTTCTACTTATGTCTGTTAGTTGAGATCCAGGTCAATAAATAAACCTTGTATGTTCCGTAAATTGGGATCGAGATTTTAAACTATGACATCTGTGCAAATATTTCTTCAAATTAGAAATAACATCTGTCCATTAGGTTGGATCCAGATTAATATATGAAAAAATATGATGTGGATATGGACGAATCATCAGCACAATTAATGTTTCGTCCAAAACAAATTTTCTTTCTGTCCGTTTGTTTGGACCCAGATTATTAATTTTCCTTAATGTAAAGGTGTTTGGTTTGGATCCAGATCAATATATTTAATATCTCTTATGATGACACGTGCTAATAATTCGTCAATATTTGATTTTATTCCTATCAGTCAGTGTGGATCTAGCTAAGTAAATAAAACCTCTTCAAATTTCCGTATACTTGTTTGGATCCAGATCAGTAAATAAAAGAATATTCAATTGGCTTGGGTTAAGAAATAAAAGATATATTATGTGGACGTGTGTCGTCTCTGCAAATAATTCGTAAATAATTATTAAGGAAAGAAACACAATAAGCTAGTTTTGCTTTCGTTTCAATCCTAAACTTTATTGGATGTTTGTAAAATGCATGTAATTATCTGAAATAAAATATGTTTAAACTAAATAATTCATCAAATCATGATTTTTATATTTGTCCTTTAGGGTGGATCCAGATTAGTAAAAAAAAAAACCTCTTCTACTTTCCGTACATAAGTTTTAACCCAGATCAGTAAATAAAAGTCTATTCAATTGATTTGGATCCAGATTAATAAATAAAAGATCTCTTATGCCGCGGACGCATCTCGTCTCTGCAAATAATTAGTCAATTCTTGATGTTTTTATTTGTCCGTTACTGTGGATCCAGATTAGTAAATAACAAGACTGTGCGTTCAATAAACACTTATGCCCCCGGTGGCAACCTTGACAGTATATTTTGAATTTTTTCTAAGTCCAAATTAGGTCAAGGTCAAGGTCAAAATCAAGGTTGGGTGATATTGGTGGATAGGGAATGGTCCAAGGCAACAACTGTATAAGTATCCAAGCATTGGAGTAAGCGGTGTTGATGCTAGACGAAACGGTAAAATCTAGTTAACCAAGAAATAGCCCACTCAAAATATTCTAAGTCCAAATTAGGTCAAGGTCAAGGTCAAAATCAAGGTTGGGTATTATTGGTGGCTAGGGAATGGTCCAAGGCAACAACTGTATAAGTATCCAAGCATTTGAATAAGAGGTGTTGTTGCTAGACGAAACGGTAAAATCTACTTAACCTGGTTACGGACGGACGGACGGACGGACGGACAGGACGATTACTATATGCTCCCGCATCTGTCGATGCCAGGGGCATAAAAACACTTCTTCCTCTTCCGTACATTAGTTTGGATCCAGATCAGTAAATTAAAGTCCATTATATGGACAATTAGTAAGTAAGGGGTGTGAAAAATAAATCAGGGTAGCGTAAACAACTGGGTAGCGAAAAGACCAGGTGCGAAAGCCACAAGGTGGCGAACACGCTAGGGAGACGAAAATCCAGGTAGCGAAACGTCCTGAAATCATGGGGATGATTAATCCTTACTGTGGGGGAAACAAGTAAATACATCAATTACAAACAGCATAGACCCAGATCAAAGAGTTCTTGAAGGAGCCCTCTGATCAGGGTTTACTCTGTTTGCCATAGTTATAAATATTTCTTTTGACAAACCTATCAAAAGTCTATGTAATTCAGAAATGGAAGAGTCAATTAGAAAGTCAGCAGTATAAAGGTTAAACGCATGCATGTTGTTACACTAAACACAGACTATCAATTCTCACCCAAGAATAACGGGTCATCAAGGCAGCTGCGGTGGTTGCTCACTGTTATCAGGCCTCTGTTGTTTCTCTCATAAACAGCACTCAAGAACTGGTCTCGGTTGTGGACTGGCACTTTGTTTAGAGAATCTAAAATGTACAAACATTAACTCCTAAAAAAGATTGAAAGTTAATGACTACTAGATGCTCAATGTTCTGTTTATTTTGTCCATTTGAAGTTTCAGGGATAAATGATTTAACTGAGATATATAAACAAGGGCCAATATGGCCCTATATCGCTCACCGTACACCATGTAAAACTTGACCTAAAGTGACCTAGACTTTAATCAGACATGACTCACATTCAAATTTTGACCAAGTTTCATCAAGATCAAATGAGATTTGTAGCTTCTAGAGTGTAAAAAATGTAATGTCATGATTTGACCTAGTGACCTAGATTTTGATCCGAAAATGACCTGCATTTTTCCTTGACCTAGATATCAATAAGTCAAACATTTTGACCAAGTTTCAAGAAGATCTAATGAGACTTGTAGCTTCTAGACTGTGAACTAGGTTTTTCTATAATGATTTGACCTAGTGACCTAGTTTTTGACCAGACATGACCCACATTCGAACTTGACTTAGATATCAATGAGGCAAACATTTTTTTACAAGTTTCATAAAGATCAAACGAGATTTGTAGCTTCTATAATGTTAACAGGTTTTTCTATGATTTGACCTAGTGACCTAGTTTTTGACATGACATGGCCCACATTCGAAATCGACCTTGATTTTATCAAGACAAACATTGTCATCAAGTTTCATGAAGATTAAATGAAATTTGTGGCCGCTACAGTGTTAACAAACAATTGTGGACGGACAGACAGACGACGGACATCCAGCAATCCTAATAGCTCACCTGGTACAACTCATCGGCACTGGCTTGGATCACATGACCGGTGAGTGGTCACGAGATACAAGGAAAACACCTTTAATTACTATAATTTACCTTTTTACCGAAACGTCCAGACCTTTCCCTATATAAAATCAAATAACCGAACTGGTTATTTACCGAAACGTGTGGCACCCGAGCCATTTACCAATTTTTATGTCTTTGGTTTGACCTGGACGGGGATTGAACCCACAACCTCCCCCACTGCAAGCGGACACTTTACCATTGAGCGATGCAGCCGGCTAACACTTGCAAACAGTTGGGATCCAGATCAACCTTTCCTTTTAACGGGAAATTTTATATGAACTCTACTCACTTATCCAGAGCTTGCTAATAGCGGTGTACATGAAGCACACAGTTCTTGTCGCTGTCGACCACATGATTCCAGGTGATCGGAGTCTCGCAATAGGCGCCTTGCTGAACAGCCGAGACTCAGGACTCACTTCATTCACCATTTTCGTCTTGGTGGTTCCACCAGATTTTGTTGACATGCTCACGTTTCACCTTGCATAGAATTTTCTTGTCCACACGACCGCTTGTATCATCAAATTTTCATCCCTATGCAGTAGCCTCCCTTGTGCATTGGACACTGCTCGGTAATTTCCGCAAATGTTATCTTCGCTTTTAGTGGGCGACGGAAACGGGCGAAGTGATCCAAACGCAAGGGAAGTAACCGCGGCAATTCTTGTGTACGTTATTATTATTTCCAATGACACAAGCGTTATTTACAAAATTGGTAAACATGACATTCGACCGAAAAGTAAACAAAGTTAAACATAAAGTAAAAGTAAAAAATGCCTGGGAATTCTTTCCAATCAGCCGAGTTCCGAAATACTACTCGTTTTCTTCACAAGTGGTTTGCCTCTTGGTATCTTCTTTCAGCAAGATATGGCTAGGTAAATTTGTTTTTTTTAGGCGTCGAGACGTTTCGCCCCACTGCCGTTTCTACCCTAGTTGTTTCGCTCCCAAATTAGATCCTGGTTTTTCAAAATCTTCGGTCTGGTCGTTCCACCCCTTATGTATATAATCTGTTAATATTATTGGATAACATTCATTACATTATTAAAACGGGCTGCGTCAGTGTTCCCATTCACGTAGAATCCTACGTTTTTCACAGACAAATGACAAGGCTCACGTACAGATTTTCAAGCAATTCTCTTTTCCAGTGTGACGTCATACCCCCTTTGTTTACACTTAGCGAGCACGCGCACTCGGGGACAACAAACCCGAAATCTACATAAGTTTGTGCAGCAGGGCGTTTAATCTCATTTTTTGACATCATTATCTGAATAGGTCCTATGAATACTATGAAGGTCTAACATAAGTTGCAAAAGCGCGATTTTACCCAAAATTACAATTATTTTTTTCCCCGAATAAGACCGTCGCCATCCGAATGAAGGACCGAGAGTATGCGTATGACATTAAATACCCGGATGACTGGAAAAGAGAATGGTTTCTCTCTAGGATCTTAAAACGTAAAGAAAAACCCGGAAACTAAAACCAACGAAACAGAATTGGAGCCCTTTCGCTCGCGTAAAAACGATATCCAACGGAATTTTCCAAACCTTCTTTCCAAAATTGGAAGGATTCGGAAATTCAGAATCTCATTTTCTCAGACATGTTGCAGCGAACGATAATATCAAAGGTTTCCGAGCGTACTTCCGTGTCGTCTGTCTTTAAACAGCATGGTTCCGATCATCGACAACTAATAACGCCATGGCTGAAAAGAAATCGTTTCAACCCACGTTAACAAATTATTGGGAAACAAGGTAAACTTGTCACCAGTCCCTAGAATCTTTACTACATTACTGACACAGTATTTGAGCCGATACGGCCGCAAATAGCTTTAGCATACAATGGAAACAAATCCGTTCAGTCAGAATCAGTGTCCTCGATAAATGAACGAAAATCCTGAATCTGTTCATGTTATGTTTCAGCAACCGCTCCTGACTTTACTAAAAACTTCATAAATATTGTTTAGTTTATCGTGCTGAATATTTGCAAAATCTCATGGAAATTCCGTTTATCCTGTCAATATTTGTTCCATTTTTTTTCTCTCTCTCAAAAGTTTCAGTCTACAAACAATGGACCTGGTTCTGCAGTTGGATCCCACTGACTAGCACGAAATAATGATAAAAAAAAATATATGTTCTATAAATCTTTATTTTTATTGCATTTATAGCAAACTAAACAATTAATGTTATACATGTAACAAAGTGATAGTTCAATGCACCCTTATAAATACTTGTAAGAAAAACATGGTTTTACCCCAATTTTCATTAAAAAAAACCCCAGTTTTCATGAAAACACCCCAACTTTTTAAAATGGAGGTCAACTGGGTGTTTTGAAAACCCCCAGAAAAAAATCCCGGTGAGAACACTGTGCATGGCTCAGTGGTAGAGCATCCGCTTGCAGTGTGGAATCACGGAGTACTTAGGTCTAAGTAGTCCGTGGCGGGAGGAAGTGGGTTCAATCCATGGCCGGTTCAAACCATAGACTTAAAAATTGGTAGTTATAGCTTCCCTCCTTGGCACTCAGGATTTCGGGTTAGCATTACAACTGGTTCGTTGGTGTCAGGATAAAGTGGCTGGCCGGGTACAGTCCCAATGGTGCACCTTAAAAGTGCCCCTGCTCGTAATACCTGAAAAGGGTGTGTAGCAGTATATAGAAACAGACAACGGTTTGGGAAGCCTGATTTGCATATACCAACTTAACCACATATGTTACATATACATAACCATTTGAATGTGTCATTTGATCATAGTTCATACCAGAATTAAGCAAATTGTTCAGATGTTTTTCCCTTAAAATTACATGTAGTATAACCTCTGTTATACAACACCCCATGGTTTCATGTCTGTAAGTCGGTTATAGGAGGTTGTAGGTTAACCAAATTTTGCCTAAGTCCACAAGTTTACACACCCATAGATTCAGTTCATTTTTCGCTGCGAGAGGAATTCCACGATGCCAATTGACATATTAAATATGTATGACTGCAGCATACAGCACATATCCTAATCAGATCGTTCCAGTTTAAAATAGAAGTTCCTTGGTCCGGATCTACACGTTTTTTCCATTGTTTTTTCTACAGTAGGTACATGTATAAACTATAGGAAGTACTATAGGAAGTAAACACGCATGTACATATAAAAGGCTCAACTAAAACACCGTCCCATTCGTATTTACATTTTATATATAAGTTCAGTCCTCTCTCGTTGTGTCAAACTCGCGGGAAATTAACAAAAACTTCAAAACGCTTGAATGCATTTATTTTCTCTCAATAAAACTTTATCATACATTTTTACGCCTGCAACTATATATATTTCGTACCTCTCATGTTGACGGCAAGGACGGTAGGAAGACAACTGTCCAATTTAAACACGAAAAATGGTTAGCCATACATGTATTTGGAAAGGATTACAAAGTTAGAATCATTGAATGGGCAATTTATAAAGGCTTTTAAAGCCTTAAAGACTTTTCCTCAGTCCATTGAGGGACCACCAGCATATTGTTCTGGAGGTGTCAATGTAACTGTCAAATAACATACAGTTTACCTGGTGAGGTCCAGATTATACTCATGCTCTAGTGATTTTCAATGATTATTTCTAACCAAACTATCAAATATAAAGGTAGGTTCTCACACAAGATGCATCAATGGTTCAATATGCACAAGACCCATGCTTTTTGCAAGGATATTGTCTGGCAATGCGTTATGACCAAAAGGTCGTGAGGAGATGTCTGTAAGGTTCTTACACCCCTGCCTTTACTGGTTATCTACTTCTAATCGATGCCAAACAAAATCTGTTAAGTGTTTGGATTTACATCTAGACAAAGAAGTAGAGACTTCCTCCTATTGAAAGACCTTATACTGATAGATGGAATCATAGATTTATTTTTTACTGTAAAATAAACCCTCATCGCCTCTGTCTGTCTGTTTATGTGAATGTCTATGACTGTGATCTCTATCTATCTCTCCCTCTCTGCCGGTGTCTTTCTTTCTATCTCTCTCGATTAAATTCTCCACCTGTGTTTCTATCTGTCACTACATTTGTTCTACTGATGCAATGAGCAATGAAACGACTATACAAATGAATCAGCTACAGTGTTCCCTCTCTACAACGGCCCTCCCAACAATGACTCCCTCTTTACCATGACTCTTGCCGCGGATCCCTAAACAGGACAATTATGTCTAACACCTTTGCTGCTGCAATATCGTCTTCTTAAAGTTGTCATCTGCTGTTAATCTCAAAGTTACATATTGGATATTTTGACAGAAAAAAACTTAATTACGAGTGACAAACAGCTTGAATCCAGATCAGATGCCGCATTACGCGGCATCTGATCTGGATTCAACCTGTTTGCAAATGTAAACAAAGTTCCCTCCCTATAACGATGCCCTACCAACTACGCACACATTTTTTGTCTCCCATTGGGTGTCGTTGTAGAGAGGGAGCGCTGTATTTCTAATTTCTGATATTTTGTCATTTTGTTTTATTTGCAGAACAAAACTTTATTGCATCTCAGGCATGATACATTCAGCATGAGGTATAGTATATAGTGGAGAATCTGTTATTCTTTCCCGTTTAAACGCAAACGTATGCAAACGCAAAGCGCTAAAACGTAGAAAAGAACAACTTTTGGACAATTCTGATAATTCTTGTTTATCTTGGTGGCAAACAGTTTGGAGCCTGATCAGACGCCGGGTTACCCGGCGTCTGATCTGGCTCCAAACTGTTTGCACTGCAAATAATAGTTTTAGTGTAAACGCGTTTATTGGGAAAGAATAACAGATTTTCCACTGTACCATAATACTCGATCTTTAACCCCTTCACTGCCAATATGATATCCATGATCCTCGCTGTAATGACGTTATCTCTGTAAAACAATTGTGTCCGTTCTTGTTTCTAAAATTTAAAAATTTAGCTAAATTTCTACAGTGATATTGTAATGATTGATCTGGATCCAATCTGTTTGAAAATAATTGGGATTTGGCAGTGAAGGAGTTAAGTACTTGTACATGTATATACAATAACTGGTAATTTAAGTTTTGTGTATTAAAGGGAGGTAATTATATAACTCGATATATATGATATGTATGCAGTAAACCACTCCGGTTACTACCATATCCGACTGGCTATGGTAGTGGACTGTATACCGGAGTGGTTTACCATATACATACAAATGTATGAGTTGTACAATTACCTATTCAAGTTTGACTAGAGCAAAATTGACTGATCAGCTGTTAATGGTTCTGATGTTTATTGGAAAGATTGGTTATCCATCATTAACAGGGCTACAGATAAGAGGGAGTTTACAGAACAAATTCAAGATTTTTTCCTTGTTTCAACACCAAATCCTATGGTGTGACTACCAGTACTCAGAGATGATTCTAACGAGTAGTGACACCATAGGGTTTAATGCAAAATTATTATTTTTAGTTTTTGAAACACTCTCCTTATGTGGAGCTCTGCATTAAGCAGTCACTTGTCATTGGAAATCTCAATGTAACATTAGTCTTTACCCCATAGTCTAGTTTTGAAGAAAAATTAAACTTGGACTTGAAACAGATTGTGAGTAAAGCACTCCATGCTGCAAGGTTATAAAGCGTTTTAGTTGAGTCTGAGTGTGTTCCCAAGCATTTGATTGGTCAGATTTGAGCCTAGGCTCAAATCTGACCAATCATATGCTTGGGAACGAGTTAAGACTCAAGTCAAAAGCTTTATAACCTTGGAGCCTGAACTCTTGAACCTCTGAAACTTCAAATGGACGATTCCAGTTTCCTATTAAGTCTAGTCCAGTTTTGACATTAAAGGTTGTTTTTAAAATTATAGACACTGTTGCAAAATGACAAACAATACAGGTCCTCAGTTATGATCAGAGGGCTTCTGGAGCAGCCTTCTGATCTGGATCTGCACTGTTTGCATAGGACAAATGTATCCTCTTCATAGGTACACCATTTGTTATTTACGTGTCACTGCTCACAAGGGGTCAATGGGGTTAAGGAGAATTCTATTTTACTTTCAACCTGCTTTAACCATCAAGATAGATACTGGAAATACCTTGTGTTTTACGTTCAAGATGTCCTAGGTAGGGACTTCTTTCCTTAGTGTAGAAAAGGTGTATACATTATGGAGTAATTGGTTAATCTAGTAATTGCTTGATACCATGCCATTATTTGATTTATGGTTAAGCTTCAACTTTTTTTTTTATATATAGAATTCTTAGAATTCTCACCTATTTTGAATTCAACTTTTGCAAGTTTTGCCCCAGAATATTTCCAGGTTGAAATATTTTTACAATCTTATTTCCAAGATGACTTCGGTATGCCATTTCTCTAACCGCTCTCAGCCTCTACATGTTTTGTATTCCAGAATGGTTGAACAAGCCAGTGATCCACAACAAGAAAACATTTGTGGATTTATTAGACAGAGAAAACAAGGCCCAGGGATTCATCACTGTGAGCAATCATTACAGCTGTATGGACGACCCTCTCGTGTGGGGTAATATACATTTACAGTCAAATCTGGATAAATTGATTTCTCTTACCCCTTTCCCTCATAGAAGCGACTTTTATCGTATTTAATTTATTCCTCCGCTGAAGAAAATAGTTCCAGTTTATAACCTCATGAACAATAACCATTACAAATAATTTATATAGCCTAGCAAATTTTAGCTTAAAGCAGGTTGAAAGTAAAGCAGAATGTGCCTGCTTTAAGTGGTCACCTATCTTCAATACTAGAAACAGGCTATGGGGTAAAGGGTAAACTCATTCACCTCTGAAACTTTAACCCATTACAACATAGTCTGTTTCTTGTTTTGAAGACAAGTGACTCAGTTTTAATTTGAAAATACTGGTAAGTCTGACCTAAAAGAGATAGAGTTATCAAGATTTGACTAGTTGGGAACTGCTAACCTCTACTTAGCTCCAGATAAGGGAAACTGGGGTCCGTTTCGTAAAACTTCTTACAGCAAATGTTGTCGTAAGTCAGAATATAAAAATCTCAATTATTATTTATTACTCAATCTAATCCTGTCTTGTGACATCTCTTTGGAATCGTCTTGAAAAGACGATTCCAAAAAAGATGTCACAAGACAGGATAAGATAGAGAAATAAGAAATAATATGTATTTTAAAAAAAATGACTTACGACAACATTTGTCATAAGATGTTTTATGAAACGGGCCCCAGATCTACAGCTGCCACTCTTTAGATAAACATTGCAATCTGATAGTTGTGAAGATCTCTGAAGACAGAATAGTAATTGTACAAAGGTAAACCGCACGACTCCACTTAAGTATTTCAAAAACTAAAATCTTTATTTCTGCATTAAACCCTATGGTGTCACTACTCATTAGAATTGTCTCTTTGAGACGATTCTAATGAGTAGTAACACCATATGATTTGGTGCTGATATAAGTGAGAAAATATTTGATTTGTTTAGTTTACCCCCTCTTTTCTGGAGCCCTGTTTGTGATTGTCCAGTTTTATTTTCAGGGATGAGAAAATGGCCACAAGTATATTCCAGTTGTCGCTGGATACCGTCAGCCGAGGAAATATGTTTTGCATCTAAAGTTACTCGATTATTTTTCTCACTAGGAAGGTAAAGTAACAAATCTCATTTTCATTGTACCTGTATTTAGTGGTCACTCAAATTCAAAACAAATCCAATGGAGTTTTTAATGTAGATGGATGCTTAACTGGCCTTGATTGGACAAATGGGGCTAAATATAAAATACATGTAATGCATAAATCTTACTTTCGTTGATTATTAAGCTATTGTAAATTCATTTTCTTTTAACCCTTTCCCCCCATAGAAGCGTCTTTTAGCGTATTTAATTTAATCCTCCACTGAAGAAAATAGTTCCAATTTATACACTCATAAACATGTATTAAAAGAAATATTTTTCTATATACTAGGAGATGGTAGTTTAAAGCAGGCTGAAAGTAAAGCAGAATGCGACTCAAGGCGCATTCTGCTTTACTTTGAACCTGCTTTAAGTACTCCCCTGTCTTCATACTAGAAACAGGTTATGGGGTAAAGCGTTAACCCTTTACCCAATAGCATTTTTCTAGTTTTGAAGATAGGTGACTACTTAAAGCAGGTTGAAAGTAAAGCAGAATGCGCCTAAAAGGCGCATTCTGCTTCACTTTCAGCCTGCTTTAAGCTACCATCGCCTAGAAAATAGAATATATTTCTTATGATACATATCCTTGACTATATAAATTGGAACTATTTTCTTCAGTGAAGGAATAAATAAGAGGCGTAAAAAGGCGTATTTATGGGGTAAAGCATTAAACAGTGGATTAACCCTTACATGGCTGACTTTCCCAAATTGAACTCTCCCCTTTTCTAAGTGATTACATTGACTCTTGATAGTTTTGTCCAACAGATATAAAAAATATGGCAAACAGTGCAGACCATGAGGAGATGGCTCCTTCATGGTATATAAACTCATGTCCAACACAAAAATGCTTGAAATCAGGGCCGCCATAAGTTGATATTGAAAAATCCTAAGATTTCCAAATTTTCCATTTTTTCAAGAGTGATTACTTAAAGCAGGTTGAAAGTAAAGCAAAATGTGCATTGAGGCGCATTCTGCTTTACTTTCAGCCTGCTTTAAGCTACCATATACTAGTATTAAAAATGAAGATTTTGGAAATGATCCGGAGAAATGGCAGCCCTGTTAGATAATAAGATGACCTGTGTTTATTGTTCAGATGTGTACCTGTTGTGCGAGGGGATGGTGTGTATCAAAAAGGCATGGACTTCTGTTTGAATGAGCTGAACAAAGGAGAATGGATTCATATATTTCCTGAGGGTAAAATACTAGTTACATATATTGGCTCAAGATAAGGGGAGTAAATCAAGAACTAAAATCCCTATTTCTGCATTTATCGCTATGGTGGGATTACTCATTAGAATCGTTTTGAAGAGACGATTCTAATGAGTAGGTACACCATTGGATTTTGTGCTGAAATGTGAGAAAATTATAGATTTGTTCAGTTAACTCCCTCTTATCTGGAGACCTGTTAAGTTATGTTCCTATACCAGAAAATGTTTTGTTTGAGCGGAAAAAAACAAACCCCACAAGATTGCATTTCATGAAGTAAAGACAAATTTAATTTGAATATTCTTAACTCTTTACACCATAGCTTGTTTCTAGTATTGAAAATAGGTGACTACTTAAAGCAGGTTGAAAGTGAAGCAGAATGTGCCTTAAGGCACATTCTGCTTAACTTTCAGCTTGTTTTAAGCTACCATCTGCTAGAAAATACAAAATATTTCATTATTTCATATGATACATGATAGTAATAGTAATACACAATGGCTACTTATAGTTCTCTCCAACCAATAATTGTCAGATTAAAAAGATGAAATAAGAGGTTTGTAAACAGTCCAAATAGTTTGCTACCCATGGAAATTCCGGCAGAGGTAAGTAAGCCTGCATTTACTAGTTACTAAGAGGTTTGTCACAGAAGTTCAGGGACGATCATTATACATTCCACTTTTTGTGTCCCCAAAAAGGAGTCATTTAGCCTATAGTAATTGCACTATGATGTCTTATAGTGAAAACTTGCAAAATTTTAATGTCACCATGACTGTAACCATGGGCTACCAGGTGAGCAATTTAGGACCATTATGGCCCTCTTGTTTGTAACTCTTAAACCAATTTTCCAAGCTGAGTATAGTAGCATTCTGTTGTCAGAAATTCCACTGTATTTGTTTAAAATTATTACTTGTATTTATTGGAAATTGATCGTTTATTTTCAGGTGGGATAAACTTGACAAAAGAAAATGTCAGATTGAAATGGGGTAAGACAATATTTACTCTCTACCCCATGTACCGTAACTACAGCAGAACTAACTCAGTTAAACTTGATTATGTATGCTATAATTCTGTCTAGCCATGAATAATTATGTATCTATCAGAAAAAACATTTTCTATAAGCTAGTAGATGTTACCTTCAGCAAGCTGAAAGTAAAGTGAAATGCTCCGTCAGTGGTCGCCTGTCTTCAAAACTAGAAACAGGCTATGGAGTAATGAGTTAAAACTGGCAAACAGAATATTCAAATCAGACGGCTTCCACTCTCTTGACTGCTGTTTCAGTTGTGTTATAGTGCTCCCTCCCTACAATGGCCCTCCCAACAACACTCCCTCCTTACAATGACCCTTGTCTCAGTTCCCTAAACAGGACAATTATGTCCAACCTATTCACGGCTGCAATGTCGTCTGCTTAAAATTGCCCCTTTTCTCAAAGTTACATAATGGACATTTTGACAGAAAAAAACTTAATGACATGGAACAGCTTGAATCCAAATCAGACGCTGCGTTTAGGGTGAATGACAATCGAAACAACACTAGCCAAAAGTAAAGAAGAAATAGTCTAAAAAAAAAGACTTCTTCTTTATTTACAGCCTGCATTAAGTAACAACCTGTTTTAACCCATTCCCCCATAAATACGCCTTTTAATTATTCATCCACTGAAGAAAATAGTTATTTCTTATACAGTTATGAATACGTACCATATGAAATATTTTCTATATCCTATCAGATACTAGCTTAAAACAGGCTGAAAGTAAAGCAGAATGTGCCTTTAGGCACATTCTGCTTTACTCTCAACCTGCTTTAAGTAGTCACCTGTTTTAAAATTTAGAAACAGGCTATGGGTTAATGGGTTGAACATTGAGAAAAGACTTTGAATGGAAGGTGTAAACAATACTAAACCCTGTCTAGCAATATTTATAACTGTTATATTGTTAGTGTTGGTTAAGACCCTGTACTATGCATATTTGTAAATTTAACTACCTTGTTAACTCTTTCAACCGTAAGTAACCCTTGTGGGTTATTAGGTTCCCTTGTGGAATTTTTTAGTTATCAAAACATGAACCAGTTTATTTGGAATTCTTGGTAGTTTGATAAATACTAGTCTAAATCAGCAAACGGTGTAAACCCTGATCAGAGGGCTCCTATAGGAGCCCTCTGCTCTGGGTCTACACTGTTTGCAGATGTAATGAGTATATTTTAAACAGGTGCATTGTGTTATAAGACTTAACTACCTTAGATACTTGATTACAGGAGTTGGCAGACTGATTGCAGACTGTGAACATGTTCCTGTAGTGTTACCAGTGTTCCATGTTGGTGAGTTTCGACTGTATGTTAATAATGGTTGTTTATTTATTTATTTATGTTCTCTGTGGCCAAGTTGGTTAATGCACCTGTTTAAATTTTATTGCTATTGTGACCTGGGTTCAAATCCTGACTTAATCCAGTATCAGTTTCTTCAAGGCTTAAATGCTTAAAATTCTATATAAAACTTAAACTACAGCCACAAGAATTTAGCCATAAATATATTTAATAGATGTATATCTTTTGTAAGTGCATAATGTTTTTATGAGCAGATACATAGATATCTTTAATACCATTATGAATGTAAAGAAATTGTCCATTGAAAAACAGTTTTGAGTAAATCTGAATAAGGGGAGATCCTTTGATCCTTTGAACTTTATAGTTCAAAGAAATGTACAGTAAAATATGTGTTAAAGTATTCACCCCTGAAACTTCAAATGGACAATTCCAGTTTCCCATTAAGTCTAGTCCAGTTTTGAATATTTGAGATGTTTTCAGCTCACCTGGCACGAAGTGCCAAGGTGAGCTTTTAGGATCGCTGAATGTCCGTCGTCCGTCCGTGCGTCCGTTCACATTTGTTCGTTAACACTCTAGCGCCTACAAATTTCATCTGATCTTCATGAAACTTCATGGCAATGTTTGTCTTGATGAAAGCTAGGTCAAATTCGAATGTGGGTCATGTCCGATCAAAAACTAGGTCACTAGGTCAAATCATAGAAAAACCTTGTTAACACTCTAGAGGCTACAAATTTCATCTGATCTTAATGAAACTTGGTCAGAATGTTTGCCTCTTTGATATCTAGGTCAACTACGAATGTGGGTCATGTCCAGTCAAAAACTAGGTCACTCGGTCAAATCATAGAAAAACCTCGTTAACACTCTAGAGGCTACAAATCTCAATGGATCTTAATGAAACTTGGTCAGAATGTTTGCCTCATTGATATCTAGGTCTTTTTCTAATGTGGGTCATGTCCGGTCAAAAACTAGGTTAGTAGGTCAAATCATAGAAAAACATGGTTAACACTCTAGAGGCTACAAATCTCAATGGATCTTTATGAAACTTGATCAAAATGTTTGTTTTGATGAAATCTAGGTCAAGTGCGAATGTGGGTCATGTCCAGTTAAAAACTAGGTCACTAGGTCAAATCTTCGAAAAAATTTGTTAACACTCCAGAGTCAACAAATCTTATTTGATTTTAATGTAACATAGTTAGAATGTTTGCCCAATTGATATCTAGGTCAAATTCGAATATGGGTCATGTAGGGTCAAAAACTAGGTCACTAGGCCAAACCAAAGAAAAACAGTGTTAACCCTCTAGAGGCTACAAATCTCGTTAGATCTGAATGAAATATTTTCAGAATGTTTGCCTACATCAAATCTAGGTCAAAATCAAATGTGGATTGTGTCTGGTCAAAAACTAGATCACTAGGTCAAATTATAGAAAAATCTTGTTAAAACTCTAAAGGTTGATTGTGGGTCATGTCCAGTCATAATCTAGGTCACTATAGGTTAATTAGGGCCATAGTGGCCCTTGTTTACAATATGGTGTAAAATGACACTCTGTGCAGAATCTGATCAGAGGGCTCCATTCAGGTCTTCATAGGACAATTATACCTTACAGGTACACTGTTTGTAAATGACACATATACTTGTTGCTAGGGTTCAATTTGTTAAAATGACAACAGAGGTTTTCTGTTTATGTTAAACATCATAAACATGTATATTATAACTTATGGAATATCAAGTATTTTTTTTATATTTTTCAGGTATGGATGATATTTTGCCAAATAAAAAACCTTACATTCCAAAGATAGGGCAGGTAAATCTATCTTATTTGTTTAATATTTTGTGTTTCTGAAATTGATTTGTAAAAGATAGAAAAGAACATTTGAAAAAAAAAATGATATGTAAAACTTGCATCATATTTATAGTTAAAAAAGTGATATATTAATGTAGAACTGGCATTCTGAACTATAGTGTAGATCCTGATTAGAGAACTCTAACATGATCTTTATATACACTTGTAGTTCATTTAGATTGTTCAGGTAGCTTTATCAATTGATAATGCAATTAAACCTGTGTTAATTCAGCGGCTTCTGAAATTTAACCCTTTACCCCATAGCATGTTTCTAGTTTTGAAGACAGGTGAACACTTAAATAATTGTCAATTTAGCACAAAGTCATCATACAGTAAGTAAAACAGAAAGCTCCTTTTACTCCATAGCCTGTTTCTAGTTTTGATGAAAACTTAGGCGCATTCTGCTTTACTTTCTGATCAGTTCATTTCTTAAATGGCAGCTTAATGATAGGCATCAGTCATCCATTGCTGCAGTACTTTTATTCTGCATTTAGCAGTAACATCTTTAGTGATTAGTTTGTTTCTTCAAAGCATGGCTGCTGAACGTAGGTTTTACAACTATTCATTAAACCGTTACCCCATGACAAACACCTCCACTGAAGAAAATAGTTCCATTTGATACAGTCATGTATATGCACCATCAGAAAATATTTTTATATCCTAAGAGATGGTAGCTTAAAGCAGACTGAAAGTTGCATTCGGCTTTACTTACAACCTGATTTAAGCGGTCACCTGTCTTCAAAACTAGAAACAGGCTATAGAGTAAAGATTTAAATGAACTACTGCAAGCTTTGACAATTACAGACTGTGACAGTGTTGGTGGGGGAACCAGTCGACTACACAACAGATTTGAACATGCTCAGGAACCTTAACAAATCACCTGTAAGTATACAAAAGAATTGAGTCAGAAGTATAAATCATAGTGGATTGGACACCAAATATGTTTCAATCAAGGCTGTATTAACTCTTTCAACACCATAGACCCGTTTAAAATATACTCAATACATTTTAAAACAGGGTAGACCCAGATCAGAGGGCTCCTTTAGGAGCCCTCTGATCAGGGTCTACACTGTTTTCTAATTTATACCAGTATGTATTAAAATATCCATAATTCAAAGTAGACTGTTTCATGTTTGGGTATATAAAAGATCCACAAGACAAGATAATAACCCACTGGATTTACCTAGTATTGAAAGAGTTAACTCATTCACCCCTGAAACTTTTAATGGAAAGTTCCATTTTCCAATTAAGTTTAGTCCATTTATGACAATTTAGGGGTGTTTTCTGCAATATATTGCAAATTGACAAACAGTGCAGACCCTGATCAGAGGGCTCCTGCAGAAGCCCTCTGATCAGGGTCTACACTGTTTGCATAGGACAAGTGTAATCCTCACAGGTACACTGTTTGTAAATGACAAGTATACTCGTCACTAGGGTTAAATGTGTTAAGCTACCATTCAAAACAAAGTCAAAAAGCATTCTCTTGTACAGTTTGTTGCTAAATTTCCAGGATACAAATAATGCAGTAAGCAGTCACCTGGCCTTGGTTACCTCGATTCTTCCTCAATGAAGATTTATACAGATCAGACTGTACAGTAGAAGATCTATTATGCCAACTACATTGGGTTAATTAATAGGTGTGTAAGACAGGTGGCTGCTTATAGCAAGGTGTAAGTAAAACAGAAAGCTCCTAAAAGCACTTTCTGTTTTTCTTTCCATGTTCCTTAAGCTGTCACCTGCAATCAATTAGCCTTCATTTAGCCATCGTAAAAAGGGAAGTTTTACTACTAGTATATGATTTGTACATGGTGTGTCTGAACAGTGAACACTAATGAAATGCCTATTTTACTCCCTTCCCAATAGTCATAATAATGTTTTATGTTATTTGCTCCCACATGAAAGCGACACAAACGCACAAAAAATAAACACATTGAATCATAACGATGAGTATACTAGTCCTTTACATGCAGTAAACCTGTAAAGAGTATACTTGCCATATATAAACTCCTAGGAGCCCGATCATGGTCTGGACTGTTTGTTGGTTTGCATTATATCGCAGAAAACAATCCTAAATAGTCATAAGTAGACTAGACTTAATTCCACTATTCCATGATTTACCAACTGACAGCTGTTGTTGTATAGCTGAAAGTTACATGGAAGCTGTAGGCTGTTGAACATATGCCTTGTCCATTTCAGATGGGAATATAGGCAGAGTGTTATAAATAAGATTCAGAAAGAGGTGATTTGCAAGTTTAAATTTCTGATAGTTGAACATTTTAGAGCCAGAGTTTGATCTTTTGAACATGATCATTTTGGTTGTTTGACATTTTTACATTGTTCTTTTCATTGTTGAATTTGAACAATTTAACATTTACTCTTGGGTTTTTGAACATTTTAATACATAATAATTTTCAGTTATTTGTGCTTGTTGAATGTTTTGATTTATTTGTGGTTGTTGAACATTTTTGAAAATTATTTGTAGTGTGGAATATTCTTATCGGTGAATGTGTACAAGATTACCTGTAACCACCTTATTTAGAGCTGTTTGAAAATTTCTACCAGAATTTGGAACGTATGTATCCAGTTGTAGTATAAAGGAACATGTATGCTGATTTGCTATAGCGACCTGGTAGAGGTCTTGCACAGCATGCAGGAGACCCAGGTTCCAATGCCAGTTGGAGCTGGGATATTTTCATTTTTCAGTCTGTTAACACATTACCCCATAAATACACCTTTTAGTCATTCCTCCACTGAAGAAAATACATGTAGTACCACTTTATACATTCATGAATATGTATCAAAAGAAATATTTCTGTATAGTCTATCAGATTAAAGCTTAAAGGAGGCTGAAAGTAAAGCAGAATGCACCTAAGGTGCATTCTGCTTTACTTTCAACCTGCTTTAAGTGGTCACCTATCTTCAATACTTAGACACAGGCTATGGGGTAATGGGTTAATGCTTAGCTTTCTTTATTGTAGATGGAGATACGGAAACATATCACAGACAAGATTCAGGCAGAGGTGTGGAACCTTAAGGTGGAGGCAGAGAGGCTTCATCTGAACAGCTGCAGTGAAACACAGTCCTAGCAGTATCTGATAGAGCATGGTCCAAGGTTATAAACAGTTTGAGAGAGCAGGGTCCAAGGTTATAAACAGTTTGAGTTTGACTCAACTCAAACTCTTCGGTTAAATCTGACCAATCAAATGCTTTAGAATGATCTCAGACTCAACTCAAACTCTTTATAACCTTGGGGCCATGGGTCATAAGGGGAGAGTCAAAGTAATATGTGTTTGAGAGAGAGTGTGTATGTATGGTATGGTTAATGGAGAGTCCACATAATTATGATGTGTCTGTGTGTGTGTGAGAGAGAGTGGGAAAGGGAGGGAGAGAGGGCTTTTGTGTATGGTTTGATTCTTCATGCCAACTCTGCCAGTCTAATTGATTTTTAGTAGTGTTCAGTAGTGTAACCTCTTAATGCCACATTCCTTAAAAATCCACTCTCTGGAAACTGAATGTCATTTTGAGACACATATGTGTATCTATGGGGTAATAGGTTAAACCTACCATTAAAACTATATCTACACATCTTCATGAATAGTTATTGGTTATACGCCATGAATTTATTCCTCCACTTAAGAAAATAGTTCCAATTTATAGTCAAAAATATGTTTTGTAAGAAAAGTTTTTTTATATTCTAGCAGATGGTAGCTTAAAGTAGGCTGATAATAAACATAATTGAGTCTTAAAGCACATTCTGCTTTAGTTTCAGCCTGCTCTAAATGGTCATCTGTTTTCAAAACTAAAAAGTAGAAATTGTGTTCAAACAGACTATGGGGTAAAGGGTTAAATGCATTTAAATGCAAATGCTGTTTTGATCAACAAAAATTACTACACATAATTTTGAAAGCTTTAATATTAACGAATGTTAAATATATTTTATGCAATTGTTGAATATATCTCACACTATTGATTAAATGTTTTTCAATACTGATGAAAATATTTTATGCCATTGTTGAATATGTTTTATGCTATTGTTGAATATATCTCACACTTTTGTTCAATATGTTTTACACTATTGCTGAATATGTTTTACTCTAGTCTTACTATTGTTGAATATGTTTTTCACTATTGTGGAATATACCTTACACTATTGTTGAATATTTTTTACACTATTGTTCAATATATCTTACACTTGTTGAATATGCTGTACATTATTGTTCAATACATGTATATATTAAAATATTGTTGAATAGGTTTTACTCAATTGTGGAATATGTCTTACACTTTTGTAGATTCTGTTTTACACTATTGTTGAATATGTTTTACACTATTGTTAAATATGTTTTACACTATTGTTAAATATATCTTACACTATTATGTCATGGCTTACACTATTGATGAATATGTATTACACTATTGTTAAATATATCTTACACTATTGTTTCATGGCTTACACTATTGTTGAATATGTATAACACTATTGGTGAATGCATCTACAATATTCTATTGATGAATGTGTGTACAATATTCTTGAAAGCTTCTTACGCTGTCATTGAGTTTTTTAGCACATCTGAGCACAGACTTTTGAGACACTTTAACCTATTAATCAATAGATATAATTTTTAAACTCATTTTGACTGGATTTAATTTATTCTTCCACTAAAGAAAATAGTACTAATTTATGCAGTCATGAATTTGTATTTACTATTGTAAGAAATAATACCTGTGTCTACATTCTAGTAGATGGTAACTTAAAGCAGGCTGACAGTATAGCAGAATGTGCATTAAGGCACATTCTGCTTTACTTTCAAATTGCTTTAAGTGGTCCCCTGTATTCAAAACTAGAAACAGGCTATGGATTAATTGGTTAAGAGTTATAAACAGTGGGCAGTTTCAGAAGATAAACATACTGATTGGTTGTTTTGAAGTTGCTAAACAAATTTCATTCTTTGCAAAGCTCTGGTTGCCATTGACGCCAAAAAGAAATTTTAGTAACTGTTTTCAAAATGGCAAGGCTTACAATTTTAAATTTTTTTTCTTGGGTGGTCCTCAGTCAAGTTTGTTTCAGCCGTGCCTGTTTTATCTTTATTTTTTTTAAAACAACCTTGGAGCTAACTCTTTGCGTGCTGGGTAGTGTTTTCGTCTGCAACAATTGTCATCTGCTGATTTTCTAAAATGGAATTTTCTGTCCAAAACAAGACCAGAGTGTCAATCAGTTTGTATCCTGATGAGACGCCGCGTTATGCTGCGTCTGATCTGGATCCAAACTGTTTGCAAAGATAATCACTGTGGCAGATATATCCACTTCTAGCATGCATAGATTTAAACATTTAGTATGTTTCAATTTCACTTAATCATCTACAAATACAGTAAAACCCGGGTTCAGCGGCCACTTCAATAAGATGAAATGAAGTGTTCAATAAAACTACAGTTGAACTTCGATATCTCAAACTCGCTTAACTCGAACTATCGGATATGTCGACACATGAACTTCATTTTTTCATGCTTGGTTATGGCGAACATACCCATATTTCAAAGTTGAAACGTGGCTAAGCCACGTTTTAACTTTGAAATACGGGTATGTCCGACTTAACCGAGTTCGAGATATCGAAGTTCGACTGTAGTTCAACACAGAACAAAGGTAGTGCAGAAAGCTCCTATCAGAGCTTTCTGCATTATGTTTGTTCTTCATTAATCAGTAAGTTGCCTTTAGTTATACTCATGCATCTTCAGTAATCCAGGTAAGGGAAGTATTTCAAAAATTAAAATCTGTATTTCTGCATTAAACTTTGTGTTACTACTCATTAGAATTGTCTCTTCGAGAAGATTCTAATAAGTAGTTACACCATAAGTTTTGGTGCTTGCATAAGAGAGGAAATGTGTGATTTGCTTGGTTTACTGCCTCTTATCTGGAGCAGTGATTCTTCAGTGAATGCCTGCTGAACAGACTACATATCTTATAAGGTTCTTATAGCATTTTATGTTCCAATGCTTACTTTGCCAAATATTTTTTGCTGATTAATATAAGTACTGGTTATAGGAGACCAACAGTTTTTAGTTCATTTTTAGTTTATTTTTATTCCTGTTAGTTTCTTGTAATTTGCCAAATTTACATGTACATTTTATAGCCAAATATACTGTTCCGTTTTCCGCACTTTTCTCATAAATACGAAAGAAGACTCAAGCAGGAAACGCAACACAAACAATACACCCATCTCTAAAGCAGAACACACACACAGCCATACCATAACAAACACACACACACACACACACACGCAATACCATTCCTTCATCTACACACTAAATAGAAAACAACACGCAAGACAAACATAAAGCTAAGTGAACATAGGAGCCCGCCTTGGTACGGTCAGTAGCAATCAATAATCAATTATAAATTAATTAATTATTAACAACCACTGGGGGGTTAAACTTGGGTTTAGGGGCGCCCAACCTCACACTTATCTCCTATATTCACCTATAAAGACGAACAGTGTACATAAACTATAAACCCTGTTCCACAACCAATACATGCTTTGACAAATAAAGCAGAAATTAGGTATATGACATTGTTTTGATAAACTGCACATCAAGTTAGTGTGTTGTTGTCATGTTAACAATGAGTTATGCCCCTTATTAACCCTTTCATGATCAAATTATTCAGGAGATTTTAACCCCTTCACTGCTTTTTTGTCGTCTGCTTCATTATTGTTGTCTGCAAGACACGTTTCAGAGTTAGATATAAGGTTGTATGACTTAATTAATATAGATAAGAGTGTCAAACAGTTTGGGTCCTGATCAGACGTTACACGGTGTCTGATCAGGACCCAAACTGTTTGCAAACACGCTTCAAAGCGTCATTGAGAGTGAAAGGGTTAAACTTGAACTATTTGCATACCAGTATTTGTGATAATGATCAGTCTCTTTAGTCCTCCTTTCATTTGTTCCCAGGGGCCCGTTTTATAAAAGTTTGTACGACAAAAAAGATCCTAAGGCAAAATTTTCAAATACATTTAATTTCTGTTTCTCTATCTAATCCTGTCTTGTGACATCTCTTTGGAATCGTCTTTTCAAAGAGATGTCACAAGACAGGATAAGGAGAAATAAATAATAATTAAGACTTTTATAATCTGACTTACTACAACATGTCGTACAAAGTTTTATGAAACTGGACCCAGGTACTCAGGGTTTCTTTCCACAGAAATGACCAAATACATCACTATCCTCATCATCCAAACTGATTTGCCTAATTTGTTAGTTTAAACTTTTTTCCCCCCGTCAGTTCAATGCAATAAAAAAGTGTTTCTTTGTTGTTGTCACTTATTGTTTCATATACAGGGTACGATTACTTTAATGCTATTTTGAAAGGGTAGAGAGTTATCTTCATTTTGTGTGTGTCTAAATAGTGTTTGGATCTAGATGAAATACCCGAGTTACTTTGCAGTTTATCTGGATCTTAACTGTTGCAGTTTCTGATTAATATTGTGCCAATTGAAAATTCCATTTTTAAAACAGTAGCAAAAGGCAATTGTTGCAGACAAAAAATTACCCAGCATGCAAATTTATCAGTTTTATGGCATGTTTGATACATGTGTATCATTTTATGGACTTTTCTGGCTCTTTTTACTGGTGCATTTACAGAATATATACCTGTTTCTCTACCATGGTTTTTGTTTTAATCCTTTATCCCATGGTCTTTAAACCCTTTACCCCATAGCATGTTTCTTGTATTGAAGATAGGTGACCACTTAATGCAGGTTGAAAGTAAAGCAGAATGTGCATTAAGGCACATTCTGCTTTACTTCCAGCCTGCTTTAAGCTATCATCTAGAATAAAGAGAATGTTTTTTATGATACATATTCATGACTGTATAATTGGAAATATTCCCTTCAATGGAGGAATGAATAAAATGTGTCCTATAGGAGCCCTTTGATCTGGCTCTTTACTGTTTGCAAATGTAATGAGCATATTTTAAACAGGTCCATGGTGTTGAAAGAGTTAAAGCACATCAACATAAACTTAAAACAAAACTGTGTCAATTAATGCTTATGCCCCTTACCAGTACATTCAGAATCGTTTCTAAGTCCAACTTAGGTCAAAGACAAGGTTAACACATTCAACCCTAGCGATGAGTATACTTGTCATTTACAAACAGTGTGCCTATGAGGAGAAAGCTCCTATATGAGCTTTCTGCATTATTTTTGTTCTTCATTAATCAGTAAATTGCTGTTAGTTATACTCATGCATCTTCAGTGCTCCAGATAAGGGAAGTATTTCAAAAACTAAAATCTTTATTTCTGCATTAAACTTTGTGTTACTACTCATTAGAATCATCTCTTCGAGAAGATTCTAATAAGTAGTTACACCATAAGTTTTGGTGCTGGCATAAGAGAGGAAATGTGTGATTTGCTTGGTTTACTGTCTCTTATCTGGAGCCGTGATTCTTCAGTGAATGCCTGCTGAATAGACTACATATCTTATAAGGTTCTTATAGCATTTTATGTTCCAATGCTTACTTTGCCAAATATTTTTTGCTGATTGATATAAGTACTGGTTATATGAGACCAACAGTTTTTAGTTCATTTTTAGTTCATTTTTAGTTCATTTTTAGTTTATTTTTATTTTTATTCCTGTAATTTGCCAAATTTACATGTACAGTTTATAGCCAAATATACTTTTCCGTTTTCCGCACTTTTCTCATACATGCTTTGACAAATAAAGCAGAAATTAGGTATATGACATTGTTTTGATAAACTGCACATCAAGTTAGTGTGACGTTGTCATGTTCAGGGCTCCAGATAAGCCCGCGTACTGAGTGAAATACGCAAACGTTTTGACCGTGTACGCGTTAATTTCAAAACATTGAAGTACTGTGTACGCGAGAAATTCCCGGGGACGTGTATCAATTCAAACGCCGAGTTTTTGTCATACCGAGATTTGCAAATAAGTCAAATGTTATTGATTGGCGGTCTCGTAATGAAGCTTCGTTTCATCGTATGGTAATTGTTTACTTGCGCACCGTTAGAAAAGGGAGGTTACTGCGCACCCATATACATCTATATCTTCATTGATATATGGAACCACGATAAAATCCAAGTTCTCCGAAAAGTGTTTTGATTGAAAACCTCGCAACAAAATGTCAAAATCTTAGCATGGAAGAGTCAGAAAAACGATAGAAAGTTGAAAACCGTCGGTTGTGCGCTATCTGATTTAAAAGGAACTAACACCTTATGAAACTTGTGGTATGTTGAACGATTATATAAACTCGAACATTGTTTCATCCGCGGAGAAAACCACCGCATAAGCGGCTAAAATGTAAGATTATTGAAAATCGTAATTTACATACATGTATCTTCTACTTCTACTTTATTATTCCTTAAGTACTGTCAATATCTGACAATGACAGTGAGGTCGGGGACAGTGTTAAAAAAAGTAAAACATAATGATAAACAATGCAGAGCTAAAAGGTCAATTATAAACAGGTTAAAAAAGTTTTTAAACAGAGGTTAAACAAGTTTAAAAACAACATATGCAGTTAGCATAAGTCAGGGGTTGTGAGATCTGAGGCTGGCAGTGAAGCTTGTGAGACTGTCACTGACTGGCCTTAGTGCTGTGTGGTAAATTATTCCAAAGTCTGATGGTACGTGGAAAGAGTTTGAGTGATACTGTGTCCTAGTAGAGAAAGGTATGACAAAGTTGAGATTTCTTGATGGATGGAGATGTATGGTCTACAACTATCAGGTTATTTGAAATTTTGTATAGCATTATTACTGAGGCATTGTTTCTCCTTTCTTCAAAAGTTGAAAATTTAACCCGCGATCTGCCGATGAATTGAAAATCCATGTGTACTGATTGAAAAATCTGGGGACTGATTGTTTTCAAAATTGATCAGTACTGTACTGATTAGAAGAAAAATTATCTGGAGCCCTGATGTTAACAATGAGTTATGCCCCTTATTAACCCTTTCATGATCAAATTATTCAGGAGATTTTAACCCCTTCACCGCTTTTTTGTCGTCTGCTTCATTATTGTTGTCTGCAAGACACGTTTCAGAGTTAGATATAAGGTTGTATGACTTAATTAATATAAATAAGAGTGTCAAACAGTTTGGGTCCTGATCAGACGTTACACGGTGTCTGATCAGGACCCAAACTGTTTGCAAACACGCTTCAAAGCGTCATTGAGAGTGAAAGGGTTAAACTTGAAATATTTGCATACCAGTATTTGTGATAATGATCAGTCTCTTTAGTCCTCCTTTCATTTGTTCCCAGGGGCCCGTTTTATAAAAGTTTGTACGACAAAAAAGATCCTAAGGCAAAATTTTCAAATACATTTAATTTCTGTTTCTCTATCTAATCCTGTCTTGTGATATCTCTTTGGAATCGTCTTTTCAAAGAGATGTCACAAGACAGGATAAGGAGAAATAAATAATAATTAAGACTTTTATAATCTGACTTACTACAACATGTCGTACAAAGTTTTATGAAACTGGACCCAGGTACTCAGGGTTTCTTTCCACAGAAATGACCAAATACATCACTATCCTCATCATCCAAACTGATTTGCCTAATTTGTTAGTTTAAACTTTTTTCCCCCCGTCAGTTAAATGCAATAAAAAAGTGTTTCTTTTTTGTTGTCACTTATTGTTTCATATACAGGGTACGATTACTTTAATGCTATTTTGAAAGGGTAGAGAGTTATCTTCATTTTGTGTGTGTCTAAATAGTGTTTGGATCTAGATGAAATACCCGAGTTACTTTGCAGTTTATCTGGATCTTAACTGTTGCAGTTTCTGATTAATATTGTGCCAATTGAAAATTCCATTTTTAAAACAGTAGCAAAAGGCAATTGTTGCAGACAAAAAATTACCCAGCATGCAAATTTATCAGTTTTATGGCATGTTTGATACATGTGTATCATTTTATGGACTTTTCTGGCTCTTTTTACTGGTGCATTTACAGAATATATACCTGTTTCTCTACCATGGTTTTTGTTTTAATCCTTTATCCCATGGTCTTTAAACCCTTTACCCCATAGCATGTTTCTTGTATTGAAGATAGGTGACCACTTAATGCAGGTTGAAAGTAAAGCAGAATGTGCATTAAGGCACATTCTGCTTTACTTCCAGCCTGCTTTAAGCTATCATCTAGAATAAAGAGAATGTTTTTTATGATACATATTCATGACTGTATAATTGGAAATATTCCCTTCAATGGAGGAATGAATAAAATGTGTCCTATAGGAGCCCTTTGATCTGGCTCTTTACTGTTTGCAAATGTAATGAGCATATTTTAAACAGGTCCATGGTGTTGAAAGAGTTAAAGCACATCAACATAAACTTAAAACAAAACTGCGTCAATTAACGCTTATGCCCCTTACCAGTACATTCAGAATTGTTTCTAAGTCCAACTTAGGTCAAAGACAAGGTTAACACATTCAACCCTAGCGATGAGTATACTTGTCATTTACAAACAGTGTGCCTATGAGGATTACACTAGTCCTATGCAAACAGTGTATACCCTGATCAGAGGTCTCCTTAAGGTGGTTCGACAGCGGGCGGCCCGCATCTCGAGTTCCGGAAATGCTTATGACTTTCACCTAATCTTTGCGGCACGTGCTTATAGTAGAAAATTTAGATAAAGAAAAGTTTGGTCTGCTTCAGTGTCTTCTCTGTTAGCGCAGTTGGTACGGTGATTGACTTGCAAGCCTAAGGTTCTAGGTTCGATTCCCACTCGCTACAAAACTATTTTTTTTAACAAATTGTCCGATTTTAGTGACTAGTCAATTCATGTAACGCAGTGATCAAAGGACAGGCTATGTTTAGTCACGTAGTAATGAATAATATCAGATGCAAGTATAGTCAAGTGACAGCTAAATTTGTGAGGATTATAGCCTATATGACAGATGGCAGCTTAACACAGGACAAAAATAGGAGCTTTATGCATTACTTTTTTATGCATTAAGCAGTCGCCTGCCTTTTAAGATCTACAGACTACCGTATTCAATGGTCCCTTATTACAGGTTTGACTTATGGTATTATTTAGAGCTGACGGCATTTTAAAGTTGAACTAGAGGGAGGTAGATTTTCATTAAATGTTTGTGACTGGTAGAATTAAGTTATATCTGTCTAATAAGACTAACATTAGTGTATGTTAAACAGCTAGATTTTTTGTAATTTGAGATTTTCAGAATTTGACTTTTTTTAAAATATTGATATTTCCAGAAAATATATCATGAAATACTTTTGTTTGCCCAATATCTTATAGTCTATGTACAGTTTACTTGAATGTACAGAAATTATTGAGTTATATCATTTTATAAAGAAAATATTCCTGTTTATTAAAAAAGGAGCTTTTCTCGACAAAAGGTCCTGTCAGAATAAAACGGCACTGTAACTTTTTTTTTATTTTAACGATTTTTCACTCTCCATATGGTATATTTCAATTTAATCAAGGTTTCAAAGAATTCTGACACAGAATAAGCTGACCCGCGAACCACCTTAAGGAGCCCTCTGATCAGGGTCTACACTGCTTGTCATTTTGAAATAAATTATTAAAATCAACCCTAAATTGTCAAAAATGTACTAGACTTATTTTGAAATTGGAATTGTCCATTAAAAGTTTAAGGGGTGAATGAGTTAAAACAAGGTTGGGCGATGCGGATACATTTGTATACTGGGCATTGTCCATGGCAACAACTGTTGTCTACTGGTAAGTATCCAAGCATACTAGTGAGCAGTGTTTGAAAAGGTAAAGCAAGAAATGGTCCATTCTAAAATATGTCAAGGTCAAATCTATGTAGGACAAGGTCAAATCTATGTAGAACCCCTCTGATCGGAGTCGAAACTTTGCATAGGACAAGTATTCTTCACAGGTACAAGGATGGCTAGCATTCAATGGGTTAACCCTTTACCCCATAGCCTGTTTCTAGTTTTGATAATAGGCGAGTACTTGAAGCAGGTTGAAAGTAAAGCAGAATGTGCCTTAAGGCACATTCTGCTTTACTTTCAGCCTGCTTTAGGCTATCATCTGCTAAAATATTAACATTATTTCATATGATATGTATTCATGACTATAAATTGGAATTATTTTATTCAGCGGAGGATTAAATTGGATGCGCCAAAAGGCGCTTCTATGCAGTAAAGGGTTAAAAGGGACAAAACAATAATCTTCATACACTGATAAACTGATAATAATGGCCGGTATACACAATAGAAGTAGCAAGCTATGTCTCACATTTTTATTGCAATTTGTTTCTATTTGATTTCTGTGCCAGCACAGACACCTTTACTTCCCATATTTATATAGTGGGTATAATGTAGCTACTAGTATTTCAACGTTACAGATCCATCTGATATATAGGCACGTGACAGTGTTATATAGCGGTATCAACCCGTTACTCCATAACCTGTTTATAGTTTTGAAGATAGGTGACCACGTAAGGCAGGTTGAAAGTAAAGCAGAATACGCCTGAGGGCACATTCTGCTTTACTTTCAGCCTGCTTTAAGCTTCCATTTGTTAGGATACAGAAAATATTTCTTAGATACATATTCATGACTGTATAAATTGGAACTATTTTTTTCAGTGCAGACATGAATTAAATGTGTATCTATTGAGTAAATGGTAAATATAACTACTTCAATGGTGCCAATCCATCTGCTATATAGCCATATGACAGAGAGATGGAAGTGCACATAAACTGGGCTATATCCAGGACTCCAGATACCGGTAATAGGGAGTAGGCTGAATCCAACATTTTCTCACTCGTATCACGAAATCCTATGGTGTCACTACTCTAACTCATTAGAACGGTCACAAAGAGGCGATTTTAACGAGTAGTGACACCTTAGGGTTTAATGCAGAAATAAAGAATTTTAGATTTTGAAATACTTCCCTTATCTTTAGCCTACTATATAGCCATGTGTCAGAGAGATGGAAATGAGATGATCCTGGGCTTAATCTCACCTCGAGTCATTGATACAGTTGAAGTTGTGGCTAGAAGCCATTCATCGAAGTGGAATGAGTATCTCATGATATATCATTGCTTAATGAAGCAGCTTTCTGCATTACTTTTGTCATGCATTAAGCTGGTGCATTTCTGCATGACTGTCAACTCCTCTTCTTTTGATTTTTTTCTGTATTTAACTTCCTCAGTTTAAAGTCATTCGCCCCGCGACTTCAAATGGTCTAATCCAGTAAAGTCTAGTCCATTTGTGACTATCAGGGGTTGTTTTTTAAAACTATATTACAAAATGACAAACAGTGCAGACCCTGATCAGAGGCCTTCTTCAGAAGCCCTCTGATCTAATTCTACACTGTTTGCACAGGACAAGAAAGTGTACTCTTCATAGGTGCATGGTTTGTGAAGGACAAGTATACTTGTCGATAGGGTTCAACGTGTTTACCCCCTCAGTTCCAAGTTAATATCAGTTCCTTATTTGCTGATATAGGTCTAAGGATATAGAAGCACTTTAAAAACAGTACATCTGCCTGGAAAGAATGGTACAGTAAAACCTCACTATTATGATCATTAAAATGATGTCTAATTGATTTATGATAGACAGGTGACAGCTTAAAGTAAGGTGACAGTGAAACAGAAAGCTCCTAAAGGAGCTTTCTGTTTCACTGTCACCTTGCTTTAAGTGGTCACCTATCCTAAACACCCTAATAATTAACATAACTTAGTGGTCGTAATAAAGAGGTTTAACTGTAAATTGATTTCTGTTTGACAGTCTATAAGATAGCTAATGTCCCTGGGAATGATGAGCTCCGTCCAATCTTCTGCCTGTGTAGAGGTCTATCAGGTTTTTATCATGTTTTCCATGTCGAATGTGTACACAATCTCACTAATAATGTCCTTCATCTCATTCAGTGATATGTCCTCCTTGAATACCTGAGAAAAGTACAACCAGTAAAATCTGTGTCAGATAGTTACTCAAAAGAAATTGAATGACCGTTTTCTCCAAAGAAGGGTCTCTACAGGCTCCTTCATATAGCACAAATGAGTACAGTGCGCCCTCTCTACAACGATACCCAATGTGAGATAAAACTTGTGTGTGTTGTTTGCAGGGAGTCGTTATAGGGAGCATAACGCGTCGTCTGATCTGGATTCAAGCTGTTTGTCACTCGTCATTATTTTTTTGTCAAAATGTCCATAATGTAAATTTCAGAAAAACAACAGACTACAATTTTAAGCAGACAGTATTGCAGCAGTAAAAGGGTTAGACATAATTGTCCTGTTTAGGGAATTGCAGTGAGGGTCTTTGTAAGGAGGGAGTTTTACACCTGTCAGTTTGTCCCTTCGTTTTTATGTCCCATGACAATCAGTTGGGGACATACTGTTTCACGTCTGTATCATAAGAAATATTTTTTATATTCCTGCAGATGGTAGCTTAAAACAGGCAGAAAGTAAAGCAGAATGCGCCTTAAGGCACATTCTGCTTTACATTCAACCTGCTTTGAGTGGTCACCTGTATTCAAAACTAGAAATAGACAATGAGGAAATGGGTTAATATATATTACCTTCCACCATGGGTTGTCAGCAACTTTGTTGTACGGCACCTCCAGTCCATGACATAACAGGGAAAAGTATACAATAGCCAGGGCAATGTGCTGGGGCTTGTACCTCAAGGCTAGGGGTGAGTGGTACGAGTCTCTCAGAATGGCCCAACACGTCCTGGCCACTGGGACAGACTGCCATGTGCCAGGATCAAACCAGTCTTCCAGGTATTTGAGGTAATGTAGAAGAAACTGAAAATGTAATTGTACAGTATAACCACTCTATTAGGACCACTAAAACAAAGACTGATAATGATTGATTGCATTAAACACAGGTGACAGCTTAAAGCTAGGTGAATGGAAAACAGGGGGCTTCTATAGGATTTGATTTGTTATGATTTTACGTCGCTTTTAACAGTATTTCAGTCATATCGCGACGTCCAGCTAATTATAGGTGGAGGAAGATCCCAGAAGCCCTTTATGCACTGTTTCAGACACAAACCGGCAACTGGGTAGAACCACCGACCTTCCTCAAGCCAGCTGGAAGGCTTCCCTACATGAAAAATCTGAATGACCCTACTGGGATTCGAACTCACAGCGGCGAGGAGTTTATTGATGTAAGTCACAGTGACCATACCACTAGGTCAAGGAGGCCCCCTATAGGAGTTTTCTGTTTTACATTCACCTTACTTTAAGCAGTCATCTGCCTAGAGCACATGCTAATAAACTGATTTAGTGGTTTTTATATAGAGGTTTTACTGTATAATTATGTTGCTGAAATGTATGAGGTGTAAAGAAAGTAAAATCATGCTACTATGATCATTCAAAAGAAAACTTGTTTTTCATGCTAATGAAACAAATATTTAAACAAGATGAAAATAAAGCAGAAAGCTCTTATAGAGCTTTTCTGCTTTACTTTCTCCTTGCTTTGAATTGAAAACTGTTTTTTAAACCATCATGACAATTTATTTTATGGTGACAATTCATTTCATTATGAAAGTCAAAAAGATTCATGCCTGTTCTGACCTCAAGTAACTTTGTAATGGACATCCACTTTAACACCTTCTCTGCCATAACATCACCTGCTTTAACCCATAACCCCAAAAGTATGCCTTTTTACGCCTTTAATTTATTCCTCAACTGATGAAAATAGGTTTTATTCAGTAATGAATATAAACTATAAGAACTCCTTTCTACATGTAGGATGATAGCTTAAGGCAGGCCGAAAGTAAAGCAGAATGTGCCTTTTTAAGAATCCCAATGATGTAATAATGCCTTTATAAGTAGTGACGTTAGAGTGACGTCATCAAATTGATCTCACACAAGGATAATTCTTGATAACCTGTCATCAAAAGTAGAAACAGTCTATAGGATCAAGGGTTAAACTATTATCATCTGCTTTTACCTCTCAAATCTATATTCGAGACTTTCTGACTTTAAGACTTTTCCTCATTCCTTTCATGGACTACCCCCCCCACCCATTGTCTGGATAGGTGTGAATTTTAACTGTCAAACATGCATCACATGCCAACTTACCTGGTGAGGCCCATATTATACCAAACTATCAAATATAAAGGTTGAGTCTAACACGAGAAGCTTCAATGGTTCTTTGCTAACCACATGTCCATAAGATCCATGCTTTTTGCAAGGAAACTGTCTGGCAAGGCATTATGATCGAAAGGAGACGTCTTTAAGAAATATTGAAACTAGTGTCAAACAGTTGATTCTGATCAGGATCCAACTGTTTGCAAATAACCACTGTACTCTGAGTTATGACTATGAAGGGATTAAAGGCAACAGCCTACCTTGTGAGGATGGTAAACTACTGATTTAAACTGTAAACTTCTCAGCAGGAACAATTCACAGCTAGCTATTGTGTCTCTGTAGGACTTGTACTGGTCTCCCATCTCCAAGGCCGGCTTGTCTCTGTGCAATGTCCTACAAAAAGAGCAAAGTTATAGAAATTCCCTTAACTCTTTCCTCCATAAAAGCACTTGAATCTGTTACACATTAAATACTCTTTTTATGCTTTTAATTTATTCCTCCACTGAAGTAAATAGTTCAAATCTATAGAGTTATAAGTATGCAACATAAAAACATTTCATATATCCAAACAGACGGTAGCTTGAAGCAGGCTTTACTTTCAACCTGATTTAAGTAGGCACACAGACTTTAAAAACAGGCTATGGGACAATAGGTTAATAATGCCTCTACTTAGTTTACTCCTCTATATAACTTAGCAAAATAATGTTCATTTATGAATTCTTTTATTTATGGTACAGTTGGCAGCTTAACCCATTACCTCATAAATACGCCGTTTTACGCCATTCAGTTATTCCTCCACTAAGAAAATAGATCCACTTTTTACAATAATGACATGTATCATAACAAATATTTTCTAAATTCTAGCAGATGATGGCTTAAAGCAGGCTGGAAGGCACATTCTGCTTTTCTTTCAACCTGCTTTAAGTAGTCACATATCTTCAAAATTAGAAACAGGCCAAAGGGTAATGGCCTTAAGGCACATTCTGCTTTACTTTCCACCTGCTTTAAGTGGTCAGATATCTTCAATACTAGAAACAAGCTATGAGGTGATGGGTTAAAACCCCTCTAAACTGGAAATTGAGGTTTTCCCCTCATGTCCGGTTTAGAGGGGTTTACGGTATATGGATTTGTTTATTACCTGTATGATACATTCACAACATCTCTGATGCTAACAATATTCTCCTCCGTTTTACCGGCAAGGTATAAACATGTGGCTGCAATCAGCTAAAAACAACAACAGTTTCCTTTTATAAATTATAAAATAGAAAATTCAAAACAAAATCAATATCTAATTATGACACATTAAACATTTCTGATCAGATGAAATTCAACAAGAGCCGCATGCGGCCCTAAATCGCTCACCTTGTACCCATGATTACGGTCGTGTAAATGGACCAGTAATGATTAAATTTTCACTTATTCACCCCCACCCACTGGTGGCCATGTTGTTTGAGTTAGGAAGATTATTGGAAGAAAACTGGCAAAGGGTCACCCATGAATCATTATTTGTGTACAATATGTCTTAAATCAGAACAATAGTTTCAGAGATTTTTATTTTTTTAAATATTCTATACAGAAATATAAGGAAAACTTGCCCCACACACTGGTGGCCATGTTTTTTTTAAATAATAAAATGATTTTAAGGAATATGGTAGAGGATCATCAATTGATCATTTGTGTGAAATTATTTTTAATTTGGACCAGTAGTTTCAGAGAAGAAGATTTTTAAAGTTTTTACTATACAGTAACATAAGGAAAACATGCCCCATCCACTTGCGGCCATGTTTTTTTAAATAACAAAATGATTTTAACGAATATGGTAGAGGATCATCAATTGATCATTTGTGTGAAATTATTTTTAATTTGGACCAGTAGTTTCAGAGAAGAAGATTTTTAAAGTTTTTACTATACAGTAACATAAGGAAAAAACTTGCCCCACCCAATGGTGGCCATGTTTTTTTAGATAGCATAATAATTTTAAGAAATCTGGTAGAGGGTCACCCATGGATCATTTGCATAAAATTACTTTCAAATCAGAACAGTAGTTTTTGACAAGAAGATTTTTTAAAGTTTTCACTATATAGCCATATAAGGAAAATCTGCCCCAGCCACTAGCGGCAATGTTTTTTAAGATATCAAAATAATTTTAAGAAATCTGATAGAGGGTCACCAATGGCACATTTGGGTAAAATTATTTTCAATTCAGACCTGCAGTTTTTGACAAGAAGGTTTTTAAAGTTTTTTCAATTGGTTGCCATGGCAACCACATAATTTGAAGAACTCTGAGAGAGTACCCTACAAGGAACAATCCTATGAAGTTTTGATGAAATTGGCCCAGTGGTTTCCAAGAAGAAGATCTTTAAAGAAAAAGTTTGACGACGGACACAGGGCGATCACAATAGCTCACCTTGGCACTTTGTGCCAGGTGAGCTAAAAAACAGGCTTTGGGGTAATGAGCAGATGGTCGCTTAAAGCAGGCTGAAAGTAAACAAGACTGGGCATTCAATAAACACTTATGCCCCCGGTGGCATCCTTGACAATATATTCTGAATCTTTTCCAAGTCCAAATTAGGTCAAGGTCAAACTGAGCTTGAGTAGGCCTAATATGGGTCAATTAGTAATGGTCCAAGGCAATAACTGTATAAGTATCAAAGCATTGCAGTAAGTAGCGTTGATTCTAGACGAAACGGTAAAGTCTTGTTAACCAAGAAATAGCCCATTTAAGATATTCTAAGTCCAAATAAGGTCATGGTGAAGGTCAAAATCAAGGTTGGGTAATATGGGTGGCTTGGTATTAATCCAAGGTAAGTAAAGTAAACTGTATATGTATTAAAGCATTGTAGTTAGTTATGTTGATGCTAGACGAAACAGTAAAATCTAGTTAACCAAGAAATAGTCCATTAAAATATTCTAAGTCAAAATTAGGGTTCAAAGAGTTAGAGCAGGCTGAAAGTATTTAAAAGCAAAATGCGCCTTAAGGCGCATTTTGCTTTACTTTCAACCTGCTTTTAAGTGGTTACATGTCTTCAAACAGAAGAAACAAGCTATGAGGTAAAGGGTTAAGACCGTAGACTACTAGTACACTAATTAGTTTATGAAGCAAAGTATTCAAGGTAACAGCTCCCTTATAATCACAAGTTATGACAAGTTCTTTGAAATTAACCATCATGCTTTATGTTGATAGTTGCTGGAAAAAAGTCTGGAATCAAATACAAGAGACAAGTGTAAAAGATCACTCACATATGGATCAAAATCGTCTAATTTGTTTTCTCTAAAAAATCTGTGATACAGTACACAGGCTGATGACAGAGGCAATGTCTTTAGTTTAAGCTTCAATCCTGAAAGAAAAGAAATAATAGTGACTGTTACTAGTTAGTGTTTTCTTCTGACCTGTCCAATTTATTTTTAGACTGGAACATTCTAAAATTTTAAAAGGGATGAGTTTTCTCTACATCCAGTTAGAGATACGGATAGTTGTAATGTTTGTGCATAATGTACAGTAGACGATATATTATTATTTCCCGTTTAAGCGCAAATGCAATGCACTAAACTGTGGAAATTTACTTTTAGAAATTTTAACTACATGTATATTTTTTATCTGAGTAGCAAAGAGGTTCGAGCCTTATCAGACACCGGGTTACCCGGCGTCTTATCTGGCTCCAACCTGTTTGCACTGGAAATAATAGCTTTAGTATATAAATGGGTTAAACCGTTTATTGGGAAAGAATAAAAAATCAGTAAAATTAGCGCAGCGGTCTCGTGCTGCACGAGGATCATACTTATCTCAAATTGGAAAACTAGTGTACGATTATATTTTCGATGTTACTTTGCTTACCTTATTTACCATTATTAACTATTCTGTTCTAAAAATAACTCGGACAAGTCAGAATGAGAAACCGCCAAGGTCGGTATGGCCGGATTGTCTGCACTTTTGCTTTGTATATATATATATATTATATAGAGAGAGATAGATAATGTGAACACACTACACAGTCAGACATACACATACTCGGTCAGATACGGCAGCGCGCCTAGCTGTAACAATGAAATGTACCAACAAGCAGGGTTGTCAATAAGATTTGTAACAAGGGATAATTTTGTGAAACCAACCGATTCGGCGGGGGGTCAAGGGGGCCGCCTAGGCCCCCTGTGGGTCCAGGGCAGAGCCCTGGTAGGGGGGCCAGGGGGGCGAAGCCCCCCGGCCGAAAACGATTTTAAGCATTTTTACACCCCCAAAGAAGAGCTCTCCTTGGCCAAATTTCACAACCTACCGTACCGCATAAACTCCAACAGTTCGGACATTCTTAGAGTTCGGAAACCTATAATTTTTCATGAAAATAAATTATTTTTTGCCTCTTATTTCGGACACCAAGATCAAAAGTATTTTCCATGTTTTTGGACACCATGTAACCAGGAACGTATATAGATATATACGTTAATTCCGGTAAGAGATCATCGGCGTATTTTCAGGATCCAACTTTCTCTTACCTCCGTAAATGCTCGTCAAAAGTGTGCTCGGCCGTGTGTGTTATTAGCAAGATTGTCAATTTACCAGTGCGGGAGATAAGCAATTACGTAATATTTAAGAAACATTGTACACACCTAAGGCTCAGTTTCCCACTGCATTAAACAGTCAGAGAACTGCCACATTAGGAGGGCCTTCGTATGACTATATTTGGCTTTCTCTAGCTACTATTTTTATGGTCTCGCTTTTCTGTTCAATGAAGCGTAGACTGCCATGATTGTTTTGAAAGAGGAATACCTAGAAAGATAACAAATCACGTGTAATAGTGACGTATATTACACGTGACTTCTCGTGAGGGTGTGTACGGAATTCCGTGTTTCATTGGTTGATAAATTAAGATTTCTAAGACAAAGACAAAGGAATTATTTTCCCGCCTTTTACGAGCTGTACCGAACAGTAACGAATGACTATGCGGCATTAGTTCAACGCATAAATTATTTTCCGTCGCACACATTTTAGGGAATACCTGCTATCTTTAGAACGGATTTCCGAAAATCTTTTAACAGCAATTGAACACGTTTGAAAATACTTTGAAAACACCGTTTCTCGTCCGATCACCGAAGTTAAGCCGTTGGGTAATAGTCATTATATATATAGTGACTGCACCAACGTATGATGTAGAGCCCGGTTAGTACTTGGATGGGTGACCGCCTGGGAATACCGGGTGCCGTAGACTTTAATTTATACGCTCCCCCGCAATAGTTTAGTCTTAACAGATAACGATAACTCGGGTGAGACGTTTAAACGAATAAAGCAAGCAAGTGAAAACTATTTTTAGCGCTACTTTCATTATATAACTACACTTAATATGTCAATCAACCCCCTGGTGTGTGTTACGAAATAAACAAAACATAGCGCCGACTTATGTTTGATTTTTAACTTTCTATAAGTAGATTTGTGCTACAGAAAATCGGCAGAACATGATTTTTGTTCTAGTTTTTTCTCTCCAGATTTAAGGAGTCCGTGGGACTGCCAACATGCAAATCAGCAAAGGAGTCCGACACGATAATAAGGAGTCTCGGACTCCTGACTCCCGTTAGTGTCGAACCCTGCAGTGGTGTGTGTTACGAAATAAACAAAAAAATGGATTCTTTAACTAACGCCGACTTGTTTGATTGCGCGCTAATGTATTTATTTCAAAATACGCGGATGCGCTGGAATTCAAGGTGATTATCTTGTATATCGTTTTACCATGGAGTACTTAGACCTAAGTACTTCGTGGTTTTACCGACAGCTTGTTCAAACTTTCAGCAGCATATGAAAGCATCTATACACACGTGCGTGTATAATTCCGTGATTTAAATATGCCGAAGATTCGTTTTGATGTTTGGCGAAATTAGTACGAGGGGAAACAATACTTCATTAAGGATATATTCAAGTTTTACTATTTCCATGAGTACGGACACCGACGGCGATCGAACGTTTCACGTAATATCGTAAATGAAAACTGAACAAGAAACCAGGGACATAGATTAAATATATCTTATTTACGTCCCTGAAGAAGCTAGAAACATCATGCGAAACTAGCGAAAACTCAAACGGTAACAACGGGTTATAACAAATAAATAAGATATTTAAACCGGAAGCTAATAGGTTATATAGATCGTAAGGATAAGATCCGAGAGCATTACGTATACGCAACAACTCAGACAATTACAATAATCGGCGCTATTTTTAGGCAACTAACGTCCGTCTTTCAAAGTTTCAAGAGGTCTAGGCTTTTGTTTTACTCAATTAACTTGCCGAAAACGGTAATATTTGAGAGAAACTTCACTTTTTGTGATTCTTCAATTTTGTATCTGTACAAAAAACAACCGATGCAGAAGCGATTTCAACCGATGGTTTGCATCGGCAATCGGTTACTAATGAACACACTGAACAAGAATGAACCATCCACATCCCCAATAAAGGATGCTTCAAGTTCATCTTATAAAGTACACCATTCATCACAACACTCCGAACCGGTACAGTATATTAGCATACATACAATTATAGCTTATATGCATGGTGCCCTTTTAGGGTTTCAACCATAGCACATGCTACGAACATTCATTTGGATGAAAGCCGCTGGATCCATAGGATACAGAGTTAGACGATATAATATGTGATAAAGGGAGATAATTAACTAACTCAAACAGCATGCTTTCCATTCTGTAGGATCTTTGCAGATACAAGTTCACTGTACAAATTATATATATATATATGATTTAATAAATAGATGATGTTACCCATGGCATGTGATGATGACCTCACTACAACTGTATATGCCAAATTTGGTTGCTGTAGGACTTAAATTTGACTAAAACTGATACTAACAAAAAGGTAAACCAAGACACAAACGAAAAGGTTAACCAAGAATTCTCTAAGTCATTGGACCTTGAAATCTAGGTCACAGTGACCTAGTTACCCATGGCATGTGATGATGACCTCACTACAACTGTACATGCCAAATTTGGTTGCTGTAGGACTTAAACTTTGACTAAAACTGACACTAACAAAAAGGTAAACCAAGACGTAAACGAAAAGGTTAACCAAGAATGCTCTAAGTCATTGGACCGTGAAATCTAGGTCACAGTGACCATGTTACCCACAGCATGTGATGATGACCTCACTATAAGTGTACATGTCAAATTTGGTTGCTGTAGGACTTAAGCTTTGGCTAAAACTGATACTAACAAAAAGGTCAACCAAAGTGAGGACGGACGGACAGACAGACAGACGGACGGCATTCGCCAATCTATAGACCGCATTTTCAATCCAGCCAAAAATCAGACAATAGGTCCTGTAAATAAACAACCATGTTTTCTACATGTTTTTAATGCAACAACAGGGCTTGAATTTAAATTTTTTCCCACTTGCATTTTTTTGCAAGTGCCCATATTTTCTACTTGCAAAACCAGGTTCCAACTGGCATTTTCAATACGATTATCTACAAATTGATGTTTCACATCATTTTGATCAAAATTATAAGATAAACATTACTTCGTTGAACTTTCATTCTGTATCTCATTCTGTGCTAGATTACTCATGTAAATAAAGTTTCAAAAATAATAACTAGTGTGTGTTTTTTTGTGTATATACTGTACAGTTACTATTCTTAACTCTAAATAAGTCTTTTTTTGCAGTCCATCCCATATAGTCAATTTTCATTAAAAACAGCAAGGTTCGCAGATTAAATAAACACAGACGATAGCTGAAACTTTGTAACTGGGTCGTTTTGTCAAGGGGGCGAAAGGGCCGTGTTACATTTTCAGAGTTCGATGTTTATGGATAATTTTTCTTATCTTTGGTGAAGGCAGTCGGCAGACAGTACACTATATTTCGAAAACGCGTTCACTATCGTTCATAATATTATGTTCAAGAAAGATGTGCATTTCTTTCTACATGTACCATTTTAAGGACAGTTTTTAGTGATGCCGTGGTTCATCCTATTTTCGTACTAAGCAGTAAAACCTAATTACTTTGTGAGTTTCGTAACTTGGTTTGGGCAAGCTTTCAGCCTGTTTTTCCTTATATGTCTCATAAGCCTTCCGTTTATAAACGCTAGAAGGATCAGTCGACTGGAAAACGTTGATATTTGAGTTTAATTTACATCGCCATTCACAGTTTGCGGTCACTAGCTAATAGACTGGTTCCCCTTTTTCTGATGCTGATTCCGTGTTGGTACGTATGAAGCCGGGCTATCAAGCATGCGCATGCGTTAAGTGCTGGGTTTCCCGAAGTTATAAATAGCCAAGATATGAAAAGAACAACATGGGCAAAAAGCAATAATTATTTAAATTACTGCAAGATTAGAAGGGTTAGACACTGTGTTCGTCTTTACATTTTGGAATGTCTGAAAATCAAAATATACACTCGCAATTTTTTTCAAGTGCTGAATTTTTCAGCTCGCTTTTCAAAATTTCACTCGCATTTTGCGAGTTCGAGCCCTGCTAGACGCAAGCCGAGTAAGTGCATGGGCTCCATGCTTTGACTCAAACTTTCTATGGTGCAAGGTGTTACCACCGATGCTTGATCATGTAATGTCTTTACATCCAGCAATGGTCACCGTGTTTTTATCCTGTTTTTACTCTTTTTCCTGCCGATTTTTTTATTTAATTAACATTCCTTACTTTGTTTCATCCGCTAACCCTTATCTTGGATGGGATGGATGGATAGATAACTAGGGAGTAATAAAGTAGAAGTAATCAAGGTTTCAATGAAGTTTGACAGGGAATAAGCAGACCTGGGAACCACCTTAAACAAGTGTTTAGGTGGTTCTGGGTTCCTATGCAGAGATTTATCCCCTGTCTCCTTGTTTCACAATAGTAGTCTAAATGCGTAGCCTTAAACTTGCAAATGAATTAACTGAATGATCAGCATAAAATTTTCTATTTATTACTTCTACGCCATCAATTCTGATGATTATGAGAAGGGGCACTTTTTAGGTGCACCAATGGGACTGTAACCGGCCTGTCACTTTATCCTGACACCAACAAACCATTCGTAATGCTAACCCAAAATACTGAGCACCAAGGAGGGAAGCCATTACTACTAATTTTCAAGTCTTTGGTTTGACCCGGTTGGGGATTGAACCAGCAACCTCCTGCACTGCAAGCGGACGCTCTACCACTAAACCACGCAGTCGGTTATCTGTATTTTGACACATAGTAAGAACAATGGGGTGGGGAATCAATTAATGGACTGGCTCAATTTCTTTAAGGCTTAAAATTAAAAACTTAAAAAAATATTGTGATCCGCCTGCATATGACACAGGCTAACTTTTGAATTTCTGGGTATTTTATCGTAAATAATTATAGCCACAGGGAATAGTATTTGAATGATGGAGCACACGCCACAAGTATGGAACGAGTGGCAAAGGCACAAACAGGGACACAGCAGAAGAAGGGCCAAAGCCAAAGGGGTTTGTCAAGTTTGTGGTGTCGCGAAAACACATGACAAACCACACTTTCCGTAAAAATTCTAAAACTATGCGGTAAAATTTACCTGCTTCGTATACGAAACGAATAACTCGAAAGTGTACTAAACTTTCGTTTTCACTCATAATGAAGCCTCGGGTCAAAGATATTTATTCCGAGTTTGGCCTGCTTGCGCTCAGAGTTTGTTTGTTCGCACAGCGGATGGTTCGTACTTAAAAGGGGCTGGACTAAAATGCAAGCAATCATATTCTTCGGACCCGCCCAAAAAGGGTCTGAGTAGATATACTGATCTAAGTCTACTAGAATTTTAAACAACTAAATTAAGGTGTGTGATCCGACTCCATGCAATACCCTAAGTCTGATTAGGGTCCAAACTGTTTCGCACTCGACTCAATATTTCTTCTGTCAATTAGAAAAATTTAAAAAATGGCATAAACTTACTGACGGAATTTAATTGCAGACGTCAATTTTTAGCAAAGGGTTTTTGTCTGCGAGAGAGTTAAAATGGACATTTCCAGGTTACACTTAGCCACGTTTAAAAAGAATCTTTAACGTTTTCAAGAAATGGTATTTTACTATATTTTATTGCATCGCGTTTTGTAACGATAACTTGAAACATGGACCATATGGCCCCTGCTTGAAATACTATGAACGAATTTATTCAATAAAGAATAACGTCTTCTCAATGTAGATTATCTACATCGAGTATTTGACAGTAAACGCATTTGTTGTGTACGTTATTATTATTATCATACCAGATTTATATAGTCCCCTTGTCAGTTGTCGCACAGGAGTCAAAAGTGCTTCACAGCAGAGACTTAAATACTTACATCTAGGTCTCTGTTCACATGAAATCATGTACATGTAGATTTACCTTCAAAGCTAGAAAAGACAAATAAGTACATTTACAGTAAACATGAATATGTATACAGGATACCTTATGAGTTTACGTGACAACATATTCCGAACACGCGGAATTCTTTCAATATAATTACCAAGATTATAAAAAAATATATATCATCAGTTTGTAAAATCAACTTTCAAATGAGTCAACTAATTAAACAAGAGCCCCATGGGGCATATTTCGCTCACCTGAGAAAATAGCTGAAAAAATGGCGATAATAATTTAGGTCCAGGACTGACCTAGATATGCAACAGTCTCAACTGGCCCACTTTAGAATTAAGAAGAACTAGATGTAGATTAATAATGTTTTATAAAATTATCCATAATGTAGTAGCTATCTGCCCACCTTACCAACTTCTCCAGACATCAGATCCCAGAACTAGACACGGCAACACATTATCTTTCAAACATATCGCAACGTCAAAAGACACCTACAAATATTCATTCTATCCAAGAACAGTAGCCCAGTGGAACTGTTTGCCTGTCTCTATACAATCAGCAGTCACAGTAGACACATTCAGAACTCTTGTTCCTGTGACTGTCCTAACACCAATTTTCAGCAGCTAAATCCATAAACTTGTAAATAATTTTAATTTGTTTTAACCTTTTGGCATTCATGATGTTCTTTTAAATGTTGTTTCTATTAAATCTGGCGCCAACACATAATTCTCAAAGTTGAGAGAGTGTTGTATACATGAAGAAGAAGAAGAGACCCGAACAATTTGAACAAATTATGTAAAGTATATTTAAAAGTGTCACCATACCGAATATAAAAGCTCTGGCCATATTAGTGTCAGAGAAGAAGACGTTTCAAATTTTCTCTATATAACTCTATGTAAAACTGTGACCCCAGGGGTGGGGCCAATTTTGACCCCAGGTGCATAATTTGAACAAACTTGATTGAGGACCTGTAGGCGATGGTATGTGCCAAATATCTAAGCTCTGGCCCTTGTAGTTTCAGAAAAGAAGATTTTTTAAGTTTTCATTGAAAAAAATCTGTTTTTAGCTCCTGTGACCTAGTTATGCAACCGACCAGAACCATTTGAACAATTTTGGTTTAGTGTCACCATACCAAATATCAAAGCTCTGGCCATATTAGTTTCAGAGAAGAAGACGTTTGAAAATTTCACTATATAACTCTATGTAAAACTGTGACCCCTGGGGCGGGGCCAATTTCGACCCCAGGGGCATAATTTGAACAAACTAAATAGAGGACCTGTAGGCGATGCTATGTACCAAATATCTAAGCTCAGGCCCTTGTAGTTTCAGACAAGAAGATTTTTTAAGTTTTCAATGAAAAAAAATCTATTTTTAGCTCCTGTGACCTAGTTATGCAACTGACCAGAACCATTTGAACAATTTTCGTATAGGACATCTAGAAGTGTCACCATACCAAATATCAATGCTCTGGCCATATTAGTTTCAGAGAAGAAGATGTTTGAAAATTTCACTATATAACTCTATGTAAATCTGTGACCCCCGGGGCGGGGCCAATTTTGACCCCAGGGGCATAATTTGAACAAACTTGATAGAGGACCAGTAGATAATGCTATGTGCCAAATATGTAAGCTCTGGCCCTTCCAGTTTTTGACAAGAAGATTTTTTTAAGATTTCCTGATTTTTTCACTTTGGTTGCCATGGCAACCAGAGTTCTGCATTGTTTTTAATTCTTTGAACAAATTTGAAAGAGCTTGACCCAAGGAACATTTCTGTAAAGTTTGGTTGAATTCTGTCAAGCGGTATAGGAGGAGATGTCATTTGAAGCAATTGTTAACGACGACGGACACAGGGCCATCCCAATAGCTCACCTTGAGCCTTTGGCTCAGGTGAGCTAAAAATCAATGACATGAATGAGAATAAAGCTTGATGGTAGTACCATGGCAATAGACGTACCCAACATGCATTTCCACCCCAATTAATCTAAAACCTTTGAGGGTCGTTATATACCTGTTCAAAACGCGACAATAATCCACCCCTTCTATCAGGAATAATATATAAGTTTATATATTATCCCTGCTTCTATACTCAGCGCAAAATCTAGTATCTACAAACAGTTTGGATCCTGATCAGAGGAACTCGACGTTTGACATGGATCTAAACTGTGCGTGATTCACCTATAAGGAACATGACAGATGATTTAATATCAGGATAAAGACATGTGTTTGTATACACAGAGTAATATACAGGGCTGCCATAAGTTGATCATAAAAATCCTAAGATTTCAAATTTTCTATTTTTCTGACGCAATTTTACTAATCGTATCTTTACCCCATATTCTGTTACTTGTTTTGAAGACACATGACTGCTAAAAACAGGTTGAAAGTAAAGCAGAATGCGCATTAAGGCGCATTCTGCTTTACTTTCAGCCTGTTTTCAGCTACCATTTGCTAGGAACACTTAGAAAAATCCGGAGAAATGGCAGCTCTGAATATATTATTATATATATTCGCAAGACGGGAAAACAGCCCGTATATGACAGTAGCTCTTGTTCGGGATATCATTGAGTGGAATTATAAAAGGTAATTTCTTAAATAATGCAGGGCTACCATAAGTTGCTCATAAAATCCTAAGATTTCCAAATTTTCAAGCGCGAATTTTGGAATCGTATATTTAACCCTTTCGCTGCCAGGCTGTATAACACTAACATAAATATGCACACATTAAAGCGTGTGATCTGGATCTAAACTGTTTGACACCCATATCAATGTTGCCTAAGAACATTATCGATAAATTTTCAAATTATAAAAGTAAGAGCCAAAATCAGAAGATTTCGAAAAAAGAATGCGTATAGTGTCCGGAGAAATTAAGACAAATCCGAAGTTTTCGGGAAATCCGGAGAAATGACAGCCCTGATAGTGCTTTCTATCATTATTCACCTGGCAAAGTCTGGGTCATTGTTCTGCATGTCTGTCCGTCTGTTCGTCTTCCGCTGTTTGTTAGCTCAACCACTCTTTTGGAATATTAACTCTGTCAACACTAAGTAACTATTGTGTGCTATTATGATTCCTCGTAGATCTTTTTAGTAACAATTTAACAAAACTTGAACCAGTCTACTTTGAATTCTGGGTAGTTTGATAATTACTGCTCTAAATTAGCAAATAGTGTAGACCCTTATCAGAAAGCTCCTACATGAGCCATCTGATCAGGATCTACACTGTTTGCAAATGTAATACTTCTCTAAATTAGCAGACAGTGTAGACCCTTATCAGAAAGCTCCTACATGAGCCCTCTGATCAGGATCTACACTTTTTGCAAATGTAATGAATATTTCTAAACAGGTCCATGGTGTTGAAAGAAAGAGTTGAATAACTTTGAATTGAATTATTTTAATGACAAATTGTATTTTGTAGATTGAATTTATTAAAAAAAATATATTGAACTGAAAGTAATTATTTTAATAGCAAAATTGTATTTTGTAGTGTATATTGTATTTTTTTAAAGCAATAGTGAATTGAAATTATTTTAATGGCAATATTGCAGTTCGTATACTTGTATTGCCTATAATTCTATTCGTCCCATTTTTGGAGGAAAGGTGTGTGGATCGTCACTTTAGAATCGTAAGGTACAGTAAAACCTCTCTATTACGACCACTAAATTTTGTTAATTATTAGGTGTCTCTGACAGGCCCCTGTAGGAGCTTTCTGTTTTACTGTCACCTTGCTTTAAGCTGTCATCTGTCTTTTATACACTCAATGAGCCTTCTTTTTAGTGTCCGTAATTTTTTTGGAGGAAAGGTGCGTGCGGAACGACACTGTAGAATCGTAAGGTATATACGTAAAGGTATATGCCAGTTTCAATTTTAGCCCAGTCCTTTTTTCCATTTAAGGTAGTTTCTGCCAAAACATTGCAATATGTAAGACATTGCAGACCTTGACCAGAGGGCTCACTTAGGGGACCTCAGACCTAGGTGTCCACTATATACATAGGACAAGTGTACTCCTCATATATACACTGTCTGTAAATGATGCATTTGTGCGTGACTGGGGTTCAAAGGGTTAACGTTCCGGTGCTTGACCTTACAGATTTTTCGGTAAAACTTCGCACTGGAACATTTAATTTGATTTGATACATGTATTTTATTTTACATGCTAATTTACTTTTGCTTTCTATCTTTTGTTTCTTTTCGGAAAGGCCAAAAGCATTGGAAAATTAGCGATACAAAGAACGGTATTGCTGTCAGCATACTCACATGAAAGTGTATTATAAATATGTGAGGTACCGGATGAGTATTTCATGGAATATTCTACATGTAGCATTATACTGATATATGTAGTAAATATTATACACAGACATGTCTAATAAATATTTCTATGTAATTCATGACAGGTAAACGCGCACATGCTTCTGCAAGAACTGACGTCTTCGCCTTTTGATCATTAAATGGATACTTTAACCCATTTGGTGCACAAAAGCCGAAAACATCTGGTACGCAAAGTAGGAAAATAAAAATATTTGGACAGCGAAAAAAAAAAGACTTAGACCATGGGACGGTCTCTTGTAGACAATTTTTCACAACAAACTTCTTATAAATTTATGTAAAGATAAATCCTTATGTGAATATATAAAAAGCAATGTTTCATTTTCCCCTCGTATACATTGCTAACATACATTTGCCTTTGACTATGTATTGCATGATTTGTATGCTTGTGTACTGTTGTGCCTCTGGCCTTATGTATGAATAAAATATCTATATATCTATCTCTACGTAAACACCTCAAAATGACCATACAGCATCGTATCAATGGCATGCGTCGCCATTTCCCGGAATTGTACAGACATTAATAATATGCACACCGCAATTATTCAGACTAAAGGTTACCGAATGTACACAAACTTTTACTATAACCAAGTCCGCACACCCCTATCCCAACCTTTAATCCTTTCACTGTCAATAGCTTTGACTATGAACAGACGTCATATAATGGGCAATTATCCGTCTGCATCAATATTGTTGTTGCACAGTCCAAACTCGATACTTCAAACTCGCTTAAATAGAGCTTACCAGTATTTCATAATTTTAATTTCGATAACTCGGTCTCGCTAAAGTCGAACATACCCGTATTTAGAAGTTAAAAACGTGGCTAAGCCATGTTTTAACTTTTAAATATGGGTATGTTCAAACTAACGCGAGTTCGAAGTACGAGGGTTGTTATATAAGTTCGTAGACGTTTGTTCTTATTTTTCTACGTCATCAATTATGTGGTATCTGATGGTACATTATTGTACGGAAGCCCATTGAGGCCGTTTTGAGATAGAAGTTAGAAGGCATTAATTCGAACTTAATTTCGAATTAATGCCTTCTAACTTCTATCTCAAAAGGGCCTCAATGGGCTTCCGTAGTCTTCAGTGTTCGATCATGATCCAGTCTGTTTAAATTTCTTTCGCTGTCAATTACATGTATTATCTATTTCTCCATCTAATCCTGTATTGTGACATATCTTTGGAATCGTCTCGAAAAGACGATTCCAAAACGATGTCACAAGAGAGTATTAAATCAGATACATCAGAATTAGATGTACGTTTGTATTTTAAAGTTTCGACTTTCGACCATTTTTGTCGTACGACGTTTCGTAAGACAGGCCCCAGATCTTGATCCAAAATGTTTAGCACATGTATTTTGTTTCTGTAAGGATATTATAGAATAACCAAATATCAGAATGTTGTCCCTTTTCATGAAAGGAATAATCATGCCCAAATTGATGTTTAAAAAGCGCAATTTCTTATATGTGCTCATTTTCTACGTTTTAAAACCTTAATTGTCATCGGTCGCAACGTGTATATTGTATTTATAACATAACAGGCGGCGTGAGCATTGAATAACACCCGTTGTTTAAAGGGACTCGCAACCGGATGGTGTACTTGTCACAATAAAATAAAATACTCAAATAAAAGCAAATTTGTGGCATTATTTGGCTTCTGACATTAAAAAAATATGATCAGTCCAAAAAAAGTCTCAAGAATCGTCACCGAATCTTAGATTTTTAGATATTTTCCATCGTTTTTCTATAGCGTTAGCTAACGGTATAGTTGTTGTTGCTTCTCTACACGGACTCAGACATAAACACGAGCCGAATTACGAAGTTGTATGCACTTTCGATCGCTACACATAGAAATACGTTAAATCTATCCGAGATAAACGGATAGTTCCGTGGTCCATTGGTCTAAGCGGTTTCCCCTATTTTGCCTTCTGTCCGCCAATGCCGGGCCCCGGGTTCGAATCCCACCAGAGACCAATATTTTTTTTATTGAAATACATTTTTTTAAACAGAATTTCTTATCCTAAACTAATTCTTTACCATTTATATAAGCGTTTGACACATATTTACAAATTACTATTTTTAATGCACCATCTGGTTGCGAGTCGCTTTAAATGGCTAGTTAAATAACTATGCAAATGAGGTACGCCACGACGTCGTTACTTGTGACGTCGTTAAAATGCGTTCTTTGCGTTCAATTTCCAACGTCTTATTTCCATCATGTAGATTCAATTTATAGATTTTTGGTGTAATTAAAATAATCAATATTAGATCTACATGAAAGTGCTTATTAATACATATAATAACATAAACATTATGCTAGTGAACGGGGTTAATTTGGAACAACAATTTTTTTCCTGTATAGATCTACTTATATCGCGCTTAGCGTTCACTCGACCTCAAAGGCTGCGATAAATAACTTTTCTAGATTATGTTATAAAAAGAATATAACATTCGTGTTAATAATTTATTGGATTTTTCAAACTCGTCGTTTTAGAAAACGATAAAAACTCGACAAAGCCTCGTTTTTATCGTTTTCTAAAAGACTCGTTTAATAAATCCAATAAATTATGAACACTCATGTAATATCCTATATATACATGTATGTATAATGTTGTATAATTATGGCGATTACGACAGTGCCATAAATTTTATGTTAGAAAAATGCTCGATTTTGGTAATTTGATACAGTGCTCCCTCTCTACAATGACCCTCCCAACAACGACTCCCTCCTTACAACGACACTTGTCGCTGTTCCCTTAACAGGACAACTATGTCAAACCTATTCATAGCTGCTATGTCGTCTGCTTTTTTCTCAAAGTTACATAACGGACATTTTGATATAAAAAAAACTCAATGACGAGTGACAAAACATCTTGAATCCAGATTAGACGCCGCGTTTGCAAATGTAAATCAATTTCCCTCCTTGTAACGACTCCCCCTAAACAACGCACATGATCTTTGTTTCCCATTGGGTGTCGTTGTAGAGAGGGAGCGCTGTAGCTTCATTTGTTTGTTTAAGACGCGGTTTTAATCGGTGATATAGTATCGATAGATACTTGTTGACTTACATCTTCTCGTGTGACTGTCAGTACTTATTAACACTTTGCATGCTGGGTACTCGTTTCGTCTGCAACAATTGTCGTCTGCTATTTTTCTAAAATATATTTTTCAAAATTTCTTTTCAAAACAGATTCAGAGTGTCAAACAGTTTGGATCCTGATGAGACGCCGCGTTACGCGGCGTCTCATCTGGATCAAAACTGTTTGCAAATGTATTCAATGTGGCACATATCCGCCGCTAACATGGTAAACGTTAAGCTGATACTGTAAATCCACGCTAAATGCATAACTCCAATAAAACTCAGTGGTGGGAAGAACGACACGTGTCATCTTAAAGAAAGGTGAAATTAACTCAGAAAGCTCATATATGGGCTTTCTGCTATGTTTTCATCTTGTTTTAAGGAAGCCACATGCCTTTATCGATCAAAACGTGCCCTATGTTGAGTGTCCGTTATTACACGCCTCCATTGCTCATTCTATTATTTGTTATTAAATATTTCACGCAGATCTCTGTAAACAAGGATAAGTCCTAACGCGCCTGTATCATTTTAGTATGAAATAAATTTAGGTATTGTATGGGTGCATGAATAATTATACGTGACTACGTAGTTTTTGAGTAATATCTAATATAATTAGGATTTTGAAAAGAAAAGCATGGCTAATGCTGGAGAAATATCGCTTAAGATTGGAGGAGAGGACGTTAAAGACATTGATGTGACAATGGGACAAGAGATTGATTTAAAAACAAGAGATCCAGAACATTTGCATGACGATGTTAGGGTAAGAAAAACAAAGTTATCCCTTTGATAGAAAACTTCAAACGTATTCTAAATTACTGTCACGTGTATTTAATATTAAACCATGCACTGCCTTACCCTGGGTACAATGTTGTTTGTTTGCAAACAGTTTGGGTCCTGATCAGACGCCGCGTAACGCGGCTTCTAATCACGATCCAAACTGTTTAATACTCCTTTTAAATATTTCTTATTTGGAAAATAAAACCAGACAACAATGGTTAAAACTGATGATGTCATGGCAGTGCTGATACATTGCATTCTATGTTACTGTAGCGTTCTGATTTATGCTTTATTGCTTATTGTACTAAAGTAAATGCAGTCCTGTATATGTGTGCGAATTACGCTTGAAGTTCTATTCTTACACATTTGATTAAAGCGGTTTAAATTGGAATTGTAAAATGTATTGTATTGTTGTTTTTTCAACCTTGTTGAACACATAGTCAACACTAGGTATATACAGCGAGGAAGAAGTTATTATTTCCCGTTTAATCGAAACTAAACGCAAACGTTTTGCAATAAAACGCATACATGTATAATGACAATGTTTTGAAAACTCGTTATAATCTGAAAGGCAAACAGTATGGAGCATGATCTAACAACGGGTTATCCGGCGCCTGGGGCACGTTTTACTAAACAACTTACGCAAACTATTTGCGTAAGTCAAAATTTTAAATTTTAATTTATATTTTTTATTATCACTTGCTACAAACAACAAATAGCCAGATCAGAGGACGCGCGTTTAGCGCGTCCTTTGATCTGGCTATTTGCTGTTTGCAAACGTTTATGATCGAAAAATAAGTAAAGAGTTAAACGATTTTGACTTACGCAAAGATTTTGCGTAAGTAGTTTAGTAAAACGGGCCCCAGGTCTTGCTCCAAACTACTTACAATGGAAATAAATGTTTTTTTTTTATCGAACGTTTAAAAGGTGCATGTGTAGTATAGTTGGCCCTTATTGTGCTGGAAAACGAATACATTGTATATCCATAATCTAAAAACAGTGTAGACCCAGATAGGAGGGATCTAGAAGCAGTCCTCTGATCGGGATGTGCCTTGTTTCTGAAAAGTTGTTTGTCATCATTAATTCGGTAATACATCCCATAAGAGGTAATTTAAAATTGTAAAGTATATTTGAAAAACCATTATGTGCTACAAGTAGATGGAAGTTAACCCTTTACACAATAACCTATTTCTAGCTTTAGTAGTATAAAGCAGGTTGACAGATTTTAGCAGAATGCGCCTAAAGGCGCACTCTGCTTTACTTTCAGTCTGCTTCTTTACTGTTACGTTCAAATTGCTTTAACTCTTTGAACCCTAGTCACACATATCTGCGTTATTTGCAAACAGTGTACCTGTTAGAAGTGTACTTGTCCTATGCAAACATTGAAGACCCTGTCATTTTGACATACCGGTATATGGTAAATATCAAACCTAAAAAGTCAAAAATAGTATACAGCGCTCCCTCTCTGCAACGACATCCAATGGGAGACCAAAATTGTGTGCGTTGTTCGGAGGGAGTCGTTATTGGGAGGGAAATTGGCTAACATATACAATCAGCCAGAATCCAGATCAGACGTCGCGTAACGCGTCGTCTGATCTGGATTCAAGCTATTTGTCACTCGTCATTCAGATTTATTTCTGTCAAAATGTCAAAAATGCAACTTTGAGAAAAGCAGCAGACGACAATTTTAAGCAGACAATATCGAAGCAGTGAAAAGGTAAGACATACTTGTCTCATTTAGGGTACTGCGGCAAGTGTCGTTGTTATTAGGAGAGTCGTTGTTGGGAGGGTCGTTGTAGAGAGGGAGCGCTGTACTTGGCTTTATGGGTAGTAAATTAGAAAACAATGCAAACCCTGATCAGAGGGCTTCTATAAAAGCCCTCTGATCTGGGTCTGCACTGTTTTCAAATGGAATGAATATATTTTAAACAGGTCCATGGTGTTGAAAGAGTTAACCCCTTCGCCTCCTTACCCCGAATACAATAGTTATGCCCATTGTACTCCAAGAACTATTTACAAACAGTTTGACTGCTGACCAGACATAATTATTTTCAAACTTTTTGACACTCTTTATACGATATTACTTTAGTCATTTCATCATAAACTTTAAATTTGAGAGAAAAAACCCAACATACGACAACTGTTTTAAGCACATGCGTCATGACGTCTGTGCGTTAATTTAACCCTTTCACATAAAGCGCATTTTCAAACAATTTTATCCTGATCAGACGCCGCACAACGCGGAGTCTGATCAGAATTAAAACTGTTTGCCACTTGTTTTGAATTAACGTCAGTTATACTGCCTTAAATATAACTTTGAAACGATATTGCAGACACCAATATTGAAGCAGACGACAATATGGCGGTGAAGGGGTAAAAAAACTCACGAACAATTTGATCACGAAAGGGTTAACAACCCTCAGTTAGACAGTTAGGATTCTTACTAGGCGCGCAATATATCGGCATTTAATTTCAATCAGAATCGAACCTTTCTTCAATACTAGAAATATACCCTGGAGTAAAGGGTTTGACGTATCTTTGGTATATTCCTTCCCGTTTGTTATGAAATTTCATTGATCTAGATCTTTGCTATTTGTTGAATCGTCGTTTTGTTTTGGCTTTATATTGTCTCTACCTATCAATATTCATGTATAGATAACAAAATTTGAATTCTCATAATGACACTTATGCATTATCATGTTCAGCTTAATCTTTAAAATTCTTTAAGTAAACAGAGTAGTCCCTGGGGAGAGCTCCTACAGGAACTGTATTTTCAGGGTCCACTCTGTTTGCAAAGGTTTAGAAATACTGATTTGTAATTGTGTTCCTTCGTGTTGTATATATGTTAATTTTGTTTGTGGACCATATTGAAAATTGGTTTGTTTGTTAGATACCAAATATGTAATCCACATGAAATAAAGTCGTTATTATTATTATTATAATCAGAATCGAACCGTTGTTTGTTTCTAGCAGACCACAGGTAAATAATGAATTTTGGTGATGGGTCATATTGTAAATATTTAAATATTTGGAGAGTCATAGGCATGTATAAAGATTGTAACGTTATTAGTCAAAGCCAACATATTTAAAATTAACCCTTTCATTGCAACATGTCCTTTCTCCATGATTTTCCTTTCTCCATGCTTGCAATGACGTCATCAATTTTAAACAATTAGTATCTGCTGTTATTTCTAAAATTTAACCCTTGGGTATTTTGACTTCATAATATTGAAATTGATGTCAAACAGTTTGGATTTTGATCAGACGTCGCGTGTCGCGGCGTCTGATCAGGATCCAAACTGTTTGCAAATAATTAGTTTACTCGGGGTAAGAAAGTGAAGTGTTTAAGCCACGTTCGATCCCATATATGGAAAACATGTGCACACAGTTTGCATCCAGACGAGACGCCAAGTAACATGGAGTCTCATCTGGATCCAAACTGTTTTTGAATCATCTGATTGTCGTTGTTTTTGTGGGGTTTTTTTAAACTGAAAAAAGGGAACGACATAAACAATTTATTAGAAAATTGCAGCCGACAGCAATCTTGCGTAAGTATATCAGCGAGAATGGTAAAGGTTTAAGGGATTTATATTGGACAATTTGACACACTTTCTTGTTTATTTTGTTACTAATCTCTTATTTTAACATTATTCCTATACCAGGAAATTAACATTCTGTCGCGTTCAAACGGAACGCAATATAAAATTGTAACGTGAACCTAGAAATATATCCGACCGTACGTGGGGCTCGAATTCGTGACTTCGAGTTTGGCAGCCATAGGCTGTATAGCACGTCGCTACAAAAGCTAGAATGTCTTTTGGCGCCAAATTAATCGTGAGGTTTTTACACCTTCACCGTTCGACATCTGCCTCAACATTGTTGTCTGCAACATGGATTCAAAGTTAAATTAGATATATAGTATGACTAAAGCAATATCGATACGAATGTCAAACAGTTTCGATCATGATCAGACACCACATCGCGCGGCGTAACTGTTTGCAAAGTCGACTGAACTCTTTCCTCCCTGAAACCTAAAATGGAAAATTCTAATTTCCATTTTAGTCTAGTCCATTTCTGACTTTTAAGGGTTGTTTTTGTCAACGTTTGGCATATTGACAAACAGTGAAGACCCTGATCAGAGGGAGCCCTCTGATCTGGATCTTCACTGTTTGCATAGGACATGTGTACTATTCACATGTGCACTGTTTGAAAAGGACGCCTTTATGCGGGACTAGGGTGCAAAGGGTTAATGCGACTCCGGCGATGAAAGGGTTATTATACCCCTGTCGCTACAATGTAATAACATTATAAAATGACGGTTTCCGCAGTAATAAAACATGTTGACTTTTTATCTTATTCTAAGCGTCGAACAGTTTGGAGCCTGATCACCCGATTGATCTGGCTCAAATCTGTTTGCATTGAACATGGTTTTAGGAATGAATATGCGTTTGGAAAGCATAGCATGTTTCTATTTGTATGACCCGAAAATGAGAAACGACCATTTCAAGACTCCATGCAGATCAGGGGAGTACTTCAAAAATATATTTTCTGCATAAACCCTTTAGCCTCTTATTCATTAGAATCGTCTCTTTGAAGCGATTTAAATGAGTTGTAACACCATAGGGTTTGGTTTTGAAATGACTGAGAAAATATCGGATTTGTACTTGGACTATAATGGCCATCTGTTCTTGAATTATGTACAATGAACATCTGTTCTCGGGGTTCAATGGACAAATTATGTTCTTTGAGTATAATGGACACCTGTCCTGGGGATACAATGGATATCTGTTAATTGAGTACAATGGGCATTTGTTCTTTGAATGTAACGGACATCTGTTCTTGGAGTACAATGAACATCTGTTCTTGGAGTACATTGGGCATTCATTCTTTGGAGTATAATCAATATCTGTTGTAGGAGTAAAATGGACATCTATTCTTGGGAGTGCAATCATTATTGACATTTGGTCTTGAAGTATAATGGCCATCTGTTTTGTTATTTAAGATGTACATACCGATAGATCTGTTCTTGGAGTACAATTTACATCTGCCATTGAAGTACAATGAACATCTGTTCTTGGAGTATATATATCATCTGTTCTTGGTGTATAATGGATACATGTTCTTGGAGTACAATGTGCATCTGTTCTTGGAGTACAATGGGCATAATTATGGGCTTGGAATATAATGGACATCTGATTTTGAGATAATAATAGACATCTGTTCTTGGAGTATAATGGACATCTGTCCTTTGAGTGCAATTAACATCTGTTCCTGAAGTATAAATATCATCTGTTCATGGTGTATAATGGACACCTGTTCTTAGAGTACGATAGGCATAATTATTTTCTTGGAGTATAATGGACATCGGTTCTTGGAGTACAATGGGCATAATTATGGGCTTGGAATATAATGGACATCTGAATTTGAGATAATAATAGATATCTGTTCTTGGAGTATATTGGACATCTGTCCTTGGAGTGCAATTAACATCTGTTCCTGAAGTATAAATATAATCTGTTCATGGTGAATAATGGACATCAGTTCTTGGAGTACAATGTACATCTGTTATTGGAGTATGATGGGCATGATAATGTTATTGGAGTATAATGGATGTCTGTTCTTGGAGTACATTGGACGTCTGTTCTTGGATGTACATCTGTTCTTGGAGTACACTCAGAATCTGTTCTCGTAGTAAAATGGACACATGTCTTGGAGTACAATGTACATCTGTTCTTGGAGTACAATGGACATCTATTCTTGGAGTATAATGGATATCTGTTTTTTGGAGTACAATGCACATCTGTCTGTGGAGTACAATGGAGATATGTTCTTAGAGTATATAACCTGTTTTTAAAGTATAATGGCCATCTGTTATTGGAGTATATTGGACATCTGTTCTTGGACGTACATCTGTTCTTGATGTACAATCGGAATCTGTTCTCGTAGTATAATGGACACATGTCTTGGAGTCAATGTACATCTGTTCTTGGAGTATAATTGACATCTAAACTGGAGTATAATGGATATGTCTTTGGAGTACACTGGAGATCTGTCCTTGGAGTACAATGGAGATCTGTTCTAGTATAATGAATACCTGTTTTTAAAGAATAATGGCCATCTGTTATTGGAGTACAATGTACATCCGTTCTTGGGCTACAATGGACATCTGTTTTTGGAGTACAATGGGCATGAGTTCTTGGAGTACAAACACATTCGGAAGGACAGTAAAGCCTTTTACTCTTTTTGACCAATTGTTTATTCATTTTCAGGTACGGTTCCAGGATATCTTCGGAGAGCCAGATGAGACCGTTTTCTCATACGATTTTGTGTGGAGATGGGCGTTCAAGGTTAGCATGGTCACATAACTCTTTGCATGCTGGGTAATTTTTTTCGTCTGCAACATTTGTCGTCTGCTATTGTTCTAAAAATAGATTTTTCTAAATTTCTTTTCAAAACATGGTCAGAGTGTCAAATAGTTTGGATCCTGATGAGAAGCCGCGTAACGCGGCGTCTCATCAGGATCCAAACTGTTTGCAAAGGCAATCACTGTGGCGGGTATATCCGCGGATAGCATGCAAAGAGTTAAACTCACTTTCTATTCCTAGATAAATTTAACTAATTGACCCCTGACAATTCAAATGGACAAAACCAGTATCCAATTAAGTCTAACATTTTGTTGTTTTACAATATATTGCACTGTAAAAAGACAAACAGTGTAGACCCTGATCAGAGAGCTCATGTAGGTAGTTTGGTGTCTCATCTGGCTTTAAACTGTTTGTTACTCCGACCATACTTACAAGAAGACAAGAGGCCCATGGGCCATATTTCGCTCATCTGAAAATAGCTGACAAAATGGAGATAATGATCTATGTCCAGGGGCGGGGTCATTTTTGACGCCAGGGGCATAAATCTTGATAGAGGATCTGTAAATGATGCTATGTGTCAAATATCTAAGCTCAGTGTCAAAGGTGTCAGACCAGAAGTTTTTTTAAGTTTCCATTGAAAAACTCTACTTTTAGCTTCTGTGACCTAGATATGTAACAGACCGGAATGATTTGAACAAAATATGTAAAGGTCATCTAGAAGTGTCACCATGCTAAATATCAAAGCTCCTTGGAATTTTTTCACAAGAAGATATTTTAAAGGCAGAATGTCGCCCAAATGGATGTTTAAAACGCGCAATTTCTTATATATGTACATTTTCTATGTATTAAAACTAAGCGAAAACGGTTGTCAGATGCCTGACATATGCCCCCCTTTCTTTAAGAATCATACATAAATGTGCCGATTTCTTATCGAGATGGTTGGAAAATTAAGCTCTTTGTTTACATAACAAATCTTCGTGTCGGCTTCTGAGAATTTCCGCATGGTCGAATAAGAGTCATGTGATCGATCCGATTTTTCGGACTTGTCTGTGTTACTTTAGAACAGAATAGTTAATAATGGTAAATAGGTAACAGTGGAGAAAACGTTATTCTTTCCCGTTTAAACGCAAACGAAACGCAAATGCATCACAATAAAACGCATAAAAACACAACCTTTAGACAATTATGACCATTCATGTTAGTCTGAGTTGCAAACAGTTTGGTGCCTGATCAGACGCCTGGTTACCCGGCGTCTTGATCTGCTCCAAACTGTTTGCAATTGAAATCATGGTTTTAGCGTAAGCGCGTTTATTGGGAAAGAATAATATTTTCTCCACTGTAAGGAAGGTAACATCGAATACATAGTCGTACACATTCCTACTTGAGATAAGTATGATCATCGTGCAGCACGAGAACGCTGCGCTAACTTTACTGATATTTTATTCTTTCAAATTAAACGCATTTATAAACAAAACTATTATTACCATTGCAAACAGGTTGGAGCCAGATCAGACACCGGGTAACTACTCAGATTAAAAAAATAGTTAAAATTTCTAAAAGTAAATTTCCACAGTGTAGTGAATTGCGTTTGCGTTTAAACCGGAAAGAAAAAAATGTATTCTCTACTGTATATTGCGCACAATAAATACAGCTATCAATGTCTTGCTGAATGTAGGGAATACTCATCCCTTTTAAAGTTTTAGAATGTTCCAATCTAAAATAACTCTGCCAAGTCAGAAGAAAACACTATGAAAACATCTTTACCGGGCGCAAGCCGAACAAACTCGGAAAATCTCCGCCGTTGATCGGATGTCAACAAACCAATTTAAAAATCGACTTCTTTCCACCAAATTCATGGGTTTGTAAGCAATGTTGCCTCGATATACATAGCGGATTACTTCTTTTTATATGTTTAGATTACGTATGTGCCTGAATGTTCAGGTTTAAGAAATGTGCGATTTTGGCTACTTGACAGCTACATACTGGCTTTAAGTTTTTATTGAAAAAAACCATGGTGACCTAGATAATAAATAGACTGTAACCATTTAAATAAAAAAGGTTAAAAACATTTAGAAGTGTCACCATACCAAATATAAGATTTCCTTATTTTTTCACTTTGGTTGCCATGGCAACCAGAGTTCTGCATTGATTTTAATTCTTTGAACAAATTTGAAAGAGCTTTACCCAAGGAACATTTCTGTAAAGTTTGATTGAAATCTGACCAGCCGTATAGTAGGAGATGTCATTTGAAGCAATTGTTAATGATGACACACGACAGTGAGACACAATTTTAAGGCCATCACGATACTCACTGCTCACCTTGAGCCTTTGGCTCAGGTGAGCTAAAAATACAAATAATTCAAATATGAGAATCCTTGCATTAAACAAAGTTTAACAGAAGTTTATCAAAAATTAAAAAGAAAATGAAAAATAAGAGGAGGCACCCCTTGATTGAAAATTGACTAATTCAATAATCATGGAATAATCCAATTCGTATAAATGGGTAAATTGATACTATAACCGTAGATGAGTTAAACAAATGACAGTCAATAACTCTTTATACAGTAAAACCTCTCTATTATGACCACAAAATTGTGTCAATTATTAGGTGTTTACGATAGGTGAAAGCAAAACAGAAAGCTCTTTTAGGAGCTTTCTATTTTACTGTCAACTTGGTTAAAGCTGTCTACTGACTTTTATACAATTAATAAGTCTTATGTTAAGTGGTTCTTATAGAGAGGTTTTACTGTAATTGTGTATTAAATTTTCATATTTATAATTTCAGCTTTTTACTGGTTCCAAACTGTGGTGTTACAGAATTCTGTCCCTTATGTGCGGGCTTCCTACCGCCATCTACTGGGGTTGCTACTTCGCAGCGTTGTCGTTCTGCACCATCTGGTGCTGTGAGCCTTACATGAAAGCCTTCACCATTGAGCTCAGCTGTATCTCCAAGATCTTTACCACGTTCCTCAATGCGTTTTACCGCCCGTGTTTTGAAGCATGTGGATATATCTTCTATAACATTAGAGTGAAAAAGGGATGATTCTTTAACACTGGCCAGTTTCAGGAACTATTCTTTAAAATGGACTAGACTAAAATGGAAACTGGAATTGTCCATTTGAAGTTGAAGGGTTGAATGAGTAAAAATTATTACACCAAGCCTTCTGCTGAAAGGGGGTAATTGCAAAACTTTACTGTATAGCGGAGAAGACATAATTCTTTCACTATAACATTGTTTATCCTAAAACCGATTTGTCCACTGCAAGCAGTTTGGAGTCAGATCAGATATCGAAGCCTGGGGTCTGATCTGGCTCCAATCTGTTTGCCATTCAGATAAAATTAATTCATAAAAACTTCGTTTAACCCATTACCACATGCTATGTGTCGGTTTCAGTTTTGATGATGGTGACCACTTAACCCTTTGAACCCTAGTCCCGCCTATTGGCGTCCTTTGCAAAATGTGTACATGTGAATAGTACACTTGTCCTATGCAAATAGTGAAGACCCAGATCAGAGGGCTCCTAGGAGCCCTCTGATCAGGGTCTTCACTGTTTGTCATAATGCCAAATATTGACAAAAACAACCCTTAAAAGTCAGAAATGGACTAGACTTAAATGGAAACTGGAATTGTCCATTTAAAGTTTCAGGGAGGAAAGAGTTAAAGCAGGTTGAAAGTAAAGCAGAATGCTCCTAAAGGCGCATTCTGCTTTACTTTCAGCCTGCTTTAAGCTATTTTCTGCTAGGATATAGAAAATATTTCTTATGATACATATACATGACTGTTTAAAGGGGAACTTTTTTTTTCAGTGGAGGAATAAATAGAGGGTGTAAAAAGGTGTATTTATGGAATAATGGGTAAAACAGAAAATGACATTGTCTTCTCCACTGTACCTGTACAACATGAAAACATTCATTTTTCACAGGATAATACAGTCGAAACTTGATACTACGAATTCGCTTAAATCAATTTAATCAGTATTTCGTAAGTTGAATTTTGATAATTCGATCTCATTTAAGTCGAACATACGCATATTTCAAAGTTAAAACATGGCTAAGCCACGTTTTAACTTTGAAATATGGGTATGTTCGAACAAACGCGAACTCGTAGAATTGAGTTTTTACTGTATAAATATGGGTTAATTATTACCTGTATATATAATTCTAACATTTTGTAACATTTTGTTACTGTATAATTGTAATCATTTTAAACTAAATTTGTATTTTTTGTGGATTTGGGTATGGATACCACATAAACGCATGTTCAAAATTGTAGGTTTTTTCTCTATGAATTTTTAAAAAACCTGTTAAAACAGTTTCCATGGATATTGCGCCATTTTTTCAGAAACATCAAAGAACCGAGTTATTCAGCATCTTAACAGGCTCCACAATGTTTGACTCTTAGATTAAAACACATTTTAAACATTTTCAAAACGCTGTACATTGTCTTAATGCATGTGCAGTGTTTTGAAATTGTTAATAATGTGTTTTAATCTAATTCCTGTAAAATTTGACGTCCACATTCCATGCAGCTAGTTATTGGACATTGCACCATAGTGTAACAGTACAGACCTTAAAAATCCATAAAGGTCAGGGCCGTAGCTTTACAGTGCTATGCCCAGCAACCAGGTCAAAGGTCAAGGTTACATTCTAGTGTCAAATGGGGAATATTTTGTTGTGTCTGGGCTCTAACCCCATCATGCATGGATGGAATTTAACCCTTTGAACCCTAATCCTGCATATAGGCTTCCTTTTCAAACAGTGTACATGTGAATAGTACACTTGTCCTGTGCAAACAGTGAAGACCCAGATCAGAGGGCTCCGAAAGAAGCCCTTTGATCAGGGTCATCACTGTTTGTCATAATGCCAAACATTGACAAAAACAACCCCTAAAAGTCTGAAATAGACTAGACTAAAATGGAAACTGGAATTGTACATTTAAAAAAGTTAAAGTAACTTGGCACAAATAATCATCACAGATGTGTCAGGCGCAAGACCCGACCAGGTCTGTAGCTCAATGGTTAAGGTCACAGTCTTAGATCTAAGGTAAAAAAAATTGCCTTGGTCTAACTCTGTTTTGCATTATAATGATTACCAAAATCAATTTTTGAAGAAATATTATTAAGATGCTATCTTATCATATTATAATTATATAAAATACGGATCCGAGGTTTTTAAATCTTCTAACATCAAAGGCATAACCGCAAGATACATGTAGGTGTGAAATTTTACCTTACCCCTGTATCCTGATCAGACACCGAGTTAGTTGGCATCTGATCTAGTTGGTTCTCAAGCATTTGATTGGTCAGATTTGAGCTTAGGCTCAAATCTGACAAATCAAATGCTTGAGAATGATATAAGACTCAACTCAAACACTTTATAAGCATGGACCCCAGATCCAAATTAATTGCAAATAACAATGGTACCTGGGGATAGGGCAGTGAATGGGTTAATGTGAAAAGGAGGTATCAACCTTCCAATAAACAAATACTACCTCAAGTGTTTGTGAATCTTTATTTTTTTGGGAAAACAAACATGTTTGAAACAGGCACAGATACAGAACATCAAATGAACTAGATAGAGTTATGTGACAGAAAGGACAACTCACCACAAAACACAAAACAGCCATACACAAACTAATGGTAATCATTGTAATCTTTAACCCATTACTCTATAGCTACAGAGAGGATCTTATATGAGTACTCGTTATTTATCATTTTTAATAAACAAGCTGAATCAAAATAATATGATGTGAGCCTTGGCGAGCGTCATATTAATTTTAGCAAACAAGTTTATCAAAAAAGATAAGTAATGAGCACAAATATGAGATTCTATCTATCTCATAACAATTTTAAAAACCTATTAACTCAACCAAAGTCGTAGTTTGTAGTCTTTCTGCTATATAGATTTTCTCAAATGACGTCATTTGGTTTCCTGCTACATGTAGTGCTTGTGGACGAAAAGGTTTGGCCGGGGCCCAACAGAACAATATTTCATGAGTGGATTACGATATTTATATAACGGCTTTATTCCACTCCCAGACGGCAAGTTATGTGATAAACAAGCTCTTAACCAATTTTGTTTACTCTGTATGTCACACCAGTCCTTTGAATAACAGTGATATAATATGCCGAGTTCTCAAACAAGAATTCCACCAAATCAAGTCTCTGGCTTGTCTCCACATTGTCCATTAGTCCAAACATTTACGCTTGATACATCTGTTTTTCAAAGTCGCAGGGCTACCATAAGTTTCTCATAAAAATTCTAGGATTTCCAATATTTCAAGCGCGATTTCACATAGTATTGCAAACAGTTTGAACCCAGATTAGACGTCGCATTACGTGGCATCTGATCTGGATCTAAACTGTTTAACATCCATGTTTACTTTAGTAAAAAAGCGCATAAAATTCAAATTTTAAAAGTAAGAGCAAAAATCCTAAGTTTTCGGGAAAATACGTAGGTCCGCAGAAACTAAGCAGATTTCAGAAAAATCTGGAGAAATTGGCTGCTGAGCCCTAAATTCGTTTGGTCTAGCACTTATAATTTTTTAGCAATAGAGTTAAAACAAAAACTTAACATCGGAGCTATATTCACAGTTTGATGCACTGACAATCTAGCACTTATAATCTTTAACAACAGTTAACCCATTACCCCATAGCATTTTTCTAGTTTTGAAAACAGGTAACCACTTAATGGGGTTGAAAGTAAAGCAGAATGCACCTAAGGTGCATTCTGCTTAACAGTCACCCTGCTTTAAGCTTCCATTTATAAGAATATAGAAATAACTCTTATACCGCATATTCATAACTATATAAATGGGAACTATTTCCTTCAGTGTAGGAATAAATTAAAGGCGTAAAAAGGTGTATTTATGGGGTAATGGGTTCAAAAATAAAAAAACATAGCATTGGAACTAAATCCAAAGTTTGATGCCGACAATGACACCCTCAACTATGCTGCAAAAGCAACATCTTGGGCTTGCTTCTACTCCTTTTTTGCAGTATTGACGAAAAAAGTAAAACTTGCTTTTGATAAAAGCACATACCGGTAATAAAATTCCTGAATTTTTTTTGTCTGGACATTAAAAATGTATTCTAGTTAATAACCTCTCTTTAGTGACACTCGAAACAAATCATTGCAAGTCTTTATGGCAGGTGGTTGCATAATGAAGGAAGTATTCCTTTGGAGCCTCTTGCTTTACTTTTGTCTTGCATCAAAGTATTATTTCCTCATTAACACTTTCCTCCCTGAAACTTTAAATGGAAAATTCCAGTTTCCATTTAAGCCTGGTCCATTTCTGACTTTTAAGGGTTGTTTTTGTCAATGTTTGAAATTATGACAAACAGTGAAGACCCTGATCAGAGGGCTCCTTTCGGAGCCCTCTGATCTGGGTCTGCATTGTTTGCACAGGACAAGTGTACTTTTCACATGTACACTGTTTGAAAAGGATGCCTATATGCGGGATTAGGGTTCAAACAAAAATGAAGTAATGCAGACAGCTTGTGTAGTAGCTTACAGCACTACTTTTGTCCTGTCTTATGCAGCCATCTCCCTCTCAAGACCCAATTCTACCATAATAGTTGACTAAAGAGAGGTTTATAACTTGAATACTTCTTCCCAGACTCTTCTTAAACTCACTCACTCCATAAACGTTACATTGATAATTTCACTTTTCAATTGAGTCTAGTCTATTGTTGACTATGTGTTTTTGGCAGTATATTGCAAAATGACAAACAGTGCAGAAGCTGATCAGATGGCTCCTCTATGACAAGTGTACTGTTTACAGGTATACTCTTCAATAGGGTTGAATGAGTTGAGCTCACTTGCATGTCCAGTGAGATTTTGCTCACTTTATATGATGCACTGTAAGTTTTCACTTCACTTTATATCATGCATTGTGAGTTCTTAGTTCACTTTATATAATACACCCTGTGAGTTTTCACTTCACTTTATATCATGCAGTGTGAGTTTTTAGTTCACTCTATATCATGCACTGTGAGTTTTCACTTCACTTTATATCATGGATTGTGAGTTTTTCAAATCACTTTATATCATGCACTGTGAGTTTTCACTTCACCTTATAATTATCATGCACTGAGAGTTTTAAGCTCACTTTATATCATGCACTATGAGTTTTCCAAATCACTTTATATCATGCACTGTGAGTTTTTCACTTCACTTTATATCATGCACTGTGAGTTTTTTAGATCACTTTATATCATGGGCTGTGAGTTTATCATATCACTCTTTTCGGTTCACTGTATTCCATTATGTCAAGTGATTTGTATATGTCTCTCTGTACTCATCAGTAGATCATATCGGATTCTTTGCTTGTTGATGAGGAATCCGTTTTCTCCCTCTTCATATTTCTGAGGTCATCAATTTTCATCAGCCTAAAACACATAGAGTAATGTTTTATTAACCCTTTCCCTTATAGAAACGCCTTTTAGCGAATATGAATTATTCCTCCGGTGAAGAAAATAGTTCCAATTTAATCAGTCATGAATATATATCATAGGGAATATTTTCTATATTCCAGCACAGGATAGCTTAAAGCAGGCTGAAAGTAAAGCAGAATGCGCCGTAGGGCGCATTCTGCTTTACTTTCAACCTGCTTTAAGTAGTCGCCTATTTTCAATACTAGAAATAGGCAACAAGTAAAGGGTTAAAAAATATTCAGCAAGAGTAGGATTCACCTGAATGAGCTGTGTCATGAGAAAACCCGAATTTTTGCATTGCAAACAATGTAGATCAAGGCCAGCCGCCACATCAAAGACGCGGCAGCCTGTCTTGATCTACACTGTTTGATACACATGTATCTAAAGTAGTATATGTAGCTGTATTATATCTGGTATTTGGCAATGTAGATCAAACTCAGGTACAGAGCCTGCGATGACAACGGTGCTTTGTCTGTACAACATTGCATTATGTAATAAGGCTGGTTTTGTCATGACACGGCTTGTAACTAACAAAGTAGCAGGACTTGAAAACAAAAACTGAAGATCTAGATCAGAAGGAGTTGTCTGATCAGGGTCCTCACTGTTTTCTTATAGGATCTATCTAAAAAAAATCCTTATTTTAAAAGCCAATATATTAGTTAAAATGATAGATGTACATAGTGGGCAGATTTTTAAATATGAATATTAAGCAGGAGAATGTTTAACTTAACTCTTTCAACACTAAGTTACTCTTGTGGATTATTAGGTTCCCTTGTGGATCCTTTTTATGTACTAAAACATGAACCAGTCTAATTTGAGTTCTTGGAATTTAAATAAATACTGCTTTAAATAAGCAAACAGTGCAGATCCTGATCAGAGGGCTCCTATAAGAGCCTTCTGATCTGGGTCTACATTGTTTGCAGATGTAATGAGTATATTTTATACAGGTCCGGTGCGTTGAAAGAGTTTACACAAGTTTGAATGTAACTAGAGCTATCACTAAAGGTGATTGATACCCCACTGCAGACTGACCTGTCACAAACAGCACAATGACATGTAGAAAGAATAATACATGCATATTAAGGAACTAAACTTCAAGTTGAAAAGGGGCATAATTCTGTCAAATTTTATGCAAGAGTTGTCACACTTGAAGGAAAGTCTCACAATACAACATTTATAATGTGTACCACTTTTAAGGACAATATTATGAATAGTTTTTAAGAAATGGCATGTTTCAAGAAAATAGAACAAAATTTCAAGTTAAAAAGGGGCATAATTCTGTCATTTGTTGGCAAGAGTTATGTAACTTCAAGTAGAGTCTGCAAACATAACACTAATAATGTGTACCAAATTTGAAGACAATGTCATAAATAGTTTTCAAGAAAATGACATGTCCAAAGAACAAATGCATATTAAAGGGAAAAAAAAACCAAGTTATAAAGGGGCATAATTCTGTCAAATTTTGTTGTTAAACTTAATGAAAAAGTCTCACAATACAACACTTGTAATGTGTACTAAGTTTGAAGACAATATCATGAATAGCTTTTAAAAAAAATGGCATGTTCAAAGAAAAAAATCTCAATTAAGAGACAAAAAATCAAGTTAAAAAGGGGCATAATTCTGTCAAAATTGGTGCAAGAGTTATGAAACCTGTCAATGAGTGTCCCCAAATCACATTGATAATGTATACCAAGTTTGAAGATGGTATCATAAATAGTTTTCAAGAAAAAGGCAAATGTCCTGGAAAAATGTGACGGACTGACTGACGAACGGACGGACAATGTGATTCCTATAATAGCCCCCCCCACCACCTGTGGTGTGGGGGCATAATAATATGCAGGGACTTACTTTGTGTATTTTTGTGAGGAGTATTTGTTGAGAATGTCCATGTAACTCCGAGAGACTTGTACAGCGGCACTCTTCGGGGGTTGCATGATGTTGTCCATGGCCTTCTTCCTTACCCAGTAGGCCGACGACTTGGTTAAATGGTTACCTAGAAAATACATTGTAATTATTGAAAACTATCATCATAACTCAACTGAAGCAACTTCAGTTCAAGGCGTATTTTCTTCAGTGGAGGAATACATTAAAGATTGTCTGATCTATGGTTGTTGCAAAGCTCAAGGTGAGTTTTGGTCCTTGAATATCCAGCGTCTGAAGTGCATATTATAACTAGTCAGAAATAGACTAGACTTAATTGGCAATCTGATTTGTTCGTAAGTTACCCATTTCCTCCAGACAAACGCCTTATAGAGCATCTCCAACATCTCCAGCACATAAGTACCAAACATAAATACAGTCTATTCACGTTACTACGAATCGGCACCAGGCCACGTCGATTGTTCGTAGTAATGCATTTTCGTAATAATGCATCTTGAGAATACGATGAGATTTCAACCTTACCTCTTCATGGTATCGCCGCAGTATCAACATACATGTATCTATCGTACACCAGTCTGGTAATTGCATGTGTGTACAGGCATTGTCGTAATGCGATGTTGTACAATAAATATATTTTATCCACGTATCAGTTTGATTTATATTTCGTGTTTGCCAATGAAATTATACATGTACGAAAGTCCACTCACATTTAATCAAATTAGTGAAATTACATGTGTATAGCGGACTGTCATATGTCATAAAGGGTTTTGTATAAAACAAGAAACAGTAAGACCAGCTTTACAGAGGTAGAAAACGAAATATTTCCGATATTTCTCCCGTTATGTTTCTATCAAGTCATCACATAGTAAACCCCCTTTAATCTAGAGCCTGTGCCGTTTTTACTCTAGCGATATAATAAGAAGTAGATCTAATGCAAAAAAGAATAAACTAATCAAAATGTTTACACAACGTATGCATACAAAATAAATTAAACACACGGCATAGAAAAGTGTCGTAAAAACGCCTTGTAGAATCCTATTCGGAGTTGCAGACGTAATATCGCTGATAAACGCGTGTGAGCAGTGCTTTAGCAGAAATTATGACCAGTGTACATAAATGTTTCAAATTCGATATTCTTGGCGACAATGACATAAGTCACTCGAACAAACAAACCCGGCTTCCGCGGATCATATCACTATGTGTGATAAAACTTATCAGACATCTAAGATAATTACATAAAAAATATTTCTTTTTATCATTTGCGACATGCAGTCAATCAGTTTAATCTTGCTTAAAACGCCCGTGTGCTGATCCTAACACACTGCGTGTTAAGCGTATCAAACAGACGGGTGTGTAAACAATGGATAATTATTCCGACTCGAGCAACGGATGTGTCTTTGTTTACGTAAGTGCGAAAAACCCACAGGTGCGATTCGTACCAATGCATCTTTATACTACTGTTTAGGTTTTTAAGGGGCTATGAAAACCTTTCGTTATAACGTGTTTTTCGTTCTTTTGCATGTTCGTAACAATGCATCTTTTTACCATTGAAAAAAGAACAAATTAGGCCGGGACCGGCGGTGTTTTTCGTAGTAGACCGTTATTTTGTAAAAATGAGAATTGTAGTATCGTGAATAGACTGTATTGGTTAATCCATTACCCAATATCTTGTTTCTAGTTTTGTAGACAGGTGGCCACTTAAAGCAGTTTGAAAGTAAAGCAGAATGTGCCTTAAGGCACATTCTGCTTTACTTTCAGCCTACTTTAAGCCATTATCTGCTAGAATATTGAAAATATTACTTATGCTTCTTACTTGTAACAGTATAAATTGAAATGATTTTCGTCAGTAGAGGAATAAATTAAAGGCGCAAAAAGGTGTTTTATGGGGTAATGTGTTCATTACAGATGACAGCTTACAGCAAGATGATAGTAAAGCAGAAAGCTCTTAAAGGAACTTTCTTCTTAACTTAAATATTGCTTTAAGCAGTATCCTGCCTTAACCCTTCCACCATAGAAGCCCCTTTTAGCACATTTAATTTATTTCACCACTGAAGAAAATAGTTCCAATTTTCACAGTCATGAACATGTGCCATAAGAAAAACTTTCTATATTCAAACAGATGGCAGCTTAAAGCAGGTTGAATGTACAGCAGAATGCACCATTAACCTGCTTTAAGTGGTTACCTATCTTAAAACTAGAAACAGGCTATGGAGTTACTTGAAAGGGTTAACACCTGTTTGATATAGAGGAGTTTGACCTTTGGCTATAGAAGAAATGTTTAACCCTTTACCCAATAGCCTTTTTCTAGTTATGAAGACAGGTGACCACTTAAAGCAGGTTGAAAGTAAAGCAGAATGCACCTTCTGCTTTACTTTCAGCCTGCTTTAACCTAACAAAAGCTAGGATGTAGAAAATATGTTTTATGATATTTGTTCATGACTGTATAAATTTGAACTATTTTCTTCAGTAGAGGAATAAATTAAAGGCATAAAAAGGCTATGGGGTAATGGGGTTAAGAGTCTTGTTGTGAGTGTTATTACCTAGAGGGTTCATATCTCGCTGTACTGAGGCAGGTCTGGAACGTGGAGGTTGCTGGTATTTCTCGTTGGACATGTCAAGAGGGTTATAACAAATGTTGTCATGCATTGACAAGAACAGTGGAATATAGCACATATAGTCCAGGAAAGATATCTGGAAAACAACAAGACAAAATATAATAAATGTAGGCTGCGCTATTACCAGTGTTGACTAAAATAGACTAGCGATGTATCTGTGTTCGTAAGAAAAAAATGCCTATGTCCCCTAGTTGCATATACCATGGTATACGCAAAAAATTACTTAGTTCAGCTACTTGTAATTTTTTAAAAAAAATGAAGCATATCTATATCTTGCACATCTGAAGTACCAGTATATATTATGAAAACACCCTGTAATACTATAAGGTTGTAATTTGCAAACTGTAGGAGCCAGCAACTGTTGGAACACCCATGGCAGAGGAAAAATAAATCTAAGGATCTGACAGAAGCTACACTGATAACTGTAAGCGCCCATCATAAGAGGATAAATTCATAAGCTAAAATCTTTATTTCTGCATTAAACCCTATCGTGTAGCTACTCATTAGAATTGTCTCCAAGAGACAATTCTAATGAGTAGTAATACCATAGGTTTTGGTTCTGAAATGAGTGAGAAAATGAGTTGTTTTTGGACAGAGAGACAGATGGAGAGGCAGTTGAAGTTTCAGACAGACAGACAGACAGACACTTGAAGTTTCTTACATCTCCCCAGTCATTGGGCTCCATTTTCTCCAAGATATACTCCTGCTGTTTCCAGTTGAGGCCGCCAGCAATCAGCTCAATCTTGAGAGACTCGGAGGTGATAAAGTTGGTGTCCCTGTCAGATGAAACGTTGGTATAGAACATGGCCTTGTACAGGTCCAGCTTCCGGTCAATGTCAGCTAGATTACAGATCTCCAACAGTCTCTGACTCAACGTGCTATGGAAAAAGTGAGAGTAAAATTAGATGATAATTATTTCTTTCAGCAATATTTTCAATTACAATTATAAGTTAATAAAATTAAAATAGAACTATCATTAAAGGTGACTAATGTTACACATTTTACACAGATATAGGGTTATTAGTACAATGTATACAATGTGATCTGCTTTGAAATTTGTTTTACCCAAAATAATCAAAAAATGAAGCTGATTTGTTGAAATTTTGAAAAGGGAGATAATTCAGGGAAGAATTAATGAATCCTACCCACAATAGCAGGTGCACAATTTCAGACAGTGCTCGAGAATACTGTAAAAAGTCAAAAAGTTCTTTTGAGCTAGGCATGACAGAACAAAGTTTTGGACAAAATTCAAATTGTTAAAAAAGTACAGAAGAGGAGATAATTAAATAGCAAAAAGAGGCATCAAATCTAAAATCAAAAGTGCACAACTTCAGATGGTGATAAAAAATACTGCACAATTTTAAAATGTTTCGTTGAGGGACAACAGAGTAAAGCTTCAGACAAAACTCCTTCTACAGAAATAATGGATGAATAGAGTGATTCCAGTATACAAGAACTCTCTACCTAGAATATCAATATTGACCAACACTGGTTGGATCTCTATAGGGGCGTAGTACCCATTACGCCATAAATACGCCTTTAATTGATTTCTCCTCTGAAGAAAATAGTTCCGTTTATACAGTCATGAATATGTACAAGGAGAAATGTTTTCAATATTCTATCAGAAAGTAGCTTAAAGCAGGCTGAAAGTGAAGCAGAATGCGCCTTAAGGTGCATTCTGCTTTACTTTCAACCTGCTTTAAGTGGTCACCTATTTCCAATACTAGTAACAGGCTATGGGGTAATGGGTGTAGCACCAACTTCTCTTTAAAAATCTTAACCCTTAGCCTGCCACTCACGACTATAGCTCCATATGCAAACAGCTTGGATCCAGATGAGACGCCGAGTAACTCGGCGTCTCATCCGGATCCAAGCTGTTTGACACTCAGACAACATTTTGAGCAATTTTGAGCAACTTTGAAACTTGAAGCAGATGAGAAATATAGCAGACGACAATTTATTTGGCGGGCTAAGGATTAATGACATATATAAATATGCCTGCCATACAGGGGCCCGTTTCATAAAACTTCGTACGACAAATGTTGTCGTAAGTCTGATTATAAAAGTCTCAATATCTTTTTATTTCTCCATCTAATCCTGTCTTGTGACATATTTTTGGAATCGTCTTGAAAAGACGATTCCAAAAATATGTCACAAGACCGGATTAAATAGAGAAATAAGAAATTAAATGCATTTTAAAGTTTTGAGTTACGATCAATTTTTTCGTACGAAGTTTTATGAAACGGGCCCCAGCTATATACAGGGAAGCATTGACTTACTCCATGTGTGTGACTCTCTCACAGAGTGCTGTCACCACAGCAAACATCCGGAAGGTGATCAATGTAGCCTCATCAATTCTCAACACTCTCATCACATAATCCATCTGTTTGCTTGTCATGTGCTGCACCGAGGGCACACCATCAAGTGCTGTTCTTGCTTGCTGCAAAATTACAATGTATATGCTAGCTAATTATTGTTCAGACTCTAGACAATTCCCAAATTTTAAAGTGTCTCAAAAATTTAAGTCAATTACCAAACATTTTTCTACCAAATTAACAAGTTATTAATTTTCCATACTCTGTATTTAGTTTTGACAAAGCGTTACTACTTTACTTTGAACCTGTTTTAAGCTCTTTTAAGGAAAGGTACTAGAAAACTAAAGGTGGTTTATACCCCCATCTGCACATTTGATACAGAGATGGGGTTAATGTTTTTCTCTTAAAAAAACCAACCCCAAAATAATCAATGACTGATGCCACGATTTATCACAAAAAGGGAGATAATTCAAGAATGAAATGACAAATCATAGCCAAAATTGCTGTTGCACAATTTCAACTGGTGTCAGTTGAGTCATGGGTATATTTAACTTACATCAGTTCATATTATTGAAATTCAACTGATGAAATATGGGTTACTTCGATTAAGCAAGTTGGGAGTATCGAGTCTCAACTGTACTTACATTTCGATTGAGCACAGTGTCTAGGTCAGAATCTTCTACAACAAATGCCCTGGCATAGGACTCGAGGTGTGACTGATCTACCAGGCGATAATGAGATAGGAAGTCAATGTCCGCGGCTACAAAACATCAAACAAACAAACACATAGCAAAGTTTTTAAGATAACAGTTGGGACTTTTACTTAGTACAGTGGAGAAGACATTATTCTTTCCCCTTTAAACAAATTAAATGCAAACGTAATGCAATAAAATGTAGAAAATGATAGCTTTTCGAAAATTCCGATTATTCATTCTAATCTGAGCGGCAAACAGTTTGGAGCCTGTCTGATCTGTCTCCAAGTTTTAGCATAAACAAATTTAGCCAAAGTCTAGCCAACTTTTTATTATTTAGGATGTTTTTGGGTTTTTTTGTTTGTTTTATAATATATTGGGAAAATGACAAACAATGCAGGCCCTAAGAAGCCATCTGATCTGGGCCTATATTGTTTGCATAGGACAAGAGGACTCTCAATATGGAATAAGATTTGTAAAGAACTATTACACTGGCTAATTAGAAAAGATAAAAATCACCAGTAAAGAAATCAGACAAATCCTGTATTGAAACAGTACATACCCTCAGAAAATACAGCTCTTTACAAGATGTCTAATCTGGGTCTACCCCCTTTCCAAAAAGGGTCAATCTACACAATCAGCAGTTACTTGTATTGATCATTAGGTGTTCACGACAGGTGACTGCTTAAAGCAAGGAGACAGTAAAACAGAAAGCTCCTTAAGGAGCTTTCTGTTTTACTATCACCATGCTTTAAGCTGCCACTTGTCTTTTATACAATCAATTAGCCTTCGTTTGAAAGGTTCTTATGGAAAGGTTTTACTTTATGTTGATGAAATCAGAGTACTATTAAACTCACATCTCTCGTCCAGATCTTTGGCATATTTGTCGACCAGTCTGCTGAGATCAAGTACCTTCTCCAGATGGCGCTGAAGGGCAACTCCGCCTTTCCTCATTATAATATTTACACGCTTTAATCCAGTCACTGAAATTGAACAATAAGTTTAATAATGAGAGGATTTTATCCCTTTCCCTCATTGCTTGTTCTTAATATTGAAGATGGACGGTCATCTTGCTTTAAACTGCCACCTTTCCATAATACAGCCAATTAGACTTCGTTTTGTTTGCTCTACTGTACATATTTGATAATAGGTAAATACTTAATGCACAAAGAAAGCAAGGTAGAAAGCTACTATGAGTTTGTGGTTTAATGTTGTCTTGCATTAAGCTATCGAATACCGGAACTTTGCCCCTCCGGCCTTTTGCCCCTTCGTCAAAAATCGCAACACGGAACTTTGCCCCTTCCAACACGGACCTTTGCCCCTCCCAACAAGGACTTTTGCCCCTTTCAGTTTTTTGAAAGGACAGACTTTTGCCCCTTCCCTATTTTGGCACGGACAGAATATTTTTTTCTTTTCATCTCGTCATTATGGTCAAACCGACAAAGTAATTAGCAAACAACTTTATTACCAATCATTATTATCAATCAACTTAAACTGAAATCGAATCATTGCAGCAGTCGCTGCTTTGATGTTAACTACATATATAGGTGTTGATTGCCAATTAAAGAGTGATAACTACCTTAAAATGTGAACTGTTTGCAATAATAAGGATTAAAATGTTTACGTTGTGTGACTGTCGGTGAAATTGTCCTTTTATCTTTTACAATAGAGACTCTCGGGTATACCAATAAAGCGTGAATGGAAAATTATGTTTGCATATCTTTCACGTGAGAATAAAGCGTGATAGCGATAATGATGATTACATAAGTTTTACGTTCACCTCAACACAAAATCAGGAAAGGATTACCGAAATCTTAATTCAAATGTTAGAAATTGGAAATTTAAAAGACAATAATACTATATAAATCAACATTTCAAGATGGAAGGGGCAATATTTGACATTTCGATACAGAAGGGGCAAAATTCCGCTATGGAAGGGGCAAAATTCCGTGTATGAAATAACGGGAAGGGGCAAAAGTCCGTGTACGTAAAACCAGGATGGGGCAAAGTTCCGTTTTGCTGTTTTTGAGGAAGGGGCAAAAGGCCGGAGGGGCAAAAGGCCGTTTACCAAGCTATCACCTGATTTTTAGATACCAAATGTATCTTAGGTTAAACAGCTGATTTGAAATCGGCTTAATCTAAAAGTTTGAAGACTTGAAGTTCTTCTTAATTTGTAGGATAACAGATAAAACAGGTTTGGTTGAAGTTTTGAATAAACTTTTTTTTTCGCCATTCATTCACTTGATTTCCACCTAAAACGTCCAATTAAGAATTATTGAGACTTACATGTATCGAGATCTAGGTCTGCATCATCTACAAGCTCGTCTTCATCAATACTACTGCCATACTCATCAATGCCCTTAAAGCCAACTGTCACACCATCCTGGGTTATCTGCAGGTCGTTGCCAAATATTGCCTGGAGACAAGATGTGTTAGAAGTGGTTTAGAATATTCTACAACATAGCAAGAATAACTTAATTTCCCTGACATATTTTGTTTCAGAAAATAACTTTACAACAATAAGCCTTTGTAATCTTAACCCTGTGAGATGGGGTCTATGACAAAACGCCGACAGGACAAAACGCCGATGCGACAAAACAACGACCTGTCATGTCGATCTTATATCGTATTTTTACAGGTAAGTATATTTTACAGGTAAGAACGAGGTATGGCTATATGTATTAACATTAGAACTTCCTATTATTCGGATGAATTTGTTATTATCGTATGACTGCACGAATTTTATATACAGTGAACCCAATCTAAACAGGAACCTCAAAATACCGGAATTCTCTCTAAACCGGAAAAAAACGTTGGTCTCGTTTCAAACTCTTCTTTTCACGTCTTTGGTTTATTTGTACACTAAAGAAAATAGTTCCACTTTATACATTCTGGCAGATGATAGCTTACAGCAGGTTAAAAGTAAAGCAGAATGCGCCTTAAGGTCGACGTTTGTCGGTCTAGTTGTCGATCTTTTTTTCGATGTTTTGTCATGTCGGCGTTATGTCTTGTCGGTGATAGGTCGTGTCAGCGTTTTGTCTGTCAACATTTTGTCGCGCTCCCGTGAGATGTGTGTAAAAATTTCATAACAAAGCAATAACTTGTGTTGCTCCCTCCCTACAACAGACAGCCCTCTGAATAAAAAACATTTTCAGCCTTTGTTATTTTAACACTTTTCCCATAGCTCGTTTTTGGTATTGAAGACAGGACTGTTACTTAAATCAGGCTGAAAGTAAAGCAGAATGATCCTTAACAAGAGCACCGCAAGCCGGGCACATTATACGCCCGTCAAATCGATCTTAGAATGTAGTCATACCAAAACCCTATCAAGGTAAAAACAAAAGGGGAAGAACCCTGAACGTTAGGGGTCATATGCTGACCAATTTTCAAAAGGATGGGAATAAATTTGTTTGAGAAAGAGAGCTACAAACAAAAAATGCCCGTTTTTGACGATAAAAGGAGCATAACTCTTGAATGTCAGGGGCAATCTTGCTGGTTATGGAGCTTGACCGAGACATTATGGTCATACACATGCTGATAAAGTTTCAAAAGGATTGGAATAAATTTATTTGAGTTAGAGAGCGGACAAACTAAAAAATGCCCGTTTTTGACAAAATAAGGGGCATAACTCTTGAATGTCTGGGGCAATCCTGCTGGTTATTGATCATAACCGAGACATTATGGTAATACACATGCTGACCAAGTTTCAAAAGGATTGGAATAAATCTGTTTCAGTTAGAGAGCGGACAAACTAAAAAATGCCCGTTTTAGATGAAAAAAGGGGCATAACTCTTGACTGTCTGTGGCAATCTTGCTGGTTATGAAAGATAATTGAGACATTATGGTCATACACATGCTTACCAAGTTTCAAAAGGCCTGAAATAAATTTGTTTGAGTTAGAGAGCGGACAAACTAAAATATGTCCGTTTTTTACGAAAAAAGGGGCATAACTCTTGAATGCCTGGTGCAATCCTGCTTGTTATCAAACTTGACAGAGACATTATGGTCATACACATGCTGACCAAGTTTCAAAAGGATTAGAATAAATGTATTTGAGTTATAGAGCAGACAAACTAAAATATGCCCGTTTTTTACGAAAAAGGGGCATAACTCTTGAATGTCTGGGACAATCTTGCTGGTTATCGAACTTGACCGAGATATTATGGTCATACACATGCTGACAAAGTTTCAAAAGGATTAAAATAAATTTGTTTGAGTTAGAGAGCGGACAAACTAAAATATGCCCGTTTTTTACGAAAAAAGGGGCATAACTCTTGAATGTCTAGAGCAATCCTGCTGGTTATCAAACTTGACCGAGATATTATGGTCATACACATGCTGACAAAGTTTGAAAAGGATTAAAAAACATTTGTTTGAGTTAGAGAGCGGACAAACTAATATGCCCGTTTTTGACAAAAAAGGGGCATAACTCTTGAATGTCTGGGTCAATCTTGCTGGTTATCGAACTTGACCGAGATATTATGGTCATACACGTTCTGACCAAGTTTCAAAAGGATTAGACTAAATTTGTTTGAGTTAGAGAGCGGACATGAAAAAGTTAACGGACGGACAGACGGACAGACGGACGGACGGACGGACGGACAGCGCCATGACATAATACGTCCCGTCTGAAGACGGGCGTATAAAAAGCGTTCTGCTTTACCATCTGCTATGATATAGGAAATATTCTTTTACAGTGTATCTTCATGATTGTATAAAGTGGAAATATCTTCTTTAGTGGAGGAATAAAAAGGTGTATCTATGGAGTAATGGGTTAACTCTTTAAACACTAAATAACATTGTCCTATAGCAGGTTTGTTTAGATTTGTTTTAATTTTACAGCACTGACACTAAACTCACCTTGAGTTGTTTTGCTATTTCTTTAGCTGACAAGTTGGGATCTATGCCAAGGGCTCTGAGCTCATCATCAGTGATCTTGTTAAGGTCTATCTGTTTCTTCTTTGGTCGGAGCTTACCGTCAGCACCTACCTCAAACATTTCTGTAAATAAGCAACTATGAATTTTAATCAACAAGTTATCCCTTTACCTGATAGCCTATTTATAGTATTGAAGATAGGTGACCACTTAAAGCAGGTTGAAAGTAAAGCAGAATGCGCCTTAACCCTTTCCCACATAGCATATCTCTAGTATTGAATGTAGGTGTCCACTTAAAACAGGTTGAAAGTAAAGCAGAATGCGCTTTAAGCGCATTCTGCTTTACTTTCAGCCTGCTTTAAGCTATCATCTGCTAGAATATAGAAAATATTTTGTATTATACATATTTATGAATGTATAAATTGGAACTATTTTCTTCAGGGCAAGAATAAACTGAATGCGCTAAAAGGCGCTTCTATGTGGGAAAGGGTTAAGGCGCATTCTGCTTTACTTTCAGCCTGCAATAAGCTTTCATCTGCTAGAATAAGGAAAATATTTCTTATAATACATGTTCATGACTGTATAAATTGGAACTATTTTCTTCAGCGGAGGAATAAACTGAATGCGCTAAAAGGCGCTTCTATGGGGGAAAGGGTTAAATAGTCTTAGATGGTCTTTTAACACATTTAATCCTAGCAACGAGCAAACTTGTCATTAACAAAACAGTGTACCTCATCATTAACAAACATGTCATTAACAAAAAGTGTAAAGAGTTCACTTGTCCTAAGCAAACAGTGTAGACCATGATCAGAGGGATCCTACAGAAGCCCTCTGATCTTGATCTACGCAGTTGTCATTTTGCAATATATTCTAAAAAATCAAGCCTAAATTGTCAAAAAAGGACTAGATTTGATTGGAAATTGGATTTTTCCATTAAAAGTTTCAGGGGAAAATGTGTTATTAGCATCACAATTTTTCATGAAAAAGGTTGTCATGAGTATATGTCACCAAAAATAGCTCTGTAGCTCTGTACTCCAAAACTTGTTTCTAGTGTTGAAGACAAGAGACAAATAAAGCAGATTGAAAGTAAAGCAGAATGTGCATTCTGCTTTACTTTCAGCCTGCTTTAAGCTATCATCTTCTAGAATATAGAGATGATACATATTCATGATTATATCATATGAATTGGAACTAATTTCTTCAGTGGAGGAATAGATTAGATGCGTAAAAATGGATATCTATGGAGTATAGGGTTAACACAGATTTAGTATGACAAGCACATTACCTTCTTTCTTTTCATCTTCCTTTTGCTTTTTCCGTCCTGTATCTATGTCTGATTCATCCTCTGACATAAACTGAAGTGTAGAAATATAGAAGCAAACACATATTAACCCTTTACCTATTAAGCCCTTTTTAGTATTGAATATAGCTGATCACTTAAAGCATGTTGAAAGTAAAGCAGAATGCGCCTTAAGGCACATTCTGCTTTACTTTCAGCCTGCTTTAAGCTACTTTCTGCTAATACATATAAAATATTTATGATAATACATATTCATGACTGTATAAATGGGAACTATTTTCTTCAGTGTAGGAATGAATTAAATGTGCTAAAAGATGCTTCTATTGGGTAAAGGGTTAATATCAATGCCTCAGATATCATAATAGGGAGTAAATTGAACAAATGCAACATTTTCTCCATCATGTCAGCATCAAATCCTATAGTGTAACCATTACTTAGAATCATCTCAAAGAGACAATTCTAAGAAATAGTCAAACCAAAGGGTTTAATGTAGATACATAGATTCTAGTTTTTGAAATACTTCCCTTATCTGGAGCCATGATAATATTTTGAACCAGTTGAAAAATTACAATATTTGCACACTGTTTGGTGGACTTAATTATGTCCAAAAAGTTTCGCCATAGTCCAAAACTGCAGAATTTTGCTATGCATAGTGGAGTTATGTTCCTTATTAATGTCAAGTAAGGGCATTATGTGGTAAAAGTTTTTTTTTATTATTTCATAATTCAAGTATATCAAATATGGTATTGCAATATTATAAGCCTCAGTTTAAGGCCAAGTAATCACATTTCATTATATATTTCTGCATGTTTTTGTTGTAATAGTTACCTTAATTGATTTCCCCTTGCTTGCTACTGAACTTGTTTTATCATCTGTAAAAACAACAACAAAAGAACATTTCTACAGTACAAATAAACCATAAACTCTTCTGACACTAAGTAAATCTTGTGAATTATAAGGTTCCCTTGTGTATGTTTTGAGTTTCAAAAACATGAACCAGTCTACTTGGAATTCTGGGTACATGTATATCAATAAATACTGTTCTCAATTATCAAACAGTGTAGACCAATGTCAGAAAGCTCCTATAGGAGCCCTCTGATCTGGGTCTACGCTGTTTGCAAATGTTATAAGTATATTTCAAACAGGTCCATAAAGTTGAAAGAGTGAAGAATGGGAAAGGGTCTTTAAAGATAGAATGGCAGTCTAATGCAGAATAAAGTAACTTTAAGAAAGCAGGAATTACTGTAAAACCACTTTAATACGACCTAGGAGCTTTCTGCTCCTACTTTCTGCTCTTACTTTAAGCTTCAATGGCCTTAATTTGTACAAAGTTTAATTAGGTATCAAAACCCTTACCATCTCCGTCATAGATTCGCCCCTGAGGGATGGTGGGTAATGTTTTAAGCATTGTTGTTTCCCGGTGCAGCTTAGGAGGGCCATCGCCGCCATCTGATCAAGTAAGTATAAGAACAAGTATTATGACATTACTATAAAAGATCTTGTGAAAATTCAAAACGTATTTAAACCCCATTCACTGCCTTAGCCACAGTGCAATGATTCCAAACTCTTGTTACAATATTACCTAAAATATCAATTTGAGAAATAATAGATGATGATAATTATTTAACCCATTATCCCCTGAAACTTCCAATGGACAAATCCAATTTACAATAAAGGCTGGTCCATTTTAGACTATTTAGGGTTGTTTTTATAATATATTGCAAAAATGACAAACAGTGAAGTCCCTGATTAGAGGGCTCCTGCAGGAGCCCTCTAATCAGGGACCTCACTGTTTGCATTAGACAAGTGTACTCTTCACAGGTACACTTTTGGTAAATGACGCATGTATGCGTCACTAGGGCTCAATGAGTTAAAAGGGATAACCTCATGGTTCTAACATGATACATATTTTTGTCACCATAAAAATAGAGGAAGCTTTTTATCTGCTATACAACAATCTTATTATTCTTATACAAGACGTAAATTGCTGTGTGGATGTTAGATTCTTGTAAGATAAGAGATATCGAAGTTCGACTGTATATGGGAAAAGTGATAATATTAAGAATTGACTTACCTTCACTGCCCTTCCTGCCTCGTCTGTGACTGTCCAAGTCCTTTTTACCTTTCCAGCTGTGTAAATATAAGAAACAAAAGTGAAACATTCAAATAGATAATAACCCTTTTAATGCTAAGGTATGTATACTTTGAAAACAGTGAATACCCTGATCTGGGGACTCCTTAACCCTTTGAACCCTAGTCCCGCATATAGGCATCCTTTTCAAACAGTGTACATGTGAATAGTACACTTGTCCTATGCAAACAGTGAAGACCCAGATCAGAGGGCTCCGAAAGGAGCCCTCTGATCAGGGTCTTCACTGATTGTCATAATGCCAAATATTGACAAAAACAACCCTTAAAAGTCAGAAATGGACTAGACTAAAATGGAAACTGGAATTTTTTATTTAAAGTTTCAGGGAGGAAAGAGTTAAGGAAACTTCCGAATAGGATTTGCATTGTTTTTTTCACTTATTGTGTCCAATTTGACTGACTAATCACAGATTTGTATACTGTTTTGTTAGGGCTATCTTTTGTTCCCGCTGTTGCCACAAGGGCACAATCACAAATAGGAGAAAAAGAGATATTAAGGTGCAAGATTGCGTTTTTGCGCTATTAATATCGCAATCTTGCATTTTCGCACCCTCTCAACAGCGAAGCAAGCATGCAATTTAATATTGCATTCTTACATTTTTACTTCTCAACTGTGAAGGGAAAAACCAAAGAATAAATTAAAGGCAATCAAAGACTAATTTCTAGGGTAGTGGGTTAACTCATTCACCACTGTAACTTTTAATGGAAAGTTCCATTGTCCAATAAAGTTTAGTCCATTTATAACAATTAAGGGATGTTTTCTGCAATATGTTGCAAATTGACAAACAGTGCAGACCCTGATCAGAGGGCTCCTGCAGGAGCCCTCTGATCTGGATCTACACTGTTTGTATTGGACTAGTGTACTCTTTATAGGTGCAATGTTCTAGGGTAGTGGGTTAACTCATTCACCACTGTAACTTTTAATGGAAAGTTCCATTGTCCAATAAAGTTTAGTCCATTTATAACAATTAAGGGATGTTTTCTGCAATATGTTGCAAATTGACAAACAGTGCAGACCCTGATCAGAGGGCTCCTGCAGGAGCCCTCTGATCTGGATCTACACTGTTTGTATTGGACTAGTGTACTCTTTATAGGTGCAATGTTCTAGGGTAGTGGGTTAACTTATTCACCGCTGAAACTTTTTATGGAAAGTTCCATTGTCCAATAAAGTTTAGTCCATTTATAACAATTAAAGGATGTTTTCTGCAATATGTTGCAAATTGACAAACAGTGCAGACCCTGAATAGAGGGCTCCTGCAGGAGCCCTCTGATCTGGATCTGCACTGTTTGTATTGGACAAGGGTATACTCTTTATAGGTACAATGTTTTTAAATGACTAGTAAGTATACTTGTGGCTAGGGTAGTGTGTTAACTGTTATGGAAATGCCAACCGTGCAGACCGTGTACTCACTCATCATGTGATAGGCCTATCTCCCTATTGTCCTCCTTGTTACCATAGCCCATATCTCGGGGTGGACCCTTGTCATACGTCACCATAGACTTCGGTCGACCTCCCTCTGTACAGGTAAAGAAGGTAAAAAAGTTCAATAAACCTGTGATCTACGCACAAACCCCAACATTATAGAACAAGTGCTGAGAAATTGAAAGGACTGAATTAACCCTTGACCCCTAAGCCTGTTTCCAGTTTTGAAGACAGTTGACTTCTTAAATACATTTTGCTTTACTTTCAGCTTGCTTTAAGCTTCCATCTGCTAGAATATAGAAAATATTTCTTATGATACACATTCATGACTGTATAAAGTGGGCCTATTTTCTTCAGTGGAGGAATATATTCAATTCTTTTGAAACCAGTTGACTGCGGGTTTGTGGTATAATTCTTGGGCAGTTTATTCTATAGATGAAGAGTATACTTAAGGAGCCCTCTGATCAAGGTCTACACTATTTGTCACGTTGACATACATGTATATTGTAAAATCAACCCTAAAACGTCAAAAATGGACTACACTAAATTGAAAACTAGAACTGTCCATTTGAGGTTTCAGGGAGGAAAGGGTTTAGTGGTCTCTGATCTTCAATACTACAAACAGGTTAAGTTGAAGATGAATAGGACTTACTACTTTTTGTTGAGGCAGCACTGGACCTTCGCCTGTTAAAGGACTGTCTCCTCTCATCCCCTGGTACTCTCAGTTTGCCATCATTCATCCCCAGCTCGGCTTCACGAGCCGCATGTTTGGCAGCAAGCTCTGCATTCTGCTTTCTGTGGAAAGAGGAGTCCAAACTTGTACAGTGCTATACAACAACACCTAGTGGGAGACAAAGATTGTGTGTGTTGTGCGGAGGGAGTTGTTTTAAGGAGGGAAAATGAATACCCTTACATTGCTGAATATAACTTAATACATTTGCAAACAGTTTGAACCCAGATCAGAAACCGCGTAAAGCAGCGCCTGATCAGGCTGGAAACTGTTTGTCACTCGTCTTTAAGTTTCTTCTGTCAAAAAGTCCAATACGTAACTTTGAGAAAAGATAGCAGACAACAATTTTAACCCTTTCCCTTATAGAAGCGACTTTTAGCACATTCAGTTTATTCTTGCCCTGAAGAAAATAGTTCCAATTTATACATTCATAAATATGTATAATACAAAATATTTTCTATATTCTAGCAGATGATAGCTTAAAGCAGGCTGAAAGTAAAGCAGAATGCGCTTAAAGCGCATTCTGCTTTACTTTCAACCTGCTTTAAGTGGACACATATATTCAATACTAGAGATATGCTATGTGGGAAAGGGTTAAGCAGACGATTTTACAGCAATGAAAGCATTAGACATAATTCTCTTGTCATGAAACAGACATACATCTAAAACAAATCCTCCAGGGGCTTTCTTTACTTTCTGCCTGCTTTAACTCTTTCCTCCCTGAAACTTTAAATGGACAATTCCAGTTTCCATTTTAGTCTAGTCCATTTCTGACTTTTAAGGGTTGTTTATGTGAATGTTTGGCATTGTGACAAACAGTGAAGACCCTGATCAGAGGGCTCCGAAAGGAGCCCTCTGATCAGGGTCTTCACTGTTTGCATTGGACAAGTGTACTATTCACATGTACACTGTTTGAAAAGCACGCCTATATGCGGGACTAGGGTTCAAAGAGTTAAGCAATCATCTATTAGAAAGCAGGAAAAGTTTATAATTCATAAGTATTTTAATTCAAAAAATATCATTGTAGTTTCAAACAGTTTCAGATGATTTACTCTGCTTCTCATCTTGATTTAAACTGATTGCGCTAGTTATCACAACTTTTCCTGTCTCATGCAGAGGGTTAAGGGTACAAAAATCTTAACTATGCCATAGCCTGTTTCTGGTTTAGATGATGTGTGACGACTTAAAGCAGGTTGAAAGTAATCTGAGGACATATGACCACATAAAGCAGGTTTAAAGTAGTTTTGAGGACAGATGATCACTTAAAGCAGGTGGAAAGTAAAGAAGAGTGAATTCTGCTTTACTTTCAACATGCTTTAATTTGTCACCTATCTTCAATACTAGAAACATGCCATGTAGTAAAGCATTAAGCTACAACCATCTGCAGGGATATAGAAAAGTTTCCTATGATATTCATATATCTTTGAATTACCGGTAGAACTATTTTCTTAAGTGGAGGATCAAATGAAAGGCGTAAAAAAGTGTGTCTATGGAGTAATGGGTTAAGATTACAAACTCACTCCATTTTCTTCTTCATTATCTCATCATATTTGTCCCCGTATTTCTCCCGTCTCCGTTTCTCCCTCTCTTTTTTCTTCCTCTCTTTTTCTGCTAGGTACTGTCGTCTCTGTGCTGGATTGAGCTTGCTGAGGTCTATGTCATCCTCCGTCGTGGCATCACTGAAGTCGGAGGGAATCTTTGCCTCCTCCTCTGCCAAAATTCTCTGCTCAGTACCAGCGACATCAGAACCTGTATTGAAAATCAGGAACGCCTTTACTTTGCTTGTCCCCAAAAAGTCTGGGAAATAATGACATTTTACTGTTTATATAGAACCCCGTGTGAAATAGGCTATCTTGGAAAATAACGGGATCGGACTCTGCATTCCTTTTTCAACAGAATAATCAGGGGCTAGTGCCCCCGAACCCCCATGATCCCTTCGAAATGAAAGAAAAATGGTGGCGTATTTACTCTTGCATGGCAACCTGTTGGTAAGGAAGAGTGTGGGAACCGGCAAAGTAAATTTTATATGAAAATCACAGTCTAAGTTGTGATAATGAGTCACATTTAAACAGCAAGACAATTAAGTCTTTACATGGAATATTCTACTTTTGAAAAATCGGGCACATTCTGCTGTACTATCAACCGGCTTTAAATGATTGAACTAAAACAGGCTAAGAAGTAGTTTGACTGTAAGTTGAATTAGATGAGAATTGAAATGGTTTCCAAATATCTAGAAATATTTGTTAACCCAATACCCCATAGCCGGTTTTAAGTTTTTAAGATAGTTGACCATTTAAAGCAGGTTGAAAGTAAAGCAGAATGTGCCTTAAGGCACATTCTACTTTACTTTCAACCTGCTTTAAGCTATTATCTGCTAGAATATAGAAACTATTTCTTATGCTAAATATTCATGACTTCATAAATTGGAATTATTTTCTTCAGTGGAAAGATAAATTCAAGGCTTAACAAAGGTGTATTTATAGGTTAATAGGTTAACCGACTTTAAATGGTCTAACTAAAAAAGGCTATGGAGTAAAGGGTTAAAGAAAGTGTGCAGGTAATTTGCATTAGATTGAAATCGGAAGGGTTTTTGACTGTCTAGAAATATTTGTTAAATTATGACATTATTGACCAACCTGGCCATCCCTTTTCTTCTGCGTTAATATCTTCTCTTTCAAAATTAATGTGTTGAAATATTTTTAGATTATGACATTATTGACCAACCTGGCCATCCCTTTTCTTCTGCGTTAATATCTTCTCTTTCAAAATTAATGTGTTGAAATATTTTTAGATTATGACATTATTGACCAACCTGGCCATCCCTTTTCTTCTGCGTTAATATCTTCTCCATCTTGTCTTAAGCCACTCAGGCTGTCCGTAGTTGTTTCTCTGAGTAGCTGACCATCACGTTTGTTCTTCAAACTGTCCATTGCTTCCTTCATCTCTCTGTTATACAAAGACAGCAAAATTATAAGGTGTACAGTGGAGAATCTGTTATTCTTTCCCAATAAACGCGTTTACGCTAAAACTATTATTTGTAGTGCAAACAGTTTGGAGCCAGATCAGACGCCGGGTAACCCGGCGTCTGATCAGGCTCCAAACTGTTTGCCACCAAGATAAACAAGAATTATCAGAATTGTCCAAAAGTTGTTCTTTTCTACGTTTAAGTGTTTTGCGTTTGCGTACGTTTGCGTTTTAACGGGAAAGAATAACAGATTCTCCACTGTAACAATGCATGTTTGGCCATTCAAAAGATTGCATGTATATCTCCCCATAGCTTGATTTTAGCACTTAACCCATTACCCCATAACCTGTTTCTAGTTTTATAGACATATGACCATTTAAAGCAGGTTGAAAGTAAAGCAGATTGTGCCTTAAGGCACATTCTGCTTTACTTTCAGCCTGCTTCAAGTTACCATCTGCTAGAATATAGACAAGGGCCACCATGGCCCTATATCGCTCACCTGGTTCACCATGTAAAACTTGACCTATAGTGATATAGATTACGACTGGACATGACTCACAATAAACCTCTAGAGTGTAAACAAGAATTTTCTATGATTTGACCTAGTGACCTAGATTTTGACCAGACAAAATCTGTGTTTGATTTTGACATAGATTCGATGTAGGCAAACATTCTGACAATATTTCATTCAGATCTAATGAGATTTGTAGCCTCTAGAGGGTTAACACTGTTTTTCTTTGATTTGACGTAGTGACCCAGTTTTTGACCAGACATGACCCATATTTGAACTTGACCTAGAAATCAATTAGGCAAACATTCAGACCAAGTTGCATTAAAATCCAATGAAATTTGTAGCCTCTACAGTAATCACAAGGTATTTCTATAATTTGACCTAGTGACCTAGTTTTTGACCAGACATGACCCACATTCACACTTGACCTAGATATCAATGAAGAAAACATTTTGACCAAGTGTCATGAAGATCGGATGAGATTTGTAGCTTCTAGATTGTTAACAAGGTTTTCCTATGATTTGACCTAGTGACCTAGTTTTTGACCCGACATAACTCATATTTGAACTTGACCTAGATATCAATTAGGCAAACATTCTGACTAAGTTGCATAAATATCCATTGAGATTTGTAGCCTCTAGAGTGTTCACAAGGTTTTTCTATGATTTGACCTAGTGACCTAGTTTTTGACCGGACATAACCCATATTAAAACTTGACCTAGATATCAATTAGGCAAACATTTTGATCAAGTTTCATTAAGATCCAATGAGATTTGTAGCCTCTAGAGTGTTCACAAGGTTTTTCTATAATTTGACCTAGTGACCTAGTTTTTGACCCGACATGACCCACATTCAAACTTGACCTATATTTCATCAAGACAAACATTGTCATCAAGTTTCATGAAGATCTAATGAAATTTGTAGCTGCTAGAGTGTTCACAACCAATTGTGAACGGACGGACAGACGACGGACGACGGACATCCAGCGATCCTAAAAGCTCACCTTGGCACTTCGTGCCAGGTGAGCTAAAAAGATTTCTTTCAAAACATATTTATAACTGTATAAATTAAAACTATTTTCTTAAGTGCAGGAATAAATTAAAGGGATAAACAGGCATATTTATGGGGTAATGGGTTAAGACACATTCTTGCTAAACCCATTGCTTATAGCCTGTTTCTTGTTTTGAAGACAGATGACCAAAGCAGTTCGCAAGTAAAGCAGAATGTGCCTTAAGGCGCATTCTGCTTTACTTTCAGCCAGCTTTAAGCTACACTGTAATCTAATATGATATAGAATATATTACTTACAGCACATATTCATAACTGTATAAATTGGAACTTTATCTTCAGTGTAGGAATAAATGAGAGGCATAAAAAGAAGCTGCATTGATTTCATTATTTTCTTTGTAAGACATGAAATTTGATAAATACTTTAAACTTTAATCTGTATTGATTAACCCTCATTTCTTTTTCAAAATATGTTAGCTTTAAAACATTTCAAGGTAAATTCAACTCTTACAATGGGGAAAACCTGCATAAATACAAATGCATCATATGCAAATAGTATAGACCCAGATTAGATGGTCCCTGAGCAGGGTCTACACTGTTTTGCTATACTTTCAAATATTTTGAGCACAAACTTATCAAGAGTCAATGCAAACTGGTCATTATATAAAAAACGGAGAGTCCATTTGGAAAAAACAACAGTGTACGGGTTAATAAAAGTTAATATCAAATGACAACAGATGTGAGATTCTTTTTATCACATATAGACTCTTATATCATATATCAAAAAAATAATTTAAAAAAAAAGAAAGAAAATGCATGGATAGACTTTTTGACAGCTTACATGGTCAACCAATGTTTTTTTTTTATTTTCTACTGCAATGTCTTTAATTAATCCTTTACTCCATTGCATGTTTCTAGTTTTGAAGATAGGTGACCACTTAACTCTTTCCTCCCTGAAACTTTAAATGGACTATTCCAGTTTCCATTTAAGTCTAGTCCATTTCTGACTTTTAATGGTTGTTTTTGTCAATGTTTGGTATTGTAACAAACAGCGAAGACCCTGATCAGAGGGCTCCTTTTGGAGCCCTCTGATCTGGGTCTTCACTGTTTGCATAGGACAAGTGTACTATTCCCATGTACACTGTTTGAAAAGGACGCCTATATGCGGGATTAGGGTTCAAAGGGTTAAAATAGATTAATGTAAAGCACAATGAGCCTTAGGGCATGTTCTGCTTTACTTCAGCTTGCTTAAAAATAATATCTGCTAGAACATAGAAAATATGATATTCTTCAGTGGAGAAATAAATGAAAGGTGTAAAAAGGTGAATTTATGGAGTAATGGGTTAAACATGTTTGAGATTAGATTTTCTGCAATAGGCTGCAATTATTCATAATATGAGTTGTGTGATTAAAAGAAGATGAGAGTTACAATTCAACAGCAATTCAGTGAAGACCATTGATCCCTAGAGACGAAAATACTCATCATTTACAAACAGTGTACTTAGGAACCCTCTGATCAGGGTCTACCCTGTTTGTATAGGACAAGTGCACTCATCACAGTTACATTGTCTGTAAATGACAAATTTATTCATCACTAGGGATTAACCCTTTACTCTGTAGCCTGTTTCTAGTTTTGAAAAAAGGTGAGCATTTAAAGCAGGTTGAATGTAAAGCAGAATGCACCTTAAGGCACATTCTGCTTTACTGTCAGTCTGCTTTAAGCTTCCATCAGCTAGGATATGGAAACTATTCCTTTTGGTACATGTTTATGACTGTATAAATTGGGACTATTTGCTTCAGTGGAGGAATAAATCAAATGTGTAAAATGCATATCTAAGGAGTAATGGGTTAAATGATTGCACATGTATTGTTTGGAGTGAAGGCTGAGACTGAGTGTATCAGTAATATATATAGTAAGTTTAGAATGTTATTATAATGTCGGTGAGTAATTTGGACAATTGTTAACACTTAACCCATTACCTCATAGCCCGCTTCTAGTTTTGGAGATATATGACCACTTAAAGCAGAGTAAAAGTAAAGCAGAATGCGCCTTTAAGGCGCATTCTGCTTTACTTTTACTCTGCTTTAAGTTACCATCTACTGGAATAAAGAAAATATTTCTTATGATACATGTTCATGACTATATAAATTTGAACTTTTTTCTTCAGTGGAGGAATAAATAAGAGGCGTCAAAAGGCGTATTTATGGGGTAATGGGTTAATTGAGATGATCTTGGTAATGCTATGTAAAATATAAGATGATTGATTGTTACAGAGTGTGATCATCACATACAGTACGTGAAGCTCGCTTATAACCAAAGTGGATATACAGTGGTCCCTAACTACAACAGTCCTCCCAACAACAACTCCCTCCTTACAATAACACTTTCCACTGTTTCCAAGACAATTATGTCTAACGCTTACACTGCTGCAAAATCATCTGCTTAAAATTGTCGTCTGCTGTTTTTCTTACATAATGGACATTAAAAAAACCATAACAACGAGTGACGAGTGACAACCAGCTTGAATCCAGATCAGACGCTGCCTTACATGGTGTCTGATCTGGATTGAAGCTGTTTGCAGATGTGAGCACATTTCCCTCCCTATAATGACTCCCTCCGAACAACACACATAATCTTTGTCGCTCATTGGATGTCGTTGAGGGAGTGCTGTAGCAAAACACAATGGATTCAACAATTTTTCATATTAACCCTTAGCCTGCCACTCACGACTATAGCTCCATATGCAAACAGCTTGGATCCGGATGAGACGCCGAGTAACTCGGCGTCTCATCCAGATCCAAGCTGTTTGACACTCGGACAACATTTTCAGCAGTTTTGAGCAACTTTGAAGCACTTTGAAACTTGAAGCAGACGAGAAATATAGCAGACGACAATTTATTTGGCGGGCTAAGGGTTAATGTATAGTAAAATGGAACTGTTGGAAGGAAATTTGGATATAACAAAAGCAATGAGATGGTCATGAGGTCCTTGTTATAAGTGAGCTTTACTGTATTATAAATAGTGATTACCTCTTTGCTGCTGTGGAACAGAAATAACATAAAGATATATATGATATAAAATAATGGCATCACTGTAGGTGATTTATAACCTTATCATCTACTTGACACTGGACAATTGCCAAGCGCAGGGCTCCAGATAAGGGGAGTTTTTCAAAACTAAAATCTTTATTTCTGCTTTAAACCCTATGGTGTCACTACTCATTAGAATCGTCTCGAAGAGACGATTCTAATGAGTAGTAACACCATAGGATTTGGTGCTCTATGAGTGAGAAAATGTTCTATTTGTTCAGATAACTCCCCCTTATCTGGAGCCCTGCAAGTGGTCATCTTTTTAAACGACATGGGCTAATGGCCAAAAATCTCTCAAAGAGTCAATGTAAATTTATCACAAAAAAGCTTGCAAACTGTAGTGGGAGTTAGATGGACAAAGTTTGTACTATATATATGTGGATGGACCAACGGACAGTCGTTCTTAAAAATTGGTACTTGTGTGGCTTTTTCCTATGTTTTCTGCCTCAGTGGCTTAGCCACATAAACCTTTTTTATTTCCCTTTGCTTTAGCAATGGAATAGAATTATCTAGATGTTGACCCTATTCCCACTAATGACTGTTAATGTCACAAGAGATGGCCAGGTTAATGTCACACAAGATGGCCAGGTTAATGTTTCAACCTTTTTTTTCAGCCACAGAAGTACCAATTAGTAAGTGCGGACTTAAACAAACAGACAACAGTCCCATTGAAGTAGGGCATGAATATATAACTGACTGTAATTTTGAAGCAAAAAATATTAAGATTAATAGCCAGTTGTATTTAGAAAAATTTCTATTAAATTGGCTTCTGTACCAAAAGTTCTTGATCACTTGTAAAAGGTATTATACATACTAAGAATGTGTTTGGCAGTTCTATTCAGATGCTCATTTATCTACAGTATAACCTGCCTTATGCCACATCCTTCAGTACCAACAGATTATGTCCGATAAAGCAATGTGACGGTAAAAGCAGGTTTAGATATACCACCAAACTTTGATATTTCAAACTCGTTTGAGTAGAACATACCTGTATTTCAAAGTTAAAACTTTGCTCTGCCAGGTTCTAACTTTTAAATGCTGGTATGTTCCACTTAAGCAACCTCCTGGTGCCCTTTTCATAAAAAATCTTACGACAAAAACGATCGTAAGTCTAATATTAAAAATACATTTATTTTCTGATTTCTCTAACTAATCCTGTCTTGTGACACCTCTTTGGAATCGTATTTTCAAGACGATTCCAATGAGGTGTCACAAGACAGGATTAGATAGAGAAATAAGTAATAATTGAGACTTTTATAATCCGACTTACGACAACATTTATCGTAAGAAGTTTTATGAAACGGGCCCCAGATATAGAAATTCATCAAAAGAAATACTGGTCAGCTTGACTTTAACATGTTCAAGATAGTGAAGTTTGAGTGTATGCCATTTGACATTTGGGTACAAAAATCATTGTCATATAAAGCAGGTTTTTTTGGTGTGTGATAAGCCAAGTTATACTGTATAATCGTGAATTTATATACATGTATATTGACTATGCCACTCTACTGACTGGGCAATCAAGCCAAACAGGGAAGCCTTAGATATACTTTTTAATGCAATCTCTGCTCGACTACTTTTATATGTTTGACAAGATTTTGGTATGAATAATTACACATATTAGTGACTTACCCATTTCTGCCTTTGTTTTTTTTACTACAGGTTTTGGGTCTCCATAGCCTATAACATTTCCATCTGCGTCTCGTATGCGTTTTTTCTGAATTAGTCGACGGGTACCGCCTACACTGACCTCACTCATGACACTGACGTCACTCTCGAGGTCATACTCCTCATCACTGCCCAGCTCATCATCACTGTCACGCCCACCTAGTCAGAGGAAATCAAATCATATATAAACCAAGTTTATGCTGGAAACAAATATACAATCAAACCCTATATATCTAAAAGTAACTTAAGTCAAACATATCCATATAATTATATTAAAGTTAAAAAGTGGCTAAGTCACATTTTAACTTTGAAATGAACAGGTATGTTGGACTTATCCAGGGCAAAATAATGCAATTCAACTGTAGAAGTATGGAAAAAGTATGATAACCAATTACCCCATAGACCATTTCTAGTATTTAAGAAAGAGTCACTTAAAGCAGGTTAAAAGTAAAGCAGAATGTACCTAAAGGCACATTCTGCTTTACTTTCAGCCTGCTTTAAGCTGTCATCTGCTAAGATATAGAAAATATTTTTTATGATATTCATAACTGTATAAAGTAGAACTATTTTCTTCAGTGGAAGAATGAAGCTAAATGCAAACGCAATTCAATAAGATGTAGGAAACAACAGCCTTTGCAGATATTGACGACTTATTTCAATCTCAGTGGCAAATAGTTTCTAGCTCCAACCTGTTTACATTGAACATAATTTCAGGGTCTGCATTCTCCAATATATTGTAAAAAGACTGATTTTCAATAATCAAATGACAATCTAAATATCACCACCTCTGCGCCCTCCTCCTGATGTTAACATATCTGACTTTGTCCCCTCTTCGTCCAAGTCACTGCCTGAGTGGATAGCACTTCTGTAGGACTCGCTACGACTGTATGTACCATCCGCGTGACGTTTTCTACGTCGGACCAGCCGTGTCCCTCCAGCACTAACCACACTGTAGTAACTGTGGTCGCTGTCTGAGCCGTGCATTTTGTCTCGGCGTCTACGTCGTCTTCGAGCCTCACCATCTTCATCCTGTAGAAGGGTATGATCAATCAAATACAGTAAAGTTTCATTACGACCATGAAATTGTGTTAATTATTAGGTGTTTAAGGCATGTGGCTGCTTAAAGTAAGGTGAAAGTAAAACAGAAAGCTTTTCATGAATAGTTGAATGAGAATAGATTGAACCCATATATTTCATAAAAAATATTTGCTATATCCTAGAAGATGATAGCTTAAAGCAAGCTGAAAGTAAAGCAGAATGTGCCTTAAGGTACATTCTGCTTTACTTTCAACCTGCAGCTTTAAGTGGTCACCTTTATTCATAACAAGAAAGGGGCTATGGGTTAAATCTTTAGTAGAAACCTTTAGTTTCAGGAACTTATTTATAGTCTGTTTTTCAAGCATGTTTGTGCCGTATACCTAGAACATTCATTTAACCCTTCCCCCATTTGTTTTCAGTATTGAAGACAAATAGCTGCTTAAAGCAGACTGAAAGTAAAGCAGAATGTGCCTTAAGGCACATTCTGCTTTTCTTTCAATCTGGTTTAAGTGGTCACCCGTCTTCAAAACTAGAACCAAGCTATGGTGTAAAGGGTTAAAAGACAACATTTATAGATTACAGTCAAAAAGATAGTTTGCTCCTTGCAGAAACTCTGGCAGAGTAGGTAAGTTTCGTTTATAGATTAGTAATCTTGTTACCTGACTGCTATGGTAAGACTCGTCAGCGCTGTATGTTCCGTCCTCTCTCTTTCTCCTTCTCATCACATGTCGTGTCCCTCCTGGGCTGACCACACTGCGGTAACTATACTCGCTGTCACTGTCTGGATTTCTCTTGCCCTGTTTATACTTCTCTCTATCCTCTTTAGTCATGGCTTTCATCTTGGCTTTCACTGCTTTCTTCATTGCATTCTTTGTGGTTATACTGGTCTTCCTCCCACCACCTCCCTTCACATTTTTCTTTCTGAATTTTGTCACCACAACAAATCAAGTACAGTACACACTATTTATACAAACAAAATATTGTAGGTTTTGTTTAACTCTTTCAACACTTAGTAACTCTTTTGGGTTATTAAGTTTCCTTGTGGATAGTTTAAGTTACTAAAACATGAACCAGTATACTTGGAATTCTGGGTAGTTTAGTAAATACTGCTCTAAATTAGCAAACAGTGTATACCTTGATCAGAGGGCTCCTATAGGAGCCCTCTGATCTAGGTCTACACTGTTTGTAAATGTAATGAGTAAAGTTTAAACAGGTCCATTGTGTTGAAAGAATTCATCCTTTTATATAAATGCTGGTGTTCTCATATGGAAACAAACAGTGATGAGTCTGATCAGGGAAGGCTCCTTCAGAGGCCCTCTTTAATCAGGGTCAACACTGTTATCCATTTTACTGGTATCCAGCATACAAAGGGTAAGGCAGATGGCTGCTTAACCCATTACCCCATAAATACGCCTTTAATTTATTCCTCCACTAAAGAAAATAGTCCCACTTTAAACAGTCGGTATATGTTACATAAAAATTATTTTCTATATTCTAGCAGATTATAGCTTAAAGCAGGGTGAAAGTAAAGCAGAATGTGCCTAACGGCGCATTCTGCTTTACCTTCAACCTGCTTGAAGTGGTCACCTATTTTCATTATTAGAAACAGGATGTAGGGTAATGGGCTAAAACAAAATGAAAGAAATGCATAAAGTTCCTATGAGAGCTTTCTGTATTCCTTTGATATTGTGTGTTTTATGTAGCTGTCATTAAAAGTTTGTCTTTTACACTTTCCAAGAGTGTTTGTGTGATTAATTGTACAGTGCTCCCTCTCTACAACGACAACCAATGGGAGACACTGATTGTGTGCGTTGTATGGAGGGAGTCGTTATAGAGAGGGAAAATTGGTTTACATTTGCAAACAGCTTTAATCCAGATCAGACGCCGCGTTACGCGGCGTCTGATCTGGATTCAAGCTGTTTGTCACTCATCATTAAGTATTTATCTGTCAAAATGTTGAATATGTAATTTTGAGAAAAACAGCAGACGACATCTTTAAGCAGACGATATTACAGCAGTCAAAGCGTTAGACATAATTGTCCTGTTAGGGAACTGTGACAAACGTCGTTGTAAGGAGGGAATCGTTGTTGGGAGGGCCGTTGTAGAGAGGGAGCGCTGTATATGCAATATGACTAAATACCCATACTTCAAAGTTCCAACATGGCTTAGCCATAGGTTTTTTCAACTTTGAAATATGTGTATGTTGGACTTAACTCTTTCAACACTAAGTAACTCTTGTAGGTTATTAGGTTTCCTTGAGGATCTTTTAGGTACCAAAACATGAACCAGTCTACATGGAATTCTGGGTAGTTTGATAAATACTGGTCTAAATTATCAAGTGTAACGAGTATATTTTAAACAGGACCATGGTGTTGAATGAGTTAAACAACATTGAATTAATGAACTTCTACTGATGAAAACAAGTAAATTTGACAAAAGCAAGTTTGAGTAATCGAGGTTTGACTTACTATTATGTAGACAGTAGTTTTTTGGTGTATGCTGTTACAGAAAATATGCTTTTAACAACAAATATTGTTATACTACAACTAGAAAGTCCTTGTACACATTCAAGAAGAAATGAATTTAGACAAACAATTGTGGACTGATTTTGATAATAGATATTTTTCCTTCAAATAGGAACAGTTCATATTTTCATTCAATTAAGGGACAAAACTCTGGAAAATATTTTTGAAGAATTTTTTGTGTATGAAGAGTTTTGTCCCTTAATTTAATGAAAAGATATTTTTAGAAACATCTTGTATCTATATATGATCACAATTCAATGGTTTAAAAGCAAAATGTGTCTGAATTGAAGAGAGAAACTTGGTATGTAAGAAACTGTTTGACACAACGTTGTTCTCCCATGTTCAGTGGTGCAGACGTGCTTTTAACTCTTTCAACCCTAAATTTCTCTTGTGGGTATTTATAATCCTTTTGGACTTTTCTAGTACAGGTATTTGGAACCAGTCTACTGTCACATATTTGGTATGACAACAAAAAACAATGAAACTATCAAACAGTGCAGACCCTAATCAGAGGGCTCCTATAGGAGCCCTTTAATCAGGGTCTACACCGTTTGCCTTTGTAATCAGTAATCTCTACAGAGGGCTGTAGGGGTGAAAGGGTTAACTAAATACATGCAAATGGGAACCAGCAAATACCTTTGTAATCAATCTCACCAGGATCCAAACTGTTTGAAACTCTAACCCTATTTTAAAATGTTAATTTTAGATATGTAGCAGACAACAATTGTTGCAGAAGAAAAAAATAAGATTTTGGACAACCACAACGACTACGTGGATGCCCCATTGACAACAACAGCTCGTTATTTTCTTTGAAAAATAGATAAGCTAAAAATATGAATGCTTGTATAATAACTCTCATATGATGAAAGTGTGGTTGGTAAAGACTATTCACATTGAAGTATGCAAGTTCTAATTAACTTTAACCCATTTCTCCATAGCCTGTTTCTAGTTCTGAAGATAGGTGATCACTTAAGGTAGCTTTTTATGAAATAAATGGTAAAATAGTCGTTTTATACTTTTTTACAAATCCTGATAGATAAAGGTATTGTCTACAAGTTATCAAATTCTCTCTTGCTTTCTCGGTCATTTTACTGGTAAATCACGCGTCAGAATCCCCGCTGGGTGCCTCAATTGCGTAGATTACGTGACTAGATAGGTGGTATATTCCGAAGCTGTCAGAGGTGATTTACGACTTTTACCGCATCAAAATCGTTATTTTTATATGATTGGCTTTGTTAATTTGGGGCATAGTTTAACGAAATGGTTGATGATCAGCTGGGTCATGTTATTTGTTGAAAAAGAATGTCTTTGTTGAATACCGGGCGGTCACGCGAGCCTAATTGACACATCAGTCAGTTAATTGGAGTTTCCGGCATTATATAATTTGAAGCGAGCTGTATTTTTTAACTCTCCTAACTTTCGCAGTTGGGGTTCGATTTGCATGCAATTTGAAGCAGATGAAAGGGTATTATCTCCTGGAGGGAACCATGTCTCAGAATTTTTATAAATAGCTCCAGTGGTCCGTTCTAAAGCGTTACGTAATAGTGGTCGACTTTAAACCGTAAAAAAACTTTGATGTTACATAACAAAGGTTTGAAGCGGTATTTCAAAAATCTGAGACACGGATCCCTAGATATGTTTATAAAGAGTATTTTGGGCAATTTTAATCAAGTTACAAATAAAGATGGCTTTGATATCGTTGTTTGAAATTTTTTTTAAATGTTCTTATAAAATCGTAAAAAATTAATTTTTTTTTGTAAATTGGCATATTCTGATGGGATGTGTACCATTTTCACCCCTCAGCTATAAAATTGGGGGGAAAATCATCAATCATGACAACCGCTTGCAGTATCAATCATATACAGCTACCTTAAGGCACATTCTGCTTTACTTTCAGCCTGCTTTAAGCTACCATCTACTAGAATATAGAATTATTTTCTTGTGATACATATTCTTGACTGTATAAACTGGAACTATTGTCCTCAATGGAGGAATAAATTAAAGGCATAAAAAGACCTATGTATGGGGTTATGGGATAACATTTTATTACTTAACTCTTTAAATGCCTAGAGTAATTTTTCTTATGAAACAGTTGTTATTTGATTCTGTTCTGAAAATAGAATCTAAACTGTTTGGAAATGTAATCATGTGTAAGCTGCTAGTGGACAGAGAGTTAATACGTATTAATTTCATTTTGACGTTAAATACAGGTAAAGTGATATATTTATAGGTGACAGTTTAATGAAGAACACTGTGATTGACCCCTAAAACTTCAAATAGACATTTCCATTTTCCACTTAAGTGCAGTCTATAGTTTGACTATTTAACCCATTACCCCATAGCATGTTTTTAGTATTGAAGATAGATGACCACTTAAAGCAGGTTGAAAGTAAAGCAGAATGTGCCTTGAGGCTGAGGCACATTCTGCTCTACTTTCAGCCTGCTTTAAGCTACCATCTACTAGAATATAGAAAATATTTCTTAGCATACATATTCATCATTGTATAAATTGGAATTATTTTCTTCAGCTTGGGAATAATTTCAAGGCATAAAAAGGCGTATTTATGAGGTAAGGGTTAAGACTTGTTTTCACAATGATGAAACAGGGTAGACTTTAATCAGATGGTCCCTATAGGATCCCTCTGATCTGGGCTGACACTGTTTGCATAGGTACACTGTTTGTTTAGGATCAGAACATTTATACTTGTCACCAGATTTCAATGGGGTTTACAGCTATGCGTCCTGCAGAAGTTGAACTTAGAGATCATTGTATTTCTTAATTGGAAACTGTAAACAAGTTTCACTATAAGAGACATTTTTTTAGTGCTGCTGTACGATAACCATCCAACCTCTTTGCACGCTAGCAGCAACACTGTGATTAACTCATTCACCCCATAAACTTTTAAGTCGACAATTCTAGTGTCCAATTAAGTCTAGTCCATTTAAGACTATCAAGGGTTGATTTTAGCAATTTATTTCAAAATGACAAACAGTGTAGACCCTGGTCAGAGGGCTCCTTAAGGAGCCCTCTGATCAGGGTCTACACTGTTTGCATTGGACACGGGTGATCCTCACAGGTACACTGTTTGTAAATGATGAGTATACTCGTCATTAGGTTTGAATGTGCTAAATACCTTTGCAAATAGTTTTGATCCTGATGAGATGCTACATGTATGTACATTTAGCAACATCTCATCAGGATCAAAACCATTTGACACTCTGACCCCATTTTGAAAACAAAATGTCAAAAATTTAATTTAAGAACAGTAGCAGACAACATTATTTCTTAACATGCAAAGAGTTAAGGTTGAGGACCCCTAATGAGATCGTACCAAAATCGGTAATCTACGAACAGCGATCAGCCATTCTCGCCAACTGCCAGCTTGTTCAAACCATGCTTTAGCATTGTTCAGAAAAGGTTGGCAGTTGACAAAAACAGCTGATGGTAGAGTTCTGATATTGACCGACATTGGCCTGATCTCATCAGGGGTATTCAACCTTAAAAGAATTTATACAGTAAACAACTGTGGATACTTGAATGTTTGGAAAAAGTTAAGTAACATCATGTAGTTTTAAGGGTTAACCCTTTACCCCATAGCATATTTCTACTTTTGAAAATAGATGACAACTTAAAGCAGGTTGAAAGTAAAGCAGAATGTGCCTTGGGGCACATTCTGCTTTATTTTCAGCCTGCTTTAAGTTATTATCTGTTACGATATACAAAATATTCCTTATGTCGCATTTTCAGGACTTAATAAAGTGTAGCTAGTTACTTCAGTAGAGGATTAAATTAAAGGCATATATAATTATGGCGTAATGGGTTAACAAACAAGGTTCAAGTGTATGCAAGTGAATTCTCATAAAGTGCATTGTGGGTAAAATTGTGAACAAGGAACACGGCACCATCATACATACCCTTTCTTTCCTGCTTTGCCAACTTCTGGAAATATTAGATTTCATCTTTAACACTGTGAACATGTCTCAATATACTTAGCCTCTATGTGATTACCTTTAGATAAACAGTCCCACTATGGGCTTGTCTTTCCATTCTCTTCCAAAGGTCAGGAAATCCACTCTAACTAGCATTAGCCCTTTACCCTATTGCCTGTTTCAAATTTGAAGACAGGTGACCACTTATAAAGCAGGTTGAAAGTAAAGCAGAATGTGCCTTAAGGCACATTCTGCTTTACTTTCAGCCTACTTCAAGCTACCATCTTCTAAGATATTAATGTAAGTTTGATTTTATATGTCTTGAGCACAGAAACTTTCAACAGCAATGTATAAGGCAGATAGCTACTTAAAGCAATATGTTAAAGAACCTTCTGCTTTAGCTTCATGCTGCCTAAAAGTTGCTACCAATCTTCAAACCATTATGTGTTTTCTTTATGATAGAAAAGTCTGAAACATGATAGAAAAGCCTGGAGATCTTGTGTAGAACGGCCATGCGTGCAGTTACCTAGAAGGGAGCTCACTGTTGTGGACAATGCTCCCACCCCTGCACATTAATAAAAAAAACCAGACGATGATGATGATGATGATGATTCAGAGATTTACTGCATGCCAGAAAAAAAACCCAGCCAAGACAATAGACAACAAACAAGTTTAAGGTGAAATAACTTTATTCCATGATAACCATGTCTATATCAGTATTCGTTTGAGTGCAAGTCGTCTGAGATATTAGCAACAAGAATTGGCACATTGTGGGGGGAATGCTTGCTTAACGGGGTTAGACTACATTAAAGTCAGTCATGCATGTAGCCAGTGGCAATTCATAACAAGAGGCATGGATAGTTGCTAAGTAACTCTTGTGGGTTATAAGGTTACCATGTGGATCTTTGTAATTACCAAAACATGAACCAGTCTACTTGGAATTCTGGGTAGTTTTTATAAATACTGGTCTAAATTAGAGAACAGTGTAGACCCTGATCAGAGGGCTCATATATAAGCCCTCTGATCTGGGTCTACACTGATTTGGTGTTGAAGGCGTTAAATACAGGTGGAAGCTTAACTCTTTCCTCCCTGAAACTTTAAATGGACAATTCCAGTTTTGATTTTTGTCTAGTCCATTTCTGGCTTTTAAGAGTTGTTTTTGTCAATTTTGGCATTACTGACAAACAGTGAAGTCCCTGATCAGAGGGCTCCTTTTGGTGCCCTCTGATCTGGGCCTTCACTGTTTGCACAGGACAAGTGTACTATTCACATGTACACTGCTTGAAAAGGACGCCTATATGCAGGACTAGGGTTCAAAGAGTTAATGCAGTTTTATGAAAGCCCATTAAGTTCTCTCTTAACTCACCAACTCCTGAAACTTCAAATGAACAATTCCATGCAATAAAGTTTTGACTATTTACTATACATTCTTTGCAAGATAACAACAATGTAGACCCTAATGACAGGGCTCTGTTATGAGCCTTCTGATCTGGGTCTTCACTGATTGTATAGGACAAGTGTAGTCTTCACATGTACACTGGTTGTATAGGACAAGTATACTCATCACTTCTACGGATTGAATGGTTAATTGTCAATGATGACCTTTAAGACAGGTAGCACTTTAATGCAGAATGCTCCTTTAGGAGCTTTCAGCAGTATTTTTATGCTTAGTCACTCCAGAGAAATTTTCCTGTGATGCAATATATTTTTCTGCCTTAAGTTACCAACCTGTGCTAAAAGATCTCCATGTCTCTTTATTGAATGGCCACTGGTCACAGGGGTGACAGTATACAGGGTATTTTAAATACACACTGAGAGAATATACTAAATAACCAACAACTAATATGCTTGAAGAATAGTGAAAGACATTGGTGATCTCTTCAACAAAACTAGGTTTTGGACGACAAAGACAACGTTGATACAGTTAGTAGCAATTACAGTAACTAGACAACTACGTTGATCACTGCAAAAATAATTTAAGAGCAAAGGATTCACCAACCCTTTACCCCATAGATTGTTTCTAGTTTTGAAAATGTTGACCACTTAAAGCAGGTTGTAAGTTAAGCAGAATGTGCTTAAAGGAGCAATTTGCTTTAGTTTTAACCTGCTTTAAGCTACCATCTAGAAAGTCTTATTTATGGAGTAATGGGTTAGTGTTAATCTAGCTTCATGTTTTGTTGGGCATTGTTTAAATGAATATCAAGGTTTAGAATTAAGGATTAGCAAAATTTGGTGTGTTGTTTAAAAGTTGCATTTCTTGTGTTTAAAGAGGAATAAACTAAATGCCTCAAAAGGTGTATCTATCACGTAATGGGTTAATATGGAATGGGGCTTTAGTATTGGCTGGTCAAAGATATATAAAAATACAGCAAAACCCCTCTAAACCAGACATGGGTGGGGACAACTAAAATTTACTTTCAACCTGCTTTAAGCTATGATCTGCTAGAATATAGAAAATATGTCTGATGATACATATACATGAATGTATTTTCTTCAGTGAAGTTATAAATCAAAACACACAAATGCATATTTATGGTGTAATGTGTTAAAATAAAAAAGGGTTGGAAATGGGACCAAAGTTTTTGTCCGGTTAAAGAGAGAATTCCGGTATTTAGAGGTTCCGGTTTAGAGTCGTTTCACTATATATGTATACCTTCTTTAGTATGGCTTCTCAATACATATTATCCAGGTTGAGGACCCCTAATGAGATCGGTCCAATGTAGGTCAATATCAAAACTCTACGGAGAGCATTGGATCATTCTCTTCAACTGCTGGCCTGTTCTGAACCATGCTAAAGCATGGTTCAGAACAGGACAGCAGTTGATGAAAATGGCCAATTGCTGAGCATAGAGTACCAATTCTGGTCCGATCTCGTTATGGATCCACAACCTTAAATGACATAACACTTGCAACAAAACACAAGACAAGGACTATATAATAATGAAGAAACTAAAAAGCTAACAGTAAATATTATTGATGTAATGTAATGGGACAAATTTGTTAAAACAAATAAGATATTCAACTCTTTCACTGCCAAGGGAGCAATTTTCTTCATATGCAAACAGTATGGATACAGATCAGACACCAGGGCTCCAGATAAGAAGTTTTCCAAACAAATCCAACATTTTCTCACCATTTCAACACCAAATCCTATGGTGTTACTACTCATTAGAATCGTCTCAAAGAGACGATTCTAATGAGTAGTGACACCATAGGGTTTAATGCAGAAATAAAGATTTTAGTTTTTGAAAAACTCTTCTTATCTGGAGCCCTGAGAAACTGCATTATGTGACATTGGATCAGTATCCAAATTGTTTGACACTAGTATCAATGTTTTTCAATCAAAATTTAAAAAAATTGAATTTGGCAGTTAATTGCAGACAATAATTTAGAAGAGGACAATACTTTGGTAGTGGAAGAGTTAAACTGAAATAATACATGTATAATGAAAAATATTAAGAAAGCATAATACTGTATATAAATAAACCCCCTCTCATATAATTATTAATTAACATGTTTAGTTTATTGATAAAATCAAACTTATACTGCAGTAAACTACAGTTAAATCTCTGAAAATTGACAGAAGAAGGTATATCCCCTCTATAACTGCCACTAAAAAGAACTACATTTTAACGCTTTAAAGCCATGCGACATCTTAAGGCAAGATTGAAGTCATCTTGCTTTAAGCAGTCACCATCAGTTGAATATTGATAGACATTGGTTCAATATCATTAGGGCTGTACTACCTTAAGAGATAATTCATGTCATTTGATTGATTAAAGACAATGAGAGGGAAAATTCTGTTAATCCTTTATCCCATAGCCTGTTTCTGGTATTGAAGATAGGTGACTGCTTAAAGCAAGTTGAAAGTAAAGCAGAATGTGCCTTAAGGGACATTCTGCTTTACTTTCAACCTACTTTAAGAGGTCAAACTGTTTTTAAAACTAGAAACCAGCTATGGAGTAAAGGGTTAACATACAGAAAGGTTCTCTGCCAGTCCTTTTAACCCTTTCACCCATGGAAGCTCCTTTTAGCGCATCTTATTCATTCCTCCACTGGTGAAAATAATTCCAATTTATACAGTCATGAATATGTATAATAAGAAATATTTTCTAAATTCTAACAGATGGTAGCTTAAAGCAGGCTGAAAGTAAAGCAGAATGAGCCTTAAGGCGTATTTTGCTTTACTTTCAACCGGCTTTAAGTGGACACCTATACTCAATACTTAAGAAACAGGCTTTGGGGAAATGGTTAATTGTTTTGATGTTTGTTTTATTAAATAAGGAATACACCCCAACCTCTCCCATGTTCTTCAATATAATACATTATGTATTGATTTATACAAACAGATCAAGTGGTTTATACATGTAAAGGGCTAAAGACATACGTAACTAAATCATGCAGCTTCCAAAACAATCACTCGTTCTGGAATTCACTGTTTACGCTTCCGACAAGTGAGCACTGTCAAACCTGAGTTTACCCTTTACCCCATAGGCACATTCTGCTTTACTTTCAACCTGCATTAAGCTATCATCTGCTAGAATATAAAATATTTTTCTGTTGATACATATTCATGAATGTATAAATTGTCACTATTTTCTTCAGTGTAGGAAAAATATCATTGAAAGAAAAAGCGTAATTATGGTGTAATGGGTTAAGCAATCATTTGTCTTAAATATTTCAAACAAGCTATAAAGGTGAAAGAGATGCTCAATACTCGCTTGATTGTACAGTATGTCACTCAAAAGAAATCTTATTTCTCAACAACATTTATAGATGATGGCTAACTTACCCATTATCCCATAAATATGCCTTTTTACGTCTTGAATTTATCCCTTCACTCATGAAAATAGTTCAACTTAAAACAGTCATAAATATGCACCATACAAAATATTTTCTTCATTCTAGCAGATGGTAACTTAAAGCAGTTTGAAAGTAAAGCAGGATGCGCCTTTCTTTAAAACTAGAAACATGCTATGGCGTAATGGGCTAAAGCAGGATGAAAACAAAGCAGAAAGCTTCCTGTTTTAGACAATCACCTTCCTGTTTTCAGCATCATCAACAAGCCTCTGATCAAGAGTATGTAATACCACAAGGTAACATAATTTTTAACATTAAATAACTCATGCATCCCTCAAACTTGCCATGGATAATTCCTGTTTGCAATTATGTCAAGTCCATTTAGGGTTTTTTGTGACATGTAAATCAAAATGACAAACAGTGCACATCCTGATCAGAAGCAGCCCTCTGACCAGGGTCTATCCTGTTTGCATATGACAAGTATTCTCTCTAAAGGAACACTGTTCGTAAATGACAAGTATACTTGTCACTAGGATTGAATGTGTCATCGCAAACATTTTGCTATTTGTGGTTGCAATGTGTATATAACGTGTTCTCTTTACAGGTAAATTGTTTGTAAATGACAAGTATACGCGTTGCTAGGGTTGAATGTATTTGTGTTGCTGTTTTGGTTGCAATTTGCATATAAAACCGGCCTCAGCTCTATATGGACAGCGGCTCAATCTCAGGTTTGACTATACATATTCGGCACTATCCAGTTTCCACTTGGCTTTGTATAAATCTATTTGTACAAGGTCACAGTGTTTCCATTTGTTCTAGATGTAACTACAGACACAGACAGTCATCAAGAGGACCATATCATAGGCGGGGGACTATCTGATACGGCCACGGGCGGCTCTTCCTCTATCAGCTGGGGTAAACTGAAATATACAACAACAGCCTGAGAGGACAGCTTCATACAAAACTACAGTAACAATAGCACAATATACACAACAGCAATAACAGCCTCAGAGAACAGCTTCATACAAAACAACAGTAACAATATACACATCAGCACTAATAGTTAGATACACAACAATAAAACAATAGCTCATACAAAGTTTTAACCCATCACCCCATAGCCTGTTTCTAGTATTGAAGATAGGAGACTACTTAAAGCAGGTTGAAAGTAAAGCAGAATGTGCCTTAAGGCAAATTCTGCTTTACTTTCAGCCTGCTTTAAGCTACCATCTGCTATAATATAGAAACTAATTCTTATGATACATATCCATGACTGTATAAAGTGGAAATCTTTTCTTGAGTGAAGGAATAATTTAGAGGCATAAAAAGGCGTATTTAGGGGTAATGGGTTAAAACAAGACTGCATGCAATAAATGCTTTTCCCTCGGTGGCATCCCTGCCAACATATTCAGAATCGTTTCTAAGTCCAAATTAGGTCAAGGTCAAACCAAGGTTGGGTAATATGGATGAACTGGGAATGGGCTCAGGCAACAACTGTGTAAGTATCCAAAGATTCTAGTAAGTGGTGTTGATGTCAGGCAAATCGGTAAAATCTAGTTAACCAAGAAATGACCCATTGAAATATTCTAAAATCTAGTTAACCAAGAAATGACTCATTGAAATATTCTAAGTCCAAAATAGGTCAAGGTCAAATTGAGGTTGGGTGATACGTGAGGCTACAACTGTATAAGTATCAAATCATTCTAGTAATTAGTGTTGATACTAGATGAAGCGGTAAAATCTGGTTAACATTGTATGCATGCAAGGACAGAAAGGCCAATCACTATATGACTCCACATCATTTGATGCTGAGGATATTAAAAAAAGAAGATACTTAGTGATCTTTTTGAAACATTCTTTTTTCACCATAACACCAATTGGTTTTCACTGTCTTTACCCAGTAATTAATAGAAACATATTTTCACGCCTGTAATTCATTCCTCAACTGAAGAAAAGAGTTCCAGTTTATACAGTCATGAATATGAATCATAAGAAACGATTTCTATCTCCTAGCAGAGTGTAGCTTAAAGCAGGCTGAAAGTAAAGCAGAATGGATAAGGCGCATTCTGCTTTACTTTCAGCCTGCTCTAAGCTACCATCTGTCTTTAATACTGGAAACAATATATGGCGGAAAGGGTTAAATGTTTCCCATTAAATCAAATGACAGGCCATTCGCTGATAAATTTAAAATTTGATCTCAATAGGAGGATGTAATGATACCAGTTCCTACAGATGGGGGAATTGAAATACTTACGATGCAATCTTGTTCAGTAATTTTACTTTCTCTTCCTTTAAGTCTTTAGGATCAATTTTGCCCTCTAACAAGTCTTGCGCCTGTTTGCGTAGTTGAAATACTGATTCTTTTCTCAGTGGGTAACCTGGAATAATTAAAGCAGAAGTTAAATTAAACAAGTGCTCTAAGAAGTCACAACATCAGCTACAGTGGAGAAATTGTTATTCTTTCCCGTTTAAACGAAACGAACACAAATGCAAAACACTAAAACGTAGAAAAGTGAAACTTTTGGACAATTCTGATAACTCATGTTTATCTTGGTGGCAAACAGTTTGGAGCCTGATCAGACGCCGGGTTACCCGGCGTCTGATCTGGCTCCAAACTGTTTGTATTGTAAATAATAGTTTTAGCGTAAACGCGTTTATTGGGAAAGAATAACGTTTTCTCCACTGTATGAATATCGGAAAACGGAGACTCCAATTAGTAGGGATAACACTGTATATTGTAGTAATATTTAGTAAAACATTTGATGACCAGACCAGAAAGCATTATCCCTAAATTACACCAGACACTCAGAGTATGGATGCTTGCATGAGCGCTATTTTACTACATATATAACTTGGACCCAAAGTGGAATCTTTTTGTCCAAAATCCCTCTTAGCATGTCTTGAATATTATGACATAATCTATTACTCCAAAGCATGTTTCTTCATTTTAAAGACAGGCAACAAATTAAAGCAGGTTTAAAGTAAAGCAGAATGTGTCTCAAAGTGCTTTTTGCTATACTTTCAGCCTGCTTTAAGCTACCATCTGCTAGGATATAAGAAATACTTCTAATGTTGCACATTCATTACTGTATAAAGTGGAACTGTTTTTTCCATTGGTGGAATAAATTAGAGGCATAAAAATGTATATTTATGGAGTAATGGGTTAAACTATTACTAACCAAACAACAAACTCACCGACTGGATTCATGTCCCGTTGCCGATGTCCACCAGACGGCCTTCTCATCATATGGTCATATTTATCATCGGCCATATCCAGTGGGTTGAGACAAATGTTTTCATGCATAGAAAGGAATAATGGCACATAACATAGATAGTCAAGAAACGAGATCTGAAAATAAAAACAGTTTACCATTTATTATCCATAATTTTATTCAACCATTTTAATCCCAGTGACGACTATACTCATCCTTTACAAACTGTGTACCCGTGAAGAGTACACTACTTATCACAGGAAAACAGTGTAGACCCAGATCAGAGGGCTCTTAACCCATTCCGCCATAAATACGCCTTTGATTTATTCCTCCAATGAAGAAAATGGTTCCATTTTATACAGTCATGAATATGTATCATAAGAAATATTTTCTTTTTTCTAGCTTATGGTAGTTTAAAGCAGGTTGAAAGTAAAGCAGAATGCTTTAGGTAGTAACATATAATCAAAACTAGAAACAGGCTATGGGGTAATGGATGAAAGGAGCCCTTTGATCAGGGTCTTCACAAGTTGTCATTTTGCAATATATTGTAAAATTCAACTTTAAATACTGTAGTCAATAATGGATTAGACTTAATTAGGAACTGGAATGTTCCATTTATAGTTCTAGGGGTGCATGATTTAATATTATATCAAACCAGTAGTACAGTGGAGAATCTGTTATTCTTTCCCGTTTAAACGCAAACGTACGCAAACGCAAAGCAATAAAACGTAGAAAAGTACAACTTTTGGACAATTCTGATAATTCATGTTTATCTTGGTGGCAAACAGTTTGGAGCCTGATCAGACGCCGGGTAACCCAGCGTCTGATCTGGCTCCAAACTGTTTGCACTGTAAATAATAGTTTTAGCGTAAACGCGTTTATTGGGAAAGAATAACAGATTCTCCACTGTATTAGGCTTACTTCTAAGAAAGCATTCGGCTGGAGTCTATCCATGATAAACTCTTGTTGTTTCCAGTTCAATCCTCCAGCAATAAGCTCAATCCTCAGTGACTCGGCCTTAATGAAGTTAGCATCCCGATCAGACTCTGCATTGCAGTAGAACATTGTGCGATACAGTTCCATCTTTCTCTGTATGTCTAACAGATCACTGATTTCTAGCAGGTGCTTGCTGAGAGGACTGAAATACAAAATATATTTCTTATACTATTTGAAATTGAACATAATTCAAATATAAAGCATTTTATCAAGAATACTGATATATGGTTTGTTTGTTAAGCTTTTACGTCGCTTTTAACAGTATTTCAGTCATATCGCGATGTCCAGCTAATTAAAGGTGGAGGAAGACCCAAGAAGCCCTTTATGCACTGTTTCAGTCACAAATCGGCAACTGATAAATGGTAGAATTGCACTAGTAAAAGAGGTTTAAAACTTTACCCCATAGCTTGTTCCTAGTTTTAAAGGCAGGTGACTACTTAAAGCTCATTGAAAGCAAAGCAGAATGGGCCTGAAGACATATTCTGCTTCACTTTCAACCTGCTTTAACTCTTTCCTCCCTGAAACTTTAAATGGAAAATTCCAGTTTCCATTTTAGTCTAGTCCATTTTCTGACTTTTAAGGGTTGTTTTTGTCAATGTTTGGCATTGTGACAAACAGTGAAGAACCTGATCAGAGGGCTCCTTTTGGAGCCCTCTGATCAGGGTCTTCACTGTTTGCATAGGACAAGTGTACTATTCACATGTACACTGTTTGAAAAGCATGCCTATATGCGGGACTAGGGTTCAAAGAGTTAAGCATCTGTTTGAGAATATAGAAAATATTTCTTATGTTACATGTTTATGACAGTATAATTTGGAACCATTTTCCTCAGTGGAAGAATAAATTAAAAGCATTAAAATGCATATCCATGGAGTAAAGGGTTAAGGGACATATTTATATACACCAAAAGCAATGATATACCTGTAATACAAGAATATAACAAGGAGTTATACAAGAAGCAATGATCTAACCCATTACCCCATAGCCTGTTTCTAGTATTGAAGATAGGTGACCACTTAAAGCAGGTTGAAAGTAAAGTAGAATGCGCCCTAAGGTGCATTCGAAATTTTTATCAGCCTACTTTAAGCTGCCACCATCTGTTAGAATATCAAAATATCTCTGTTATGCCGTATAAAATGGAATAACTTTCTTCAGTGGAGGCGTAAAAAGGCGTATTTATGGGGGAATGGGATAATGCAAGAACATAACAATATGATGAAATGCTTACTCCATGCTTGTGACTCTCTCACAGAGGGCAGATATAACAGCAAACATTCTGAAGGTCACCTGTGAGGCATCATCAATTTTCAGTACCTGTAATGAAATATACACAATGGTGATCATCTGAAACCCCGGGGTGGGCCAATTTTGACCTTAGAGCTACCAATTTGAACAAACTTCATAGATCTCTACTAGGTGATACTATCCACCAAACATCTAATCTCTAGCCCTTAATGTGGCCTTTGACAAGAAGGATTTTTAAGATTTTACATTTTATTCACCTTGGTTGTCATGACAACAAGAATTCTTCATTGCATTGAATGTTTTGAACAAGTGAAAAAGAGCTTGACACATTAGGAACATTCCTGTAAAGTTTAAAAGCAATTAGCCATGTGGTTTAGAAGAAGTTTAAAGAAATTTTTGATACATAATGCCTAATGAGACACCACACATTTACTGATCACAAAAACTAACATTATGCATTTCATGCTCAGGGGAGCTAAAAACACAACGAAACTCTATTCCTAAAATTGCAATTATCTCAATTTCAAAGGGGATGTTGTAACAAAATAAAGTTTAAACACAAAAAATGTAGCATTAGAAATTATCCCCAATGACCAGACCCCTGAAGCTTATAAAGCTTTTGAGTTGAGTCTGAAATTGCTCTCAAGCATTTGATTGGTCAAATTTGAGTTTTTGCTCACCAAAAACTCAAATCTGACCAATCAAATGCTTGAGAACGATTTCAGAATCAACTCGAAAGCTTTGTTAATTTTAACCTATGACCTGGTCAATTTGCTTCATGATTTGAATTTGCTGGACTCTCACCTTGAAGACATAGTCGAGTTGTTTTGGAGTCATAGCTTGAACAGATGGTACACCTTCAAGAGCAGTCTTTGTTTCCTGAATAAGAACAGAAAGTTTATAACCTTGCTATTTGAATATCCATTTACTACAGCAGTAAAGACATTGGTAGTTGAAAATTCAGACAATTTACTTTTATCTGAATGGCAAATTGTTTGGCACTTTTCTATTGTATGAACTTTGGCTGGGAGGATTGTTATACTAGATTTCTTTGTTTCTTTGTAGGAATACTGTAGCGTGACTGTAAAAATATGTACATGTATATTATGATTTGTGTGATGAGGTACACATGTACTAAGTCAGAAACAAAATTTGTTCTGTTCTGTTCTTCTATCTGTGTCCAACTTGAAATTTGACCTACACAAGATTATAAAGTGTAGAAACCACATGCTAAAACCAATCTGCGGCATATTGACCATAACCAATGTATGTTTGGACAATCTACTGGCATTACTGTCAGGGTAAATTATCATTATGTTATATGTATGATGCCATAACTGCCTATACTGAACATTATATACATTTTTGTATACCAAAGCCTGTTTCTTGTTTTGCAAACAGGTGACCACTTATAGCAGGTTGCAAGTAAAGCAGAATGCTCCCTAAGGAGCATTCTGCTTTACTTTCAGCCTGCTTTAAGCTACTACCTGGAAAGATACTGATAATCAGGGCTCCAGATAAGGAGAGTATTTCAAAAACTAAAATCTTTATTTCTGCTTTAAACCCTATGGTGTCACTACTTATTTGAATTGTCTCGAAGAGACGATTTTAATGAGTAGTAACAACATAGGATTTGGTAGTATAATGATTGAGAAAAGCTTGGTTTTGTTCAGTTTACTCCCCCTTATCTGGAGCCCTGTGATAATGTGTTCTGTTGTTTGTTTTGGTAACACATACCACTGATCCTATGACTGTGTCCAGATCCTCATCCTCAACAACGAAGGCTCTAGCATAAGACTCCAGTTTGCCAGGATCAACCAGCTTATAGTGGGTCAGGAAATCAATATCACTATCTGGTCAAAATAATACAAACATTTCATGTACAACCTTGTTACCTAGAACTACAAGTCATATAATAATCTCATTAAAAAATTGAGCTGTCAGGGGCAGGATATATCGCAACTGTGACCTTGACCTTGTATGGATTTGGCCCAAAATTAATAAGGCCCTTTTAACTCTCCTTAAGCAACATTCACAATAAGTCCAAATATAAATTTCTGGAAGTTCCTGTCATTATGGATTCTAAATTATCATCTGAACAAGAGGGGACAGTAAAACATTACATTTGACAGTGAAAAAATCCATTGAACGCAACTGTGACCTTCACCTTTGATGGATCTAGTCCAAATTGCATTCTTAGTCAAAAACTAGAACTGTAAGCCAAATGATAACATATACCCCACCCACCACCCCAAAGTCAATGTTTTGCTAGTACAAACAAACAGTTGGTAAAGTATCAAGAAACAAACTGTAACCTTTTTCATCGAGATCCTTGGCATAGTCGTCTTTGAGCCTGCTTTCCTCCAGAACTCTTTTCATGTGCTCCATCAACTTCTTCCCTTCTCTTTTCCACACAACATTCACCTTCTTCAGCCCTCGTACTGAAAGTAATCAAAGTTTAAAATACAGTGCTCCCTCCCTACAACGACCCTCCAAACAATGACTCCCTGCTTACAACGACCCTTGCTGCAGTTCCCTTAACAGGACAATTATGTCACAGGACAATTATGTCTAACGCTTTTACTGCTTCAATATTGTCTGCTGTTTTTCTGGAAGTTACATAATGGACATTTTGACAGAAAAAACCTTAATGACGAGTGACAAACAGCTTGAATCCAGATCAGACCCGTGGTATGCAGTGTCTGATCTGGATTCAAGCTGTTTGAAAATGTAAGCCCATTTCCCTCCCTATAAAGACTCCCTCCGAAAACAGCACAATTTTTTCCTCTCTATTACGACCACTAAATTGTGTTAATTATTAGGTGTTTAAGACAGGTGACTGCTTAAAGCAAGGTGACAGTTAAACAGAAAGCTCCTGTCACCTGTCTTCTGTACAATCAATTAGCCTTTGTTTTAGTGGTTGTAATAAAGAGGTTTTACTGTATTTAAGTGAGATGGAACTTTAATGCAGGTCAAACAATGCCGAAAGCTGATACTAATTTGAGTTTTCTGCTTCACTTTCATTTTACATTAAACTGTTTGATTCTTCATCACTGTTTTTCCACATGAAGCTGACAGTTATCGTTCATGATCATGATGCGTGTTCTCCATTGCCTGCCTGCTATTTTTTTATGCTTTGTAAGCAGTCCGTCTAAAGACCCCGAACCTCCCCAAACAACTTTTGAAAACAAGTTTTCCATATTCTAGCAGATGGTAGCTTAAAGCAGGCTGAAAGCTTAAGGCGCATTCTGCTTTACTTTCAACCTACTTTAAGTGGATACCTGTCTTCAAAACCAGGAACAGGCTATTGAATAATGGGTTGATATCTAGAAGTAACTGTGTGTAGCTATCTTAAGTTTTGTACGAGTTGCTCCCCTTGAAATGAAAACCATTGTACCTTTTATATTAATTTAACATTTTTTCATTATTTTAGCTTAAATTTGCCATTTATATGTTTTATTTGATTAGATACCGGTATTAAAGAACTAAAATTTGGGTTGTTTTAAAGTGGTTTAGGCAGTTTTGGAGTTGTTTTGGGTCTTTAGACGGACCCCTTGCTACAGATTAGGTATTTAGGTCATAAACAAAAGGATCTAGCAAACTTGGTTTTTGGAGTTTACAACTTCTAATAAATTATCTGGGATTGAAAGTCACACACTGAGAGTCATACATACATGTACTGATGTCTAGATCCTCAGCATCTGCCAGATCATCTGTGTTAGCATCACTGCCAAAGTCGCTGGCACGCCGTGTGGGAATGATTCTGTCACCATGAGTAATAGCTACATCCGGACCAAACTTCTCTTTCAACAATCGAGCTATTTCTTTCTTGTCTAGAGTTGGGTCAATGCCGAGTTTTCTGAGGTCATCGTCGGTCAGTTTACTGAGGTCAATTTTCTTTTTGCCATCTCTTATTCTTATCTTTCCATCAGCACCAACCTCAAACTGAGCGTCATCATCTGCACCTGCAGTTACATGAGACAATAAATGGTTTAACCCTTTCCCCCATAGAAGAGCCTTTTAACGTATTCAATTTATTCTTCCACCAAAGTCAAATACATAAAAATACTTTCTATATCCTAGCTGATGGTAGCTAAAAGCAGGCTAAAAGTTAAGTAAAATGTGCCTTAAGGTGCATTCTGCTTTAATTTCAATCTGGGTGAAAGTAAGTTAAAAGTAAAGCAGAAAGCTCCTATAGGAGTTTTCTGCTTTACTTTTACCTTGCTTTTAGCAATTACCTGCCTTAAATAACAAATTTCTATAAATGAATTGCACCATTAAAATACTATAGAGAATAAAGTTAAAGCTAGAAATGAATGTTCAACAAAGAATAAAATCTATTCTAATTTTGTCACACAACCATCCCCTGTCCAACATTTTAACAGCATGCTTTAATTTTTTATTTTAAAGAAAAAAGGACACCTTTCTTTTCTTATATGCCTTATGCATTAGAACAAACTGTAATTAAATTAATTTTGCTGTTTTGAGAATCTTAATTAGGCTTTTAACCCTTTAACTTTATTTATCTTTTAAGATTGAAGACTTTTCTATTGTTGTACACAAAGACATATCTTAATATGAAATATTTAAACAGAGGTTTACAAGATGTATTCATGCATATATTTTCTCCCATATTCTGAAGACATTTTCATGTTTGTATATACACAAAAACAGATCTTTAACTTGAAATATTTAAACAGAGGTCTAAATGATGTACTCATGCTCATTTCTCCCAGAATCTAAATAACGCTTCAGCATTATGATAAAGAAAGAAATATAATGATTTGATACTTTCGAAGTTGTTTAGTTTATACATGACAAAAAGGACTGTTCAAACAGGACAAAAATAATGGAGAAAGCTCCTGTAGAAACATTCTGTATTACTCAATGTGTCCTGAATTAAGCTCACACCTGTCTGTATAAAGACTTTTCCTTTCATATCTATTAACCCTTAGCCTGCCACTCACGACTATAGCTCCATATGCAAACAGCTTGGATCCCGATGAGACGCCGAGTAACTCGGCGTCTCATCCGGATCCAAGCTGTTTGACACTCGGACAACATTTTCAGCAATTTTGAGCAACTTTAAAGCACTTTGAAACTTGAAACAGACGAGAAATATAGCAGACAGACAATTTATTTGGCGGGCTAAGGGTTAACAGTTTCGATGTAGAGGAAATCAGTATATATCTCTTACCACCACCAAATTTCTTGGCACTTTTCTTTTTCTTTACAACTCTGACATTTCCATCAGCATCTGAAATAAACAAATGACAAGAAACATTAATATACTTGTGGTACAGTGCTCCCTCCCTACAACAGCCCTGACACAATTCCCTCCTTACAACAATACTTGCTGCTGTTGCCAAGCAAGAAAATTATGTCTAACGCTTTACTGCTGCAATAACATCTGCTGTTTTTCTCAAAGTTACAGTCATATTAGTTGACATCTTGACAGAGGCAATATAATGACGAGTAACAAACAGCTTGAATCCAGCTCAGACACTGCATTATGCAGCGTCTGATCTGGGTTCAAGCAGTTTGCAAATGTATGCCAAGTCATAATTTTCCCTCTCTTTAACAACTCCATCCGAACAATACATGAGATCTTTGTATCCCATTGGGTGTTTTTGTAGAGAGGGAGCGCTATATTCTGTAAAATGGTATTTAAGTATTGATTAAAGCCTTATCTAAATGTTTCTCAAGGCAAAACTTAAATCCCATCTTTTAGTTACAGATTTCTTTGCTTACAATATTGTTAGTTTTGATTTCAACCTCAATATTAAAGGTAGATTGTTACTTTAAGCAGGATGAAAGAGAGAAAGCTCATGCAGGAGACTTTTGCTTTACTTTCATCTTGCTGTCACATGTCTTCAACACCAACCTTAAGTAAAGGGAGAATAGGGAAAGGTATTTGAAGGTGTGTCTGTGGCCAAAAGGTTTAAAGAATCTTAGAATTGTTTAAACATTCTTTGACATTTTCAACATTAGACTACATGTATTTTCATACCAAAGTAATGCTCACAGTGCAGAAAGATTTACAATATATTTTGACTTTACAGCATGACACTTCAGACACGCAATTCACCCATTTATACCAGGTGGATTCTTCCATGCTTATATATTGGATTAGACCATATTTGATGTAAGGAGTGCCTGGTCTAAATTTTCATTTTATTTTGAACTGAAATATAGGATCATTCATGAGTTGATGTTTAAGACAAGCTGATCTCAAACTAGTCTAGAATTGAAATGTTATAATATTAAGCGAGCCTTGGCGAGCTTATTAATTTTTCTATTCTAGACAAGTTTGATATCAACTTGTCTTAAACATTGACGAGTGACAGATTATTTTTCTCACATTACCAACGATTTAAGCTATTTTTTAAGCAATATGCTTTTTTTTTAACCCCGGTGACGTCAAAACGCCGTTATAAATAGTGACGTTATAGTGACGTCATCAAAGTGATCTTACACATGTTGGAGATAAGGATATTCGTCATCGTTGTTCGCTATAGAAAACAGGGGTAGTTATGTGAGAAATTCCTATCAGAAAACAGTGTAGACTCTGATCAGACGCCACATGATGCGGCGTCTGATCATAGTCTATACTTTTTGCCAATGTCCCTTTTATGGGATGCTAGACTTAATTAGCTAATTAATGTTTTCAAAGGTTTCAAGACTTACCATATTCATATTCATACTCTGATCCACTATCATCACCCTGAAAAGTACAATAGAAATCAGGTCATGTAGCGGAATGGTTCAGATATATAAAGTCATACATGTACTTTATCCTTTTTGAAATTATGAAACATTCTTTACTATTAATCAATTGAGCCTTGGCAAGAGGTATACACACCCTTTACAAAGTGTACCAGTGAAGAGTACACTTGTCCTATACAACAGTGTATAACCAGATAAGAGAGTCTAATCAGGGTCCACATCGTTTGTCATCTTTCAATACATTGTAAAAACATCTCCCTAAAAGTAGCTAAGACTGGAACAGACTGAAATTGTCGATTTGAAACGTTTGCAACAAAACATCAAATCATACATACTTTTGCTCCTATCTTCTTTTTTCGTATAACACGACCTTGGTCATCATATTCCTATGAAATAAGAAAATACATGAGTATGAAGTTTATATGTGATATTCATATTTACAAACAAAACAGACGTATTACTTTGCAGATCTATAAATATGCTGAATCTTTTTGAAGACTATGCAAAAAGTCAGGGCTGCCATTTCTCCGGATTTTTCCTAAATCTTCGGATTTTTTTCTAGTACATGGTAGCTTAAAGCAGCTGAAAGTAAAGCAGAATGCGCCTTAAGGTGCATTCTGCTTTACTTCCAGCCTGCTTTAAGCAGTGACATGCCAACAAAACTAGAAATAGGCTATGGAGTAAAGGTACAATCGTAAAATCGCACTTCAAAAATGCAAATTTGGAAATCTAAGGATTTTTCATGTCAACTTATGGCAGCCCTGAAGAGTTCCAAAGGCATTACTCTTGTATGCTTTGTAGTAGTTTGTCTAAAACAAACATGCTGCATGTTGTTATGAAAGAGTAGATGAAACGACTGTTGACAGTTCAAATTTATATGTAATCAAAGTAAATGCATGTACAGTAAAATCTTTCTATTAGAATCACTTAAAAGAAGGCTAATTGACTGCACAAAAGACAGGTGACAGCTAAAAGCAAGGTGAATGTAAAACAGAAAGCTCCTAAAGGAGCTTTCTGTTTTACACTCACCTTGCTTAAAGCACTCACATGCCTTATACACCTGATATTAATACCATTTAGTGGTTGTATAAGAGGGGTTTTAATGTACTGGATTAATTTTTATCAGTGTTAACACTTGATTGAGATTTACAGAATGTACTTGATATAAAGTTAAATTGTTCATACATATTCATAATCATCTGGACCCGCATCTCCAGGTCGTGTAGCCTTTTTATTCTTCTTGATTTTCTGCCCTGTTATTGGATCGTATTCACCTACAAGAAATACAGAAAAATACAAATATATGCCAAGATTAATTATTGTACAATAAATAGAGAAAACAACAAGGTATAAGTATGTCCTTTAAGTGCTTATATAAATAGTACATGCAATAAAACTTGTAATTTTTTCAGCCAAGCATGTCAGCACCAATACAAAATTAGCGCTAGTAAAAACAGACAATACTAAAGCCACCATCACCAAGATGCACTGAAAGTCATCAGATATTTCTTTGGGGGTCAAGTAACTACTTTATGCTATTAATCCTTTTAAATATTTTATATAGAATACAAGACAAAAGTTTTGAAATTTTACTACTAATACTAGTTGTTAAATAGTCAGGAATTTTACATATTTTATTGAATAGCTCTATATACATCTATTCACCCTGTAACTGTGAGTAATTATAAAGACTTACTGCTACAATTATACTGAAAAGAAACTGTAGTGAATTGAATTTCTGCTTTACTTCCTTCCTGCTTTCAAGCTTCTGATATTAACACCAAAATCAACAAGTCCTCTCTTTAGTGGTTACAAAGTAATTTTACAGCACTAGCTAAAGAGAGGTAAGTAGTGAGCAGGAAATACAAAAATGTAGGGTACTTACACTTACTCAGGTCTCTTCCTTTGCAACATTGACTTCATTTTGACAAACAAGCAGCGCGTAATGCATGCAACATAGATTCTCTACAAGCATTCTAAAAGCGCACGAGAAAGCTACTGTGACATCCATACTGCTCTGAAACATATTCTGCACCTTAATTATTCTTTCACCAAAGTGACATATTAATGCAATTTTACAGTAATGCCAAATGTTTTCTGCATCACCTGACAGATCTACATGGAATTTCACTCAATGCTCCTGCAACTGGTTAACAGAGGAAAAAAATTAACAAAGAATATACCAGTTTCAGTTTCAGTTTCAGTTTATTTCGCATCATAGGCCTCCGGCCCATACACATATAAGTACATACAAACAGAAAAACGTATGCACGTATACCAAGGAATACTAAGGAAGATTTTCAGAGTCTAAATGATGTAAGTTTAATATCTCAAAGTGCTTAGAGCTTAATTGAATGAAAAGATTTCTTACTTCATAGGCATCAATCTCTCATTATACTTCTAAACAGTATGTATGTCATAACAGGTTTTATTATATAATAATAGCAACTGCAAGTGGTTAACAAGGCCAAGTATTTACAAATACCACAATAGTCATTATAGATCTAAACAGTATGTATGTCATAACAGGTTTAATAGCAACTGCAAGTGGTTAACAAGGCCAAGTATTTACAAATACCACAATGCCATGAGAAAGAATGGGCTCACAGATACTGCAAACAGTGAAGACCCTGTTGTGCTAGAGTGGGGAAGACATTTTTCTTTCCCAATAAAGGTGTTCATATGCTAAAACTTTTATGTCAATTGGAAACAGTTTGAAGCCAGATCAGACACAGGGTAACCCGCCTTCTGATCACTAGTGATCAGGCTCCAAACTGTTTACCACATATATTGAATTATATTGTTAGAATTCCTTGTTTTTCCACCATTGTTTTCAATAGTTTAACAGTACTGCAGCTGATCTGGGTCTATACAGTTTGCAATATTCAGAGACCCATTTCATGATTTGTTGATAATTATATAAAGGAAATATGTAACTACTGTTAAATAATCTATACCACAAGCCATAGACTATGTAAGATAGCAACATGTACTAGCACAGGCATATATACAGAACAATCTGTGTTTAACCCACTGAGCCCTTGTGACCAGTATCCTCATCCTTTAAAAACAGTGAGCTTTTGAAGAGTACACTTGTACTATGCTAACAGTGCAGACCCTGATCTAAAGGAGCCCTCTGTTCAGGGTCTGCACTGTTTGTCGTATTGCAATAACTGTAATAAAATTATATAGATACTGATGTACTGCAAGAATTAAGCCACCTTTATGTAAGAACACTGGAGCAATTATTCTGTTATATACTGCAGGGCTCCGTAAACCCATAGGGTTTAATGCAGAAATTTTGATTTTAGTTTTTGAAATCCTCCCATTTTCTGTAACTCTGATATAGCTGATTAAACACAGGTTTAACTGTATGATATTATAACTGTTATTTTAGCAATTAGTAATGTTACTGTAACCCTTTTTTTCTTTTTCTATTAACCCTTTGCCTGCTGGTCGCGACTTTATTGAAATTTGCAAACAGTTTAGATCCAGATCAGACACCGCGTAACGCGGTGTCTGATCTGGATCCAAACTGTTTGACACTCTTCTTTAGATTTCTTTACTTAAAAAATGTATAAATCTATATTTAACGAACGTTGCAGACGACAATGTCGAAGCAGACGACATCACCGCAGGATAAGGGTTAATAAAAGTCATTATTGTTATTATCATTAAATATGATGGAATGAAGCTTGCTGCATGAAGGTTTGCAATATTCCATCTCATATTGAACAAACTTTATTTAAGAGTTCAAATATTGTTTTTAGTGTATCTACCAATTAACTTTTATACGTAAAAAAAGAGTTAAAAATACATTTACAAGAAATGAAATCTAAATTGTAAAATACACAACTATGCATTGCCTTAAATATTTAAAAAAATCTAGCCAGTTCAACCCATTACCCCGTAAAAACATTCTTTAAGGGCTTTAATTTATTCCTCCACTGAAGAAAATAGTTATCTTATACAGTCATATAAGAAATAGTTTCTATATTCTAGCAGATAGTAGCTTGTAGCAGGCTGAAAGTAAAGCAGAGTGTGCCTTAAATTCTGCTGTACTTTCAACCTGCTTCAAGTGATCACCAATCTCAAAAACTAGAAAAAGACTGTGGGATAATGAATTGAATGTTTAAAAAATTGGTTTAAAGTGTATCTAGCAATCAACACTTATACAAAGGCTTTATCAATCTAGAAATGCATTGATAAGAAATGAAATCTATGGTACTACTTTGCCTATACAGTATTATAATCTAGCCAGGTTTAGGGAATCTACATTTAATATTTCCACTCTTACAACTAGTTCAACTTACTCTCATCACTTTCGTCATCTGCTTCATTGCCGTCTCTTTTACCCTTTTTGCCTGGTTTGCGTTTTCCCTGAGCTCTGTAATAAACAAGATGTGTTTGTGAAACACCAGACACCCTGATGTGACCATGACCTATAAATGACCTTGACCTTTCTCTGACATTAAGCAACTTGTACTGAGCTCAAGAGCATCTTGAGTTGAGTACACACTCCAAAAATGATGTCTCTATCACATATACTTCTAAACTTTATGCCAATGTTAAATTCAAGATATTTGAACTCTAAACCTTAAATCTGACTGATCAAATGCTTGAGAAGGATCTCAGTCTCAACTTACACGTTTAACAACCATGAACCTGGCTCCAAGGTTAAAACTCTTTTGAGCTGAGTCTGAAATAGTTCTCAAGCATTTGATCGGTCAGATTTGAGCCTAGGCTCAAATCTGACAAATCAAATGCTTGATAACAATATCAGACTCAACTCAAAAGCTTTATAACCTTGGACCTGGTATAGATCTACACACTCAACACTTGTTTTGAAAGATCATTTTAATTTTAATGTGGCTAATACTAACACTTGCATGCTAATTTTTAAGAATTATTTGTCAACTTTGATGTCTTAGTAAATGATTTGTTGTCTAATCTTACTTTTTGCAGAAAAGGAATCTAAGTTTCAAACAACTTGAATCCTGGCCCCAAGGTTATAAAGAGTTTGAGTTGAGTCTGAGATCATACTAAAACATTTGATTGGTCAGTCTTGAGCTTTTGCTTAAACCTGACCAATCAAATGCTTGAGACCAATCTCAAACTCAACTCAAAAGCTTTATGATCTTGGAGCCAGATCAGGCCCCTCATTCATGTTGGCGGCTTGAAAACTATCCAGTTGTTGCAAAAGTTGTTTCAATGTTCACTCTCTTCCACGACACCCAATGGGCAACAAATATTGTGTGTGTTGTTTGGAGGGAGTCGTTATAGGGAGGGAAATTAATGTGGCGTTTGACCTGGATTCAAGCTGATTGTCAGTCAATAAGTTTTGTCAAAATGTCCATTATGTAAATTTGAGTAAAACAGCAGACGACAATTCTAAGCGGGCAACATTGCAGAAGTGAATAGGTTCGGCACAAATGTCTTGTTTTGGGGAACAGCCACAAGCCTTGTTGTAAGGAGGGAATCGTTGTTGGGAGGGTCGTTGTAGAGAGGGAACACTGTAACAATTTCAAAAATTTACCACCAGTGTTCAAAGAATTCAGGCAAACAGCATAGGGTGACTTACACAAGTTCACTGATTCGGACTGGTTTACCCTCAGAGTCCACTGTCCAGTCACTGGACGGGCTGATCAAACCTTTCTCTCGGAGGTCCTGGAGAATTTTCTGTTTCTTTGCCCTAGTCAAACAAACAACGTAACAATAGAAACAATAATGGTTAAGAAAATGAAATAACTGTTTGCAGATACTAATAATTTTTTTCTGATGTGTATCTCCATACAGACAACTGCTTCAATGTATGCAATATCTGTTAATCCATTATCCCATAAATATGCCTTTTTACGTCATTAATTTGTTTCTCCACTGAAGAAAATAGTTCCAATTTATACAGTCATGAAAATGTACCTGAAGAAAAGTTTTCTATACTCTAACAGATGATAGCTTAAAACAGGATCAAAGTAGAGCAGAATGGGTACCTATCTTCAAAACAAGAAACAAGACTATGGGGTAATGGGTTAAGAAAATAGCTGTATCTATGATTTAGCATAATTTTGAATATGGGGAGTATTTAACTATACAAGAGCTGTCGGAGAACAGCAAAGCTCGCCTAACTAAACCTTTCTTAAATAGCTAACTATCAATAGAAAAGTGTATCAGTACATTGATAATCAAGCCACAGGGAACCTCCATTCCAAATATCAGCTTATAAATGCAAATATGTCATGTAGTATAACTGCATTCCAACACTTACTCCATAACTATTTTTGAAATTTCAGTCTCAAAACTCTAAGTCCACAACAGGTAAAATTTTGACTAAATTTAAACTTTTTTTTAAGTTTTAATTACAAAACATCAATGTTCAACCCACAGGTCACCTCCATTCCACATATCAGCTTCCTAATACAAATATTTCATGTAATATTAGTGCATTACAACACTAACCCCAACACTTTAACCATGAGAAATCAGCAAAAAAACCTAAGTCCACAAAAGATATAATTTTGACTAAATTTAACTTTTTTTTAAATTTTAAGTACGTAACATCAATGTTTAACCCACACAGCACCTCCATTCCAAATATCAGCTTCCTAATACAAATATTTCATGTAGAATTAGTGCTTTACAACACTTACCCCAAAACTTTAACCATGAGAAATCAGCCGAAAAACCTAAGTCCACAAAAGGTATAATTTTGACTAATTTTAACTTTTTATTTTTAATTTTAACTACTTAACATCAATGTTCAACCCACACGGCACCTCCATTCCAAATATCAGCTTCCTAATACAAATATTTCATGTAGTATTAGTGCATTACAACACTTACCCCAAAACTTTAACCATGAGCAATCAGCCGAAAAACCTAAGTCCACAAAAGGTAAAATTTTGACTAAATTTCAACTTTTTTTTAAATTTAACTACACAACATCAATGTTCAACCCACAGGGCACCTCCATTCCAAATATCAGCTTCCTAATACAAATATTTCATGTAGTATTAGTGCATTACAACACTTACCCCAAAACTTTAACCATGAGAAATCAGCCGAAAAACCTAAGTCCACAAAAGGTGAAATTTTGACTAAATTTCAACTTTTTTTTTAATTTACCTACACAACATCAATGTTCAACCCACAGGGCACCTCCATATCAAATATCAGCTTCCAAATGTAAATATTTCATGTAGTGTTAGTGCATTACAACACTTTAACCATGAAAAACCAACGCCGATGCCTGGGTGATTCCATAAGCCCCCCCATTCTCCAAATAGGCGAGCTAAAAATGCTTTTACAAGCCTTAGCCAATTTTTAATATATGTAGAACTGCCAGTTCATGCTTCGAAGGTACCTTGTTCCAATAATGAGCATTCTACTTTCCTTTCAGCCTGCTTTAAGCTATCAACTGCTAGAATATAGAAAATATTTCCTCTGGTGCATATTCATGGCTGCATTATCCAAAATGGAACTGCTTTCTTCAAAGGGGAAAAAAATTAAAGCAGTAAAACAATGTATCTTAAAGTTTTAAGTAATTAGGATTAATTGCATTAAGTACAAGTAGTCATCTGTCTTCACATTGTATGACAATTGCATTATAAGTGTGCTTAACCCATTAACTCTTTCCTCCCTGAAACTTTAAATGGACAATCCGTTTCCATTTGAGTCTAGTCCATTTCTGACTTTTAAGGGTTGTTTTTGTGCATTTTTGGAATTATGACAAACAGTGAAGACCCTGATCAGAGGGCTCCTTTCGGAGCCCTCTGATCTGGGTCTTCACTGTTTGCACAGGACAAGTGTACTATTCACATGTACACTGTTTGAAAAGGACGCCTATATGCGGGACTAGGGCTCAAAGGGTTAAACCATAAATTAAAAAACGTCTTTTTACGCCTCTAGTTTATTCATCCATTGAAGAAAATAGTTCGAATTTACATAATTATGAATATGTACCATAAGAAGTATTTTCTATATTCAGATTTTTGCTTAGAGCAGGCTGAAAGTAAAGCAGAATGCGCCCTAAGGCGCATTCTGCTTTACTTTCAACCTCCTTTAAGTAGTAACTTGTTTTCAAAGCTAGAAACAGACCATGGGGTAATGGGATAAAGCTAAACACATATACATGTATAATGGTGCCTGCATACAGGGTATATCTAATCTATACTTACTCTTTCTTGACAGATTTCCTCACTGGTTCTCCTGTATCCGAGTCAACTGACCAATCACTGGAAGGACTGATAAGCCCCTTCTCTCGCATCTCCTGCAGTTTCTTCAACTTCTTCATCCTACAATTAAACATCAAAAGCTACATTCAATCTTGTATAAAATGACCGCTTATGGAAGTAGCAAGGAGATGTCTTAAAGACAGGCGACTGCTTTATAAGTTACCCTTTCCTGAGCGTCTGCCATCTGGGAGCACTTCTACTTACTTATAAGTGCAGTAAATGAATATTGACTGATGGCTAGGCTCAAATCTGACCAATAAAATGCTTGAGAACAACTTTAGACTCAACTGAAAAGCTTTATAACCGTGGACCCCGGTGACAGCTTAAGGATGTCGGCCTGTCTTTTTGAGCATTATGAAATTTCCGAAAAATTTTACGAACTCGTTTTCAAAAAAATGGTAAGAACTCATTTTTGGTGAATGCATACAGTAATAAAACACTATTTTCCCGGGAAAAAATTGGATTTTCGTTCCGGAAGGGACTTTTTAAGTTTTATGTCCTATTCGTAGTTAACAGCATACACTGTTTTCATAGGTAGGTTGTATTTTGATACATCCGATTTCATTTCAATTTCTCAGAATATAAGCATGAAATTTTCATGGTAGTACAGTTTTTATATAAATTATAGATAACTCAGTAGATAAAATGATTTTTTTGGAAAAAAAATATTTTTGGTAAAAGTACACAAAAAATTGAAAAAATGAGAAAAAATGGATTTTTTAGATAAAATGATCTATATCTTTTTTAAAAGATCCGGGACCCTGTGTTTTTATTTGCTATTTCACTAAAACGTTTTGTTTGCAAGGATAAAAACAACAAATAAAAAATTTGGTATTTAGTTTGCTCCAATTTGTAGGGCAATTTTCACAGTGCCTTATTCTCCCATTATAAAAAAGTGGGTGGGGTAAATTTTACTCCTTTCTGGTGAAATCAAATATTTTTATTTTGGATCTTGAAAAAACATTATTTTCAGGGTTTATTCTTACTATGGTAATATAAATTAGGATACTTTTGGTACAAATAGATTGTTTAAATAAAGATTGAAAAACCGTAATACAAAAAGTAGGAGTTTTTATGAAGCTTCAATTTTAGGGGGGTAGCCTTGAAAAATCTCAAATTGTGAAAAAGAAAGGTCCGGTACCCCCACTTTTTTCACCAGTTTTGTCATAGAAACTAATTTTACTATCAGTATGCAAAGTTTGAAGAATTTGGTATTTACTTTACCAAGGTGCACCTACCCCCTTAAAGCAAGATGAAAGTTAAGCAAAAAGCCCCTAAAGGAACTTTATGTTTTACTTTCATCTTGCTTTTAGCATTATCTTACGTTTAACACAGTTATAAAGATGTGATTTGGATTGATGGCTATAGAGGAAAAGGGATAATGCAAGATAAAAATAATGAAGAAAGCTCCTTTAGGAGATTATTGCATTAATTCTACCTTGCATTCAGCAAACACATGTATTAACCCTTTCCTCCCTGAAACCTCAAATGGATAATTCTAGTTTATCAATTAAGTCTAGTTTGTTTTTGACTCTTATGAGTTGATTTTTACAATATATGTCAAAATGACAAACAGTGTAGACCCTGATCAGAGGGCTCCTTAAGGAGCCCTCTGATTAGGGTCTATACTGTTTGCATAGGACCAGTGTACTCCCCACAGGTACGCTGTTTGCAAATGACGCATATATGCGTGACTAGGGTTTAAAGAGTTAAAGGTTATAAAAAGGACTTTTATTGATTGATTGTTTGAGATAAGATTGGCTGCACCATGTCAGTATGTAAAGGATACAGATTAATTGTCCTATATGTACTGGCTGGTGTCTACAAACTGAGCTAGCTCTGTATATAACACACATATATCTAGAATGTCAAACAGAACAAATGCAAAACTCAGAATTACTAATTCAATCTAGAATATTAAATGTGAAGTTAGGTAAAAAAACCAAAAACTTAAGATACTTCGGCTCTAAATGACTTTTTTGTGTCGATGGGCCCGTAAAAAACCATTCATTCATTCCAAAACTGAGGATAACTTTAAAACTTACTAATTCAATCTAGAATATGAGGGTGAAGTTGGGTAAAAACCTAATTTTAGATACAGTTGTTAAGGAAATGAACACTGTTTTACTGAGAGAACTGTACATGCGTTAGAAATATTAATAACATTGTTTTAATTGAATAAGTTGAAAAACCCAAAGCTGCAAAACAATACACTTATCTTAAGCTGTTACCCTATCAATATGCCTTATCACACCTTTAATTTATTCCTCCTCTGAAGAAAATAGTTCCACTTAATATAGTTATGAAATATGCACCATTATAAGAAATATTGTCTGTACCCTAGCACATGGTAGCTTAACTCTTTCCTCCCTGAAACTTAAAATGGAAAATTCTAGTTTCCATTTTAGTATAGTCCATTTCTGACTTTTAAGGGTTGTTTTTGTCATGTTTGGCATTATGACAAACAGTGAAGACCCTGATCAGAGGGCTCCTTTCGGAGCCCTCTGATCTGGGTTTTCACTGTTTGCACAGGACAAGTGTACTATTCACAAGTACACTGTTCGAAAAGTACGCCTATAAGCGGGACTATAGGGTTCAAAGAGTTAAAGCAGGGTGAAATTATGGCAGAATTTGCCTTAAATCACACTCTGCTTTACTTTCATTCTGCTTTAATCTGTAACACTTTAAGAGAGTGGTTAGCTGAAAAGAAAGAAAAAGTGTTAGTATCTACACAGAAAAAGGGGATAAGTTAACAACAGGTTAGTAAAGGGCTCCAGATAAAAAAGTATTTCAAGAACTAAAACCTTTATTTCTGCATTAAACCATATGGTGTTACTACTCGTTAGAATGAGTAGTGACACCATAGGATTTAGTGCTGAAGTGAGTTCAAAATGTTGGAATTGTTCAGTTTACTCTCTTTTATCTGGAGCCCTATTAGAAGTGAGAACCATCCAAACCAATGCCACAAAGCAATGCTACTAACTCCTTCTGTTTTTCAACCATCAAGTCGTATTTGTCGCCATATTTCTCTCGTCTTCTTTGCTCTCTTGCTGCTTTCCTTTCTGCCTTCCCCTTGAAGTATGCTTTTTTCTCTTCTTCTGTCATGTTCTCTAGGTCAACGTCTTCGGAGATGGTTGAACTATCACTGAAGTCTCCAACGTCCTTGAATTTACCTCCCTTTATCTGGCCAATCTGCTCCTTGGCCTTTGCAGCAGCCTTGGCCTTGATCTTGGCTTCAGTTTTCTGCTTGCTGGTCAGCTTTGGTTTCTTGACCATCACTTTGCCTCCCTTACCATCAGAAACTTCTGTATACACACTATCAGGAAAAGATATTCATAAATGTATGACATATATGCTGAATCATATACGAGATAGTTAACACAGCATCTAATGCTACAAACAAACCTGAATTCTGTGAGTATTTTGTTAACCCTTTACTCCACAGATATGCCATTTTAGGCATTTAATTCACTCTTCCATTGAAGAAAATATGTATCATATGAATTTTTTTCTATATTCTACTAGACATATGGTAGCTTAAAGCAGGCTGAAAGTAAAGCAGAATGTGCCTTAAGACACATTCTGCTTTACTTTCAATCGCTTTAAGAGGTCACCTAGCTGTCTTCAAAACAAGAAACAGGCTGTGGAGTAAAGGGTTAAGAAACATGAAAATCTCGAAACACAAGTGGAAGCTTAATTTTATGTTGTAGATAACATGAAAAGTGCATAAAGGGCTTCTGGGGTCTTCCTCCACTTGTAATTAGCTGGACGTTGCGATATGACTGAAATACTGTTAAAAGCGATGTAAAATCATAACAAACAACCAATGCAGATAAATAAGAATGCAGAATCAGGCTTGCAAATGAACTTCCTGCATTCCCTTTTTCTACATTATTATCATACATGTATTATGTAATTTGTTTAATAATAATTCTCATACATTTTTTAATGCTTCTTAAAAACAGATTTATCTACTAGTAAAAAATCAAGAACTAAAGCTAGCTTATTCTGGATGTCAAATGCTAATACTAAATTCTAAGGCACCACTCCTTACATTAGCAATCTATATTGTTTGCAAAAAATAAAGAAACTTCTAAGAATCTTACACAGCAAGCTACAGAAAAAACCCTATATTACGACCAATAAAAATAGGAATAATTTATTGTATTATACTATAGACAGGTGACAGCTTATAGCAAGATGAAAGTAAAACGGAAAGCTCCTAAAGGAGCTTTCTGTTTTACTTTCACCTTGCTTTTAGCGGTCACCTTTCTTAAACACCAAATGATGAACACAATTTAGTGATCATAATAGAGGGGATTCTCTTGCACAAAACTTGTACTTGTCTATAAAGAGGCAACACACACACTGCTTTGGATTTTTAAATTATACAAACATTTGCAAACAGTGTAGACCAAGATCAGAGAGGTCCTGAAAGAGTCCTATAATCTTGGTATGCACTGTATGTAAAAAAAAAAAATATGTTTGGGGCAAAGGAGAAGCTGACGTCTGATCAGAGTCTGCACATTTTTTCTTAACTCTTTCCTCCCTGAAACTTTCAATGGACAATTCTAGTTTCCATTTAAGTCTAGTCCATTTCTGACTTTTAAGGGTTGTTTTTGACAATGTTTGGCATTATGACAAACAGTGAAGACCCTGATCAGAGGGCTCCTTTTGGAGCCCTCTGATCTGGATCTTCACTGTTTGCATAGGACAAGTGTTCTATTCACATGAACACTGTTTGAAAAGGACTCCTATATACGGGACTAGGGTTCAAAGGGTTAAGGGGTCTGTTTGACAAAAGTCTACTCTTTCCTGGGGAACTTTTGTTTGCTTGATTGGTTAGATAACTTAAAGTTCAGATGACAGATAGGATGTTCATAGTGGGTCGGGTTTTATAATGAAAACTCAGTAGGAGATGGGTTAATCTTAAATCTTCTTTACATTTGCAGAGACAGAGTACAGTGACATATAGTTTGGATCTTGATCATGATCAGGCCCCACATTAATGAGGCCTGATCCGTTTGCAAAGACTTCAACACAGAGTTTTACAATTAAAAGGTCTAGCATTTTATTCTCATACAGTAAAACCTTTCTATTAGGACCACTAAAAGGTACTTTAAGGTAGTATAATTAGTTGTTTATATAACTGGTGAAAACTTAAAAAAAAGTGATAGTAAAACAGAAAGCTCCTAAAGGAGCTTTCAGTTTTACTGTCACCTTGCTTTAAGCTGTCATCTGCCTGCAACACCTGATAATAAGCACTTTGTCATAAAATAGAGGTTTTATTGTATTACTAAATGAGATCAGCCTACCTTGCTCCAATCAGCCAAAAACTGCCAGAACAAAAAAATGAAATAAAACGAAACAAACACACAGTTTTATAATACCTTTCATCATCTGATTCTGAGAAACTCTCCCGTTTTCCGTATCCTATGACATTGCCCTGGGCGTCCCGTATTTTCTTCTTCCTGGTCACCTTCCTAGTTCCCCCCTCGCTGACCTCACTCTCATAACTGTAATCACTATCGCTACCTCCTCGCTTCTTCTTCTTTCCTGCTTTTGCTGCCTTCTCCTTTGCTGCCTTTTCTTTCGCTTCTTTTTCTTTACGTTTTTTCTCCGCCAGTCGTCCTCCCGGTTTCAAGCTGTCTTCACTGTGATAACTCTCACTGTCACTGTACGTACCGTCGGCACGTTTTCTTTTTCGTTTCACATGTCTTGTGCCGCCTTCACTAACCACACTGTAATAGCTATGTGCACTGTTCTGATGTTCACGTTCACGACGGCGACGGCGACGTCTTGCTTCACCGTCAGCGTCTTGATCACTATGGTATGACTCGGCGTCACTATATGTTCCATCAGCTTTTCGTCTTCGTCTCTGGACATGTCGGGTACCACCTTCGCTGGTAAAGCTCTTGTAGCTGTATTCACTATCACTGTCTTTATCGCGTTTGCCAGCTTTCCTATTGATACGCTCCTCGGCTGTCTCCTCCAGGCCACCCAGTCCTCCTTTCTTCTTGCCTTTCTTTCCTTTCTGCATGGAGTCAATACCACTGTCAACATCAGACTCCTGCATTCCAATTCTCCTGCAAACAACAATAACCCATTACTCCATATATATGTTAGTCAATATGTGCAATCAGTCATTTCATGAAACAGGGTTGCCATTTCTCCGAATTTTTCTTAAATCTTCGGATTTTTTTCTAGTACATTGTAGCTTAAAGCAGGCTGAAAGTAAAGCAGAATGCGCCGTAAGGCGCATTCTACTTTACTTTCAACCTGCTTTAAGCAGCCATGTGTCAACAAAACTAGAAACAGGTGATGGGGAAAAGGTACGATTTGTAAAATCACACTTGAAAAATGCAAAATTGGAAAATCTTAGGATTTTTTATGTCAACTTATGGCAGCCCTGATGAAATGACTGAAAATTTCAGTACCGTAATTACGTGAAATGACTGTTTCACTAAGTCATTTCATGAAATGCCTAAAATTTTCAGTCATTTCATTAAATGTCACTAAAAAACACCTTCAGTCATTTAACGAAATGACTAAGTTGACTTTAGCTTTATTTATAACATTGTAATAATTAGTGTATCTTAATAATTACAAAATACAGTATTGAAACAATACATGTACATGTATATTAAATGTAATACAACTCAAGTCTCTTAAAGGGACTCGCAACCGAATGGTGTACTTGTCAAAATAAAATAAAATACTCAAATAAAAGCAAATTTGTGGCATTATTTGGCTTCTGACATTAAAAAAATATGATCAGTCCAAAAAAAGTCTCAAGAATCGTCACTGAATCTCAGTTTTTTTTAGATATTTTACATCGTTTTTCTATAGCGTTAGCTAACGGTATAGTTGTTGTTGTTGCTTCTCTACACGGGCTCAGACATAAACCCGAGCCGAATAAAGTACTATCAATCGCTACCAGTGAAGTACGTTAATTCGCTACCATATCGATAGAGAGCGCCAGTAGCCGCGTGGTTAAAGGCTTTTGCCTTTTATTTCATGTTTGTCTCCGCATGGAGGGTCACGGGTTCGAATCTCACCAGAGCTTCTTCTTTTCTTTTTTTTTTTAAATGCATTTTTTAACAGAATTTATTATCCAAAACTAATTCTTACCCATTTATATAAGCATTTGACATATATTTTGCAAATTACTATTTTTAATGCTAAATCCGGTTGCGAGCCTCTTTAAATCATTGAAAAAAAGCATGCTATGTTTCTGAAATAATTGTTAGATATTAAGTTTCAAACATAATTATGTGAATGAACAACTACTGTTGAATTAATTAAATAAAAAAGTAATTTCACACATTGCCTGAATACTGTTAATGGTTTCTAGTCAATCTGTGTAAAAGTGGCCTGTCAATTTCAGTCATTTCATGAAGATGACTGAAAATTTCAGGCATTTCGTGAAATGACTAAGTGAAACAGTAATTTCTCGTAATTACTGAATTTTTTAGTCATTTCCTGAAATGACTGATTACACAGACTGTCTGTAACATACACATTTTTACGCCTTTTAAATTATTTCTTCACTAAGCTAAGGAAAATAGTTCCAGTTTATACAGTTATGAATATGTACAATAAGAATTTTTTTTAATTCTAGCAGCTGATAAGAGTAAAGCAGAATGCGCCTTAAGGCGCATTCTGCTCTACTTTCAAGCTGCTTTAAGTGCTCACCTATTTTCAAAACTAGAATATTAGGCTATGGGGTAAAGGGTTAAAACTGAATACATGTAGTTCATAGACTTCAAATGTTTGCGATTCATTTTCATAATTCAAAGAAAGGTAATCATAAATGTAAATGTTTCAGCTTGCAAAACCTCTTACAGTGCTCTCTACCTTCAGCAGCCCTCCCAACAACGACTCTTTCCTTACAAAGACCCTTGTTGCAGTTCCCTAAACAGGACGACAATTATGTATAACGTTTTAATGGTGCATTATCTTCTGCTTGAAAATGTCATCTGCTGGTTACATATAACTGGACATTTTGATAGTAGAACTATAATGAGTGACAAACAGCTTGAATCGAGATCAGATGCCCCGTTTTGTGGCGTCTGATCTGGATACACGCTGTTTGCAAATGTAACCAAGTCTTAGTTTTCCCTCCCTATAATGACTCCCTTTGAACAACACACACAATCTGTGTCTCCCAGTAGGTGTTATTGCAGAGAGGGAACACTGTATTATTATTATTAATGAAGGGCGGCCATAAGTTGACATGAAAAATCCTAAGATTTCGAAATTTGCATTTCTCAATTGCGAATTTACGAATCGTACCTTTACCCCATAGCCTGTTTTTAGTTTTGTTGACACGTGACTACTTAAAGCAGGCTGGAAGTAAAGCAGAATGCGCCTTATGGCGCATTCTGCTTTACTTTCAGTCTGCTTTAAGCTACCATGTTCTAGAAAAAAATCCGAAGATTTAGGAAAAATCCGGAGAAATGGCGGCCCTTTTAATGATAATGATTACAATATCATGATGGGAATCGGTGGACTAACACTACTTACTTTTTGTACTTTTTACCAGTTAGTGGGTCTTCTACTATTTCATAGATGGCGCCATCTTTACCCACAATTCTCTGGCCTGGTTTACCTGTAAGAAATGTACAAATCCAAAATGTTATTGGCTAACACGATCAGTCATAATATATCTATCAGCCTAGTTGGTAAACCCAGGGTCCATGGTTATAAATCCTTGTAAGAGTCTGAGAACAGTGCAGACCCTGATGATATGAAGTGTTATGTGGCTTCTCATCAGGGTCTGCACTGTTTACTGATGTCTACTTTTGTTGGCTATAAGCATTAACAGGTTCATTTTTTCCTGCAATAGTTCAGCTTATGAATAATAATATACCGTAAGAAATTAAAGGAGGCTGGAAGTAAAATCAGAATTCTGCTTTACTTTCAACCTGCTTCAAGTGGTCACCAAAGCAGGTTTTCAAAACTAGAAACTAGCTATGGGGTAATAACCATTAAATATTTGTACTAAATTTGTACTCAGGGTAAGACAATGAGGAGGTTAATTTACATGGAGTTATGGATTGTCTCCCTTATATCAAACCAACTAATTCATCACATCGATTGTCTCCCTTATATCAAACATAAACATAACTAATGATTTTTTTACTATCACATTGATTCTCTCCCTTATATCAAACCATAAATATCTTATCACATTAGTTTTTCCTACATAGAGGAAACTAGACAGCGTTTCTTGGGAATAGGTAGATACATGTAATTATGTCAAAAGGCCTTTCTAAATGGAGGAAAGTTCAATTTACATTTTGTAACTCTTTGTTTTCTAGAGACAAAATCATTTTTACATAATGTGGCGTCTCATCAGTCTCCAAACTGTTTGCCTCTCAGACCCAGTTTATTATTTAGTGTTCAAAGAGTTAACCCTTTAACCCATAATTACGCCTTCTTACGCCTTTAATTTATTCCTTCACTAAAGAAAATAGTTTCACTTTATACAGTCATGAATATACACCATAAGAAATAGCTTCTATACCCTATCAGATGGTAGCTTAACCCTTTGAACCCTAGTCCCGCATATGGCATTCTTTACAAACAGTGTACATGTGAATAGTATACGTGTCCTATGCCAAACATTGACAAAACAACCCTTAAAAGTCAGAGATGGGCTAGACTTAAATGGAAGCTGGAATTGTTCATTTAAAGTTTCAGGAAGGAAAGAGTTAAAGCAGGTTGAAAGTGAAGCAGAATGTGCCTTAAGGCACTTTCTGCTTTACTTCCAACCTGCTTTAAGTGGTCACCTGTATTCAAAATTAGAAAAAGGCTATGAGGTAATGAGTTAAAAGAACATTCAGTTACAAACCTAATATCAACTCCGGGTCATCATCTTCATACACTGTTGACGCCTTTTCCCAGTCTTCAATCTTCTCTCCTTTCTCTAGTTTGATGAACTTCTTCAAGAATTCCGGATCACCCCCAGCTGCTTGGAAGGCAGCATATTCTTCCTCAGTCAATAAGATCTGTTTCTCCACCAGTCTCCCACTCTTTGTCCGTACGTATGTCTTGATCACCTTCATCGGTTTTCCTTCGGCCTTCTCCCAACCTTCAACGGTGCCTCCGTCTTCTCCAAGATATTTACCCAATATTTCATTAGCATCTGCTCCCCCTGCCATAAGTCTATCATACTCATCCGCTCGCACCATTATAGTCTTCTCAATGATACGTCCACTCTTAGTCCGCACCTTCATTTTAATAGCTTTCATTGGTTCCTGACTTTCCCACCCTTCCACTGTTTCTCCTTCCTCCAATGGCAAATACTTCTTAATAATCTCCGCCGGATCTTTCCCTTCTTTTATCATTCTATCATAATCCTCTTGTGATATCATAATTGTTTTTTCAATCAACCGACCACTCTTTGTACGTACATAAGTTTTAATAGTTTTCATTTTCTGTTCTTCCCATCCCTCTATTGTTTCTCCATCACCTGTTTTCACGTATTTCTTGAGCAGTTCCTTAGCGTCCACCTTGCCTGTTGTGATAGCATCATAGTCCTCTTTAGACACATAGACGAGTTTCTCAATGAGTCGCCCACTCTTTGTTCTGACCCATGTCTTGATGGCCTTCACTTCATCTTTGTCCCAGGACTCGAGACCAGCTGCCTCCTCCTTGGACAGGTATTTCTTGAGGATGTCCGCCCCTTTACCAGCCTTGAATGCCTCATAGTCCTCCTCTGACAGGAAGATGATCCTCTCAACCAGTCGACCGCTCTTTGTGCGGATGTAAGTCTTGATGGCCTTCACCTCTGTAAAATACAACACAAAATTAAGATACAGCACTAACTCACATCAACAACACTTAACCCTTTATCCTCTAGGCGATATCTAGTGTGGAAGATAGGTGATCACTAAAAGCAGGTTGAAAGTAAAGCAGAATGCGCCTTCAGGCGCATTCTGCTTTACTTTCAGCCTGCTTTAAGCTACTGTCTGCTAGAATAAAGAAAAAGTTCTGATAATATATATTAATGACTGTATAAATTGGAACTCTTTTCTTCAGTGGAGGAATTAATTATAAGCGCTAAAAGGAGTTTCTATGTGGAAAGGGTTAAATCGAGCCATATTGTTGTTGTTTAACTCATTCATTCTTGAAACTTTTAATGGACATTTCCAATATCAAATAAGCTCATTTTTTTTACTTTATAGTGTTCATTTTAACAATATTACTATTGCTAAATGAAAAGCAGTTCAGATCCTGGTCACTGTGACCAGAAGGCTCCTGAAGGAGCATTCTGCTTTACTTTCAACCTGCTTTAAGTTTATCAAAGCTAGAAACAGGCTATGGGGAAATGTGGTAATCATAAATGTGTTTCATATGAATATGCTTCAAGTTATCTTTCTAGATGAAAAATCTTACATTTTACTGTTCAAAGCTTTCATTGTATCATGATCTTGTTATCAAAGAGAACATCAAAGCATACAGTCAAATTTCGTTATCTCGAAGTTGGTTTTGTCAAACATACCTGTATTTCAAAGTTAAAACGTGGCTATAAGCCACGTTTTAACTTTGAAATATGAGTATGATCGACTTAACCGAGCATGAAATAATGCAGTTCATATGTTGAACTATCGGATAGTCTTCGAGTTAAACGAGTTCGAGATATCGAAGTTCGACTGTAATTAGTGAAATGATTTGACTTACGCTTCTCCTTGATGGCTTCTAGTCTCTGTTTGGCAACTAACTCTCTCTGCCTCTGTAATAAAGATGAATGCAACCAATAATGAAAACAATACATGATTAACCCATCTCCAACTACTATAAGAATGTATTGTTGCTTTTAAAAAACAGTGAAGACCAAGATCAGACAGCTCCTTTAGTGGTCAGGGTCTGAACTGTTTACTTAAAGGATATGTCTGACAGGAATCTGCACTCTTTCCAGGTGAAAAGAACCTATATTTTACCAGCCAATGTGATAGTTCAGAGTCTGCAGTAGCTACTTAAGGTAGCTGTTGACGATCGATACTGCAAGCGGATTTTTCTAATGAATTGTCGTGATTGATGATTTTCCCCCCAATTTTATAGCTGACGGATGAAAATGGTACACATCCCATCAGAATCACAGGGACCTGGCACGATTGATTTTTGAGAGAAAAAATTGTCAAAAGGTATATATAGAGACAAGGGGTACAACTGATTGTTAGTACATGCTCACCCTATCTCGACAAAACCGGGCATATCATAAATAATAATTGATAAAACGACACCCTTTTTGCACTTCTGTCTAGCTTATATAATACCCTTCCATAAAAACATAACATAAAACCAACTGTAAGCATGCACTTTCAAAAGTAATTGCATTTACTCACAGAAATCAACGACTTTTGGAAAACGGGACAGGTGTTCGTTCACAGCTGAAACCGCATTGACCACTACTGTGTGCTTGTATAGGCGGTAATATCGAACATGACAGTCATACAGTTCCATGGATATCCATTTTTTACACCGATCAAAGCTGATTTATACTCAAACCATTGCAATACCAACAACAAATTTGCATGTTTTCATCGGCAGTAAAGCTCTTCTTGTACATGTAGGCTTTTTTGGTACGGCAATGATTTGAGAAGAAATCAGCTTTGATCGGTGTCAAAGCTGTATATTTATGGAACTGTATGACTGTCATGCTCGATATTACCGCCTAAACAAGCGTACAGCAGTTGTCAATGACTGTAACACTCGATTACCGCCTAAACAAGCATACAGTAGTGGTCAATGCTGTGAGCAGTGAACGAACACCTGTCCCGTTTTCCAAAAGTCGTTGATTTCTGTGAGTAAATGCAAATACTGTTGAAAGTGCATCCTTACAGTTGGTTTTATGTTATGTTTTTTATGGATGGGTATTATATTAGCTAGACAGAAATGCAAAAAGGATGTCGTTTCATCAATTATTATTCGTGATATGACCACTTTTGTCGAGATAGGTTGAGAATATACTAACAATAAGTTGTACCCCTTGTCTCTATATATACCTTTTGAAAAAATTTTATCTCAAAAATCAATCGTGCCGGGTCCCTGTGATCAGAATATGCCAATTTACAAAAAATATTTTAATTTTTTATGTTTTTATAAGAACATTTAAAAAAATTCAAACAACGATATCAAAGCCATCTTTATTTGTAACATGATTAAAATTGCCCAAAATACTCTAAAATATAAACATATCTAGGGATATGTGTCTCAGATTTTTAAAATACGGCTTCAAACCTTTGTTATGTAACATCAAAGATTTTTTACGGTTTAAAGTCGACCTCTATTACGTAACGCTTTATAACGGACCACTGGAGCTACTTATACAATTTCTGAGACACGGTTCCCTCGGGGAGATAATACCCTTTCATCTGCTTAAAAAATACCGCTTGATTCAAATTATGTAACGCCGGAAACTCCAATTAACTGACTGATGTGTCAATTAGGCTCTCGTGACCACCCGGTAATCAACTGAGACCTTCTTTTTTAACAAATAACATGACCCAGCTTATGATCAACCATTTCGTTAAACTCTGCCCCAAATTAACAAAGCCAATCATATAAAAATATCGATTTTAATATACGGTAAAAGTCGTAAATCACCTCTGACAGCTTCGGAATAAACCACCCATCTAGTCACGTAATCTACGCAATTGAGGCACCCAGTGGGGATTCTGACGCGTGATTTACCGGTAAAATGACCGAGAAAGCAAGAGAGAATTTGGTAACTTGTAGAAAATACCTTTATCTATCAGGATTTGTAAAAAAGTATAAAACGACCATTTATTTCATAAAACGCTACCTTAACTTAGTAGTATCCTAGCTGTTGACATCAGTATTCACAACTTCTGCAAAACCTCATTTTACCCTTTGAACCCTGTTCACTTATATACACTATATTTGCAAACAATGTACTTGTGAAGAGTACACTGTCCTATATGCAAACAGTAAAGACCCAGATTAGAGGCTTCTAAAGGAGCCCTCTGATCAGGGTCTGTACTGTTTGTGATATTGCAATACATTGACAAAAACAACCCTAAATAGTCAAACATGGACACAACTTAATTGGAAAATGGAATTGTCCCATTTGAAGTTTCATGGAGAACAGGGTTAAATGAAATACAGGGAAGTATATAACAAGTATCTTTGAAGTCAATGATTCAGTTTTTAAACAAATCTGGACCTAAATAAGTCAGAGGTCACTCATTTACTTAACCCAATCAAGCATAGCATCTTAAAACATTGACACAAGCAAACAGTGTAGATCCTGATGAGACACCACATTAGGCTGCACTACATCTTGATCTACACTGTTTGCTATATCATATGAAATGTTCTTCTGTAGGGCCACTTTAACACCGCACTGCCCTTAGATCAACCTTGTATAGATATATATAATGAAATATTCCAGCATGCCTATAGGGAGAGTTCATTGAATCATCCAGGCATGAATGGGTTCAGACCAGGCATGGGGTAATGCAAAAATGTAATTGTAATGCACTGTAATGCATTACTTTTTCCAATGTAATTGCATGTAATTTTTTATGCAGGGATTGTTGCAATACATGTAATTGTAATTTAATGCATTACAGTGCTAAAAAAGCAAGTAATTATAAGCATTACATTGCATTACTTTAGTAACAAAGATGTCAGAAAACACAGTAGATCTACTAGATTAATTTGTATTGATAATAAATTGGTTTAAGACTGCATGCACCAGTATTGACAAAGATACCTATGTATATGATATGCAGTTACATTAAAGTCAAATTAAAGTTCCAACAATGCTATGTTTATATGTGCTTAGCTGTATAGTGTATAAGATTTGCATGGGGAAAGCATAATTATGTTAATTGGTCAGGTCTAAATACAATAGGTTATTCTTCCATCAATGAAAAAGTTAATCCTTATCATTCTTTATATTTGGACATGTTTTCTGCTCAGTTTATAAAAGTGACTGTGACCTTTCCACAGTTTTCTGACGTGATCCAGTTTCCTTACCTGTAACTCCAGTTCCTCCAGCAAACACTTGACATACCAGTAACCATGGCGATAGCCACCGCCCACTCGGATGTACTTGTGCTGAAAAAAGTAACAAAAACTGATTTTAAGTACATACAGTTCAACTTACCTAAATAAGTTTAGAAATCTGTAGACACTTGATTGCCTAATGCAGAATATTGCAGATAGCTTTTATAGGACTTCCTATTTGAACTTTCTATTCTTTATCAAGGCACTCCAGATAAGGGGAATATTTCAAAAACTTAAATCTTTAATTTCTGCATTAAACCCTATGGTGTTACTACTCTTTAAGACGATTCTAATGAGTAGTAACACAATAGGATTTGGTGCAAAATTGAGTGAGAAAATGTTGGATTTCTTCAGTTTACATCCCCTTTACATCCCCTTATCTAGAGCCCCGTCAAGCTGTTACTTTTCTTGTGAAACATCCATGTTTATTTATTCAATGACATCTTATAATTGACCAAAGATGTTTTTCATTTATGAAAGGAATAAATTGGTTGAATTTCTGAGTGAGAAAGAGCTTCTTTTGTCGGCTGTCAAGCAAGATTAATATGTTAACTCATGACTTTGCAACTCATGAAAATATTTCTTATTTGTCACTTGTAAACAAATATAATTATGATTCTCTATTTCTTCTCACATAAAAAAGCACTGAACACATTAATGGGAAATATGTGAAATAAAGAGAGTAAATCCATATTGACTTTTCATAGGGCAATTTGTAAGGTAATTTTGAAAGAGTGGTGGCATTTGAATATAAGATAGAGAACCACATTATTCCCTGCAAAATCAATAAAGCATTTTTACAAAAACAAAAAACCAAAAAAACTCAAAGTTTCTCTAAATTTCATATTTAAAAAAAAAAATTAATCTGCAGGACCATCACACATTGACTCTTTATCTTTGTTATAAAACAGAAGCACTGTAGTGAAAACAAAGAAAGGGCCATAACTCTTGGAACCTGTAACAGTAGAGGTGCCTTTCTTAATGACCATCTGCACTTCAGTAGTGTTCATCTGTGGCAGGTGACCGCATAAAAAATGTTGAAAGTAAAGCAAAATGCGCCTTACAGTGTTAAAAATATTTCTTATGATACATGTTGATGACTGTATAAAATGGAACTATTTTCTTCAGTGGAGGAATAAATTTAATGTGCTAAAAGGTGCTTCAATGGGGTAATGGGTTAAGCAGCCAATTTCCTAACAAAACTTCTTCTCAGCTGTTGTAAAACTTAGGTTTTACTGTATCTAGCCTTCAGTCTCGCCGACAGTCAATTACTTAGCTTCACATGACACGGCTTTACATCTAATCACACTGAAACACCCTTCTCAAATAACTTGAAATATTGAACGTTTTAGTTCAAATTAGATATTAATTGAAAGATGAGAGGGTTTTTAATACACTTGACACCTTCTATACAACCCCTTGAGAAAAGGCCACAAATCTCTGAGGAACTATGTAAACATATTAGCCAACTTAAAAAGCAATAATTACTATCAAAAGGCAAACTCATTCCGTAACTTCAATTCGTTACAGGCACATCCATACCCGCATTTTTCAATTTTTATTTTCCGCCGCTCAACTTGTGTTAACTCTTAAAATGCACGCTAGCGGCGGATATATCCACTACAGTGATTGTCTTTGCAAACAGTTTGGATCTAGATGAGACGCCGCGTAACGCGGCGTCTCATCATGATCCAATCTGTTTGACACTCTGACCATGTTTTGAAAAGAAGTTTAGAAAAATCTATTTTTACAACAGAAGCAGACGACAATTGTTTCAGACAAAAAAAATTACCCAGCATGCAAAGAGTTAATGAACCTCTCAATAGAAGATGCAAAAACAGGGTGCTGATTAATGTAAAATAAAAGTTATGCAGAAAGCTCCCGATGGGAGCTTTCTGCATAACTTTTATTATGCATTAAGCAATAACTAGTTATTCTGTATTTAAATACCTTGATGTGTTTTCTTTGAACGATATTTTGACAAAGGGTAGACTGTACATGTAAGTGAATTAGCAATTTGAAGTTGATGAACTTTACTAACCACTTTAAATCCTTAACCATAAGAAATCTTATGATTGTTAACTATTTTCAAATACTTCACCCAATGATTGAGGTAAAGCATTAAACAAGTACTTGCTAAAAAGATCAAAAGAGAAACACTGAATTCAGATTATATAGATTAATTGGTTACATGTGTGTCCTTTGACACTCCTATTATACAATAAATTTGGTATTGAAAGAAATGAGTATGAGATTAAAGTACTGATGATCAGTTTTTGATCACATGAGAAACTTCAAACATGTGCGTTAGGAAAGTTGTGTGTAGAAAACACTAGAAATAGAATCTACCAACACTAAAACGAATGCTTGATTTTTAATAAAATTCTGTTGAAAATTTCACAATACTGTAACATTATATAAATATTAGATGGCAGTTTGTGTGACATTCAAATTGTCAACCCAAGAAACAGAATGTCACCCGAGGCAAAGACAAGGATGACATTCTTGTTTTCGAGGGTTGGCAATTTGAATGTCATGCAAACTGCCATCTAATATTTATTTTATTACACCGAGCTTATCAACCCTGGTTGTGGAATCGTCTCATTTGCATTTTATAAAATATTTTGTGAATACCATTTTAGAGCCCCTGTACACATAACAAAGTCGAAGTCTATGACGTTACATTGTTTATATCATTAAAAAAAAAAGAAATAAGAATAGAGAAAATAATGTCATATAGAGTGACAAAAAGAATATCATATAAAGTGACAGTATTTTTTAGATAGATATAATAGACATGCAAAATATTTCATTTTGGTCTATCAAAATTAACATTGTAACTCAAAGCGAGGTGTAATAATAATAAATGTCAAAATTGTGTTGAGTAAGTATAGAGCTCTTTAAAAGACGAGATAAATGTATGCTTCAGTCCCTAATTCTTCAAGTAACCATTTCCCCATGGAAGCGCCTTAAATTTAATTTATGCACATTAAGTTCATTCCTCCACTGAAGAAAACAGTTCTTATTTGTACAGTCATGCCCATGTACCATAAGAAATATCTCCTATATCCTAGCAGATGGTTGAAAGTAAAGAAGAATATGCCTCAATTTCAACCTGCATTAAGTGGTAACATGTCCACCTTAACTAGAAACAGGCTTTTGGGTAAATATATTGACATTCAATAATTCTTGAAATCAATGTAGACCCAGATCAGACAGCATGGTTACCTTATATGATCTGTCTGATATGAGTGACAGTCAATGTTATCTAGTTTTAGATACTGAATATTCATAATTAATGGATGGAGTTTGATATGTGGCTTAGTTTTATATACAGAGGGTGAAGGGTCAATGAAGAGAAAATTGTTGAAGTTAAAACTGAAGCTTATTACTATTGTTCTGTATAAATTAAGCTTTAATCTATATGTTAATAACTGTCCTGCACATTTTAACCCAGCACCCCATAGCCGGTTTCTAGTTTTTAACATGTGACTACTTAAAGCAGGATGAAAGTAATGCAGAATGCTTCTTAAGGCACATTCTGCTTTACTTTCAGACTGCTTTAAGCTACCATCTACTAGAATAGAAAATATTTCTAATGTTAAATATTCACAACTGTATAAATTTGAACTACTTTCTTCTGTGGAGGGGATATATTAGAGGCATAAAAAGGCATATTTATGGGGTAATGGGTTAAGAAGGCTGCTTGGCGCTGTTATTAGTTATGTTTTTTATACTTACAGATTCACATTTCTTGTGTGGTATCTTTAGGAGGCACTTTAGGCAATCTTCACTGCTAGACTGCAAATAGAAAATGATAGAAATGCACGATCAACAACAAACAGATATAATGGAAACAATCCTTGCATAATGACATGGATGCTTTGACCAATTTATACCTCATAGCCTGTTTCTAGTATTGAAGATAGGTGACCACTTAAAGCAGGTTGAAAGTAAAGCAGAATGCGCCTCAGGCGCATTCTGCTTTACTTTCAGCCAGCTTTAAGCTACCATCTGCTATAATATTGAAAAAAGTTCATAACATACGTTTTCATGACTGTATAAATTGGAATTATTTTCCTATGTGGAGAAATAAATAAAATGCAAAAAAGGCATATTTATGTGATAATTGGTTAAGTAACCACTTGTCTCGAACACCTCTGATTGTTGTAAGGCTAGAAACATATTTGATGGGGTAGCTTGGGTACAGTGGAGAAAACGTTATTCTTTCCCAATAAACGCGTTTACGCGTAAACTATTATTTCCACTGCAAACAGTTTGGAGCCAGATCAGACGCCGGGTAACCCGGCGTCTGATCAGGCTCCAAACTGTTTGCCACCAAGATAAAAAATAGTTATCAGAATTGTCCAAAAAATTTGTACTTTTCTACATTTTAGTGTTTTAAAAAAGTTTCGTTTAAACGGGAAAGAAAAACAGAATCTCCACTGTACAGGTACATTGTAGCAATCCAAAAGTAAATGTAGCAAGTTATTGACACCAATCTTGCACAGATTGGGAACTAGCCAACTATGTGGCACAATAATCATTGTAATACCCAGGAATGGAGCAGCACATGCATGCATGCAGGGCTCCAGATAAGGAGAGTATTTCGAGAACTAAAAGCTTTATTTCTGCTTTAAACCCTATGGTGTCACTACTCATTAGAATTGTCTCGAAGAGACGATTCTAATGAGTAGTAACACCATAGGAATTAGTGCTAAAATTAGTGAGAAAATGCTTCATTTGTTCAGTTCACTCACCCTTATCTGGAGCCCTGATGCATGTTTTTAAATAGCATGCATCTATTTTTACACCAGTAAAACTTAAGCCGCTTAGTTTAAATACACCTCAATCTAAATACTTAAATACACATAATGTGACATGTAATGCATTTTCTGATACTTCAGGAGTGCAATAGTTCAACCCTGAAAATGATTCACTTCATAATTTTGTTTTGTTTTATTAAATTAACCCTTTACCTGATAGAAGCGCCTTTTAACGCATTTTAATGTATCCCTCCTCCAAAGAAAATAGTTCAAGATCATACATGAACAATTAGAAATATTAAGTATATTCTAGCAAATAGTGACTTAAAGTAGGTTGAAATTAAAGCAGAATGCGCCTTAGGGCGCATTCTGCTTTAATTTCAACCTGCTTTAAGTGATCACCTACCTTCAAATCAAGAAACAGGTTATGAAGTAAAGGGTTAATCCTTTACCCGATAATTGGGGATAAATCTGATTTTTTTACGCCTCAAATTTATCCCTCCACTGAAGATAATAGTTCCATGATATACAGTCATGAAAATGAACCAAACAAATATTTTTTAAATCCTAGCAGATAGTTAAGCTTAAAACAGGCTGAAAGTATAGCAGAATGCACCTTATGACACATTCTGCTGTACTTTCAAACTGTTTTAAGTGGTCACCTATCTTCTATACAGTGCTCGCTCCCTACGACGGCCCTCCAAACAACATTTTCCTCTTTACAACAATGCTTACAGCTGTTCCCCAGACAAGACAATTATTTCAAACGCTTGCAATTAAAATGCTGCTATTAAAATTATCAGCTTAAAAATGTTGTTTGCCATTTTTTCTCAAAGTTATGTATTGGACATTTTGACAGAAGAAACATAAAGACGAGTGCGTCACGCAGCATCTGATCTCGGTACAAACTGTTCGCAATTGTACTCTAAGGGTATTAATTTTCCCTCCCTATAACAACTCCCTCCGAACAACACACAATCTTTGTTTGGGTGTTGTTGTAGAGAGGAAGTACTGTCCTAGAATCGAACTATGGGGTAATGGGTTAAACAGCCAAGAGTATGACACCTGATTGGAGAAAATTGTGTCTCTAGACCTGAATATTGCCTGGGACAGATTCTACTGTGTGGCAGACTGCACTGCTTTGGTCTCCCATTAACTTTTATAATGTATTAAATTAAACAACATAAAAACTCCCGCCTTTAACCTTAGATTATGAGAATAAAGTATTGAGATCCTATGCAAACAGTGTAGACCAAGATCAGAAGGAGCCCTCTGATCAGTATCTGCAAATTTGTTTGTTTTACTTTGATTTTTTTTTTTAAGTATTATTTTTAGAACAGCCCAAAATTCAACATGACATAAATTACAAAAGCTGAAAATTCAATATGAAAAATTCAGTTGAATGCAAATTTCTGAAATGAGCATGTCGTCCGAAGATGGGTTACTTTATAAGAACTAACTTTTGAAGTTACCTACAGTTTCAACTAATGTCCCACGCGCAGATTTTATAAGCTTTGATAAATTGGCAATTATGTATACAGCCAATGATTTAAAAACCAAACACCATTACAGTGAATTCCAACTATTTCTACCAATCAAATGTAGGTTTGTTAGTGTCTAAGAAGCTGGCAACTGCTTAAAGCAGGATGAAAGTAAAGCAGAAAGCTCCTTTAGGAGGTTTCTGCTTTACTTTTGTCCTGCTTTAAGTTGTCACCTGTCTTTAAAAAAAACAATGTGTCCTCCTTTAAGTGGTCTTAATTGAGAGTCGTTACAGTTTTTATTACGATCCATTTACTGTGTACTTAAAGAAGCTTTGTGATTGATAATCCACGGTCGTCAGACCTTGTAATTCTACCTAATCCAATTAATAAAGCTTAATCAGCTCGTATCTACAGGTATGAACTAAAGTTATTCAACTCAGTTAATTGTTTGTGAAATATTGAACCAGGCATATTGGGTAGGCATACTTCAGAAAACAAAGAAACCCAACTGCTTAAAACTTTAACATTAAAGTTTACCTCTCAACCCTTAGCAAAACTCATAAACAAGTACAGTGCTCCCTCTCTAACAAAGACTCCCTCCGTACAACAACCCTTGCTGCAGTCCCCTAAACAGGACAATTATGTCCAAAGCTTTTATAAGTCAAAGTTACGAATTGGACATTTTGACAGAAAAAAACTTAATGACAAGTGACAAATAGCTTGAAGCCAGATTAGATGCCGCATTACGCGGAGTCTGATCTGGATTCAAGCTGTTTGCACATGTAAACAAATTTACCTCCCTATAACAAATCCCTCCGAACAATGCACACAATTTTTGTCTCCCATTGGGTGTAGTTGTAGAGAGGGAGCGCTGTATAGTCAAACTTTTGTACACTTGACACTCTTTCAAAAAGAAGGTTGACCACAAAAAAGGTGACTATTTAATCCATAACCCAATAAATACACCTTTTATTTATTCCTCCAATGAAGAAAATACTTCCAATTTATACAGTCAAGGATATGTAGCATAAGAAATATTTTCTTTATCCTAGTAGATGGTAGCTTAGGTTGAAAGTAAAGCAGAGTGTGCCTTAAGGTACATTCTGCTTTACTTTCAACCTGCTTTAAGTGGTCAACTCCAAAAAGGTGTTTGTCAATGTTTAAAGCAATCTCAAAGGAAAACATTAATCTCCTAAAGGAGCTTTCTGCTTACCTTTCTTCAATTATAAAAGATTTACCCCATAGCCTGTTGCTAGCTTTGAAGACAGGTGCTCACTTAAAGCATGTTGAAAGTAAAGCTTAGGGTACAATTTGCTTTACTTTCAGCCTGCTTTAAGCTACCATCAGCCAGGTTATAGAAAACATTTCTTCTCATTCATATTCATGAATGTAATTTAAATTACATTGGAACTATTTTATCCCATGGAATAATAAATTAAAGGTGTAAAAAAATTGTTTTCAGGGGTATTGGGTTAAAATAAAAGGAAAGCATTTAAATCATAAAGGAGCTTTCTGCTTCCTATTTCTTCACACTTTGAGCCAGTTATACATGTAGGTATTTTATTTAATTGGGTAACATTTTAACATTTTCACTGACAAATGCGACTAAAGCCAACTTTCCAAACTGTTTGGCACTTATGTCAACATTTCTTTAGTCAAAACTTCAAACTTACATTTGGCATAAAATTGCAGGTGACAAAATTTAGCAAATGATGGTTTAACTAAGAAAACATACTTTAATATAAAATCTGACAGTTGAATTTAGTAGATAAGGGTTAACCTGGTTATATCTTTTCTGAGTTATTTGACCATTAATCCTTTACCCTATGGTATACATGTATTTCTAGTTTGGAAGATAATAATCACTTAAAGTAGGTAGAAAGTAAAGCAGAATGTGCCTTAAGGCACATTTTGCTTTACTTTCAGCCTGCTTTAAGCTATCATCTGCTAGGATTCAGAAAATATGTGTTCACAACATATGGGACATATTTTTTCTTCAGTTGAGGAATAAATTAAATGAGCTTAAAGGTGCTTCTGTGGGGGAAAAGGTTAACAGTATGTTGGTGTATATAGTAAATCTTATAAACTAACCACATAGCTGATAAACATTTGATATTAATTTAGCACTGTCATACCACATGTATCATTAATACATATAGTCAATATTTGATAGCTTGCCATCTGCCTAATAAACTGACAACGCATAAATTTACGAATGGTTAACTGTTAGTCAAAACGTAGTAGACTGTACATGCGTGAACAAGAAGACAATCAAAAATAACAGTATATGCATAATTTAATGTTATTCTGTGTTATATAGCTGTTCTTTCAGGACTCATGTAGGAGCCTTCTATTTTACTTTTATCCTACTAATTATATCCCAGGGCTGCTATAAGTTGTTTTTGAAAAATCCTAAGATTTTAAAATTTTCTATTTTTCAAGCCCAATTACTTAAAGCAGGTTGAAACTAAAGCAGAATGCACCTTAAGGTGCATTCTGCTTTACTTTCAGCCTGCTTTAAGCTACAATCTGCTAGGATAAAAATGCGAAGATTTCGGAAAAATCCGGAGATATGGCAGCCCTGTAACCCTTTCCTCCACATAAGTACAACGTTCAGCACTTACACCTTCCTCTTCATTAGCGCCTAGACCGACACTACCTTGTAATGATAAATACCCTCAGCTTTTAAATGAAGATTCTCTCATTGATTATAAATAAGGGTGGCAGTTTAAAGCAAGATCTTATGTAATAAAACACAGAGCTCCTAAAGGAGTTTTTTGCTAAAATTTTATCTTGCTTTAATCTGTCACCTGTTTTATGGTGCATATTTATAAATGAATGAAGTGGAACTATTTTCTTCAGTGGAAGAAAACATTAAAGGCATACAAAGGTGTATTTATGGGGTAATGGTTTAAGATATGACAAATGTCTTCAGAATATCTATTAGAAATTATACTAAGCATTCAAAAGCACTGACTAATGAAATTATGGGATAGCAGGGCTCCAGATAAAAGGGAGTAATCTGAACAAATCCAACATTTTCTCACGTGTTACAGCACCAAATCCTATGGTGTTACTACTCATTACCCATAGGGTTTAATGCAGAAATAAAGATTTTAGTTTTTGAAAAACTCCCCTTATCTGGAGCCCTGGGATAGGTATATAAAGGCATCCATAGACCCTTCTGGGACAGTGGGTTCAAAGTTATAAAGCATTTGAGTTGAGTCTGAGATCATTATCAAACTTTTGATTGGTCAGATTTGAGTAATAGCTCAAATCTGACTTATCAAAAGCTTGAGAACGATCTCAAGACTCATTTCAAAAACCTAATAACCATGGGACCTGTTGAGAAAAGGGTTAACAAATACATCTAGTATCCTACCTTGGGCAGGAATGGAGAGCTGGCACTAAGTCTGGTCCTCAAATCTGGGGTGCTGCGGTACTTGGCTGAATACTTGGCATGTATCTCCGCTTGGTAACGACTCTGAAAATATTGAAATATAAAAGTTTTAGATATCATCAGTTTAGAGAGGGTTCACTGTAAGTCTCCTTATTTGGAGCCCTGTCTAAGACTAAATAACTTGTCCAAAGGCAGTGATAATTTTACCTGTGCATCCCGAGTCCTATACTCATTAAATTTGCCAGGGACTCATTATTTAAAAAGTTGCGAGTCCCATGGACCCATAGCTTTTCTAGCCTTTATTAACCTATTATTCATAAGCAAATAATAGCTTAAAGCAGGTTGGAAGTAAAGCAGAATGTGCCTTAAGGCACATTCAGCTTTACTTTCAACCTGCTTTAAGTGATCACCTGTCTTCAAAACTAGAAATAAGTTATGGGATATTGGGTAAATTTTTCACCTCAAGGACTCAATGTTTGTTTAAAGGACTCATTGTTTTACAGAATGTGCATCCCAAGCACTCATTCATCTGATTTCTAAAATTATCACTGCAAAGGTACTGCCATGGCTCTGGAAACATAAGGACATTGTTACAAATGTACCTCAGGGGATGCCTCTTAAATGAATCAGTAAAGTTGTTGGTAAATTTTGCAAACAGTCTTGCTCCAGATCAGGCCCCCGAAATAAGGGGCCTGATCTGGAATCAAACTTTTTAATACTCAGATATGAAATTCTGCAAAATTTGGTTTAAATCAATTCATCTTAATTTTTGCAAAACTTGGGTTGAAATCAACACATCTACTAAGATGCATTTAAGCCGACAAAATCACAGAAAAGTTACTTAACATGCAGAGATTTTAAGGCTTCTTTAGCTGACCCATTCCATGTTTGTCCACCAGTTTGTTAATTGCCTCTTGATCATATAATCTACTCAATAGTTTCCGTTAATGGAGTATGCCAATATATTTGGTATGAAAAAATAGCTACCCCTACTGCGACAAGAGCGAACACTGTCCTCTTATCTCTGACTAGGGCTTAAGGTATTATCTTATCCTGCTGTCTCTTTAATGAACAGCACCACATGAAAAGCAGTCACATTCCATAACCAATTACTCCATATATACACATTTCTATGCATTTAAAATATTACTTCACTGAAGAAAATAGTTCCACTTTATAGTCATGATTTATATGTATCATAAGAAATGTTGTGACATCACATAGGCTGTACGTTAACAGATGAAGCAGGTTGAAAGTAAAGCAGAATGAATCTTAAGGCACACTCTGCTTTACTTTCAGCCGGCTTTAAACTATAATCTGCCAGGATACAGAAAATATTTATAATACATATAATTTGTAATGGTATATAGTGGAACTATTTCTTCAGTGGAGCAATAAATTAAAGGCATAAAAGGTGTATTTATGGGGTATTATTTTAAAGCGTTAAATTATTTCATCTCAGATCAATTGGTTAAAAAGTATGTGAGCTAACTACTTTGATATTTGGAGGTTTGTCATTTTATTTGATTCTCATAGAATCTACATGTTACAACCACAAACTGCTTTTAGGGATTATATGTTAAACTTTGAGAACTTTTAAGTGTAAAGATATGGGGGTTTAAAGTGGATATAATCAATCATAAAGGACTTTAACTATCTGTTATGAATATTTGTTTGTCTAACTGTTGTTAAGAATGACATTTTAAATTCTCCTGTGTTTTAATACATTTGTCTAGGGTTCCAGATAAGGGAGTACATTGTATTTCAAAAATTAAAATCTTTATTTCTGCTTTAAACCCTATGGTGTCACTACTCATTAGAATCGTCTCAAAGAGACGATTTTGATGAGTAGTTACACCATAGGATTTGGTGCTGAAATAAGTGAGAAAATGCTGGATTTGTTCAGATTACTCCCCCTTATCTGGAACCCTGATTTGTCCATCATTTTGCAGTGTACAAGCAATACAACTTACACAACTTACAAGCATTATACAAAACAAGAAAGTTAACCCAGGTCCTGCTAATTTTGACATTAGGTACTTGTCAACAATTTGGATCCAGACCAGATATAGCTGTTTGACTTTCTTATTAAGTGTGTTTCAGACACATGAGATAATGGTTTTGTTTGTTTGCAGTTGACACTTTACAGCAGATGATCTGTAATAAATAAGTAGTATCAAGTGTTAAATCAATATTTTGAAACTTTACATACAATGTTTGCCTTTTGAATTACGAAGCAATGAAAAATCAAGGATATTTTCAACACCATAATTATGCAAAGTTGGCATTTGTTGAAAAAAAGTATGACCTCTAAAATTCATTTTGTACTTAGGCTAATTCAGGAAGAAACCCAAACAGTCTACATTTGTACTCTCTGTACAGTGTTATGTCTTAACTCTTTCCTCCCTAAAACTTCAAATGGACAATCCCAGTGTCCATTTTAGTCTAGTCCATTTCTGACTTTTAAGGGATGTTATTGTCAATGTTTTGCATTATGACAAACAGTGAAGACCCAGATCAGAGGGCTCCGTAAGGAGCCCTCTGATCTGGATATTCACTGTTTGCATAGAACAAGTGCACTTTTCATTTGTATACTGTTTGAAAAGGACGCCTATATGCTGGACTAGGGTTCAAAGGGTTAATCCATTTACCCGGTACCCAATAGATACACTTTTTTACCCCTCAAGTTATTTCTTATTTCTATATACATATATTAACGTAATTTTTCAGATGGAGCATTCTGGTCACCAGTCTTTAAAACTAGAAACAGTCTATGGGGAAAAGTTTAAGTTAAAGAATGACAATTGTATCTTTTTTCGAAATTTGATTGGACATTTGCATCTACTATTGTTTTTAAAAGAATAATTTAACAGCTTGACCTTCTATCTAAAAATTATCGGGGGGAGGGGGGGGGGGGGGGGGGGGGGGGGGGGGACCAGTCTTTCATATGTCCTGGGGCACCATTAAAGCACCACTTTGAGGAATTCAAGGGCCATAACTTCAAAGGGCCTAGTGTGATTTAGGGCCTCTGATTATCAAAATTGGTGTCCATTTTATGACAACAAACGTTTTCAGAAATTTTGGTGAAGATCAGATGAAATCAATGTGCTTGTGAAACACAAATGCCCCCAGCCAGCATCAATAGCTGCATCATGTTCTGTAATGCTTATTTGCAAAAGTAAAGATAGAATGGTACAAAACATTGGCATGGTTGGAAAAGTCATAACACAAGAAAGATACAATGTACATACAATATGGAAGCTCTAGGTCTACTGGTTCAAATGTTATTAGCATTTAAACAATTTTCCAAAAGTAGGTCAATGGTCAAACTTAAGGTCACAAGGGCAAAAATGTTGGCATTGTTAGAAAGGTATTGACACAGGAAAGTCACATACCAAGTATAAAAGGCCCATGTGCAATGATGCACGATTTATAGCTAAGGCTAAGTTTTTTGGTTAAATTTTGTTTAAATAGGTCAAAGGTCACTTGGTCATAATCATTGGTAGGTTGGAAAAGTCTTAAAAGAAATATACATACAAAATATATCCTAAAAGCCAAAGACCTACTGGTTCAAATTAGGCATTCAAACATTTCTATAAAAGTAGGTCAAGGTCACATTTTTATGTATGGTTGGAAAGGTCTTGACACATGCAAGGCACAGACCAACTGTGAAAGCCATATGTCCAGTGAGTAGTGCAAGAGATATAGCCAATGTTATGATTTTTGACACAGACAAACGGACGGGCAGACAAACATAAAAATGCGAAATGAGTTTCTGTCATGCTGAAGCGAGTGGATGGGTTATATTTTGTGTAATTTGTAAAGTGTCCGAAACTACCGGGCTGTCCGAAACATCAAGGATGTCAGATTGATATGCCATGAAAACTAGAGTTTTTGCAGGCGCAGAAATACAAGAGAGTCCGAAACTATACATCAACTTATGCAAAAATGTGTGCTGAAGTACATTCCATTTACGCCATACTTGCTCTGATAATGTTCTTCAAATTAGATCTAATTTCGTTTTTCCAAAGAAATTTTAGACCTTTAAAAATTAGCGGTATTGAAAGATGTTTGATTACTATAGTTGGCGTACCGATGATTTGCAGAACTTAGAATTTGTTCTTGTTCTTATCACCACCAAGAACATTATAACTCTTCACCTATTCCGAAACACGCCTTATTTCAAATCGATTATATTGGAAATATTCAAACTACAGGTCCGCTTTCTGGCCAGATGCCGGGTCTTGTCCATAAAACTTCAAATGAAGTATTGCATCAAGCTATTCCTCCGCTGAAGAAAATAGTTTCAATTAAAACCATTTAATGAACATATATAATTTATATATCCAAAAGAAATAGTTCCCAGTATATCATACTTACGGCTTATGGGAACCTGAAACTTTTAATCCGCTTTAATTAGTCACATGAGGCTGCCACGGTCTTTAAAATTAGAAACAGGCTAGGGGGTAATGGGTTAAGACTGATAATGCCAATTGGTTCTTAGTGATTGCTCCTACACATCTTCGTTATTTGACACACTGAGCTCTTGCGACGGCTATTTGCCTTTTTTTAACAAACAGTATACTTGTGAATCGTCCTATGTAAGCAGTGTAGACCCAAAGAGATCAGAGTTCTCGAAGTGGCCCTCTGGTACAGATCTGCAGTTTGTTACATTGCAATATATTGTATAAACAAAACTAAATAGTGAAAAAATGGACATATGGAGTCTATAGACTTAGTTGGAAACTGGAACGACCCATTTGAAATTTGAGAGTTGAACTAGTTAATAGATGAAAAACATTATCATTACAGCTTGCCTGTCTTTAGAACAGTAGAGTTTATTCATTTATATTAAACGAGAATTAAAGAAATCCCTTTGCCACATACAATAAAATCTCTTCATGACGACCATTAAAACGAAGGCCAATTGGTTGTTTAAAAGACAGGTGACAGTGTAAAGCAAGATGGCAGTAAATCAGAAAGCTCCTAAAGGAGCTTTCTGTTTTACTGTCATCTTGCTTTAAACAGTCACTTGCCTTAAACCTCTGATAATTAACACAAATGAGTGGTCATAAGCAGAGGTTCTGGTGCCCGTTTCATAAAACTTTGTACAACGAATGTTAGTCGTAAGTCAGATTGTAAAAGTCTCAATTATTATTTATTTCTCCATCTAATCCTGTCTTGTGACATCTCTTTGAAATCGTCTAGAAAATAAAATTACCAAGAGATGCCACAATACAGGATTAGATAGAGAATGCACATGTTTTTAAAAGTTTTTACTTTGGCCGTTTTTATCGTACGAAGTTTTATGAAACGGGCCCCTGCGGATTGCGGATAGTATGTGTGTACATGTATTGTATATTCTCACCCATTCTTCTGAATACACTAAATCCCTAGCCGCTTGGTCAAGGAACCTTTTATCTATTGTTCTGGAATCCCATCCAGGTTCTGACAACTCAAACTTATTAACAACGCCCGAGAGTTTAGGCGGGGGCACGTCAGACTTAGGGCGTTGACGTCGTTTTTTAAAGTTAATTGGAGGTAATGGAATACGCTCGCTGATTGGTCGCCGCCTACTGGAACTCGAGTCAAGTGACTCTTGGTCAAACGAAGACTGTGAGGGTGCACTTTCCATTGGCCTCTTATCAGTCCATGTGACCTTCACCTTCATAGTTTCATTTTTATCGGTAAAGGACGTGACCTTGACCTGCATAGACTCATTTTCGCTAACAACAGTCGTAGAACGAGGTTCTTTTCTCCGCTGGTGCCTTGGCTTCTCACTGGCCAGCGGGCCCGGCTGTTCGATTGGTTTAACGTCCCAATTTTGCCGCTTCCATTCGGAAGGGACTGCAAATTCGGACACTGGTCTTTCTCTCCGAGTATCAAGCACCTTGTACTTGCTCCTTTCTATCACTTCCGGATTATTGATCCACATGGAGTGGCGGAAAAGTTCGGATTCGTCCGTACTGCCGACGGAAGAGTACATTTCTCTCCGCCTAGACATGGCCTCGGATAACGTTTCCAGAGATCTAAGACTTCCGGTGCTAGAATATTTACCCTCTGACCGCCTCATACCAAGTGGCTCGCGGGTGTCTGTGTTGCCTTGGTTACGCCTGTCTCCGAATAGTTCAGGTAAAACAAGGTCTGTGACCTCGTTACGTGATATGTACTGGAGGTTCTCCATTGCTTACAGAAACCAGGACACTGGTGTTTTATGTTAACATAAATACTCTCTTACATTTATATATATAAGTTTGTCATACATGTGTTTAACGAGACACGAGATAATCCAGACACTTTCAGTCCATCCGTCTTTTGTTCTTATCAACATTTTGAAGTACAAAATGTACTATCACTGCAATATTATCGTTTGCTTAAGAAATGTCTTTTACATGTTTTCCAAAATTTTAAGTTTTGCTATATTGTTAAGAAATATTGAAATGAGTGTCAAACAGTTCAGACCCTGATGAAATCAGATTCAAATAACGTTTGCAATAACTATGGTACTCGCGGTAAGGCAATGAAGGGGCTAAGAAAAAAACTTTTTAAAATTGAATTATATTTGTAAAAAATAGATATTTTCCATCGGGAATAGTTAAAAACATTTTTTCTTCAAATTTCTATATTCGTCTTTAATCTGCCCATCACTTTAATAATATAGGACTATACAGCTAAAAACTTCATACGGCCATTTCAAAATTTTATATCCGAATATTAAAATCACCCTGCATTCAACCACTTTTCACTAACAATACCACTTATTCCCAGAAGCTTTATTGCATTGACAATGAAACGCCAAAACACTACACAGTAGTCGAGACGATAACTGCAGAGTTATCCAAATATAAAATATCACCACGAAAATTCTCATGCAATTTTATATGAATTCCATGCTTTAAATAAGTACAAACTCCTTAAACGAATATAGATCCATTGTCTTGTCTACTCTAACAAGTGACCCCAAACTTCGGCCATTATTCTAATCACGCCACTTCTAAATGAAAATGTATATTATTCCACCGAACCACGCATGTCTGGGGACTAATTTGATGCTATTCTATTTCTTAATGGAATTCAAAAACAGCATATCCTTTTTAGAACAAATATTATCATTGAACACAATGCAATTTGATAAACGTTTAACCTACCACACGCTATGGCAATTTGTCGCATGTAGACATTATCGTCTGCAGCATTCTTTTGTGTTAATAAATCTGCATTTCCTTTTTAGATATTAAAATAAATTTGCGCCATAAGTTTGAATCCAGATGAGACGCCGAACTCGGCGTCTCATCTGGATTCAAACTTTTTGGGTTAGGTGTTAAATTTTCGCGGTTTCAAGGTGTACGGTTTTTATATTGTTTAGTATCACAATATTTGTCCGGATCGGTAACAGTTTCATAATGCGTGTAACCCATAAAACAAACCCGCCTATAGAGACCATTTAATAAAGATAACGTGCAGTTATTTACTCGCACACGAACAGGTTGGTTTTTGTTGCAAACTACAGAGTAAAAGTAATACAGAACGTGTGTATTACATTTATTTTTGTTTTGTAAAAGGTTGCCATTGCTTTTAAGGTAACCAGACTGTACCCTTCAAGGGTCGTACTTCATAGACTTGATTGTATTTTGACAATTACCAGTAAACCCTCTTTATTACGACCACTAAATTGTGTTAAATATTACGTGTTTAAGGCAGTAGTCAGCTTAAATCAAGGTGACAGTAAAACAGAAATCTCCTTCAGGATCTTTCTGTTTTAGTTTCACTTTCCTTTAAGCTGTCACCTGTATTTCATACAATCATTTAGCCCTCTTTTAAGTGATCGTGATAGAGGAGTTTTACTATTGGATTGCTTCTTTTAACAAAAAGGAACAAATTATTTTGTGATCACTAAGTGTTTACTTAATCACGTTCTACCAAGTTCTCCTTATATAAACCTACGTCAATTCAAAACTGTCCAAGATATATCAATAGACTGATCCATAACAGAACATTAGTTCAACTCATTTTGGCAAACGCTGTCTGATCAGTTAGTTAATTGATGCACGCAACTAAGGTAGTTTCAAAGATTAGATTAAGAAGTCGGGTGTATTTGAAGATCATAATCGCGTGACATTATTAATTAACCATTAGCCTGGCAATCATAGATTGACTGGTATTATGTTTGCAAACTGCTTGGACCCAGATCAGACGTGTACCTCTGTTTCTGACCAGAACCTAAACTGTTTGACTCGAGTCTCTAAGTGTCTCAAGTTGGAATGCATAGATTAAAGTTGAAAAAGAAATAAGCATACAAATGTCATGCGTACGTCACCTTGAAGGCAGAGATGTTAGTACGATTTATTAACAAAGTTTAGATGGCCCACTTCACAATGGTACATGTATGTGATACATGTACCTGTGTCATACATATTGTTGAGTGTGTGCGAATATACGTTCAATTATTAAAATTATAAATACATTGTATCGATATATATTATTATATTAGGTCATTTATTCATTGGGTACTAGCGGCGAGTATACTTGTCCTTAAAACAGTGTACGTGTGAAGAATACGCTTTTCCTATTTACAAACAGTGCATATACTGATCAGGATTCAAGATTCAAGATTCAAAACATTTTATTAAGTAACGTAAACATATACATGTTTCTTGTTACATGATACAATGGATTCATTATATAGTATACAGTAAAACCTCTCTATAACAGCCACTAAAACAAGGGCTATTTGATTGTATAAATGATGGGTGACATCTTAAAGCAAGGTGACAGTAAAACAGAAAGCTCCTAAAGGAGCTTTCTGTTTCACTGTCACCTTGCTTTAAGCAGTCACCTGTCTTAAACACCCAATAAGCAACAAAACTTAGTGGCTGTTATAGAGAGGTTCTACTGTACATGACAATATCATTGTATGGACTCTGTTTGCACTGTTTGTCATTTGCAAAATAATGTAATTTTTAAATACCCCTGAATAGAAAAACATGGAATGGACAGGCTTAACGTAAAGCAGTAACCTGTTTTTTAAACTAGAAGCAGACTATGGGGGTAACGGATTACTTTGCGGTGAGAGAGTAATTGATTAAACCACAATTGCTTATTTCTGTCAACAACTTAACACAGTGCACTAAAGTCACATGACATAGCTTACTCGGGACTACAGGGGAGAAAACGTTATTCTTTCCCAATAAACGCGTTTACGCTAAAGTTATTATTTCTATTGCAAACAGTTTGGAGCCAGATCAGACGCCTGGTAACCCGGCGTCTGATCAGGCTCCAAACTGTTTGCCACTAAGATAACATAAACTGTCGGAATTGTCAAATGGTTGTACTTTTATACGATTTAGTGTTTTGCGTTTCGTTTGCGTTTAAACGGGAAAGAATAACGTTTTCTCTACTGTACAATAATCCAGGGACACAATTAACCGGACATGCCACTGTTAACATAAATGTATAAACTTTACCCGATCCCAAATTGTCGACTGCAAAAAGTAGGAGTACATGTAGGATTGCAAAAAGTAGGAGTAAGGCATTTCGTTTAAGCTAAACATCCAATATTGTTCAGATGTTGATCAAATTATTTCGTTGTTAAACCATTCACTGCAAAATTTAGCGTCCACTTCCCTTCAACGCCGTATTATTGTTTGCCTCAATATTGATGTCTTAACTCTTTCCTCCCTGAAACTTTAAATGGACAATTCCAGTTTCCATTTTAGTCTGGTCCATTTCTGACTTTTAAGGGTTGTTTTTGTCAATGTTTGGCATAATGACAAACAGTGAAGACCCTGATCAGAGGGCTCCTTTCGGAGCCCTCTGATCTGGGTCTTCACTGTTTGCATAGGACAAGTATACTATTCACATGTACACTGTTTGAAAGGGACGCCTGTAGGCGGGACTAGGGTTCAAAGAGTTAAAATAATATCGTTTCAAAGTTAGATTTGAGACAGTTTATCTGACGACAGATGTTGATCAAATTATTTCGTTGTTAAACCATTCACTGCAAAATTTAGCGTCCACGTCCCTTCAACGCCGTATTATTGTTTGCCTCAATATTGATGTCTTAAAATAATATCGTTTCAAAGTTAGATTTGAGACAGTTTATCTGACGAAATATTGATACAAGTTCAAAATAGTTTGGATCAAAACTGTTGGCTAAGTCGCATTTGACGGTAAAATGGTTCAATTGAATGACGATTTTAATGTCACCAAATTGCTTTAAACTCTGTAAATCGAGTAGCTCGACAACAGAACTGGCTTCGAACTGGTTCATTGTGGTTATTTCTTCCAATGAAAAAACATTAACACAAAATTTCGACAATTTTGAAGCCAAAATTTCGACAATTTTGAAGCAGCTGGTATAGCTCGTACATTATTCCCTCTCTACAACGACACCCAATAGGGGACACAAATTATGTGCTTTGTTCGGAGGGAGTCGTTATATGGAGGGAAATTGACTTACAGTTGCAAACAGCTTGAATCAAGATCAGACGGCGCGTAACGCGGCGTCTGATCTAGGTTCAAGTTGTTTGTCACTCGTCATTATTGGTTTTTTTTTCTATTTAATTGTCCAATATGTCAATTTTAGAAAACCAACAGACGACAATTTTAAGCAGATAATAAATGCAGCCGTGAAAGCGTTAGATAAAATTGTCTTGTTACGGAAACTGCGACAAGGGTCGTTGTAGGGAGGGAGTCGTTATTTGGAGGGTCGTTGTAGGGAGGAAGCACTGTATATGACATATCAAGAGGTTACTTTTTGTCAAGTCTTAGAACGATTTCAGTGATGGTAGGACATCACGCAATTAGAAACATTTGTTTAACTTTCTTACAGTTCTAACGCCTGCTTCAAAATTGTACCGACTGCTTCAAAATTGTCGTCTGACATTTTTAACAAATCTATTACATGTATACCAGTTTAACTATATATACAGAAACTTCTAAATGGGTTCCAAACTGTTTGGATTCAGATCTGGATCCAAACCGTGTGTAAATGCTAGTCACCGCGTATCGCTCTACAGAAAAACGATTAAACTTTATTATAGATATATGGCCGTGAGTATGGTCTTCTTTGAAATTGTCGTCTGCAAAATTGGTCAAATTACGATTTATATACCTGCACATGTCAAATGTTTTTTTTAAAGTAAAGAAACTGAAAAAGACGAGTGTCAAACAGTTTGGATCCAGATCAGACGCCGCGTAAAGCGGCGTCTGATCGGGATCCAAACTGTTTGCAAATATCAGCTAGGTCTCGACCGACAGACAAGGGCTTAACAGAGAGTCTATTATACACATACAGCCTTTAAATGTTATACAATTTCTATATAATAACTTTAGGGTATATCCTTTTAAGGACAGCAAAGGGTACTAGATAACTATCTAAGTTCTGTATAGAGTAACTGAAATAACATTACAGTGGAGAAAACGTTACTCTTTCCCAGCTAAACTTAACTAAACAAGACGAAATGTAAAATATATGTAGAAATTGCAGCTTTTTGAAACAAAACTCATGATTTATTTCTATCTGAGTGGCAAATAGGTCTGGCTCCAAACTGTTTGCAATGGGCATGCAATTGCTTTAGCATAAACGCGTTTATTGGAAAAGATTGACGCTCTCTCCACTGTATATTTAATATCTTTAGAGTATATCCTTTTTAGGACAGCAAAGCGTACAATGTAGATAAATATCTATGTTCTGTATAGATCTATTACTGAAAGATCATTAGCTGATATGAATCAATCGATTTTGATTTTATTCTGCAATGTAACTCTAAACTGTTTCAATGAGACGGAACATTTGATACTACTATTTTACCCCGACTTCTGCGACCATTCTAAAGAATAATCAAAATTTAATGGTGTTGGGGTATTTTTTTCACGGAAAAAAGGAAAATTTAAGCAAGATAAAATTAATCAGCTACAGTAGAGAAGACGTTATTACTTCCTGTTTAAACGCAAACGAAACGAAAACGCATTGCAATAAATGTAGAAAAAAAAACTTTTCACAATTCTGACCATCCATGTTTATTTGAGTGGTATACATTTTGGAAGATGATCAAACGCCGGGTTGTCGGCGTCTGATCTGACTTCAAACTATTTGCAATGGAAATAATAATTATTGTTAAAGAGTACAAGCGCGTTTATTGTGAAAGAATGACGTTTTCATTACTGTAGGTCCTGAAAGCAGGGTCTGGGTCTAGGGTTGGAGTGTGGTGAATGGTTTTAATAGCCAGGATTTTATTGCAAATTTCAATATTTGTAAAGTTGGTCATTCTATAAATATAATAAAGAATTGTAGAGATATTTAAATACAGGTGTATATACATGTAGCAGTGTTAAATCAGAGCAAACACAGTGGACTTCCTGATTAATTATTTGTACATGGTCTGCATTACAGGGGAGTGTGAATCGATATTCTTTCCCGTTTAAACGAAAATAAACCCAAAGCAACGAAATGAAGAAAATTATAAATGAGTTTTATGAAAATATTGACGATTTAGTTTACAGTGGAGAAAACGTTATTCTTCCCAATAAACGCGTTTACGCTAAAACTATTATTTCCAATGCAAATTGTTTGGAGCCAGATCAGACGCTAGGTTATCAGGCGTCTGATCTGGCTCTAAATTTTTACACTGTGCATTACTTCTTTTAGCATAAACGCGTTTATTGGAAAGGAAAAACGTCTTCTCCAAAACATAAGCAGGTGGTTGAATTTGAAAGCTATCTGCACGTCCTTGGAATAATTTCAGCTATCCTTTGTTAAAGATACAGAGGGTGTGCCGATATTATTTCCAGTTTTAACACAACCGAAACACAAACGCAATGCACCATTATGACCACTTTTTGAAATGTCCAAGTATCTTTTTTAATCTGAGTGGAAAACAGTTTGGAGTCTGACCCCGAGGTTATAAACCTTAAAACAAACTCTGCTCAAAACTCAGAACTTTCCTCAGCTCATAACACTTCTGCAAACATTTTATTTTAGAACTACTACTTTCATACTATTTATACTGTAATAATGTATCCAAAAGAGGTAACAAAAATAAATTAAAACATGTTCTGCAAAAACTAGAGCCTATTATCGAAACTGAGTTTTGAGCACCGAGTTCGTTTTAAGTTTTATAACCTCGGGCCCTGGTCAGATGCCGGGTTACCAGGCGTCTGATCTGGCTCCAAACGGGTTGCATTGGAAATAATAGTTTTAGCGTAAATGCGTTTATTTGGAAAGAATAATGTCACCTTCACTGTACGTGCTTCATCATGATATAGTTACACTAAATGCAGAAATGGCCATTATCTACAATTTAATGCTTAGATAAAAACGGACTAATCCAATATTCCTTGTATAAGCATGGAATGATCTACTGGGCGCAATGGGTTAAATTGTAAACATTGTCAAACGACATTTTATTACTCGCTTGTGTTTTATATTATTGTAACGAGAATGAATACCATTTAATCTATATATAATAAACAGTTGTACCACGTGGTAAGGTAAAATTTTGCAAATGCGTATCTAAACGGGTAATCATTCAATTGTAATCAAATTTAAACACGTAAACACATTCTCAAAGACGTAAATACAGTAACGGCATACTATTACTACAGTTTCCATTTCAGTTTTTTTTTACACATAACCTGTTTCTAGTTTTGAAGACTGTTGGCCACTTAAAGTACATGCATGTTGAATGAAAAGCAGAACACACCGTAAGGCGCGCTCTGCTTTACTTCAATCCAGATTTAAGCTACCATCCTCATGGAGAAAGAAACTATTACTTACATATTCATGACTGTATAAGGTGGAACTATTTTCTCCAGTGGAAGAACAAATAAAAGACGTTAAAAGACATACTTATGAATGGGTAAAAAGTATCAGTTCTGAATTTAAACTGAACGATCCAAATCAGATGTTCAGCAGTATACGATAGTACATTGTATGTTTTTGTACATGTAAATGAGTATTCGTTCGCAATAGATATTATAGCAATTTGATAGACACTCATATTGTAACCCTTTTATATAATATTGAGCAAATTCATTATCCTACGTTATCCTGCTTTGTATCCTGCACGTATATTGCATTTTAAATACTCTTTTAAATGTTGAATGCAATTTATACCCTTTACTCCATCGACTGTTTCTAGTATTGAAGATACATGTACATGTAGGTGATCACTTAAAGCAGGTTAAAATTAACTTTCAGTCCGCTTTAAGCTATCATGTGCTAAGAAATAGGAAATATTTTCTATGTTGCACATTTAATACTGTATAAAATGGAATTATTTCTTCATTTGAGTAATTGGGGGCCTCCGTGGCTTAGTGGTATAGTCACTGTGACTTACATCACTAAGCTCCGCACCGCTGTGAGTTCGAATCCCAGTACGGTCGTTCGGATTTTTCATGTGGGGAAGCCTTCCAGCTGGCTTGCGGAAGGTCGGTGGTTCTACCCAGTTGCCGATTTGTCATATGGAATACTTTGTGATAACAGCTGCATACAGTTTGTTTTTTAACAAGACGCCGGGTTAACCGGCGTCTTATGTGGATTCAAACTGTTTTCTACACCGACTAGCAGGCAAATCCAGACGATACATTTTACAGACGACAACAAATTTGTGTGGAATGTGTTAGACAATATTTTTTGTAGGCGACACTGTTTCAAAGCGCGCTATTTTCATAGACTGTCAACCCCTTCAATGCCATGACGTCATTAATTTTAAGCAATTGTCGTCTGCTTTTATTTCTCAAGCTCAAATTTTAGGTATTTTGACTTGAGAAATATTGAAATGATTGTCAAACAGTTTGGATCCTGATCAGACGCCGCGTTTGCAAATAACTATTGTACTCGGGGTAAGGCAGTATAGGGGTTAAAGGGCCATAATCACATCTAGCTATCTTAAAGCTTTTGTACACCTTTGTATATTTTAACCGTAAAAGAAACAATACCAAATCGAATATATTATCCCAGGCATAAACAAGTCTCAATCAAATGGTTGCTTCTACAGTGATTTAAATCGAGACGGGTATTTAACCAATACCGCGCCATTTAATTTCCGTCTGCTAAATTTGTCGTCTGCAATATTTCGAAATTTCAGCTATTTTTAAAAAAAAGAAAATATCCACAATAACCAACAGTTTCGATCCAGATGAGACGCCAAGTTACTCGGCGTCTCATCTGGATTCAAACGGTTGGTAGTAACTGTTGCAAGAAATGTCACATGTGTCATGGTTTATAGGTTTAAGCATTTCAAATGTTATCAAAACAATTGCACGAGGTGTTTACAAACTTAAGTCTCTCAAGAAGCCATTTATTGAATTCAAGATTTCACGTCGCGTCTGTATATACAGTAAAACCTCTCTATTACGACTACTAAATTGAGTTAATTACATGTATTAGGTGTCTGCGACAGATGACTGCTTAAAGCAAGATGGCAGTAAAACTGAAATCTCCTTTACAGGAGCTTTCTATTTTACTGTCACCTTGCTTAAGTTGTCACCGTTCTTTCTTACAATTCAACTAGCCTTCGTTTTGGTGGTCGTGATGAAGAGGTTTTATTGTACGTATTTAGTCATTGAGACAGACGTTGTACATACAGTGGAGAATCTGTTATTCTTTCCCAATAAACGCGTTTACGCTAAAACTTTTATTTGCAGTGCAAACAGTTTGGAGCAAGATCAGACGCCGGGTAACCCGGCGTCTGATCAGGCTCCAAACTGTTTGCCACCAAGATAAAAAACAATTATCAGAATTGTCCAAAATATGTACTTGTCTAAGTTTTAGTGTTTTGCGTTTGCTTTCGTTTCGTTTAAACGGGAAAGAATAACTGAGTCTCCACTGTATACATTGAGCTGCTATTCAAAACAAGTACAGTAAAGAAGTTATTCTTTCCCGTTTAAACAAATGGAGAAATGATATACTATTGAAATAGTATCGATATATTAAATCTGAACAACAAACTGTTTGGAGCCTGATAAGACACCGGGTCAAGTGTTAGGATGTTTGAAATTATTCGAGTTTTAAATTGAGGGTATTTCAATGAACTATGGTTTCTTTACATTTCAATTCCAGTCGTACATTTAAACAGCATATTTGTACATTAATGGTCGGTGAATAACCTGCGGTTTTCTCTCCATAATATTTCTTTCCGCACGTTGTCGACTTCATCAATTTATAAAAGTGATATAAAATACGTGTCATTCATAAAACATAAGTGTGTCAAACAGTCTTGAACCAGACTGGACACAGACTGTTTGCAACAGTATTCACAAACTCCACCCGTAGCGTGTAGAAGGCGAAGCACTTATTATTCCTTACTGCACCCTGTACAGTTCTATATAAAACTAATCGGAAGGGTACCAGTTCACTAATATTTACATAAACTTAGGTTATCCATTTCACTCCCTTAAACCATTATCCCATAGCTTGTTTTCTAGTTTTAATGAAAGTAAAGCAGAATGCGCATTTAGATTGTTTTAAGCTACCATCTATTAAGATATAGTATACATTGTATATATATTATCATACTTTTTGATAATGTAATTGTTTTATTCAGGGGAAAATAAACTAGAAGCGTAAAAAGGCGTGTTTATGGGGCAATGGATGAAATCATCCTCATGAAAAGTGTCTTTTGCATTTTCCTTTAAGTTAGAATTTAATAAGCTGGTCAGATCACTAGTTATTCTGTGTCTAATCTGGATCGAACATGTTTGCAAAAGAGAGTGTAGTGTCTATAGTTTAGGTCGAAGGTCAAGATCAAGGTCATAGTGACCTGAAAATGAAACGAGACACTACGCCATGCAACGATGCACCCACGCGCTAAATTTGGCATCCCTAGCTAATGTGGCAAATGACATACTTTTTTTTATCCGGACAAGTTTCTTGCTAAAATTGAGGTAAGCGGTCAAGGTTAAGGCCACGGTGACCTTAAAATGAAATGTGACACTCCGTAATCCCATCATATTTTGGCACAAGTATTTTGGTTTCCCTAGCTGATGTGGTGTACATGTACATGTATATACGTATGATACCGGTATATGTTTCAAACGGACAAGCCTTTCTTTAATTGAAGCAAATTGTCAAGGTCACAGTTACAGCCTACAGGGTATGCCTACTTGGACGTGGTATGTGACACAAGATAAAATCCACAGTGACCCGAAAGGAGCACATATATGAGCCATTGCGCCATTCCAAGATGTATGCACTCAACACATTTGGTATCACTAGCCGAAGTTGTTGAGGAATTATCCTCCGCAAAAGCTTTTCTATGATTGAGGCCAACTGTCAAGGTCAAGGTCACAATGACCTTAGACTATTCAAGGATACTATGTCATACAAAGATGTACTCACATACCTTATTTGATATCCCTAGCGGGTGTGGTTTTGGAAATATGCCCCGGACAAAGTACATGGACGAATGGTTGAACAAAGCAGACGGACTGGCACACAAACATTTTAATAACAGTTTGCTTTGGGGGAATCAACTAGAATATGGAATAAGGAAATAAGTTTTCTTCAATAAGTAGTCAACTGTTTAATAGATGAATTGTCCTTCAACTTAAAATGTACGCTTTATGTAAGTGTTAATCAAGTTGTTTACGAACTGGTTGGCTTGTGTGGATGGGTGAAACACAGGTCACGTACTCTAACCATAGAGTAAACATACAGAGGAGAAGACATTATTCTTTCCAATTTAAACGAAACTATGCATTAAAATGCCAAAAACATGACTTGTTCACACAAAATGTTGTTTATTGTTTGTCATAGTGGCAAATAGTTAACCGTCCTTTAATCTTGCTCCATGATATTTTCGCACTGGACAAAGTCGTTAAAATTAGCATAAACGAGTTAATTAACCAGTACTCCCTCCATATGTACAGCGTCTCTCCCAACAACGATTCCCTCTTTACAACAACGCCTGCCGCTGTTCCCTAAACAAGACAATTGTTTAACCTTTTCACTGCTGCAATATCGTCTGCTTAAAATGGTAGTCTGCTGGTTTTTCTCAAAATTACGTCATGGCCATTTACACAGAAGAAAATAAAGACCAGTGATAAGCTAGGTCAGACACAGCGTTGAACGGCGTATGATCTGGGTTCAACCTATTTGCAAATGTACTTTGAGGGTATTAACATTCCCTCCTTATAACAACTCCCATCAGAACAAAACACACAAAACACACAATAATTGTCTCCCATTGGGTGTTGTTGTAGAGAGCACTGTTGTGTTAAATGGTTTTTCAACAAATCAGCCCAGTAAAGTCAAATTGCTGTTAACCTTTTGCTACAAAGAAGCACCTTTTAGCGCATTTATTTTATTCCTCAACTGAAGAAAAAATCCAATATTAACAGTCACGATCAAGTTCAATAATAGATTCCTCTATCTGGAATTACCCACAATAGACTTTGGATAATTGGTTCCCTATCACGCACTTTTATTCATAATGTCTTCAAGGGACATGCAACACAACCTCAGACTCAACTCATACCCTTAATTACTCTTGGGCCTGGACAAAACCGACAAAAGTAATAACTCTACAGGCGTTTTTCGGCTTTACTTATGTTCCGAAGCCCTAAAAGCACCATCAAAAAGATGTTCTTTTAAAAAAGAGTAATTCAATACATGTAGTACATAATGAAACATTCAGTAGAAAAAGGTTAAAACAAATATTATTCGATCACCTATCTATTTGATAAAACTTGACACTTTAGTAACACCACGACACAAATATTCTTTGTGTCTGCGGGACATGTTCATATCTATATCATGAGTCTGTAAACTTTGTAATGCCGGTGTTCTAAATTGACTATATTTTCTTCTAAATGTTCAATCTCTACTGGCTCTCCACGAGCATTGCCCACACATGATTTATTAAAATGTGATGAACAGTATATGCGCTGATCGGAAGGCTCCTGGACGAGCCCTCTGATATTGATCTTCACTGTTTGCAAAGCAAGTACAGTACTCCCTCCCGACAACAGGCATCTGAACAACGATTCCCTCCTTACAACAACTCTTGTCACTGTTCCCTTAATAAGACAATAATGCCCAACCTTTTCGCAGCTGCAATATCATCTGCTTAAAATTGTCGTCTGTTGTTTTTTCTCAAAGTCGCATATTGTACATTTTGACAGAAAAAAACACGAATGATAAGTGACAAACAGTTGGAATCCAGATCAGACGCCGCGTGATCTGAATTCAAGCTGTTTGTAAATGTAAGTCAATTTTCCTCCCTATAACAACTCTCTCCGAACAACACACGATATTTGTTTCCCACTGGCTGTTGTTGTACTGAGGGAGCACTGTATATACTCAATTCCCGCACTTTAAGGGATATTGAACTCTCCTGGATAAAAAGCCCTCTGTCCAAACATCCCAATTGGAACATGAAACATTATAGCGACCTTAATAACTTGTAATCAATTTGTATATATTTTCAGATCATTTAAGACCCCGGATGAAGCGGAGATTATGTTTATCGAGATCTGCCAATAAAAGGAATTTAGTCAAACATATTATGTGACAACGTAGATTGTGGTCAAACATGAGACCACGGAAACCGAGGAATTCCGACATCTGCAAGTGTCTCGAACAGAAGAAAACGAGGCTAGGGTCATATTTTGCAGATACAGGAAATACCGTCTGCCTTCACTACCATAAGCCCTTCACTAAATACAGTCCATGCTCAATACTTCAAATTCACTTAAACTTAAGGTACTATTATTTAAGTTGTATTTCGATAAGTCGATCTCGCTTAAGTCGAACATACCTGTATTTCAACGTTAAAACGTGGCTAAGCCACGTTTTAACTTTGAAATATGGGTATGTTCGAACTAACGCGAGTCGAAGTATCGAGTTTCGACTATAGTTAAGATTTAAATTTTTTGTCACTCTATCAATGTTTCTTCAGTTTAGTTTCTTAAAAATAAAAAATAGACGAAAAGGATCACAGTGGGGAAAGATTATTCTTTCTAAATCAAAACGTTTTAGCATGCTAACGAACTAATGTCTATTGCAAACAGTTTGGAGCCAGACCAGACAACGGGGAACTGTCTAACCAGGCTCCAAATTGTTTACTACTCTGACAAAAAAGATGTTATAAAAGTGGAATTTTCTACAGTTTCTTACATTGCATTGCCAACTAGTTTCGTTCAAACGAGAATAAATAAATTCTTCTCCTCTACAGTACATGTACAACCAAATTTATACAGACTCACTTGCAAACAATGTACACCAAGATAAACGCAACAACTACAGTAAAACCTCTCAATTACGACCACATAATTTTTGTAATTATTAGGCGACAGGTGACTACTTAAAGCAAGGGGCTTTATGTTTTACTGTCACCTTGTTTTAAGCTGTCATTTGATTTTTATACAATCAAAAAGCTTTTGTTTTTGTGGTCTTAGAGTAGAGAGGTTTTACTGTACTCGCACTGCTTCGAGACGAATCCACATTTACATTAAGACAAACGCTTTGTAATCAGTATAGATACGGGCCAGACACATAGTAAATCTGCGTCTATTCAGAATCGAAAATGGTTTTACAGTGCTCCCTCCATACAACAACCCTCTCAACAACGACTCCCTCCTTACAACGACTCTTGCAGCCGTTCCCTAAACAGGACAATTATGTCCAACGCTTTTACTGTTGCAATATCGTCTGCGTAAAATTGTCGTCTGCTGTTTTTCTCAAAGTTTCATATTGGACATTTTGACAGAAACAACTTAATGACGAGTGACAAACAGCTTGATTACGCGGCGTCTGATCTTGGATTCAAGCTGTTTTCAGGTGTACACCAACGTCACATAACGACTACCTCCGAACAACGAACACAATTTGTGTCTACCATTAGGTGACGTTGTAAGAGAGGCAGCAGTGTAGTACGCATGTCGATGTTTTATTAGTCTAAATGCATGAAAACTGAAAGAAACTTATATTACATGGTCGTGTCGAGTATAAGCTTTCTTCTTTGTTTTGAATCTTATTAATTATATGAGTGGTTCTACTGATGGGCCCATGGACGTTGAAGTATAGATTTTTTAACATTATTCAATATTCATACAATTTTATTGTCTGCCTATTCAAAAGTTGGGATCCCGATCCGACACCTATATGCAAATCAAGTTGCACCTTCCTCGTTAAGGGTTAACCCTTTCACTGTCAAGTTGTCGGCTGCTTGAAACACTTGTCTGCTTTTTATATAGTAAGTTTAAATTTTAGGTCAATTGACTTAAGTAATATCGTAATGAGTGTCAAATAGTTTGGATCCTAATCAGACGCCGCGTTACGTCTGATCAGGATCTAAATTGTTTGTAAGTAACTATTGTACCTAGGGTATTGCAGTGAATGGGTTAGAAGCGCCGTATTTATTGCCCCTGTTATTGAAGAAGTTAAGCGTCACAGCAACGGGACAGTCTCGTCACAATTCGTTTGATTTAAAAGAGTTGTTTATGGAAAACTCTGAAATTAAATGTCAACGCTTTGACCACAAGAAGTTCATCATCTTTGTTTAATCGAGCAATGATCCTCTTAAGACACTTAGAAATATTTTCAAGTAACTACTGTTACGAAAAGATTATTCTTGTCCGTTTAAACGAATTTTAAACGCATAAGCAATTCAATTAATTTTAAGATATTATAATAATTTTCCAATAATGGTTCTTTTAATTATATGGATTGTATTTTTGTATCGACAATCAATTTTCAATATGGTCCACAAACAACATTAACATATGCGTTTATGCTTAAACAAAACAATACAAATAGAAACATGGCGTCCAATCACGCTCCAAACTGTTTGTTAGTCAGATTAAACCCCCCAACCCCCCCACCCCACCAAACAAAACAACAAAAAAACCAAAAAAACCAAACAAAAACCAACAACAACAAAACAACAACAACAAAAACAGCAGCAGCAGCAGCAACAACAACAACATCAACAAATATTTTTAAAAAAAAAGCAAAAAATAAGTTGTTACATTCTACATTATTATTCCGTATTTTCGTTTAAAAGGGAAGCGGAATAACACCCTCTCAATTGTATGTTCTCGTTTCAGTCAGTTTTGTTGAGTAGGTTCGTGTTGAGAGACCTGGGTAACTGTGTCATAGTTCGTTGAAACTCGTGTTCTAGCTGTCACAAAATTATTTTTATCACATAGCTTAAGTGAATTGTTTCAGTTACATTGGAAACGATGTTATTCTTTCCCGTCAAAACAAAACTGAAGGGATAGCAATGGAATAAACTGTAGAAAATAACAGGTTAATGGAGGTTTTAATTAGAGTACACTTTTTTATTTTGAAATACAGTCGAAACTCGATACTTCGAACACGCCTAATTCGACCTTACCAGTGATTCATAAGTGGAATTTCGATAACTCGATCTCGTGTAATTGGAACATACCCGTATTTCAAAGTTAAAACGTGGCTAAGCCACGTTTAAACTTTGAAATATGGGTATGTTCGAACTAAAGCGAGTTCGAATGATCGAGTTTCGACTGTATATAGTCCTTAAATTAAAAGCCAAAATTGGATTAGACTTTATTTAAACTTGCAATTCCCTACTTAAAGTTTCAGGGGCGAAAGAGTTAAAGGTTACCCAGGGTTGTGTATTTGTATATTTAATGTGTCTATGTTCCCCCTTTTGCTCCCTAATGATCTTCCTAGTTGTCAGTTTACAAAGGAAGTATTGTTACTGCCACAGTGGAGAATCTGTTATTATTTCCCTTTAAACGAAACGCAAACGCAAATCACTAAAACGTAGAAAAGTGCAACCTTTGGACAATTCTGATAATTCATGTTTATCTTGGTGACAAACGGTTTGGGGTCTGATCGGGCTCCAAACTGTTTGTAATGGAAATAATAGTTTAAGCGCAAACGCGTTTATTGGGAAAGAATAACGTTTTCTCCTCTGTATGACCAGGCCAAACACAAGTGTCCTTAAAAGTTTCGCCCAATCGTTTATAATTGTATGCATTACACAGGCATTTAAAACCCCAACACCATGCTTGCTAAAAATATGGTCCCTTTTCGCAGTGAAAGGCAGATGACTGTTTAACGCAAGAAAAAAGTAAAGTGTCAAGTTGCCAATATTTTTGCTTTACTTTCATCCAGCTGCAAGCCATCATTTGTCTTTACAATATGTGCTTAGAGTGGTCGTACTGGTGAGGTACTATTGTCGCACAGCGGAGAAGACGAAGTTTGAATGGAACGAAACGCAAACGCAATGCAATAAAATCCAATTTTTTATATAAAAAAATGCCCAAAGCTTATTGTTATATGAGATGCAAACAGTTGAACTCCAGAACGAACGCCAGGCTACCCGGTGTCTTATCAGGCTCTAATCAAACTATTATTACAGTGCAAAAAATAGTTCTAGCATAAACGTATTTATTGGAAAAGAATAACGTCTTCTCCACTGTACACATGTATGACCAGGCCAAACACAAGTGTCCTTAAAAGTGCCATGTCTGATCCATATCAGAGATCAGTGCAATTTATGGCCCATTACGGTAATTGACGATATAAACGTGCATTCAGCAGGTTAGAGATATGTCCTTTAAGATCAAGAAAGTCTTTGAAATTATACCCCGATCGATGTCAACATGCGTCTCTCAAGGTTAAAATCATTTAAACAAAACTGGGCCAATAACTTTTTATGCTAAGTTTTAAATGTATTTTATCTTTATAGTGCATGAAGACGCTTTAATTTTTCCGATAAAAGCGTTTATGCTAAAGCAATTTTGTCCACTGCAAAGATCAGGCTCCAAGCTGTTTGGTACTCAGACTAAATAAATGGTTAATATTTTCAAAAAGTGTCATTTTCTAGTTCTTATAGTATTGCGTTTTGGTTTAATTTCCTTTAAACGGCGCACAATTTAACAGTGTCTATACGGTAGCTCAATTAGGGTAGATTGTTATTATTACTCCTAAATCAAATGGCAAATACATGTATATATCTACTCATAAAAATTATCACAGACGAAAACTGTAGTAGACGAAAACTGTGAAGTAAAAGATTAAAGTTCAAATAAATGTTGGGACTGTCAATACTTTTTTCACCTGCTTTAGATCTACTAGAATTTGCTGTTTTGCTCCAGAATAAACGCCGTGAAATGCATTTAAACCATATGAATGATTCGTGTGCAAAAAGGCAAACAATTTCAAAGCTTTTTTTAACCTGATTTAAGTGGTCACTAGAAACAGGTTTTGGGGTAAGATTTAACTCATTAACCCTATAACTTTAATGGACAACTCTAGTTTCAAATCAGTCGAGTTCATGTTTGACTATTCAGGGGTATTTTCTGCAATAAATTGCAAAATAAACAAACAGTGCAGACCCTGATCAGAGGGCTCCTTCAGAAGCCCTCTGATCTGGGTATACATTATTTGTATAGGACAATAGTACTATTTATAAGTACATGTACACTGTTTAAAGGACGAGTATCGTCAAATCTAGGGCTCAACTAGACGTATTCAACAATGTGTCACTTTTACGGGTGTGCACTTTGGGGTATTGAGTATTTAGAACGAATGTATATGCTTGCAAACGTTTCCTTAATGCACCATTGAAAGCTTGTAATTCTGCTATCATGGGTGATTGTGGTAGATATCCATTGTATACTTCTGCATTTAAGCGATGTGTTAAGTTTTGAATGCGTATAATTAAAATGTCTGATAACAGGTACGTTAAAATGTTACATTATGTTGAAGTATTATGATGAAACGTGGATATAAGAACTGGGTCACTTCATTACGTTTAAATTTATAAAGTTGACTATGTGAAAGAGTCATATCTGGATGCTATTGATTTAAAAAAATAATTAGAAACAGTTTTGTATCATTTAGGTCATCATCTCATAAGTTATTATTATTATACCAGATTTATATAGCGCTCTTTTCACACAGGGGTTGTGCGTTCAAAAGCACAAAAGTTGATGATTGAAAAAGGTAGGCATTTTAATTTAATTAGAGAAGTACGCTTTGTATACACTGTGTTGATTCCGTAGGTGACGAATTACATTTCTTATAATGTTGTCCTTTATATGCTGATCTGAGATCAAAATATATACATAATAAGTATTGGAATTCGCCAAACATTCATAAATTCAATAACTTGATGATATGTTAACACTTCAAAACTTGGTCATGCTCATATATTATGCAATGAAATATCGCGATGAATTTCTAATATGAAGACTGAATATTTGATCTAAAGATATGTTTAATACTCGAATGATATGGAATACGTTTAGGATTTCTAATGTATTATAGTTTGTATTAATATGATCACCAAACTGTGATAATATTGTAACATTGTGTTCATTATAACACCTGATACATATGTTTTTTTCTGTTTGTATGTACTTATATGTGTATGGGCCGGAGACCTATGATGCGAAATAAACTTGTAAACTGGTCACTTGTACTTACCGCTCGGCTACTGTTTCTGAGGGAGGGGAGTTTCGTGTAGGTCCGGGGTGTGGTCACACTTCGAGAACCCTGGAAAGCACACGTCTCTGAAATATAGAAACAGGCCGATTTACGGTAATGTCGTTATTTATGAAAAAACATAATTTTGGACAGTGAGGCAAACCACCGTCTGTAATTCAGGGGTATTTTGACAAGCAGAGCCAACTATGATTAGACACTATAGAATGCAGTAACTATTTCAACCCTAGCGACAAGTATACTCGTCATAAGCAAACAGTGTACATGTGAAGAGTACAATTTTCCTATGTGCAAACAGTGTAGACAAAATTTTGACTTACGACCGTTTTTATCGTACGACGTTTCGTAAAACGGGCCCTTTGTAACTACATATAGCAGGTTGAAAGTAAAGCAGAATGCTCCTAAAGAAGCATTCTGTTTTACTTGTAACCTACTTAAGTTAAGCTATCATTTGAAAGACACTGATACGTGTAATATTTTGAGGTGTAAAACAATCTAGACCAGGATCTAAATTGTTTGACACTCATTACGATATTAGTTTCGTCAATTTACCTAAAATTTAAATTAAGCAGACGACAATTGTTACAAGCAGATGACGTCATGGCAGTGAAGGGGTTAAAGTGTAACGTTACTGTATAAATCACACCAAACTTCAAAAGCCATTACATTGACATGCAGACAGACAGACAAACAGTTGGACGTAAAATAATCGTTCTTTATTATTTGCCTATATCGATGACGTCAATGTCACTCACATCTTATCTGAACTTATCACATTCTAAATCCTTTCAATGCCATATTATCGACTGTATATAAAATGTCGCCTGTTTATATAAAACTCTAATTCGGAAATAAGGCATTTTAAATGAAGAAACTTCAATTTGATTTTCAAACAGTATGGATCCACTACAGTGAAAGGGCTAGCATTGGGTGCTCCAGGAGGCCCTGTTAAACAGAAACCTTTTAGATTCTGATGATGTGGCATAATGTCTTAGCAGTAAGCTGTTTGAATTTCTTATAAGGTTTTGTAATAAAAATGACAGAAATACCTCATTCAAGAGTAACCACAGACGTTACAATTTGCAATAGAACACACAGCGGCTAATTAAGTTATAAACAGTCGAAACTCGATACTTCCAACGCGCTTAATTCGTACCAAAATGTCATAAGTTAAATTTTGATAACTCGATGTCGCTTTATTCCAACATACCCGTATTTCACGTGGATAAGTCACGTTTTAACTTTGAAATACGGGTATAATCGAACTAACGCGATTTCGAAGTATCGAGTTTGGACTGTATTAACCCTTTACTCATTCCCCATGCAAATTCAAATGGACAATGCAAGTTTCTTATTAAGTCTAACCCAGAACAGTGCTCCCTCCCTACAACGACACCCAATGGGAAACATTTATTTATGTGTGTTATTCGGAGGGAGTCGTTGTAGGGAGGGAAATAAAGACTTGGCTTTCATTTGCAAACAGCTTAAATCCAAATCAGACGCCGCGTCACGCGGCGTCTGATCTGGATTAAAGCTGTTTATCACTCGATAGTATATTTCTTCTATCAAAATGTCCACTTATATGTAACTTTGAGAAAAAACAGCAGACGACAATTTTAAGCAGACGATATTGCAACAGTAAAAGCGTTATACATAACTGTCTGGTTTGAGTAACAATGGTCGTTGTTACGAGGGAGTCGTTGTTGTTAGGGCCGTTGTAGGGAGGGAACACTGTTTTGACTTTTTAGGATTGTCTTTTACAATATAAATTTTAAAATGACAAACAGTGCCGAGCCCTCTGATCTGGGTCTACAATGTTGGCATAGCACAATTTTACTCTTCATAGGTAGACTGTTTGTAAAGTACAATTATTATCGTCATTTAATGGGTTAATAATTATCGTTCATACATTTGAATCTGTAAGTAACTTATGGACTAAAATCATTCTCTACGGGACGTCTTGCCGGGGAAGGACCAAGAGTGTTTAACACTCACATACGAACAGTTTAATTGGACGGGGAATCTAAATTTGATTTCTCTACATGCTACAACGATGAAACAGACAGTCCTAGCCCTTTCAACCCTAAAATTCTCTTGTGGGTATTTACGTATAATCCTTTTGGACTCTTCTGGTACAAGTATTATGAACCAGTCTACGGTTACCTTTTTTGTATGACAACAAAAACAAATGAAACTATCAAGCAGTGCAGACCCCGATCAGAGGGCCCTGTGATCAGAGTCTACAATGTTTGTATTTGTAATCAGTAATCTCTACAGAGGACTGTAGGGCTGAAAGGGTTAGGGTTGAATTGGGGGTATCGATAATTACAGTGGAGAATCTGTTATTCTTTCCCGTTTAAACGAAACGAAACGCAAACGCAAAACACTAAAACGTAGAAAAGTGTTACTTTTGGACAATTCTGATAATTCATCTTTATCTTGGTGGCAAACAGTTTGGAGCCTGATCAGACGCCGGGTTACCCGGCGTCTGATCTGGCTCCAAACTGTTTGCAATAGAAATAATAGTTTTAGCGTAAACGCGTTTATTGGGAAGAATAATAGTTTCTCCACTGTAGTATATTGTGTACATGTAACATCAAATATACCCAATTCCAACTTTGAAAAGGTAAGCACATACTAGCTATAAATGACTATTATCCCTCTTTAACATGCTGTTAGAGAATTGATGATAAATGTTACAAACAGTTTGGATCCTGATGAGAGGCCGTGTTGCTCGGCGTCTCAACAGTATCTAAACTGTTTGACACTCTGGTCATACATGTATTGACTTTATTAATAGTAAATAAATAAATTTAGAATTGTGTGCCACACGACACATTTTGCAAAAGAATAATTGACAGCTTGCTGGAATTTAATCGTTGACAGTCTATATTAAGACCAACCCTTGCACTATTAAATCATGATAGAATGTTGTAAACAAACAATTTGTTTACCAGCTCATGTACATATGCTAAGAATAAAATGTTGCATGGCTGCATGTACATATATACGTGTGAGAACCTTTACAAAGTGTCTTATTTCATTTTAACATTTAAAGCAGATTATTCTCTTAAAAATTCTGTCGTTTTAATTTCCGTTGAAGTCATAGACCGTTATCATGCTGATTTGTCACCTGCTTCCAAATTCTCGTCTGCTTATTTCTTTAACATTAAGATAATATGTAATATCAGGGTAGAAAAGAATTTGCGTCGAAAAGTTTAGATCTTTATCACACAACGAGTTACTCAGTCATCCAGATACAAACTGTGAGTATAGTATATACAAGTCACGTGTCGCTTAAGCATATTATAAAGGTCAAATCAAACATCCCCACAGGGGGTTCTGAATTAGTGTATTAATCGCAACATTTCTGACAGCTCTTTTTGTTACTTTGGCGCAGTATCAAAATTTCAACTGATACAGTATCGCACAACCCTCGAATGTGCCCCGTGAAATTAATGAATAAGCTGTTTTAATTGGAATGTAAATGAGGCCATACTGTGTATTAAATATGATGACAGAGTCAATTAACACACACTCTAGCCTATATACATGTACAGTGTTCCCTCCCTACAACGGCCCTCCCAACAACGACTCCCTCCTTACAACGACTCTTGTCACAGTTCCCTAAACGGATTAACGCTTTTATTGCTGCAATATAGTCTGCTTAACATTGACGTCTGCTGTTTTTCTCAAAGTGGCATAATGAATATTTTGACACAAAATAAATTAATGACGAGTGATAAACAGTAGAATCCAGATCAGACGCCGCGTCACGCGGCGTCTGATCTGGATTCAAGCTGTTTGCAGATGTTAGCCAGTTTCTCTCCCTGTAACGACTCCCTCTGAACAACGCACACAATCGTTGTCTCACATTTGGTGTCGTTGTAGGGAGGGAGCGTTGTAGTCACACATATCGTACATGTAATGATTGCCAATGAGATAAGACGTATGAAATACATATGACATGTAACTGCAGGACGATCGTGATACAGAAAGCCCTTAAAGGGGCGTTTTGCATAACTGTTACCGTTTATTAACGAATCGCATATTTGTGAGTTTGTGCAATGATTCTACAATGCTTCTAAAGTAAAATTATATACTTATGTGCTTTTGTATTTTATTATGCTCTGAACAACGGCCGACGAGAGATAATAGTGCGATTTCCTAGTTAAGGAAAACAGTTGCAATAATAACACAGTCTTTCATGTATTAACTAATAGTAAGTAGAAAGCATAATAATAAAAACAGAATCTTATCAAGCATATGCATATGCGTATAACATGCTAAAAGAAAATAAAACATATATTATACTCGTAGAAGGAGATTTTTTACTTTATTTTAAGCCTGCTTTGAACAAGACATAACATACATTTAAACCCCTCTATTAGTAATGTACGACCATTAAAACGAAGGCTTATTGAATATTTAAAAGACAGGTTACAGCTTAACCCTTTACTTGATAGCCTATTTCTAGTATTCAAGATAGGTGACCACTTAAAGCAGGTTGAAAGTAAAGCAGAATGCGCCCTAAGGCGCATTCTGCTTTACTTTCAGCCTGCTTTAAGCTTCCATGTGCTAGAATATTGAAAATTTTCCCTATACTATATAATCATGACTGATTAAATTGGAACTATTTTCTTCAGCGGAGGAATAAATTAAATACGCTAAAAGTCGCTTCTATGGGGGAAAGGGTTAAAGCAATGTGATAGTATAACAGCTAGAAAGTTCCAATCGGAGCTTTCTGTTTTTACTGTCACATTGCTTTAAACAATTACCTGTCGCTTTAAAATAGTTACCCGGCGTAAACTCATAATATTTCACACAATTTAGTGGCCGTAAAAGAGAGTTTAGACTGTACTAAACATTAAAAAACAAGTGATGACCTTACTCCGTACTGTAAACACTTCTGTATTGAATTGTGAGGTTAATGTTGTTTTATGATTTAATGTATTATTCATGTAAATGTTGTAACCCATAATGAAATTCAAATGGAGAATTCTATACATTAATTAAACACTAAACTATTTTATATTACATACGTCAATGTTTACAAACATTTCCTACATGTAATTGCTCTATATAGTTTGCATCTAGTTTCGTTTAAACCATTTGCGCCAAGTTAATTCTTCCATGCTTAAATACTGTAATAGTCCATGTTTTGGATATATGGGATTCCTGGTCTAGATTTTCATATCCGTTTTGTTTTATATTGAAATTCCTATCAGTAAACCTAGTAGACTCTTATCAGACGCAGCATTATCCGGCGTCTGATCAGAATCTACATTGTTTGCCTATGTCCCTTTTATAGGACGCTAGTAGTTTTGAGGATGTCCACAGTAGTGAACGAAATTGTCAGAAATAAAAAATATAAATAAGTCTTGAGTTTGAAGAAAAAAACATTCTAAAGTATGGAGTTCTACCGCTTTGTCTCAATTTGACTTAATTCTACTGGGGCCCGTTTTACTAAACAACTTACGCAAATTTTTTGCGTAAGTCAAAATCGTTTAACTCTTATTTTTCGATCCTAAACGTTTGCAAACAGCAAATAGCCAGATCAGAGGACGCGCTAAAAGCGCGTCCTCTGATCTGGCTATTTGCTGTTTGCAGCAAGTGATAATAAAAAATATAAGTTAAAATTTTAAATTTTGACTTACGCAAAAATTGCGTAAGTAGTTTAGTAAAACGGGCCCCAGAAGTTCTTTGGTTTCACTAGTAGTTTAACCGGTGTATATTTGCCTATTTTTAGGCATAACACAAGTGAATGGGGTTTGAGAGCCGACGAATAAACAGATCAACAAACAAACATGAGTAAAACAAAACAAAAAAAATGCAATCTGAACTGTTCGATACACATGTAACTGTAACTAAGTCATTTGATATTAATTTTAACATACAACTTTTAAAGAGGAGTACCGAAGAGGTCCCAGTAACAAATTTAACAGACAGTACATGTATATCCTTTAGTATAATAAGTGTTAAACACTCATTCAAGTAAATGTCTTTGAGACTTTTAAGTGTTCGTGAATGGGTCATAATTAACAAATGACATGACATGGTTTGTTTTTACAGTTCTTGATATTTTATAGTTCAATAATTCTTATTCCTGAAGCCGGAACTGCGTTCCAAAAATGACATAAAACTCAATCACTTCCTTCTGAAACTTAAATAGGTCAATTCCAGTTTCCAATTTTATAATTTATTGCATCTAATGAAAAATAGTACATACCCTGATAAGATAACTTCTGTAGACGCTCTCTGATCTTGGTCTTCACTGTTTGCATAAGACAAGTATACTCTTCACAGGTGCACTGTTTGTAAAGGACTAGTATACTTGTCACTAGAGCTCAAGGTACTAAGGTCTGACTTAAGGTTTATAAAGGATGGGTATACTCGCCGCTAGGGTTAATGGGCTACAAGCAAATACATGTAATTCAAATGATAAAGCATCGACCTTTGACGAGAATTATTCGATCACCGACCTGGCTCCAAGGTTATAAGGCTTTTTAATTGCGTCTTAACCCCTTCAGTGCCATGACGTCATCAATTTTAAACAATTGTCGTCTGTTTTTGTTTCTAAAATTAAATATTTAGTTATTTTGACTTATGAAATATTGAAATGAGTGTTAAACATTTTTTATCCTGATCAGACGCCGCGTTACGCGGCGTCTGATCAGGATCCAAACTGTTTTCAAATTACAAGTGTACTCGGGGTAAGGCAGTGAAAGGATTAAGTCGTTCTCAAGCATTTGGTTGGTCAGATTTGAGCCTCAGTCTCAATTCAAACACTTTATAACCTTTGGACCATGGTCATACATGGCATATTGCGCATGTAGATGTAGTAGTTTAATTTGTTTGATTCCGGCGTAATAGTGAGTGCAGTTAATGACTGTTGAAGCAGTCACGGTCATGATAAAGTTAAACAGCGCTCCCTCTCTACAACGGCCCTCCCTACAACGACTCCCTCCTTACAACGACACTCGCCGTAATTCCCTAAACAGGATAATTAAGTCTAACTCTTTTACTGCTGCAATATCGTCTGCTTAAGATTGTCGTCTACTGTTTCCTCTCACAGTTACATATACGTGGAGATTTTGATAGAATACATAATTATATTGACCAGTGACAAACAGCTTGAATCCTGATCAGACGCCGTGTTACGTGGCGTCTGATCTGGGTTCAAGCTGTTTGCATATGTAAGCCAAGTCTTAATTGTCCCTCTCTATAACGACTCCATCCGAACAACACACACAGTATGTGTCTCCCATTGGATGTCGTTGTAGAGAGGGAGCGCTGTATGACAAGAGCTAAAACTTAAAACACTACCATACATTATTGTTGTTCAATGGCCTCAGTATATGTCACTCAAACTCTCAAACACGTGTCTCAATCTAAAATACGTCTTCTGCACTGTAAACATATCATACAGTGGAGAATCTGTTATTCTTTCCCAATAAACGCGTTTACGCTAAAACTATTATTTGCAGTGCAAACAGTTTGGAGCCAGATCAGACGCCGGGTAACCCGGCGTCTGATCAGGCTCCAAACTGTTTCCCACCAAGATAAACAAGAATTATCAGAATTGTCTAAAAGTTGTACTTTTCTACGTTTTAGCGCTTTGCGTTTGCGTACGTTTGCGTTTAAACGGGAAAGAATAACAGATTCTCCACTGTATGTCACTCAAACTCTCAAACACGTGTCTCTATCTAAAATACGTCTTCTGCACTGTAAACATATCATATAAGGACTTTCAGATCAGGATAGATTGAAGAGTGTTAAAACAATATGCACTTAGAGTACAGTGAACTGGGGTTATTTGGGTTCGAGAGCTATTTTGTTTATCCACAATGGAAGCTTTAAAGTCATATGTTGTCAAAACCAACACAGGTAACCCCCTTTATCATGGATTGGCGGAGAATATATTATTCTTTCCCGAAACGACATAATGTCCAATTTAAACGAAACTCAACGCAAACATAAAGCAATAAAATGCAGAAAAATACATTTTTGGAAATACATGTATTGACAATTTATCTTAATCAGAGTGGCAAACAGTTTGGAGCCTGATCAGACAGTGGGTTTCCTTGTGTTTGATCTGGATCAAAACTGTTTGCAGTGGAAGAAACTGTTTTAACATAAACGCGTTTATTTGGGAAAGAGCGACGTCTTTAGTCTTTACTATTTCACTGTCAAAAGGCGACTTTGCAAACAGTTTAGATGCTAACCAGACGCCGCGTAATGCGGCGTCTGACCAGGGTCCAAAAGTGTTTGACACTCGCATTGACATTTCTTCAGTCAAAACAGCCCGAACTCTGACTTTGGAAATATTGCAGACTACACTACCAATGTAGACGATATTTTGGCGGTAAGAGGGTTGAATAAAATTTGTAAACCTTTTTCTCACGATCGCAATTACCGTACTTGAAAGGTTTAAACCCTTCACTGCCATGACGTCATCAAATTTAAACAATTGTCGTCTGCTTCTATTTCTGAAACCTAATTTTTCGGTGTTTTGACTTAAGAAGTATTGAAACGAGTGTCAAACAGTTTGGATTCTGATCAGACGCCGCGTAACGCGGCGTCTGATCAGGCTCCAAATTGTTTGCAAAACTACTGAACTCGGGGTAAGGCAGTGAAGGGGTTAACCTCTAACCTGCTTTCATATTGATTTGAATTTATTTCGAAACAGTTTGGATTCTGATCAGACATCGCGAGAACATCGAAATCTGATCAGAATCCAAACTATTCGACGTTTTACTTTATTCTTAAGATTTTAAAACAAAAATGCAAAAATATATTGCAGACGACAACAGACATACGTATAGCTTACCCCTTCATTGCAACTACGTCGTCAATTTTAAACAAGTGTCGTCTGCTTTCATTTTCAAATTAAATCTTACGTATTTTGACTTAAGAAATGTTCAAATAGGTGTCAGGCAGTTTAAATCTTGATCAGACGCGTCTGATCAGGATCCACACTGTTTGCAAATAATTATTGTACTCGGGGTAAGGCAATTAAGGGGTTAAATATATGCAATGATACGGCTACCCAATTCAATCCGATTATAGTTTCACGGGCCAGAATGCTTAAAGCTTAGGAAAACATCCAATAAATCAATTATGTGTGGTATAAACAACCAATAGTTCGACATATTAACACTTACGATGCATATTTGTATCTGAGACACACATTATCAACAATATTATCCACGAATTAATAGCTTTCGTGCATTTAAAAATACCCCTACCAAACAAACAAACATTTTGTTGAGCCCAGTTAACTCTTTAAACCCTAGCCACGCATATACATGTATACAGTGGAGAAACAGTTTTTCTTTCCCAAACAACGCGTTTACGCTAAAACTATTATTTCTATTGCAAACAGTTTGGAGCCAGACCAGACGCCGGGTTACCCGGCGTCTGATCAGGCTCCAAACTGTTTGCCACCAAGATAAACATGAATTGTCAGAATTGTCCAAACCAAAAATTGCACTTTTCTACGTTTTAGTGTTTTGCGTTTGCGTTTCGTTTCGTTTAAACGGGAAAGAATAACAGATTCTCCACTGTACGCATTCTTGCAAACAGTGCACATATGAATAGTACAGTTGTCCCATATTAACAGCGAAGACTCCGATCAGAGGGCTCCTTCGTGTAAAGGAACCCTTTTGATTAGGGTCTGCACTGTCTGTCCTATAACAATACTTGGTTTAAACAATATTTTATTCACATAATGAAATGGATTGTACAACAGGCATTGCCTATGTAAGTTCTCTCCAGTGGTACAAGGTTTTATGTTCTATAGATTCATAACAATAATTGACAAAAAAGGAGTCAAGAATTGATGGAAGTGAAGAAGGAATATCTCATAAGAGCTGTCTGTATTATTTTCATCGTGCTATACCTCTTTTCTTCCCCGAACCTTCAAATGCACAGTGCTAGTTTCAAATTTTGTCTAGTCAAATTTACTATTGTTTGTTGTTTTTTCAATGTAAGTTGCAAAATGAACACAGTGCAGACCCTGATCAGAGGGCTCGTTAAGGCTACTTTAAGTGTCATCTGATCTTTGCCGTCACTGTTTGTATATAGGACAAATGGACTAGACATAGGTACATGTAAGCATGTATTCTGTTTCGCAAAAGACGCATTTATGCGTGGCTAGGGTTGAAATAGTTAATTTTCACCCGTACATTGTCAAATTTGTCGTGAGGTTTTTACCCCGCCATCCCCATATTGTCGTCTGCTTCAGTATTTTTCTGTAAGATCGTTTCAAAGTTACATTAACGCTAGTACATGTATGATATAAGACATATCGGTACGAGTATCAAACTATTTGCAAAGGCGTTTTTAACGCCATTGACAGTAAAAGGTTAAAGAAAAAAGTTGCACATCCAACAATAAATACAGTACCCAACTACCCATTGGGCAGAAAACACAATGACGTTATTCGAAACAAGTTTCAGCATAAAGCAGGATACGAATTACTTAGAAGCTCATACAGCTTAAAGCAGCTAGCTGCCTGTTAACAACTATTTACAGATCGCTGGGTGTTTATAAAGCACTACTTGATTAAAGTTGTTTTTGCCATTAAGACCCTTGGGAGAGCTTTCTAACTGAAGTTATACAATGGAGAAAGCGTTATTCTTTCCCGTTTAAACGCAAACGTACGCAAACGCATAGCACTAAAACGTAGAAAAGTGCAAATTTTGGAAATTTCTTATAATTCATGTTTATCTTGGTGGCAAACAGTTTGGAGCCTGATCAGACGCCGGGTTACCCGGCGTCTGATCTGGCTCCAAACTGTTTGTAATGGAAATAATAGTTTAAGCGCAAACGCGTCTATTGGTAAAGAATAACGTTTTCTCCACTATACTTAACCTCTTCAGTAACAAGGTGGGCAAACTAACATAACCTGTATGCAAACAGTTTGGATCGAGGTCAGACGCCTTGTAAGGGGGATTCTGATCAGGATTCAAATAGTTTGATACTCAATGATGATATAAATTGAGTCAAATTCAAAGTACCTAAAATTCTAAACTTCAGAAATGAAAATAAACGATATGTTTACAAGCAGACGATAGTATGTGAGAGCACGTGTTAGACATGTTATGACGTCACATTAGCAGTGAAAGGGTTTCTTTGCCTAAGAGACTTGCATGCGTCTTTGTTGAATTTAACTACGGCGTCACGTGACACACACACACATATATAATTATGATTATATATATATAAACAATGCGAAAAAGAGAAATGTTTACACTGTAAAAGTGTTTGCATTTCATTCACAATTATTCAACATCTTGCTAAGAATTGAGAGCCATGTGTATCAATAAGAAACTTGAAATTGTTGTTTGGTACAGAAAAAGAATTTCTGCACCAGTAAAAGAAAACTTAGGTGGAAAATATGCAGTATCTGGTGCTATGAAGTCAAACACTATAATCTATACTATGCCAAACTTCCAACGCAACACCCCGGAATTTCCCATAACTTCCAATGTTAAACATGCCTTAAGTTAGTCTGGTCAATTTTGTAATGTGTGCATATCCTGAAAAGATTTCTTTTGCAAAATGAATTCATGTGATCAATGGACAATACTCTTGGTAAACAAACAAAAAATGAATTGGCATTTGGTCCCAAAAATATGGAATTTTGTAGTTTTCAGAAATCTCATTCCAACGCATTTTAAATGGGGAATGTTTACCAGAAATTAGCGATACGTTTGGATAGATGGTTATTATTCGTCAAGTGTCAATGGAAATTCGTTGCCAATATTAACAACTTTGAGGACAGTACATCAATTTAAAAACACAAATAAAACTATTTAATAATTTTGTGTCAACTTTGCAATCGATTTAAAACACCCGCTCTGATATGAAAAAAGAAGGGAAATCGGAGGTGTTGCGTTGGCAGTTTGGCATAGTACATATATTGTGGTAGATCTAGACATTTCTTTTTTTGTCTGGTAATATTATATGCTAGTATTATTTTAAGTTCCTCGTATAGTTTGTCTTTAATCTTTATCTATCGACATATGCCCCATATTTCAAAATTAAAACCGTTTTCAATATATCGATTTTTGAGCCTTCAATCATGTAGATTATAAACTATACAGTATGACAGGGTACCTAATAAAACTATCTAATGAACTTAGAATAAAAGGTATGCGCAATATCAATTGATACACAGGCCTTTTACGGAAAGGAGACTCGTGCAATTGACACCGCTGCGACAAAAGAAAATAAGACAGGTTATTAATTTGGTTTGACAGATGAGGTATATTACCGACCTAAAGCGTACAGTATAGAAGATATTATTTTCTTATATACGCGTTTATGTTAAAATTAGCATATTTATTGCAAACAGTTTGGTCACTTTGGTGCCAGATCAGACGCCGGGTAACCCGGCGTCTGATCAGGCTCCAAACTGTTTGCTACTCAGACAAATATAAAACGTAAACATTTTTCAAAAACTTGTCATTTTCTACCTTTGTTGCATTGCTCTTTCGTTTAGATCCGTTTAAACGGGAAAGAATAACGTATTCTGTACTGTATCCATTCAGATTCGACCTCTGAACCCAAAACGGTGCAATATTGATATAAATAATATACACAGTGTTACTCAATACTTACAGGAGTGAATTTTAACCTTTCATACTGTCTGTTTAGCCCTCTTACTATCTATAACGCTAAAAAGGCGCCTTTACAAACAGTTTGGATCCTGATCAGACGCCGCGAACGCGGCGTCTAATCAGGATCCAAACTGTTTGACACTCGTTTCGAAATTGTGTCAGTCATACTGTATTAAATCTATCTTTGAAACGATGTTGCAACAACAATATTGAAGCAGACGACAGGCGGTGAAGGAGTCAAGACCTCACGATAAATTTGACAAGAAATTAATTCAATGTGTAAAAAGGTTAATTTATGGAGTTAATGGTTAAGATTTTATGTAGATCTATTATACTAAACAAAACATCGATATGATTGTTTAAGCAGTATGGGTTCTGATCTGACGCCGAGAAGCATGTACTCGGTGTCTGATCTGTATCAAAACTGTTTGCAAGTGTCAGTGCACTTGAGGTATGGCAGTAGAAACGTTAAATTTCGAAAAAGTGACCTAAGTGGATATACCGCTGCATAACATTATTCACAATTACATTTGAATAACACCTATTTCAGACAGCGATAATTTATTTCACCTTGATATTCCATTTTATTATAATGCGTTTGTCTCTAGTTTTATCGAAACTTGAAAATTATAACGTCTTCTCTACAGCACAAAGTCATAGTGAAGTGGAGAGGATACATGTACATGTAGACAAGTACAGTACTCCCTCTCTACAACAACATCCAATGGGAGATAAATATTATGTGTGTTCTTCGGAGGGAGTTGTTTTAGGGAGGGAAATTAGCTTACATTTGCAAACAACTTAAATCAAGATCAGACGTCGCGTAACGCGACGTCTGATCTAGTTTAAAGCTGTTTGTCACTCGTCACTGTACTTCTTGCTGTCTAAATATCCAATATGTGACTTTGAGAAAAACAGCAGACGGCAATTCTAAGCAGTGAAAGGGTAAGACATAAGTGTCTTGTTATGGGAACAGCGGAAAACGTTGTTGTAAGGAGGGTATCGATGTTTATAGGGTCGTTATAGGGAGGGAGCATTGTATGTATATTCTGCTTTACGTTCAATCTGCCCTTAGTGTTCATTTGTATTCAAAACTGGGAACAGGCTATGGGGTAAAGGGTTAATACTGGTTTGATCGCATGTCATAACACAAGGTACCATGGTGGGTTGAGAAGGATTAGCTTAAATGGTTAATCTCTATTGTGACACAATTTCTATCCTATTTGGGTAACAATAGCATTTAAGATTGACCTCTTAAGACTTAGAACCCTTGTTAATTTGTCACCTGACATACAAGATCAAGTGCAATTACAATCAAGTCTTAATATTACGAGATTTCGAAGAGAGGCAGTTTAATAAAGAGTGGGAGAAAGGCGGAAAGCTCTATAAGCATCCCATTTTTCAGAACGTGGATTTTTCTGTGTAGAATTCCTTGTTTTCAGCTATTAAAACGCGTGTCCCTTCGAGTGGTCGTCTGAACCATTGTGATAACTAATAAATAATAATTTTCTCCAGGAAATAGTGCAGACCCGTGTAAGACACGTCATTTAAGAAAACAGTGCAAACCCTAACCAGACAGCTCTTTACCCTTAAATCATTGTCTTAAGTTACCCTTAACTCATTACCCACTATCATAAATATGTCTAGTTGCATCTCTTTAGAATCGTCTTTATAAGACAATTTCAAAGAGATGTCGCAAGCCAGGATTAGATTGAGAAATAAATAATAATTAACAATTCTAGAATCTGACTTACGACAATATTTGTCGTACGACGTTTCGTAAGACGGGCCCTGATCTGGTAACGCCTCGTTACTAACGATGTTATAAATGGCGTCTCCGCGTCCCATACTTACTGTATTGTCTCCATTGACATTTAATATAGACGCTTACAGCATCAAAAACAACAAATTTAAAGCTATTCCAGGTACATGCATACTTATGAGGTTAATCCTTTCTCTCTAAAAGACGCCAAAAGCGCGTTTGCAAACAGTTTGGATCCTGATCAGACGCCGCGTAACGCGGCGTCTGATCAGGGTCCAAACTGTTTGACACTCGTATCGATATGTTTTAAGTCATACTACATTGGATCTTACTTTGAAACGATCTTGCAAACCCCAAAATTTAAGCAGACGACAGTGAAACGGAGAAGGGGTAAAAATCTCAATTAATTTGGCAGCAAATGAGTTAAGGTAACAAGATTTTAGTACAAAAGGGTAATATTTTGTTCAAGGCACTCGCAGATCGGCTGTTCCATACGTGACAAGGAGTTCGTGCCAAAGAATGGTCAGTAAACTCTTAATGCAGTTTAATAACCGGTGTCATAGGTGACTTGAATAAAGTTTACATTCACTTCCGCTTGAAGACCGATTTGATTTTAATTTGATTTGTTATGATTTACGTTCTTTTTTTTAAAATAGCATTTCAGTCATATCGCTAAGTCTAGCTAACTATAGGTGAGTGAAGACCCTAGAAGCCCTTTATACACTGTTTGAGGCACAAATTTGTTAGAAAAACCGACGATCCGCACGTCAGCTGGCAGGCATCCCATGGGAAAAATCCGATTTGCCCAAACTGGGATTCGAACCCAAAGCAGTATAAGGAGCTAAGCGATTGTCAGTGATTCATACATGTAGTGACTTTAACCACTCGACCACAGAAGCCCCTCGAAGATTGAAGATATATTTCTTCACGACATTTATTCGTGTTTTGTCACAGCATCATGTACATGTTGGATTGAATGGTGATCATTCTATGTGTACGTCGTATAGCCTGTTTCAAGTTTAGAAGATAGGTGACCACTCAGGTCGAAAGTAAAGCAGAATTCGCCTAACGGCGCATTCTGCTTTACTTTCTGCCTCCTTTAAGCCACCACCTGCTAAAATATAGAAAATGTTTCTTCTAGTGCATATCTCGTGATGTCAGTATGAATTTTAACAATAACTTCATTGCAGGAATATTTGGAAGGCGTAAAAAGGTATATTTACGACCGAGTAATGGGTTAAAGATGTTATAAATGGCAATGTGCACTCTTCACTCAAATACAATGTTTAAAGGCCCTTTAATTCATAGAGTGTGTGGCTGATAAAATGGACGATTGTAAAAAAAACCTGCCATTTGTTTTCAAGAACAGCATATTGGTACAGTACTTCCTCCCTACAATGACCCCCCAACAACGGCTCCCTTCTTATAACGACCATTGCCGCTGTCTCCAATCAAACATTTTTTTCCAATTTTTGTGAATTTAATGTTGATGTAATTACTTGCTGATGTATCCTGTGATACGGGACTTTGCGCCTGTTATCAATACAACTTGGAAACTTGGAAAAGCCTTTTCATGGCTGCAATACCATTTGCTTAAACTTGTCTTCTGCTGTTTTTTTCCCTCAAAGTTTCATATAAGTGGACATTTTGATAGAATAAATATAATGAAGAGTGAAAACAGCATTGATCCAGATCAGACGCCGTGTTACGCGGCGTCTGATCTGGATTCAAGCTCTTTGCATATGTAAGCCAAATCTTAATTTTCCCTCCCTATTACGACTCCATCCGAACAACACACATGATATGTGTCTCCCGTTGGGTGTCTTTGTAGAGAGGGGGCACTGTAATGAGTTAAGGAACTCTCTGCTTTACTTACATCCTGCTTTTATCTTACATGGAACATGTTTAAAAACCGATATGCCCCTTCCAATGGATGGTCTCAAAACATGGATTAACTTCGGTTAATAAATGTTTTATTTTCCCGTCATCGTTATGATTTATGTTTTATCTGCCGCTTGTTGTAACACTCAAAGCATATTCAATGCCACTCTACAACAGATTTATTTCACACAAAAATCAGGCCAAATATTTTTTCAAGATCAGCTATTCAGATACAAGTATCATTATAATTGGTTTGAAAAATGTTTTAAGCAAATAGGCTGCGATAAGACTGTGCACGAATACAGTGGAGAAGGCGTTATGTTATTCTTTCCCAATAAACGCGTTTACGCTTAAACTACAAGTTCCATTGCAAGCAGTATGGAGCCAGAGCAGACGCCGGGTTACCCGGCGTCTGATCTGGCTCCAAACTTGTTGCCACTCAAATTAAAATAAATCTTGAGAAATGTCAAACAGTTGTAATTGTTTACAATGCGTTTGCGTTTCGTTTGCGTTTAAACGGGAATGAATTTCATCTTCTCAACTGTAGAATAAGGTTCTATACAAAATAAACGGAGTATTGTCACATGTTAAAGGGGCTATGGCCTATTAGGCATTGTGAACACTGAATAGTGTAAGTCTAGATCAGCTGTTTGCACATTTTCATGTTGCAATTGACAGAAATCACTAACCCTAACCCATGGCAAAATATGTAGACACAGATCAGACTCGGTATACATGTACGTAAGGCGGTGACTGGTCTAACTTTCTCCTGTAAGAAATACAGGATTATATCGAGAAATCAGAAGGACTCGAAATATGGCTACTCAAAACATGGTAAAGGTAAAGCAGAAAGTTCCATTAGGACCTTTCTGCTTTACATTCATCCTGATGTCATAATGATACCATTTGTTTTACAAAATATGTCACGTCTTGATTTTGATATTCTTTATAACGTACATGTATGTATGTATATTATTTGATATTTTTGCTGTTCATGTAATTTGTAAATCAAAGCGGAAATAACATCGAGTTGAGTTGAGTTGAACAAAATCTGAACAAATCTTTCAGCATTCGTAATAGTCTGAATTCCACTACATGTATATATAATACAAAATGTGTGCACGCATTCTCAATTTTTTTTTACAGTCGATTCTTATTGCAACCGAACATGTGTTATGCAAGCATTCAATAGACATAGAAGAGATGCTACAGACAGTTGACAGTTAAACCCTTTCCCCAATAGAAGCGCCTTTTAGCGAATATGATTCATTCCTCCGCTGAAGAAAATAGTTCCAATTCAATCAGGGAATAATTTCTATATTCTAGCACATAATAGCTTAAAGAAGGCTGAAAATTAAACAGAATGCGCCTTAAGGCGCATTCTGCTTTACTTTCAGTCTGCTTTAAGTGGTCAACTATCTCCAATACTAGAAATAAGCTATCAGGTAAAGGGTTAATTAATGCAGGATGAATATGACAAAGAAAGTCTCAACAGGATCATTGTGAAATACTTTCCACATACATTAGTCTACCACATGTTTAAATCCTTATCATGCTAAGCGCGACTTGGCTAACATTTGCAAACAGTTTGGACCCAGACCAGACGCCACGTAACGCTCACTTCGAAATTACGTCAGACATACTGCCTTAAATCTAGTTATGAAACGATATTGCAGACTAACACTATTGAAGCAGATCACAATACAACGCTGTAGGGGTAAAACCTCACGATATATTTGGCAATTTAAGAGTTTTATGTCGATCTAGAGAGAACAAGAAGATTAATACGTTCTGCATAAGAATGCATCCGAATGAATGAAAATAAAACTCGTTTACAAGTGAGACAAATTTCAAACAAATCCTTTAAAGCGGAGAAGACACTATTCTGAAAAACGCGTTTATGCTAAAAAATATTCTCCACTGCAAACAGTTTCGAGCCAGATCAGACGCCGGTGAAAGTAAAGCAGAAATCTCTCGTAGAACCCCCATCCCTGCTTTAGGCTACATTTACCTTGTTTAAGCACCTATCTGTATCTAACATCATGCTAGAGTCATGTTGAACCAGTCTACCAGGCATTTTGAACCAGTCTACTGCTGCATTTTTATATGACAACAAAAACAATAAAAAAATCAAACAGTGCAGAACCTGATCAGAGGGCTCATGGAGGAGCCCTCTGATCGCTGCATTTTTATATGACAACAAAAACAATAAAAAAATCAAACAGTGCAGAACCTGATCAGAGGGCTCATGGAGGAGCCCTCTGATCAGGGTCTACACTGTTTGCATATGTTATCAGTAATCTCAACAGAGGGCTGTGGGTTGAAAGGTATATGTATTTTACCACAATATTTGTCATAATATTGTTTATGAAACGGACCCCGATTTTGTAGTGAAGTCTGGCGAGGCACTTACCAATACAAGTACAGTAGAACCTCTCTATTATGACCACTAAAAAGAAGGCTAATTGTCTGTATAAATTACTGGTGACAGCTTAAAGCAATGTAGATGGGAAACAAAAAGCTCCTATAGGAGCTTTAAGTTTCACTTTCACATCGCTTTAAGCAGTCACTTATCTTAAACTACTAATATTTGGCACAATTTAGTGGTCGTAATAGAGAGGTTTTACTGTACATGTGCTGGGTTTTTTTTTTTTTTTTTTTAATCAAACTCCCTTAACACCTTGCTGTTTAAAGATAATATCCATATAAAATGTTTTAAAATTGACTAACATGGAATGGATACTTACTAAACTCAAATGGTATCTTCTAAAATCAGACGGTCCCTACGACTTCGGTATACATGTAGTAAGAGGGTTAAATGTTTTGTTTTAATATAAGTGACAAATAGTATAGAGCCAGATCAGATGCCGAGTTACCCGGTGTCTAATCTGACTCTTAACTATTTTCGTTCGACATGTTTTATCATAAATATGTTTATACTGGGAAAGAATAACTTATTCACTGTAAATGTGCGGAAAGGCGTTTGTCTGACCGAAAGACTTAATTCATGTACCAAGGATATGTTCTGTAAGGAGCACCTAAAGTACGGAGCCCCAAAAATGACATGATAGGCCTACATATTTATTTTCTAATGTCACTTTAGAGACTCCGTAGTTCAACTCTGTTCTGTTCTGTTCTGTAAATTGGTGAGTGAGATGACACAAGGAAGAAAGTCAGGGCGTAAAGAAATAGCCAGGTGCAACATACCGCAATCGCCAGTAGTTGCTGTTAGACTTTTTGAAACTTTTGATTAATGAATGCCACATACTGAAGGCTATATCTCTACCAAGCTAATAGTAGTATCAGTTTTGTTTGATATATCTCAAAATCAATTTACTGTTAACCCCTTCGCTGCCTTATCCAGAGTAAAATGGATACTTGCTTACAGTTTGGATCCTGATCAGACGCCGCGTAACGCGGCGTCTGATCAGGATCCAAACTGATTGACAAGCATTTCAATACAATCGAAACTCGATATTTCGAACTCTCTTAAATCGATCGTACCAGTATTTCGTAAGTTGAATTTCGACAAGTCGATCTCGCTTTTAAAAGTCGAATATACCCGTATTACAATGTTCAAACGTGGCTAATCCAGTTTTTAACTTTGAAATATTGGTATGTTCGAACTAACGCAAGTTCTAACTATCGAGTTTCGATTGTATTTTCTGATGTCAAAATACCTAAAATTTAAATTTGAGAAAATAAGAGCAGACGATAATTGATCAAAATTGACGAAGTCATGGCTTTGAAGGGCTAAGCCATATCTTCGTCAAAATATGTTAATTGCTTAAATATGTGATAGTGATTGTGGAAATGTGTAGATCACGCGATCAATAATAATAATGATAATATGATGATGACAATAATAATTATGATATCAATAATAATAATAATAATAATAATAAAACAAGAAATAGCAATAATAAAAAATAAATAATAATGATAATAAAAATAATAATAATAGTTTTATCGTCAAAAAGCGAAGAAGGCTAGATATGATTCACCATTGAAAGTTACACTTATGAGACAATACTTTTCAGTTCGTTATTCGTTTTCAATAGACGAGTTTATGCCACAATGCTCCCTCCCTACAACGGCACTCCGAACAACGATTCCAACCTAATAACCATGCTAGCCGCCGTTCTCCAAACAAGACACTTATGTCAAACGTTTTAACAGCTGCAATATCGTCCGCTTAAATTGTCGTCTGATGTTTTATCTCAAAGTTACATTATATTTTGACAGAAGAAATATAATGAAGAGTGACAAACAACTTGAATCAAGATCAGACGCCGTGTAATTCAAACTGTTTGCAAATATAAACCAAGTCTTAATTTTCCCTCCCTATAACAAGTCCCTCCGAACAACACACGTAATCTTTGTCTCCCATAATACGATGTCTGTATGAAACAGGTCGGAGCCAGAACGTACGCAGAGTACAGTGGAGAATCTGTTATTATTTCCCGTTTAAACGCAAACATACGCAAACGCAAAGCACTAAAACGTAGAAAAGTACAACTTTTGGACAATTCTGATAATTCATGTTTATCTTGGTGGCAAACAGTTTGGAGCCTGATCAGACGCCGGGTTACCCGGCGTCTGATCTAGCTCCAAACTGTTTGCACTGTAAATAATAGCTTTAGCGTAAACGCGTTTATTGGGAAAGAATAACACATTCTCCACTGTAAGAGTTGTCTTTAACCCATTGCCCCATAGCCAGTTTCTTAAACTGAATATAAGTGACCACTTAAAGCAGGTGGAAAGTAAAGCAGAATGCTCCTTTAACTCTTTGAACCCTAATCCCGCATATAGGCGTCCTTTTCAAACAGTATACATGTGTAAAGTGCCCTTGTCCTATGCAAACAGTGAATACCCAGATCAGAGGGCTCCTTATGGAGCCCTCTGATCTGGGTCTTCACTGTTTGTCATAATGCAAAACATTGACAAAAACAACCCTTAAAAGTCAGAAATGGACTAGACTAAAATGGACACTGGGATTGTTCATTTGAAGTTTCAGGGAGGAAAGAGTTAAAGCAGGTGGAAAGTAAAGCAGAATGCTCCTTAAAGCGTACTCTGCTTTCCATTTGCCCTGCCAATTTAGGCTTCAAGTTGCCCTCTGCTAAGATATTTATAGAATATACTTATTTCTTATTGTACAGCTGCATTACTGTATAAAGTTGAACTACTTTCGTAAATGGTTGAATACATTAAAGGCGTATAAATGTGTATTTATGGGGTCATAAGTTAAATAAATATTTTGGTCTTTTCATTTTTTCCCTCCCAAATCACTTCTATTTTGTACCTTAATTATTTGTACAGTTGAGGGAAATAAGTCCCATTTTAACGAAACGTAACGCAAACGAAAACGTAACGCAAAACAGTATAACCTCTCTGTTATGACCACTTTATTGTTTTATTTATTACGTGTTTACGACAGCAAGGTGACAGTAAACAGAAAGATCCTTTACTGTCCTTTTGGAGCGTTCAGTTTATTGTTGCCTTGTTTTTAACCCTTTCCCGCATAGAAGCGCCTTTCAGCAAATATGATTTATTCCTCCGCTGAAGAAAATAGTTCCAATTTAATCAGTCATGAATATATATTACAGGAAATATTTTCTATATTCTAGAACACGATTGCTTAAAGCAGGCTGAAAGTAAAGCAGAATGCGCCCTAAGGCGCATTCTGCTTTCCTTTCAACCTGCTTTAAGTAGTCACCTATCTTCAATACTATAAATAGGCTATTAGGTAAAGGGTTAAGCTGTCACCTGTCATTTATACAGTCAATTAGCCTTCGTCATATAGTGGTCGTATTTGGGATGTGTTTCAACTATAACATATGTGTTCTTTAAAATGGTGACTTTAAAAATATGAGAGTCAAATACATTTAATATTGAATCTGATAAGTTGACGAATTACTCGGCGTCTGATCTGGTTCCAAGCTGATTACAATGTACATCGCTTCTCTCTATTATGACCACTGAAATGAAGGCATACATGTATATGCTCCCCATCCAGCTTATTCACATTCCAAACATAATAGGTTTGATGGTGAAAAGTAACTATATAGTTCTTCCCTATGTAAAACGGTCCTTCATACAACGATTCCCTCCTTACAACATTTCTTGTCGCTATCCCCAAGCAAGGCACTTATTTCTAACGCTTTCAGCGCTGAGAGTTCTCAGCTTTAAACTGTCATCTGGTGTTTTTCTCAAAGTAACATATAGGTTGACATTTTGACAGAAAAAAAATAACGAAGAGGAACAAACAGCTTGAATCCTAATCAGACGCCGCGCGACGCGGCGTCTGATCTGGATTCAAGTTGTTTGCATATGAAAGCCAATTCTTAATTTCCTTCCCGATAACATTTCCCTCCGAACAACACACGCAGTCTTTCTCTCCTATTGAGTGTTGTTGTAGAGAGGGAGTGACGTATCAAAATTAACTATAAACTCACCGCCGCCTGAGAATATATTAGGCAAGAACGTTGATGCGCTGGAACCAGCCACACTACTTCCGCTCGCAGGTCGGGAGTCATACCCGGCATTGAAGCTGAACGGCATAGCGCCTCTGATCACAGGCAGCGATATACCACTCATATTTGGTTCCCTGTCTGCTGCTTCTATTACATATAGAATTTACAGTATGCCGTTTGACACTTTAACTATTAAACCTCATTTTCAGCGTGCATAAACATCCTTGTTATAGAGGAAAGCGCGCTTTTAAGGTCCTCCAAGGTGAGCACAGTTGTCCAAGTCTCAGCCTTAATCGCTGAGCACCCACGATACACTGCAAGTGTTACCCAAGTCCCCGATACTGTTGGTCCCAGTCCAAGAGACATTAACATGCAAATGATCCCTCGCGTATTGGGTACCCACAAAACCCTGTCTCTCTTGTATCGGGTTTTACGATCTAAACATTCAATATATCCATTTGGCAGTTGATTATTCTGAATGATAACTACGATAACCTCGTTCTGCGAGGTGTTGTTTAGTTATACACCAATGAGGTGGAACCGGGTAAACCTCGACGGAAACACTGTCAAGATAGATCCTCGGGTTGCAGAATGATTTAAACCCTTTGTCTGCTAATCGCAACTGTACGAGAATTTGCAAACAGTTTGGATCCAGATCAGACGCCGCGTAACGCGGCGTCTGATCAGGATCCAAACTATTTGACCCTTATATTCAGGTGTTTACGCTAAAATGGTTTTATTATCAAAATTTAAAAAATAATGGCAGACGACAACTTGAAATAGACGATTTTGTAGTAGCCGAAAAGTTAAAGAGATTTCATATCGCAAACTAGTTAGATTATAATAAAGCGTTGAACAAGAGCTTGGCATTTGTTCACATATCGATATACCGTAAAACCTCTCTATTATGGCAACTAAAATAAGGCTAAATTATTGTATAAAAGACAGGTGACAGCTTAAAGCAAGGTAAAAGTAAATCAGAAAGCTCCTACAGGAGATTTCCGTTTTACTTTCACATTGCTTTAAGCAGCCACATGCCTTAAAACAATCTGTTCAATTTAGTTTAGTGGACGTTATAGAGAGATTTACTGTATAAGAAGAAAGATTTGTATTCAAACAATCCGCCAAAGAGTGTTAATCTGTTTGGAACAAACTGATACTATTTTACAACTGAACGAGCACTGATTGTGTAAAGGAATTATTTATGATTAAATACCCCATCGAAATAATAGAAGGTATCGAAGATTAACGTAAAGATTTAGAGAAGGTTAATACACTATAATGATACATTGTAAAATCCAACTCACTTGATACCACGTGACCTGTCGAAGTTCAACTGAAGGACTTGATTACTTTATGGAAGCTGCTTTAGCCCTCTCGCCCAGAAAAAAATTATCTACATGTATATAAATTGGTAAACATTAAAAACCTCTCTATTGTTATAATAGTACGTGTTCAAGACAAGTGATTGCTTCACATGTGGAACACAACGTTGTTCCAACGTTGAAACAACGTTGTGTGCCCGCATGGAATTAATTTTATTTATTTATTTGTTTTGATTTTACGTCGCTTTCAACAGTATTTCAGTCATATCGCGACGTCCAGCTAATTACAGGTGGAGGAAGACCCCAGAAGTTCTTTATGCACTGTTTAAGGCACAAATCGGCAACTGGGTAGAACCACCGACCTTCCGCAAGCAAGCTGGAAGGCTTCCCCACATGAAAAATCCGAACGACCCTACTGGGATTCGAACTCACAGCGGTGCCGCCTGGAATTAAAGCAAGGTGATAGTAAACAGATAGTTCCTTTAGGACTGTCACCTTACTATAAGCTGTCAACCGTCTGTTTATACAATCAATAAGCCGTCATGTTAGAGGTCGTAATAGAGGGGTTTAACTGTAGTTGTGTCCGACCCACATTTCAATCTAGATCCGGGGCACTCCAACTGAAGGACTATCGGTAGGAGTGTTGTACACAGTTTGGATCCTGATCAGACTCGGTGGCGTTTAAGCAGGGTCCAAACTGTTTGTTGAACGGTAAAGTTGTATTTTGACGGTAAAAGTTTAACTGCTACGGACCCTTTTTATGATCGATCTAACGGCAAATAATGTTTCATTAACCAATTTAAGTGGATTCTCCCACGCTTATATTTCGGACACGTCCAATTTTTTTTTATAAAAGGGGTGCCTGGTCTGAATTTTCATTTTTTGTTTTATATTGAAATTCTTATCAGCAAACAGTGTAGACTCTGATCAACGTCTACACTGTTGCCGAGGTCTCTTTTTAGGAAGAAAATCACAAATGGTGATTGCTTTACTTTTATCCTGATGTAAGTAGTCACCTGTCTTATGTTTCTTGAATAAGCCTTTTGGCGTGTGGTTGATGTAGGATTAATTCTAAGAGAGTAAACCACTAACGAGATCGTACAGAGGGGAAAACGTTATTCTTTCCCAATAAACGCGTTTACGCTGAAACTATTATTTCCATTGCAAACAATTTGGAGCCAGATCAGACGTCGTGTAACCCGGTGTCTGATCAGGCTCCAAACTGTTTGCCACTCAGATTAACATGAACTGTCAGAAGTGTTTAAAAATTGTACTTTTCTACGTTTTAGTGCTGTGCGTTTGCGTTTCGTTTGCGTTTCGTTTGCGTTTAAACTGGAAATAATAACGTTTTCTCCACTGTACAAGCAAAGTTCGGTACAATCCATCAGCTGACGGGAATGAGCAATAGCTCCACGTAATGTACCGATATTAACCGAACGATTGACGCGATCCCTTAACCCTTTACCCCATAACCTGTCTGAGGTATTGAAAATAGGTGACTGCTTAAAGCAGGTTGAAAGTAACGCAGAATGCGCCCTAAGGTGCATTCTGCTTTACTTTCAGTCTGCTTTAAGGTACCACCTGCTAGAATTAAGAAAATATTCCTTCTGATACATATTCATGACTGTATAGATTGGAATTATTTTCTTCCGCGGAAGATTAAACGAAATGCGCTAAAAGGCGCTTCTATAAGGTAAAGGGGTAAGTCATATACTTCCTAAACTAAGACCTCTCTATGAATTTATAGAAATTATAGAATGGGATATTTTGTTGAGCTTTGCATTTGTGTTGGGTATTATCTATCAATGCTGATTCACTATTTCGGAGTACAGTTATTCCTTCCCGAAAAATATGTTTGTGCTGAAAACATTATAGATCTACCCATTGCAAACAGTTGGGGCACCGTCGTTTGCCACTCAGATTACAATGAGTCTTCCAATATTTAAAAAGCTGTTATTTTCTACATGTTATTTCATTATGTTTGCTGATCGCTTCTTTTCAACGGTAAAGAATAACGTCTTCCACACTATATCAGATGGCAAATTTTGAGGGGTACGTATAGAAAAAGTAAACTGTTATTAGGGATACCTTACATGTAACTCCACGAAGAGAGTATATAGACCGATTTTTTTTACCTGGCAGGGCGGAGCTAACCTTTGGCAATGATAAACTTATTTGCATTTGGTTTTAGGGGTGATATGGTTATATATAGTTCCGTATTATATCGTTATTTTCCGATACTTTCAACATGGAGAAAAACAGTTTATGCATGCATCCATATCAACGTGAAAAGGGTTTATACAGTTCTCCCTCTCTATTATTATTATTATTATTATTATTATTATTACAACAACACCCAATGAGAGACAAAGCTTGCGTGTGTTGTTCGGAGGGAGTTGTTAAGGGGAGAAAAAAACACTTGGTTTACATTAGCAATAGCTTGAATCCAGTTCAGACGCCGCTTAACGCGGTGTCTGATCTAGATTCAAGCTGTTTGTCATTCTTCATTATATTCTTTCTGTCAAAATGTCTACGAATACGGCAGATGACAACGGTTAATTCCGATAATAAAAGAGCGTGCTGCCGCCCCTAAAGTTGAAATGCAAATGTCTGCATCGAAACTCCACCCTGCCAGGTCAATAAAATCGGTCTATAACCATTGCTAGATTTTGTTGAATTAACCTGAATAAAGAAGGGAGGTAATCTTTGAGGAAAAGTGTGATGTAAACTTTTGTTTGTTATCACTCTTTATTCCCCCGAACCCTAGCTACGATTATTCTCGCTTTCTCATACACGGTGTACATGTGAAAAATTCACGTGTCCTTTGCAAACTGTGTAGATCCAGGTCAGCTTGTCGCCAAAGTAGCACTTTTATCAGAGGAGGCACCGTTTGGTAAATTGCAATATATATTGTAAAAACAACCATAAGTAGTAAAAAATGTTACTTAACTGGAATTGGACTTGTCAGTTTGAAACTTAAGTGGCCCATGAGTTAAATACCTTCGCATTAAACAGCTGTCTGCTTAACCAATTACTCCATAACTACGCATTTGTTCGCATTTAATTTAAACATCCATTAAACTACCAGTTCCACTTTATGCAGTCATAATTATTTTCTACATTGTATAAGAAATATGTAAATATAAGAAGGAAGTTTAAATGAGACTGAAAGTAAAGCAGAATGTTTCGAGCGGATGGGTATATCAAAGGCGTAAAATTGCGCATTTATTGAGTAATGAGCGCATTTACGCTAAAACAAATATTTCTTATTGCAAAATACATGTAGTTTAATTGGAGTCAGATACGACGCTACATTGTATCTAACTCGGCGTCGGATCAAACTCCAAGCTGTTTGCGACTCAGATAAACATTGCTGTCTGATCTTTAATATACAGCGTTTCCTCTCTACAACGTCCCTCCATACAACGAGTCCATCCTTACAACGACCATTACCACAGTTCCCGAACAGGAAAATTATGTCCTTACGCTTTTACTGCTGTAATATCGTCTGCTTAATGTTGTTGTTTGCTATTTTTCTTAAAATTACATAAAATGACATTTTAACAGAAGAAACTTCATAACGAGTGACAAACAACTTGAATCCAGATCAGACGCCGTGTTACGCGGCGTCTGATCTGGATTCAAGCTATTTGCAATTGTAAACAAATGTCCCTTCCTATAACGACTCCCTCCGAACAACGCACACAATATGTGTCTCCCATTGGATGTCGTAGTATAGAGAGGGAGCGCTGTAGTATATAAGAAGAAATACAGTCTCGGATCTGGGTCAAAACTGTCTCCATACAGTGGAGAAGACGTACATCTTTCCCAATAAACGTGCTTACGCCAACATTATTATTTCCAGCGCAAACAGTTTGGAGCCAGATCAGACGCCGCCGGGAAACCCGGCCTCTGATCAGGCTCCAAACTGTTTCCATTCAGATATTAATGAAAGTGCAAAATTCTCAAAAAGTTGTCATTTTCTACACTTTGTCGCAATGCGTTTGCGTTTCGTTTCCGTTTTTAAAAACGGGAAAGAGTAACGTCTTCACCATTGTATGTAAGTGTTATATAGGTTGGTAGCGAAAGAGTTAAAGGGTTAACTTTATGCCTGCTGATCGCGATTTCACTGTTTTTTACAATCAGTTTGGATCCAAATCAGACGTCGCGTAGCGCGACGTCTGATCTGGATCCAAACTGTTAAACACAGTCGTCTTTAGGTTTATTTACTTTAAAAATACATAAATCTGCATTTAGAATATTTTGCCGATATCACAGCAGGATAAGGTTTAAGTATGCTTAATGTGTTTCACTTTGCAAGTGAACAAAGTCCAGTACAATATACAGTAGAGAATCTGTTATTCTTTCCCGTTTAAACGCAAACGTACGCAAACGCAAAGCGCTAAAACGTAGAAAAGAACAACTTTTGGACAATTCTGATAATTCTTGTTTATCTTGGTTGCAAACAGTTTGGAGCCTGATCAGACGCCGGGTTACCCGGCTTCTGATCTGGCTTGAAACTGTTTGCACTGCAAATAATAGTTTTAGCGTAAACGCGTTTATTGGGAAAGAATAACAGATTCTCCACTGTAGCAATTATGTTAATTATGAACATAAGTAACTGTTGGTCATCTCAAATGTCGGTTGCTTTTACGTCTTAACTGCATGCATGGACCCGAATTCGTTAGCACTTGCAAACAGTTTTGATCCTGATCAGATATCATATTTAAATGGGCCATTCTATCTTCATTAATTATATATTTTAGCCGCACCATGAGGAAACCTGCCTTATTGCATTGCAAACAGTGTATATCAAGGCCACCTGCAGCGTCTTTACCGCGGCGGCTGATCTTGATCTACTCTGTTTGATACCCATACTCATCTAAAGAATTGTATTTAGCAGTACATGTATTAGCAGAGAAGATGCAAAGCCTAATGACAACGGTGTTTGATCTGTATAATGTTTCAATGCAATAAGTAAGGTTTTCTCATGACACGGCTCATTTAAAATTGTATAGAGGATAACTGTTTTTTTCAGTGTAAGATCGAAATTTAATCCATTGAGTGAACATCAGACGTTATATTTTCACGAGTGGCGAAGCCACGAGTGAAAATATAACAGTCTGATGTTCACGAAATGGATTAAATTCGATCTTACACTGAAAAAACACAGTTATTCTATTTATTTATGCTTTTAAGCCACTTTTTAAACGAAATTGTTTAAAAATTGAAAGCGAACGTACATTATTTATCCCGTGTTGAGCCCCACGTTTTATGTCGAACACACGCGCGTGACAGTTGGCGGTATAATGACGTCACTCGTTGCTCCCGAGTTTGGATTCGTGCTCTTCCGGTGAGTAGTTCGCGACAAATCGGACTGCCGGAATTTAACGATAAAACACGATTGACTACGATTCTTGGGGAGCCCTACGGGGAAAATTCATAATAAAAAGCGATTGGTGATAATCCACTGCAGTGGATTACCAAGTGATCATTTACTGCTATTTCGTGGTAATCCACCGAAAAGCATAAATAAATATTTATAATATAATCTGCATTAATTACGAACGATGTTGAAATAAGAAAATATAAGATAAGTGAATTATTTATTTAGTAATTGTATTGAATGTTCACATTCCTCGTTACTCACATTTTATCTTTTTAAAAAGAAACTACACAGACTCGTGTGCGCACACACGCACTCTCATAAACAAACACGCGCATACAAAATCTCATACAAACATACAGTGGAGACAACTTTATTCTTTCCCTTTTAAACGCAAACGAAACGCAAACGCAAATCATTAAAAATTATAGGACGACAACGTTTTGATAATTCTGCCTGTTTATTTTAATCTGAGTGGCAAACAGTTTGGAGCCTGATCAGACGCCGGGTTATACAGCAATTACCATTCGTCACTGATTTGCATCTGTTCATTCAACTCTTGCACCGGAAATATCCCAACCTGATATTAGTGTTTTCTTCTGACTTGTTCAAGTTATGTTTAGATTGGAACATTCTAAAACTTTTAAAGGGATGAGTTTTCTGTACAGCCAGTTAGAGATACGGGTAGCTGTAATTTTTGTGCGTAATGTACAGTAGAGGATACATTATTATTTTCCGTTTAAACGCAAACGTAAGGCACGAAACTGTGGAAATTTACTTTTAGAAAATTTAACCCGGCGTCTGATCTGGCTCCAACCTGTTTGCAATGGAAATAACAGTTTTAGTATATAAATGCGTTTATTGGGAAATAATAATATATCAGTAAAGTTAGCGCAGCGGTCTCGTGCGGCACGAGGATCATACTTATCGCAAGTAGGAAAGTGTACGGTAAGGTAACATCGAATGTTACCTTACTTACCTATTTACCACTTTTAACTATTCTGTTAAAAAATAACTCGGACAAGTCGGAAAAATCGGAAAATACAGTTGAAACAATTTGGATTCCTTGAATATCAGACGACATTTACCGCAGACGATAATGTAACGGTGTAAGAGTTTAGAAGAGGTTTTATTGTTCTTTTAGCCCATCGATTACCCAATAGATACAGTGGAGAATGTGTTATTCTTTCCCAATAAACGCGTTTACGCTAAAACTATTATTTACAGTGCAAACAGTTTGGAGCTAGATCAGACGCCGGGTAACCCGGCGTCTGATCAGGCTCCAAACTGTTTGCCACCAAGATAAACATGAATTATCAGAATTGTCCAAAAGTTGTACTTTTCTACGTTTTAGTGCTTTGCGTTTGCGTACGTTTGCGTTTAAACGGGAAAGAATAACAGATTCTCCACTGTACGCATCTTTACACTTTTCATTTATTCCTTCACTAAAGAAAATAATTCCACCTTATTCAGTCATGAATACCGGGTATGTACCATACACTATTTTCTATATCCTTACAGATGGTAGCTTAAACTGGCTTGATAGCAAAACCTCTCTATTACGACCACAAGTTGTTTTAATTAACAGCTGTTTAAGGCAGATAACTGCTCCAAGTAAGTTGAACGTAAAACAGAAAGCTCCTTCAGGAGCTTTATGTTGTACGTTCACCTTGCTTTAAACTGTCGCCTGTCTTTTATGCGGTCAATTAGCTTTCTTGTTAGTGGTCGAAATACAGAGGTTATACAATGCGATTTTAGTCGCATTCTTCTTGACTTTCAACCTGCTTTAAATGTACATGCAAGTGGTCATCTATCTTCAAAACTGGAAACAGGCGGCTCTGGAGTAATGGACTATACGGAACTAAATGAAAACGTTGTTAAAAAAATGACTATTATTTTTAAATCTCTCGGGCATAGAGTTTGAAGCCTGACCAGACACCGTCTGATCTGGCTTCAAATAGTTTGCAATGGAGATACATGTAATTGTGGTAAACGTAAAACTACATTCATTGAACTACAGTGCTCCCTCTCCACAACGGTCCTCCTAACCATATTGCCTCCTTCCAACAATGCTTGCCACTGTTCCCCAAGCAAGACAATAATGTCCAACCTTTTCTCGGCTGCAATATCGCCTGCTTCAAATTATCGTCTGCTGTTTTTCTCAAAGTCCCATATTAGACATGTTGACAGAAAAAAAGACGAGTGACAAACAGCTTGAATCCAGATCAGACGCCGCGTAACGCGGCGTCTGATCTGGATTCAAGCTGTTTGCAGATGTAAGACAATTTCCCTCCGAACAACACACACACGCGTTGGCTCCCATTTTATGTTGTTGTAGAGAGGGAGCAGAGCACTGTATTAACTAGAGTAAGTACGTGTATAATACTCCGTAGGGAAAGGGTATTATATAAATATTGGATGGCAGTTTGCGTGACATTCAAATTGTCAACCCGAGAAACAGAATGTCACCCCAAGGCGAAGCCGACGGTGACCTTCTTGTTTTCGAGGGTTTACATTTTGAATGTCACGCAAACTGCCATCTAATATTTATTTTATTACACCGAGCTTATCAAGTCTGGCTATGGACTCGTCTCGTTCGTATTTTATTAAACATGTTGTGAATACCAATTTAGCGCCGCCGTGCACGTAACGCGGGAAACGACGTCGACACCTACGACGTCACATTGTTTATATCAGTACAAAAAAGAAAGAAGAACGTTAAGACAAGAAGATTGAAGACAAAACGTATTTTTTATAATTGTCTAGTTGGCAAATATCCTCCTCCGCAATTGTGGCAAATTGTTTGGATGGCATGTTTGGTATCGTCTGATGACAGTGATCTAGGTTAGAAAAAGCATGATCAAGTTGTTTAGACGCTGTATTTTTGTAAGGAGTGGACAAAGGAAAGCGACTCATATAGAATAATTATGCTAAAAGCTGATAATGAATTACCTGCCCTTATAGATTTTCTGCGACATTCACATAGAGAAGAGAATATCACATAGAGTTACAGTATTTTGGATAGATGTAAAAGACAAAATGCAAAATGTTTAATTTTGGTTTATGAGAAATTAACATTGTAACTCAAAGCAAGGTGTACTAATCTCTAATGTTGTTACAGCTTGTGGTCCAACTCCGTTTCCTGGTAAATTATGTGCAGTTCCAAACCTTGTTTTGAATAGACTGGCAACCAGATATAGGATAAAAAATGGTAATTTGTAAATGTGTGTTAAATGCTTATATAAACACGTAAATATTAGTTTAAACTTATTTATTGCATATAATATACATGCAGGGGATTGGGCTACACGTTTTTACAACATTATATATAATGCCCGCTCCCAAGATATTAACAAAACAGTGACATGACAATAATAGAGGTAACATTACTATTTTCAGTATAAATAGCATAGCAATTTGAAAACAAATTACCATGTTAATATCATCATAAAGAGTAGAGAAAGAGAGGAAGTAAGAAAAGTGCTAAGATCAAATTCAGATTCAAAACGTAAATATTAGTTTAGGATAAGAAATTCTGTTTAAAAATACATTTCAAAGAAAAAAAGATTTGGCCCGGGTGGAATTCGGTCGGTGGACCCGGCATGTAGACATGCGGAAAATAAAATTTTGAGTCAGACATCTTAACAACGTGGCCAGCCGGGCCATTCGTTTACCGGCGGTGAATTCAACCAACTTATGTGTACAGCGAGGGATAATGCGTGTTTCTTTCCTTTTTATGCCCGTGCGTGCACAAACAATGTGAACTAGATTTAGACAGCCCAATAGACGGACCTGTAAAAGCGATGAAAAATATTTAAAACACTTTGTGACTTGTTTTGAGGATGTTTTTAGACTGATAATATTTTTTAAAAGTCAGATGAACGATAATGCTACACATTGATTTCTTTCGAGTAATTTCCTTTATATTTGCAAAAACACCGTTTGGTTTTCAATCTCTGTAAGCAGCCACCTGCCTGCAACACATAATAATTAATTTAATGTAGTGTTGTTTATAGACTTTTTTCTTCCATGTATAGTTACTCTTGGTAAGTGTTTCTCTGACAGACATACTGATTCTCGTTATTACAGTATTCATCGTTCAGTTGCCCGTTGTACATCTCGATACAGTTTTGTTTACCTCCCAAATTATTGGGCTGGCCTGATTCCCACTTTAAAAAGCCCACTTCTTGACCGGAAGAAGCCCACAGCCACGTGCCCTCCTTCTTCGCGTCCGATGCTCCCATCCATACGTTGTTATAGTTAATATTCACTAGATCTAGTACATGTAACATTGCTTCCCTAGTGTCCGGTTCTGCAAGAATACCACCGTAGTCATGGCATCGCATACTTGCAATGTCCGAGATGACGGACTCGTTTTTAACGTGTAGGTAGCACCTGTTTTTCCACTGTATCCAGGCGGCTGGGCATGGTGGTACAGGTTTGCCTGGTTTCCCTACATTGCCAGACACTGGTAGCCCTGTCAACTGTAGCCTCTCTAACGTTTCCGTCAGGCTTTGGACTTCAACTTTAAGAAGGTCCATTCGAAAACTGATATCTTCGACACTCTCGTTTCTTTCATTGGTTTCTTGATCAATACGAGAATTTACTGTATCTATCATACCTTTGAAACGTTCGGTTGACAGTTGGTCGTTATCTTGCTTATCAAGCTGAATGCTCTTTGCCATCTCTAGTCGAATCTTTTTCTCGTCCACAAACGCTTTCTCGATTCTTTTCATCTGACTGGTTTGTTCGTTAATGAATAGTTCCATTTTCTCCACGATCTCTTCCGTTTTCTTAGAGTTTCCACTACCGGGATTTCCGCCTGACTCGGGAAGGTCGGCAGACGGTTGCGCGAACATCGTCGTGTTTAGATCGGTAATGATTGCTACTAGCTCATTCACGTCTTGTCTAAACTGGGCAAAATAGTTATTTACTTGATATTCCAAATCTCCTACTCTTTTCTTAAGTGTTTTTGGCTTTGGCCTTTTAAGCAACGCACAGTCGCAACACAACAGGGCAAACACAAATATGATCCATGTCCACAGCGAATTCATTTTCAGAGAGCTTCAAGCGACACTCTTTACGCCGTTGAGTATTTATTAATAATGAAGTGCTTCACTTTCAGCAGTGTAGTTCTACTAACAACCTAAGTGCAGTAGTCCCTTCCTAGAGCTCCAGATAAGGGGAGTATCCAAAACCTAGAATCTTTATTTCTGTATTAAACCCAATGGTGTTGCTACTCATTACAATCGTCTCTTTGAGACGATTCTAATGAGTAGTAACACTATTGGATTCGGTGCTAAAATAAGTGAGAACAGGTTGGATTTGTTCAGTTTACTCCCTCTTATCTGGAGCACTGTAGACCTCCCTTCAACGGCCCTCCAAACAACAAGTCCCTCCTTACTACAATGCTTACCGCTGTTTCACAGACAACAAATGTTATATCTATCCCTTTTACTGCTACAATAGTATCCGCTCACTATGACACTTCCTGTCAGGCGGGTTAAGCAGACTGCCGTCAAAACCTCAGCGTCAGCAAGGCTTGGATATAGTCTAATGGGAAAATAATAATGTCTTCTTTACTGATAAAAATTGATGATAAGAGAGTTTCTGCTTTAGTCTATACTACAGGCCACGCACATTTCACATTTGTAGCCTCCATTGAGAGAGAATGTAACCTCTTGACTGCCTAACTCGAGTATAATTGTTATTTGCAAACTGTTTGGATCCTGATCAGACACCGCATAAGTAACGCGGCGTCTACTCCGGATCCACACTGTTTGACTTTCGTTTTAATATTTTATATTAGGTCAAAATACCATAATGTTAATTTTTCAGCCATCACCCGGCCGTAGCCCGAATTCTTTGAAAGCACAGCCTATTTTGTTGTGAGTTTGGCTATTCTGTTCTTTCACCCTTTTCTTTCTGCCATTTGCAAATATGGTGCAATGAATAAAGTTCGACATTTGGTCGTTGAATTCTGACAGTTTCCTTTTCTTACCGATAAATGACAATGTTGATGTTGATCGGTTTCCAACGCTCGGCTATACTGAACAAAATCAAAATTGTTTACATGTACTACCATATTCACGTTGTAAAATCTAATGAAAATACATAGATGTGCTGGTGTATCTTTTGCCTATACCATAACGAATTTTCTCAGTATTTGGAAAATTTATATGTACAATGAAGATGGTATTCTGTCCCAATTAAAGGAAACGTAATGTAATAAAATGCAGGAAAGGACAGCCTTTTAAAACATAAATATTACTTTTTCTGAGCTGCAAACAGTTTGTTCGTTAGAGAAGGGGAGTGAATTTTGTTTGGTTGTATCCAATATTTCGTTTTATCCAATTTTTATATAAATTAGGTTCACTGTATGTGGTGAATACATAACTAAGCAAAGTTAAAAGCTCCTATAGGAACTTTCTGCCTGCTTTGTCCAACTTTAGACTGCTATCTGTATAATTTACTGATATTTTGTCCGTTTTGAGTCGCTAATTAAATCATTCCATCGCCAAATTTATCGTCCTACTTACGGTTCAACCTTTTTGTTTATAGTTAATAATTTGTAAGATGATTTTGTGAATTATGTTAATTAATTGAGCATTAAAATACAGTAAAACCTCGCTATTACGACCACTAAATTATGTTAATTATTAGGGTGTTTACGATAGGTGACCGCTTAAAGCAAGGTGACAGTGAAACAGAAAGCTCCTATAGGAGCTTTCTGTTTCACTGTAACCTTGCTTTAAGCTGTCACCTGTCTATTATACACTCAATTAGCCTTCGTTTTAGTGGTCGTAATAGCGAGGTTTTACTGTATCATTAAACTAAAACTAATGCGCGTCTGTGTCTAGCCCTTCATCGTTATATTATCGTTCGTTTAATATTGTTGTCTGCATTATCGTTGTCTTCACTATCTGCACAAAGTTCGATTTGAGACTTTATCCCATAATTTGTTTCTAGTTTTGAAGATAGATGACTAGTTAAAGCATGTTGAAAGTAAAGCAGATTGTACATTAAGGCTCATTCTGCTTTACTTTCATCCTGCTTTAAGCCCCCATCTGCAAGGATATAGAAAATATTTCTTTTGGTATGTGTGCATGGCCGAATAAAATAACTTTTCTTCTGTGGCGGAATAAATTAAATGTTGTAAAAGGCGCGTTTATTGGAGAAAGCGTTAAACCTGTATAACTAAAAAAATATCAATACGGGTGCCAAACATTATTGATGCTGACCAGATGCTGCGTTACGCGACGTCTAATCAGGGTCCAAACTATTTCCAAAATCGACGCCAGCCGTTTATGCGGATGAAAGGATTCACACAGTATTGACAACATAAAGCAAACCATTACAACCACAAAAAGTTGCGACTCGAGTATAACTATATATCTCATATTCTACAATCGAACTAAGCCTGCCGTCTTAAACGGAAATGCGTCTTAACATAATTACTCACAAATCACAAACAACCTCTAACATTGCATGGGCAGAACTGCCAATTCCAGTGAGTAGGATGGCTATTAAAATGTTTTCTTGTCGGTTTACCCATTACTCCATAGATACGTATTTGATTAGTTCCTAAACCGATGGAAATTGTTCCACTTTATATATTTAGGCCTACAGTCTTGAGTTTGCGCCATAAGAAATATTTGCTATATCCTAGCAGATGGTAGCTTAAAGAAGGCTCAGAGTAATGCAGAATGCGCCTTAACTCTTTCCTCCCTGAAACTTTAAATGGACAATTCCAGTTCCCATTTTAGTCTAGTCCATTTCTTACTTTTAAGGGTTGTTTTTGTCAATGTTGGCATTATGACAAACAGTGAAGACCCTGATCAGAGGGCTCCTTTCGGAGCCCTCTGATCTGGGTCTTCACTGTTTGCACAGGACATGTGTACTATTCACATGTACACTGTTTGAAAAGGACGCATATATGCGGGACTAGGGCTCAAAGGGTTAACACTTTCACTGCCAATGTCACCATAAGGCGATCTTGATCCTAATTTATATTTCTTCAATCAAAACGCTCTAAATCTGACTTGACAAACTATTGCAGACGACACTGTGAATGCAAACGATGATTTGGGCGGTGAGCTTGTAAAGCAAATGATAAAACTTGGCAGTGAAATAGTAAAGGCGCATTGCTTTACTTTCAACCTGCTTTAAGTGGTCACAAACAGGATTTTGGGTAATTTGTTAAACGAGTCGTAAAGGAAATGCAAAACGATAAAAGTATAGAAAATAACTGTTTTTGATGGTTTATCTTATTCTGATCGACAATGGTTCTTTAGGAACTTTTTGCATTTTCAAGAAAACTTGTACAAATAAAGCTAATTTTAAAGCTAAACTTTGCAGACGGCAATTTCAAAGCAGACGATATAACTACAGGATAATGTTAACTCGTTGAGCGCTAATGACGCATATGTGCGTCCTTTACAAACAATATACACGTATGTACATGTGAAGAGTACACTTGTCCTATGCAAACAGTGAAGTCCCTGACCAGGGGGCTCCTACAGGAACCCTTTGATCAGAAACTTCGCTCTTTTTAATTTTTAATATATATACAGCCGAGGGTCATAAGTCTTTCCCCAAAACATGGCGCCGATATCGGTACCGCAAATGGCCGTGTTCGAAAAACTTTAATAGCGCCGCGGTTTATTTACTATGAAGATTGAAATTTTAACACAGTGAATTTCATGATATCACCGATAACTTCTTCATTTTTTGTTAACAAATGATATTGATTTGTTTCGATCGTCTGCTTGGCAACATATCAAGTGTGAAACGCAAGGAATTGGCACACCAGCAGAAAAAAACGCTATCCGTCATTCAAATAAGGACTCTCAAAGTGCCCACAAAGTTTCACATTCGGTAAACATCGATAGATCTACCATTTCAAATTTTAAAAAGAGATTTCGAGAGTGAGGGAACTGCGAAAACAAGATCCGAAGTGGGAGGGTATCGGAGACCACGGAAAACCATGCCGATCCCACCCCATATTGCAAAGCATCTGTTGTGTTCAGGGGCTGTTTAACATTATGATGGAGTTGGAACCCTGACACCAGTTGATGGTAATATCAATTCTGAGAAATAAATTGAAGCTCTAGACACACATTTGTGGCCATTTATTGTTAAAAAGCTCTCAAATAAGCCCTACAGTGTCCATGATGACTATGCTAACCAGCATAAATCTAGACTCGCCATCGAATGGTAAAGGAAAGGTAATATGCCGACAATAGTTCGACCAGCCTTAAGCCCAGACTTAAATATAATAAAAAAATGTGTGGAAATCTTTGAAAACTTACTTGTGCAAGCGTGCAGTGAATCTCAAAATTAAGGATGAGCTTACCAGACATGTTCTTGGACTTTGGGATCGTTACAGTCAGGCCTATGTACAATCGCTTTATGAGGGTATTACAAGAGTAATTCGGCATAATCAGAAAGAAAACGGGTCTATTTCAAAATTCTGAAAGTTTCAGGTAAGTTTGAGTTGCCGTTTTGAGTTGGTTGATGTTTAAAGTTTGCATGTGCTTAGAGTAGAGAACAAAACGGCAGCCATTTTGGGGAAAGACTTATGAGCCTCGGCTGTACATATATATATTCTCCGCTAAATGCATCTTTATTGTCATAACTGTTTGTTTGTTTATGTTTTACATGCCTATGTTTGTTTACAACATGTATTACATGCCTCATGGACTTGTTAGTCTGAAGGAAGAATAAAATCATATCTATCTATCTATCTATATATTTAAAAAAAAAAACACCCCTAAATAGTCTAAAACGGACCAGCCTTTTTTGCAAACAGGAATACGGGTCTCGATATTGCAGACAGTTTGGATTCAGATCAGAAGCAGCGTAACGCGGCATCTTATCAGGAACAAAGGCATATTTCACGCGAATCAATATTTCTCCAGTCACTACTTAAAAATGTGGAGTTATTTAATATCGTCTGAAGACACATTTTAGCAGACGTAATGTTGTTTGAGATAGGGTTTGCTCTTTATCCCGAAGTCTGTTCTTCTGTTTTAAAGAAGGTTAAAGTAAAGCACCCTAAGGCACATTTTGCTTTATCTTCAGTATGCTTTAACCCTTTACCTGATAGCATTTTTTCTAGTATTGAAGATATTTGACTACTTAAAGCAGGTTAAAAGTAAAGCAGAATGCGCCCTAAGGCGCATTCTGCTTTACTTTCAGCCTGCTTTAAGCTATTAACTGCTAGAATAAGGAAAGTATTAAATATGACACATATTCATTACGGTATAATTTGGAACTATTTTCTTCAGCGGATGAATAAAATGAATGTGCTAAAAGTCGCTTCTATGAGGGAAAGGGTTAAGCTACATGTACCATCTTCTAGTATTTAATAGTATAATAAGTATTTCTTATATTGCACATTAATTACTTTATAAAATGGAATTCGTTTTTTGAGTAGAGGTCTTAAATAAATGGGTAAACTGGCGTATACATGTACAGCAGAACCCCCCTATTACGACCATTACATTTTAATAAATATCATGTATTTAAGGGTGTATCAATGTCATGACTTTGGGAATTTTTCAAAGTATATGAAAACATTCTATGATGGTTTTGTATTGAAGAGCTATTTAAGATGAATGAAAAAATAGAAAAAGTGTACATTTTGGTGAACAGCAGTTGGCCCTACGGCCATGTAAAATTTACCCCACCCACTTCCTCTTATTTTGTCCTTTTCAAACAGCCCGCTTCAATAAAATCCATTTTAAATGAAAACAAATATGACAATTTGGTTTTGTGTTATTTATTTCCTATCTATGGTAGTATTTCTTCATACAAAAACTAATTTAAGAAAAAAAGGCACCAAATGTGAAATTTATAAAGCTCTAAATATCATCGATATTGTACTTTTTTGTAAATTTTGTAAGGGGAGATAACTCTTTTTACTTTAATAACTCAAAATTTTCAACACTGACCTTTCAATTTCTTTGCATATTTTGAACTGCCTTAGCATGGGTTTTATACTAGAACTATTTCATTTTCAAACTTTTTTCATAAAATCATGCCCTATATTAAGCATATTTTTGATATTCAATGATCCATATTGTTCAAACCTGGTGCCTGCTTTGTCTAAATTTGGTTTCTATATGTGAAAATACCACCATAGACATGAAATTAATAATGAAAACCCAAATTATCATGTTTGTTTTGTTTTGAAATAAATTTTACTGAAGCTTGTACTCTGAATGGGTAAAATTTGAGAAAGAAAACGTCCAAATTTGACATACCTTTTTCAAATCGCTGTAGCTAAAAAAAAAAGGACACCACCATATATATTTTTTTTCATTTTTTCATTCATCATAAACAGCTCTTCCAAAAAAACAATGTAAGAAAAAAAGTTTGATACTTTGAAAAATTGGCTTATGACATTGATACACCCTTAAGGCATGTGTGACTGCTTAAAGCAAGGTAACAGTGAAACAGAAAGCTCCTCCAGGAGCTTTCTGTTTCACTGTCACCTTGCTTTTATTTAGCTGTCACCTGTCTTTATTCAATCAATAAGCCTTCGTTTTAGCGGTCGTAATAGAGAGGTTCTACTGTATATAGAGTAAAGGGTTGAAAGAGATTGTTAGATTTGGCAATGATAGAGTCTGACACAGGAACGCAAATATATATTTCGTCTAAAAAGGATTAGACAGAGAAAGTACATGTTAACCCATTCACTGTTATATTATCATCTGTTTACAAATTGACATTTTGATTTTGTTTTCCATTAAAGATTTCCGAAATATTTTACTAAACAAACATCGGTACCGGAATGTCAAACAGCTTGGATCTAGATCAGACACCGAGAAGGAGTTACTCGGCGTCTGATCTGGATCTAAAATGTATGATTATAATGTAAATTTGCAATAGCATATTAGAGGTTGAGAACGCACATGGCTCTTAATTAGGGGAGATATAATACTTTAAAACCAGGAAGTGATAACTCCTACTTCCGGTTCTACTCCACACATTCAATTTATAACATCAACACCCTCAAACATAAAATGGACTATTCCAGTTTCCAATAAATAAATCTTATTGCAAAATGACAAATGGTACAGACACTAATTAGAGAGCTACTTTAGAAGCCCTCTGATCATGGTCCCCACTCTTTTCCTAGATCAAAAAAATAGATTTACTCTGTATATGTATAAAGGTTGTAGATTCTAAATGGATATAAAATAAACCACAAAAAGTGTTCCCTCCCTACAACGACCATCTGAACAACGATTCCTTCCTTACAACGACCCTTGCCGCATTCCCTAAACAGTTCCCTAACGCTTTTACTGATGCAAAATCGTCTGCTCAAAATTGTCGTCTGCTGTTTTTCTCAAAGTTACACAATGTACATTTTCAGAGAAGAAAATCTTAATGACGGGTGACCAAACATCTTGAATCCAGATCAGACGCGGCGTATGATCTAAATTCAAGCTGTTTGCAATTGTAAGTCAATTTCCCTCCCTATTACGACTCCCTCCGAACAACGCGCACAATTGTTGTCTTCCATTTAGTGTCGTTGTAGAGAGGGAGCGCTGTAATTAGTGTTTATGAACAAACCCATTATGTCGGTGTTTATTGACCACTTGTCACTTGGTATCAATAGTCGACTTTATAAACACTATGGCGTCTGATCATGAGCCAAACTGCTTGACGCTCATTTCGTTATTTCTCCACTCAAAACAATTTAAATCTAACTTTTTTTAAAAAACAAATTAAAAACAAAATTACTAATGTAGACGGCATTGCTGTGGTTTCTGGTTTTAAAACAGACAATACTATTTAGGGATGAAAGGATTGCAGTGAATAAGATGTTATTCTTTCCTAACATGCGCACTTATGCTAAAGCTATTATGATCATTGACCTCAGTTTGGAGCCAGGTCAGACACCGGGTAACACGGCGTCTGATCAATCTTTAAAATGTTTGCCATTTAGGTATTTTGGGCTCTGATCTGGCTCCAAACTGTTTGCCACTCACATGAAAGCAAATTATGTTTGTGTTTGCAGGCGTTTTATCATATTAATCCTTTCATGATCAAATTATGCGGGAGATTTTTACCTCATCACCGCTTTAGTGTCGTCTGCGTCAGTATTGTTGTCTGCAAGACACGTTTCAAAGTTAGATTTAAGGTTGTATGACTTAATATATATCGATATGAGTGTCAAACAGTTTGGGCTCTGATCAGGACCCAAACTGTTTGCGAACGCGCTTTATGGCGTCATTGAGAATTAAAGAGTTAAAAGGCTCTCCGTAGCCAAAGAAGTTAGCCATCCAAAAAAACTTACAGCAAAGAAAGATAACCGTTATTCAACTGTCTTGAAAAATACTAATGGATTATTTCTCTTCCTACCCGGTACAATCAAGGCGTATAATTTAACGAGTTATCCAAAGCATCTGATGTGAGAATATATTTCTAAACCTTTGCCAAGAAATGGGATCAAGCTCAGACTCCGACGTATACATGGCGAGTGACCTGAAGCCAAATATTTGTATCGCCTATAAATGTAAAGACAACTCATTCACTCTTGAAATTTTTAATGTAAAATTCCAGTGGCAAAATTATGTTGCATATTAACTCATTATCTCCTGAGACATCCAATGGACAATTCCAGCTTACAATAAAGTCTGGTCCATTTTATACTATTTAGGGTTGTTTTTGTAATATATTACAAAATCACAAACAGTGAAGTCCCTGATTAGAGGGCCCCTGTAGGAGCCCTCTAATGCTCTAATCAGGGACTTCACTGTTTGCATTAGACAAGTGTCCTCTTCACAGGTATACGTTTGGTAGATGACGCATATATGCGTCACTAGGGCACATTGAGTTAAGCCTAGTCTTTTTGTGTGTGTTTTGTGTGTGCGTGTTTTTTTGTTTTTAAATAATTGTAAAAATTACAACCGGTTCAGACCCTGGTCAGAGGGCTCCTGCGTGGCGTTTGATCTGGATTAAAGCCATTTGTCATTCGTCATTAAGTGTGTTTTCCTGTCAAAATGTCCATTATTTCCAAAATGTCCATTATGCTGAGAAAAACAGCAGACGACAATTTTAAGCAGACGACATTGCAGCCGTGAATAGGTTTGTCATATTGTCTTGTTTAGGGAACTGTGGCAAGGGTCGTTGTAAGGAGGAAGTCGTTGTTGTGAGGGCCGTTGTAGGGAGGAAGCACTGTAGTAATTCTGATATGTTTTCAGACGACACATGTGTAACAAATAAACAACTAAAACATTCACTATTACATGTATCTCATTTATTCTAATATATGATTACATTTACAATGTTTCTATAACAAAACTATTCCAATACACTAATCGAAGCATACAAACTCAAATATACATTACTGATTTCTATTTACACTCTTTTACAGAAGAGAAGATGAAATCCTTTCCCGTTTAACCATTTACTCACTCCATAGCCTGTTTCTAGTTTTGAAGACAGGTGACCACTGAAAGTAGATTGTAAGTAAAGCAGAATGCACCTAAAGGCACACTCTTCTTCACTTTCAACCTGCTTTAAGCTACATTCTGCTAGGATATAGAATATATTTGTTATATATAGTGCATATTCATGTCTGTATCAATTGGAACTATTTTCCGACTTCAGTAGAGGGATAAATTAAAGGCGTAAAAGGCGTAATTTGGAGTAATGTGTTAAACAAAAAACAGGTACAGTGGAGAATCTGTTATTCTTCCCAATAAACGCGTTTACGCTAAAACTATTATTTGCAGTGCAAACAGTTTGGAGCCAGATCAGACGCCAGGTAACCCGGCGTCTGATCAGGCTCCAAACTGTTTGCCACCAAGATAAACATGAAATATCAGAATTGTCCAAAAGTTGTTCTTTTCTACGTTTTAGCGCTTTGCGTTTGCGTACGTTTGCGTTTAAACGGGGAAGAATAACAGATTCTCCACTGTATATGAAAATGTTCACAACGTATTTCAAATTGAGTAACAGATGTGTGGAACCAGACTTGACGGCGGGTTACTCGGCGCCCAGTCTGGGTCACAATCTGTTTGCGGTGGACATACTTGTTTTAGCATTAACGTGTTTATTGTGAAAGAATAATCTCCTCTCAAGTGTTCACGGACAAACCTTTGATAAACAACCATTTGAAATAACATCACGTAATTTGGTGAATGAGCAGACCCGAATGTTATAAAGCGTTTGAGTTGAGTCAGAGATCGTTCTCAAGCATATTGTTGGTCAGATTTGAGAATTAACAAGAATGCATCGAAGGCCCTGATATCGCTTGAACCTGTTGTAATGAAGCCTGATAGCTTTACATTTGAGTTTCACCCGTTTAAATCTAAATCAATTCAAATTTGTAGCATAGCATGTAAACAATATTGGAATATGACCTATTGTAGTATAGTAGAGAACATCAAGGGCAGATAACTAGAGCCTAAACCATGCTGAAATGAAGCCAATTCTAGCATTTCAGAGTATATCAAGGACAGATAACTCTTGCCACAATGATAAGATTTTGACAATAATTGCACTCCTTCGAGAGCTTATAGCCGTATACATTGTTTTTAAGTATAATCAAAATTCATTGAAAACTGTAGTTACAACGGAGTGTAAACACTGTTAGATATGACATTTTCAACACATCAAGGACAGATAACTCTTGACCTAACTGTTCGATTTCAAATATAATCGAACCTATCTGAACTATTACAGTATTGTAAAATCTTAACAAGTTTGAGAAAGATTGGATAAGAAACGTGGCCTCTAGAGTGTAAACACTGTTAATAATTGTATATTCAGCAATTCAAGGGTAAATAACTCTTGAACTATTAGTCAATCTGAGCAAGTTTGAGAAAGATTGGATAAAACTTGTGACCTCTAGAGTGTCAACACTAAAATTGTTGACGCCGAACGACGGACGACTAAAGACGGACGACGAAGGATTGCAAAAGTTCACCCTGAGCTCAGGTGAGCTAAAAACTCAAATCTGACCAATATATTGCTTGTAAACGATCTTAGACTCCACTCAAACGCTTTGTACAAGCATTTTATTGGTCAGATTTGAACATAAGCTAAACTCTGACTAATTAAATATATACACGAAAACGAGCTCAGACTCCAATTAAACGCTTTATACAACCTCGGGACCTGGGGCCCGCATCACAAAGCTTCTTACGACAAATGTTGTCGTTAATCTGACCATAAAAGTCTCAATTATTATTTATTTCTCCATCTAATCTTGTCTTGTTACATCTTTTTGGAATCGTCTTGAAAAGACGATTCCAAAGAGATGTCACATGACAGGATTATATAGAGAAATCAGAAATTAAATGTATTTTAAAGTTTTGACTTACGATAACATTTGTCGTAAGATGTTTTATGAAACGGGACCCAGGACCCACTCTGTTATTTTGACATTCGTAGACATGTTTTATTCAGTCTAAAATGCAAAATAATCAAGTGAGAAGAAAGAAACTCTTATATCGATATCGATAGATGTAGATGTCGAATATATGGTAACGAATGAATCAAAGCAGGTGATGGTTGAATGCTGAATGGTTTAATGCAAAAAATCATTTTTGTGAGAGCTCTGCATCACTCTTTAACCAACTACCCCATAAATACGCATTTTTACGCCTTTAGTTTATTTTTCAACTGAAGAAATAGTTCAAATTTATACAGTTATACATATGTATTATAAGAAATATTTTCTCCATTCTAGCAGATGGAAGCTTAAAGCAGGCTGAAAGTAAGGCAGAATGCGCTTTAGGCACAATCTGCTTTACTTTCAACCTGCTTTAAGTGGTAACATATTTTCAAAATTAGAAACAGGTTATGGGGTAATGGGTTAACCGTACCAATTGGCACGAGTCGAGCGATGCAATGGGTTTTGATAAAATGATCGTGGGCGGAAATTAAGACACGAGTTTTGTCTATTTTCCGTTGTCTTCATAGTTGATTTGTTCAAATACATTCCACATAATCCAGCTTAGCAATAGAATGATATGTAAAAAATAATAACGATGCATCCCAGGGCTCAAGATAAGGGGGAGTAAACTTAACAAATCCAATACTTTCTCACTCATTTCAGCACTATATCATATTGCTTAAAGGTGACACCATAGAGTTTAATGTAGATATGAAGGTTTAAGTTTTTAAATACTCCCATTATCTGGAACCTAGGTTATGAGACTATACAGCATTTTAATTGAGTCCGAGATCGTTCTCATGCATTTGATTGGTCAGATTTGAGCTTTTGCTCAAATCTGACCAATCAATCGCTTAAGAACGATCTCAGACTCAACTCAACCCCATTATAACATCGGCACTGGTGTCCTTTCTGATCACAGTTTGGTATCCTCAGCGGCTTCTATCCATGGAAACATGTTTCTTGGCGCAAATTCATCCAGATCATCTATTGGAACTACTCCTTCACCGTCGCCAGCCTCGTTTCCAACAAATCCGCCATTTTCCTGACCGGTATTCAAATCTGCATACACAGCCGTGGGTTTTGCTGGGGGTGAACCATTCTGGCCTGTTTCATCCATAGTTTGTAGCCTGTCGGGGGTGGGGCCACATACTAAAGTACTGGCGTTTGATGGCGAGTCAGCCTAGTCAAAATGTAGTAAACTACAGTGGAGAAAACGTTATTCTTTCCCGTTTAAACGCAAACGAAACGCAAATCACTAAAATGTAGAACATATCAGTTTTTAGAAATTTGTAACACTTTATTTTAATCTGAGTTGTAAACTGTTTGAAGTCTGATCAGACGCCTGGTTACCCGGCGTCTGATCTGGCTCCAAACTGTTTACAATGGGAATAATAGTTTTAGCGTAAACGCGTTTATTGGGAAAGAATAATGTTTTCTCCACTGTATCAAATACAGTAAAATCTCTTTATTACGACCACTAAAAAGAAGGCTAATTGATTGTATAAAAGACAGGTGACGTTTTTTTAAAGGAGCTTCCTGTTTTACTGTCACCTTGTTTTAAGCCGTCCCCTACTTTAAACACCCAATACAGTTATACCGCTCTATCACGACCACTAAATTGTGTCAATTATTAGCTGTTTAAAGCAGGTGACTGCCTAAAGCAAGGTGACCGTAAAACAGAAAGCTCCGTTAGGAGCTTTTCGTTTTACTGTCACCATGCTTTAAGCTGTAACCTATCTTTTATACAATCTTTTAGACTTCTTTTTAGCTGTCGTAATAGAGATGTTTAACTGAAATTAACACTATTAAGTGGTCGTGATAGAGAAGTATTACTGTAAATAAGGATAAAACAGTTCAAGAGATGCATGAATTTACTCTATGAAATATTAACACGTTTTTGATTGGTTTACGTCGTGCAATTAAGATTAAAATTAAAATTTATTTTTTTATAAAGGTACATGTATATGATCTTATCTAAATAGTTCGAGCTCTATGGGTCTTTACCAAAGATAAGCATGTTCAAATTACACGTCAACTTTTTATTTCATGGATTCAGATATAAAATCAAAGAGGATAACCCATAAGTTCATATCCTGTTTCTAGTTTTGGAGACATGTGTCCATTTAAAGTAGGATGAAAGTAAAGCAGAATGCGCCTTTAGGCGCATTCTGCTTTACTTTCAGCCTGCTTTAACTTGAGCTTACATGTGCTATAATATAGAAAATATTTCTTATGGTTCATATCCATGAATGTATAAAATGAGACGTTTTTTCTTCAGTTCGAAGAGTAAATTAGAGGCATAAAAAGGCATATTGATGGGGTAATGGGATAAACCATTTTGATTTAATGACTAAATATAGAGTTGCAGAGAGGACGACAGAGACACAGTGTTTGAGGATTAATTTACTTTTTGTTATAAGCTTTATCCTAACAAACGCATGTTGTGCTAAACAAAACTTATGACTTTTACGAACCGTTTGGAGCAAGATCAGTCGTCGACAGAATTCAGAATGTTACAGATAAAAGGTGCCTTCAATTCCAATAAATGCGATTTAGCTAAAACATTTATGTAAATTGCAAATTGTTTGGAGCCAGATCAGACTTCAAACGGCTGTTTGCCAATCAGAATGTAAGAAATGACGGGTCAAATTACCCAAACTCTGTCATTTTCAACATTGTATTGCATTTCATATAAGTCCAATTATCATATACTAGAATGTTTCTAGTATTGAAGACATGTGACCACTTGAAGCAGAATAAAAGTATTTCAAGCCATTCAGGCGCGTTAGAGCATTGCTTTCAGCCTGCATTATAGTATCGCACATATTCATTACTGCATAAAGTGGATAAATTCGTATGCGTATTCAACCCATTACCCCATAAATACGCCTTTTTACGCCTCAAATTTATCCCTCCATTGAATAAAATATTTTCAATTTATACAGTTGTGAATATCTAACATTAGAAATAATTTCTATATTCTAGCAGCTGGTAGCTTAAAGCAGGCTGAAAGTAAAGCAGAATGCGCCTTAATGCGCATTCTGCTTTACTTTCAACTTGCTTTAAGTGGTCATTTGTCTTTAAAACAGGCTATGTGGTAATGGGTTAAGGAGTAATGGGCTAAACGGGAGGAAATAACACCTCTCCCACTGTAAATGCCCATAACAGTGCGTGTCCATTACATTGTAAAGTTTACCAATCGTTGACGCAAATTTATTTTCTAGTTTAATTCTTATTGCCCGTAAACACCATATACGTTTGCAACCAATACTATCAGCCGTCACTTTTCTATTGTTTTGTCTCGTGTTATGTTACTTGGTTCTTTGTCTGATAGTGGACTGGTAAATGATTTATGCGTTATGTGTGTAGTACTCTCTGCTGTACTTCTCTCTTATTAACCATATCATGCTGAATTGTCGTCTGCTTCATATATATATCGTCTGCGAAAAAAAGCTTAAAACCAGTTTTTATGCTTTTTAAACTGGGGAGAAGTTGATTATGACTGTCAGACCGTTTGGATCCAGATTAGACGCTGCGTCACGACTGTTTGCAAATGACTGCAAATGATAGCCACGCTGTGCTTAGCATGATTAGGGTTTATAAATTACCTGCTCTCCTCGAAGTATATCGACATCAGGGATGGGACTTTCTAGACCTTCCTTCTCGTTTTTGTATGGAGGGATGCTACTCTCCTGTTGAAATGAAACAAAAACCACAAATTATTCCAACTTGTAAAATCACTATTTAACCTACTGTACGTCGGGACAAAATGTTTATGCTAAGTGAAATACCAGTCTTCAAGTAATTATATTCTTTTTTGCTCAAATCTAACCGATCAAATGCCTGAGAACGATTTCAGACTCGGGCTAAAACTGAAATAAATTCTTAACCTTCTGCATGCTTTGGGCTAATTTGTGATAACAGTTGCAAACCCTGATAAAACACAGTAACTCGCCGTCTCATCTGGGTCCAAACTGTTTGGCACTATTTTGATATTTTCTAAAAAGGAAATGTCATTAAACCAGGAAAAGAATTTCTCCAGACGTTAATTTTGCAGACAGAATAGCAAGAAAATACAACAAAACCTCTCTTATCAGATCATTAAAATGTAGGCTTATTTATGGCATTTGAGACAGGTGGCAGCTTAAAGCAAGATGTCAGTAAAGTAGAAAGCTCCTACATCTGCCATCTGCCTAAAACTTGCAGGGGTTGTAATAGAGAGATTTTGCTGTAATAAGTAGAAAACTTACTGTTTCAGCGTAAGCGTCTTGAAACGACATTTCTGGACTCCACGTTCGCAGTCTCCGGAAATAGATCAGTCCTACTATTGCAAACACTACAGTGCAGAATACGACAATGGCAGCAGCGATAAGAAATATAAATAGACCGGGATTATCACCAAACATTCCAGTTGTTTTCTCCCTTGGAAGAACAACCGTGACATTGGAAACTGACGATGTGTTGTCAGCTGTAGAAGTTTCTGTAAACACTGAAACTGTTGATGAAGGCGTTGTTGACGATTCAGTCGTTGACGAAGCAGGTAATCTTATCTTTGTAGTTGTCTCTGTTAAAATGGTTGAAGTCGTAGGCGATGCTGTAGATGTTCGTGAAGTTGAACGTGATGCGGGCATTGGCGAACTTCTTGTAGTAGTAGAGTGTGTAGTAGAAGATCTTGTTGTGGAAGTTGTTGAAGCGAGGGTACCTGTTGTTGTTAATGTCGGACGTGACGATGTTCTTGTTGTTGTTGATTGGCTAGTTGTAGAGCTGGTAGTTATAACAGGGTTTACGGCTGGAGATGTAGTTGTTTGAACTGACGAGCTTGCCGTTGTTGATTGGGTAGAAGTTGATGGGGTCACTGATGTGACATGCTGAGTGGTTAGAACTGAAGCGGTCGTTTGTGATGTGCTGGGTAACGTGGTTTGTATGGTGGGAACTGTTGTTGTTGATGTTGTTGTGATGTCAATCACTGTCTGGCCCTCTGATACAGTGGGTGTCATTGGTGTAGGTGAACTTCTGGGTAATATGCCGGTAGTATGTGCTGCAGAGGAGCTGGTTACAGTAGTGACTACATCAGGTGTGCTGGAGACATGCAGACCAGAGGCTTGGTAATCTATCTGAGTGGTTGTTTGCTGAGGTACAGATCTTGTTGTAGACGCTTCTGTGACTGGTGAAGAAGCTTGGGTCGATGTTGACGTATCACTGGCAGCTGTAGTAGTTGATGCAGTTGATGTGAGTCTTTCTGTCACAGTTGATGCCGTTGTACTATGAGGAGTCGATGTAGGCGCAATGCTTGAACGTGTATCATTAACATAAGCTGGTGTGTCGGCGGTTGTTGGATTCACTATAGAACTAGTGCTCTCAGTATCTCCTATAACTCCTGTAGTTGGTACGGTGGTCTCGCTCCGGGGTGGACTTCCGGAAACAGTTGATTGATTGTCAGATGTGGTGCTCGATATTTCAGTTTGCGATGTGTCAACATGCTCTGTCGGTGATATAGAGGAACGTGTGCTGGCACGACTGCTTGTAGCTATATCCAGCTCCTGTTGAGGACGTGAAGTGGATGCTACTTGTGTTTCTGTAACAGGTGCGTAACTATCAGTTTGGCTTGTTGATATGCTAGTCTCACCCAGACTCGTTGTTTCTGTTGTATCATTAATTTGATGGGTTCTAGATTCTATATCTGCCTCAGTAGCAGGAGTTGTGTATTGTAATGTTGTAGAACCAATCGCTGTAGTGCTCGATGTCTGAGCTGGTTGCGTTGTATCGGTTTCTGTTGTTTGATTTACGTTTGTGTCAGCTGATTTGACGTCTCTTGCAGCGGAAGTGGTAGAAGTCGTAGACGTGTTTGATAGTTCGCTGCTCTGGTACAAGGTAAAGGTGTCTGTTTGAGCGTGTGTTACTGTTGAAGTTTCTGAAGCAGATTGTGTTGATGCATCTTGCAAACTTGTGGCTTGAGAAGGTGACACAGAAGCAAGGGTAGTTGTTGTCGACATGGCCGATGACGATGGTGAAGTCTGGACATCGCTAGTTGAACTGTTAGAACCGACTGTCGAAGAAGAGGCACTAATCGAAGACTGCAAAAATAACAAGACAAAATTGTAGAAAATAAAAATAAAACAACAACAACAATGACGACAACCGCAGATCAACAACTAACCCGTTTGCGCCAAGAAGATTCTTCAATGCTATATTGGATTAGTCAATTTTTGTTTGATATATGGAGTGCCTGATCAACATGTAGATTTTCATTTTCGTTTTTTTATATTGAAATTCATGTCAGCACAGCAACCATTGTAGACCTTGATCAGACGTCGCATTAAGCGGCTTCTGATCAGAGTATACAGTGTTTGCCTGCTTTTGTTTGATAGGTATTTCATAAGTCTTATTTCGAAAACTCTATCTCGCGTTAGTGGAACATACCCGTATTTCAAAGTTAAAACGTGGATAAGCCACGTTGTAACTTTGAAATATGTTAATGTTCGAACTAACGCGAGTTCGAAGTATCGAGTGTTCACTGTTTACATCTACGTCCAGAACCATGTTTGAGCATTGTGTCTTTAAGACATCTTAATGCAAGACAAAGGTAAAGCAGAAAGCTCCTATATGAGATCCACTTTGACCATGCATTTGATAGTAATATGTCTTTAACCGCTTCACTGCTTTACAATGGGGATTAACAAACAGTTTGAGTCCTGATTAAACGCTGTGTAAACCCAAACTGTTTGAAACTCGTATCGATATTGCTCAAGTCAAGATTCCTAAAAAATAGCATTTAAAAAATATAGCAGAGACCATTTCTTTTAAATAGATAAATAGATGACTTCATGAAGGGTTTAAATGACTAACTGCTTCTTCAAAGAATATCAAGTTCAACCTTACTTAACCAAGTCTGACTACACACGTATTTCCAAACAGTTTGCATCCATATTGGGTGTAATGTTGCCTCCTGGATTCTTACTGTATAACACCCCATTCGGTCAAAATATCTAAATTTCTATTTCTTGAAAAACAAAGCAGACGATATTATGGAAGAGACTTGTAAGACTGGTTATGAAGTCATCATGGCAGGGAAATGATTATTAACTCTTTCACTACCAACTTTTTCGTGAGATATTTACCCCATCGCCGTTTCATTGTCGTCTGTTTCAATTTTGTTGTCTGCAATGTCGTTTCAAAGTTAAAAAAAACAAGGCCGTATGACTGAGGAAATTTCAAAACGAGTGTCAAACAGTTTGGATCCTGATCAGACGCTGCGTTATGCGGCGTCTGGTCAGGATCTAAACTAGTTGCAAACGCGCTTTTAAGCGTCATTGAGAGCGAAAGGGTTATGGCAAGAACACTTGTGAAGCATAAACCTAATCATTTACCTCTGTAGCCACAGGTGTTCCAATGGCTGACGGTGTTGTTGTTGTTGTGGGTTCACCTACAAGAAAACAAATACCAATATATTGAACAATTCTTGCTACCCTTTCAACCCTACAACCCTCTGTAGATATTACTCATTACATTTGCAAACATTGCCGACCCTGATCAGGGGGCTCCTATAGGAGCCATCTGATCAGGGTCTGCAATGTTAGATATTTAGTTCATAGTTTTTTTGTTGTTATACCAAAAATGCAACAGTAGACTGATTCAATAATCCTTAACCTGTACTAGAAGAGTCCAAATGGATTTTGAATACCCACAAGAGACATTTCGGGTTGAAAGGGTTAACACATTGAGCACTACCAACGTGTAAACGAGTCCTTTGCAAACAGTGCCAACACTGTAGCAGCGCTCTGTCCAGGACTTACATTTTTTGTCATTTTGTAAATAGAATATACACCTTTGACCTTAGTTATGAGTCCTTTTCAATTAGTGTACCCATGAGAATTACTTGTTCTGTGCAAACAGTGTAAACCCTGTAAGAGATTTCTGTTTACAATTTACTATTTTTAAGTATGAACTATATTGTGAAAACACACATAAATAACTAAAAGTGGCATATATTGACTGAACATTATCAAATTTCAAAGCTTAAACGAAGACAAACCATGTTTTAACTGTTCATATGCTAACATTTTGATATGAAGTATTATTTGCTAAATGACTAGTTTACATTGACTGCCAAGAGGTTTGTCGCTCGTATTATAAAGTATAACAAACAGTACAGCCCCTGATCTGATATGTATCTACATGGTTTCAAAGGATGAAAATATCCGGGATCAGTACTGCAATGGTTAACTTGAAATGCAAGTTAGATCGATTAAAGCAAGTTCGAGAAACAGGGACCCGAGTTCGACCGTATTTTACTCAATTATGTCTACAAGTTTGTAATTCGGTTCATCCATATCAGTATCAGTCGTTCTACTATGATATAGGTCCATTTAACCATATGCAGTCAGGACTCAATACAACGAAATCCGTTACAACGGAGTTCTCCCCTACCGACACAAATTCCGTGGGAGCGAATCTGCACAAAGCTATATATATATATATATGAAATTCAATAGAAGACAAACTCGTTCAAACGCCATTTTTGTTAGAAACGAACTGTGTCATTGTATTGAGTCCGGACTGTATAACTTACATCCCATTTCATCAGAACCATCGTCGCACTCCGTAACATTGTTACATCTGAAGTAACAGCCACTAGCATCAGGACAGGCTATTCCATCCTCCGAACAGCTTGGAACGTCTGTGAAATATAATCAAATTACGTAAATCCCTTCACTATCGTACCCCGAGTACCATGGTTACTTGCAAACAGTTTGGATCCTGATTATTGTTTGATATGATAGTCATTTTAATATTTCTCAAGGCAAACTACTTAAAACTTAAAGTTGGGAAATAAAAGCAGACATCATAGCAGTGAAAAACAAAATTCAGCTGGAAACCGTAAGTTAGACGGCATGATACATATTTCTTTTTTTCATTTCATTCAGCCAAATATAAATTTATATATTTAAGGATAAATACAAGAAACCAACTACTGAATAGAAGTGTCAAAAACGGGCAATAGCTTTCGTTGCACACGGAATCTTACGAGCACAGATGATAAGCCAGTTCGGCAAAATACGTTAATACATTATTTGACCATATTCCCACATACGGTAGTGGCTACTCCGGAATGTTACTATATAGTTGCAACTTTCACGGGTTTTGTGTAGAGTTAAGTCTGTTCGGACTTTCTCAGTTTTGTTCGCTTACATATTTAAGTACATGTACATTATTAGAACGCTGAGCAGATCTACATTTTCTGCTGGATTTTATACATGCATGTATGCTTTGAGAGAATAGTGATATTGTTTACATTTTTTGTATAAGTGTATTAGAAGCGCTAAGTAAGAATGTGACTTTGTAACTGATTTCTTTAAAAGACAGATCTAGCCGCTATCCCGAAGATACCCGAAAATGGAAATACTCCAAATACCATAGAGTAACTAAAACTACAATTAATAGATATGTAATTATATTCATTATTTCCAGAAGCATATACAACTATATCTGTCATGCATATTGACTGCTCAATTCAGGGTAAAACTAAAGCAGAAGGCTCTTAAATGAGCATTCTGCTTTCCTATTGTCCTGCCTTAGGACTGTAATCTGTAGTACTGACTGTTGAAACAACTTTGGTGCTTAAAATACCCCCTGGCCAACTGTATACTGTGCACTTATATTGCTATGACTGTATTTACATATTTTCAGCTACTATTGTTGGATTGGTATTTCCGAATCCAACCAGTCATATCGTTTTGATCACGTACATGAGTATGCTTTGACCATGCTTGTGGGTACATTTTGGTTTAGATTCGTTTTGGTTTGTGTACGTTTTAGCCAGATCCCGTCAAATCGGCCAAGCGCTAGGTAAACCTTGAGTACATGCACACAAACAGTTTAGTTTCTGTATCAAGAAAATCAATTAGGTAAAGAAAAAAGGCTGTTCCATTTTACCATGAATGAACGAACAGACGATAGTCATAATATTGGTGACCATACTTTTTAAAAGGGTGACGTTTCACTTAGATCCTAACTGTTCTATACTCTGATGACAATGTTTGAAAAAAAATGCAGAAACTCTATACTTCGAACTCGCTTAAATTGATCGTTCCAATATTTCATGAGTTGATTTCGATCTCACTTAAGTCGGACATACCGATATTTCAAAGTTAAACGCGAGTTCGAAATATCGAGTTTCGAATGTGTATGAAATCTAAGAATTGTTGCAGACGACATCCAGCAGACGACAGTAATATAGCGTGCTCAAGGTTACAAGAGCATATAAGTATCCTTCTATTATGACCACTAAAATAAGTTTAATTGTTTGCATAAAATCAAAATGAACGTAAAACAGAGAGCTCCTAAGACGCTTTCTGTTTTACGTTCACCTTGCTTTAAGCGATCACCTGTCCTGAATACCTGATACTAACACAACTAAGTGGTCGCGATAGAGTGTTTTTTCTGTATTATCATAACTGAATATAGACAATATTTAAACAACTGCCCTGCGTTCATTAACGCGAACTCAACAGAACCTCTCGCTTCGGCCCGCTTACCACAAGGCGCACAAAGGAAGAGTGACCATAGAGAACGAAAAGCATACAATGATGAAGGCACGTGAACCTGTGGGTGCCCTGAGGTAAGCGGGCCGTGGTGAGAGGTACAAGATACAATATACAAGGAACTTTATTTAAAGTCGGGTGTTTACAAATATAGATTTAACATTAGCTAGAAGCTATTTTCCGACTAAAACAAATGTTTCTTAACAAAATACATTTAACCAACAAATGACCTGTAAGATCAATTACCTGTTTTATGTTCTGGTATGTACAGACAGCCTGTTTATTCCATCCGTCATATCATGCAAAGTTTGAGTCACATAAAGTCATGCACATGCAATATTTGTCTCACCAGTGTCACACCACCATTGAAAACAAGATGCTTATTATTCGTGAGAAATTTGTAGCTAAATGTACATGTAGAAGAATGCAAAAAGCTCTTATAGAAGATTTCACTGCAAACTGCATCAGTATGTAACAAGAAATAGCTATTGTTTTTACAGTCAAATCTAAGAGTCATGGTTTGCTTTCGAATGTTTTACTAAGTTACTAACTATTTGCTCACAATATCCTTCCCAAAAGTGTCACCATAATTCTCGTATTATACATATATATATGTATAGTAAACATACCCCGTAATAAGCGGACAATGGAATGGAGGACCTGTAACTTTATAATGGTATGCAAAATTCTTCTTTAACCTTCATTATGTTAGGCGCGATTTGGCTAATATTTGCAAATAGTTCGAATCAAGATCAGACGTCTGGTAAGGCGGTTTCCGATCTGGATCCATAGTGTTTGGGACTCACTTTTAACTTATCGCCAGCTTAAAAAGCATAAAAACTGATTTTGTTTTTCGCAGACGGTATATTTAAAGCAGACGACAATTCAGCATGATAAGATTTAACTCTCTGAAATAACACCAGTGATTAATCGAATTATATTTTTTACCGCAAATTAGTTCATCTGACTCGTCTTCACAGTGAGGGAGACCGTCACATGGTATGCCACACCCACGACCGTTACTACACACAACTTTTGTCTCGTTATCAACGCTAACACACCATCTCATGTTATTATAACACAGAAACATGGAAACACTCTGACCGCAAGAGTCTGAAAGAAATTGGCAAATATACGAGGGGTGTTAAAAATTACGCAGACAGGTGCTTCCACTCGCTCAGATTTTGACTGAACGGCGCGAAACTGAGGGAAATTGCAGCATCTGTCTGCGTATTATTTGAACACCCCTCGTACAGGCGTCGAATTTTCCAAAATAACACGTTTGTTCAAAAAACAAGTTAGACCATTGCAACAATTTGGAGTCAAATCAGACGCCGGATAACCCGACGTCTGATAAGGCTCCAAACTATTTTCCTTCTAGATTGGAGCAAACCATCAATATTTTCAAAATGTTGTCAATTTCGCCATTTTAGTGTAAATGTGTTAAAGTTTCGTTTTGTTTTAAACCTGAAAGAAAAGCAACCCATCCACTGTACTTCTGAAAACTGTGATCGAGCTCCTAGAAACTTGAGATCTCTGAGAAATGTCACGGTCTCAAACAACCGGCTACTGGCTCACCTACAGTGGAGAATCTGTTATTCTTTCCCGTTTAAACGCAAACGTACGCAAACGCAAAGGGCTAAAACGCAGAAAAGAACAACTTTTGGACAATTCTGATATTTCATGTTTATCTTGGTGGCAAACAGTTTGGAGCCTGATCAGACGCCGGGTTACCCGGCGTCTGATCTGGCTCCAAACTGTTTGCACTGCAAATAATAGTTTTAGCGTAAACGCGTTTATTGGGAAAGAATAACAGATTCTCCACTGTACTTTAAAGGGAAGGCGAAGAGTGGTATTTTAGGGCAGATGGTTGTTCCAAGCATTGAAACAAATCACTCAATCTTCTAAACAACCGATCTGAAAATACCAGATTTATTTTAAATGATATGCACGGCACATGCTACAGAAATAAAGAACAGCATTCCATTGCTACCTCTCTAATTGTCTATGTGTTTTGTTTTTACTATTGCTTATTTAGGTATATAAATTAAGAGCATTAAAGAGCGCTTCTAAAGGGGAAATGTTAAACCCAAAAGCCCCACAATGACGCATATACGTGGCATATGCAAATAATAAACATGTAAGGAGTACACTTGTCCAATACAAACAATGTTGACTTAGACCAGAGGGCCCAAACAAGAACAAACTGATAAGGATCGACACTGTTTATCATTTTTCCATCATACATAATGTTAGTTGATTGAAAGTCTGTTCTTGATTCTCATTACACATAGCTATACAGAAATGGCTATAGATTTTCAATTATCCCTTTCATTATCAAACTCATCGTGAAGTTTTTTCTCCTTCACCGCCATGTTGTCGTCTGCCTCGATATTGCTGTCTGCAATATCGTTTCAAAGTTAGATTTAAGGCAGTATAACTTAAACTATTTCAAAACAAGTGGCAGACAGTTTTGATCCTGATTAGACGCCGTGTTACGCGGCGTCTAATCAGGATCAAAGCTGTTTGCAAATGCGCTTTATGATGTCATTGAGAGTGAAAAGGTTATATGAGTATGAATTATTTCTACTTATAAGTATAACAAATATCCCTCAAACCAAATGTCAACAAAAGTCCCTCAAACGAAATGTACAGTTTCTTTATCGTGATTATTATTATTATTATTATACCAGATTTATATAGCGCTCTTTTCACACAGGGATTGTGCGTTCAAAAGCGCTTTACATGAAATAACATATAAGTACCTACAAATCTAGAAAAGACAAAATAACTACAATTAGATCTGAAATAAAACATAAATAAACATATAAAAAAAGACAGGACCTCAAAACTGCGATCACATTACCCCCATCAATCAGCAATGAACCGACCGTCTAAGTATTGCCGACTGATATGAATAATGGTAGAGCGCCAAAAGCAGGCCATCGACAAAACACAAATAACTATAATTACATGTAGATCTAAAATAAACATGAATAAACATACAAAAGACAGCCCCGAATGGCGATCACACTACCCCCATCAATCAGATGGTATAGTATAGTCTCTAATCAGATTTACACATCCATTGCCATGGCCTCATTTGCTTCAAACAGTGGCCGTCTGCTTCTATATCTTAAATTTAAATTTTAGGTTAATTGAAAATAAAGTTGTATCGATTTGTGTCCCTATCAGACGCCGTGTTACAGTCATGGTAAGGCAGTGAAGAGATAACACCTACCTATGCAAAACATATCAATATTAAAAACAGTTTTATATCTAATCCCTTCATTCCCAAGTCCAAGTACACAATCATTTGCAAAGGGTTTGATACAGATATGCTATAATTGAAAATCGAGGAAGTATATAAAAAGAGCCGCATGCGGTCCTTTTTCGCTCACCTGAGGAACTTTTGTATTATACTCAATGCAAACTGAAGTTTGTCATTGCATGTTTGTGGACTGTTGCACAAAGAAGTAAATCAAAGCCCGTTTGTCATTAGATCTACTACTAATAGTACTATTGAGCAAAAAGGTGAAATATGGAAATGATATAAATAGTCCTAATAAAGGATCATTTCAATAATATTCATTCAAAATAATATTGAATTCTGGGGAGTGGTTTCAGAGAAGAAATTGTTTTTTGAAGATTTTCCTGTAAAATTCTTTGTACAACTGTTAGTCCCGGGGCATGTCCTTTTTTGACACAATGCTCATAATTTGAATAATCTTGATAGAGGATCATAAAGCAAATCTAGATGCCAAATACCAAAGGTCTGGGCCCTACCGTTTCAGAGAAGAAGATTTTTAAAGATTAACCTATAGATATAAGTCTATGTAAACTGATAAGTGTCGGGGCAGGGCCAACTTTGATCCGGGGTCATGATTTGAACAATCTGTGTAGAGGACTATAAGGCAAAACTACATGTCAAATATAAAAGGTCTTGGTCTGACGGTTTCACAGGATTACATTTTTAAAGGATATTTTCCTAAACAAGTACATGTAAAACTGATAAGCCCCGGGATTGGTGACATCCCTTATCCAAGGTTCATGATTTGAACAATCGTGAAAGAGGACAATAACAAAATGCTACATGTCAAATGTTACATGTCTGGGAGAAGACGATTTTAAAGGTTTTCCTATATAAATCTATGTAGAATTTATTAGCTCCGGGTCGGGGCCGTTGTTGACACTGGGGTCATAATTTGAACAATCTTGTTAAAGGTTCATAACATGATGCTTCATAACAAATTTGGTTGTCCTAGGACTTAAAGTTATTGGCAGGAATTTTAAAGTTTGTCTTTGGTTGTCAATAGTATGTTATTGCTAAAAGGACAACGCCTTCTGGTGGCCATATGTTTTTGACATATAAAAAATCAAATCTTTGAACAACTTTGAAAGTAATCAATTTTAGAAAGATTTTGGTTAAAACCAAAATGAAATCAGACCAGTCGTACTTGAGAAGAAGAAGTTTTAAGATATTGTGTATGGTTGTCATGGCAACAATACCTATTGCCACACCCACCTTTTTCGAATTATTTTTTAACTAACAACTACTGTATGTATCTGACCAAGCTTGGCGAAAACTGGACCACTGGTTTCAGAGAAGAAATGATTTGAAACAAATTGTGATCAGGCGACACGTACACCAACACCGATGTACAACGGACGGCGACCAATCACAAAAGTTCACATTGAGCACTATGTGCTAAGGTGAGCTAAAATGTTATAATCGAAAAGTGAACGATAAAGACAGAAATACGTATGGTACCTAAATGGACGACACGTTGGCAATGAAGGGATAAAGGATGAACACATCTAATAAGATGAGATCGGGAAAATGTAGGTCAACGTCAGAACACTGAAATACACAGAGCAATTATCCACTCTTTGTCAACCGACAGCATGTACTGAACCATCGAAATCATGCTTACGAATGGTTCAGGCAAACGTCAGGCTAAAATGTTATAGAACGTCAGAGCCTAATGTAAAGAAGCTATTGAGGTGAGTCTGAGATAGTTTTCAAGCATTTGATTCGTCAGATTTGATCATAGGTCCAAATCTGACCAATTGGATGATTGAGAACGGTATCAGAATCATCTCAACTTGAGCCCAGTTGGCAAGAATGGTCGATCGCTCTACGTAGTGTTCCGATACTGACCGACGGTGCGGTCGGTCTATTTTGAAACGATATAATTAATGGGTAATTGAGTGATATATGTTGACAGTAAAAGGTATACAATAAGAAAACACATGCGGATATCTCCTCAGAAAAGATTTGCTTATGAGATGATTAGAAATTCTCACGCATAAAGATCTATGATCTATCATTATTATGCAACGTAACTTCATCACTTTTGATTGACTAACAAGCCGTAGTCATGGGCTCATATACCGACAGGGTACATAGAAATTCCCCTTGGTAGGCCCTGTATGTTTCACTACTTCAAAAACAAGATGGCAGAATGCTCAACTCAGTTTAACATGATCGTTTTAACCTAAGATGCAACGTTTGTGATGTAAACATACGTTCTTTGAAATGAATTAATTTCGTATAAAATAAACATTCCTTTAAAATGAATTATTTGTGGCATGCGTCCCCATCCATATTAACGTGGACACCGATGAAAAGTGCTGTCACGAAAACATACAAGGTTAGAAACTCGGCTGTAAACAAAGAAGGCTAGTCTCACGGCTGATTAAATAACGTGCCCAATACATGGCCGTATTTATAGATCTACGTATATGTCACTCAGAAATTGTTCAGTTTAACCAAAGCAGCATTATACATTTGCATAAACCTTTCTGTTGGGTCTTTCTGCATCTCACTAGATGTATTACCTAGGATAGCGATTAGTCTGCATTGATTTACAGAAAATGACAACTGACACGTATATAGCTATTTTAGCCCACATGAACACAGCTCATTGTAAGTTGTTATGGTCGCTTTTTGTCGGGGACCGTCCGTTTGTCTGTCCACGATTAGTTCGTTACTACTCAGATGATATCTGAATGTGGATTTAAGGAAAGGTTTCGACTTTAACATTTTCATTAAGATCTAAGAAGATTTGAACCTCTAAAGAGTTAACAAGTTCTTTCAATTATGTGACCTAGTGACCTAGTTTTTTAACAGAATCACCCATTTTCACACTTGACCAATTTTTTATTGAGACAATATTTTGAGCAAGTTTCATTATTATCTGATGAGATTTGACTCCTCTAGAGCATTAACAAGGTTTTCGATGATTTGATCTTGTGACCTAGTTTTTGACGTGACATGACTCACTTTCGAACTTTGCCTAAATTTGATTAAGATTTACATATTTACCAAGATTATGGTCTGATGAAATGTGTCCCCTAGAGTGGTGACGATGTTTTCTATGATTTGACCTACAGTATATACATATCACATGTCTGACAGGGTGACAGTTACATTGTCAACTTTCGGGAAAATACTGTCAACAGAGGCGAAGCCGAAGCCGAGATTAAAAGTATTCTTCCGAAAGTTGACAAATTTACTGTCACCTAGTCAGACATGTGAATTTTCTTTTATTATACCGAAATCCTGGGCTCTAACCAGGAACTCTAGAACTTTCCTAAAGCTTACTGGAATCACTAATGTAACTAGATCCGCATGCGATTCATTATAAAATTCACTGTTTATGAAATTATTGGAATTTGAAGGAATTAGATGTATACAAACTCTTTATAAATAAACGTGCATAGATAATAATATACCCGTCATGCATATCTTTCCCTGTTCAGATCTGACTGTTTATTTGCATCATTTAGTCAACTAAATTTTCCCAACTGCTTCAAATTGTAGATCTAAGTTTTAAATTTATCTTAAAAGACGCTTTGACGCGATAACGTGGATTTGACGTCATTTTCGGTTTGACGTCATTTACGACATTCGATAACAAATGGAAGCGGGAGACAGTATTTTTAAGACAGTAATTTTTTCAGCTTAGCTTGACAGTATTTTTATGTCACGGTGGCTTATGGGTGATTAACATTGTAAATGAAATTGATGTATAATAATATATACATATCACATGTCTGACAGGGTGACAGAAACATTGTCAACTTTCGGGAAAATAATGTCAGCCGAGGCGAAGCCGAGGTTGACATTATTTTTCCGAAAGTTCATAATTTTACTGTCACCTGTCACACATGTGAATTTTATTTTATCATTCCGAAATTCTGGGCTCTAACTAGGATTTCTTGAATTTTCCTAGAGCTGACTGGAATCATTTATGTAACTAGATCTGCATGCGATTCATGAAATTCTCTGTTTATGAAATTATTGGAATTTGAAGGAATTAGATCTATTCATACTCTTTATAAATAAACGTGCATAGATTATAATATACCCGTCATGCACATCTTTCCCTGTTCGGATCTAACTGTTTATTCGCATCATTTAGTCAACTAAATTATCCAAACTGCTTCAAGTTGTAGATCCAAGTTTTAACGTTATCTTAAATGACGCTTTGGCGCGATAACGTGGATTTGACGTCATTTCAGTTTGACGTCATTTGACGACATTCGATTATCAATGGTAGCGGGAGACACCTTTTTTAAGGGAGTAAATTTTGTTTCCGCTTAGCTTGACAGTATTTTTATGTCACGGTGGCCTATAGGAGATTAACATTGTAAATGAAATTGATGTATAATAATATATACATATCACATGTCTGACAGGATGACAGTAACATTGTGAGCTCTCGGGAAAATAAAATCAACCGAGGCGAAGCCGAGGTTGACAGTATTTTTTCCGAAAGTTGACAAATTTACTGTCACCTTGTCAGGCATGTGGATTTTATTTTATTATACCGAAACCCTGGACTCTAACCAGGAGCTCTAGAACTTTCCTAAAGCTGAATGGATTCATTAATGTAACTAGATCCGCATGCGATTTATTATGAATTTCACTGTTTATAGAGAAATTATTGGAATTTGAAGGAATTAGATCTATACCAACTCAATTGAGGTTTAATAATATATACATGTCTTTAAGGCACTCTGTTTGAAAATAACATCCCGTCAGAGCTGATAGTGGTTCTCTCCTCCCGATGAATTTCTCTATATATTTAACCTATATTTAAAAACACTGTGAGATACGATATGCGACACTAATTTTCAACTCCAAACATTTAACACTGTATTCAGAGACAAATAATTTCTTCTCATTTCATGTTTGTTTAATTTATGGATATTTTTCAGCTTCTCATAAAACGTCTCAAATTCTGATGTAGTTACACAAAGCATGTAATATGTATACTATGTCTGATCTGTGTCAAGAAAGTTTTAGATTCAAAATCAAGACAATGTACATTTTAATTCATTATGGTAATAGAAACCATGGGATTTATGAAAATTCATATACGTTAAAAGAGTTAAAACATACACTTTATACCCTAGACCCGTGTCTTTCACTAAGGCAAGGTTCAATTGCTATATTTGGCAGAGTGGTATATTTATAACACATAAACAAGTATGAATAAGAACACTAGGGGTTCTCTGCTCAATTAAGGGATTTTTGTAGACATATCTTATCCTTGTTTATACTTTCCTCTAGTAAATTATTTGTTATTTTCAATATTGTTATGAAAATAAATCATATGACTGCAGAAATGTTAAGTAAAAACACATACTTTATTACAAAGTATTATCTTAGAATTGTATTTTTTAGCACCCCTGTTCTTATGAATCCCCTGAATATGTTAACCTGAATTAAAGACACCCTTTGAGATGAAACACTTTTTCTCCTTTCCCCGAAACTATGTCTCTTAAAGAGGTTTGACATACCTAATTTGTAATTACCTAGTCTTTAACCGAACATTGCCAACACTTAAGTTTGGTTTTGGATTTTAATAAGGCAAACATTTAGACCAATTTTCATAAATGTCCAATGAGATTTGTAGCCCCCAGACAGCTTACCCATAGCTTTGCCCAGGTGAGCTAAACCATTATGAGATAGACAATACTGTAGCAGGTACTTAGTTAACAAGCTTCATTTGAAGTAGTCGTGACGGTCGAATTTTACAGTTACCTAACCTGTTGTTGTTGTTTCTGTTTCCACGGAAGTTGCCGATGTAGATAGGCTTGCTGTCGTGATATTCTGAGTAACATTGTCTTGCGGAAGTGACGTTACAGAAACCGGAAGTAAAGTTGAAGAAATGGTTGACTCATCAATTGATTCGTTTGATGGACTTTGTTGCTCGACTATATTCTCTCCTAGTTTTATAGTATAGGCGGCACCAGGATTGATTAAGGGCCCTGAAAGAAAATATTTATGTCGTTGAATCGCTCAATAAAGGTTGCTAAAAAATAAAAAAAAATGTAAATACACAATCGAAATGCTATAGTTTGACCTTACTTCACAAGTTCATTTCGATAACTCGATCTTTCTTACGTCAAAAAGAGCTACTACAGCGTTCCCTCTCTACAACAACACCCAATGGGAGACAATTATTGTGTGTTGTTCGGAGGGAGTCGTTGTAGGGAGGTAAATTGGCTTATATTTGCAAACAGCTTGAATCCAGATCAGACGCCGCGTAACGCGGCGTCTGATCTGGATTCAAGCTGTTTGTCACTCGTCATTTAGTTTGTTTCTATCAAAATGTCCATGATGTAACTTTGAGAAAAACAGCAGACGACACTTTTAAGCAGACGGTATTGCAACCATGAAAAGTTTGGACATAATGTCTTGTTTGGGGAACTGCGACAGGGGTCGTTGTAAGGAGGGAGTCGTTGTTGGGAGGGCCGTTGTAGAGAGGGAGCACTGTATAACAAGATGAGTGTGTAAATATCTTGATGATCATGACTTCTGATCAAGGTTTACACTGTTTGCATATGGCAAGTGTACATTTTACAGGATAAAAGTTGCTAACGTCGCTAGTTTTTAATGCGTTAAGCGTCGAACATATATTTCACTGCCAATTTATTCTTGAGATTTTACCTTTCACCGTTTAATTGTCGTCTGCTTCCATATTGATGTCTGCAATATCGTTTCAAAATTTAAAAATAAGGCAGTATGACTAAAGCAATGTCAAAACGAGTCTCAAACAGTTTGGATCCTGATCAGACGCCGCGTTACGCCGCGTTTGATCAGGATCCAAGCTGTTTGCAAACGCGCTTTTAAGCGTCAATGAGAGCGAAAGGAAAAACGTTAGAAACATATCTCTGCTACGTTTTTAAAGATATTTCCTTTGTCCTTTGATGGACTACCCCTCCATTGTTCTCAGTAGGCATGAAAGTAACTGTACAGCAGGAGTAAAGTGTACATAGCCAATGTCATTAATCTCAAATTGTCTAGAGAGGCCCTGACATACTCACACTCAAGGTTTTTTTCAATGGGTTTTACCAACCAAACTAACAGATTCAAGGTACGGGCCTCGCATGAGACGCTTCGATAAGTATACCCCTAGACAAGACAACAGTAACAGCACAACTCGCATATGGCTGCAGGCTTTTATACCTGGTTTAGTGTTACCACTGAAAGTAGGTCTTGACGTCATCTGCTTTTAATGAATTTAATGTAAATTTTAGGTAAGTTGACTAAAATTCTTCATGGTACAGTGGGAAGCAGTTTTAACTCTGATCAGTGGCTGCATACGCCAAGTGTCTTGTAAGGATTCAAAATGGTCGTAACTCTATTGTACTCGGTATAAGTCAGCGAAATGATTAAGCAAATTCTGTTCATCGAGACTTGAAATAATACATACTACAGTAGGTATTTTACTTTATATTGCTTACGTTGAACAACATAGCTCACAGGACATCTGTCTGTCGCCATCAGGTAGTACACATAAAACCCATCACAATACCTCACGCACGCCCTCTGGCGGAGAACACAGCAATCCCACTTCCCAAGAACATCAAATGACGTGCACACATGCGCTAGTATGGTATCACCAACGCCAGGCAAAGTTTGGCCCGAAAGTTCTAAGCGTAAAGGTAAACGGGTTCCTCCGATATGGTTCTGTTAATACAATAATAAAGAATCGCTATAAAATAAATATATTTTGAATGAATAACCGTATTCGACTGATGCATGTTTCAGTTAGATAATAAGTTTGTATTAAATAACATCACAGTTGCGTTAAATCGCTACCCCTCGGTTCCTCGTTAAATAGAGCAAAATGAAAATTTCGAGTTCGTTGAGTAACAGACGCACACATAATCATAAACATGTTTTTGATTGGTCAGATCTGTTTCGTTGGTGTGATCTCACTTGATGGAATTGCGAACGTTATCCAGTCGAATACGGTTAGTCATGTATTGTTTCAGTATTGAGTTTAATAAAGTCGTTGGGTAAAATCCTTCGGCGAGCAACGTATTATTTTATCAAACCAGTTCAACTATCAACACTGAAAACTCATAGATATAATAATATTCTAAGTAGGATTTATCGCATAAACAACAAGATGGCATTGATGGCCCTATATTACTCACCTGAGGAACTACTGTGTTATACTTAATATAAACTGAAATGTGTCATAGCATGTATGTGGATTGTAGCATGAAGAAGTAACTCAAATACATTTGGCATTACCACTATTTGAGCAAAAGGGCAAAATATGGAAATTATATAGCCCTAATGAAGGGTCACCTAAATAATATTCATTCAAAATATTAAATGTTTGCAAGTTGTTTTAGAGAAGAAAATGCCTTTTAAAGGATTTTACGTATAATTCTATGTAAAACTGATAAGCCCCGGGCGGGCCCAATTTTGACACGGGGAGGGGGATTTCAGGATTTGAACCACCTTGGAAGAGGACCATAAGTCAAAGTTAGATGCAAAATATCAAGGGTCTGGGCCTTACCGCGTCAGAGTAGAAGATTTTTAAAGGAGTACCTATATACGTAATTCTATGTAAAACTGATAAGTTCTGGGGCAAGGCCATTTTTGACCCGGGGTCATGACTTGAACAAACTTGGTAGATGACTATAATGTAAAGCTACATGTCAAATATAAAAGGTCTGGGTCTGACAGTTTCAGAGGAGAAGAATATTAAAGTTTCTTCCAATACAAGTCTATGTAAAACTGATAAGCCCCAGGGCGGGTCCATTTTCAACCTGAGGGTCATGATTTGAACGATCGGGGAAGAGGACAACAATGCAGAACTACATGCCAAATGTAAAAGTTCTGGGCTTTACGGTCTTTGAGAAAATAATATTTTAAAGGTTTTCCTGTAAAAGTGTATGTAAACTGATAAGCGCCGGGGCGAGGCCATTTATGAACAATCTTGGAATAGGGCCATAAGACAAAGTCACATGTCAATATCAAAGGAAGGGACCTTACCGTTTAAGAGAATAAGATTTTTAAAGGTTTTTCTATTTAAAGTCTATGTGATAGTGATAAGATCCGGGGTGGGGCCATTTTTGACCAAAGGGGGGGGGGGAGCATTATTTGAACAATCTTGGTAGAGGACCTTAGTTCAAACCTACATGTGAAATATAATAGATCAGAATTTCAGAGAAGACGATTCAAAGCTTTTCCTATGTAAAACCGATAAGTCCAAAGGCGGGGCCATTTTTGCCCTGGAGGATCTTGTTGAAGGTTCACAACATGATGCTACATATCAAATTTGATTGTCCTAAGACTTATGGCTCTTGACAAGGAGATTATGAAAGTTTTGACTTTGGTTGTCAATATTATAATGCGGAAAATGACCACGCCCTCTGGTGGCCATATTTTATGTACATTCCATACTAGGTACAAAACGCACTACATTGTATATAACGAATGTATCTTACCGAGTACCTTTGATTTCAAGCATTTGTACGATTGCATCATATATATATGGCTTTGAACGGACGTACACACTTCTTAGAAACAAACATAATGACTGTCTCACACCATGTCTGAACATTTGTTGTTGTTGAAATAGGAGTTTAAGTATGGCAGCCATAACGCGACTCTCTAAACAGTACACATAACCCTATAGGTATATCATTCCGTATAACATATGTCATATATGTTTACCCTTTACTCCATAGATACTTTTTTTTCAAACACATTTAATTTGTTGGAACAAAGGTCCAACTATACTTAAAATAGTACTTCTTTAAAATGAAACATTGTCCAGGTGACAAACAGCTTAGATATTGATCAGGCATCACAAATATCTGGAGCCAAACTGGTGGTAAATGTCTTCAATAATGTTTATTTGAAAATTAAATTTGCAGACTGGATATGAAAATAAGAAGCAGAATCATATTGTTAGTGGTAAAACACGTCTCTTTAATATCAAATAGACTTGGTTTTATACCAAATGTCTTGTATAGCTTTGTCTTTTGTTTTTTAGCATTATAAAACTGATAAATACTTATATTTCAATGCCGGTAAAGTATATTTATGTATGCATTTTAAAAACCTATATTGGCATATACATAAACGATTGATACAATATAATATATGGACTGGCAAACAAGGGAATTAACTACAGTAAAATCTCGGTATTACGACCACTAAAAAGAATGCTAATTGATTGTATAATAGAGCGGTGACAGCTTAAAGCAAGGTGACAGTGAAACAGAAAGCTCCTAAAGGATTCTTTTCCCCCGAAATACCTTTATAATAGACTTGAGGCGCACCTTTATATAGTTCAAATGTAGACCTTTATACAGAATTCATGTCTTCAGGAATGCATATTTACAGGTTTTAGGTACATGCATATCTTTGTATATACAGCAGATATGATTGTACACAGAATTCAGGAAAACCTTTATACAGACTCTAAATATGAACTTATAGTATTAGATATGCTTATATGAGGACGTCAGATACACCTTCATTATAGACTTCATCAAGTTCAGGTATGCCATTATAAAACCTCCAGGCATACCTTATAGAGAATTCAGGTGTAATAGTTCCTTTATAGGAAATTCAGGTGTACATGTATAAAAATAGCAGGTATACATTTATAGAGAATTCAGGTACATGTATATCTTTATACAGACCTTATGTAAACCTTCATAAAGAATTAAGATCTAATACCTTTATACAGACATCAGGTATACCTTTATAAGGAATTAAGCTATACCTTTATAAATAATGTATATAAATCTTTATAAAGAATTTAAGTAAACAAGCATCTTCATAAAGATGCCATGTATATACTGCTGTTACATGGCATTCGGAGGGGTTTTAGTGGTTACCTGTATCGACAGACTTCAGGAATACTGCTGTTACATGGCATTCGGAGGGGTTTTAGTGGTTATCTGTATCGACAGACTTCAGGAATACCTCTATAAAAACGTCAAGTATGCTGTTAAATATACACACCACAAGAAATTCGTCGTTTCCCAAAACACTTTATAGATGAGTTGATATATACCTTAAAATAACATTCATGTATACCTTTAAACCGAATTCATTCATATCTTTATACAGTTTTCATACGTACCTTTATACAGACTTCAGGTATAGAAGCAGGGTCTCCGTTTTCAAATTGGAATTTGTACCATCCAGCGGTCATACCATCGTCACATTGTGCACCGCCAGGACGATCAAATAGGCGATGACTAGCGTCTTTCACTGTATAACTGTTACATCCATCTGAATCATAGATACAATAAAGCACCATTATAGACACTATATAGCACCATCATTGGGATGTGCGTCTATTTTTGAACATGTGGAGAAGATATCATTCATTTCCTTTTGAGACAAACTAAACTGAAAAGCCATGTAATACAAAGTAGAAAATGACAGTGTTTTGACACTGTTGTCGTTTTTGAAACTGAGTGGAAAGTCGTTTGGAGCCTGATCAGACGACGGGTTACCCGGTGTCTGATCAGGCTCCAAACTGTTTGCAGTGGACATAATTGTTGTAGCATAATAGATTATATTGGGAAAGAGAATAACCTCCTCTCCAGTATTAATGTTTAGCGATATTATCAATCAGTACAATTACCATACGAAGGAAAGAAAACACGTGATCGGGTTTTGATAAAAATGTGCAAAGTGCTATTAAACATCAGACACAATACAGTCTTGAGTTTTACTACAACATATTTTTCCTGACTATTGTTAATATTTATTGTTCTTTAATTATATATACACAGCAGCCATGTAAGACAATTTAAACTTTGATATGAAAATAAACAGTCGTCATATGTATAAATTATTTAGAAAGAGTACGGCTGTTACTAACAAGTGGGCATTGAACGCCCTGATGTCGCTCAACTGTTTTAATATAACATATTCTAGTATAGTCGAGAATATCAAGGACAGAAGACGTTTGACAAATGACCTGATTTTAACAATAACTGAACTTGTATATATTGTGTGAACGTATAATCAAAAAACATTCAAGACTGACTTGTTACTTGAGTGTAAACACTATAAGACATGGCTTTTTCAATATATCAAGAGAAAATAACTCTTTACCAATTCAACCGAGTTCAACAATAATTGAAGTCATTGGATAACTTATAGATACAATATATATATATTACTTTACACTATTTTATCAAATCCTTTTTAAATTTGTAGACACTAGGGCATAACTAATACTGTAAAAAAACTTTTCTAGCATTTCAAAGTTAATCAAGCCTTAGGGCAGAACAATCAAGCCACACAATAATCAGATTTTTACAATGACTGTATTCTTTTAAGAACTAATAGCTATTCATACAGTTTGTGCAAGTATTTATATCAAAATACATTGAACACTGTAGTTGCTAAAGTGTAAACACTGAAAGTTTTGGCATTTTCAACACTTCAAGGGCAGTTAACTCATGAACTTATGGTCCACTGTCAGCCATAATCACACTCAACAGAAAACTTATGGTTATATACAAGCTGAACAAGAGTTAGAACATTTGGATAAAACTGTGGCCTATAGAGTGTAAAATAACTATTAGAAATGGCATTTTCAGCAATTCAAGGGCGTATAACTCTTGACCTATTTGTTTGATTTCAGCTATAATAAAGCTCATCCGAACACTTACAGTCAATGACAATATCAACAAGTTTGAGAAAGATTGGATAAGTTTGTGGCGTATAGTGTGTGAAAACTTTTAGAAAGTGCAGTTTTAGCAATTCTTAGACCGCCTTTTGATGAAATTCTGTGCCGATGGCCAATCAGAGTCGATATTTTAGTGCCTCCTTTTTGTGAAGACTGGATTATTCCTGCCAAAATGAAACTCTTGTGAGGAAAGTTTTATTGGCAGATTATCGTTTCTGGCAGCTTAAAACAGCTAAGTCAGGCGCGTGTATAGAATAGCAACCACCAGTTGTACGTCACAAAGTGGCGTAGCTTTGTAAACAATATTCCTTATTTGGATATATGAGTGGTCTAAAATCCGTTAGACTGCAAACGACAAGTCTTCGTAAAATGGACGGATTCCGCTAACGCTCCGCCCCATTTATTTCACGAAGACTTGTCCTAATGCAGTCTAACCTGTCTAAGGGCAGATTACTCTTGACCTAATTATTCGATTTCAGTCATAATAAAACTCATGCGAACACTTATAGTAATATACAATCTGAGCAAGTTTGAGAAAGATTAAATAAATGATGTGGACTCTAGAGTGTAAACACGGTTAGATATGGCATTTTCAACCATTCAAGGGCAGATAACTCTTGACCTTTTGGTTCAATCTCAACCATAACCGAATTAATCCGTACTATTATGACATATACATTCTGAGCAAGCGTAGCTTGGCCGAAATGAAAGTGTAGGCATATCTTTTCTAGAGGGGTCCGGGGCATGCTCCCCCGGGAAAATTTTGAGTTCTACAACACTGTAGACGCATTTCAGGAGGGTCTGGGGAGACATTTATATGAAGAATTAATGAAATGAAAAGCTTCAAACAACAGACAATTTTATTTTTTTGCAAAGGAATATGTCTGCTTTTTTTTCTTGAAAATAAAAATCACCAAAAAACAACCCCACGTCAATTAGTATATCATAGGGTCTGATACCGTAAATCTTTCATTAACATACTCGCTACTTGAAATTATTTGGATGTAACTTTCTTTTCGGGACAAATTGATCGAGCACACTACAGGCCCGTATGAAATCCAAAGTAACTATATCAATTTATGAACTCACTCTTACTAGGAGGGTTGATTCCTAGATAGCCTCTGGCTTGTTCTGATGGGCGTTTTTGCGCGTCCAAGACAGGTAAAATTCTGCCATAAATATATGTAAAAACTCGGCTGAAAATGACATAATTTTTCTGTTCCAGGTTATTATAATGTAATTGTTGACAGGTTGTCTTCCATTAATCTCTAAGTTAGACTCTAACACCACCCTATTCCTATTTTATTTTTTTACTTTTTGAATTGTCGCAAGTATGATGACAGTGTGTATGCGGTAGCGCGTGTTTTGCATAAGGCAGCTACATGTACACCAACGGGATGATTAGACCAATTAATAAGTGTACGCTTTCTTACTAGGGGGGTCCGGGGGTATGCTCCCCCGGGAAATTTTTATTCCTAGATAGTCTCTAGGTGCGTTCTGAGGTCTTTTCCCGCGTTTGATAATGGCAAAATACTAACATGAATCTATGTAAAAATAATTGGGGTTCACCTCTAACCCCCCTTAGATGTCAATTTTATTGCTTTTTCTGCATTTTTAGCCTTTTTTATTTTTTGGACTTCTGAAAAAAAGTGTAGGCACGTGCCTACTTGCCTTATAGGAAGCTACGCCAATGGTCATAACTAATTTAGCATAAACGCGTTAATTGGCAAAGAATTTTAAAGTCTTGAATAACGTGGTGTCTGGTTTTGATCAAAATTATTTACAAATATCAATAAGTTCACGATCGGTAGAAAATGAGTTAAACATCTGAGTTAGAGAACTGGAGAACGAAACAGCCAACGGCGCTATTATAGGTTTTGAAAACTGTTTAGACCCTAATCAGACGCTGCGTCTTATCAAGATCATAGCTGTTTGACAGTTATATAAATATTTATTTAGTCAACATTTGGAAAAGATCATTTCGGCATGAAGTTTCAGGAGACACATTTTAAGAAGAGATATAATTCGGTAGTGAAAGATCTAGAGCTAATCTAGTCTCATTAATGAACCCCTGTAACGGCATGCAATTTCTTTTGTGACAGTTGCTGCGAACTATCTCCATATTATTATTCATATTATTATTAATCTAAATGTACGCATGTGGACTATAGTAAATCCTCTCTATTACGACCACTAAATTATGTTAATTACTAGGGTATTTACGATAGGTGATTGCTTCAAGCAAGGTGACAGTGAATCAGAAAGCTCCTTTAGGAGCTTTCTGTTTCAGTGTCATCTTGCTTTAAGCTGTCACCTGTCTATTATACAATCAATTAGCCTTCGTTTTCTTGGTCATAATAGAGAAGTTTAACTGTATTTTCTCACCATTTGGGCATTCATCCTCTACACTGCTAAGTACGATCACTGGCAATCCAAAACCTGAAAACATGGATAGAACAATACTATATAGCGTACAGTAAACCAAAGCTATTGAATTTTATTAAATTATTTATTTATCTTTCTCCACTGCCCCGGCATCAACTAAGATCTACTGTGTTCTCTCCCAACATCGACTCCTTCTTTATAACGACCCTTGTCGCAGTTTCCTAATCAGGACAATTATATCTAACGCTTTTACTACTGCAATATCGTCTGCTTAAAATTGTCGTTTGCTGTTTTTCTCAAAGTTATACAATGGACACATGACAGATAAAAATATAAAGGCGAGTGACAAACAGCTTGAATCCAGATCATATGCAGCGTTATGCGGCGTCTGATCTGGATTCAAGCTGTTTGCAAATGTAAGCCAATTTCCCTCTCTATTACGACTCCCTTCTAACAACGCACATAACTTTGGTCTAACATTGGGTGTCATTCTAGAGAGGGAGCGCTGTAATTAATTTATAGTTGGCAACTTATTAAGTTAAAGCATGACGAGAGTAAAGCAGATAGGTCGTATAAAATTGCATTTCGCAGCCATCTGACTTGAGCACAGTTTTGTATGGGGTTTGCACATGAGGAAAGGGTTAAAGCCTAGCGAGTTCCAATACACCAATATATTACATGTAGTCTCATCAATGAACCCCTGTGACGGCAAGCTAACTTTTGTGACTAAGTGCCGTCTCAGAGAAGGAACGGAGGGAATATGACCAATAGTTTCATATCATCTGACTGTACACATGTGGACTTCTAATATATGCACTCTTGTAAATTCAGTAGATTTAGGGTTAGGGTTGAACGTATATATTAATTTTTTTAATGTATTGTACTCGGCTTTTGAACGCGTTCAGTGTCCGAATAGTTTACAGTGTGGGATACTGTATAACAAATCACAGTGAATAAAGAAGTCTTCATAATCTAAACAACAGGGTCATTGTATAATACACTAATTGACCCTTTCATTACCAAATGCGACGCCACTGACAGCTATAAACACTCGGGTTCATCCAAATAGTTTGAAACCCCAATCGACCTTCCTTCATTCAATATGTACATGAATTTTATTTAAAATTTGAAAAAAACAAAACAAATGCAGACGACAGTTTATAAACAGACGATACGTAGCCTTATTCTGCTGTGCTATCGTCTGCTTTGAAGTTGTCGCCTGCAATATTTGTAGGTTTTTTATTTTATTTTTGAATAGAAGAAACTTAATGACAGTTGGCAAACAGTTTGGATTCAGATCAGGCGCCGCGTTACGCGGCGTCTTATCTGGATCCAAACTGTTTGAAAATACCAATCAAGTCGCGATCGGCAGGTTAAGGACTGATGCAAAGGTTATCAAGCCATATGATAACTAGCTATCCTCCTATTGTTTGGGCTATACCGCCCTCCTCTCGTGTATAATCGGGCATGTTTAATGTCATAAGATAACCCCCGGTCCACTCCCGTCTAAACAATTAATTCAATGATATGTTTATAGCCCTGTAATAGCCGGAACGACTACATGTACACGAGGGCGGTGAAAGTGAAAGCCAACTAATACAATCCACGCCTAGCAGTCTTCCGGTCCCCTTTCACTCTTCTTTAATGACGCCAAAAAAGAGCGTTTTCAAACAGTTTGGATCCTGATTAGACGCCGCGTCGCGCGGCGTCCAATCAGGATCCAAACTGTTTGAAATTCTTTTTGAAATTGCTTCAGTCATACTGTCCTAAATTTAACTTTAAAACGATATTGCAGACAACACTATTGAAGCAGACAACAATGAAACGGCGAAGGGTTGAATCTTTCACGATTAATTTGGCAGCGAAAGAGATAACACTGTCCTCCAATGTAACTTTAAAAGTACAATTCAAGTTTCAAATTAAGTATTGTCCATTTTTGACTTTTTAGTTTTGTTTTATCGATATGTTGCAATACGACAAACTATGGAGACTCTGGGTATCTAACTCATGTACAGTGGAGAAAACGTTATTCTTTCCCAATAAACGCGTTTACGCTAAAACTTTATTTCCATTGCAAACAATTTGGAGCCAGACCAGACGCCGGGTCACCCGGCGTCTGATCCAGCTCCAAAGTGTTTGCCACTCAGTTTAAAACGAGTCGTCAAAATTGTCAAAATGTTGTCATTTTACTTATCTTAATGCACTGCGTTTGCGTTTCGTTTGCGTTTAAACGGGAAAGAATAACGTTTTCTCCACTGTAGAAGCGTTTTGTATTGCTGTTACTCTCACTTTATATAAAACATAGTTGCACGTCTCATAAAAATTAAAAAAAAAATAATCTGTAAACTTAATCGCCCCTGAAACTTCGCAATGTGACTAACTGCTCAAACCCTGATCCTTTAGGAATCCCATGAGCTGGGTCTACACTGTCTGTGTATGACAAATGTACTCTTAACATGTACTGTACAACGTTTTTACAAGACGAGTATACTCGTCGCGCTGAAGTTCATTGGTTAATTAATTAATTAAATGTACAAATAATGAGCACCGGCCAAATGAACCTCTATGTTACTACAATTAGATCATAAATTTATCTATAACACACACGTACATGTGCATGTAAATAATTCATAGATGCACTACAGTTAACACATTTATATATTTTGTCTACCAAAATAAACATAAGCAAATAGTGTAGACCCTGATGAGACGCCGAAAAATGCAACACTGCAACGTGACTTGTCTTTAGCTCATCCTTATGTATCTATAATGATAGCACGCAGGATCTGGTTTAACTAGAAATGACAGAGTGAATTTACTTGTTTTTCTTTTTTTTCAAAAACAAAACAAAAGCAAAAAAAAAAAAAATCAACAACAACAAAAAAACCAACAACAAAACCAACAACAATTTACAGTCAAACTTCTAAAAGCCGAACCCTTCTGGACTAGGTGAAATTTTCAGTTTCCGTAATAAAGGTTGTTTATAGTCTAAATAGCAATCTTTTAATGCAATTTGGAGATACAGTGGAGAATCTGTTATTCTTTCCCAATAATCGCGTTTACGCTAAAACGTTTATTTGCAGTGCAAACAGTTTGGAGCCAGATCAGACGCCGGGTAACCCGGCGTCTGATAAGGCTCCAAACTGTTTGCCACCAAGAAAAACATGAAATATCAGAATTGTCCAAAAGTTGTACTTTTCTACGTTTTAGTGCTTTGCGTTTGCGTACGTTTGCGTTTAAACGGGAAAGAATAACAGATTCTCCACTGTAATTGTACAGTGGAGAAGATGTTATTCTTTGCCGTTTAAATGTAAACGAAATTGTTTCTCCATAAACTCATTTACGCCTGTAGGTTTTTTCCTCAACCAATATTTTCTATATCCTAGCATAATAATGTAAGCATGAAGAAGGATTGAAGTCAAGCAGAATAATGTGCTTTAACCTGTTTCAAGTGCTCACCTGTCTTCAAAACTAGAAATAAAATATGAAGTTAATGGTTAACGGATATCGTTTCTCAGAGTACATTTATGAGGAAAAGTAATGAATACTTGTTACAATTAAAACTTAAAATAATGTATAAAGCAGTTTATAAAAGATTTAATATAGCTCCATTGAACTCCCTTCACGTGTACAGTGGCGCGGGAAGAGCGTTCAAACAATTATTTCCATTACAAACAATTTGAGGACATATCAGACGCCGGGAACCCGGTGTCTGATATGTCCCCACAATGTTTGCCACTCGTATCAAATTATGTTGTCAACATTTTCAAGAGGCGGTCATTTTCTACTCTTTATTGCAATGTTTTTGCGTTAAGAATTAAGTCTTCTCCACTGTACATGTATGATAAAAAGCTTACACAGCTAACGAACTGATAAGTGGATATATTTACTAATTACTACTAATTCAAACATGAAACATTTTGTCGTGTGGAAATCAGCATAATTAAGATACGTTCGTGTATTGTGTATCAATTGGCTTCAAGCTCGCTAACGGCGGAATCGGTAGTATCAATAAAAACAGTCTGTGTCCTGATGAGACGCCGCGTAACGCGGCGTCTCATCAGGATCCAGACTTTTTGACCTTCTGATTCTGTTTAGAAAATAAAATTTGAACATTCTAGTTTTAGAATTACAGCAGACAACAATATTTGCAGACGAAAACAAGAGGGACAGAATCGCCCTTGATCGCTCATCTGAGGATGGTGACACTAAGCTAGGACTAGTGATTTCAGGAAAGAAAGGGGAAAATCTTGAACAATCTTGATAGAGGACCTACAGATGATACTGTTTGCCAAATATCTAAGCTTTGGCCCTTTGTGGTTTTTGAAGAGGAGATGTTTGAAATTTTACTATATAATTCTATATAAAACTGTGATTCCCGGGGCGGGGCCATTTTTGACCCCAGGGACATAATTTGAACAACTGTAATACAGGATCTGTAGACGATGATATGTGCCAAATATCAAAGTTTAGTGTACTATGGTTTCAGACGAGAAGATTTTTCAAGTTTTCATTGAAAAAATATATTTTTAGCTCCCGTGTCCCAAATATTCAACAGACCAAAACCAATTCGACAACATATGTGGAGGACCTCTAGAAGTTACACCATGCCAAATAGCAAAGCTCTTTCCATATTGGTTTAAGAGAAAATATGTTTGAACAATTCACTATATAACTCTATGTAAAACAGGTGACCCCCGGGATGGAGCAAATTTTCGACCCCAGAGGCAAATTTTTACAAATCTTGATAGAAGATCTATAGACGATGCTATGTGCCAAATATTTAATTTTGATAAAAAAAAAAAAACCCAAAAAAAACCACCCCGACAATTTTAAGCGGACGATATTGCAGCGGCAAGCATTCATTTAAAGAGGGAATCGTTGTTTGGATGGCCGTTGTAGGGAGGGATAAGCGCAATTTCAATGGTAAGTCGTTCAAGATAGGTGGTTGCTTAACGCAGGACAACTTTTGTTTTGAAAAAGCTCCTAGTATCTGAGGGAATCATCTAACTGCAGGGCTGCCATTTCTCCGGATTTTTCCTAAATCTCCGGAGTTTTCCCCAGTTCTTGGTAGCTTAAAGCAGGCTGAAAGTAAAGCAGAATGCGCCCTAAGGCGCATTCTGCTTTACTTACAGCATGCTTTAAGTAGTCTCATGTCAACAAAACAAGAAAAATGCTATGGGGTAAGTTACTATTCGTAAAATTGCACTTGAAAAATGCAAATTTGGAAATCTTAGGAATTTTCATGTAGCAATGTAATCATCTAACTGTACACATGTGGACTACGAGTGTCTTTCATCAAGCAGTCGCCTGTTCTGTATACTTCTGTTCCCTCTCCACAACGGCCCTCCCAACACCGGTGCCCTCCCTATAACGACGATTACCGCTGTTCCAAAAACAATACAACCTTGTTCAACCTTTTCGGGACTGCAATATCGTCTGCTTAAATTTGTCGTCTGCTGTTTTTCTCAAAGTTACATAATGGACATTATGACAGGAAAATAACTTAATGACGAGTGGCAAACAGCTTGAATCCAGATCAGACGCCGCGTAACGCGGCGTCTGATCTGGATTCAAGCCGTTTGCAGATGTAATCCATTTTCCTACCCTACAACGACTTCCTCCGAACAACGCACATAGTTTTTGTCTCTCATTGGGTGTCGTTGTAGAGAGGGAGCGCTGTACTTCTGTATTGAAGAATTGGTTATTTGTATCTAAAGTATGTTTGGGACAAATAAATCTGTCCGGTTGTCAAAGAGTTTAGTTGAGTTCGGTTTTGGAGGTGATACTGTCCTAGTTTTTTAAGTTCTTATTATAGTTGCATACGCGCCAATTATAGAACCATATTAGGAACGCTCTTAGACTGATGAAAGGAAACGACCCACACGCGCGTGCATTGTTTCCGTTACGGAAAGTGGACTGGTTTACCTTTGTTATGTTGATAAACAGTCTGCTTAAAAGATTTTGTCCTCTATTTGGTTTTCTCGTTCTTCTTCAACTTAAATGAAACCTAAACACGACACTGTGGATAAGACGCCATGTCGATTGGCGTCTTATTGGAATCAAACGAATTCGCGTTGAACAGTTGAATATAGGGGAAGAATTTTATATACAACCATTGCTTTCGCTCTAATCCTAATATATATATATGTATGAATATAACATATGTTTAAAAATATGTTTAAATATACAATTGATTAAACATGTGCTTGTTTAATCCATGGAAAATAATGCAGAGCCTAGAGGTACTTTGGTACTTTCTGCATTGATTTGCTTCTTCTTTTTCTACAGCAAGGAGCCAGCTGTCTATAAGTGTCTCAATATTTTGTCGAGTAACCGCAGTACACAAAATAGACTGTATATATAAGCAGATTTACCTATTGCTAAATCGGTCTTCAACTAGAATTGGGTGTATGTTTGTTTTTAACCCTTTACCTGATAGCCTAGTTCCAGTACTTAAGATAGATGACTACTTAAAGCAGGTTGAAAGTAAAGCAGAATGTGCCTTAGGGCACATTCTGATTTACTTTTAGCCTGCTTTAAGCTATCATGTGCTATAATATAGAAAATATTCCCTATAATACATATTCATTACTGATTAAATTGGAACTATTTTCTTCAGCGGATGAATAAATCATATCCGCTAAAAGGCGCTTCTATTGGGGAAAGGGTTAAGACAGATGGCTGTTTAATGTACAAATGTGGCAGTATAGAATGTTCCTTGATTGTTGTCTTGCATTGAGCTGCCACTCGTCTTAAAGTCCCATAAATAAAGCCCTGTTTTGTATCCGTATGAATTGGCTATGTATTACAATATAATTAAAGAGGTGAGTTGAATAACTCTTTTATAGTTTACAGTTAAACAGTTTAAACTTGTTTGATTTCCAAAATTTCAACATGGAAATGGGGTTAGGCCACAAGTTCCAAAACATTAGTTACGGCCCTTCCCCTTAACCCTTTACCTGATATCCTAATTCTAGTATTGAAGATAGGTAACTACTTAAAGCAGGTTGAAAGTAAAGCAGAATGCGCCTTAAGGCGCATTCTGCTTTACTTTCAGCCTGCTTTAAGCTATCATGTGCTAGAATATAGAAAATATTATCTATAATATATATTCATGACTGATTAAATTGGAACTATTTTCTTCAGCGGAGGAATAAATTGTATTCGCTAAAAGGCGCTTCTATGGGGGAAATGGTTAATACTTTTTTATTACGCCTTTAAGTTATTCACCCACAAACATCAGTATGTTGTTGTTGTTGTTGGCGTACCTGTGCTTAACACTCACAGGGCAGCTTGGTACAGACGTTATTGTCTGTCAAGCTGGAGGATTACGTGCATAGCTGTTTTCAATTACCTCGCCATACAGGCAGCCATGCTCCGTCTTCAGAGGATTTTAAATACCCAATAGAGGGTATAGAGCTGCTATTGAATGAGATGAACCATATTGGCAAACTCCAGTAAACCAGGCCAGTAACAGAGCTGAACATAGCTTCCCATGAGCAACTCAATTCTGACAAAGTAAAACTTTAAGGTTGCTTGATCTCGCTTAATCCCCGAAGTTGATTTGAGATCGGTTCTCTCTGCTCAAAAGGATAACAACTTTTTTCTATTGGCCCCATTGGTTTCATTTCTTACCTATTGTGTTAGCGTGAAGCAACTGAACACTGTACAATGCCCAGTGAAACACACAACTAAGGTAAGAACTTCAGCCAAGGGCCGAAAACATCAGTATAAATTACATGTATAGTAAAAAATGTGCTTCATAAGAAACATGTCCTATATCCTAGCAGATAGTAGCATAAAACATGCTGAAAGTAAAGCAGAATGTTCCTGTAAAGAAGCATTCTGCTTTACTATAAACCTATTTAAGCAACCGTCTGTCTTCAACACTCAGCGAGATGAAAATGTAGTTTCAACTAAAATGTGCAATACAAAAAGTTTGATGTTCTCATGGAAATGCTCTTTTATATTTGTAGAAAGGACGAACTCCAATTTTGGGATTCTTTTTAAGAAAGATTGCATGTGTACCGTAAATTGTGTCCAGCGGCTTCGAACACTTTTTTTGAAGTGTTATAGAAAGATATAGTGTTTATGCGGTTTAAGAAAAATGCAAAATCACTCATGTGTTTGTTAAAGACTCCAAAGTCTCACAACCAAGTACAGCGTTTCCTCTCTACAACGGCACCCAATGGGAGCCAATATTGTGTGCGTTGTTCGGAGGGAGTCGTTGTAGGGAGGGAAATTGGCTTACATTTGCAAACAGCTTGAATCCAGATCAGACGCCGCGTAACGCGGCGTCTGATCTGGATTCAAGCCGTTTGTCATTCGTCAGTAAGTTATTTCTGTCAAAATGTCCATAATGTAACTTTGAGAAAAACAGCAGATGACAATTTTAAGCAGACGACAATGCAGGCGCGAAAAGGTTGGACATAATTGTCTTGTTTGGGGGAATTGCGACAAGGGTCGTTGTAGCGAGAGAGTCGTTGTTGGGAGGGCCGTTGTAGAGAGGGAGCACTGAAGTACCGAAATACAAGTTTGGCTGCTGTCTATATATAGCATGAAACAGTTACTCTCTCTTTGATATAGCAGTGTACTTCAAGGACAACAAGAAGTGCACTTGAACCTTTCTTCCTTTCTTCTGTGAGAAAGTCGAGACAGAATAAAGCAATGGTGGCTCTATTTATTAGAAATCCAAGGATACGCCCAACCTCTGTTTATGCAAAATTGTTATATAAAATAAGAATCAATGTGCATGAGTTACAAAACTAAGTAAAATATCATGTGACATATACATGGAAAAAATGGCTCCATATCATTTTTATAGACAGTGACCCTAATCATGGGTAACGTCGCCACCCTCTTTTGTATTTGTTAGGATTTTACGTCGCTTTTAACAGTTTTTTAGTCATATCGCGACGTTCAGCTAAATACAGGTGGAGGAAGACCCCAGAAGCTCTTCATGCACTGTTTTAAGCACAAATTGGAACCTGGGTAGAACCACCGACCTTCCACAAGCCAGCTGGAAGGCTTCCCCACATGAAAAATCCAAATGCCCAGACCGGGATTCGAACTCACCGCGGTGAGGAGCATAGTAATGTAAGTCACAGTGACTATAACCACTAGGCCACGGAGGTCCCCGATCGCCACCCTCTAATCTTAAGCAAGAACTCACTTTCAATTTTAACTCTTTGCATGCTCAGGGTATACAATTGTCGTCTGCTACTGTTTAACTAATAGAATTTTCACAATTTCCAGACAGGGTCAGAGTGTCAAACAGTTTGGAACCGGATGTGACGCCGCGTTACGCGGCGTCTCATTAGGATCCAAACTGTTTGCAAAGGTAATCCCTGTGGCAGATATATCCGCCGCTAGCATGCAAAGAGTTACATACACAATGGAAAGACGTCTTTCTTACTCAATACTTTCATGCTACGTGTCAAACTCTATGTCCTTAGCAAACAGTTTGGACCATGATCAGATACAAGGTAACAATGTTTGGTTTGATACGTATATAACGAGTTGACATCATGCTCTTATTGCGAGTATATTGATAATTACAGTACTCCCTCTCTACAACGGCCCTCCCCAAAACGATTCCCTCCTTACAACAACGATTGTCGCTTTTCCCGCTGTTCTAACACGTTTCCTGCTGCAAACTCGTCTGATTAAAATTGTCGTCTGCTGTATTCCTCAAAGCTACATATAAATGGACATGTGGACAGAAGAACATAATGACGAGAGACAAACAGCTTGAACCTAGATCAGCCACCGAGTTGTTTGCAAATGTTAGCCAAGTCTTAATTTTCCCTCCCTATAACAACTCCACCCAAACAACACATATACTCTTTGTCTTCGATACGAGTGTCAAACAGTTTGTATCTTTATTAGACGCCGCGTTACTCGGCGTCTGGTCAGGATCCAAACTGTTTGAAAGCGCGTTTTAAGTGCCATTGAGAGTAAAATGGTTAAAGCAGGCTGACACTAAAGCAGAATGCGCATGAATGCGCATTCTGTTTTACTTTCAACCTGCTTTAAGCGGTCACATGTCTTCAAAACCAGAAACAGGTTATGGGGTAAAGGGTTAAATATGAAATCACATTGCAGACGACAATTTTGCAGCATTCGCCATTAGCCAGCAGGATAAGGAATAACTCGCAACTTTTTAACAGTCTGATCAGGGCCTAAACTGTTTAAAACTCGTGTCGATATTTCTTCAGCCAAGTTTATTTTGCTTTTTATAAAGTAGAAACTAGATACTTCGACTTGCATTAGTTCGAACATACCCATATTTCAAAGTTAAAACGCGGCTTAGCCACGTTTTAATTTTGAAATATTGGTATATTCGACTTAAGCATTATGAAAATTCAACTTTTGAAGTACTGGTACGATCAGGGAGATTAGATTTATATTTAAGAGCTCCTGGTACGATCGATTTAAGTAGGTTCGGAGTATCGAGTTTCGATTGTAACTGATTTATATAGAGCTGAGGAGCTGTTCGTTCCAATGCGCTTCACTCGAAGTTATATTATAATGAGTAAATGTGCATCAAAGTATCTTAAATCTACATGTGAAAACAATATTGCAGACAAGAGTATCAATACAGACACTATTGTAAGTGGCGATGTAAGGGCCCAGTAGACTATACAGTTTGGAGATCAAACCATTACCCCCTAAATACGCCTTTTTACGCCTTTAATTTACTCATCCACTGAAGGAAATAGTTCCAATTTAAACTGTTATGAAAATGTATTGTAACAAGTTTTTTTCTAAATTCTAGCAGATAATAGCTTAAAGCAGACTGAACGTAAAGCAGAATGCGCCTTATGGCGCATTCTGCTTTACGTTCAACCTGCTTCAAGTGGTTAACTATCTTCAGTACTAGAAACAGTCTATGGGGTAAGGTATAGGGTCAAATTCTTGACGCGCTTTTTTAAATTAATATAAGACGTCATTCATTCCAAGATACTACAAACGGTTCCAGGTGAATAAAAACCTACTTACAAAGCATCACTATAAATCCAACCATATTTGGCACGTAAGTTGACAAATTAATATTCAAAAGTGAAAATTGCAAGTTATCCCTCTACTTTCCACTGTAGCAGACCGTTTAATGTCAATATCAGTTTTAATTATAAACAAAATTGATGTTTCTATAAGGAAATTTCAGGCATGCGCCCATTTCCGAAATTTTAATTGATCTAGACACGGCAATTTACGCGAGGTTATAGGAAACAATACAGCGTGGACGGCCTTGCAGCGAAATGTTCACAAAGTCTATGCCTGGTGCACTGCAGCTCAAACCATACAGCGGAGTCGTTATTCTATTCCGCTTAACCCTTGAACCCTAGTCCCGCTTATAGGCGTCCTTTTCAAACAGTGCACATGTGGATAGCACACTTGTCCTATGCATACAGTGAATACCCAGATCAGAGGGCTCCGTAAGGAGCCCTCTGATCTGGGTTTTCAATGTTTGTCATAATAACAAACATTGACAAAAACAACCCTTTTAAAAGTCAGAAATGGACTAGACTAAAATGGAAACTGGAATTGTCCATTTAAAGTTTCAGGGAGGAAAGAGTTAAACGCATAAAGTTTGAAAAAGATTGAGTTTTTTACAGTATCTGATGTATTTCTAAAACAAAAAATATTTGTGTCAATATTAAGATTATGAAAATCATTCTCTTGGGAAGAAATAGAGGATAATCAATTTCTTTGGATTGATATGAAAAATATATCACGAGAATGGGTTGTTATCTGGTTAAAAAACGAGTCCGTAGGACGAGTTTTTTAACCAGATAACAACCCATTCGAGTGATATATTTTTCATATCTATTCAAAGGAATTGATTATTCTATTTATTATATATATTTTAATGATGTTTTTAAAGAAAAAAACACACACAAAATTGATTATTTACAAAAAAAACCACTAATTATGACGTGACGTCACAAAAAGTGATATCATCACTTCATGCAGTGATGATATCAACAGTGACGATATCAAATTTATCTAACTGAGAAATTTCTATAAATCATTGATAGGTATATAATAAAAGGTTTTAATTAATTGTTGACTGGTAGGGCACATCTAAAACAATTGATCGATAGTTTCTAAATCTTTTTTTTTACAGAAAGTACATACTGGGGTATTTACATAGTTCATTTTGAATAGATAGTAGATTGTGCCAAGTATTCTATGTGAAATACTGAACTAAAACCAGTGTTTCTGTACCATTTTATGTCATAAAAGGTATTTTAATATGTCTGTCAATCGTTATCCCTAATGTTTTATTTCTCTAAAGATGTCGGCGTGACACAATTTCTATTTAAGCATTTCTACATTGCTTTTGAAACTTTAGAATCTTTCAAGATGTGTTTGAAATAAGGCAGGAAATCTGGTTTCTGTATAGGGTCAAACATCCCTTTCTTACGCTCAAGTCCATTTCCAAGGGCAAGTTTTATTCCATTATATATTAAAGGATTGATTTTATTTATGCTTTTCGGTGGATTACCACGAAATAGCAGTGGATTATCACTTGGTAATCCACTGCAGTGGATTATCACCAATCGCTTTTATTATGAATTTTCCCCGTAGGGCTCCCTAAGAATCGTAGTCAATCGTGTCTTATCGTTAAATTCCGGCAGTCCGATTTGTCGCGAACTAATCACCGGAAGAGCACAAATCCAAACTCGGGAGCAACGAAGTAATTCGGATGACGTCAAATCAAATAATAAGTGACGTCATCGTACGGGAAACTGTTTCGAAAATGTGTTCGATATAAAGTTGGGGCTCAACACGGGGTAAATCATTTACTTTCGCTTTCTCAATTGTCGAACAATTTCATTTAAAAAGTGGCTTAAAAGCATAAATAAATAGAATAATTGTATTTTTTCAGTATAAGATCGAATTTAATCCATTTCGTGAGCATCAGACTGTTATATTTTTTATATATAACGTCTGATGTTCACTCAATGGATTAAATTTCTATCTTATACTGAAAAAAACAAAAACAATTATCCTCTATATATTTATTTACACATTTGTTAAAAGTCATGATTGCGCCATTTTTATTTACCAAATCTCCAGTTTGAAACAATGACTACACTTTTATGTCCACTCAAAATCCACGAGATTATAAAATAAAGGGAAATCTTGAATTGTGTTGTTAAATTTAATATGATAAACAATAAATTTGAAAATGCCATGAAAGTTATCCTAAATTTTATTGCTACATTTACCTGAAAAGACAATACAAGTTTGTCATGAAAGGGTTAAACCTTTTACCGTCATAGCATCATGTGCATTGGCACTGTTGTCTGCAATGACTTTTAAAATTTAGATTTAAAGAGACTGAAAACCAATTTAGGCATAGAAAGGTGTTTAAATGCATTTATATGATTGTAAATAACTATAGCGTAAAAGTTATAATTAACAGCTAAATGGTGTAGATTTTGTGCGAAAAGGGCTAACACAGGCAATAAATGAAATGTGACAAGGCTTCGATAGTAAAAGGGTTAAATAAGATGATTCATGTAGCATGCTATTGTTAAAGTAGAAATGAAAGCAGCATGAAAAGGTTCAAGCAGACATCAAACGTAACTTAGCACGGAAGGGTTTAGCAGGACATAAATGTAGTGTGTAAAAGTAAAAAGCAGACATGCAATTTAGTTGGACTTTCCGAAAGGAACAGACCAGACAATCGATATAGCATGAAATAATTAGGAAGTTTGGGCGGAAATAAATGTAGCGGGAAAGGGTTAAAGCAGAAATAAATGTAGGGTGAAAGGGTAAAGTCAGACAATACATTGTAGTTTTGTGCAGGCATGCATTGTAAAGTGAAAGGGTTAAATCAGGGAATGAGCGTAGTATGAAAGGGTTAAAGCAGAAATGTTTTATGTGACAATAATTGTAGCGTGAAAAGTTTGAAGTGGACATTTAATATAGCATGAAAAAGTTAAAGCAAGCAATCAATGTAGCGTGAAAGGGTTAAAGAAGATAAAAATATAGCGTGGATGGTTTAAAGTAGGAAATAATTTGAGCGTAATGGGTTAAAGCAGGCAATACATGTAGGATGAATGAGTTAGAAACGAAACGATGTAGTGTGAAACGGTTAAAACAGGCAATAAATGTAGCGTGAAACGATTAAAGAAAATAAAATGCAGCGCGAATGAGTTAGAAAAGAAATAGATGTTGTGTGAAACGGTTAAAGCAGGCAATAAATGTAGCATGAAATGTAGCGTTGTTTGAGCAGGCAGTAAATGTAGCGTTAAACGGTTAAAGCAGGCAGTACATATAGCGTGAACTGGTTAAAGCAGGCAGTAAATGTACATGTAGTTGAAATTGTTAAATCATGCAGTATATGTAGCATGAAATTGGTAAATCATGCAGTAAATGTAGCGTGCATTGGTTATAGCAGGAGTAAATGTAGCGTGCAATGGTTAAAGCAGGCAGTAAATGTAGCGTGCAATGGTTAAAACAGGCAGTAAATGAAGCGTGCATTTGTTAAAACAGGCAGTAAATGTAGCGTGCAATGGTTAAAGCAGGCAGTAAATGTAGCGTGCAATTGTTAAAGCAGGCAGTAAATGTAGCGTGCATTTGTTAAAACAGGCAGTAAATGTAGCGTGCAATGGTTAAAACAGACAGTAAATGTAGCGTGCATTTGTTATAGCAGGCAATAAATGGAGAGTTAAATTATTAAAACATGCACTCAATGTAGCTTGAAATGGTTAAAGCAGGCAGTTGATGTAGCGTGAACTGGTTAAAGCAGGCAGTAATTGTAGCATGAAATGGTTAAAGCAAGCAGTAATTGTAGCATGAAATGGTTAAAACAGGCAGTAAATGTAACGTAGATGGGTAACTAAGGTAATAAACTTAGCTTTAAAGACTTAAAGCAAATGATAAATACAGTGTGAAGGGGTTACACAGACAATAAAAGTAGCTTAAGAGGGTTAAAGCAGGCAATAAATGTTGTGAAAGGGTTAAAAGAGATATAAGTACAGCGTGGGTTAAAGCTTGCAATAAACTTAGCTATTTAAACCACTCGATGCAGCTTGGAGTTTGTGAACTGACCTATGGTACAGTATCAGCAACCAGTCTGTTATTTATGATATGACTGGTTCCCACTTGACCCAAGGTTCGGGCACACCTCGTGTGGCATCACATTTCACAGTCATGAAACATTCCTGGATTATGACAATCGGAAACTCTCAGGCCCGACCTTAGCGTGTTGTTGTTGTTGCTTTACAAATGACAACTTGACTGGCAGTTACATACAGCTTGAATCATGATTAGACGCCGAGTAACGGGACGACTCGGATAAAGGTCCAAACTGTTTGACATTCATCTAAAAAGTATTTTTGTTAGCTCAAATGCAAAAACATCTGAATGTTAAATCTAAATCCAGACGTTAATTTAAAGATAAAATGATTTCAAACTAGTAGTCTCATTGATGAAACCCTTTGACGGCATGCTAATTTTTGTGAAAGTTGGCGTCCTGTGAGGATATAGCCAACACTAAAAAAATCCTCAAAATTATGTAACGGTACAAATATAGACTATCAAAATAGTGGGTTGAGTAGAAATCGGTGCTGATCTCAATGGTCGAATACCTTTATTAACTCTTTGCATGCTAGCGGCGGATATATCTGCCACAGTGATTGCCTTTGCAAAAAGTTTGGATCCAGGTGAGACGCCGCGTAACGCGGCGTCTCATCAGGATCCAAACTGTTTGCAAAGCTCTGACCATGTTTTGAAAAAAAATTAAGAAAAATATATGTTAGAGCAATTACCCAGCATGCAAAGAGTTAAATAACAGTTGATAGTCTGCACTCTTTTCTAGTCAGTATGAAATGCCATGCTCAATGTTCAAACCATGCAGTGTCTTAAGATCATTGAATGCATTCTTAAATTTTCCAGCAAGCAAATAGGGAGAGTTCATTGCAGTATCCAGACACATACAGTGGAGAAACTGTTATTCTTTCCCAATAAACGCGTTTACGCTTAAACTATTATTTCTATTGCAAACAGTTTGGAGCCAGATCAGACGCCGGGTAACACGGCGTCTGATCAGGCTCCAAACTGTTTGCAACCAAGATAAGCATGAATTATCAGAATTGTCCAAAAAGTACACTTTTCTACGTTTTAGTGTTTTGCGTTTGCGTTTCGTTTAAACGGGAAAGAATAACAGATTCTCCTCTGTACGTGCATATAACCTTTCTTTTGCTATGCAGCACTATCACCTGTCCATTGCAATGAACTCTCTCTCTTTATGCTTGCTGGAATAATTCATTACAGATATTTAAGGGTGGTTTGAAGAAACTGGAGTACTTTTCAAAAGAGCTGATCATTTCATATGAAATCGCAAACAGTATAGACCGTGTTGAGACGCCGCGTGGCGCGGCATCTCAACAGAGTCTTCACTGTTTTCTAATGTCTACTTTGTGTGCATATAGGCATTAAAGGGCTAACCCTCTGCCCCATATATACGCCTTTCACTTATTATTCATACACTAAGAAAAATAGTCCCCAGTTAGGAAGTCCTAAACGTGATTAATTACTACACATCTCAACTAACACTGGTATGAATTTATTATTTCTTAAATAAAAATCTAGAAACATGCTTAATACAGAATTACGCATTGATACACTTAATCTGATAACCTAATGACTAATTATTTAGGTACTTTAATTTGAAGAAATTGAGAGTGTCAATTAACCCATTACCGCATAGCCTGTCTCTAGTTTTGAAGACAGGTGACCACTAACAGTGGGTTGAAAGTTAAGCAGAATGCGCCTTAAGGCGCATTCTGCTTAACTTTCGTCCTGCGTTAAGCTATCATCTGCTAGAATATAGACTATATTTATACTATATTTCTTATGGTGCATATCTATAACTGTATAAAATGAACTTCAATGGAAGAATAAATAAAGGCGTAAAAAGGCGCTTTTATGGGTTGATTAGTTAAACAGTATAGATCATGAAGACTCTGATTCTGGCCTAGCCTGGATCATTCCAGTTGCATGTACAATGTGTCCGGGGATACGTTTTTATTATATACCTATCGATGATTTATAGAGATTTCTCAGTTAGATAAATTTGATATCGTCACTATTGATATCATCACTACATGTAGTGACGATATCACTTTTTGTGACGTCACGTCATAATTAGTTTTGTGACGTCGCGGTAATCAATTTTGTGACTTTTTTCTGTAAAAACGTTATTTAAATATATATAATAAATAGAATAATCAATTCCTTTGAATAGATATGAAAAATATATCACTCGAATGGGTTGTTATCTGGTTAAGAAACTCGTCCTGCGGACTCGTTTTTTAACCAGATAACAACCCATTCTCGGGATATATTTTTCATATCAATCCAAAGAAATTGATTATCCTCTATTTATTATATACCTATTGATGATTTATAGAGATTTCTCAGTTAGATAAATTTGATATCGTCACTGTTGATATCATCACATGTAGTGATGATATCACCTTTTGTGACGTCACGTCATAATTAGTTTAGTGACGTCGCGGTAATCAATTTTGTGTGTGTTTTTCTGTAAAAACGTCATTAAAATATACATAATAAATAGAATAATCAATTCCTTTGAATAGATATGAAAGATATATCACTCGAATGGGTTGTTATCTGGTTAAAAAACTCGTCCTATGGACTCGTTTTTTAACCAGATAACAACCCATTCTCGTGATATATTTTTCATATCAATCCAAAGAAATTGATTATCCTCTATATATTGACGTCAGTATAGTTAGTCCGTGGGTAAGCTGCGACTCTTGGGTCGAGATTGTCTATAGTAATATCTAGGAATACGATCTAGATCCATTCACTATTTCACCTATAGCTTGTGTTCATATTTTAAGACTGTTGGCCGCTTAAGTTTGGCCGCTTAAGTATTTCCGCTTTACTCTGTCTACTTTAGAGACGTAGACAAGGTACATTGTAGCATACGGTTCTTTAGCATGACATTCATGGTTCATAGCTCAAACTTCACACTTCACACTTCACACTTCAAACTTCAAATTTCAAACTTCACACTTCAAACTTCAAACTTCAAATTTCAATCTTCATACTACAGACTTCAAACTTCAAATTTCAATCTTCACACTTCTTACTTGAAACTTCAGACTGCAAACTATACACGATTCAGATTTCCCTCTTCAATTTTCACGGTTCATAGTTCCTTAGTAACACTAGTGACGTCATGAGGTTTCCCTCTTTGAAGAGCGACTAAAGAAATAGGAATTCCCTACCCTTGCAGTACAGCTATTGTAAACGAACTGTATGAGTTTAACTGTTCAGGGCTTCCATAAGTTGATATAAAAAATCCTAACATTTCAGAATTTGCATTTTTTCAAGTGCGATTTTATGAATCGTACCTTTTCCCAGTTTTGTTGACATGCGTCTGCTTAAAGCAGGTTGAAACTAGAAAAAATCAGAAGATTTAGAAAAACTCCGGAGAAATGGCAGCGCTGCACGATTCAGATTTCGCACTTCAATTTTCACGGTTCACAGTTCCTTAGTAACACTAATGACGTCATGAGGTTTCCCTCTTTGAAGAGCGACTAATCCCTACACTTGCTGTACAGCTATTGTAAACGAACTGTATGGGTTTAACTGTTCAGGGCTGCCATAAGTTGACATAAAAAATCCTAATATTTCCAAATTTGCATTTTTTCAAGTGCATTTTTATAATCGTACCTTTTCCCAATAGCCTGTTTCTAGTTCTGTTGACATGCGTCTGCTTAAAGCAGGTTGAAAGTAAAGCAGAATGCGCGTTAAGGCGCATTCTGTTTTACTTTCAGCCTGTTTTAAGCTACCACGTACTAGGAAACAATTCGGAATATTTAGGAAAACTCCGGAGAAATGGCAGCCCTGCACGATTCAGATTTCACACTTCAAATTTCACGGTTCACAGTTCCTTAGTAACGCTAATGACGTCATGAGATTTCCCTCTTTGAAGAGCGACTAATCCCTACCCGTGCCGTACAGCTATTGTAAACGAACTGTATGGGTTTAACTCTTACAGTGCCAGGGCTGCCATTTCTCCGGATTTTTCCTAAATCTTCGGATTTCTTTCTGCCATAAGGCGCATTCTGTTTGAAGCCTTTACTTCCAGCCTGCTTCAGGTAGTCACGTGTCAACAAAACTAGAAACAGGCTATTGGGTAAAGGTACGATTCGTACATTCGCACTTGAAAAATGCAAATTTGGAAATCTTAGGATTTTTCATGTCAACTTATGTCAGCCCTGCAGTGCTAGCAGTTAAATAGTTTAGAAACAGATCAGACGTCGAGTGATTTGGCAGCTGATTTGGACTCAAACTCTTTGTTTCTTGCACAATATACAGTGGAGAATCTGTTATTCTTTCCCGTTTAAAAGAAACGAAACGCAAACGCAAAACACTAAAACATAGACAAGTGCAATGTTTAGACAATTTTGATAATTATTTTTTATCTTGATGGCAAACAGTTTGAAGCCTGGTCAGACGCCGGGTTACCCGGCGTCTGATCTGGCTCCAAACTGTTTGAAATGAAAATAATAGTTTTAGCGCAAACGCGTTTATTGGGAAAGAATAACGTTTTCTCCACTGTACGTATATTAACCATATAATATAAATCAACACGTTTACGCTTGAATTACATCAAACGACAATTTTAAAGCAGGTGACAATTATTGAGTAATAGCGCATCATCTGATCTGGACCAAAACAGACGGTTACCAAATGCCGATGGACTTGGCATTGGTTCTTTTATGTTAAAATTATCTCTACAACGGACATGTATAATTAGTGTGTCCTTTGTTATTTGTTGCGATGTTAAAAGTTGTATTAGTCATATGCTTCCCGCCGAATAAGGGGCGTAAAACCACGTAATTAAGAAACATGAGTTTTGCATAGGATTCAAACCACTGACAGTACGGAACAATAATGTATAGTCGTCCTCCTTACCACTAGCGCTAAATACTTGTCGATATTTGTGGAACCTGGCAATGCTATATATCCTAGATACCGATGCAGTTTTCAATTTGCCTTTTCCTTTAATTAATAACGAAGGGTTCCGAAGCTATATTTAGAAATGCAACAAAGTTTGAGATTATGTTAGATTATGCTAATAGAGGACAACTACGTCAGGTCAATGGTAGTTGTTATATGTTTTAAGGTAACAGCCGCTAATATGTCCACTGGGGATCTCGTGGTTAAACGGGTACTTGACAGAAGCGCTCATATTTCTTCTGGGGGAGGGGGATCATTGTTCCATGTTTACTGGGAAGTGGTCGCTCATATTTCTAATACTGGGTATGGTCATGGTAATATGTTTACTGGGCTGAAGCAGCTCTTAAAGCCGCATTGTGTTTTTGGGAAACCTGCATAAAACGGTTGTTTGTGATCCCATTAGAACTACATGGGACGTGATTCTTTCATAAAAAGCGGCTTTATCTAAGAAATTCGCTTTTAAATTTTTATTTATAATTGTTTTGTGCTAGCACAATTTAAAGAGCCTCCTTGTGAATGGAAAGAAGGACAACTCTGTAAATACAGGGCTCCAGATAACGGAAGTATTTCGATTACTAAACTCTTTATTTCTACTTTTAAACCCAATGGTATCATACTCATTAGAATCGTCTCGAAGAGGCGGTTTAATCAGTAGTAACACCGTAGCATTCGGTGCTGAAATGAGTGAGAACATGTTGGATTTGTTCAGTTTATTTCTCTTATCTGGAGCCGGATGAAATGAAGAATTTAACCCTTATTCTGCTGCTAAGACGTCTGCTTTGACATTGTCGTGTGCACTATTTGTTCAGTTTAGATTTATGCATATTTTTGATTAAACAAACCTTAAGACGAGTGTCAAACAGTTTGGATCCAGATGAGACGCCGCGTTACGCGGTGTCTGTTTTAGAGTCAAACAGTTGCGACCAGTAGGCACAGGATTAAACTATGAGATAAGGTCCCCACGTGTAAATAATTAATCACGGTGGTAAGCGTGTACAATCCAATACGGGGGATCTTGCTGAAAATGACAGTTTCAGCCTTGTCTTCTCTCTAACTCAACCACCTATTTTTGGATATTCACCAAACTTGCTATAAATGTTTATTAGTATAGAATCTAGCTCAATTTTGATAACTATTAAAGTCGCATGAGGCATGTCTGAGTTATTGCCCTTGAATAATTAAAAAAATGACTGTTTCAGCCTTTTCTGCTCTCTAACACAAACACTTTTTATTGGATCTTCACCAAACTTGCTGGCATTGTGTATTTGTTTTAAATATAGATCAAGACAAAAATCGAATACAGCTGACTGAAAATCCTTCAAGAGGTAAAGGAGGTATGGAGTAGTCATTTATTACTTTACTTATTACCAACACGGCCAAGATGAAGCACATGCAACTATTGACCAAATAGTTGGTTTAAATAGAATAAAAACAGTTCCTGTTACAGAGTTGACAGGGCTAAAATAAGGATAAAATAGCAAATTTTTAATAATTGAAGAACCGTAACTCCAACATGCCTTCGGCGATTTGGGTATTCATAGAACTGGACTAAGTTTTTATCCAATATTATTTTCAGCAAATTTGGTGAAGATCCAATTAAAACCGTTTGAGTCAGAAAGCTGACAAACCTGAAGTATGCAATCTATAATCATTCAAGGGCAATAACTTCAACATGCCTTGTGCGATTTTGGTAGTTAAGATTATGAACTTGATTTTATATTAATAAACATTTTCAACAAGTTTGGTGAAAATCACAAAAAAGTTATTTGTGTTAGAGAGCAAAAAATGGTGAAACAGGTATTTCTAAATACATAAAGGACAATAACTCAGACATGCCTTATGCGATTTAAGTAATAATCAAACTGAACCTAGATTTTGTATAAATAAAGAATTTCAGCAAGGTTTTGTTAAGATCCGAAAAGAAATGTTTGTGATAGAGAGCAAAAACTGCTGAAACATTAATTTTTAATAACTAAAGGGCAAAAAACTCAGACATGCCTTATGCGATATAAGTACTATTCGAACTGGAGATATATTTTATATTTATAAACATGTTCAGCAAGTTTGGTGAATATCCGATAAAAACTGTATGTGTTAGAGTACAAAAATCCCTGAAACAGTCATATTTTAATAATTAAAGGACAATAACTCAGATATACATTATGCGATTTTAGTAATATTCAAACTTAACCTTGATTTTATATTAATAAACATTTTCAGCAAATTGGGTGAAAATCAATAAAAAGCATTTATGTTAGAGAGCAAAAAATGGTGAAACAGTCCTTTTAATACATTAAGGGCAATAACTCAGACAATCATTATGGGATTTTAGTAATAATCAAACTGGACCTAGATTTTATATAAATAAAGAATTTCAGCAAGTTTGTAGAAGATCCGATGAAAACTCTTTGTGTTAGAGAGCAAAAAAGGCTGAAACAGTCATTTCTAATAATTCAAGAGCAATTACTCCCACATTCCTTATGCGATTTTACTAGTATTCAAATTTAACCATGATTTAATATCAATGAAAATTTTCAGCAAGTTTGGTGAAAACTCAATAAAAAGAATTTGTGTTAGAGATAAAAACTGGCTGAAAACAGTCATTTTAATACATAAAGGGCAAAAAAACTTAGATATGCCTCATACGATTTTAGTAGTTATCAAACTAAACCTAGATTTTATACTAATGAACATTTTCAGCAAGTTTTGTGAAGATCCAATAAATGTATTTGTGAAAGAGAGCAATAATTGCTGAATCACTCATTTTTAAAACAAAAATGGCAAAAACGCAAACATGCCAGATGCGATTTTAGTAGTAATCAAACTGGACCAAGATTTTATAATAATAAACAATTTCAGTAAGTTTGGTGAAGATCAACTAAAAAATGCTTGTTTTAGAGAGCAAAAAATGCTGAAACAGTCAACTTTTAATACATAAAGGGCAAAACGTCTTACATGCCTTATTCGATTTAAGTAGAAATTTAACTGTACCTAGATTTTATATAAAAGAACATTTAATGCAAGTTTGGTGAAGATCCGATAAAAACTCTTTGTGTTAGAGAGCAAAAAGGGCTGAAACACCGTTGTGACGAAATGTGACTCATTTTATAGCAATCGTTCGCACCCGGTGATATTGAACCCAGCTGTTCCACGTGCCACTAATCCGTGTGGTAATATTTATGTCAGACGATCTACTTTCGGTTTGTTATGGTTTTAAATCGCTTTTTTGGTGATTTAGGTCTGTCTTCAACATTTCATAGATCAGTTTGGCCCATTAGAATGTTCAAGCATTATTATTAACCGTTATTGTATTTCGCACATTAAAAAAAGGTCTGAAAACACAATGGGACTTTAAGTCTACCTTGGGAATTTATGGTTATACTTATGTTTACTTGGCTGTAGCCGCTCATATTTCTATTGGGGGAAGCTCATAAATCTACTTGGGGAAGTCATGGATATATATTTTCTGTGATGTAGCCGCTCATATTTTTCGGGGGGAAGTAATGGCTATATGTTTACTGGGCAGTAGGCGCTTATATGTCTACTGGTTGAAGTCATTGTTAAATGCTTACTGGGCTGTAGCCGCTCATATTTCTACTTGGGGAAGTCATGATAATATTTTACTGGACTGTTGCAGCTTATATGTCTACTGGAGGAAGTCATGGTTATATGATTATTGGGCTGTAGCCGCTCACATTTCTACTGGGGGAGTCATGGTTATATGTTTTCTGGGCTGTAACAGCTCATGTGACCCTTAGAAGAAGCCATTGTTATATGTTAACTGGACTGGGGTGTAACAGCTCATATGTCTACTGGGGAAAGTCATGGTAATATTATTACTGGACTCTAGTCGCTCATATGTCTACTGGGGAACGTCATGGTAATATAATTACTGGACTCTAGTCGCTCATATGTCTACTGGGGAAAGTCATGGTAATATACTTACTGGATTCTAGTCGCTCATATGTCTACTGGGGAAAGTCATGGTAATATAATTACTAGACTCTAGTCGCTCATATGTCTACTGGGGAAAGCCATGGTAATATAAATACTGGACTCTAGTCGCTCATATGTCTACTGGGGAAAGTCATGGTAATATAATTACTGGAATCTAGTCGCTCATATGTCTACGGGAGAAAGTCATGGTAATATAATTACTGGACTCTATTCGCTCATATGTCTACTGGGGAAAGTCATGGTTATATAATTACTGGACTCTATTCGCTCATATGTCTACTGGGGAAAGTCATGTTAATATAATTGCTGGACTCTAGTCGCTCATATGTCAACTGGCGGAAGTCATAGTTATATGATTACTGGATTGTAGCCGCTCATATTTCTCCAACGGGAAGTCATGATTATAACCTTCACTAGGCTGTAGCCGCCCATATTTCTACTGGGAGAAGTTATGGTTATATGTTTACTTGACTGTTGCAGCACATATTTATGCTGGAGGAAGTCATGGTTTTATGTTTACTAGGCTGAAACAGCTGATATTTCGACTGCGGGAAGTCATGGTTATATTTTTACTGTGCAGTAGCCAGCCGCATGTCTACATGGCGAAGTCATGGTTATATATTTACTAGACAGCAGACGCTCATATGTCTACTGGAAATGTCATAGTTATATGCTTACTGGGCAGTAGCATCTCATATGTCTACTGGAAAAGCCATGATTATTATGTTAACTAGGCAGTAGCCGCTCATACGTCTTCTGGCAAGTCATGGTTATGTTATATGCTTGGCTGTAGCCACTCATATGTCTACTGTCGGAAGCATTGGTTATATGTTTACTTAGCTGAAGCATCTCATATGTCTACTGTGGGAATTCATGGTTATCGGTTAACTGGGCAGTAACCGCTCATTTGTTCCAGTGAAATGCTATGGTTATAAGTTATCTGGGCAGTAGCCGCTCAAATGTATCCTTGACGAAGCCATTGTTATATGTTACCTGGGCAGTCATAGCCGCTCATATGTCTGCTCGGTGTAGTCATGGTTATATGTTTACTGGGCAGTAGCCGCTCATATGTCTCCTGAGTGAAGTCATGGTTATATGTTAACTGGACAGTAGCCGCTCATATATCTCCTCTGTAAAGTCATGGTTAAATGTATACTGGGCAGTAGGTGCTCATATGTCTAGTGGGGTAAGTCAATGTTATATGTTTACTGGACAAAATTCGCTCATAATTTCCTGTGGAAAGTCAAGGTTATATGTCTACTGTAGGAATTCATGGTTATAGGTTAACTCCGCAGTAGCCGCACATGTGTATCAGTGAAAAGCTATGGTTATATGTTATCTGGACAGTAGCCGCTCATATGTCTCCTCGTGAAGTCATGTATATATTTTAGCTGGGCAGTTGCCGCTCATATGTATCCAGGGTGAAGCCATGGTTATATGTTTTACTTGGCAGTAGCTGCTCATATGTCCAGTGGAAAGCAATTGTTATATGTTTACTGAGCAGTAGTCGCTCATATGCCTCCCTTTGTGTAGCAGTCATGGATATATGCTTAGTAGGCGTTCGCTATTGTATTCCCCGCTAAACATTCATATTAATAATGACTACTCGTCATCCATACTAATTTAAAGGTACTCACACATATCGTTTTTTAGAAGTAATCATGCTTATTTAACAGTGTCACTCATGAATATGCTCAATAAGCTGTAGTAACTCGTCACAGGTATGCTTATTTAGCAATGCCACTCATATGCCTATTTAGCTGTAGTCACTCGTATTATTATAAAGCTGTAGTTGCTTGAATACTTTTTAATCGCTATCATCACAACATGAATATTAAGATTTAGTCACTCATATGCTTTTTGAACTGTAGTCACTCTTATAAAGCCTAAGCTGTAGTAACTCATGTGCCGATTAAACTATAGCGTCTCATGTGCTTATTAAGCTGAAGTCACTCTTATGCTTATTTAGCATGCTTATCAAGCTGATGTCTCTTATTTAACTATACCACTTATAGTCCAGCAGATATGTGAAAGTATCGTGCATTTTATGATAAAAGCATGAAACTTGGTACACTGGTACTACACATCATGAGAAAAATTTTAAAGATTGGAGGCATTCTAGATCAGTCCGGTGTCGACCATGGCGGCCATTTTAAAAATGGCCGCCAATTAGAACAGTTTTACGCAGTCTAGAGTCAATGTGTCTCCAAAATACATGGTTTATCATATTTCAACAGGGCTAAATCACTTAAAGCAGCTGCAAGTATGATTATTTTATTATGGAAAATCAATATAAGAATATTTTGGATTTATATATGGGTCATTTTAGGTCCTCAATATCCCCCCCCCCCCCAAAAAAAAAATAAAAAAAAATAATAATAATAATACAAACTTTTAAGTGCAGTGGAAAACACATTATTCTATTGTTCTTTCCAATAAAGACATTTATGCTTAAACATTATTTCCATTGCAAATCGTTGATCCAGATCAGACACTAAATTACCTCGTGACTGCTCAGACTCTAAACTGTTTGCCACTCAAATATAATTATATAAACCGTTCTACATTTCATTGCACTATTGTATTGCAGTTTATTTTCCTTTAAAGAGACTCGCAACTAGATTTAGCATAAAAGATAGTAATTTGTAAATATACGTCAAACGCTTATATAAACGGGTAAGAATTAGTTTAGGATTATAAATTCTGTTTAAAAATGCATTCCAATAAATTTTTTTATAGAGCTCTGGTAGGATTCGAACCGGGGACCCGGCATGCGGGGACAGAAAAGCAAAATAAGACAACCTCTTATCTCCCTAGGCCAGCACGCCTATTCATATATCTGGAATCGATTTAAGGTACTTCAGTGTGTAGCGATGGAGAGTACATAATTCGACCCGGGTTTATGTCCGAGCCCGTGATCAATTTCTATTGCGCAGACTGACGCAACGGATAAAGCGGTTGAAAATATCTAAAAAACTAAGATTTTAAGACTATCCTTGAGGGTGTTTTTAGACTGATCATATTTTTCTAATGCCAGATGCATGATAATGCTACACATTTGGTTTTATTTGAATATTTTCATTTATTTTTGAAAAAATAAAACATCTGGTTGCGAATCGCTTTAAATAGGAAAGAATAACGTCCTCTCTACTGTATAGCATAGGATTGATTACTTTCAAAAGTTTTTTTTGTAATTTGTTGTCTTCATTCGTGAGACACCAAATTTGGTGGCACAGTGTACTATCAGTTGCGCTCACAACCACCGCACTTGCAGAGTAATGTACAGGGAACATTTTCTTTAGCACAGCTATATATTCTTCTACAGCATATCTGATAACAGCATGGGTATGCTGAACCAGTAGGTGGCAGATTTATCCACATGACTTCCAACTCAGCTGAATCATTATTTTATGTTCAACCAAATCTGCTAGATTTTGAAATTGTGGTGCGTTCACAGCATGCTCTGATCTATACATGGATAGGCTGGTATCCGTGGCCACACTTAGCAGGGGGCGCAACGTAATGTAGCGAATGTTGATATTTAAGCGACGCTTTAGAGAATGTTAGTAAGATGGCGGACAAAACGTGATGTTTTCTGGATGAAACGGATACTATTGTGGTAAGTTTCAACATTTTATTACATTTCTGAATAAAAAGTATATGCGCATCAGGTGACCGCCGGTTTCAAGAAAGCTCACAACTTTAGATCATGAACGTAGCTGTCTTCGTTTTCGAGCCAACCCCGGGACAGTTTTCGAAATTGGAAGTTGTAAATTGTCATCGCTCTACTTTCGTTTTTATAAGTCATTCAGTAGACGTTTTTTAGACTAGTCTGACGTTATTGAAACGCCTTTACTGTAAATTTAAACTCATTAAAGCTTAAAATCAATATCTGCCGATTTTAAGCACTTCGTCGGCACCCGCACGCCCGATTTTCCCTTTTTTAGGTACTTTTTGGAGAATGTTTATAATTAAGCCGATTTTAGAGAATGTTGTTCAAATTAATTATTACTTTTATCCGCGATGTACACTTACTTATGATGGCAATTTTGGCAACTTAACAGGTTTTTTTCAGATTTGTTTTCATTTTCCTCTTTTACGATTGTATTTATTAATAGTGCCATGACTGAAATTTATTATGGCCGTTTTCATATTTTTTTTTATTTTCATATAAACTTCGAGCGCTTCTTTATTTTAGAGATTAAATTTATTGATTTGATAGTTTTGTTATTATAAAAAAAAATGTTAAAAGGCACATTACGGTTCAAATATGTTTGAATGACAGCATAAATGTGCATGATAAAGATAAACTACTGATACAGATAACTTTCGTTTACACATTTAAGTTCGTTTTAATCAAGGACTATATAACGCGGACTGAACGCGAAACTAGTGTAAGTGCTTCTTATTTTATATGCACTTACACTCGTTTCGCATTCATCCCTCGAGTTGATTTAGTCAGTGGTTTTTATCGGTTAGTTTTGTCTAATTAAGAAGAAATGTTGTGATGTTTAGCAGATTCTCTTCAAGCAATTGGGTTGTATTTCATTTCAATGTATCGCCAGTGCTTTTAGTAATATGTAACAGTATGAGTAGTTATGTATTTTAATTTGCTTCTTATTAACTCTCACAACAAAGGGAAGAATTTTATGACAAGAGAAAAGTGTTAATTACTTTGCATATATATACGTCTTGTATATAAGTATTCGTTGTAGTTCATTTTTGAAAATTACGGAAAATAACCTGAAGCGACCGTAGGGAGCGAACAGGTTATGTTCCATAATTTTCAAATAAATGAACTATAACTGATTACCGTTGCCCGGTTTTAAAAGTCAGTTACCGTTCAACCTTTCACTCCAGTTTATCAGCCAATAACGGGGTTCTATTTCGGTGTGCGGAGCGTCATAGTCTTTGCGGGAATTGAGCGGGAATTTAATAAAAAAACAAAAATAGATGACAGGTCAAAAATTTGAATTTGAATGTAAGTTTGTTTTTCATTTTTGTTTGGTAACAAAGACTGAACGTTCCAAGTTTCAGCGAGGAAAATTGGTGTTGTTTGATTATTTGCTTTGAATCTACATGTACAGTGGAGAAGACGTTATTCTTTCCCGTTTAAACGGAACAAAACGCAACCACAATGCAATTTTAGATGTAGAAAACGGTGAGTTATTGGAATAATAGATGATTTATCTAGAATTGCAGAGTGGCAATCAGTTTGGAGCCTGATCAGACGCCGGGGTATCCGGTGTCTGATCAGGTTCCAAACTGTTTGCATTGGCATTATTGTTTTAACATAAACGCGCTCATTGGGAACGAATTACGCCTTCTCAACTACATGTACAAGCAGCCTAGACCTAGATTAACAAGTATTTATCTGGATTTGACTCGCTTGTCCCACTTTTGGTGCTAAGTTAATTTGTTTAAGGAATGTATCAAATTGTTTATGATTGCAGTTACAGGTACTACAGGGTGAACAATTGGAAACACCTGAAAAGTCGTCGTTGGAGAGGACATTTTGGAGAGGACTCACATAGGCTTTGCCTGTTGTCCAATCCTTTTCTTCTGAATAAAATATTGTTTAAACTAAAAGTCGTCGTTCAATCTGGGACTGCGCTGTATGCATTGTTGGCAAAAATGCTTATGGTATCGAATGGGTTTAAGGCGGGTTGCTGTTTACTCACAGGAATACTCTGTACTGCTTTTCTGGTGCAGTAAACAGTCAACTATATCAAGAATAGCCTCAACCCATATTCTGATGTCGGCTCTTGGAGGTATTACAGTCAAACCTGAGTGTAGTGGTCACTCTAAAGAAGGTCTTTGGGAAGTCTATTATAGACGGATAGCCGCTTAAAATGCAGGACTAAAGTCATTCTCTTTCAGAAAGCTCAACTGGGAGAGTCCTGGGAGAGTTGACACACACAACAACCTTTACTGTTTTTATGATTTCTTTGGCGATGTAGAGACAAATAATACTGGTTTGTTAACTTTTTGCCACATTCACATTCCACTTCATCAGAGTTGTTTGTTTGAATGTGAACGTTTAACGTTTGTTTTCGTGAGTATTTTTTTCTCACATATGGTGCACTCAAATAGATGTGACGGTTCTTCCCCGCGGCCATGATTGCATGTGCCTGAAAATAATAAAAAGCAGTCTTTATTATTGCGCATCCCACGACAGGAAATATTAACCAACTTTCAAGGATTATAAGTTTAGAAGATTTCATGAGACATGTCATTGTCTGTAACTGGCGGGAACGACAAATTTTCCTCAATATCTAATTGTATAGGTCAATGCCAACAAGCAGAGGATATGCATATCTCATTAGGGTATTGAAAGTTCCCATAAAGTTGAAATCCAGTTAGTAGTTGTCGAGAAAGAGCGCATAATAGAATGTTACTATTCAGGGGCCAAAACTGTGTGTTACATGTAAACGGTGCGGATGGGACATGAGGATAGACGCATAATGTTTAGTTTCGTTGAAATCTGTTTTACTTTACATAGTGCAGAACTAATCTGGGCCATAACTCTGTGTTAAAAGGTCCGACCGGGACACGCTAAAGATATGCGCATCTCTTCTTGGTATGGAAGGTTTGTGCAGAGTTTCGATGAAATCCAGTCAGTAGTTGCCGAGAAATAGCGCGGAAACGAATTTCGGACGGACGGAAGGATAACGCCAAAACAATATCACACTCCCAATTTCATCGGCGGGGAGTAGAGCTCTAGTAATTTCTTCTTAATGTGTTCCGTTTAATTAAGTACACATAATGGTGCCGTCTGCTGTGGTTTGGATGTGACTGTAAATATGAGGTGAGGGGAAAAAACCAAATAATTCATATGACCAACATTCTCTAAAATCGGCTTAATTATAAACATTCTCCAAAAAGTACCTAAAAAGAGGAAAAATCGGGCGTGCGGGTGCCGACGAAGTGCTTAAAATCGGCAGATATTGAATTTAAGCTTTAATGAGTTTAAATTTACAGTAAAGGCGTTTCAATAACGTCAGACTAGTCTAAAAACGTCTACTGAATGACTTATAAAAACGAAAGTAGAGCGATGACAATTTACAACTTCCAACTTCGAAAACTGTCCCGGGGTTGGCTCGAAAACGAAGACAGCTACGTTCATGATCTAAAGTTGTGAGCTTTCTTGAAACCGGCGGTCACCTGATGCGCATATACTTTTTATTCAGAAATGTAATAAAATGTTGAAACTTACCACAATAGTATCCGTTTCATCCAGAAAACATCACGTTTTGTCCGCCATCTTACTAACATTCTCTAAAGCGTCGCTTAAATATCAACATTCGCTACATTACGTTGCGCCCCCTGCTTAGGAGATATTGATAAAGAGCATCACTAGCTGGCTGTATAATGTTTAGTACTCCTGCCTTTTTTGGGTGAAAACCATCTGTCTGGCAATGTTAACATTTGTTAGAGCATGAAAAGCAGGAAGTGCACTTGTCACCTCCTACCGCATTTGCCATTGACATAATGTCCAAAAAGTGGAAGGATTTCTCCATTTCAAAGGCAACACACAACTGTTTACACCCGATCGTGTGAGTAAGACTGATTGCTAGCAAAACTACTTATGTGTCAACAGTTCTGAGAAAGATATTTTGGCAACCTTGTTGGGTATCATCTGCGGCATAAAGCAACATCCTTGTATCCGTTTCCTTCTGTATAGAAGGTAATAATGAATCCGTGTCAATTGTCTCAAGCAATGTACTAGCGAATCATATTATAGGATCAAGGCTGATGTCAACAAACTCCTTAGAGAAGAGCAGGCATGTTTCAGAGCAGGAAGACCATGCGCAGACCAGATATTATCATCGAGAATTTCATTGAATGGAACCGTCCCCTTTCTGTCAACTTCATTGATTTCAAGAAAGCGTTCGACTCGGTGGACAAGGACACGATCTGGAAGATACTGAGGCAGTACAGCCTCCCCATCAAGATATTGAACATAATTCGGAGCCTGTACAACAACAACCTCTGCGATGTAATCCATGAGATGGACTTCTCCGAACATTTCGAAGTTTACACCGGCGTTGGACAAGGCTGTTTACTCTCTCCTATGATATTCTCGATATAGTCATGGACTGGGTGATGAAGAAGACTTTGGATAGCCCAAGAGGGATACAGTGGACTCTGACAAACAAGCTGAAAGACCTCGACTATGCTGATGACATAAGTCTCTTGTCCCATACCTGCGCCCATATACAGAAGATAACAGGTAGACTTTCAGAAATAGCCATTTTAACCGGGCTAGATGTCAACGTTAGCACAACAAAGTGCCTCTGAATCAAATTAGGCAACATGCAAATCCTTAACATAGAGGGCCATTGAGGACATGGACACTTTTGCTTTTTTTTGGCAGCATTGTCAGTAAGACAGTATGCACAGAGGAAGATATCAAGGCCAGGATAGGGAAAGCCCGCCATTTTTTGCGATCTTGAGACCAGTGTAGAAGAGTCATAATATCCATCTGATATGAGCTGAGGCTCTTTAATAGCAATGTGAACATTGTCCTTTTATATGGTGCCGATACTTGGAGAAGGACCAAACGCCTAGATCAGAGCCTGCAAGTCTTTATCAACACATGCTCGAGATAGATTCTGCAGATACGGTGGCCAAACAGGATCTCCAACCAGGAGCTATGGGAATGAACGGGACAGCAACCAGTCACAGACTCCATCCTACAGAAGAAATGGAGATGGATCGGCCATAGGCTGCGCAGACCACAGCACAACATACGTAGCAAGACAGACACTAGATTGAAACCCTCAAGGCACCAGGCGAAGAGGAAGGCTAACAAAGCTATCCTGGAGAATGGTTTGATTGACTTGTTGATTGTAATCTTTACTTAACAAAAAGCCAAAAATACTTCTGGATGTTTGTCTGGTAGTGCCCCGCAGATGCATGGATACTGCTCTGGCATAGTTGTGGTGACCAAGAGCATGTGCATGGAAAAGCCATTCTAGATGTTTCAGTGCCTCAACATTACAAGGAAGTTGTCTTCGTGGATAGCTCTGTTCTAGGTCAGCACAATTAACTCTGTCTCCAACACAAGATTCCAGAAATAAAACTGCAGGCTTTTGTAATATTCGGTTGCACCAGTCATAAAATGGTCACAGCTTCAAGGTTTTCTTGGTAAACTTGGTATTTGTTATACGATTCATGAAGATGTTTAACATGTAACGTTTTACGAATAGCGTGTTCATGTTGTCAAATGGTGTGCGCGAGCGGTTCTCTTGGCACTAGTCGCTTGAAAGTTTCAAAATGAGTTTGCGGTTCCTGGTATGGCTATGTCAGCTTGTATGAGTGCCGATTTCCAACCGCTGTCAACCAACAGATAACCTAGTGCTTTATATATATAATGCCATTTTGATATGTAGACCTAAAATGGCCACTACCAAATCATCCATATATCTTATTGGCCAAGTCCACTGAATGTTTTAGCGTACTTGAACAAGGGCTGGTCACACGAAATAACTGGAATGTGCCCGGGATTGAGAACTACCACATATTCTTTCACAACTTCTATAGAATGACGAATAATTATAATTGACCTTGAATTTTCATTACAACGAGTGTTGATGTCTACCCCGTTCTGTTGTATCAATTATAGTCGCAGACATGCTGTCGCTTATTACATGTCATAGTTTTGTCGCATCCTATCTGTTATGACGTCTCTCGTTATGTGCACCTAAGTTTGCCTCATAGTCAGCAGCAGTTGCTCCTGTGTAGCTCTGATCCGACATAAAATTGGAGATAACAACCTTTTGTGAAATTGCAAATATAAAAGATGAGTCAATCAATCCATTGCTCCATAGCTTGTAACAGTATTGAAGACATATGCTTGCTGAAAGCAATGCTGAATGTTCCTTAACTACTGTACATTCAGACTGCTTTTAACTACCAACGAGGATACAGCATATATTTCTTAAACTGCACATTTTAGACTCTAACTATGAAGTTAAACAAAATTTGTTTATTCTTCCACCAAAAAATTGTTTAACTTCATAGTTAGAGTCTAAAATGTGCAGTTTAAGAAATATATGCTGTATCCTCGTAAATAGTTGTCAGAGAGACTGCAAAGCTTGCGGTACATTTTGAAACGTAAAAGCAGAGTTTGAGGTCACAGTCACAGGGGTCAAACTGTTTGTGTGCATGGAAAGGTATTTTCTATATTAGTATGCCTATCAAATATGAAAACAATACCTCAAGGGATATAGGAGTTATAGGTTTTTTTCAGAGTTAAACATAATTTCGAAACTTAAATCCGTTAGCTAAGGTCAAGGTCAAGGTCACATGATCAGCAAGGTCGTGCCCCAAGGCATGTAAGGTGCAAGTATTAAAGATGATGGGGAAAGGGCATAGAGGTTGTGAACACTTTCTTGAAACTGCAAACGAGAACAGCAATGAGAATGGAAATTGGACTGCCGATGACAACGACCAGGTGACAACAACAGCTCTCCTGGACATTTGTCCGGTGAGCTTATTAAATTCGTAAAAGACGTAAAGGGTTAAAATATATATTCTTGATGTCTTGCAACATTGTAACAACACTTCTTATGAATTTCCGGTGATGGTTCATGTGTGACACTTGATAATAATTAATGTTCACAGTGATCATTGGGATATTTGTTGATTTTTGTCTATTTTGACCTTCAAATGACCTATATTTTACAAATACATTCCTTTATAGCATATTTATAATAAAAGTAATATTTCTACTTGATATAAACGTGATAAAGCGTGGCAAATTTGACAAGAATATAAGAAAATTGGATTTTGACATTTACTTATCCACAGAAATGCCTTTATGGCGGCCATCTTGGAAAATGGCCGCCACGGGTGACATACGACAGATAGAGAATGCCTCCAATCTTTAAAATGTTTCAAATGGTGTCTAGAATAAGTGTGCCAAGTTTCATGCTTTTATCATAAAATGCACGATTGTTCCACTTTTGGTCACTTATCCGCTGGACTATTATATGCGGATTAAGCTGAAGTCACCGTTCTACAGATTAAGTTGTAGTCACTCATACGCTCATTAAGCTGTATTCAATCATATACATATTAAGCTGTAATCACTCACATACATATTAAGCTGTATTCACTCATAATTATGCTTATTAATCTATAGTCAGCCATATGCTCATTAATCTGTAGTCAGCCATATGCTTGTTTAGCTGTAGTAGCTCACATGTTTATTGAAATATAGTCACTCATATGCTATTTTAGCTGTCGTCATTGATTTGAAGATTAAGCTGTAGTCGATCATATGAAAGTTATGCTTTATGCTTATTTAGGTGTAGTCACTCATAAACTTATTAATCCGTAGTCACTCATATGCTTGTTAAGCTGTCTTCAGTCATTTACATGTTAAGCTATAAGTTTTATTGAACTATAGTCACTCATATGCTTATCTATCCGTAGTCACTTGTATGAATATTAAGCTGTATTCACTCATATCCTTTGTTTTAGCGTATTTATCTGCAGTCGCTCGTATGCAAATAGATTAAGCTCTAGTACACATGCGCTTATTAAATTGTAGTCACGTATGTGCTTATTAAGTTGTGGTCATATCCTGCGTAAGCTGTGTTTTCACTTATATGCTTATTTAGCTCTAGTATATCATGCATATTAAGCTGTAGTCACTCATACATGTATTTATATAGTTACTTATGTGCTAAATGAACTGTAGCCATCAAAATTAATCTTAGTTTAGCTGTCGATACTCATATGCATATTAGGCTATTGTCATTTAATATAGTTATATATGCCATATATGTTGTAGTTACCCATGTGCTTATTCAGCTGTACATAGCTACTCTTATGCTTATTTAGCTTAACCCTTTCAACCCTAAGTATCTCTTGTGGGTATTTAGAATTCTTTTGGACTCTTCTAGTACAGGACTTTTGAACCAGTCTCCTGTTACATCTTTTGGTATGACAACAAAAACCAATGAAACTATCAAACAGTGTAGGAGCCCTCTGATCAGGGTCTACACTGTATGCATGTGTAATGAGTAATCTCTACAGAGGGCTGTAGGATTGAAAGGGTTAAATCACGCAAGTGCTTATTAAAGTCCCATTGTGTTTTCAGACCTTTTCTTAATGCCTGAAATACAATAACGGTTAATAATAATCTTTCAACATTCTTATGGGCCAAACTGATCTATGAAATGATGAAGACGGACCTAAATCACTAAAAAGGGCAATTTAAAATCATAACAAACCGAAAATAGAACGTCTGACATAAACATTTCCACACGGCTTAGTATCACGTGATACAGCCGAAATCAACTTCACTGGGTGCAACCGTATCTACCTCCGCCCGTCCATCCATCAGTCAGTTAGACTATCACACTTTTTTGTCCGCTCTCTAACTCAACTATTTTTTATCCGATCTTCCACAAACTTGCTGAAATTATTCATTGATATAAAATCAAGGTTTAGTTTGATTACTACTAAAATCGCATGAGGTATTTTTGAGTTATTGCCTGTTAATTAATAAAAAATGACTGTTTCAGTCATTTTAGCACTCTAAAACAAACAGCTTTTATCGGATATTCACCAAACATGCTGAATATATTTATTCATATAAAATTTAGGTCTAGTTTGATTATTACTAAAATCGCATGTGGCATATCTGAGTTTTTGCCCTTTATGTATTAAATAATGACTGTTTTCAGCAAGTTTTGCTCTCTAACACAAATACGTTTTATTGGATCTTCACCAAACTTGCTGAAAATGTTTATTGATATAAAATCAATGTTTAGTTTGATTACTACTAAAATCGCATAAGGTATATCTAAGTTATTGCCTGTTTATTAATAAAAAATGACTGTTTCAGTCACTTTTTCACTCTAACACATACAGTTTTTATCCGATATTCACTAAACTTGCTGGAAATGTTTAATTACATAAAATTTAGGTCTAGTTTGATTATTATAAAAATCGCATTTGGCATATCTGAGTGTTTGCCCTTTATGTATTAGAAATGACTGTTTTCAGCAAGTTTTGCTCTCTAACACAAATACGTTTTTTTTAATCTTCACCAAACTTGCTGAAAGTTTTCATTAATATAAAATCAAGGTTAAGTTTGAATCCTACTAAAATCGCATAAGGCATGTTGGAGTAATAGCCCTTTAATTATTTTGAAAAATGAATGGCTGTTTCAGCCTTTTTTGCTCTCTAACACAAAGAGTTTTCATCGGATCTTCACCAAACTTGCTGAAATTCTTTATTTATATAAAATCTAGGTCCAGTGTGATTATTACTAAAATCCCATAGGGATTATCTTAGTTATTGCCCTTTATGTATTAAAAAGGACTGTTTCACCATTTTTTGCTCTCTAACACAAATACTATTGATTTTCACCAAACTTGCTGAAAATGTTTATTTATATAAAATCAAGGTTTGGGTTTAATACTACTAAAATCGCAAAAGGCATGTCTGAGTTTTTACCCTTTAAGTATTAAAAATTAATATTTCAGCATTTTGTTGCTTTCTAACACATACAGTTTTTATCAGATATTCACCAAACTTGTTGAAAATGTTTATTAATACTAAATCTAGGTCAATCATCTTAATTACCAAAATCGCACAAGGCATGTTGGAATTATTGCCCTTGAATGACTAAAATTGACTACTTCAGGCTTGTCAGCTTTCTGACTCAAACAGTTTTAATTGGATCTTCACCAAATTTGCTGAAAATAATATTTGTATAAAATCTTGGTCCAGTTCAATAAATACCCAAATCACCGAAGGCATGTTGTTATGGTTCTTTTATTTTAAAATTTTGCTATTTTATCCTTATTTTTGCCCTGTCCACTCTGTAAAAGGACCAGTTTTTATTCTATTTTTAGCCAAATATTTGGTCAATGGTTGCATGTGCTTCATCTTAGCCGTGTTGGTAATAAGTTAAGTAATAAATGACCACACCATTTCTCCTTTACCTCTTGAAGGATTTTCATTCAACTGTATTCGATTTTTTCCTTGACCTAGATTTAATACCAATACACGTTGTCAGCAAGTTTGGTGAAGATCCAATAAAAAGTGTTTGTGTAAGAGAGCAGAACATGCTGAAACAGTCATTTTTTAATTATTCAAGGGCAATAACTCAGACATGCCTTATGCCATTTTGCTAGTTATTGAACCTGACCTAGATTCTATACTAATAAACATTTGTAGCAAGTTTGGTGAAGATCCAAAAAGAAGTGTTTGAGTTAGAGAGCGGACAAGGCTGAAACAGTCATTTTCAGCAAGCTCAAGGTATAGATTCTCCGTAGTTTTTTTAATCGTTTACCCACCGTGAATAATATTTACACGTCGTTACTGGATCTCATAGTGTTTAACCCTGTGCCTACTGGTCGTAACTTTACGGAGTTTACAAACTATTTGAATCTAAAAAGACGCCGCGTAACGCGGCGTCCCATCTGGATCCAAACTGTTTGACACTCGTCTTAAGGTTTGTTTAATTAAAACAATGCATAAATCTAAACTGAACACATTTTGCAGACGACAATGTCAAAGCAGACGTCTGTGCAGCAGAATAAGGGTTAACAGGGTCATTATCAGTGCTCCAGCTATACATGTAAGCGGGAGTAATCTGAACTAATCTAACATTTTCTCACTCATTTCAGCACCGAATGCTATGGTGTTACTACTGATTAAACCGTCTCTTCGAGACAACTTTAATGAGTATGACACCATTGGTTTTAAAAGCAGAAATAAAGATTTTAGTTTTCGAAATACTTCCGTTATCTGGAGCCCTGTATTTACAGAGTTGTCCTTCTTTCCATTCACAAGGGAGGCTTTTTAATTTGTGCAGCACAAAAATATCATAAATAAAATTTAAAAAGCGAATTTCTTATATAAAGCCGGGTTTTGTGAAAGAATCACGTCCCACGTAGTTCAAATGGGGCCCCAAACAACCGTTTTATGCAGGTTTCTCAAAAACACAATGCGGCTTTAAACTGTTGCCACTGTAACGGACCGACGGTCGATCTCAACACAAATTCCTCGAACTAAATATTCTAATTCGAGAACTTAAGTCAGGTTATCACCTGGATTTAACTTGGGGAAATTGAAGTAAAACAAATCGAGGTTAACTTTAAAATCTGACGAGCAGCAAGGTTTATTATTTAGACCAATGATTTTAGCAATTGGTCTAGCTATTATCCAACTAAATTCTAATTCTTAAATAAAATTTATATCTAGAAATTGGCTTCAACTAGATCTAGATCTCTTAGATCTAAATCTATGTGTTCTATTTACATTTCTCGTCTTTTGAATGTACGGGCTAAGCCAACATAGACCCGTCTATACCTAAATAGAGTCCGCTCAGACGTCCGTGAGTGTGGAGATCAAGCTCCTTATATACCCTATATATCTAGTGGCAATCGGCTGGCGCCATCGGATTGCTGGTACGAGCAAGCTGCTGGTGCTAGTGTTACCAAGGAACACCGGCAAGTCCGCAGGTGTCCCTTAGCAAGACCAGCAAGAAAAGAACGAAAATAAAAAACTGTTAGAATGACGTCATCAAGCTCGATATCGACGAGAGTTGTTTACAAAAATAGAACGCGATATATTCCCACCAATATTTCAAACTTACATTTGAGTGTAGAGATCAGATTGAGTAATAAGAAAACGTGAAATGGTTTTCTTCTGCTACAGGCTCTTAAAGGTTGCAATATTTACAGTGTAGTGAATATTATGAAACACAGGAAATGATGAAATAGTACATGTTGCCATCTGGTTCAAAGTTAAAACGTGATTGGACCCAAAATCAATGACTCCAAGCCAGTTTAAACTTCTCACATCATGTTTCTGGTGAGTACTCAATCTGATATTTATGCTATTTAAACATGACACATTGTATTATAGATAATACAAAGACAACATCGATCACATGTGCTACCCTACCCAGCATTCTACTGTGACACGTAGATTTGGTAAATATACTGAAAAGCATCAAGTGTTACATCACTAATATGTTTATTTGCTTAAATCCCGAACGTTCCTATATGCTCTACTCACGCATTTGCTAAATTAACTAATACAACTCTCGTACACCCACGGATCTTATCTGCTGTTACAGTCCCATAAATGTCTTTTGATCAGTGCAGTGGGAGAATATGTTATTCTTTCCCGTTTAAACGAAACGAAACGCAAAACACTAATCACACTAAAACGTAGAAAAGTGCAACTTTTGGACATTTCTAATAATTCATGTTTATCTGGGTGGCAAACAGTTTTGAACCTGATCAGACGCCGGGTTACCCGGCGTCTGATCTGGCTCCAACCGGTTTGCAATAGAAATAATAGTTTAGCGTAAACGTGTTTATTGGGAAAGAATAACGTTTTCTCCTCTGTACATATGTGCTGGAATTTCAGACATCTTTTTTAAAAGGTCTCGCATGTGAAATTTAGCTGCGTTATGAAACGGTCGTAATTTCCACGATTTGAAAAAGCACTGCAAAGCGTCACCGTATCGCGTTTCCTGCATGTAGATCCAGCCAAGTAGGTTGTATGCTGTCTCAATGTGTCCTAACTGAAGTTTTTGTATCCTCGCTGGTTTAAAGTAAAGATGACGATCCGGTATTCTCGAGTTGCAAATATTGGTATCTTCCTCTATCATAGCATTTATGTTACTTATCGCTGCATGTTTGTGAGCGTGTTTCTGTAGCTTTGTACTCATTAGGTACTGCATAAAGTATAAGTACACTTTAGCGTCAATGACAGAACATTCAAACCAGAAGTCCTTATCCCTAGATTCTGGATGCGTGCCGACTGATCTAATCATCTCATAATGGAGAGGAGTAGGGACAATGTCAAACTCAGATGGTAGAAATATCACACAGTTAGCGAAAAACTTTTTCATGATTTTACGAACAGACATATTACTCCATGTCCTGTACCGATCAAAGATGTCAAGTTCGTCACGATACCAAACACACGAAAGATCTGAACAGGGGCAGTGTCTTGTCACTTTATGTGTGTACTCGTTTTCTACTTCTTGCAGTAAGCTCCAACAAGCTGCATAACGCTCAGCTTTGTACAATACCGATACCTTCGCTAGCCTAACATTCACCAGGTCAGTCATGTCTGCCTTATGGAAGTGAACATCAGCAATCCTCATAATGTTCTTGCCTTGTGGTCTATTGAAATGTCTGTAAGACGAACAGGCTAAACTCTTGGCTATATGAAGGTGAAACCATGGATATAGATACCTTAGTGTCATTTGTATCTCTACGGTCGTGTGTTCAGTTATATTTTGTGTTTGTTGTAAAGAATGAAGAGCACTAGAGAGACTGAGCGCATCGTACTGACCACCACATAGCCTGTGCAGTATGACTAGAAAGCTCCTGAATGTTTCTAATCGAATTCTATCTTTCATATAACCAATATGGACATGCTTTTTCGAAGCTATTTCATTTTCAAATGGACATACCCCCTTCACCAGTATGTGCCCTACGTGGTCAGTCTGTATCAAGGTAAGAAAGTGGTAACATTTAGCAAGAAGAAGTTCCATGGTATGAAGTATCAACTTCTTCATTTGAGAAAATCCTTTTTTGAGGAAAAGGTTGCAATCAATATTAAAAAAGGTTGGGCAGAAGTCCTTTTTCAACCATAGAATCAAAAGTTTGACACACTGCTTTAAACACGGGATTAGGTTGTCAGGCGTCCAAGACCGTGCGGCCGTCATTTCAACTGCATACAGTACGGCTGTTTTACAGTGATACGATGTAAGCACCTTACAGTCAACAACTTTCTCTATGATATTTTTTCTGAACATTTTCAGAAGTATATACACCTTATGCTGTGTTGGATTAAGTTTTGACATCAAATGCCTCTCCTGAAAAGTTAATGACAGCCGCCATTCTATTTCTTTCTCTGGGCTTAGGAAAAACCCAGCGCCAACAAACATACAACCCATTCCATTCAATTTGTCACATTCTTCCACAGATATAACATTTCGTTCTCTTAATAAATCTAAACGGTTTCTCACAAATACGGGTAAAGTTCTACATTTATACGCTCGAACATGGTCAGAAATGTGTATTCCATTTTCATCCACTTCCTTACTAGCTGGACTATCCATATTGTTTCCAGGAAAATGCAGCATACACAGTCGACCCAGTTCATCAGATGAAGTCAGTTCTACCGCATTTGCGTTGATCAGTGGATGTCTATCATGCATTAACTGCAGTTTCACATAGCCAGGATATGTCCACTCATCTCTGGTCATAAGTAGCGACATTCCAAGTGGCGAGTCATTATGGTCTAACACAACGGGAATGTCGTGTTCGCATTGTATACCGTCTACGTCTGACCTGAGGCCCGGGGTGACGGAACCCTCGTAGGTACTGCCACAAATATACATAGGTACTTCTCCATGTACGCGTAATGTATGAAAAACTGTAAGTATTATTTCCCACGTCCTTGCTGTACGTGTATGTAGTTTTCTCATCTTCTCAGACGCCCCCACGGTCTCTAGGACGTCGTACAGGCGCAAGGAAAGACCCCGTGTATTTTCCATTTCCTCTTTACCTGTAATGTATAACGGTTTTATCTTTGGTTAAGCTTGAGTTGACAAGCCACTCAGACATTAATACAACTATGTTTTAAACACCTGTGGTTAGGGTTAGGAGTACTCCGTTTTGTTTACTTTTTAGATTTTTGCCGTATGGGCGTAAACTTTTAATATGATCCACACAGATTTCTTGAGGGAAAATATCACTTGTCGCAGCTCCCCCTAAAGAGAATTCCCTTAAATAAGAGCATCTAGGGAGGATATCCTTGCAGGTTATCTTCTCACTGGTTAACTTCTATACTATTTACAGCTGCTGTCAGCAAGTTTAGTAATTTGAATAACCCAAAAAGATCATGACGGGTTACCTCTGGCTGTCCACCATCTGATAAACCATACAGTGTGTGATATCTAGTCTGTGTTAAACCTCGCTGAGGGTTGGAGTATCCCAAAACACTTGCCTTAACCATTTGTTTGCTAATCGATACTTTACTGTTTTTGCAAACAATTTGGATCCAGATCAGATCGTGTCTTTACAGATTTTAGCAAACAGTTTGGATCCAGACCAGTCGCCGCATTTGGCCATGCAAGAGTGTTAATTTAAGTGATAAAGATATATAGGATCTGTCATGAGTCGATGTTTAAGACAAGCTGATCTCAAACGAGTCTAGAATTGAAATGTCATTAAGCGAGCCTTGGCGAGCTTAGTAACTTTTCTATTCTAGACGAGTTTGAGATCAACTTGTCTTTAACATCGACGAGTGACATATTCTTTTTTTCACATTACTAACGATTTAAGCCATTTTTAAAGCATTATGCAGTTTTTTTGGAAATCCGGTGACGTCAAAACGCCGTTATAAATAGTGACGTTTTAGTGACGTCATCAGTGATCTTATACATGTTGGAGAAAAGGATATTCGTCATCGTTGTTCGCTATAGAAAACAGGGGTAGTTATGTGAGAAAGTGTCATAATAAGATATTCACTACAAGATGACGGTCGGAAATCAGACAATACAGTAAAACCTCTTTATCACCACAAGTAAATTGTGTAAATCATCGGGTTTTTACTACAAGCTATGTGACAGTAAAACAAAACACTCCTAAAGGAGCTTTCTGTTTTACTGTTACATTGCTTTAAGCTGTCGCCTGCCTTTTAAACAGTATATCGGCCTTCTTTTTAGTGGTCGTAATAGAGAAGTTTTACTGTAGTTTCAAACTGAAACATTGGCGTACATTCCGTGTACAGTAGAACCTCTCTATAACGACCAGTAAAACGAAGGCTAATTGGTGATATAAAAGACAGGTGACAGTTTTAAGCAAGGTGACAGTAACACAGAAAGCTCCTGATGGAGCTTTCTGTTTTACTGTCACCTTGCTTTAAGCAACACCTAATAATTAACACAATTCAGTGGTCGTAATATAGAGAGGTTTGACTGTATATCGTATACACTTGTTTCATAGGTACTGAGGGAACAGTCAAATCATTGACCCGAGGTAGCAGGGAAGACCTTGAGAACTGTTGCCCGAGGCCAAAGGCCGAGGGCAACAGTTCTCAAGGTCTTCCCTGCTACCGAAGGACAATGATTTGAATGTTCCCGAAGTAAATATGAAACAAGTGATTTATTACCGGACTCTCTTTTTAAGACAGATCTAGTTCCTGAATTGTACATGGCTGAATGAAAAGCTAGATCTAGATCTACATGATTTGAACAACTGTATAAATTCTAGAGATTATTTATTTATCATATCTTTATTTAATTCACTACAACAATTGAACGCACAACCACTGTATTTAGAAAAGGTTTCTCTGAAATATTCATTTTTTCAAATACGATTTGGAATGTAAACATTTTCTTATAGACTAAAATTGATTGACACTTAGTTTCAATTACGTCATAAATTCATGATGACATGACGTCATTTAGAATGTAACGTCATAATTTGTTTAATAAAATGAAGATGCTAGATCTGCAAGTGGTTTAACATTCTTTATTCGGAGTCTAGTCATTCTTAATACTAGATTATCTATATGTAGCCTTTTTAGGGTATTGTTCGAGAGAGAAATATGGCCCGAAAAAACCGTAAAATGCTAGATCTATGTAAGACGGTTCCGATGCAGAAAATGTTTGCGCACCATTTTCGCGCAGGCAACAGTGCCGTGCAACAGTCAACTGTTGACCGGTCAACAGTCACCTAGTATAAGTCTGGGAATTCTTTACCAAAAAACAGTCAAAAATGCTTAATAAACACTTAAATAGAGAGTCAGGTAATAGTATCCTCTTCACTCGTTTGTCCGGACCCCTTAGCGAAAACGGACTATAAAGGTAATCAATTGAAATGGAAACTGGGAGATACATTGAACGAATATGGAGAAAAAACAGTTTTCTAACTGAAAATAACATTTAAAGTAATCAAACAACTTGATTGTTAAAAAAATACCAGTTATTCAAACTAACCTTCGGTTGTAAATGCAGCGCCGCGAATTCTTACTAGGCCGGAAGTTTGACGTCATCATCCGGGTAGCAAAGGCGCTTGTACACAACCGGGTCAAATTTATACTGCACATGAAAGTTCAATTTCCAGACACTTGCTACACGTAATAAACATTTAGAGTTATATTGGAAAATGTGTTATTCGGAATCATTTTACAAAGGGACATTAAAAAAATAAGGTACGTGGTCAATTTTGGTATTCATTTTTTGAATATATAATTTTCTTCAAAGTTTCACTAAAATTCCAAGTTTTTTTTAGCTTTTTTTTTCCGGCTATTATCTGTCCGCATCCAATACCTAACCGGAACCGCTTTTTGCGATGACGTAAACAAACCGCACGCGCCATATCAAGCGTTTTTGTGATCATTCCGGACTCGTGATAGGCTTCCGACTAGTGAGAATCGAGGATATACTCTTTTTTACCCCTCCACTCATGACTACATGACCTCGAGTACAATCTACAGTGCTCCCTCTCTACAACGACACCCAATGGGAGACACTGATTATGTGTGTTGTTCGGAGGGAGTTGTGATAGGGAGGGAAAATGTTGATTTCGCTTACATTTGCAAACAGCTTGAATCCAGATCAGACGCCGCGTAACGCGGCGTCTGATCTGGAGTCAAGCTGTTTGACACTCGTCTTTAAGGGTGTCTTTGTCTGTCAAAATGTCCATTATGTAACTTTGAGAAAAAAAAAATGCAGACGACAATTTTAAGCAGACGACATTGCAGCCGTGAATATGATGGCCATACCTGTCCTGTTTAGGGAAAAGCGGCAAGGGTCGTTGTAAGGAGGAAGTCGCTGTTGTGAGGGCCGTTGTAGAGAGGGAGAGCTGTAGTTATTTCAAAATAGTTTGGATCCTGATCTCGGCGTCTGATTATGATCTAAAACTGTGTGACACTCATTTCAATATTTTTTAAGTCAAAATACCCCAAAATTTAAAAATAGAAGTAAAAGCAGACGTCAATGACTTAAAATCGATGACATCATGGCAGTGAAGGGTTTGACAATAACAGTTGAGTTTCCTGCACACATCGATAGTAAGTTGTTCAGTAGAGGTTGAGTTATAAGAGAGTAACAAGTGTGATCAATAAATCTTATTACAGCGTTCTCTCTCTACAACGACAACCAATGGGAGACAAACAATGTGTGCGTTGTTCGGAGGGAGTCGTTATAGAGAAGGAAATTGGTTTACACTTGCAAACAGTTTGAATCCAGATCAGAAGCCGCGTTACGCGGCGTCTGATCTGGATTCAAGCTGTTTTCACTCGTAATGATGTTTTTCTGGCGAAATGTCCAATATGTAACTTTGAGAAAAGCAGCAGACGACAATTTTAATCAAACGATAATGTAGCAGTAAAGGCGTTAGATATAACTTTTAGGGAACTGTGACAATGGTCTTTGTAAGGAGGGAGACGTTGTTGAGAAGGCCGTTGTAGGGAGGGAGCAATGTATTTACATTACAAGTCATGAAAGTTGCACACTTGTAATGTTTTGTAATTGACGTTTGGCCATCGACCAATCGTATTGTGCCAAACCGTGTGGCCTAGAGTATTGATATTTGATATGTAGCATTGCATTGTACACTTCTATAAAAGTTGTTCAAATTACATCCCAGGGGTAAAAAACGGCACCGCCCGGGATCACAGTTTTACATAGAGTTATATATAAAATCATTACAAGTCTGCAGCTTTTACTTTTCACGCCATTATAATTCACACACAAAAAATGATCATCAAATTATTAAATCATAATTTAAAATTACACCATCGTGTAGCCAATACATTTTTGCACATATTGACACCAACTTTGACTATGGTTTGTACTTTTAAGTATAACAAAAGACCCTCAAACAAAATGTACAGTTTCTTGATCATGTTAGTATATGTATAATCTCTCTATTACGACCACTAAAATGACTTATTGATTAGAGAGATGTTATTGTATATAGGACTTTATGTTTCGATATTTAAATCAACACGGAAATTTATCTTGAAGAAGGTCGTCGGAAACAAGCCACTTAACAATGAAAACAGTAAATCCTCTCTATTATGACCACTTACTCGTGTTACAGTGGAGAATCTGTTATTCTTTCCCGTTTAAACGCAAACGTACGCAAACGCAAATCACTAAAACGAAGAAAAGAACAACTTTTGGACAATTCTGATATTTCATGTTTATCTTGGTGGCAAACAGTTTGGAGCCTGATCAGACGCCGGGTTACCCGGCGTCTGATCTGGCTCCAAACTGTTTGCACTGCAAATAATAGTTTTAGCGTAAACGCGTTTATTGGGAAAGAATAACAGATTCTCCACTGTAGTTATTTGGTGTTTACGACAGGTGACTTCGTAAAGTAGCCGTAACGGAGTGGCTTTACTACATTGCAAAAACTTCTTGAAATGACTAAATTGACAAATTCCAACCTGTTCGTAGTACAGTGTAGAATCTGCTATTCTTTCCCAATAAACGCGTTTACACTAAAACTATTATTTACAATACAAACAGTTTGGAGCCAGATCAGACGCCGGGTAACCCGGCGTCTGATCAGGCTCCTAACTGTTTGCCACCAAGATAAATATGAATTATCAGAATTGTCAAAAAATTGTTCTTTTCTACGTTTTAGTGCTTTGCGTTTGCGTACGTTTGCGTTTAAACGGGAAAGAATAACAGATTCTCCACTGTAACACGAACGTACATGTAATACTTTCCAGAGTTCTCGCTGAAGTGAGGTTTTCAAATGCTTACGTCGCTAAACAAAACCTTTTGATAGTAGTACTTATTAGAATCTTCTCTAACAGACAAGCATTATGCATAGTCACAACACATAGTTTGGTGCATAAACAAGGAAGAAAATGTGGGTGACAAGACTCCATAAGTACGCATTTTACGCCTCTGACTGTTTCTACACAAAGAAAAGAAGTTCTTAGAAAGTTTTGATAATGAATCATCTATGCCATTTCAGTATTTTTTCAGTTGGTAGCCTAAAAAGACTGAAAGTCAAGCACAATGGTCCGGAAAGGAAAAATCTGTTTTTTACTTGTACATGTAACCTGCTTTAAATGATAATATGTCTCCAAAATTAGAAACAGTCAATTGTGTAATGGCTCTTTAATTTGCATGTAATATGTATTCTAAAAATACGTTTTTAAAATATAAATGTATGGACGGAAATTTATTTTTACCAATGGCTGTGAGACAAACCACTTTATGACTCACAGATGGTCTATTTTAAAAGACCCTAAGTTTTCCAGTTAATCTCATGTCATACAGGACAGAATGGGCGACATATTACGGGGGTGCAAGTCAAGTGGGGAGTTCCTTTAATCTTTACCCCATTACTTGTTTCCAGTTTTAAAGACAGGTGATTACTTCAATCAGGTTGAAAGTAACACAGAAGGCGCATTCTACTTTACTTTCAACCTGCTTTAATCGGCTATATGCTAGGATATAGGAAATATTTTTAATGTTGCTCATTCGTTGCTGTACAAAATTGAACTATTATCTTAAATGGAATAATAAATTATTGCGTAAAAAGGCGTATCTGTATAGTAAAGGGTTAAAGAACGTGATACTATACTCATGCCTGCATTTAGAAATCTTGCACTTTTGATTTGTTGTTCCAACTTTAACAAAAGATATAGCGAAAGATTGGATATAACGAAACAAAAGTTGTTCCGCATCTCTAATTAGTAATTAACGTATAGTGAAATGGACCTGGTATAACGAAATTTGGATATAACGAAATATTGAATATATAAATTTTTTTTTTTTTATACCAGATCTGTAATTGAGGTATAGTAAAATGGACCTGGTATAGCAAAGCTTTGAAAAACGAAGAGAAAACACGATCTCGAGGACTTCGTTATTAGTGAGCTTCACTGTAGAAGGTCGACTTTAACCCTTTACTTGACAGGCTTTATACAGTGGAGAATCTGTTATTCTCTCCCGTTTAAACGCAAACGTACGCAAACGCAAATCACTAAAACGTAGAAATAAAAAACTTTTTGACTATTCTGATAAATCATCTTTATCGTGGTGGCAAACAGCTTGGAGCCTGATCAGACGCCGGGTTACCCGGCGTCTGATCTGGCTCCAAACTGTTTGCACTGCAAATAATAGTTTTAGCGTAAACGCGTTTATTGGGAAAGAATAACGTTTTCTCCACTGTAACACCTACACTCAGCGCAAAAAGAAACGCACATCTTTTATCAAAATATTATTTTTATGTAGAAGGAACGTATTTGTGAATTATTATTAAATCATTATTGAATTGGTAGCATCACAACCTGTACTAATCGGTACGGTGTTTTAAACAAGCTGTAGTTAATTTTTTCGCTGCCGAATTATTCGTGAGGTTTTACTCCTTCATCGTTTCTTTGTCGCCTGCTTCAATTTTGTAATTTGCAAGATCGTTTCAAAGTAAAATTCAATGTAGAATGACTTGAAGCAAATCGACACGAGTGTCAAACAGTTTGGATCCTGATCAGACGCCGCGTTACGCGGCGTCTGATCAGGATCCAAACTGTTTGCAAACGCTTTTTGGCGTCATTAAGAGGGAACTGGTTAAAAGGCAGCACAATGATTTTTGAGTATTCTTTTTCTGAACTTGTTGCAGAATTAAATAAATCTTGCTAACTGGTCTTTCTATTCTAATTTTCTTCAAAAAAAGGTATCTAAATCTGCGCTTTAGCGCGATGTGCGTTTCTTTTTGCACTTAGTGCATATATGCAAACAGTTTGAGTCTAGATTACACGCCGAGTGACGTGGCGTCTGATCAGGATCAAAACTGCTTGACACTAACATCAATGTTTTTTAAGCTTAAAGATGCTTACAACTCGAACTCTACTAACCAATTTAAGCCTAGTATCAATTTAAAGGAAGATTTGGCAAATTGTGTGGACTCTTTTAAGACGCAGTATGACGCAGCGTCTGATCAGGGTCTGCAATGTATTCTACAGTACTCCCTCTCTACAACGACATCCAATGGGAGACAACAATTGTGTTCGTTGTTCGGAGGGAGTCGTTATAGAGAGGGAAATAGGCTTACATTTGCAAACAGCTTGAATCCAGATCAGACGCCGCGTAACGCGGCGTCTGATCTGGATTCAAGCTGTTTGTCACTCGTCACTAAGGTTTGTTATGTCAAAATGCACAATATGTAATTTTGAGAAAAACAGCAGACGACAACTTTAAGCAGAAGATATTGCAGACGTAAAACGGTTGGACATCATTTCTTGTATCGGGATCAGCGGCAAGCGTCGTTGTGAGGAGGTAATCGTTGTTGGGAGGGCCGTTGTAGAGAGGGAGCGCTGTATTGCATATGGAAGGTTCTGCTGTATGGAAAGGCATTGCAGTGTCCTTAGATCACCATTGTATATAAGTCAGTTTGGATCTAGATCAGTCGCTGCGTAACGCGGTGCCTGATTAGGATTAAAACTGTTTGCCACTCGTATCGATATTTCTTATGTCATACTACATTAAATCAAACATTGAAACGATCTTGCAGACAACAATATTGAAGCAGACGACGAAATTACGGAGGAGTAAAAATCTCACGATTAATCTATTGGCGAGAAGGTGGTAGATAAAAGCAGGGGGAAGTTTGAAGCAGACGATGGCACGGCATTTATTGTACTAGACTGGTCATTACGTCATAATGGCAACGAAAAGATTAAAAGGTTAAGCAATATTAATTTGTTGTTACAGAACTTAATATTATATTGAGAGAATATTCAAACACTCTTAGACACGGATCCTTAGACATTATAAAAATGTATATAATATCTTAGCTTTTAACAATTTACAAATAAATACGACTTTGAAAACGATGTTTCATCTTTTCAATTTGCTTTAGAATTCGCCTGAAAATTAAAATAAATGATTACTTCTTTCATTCTCTATCAATTTCTCTCTGTCTCTGTCTGTCTCTGTCTGTCTCTGTCTCTCTCTCTCTCCCCCCCTCTCTCTCTCTTTATTTAAAACTGGTCTCTATCATATGTGCCTGTTTGTGACTACATTGTATTTGGTTTGTACAATATACATCTACTGTAATACCTCTTTACTATGTCCGTAAAAATGAACGCGAATTAATTGTTTAAAAGACAGGTGACATCTTAACCCTTAGCCCGCCAAATAAATTGTCGTCTGCTATATTTCTCGTCTGCTTCAAGTTTCAAAGTGCTTCAAAGTTGCTCAAAATTGCTGAAAATGTTGTCTGAGTGTCAAACAGCTTGGATCCGGATGAGACGCCGAGTTACTCGGCGTCTCATCCGGATCCAAGCTGTTTGCATATGGAGCTAGTCGTGACTGGCAGGCTAAGGGTTAAAGAAAGGTTAAAGTAAAACCGAAAGCTCTGTCACCTTGCTTGAAGCAGTCACCTGCCTCAAACACCAAACATTTAACGCAATTTAGTGGTAGTCATAGAGAGGTTTTACTGTGTATACAATTAGATTGTGTTGACCTGTCAGTTGTAACAAAAACAAGCTGCTTCTAACATTGGTCAAACTCGTTATAGCTTGTTGTTTATTTCCTATAGATTCCGTGACAATTTACGTTGATCGATACCTAATATTTTGCAATGCCTTATCACTGCGCGGAATATGTCTAGAATCAGAGACTAAATGATAACCATTGAAGACTAGAAATGAGTTGTCCATTGGCCTCTGTGTTACAGTGGAGAAACTGTTATTCTTTCTACGCTAAAACTATTATTTCTATTGCAAACAGTTTGGTGCCAGATCAGACGCCGGGTGACCCGGCGTCTGATCAGGCTCCAAACTGTTTGCCACCAAGATAAACATGAATTATCAGAATTGTCCAAAACTTTTCTACGTTTTAGTGTTTTGCGTTTGCGTTTCGTTTCGTTTAAACGGGAAAGAATAACAGATTCTCCACTGTATTCTTGACTAACAGGTCAATAGAGTCAGAGGCCGAACACACCGTAGCTCTACTGGGAATCGAACTCAGAGCGTTTGGCTTACATGTACCATGCAGAAAACTCTACCGAATTACAGGCTTCACGTGTCAAGCCCAAATTTAAAAGTTTTGTTATCGCTTATTTGCCCTTAAACTTCATAAATGAAATTATAACAATTCAAACAACAGTATCATTCAAACGATGTATGAAACCGTACATACAAGCAAAATATTACTTGGCATTGGGTTATCATAAAAATTCGTTTGTTTTATTTTAATCAGATTTGAAGTTAGCCGCCCCAATGCCATGACGTCATCAGTTTAAAACAATTGTCGTCGGCTTTTATTTCTCAAATTTAACTTTTATACAGTTTGATTTAAGAACTAGAAATTGTTGTAAAAAAACTGTTTGCAAATAACTATATAACTAATGAATTGTATTCGAGGCCATGTAGTGAAGGAATCAACTCTCATTGTCCCGAATTAAACTGTAATTGTTTTACGAAGAACATAAACACCTGGCTTGATGGCAAACACTTTTGAATCCTAAACGCGGCGCCTGATCTGGATCAAAATTGTTTGACATTCATACAAAATGAGCCATGCAATGACAAAATCTGCCTCATTGCATTGCTACTTGCATCCCCTTCATGCGTCATTGACGCGGCGGCTGGCCTTGATCTACTCTGTTTGACACCCATAATCTAAAGCATCTTATGTAGCTATATTATTATATACAGTATTTGGCAGTGTAGAACGCACTCAGACACAGCGCCTGTGATGACAACGATGTTTGGTTTGCATAATGTTGCAATGCAATAAAGCAGTTTTGTCATGGCACGGCTCAAACGTTTGTAGGCAAAATACATAAAAATCAAAAATAAAAGATATTTTTTTCAAGCAGACGATATTATGGCAGTAAATGTGTCACACTGGTTACAACGTTATCATGACAGTGAAAAAAAAATCTCAACTTATTTATGCTTTTCGGTGGATTACCACGAAAAAGCAGTGGATTATCACTTGGTAATCCAATGCAGTGGATTATCACCAATCGCTTTTATTATGAATTTTCCCCGTAGGGCTCCCCAAGAATCGTAGTCAATCGTGTCTTATCGTTAAATTCCGGCAGTCCGATTTGTCGCGAACTACTCACCGGAAGAGCACGAATCCAAACTCGGGAGCAACGAAGTAATTCGGATGACGTCAACTCAATAAATAAGTGACGTCATCGTACGGAAAACTGTTTCGAAAATGTGTTCGATATAAAGTTGGGGCTCAACACGGGGTAAATCATTTACTTTTGCTTTCTCAATTGTCGAATAATTTCGTTTAAAAAGTGGCTTAAAAGCATAAACAAATAGAATAATTGTATTTTTTCAGTATAAGATCGAATTTAATCCATTTCGTGAACATCAGACAGTTATATTTTCACTCGTGGCTTCGCCACTCCTGAAAACTATAACGTCTGATGTTCACTCAATGGGTTAAATTTCTATCTTATACTGAAAAAAACAATTATCCTCTATATACAAATAGAAAATAAGATCTATCACTAGTTGCTGTTAAACCCCTTCACTGCCGAATTCTGAGTACAATAGTTATTTGTAAACAGTTTGGATCTTGATCAGACGCCGCGTAACGCAGTGTCTGATCAAAGCCAAAATTGTTTGACACTCATTTAAATATTTCTTAAGTCAAAATGTATTACATTCAAATTACAAAAAAATAAAAGCAGACGACAGTTGTTTAAAATTGATGACGTCATGACAGAAAATGGGTAAAGTACTTACTGCGATCCACAAGCTCGCCGCATATTCAACTGATGTCTAAATAATAAGATTTCTCCGAATTGTTTTACTTTTATAAAGATTTTTACCGGAAATTTTTGTTAAAAAAATTTCCTAGCGTGACTTCGTTAAGTGTTTTGGATGAATTGCTCTTGTTTGTGTGAGTCATTGCAAAGCGTTGCGATTGGTGTAATTTATCGTATCCCTCTTGTGTCGAGAGCACTGATCACTTTGGTACTAGTCTAAAATGACGTATTGGGTTTTATCAAGTGTCTGCCGAATTTTAAATGTTGTTTTTTTTAAATTGTGCCAACATTTTCAAACATGGAAAACACCCATCAGCTAAACAAATATACATTCGAGGCAATGAAGTCGCCGTTATCAAAGTCTCTTCACCGCCTCGACGTCATCAATCTTAAATTACTGTCGTCTGCTTGCATTCCTCAAATTGTAATTTTAGGTTTTTTGAATAAGTGCATATTGAAATGAGTTATTAAAAAATATTGAAACAGTTTGGAGCCTGATCAGACGCCGCGTAACGCGGCTTCTGACCAGGCTCCAAACTGTTTGAAAAGAACCATTGCACTCGAGGTAAGACAGAGGGTGGGGTATAAATTGCAAACTCCCTTTCACAACATGCATCGTCTGCTTTAACCCTTGTCCAATGTAAAATAGTCTGATTTAACCCTCTACCCCATAGTCTGTTTCTTATTCTGAAGACAGGTGACGGCTTAAAACATATTAAAATTAATGTGCTTCAATAAAGCAAAATGTATATTAAGGCACATTCTGCTTTACTTTAAGCCTGCTTTAAGCAACTTTGTTACAATCTGCTAGGATATAGAAAGTTTTTCTAATATAACATTGGAACTCTATTCTTCAGTGGAGAAATGAAACAAATCCGCTCAAAGGCGCTTCTATGGGAGAGTTGATCTAAAAGTTGACGAAATATCGTCTAGTGTCAAACAGATACCGAGTCACCAGTACTCTGGTTATGATCCAAATATATTTAAATGTCGAACTAAGTTGTTGAGCAGTAGTGTAGTGCTGCTTCTTATACCTACCTCGAAGTGTTGTTGTGACACGTTGTTGTAGGAAATAATGTTGATATACTCGTACGAAAATCATCAATTGTATTTAACCTTGAAGTCAAATGTTATAGTCGCAATGACCTAGAGTGATACACGATGCACTCGCAAACCAACTTTGGTCTCCATATCTGATATGGTATAGGAAATATGCTCCAGACATGTTTGGTTACAAATGAGGTCAAATGTCAATGTACAATGTAATAAAGGCACGTAAATGTTATGCAAATCTCTGTTTTCAAATATAATTACAATCGCCCCATTTTTCCATGGGAAAAATTGACGTTTATTTCTTAACCCCTTCACTGCCTTACCCCCAGCACAAACGATTTTTGCAAACAGTTTGGATCCTGATCAGACGCCGCGTTACGCGGCGTCTGATCAGGATCCAAACTGTTTGACAATCATTTCAATATTTCTTCAGTCTAAATAGCAAAAATTAAAAATTAAGAAATAAAAGCAGACGACAATTGTTTAAAATGGATGACGTCACGGCAGTGAACGGGTTAAAAATGTCTCTATCAGACGAGGAAGTGGGATTTACGCATGTCGTTTTTCATGGTCTTTTCTCCTTGAAATAGTTCTTTCCAACTATGACAGTGGATATGTGGCGGAAGTTTCGAATGCCCTTTACTTGAACTAACCGACTTATAGATGTCTTTCTTTTCGAGTGTGTCAAGCTGATGACGTGTACTGATTGCAATGGAACTTATTTTGTATTACGTTTGAACAGTAAAAAGCTTCAGTTTAGCGTTCATGGCTATTCCTTTTAACTTATTCTTGTAAAAACATTCAATAAGGTTAAAAAATGCATACCAATAAATTATAATTATATTAAATTTAGAAAGAACCGGAAACATAATATAGAAACTGCGCTGTGTTCATTGGCATGAACTCTACCGAATATCTCGCAAACGCATGTAATGTTAGAGCCACGTGAACTTGTGGTTCGTCCCAAGCAGAGAGGTTAGCGGCGAGAGGTTCATTAGAGTTCGCGCTTATTTTCTGTTCGGTGTTTATGCCAAACTAACGACAGAAATGATCGGCAAAGTAACCATATCTTGCGAGATAACATCGAGCCTTGTTTTGACCACCTAAAGTTGCAATAACTGGCCTGTGCTTACAACTCTATATTTACCACCACTTCTATTATAAGAACTATATTATGTCAGCTTCAAATTCATCTCGAATTATACCACAATGGATGTGCTATGTCAGTTCTTAGAGCTCTCAATATTATGGTTGAATACATCTAATGAGATCGGACCAGAATCGGCACTCTACGTGCAGCCATCGGCCATTCTCGTCAACTGCCGACCTGTTCCGAACCATAGTTCGGAACGAGTCGACAGTTGACGAGAATGGTCGTTCTCTCGGCGTAGAGTACCGATCTTGACCGACATTGGCCCGATCCCATTAGGAGTCAACAATTAACCTTAACCACAATGTTTACCATAACAACCATATTATGTTGTCACGAAACGGTGTTTGATATAAACTTGGGGTTCCACACGGGGTAAAATATTTGTACGTTTTCTTTTAATTGATCAACAATTTAGTTACAAAGTCGTTTAAAAGCATGAACTAAATAGAATAACTGTACTTTTCAGTGAAAGATCTAGATTTAATTCATTCTCGAACACCAGACTGTTATATTCTCACTCGAGGTTTCGCCACTCATGAAAATATAACATCTGATGCTCATTCAATGAATTAAAGTTCGAGCTTACATTGAAAAATAACACCAGGTATCCTGAGAATATCCTCGATGCATTTAGCTAACTCACCATCTGTGGAAATGTTTTAAAAACCAGATTTAAGCATTTTAAGAATGTATAAACTTAAAACAACAACTAGTGACAAACAGTTCTAATCAAGATTAGACGTGCACGTGCGTGCGTCCAATCTGAATCAGAAATTGTTTGAAAGAACCAGTTTAGTCGCGATCGGCATGTAAAGGGTAAATGGTAAATGATCGAATATTTAGGTTTCAAAGGGAACTTTATTTTATTTCCAGCCTGCTTGAAGCAAACTACCTTTAATGGTTATAGTTTTATCAGCCTGCTTCAACCAAATTACATTTCATGGTAAGAGTATATTTATATGGAACAAAGTAGAGGAACAACAAGGCATTTAATGGAAAACAGACAAATAGTTAGTCATAGGAAAGTTCCCTTTCAGATAACGGGTTTCAGTTATATTCTTCCTTATCACTTTATATTGCTATTTCACTCATTTCATTTGAAACAGTTTTTTAAAAAAAAAAACGTTTCCACGAAAACTATGGCCACTTATAACGATCGTAGGTTATTTTCTTCCGTAACACTCTAGAAAAATAAAATAATGCTCCTATATACATACACACACTGGCTTGCCGAATACATCTCGTTTCACTTATTCAGTATAAGCTTGAGTAAAACCATTGGAGCAGCTTTAGAATCTGTCTGCACGATAATCATTCCATTTTCCGTTGCTCTAATTTTGGAACAAAATGATCTAAACGTTTACTCTACCCCTATGTCCACAACTGGTCAGGTTTATGTCACAGAAACGGTCAGATAACTGTCACAAGAAATGGCCAGATAAATGTCATAAAAATGGACAGGTTAATGTCATAAGAATTTGCCAGGTTAAGGTCTGAAGAGATAGCCAGTTATAAATTCTACGAAAGTAATACAAGATGCGGAAATATTTTCTCACTCACTCACTCACTCACACTCATCCCTTGACTGATTACATGTATCTCGCCTTAGTGAGATTCTGATGTCGAAGAAGCTGTCCGTTGTCTCCAAAATGGTCAGTCTGCAGCATATGATGTCAGCTCTGGCATTGACAGTGCTGTCCACTCTTTAATGTTGTCGAACCAACTGTTCCTCTGCGTACCTCGTCTACGCCCTCATTCCACTGTTTCAACCTTTCTTACTTTCCGCATTCTAATTTTTCTCTGAAATATTTTAAGTATAGCCAAACAATGTTTCCTTAATAACCTTTCTAAACCCATGTGATGTGACTTCACATAAGACTCGTCTTGATGTGTTGTATCTAAGAAGCTCAGAACTCATCCAAGCAATTTTTCTTTCGAGACAACTCTAATGATATGACATACGAACGTTTTACTGTCACGCATTCCTTACCTGACGTTCTGCACAAAATCTTTAAACCTGCATCAAACAATATGTTGTAACTACTCATTAGAATCGTCTCTTTTAAACGGTTCTAATAAGTAGAAACATCATGAAATTTTAAACGCAACCGCACGTTTAAACGCAAACGCGAAGCAGTGAAATGTAAGAAATTGCATTTGTTTTTAACATTTCTCACGATTTATTTTAAGCTGAGTGGCAAACCGTTTGGAGCCTGATCAGACGCCGGGTTTCCCGACACTCCAAACGGTTTGCAATAGCTATAATAGTTGTAGCGTAAACGTTTTTATTGGAAAAGAATAACTTTTTCTCCATTGTAAGACACTGATATCTAATCTCTTCTTACCTGTAATATTGTTATCTCATGATAGATAACCAATTGAACCATTAGTGTGCTATAAAATTGTCGTCTGCAAGTTTTGTCGACTGCAGCAAATTCTCTGAGTTGCTATAACTGCACTTTCTCTCTGAAAATAAGATTGCAGTCTCAAATATGTTGGATCAAGATGAGACGCCGAAGTATTGGACGTCAGACTTGGCTCCAATTGGATCCAACGTTTGGCATTCGTTATCATAGAATAACCCATGGTGTGTAGAAGGCTTACACAAACATTAACCCTTTCATGGTCAAATTTATCGTGAGGTTTTTACGCCTTCACCGCGATATTGTCGTCTTCTTCTATATTGTTGTCTACTATATCATTTCAAACTTAGATTTAAGGCAATATAAATGACGTTATTTTAAAACAGGTTGCAAACTGTTTTGATCCTGATCAGATGCCGCGTTACTCGGCGTCTAATCAGGATCAAAACTGTTTACAAGTGCTCTTTCAGACGACGTCATAGAGAGTAAAAGGGTTAAAGAAACTACAAATACAGTGGAGAAAACTTTATTCTTTCCCGTTTAAACGCAAACGTACGCAAACGCAAAACACTATAATGAAGAAAATGACAACTTTTTGATACTTCTTAGGATTTCTGTTAAGCTGAGTGGCAAACAGTTTGGAGCCTGGTCAGACGCCGGGTTACCCGGCGTCTGATCTGGCTCCAAATTGTTTGCAATTGACAAAATAGTTTTAGCGTAAACGCGTTTGTTGGGAAAGAATAACGTTTTCTCCATTGTAAACAACTTTTTGCATATAATAGATGCTCTCTACGTTAACATCTCATTTGCAAAAAAAATGTACAGTGGAGTTTTTATTAATACTGTTGTTATTATTATTACGGTTTTACGTCGTTTTGAACAGTATTTCAGTCCAGCTAATTACAGTTGAAGGAAGACCCCCAGAAGCCATTTATGCACTGTTTCAGGCACAAATCAGCAACTGGGTAGAACCACCGACCTTCCGCAAGGGAGATTGCATTAAAACTTGAAACGAAAGTATACGCAAATGTTACGCAATACAAAAGTTAATTGAATAAAGGCATATTTATTATTTTTTTAAAACTGAGTGGCACACAGTAAAATGTATGAACCTCATCAGACGCCAGGTTTCTCGGCGTATAATCTCGACTCCAAACTGTTTGCAGGGATATACTTAATAAGCAATGACGCGTTGATAGGGGAAAACTAACGTATCGTCCATTGTTAAATGTTTTGGCTAGAAATCGATTACAGCTAACGAAACAGGACTTGTAGACTTATACATGTAGAACCAACTCGTTCACTGCCACCGGCACCAAAAGGGGACGTTGCAAACAGTTTGGAGCCGTGTTACGCGGCGTCTGATCAGGATCCAAACTGTTTGACACTCGTATCGATATGTTTAAGCCATACCACATTGAATATTACTTTGAAATTAACTTCAAAGCAACAAATTTTAAGCTCACGACAATGAAACGGCTAAGAGGTAAAAGCTTAATTTGGAAGCTAAAAAGTTCAAGGTGTGAGATTGATTAACCCTTTCCCTTATAGAAGCGCCTTTTAGCAGATATGATTTATTCCTCCGCTGAAGGAAACAGTTCCAATTTAATCAGGCATGATTATATAGTATAGGAAAATATTTCAATATTCTCGCACATGGAAGCTTAAAGCAGGCTGAAAGTAAAGCAGAATGCACCTTAGGGCGCATTCTGCTTTAATTTCAACCTGCTTTAAGTGGTCACCTATCTTGAATACTAGAAATATGCTATCAGGTAAAGGGTTAACCTCTTCAAAAAGTGTATTATTTCGTTGATCCCTGACCATGGAAATGAACAAGTCCAATTTCCATTTTCCAATAAAGAATAGACGAATAATGACTACTTAGACGTTTTAAATAATAAATTTCGAAATAACATACAGTGCAGAACCTGACCAGATGCTCCGTTTGGGGCCTTTTGATCTTGGTCCACTCTGTTTGCATATGGCAAATGTACTCTTCAAAAATGCATTTTTCAATTTCTTACATTCCGCATTCCGACTTGTCTCTAATTGCAGTTAGATCCACTTCGAGATACAATAACATTTATATTGTTTACCGAAATGTTCGTTACATTATGGAAAGGATCGAATCTAATACAGCCGAACTTCGAAATCTCGAACAAGCTTAACTCGAACTATCCGATAGTTCGACACACAAACAACATTATTTCATGCTCGGTTCAGTCGAACATACCCATATTTCAAAGTTAAAACGTGGCTTATCCACGTTTTAACTTTGAAATACGGGTATGTTCGACGTAACCGAGTTCGACTTTATTGACATAACTTGCGGTCCAACCCTTTTGTTTATAATAATCAATAAAAATGATTTGTGCGCAGTTGATTCTCGTATACTGCTTATATATTGGATAAGTCCTTTTATTTTTATCTAAGGGGTACATTTACCTGGTCTAAATTTTCGCTTTCCTTGTTTTTTTCTAATTTCTTTCAGCAAACAGTACAGCTAAGATCAGACGCCGCATTATTCGGCTACTGAACTGAGTCTGCATTATTTGCCCATGCACTATATATAGGACGCTAGGCACACATGGGATTAACAAATAGTATGATGCTTTTGTGAATGTGTAAATAAATTGAGCATTACAATATTATTAATAAACTAAAAACGAAAAACTGTTTGTACTGTGCATGTTGACGCGCTTACAGGACACAGTGGGTTAACACAACTTCCACTGTAATAAATCTGTTCAATCAACCCGCCGGACCAAGTCCTTCGGATGAGACTTTATAAACCGAGGTCCGCTGTATGAGTGCTTTACAACCAGAGAAATAGTTCGATATTAAGAGTAGGGCATCGCGCCCGGATTCTCTGTATCCGCTCCCCTCTCTCTGGGGCATCCGATTAGCCCATAGATGGCAGAAACGGACGTTAACAAACAAAACAAACAAACAAATCTGTTCCATCAATAAGATACAATCAGTGCCTAGACAGTTGTTTTGTTGATCGTATCTACCACAAATACCTACTCCGATAGTAACATATCTACTCTATAGATAAAATATCCAAATCGTTTTCTTACAACACTTGGTAACTCTTGTGAGTTATGCTTCCAAAACATGAACTCATCTACTTGAAATTCTGATTAGTTTATTAAATACTGCTCTAATCAGCCCTCTGATCAGGATCTACACTGTTTGCAAACGTAATGAGTGCCTTTTAAACAATAAGTTCCACAGCAAACAATTTGGAATCTGATCAGATGCCAGGTAACCCGGCGCTTGATCAGCCTCCAAACTGTTTGCCGCTCGAATGAAAACAAATAGTCAAAAAATTGTCATACAATGCCATTTTATAAAATTTCATAGCAATGCATTTGTATTTCGTTTGCGTTTAAAAGGAAAAGAATAACGTTTACTCTTCTGGCAATTTGAAATATAGCAAGTGTGTTTCGATATCACAGCAATCGATGCTCTTTAGGGAAATCTCTTGTAAAGGTAGAACTAATATATTAAATGAAAACTTTCATTACTTGAACTTGTCAGCTATTGTTATTTCTAAAGTTTATGGTTTCAATCAGTTTTATTGTAGAAAACGACTGTCAATCAGTTTTCTGACAAACAGTTTTGAATCTGATATGATCCCAGGTTACTCATTTAGATCCAACATATATGTATTTGCAATAAGTAGCCAAGATAAACACGTGCCTATGGCTACATTGTGTATATAACACAATAGATACATTATGTACTATTCGAGCAAGCATGCTGAAATTACCATTTAATTATAAAATGGGTTAAGTCAATATATCATATATGATCACTTCACTATACCAGGATGGTGATTGATAGCCTAGAGGTCAACATATACAATCTAATTATCCTTCTGCTTGCTATGCAATTGTCGTATTGTAGTAAACAAGACTCTGTTATCTACAAACGTTCTCAAAATTGAATTTTCTTTCAGAAGATATACATGTAGGTATATATTTTTATTCAAGTCTCATCATGGATACAGCATACATACAATTACTTAATAACTATATATACATGTCAATGACCCATGTCATTCAATTGTGAAATATAAGACACTATCAAAGTGTTATCAAAATGAACACATGCTAGGTAATAAAACAATACAATATTATTTACACTAAAAACACGGAAATAATCACCATGGTTAAATGCAAATTGCACTAAAATATCTATCACAGTTTATACATTGTTATATAGCAGACATCTGCGTCTGTTTAGAATAAGAAAGCAGGATTTGGCAACAGTGCGTATTAAATTTTCATTAGAAAATACAAAAAAACTTATCATTATCATTTTTTTTAGCTAAAAAGAGTGTCAACTTCAGAAGCCTTGGTAAAAATATAATTTCTAATATCATTGTAAGTATCACACTTCATTATAACATGGAATTCAGTTTCGCCATTTTCGCGGCGTCTCATCAGGATCCAAACTGTTTGCCATTCTGACCCTGAATTTTAAAAAATGTTGAAATATTCTAATTTTAGAACAAAAGCACACGACAATTGTTGCAGACGAAAAAAATACCCAGCATGCAAAGAGATAAGAGTATGCTCGACGTAAGTAAGCCGAATTGTTGATATACAACATTGGAAATTCCTCAACGTTCAACTTACCAGAATTTTTGTTATCAAGAGTGAACTTTATATAATTATCTATAAAACATACTCCGTAGCTGTTAAGAAAACATTTTCGAGGCCTCGAGGGATTTGAAGATGGCATCTTTGTTTTACATATACTCTCATTGATACTATAAATTAAATGAATGAAGTAACAAATTCAAACTGACAAATATTTCGTGCCTTTTGATTTAATTCAAACAACGTTACCAGTTTTAAATTATTGCATAGCTTGCAACTGGCACGACTTGTTCACTATTGAATTATGCAATACATGCCCCCTCTTTACATCAACATCCAAATTGGAGACACTTATTGTGTATTTTGTTCGGAGGGAGTCGTTATATGGAGGGAAATTTGCAAACAGCTTGAAACCAGATCAGACGTCGCGAAACGCGGCGTCTGCTCTGGATTCAAAATGTTTGTCACTCGTCATTCTATCGAAATGTCCACTAATAGGTAACTTTGAGAAAAACAGAAAACGGCAATTTTGAGTAGACAAAATTGCAGCAGAAAAAGCGTTAGACATAATTGTCTTGTTTGGGGAACTGCAGCAAGGGTCGTTGTAAAGAGGGATTCGTTGTTGAGAGAGTCGTTGTAGTAAGGGTCACTATATACATGCACATGTATTAAGATATTTTTTCAATATTCTAACAGATGAAAGCTTAAAGCAGGCTGAAAGTAAATAGCAGAATGCGCCTTAAAGCGCACTCTGCTTTACTTTCAACCTGCTTTAAGACGTCACCTGTTTTCAAAACTAAAAAAAAGGCTATGGGTTAATGTGTCAAAACAGCTTTAAAATTAAAAGAAATATTCTTTACTGTAATCCAGGCTAACATTCGTCAGGTGATTTAACTCACGTATTCGCCAGATATTGCAATGAACTCTCCCTATGTGCTTTCAGGTTGATTTCAATATTGGTTTACAATGGTGATCGTAACTCATATGCGCCAGATATTGCAATGAATTCTCCCTATGTGCTTTCAGGTTGATTTCAATATTGGTTTACAATGGTGATCGTAACTCATATGCGCCAGATATTGCAATGAATTCTCCCTATGTGCTTTCAGGTTGATTTCAATATTGGTTTACAATGGTGATCGTAACTCATATGCGCCAGATATTGCAATGAATTCTCCCTATGTGCTTTCAGGTTGATTTCAATATAATTGGTTTACAATGGTGATCGTAACTCATATGCGCCAGATATTGCAATGAATTCTCCCTATGTGCTTTCAGGTTGATTTCATTATACATTGCCGATATACAATAATATTAAGATACCGCAGTGTATCAATATAAAATATCATTTCGCAAAAAATAACAAGCAATGCAGACTCTGAGGACATGCTGTAGATCGTACCAGGGTTGACACGGTTTGCTTAGTTTTGTGTTATGGACAATAGGCAATAAGTAAGTTAATAGTTTTCGCTTTGTTCTATTTCGATGTGCGATCATTTAATTGCTGTTGTCCATAACGAAAAACCTCTTTTATTCTGATTCCTAGCCAATATCCCCTGTCAGGTCTTTCGTATGACTCCTTTCACTTTCAATGACACTTAAAAGGCGGTGTAGGGGTAAACATCAAACGACTTAAAATCATAACAAATCACGTCAAATAAATCCTAGCCCATATGCATCAGACAATTGATTTTTATTTGCCAGAAAATCACCACTCCCAATGACGCATATTCGCGTTATATAAAAGCAGTGTATCTATTAAGAGTACACTTATCATTTGTATACGGTGTATGAAAACTTCTGAACTTCTACAGGAGCCATATAATTAGTATCTGCACTGTTTGTATTTTAGCAATTTACTGTAACACCAACAGTAGTAAAAGAAACGTTAAACAAAAACGAAACGGACTAAATTGTAAACTGGAATTGTCTTGTTGAAGTTGAACACAGTCGACAGATGCATTCATCAAGTCGAGGGGTGGATGTGTTCGTCATTCGGAAACAGTTTGCTTCAAAATATAAACAGTGAAGAGGTGCTACAATTCTTTATTCGGATGAAGGAGTGAAGGAGTTGGGTATTACGGCACTGCGACACAATATCGGCCATATAGCGCGATGAATGATAAGAGATACTGAAATGAGATGATGATTTCAGGAAGATTGTTTCTTTGCGAAGAAGCGTATTTGACCAACATCACCGATCTGCCTTCCTTTTAGCTCTTAGAAGAGGGGATAATCTCGATCTCATAAAGAGAAAAGATTCCATATCCAGGTCTCTGGGGTTTTATTCGGGAATAATCGGATTTTCGGGATTAAAAGTGAAGGGACGTTTGCATTTTTTATCTGCCTTTTAGAATTGAAAATACAAGGGTTATACCTTTTTCACGCGGGGATACTTAGTTTCTTTGGAGAGGCATGCGGAGCGATGTTTTTATGCTTCGTTTCGGAATAGTTTGTTTCTTAGGATTCACAGTGGAAGGATATATACATCTTTCATACGGGAATACTCTTCTTTACCCCTTCATGATCAAAAGTAACATGAGGATTTTACCTCTTCACCGCCAAATTGTCGTCTGCTTCAATATTGTTGTCTGCAATATCACTTCAAAGTTAAGTTTAAGTCAGTACGCGGCGTCTGATGAGGATCAAAACTGTTTGCAAATGCGCTTTATGGCGTTATTGAGAGTGAAAGGGTTACATAATCAGCATGGTAATATTAAAATATGCTCAGTCACGAACATCTTTAAGATGTATATTGATATTGCTGAATTGAAAATTGTCCTCAGTTTACTCTCTTAACCCTTTCACTATATCGCCTTGAGTCGATTGCTTGTTTGCTAAAAATGTTGGAATCTGAACAGATGCGGCGTCACTCGGCGTCTGATCAGAATCTAAACTGTTTGAGATTCTTGTGAATGGTTATATTGTCAAATATCTTGAAAGCAAAAATTGAGAAATAAAAGCAGACGGTAAATGTTAAAAGCAGATGACGCCATGTCAGTGAAGAAGTTAACGATTAGGCCAAATAAAAAAATACCTGTGTTTCCTATTACATGCCCCAAAACATTAGGGACGGACGGTCGGAAAATCATTTTTGTTTGTTTTTGTATTTGTTTTTTGTTGAAAAAAAAAACCCTTACAATAATACATTAACTTTCTGATGGAGTATTTTATATATGAAAATGTATAATGTTTTTTATTGTGCAGAGCCCTGGGCCATACATAAAAAACTTATAAATATCCATTCAAATTGTTGATTTGAGGTCCCATTACCAAAATTATCTCAAAAATCTGAAACGGTAGGTTTGTTTATAATATTGATATACCAAGACGGCAAAGTAGTGACTTATATATGATATATGAGTTTATTAATGTTTTGAAATGTGTTGTATGCATGTCAAATGTGTCATTAAAATGTGTTGTCTGCATGTTGAATGTGTCAATGGTTAACTAACTAGCATAACATATCCTCAAGGAAGCTAGTTTATTGCAGATTTAGAACAAATTTCAATTGCTAAATCTTATCTAAAATCATTTTTTCAAACACTTAAACGTCTATCAATTAGCTTTTTAAACAATTAAATGGAGAAAATATTCTATTACCCGTTCCTCAAAAAATGATTGTCGCAAAAATGACCGACATTTGCCAATACATTTCTCGAAAAGGGAAACAAATGTTTAGAGTCTGGGGAAAAACTAGGGTCGGTCGGGTTACCGGAAACACACTGTCAGGTACTTTTTTATTTGGCCTTAGTTTGTCGTGTAGACTTTGACTGAAATTGTATAGTCTGCAACGATTTCAAGACGAGATTTATCTTCTATTTTCAGAAAGGATCACCCGTGATAACAACGAAGTGTCATAGGCAAACACGGAAAAGTCTCTTTTTATGCATTCACCGCCAAATGTATTGTCTTTTTACCCCTCCATCGCCTTATTATATCGTCTGTGTTAATGTTTATGTGTACACTATCGTTGTAAGGTTATATTTAAGGCAACATCACTGAAGAAATATCGATAGAAATATAAACTTATTTGGATTCAGATCAGACAATGTTGTCTGATTTGGACTTAAACTGTTTGCAAAGTAGACATTAGTCGCTTATGTCATCAACAAGGTCAATGGACCACTGTGCAAGGACTAGTGGTAGTATGAACCCTTTCCCCATAGAAGCGCAGTTAAGCTTATTCAGTTTATTCTTCCGCTAAAGTAAAACGTTCCAATTTATACAGTCATGCATATGTATCATACTGAATATTTTCTTAGTTCTAACAGATGATAGTTTAAAGCAGGCTGAAAGTGAAGCCTTTATGCGCATTCTGCTTTTCTTTCAATCTGCCCTTAGTGGTAATCTATTTTCAAAACTAGAAACTAGAAACAGGTTATTGAGTAAATGGTTTACATGAGACTGTTGATTAAAACAGGACGAATGTAATGCATTTCCTTTATGAGCTTAATTTCGTCAGACGTTAAGGGTCTACGTGGATCATTAAAAAAGGTACTGTTACTCGGGCATTTTCTTGGAATATACATACTTTGACAACAACACTTCTTTTCGTTGTGCTAAGTAGACAACAATGCGGGTCAGCCATAGGCACTGGCCATACTTGCTACTGAACTTAATAATATGGCTTAGATAAAGCGCCACACCGATTTTTATACTCGCCCTATTTTATTATGCAATCGAAATGAATTTTGGTTAAATAGCAACACGAATACATATTTATACATTTCGCAATAAATACATTGTTGATTTAACAACTCTAAACTGTATACCGGTATATGAATATCGTATTAATCGACACATTACACTAAATCTAATTACTTTGCTTTCAAACTGTCATAAAAATCAGACAAAAACTACTATTGACACATTACAGCATAAAACTATAGGTGTCCTTTAATGGATCACAACAGTAAAATCAAATTTTATATAAGCATGCATGGTTCATTATAGGAATAAACAACATGTATTTGACGTTCATGACGGTATGACTACATTAGCTTCGTAGGGGGTAAATTGCGTAAACGCCCGAAGGGCGTTTTCGTTAAATTTACCCCCCGAAGCTAATGTAGTCATACCGTCATGAGCGGCAAAGAGATGTTGTTTATTCCTTATATTTATATTTATATTTTCTGTCTTATCAATTTAATGTGTTTATTGGCCAGATTTGTTTTTCTGTATAAGAATTTATCATATACCGGTCAAAGAGGTTTGATAGATGTAATGTCGATGTAATAGCCATTCCAGTTTCTAAATATGGTTAGAAAGTAGTCCCAACTACATGTACTCTAACTGTATTAAAAATTCAGGATTTTTTCCAGTAAACTTTCTCTCTGTGAATGGAAAAGACTTACAAGGCAAACAAATAACAGTGCAACTTAAATATCTATTGCCAAAGCACATTCTAAAAATACAGGTCGCGGTTGTTTTCTTAACCCATTTACACACATAGCAACGCGATGGCAACGACCTATGGGTCTGTATCACTCCGCTAGTATCATATGACCATCGACCAATGGGAGCTTAGTGTTAAGTGCCCGATGTAGTCTATTTGAAGAAGTCCACGAATAGCACGGGCGAAATCCGAACTGGCTAAAACCAGTTCCGAAGTGTAGGTTCATCGGCAGATGCACCGCAAATTTTTAATAGGATTACATAAAGACTTTACATGGTGAATGTAAATATAGTCTTTTATGCGTATTCAACCAATTTATATACTATTAGTTTAAATTAAGAATATTTACTTGCATGACACAACCTCAATTCGATAAGAAAAAGACCTTAATATACATGATGTATCATACAGCGCTCTCTCTCTACAACGACACCCAGTGGGAGACTCAGAATGTGTGCGTTGTTCGGAAGGAGTCGTTATAGGGAGGGAAATTAGCTTACATTTGCAAACAGCTTAAATACAGATCAGACGCCGCTTCACGCGGCGTCTGATCTGGATCAAGCATTTTGCCAGTCGCCATTATGCTTTTTCTGTTAAAATGTCTATTATGTATCTTTGAGAAAAACAGCAGACGACAAATTCAAGCAGACGGTATTGCAGTCGACAAAAATGTCTTGTTTGGGAAACAGCGGCAATATTCGTTGCAAGGAAGGGAATCGTTGTTGGGAGGGTCGTTGTAGAGCGGGAGCACTGTATATGAAAATGGTACTTGTTAATTTCAAGAAAATGCCAAAATGCCACCATTTTTTGAAGGACCCTCGTTGTGACTTCTTTAAAAGGACAGTGATTTATGTGGAGTGGCCGCTAGAGACGGGGCGTAATGTAGTTAATTTTCCAACACAAACCTCGTGATAGAGTGCGCTAGTTACTGTAATCCCAAAAGACCCAACCTTTCATAGTGTCAGGAAATACCAATTTGGACTATAATGTAATCTAGGTGTTCTATAACAGGGTCAACCGGGAGGGGGGAATTCCTCCAGGCTGTGTTGTTGATCATATACTTGTAAACTAGATGTTATCTCTTGTCATGGAAACAGAAATCAGTAGGAATGAAATTACCACATAACAAGTGTCAATAACTGTAAAAAGTCGCTTGCCTCAAGGTTAAAAAAGTTTGAATTGAGTCTGTGTTCATTCTCACTCATTCGATTGGTAAGATTTGAGTTTATGCTCAAATCTGACTTTGAGCTTATGCTCAATACCAATCAAATGCTTGAGAACGAACCCAGACCCAACTCAAACTCGTTTTAGGCTTATGAGGATTTCGGGTACAGCTAACTTGCCAGTATATCGTCGTAGAATTTAGTTTGAGTACAAGTGACGGCTTACAGCAGGTCGATCTATTCAATATGAATGTTCGTAATTCATTCTTCGCCCTCTATAATCTATCATCTGAACTATTAATTGACTAATAGAATGTTTCAAATGAAAAAGTCAAACTCATATCAGACAGATCTATTTCAGAAATCATCACATACCCAGATAAAAAAAACTCCTTTAAATAGATTTCAATTTTATAGCTGCTTGGAACCCGGATTGAATCTCGACTCTGACGACAAAATAATTTGATCTTTTCGTTCTTCAATCTGCTTTTGATCAAACGAGCCCCTCTAATGCGGCCACTGTATGAGGTTAAGTACTCAGAGTTTGAAGCAGATGCTTGCTTAACCCTTTCCCTTATAGAAGCGACTTTTAGCACATGCATTTTATTCATCCGCTGAAGAAAATAGTTCCAATTTAATCAGTAATGAATATGTATTTTAGGGAATATTTTCTATATTATAGTACATGATAGCTTAAAGCAGGCTGAAAGTAAATCAGAATGCGCCCTAAGGCGCATTCTGCTTTACTGTCAACCTGCTTTAAGTAGTCACCTATCTTAAGTACTAGATAGGCTACCAGGTAAAGGGTTAACGCTGCCACCTATGGTTAAAACCATCAAATCGTTTTTAAAGAGGGGGTTCACTGTATTGTCAAATACTTTCATAGAGGTGTTTATATTAGAACGAGACAGGAACAAGTCGATGTCAATGTTTGCTGCCAGTTTCGGTAAAGAGACCAATCAGATAGCGACTTTATCGATCACTAGAATGATGGATGATAGCGTGCAAATTATAAGTTCATAACAGGATGTAAACAAGCACGGACACATTTTATTGGTTACTTGGCTCTTGAATCTTCTCAAAAAATTTCAACACTTAGTAATTCGTGTTGGTTATTAGATTCCTATGTGGATTTGTTTTAATTACCAAAAAACATGAAGCAGTCTACTTTGAAGTCTTGGAGTTTAATAAATACTTGTATAAATAACAGTGCATACACTGATCAGAGGGCTCCTATAGGAGCCCTCTGATCAGGGTATTCACTGATTTCAAATATTATGAGTCTATTTATAAACACCATGGACCTGTTTAATAGTTTAAAGATCACCATGCAACTTCATTCAGTGGTCGCTGACACAGGTTTGACTGTATAAGTATAAAATGACGAAACGTTCATTAATCATTGTTATATAATTACAAACACAAAACCACGAAAGGTCATGACAGACATGATGTAATTTGTTTTACATGTGAGGTCGAAATTGAAGATAAACTCAATCATGGCCGAGGAAACATCAAATCACATAACTTGCTGTATCAATCACAAACAATTTACATTGGCATCAGTTTGCAGGAGATATACAATTTACAATGACTTCAGTCTGTAGAAGGGTGACTAGATGTATGCTCTTTCGTTCTCAATGACGTCATAAAGCGCATTTGCAAACATTTTCGATCCTAACCGGACGCCGCGTAATGCGGCTTCTGATCAGGAACCAACTGTTTGCCAATTGTTTTGAAATTACGTCAGTATCGTCTGCCTTAAATCTCTCTTTGAAACGATATTGCAGACAACAATATTGAAGTAGACGACAATATGGCGGCGAAGAGGTAAAAATCTCACGATAAATTTGATCATGGAAAGGTTAAAACCTTATACAGTTTACAATGGCTTCCGTCTGCAGGAGGGTTGATATGTTAAAAATATGCTGTTATCTGCACTTCGTGCGCTTGTTTGAACATTCTCATTTTCCATACGTGACATTTGATGCTATCGTGAGAACGGACTTGATTTAATGTCATGAGACTTTTAAAGAAATTGAATTTCAGGTAATAAAAGCTCTAAGCTCATTCACGTGTTTTGCATAAAAAGAGGAAATACTCTGTAGACACTAATATTATGAAAAAGGACTTTGACGCCTAGGTTATTTGACACAACTATAGTGCTATATAGCAAGGATATAAGTGATATAACACTAAAGGAAACATTTTCCTCAAGCGATGAAATGTATCTAATAAAATAAAATGAAAAAAATAATGGTTTGTCTTCATGCTCTTTTGTTTGTTTTTCTAAGAATTTCTTAAATGTTTTGGCTGAGTACATCAGATACACCCTGATGCTGTCAGCTTATTGCAGGTTTTACAAGTGATTATTACTTTAACCGTCAATTATCATCTGCGTTAACCATGTCACTCACGGAAGGTCGTCTGATTTAATATTAAGGTATTAATCATTTTTCAAAGCTTAACTTAAGGCAAAGTGTATAAACTTGGGAATGATTGTTAAACAGTTTGACAAGGTTCTAAACTGTTTTCAAAGACAACTGTAGTCACCAAGTGCGGTGAATAGGTGTGAATACAGATCTGGGACCCGTTTCATAAAAACTCGTACGACAAATGTGGTCGTAAGTCAGATAATAAAAGTCTCAATTATTATTTAGGTCTCCATCCAATATGATCTTGTGACATCTCTTTGGAATCGTCTTGAAAAGACAATTCCAAAGAGATGTCACAAGACAGGATTATATATGGAAATCAGAAACTAAATGAATTTAAAGTTTTGACTTACGACCACTTTTGTCGTACGTAAATTTAAGAGACGGGCCCAGGTGCTGAGTAATTCAAAGTCTGATATGGATAAAAACTATTTGATACATGTATTCTTATTGACCTGTCGTAAGTGAACTAAGACGACATTACGTAAAGAGACATAATTCTTGCGTGATACGTGTTCACAGTTGACAGGTGTCAAATGATTGTGTTCACAGTTGACAGGTGCCATGCATTATTTATTCGATAAGAAATGTATCTTAGTTTAATATACAATATATCCTCTAAATCTGTTGACAGATTTAGTCTATTGTTCCTTAACTTCATATTTACATATTTTCGAGTACTTATCTATTCCCAATAGTGATATTCTACATAACAATTATCATGTTCCAATAACGGTCTGATGGAAACCTGTATTCATTCCTACTGGTAGCTATTTGAAACATGCTGAAAGTAAAGCATACATATTGAAGAGCTTTTCTTTGCATCAGACTGATTTAAGCAACCACTTGTCTTATCTAATTGTCGAAGGTTTTAGGGAATAGTTTGAACAATAGATGTTTGTTTCATCCCTTGTTTGAACAAGACACATTTATTCTAATAAACTGTAGTGGGGAGGAACAGCGGTGAAAAATAATCACTTACTTGCTTGTTAGTCGTCTGTTGTAACTAAATGTAAGATAATTTACACAAAAATATATCACTTTACTTGCTTGCTAGTTTTTTCTAAGTTCTACAAGGATATATTTGCATTAACCATTTCACTCTCAATGATGTCATAACACGTAACGCGGCATCTGATCAGGATCAACTCTGTTTGTCACTTGTTTAAATAAAGCAATGCAGTTCCAAGACAACAATAGTTTTTATCGTCAGTACCCACTACTGTAGACACTTTCTATTCTATTGGATAAAGTTTATCTCGATTTCTAATATGTTACGGACGATTTCAAGGTTACTAAAATCACCGTTAGCGTGAAAAAGAATGCTACAAAAAGAATGTTCTAATCTTATTCATAAAGGATATTTACATACGGTAATCCTTTTGCCTCCGACCTTCACTAGGGGGTTATGCCATAGTGGCTTACACAATGTCTTCCCAGGTTATATAAAAACTTTTGTAGAAATGAATCCAAGCATTAAAACACCTTTCCAGAATGTATTATTTATGTTCTCGAGTTTGTGTTGTAAAAAGTAAAAAAAATTGTTTTATTCTAGAAAGGTTTTTTCTAAAATGTTCACACACTTACTATTATCTTTTAAGAACCTACGTATCCATGTACGCTCGTAACGTTTATTGAGTCAATAAATGTTAATAAGTTGATCATCATTAAGCACCCGTCATATTGTGTTTCTTTTGATTTTATCTGGTTTGTTATTCCATAGAAAGTTGAAAAATACTGAGTCTAATTCATTGAGTATACTGGTTCTGGGGTTTGGTCAAGATAGAAACAGGTGATTGATTTTTGAAACTGCGAAACATTTTAGAACCGTAATTGTTCCAAAAGGTGTCAATATCCTTTTAAATTATGAATTAAAAGTGATTTAATTTCTCTTTTTTTTTCGGGATAGTAAAGATGATTGATTTCTTCTAAAATAACATAAAACTTAATTCCTAAAACACAAAATTTACATTTTTCCAACATAGATTTTTTATCTTCAACATACTCTCTTTCTCACCGCCAAATCATACGGCTTTAGTTTTTCAATGATGGCGTCAGCATATACTTTTTATGTTAAGAGAGCAAATTATAGAGATTTTTCTGTTGCATCAAGTCTGAGTGTTGTGTCGTCAGCATATTGGAATATAAGATGCTCTTCATTTCCTACTTTAATAACGTATTGTTTTAATTTTTTATATCACTCTTGTCAGGACCGGCGGACGTAGTCGAGGGGTAGTTAATGCGCTCGATTACAACGTGAGTGGTCGTGAGTTCGATCCCCCGCCGTACAAAGTCCTTTAAATGAGTCTTTATAAACCGAGGTCAGATGTATCAGTGCTTTACACTGGGGTTCTAAAAGAACCAGAAAACTCTATCGATAATAAGAGTAGAGTATCGCGCCCGGGTTCTCTGTATCCGCTCCCTCTTTTTGGGGTATCCAAGTAGCCTATAAACGGCAGAAACGGACAATAAGAAAAAAACAAAAACACTTTTGCCAGGATTTCTGCACATAGAATAACGCTGTAAGGGGAGAGAGGATCCCCTTGCCTACATCGACTTGAGATACTGAACCACTCTGATATTTTCCCATTAAATAGAACACATGATTTATATTATTAAAAAAGATGTTTACTCACTTGATAATTGAGGTAGCAAAGTTAAAGAAATTGAGGGTTTTTGTAATAAGGGTTAGGAAATAGAATCAAATGTTTTTCAAAATCAATAAGTAGTAAGAGACTTGGTGTATGGTTCCGTCAGTATATTGCATTGAATCTTATAGTCTTCTCATAGTCTCCTCAATAAATCTGCCTTAAATAAAACCTGTTTGTTATTCACTCATTAATATAGATAAAACATTTAAATGTTGTTTGCAATGCAAGCAGAGTTATTCAATAAGTTTCATTTAGAAGTGAGATAGGACTTCAGATTTTCAAATACTGTTCGTCCTTATCACCCTTTGAAATACAAGTAATAAGCCCCTTTATTGTCTGTTTGATAACTCACCATTTTCAAAACTGAAATTGATTGATCTGATAAAAAGTCGCCTAAATGTTGAAAAAAACAACTAAAAAAAAATGTACGAAAAATCTGATAATCCGGGGGTTTTAGTATTTTTTCAAACTTTTTAAGGACTTTTGCTGCTTCTTCTTTTACAACTTAACCTTTAATGTGATATTTCTGGTTTTCCTCTAGTTTGTTTACGTCAGTTCCATGGAATTATTCGGTTAAATTGATATCAGTGGTATTTCTATGGGAGTTAATATGAGCATACAAATTTTGAACTTCTCTTTTACTATCATCATATTAATCAGGTCTGGCATTTGTTTATTAACACAATTTCTTTAATCTAAATTGCAAAATTATTTTGTTACCTTTTCCCCTTTATCTAGCCATAGTGTCTTGATCTTACCATCAGTTTAAGCGTTACATATTACGGTCTTAATTGCCTTGGGCCCGTTTTACTAAACAACTAACGCAAATGTTTTGCGGAAGTCTAAATCGTTTAACTCTTATTTTTCTATCATAAACGTTTGCAAACAGCAAATAGCCAGATCAGAGGACGCGCTTCTGATCTGGCTATTTGCTGATTGTAGCAAGTGATAATAAAAAGTATAAATTAAAATTTAAAATTTTGACTTACGCAACAATTTTGCGTAAGTAGTTTAGTAAAACGGGCCCCAGGAAAAAGAAAGTAAAAGAAAGTATGAGCAAACGCATCACAATATACCATGCCGTATCTTTCTGGTTTAATCGAAATGATGCGCAAATGAATTTCAATACTATCTAAGCAATGAAATAATAGCTTTTTACGTTTTGACAATTAGTTTAATTTGATTGCCAACTGGAATGAATCATATAAGTCGACATAATGAATACAATTTCTAAATCTGATGATCCAAGAGTACCACTGAATTACAGACCTATTTCTTTAATATCGGTTCCTAGTAAAATGTATACGGATATCTTGAATGAAAGACTCTGTAAATGGTTAAATGCCAATAACTTGTTATCTGACGGTCAAAACGGCGTTAGGAAAGCACGAAGTTGTCTGGATCACATATATACACAATACAGTATTGTAAAAAATCGTAAAACTAAGAAAAAGATACATTTGCATGTTTCTTAGATTTTAAAAAAGCATTTGATTCTGTTGAACGTGATTTCTTATGGTATAAATTAAAATCTATAGGTTTGCATGGTAAAATACTAAGTACAATACATTCCCTTTATGAATCAGTTTCGTGTTCAGTAAACTTAAAAGCTCTTTAACCGATTGGTTCCCTGTCACAAGAGGGTTAAAACAAGGCTGCAAATTATCACCTACATTATTTTCCGTCTATATTAATGATCTAGTCCAACCATTGATGATATTGACAGTGGCATAAATGTTGATGACGTCATGGTATCGATTTGAATGTATGCTGATGACGTAATCCTGCTCGCAACGGATGAAACCAAATTACATGCAATAGTAAACAAATTACACGCCTGGTGCAAAAATGGCATTTATCTATAAATGAAAAGAAAACAAAAGTTTTGCACTTTAGAAAGAAGTCAAAGAAAAGGTCCAACTTTGTATTTGAATGTGGTGATATTACTTTTGAATATGAGTCGACTTATAAATACCTGGGGTTCTGGTTTGATGAATTCTTAGATCTTTCTAAACCAGTGCGTGAAAAAACAAAATCAGCGAGTACAACGCTAGGTGCGGTGTACACGAAATATATTAACGCTCGTAGAATGGCATATGAGATCTACACTAAACTTATAGAAACTATTGTTGAACCTGTACTTTTTATGGAGCTGGATTGCTACTCTGAAGTAGACACAGTCTTCAATAAAGCATGTAGATATTTCCTAGGCACCTCAAAGAACGCCTCAAATATTGCTACAAAAGGAGATATAGGGTGGGGTTCGTGTAAAATAAAACAATGTTTAGACTCTAGTGTAGAGTAAATAATATATATACTAAAAGATTGTGTCGTAAAGTTCACGATTGGTCCTTAACGGTAAAACAATTTTGGGAGAAAAATGTGATTAGATTTATAAACGACTTGCAAATAACTGACATTATGCTATGTGAAAGTCCTTGTAAAAGTAATTATATTCAAAAAGTAAAAGAAAAACTGACATTAAAAGAACTTAATAAATGGATGACACACTAAAATAGAAACGGAAATGGAAATAATGGAAATAAACTAAGAACGTATAGATTATACAAAGATACACAACAGAATGAGCAATACGTCAAATCTAATTTGAGAAAAGACCAACGTCTTTATAGGGGAATAAAGGAGATAAGAGTGAGGTTGGGCGCCCCAAAACCCAGGTTTAACCCCCAAGTGGTTGTTAATAATTAATTTATAATTAATTATTGATTGCTGCTGACCGTACCAAGGCGGGGTCCTATATTCACTTTGCTTTATGTTTGTCTTGCCTGTTGTTTTCTATTTAGTGTGTAGATGAAGGAATGGGATTGCGCGCGCGTGTGTGTGTGTGTGTGTGTGTGTGTGTGTGTTTGTTATGGTATGACTGTGTGTGTGTTCTGCTTGAGAGGTGGGTGTATTGTTTGTGTTGCGTTTCCTGCTAGAGTCTTTCGTATTTATTTCAGCCAAGTTTCGTAGCTGTATCATTCTTCTAGCAATTGAAACGGGAACGTACACCCGTCCAAAAACCCTGGTGAATCAAATAACTTGTAAATATTGCTCATCTGGCGAAATTGAAGATGAAACTCAATTTTTAATCATTTGCGCATTGTTCGGTGATTTAAGATATAATCTTTTCAGCACAGCTTCAAAGGGAAATACATATTTTAACACATATAGTTCAGAACATAAACTAATATACCTGATGACTACAGATCTCTTACAATCTAAATTTGCATCATGTTTACAGAAAATGATGACACGTAGAAGTTTATCAATTGTTTAACCCATTTGTGCCCAAATTCCTAATGAAACGGCCCGGTACTTGATGCTAAAGCTCATTCAATATATAGCAGAAGCAAATAGTGCAGAACCTGATCTGACGGCTCCTATGGGAACAATCTGATTTTGGGTCTACACTGTTTGCTTACGTCCAAACTAAAAGACACTGGGCATAGACGGGTTAGATATGTCTTAATGTGTTTGTATCACTATGTTTTTAATACTGATATGAATAGTTAATTTCTTACCTATGATACAATTATTTTATCCTCCATTGTATATGGAAAGTGCTAATCTGTTTATTTAGAATCTGATTCTAGATAAAACATGATCTCATGAAAACAATTTTTACTGTATACGGTTGCATTAAAGTCAGAGTTTTCAAGATAAATTTCTTTTTAAAAAGCTTTTATATAATTGAAAAATCTTCTCCGGCTTATCAATAATACCGATTCGCACTTACTACATTCACTTTAATTGTTATGTTATGTAAATGAATGTGATAGTAGTGTCTCATAGGTCGACTAACGATCCAGTATAAAAGAAATATTTATTATAATTGAATGCTGTAACTTTTATATGTGACACTTAAATGAATAATAAAGTGCCGTCTGGCCAGGATCCACTAATTGCAAAGACCACAGTAAACGCATATCGCTGATAAATGATTATGACACTTTTCAGGATAGTCTTAATAAAGACATTTATATCCATTAGTTTTTATAGCGCTTGAATAAATACATTAATATTTTATGTATTAATTTTGATTTAATGAGCACTCTGTGTAGTATTTCAATTAAGCGATGTCGTGAAAACGTTAGTTTGAGTATGGTGGAAAGTACATGTTAATAGGCATATGAATATACCATCGGAAGAAGAAGTAAATATTTCGCAAGCTTAGCAGGTTTCGTCTGTAATATTTGTTATCTGCCGTAATTGCTGGAAGACGATATATATGTTACAGTCAATCTGTGTAATCAGTCATTACGCGTAATGACTAGTCAATCTGTGAAATGACTTTTTCACATAGTTCTTTAATGATACTATTTATGATGATAGACAATGATATTTTTTTAAAAGTTCGAAGATTTCCGGCACAAAACACCACATTTATTTCACACCTTAGTTCAGTCAATTTGTGAAATGATGTTTAAGACCTTGAACGCTGTAAATAGGAAAGAATTGAATAATTTTCATGTAAAGCTACAGGCTATATTTTGTTTTATTTTTATTCTAAAAAATAATGTTGACAAATTGAGGGGTTTTGTAGCGAGATTGTTGTGTTTTGTGCATGAACCTTTTGACCTTTGAAAAATATCATTGTGTAATTATCATAAATTGTAACATTAAAGAACTATGTGAGAAAGTCATTTCACAGATTGACTAGTCATTACACGTAATGACTGATTACACAGATTGACTGTAACATATATACCTGTATCTAAACCATATGTTTGTCATGGGTACATTTGTGATAGCTTTTGCCTCAATATAGGCAATGGTAAATTAATCGTGCCTAGCGACCCATAAAAGGAATATAGGCAACAGTGTAGCCTCTGATCAGACGCCGCATTTTGCGGCGTCTAATCAGAGTCTACACTGTTTGCTGATAGGAATATTAATATCAAACAAGATGAAAATGAAAATTTGAACCAGCTACCAGTAGATAAAAATATAGGTACTAATCCGGTATATAGGTATGGAATAATCCACAGGGCGTAAACGTGCCAAGAAGTAACCAAGCTTACCCTCTTTATCCAAACTGTTTTTCACTCTGGTGTTATGTCTGAAATAGAATTACAGTTAAACCGATTTTCAGAACTGTTTGAGATGTTCATTTCCGCAGACATCATAAGTATGCTTTGAGCGTTAAAGGTCAAATACATTTAATAACATTGTTTAAAAACTTTGAAAACGCCGGGTAACTTTGCGTCCCTCTATTACCATTTCACTCTTAACGACGTGATAAAGCGCATTTGCAAACAGTTTTTTGTCCTGATCAGACGCCGCATAACGCGGCGTCTGAAAACTGTTTGCCACTCATTTCGAAATTTGATCAGTCATACTGACTGAAACATAACCTTGGAACGGTATTGCAGACAACAATATGGAAGCGGACGATACTATTGTGGTGAAGGGGTAAAAGTCTCACGATGAAATTGATAATGAAGGGGTTAAGTGTACTCCTGTTACAGAAAAAATTGTAGTGCACTTTAAACTCTACATCTTTTCAAATATACCGTAGATGGGCACCTCGTCGGGATTTCGATATGCATTTGATTTTGAAAGAATGACGGTCGGTTGAACTGAGATTTTTTTATCTGTACTGTACGTGCAAGAAGGGGCATTAGTGTCTTAAAGATACGGTCAACTCTCGTGTTTATGACTGCTTAATACAGCGTAATGTTCTCAGGAACTTGTATTCAGAACAGGCAAAACTGGGGGATAGTGTTTCTATATGGCAGTAAAATATATCTTTGACAAGAAATAGACTAAATATATGTGTGTTTATAAGAACAGGACTAAGGCATGAAAATATGTTTGATGAAAATTGTCTAAGTCCAGAAAAATATGATGTGCGTGATATATATATTTTTTAATCAAAAACAGTGCTAATGTATGGAAAGGAAGAAAATAACATATGCATGGAAATGTGTTTTATTAAGAACACGGATATGGCATATAAATGATTTTATCTAAACTTGAACTAATACATCTAAATATTAGCATGTATTTATCAAGAACATGACTTAAGCCTGGACTTTTTCCTTTTTTGGTTTATCAAGAAACGGGCTAAGACATCATGTGTGCTCGTTTTGACAGGAATAGCGCTGCTGAAAGCAAGATAAAATATCAAATTAGCATTTGTTTATAAGATTTATCACATAAACGTGCAAAATATAGAGTTTCATAAATATCGTGCGGCGCTCTGTGCTTTTTATATTTAATGTTCGAATTACCAACATAATGTACTACTACGCCGACAGTAAATCAGTTAAGAAAATCTAGACAATCTTAGATCGTCCCTGGGGATTGAAACATTTCCAAGTGTCCTAACAAATTTCTCCCGAGCAGACCCGCAAATTCAGGCTGCAAATCTAAATCAGGCTACGTAGATATCTAGTATTAAAAGTGACTAAGAAATTATAATTTAAACGTTAAACTTTTAATTTAATGATGTCATGTTACAATGATGACGTTTATTTTGAAAACGAAACTAAATGTCAAATGACCATTTTTAGTCAATAAGAACAATTTTAGTTAAAAATTAATTTAGAATTGGAATATGGCATCGGAGTAGTCTTTTCACAACACATAGTTGTTGTTTCTCTTTATATTCAATTAGTTTGATAGGCGTTTTTATCTATGGGTGAATAAAACCTAATAACAATTATGACGAATCGTTTTCCTAATAGCTGCGGAAAAAGCGAAAGTATGAACGTTTGGACTTTTTTGTCAGTTGTTGTTTATGTGAATATTAATTCAGTGTACTTATTGGATAAAATGATATGTTGCTCGCCAATGCTCGCAGCATATTATTTATCCAACTACATGTAGTTCAATAAATTCACTACTGAAACACACCCATTCAGTATCCTCTATTTATTTTACTGCCAATCTGCTTTATTTTCAGAGCCTTTATTTTTGTTTAAATCCAGTACGTCTATTGCTAAAAGTTTGTAACCGGTTAACCCTTTTATGATCATATGTATCGTCATAGTGTCGTCTGCTATAATATTGTTGTGTGTAATATCGTTTCAAAATTAGATCACAGGCAGTATAACAGACGTAATTGCAAAACAATTGGCAAACAGTTCAGGATCACAACTGTTTGCATATACGCTTTATGGCGCTAATGAGAGTGAAAGGCTTAAATAAATTGTTAATATTCTCATTAAAACTATGATTTGTTAAATTTTATTGCATTGGATAATCAATGTCTGATCTGGATTAAAACTGGTTGCGAATGCGCTTAAAGACGTCATGGAGAGTGAAAGGTTAAATAAATCGTTAGTATTCTCATAAAACTATCATTTTCTAATTATATTGCATTGAATAATGTTCGTCTAAACTTGAAATACAGTGCTCCCTCTCTACAACGACAACCAATGGGAGACAAAAGGTATGTACGTTGTTCGGAGGGAGTCGTTATAGGGAGGGAACATTCAGAATTGACTAACGTTTGCAAACAGCTTGAATCCAGATCAGACGCCGCGTCACGCGGCGTCTGATCTGGATTCAAGCTGTTTGCCACTCGTCATTATATCTATTCTATCAAAATATCCACTTATATGCAACTTAGAGAAAAACTACAGACGACAAATTTAAGCAGACGGTATTGCAACCATAAAAGTTGGACATAAATGTTTCGTTTCAGGAACAACGGCAAGTGTCGTTGTAAGGAGGGAGTCGTTGTAGGGAGGGAACGCTGTAATAGAAAATTTACCAAAGTTACACAAATTCCGATCCTTTTGAGTGACATTAAGGGATAAACTTCATTCATTATGGTGATGGGTCTATCAAAACAAGGTCACATTCGAATTAATTCTATTGGAGTTAAGTAAGCAGTCACATTTATCTTATTGATAAATTCTTGAACAAATACTTCAGAGAGTTCAGCTTAATAGTTTATAGAGTCGTTTATCTGGATGAGATATTCCTCACACACAGGGAAAACACTGATAATCTTCAACAATCTCGTCTGAGCTCCAATCACCAATGTCCATGGCGTTCCATATGAAGCCACGATTCGTCAGCTTCTTGTCAGGCCCTAATCTGTTCGACACACTTCTACTTTGGAGCAGACGAAATTATTTCCTATAAACACGTTTATACTTAACACCTTGTCTCAATTGCAAATAATTTGAAGTCTGATCAGACACCTGATTACTTAGCGCCTGATCAGATTCCAAACGGTTTGCTATTAAAATGACTCATTCGAAATTGTCGAAAGTTTGTAATGTTCTACAGTTTATAATTTTGCGTTTTGTTTGGGGTTAAATGGGAAAGAAGCGTCTTCTCCACTGTATTTAATAATAAGTATGAAAAGAAACTGACTTTTTGTTTTTAATTTATAACGCATTAGTATCATTTTTTAAAGAGGACTGTTTGACAGAAGACGTTTAGTGAGATTTGGAGAAAGAAAAATCATGCATTCAGCCCAAAAACTCTGGAACACTCGTTGACCCTTTGCCTGTCTGGTGGATCTTGTTGGTAGGAATAGCCCATTTGCTTTTAAACCAGTCGACCGAGGGTCTGTTGTATATTTTTTCGACAGTTTTTATCGTTATTTGTATAATATAGAGTGTAACCAAGTCACGGACCAAACAATACTCATCTAAACAACACGGAGGGTATCGTTTAAAACATTTCGCTCTTTGGCAACAAAAAACAACGTAAATAAATAAAATATCACTATTTCTAATCATGCCATTGATCTCTTAATCATTTGACTCCTGTTAAAGTTGATTTTACAAACTAATTATAACAATAACAATAATAAGTATGATGATAATAATGATAATAGTAATAATAATTATTATAAGGTGAATGGTGTAACATTTTTGTTAAGAAATAATAGTAATACTCGAATAACGAGCAGTACCAGGATACAATCTTATTTTTGACAAATTAGATATCCCAAGCAGAAACACAAAGTTTGTTTATTTTAGACTATGTGTTTCTGTCTTGACGCAAAAAAGCGTATAGATATATATCAATATGCAAGCAATTCATTCTGTACGGGTAGATAGCTATAAACGTCGTTATTAATGCTTAGTAATCTGAATAAGGGGAGATCCTTTGAAAGCACAGAAAACAAAGCAAATACTGCAAATTGCAGACTCGGTTTAATTTATCGGTTTAATTGAGTCTGTCCATGAGCAATACGGAAATATGCAACAGTTCTCACGCCCCCTAGCACCAGCTTAAGCGGAATTCAACTTTCAACTGTAAATGCGCTGAAATCAATGATTCCAAAGGACCAGAAAGTATAACAACACTGAGAATGAAGTACGGGGCGATGAAGTTTTACAGCTGCCACACAAGCACTTAACATCTGCTCTTGTGAATTATATAAATCTGAATAAGGGGAGATCATTTGAAAGCACAGAAAACAAAGCAAATACTGAAAATTGCAGACTCGGTTTAATTGAGTCTGTTCATGAGCAATACTGAAATATGCAACAGTGCTCACGCCCCCTAGCAACAGCTTAAGCGGAATTCAACTCTTTATATGATAGATAGATATATATTTTAATAAGGACTAGAGACACATATGTCTACCATTACCATATGGACAAGCTTAGTGCGTAACAATGGTTTCAAGATCCAGTTGAATCTTATTAAAGTATCAACTTAGTGCGGCGCAGAAGTTATGCAGAAAGTGCCGATGGGAACTTTCTGCATTACTTTTGCACAGCATTAAACAGTTTAATTTTAAAAGGTTTTATGCAAGCTTAGGGTGTAACAATGGTTTCAACATCCAGTTGAATTTAATTATAGTATCTGCGTAGTGCGGCGCAGAAGTTATGCAGAAAGTTCCATTGGGAACTTTCTGCATTACTTTTGTACAGCATTAAAACAGATGGCTTTCAAAAGGTGTGATGCCAGCTTAGAGTGTAACAATAGGATCAGCGTAGTGCGGCGCAGAAGTTATGCAGAAAGTTCAGATAGGAACTTTCTGCATTACTTTTGTACAGCATTAAACAGTTGAAGTTTAAAAGGTGTGATGTTAGCTTAATGCGTGACAATGGTTTCACTAAATATGTGTTTAGTTTGTTTAGATGTTAAATGTGTAAGTTGTAGTAAATACATGTCTATGGTAAAAGTAAAGCCAGTTCAAAAAAGAAACAGCTTAATGCGGTACGGAAGTTATGTGGAAAGCTCCTCTGAGAGCTTTCTTCATTACTTTTTATCCTGCATTTTGAAGTTGTGTTTTATAAAGTTGTGGTGGCAACTTGGTGCGGGACAAAGGTGGCACAGATGGCGACTGTATGAGTTTTTTGCGTTACCTTCATTCAGCATCAACGATTCAGCGGTCTATATAGATAACTATGTTTCATAGAATAAGTGAGTATTGAAAAACTGTTATTTTGAAGTAAATTTATGTCTAAAGTCTGGGAATACATTAAATAACATCTAGTTGCATTTCATGAAAGTACAAGCTTAATGCTGTACGGAAGATGTGCAGAATGTTCCTATTGGAGCTTTCTGTACAACTATTATCCATCATACAGTGTACTTTACGAAAGTGTGTGTTTTGTGTAAATATACATTTATAATGTAAATTTATGAGATTGGCGATTCTGAATTTACTTTCAAGAGTATATCTTGAATCGAAATTTACAAACTCGATGTTTAGGCTATTATCAAAAGGAAACATTAGTTTTGTTTAAACGTGCAGCTGACAATAATCTCTGCATATTGCTCATCCAAATATATGTATCTTTGTTAAATACCTTCTCCGCACTTGTATTATATATGTATGTATTTTGTAATTTGTCATGTCATACTGTCAGTCATGTGCATATTTGTTTTGTGTATTTTCCTCATGGGCTTTTAGGCCTAATGGAACTTCTATGAATAAACTATCAAACTATCATTATTTTTTACATCGGTCAGTGGTGTCAGAAAATTTTAACAATAATCAATGGAAGTCAAAGGGAGGTAACTACGTCAAACCCACAGGCTTATATAGGTATTTCTAAAATAATTTATAGTATTTTGCTGAATCTGATCTGTATTTTAAATCATTCACTGCCTAACTCAAAGTGCAGTTTTTTTGGAAATAAATCAGATGCCCATCGGAGCATTTTTACACTGATATTGTTGTTTCTGAAGTCAAAATGCCTAAAATATAAATTTGAGAGATAAATAGAGGGTTTTGAATGAGTGTGCTTTCTGTATTTAATTCATTGAACGAGTTGAGTTGGATAAAGCCTTGGCGAGCAATATATCATTTTATCCAACGAGCTCAATTAATTCAATGCTGAAAACACACGAATTTAATATTCTATATATCACATAAACAACAATTGACACAAATTTCCAAACGTTCTTACTTTGACCTTTTCCTCAGCTGTTAGGAAAACAATTCGTCATAATTGGTATTATGTTTTATTTATCTATATAAAACACCTATCAAACTTGTGACAATACCTTTTTGATAACATATTCAAATAAATATTGAATCTGAAATTGTTCTAACAGACTAAAAGTGGTAATTTTACAATTAGTTTCTTTTTTGGAAGTGCGTCATTATTGTAACATGACGTTGGAAATTGTAAAAAAATGATTTGTTCTGAGTCACTTGCAAATACTAGAGCTATATGCGGCCATATTTGCACCCTGTTTCGCGAGACTGATCGGGAGAAAAAAGGTTGAAATTGTTCAATCACTCTCGGTGATTCAAGTTGGTCAAACTAGATTCTTTAAACTGCTTTTACAGTCGGTGTTGTAATACAGTATTTCATTGATTAGTAAAGTAGTATATTATGTGCAGAGTACGCCGTACGATGTTTATTTCACTGTACATTTTGCATTTTATGCGATAAATATATATATATATATATATATATATATATATATTACTGTTTTTAAGCAAATTGTTAGTGAAGGGCTGAACAAAGGATATTTGTACGCTAACTTTGTCGATCTGATTCAATAAAAATGATAAAGTTAAGTTATTTTGTATGAATAACAAGAATTGACAACTACGCATGCTAAAGTAATTTCATTTTCAAATTTATTTTTAGGTGTTTACCCCTTCACCGGCATACTGTCGTTTGCTTCAATATTGTTGTCTGCATTTTTCGTTTCAAAGTCAGATTAAGACAGTTTGGTTGACGAAATTTCGAAACGAGTGTCAAAAAGATTGGCGTCACTGACAGAAAAAATGTTAAATTAGTCATATCATAATTTCGAGCTAAACACTTGCATCTGTTTTAGTAACAACATTTTTATTCGGATGGTAACGCATTTCTGACTGTTTTTCAAATCTGTTTCAAACATACTCGTATAAACGTAAATGACTGGGATGGTTCATCATGTGAATAAGCCTACTCAAATCTTTCACGTACAGTTTACATATATGATTCACTTTATATGATTGAAATCGATTGAAGTTGTTAAGATTTTGATTAAAACCAGGAGTTTTTTCTGGCGCAAAACTTTATGCAAATACCAGAGAAAACATATCTGGCAGAAGAAGTAATCATTAAGTGTTTTACATAAGCAATATTTGTTACCATAATGTGTCATTTATAGCAATTCTCAGTGTTGATTAAACCCAGTGGATTCTCCCATGCTTATATATCGAAGTTTTATTTTCGTTTTTTGTTATATACGAGGGGTGTTAAAAATACGCGGACAGATCCTATCATTCCCTTAGAGTTTGACTGAACGGTGCAAAACTTGCACGTAATCATTACCAGAGAATACTGTATTTCCAGTGACGATTTGATACAATTGACTTCAAGCATGATCAAACGGCTGTTGTTTTGGTAACATTGGTTCGCCACACCCGGCCCAACGTCGTCAAACGTCACGTTGATGTCGCGTTATCCTAGAGATTTCTGACACTCCGACAGCATTTTAGGGATTCATTTCGCGCACATTCTCCTCATATTCAAACTGTCATGAATTATAGTCGGCCGTCCGCTTCGCTGTTCGTCCATCACACTTTCATATCCGTGTTCATACCGCGAGTACCTCGTATGCAATGTCGTTCTCTTCATTACAGCATCGCCGTATGCCTTGACCAACCTTTCCATAGTTTCTTTTCTGGTTTTTCCATTGTGAACACAGAATTTCACCGCCGTTCTCTGTTCGACGCTCATTTTGATGCACCGTGTATAAACAAAATGGCCGCTAACGCTCATATGATGTCAGACGTTGATGTGATGTTACTGACGTCGTGTCAAGATTTGGCACCATACTGTGCTAAAATTTGGAGACGATATTTGATCAGACGCAAGCGATAGACGTCAGTTTCAGAGGGACACAAGTTTGTGTTTTGTTGGATTTTTGGCTGGGTATTGCGAGTTACGTTACCATAACAACCATACATTTATCATGCGTTAAGATAATGATGTCCAAGTTACAATCTGGGTACAGAATTCTTTGGGCATCATTATGTGCAAGTTTCGCGCATCTGTCGGCGTATTTTTTGAACACCCCTCGTATATTGCAATTCCTATCACCAAATAGTGTAGGCTCTGACCAGAGCCGCATAATGCAGCGTCTGTTCATAGTATACACTGTTTTTTATGTGTTACATGTTGGATCGGTAGCTCAAACAAGTTAATCAGCATTTCCTATTAAAATGTTATCATAGCGTCTAAGAGTTTGTATCCAGATGAGATGCAGTGTTAAAATCCAAGATTCTAAATATTCAGAATGAAAGTGACTGTATGCCATAAAACACCCAAATTTTCAACAGAAACGAAATTAGAAAGTCATTGAGTATTTAACAGAAATATGGATAATCTATTATTATTCGTCAATGTTGCAAAAGTTTTTATTTACGATGAAGATTAAAAAACCTCTCTGTAAGTCGTAAAAGCTCACAGTGTCTAGAGAATCTAACTATAAGTGAATGAGTATTCTATAGAACGTAATATGACATAATTAAGTACAAGTCATTTATTCTCAGTCTTAAGAATGAAAGATGAAATAAGCCGCAGTAACTAATTAAATCTCTCAGAATTTAAATGATGAAAGATGAAACGAACAGCTAAAAGTCATAAATTTATCCCGACTTAAATGAATGAAATAAATTATGATATGAGTGGCTTGGCTGATACTCTGTAAAACTGGAATCGACATTTAAAAGAAGATATTTAGATAATCAAACATAATGTTAGCAACGACAGACCAAAAGTAGTAAAGAAAGTTTCCATATATGTTTTCTATTAATTTTGAGTAGGTCCGCCGTGGCCTAGTGAGAAAGACACTATGACTTACATCACTAAGCTCCTCACCGCTGTGGGTTCGAATCCCGGTCTGGGCACTTCGGAATTGTCATTTTACGAAGTCTTGCTGGCTTGCGGAGGGTCGGTGGATCTACCCAGTTGCCGATGTGGCACTGAGACAGTACACAGAGGGCTTCTGGGGGGTCTTTCGCAACCGGTTATTAGCTGGACGTCGCGATATGACTGAACTACTGTTAAAAGCGACATAAAATCATTCAAATCAAAATCAAATCTATTATGTTTGACTCCTGTATAGACAGCTATATAGACAGCTAAACTGTCTTCAGTGTTATCAAAGTTAATCGCTGTACCAATGTATTGTTATAATTTTAAATACGAAATGGTATTTTCGGAGTCAATGGAAACGTATCGACAGAAAATGAACGGTAACAGCTATTCCTGGTAAATTTGCCGATCATCTATAATGTTTAAATAAGAAATAATGTGTGGGGTTTATGTAAACATTGTATCTACATTATCTTTTGTCTACCAACTTTTTAACAACCAGATTTTGCGCTATTAACCGTGAAGGTGAAATATTGTATCAAGAGAAGCTCGTGCGTAGAAAAACAATTAAGCAGTTTCCATCCATTGAAAGAAAATGACATTAATTTTGTAAAACTGTATTTCTCACAGGAGGCGGATCTTACAAGGAATTTCGACCCATAAGCCGAGTCTCGTCTGTGAACGACATGAACGTAAATTTTGTTCCTCAAGGAAAGAAATGGGACGAAGTAATAAAATAAAAATCAACATATACACTTGTACTCAACAGAGAGATCACAGAACAATGATACATATGTAGGTAGATATGAACATTGTAATATTTAACTATAAATTGGTATTCTTATAAAGAAACAAACACTGTCAGATCCGGAGCCGAACTCGGGTCACCAGGTTCTCAGTCATGCACCCCGCCAATTTGCTATAAAAGCGTATTTACAGCAATGCCGTGTAGGTATTAAGGAACCACACTGTGACACAACATTCTTTCGATACGTAGACACGAAGAGGGGCTGGGAATTCAAAAACTGAACACTCCGGTGGATCTTTTTAAAAGTGCTTTAGCAGACATGGCAACGTGGAGTCTAGTCAGCAGCCAGCCTACTTGTAATATATGAAGGTTCATTTCAGCGTAAAGGCTAGTCAGCAGCGAGCATGCTTGTACTATAAGAAAGCCCATATCGGCTCAACGTCTAGTCATTAGCGAGTCTGCCCATATCAACGCAAAGTCTAGCCAGCTGTCAGTCTGCTTGTAATATACTGACACGAACTTTTATATTGAGTGTATGTTTTCGTTACTAAATGAAGAATTATAAATTTTAGCATAATGAGTGATAAAATCATTTTTAAAAAAATTGCACTAATTTATCCAATATTAAAATACCTGGATGACATTCAAACGTACCAAAGGCTTTTATGCAATATTACGCACGTGCTTCCTGTGCAACATGTTTACACGTACATATTTTCACTAACCGATATCTGATTATGCAATAATAAAATTACAGTTTTATCGAATTAAACACGTTAACAAAATGCCATGGCTTTAAGAAAACGAACGAATTCAGACACTTTAGTAACTTTAATCCGACGTCACCGTCTCTGACGTCACTGGGCAGTTTGATTTCCACCGAAATACCACCATGACCCATCGACATCTTAACGGTCAAAATGGAAGCTTTAGAGATCAGTCACGATCCAGCAAGCCAGCACGTCAGGGTAAATACGTGGCGTTGACAAGTTTACGTCACAGGGCATTACGTCAGGTCAATGCGTTGGAGAAATTCTTGCATTGGTCAATATAAGATGAGAACATTTCACCGATTTAAATCCATTTTCTTTTTCAAAACATTAGGATGTATAACTTTTACTTTTAACCTCTAATTCATTCAAGAGTTAACAGTGCATTTATAACTACTCAAACTTGATTAAAAAATAAAGCATCGTGTAAAAGAAATATTTACAAACATTTTGATACCTCATTTTTCTACATTTCTTTAAGAAATTATGGAAATTTTAATTCCTAAACAACTGCACAGTTTCTTTTTGGTGTCATGATATATGAAAGTTCATATCAGCGAAAAGTCTAGACAACAGCCAGTCTGCCCATATCAACGCAAAGTCTAGTCAGCAGCAAGCTGAAAGCCCATATCAGCGCAAAGTATAATCAGCAGCTAGCCTGCTTTTAACATATGGAAGCCTATTCAACGCGGCGTCTAGTCAGCAGCAAGCTGATTGTAATATATGAAAGCCCATATCAGTGAAAAGTCTAGTCAGCAGCCAGCCTGCCCATATCAGCGCAAATTCTAGTCATCAGCCAGCCTGCTTGTAATATACAAAAGCCCATTCAACGCAAAGTTTAGTCAGCAGCAATTTTGCTTGTACATGTAATATATGAAAGCTCGATCAACGAGGCGTGTAGTCAGCAGCTACTCTGCTTTAAAATTTATCAAACGCTCTTATCAACATGGCGTATAATCTTGCGTCCACAAGCTTCAAAAGCTTAATATGGCGTATGCAAGTAATGGATTTGGAGCGACTTGACGACAAGTGTAAGGGCTGTCATATGATAATCATATTAAAGCCTTTACACGTGTTGGCACGTAGCTCCAAATCCATTCATTGCATAAGCCATATTAAGTTATTAACCATCTTATTATAACCAGAGCACATAGGCTACAAAATACACTCTGACCAAGATCCTAACTTCTAGGTTTTCGTCATAAATTCTTTTACAAATGTATGCCCTCTTTCCTATATATAGACATTGGCAAAAAGTGTAGACTCTGATTAGATGCCGCATAATGCTGAGTCTGATCAGATTCTACACTGTTTGCTTATAGTAATGACAATATAAAACGAAACGAAAATGAAACTTAGAACATGCATCCCTCAGATAAAAAATGAAACAACCCTATATATATGCATGGAATACTCCACTGGGCGCAAATGGTTTGAAAAAAGACATACAATTGATTTTGCTGTACGCTCGTATTGCGCAGAGGACAGCAGGCGATATAGCAGTTACGAGATATAACCGGACAAACTAAACCAGCACCCTGGTGACATTATATTGACCTTCGTTCATTCTTGCAATATTCATAGCAAATATTTTTCCGCCTCTACAATTTCCAAAAATTGGTTTAGCAAACGCGCTCTGAATATCTCTGCCTAATTATTTCATTTCTGAAACCGACAATTCATCAAACAGAGAGTAATGAATTGATGTGAATTGTGGATATTTACTTGTTCAATACGCATCTCTTCCAATACCGACAAATGATATATTGGATAAAAATTACTTTTCCGGGTATGAATTAGATTATTCCAATGCTATATGCCATTGTAATCAAAGAGATACAGTTATGCCTCTCCATAGCGATACTTGATAACTACCATCGCCAGTATTTGGGAAAAATGATATCTTAATGCAGGTTAAAATAAGAAGAGAAAATTCCGGCACTTAGGAAGATTCTGCCTTGAATTATGCCTATTTTATTGGTCGGTTTGGAGAGACTGTACAGCGCTCCCTCTCCACAACAAAGCCCAATGGGAAACACTGATTGAGTGTGTTATTCGGAGGGAGTTGTTTTATGTAGGGAATACGAATACCCTTAGTGCGTTGAGCACGACTAAGCTTTCAATTGCAAACAGCTTGAATCCAGATCAGACGCCGTGTTACGCGGCGTCTGATTTGGATTAAAGCTTTTTGCCAATAAACAATATGTTTTTTCTTTGTCAAATTTCCGATACTTAACTTTGAGAAAAAACTGTTGAACGATGGACATTAATGTCTTGTTTTAGGGCATAGCGGCAAGCATTGCTGTAAGGAGGGAATCGTTGTTCGGAGAGCCGTGTTAGGGAGGAAGAATTGTACTGTTAGTGTGAGTTTTGTCCTCAGCAACCACATGTTTCCAATACTTTTCACTTGAAGCATCTGTTTACTCCGCGGACACGGCAGACATGAGGTTCCAGGAATAGGAATAATCAAGCCTGCTAGTGGAGTGGCGGTAACGAGTTTGTATTGGGAGTTTAACGTGAAGGGTCTGCTCAGATGGACTGCGAATTGTTAAAGGAATACCACGCATGAATGATACATCGCCGGTAGAAATTGGACAGTTATTTAAAGTTTTAACTGGTTGTCATCGCATTTAAGGAAATACAAATGAAACCTCTCTTTTACGACTACTTAAAATAAGGTTTATTGGTTGTATGAAATACAAGTGACTGCTTAACGCAAGGTGACAGTAAAACAGAAAGCTCCTAAAGGAGATTTCTGTTTCACTGTTACCTTGCTTTAAGCAGTCACCTGCCTTAGACACTTATAATTAACACAATTTAGTGGTCGTAACAGAGAAGTTTTACATGTACATTGTATAAGGCTTTACGTTAAAGTGCAACATATAACACACTGTAGTTAAACCATTTACCGTACGAGTTATTATTAGTGATTGTAAAGAGTTTTGAAATAGATTAGATCTAGAGTTAGTGAGGCATGGCCGGAATCTAACCTGATTTAGACTCATGTTTAAGAAAAGTATATATGATAGGGAAGGCTTGATAAAGTAAGCGAAGAGGGTTGATATTTTCCATATGGTGTTAAAAACAAAACAAAAAACGCACTGAAATAAAAGTTTTAAAAAAAAACCAAGATCTTGAAATAATGACGATTGGTTTTGTTTTAAGTTGCAAACAGTATGGAGTCCGCATAGACATGAAGTTATACGACTTGATAAAAATGTTTGGCATCATACAGTGGAAACAACGGTATTGTTTCGCATTTAAATGCAAACAAAACGCAATACACTTAAAGGCTGAAAATAACAATCTTCTGAAATGTCCATCTATTTCAAACTCAGCTGCAATTAGTTTGGAGCCTGATCAGACGCCGGGTTAACCAGCGTCTGATCGGGCTTCAAACTGTAAGCAATAGCAAATTTATTTTTAGCGTAAACGCTTTTATCGAGATAATGATAATAAAAAATGCTTCTCTGTAACAGTGTTTATTGGAAAAGCATTTCATCTTCGTTTTGTAGTTTTAACTCCAGAATAGAGAGTACTGTGGCAAAAGGAGTAACATTTTGGAGTTTAGATAGTCGGTATGCCTCTGATACATTCACACAATCGAAACTTAAATAGACACAACTAAAATATTAGCATAAACTTTGTATTCCGTAGTCAAACATTTAAATACAAAATGGTAAACGAGAGTGATCAGGAGATTTCTAGCTCAACTTTATGGACTTTATCACCAAATATGAGTTTGAATACGACATTTTCAAACTCAACTGTTGAACGTGACGAAAGTCTTGCACGTGCGGAAATAGTCGTGCAAAGTGTGGTTCTCGTGCTCGCGGTATTGGGAAACAGCATTGTACTGACGTCACTATTTCTACGCCGGAAGTCGCTGACCAGGATGCACGTGCTCATGATTCACCTAAGTCTAGCGGACCTGTTTGTGGCATTTTGTAGTGTACTTCCTCAGCTAGCCTGGGATGTCACGTTTGTCTTCAAGGGAGGAGACTTTCTTTGCCGTCTGGTAAAGTATATGCAGGTATTGTCATTTTGATTCCACAATAACCTGTTCGGTTGTACTTTGGTTATATTGCGACACTATTAAGTATCATCTGAAATTAAGGGGAAAACTGAGATCGAACCTGTAACACCCCATGAGTAGTTTAAGGATGTATTAAACCAATGGGCGACATTTTCAAAGTATCTTACGTTTGCCTTTCATGCTTTTTTGCAAGAGCTGTTTATGATAAGTGGAAAGGAATCAAATGTTAGTGTACATTGATTTGCATTTCGGCCATTTGAAATAGGTGTGCCAAATAAGGATTTTTTTCAAATGTTGGCCCATTCAAAGTACAAGCTTCAGTGGAATATACTTCAAATGAACAAAAATATAGTAAATGTGTTTGTCATTATCTAGTTTATGTATATGGGAGAATTTTTACATAATGAAACTTAATCAGGACAAAAAAGACACAGACTTTGAAAACATATAAATGTCTGTATATCAAAATTACGGTTTTTATTGGTGATGTTTTTTTTTTATTCTTCGATTTTATAGATTTTGTTTTTAAATAACTTTGATGAAGAAAAGATAATTCTAAGATTTCACTTTTTCTCAAAATCTACCCGATTAAAGCCCATACTAATGCAATTCAAAATATGAAAAAAAATGTTGAGCCTTTACAAAATATACAAAACAGTTCCATAATGATGATATTTACAGCTTCATATTCTTTAAATTTCAAAATACTGGATACAACTAAATAAACTTTCTTCCACATCAATAATTCATGTATAGTAAAATGTATCTGATATAACGAACTTTGGATATATTGAAAGAAATCAGACCGTCTCGACAGGGCTGCCATAAGTTGACATAACTAATCCTAAGATTTCCAAAGTTGCATTTTTCAAGTGCGATTTTACGAATCGTACCTTAACCCCTTAGCCTGTTTCTAGTTATGTTGACATATGACCACTTAAAGCAGGCTGTAAGTAAAACAGAATGCATTCTGCTTTACTTTTAGCCTGCTTTAAGCGACAATGTTCTGGAAAAAAATCCGAAGATTTAGGAAAAATCAGGAGAAATGGCAGCCCTGTCTCGATGACTTCGTTATAAGTTTACTTCTCTAAAGCTATTTACGATAACAAACAACGTTAGATATTCGATGCCCATGCCATCTGTTACGATATAAACATGTATAATTATCTTTAGGCGTTGAAAAGATAACTAAATCTGACAGCCCTATTTATAAAAAAAGATTTTTGTTTATCTATACATACGTTTCATGTGGTCACCGGCTAAAAAGTAAACAGCTTTCTTTTCCAGAGATCAACATAAACATAGTTACATACGTTATACGAGGCGCATTACACACCCCTGTGTAACCACCAATCGTAGTTACAGCTGACATTGTTTATAGCCACCCAGTGTTGTTTATAAACATATCAATATTCTCATTTATTTGAGCAAATTGTGTATACATGCATCAAGCTTTATGATCCCAGAGTCTTGCATAGAGTTAAACACTCACATTTTTATGAGGCTTTTCGTGCTTAATTCTATTTTCAACGGTAATTGTTTCAAGCAGTTTAAGAAGCCACGCGCTGATTTGTTTGTTCGACTCAATATATTCATTTCCGGGTAACCACTTTACTGCCATGACGTCATCAAATTTTAACAAATATTATCTGCTTTCTTTTATAGAATCCAAAATTTAGATATTTTGACTTTAGAAAAAATTGAAAATAGTGTCAAACAGAGTGGATACAGATCAGACGCCGCGTGATGCGGCGTCTGATCAGTATCCAAACTGTTTGTAAATAACAGGGTAAGAAAGTGAAGGGGTAACTAAATGTTGACTCTGTGATAATTTAGTGACCAGATGAGTGCCGAGTAACTCCGATAATTGTTGCAGACTTGACATGATTTAAGACGACAATTACATGTACATAGTATGCTTAAGGTTAAACGAGTGGGTGTGTGGTAACCTCTGACCATTGTACATGTACGCATAGGTATTGCCATATTATCCAATGTTAACTTTGCCGTTTGTATTTTTCTTTCGGCGTTTTGAATTTAAAACTGTGTGACGGTTTTTTCTCAGGATTCTTCCCCGAATGAGGCTGTATACAGTGGAGAATCTGTTATTCTTTCCCGTTTAAACGCAAACGTACGCAAACGCAAAGCACTAAAACGTAGAAAAGTACAACTTTTTGGACAATTCTGATAACTCATGTTTATCTTGGTGGCAAACAGTTTGGAGCCTGATCAGACGCCGGGTTACCCGGCGTCTGATCTGGCTCCAAACTGTTTGTATTTGAAATAATAGTTTTAGCGTAAACGCGTTTATTGGGAAAGAATAACGTTTTCTCCACTGTAACGAGGTCCAAGCTGATAGCCTTGGTGAAATATAAACGCTAAGGAGAAACAACCTAAACATATAGATGTGTGGCATTCACGCCTTTTAAAACAAATTCAACAATCAAATGACCGCAGTGTACTTATTGGATATATATGTGTCTAGTCTCATACAACGCTAATGCATACTCTAAATGCAAATTACTAATAAACTTAAAATCACTAGCAGCTAAACTATAATATACGAAAATGTTACCCAGTCTCTTATGGTATTTGCCATTTCGTATTTAATATAGCATGTGCGTTTAAAAGGGCATTCAAAGACTAAACGTGACCGCTAGATACCGGGAAAACAACAACATTTCTACAGAAACTTTCTTTATGCCTTATGTTCACGTCTGTATTCGACACTTACTTTATTTTATTTTCAATTATCGAGTAAACCCTTCACTGCAAACGCTACTGCATTTGGTATTTTCAAACAACTTGATTCCAGATCGGACGCAGACTTACTTGGCGACTGATCAAGATCCAGTCAGTAATACTGATGTTTCTTTCTCTATAAACATGCCTAAACTTCTTAATTTATGATAAACAAATGCAGACAATATTGACAGCAGATCATAGTACATGTATATGAAGAGTTGTCAGATGTGTCAAGCCATGGTGAAGATTAGAATTGTTTTATGAATCTAACTGGAGTACTCTTTTTATCTAATGGCATAAAAGAGTGTAGTAGATAATGCGTTATTTAAGAAAGAACAAATCCGTAGGTGTTCATTACCGTGTATTAGATCACAGTTAGGAGTTGAAATGTGGAGTCATAAGATCACGAGGCCTTTAGGCCGAGTGATCTAATTATCCACATCTCAACGACTAACTGTAATCTAATGCACGGTAGTGGACACCTACGAATTTGTTATTTTAATTCTAACGCGACTTTTATTATAAAAATACTATTTATGTATTACGCATATGGGGCAAATGTAACAGCGGATGGAAACGCCACGCGTGCAGTTCATTATCGCGGCGTAATATAAGTTTCCCGGTATTCTTTGTCTATATGCCGTATAGTAGGTTTCGAGTCGTGTTAGAATTAAGGAATGACAGATTTAATTCTAACGCGACTTTCATTATAAAAATTATATTTATGTATTACGCGTATGGGGCAAATGGAACAGCGGGTGGAAAACGCCGCGCGTGCAGTTCATTATCGCGACGTAATATACGTTTCTCGGTATTCTTTGTCTATATGCCGTAGGTTTCGAGTCGTGTTAGAATCTTCCCTATTTAAAGGAAATGAACCTCAAACACAATGCAACAAAATGGAGATATTACAGTGTTTTGAAAATAATTAATAATCGTTTAATATCTAAATAGCAAACATTAATGAACCTGGTCAGACGCCGAGTAACTCGGCGTCTGATAGGCGTCTAATCAGGTTCAAACATGTTTGCGAATTGAATAATTATTGAATTATATACTCGTATTCTATTGAAGAAGAAAAAACCCTCATAGCCAACTGCTGACCTGGTCAAAGTTAAACATTTCCATTGTTTTGGGGTCATAAGAAATGTTTAGGTAAATATATTACAGGTCTAAAATGTGTTCGCTGAACAGTTAACATCAATAAACGCTTTACACACTATTTAAGGGGTCCATACCTGACATATATTAAAATTTGAATAGTTCAATTCTAGCATTGTTATCTATACTCAATTCCAAAAGAAACTGTGCACTTTTTATTTCCAAATATTTTAATATCTAGCAGACGTATCGATTTAAAATTTCGCACACAATATCTCATGTATATTTGCTATCAATCGTTAAAAACACAACTTATTATTTAATATGAAGAACTTTAGTTTATTGGGAAATGCATTATTTTGCATGTTTTGCACGTGCAGCTCAAGGAAAATGCACCCGCGACTGAAAACATGCTTGGGTGTAATTCGTATGCCATATACAAAGGAAAAAACACATTTTACCCCACATCGGTACACAACGAACTTGCTGAGATTGATTGGAAATAGGCAAATTAGAGTCTGTGCAATGCTTGTTTATAACTATAACATCACTAACGTGAGTAGGACGTTAGGATACCAAGGAAACACAATCATTCGGCTCAAACGTTTTCAACATACAAGTGGAGTGGCAGATCGCAGCAGACAGTGCATAAATACCTAGCACAGCTGTTCAACAAATGAATTTGTTACGTTGACGTTATGTCGACATCGTTTCCAAACAGCGTCTAGTTCGGCAAGACAGTACGGTATCAGCTGTCAGACCGTATTGTGTAGACTCCGGCACACTCTGATCTGGGCTAGGGGACTCTTTATGGGACGATCTTGACAGCACATCATTGGGCTGCTCGTTTGCAGTCAGCATGACGTCTTTTCCGTTTAGGGCGACAGTAGTGGACTCGTGTCTTTTCTTTGATAGCTCTAATAATATTTTTAGTCACCATGATGCTCGCACGTTGGGCTTTAGGAGAAAATACCTTACGGATTTTGCAAATGCCCTAACTCAGGAATATAACAAAGTTTCATTCCCGACGTCGTTATTAGACGTCACGTAAGGTCAGCGCGATGTCTCATTGCCGCTTGAATCATGAGTAAAGATGGGCATATACGATACCGACAAACATTATCATAAGATTACAACTAAACCGACATAAATGCCTAACTTGAAACAGTCTGACTCTAAGAGTTACTTTGCAACTTTGATTTTAGCACTTCGTCTTTTCTCGGTTAAAAACATCCTCTTTAAAGGACCGCATCTTAAAATCTAAACCAACTGCCATATTGTTCGTGAACTGATCTAAATTTTGGTACCAAATACATAGGCTTTGAAGAAAAGATTTCATGAATAATTACAGAAAACAAAGTGCACAGTTTCTTTTGGAATTGAGTATATTAACTCTCTCCTATATTGAATTGTATTAACGGAGGAGGACCAAATAAATACGAAAGAAGACTCAAGCAGGAAACGCAACACAAACAATACACCCATCTCTAAAGCAGAACACACACACAGTCATACCATAACAAACACACACACACACACATACTCACACGCAATCTCACACACCAAACAGAAAACAATACGCAAGACAAACATAAAGCAAAGTGAACATAGGAGCCCGCCTTGGTACGGTCAGCGGCAATCAATAATTAATTATAAATTAACCATTAACAACCACTGGGGGGTTAAACCTGGGTTTAGGGGCGCCCAACCTCACACTTATCTCCTATATTCACCTATAAAGACGAACAGTGTACATTAAATATCAACCCTGTTCCACAACCTTACAATCAAAAAGACCGCCAGCATAGTAAGTAAATACATGTAAAACATCTAACAAAATTCTATGACAAGATTATTAGTAACACGGGAGAGAATTAAACAATCAAGCCCGTGCTAAAAATAACCAACTATGGCAACGGTCAAATTGTACTCAAGCGACTAGTCTGTAGTCACGAGTAACTGTAAGACATGGAAGGGTACAGGGTACGACAGAGAGGGAGAGAAAAAACAAAGCACGAAAATCCGATATAACTCTCCCGGTTAAGGACGGCTTTAGAGATACATCATCATGTAGTGCTAAGCCCTGTCTGTCGTCGCACATCCAAAGAGGAAAGCATAGTTATCAATTGTAGATTGATCGATAACCAAACGTGAAGTGCGCAGCAATATAGTTGGATCATAATCTTTTTTGAGGAAAAATCTAATACGTTTCACAAATAGGTTTTGAAAATGCATATGTCCAAGAATCTTACGAAGTCTGTAAATCACATCACCATAAAACTCCGGATGTGAAATACCTTGCCGCAGAAAAGACTTTAAGTTACATTTATACTTGTTAATGAGAGGAAGATTTCTATAAAAGAATTTAGAAAATGTTTTACGAAGTTTATGAAGTCTGTACCCCTGTTTAAGAAGCTTTTCAGTAATAGTTTTATTACGAATGTGGAAGTCCTCAACAGAGGTACAAGCCCTAGCAAAACGAATAAGTTGTGAAATATAAACCCCGTAACACTGTCTAGCAAACTGTACTATAACTGAAGTATAATGCGCATACTCAAGTTATTGTTCACCTAAAGTAATGGAAAGGCCTTGTTTCAGAAATCACAGAATATGTTTACCACGACGTGCAATTTGCCGGAATGTTAAAAAATGACAAAAGAAAATTAAATTGTCTGACACTTTGCATTTTGAACAATTTGTCAATATAGTTAAAATGTTTTGCCAAACTGAGATACGGCTATGGTTGTTTATGTTTCTGACTGTTAAGGCGATCGAAATGTCTGGTCCTTTATTATACCTTTGTTACAAACGTACTTGTTTGAGGATGCATATATACGGTCGATATGTTATACAGTAAAACTCATCTATTACGACCACACCTCTAGTATGGCCACCCTTCAAATACAGTAGAACCTCTATATTACGGCCACTAAATTTTGTTTACTATTAGGTGTTTTAGACAGGTGACTGCTTAAAGCAAGGTGACAGTAAAACAGAAAGCTCCTTAAGGAGCTTTCTGTTTCACTGTCACCTTGCTTTAAGCTGTCACCTGTTTTTATGCAGTCAGCAAGTCTCTATTTCATTGGCAGTAATAGAAAGGTTTTACTGTATGACCACCAAATTGTATTTATTATTAGATGTTTACAACGGGTGACTGCAATATGACAGTAAAACAGAAAGCTCTTTCTTTAAGCTATCACCTGTTTTAAATACAACCATTTAGCCCTTGTTTTTTATTGGCCGTAATGGAGAGGTTTTACTGCACTAATATCAGTAAAATAAGACTCTGCTATTACTAATTCTCGCATGAAGCTTCGGTCGTTTAGTTTTCTATATTGATTTTTCAAATGGACTGTTCCATTTTTATAATATTGCGAGTTGCTTTTATGACTTTTTAATATTGTTGACTGAAGAATGCCATTTTCAAACGGTGTGGAAACAAACTGTTGGGCAGTACCGATGGAGTCGGTTCAAGGCATTGATTAGGTGAAGGATGAATACTTATTTAAACAGCTGGAAGTTTCTCTTTATAAAGAAACAATTAATTTCTAACATAAACAGTAGTGATGTTATTATGCGAGCCATCAGAGGAGAAAGGGATCTTGAGACATAACAAACTGTGTAGAAGGTTTGTTCTGGTTGTTAAACATAGTCGAAAATCATCGGCTCTTACTTAGACTAAACTCCGAAGGGTGTATTTGCAAAAAAAAGACAATACTCAAATAAAAGCAAATGCCTGACATCATCGTGCATATGACATGGATGGTATTGTGAGTGTAAACCCATCCTCCAGACAAAAAATCGACGAATCTTAGTTTTTTAAGATTTGTCATCGCTTTGTCTACTCTGTTCCCGTTCCGGGGATTTCACAACGTACAATCCAAATAGGATTAAATAGACCATCAGCTTAGAATGTTCTCATGGTCGTCTGGGTTAGAGCGTGTACATTTTAGGGCATATTGCGCTCAAGTTCGAATCCCGACTAATATTTACGGGCTTATATAGACACCTAGGGCCCGTTCCATGAAACGTCGTACGACAAAAACGGTCGTAAGTCAAAACTTTAAAATACAGCTAACTTCTGATTTCTCCATCTAATCCCGTCTTGTGATATCTATTTGGAATCGTCATTTCAAGACGATTCCAAAGGGATGACATAAGACAGGATTTGAGGAAGAAATAAATGATTATTGATTATTTTAGAATCTGACTTACGACCATTTTTGTCGTACAACTTTTCATAAAACGGGCCACTGGTAAGCATTTACAAAACGTTTTTGCATCAAATATGGTTTAATGAAAATGAAAATCAGATGGCATATGGACATTTGAATCACTAAAAATAAAAAAATAGAACATGTATTATTGTGCGACGGTCATTGGAATGATATTTTGGACAGAACCTTGTACTAAGGAATATCACCGAATTACAATTTGAATCTTTATTTCTCCTCTGAGTTAATTCATTTGGGGGAAAATGTGAAATGAATACAAAATAAAATAAAAAAGAAAAACCTCATTTATATTTCCTCGGCTATCTCGATTGGTAGAGACGAATTGTTTTTCAAATTAGTTTTGCCATCGCCGCACGGTTCGAAACTGGACATGACAAGTATATGTTTTTTAAAAGGAAAATGTCTTCGTTAATTATAACCGTTTATATATTAATATTTTAAAAAAATTAGTCCAAATCTGTTTTCCAGAAAAAATGTAACTTTATCGAGAGGTACCTAGTGATAAATATGTTAATACATTTATTATCATATAAACGATATATAAGTAGATTAAATTACATAAACGACAAAATTTTATATAGAGTTACCAAGCGATCAAATTGACATCAGCATGGTATACTAATTTTGGTGTACATCTTGACATGGCGCTGTGTGTTTTACGATTGTCAGGTTACTGTGACCAACACCATGGCTTTTGGCCTCAATTGCAAATAATAACTTATATATCTTGAAGTAGACAGACGATACACATAGATAGATATACAGTCGATAATTGGAACTCGCTTTAGCTGGAACATACCCGTAATTCAAAGTTAGAATATAACCTACAGTTTTAACCAATCAAACTGCCGTTTGCGCCCCATTAAGTACGGCACTTAATCATTAAGAATTTTGTTGTGTTTCGACGTCGCGTGGTGTCTTGCGCGCGGTATAGATAACTCCGCCTCGTAGCAACTTGTTGTAAAGAATGCCATATTTGGGCGATAAGCCAGCTTTGTTTCCGATACGTGAGAATTATGAAGTCCTCGGCCAATAAAAATATACGCTATATTCTAAGTTAGTTAGAACATATTAAGTGAAATCTTAATGATTAAGAAGGGGCGTAACGAGCGTTAGCGAGGCCGATTTAAGCGAGTTCGACTGTAATATATTCCAGATGGGGCATAGAGAAAATTTTATACTAACAATCTCACTGCTATAATGATGTCATAATCCATCTAAAAAAACTTTAAAACCGGTTTTATTCGCGGGAATATAATTTACGCGTTAATTCGCGTATGTCTCTTGTATTGAAAATAGGTGACTTCTTAAAGCAGGTTGAAAGTAAAGCAGAATGTGCCTTAAGGCACATTCTGCTTTACTTTCAGCCTGCTTTAAGCTACCACCTGCTAGATATTTGCATGATGTCGCGAATTAATACAAAATCGCATTACGCGAAATATTCATGTCGCGAAAAATACCTGTTTTACAGTATCGGTTTTTACTTTTACATTTAGAATTTTAGGCATCTTATATTAGGAAATGACTAGCTAAAGGAACAAAACAAATCTCTTAGAAGAAGAGATTGCTTATTTCGGGTAACAATAGTTTCAAAATCTAATGTATAATGTTATAATGCTTTCAGTTTGTTCTACTGAAACTGATATCGTTTTCTATAAAATGCTTGAGAACGATCTCAAACTGAACTCAAAAGCTTTATTTTTATCCTTGTTCTACTGCTAGGTAGCTAAATATACGGTTGCCTGTATACTAGTCTATAACTCAACATGATAACACCTTTCCTAATGGAATATGTATCTCATTACAGCTGTTCACTGGTTTACTCTTAAATGAGGAGGAAGAATCACGGGAAAGAGAGGAACACATATTTTACTCTATGGATAATGAATATATATTGTCTGTTTCCATCTTCTGTCTTGTAATCGCATTCCAACGCCTTTAATTGTCTATTATAACTTCATAGAGATGCATTGGAAAACAATTCTCAATACTTATTTTAGGAGGCTGGAAGTAAGTACAGCAGAAATCTTCAACAGGAAGTTTGCTTATTGTTTACTCAGCATCTGAATAAAATCAAAACGAAATTACCCCCCCCCCCCCTAAAAAACAACAACAAAGAAACAGAAAATAACATTGAACTAGAGTACTCCCTCCCCAGAATGGCCCTCCGAACAACGAGCCCCTCCTTACAACGACCCTTGGTACTGTTCCCCAAACGAGACAATTATGTCTAACCGTTTCACGGCTGAAATGTCGTCTTCTTAAAACTGTCGTCTGCTGTTTTTCGCAAAGTCACGTATTGGATATTTTGACAGAAAAAACATAATGACGAGTGACAATCAGCTTGAACTAGATCAGACGCCGCGTATGATCTGGATTCAAGTTGTTTGCTAATGTAAGCTGAATTCCTTTGCTATAACAACTCCCTCCGAACAACACACACACTCTTTGTCTCTCAATGGGTGTTGTTTTAGAGAGGGAGCACTGCAGTCATTGTCTCATGTAAACCCTTTCACTCTCATTGACGTCTTAAATCACAATCGCAAAGAGTTGTGATCCTGACCAGATGCCGCGTCAGGATCAAAACTGTTTGCCATATGTTTTGAAATTACAAATGTACGTCAGATATACTGGCTGAAATCTAACTTTGAAACGATATTGAAGACCCACAGTATTGAAAATGACGACAATATGGCGGTGCAGGGGTATAAACTTCACGGTAAATATGACTATGAAAGAGTTAAACGAGAAAAATAACGTTTTAGATCCTGCACAATGGGGCACATGACACATTATCTTCTGAGAGAATTATTCTTGCTCTGGTTTGTGTTTCAGGTTGTTGCAATATACGCTTCGTCGTACGTTCTCCTGACCACAGCCATTGACCGATACCTGGCCATATGTCATCCATTCCTCAGCCACAAATGGCCATCAACCATGGTTCACAAACTAGTTCTAACAGCGTGGATATTTTCACTTCTATTCAGTATACCTCAGGTGTTCATTTTTTCAACTGAGCTCAACCAGTATGGCTATTACGATTGTTGGGCGACCTTTGACCCGCCATGGACAATGCCCTTGTATATAACGACCTTCACCTTTCTTGTCTATATTATACCAACAATAATTTTGGTGTTTTGCTATAGTAACATTTGTCTTGCTGTTTGGAAAAGTGGAAAAATAGAGTTAAAGCAAAAAAGGACAGCAAAGTCAATGTTTACCAGCAATGCTTCATATCGTGTTCGAGAATCGACAGAAATTGACAGCAAAATCTTCACTACAGACGATCCAAACGATATTGAAACAAAACGATCGCCAATTGTGAAAACAGGTTTCACGTTTAAAGCACGTTTTAAACCCCATACTAACACAACATCTGTTTCAAACAAGGAGAGTCATTCTAGCAAAGTTTTAAACTCTGATATGTCATTAAGACAAAATAGTGATAATAACTTTCAATGTGCAACAAAGCCCGTGGGCGTAAGGAACTCTCTGGAAGATACCACGTTTTGTAATCAGACAAGGAATAGTTCACCGTTGACTTCGGAAACAATACCCGCACATGAAGAACGCAGAAAACCACATGGCTCTGGGATCTCTCGGGCTAAACTGAAGACTATCAAGCTGACTATGACAGTTGTAATATGTTACCTGGCATGTTGGACTCCATTCTTTATAGCGCAGATGTGGGCCGTGTATGATGTTAACGCTCCTTTTGACGGTATGTTATACTTGGTACAGTGGATAATCTGTTATTCTTTCCCGTTTAAACGCAAACGTACGCAAACGCAAAACACTAAAATGTAGAAAAAGTACATTTTTGGACAAGTCTGATATTTTATGTTTATCTTGGTGGCAAACAGTTTGGAGCCTGATCAGGCGCCGGGTTACCCGGCGTCTGATCTGGCTCCAAACTGTTTGCACTGCAAATAATAGTTTTAGCGTAAACGCGTTTATTGGGAAAGAATAACACATTCTCCACTGTATTCCGCTTTATAATAAACAGAAAATCCTCTCTATAACGACTATTTAATTGTGTTTAGTATTAGGTGTTGAATGCAGATTGTTGCTTAAAGTATGGTGACAATAAAACAGAAATCTCCTTTCGGAGCTTTCTGTTTTACTGTCACCTTGCTTCAAGATGTCTTTTATACAAGCAATTGGCCTTCGGTTTAGTGGTCGTAATAAAAAGGTTTTACTGTACTTTGTAAAAACAGCATGGATTAGAGTATATTGGCACGCCATCTTGATCTAAACTGTTTGACACTCTACATGTATTAACTTTATAAAACTATAAACGGCATGGGTTATAGTTTACTAGGCCTCATATTTAGAATTAAACTATTTGGCATCTAAACTCTTTGACACTCCGAATATAATATTTTGTAACTTCTTCAACGCATTGATACCGCAAGCATAGACATTTTATAATCCAATTTCATTATTGTAAACACGTTGGGTCTTACATATCCTTTTTTACAAGTAAAGTATTTAAATAACGGATATGTTCGACTTAGGCGACTGTATATACGGCTACAGTTAAAGTTTCGACATTTGGTATATAGGAAGGTGTGTATTATATAAGACATGAGACTGTTTAACCAAGATAACTGCAACACAACATGCTGTACTCTCGTGTATTCCTTTGTTTTTCAACCTTAAACGCGATATAGCTGATATCTGCGACACAGTCTATTCTGATAGTGTCATCATTGTTTTTTTTCAGTTTGACCGCAATCTAGCTGATATCTGCAACATAATTAATTCTCGTGTTATATTTGTTTTTCAATCTTGACCGCGATCTGGCTTGTATCGTCAACACAACTTGCATTCGTGAATTATCCTCGATTTTCAATATTGACCGATTTCTAGCTGATATCTGCAACATAATCAATTCTCGAGTTATATTTTTATGATATCTACAATACAATTTACTCTCGTGAATTATCCTTGGTTTTCAATATTGACCGCTTTCTTGCTGCTATCTGCAACATAATTAATTCATTCCATTTTTGCTTTTCGGTAGATTACAAGAAAATAACAGTGGATTATCACTGGATAGTTTCACTATTTCAAGCAGTGGAATTATCGTCACACGAGCTTCTGGTATGAATTTTCTCCGAAGTCTCCCCAAGAATCGTAGTCAATCGTGTCTTATCGTTTAGTTCCGGCAGTCCGATTTGTTGCGAACCACTCAGCGGAAGAACACGAATCCAAGATCGGAAGAAACGACTTAATTCCGATGACGTCAAATCAATAAATCAGTGACGGCATTGTACGGCAAACTCTCTTGAAAATGTGCTCGATATAACTTTGGGGCTTAACACGGGATAAAAAATGTACTTTCGCTTCCAACTGTCGAACTATTTCGTTTAAAAAGCGGACTAAACGCATAAATGAATAGAATAACTGTATTTTGTCAGTGTAAGATGGAATTTAATCCATTTCGTGAACATCAGACTGTTATATTTTCACTCGTAGCTTCGCCACTCGTGAAAATATAACGTCTGATGTTCACTCAATAAAAAAAAAACCCAGTTATCCTCTATATTATGTTATAACTTTATCAGTCTTGACCGCTAGCTGATACCAACAGCACTAACTACTATCATGTTATCCTTGTTTTTCAATCTTGACCGAAATCTAGCTGACATCTTAAACACAGTTTATTCTCGTGTTATCCGTGATTTTCAATCTTGACCGTGATCTAGCTAATAATTTTCACATGATCTACTCCCGTTTGATCAATCTTTCCAAAGCTGAAATATATTTGCATTTGTATAGATATGTAGATTCGAAACTGATGTCAAGCTATTCGTCCTCTGATCAGAGTCGTCCACACTGGATTCGGCTTAATTTCTTACGTTTGAATTTGAAAGTTGACAAAAACAGTCAGAAGTAGACATGTTCTGATAGCTACAGGAAATGACATAATGGGTATCACTTTTTCTATAATAATAATAGCAATGGAAAAGACGGCATGCTGGCATTTTGTAAAAATATAGATAAACAGTAAAATATATAAAATGACATTCATTTGAAAATGTTGTATTTCCTGAATATATGTGATAATCAGTTTGGAACCTGATAACATCGAGAGTCTTTGTGTCTGATCTGGCTCTAAACTACTGGCAGTATTTACTGTGTTCAGACACATTTGTTGCTGGAAAGAATAACCTATTTTCTTGTGTAACAAATATGCATTAGTGCTTAACGGGCTGATTCACGGTAAGAACTATTTAAATCATGCATAAAGTATTCCCGTATTATACAAACTCACGACCCCCTTGAAGTCTCTTTGCATAACGAAACTCCATTAACACTTTCCCTGTCAGTGAAGCCATCGGGCTTAACATGCAAACAGTAAAGCTCCAGATCACACGCCGTATTATATTGGATTGTGACCAAGGTTCAAACTCTCTGATAACTTTATCAGTGTTTTTAAAAGTCAAAGTACCAAACTTCTCAATGTGGAAATGAAATACAGACGACTGTTTGTAGAGCAGATAACAGTGTAAGAGTTTTATACAGATTTATGAGATTTTACAATAAGTTATTAGTCGCGCTTGTAATCCCTTAACTGCCTTACTCCGAGTACAGTAGTAATTTGCAAACATTCTGGATCGTGATCAGACGCCGCGTAACGCGGCGTCTGATCACGATCCAAAATGTTTGACACTCATTTCAGTATTTCTTAAGTCAAAATACCTTCAATTTAAATTTGAGAACTAAAATTAGATGACGTTTGTACAAAGCTGGTGACGTCATTACAGTGAATGGGTTGAATATATTGGATCTTCTGTAATATCCCGAGTTATAAATTACAGTATCTAATGGCGCCCTAAACTGAAACTAATGAATGTTTTACAATGTGGGTTTACAGTTGGATCCGCCATGCTTTCTCATATTTTAGCATATCCATTGTCCCTTCATTTCGGTTGTTTCGACTCAATCACACTCGTGACGAGCATACTTTTGTTTGCAAACAGTGTACCGAATTGTAAAGGACAAGGTTCACGAAGCCTCCGATTTGGCCCTGTAAAAATATTTTTTTTCCAAAAAAGAGTTTTATCTTTATTTTCTGTTTATTTGTCAATATCAGATACTAATACTCCATAATCTACACACAAACGACCCAAAGTCACATTTTGACAATTTTATATGTAAATGAACCGAGAAGCCAAAAAAAGACAAAACCCCCCAGATTTTTGGTACAATTCTTGGTATAAATCCTAAAAAAAAACTATGAAGGCACGCATGCGACACTTCAAAATTTGAATATGTTACTTCAACTTAACTATTTATTGTGTACTTAAAATATCTTTGTGTCGCATTAGTGCCTTCATTGTTTGTTTCTTTGATTTATTCCCTGAATTGTACCAAAAATCGGCCTTTTTGGCCTTGTTCGGCCTTGTGGTCCATTTACAAGAAACTATAAAGTTGTCAAAACTTGAATTTGGGTTGAACTTTATGTATAATATGAAGTTTTAATACCTGAAATTTACAAATGAAGAGAAAATACAGCTAAAACATTAATTGAAAAAAAAAAAGATTTTTACAGGGCCAAAACGGAGGCTTCGTGAACCTTGTCCTTTATCACATGCAAACAGTGTAGACCCAGGTGAAGTGACTCTTAATTTTGCAACTTATTACAAACAAACTAGAATCGTTCAAATAAAACTTGAAGAGTGAACGAGTTAATACCAGCTTCGAATATTGGTTAAAGTGCTCGTAATGGCGATGGAGAAATCAACAATATGCTCTTAACGGCTCAGACTGTAAAGATCATAATTATAGAGACATTAATTTAACACGATTTACACTACTTGACCGCGATACATTTACCAATACTCAATTATTTTTTTCTCCCAACATGTTGTTTAGTTGAGATAAAGAACTGTTAGTTTTTTAAATATTCCATCATCTTTAAGTAAATTGGACCTTGGCATACCTCATGTTTCAATGAGGAGAGCCGATGAACTTTAACCCTTTCATGATCTAAATAATCGGGATAAGTTTACCCCTTCATCGCTTTATTGTCGTCTGCTTCATTAGTGTTGTCTTGTCAAAGTTATATTTAAGTGTGTATGACTTAATAAATATCGATTAGAGTGGCAAACAGTTTGTGTGTCCTGATCAGACGACGCGTTTCGCGGTGTCTGCTCAGAACCTAAACTGTTTGCAAACGCGCTTTAAGGCGTCATTGTGAGTGAAAGAGTTAAGCTACTTGTAACGGAAGTGATGGTACTTTTTTTAGGTTTAAACGCAAATCTCTTGCAACATCATTATAATCAAATCGCCACAATCGACAATTAAACAATGAAAAGCCATTTTACATTTCAATATCCTGTTAGTTATTTCCATAAAATCTAATGGAAAGAAGAACTTGAAAGTCAAAGAACCCTAATTTAGCTTAACCATACTTTATGTCACGCTCAGATGTAATTCTTTGAGTGCTGGGTATTTTTCCGTCTGCAATAAGTGTCGGCCGCTATCTTTTTTAAAAAAAAAAAAAAATAGAAATTGAATTTTATAATTTCTTTTCAAAACAGAGTTAGAGTGTCAAACAACTTGAATCCTGTTGAGACGCCGCGTGACGCGGCATCTCATCTGGATCCAACCTGTATGCACAGATAGTCCACCGCTAACCTTCAAAGAGTTAAGCTAATCTTTCTTGAGAAACACTTAGCAGAAAGTTTTCCCCCAGACAGTTTCTCACCAGAAGTGGTTGTTTTGTTGACGGATTTACGTTTGTAAAACCGTTATATTAAACCATACATTTAAAATTCCCAGTATATGTCAGAGTGATGTCCTTTCACGATAACCAAAAGTATAAATCACAAACAGTAAAATCTCTCTGGGGCGACCAACCAGAAAGTCAGATTATGAGATTTTATGTTATATGAATACTTAATGCAGGACAATGCAATGCAGAAAACTCATGGAACAGTTATATTACTAACTTTTATTATTAATAATTTCCAATATCAAGCTTTTGTCTTTCAGGGGCGATGCCAATATCCTTAATACGTTACAAAGAGAAGTTTTGTATCACATTCTTATACAACATATATGGTAGCGTATGGGTTATGAATCATTGTGATTTAGACTTGTGACACCTTTATATATTGTGCATTCATCCTGTTCCAAGTATTAGCTGTCAGTAAATGTCACAAGGTGCTTAAATACTGAAAAGGTAACAGCATTCTGGTGCTTATGTTATTCAGAATTTCTAGCATATGTTATAACATATCTACATCTTGTTTGATAGTCCTTGACAGTCTGGGGTCCGTCTAACGAAACGCCATACAAAAATAGTCGTAAGTCCAAATTTAAAATACATTTAATATCTGATTTCTGCACCTAATTCTGTCTTGTGACATCTATTTGGAGTTGTCTTTTCAAAGGATTGAGAAATGAATGATAATTGAGAATTTTAGAAACTGACCTTCGATAATATTTTTCATACGACGTTTACCTAAGTTATAAAGCTTTTGAATTGTTTCTCAGATCATTATCAAGCATTTGAATGGTCCTATTTGAGCTTTTTTCAGCAGTTAACAACTATTCTGAAGTCATAGCTGTACCATACCTATATTTTGTTTGATTGTTTCTCTAACTAAAAGTCATTAACAAAACTAGGTTCTATTTGGAAAACAAATGAGACGATTCCTCCGTAATTACAGATAACTTGTTATTCAATGTCTTGTGGTTGTTTAATGTGTGACAGTTATTAAACAAACTTACTGATTAATAAGAGAACTCACAGAATTAAGTGACAAAACACACTTTAGAACATTAAAATGCATGTTAATGAGTAAGCTGATTTAAGTGATATAATTCGAAAAGGGATTATATATTTGTTCTCTATGTTACAGTGGAGAATCTGTTATTCTTTCCCGTTTAAACGAAACGAAACGCAAACGCAAAACACTAAAACGTAGACAAGTACATTTTTGGACAATTCCGATAATTATTTTTTATCTTGGTGGCAAACAGTTTGGGGCCTGATCAGACGCCTGATCTGGCTCCAAACTGTTTGCAAGGGAAATAATAGTTTAAGCGTAAACGCGTTTATTGGGAAAGAATAACGTCTTCTCCACTGTACAGTAGATAACGAACCAGTCTGATTACGTTTTATGTCCAAGCAGAAAACTTTGGATATCTACAGAAACGCAGTAATTAAGCAATACACATTTAAAACTAAAGTAGCATTTCATTAGTGGCAACTTTCATTTTTATGGTAGTAACATAACCGTTATCAATATTCACTTTCATTGCCGATTCAGATTATATAGGCAACTCTGCGACTGATAAAAATCTAAACTGTTTGAAAATCATATCGACTCTTCAAGCACATGCAAATGAAGTACTGATATTTTAATCACATCTAGCTTGATTGGTCCACAATTGTTATAAAGTAATTTCGTCACACAGCAGCTCAGAACAGAAGAGAACAGATCAGGTCCTCGTCTTACGAAACGACGTACGACAAAAACGGCCGTAAGGCAAAACATCAAAGTAATTTAGTTTCTGATTTCTCCATCTGGACCAATGAATGTTAATAAAGAAGTTTATGATCTGAATGGATGAGTTGGGGTTTTCGGCACTGCGACACAAAATAGGTCAAATACCGCCGATTAATTATGAGGGATGATGAGATGAGATGATGGTGATTTCAGAAATATGATTTGGGCTAATCTCATTCGTTGCGAAATAGAAGATGGGATAAAAATCACCGGCCTGCCTTACTTTAAGTTCTTGGCAGAGAGATAGTCTCAGTCTATTAAACAGAAACAATCCTATGACAATTAAGCTCCAGAACCACGACAAGGTAGGAAGGTCTCTGGAGTATAATCTGACTTACGACAATATTGTCGTACGACGTTTCGTAAGACGAGCCCTAGAACATAAAAACTTTAAGAACAGATCAGACCAAAGCATAACAGAAACGATCAGGGCGGACGTCAGTAGGCAACCTTTCTTGACACCGTTTGAAACATCCAATTTTTCCGAGACTTGACCTTCAACTTCGACATTTGCCTCAATCTTGTGTGAAGGGATTTGATTATGGTTTGTAACTTCTCTGTACATTCATACTTCCTCGGTAGTTGCCACAGTGCCCTCCCAACTGTATTGTATGGCTTTGTGAAGTACACGCATACCACATACATGTGTATAGGTGTTTGTCATACTGTTTGCGCTTTTCTTGCAGTTGTTTTAGGCAGAAGATTATGTCTATAATATGACGGTTTTATTGGAGCATCTTGGACTATCTCTAGAATGATATACTATTACAATTCTTTTTAACTTAGTTCTTACAATATCCATTTTTGACGATACATGTTATAAAAATGTTGACATCTTTTAAAGGTTGTCGAATTGAACTCTGTATCAGAGACGACGTTGTGATCAGTTGATCGAGTCTATCTACCTTTCTGCGAAAATGTTACATCTTCACTGACTCAATGTTATGTTTGATGTCGAAACCTATGTCAGCTTTCCTTCTCTCTCCTTTCGGTTTACCATTCCATAAGAGCGAGAAACCAAAGTCGTTAAAGATAAAAAAGTGAATACATGTATTGCTTTATAAAATGCAGAACTTTGAGTTTGTTTTCTTTCAATCGCCGCCCGTATTTCGCTGTCGATGAACGATTGCGTCTAGCTGCCCGGCCCTTTTCATGTATTGAAAAAATAATATTTGACTTGTTTCGAGTTTCTAAAATTAATCTTCATATATGATATAGATCTATCTAGATTTCTAAAAACATTAACAAAAACAGTCTGGAACAGGCTCGACCCTGGTTCCAAGTAAGTATAGAAATAGGAATTACAGTTTCTCAACAGTATATCTCTACTCTATAACATAGGCCTATCTCAAAGATGATTTTTTAAAAGCAAAGCCATATTTATATTTAGATTTAACTATAAAAATTTAAAAAGGCGACAATGTCGCTGTATGATAGCATAATACTATACATTAATACGCATTACGCTGAACAGATATCGGTAGTCGGGAGGTTGGAGCCTCCTTTGGTTCGCACCTTACGAATACCGATGTCTGGAAGAGTCTATTACCGGGCACAGCCCCCTCGCCCCCCCCCCATCACCTTATTAGATATTAGTTAAAATTAGTTAAATATAAAAACCACGTGACAGTAATTACTCATATTCTTTTGTTGTACCTCATATATTCTATGTTATGTAGAATTCGAGAAAATAAAGTTCTGTTCTGTTCTGTTCTGTTCTGTTCTGTAACCTAGGCAACGGTCTATCCGGCATGATAATTATTTGTTTGTACTTGCATGAAAACAATTGCAAGTGTTAATTAATGATATACGCGCGCAATTCTTGCGAAACCTGGCCGCTTTAACAAAAACCGACAATTCAAGAATCGTTACTCAACGAAATAATGCGTATCGGTTATCTCTCGTAGGTACTTTTGGTTTTAAACAACCTCTATTGATTGCAAAACATAAACGGTAAACACATGAAACGGCACTGCAAAGGCATGTATGTGAAATCTGGCAAATTTGCAATATTGCAAGCTCTATATAATAAGGCATAGGGGAAACCCCAAAACTTCGATCAAAGTGAATATTAGCGATTAACCGAGGACCCATCGAAGAAGCCGTCTGCTAATTTTGTCCATTGGTATATAGAAAAGGGCATACAGTTTCACATTACAAGCTATGGTTTTCTTTTTACCATGGCACTAAGATATGTTTGAAGAACCTATACAGAAATTTTTATAACGATTCTATGAAAAATTCATTTGCGTGTGTATTCCCTTAAATGTTCTTTAACAAGTTGCTAAACAGCCATTATTTAATTCTTCATGACTCTTCACCAAAAGGCCAGAAATTCGCGTAGAGATGAGGTTATGGCTATATGACTTGACGACACTTAGACTTGTTTATCCTGTTAGAATTTTTCGGAATGCAAATATCATAGATACTAATTTGCCCTTCTTGTTATAAGTATACAGGGTCGTGTCAAAAGTGAAAAACCATTTTAATGTTTTCCGTACGGGGATTGTCATCTAATATGTTAGCGAATATCACTTTAATAGCTGTTATGGTATACCGGTATTTACATATTACTCCCGTATGTTTACCAAATACACCACGCTTAGTACCGTAATAATATCGAGAACTAGATAAGTTAATTCCTTACACTAAGATCTGTTTGCGAAAAAGGGGATTTAATTCTTAGTGTTTTTTATATTTATTATACTGGATATAAAAGTATGCTGCTTCTGTTACAAACTTAAATAGTCCGTGTGTATATTGGACATATTTCATTTCGTAAGTCATAATAAAATCCCTTATCTATTTCTACACTTGACCAGAGTGTCAATGGATGAAATATTCGGCAGCATCGTTCGTGATGAAAACATTATTTTCGCTCATAATATTGTTTTTCTGTTTATATCTCCACAGAGGTATAATTGAGTGTTTGAGAAAGATATATCCCATGTGTGTGCTACGTGACATTCTGGACACGTGTCTGACATTGTTGTTTTTCAATGTTCACCGTTCCTTTGTAGTGATTGACTTTTAACCCCTTAATCCGCAGGATGTTTCTAGTTTTTCAGCAAATTGACCACTTACAGTTGGCTGAAAGAACAGCAGAATGCGCCTTAAAGCGCATGTACTTTACTTTCAGCCTGCTTTAAGTAACTATCTGATAGAATGTAGGTAATATGTCTTATTGTGCATATTCATGACTATAAAAAATGGAACTCTTTTCTCCATAGTAGAAATTAATTCAATGCATTCAAAGGCGTATACACGGAGTAAAAGGTTATATCACATTGCCATACATATTATTACTTTCATCGGCAAGCTCAAGTTTACTGACATGTGCCAACATTTTGAATACATACCTGATGATACTCAGATACTTTTACCAAAATCTCACGCCATGAGAAAATTAAAAGACGTAATTATTTGCGGACGACAGTAAATGGTGTTTATAAGGAGTGCCGCCTCAGAGACGTTATTTCATCTACCGTATTATTTGAATGTAATGTTATGTTATTTGTATGCTATAACTTATACGCAAGGCAGGTAAATAGTTAGGTGCATCTATTTTAAATGCAGTATTCGTTATTATGATATCCTGTTATATTTTGTTTACTGATATTTTATCTGATGATTACTACTTGAATGGTATTTGCAGACAGAGATACATGTGTCATACATTTAGTCTGTTATAAAAATACATTGTAGTTTTCCATAAGTACATTGTCAATTTTGAATAAGTATTCGCTTAAGAAAACCTCCAGATGAAGTTTTATTTATTTAACCCTTTCACTGCCAAATGTTTCGTGAGATTTTTACCACTTCATCGTTTCATTGTCGTCTGCTTCAATGTTGTTGTTTGCAATATCGATTCAAGTAAGATTCAAAGTAGTATGACTTAAACATATCGAAACGAGTTTTAAACAGTTTGGATCCTGATCAGACGCCGGGTTACGCGGCGTCTAATCAGGATCGAAACTGTTTGCAAATGCGCTTTCAGGCGTCATTGAGGGTGAAAGGGTTAATATAGTTTACTCCAATAAGAGGTGTTATTTACATATTATAACTAATGTGAAAGACGGGTATAACAGTTTTTATTCTTACTTTGCGAAGGGCGAATTGGCCAATGTTTGCCAACAGTTGAGATCCAGCTCAGACTCCAAGTATCTGTTTGGCCTAAACATTCATTTTAATTTCATTGTTTTAGAGCATAAGAACTGATTTTGAGTTTTGTTTAAAACGATTTTTAAGCATATGACAACTCAGGATTATAGAGTTGCATTGTTGCAATTAATTGTATATCAATTTCCTTAAAGCCGCATTGTGTTTTTGGGAAACCTGCATAAAACGGTTGTTTGGGATCCCATTAGAACTACATGGGACGTGATTCTTTCATAAAAAGCGGCTTTATCTAAGAAATTCGCTTTTAAATTTTTATTTATAATATTTTTGTGCTAGCACAATTTAAAGAGCCTCCTTGTGAATGGAAAGAAGGACAACTCTGTAAATACAGGGCTCCAGATAACGGAAGTATTTCGATTTCTAAACTCTTTATTTCTGCTTTTAAACCCAATGGTGTCATACTCATTAGAATCGTCTCGAAGAGACGGTTTAATCAGTAGTTACACCGTAGCATTCGGTGCTGAAATGAGTGAGAACATGTTGGATTTGTTCAGTTTATTCCTCTTATCTGGAGCCGGATGAAATGAAGAATTTAACCCTTATTCTGCTGCTAAGACGTCTGCTTTGACATTGTCGTGTGCAATATTTGTTCAGTTTAGATTTATGCATATTTTTGATTAAACAAACCTTAAGACGAGTGTCAAACAGTTTGGATCCAGATGAGACGCCGCGTTACGCGGTGTCTGTTTTAGAGTCAAACAGTTGCGACCAGTAGGCACAGGATTAAACTATGAGATAAGGTCCCCACGTGTAAATAATTAATCACGGTGGTAAGCGTGTACAATCCAATACGGGGGATCTTGCTGACTGTTTCAGCCTTGTCTTCTCTCTAACTCAACCACCTATTTTTGGATCTTCACCAAACTTGCTATAAATGTTTATTAGTATAGAATCTAGCTCAATTTTGATAACTATTAAAGTCGCATGAGGCATGTCTGAGTTATTGCCCTTGAATAATTAAAAAAATGACTGCTTCAGCCTTTTCTGCTCTCTAACACAAACACTTTTTATTAGATCTTCACCAAACTTGCTGGCATTGTGTATTTGTTTTAAATATAGATCAAGCCAAAATCGAATACAGCTGACTGAAAATCCCTCAAGAGGTAAAGGAGGTATGGAGTAGTCATTTATTACTTTACTTATTACCAACACGACCAAGATGAAGCACATGCAACTATTGACCAAATAGTTGGTTTAAATAGAATAAAAACAGTTCCTGTTACAGAGTTGACAGGGCTAAAATAAGGATGAAATAGCAAATTTTTAATAATTGAAGAACCGTAACTCCAACATGCCTTCGGCGATTTGGGTATTCATAGAACTGGACTAAGTTTTTATCCAATATTATTTTCAGCAAATTTGGTGAAGATCCAATTAAAACCGCTTGAGTCAGAAAGCTGACAAGCCTGAAGTATGCAATCTATAATCATTCAAGGGCAATAACTCCAACATGCCTTGTGCGATTTTGGTAGTTAAGATTATGAACTTGATTTTATATTAATAAACATTTTCAACAAGTTTGGTGAAAATCACAAAAAAGTTATTTGTGTTAGAGAGCAAAAAATGGTGAAACAGGTATTTCTAAATACATAAAGGACAATAACTCAGACATGCCTTATGCGATTTAAGTAATAATCAAACTGAACCTAGATTTTGTATAAATAAAGAATTTCAGCAAGGTTTTGTTAAGATCCGAAAAGAAATGTTTGTGATAGAGAGCAAAAACTGCTGAAACATTGATTTTTAATAACTAAAGGGCAAAAAACTCAGACATGCCTTATGCGATATAAGTACTATTCAAACTGGAGATATATTTTATATTTATAAACATGTTCAGCAAGTTTGGTGAATATCCGATAAAAACTGTATGTGTTAGAGTGCAAAAAACCCTGAAACAGTCATATTTTAATAATTAAAGGACAATAACTCAGATATACATTATGCGATTTTAGTAATATTCAAACTTAACCTTGATTTTATATTAATAAACATTTTCAGCAAATTGGGTGAAAATCAATAAAAAGCATTTATGTTAGAGAGCAAAAAATGGTGAACAGTCCTTTTTAATACATTAAGGGCAATAACTCAGACAATCATTATGGGATTTTAGTAATAATCAAACTGGACCTAGATTTTATATAAATAAAGAATTTCAGCAAGTTTGTAGAAGATCCGATGAAAACTCTTTGTGTTAGAGAGCAAAAAAGGCTGAAACAGTCATTTCTAATAATTCAAGAGCAATTACTCCGACATTCCTTATGCGATTTTACTAGTATTCAAATTTAACCATGATTTAATATCAATGAAAATTTTCAGCAAGTTTGGTGAAAACTCAATAAAAAGAATTTGTGTTAGAGATAAAAACTGGCTGAAACAGTCATTTTAATACATAAAGGGCAAAAAAAACTTAGATATGCCTCATACGATTTTAGTAGTTATCAAACTAAACCTAGATTATATACTAATGAACATTTTCAGCAAGTTTGGTGCAGATCCAATAAATGTATTTGTGAAAGAGAGCAATAATTGCTGAATCACTCATTTTTAATACAAACATGGCAAAAACGCAAACATGCCACATGCGATTTTAGTAGTAATCAAACTGGACCAAGATTTTATAATAATAAACAATTTCAGTAAGTTTGGTGAACATCAGCTAAAAAATGCTTGTTTTAGAGAGCAAAAAATGCTGAAACAGTCAACTTTTAATACATAAAGGGCAAAACGTCTTACATGCCTTATTCGATTTAAGTAGAAATTTAACTGTACCTAGATTTTATATAAAAGAACATTTAATGCAAGTTTGGTGAAGATCCAATAAAAACTCTTTGTGTTAGAGAGCAAAAAGGGCTGAAACACCGTTGTGACGAAATGTGACTCATTTTATAGCAATCGTTCGCACCCGGTGATATTGAACCCAGCTGTTCCACGTGCCACTAATCCGTGTGGTAATATTTATGTCAGACGATCTACTTTCGGTTTGTTATGGTTTTAAATCGCTTTTTTGGTGATTTAGGTCTGTCTTCAACATTTCATAGATCAGTTTGGCCCATTAGAATGTTCAAGCATTATTATTAACCGTTATTGTATTTCGCACATTAAAAAAAGGTCTGAAAACACAATGGGACTTTAAAGTAATCTTAAAACGAAATTAAATGTATGCTATATCCTTCAACATATGTAAAGAGAGTGTCAAACAATTTAGATACAGGTGAGACGACTACATACATAGCGTCTTAACTATATAGATAAAACAGAATGTTAAGGGTGAATTAACTCTTCAAGTGCTAGATGTAGTCGCGTCTTTACTAGAATTTGAAAACAGTTTGAAATACGACCAGACACCGCGAGACATGGTGTTTGACCAGGAACCAAACTGTTTGACCCCCTTTTTAAATATCTTAAGGTGAATTGGTTTATAAATGTAAATATAAAACACAATTGCAGACAACTATGACGAAGGCCGGTTTTGTAGAAAGGCGAGTTATCGTGAAAATTACCTTTTTCGGCGCTGATTTTATTTGCGTCGATTGACGCACCAAGCACGTTCCGAATGACTTTTCTTGAAGTCAAAACCAGACACAGTCTTCGGATAAAAACGCCAGGTTAGTCTGGTAGTTTAGTTTTTACGAGAGGAGAAAATGGCTGCTTCCCTGTTAAAACCAATTATTAAATTGCATGTTTGCGTGCCTATTTGGAAGAGCATAAAGTCGAGGATATGTTGATTGCACTTTTAGTGAAACAAAATTTGCAACACTCACAAACGCAGATATCGATTTCATATCCACATAAAGAGGAGCCTTTAAAACATTTATGACACTTCACCAGCTCAAAATCTCTCATATACATGTAGTTTCAATTTCAGCGTCAGATTATTTTCAATTTTGTTTAACCCTTTCACTGCCATGACGTCATCAAATTTAAACAATTGTCGTCTGCTTCTATTTCTAAAAAACAATTTGTAGGTATTTTGGCTTAAGAAATATTGAAACGAGTGTCAAACAGTTTGGATCATGGTCAGACGCCGCGTTACGCGGCGTCTGATCAGGATCCAAACTGTTTGCAAAAAAACTACTGTACTCGGGGTAAGGCAGTGAAGGGGTTAATATGTAATCAACATTCAGTATTGTTTGACGATGAAATCGCGGAAATGACGTCATTTTGTCTGACTTTTATCATTTTCGGCACCGAAACAATGGACATGTCAACATGCAATACAGATTGAAGTGAATTATTTTTAATCGGCGCGTACTGGGCGCCACACAGAAATTAAACGTGTATAGTTTTCGCTGAATGAAAATCGGTCTGGAGCGTTAATGCCAAATATCGTCGTTTCAACGGAACCTATAACATTTCACTAAATGATCCCCTGGCAAATGTAATGAGTATAGGAGTCGAGATGCTCAGTTATTTAAATCACTGTGTCACGTGTAGATCTAAGGTAAACGCCGCTTTCTTCTCATATAACAGTATTTATAAGACTACGAGAAAATAGCAATTAACTGTTAATGGTAATTCTAAAGATAACAGTAGTTATTTAAGATAGATGAAAGTTACACACAGAATAAAAGCCTGTTTAATTCAGTTAAAAATGAAAAGATCGTCAACATCATCTGCCAAACATATATACAGAGCTTTCTCTCTACAACGGCCCTCCCAACAACGCCTCCCTCCTTACAACGACACTTGCCGCTGTTCCCTAAACAGGACAACTATGGCCAACCTTTTCACGGCTGCAATGTCGTCTGCTTAAAATTGTCGTCTGCTTTTTTTCAAAGTTACAAAATGGACATTTTGACAGATTTTTTGTTAATTACGAGTAACAAACAGCTTGAATTCAGATCAGACGACGGGTTAGGCGGCGTCTGATCTGGATTCAAGCTGTTTGCAAATGTAAGCCAAATTCCCTCCCTATAACGACTCCCTCCGAATAACGCACATATTTTTCGTCTCCCACTGGATGTCGTTGTAGAGAGGTAACGCTGTATTCAGTGTGAAATATTGATCTGCTTTAATTCTGTCATCGCCAAAACTATCCATTGTTTATATGTTTTGATCGCAAAGGCGCCGTCAAATGAGTAGCTTGACGTATGGACAAGGTCAAAACGGTATGACATTCAGAGGAGAAGAAATCCTGCACATTGTCATGACATTCTCATTTCTACACTACCTTACGTCTTCATTTTGTTTCATTTCGTTCAAAGATAAAAAAAAATAATAGATAGGGATACCATAGGTTGCTGGTAAAAATCCTAGGATTTCTAAATTTTCAAGCGCGATTTTAGGAATCGTACCTTTAACCCTTTCGCTGCGAGGCTTTATAACTATAACATCATAATGCAAACAGTAAATATCCAGATCAGACGCCGCGTAACGCAGCGTCTGATCTGGATCTTAACTATTCGACACCCTTAGCAATGTTTTCTAGAAAAAATACCGCATAAAATTCCAAATTTTAAAAGTAACAGCAGAAATCCGAAGATTTCGAAACAACTCCGTAGGTCCGGAGCATCTAAGAAAAATCCGAAGATTGGGAACAATCCGGAGAAATGGCAGCCCTGAATAGATGATATTCTCGTTGCTCATTTCACAAATCTTTTCGCATGAATAGGTCGGAGCAGATTGTCTTGTAAAAGATAAAAACTGTCGCGGAAGCATCTTGCATAACTTGCAAATTTCAAACCATGATAAAGGAGCCCATGTTGATTGAGTAGCATTAAACTATTCGGTTTCCTGAGGTTTCGCATTCGGTCTATAGGTAAATCTACGATGTACATTTGGGAGAGAACATGATTCTTTATCATTTAAAAGAATCGAAACGCACAATTGGAGCCTGATTAGATGAACGGTCTCCAAACTGTAATGGATATTAGTAATGGATATTAGTTTAGAGTATAATAGGGAAAGAACAATGTGTTCTCCACTGTATACACGAGCAGAAAAGAATCAGATAGCATTTAATCATTTTCGAAATTAACAGAAAAGTGACGCTGTTGTCTGCAAAAGCTTGGTTTTATGTTAAACCAAATTCAGATTAATGGCAGTTTGAGTGGTATACTTCCATACCAGTGTCGACTTGTTATGTGATGACAAGCTTTACATATATCACATATCAAATGTGTATCTATTATTCTGTGTATTCTATTCTATTATTCTGTGCACGGCATACTGTTTATTTGGTAGCAAGATATTCTTCACGTATTTAGTTGGATACTGACATTGTTTTGTTGTGTTTTATATTGTATTGTTATATTAAATGTTAATTCATGTTATGCGTACTGTTTACTGTACATTGCTGGCAGTATGTACACACTGCACATATTTAATGATATACAAACACTTTATTACGTTAGATTATATTGTAGTGTTATATTAAATGTTATGCAAGCTCTGCGTACTGTATATTGTATATTGCTGACAGTTTGCACACACTACACATATTTAATGCTATATATACAAACACTGTATTACGTTAGATTATATTAATGTACTGTATATTGTAGACAGGTTTGCACATACCGAACATACTGAATGCTATACAAACAATGTATTACGTTACATTATATTGTAGTGTTATACTAATTGTTATGCAAGCTCTGCGTACTGTATACTGTATATTGCTGGCAGTATGCACACACTGCACATATTTAATGCTATACAGACACTGTATTACGTTAGATTATATTGTAGTGTTATATTAAATGTTATGCAAGTTCTGCGTACTGTATACTGTAAATTGCTAGCAGTATGCATACACTATACACATTTAATGCTTTACAAACACTGTATTACGTTAGATTATATTGTAGTGTTATACTAATTGTTAATGCATGTACTGTGTACTGTATATTGGTGACAGGTTTGCACATACCGCACATACTGAATGCTATACAAACATTGTAATTACGTTTGATTATATTGTAGTGTTATACTAATTGTTAATGCATGTACCGCGTACTGTATACTGGTGACAGGCATGCACACACTACACATATTGAATGCTATACAAACATTGTATTACGTTAGATTATATTGTAGTGTTATATTAAATGGTATGCAAGTTCTGTACATGTATATTGATGGCAGTGTGCACACACTACACATATTTAATGATATACAAACATTGGCTTGACACACGACCTGAAGTACGAACAAGTCTGGGTAAAACAAACCATTGACATTATTAAACCCTTTCCCCCCATATATATATATAAGTATATTGGTGACAGGTTTGCACATACCGCACATACTGAATGCTATACAAACATTGTAATTACGTTTGATTATATTGTAGTGTTATACTAATTGTTAATGCATGTACCGCGTACTGTATACTGGTGACAGGCATGCACGCACTTCACATATTGAATGCTATACAAACATTGTATTACGTTAGATTATATTGTAGTGTTATATTAAATGGTATGCAAGTTCTGTACATGTATATTGATGGCAGTGTGCACACACTACACATATTTAATGATATACAAACATTGGCCTGACACACGACCTGAAGTACGAACAAGTCTGGGTAAAACAAACCATTGACATTATTAAACCCTTTCCCCCATATATATAAGCCCTTTTAGCACATTTGATTTATTCCTCCACTAAACAGATACGGTTATAAAAAATTACCGAAAAATATGTTTTCTATATCCTAGTAGATGGTGGCTTAAAGCAGACTTAAAGTAAAGCAGAATGCGCCTTAGGTCTACGTTAAGTACCCAGCCGTCTTCTATACCACAGCGCTACCTCTCCTCTCTAAAACGCCATTCAATGGGAGACACATACTGTGTGTGTTGTTCGGAGGGAGTCGTTATAGGGAGGGCAAATTAAGACTTGGCTTACATTTGCAAACAGCTTGAATCCAGATCAGACGCCGCGTAACGCGGCGTCTGATCCGGATTCAAGCTGTTTGTCACACGTTATTATATATATTCTATCAAAATGTCCTATTATATGTAACTTTAAGAATAAACAGCAGACGACAATTAAAAGCAGACGGCATCGCAGTCATGAAAAGGTTGATACATAAATGTTTTGTTTGGGGAACAGCGGCAAGGGTCGTTGTAAGGAGGGAGTCGTTGTTTGGAGGGCCGTTGTAGAGAGGGAGCGCTGTAGAAACAGGCTATGGGGTAAAGAGTTAACTACCTTGCATGACAGACCTCTATTTCGTTCGGCAAAAGAAGTAACAAAAACTTCAGTGCCAAGTTAAATTTCCGTTAAATTCCAGATTGCAGCAAAAAAGAAAAAAATCCATTTTAAAATAATAATAAGGTTTTGGAATTTATTGCCACAACATCACGCAATGAAGTTTGCAAAATTGTTGTTTAAACAATGTGTGTCCAATGGAATATTGTATGCTTATGTATTGGATTAGTTCATTTTCTATTTAAGTTTCTGGTCTAAATTTACATTTTCATTTTGCTTTATATTGAAATTCTTATCAGCAAACAGTTAAGAATTTAATATTTGACTTTGATCAGAGTCTACACTTTTATTTGACGCTAAGCTCAATTGGATTAATGTCGGACACTGATGAACAGGATTAAACCTTATTTTGCTTAACATTTTACTGACTGTTTCAAACTGTATATATACGCACACTATACGTTGTTATTCAATCGGACAACAGTGGTTGCCAGTTTGGCATGCTGGTATGGGTTCTATTCTCGTGAAAATACCACTCAGCACTGTTTGAAGTTTTGAACATTTGGAAATAGAGAAAAACATTGTCTTTTTATTTCTATTTTATTTTTTTCCAGAATGCTTTGAATCATTTTCCGGATCTGTAGTTATCACCAAAGCTTCAAGCTCGCAGTCCATATGTATTGAAAATGTATGGCTACATTTGTACTGAACTGCTTATATTCATTGTACAATTAGATTCTACCCAGTTGTGCAGCGAAGTATTCCCTTTATTTCTATAGTAAGACATGTTTGTTTCGGAATAGGAAAATACGCGCTAAAACATTGGCCTTAAAAAATATTAAGAGGTTTGTTGATATGGAACATAGGACATGCTATTTAGCATGTCACTGACAAACTGCGGCTCTGTACTTCTTAACATGTCAAACAGTATTAGTTGATGTGTTTTTCTATGTCGCCTGTAGTTTCAACTTACGCGTAGTTATTCAGAACAGTCTCTGAACGACGGACGAGTGCTAGCAATACAGAAGTTTGGTAGAGCCCTGATAGTGATAAACTCCAAAAATGATTAGGGACGTCATTAATGAATAGGAACTCCTGGAATGAGTAGGGACGCCATTAATGATTAGGGGCGCCTGGAATGAGTTTGGACTCCATGAATGAAAAGGTTAGGGACTCTCTGGATGACTAGGGATTAAGGCTTTATTACAAATATATCGTATCCGTTTGCTTTAACTAATTTCGTTTGATTAACCCTTTCACTCTCAGTGACGCCATAAAGCGCATTTGCAAACAGGTTTGATCCTGATCAGACGCCAGGTCACACGGCGTCAGGTCACACGGCGTCAGATCAGAATCAAAACGGTTTGCCACTTTTTTGAAACAACGTAATTTATACTGCCTTAACCCTTTCCCTAATTAGCGTATTTAATTCTTTCCTCCGCTGAAGAAAATAGTTCCAGTTTATACCCTCATAAACAATGACCGTAACAAAAATTTCTATATAGCCTAGCAGATGATAGTTTAAAGCAGGCTGGAAGTAAAGCAGAATGTGCCTTAAGGCACATTCTGCTTTACTTTCAACCTGCTTTAAGTGATAACCTATATTTAATGTCATAAACGGGTTATTGGGTAAAGGGTTAAAGATTACTTTGAAACGATATTGCAGACAACAATATTGAAGCAGACGACAATGTGGCGGTGAAGGGGTAAAAACGGCACGAGATATTTGATCATGAAAGGCTTAATGACGAAGGCTTAACCCCTTCAGTGCCATGACTTCATCAATTTGAAACAGCTGTTATCTGCTTTAATATCTCAAATAAAAATTTGACAGAAGAAAAATCAAAAGGAGGGACAAACTATTCAAATTCTTACCAGACGCCGATAAATACATGTTCCAATGCACTCGGACCACAACAATAAGACTAAGTTGTAAGTGTTTATACGAATAAAGAACTGTGGAGCATGTGCGCAGCGGCAATTTAAACTCTATCGCTGCCAAATAAATCGTGAGAATTTTACCCCTTCGTCGTTTCATTGTCGTCTGCTTCAATGTTGTTGTTTGCAAGATCGTTTCAAAGTAAGTTTTAAGACAGTTTTATTGGCGTTATTTCAAAACAAGCGGTTAACAGTTTTGATCCTGATCAGACGCTGCGTTACGCAGCGTCTGATCAGGATCAGAACTGTTTGCAAGTGCGCTTTTTGACGTCATTGAGAGTGAAAAGGTTAAAGAAGTAAAGTTTATAGTGTCAAGGAAAGGACGATTTCAATGCAAAATATCAGTAATAGGAATATAACATTTGTCCTGCATCATTTAGAAATGTGACTCTTAAAATTACTATGTATTTTAATGAGTAGTCGATATTTATATAATTTACGGCACAAACTTTCAATATTCATTTACGTACGTTGGTTTAATTCATCTGTCATCGTTTAAACCACAATTTTATCTGAAGTTCAGCCCATAGAGACGGGAAGTTAATAGTTGAACAATCCAATTAAACAGTAGAAGTAAAGTGAAAATGACATTGTGAAATAACAAGTACTTAACCATTTATACCCAGTGGATTCTTCCATGTTTATATAGTGGATTAGTACATTTTTTTTCAAAGGGATGCCTAGTCAAATTTTTCATTTTTATTTTGTTTTATTTTGAAATTTCTATCAGCAAACAGTGTAGGCCCTGATCAGACGCCGCATCATGCAGCGTCTGATCAGAGTCCACACTGTTTGCCTATGTCCCATATATGGGATCGTGGGCACAAATGGGTTACATGTAAACCTTTTTCCAAATAGAAGACCTTTAAGCCCATTTAATTTATTCTCTCACCGAAGAAAACAGTTCCAATTTATACAGTTATAAACATGTACCAAAAGAAACATTTCTATATCCAAGCAGATAGTAGCTTAAAGCAGGCTAAAAGAACAACAGAATACGCCTTAATGCGCATTCTTCAACCTGCTATGCGTTCTAGTATTATCTTAGTTTAAAAAGATGCGATGATATAGCAAACATGAAAACCGATGAACCGCTGTTCAATCTGAAATCTTTCTGAGCCTAGCTGTTTTGTCTTCTCGCCCTGAGAGTTCAGTCGATAGAGGTGTGGCTGTACAGTGCTCTCCTCTACGACAACATCCAGTTGGAGACAAAGACCATCCTGTCAGTTTCAATACAATTTCTACCACCCAGGACAGGTTACATGTATTTTCTTACGTAATTCCTTAAGCCCATCGGGACCATATACATTTTTAACCAATCATGATTAGCTTTCTTTTTCCCATTGTTTTGTCTTGTTTTGTGTAATGTGTGTTCTGTGTTAGATGGCACCGTGTAGAATACGTTATTCTTTCCCAATAAACGCGTTTACGCTAAATCTTTTATTTCCAATGCAAACATTTTGAAGCCAGACCAAAACCCGGCGGGGGCCTCCGTGGCCTCGTGGTATAGTCACTGTGACTTACATCACTAAGCTCCTCACAGCTTACATCACTAAGTTCGAATCCAAGTAGGGTCGTTCTGATTTTTCATGTGGGGAAGCCTTCCAGCTGGCTTGCGGAAGGTCGGTGGTTCTACCCAGTTGCCGATTTGTGTCTGAAACATCGCATAAAGTGCTTCTGGGGTCTTCCTCCACCTGTAATTAGCTGGACGTCGCGATATGACTGAAATACTGTTAAAAGCGACGTAAAATCATAACAAATCAAATCAGAACCCGGCGGGGAAGAATAACGTTTTTCCACTGTAAGTCGGTAAATATACGTTGTTTGTGTGTAAAATACTCTGCTATAAGACTCTCTTATTATTTCATTATTCCTAACATGATTAAGGACAATGTTTACTAGAATGACATAAAGTAAGGCTAAGTGAGTATCATAACTCTTCATTATCTCAGCAAATGTGCGTGAGTGCAGAATTATTTCTCGTTCCTATACACAAACTACAGTGGCGAAAACGTTATTCTTTCCCGTTTAAATGCAAACGAAACGCAAACGCATTGTAATAACATGTGGAAAACGACCATTTTTGACAATCTGAGTATTGACTTAAACCTGAATGGCAAACAGTTTGGAGTCTGATTAGACGCCAGTTTATCCGACGTCTGATCTGGCTCCAAATTGTTTGCATGGAAAATAAAAGATTTAGCGTAAACGCGTTTATTTGGAAAGAATAACGTTTTCTGCACTGTACGTTCATAGAATTTATAAAACGATGTATGGCCGTTCATTATCTTTTTATTAAAATGTCGTTTTCATTGAGAATTGAAAAGCTAGTGACAGCTATTAAATGTGTTAAAAGGAAAACCATAAATTACTTAGTGATGCTCAATCGAAATCTATAATTCAACTAGGTGAATCATTATAAATAATTCAACATCAGATAATTATCAGCAATTATAATTTGTGTATGACATTCGTGCTATATCTTTGAAGTATTGATTCTGTTTAACTTACAGATACAAAAAGAAATGTAGGGCAAATATCAATAAACAGATAAAGTTCGTGCCGTTTCTAAATCCGTAGTACATTTAATTGGAAACACAGGAGTTTACTTTTTTTCTTTTTTCAACAGAAGCTATACGAATTCTTGATATTTGAAATTCATTTAAATTCAAGAGAGAAACGGTGAAACCTCTATATTACAACTACTTGGTATGATGTTAATTGTTTGCATTAAATACAGGTGACAGCTTAAAGCAAGGTGAAAGTTAAAAAGAAAGCTCCTTCTGTTTTATGTTCACCGTGCTTTAATCCCTTCACTGCCTTACCCCGAACACAGTAGTTATTTGCAAACAGTTTAGATCCTGATCAGACGCCGCGTAACGCGGCGTCTGATCAGGATCCAAACTGTTTGACACTCGTTTCAATATTTCTTAAGTCAACATACCTAAAAAATTGTTTTTAGAAATAGAAGCAGACGACAATTGTTTAAGTTTGATGACGTCATGGCAGTGAAGGGGTTAAGCCTTCACCAGCATTAACCACTAAATGATTAACTTGATTTAGTTGTCGTTATATAGAGGTTGTACTGTATAAACAATTGCGAAACATTTTAGATTAAACTAACTCCATGTCTGATCAACAGTCCTTATTGAATTTCAAACATTATAACTTTTGTGATAATATCTCTGTTTGGGAAGCATTTCTGTCGCAATAGATAGTCATAATCAAATTATTCGGGTTTACCCCTACACCGCTTCACTGTCGTCTGTTTCAGTATTGTTGTCTGCAATAATTTTTCAAAGTTAGATTTAAGGTTGTATGACTTAAGAAATATCGATAGTTGTCACCATTTATGCAATATTCACGTACAGTGAGCGATAATGTTGTGAGCTGCTACATTTCCATACTGCTCAAGCACATGCTTATCTGACCTCTTAATAATTGTCTAAGTATAAAAAGATTAGACTGACAGCATACAGTCGGAAAAGAAACAATTAATTTTTCGGTTGGTTGCTATTACATCATTGGATAGCTACAGAAAGACTTGCAGTCTGCTACCTTATATTACAAGCTAAAAGAAACAATCACAATCAAACACAATCAATTATGAACCAATATAGGTTCTGGTTGACACCAGAACAAATGCTACATGTAGAAGCTATAGATCTGGATACACCCCCACTACATGATTATTAACTCATTGTGTAAACACATTGTTTCATCTTATCTACATGTAAGAACTTACAATGCTCATTAAGGCACTGGTTGACTTATATATAGTTGTAGCGGATTTTCGCCAGAGCATGTAATTTGTTACTAGATCTAAGGGTTCAGATGGTGACAGATGGTGACAACAGGGATATCTTTTAGTTACTTATATATCGGAGCCTCTCGGGCTCCGATATATAAGTAACTAAACGATATCCCTTACGTAAAACATTGTCAACACTAACACGTAATTTTCAACTAATTTTACTTTTATAAAAAATCAACGTTTCGATTTACGCCTTCATCAGGATAAAATCAATATCGATAACAGTGTCAAACAATTTGGATCCTGATAAGATGCCGCGTTTGCAAACGCGCCTTTTGGCGTCATTGATAGTGAAATGGTAAATCGTTTTGTCTCCATATAGATACTACCTTTCATCTGTGCATTTTTTTGTTTATTAAATAGTTCCTTGTGACTGTGATTGAACAAACATGGATACGAGTGTACAGTTAGATCACGTGTTGTCTGATCTGTGTCGAATATGTTTGTAATATTAGACAAGTATATGACAAGTTTGACAAGTTTATTTCCATTTTTTCCAAAAGGTCATAGACCCATGAGGAATTATTAAACAAATATACAAATATGGCGAATCAGCATGTATGATATAACACTGACACAATTACATACGTGTGTACAAGACTGCCATTTCTCCGGATTTTTCCTAAATCTTCGGATTTTTTCCTGTACATGGTAGCTTAAAGCAGGCTGAAAGTAAATCAGAAGGCGCCTTAAGGCACATTCTGCTTCACTTTCAACCTGCTTTAAGCATCACGTGATTTAAAAACTAAAACCAGACTATGGGTAAAAGGTATAATTCGGAAGATCGCGCTTGAAAAATTGAACATTTTGAGATCTTAGGATTGTTTTTATCAATTTATGGCAGCCCTGTGTATATCTGCTTATAAATACATAATTACCAAGTTATAACCAGCTGTGTTTAATCAATTACCCCGTGGATATGCATTTTAGACTTGTTAATTTATTCCTCCCCTGAATAAAGTAGTTTCAATTAACATCGTATACAATATTGAATAAGAACCCTAAGAAACATTTTCTTTATCCTGGCAAGTGTACAGTGGAGAATCTGTTATTCTTTCCCGTTTAAACGCAAACGTACGCAAACGCAAAGCGCTAAAACGTAGAAAAGAACAACTTTTGGACAATTCTGATATTTTATGTTTATCTTGGTGGCAAACAGTTTGGAGCCTGATCAGACGCCGGGTTACCCGGCGTCTGATCTGGCTCCAAACTGTTTGCACTGCAAATAATAGTTTTAGCGTAAACGCGTTTATTGGGAAAGAATAACACATTCTCCACTGTAAGCTGAAAGCAGGCTGAAGGTAAATCAGCAGGGCTGTCATTTCTCCGGACTTTTCCTAAATCTTCGGATTTTTTTCTTGTACATGGTAGCTTAAAGCAGGCTGAAAGTTAAGCAGAATCCTACGTGTCAACAAAACTAGAAACAGACGATAGGGTAAAGGTACGATTCGTAAAATCGCACTTAAAAAATGAAAATTTGGAAATCTTAGGATTTTTCATGTCAACTTATGGCAGCCCTGAATCAGAGTGTGCCATGGTTATTTTGTTCAAGTTTAGCATTTGCTTTCAACATGCATGTCGTTCTAATAAGTGTCACATATATACCTTCAAAACTAGAAACGTGTATTTGGGAAAGGGTTAAGTGGATACATACAGTGGAGAATCTGTTATTCTTTCCCGTTTAAACGCAAACGTACGCAAACGCAAAGCACTAAAACGTAGAAAAGAACAACTTTTGGACAATTCTGATAATTCCTGTTTGTCTTGGTGGCAAACAGTTTGGAGCCTGATCAGACGCCGGGTTACCCGGCGTCTGATCTGGCTCCAAACTGTTTGTACTGTAAATAATAGTTTTAGCGTAAACGCGTTTATTGGGTAAGAATAACACATTCTCCACTGTATGTGCACAGTCAAGGTTGCATGAAGTCTACCATTTTATTGCCAATTAAAGCAGGAGTTTTGTTGGATAAATACATAGTCCTGAAATGTCACTAGTGTGTTATCCATTGCAAACATATCCTTCAAAACTTCTCATATTTAGTTTATAAAATATCTAATTGTTGCATCAAATATGACACAAAAGCTCTTATCTAGCTCTCTAAAGTCATGGACGCGCACGTAACTATTCAAACGAGTTTCAATAGCAACGAGTCGTTTGGTCATATTTCCAAAGTCTAAAATAGTTTTCTCTCCAACCTTAACTCTATAACAAGAGTAGAGAGTTGCTGCTTAACCTATAATTTACGATTCCCTTCACAGAGGAGAACACGTCATTCGTCCCCTATAAACGCTATTTCGCCAAATCTATAGATTTCAATGCAAACAGTTTGGAGCCAGATCAAACGCCGGGTGACCCGGCGTTTGACCAGGATCCAAATTGTTTGCTAATCATGTAAAAAATAAAGAATTGTCAGAATTGTTAATAAGTTGTCATTTTCTACATTGTATTGCAGTTACATTTGCGTTTTGTTTGTGGAAAAAAGAACGTCCACTGTTAATCAAGTTTCTACTTTGACATATCAATTTAAGTACTGTTCCAATAACACCAGGAAGAATTTGATGTCTAGACATTTCAAAATAATCTTGAACCAAACGCATTCCCCTTCACTGCCTTACCCGAAAGCACTGATATTTACAACCCGATACGGTCAATATCTTACGCTTAGTCACACGACGTATGAAACGGATCAAAACTATTCAATGAATATGCCTATTTTTCTTGTATTTATTTTCCATTTGCAGTCGAAACTCGATACATCGAACTCACGTTAGTTCAAACATACTCATATTTCAAAGTTAAAACGTGGCTTAGCCACGTTTTAACTTTGAAATATGGGTATATTCGACTAAAGTGAGATCTATGTATTTATCGAAATTCAACAGATTAAATACTGGTACGATCGATTTAAGAAAGTTCGAAGAATCGAGATTTCACTGCTTTTTGAGAAAATACAGCTGGAGGCAGTTATTATACGGATGCGAAAGTTGTACGTTATTGACAGAACTGATAAAAATGTTTGAGTGTGATTTATTGAAAAGCATTTTAATTTAAAGTTCTCTCAGGCTCCGATCGAATTTTGCATAGAAATGCGATAAACTTCTCCTTACAGTGGTCACTTAAAGGTCGGTATTATCTAGTCGCAATGTTTATGTTTAATTAAAATGAAAGAAAGGCAAAACACATCTTTAGTAGCTATATGCGTTGTTCTAACACCGTCTTCAATTTACACATAAACTGTTCATAATTTTGAAAACAGGTGGCCATTAAAAGCAGGTTTAAAGAGAAGCAGATTGCTTTAACCCTTATCATGCTTGAAATTGTCGTCTGCCAAAAATGATCAAAAATAGTTTTAATAGTTTTTTGGTCAGAAGAAAAGTTGAATATAATATCGATAAGTCACAAGTAGTTGAGATCCAGATCAGACGCCGCTTTAGACGTCAGACGTCCAATCTGGATTCAAAATGTTTGCAAATGTTAGCCATCTAGTGCTTAGCATGATATGATATGAGCTAGCATCTGATAGAACATAGAAATAGTTCTTATATACATACATGTAATCAGGACTGTATAAAAAAACTATTTTCTTCAGTGGAGGAATAAACTAAATGCGTAAAAATGCGTATTCGTGGAGTAATGGATCAACACAATCGATCTAGCACCACCATTAAAACCATCATCATAGTTATTTGAATGGTCGCACGTGCATGACGTTACTGTAACATATAACACTATATTACACTGTTACTGTAACATATAACACCATACTTTAGTTAATGTGCAGCGTGCGTCTTACTTCTTTGTACTATCACTTGTAGTTGTACAAAGGTATTATCATATTTAATCATTCCCTAGACATTCTGTCGATAACTGATTTCTGTATTTATGTAACCTTACAGTGGAGAAAACGTTAGTCGTTTGCAATAAGCGCGTTTAAGCTTATTATAAGTTAAGTTATTATTTCCAGTGCAAACAGTTTGGAGCCAGATCAGACCCGGCGTCTGACCAGGCTCCAAACTGTTTGCCACTCAGATTAAAAAATATAGTTAGAAATTTAAAACTAATGTAATTTCCTACATATTGTGCATTGCGTTTCGTTTGCGTTTAAACAGGAAAGAATAACGTCTTCTCCACTGTACATTTGTATCTATATGTCCTAGTCATCTCGTAAATTGTCTGCATGTTTGGCGCCTTCTTCTCAAACACTTTGTATATTAACTATTCGCATGCCATACCACCTTCCTTATACAGTGGAGAATCTGTTATTCTTTCCCGATAAACGCGTTTACGCTAAAACTAGTTTTTCATTTACAAACAGTTTGGAGCCAGATCAGACGCCGGGTAACCCGGCGTCTGATCTGGCTCCAAACGGTTTGCCACCAATATAAACATAAATTATCAGAATTGTCCAAAAGTTGTACTTTTCTGCGTTTTAGTGCTTTGCGTTTGCGTACGTTTGCGTTTAAACGGGAAAGAATAACAGATTCTCCACTGTACACGTCGTCTGGTAAATAATTGGATTTAGATTTATCAGAGTTAATTGACTATATCATTTTCAAACTTACGAAACCATTGAAGTATTGTTATACAGGTTCTATCCTCATCAATCGTCGAGTAACACGCAATTTTTTATGGATTCGTACTTTTTGTAAACACACAAACGCCTGTCAGGTCGAAACAGGCAGAGGAAGCGTGTATTGTTAGCCCATATTTATTCTTCCGTATTTAGTACTCAAACATTATTTAATTAACATATTCAGTTTATATCATTATTTTACTACTGAATAATACTGTTTAAAAGGGCTAGTGATTATATTCTGTGTTTTCTGCTTCATTGTATAATATTATTTTACAAAACACTGGTCAAAAGCTAGTTATTTTATTTTGTATATTCAGATTCGGCTTATACCATTATTCTACTCGTAAATGGTGGTTAAAAGTTAGTGATTTGGTTATGTATATTCCGGTTCTGCTTATACCACAGCTTTATTCCTGGATCCTGGTCAAAGCTAGTTATTTGGTGCATTTAATGTACACGATTAAATCGTAATAGAAAGAGTTTACTGTTTTTTCTGTATAAATTCTGCTTTACATACAGCCTGCTTTAAGGTACCATTTTCTAGGGTTTAGTAAATATTTCTTATGATACATGTGCATGACTCTATTAATTGGAACTATTTTCTGCAGTGGAGGAATTAATTAAATGTGCTAAAAGGCGCGTTTATTGGGAAAAAGGGTTAAAAGCTAGTGATATTTTTCTGTATTTCTAGGTTCGGCCTTTACCCATATATGCTTGTTAAAAGCTATTTATATGTTTGTCTGTATTTCTAGGTTCGGCCTATACTTTACCCATGAATACTGGTTAAAAGCTAGTGATATTTTTCTGTATTTCTAGGTTCGGCCTATACCCATCTATGCTTGTTAAAAGCCATTTACATGTTTGTCTGTATTTCTAGGTTCGGCCTATACCATTATCCTACTGCTGGCCAGTCTCAACAGTTGTACCAATCCCTGGATATACCTCATCTACAGTGACATGTTCTACACGTGTTTCAAGACAGTCTTCTCAAGGCTACCGCAGAAATAGACAATACAGCGTTCCCTCTCCACAACGACATCCAATGGGAGACAAAGATTATGTGCGTTGTTCAGGGGGAGTCGTTACAGGGATGGAAATTGACTTACATCAGCAAACAGCTTGAATCCAGCGGCGTCTGATCTCGATTCAAGCTGTTTGTCACTCGTCATTAATTTATTTTCTGTCAAAATAGTAATCATGTCACTTTGAGAAAAACAGCAGACGACAATGCTTTGCAGACGATATTGCAGGAATAAAAGCGTTAGTCCTGTTAGGGAACTATGGCAAGGTTCGTTGGAAGGAGGGTGTCGTTGTTGGGAGGACCGTTGTAGGGAGGGAGCCCTGTACAACCTTTGTCAAAAATTATCTGAACATATTTCAGTTATTGCATTTCAAAGGTGGCCGAGCAGATCGTTCAAAAGCCGTTCTATATCTTTAGATCACAGGTACTTGACACATACTTTATTATCTATTAACCCCCCCCCCCCTTTAAATAAATAAATAAAAATAAACAATTTTTTTTTTACTCTACTTCGATTATAGATACAAGTATATATAATAGAAGTAGAGTAAAAATAATAATATTTTTTTAAGGGGGGGGGGGGGGGGGGGGGGGGTTAATAGATAATAAAGTATGTGTCAAGTACCTGTGCTTTAGATAAGAGGAGTATTTTAAGATACTAGAATTAGCATAATTATAGTGCTCCCTCTCTACAATAACATCTAACAGGAGACAACTATTATGTGTGTTTTTTCGAGGGAGTTGTTATAGGGAGGGAAGATGAAAACTCTTAGAGTATATTCTATAAACAGTTTGAACCCAGATCAAACGCCGGGTAACACGGCGTATGATCTGTGTTTTCAAAGTGTTTGTCACTCGTCTGTTTCTTCTGCCAAAATTAAAAAAAAAAGGGAAACGACAATTTTTAGCAGACAGCATTGCAGTGGTGAAAGCGTTCGACATAATGATATTGTTTGGGAAACAGCGGCAAGCATTGTGTTTGGATGGAATCGTTGCTCGGAGAGCCGTTGTATGGAGGGAGCACTGTATCATTGTTGGTATGGTGTCGTACTGACCAAACCAGTGGATTCTGCCTACGCCCATCCGTCTGTACATCTACAACACGTACTACAACGCTTCCTCTCTACAACGGCATCCAATGGGAGACAAATAACGAATGCGTTGTTCGGAGGGCGTCGTTATAGGGAGGGAAATCGGCTAACATTTGCAAACAGCTTGAATCCGGATCAGACGCCGCGTAACGCGGCGTCTGATCTGGATTCAAGCTGTTTGTCACTCGTAATTAAGGTTTTTGTGTCAAAATGTCCATTATGTAACTCTGAAAAAACAGCAGACGACAACTTTAAACAGACAACATTTGCAGTCGTGAATAGATTGGACATAAATGTCTTGTTTTGAGAACAGCGGCAAGGGTCGTTGTAAGAATGGAGTCTTGTTGGGAGGGCCGTTGTAGAGAGGGGACACTGTAGATAGTGATCGATTATTTCTGTATTGTCATATTTGTGAATTATGAAAGAGGTAATAAACGTCCACACAAAGAACGCAGTAACTGTGATTATCACTCGTACTTGGACAGAGGAATATATAAATGTACACTCAGTGCAAAAAGAAACGCACATCGTGCTCATGCGCAGATTAAGAATCTTTTTGAAGAAAAATTAGAATACTAATACATGTACCATATCTCAAGATTGATTTAATTCTGTAACACGTTTAGAAACAAAAAAATCAAAATCAGTGTACTGCTTTTTAACCCTTTCACTCTATTTGATGCCAAAAGCGCATTTGCAAACAGTTTGAATCCTGATCAGACGCCGCGTAACGCGGCGTCTGATCAGGATCCAAACTGTTTGTCACTCGTATCGATATGTTTTTATTCATACTGCATTGTATCTTACTTTGAAACAATCTTACAAACAACAAATTTGAAGCAGACGAAAATGAAACGGTGAAGGGGTAAAAATCTCACGATTATTTGGCAGCGAAAGAGAACTACAGCCTGTTTTAAAGATCGCACCGATTTGTGCAGGTTGTGTTTTTCAATATTGATATCCCAAGACAGAACTACTGACCTGAACGAAAAGATTAATTCACAAAAACGTTCCTTCTAAATACAAATGGTGTAATGAAAAATGTGCGTTTCTTTTGTACTGAGTGTATACTGTGAAACACTTAGACAAGTACAGTAAAACCTCTCTATAACGACCACTAAATTATGTTAATTATTATGGCGTTTACGATAGGTGACCGCTCAAAGCAATGTGACAGTGAAACAGAAAGCTCCTTTAGGAGCTTTCTGTTTCACTGTCACCTTGCTTTAAGCTGTCATCTGTCTATTTTACAATCATTTAGCCTTCGTTTTAGTGGTTGTAATGGAGGAATTGTGCTGTACAATAAAGTGTGGCTCACACGGCCATGTGGGTTACATTATTTCCCAGTAAATGTTGTATGTTGTCTTAGAACTGGATGTCAATTGCAGAAGTCTGGTGTTTTATTCTACAAAAACGAATGCTCATTGCACATAGCTTGGATTCAGATTATACGATTATTCAGCATTAAGACAATTCGCCAACAACTGTAACACTGTCATTTTAAGAAGCACTCTGCTTTGCCTTCAATTCTGTCTTCCAAATGAGGAACAGGTCTTGGGGTAACAGTTGAAGGTCATTCAAATTGCGTAGAAGGAGTGCTCCCTGATATTTGAAATCGACCACCAAACTTGATTGTATATACAGTGGAGAATCTGTTATTCTTTCCCGTTTAAACGCAAACGTACGCAAACGCAAAGCACTAAAACGTAGAAAAGAACAACTTTTGGACAATTTTGATATTTCATGTTTATCTTGGTGGCAAACAGTTTGGAGCCTGATCAGACGCCGGGTTACCCGGCGTCTGATCTGGTTCCAAACTGTTTGCACTGCAAATAATAGTTTTAGCGTAAACGCGTTTATTGGGAAAGAATAACACATTCTCCACTGTATTTCTTAATGTAATGACATATTTACCATGCTTAACAACTAGGTCATATAATAGCCATTTATAGATATAGATGAGTGTTTAGTTTCAGTTTGATCACATCATGACGTAGTGGTTATATGTTCACGATATGCACGGATTGATATATACACATTACCAGTTGGTCGTGCAATACAGGGCTATGTATTCAGTTCGAGATGTTCTTGGCGGAAACAGTCGACCTGATGGGAGCGTTGGCGCGAGTCCGATAGGCTGTTTCCGCCAAGAACACCGAGAGCTGAATACAACGCCCTTTAGAGCACCGCCAACTGGTGGTAAGTTTATTATAAATATGCCTTCAATATACACCATCAACAACTTAATGGTTGTTTAAATCTATTTATATCCAAAAACATCTGATATTTGAAGCAGAAGTAGAATTATTTTAGGCCACAAATAATAATGTGGTCTTGTACATGTACATGACATCACGTATCGAAAATAAGTTCGGAGAAAAGTGCAAACAGTAAGATACATGAGCTACAGACTCTTGTATCTTACTGTACAGATACACGCGGAAAAACCTGATATCACAGGAAGGCATATAACAAAAGTGTAAGACAGTCATTTGTCAGGTTTCTGAGTCCTGCGTGTTAACATCTTTCCTGCCATGGCGTCATCAAAGTTACACAATTGTCGTCTACTTTGTTTCTCAAATTTAATTATTTCGACTAAAGAAATATAGACATGAGTATCAAACAGTTTGGATCCTGATCAGACGCCGCGTGACGCGGCGTCTGATCAGGATCCAAACTGTTAGCAAATTTCACTTGTATTCGGTGTAGGCGGGAGTGGAGGGGTTAAAGACATCTCCTGACGATCTTTTGGTCATAACGCATTGCCAGACAATTTCCTTGCAAAAAGCATGGGTCTTGTGCATATTAAACCATTGAAGCGTCGTGTGTGAGACTCTACCTTTATATTTGATAGTTTGGTTAGAAATAACCATTGAAAATCACTAGAGCATGAGTATAATCTGGAACTTACCAGGTACACTGCTGTGATTTGACAGTTACATTGACACCTCCAGAACAATATGCTGGTGGTCCCTCAATGGACTGAGGAAAAGTCTTTAAGCAGAAATGAACAGTGAATTGTAAGTTCTGTATCTGTGTTAGTGTTTGTTTAACAATTTGAAATACATGTTTGAATTACTCGCAGATGTTGGTTTCGTCATTGTTTCATAAATTAACAAACTTTGATATACAGTTAAGCCGTCTAATTTCTCTCGTTATATCCAAATTACGTTATATCAGATCCATTTTACCATACTTTAACTCTTTGAACCCTAGTCCCGCATATAGGCGTGCTTTTCAAACAGTGTACATCTGAATAGTACACTTGTCCTATGCAAACAGTGAAGACCCAGATCAGAGGGCTCCGAAAGGAGCCCTCTGATCAGGGTCTTCACTGTTTGTCACAATGCCAAACATTGACAAAAACAACCCTTTAAAGTCAGAAATGGACTAGACTTAGATGGAAACTGGAATTGTCCATTTAAAGTTTCAGGGAGGAAAGAGTTAATTAGAGATGGGGAATAAAATGTGTTTTGTTTTATCCAATATTTCGTTATATCCAAGTTCGTTATAAGCGAGCTTCATTGTAATCATTAACCCTTAGCCCGCCAAATAAATTGTCGTCTGCTATATTTCTCGTCTGCTTCAAGTTTCAAAGTGCTTCAAAATTGCTCAAAATTGCTGAAAATGTTGTCCGAGTGTCAAACAGCTTGGATCCGGATGAGACGCCGAGTTACTCGGCGTCTCATCCGGATCCAAGCTGTTTGCATATGGAGCTAGTCGTGACTGGCAGGCTAAGGGTTAAGTTGGTTTCTGCGTCCTTCAATTTTGTTGGAACCAGCTGTATTAAATAATTTCAAACTATCTACATGTGTATTCCATTGGACATTTGATAAACACGCGGATTTGTCAGACATTTGGGCAATAATTCAACATTGTCTGAATAGAATTCATTAGTGTATTGTGGACAATATTCAGTTGTGAATATACCGGTAAGTATATCTACAGTGCTTCCTCTCTACAACGACACCCAATTGGAGGCTTTGTTTGTTTTTTATTTGTTTGTTAACGTCCGTTTCTGCCATGAAAACCCGGAGCCCTACTCTTATTATCGACAGAGTTCTCTGGTTATTTAAGATGCCCAGTAAAAAGCACTGAGACATCGGACCTCGGTTTATAAAGTCTCATCCGAAGGACTTGGCCCGGCGGGGGATCAAACTCACGAGCCCTGACGTTATAATCGAGCACTTTACCCCATCGACTACGTCCGCCAATTGGAGGCAAAGAGTGTATTTGTTGTTCGGAGGTTATTGTTATAGGGAGGCAAAATTAAGACTTGGCTTACATATGCAAACAGCTTGAATCCAGATCAGAGGCCGCGAGTAGTGTTCCCCGTCTAAATGATCTGTTTTATCAGGGAGGTTGTTTGAGAAATGCATTGTTCAATGAAACTCGAATGATCGTAAATCAAACTTCTCATATTTAATTATAAATAATTTGTTCAATCTCAAAATGCCTATACAATAAATTGATTTGCGTGTCTTTTAATATTGAAATGATTATTTTTTCAGAAAGTACCGTTTATAATACTTGTGTTTTGCTAAAACAATGCATAGGCCTACTGTTTTAGAACAAATAGAGGATCTTGTTTGAGTGCTTATTATTTATCATTTTTAATAAACGAGTTGACTAAAATAATATGACACGCGCCTTGGCGAGCATTTTTTATTAAAAATGATAAATAATGAGCACGAATGCGATATTCTGTTTATTACATAACAAGTTTAATCCCCTATTAAATTGATTGAAGCCGTAGTTTGTAGACCCTCCGCTACATATATTTTCCACCAAAACGTTACGTTGTTTGCGTTAACGTCATAGCAAATTACGTCATTTGGTGTCCCGCTACATGCAGCGCTTGTAAACGAACAGGTTGGGCCGGAGTCCCAAAAACGATATTCCACTAGTGGATTACGATATTTGTAATTTATAATGGCTTTATGTCACTCCCTGACCGCAAGTTATGTTATAACAAGAGTTGTCAGAGAGACAACAAAGCTCGCCACCGGCACCTTTAGAAACTTAAAAGCACACTCAGGGTCACAGAGGTCAACCTTTTTGCCTGCATGGAAAGGTCTTGTCCATATACACTGGCAAATCAAATATGAAAATAACACCTCAAGGGACATAGGAATTATAAGCATTTTTGAAACTTAACGCAGATTTCGAAACCTAAAACCTTTCGCGACCTTAGTTCAAGGTCAAGGACACTGGGCTAATTTTTTTGCATGCATGGAAAGGTCGTGTCCATATACACATGCATGCTAAATATGAAAGAAATATCTCAATGGATATATGAGTTAACAAAATTTTGAGAAACCTAAACGCAGAATTTGAAACCTAAACGCGGGTCCTAAGTTCAAGGTCAAGGTCAGAGGGCTCAAACATTTTACATGCAAGGAAAGATGTTGTCCATATACACATGCAAACTGAATATGAAAGGAATATTTCAATGGACATAGGAGTAATAAAAATTTTGAGAAACCAAAACACAGATTTCGAAAACTAAACATGGGCCCTATGTTCAAAGTCAAGGTCACAGGGGTCTAAATTTTGCTGTGCCTGGAATGGTCTTGTCCATATACACACATAAACCAACTATGAAAGCAATACCTCAAGGGACATAGAAGTACAAGGCATTTTTCAAAACCTAAACACAGGCCCTAAGTTCAAGGTCAAGGTCAAGGTCACAAGGGTCCAAATTTATCTGTGCATGGAAAGGTCTTGTCCATATACACACACATACCAACTATGGAAGCAAAACCTCAAGGGACATAGAAGTTAAAGGCATTTTTCGAAACCTAAACCTAGATTTCAAAACCTAAACGCAGGCCCTAAGTTCAAAGTCAAGGTCACAGGGGTCTAAATTTTTCTGAGCATGGAAAGGTCTTGTCTACATACACACACATACCGACTATGGAAGCAATACCTTAAGGGATAAAGAAGTTAAAGGCATTTTTCAAAACCTAAACGCAGATTTCGAAACCTAAACACAGGCTCTTAGTTCAAGGTCAAGGTCACAGAGATCAAACTTTTTCTGTGCATGGAAAGGTCTTGTCTATATACACATACATACCAACTATGAAAAACAATACCTCAAAGGACATAGAAGTTAAAGGCATTTTTCTAAACCTAAACACAGATTTCGAAACCTAAACACAGGTCCTAAGTTCAAGGTCAAGGTCACACGGGTCTTAATTTTTCTTTGCATGTAAAGGTCTTGCCCATATACACATACATACCAACTATGAAAGCAATACCTCAAGGGACATAGAAGTTAAAGGCATTTTTCTAAACTTAAACACAGATTTCGAAACCTAAACGCAGGCCCTAAGATCACGGTCAAGGTCACCAGGGTCAAAAAATTTCTGTGCATGGAAAAGTCTTGTCCATATACAAACATACCAACTATTGAAGCAATACCTCAAGGGACATAGAAGTTAAAGACATTTTTCGAAACCTAAACCCAGATTTCAAAACCTAAACGCAGGCCTTTATTTCAAGGTCAAGGTCACAGGGGTCAAACTTTTTATGTGCATGGAAAGGTCTTGTCCATATACACACACATATACCAACTATTGAAGCAATACCTCAAGGGACATAGAAGTTAAAGGCATTTTTCGAAACCTAAACGCAGGCCCTAAGTTCAAGGTCAAGGTCACAGGGGTCTAAATTTTTCTGAGCATGGAAAGGTCTTGTCTATATACACACACATACCGACTATAGAAGCAATACCTTAATGGATATAGAAGTTAAAGGCATTTTTCAAAACCTAAACACAGATTTCGAAACCTAAACGCAGGCCCTAAGTTCAAGGTCAAGGTCACAGGGGTCTAAATTTTTCTGTGCATGGAAAGGTCTTGTCCATATACACACACATACCAACTATGGAAGCAATACCTCAAGGGACATAGAAGTTTAATTGCATTTTTCAAAACCTAAACGCAGATTTCGAAACCTAAACGCAGGCCCTAAGTTCAAGGTCACAGGGGTCAAAAATTGTCTGTGCATGGAAAGGTCTTGTCCATATACACACACATACCAACTATGAAAGCAATACCTCAAGGGACATAGAAGTTATAGACATTTTCTTAAAATTGTTTACGCCGTTCACAACGACGCAAACGACAACGACGACTACGACTACACAGGCGAGCTAAAAACCCTTATTCCCGAACGCGTGTGTTTGTACTCCTAGAAATAAGTTCCCCTGTAAAGTGGTTGAAAACAGGTAAGAAGTCGGGTAACTTGGTTTCTAGACATACTCCAAATGCTTAACCCCTTCACTGCCATGACGTCATCGATTTTGAACAATTGTCGTCTGCTTTTATTTCTCAAATTTAATTTTTCAGATTTGACATGAGAAATAATGAAGCTAGATCTAAACAGTTTGGATTCTGATCACGCGGCGTCTGAACAGGATCCAAACTGTTTCCAAATAACAATTGCTCTCGGGGTAAGGCAGTGAATGTATTAATACTCAGATTGTTTGGAGTAACTCGGCGTCTTGTCGAGCTTAAAACTACTTGACACTCAGGTTGAAATAACTATTCAACATTTTCACTATCCTGCCATTTTCGAAATTAATTTCATAGCCTTTGTTTCGATTTAAAGTGGAACAGTTATTTTTGTGCCCCAAAGCAAACTCCGTGTCACGTTGGTTATACACCAACAATACAAAATGTATCATAGACACAGAATATCTGCGTGTTATACCAGATTTATTAATTGTGTAATTTAAAACTTATTTGATGGATAATAATTCCGTAAACATCTGACGTTAATGGAAAAAGAAAGATGGAAATTGCTCATTGTTGCAACAATGTGAATAAATTTGCTATTTCTATGAGCAGATTACAACATCCTTCTGAAATACAGTGTTCCCTCTCTACAACGACACCCAACGGGAGACACAGAGTGTGTGTGTTGTTCGGAAGGAGTCGTTACAGGGAGGGAAAATTAAGACTTTGGCTTATATTTGCCAACAGTTTGAAGCCAGATCAGACGCCGCGTGATATTTATTCTATCAAAATATCCACTCACAAGTAACTTTGAGAAAAACAGCAGACGACAAATTTAAGCAGACGGTGTTGCAGCCATGAAAAGGTTGGACATAAATTTCTTGTCTGGGGAACAGCGGAAATGGTCATTGTAAGGAGGGAGTCGTTGTTGGTAGGGAGCACTGTGAATAATTGACACTGGAGTGTTCTTCAAGAGGTAGATCTAGCACAAAAATATGGAGGAATGACAAAGCAATAGAAGACAGCTTCATTACAAACACACGCCACCCCTTCATTACAAGGACGTCATTAGTTTTACACAATTGCCCTCTGCTTTTATTTCTAAACTCTATACTATGACAAGAAATATTGTAGTTAGCGCCAAAATGTTTGGTTCCTGGCCAGACTCGTCATTGCGTGGCGTCTGTTCGAGATCCAAACAGTTTGAAAAAGTATATTGTACTCGAGGTACATGTAACTGTACGGTGTAGCAATAGCAAACCTTTAAAGAGCATAATAACCTGCAACACTCGGATATAGGCGATTTGAATTGGTGACCATGTATTGAAGGCTTAAAATGTCCGTAATGTACCCTCAACCTGTTATTGGCAATTATCAAAACAATGTCATTTTACCAGACTTCAGCTTCATATGTCAAATAAGGTATGAGAAAAGTGTCTAAAACACGGACAGAGGAACATCGCCATATTTTCTATGATTTGACCTAGTTTATGACCGGACAGAATTATCATTTTCGATTTTGACTTAGATTTGATCTAGGCAAACATTCTGATAATATTTCATTCAGATCTAATGAGATTTGTAGCTTCTAGAGGGTAAACATGTTTTTCTCTGATTTGACCTAGTTGCATTCAAATCCAATGAGATGTGTAGCCTCTAGAGTGTTAACATTGTTTTTCTGTCATTTGATCTAGAGACCTAGTTTTTTACCGGACATGTTGAGCAAGATTCATTAAAATTTAAAGGAATTTGTAGCCTATAGAGTATAAACAAGGTTTTTCTATGAGTTGATCTAGTTTTTTACCTGACATAACCAATATATTCAAACTTGACCTAGATATCAATTAGGCAACCGTTCTGACCAAGTTGCATTAAAATCCAATGAGATGTGTAGCCTCTAGAGTGTTAATGTTTTTCTGAGATTTGATTTAGAGACCTAGTTTTTCACCAGACATGACCCGCATTCAAACTTGACCTAGATATCAATGAGGCAAACATTTTGATCAAGTTTCATAGAGATCCAATGAGACTGGTAGCCTCTAGTGTTAACAAGGTTTTCCTATGATTTGACCTAGTGACCTAGTTTTTGACTCAACATGACCCATATTCGAACTTGACCAAGATATTTATTAGGCAAGCATTCTGAGCTGCATAAAATCAAATGAGATGTGTAGCCTCTAGAGTGTTAACAAGGTTTTTCTATGATTTGACCTAGTCACCTAGTTTCTGACCCAACATGATCCACATTAGAATTTGACCTAGATGTCATCAAGTTTCATGAAGGTTGGATGAAATTTGTAGCCGCTAGTGTGTTTACGAACCAATTGTGAACAGACAGACAGACGGACATCCAACGATCCTAAAATCTCACCTTGGCACTTCATGCCAGGTGAGCTAAAAGAACAAGTGATGTTAAGATTGTGCTTTGGTCATATTTATTAGTAGTCCTCATACAGTCAATAAAAATTGTCAAGAAATTTATACAATTCAAGTTTAATTTAAGATGTAACAACATCATTTACCTTAAAAAATATTCTTCAACCTTAAAAAAAATACGTAGTCATAATGGTTTAATGCAACCATTCAAAATAACATAAGTCAAACCTCTCTAATGTGATCACTGAAATGTAGGCTTATTGATAGCATTTTAGACAGGTGGCAGCTGAAGCAAGATGACAGTAAAGCAGGAAGCTCATAAAGCAGCAACCTGCCTAAAACTTGGAATACCCTAGCTATACTCCAGACAAGAGGGAGTAAACTGAACAAATCCAGCATTTTCTCACTCATTTTAGCACCAAATCCTATGGTGTTACTACTCATTAAAATCATGTGTATGCATGCATTTGTACTCATTTGTATGCATGTTTTAACCCTTCCTCCCAAGAAGCACCATGTGACTCTCTTGCCCACTACTCCACATTGGTGCAAATGGACATCACTACTTTTGTTTTGATAATTGCTTTGAAATGAGGACTAAGTGATGATTTTTAAATACAGGTGGCTGCCTAACCCTTTCATTCTCAATTACCCCTTTGTGTTTGCAAACAGTTGGGGTCCTGATCAGACCCAGCGTAACGATATTTATTAACCCTTAGCCCGCCAAATAAATTGTCTTCTGCTATATTTCTCGTCTGCTTCAAGTTTCAAAGTGCTTCAAAGTTGCTCAAAATTGCTGAAAATGTTGTCCGAGTGTCAAACAGCTTGGATCCGGATGAGACGCCGAGTTACTCGGCGTCTCATCCGGATCCAAGTTGTTTGCATATAGAGCTATAGTCGTGAGTGGCAGGCTAAGGGTTAAGTCAGACAACCTTAAATCTAATTTTGAAACATGGTTTGCAGACAACAATACTGAAGCGGAGAACAATAAAAAGGTGAAGGGGTAAAAATCTCCTGAATAATTTGATCATGAAAGGGTTGAAGACATTACCCCAGTCCATTCATTGATTCCCCTCCCATTGTTCTCACTAGGCTTGAAAATAACATGGGAAACGTGTGCTCAGCCAATGTCAGCAATCTCAAGTTTTCTATAAAGGTCTGACATACTCACACTCAATGGGTTTTTCAATGGGTTTTACTAACTAAACTATCAACTAACTATAAGGTATGAACCTTACATGAAACGTCTGACTGATTCGTTGCCTAAACATCTGGGGCCAATTCCATAAAACTTTGAAGGACAAAAACGGTCGTAAGTCAATACTTTAAAATACATTTAACTTCTGATTTCTCTGTGTAATCCTGTCTTGTGACATCATTTTGGAATCATTTTGAAAAGACGATTCCACAGAGATGTCACCAGACAGGATTAGATGGAGAAATAAATGATAATTGAGACTTTTGAAATCTGACTTACAACAACATGTCATACAAAGTTTTATGAAACAGGCCCCTGTACTGTTAAAAGGATGCTGCATGCTTTGACTGAAACTTTCTACGGGGATAGGTGATACCACCCAAGCTAGGTCCAGTAAAGTCTTTAAGGAGCTTGTTGCTTTACTTTTATCTTGCTTTAAGAAGCCACTTGCCTTGAATATAGAGTTACATGGCTATGGAGGAGAGGGTATAATGTTTTTATAACAGTCAAAGTTTGAAACTATTTGTTTTGTGCAGGTCCTAAACTTTTCCTAGGCATGTGGCGTCGAGGCTTTATAGATGATGCACCTAATGACTTCTTGGAATTGTCAACATAGGCCAAATCATTGCACTTCTGAAATAACAAAAGGAATTATTAACTGAAAATGTACTTATACTGGGAAAATTTAAAGAAACTAAAGATGTGACTGTGGTGGTGACTTTAAGATCATAGACGTCACTAAGCTGCATGAACCAAATATGTAGAGCTACACAGAGCAACAGATAAGGGTAGTTTTTCAAAACTTAAAAACTTTATTTCTGAATTAAACCCTATGGTGTCACTACTCATTAGAATCGTCTCTTCGAGACGATTCTAATGAGTAGTAACACCATAGGATTTGGTGCTGAAATGAGTGATTAAATGTTTGAGTTGTTGAAATAACTACCTCTTATCTGGAGCCCTGTCTACAAAATTGCTATAATTTGAACTATCTGTAATTCTTTGAAAAACTGAAACATATCAAAATCCTGACTAATACTAGCACATTTTTTGTGTATGTGCCAAAACATCCTGTAAAATTTATAAATTAAACGAGACTTACCTTGGTTAAGTCGATGTTTGAATATAATTCTATGAGTCATAGACTCACTTGAGGGCTTAAACGAGATTGTACTGCGCATGCGCGAATCAGACTTCAAAGAAATTTTTGTCATTATAATCCATACATGTACACAAAAAAGGGTCTTAAACCTAGCAAAATTAATGTAGGGAGGGCGGGTGGCGTTTAAGCCCTCAAGTGAGTCTATGACTCATAGAATTATATTCAAACATCGACTTAACCAAGGTAAGTCTCGTTTAATTTATAAATTCTATTTCGTCATATCACTATCGGTCTTAAATGAGATTTCAAAGCTTATAATGACAAAAATGCTCTAGCAAAATTAAAGCACTGACCTGTAATATCATTATTGTAAAACTGCATTTTCAAATGTTGAATCCTCTTCAATATTCAACGAATAATACTTCTTGAAAGTTGAATCTACTGTCCAACCAGCACGCTTCATAATGATGTTAATTGGCACATTATTGTCACGAGCTTTAGACGTTGACGCACTCCTAACACTATGAGCACCATAAATTGAAACATCAACTCCCGATCTGACCATGACTGTCCGTATCCATCGTGATACTGTGTCCCTAGAAACAGGCCCATGTGGCCTGATATAGCTAATTAACAATTTCTTGTTTGTAGTTGATCTCACTGATCTAGTTCTACTCAAATACTCCTTCATAACAGTATATGCACAAAGCCTCCTATCTGGAGGGTAACATTTCAACTTTAAAACTGAACAATCAAAGCCAGGCCGGCTCTGTTTTAACAATGAATCAATATGTAGAACAAACTGTGATTTTTCTTTGACTAACTTATTTACACTTAATAAATGAACAGTCTGGGACCGAGCTGCATTTGTCAATGCTATCAGCATTACTAATTTCAAAGTCAAATCCTTCAAAGACAGGTGTTTCACTGGAGAAAGTGATTTCAGATATGTCAATACTTTGCCCACATTCCAAGTTTTAGTGTATTTAGGTTTATAGGGCCTCAAATTAAATACTCCTTTCATAAACCTAACCACCACAGGGTGCGAGCCTGCTGGAAAATTTTCAACTCTTAAAAATGATGACAAAGCCCCTCTAGCTGTATTCAACGCACTATAACCTAACCCACGCTCATATTCTACTGTCAAAAAATTTACCACTTCTTTTACAGAAACCGAAACCGAATCAACTTTGCACTTGTCACAATACTGAAACCATCTTGATATATACGTTTGATATTGTTTTTTGGTTCCGGATCGCCAGGAAGACATGAGTATTCTGGTTGCCCCTCTAGAAAATCCTTGACCTCTAAATGATTCCCGGACACTTGACATGCAATGAGAACGAGATCTTTTGCCAGCGGATGTGTTTGATCTGAATGAGGTAGAGACAGAACTTTCCTGGTTCTTGGCAGAATGACTGGCTTCTGTATGAGCATTCCCATCAGTTTTGCAAACCATGTCTGAGTTGGCCACAAAGGTGCTACAATCAAACACCTGGCTTTGTCTAAGGAAATCTTTTGCATGCATCGTCCCATCATGCTGAAAGGAGGAAATAAATATGAACATGAGAATACACTCCAATCAGTCGTGAATGCATCAACCAAATAGGAATCTGGCTCAGGCTTCCAGGAGCAGAAAACTGGCAATTTAGCGTTTAGCCTTGTTGCAAACAAATCAATGTCCGGTTTTACCATTTTCTGTGAGATTCTATCAAAAACTTCATATGACAAGGACCATTCAAGTCTGTCATTGAATTTTCTTGAGGGTTCATCAGCCAAATTTTCTTTCCCAGCAATGTGAGAACAAGATAACCAGACATTGCTTTCTATGCACCAAAACCAAATCTGCTTTGCAACCTCATCACATTTATCAGAACGAATGCCACCCATGTTAGAGATGTAGCACACTGCCGTCGAAGAGTCTGTTAAAACTTTAACATGCGTCCCTCTGATTTTCTCTTTCAAAGACTGAATGGCAAATAACACTGCTTTGAGCTCTAGTACATTTATATGCTCAGATCTTTCCCTTTCAGCCCATCTGCCTCCAATTTTCTTGTTATCCACAACAAAACCCCAACCTGACAGCGAAGCGTCTGTCTGTATGACAAGGTCGGGATTACCATGACTTATAACCCTATATTGCTCATGAACATGCTGTATCCACCAATTAAGTTCTCTTTTCATCTTCCAATTTATCCATGTTTTTGCTTCAAAATCACCCCGAGACAACTTCAACGCTACTGTTTTTCCCTTTTCTAGCTCTCTATAGTGTAGTTTGCCAAATTGAACTGCAGAAAAAGCAGCCACTAATAGACCTATTACTTTGGCTAGTTCTCTAATTTTTATTTGTTTGGCATTAGTCAATTTCATGCATTCAAACACTATTCTGTCAATTTTATTCTGGGGTAAAAACACTTTCATCTGCTCAGAATCTATTATATTGCCTAAGAACACCAGTCTTTTGGTGGGAATTTTAACAGATTTTTTGAGATTGATGACAAATCCCACTTTAGTCATAAGGTCTTCTGTTTTAGATATATTTTCATAACACTGTAGGTACGTGTCTCCGCAAAGAATACTATCATCAATAAAGCCACTATTAACATACCCTTGGCTGCGGAGTTTAGCATAAACTGGCTTGAGTAGCTTAGTAAATAATCTAGGAAGGCAAGCCAGCCCATTAGGACAGGCTGTGAATTGATAAATTTGACCTTTCCAAACAAATCGAAAGTATTTCTGCTGTTCTTGGGCAATACTAATAGAGTAGTATGCATGGCGCAAGTCAATAGATCCCATATATGTATCTTTTGTAATATATTCCCTGATGAAGGTCATTGATTGACCGAAACGTTGGATAATAAAATTACAGTCAAAACAACAAGTCTGAGATCGTGTGTTGTCTTTTGATTGCCTTTTTCTTAGATGTATCTTTTGTGATCAGATTCAGAGTTTTCTCAAAGGTATCCATTTTAAAATGGTAATATGGAATAAACTCATTTAATTTTTTCAAATTTAATATTACTCTGTATTCACCATTATTCTTAAGTCGGGTAAATATTGGAGAGACAAACTGTCCTGGCTCGTATTCTGCCTTTACAATCACCCCCAAATCCATCAAATTCTGGATTTCAGTGTCAATGATCTCTGAATCCCGAGCGTTAAATTGAATTTGACTTCCCTTTTCATTTTGTGTAGCATAAAACTCCTCATGAAAGACAACATGAAAATGCTCTACCATATCAAGAATAATGGGATCACTAGTAAGATTGCGCCATTCATCTACAAAATATTTAAGCCTACCAGCTTCAAAGGGTAATTCTCTTACCTGATCTATTGTCTCGGAGGGCGACCCTGCCCTCGCCTCATCACCTTTTTTGGATAGCCAAAGGACGCCTGGCCCGATCCGTGTGGTGCATACGAACCACCATATGGCCTTCCTCTTGGGTAACCACGATGACTACCCCGCACTCGTGGCCGAAACCCGGACCTTCCTCTGAAACCATTGTATCCTCCCCTCTGAATACGGTTACCAATCTTATTACAGTCCTCTATCTCCTTAGCCTGCTTTCCGACATCATCTCCGAAAAGCTCCGAAGTGAATGGCAAGGAGTGATTGCATAAATGTGCATAATCATCCCGTAGTTCTGGCTTCAATAGGTCCCTTCTTGTCATGTTTATTTGTCTATTGGTGTGACCCAAGAGGGCCAGAGCGTTGTTACACTGATCAACCAACGGACTAACTATCGACATCTCTGTCTCCAAAGGTGCCATTTCATTAACTGTTTTGGCCAGCACAGTCGCTGCCTTAACCACAGATATTTCAATACTCTGCAGCTTCCGATCTGTCATTCTTGCTTTATGTGACACCACATCCCATATTATGCGATTAGTTTTTACTACAGTAAGACCATCTCAATTACCAGGCCTTGCATTTTTAGGATCCTTGATGAGTTCATCATACCTCTCGTCATCAATGCCATTACGGAAAAGATCGTTTATGTTCTCTGCCAGTGTTCCGTCAATGTCGGTATCCACTGGTTCAACAGTTCTAAACTTTTTAGCCATGGATTCAAAACGACTCGGCTCTTCAGCCGGCCGTTTGGATGTCTCTTGAATAGAAGCAGGCCCTACAGGCTGCACAACATGATCCTCTATGTATTCCTCGCACAACTCTCCGTCTTCGGCATAATCGCCGTAGTCATAATAATCTACACTTTGGGCCTCAACTTGATTCAAACGAGCGCCCAAACCACTCATTTTCTCGCCTTGTTTTATGATAGATTCCTGCATGGTTTTCAAGATTGAAAGAATTTCCGTGTCGCCCGTATTAGCAGCCTTAGAACAGCCAGGCGTTTCTGGCGCTGGCGTCTTAGATGGAGCCTTTTTCTTCTCCATTTTTGGCTTTTCTTTTGCAACCTTCTCTTTGTCGGCCATCTTGAATAACCCACGTGCGAACAAAGTTTTTAAGTTTACTGTCTAAAACAGCGTTATGTATAGTTCTCACGGAATCCGACAGATTCCGAGCAATACGTACAATCTCCCTAAAGGAGAAACTCCCGATAGGAGTGAAATTTGAATAATAAAATATTAATAAATCCGTCGTAAAAATCCGACTCGAGTTTAAACAGCGTCTTCTTCGCAAACCGCTTAGCACACTGATTCGCGCATGCGCAGTACAATCTCATTTAAGACCGATAGTGATATGACGAAATAGAATTATAAGGTTATTGCTTGGAAACTACATGTATAGGAAAATTGAGGTTGGCAAATTATATACAATATGTATATGGATAAGCAAATGAACAATAAATGAATGGACACTGGATGGACTGAGAATGAATAAAGGAAGCCCTTAGTATAAAGAAATTATTTTACATATAGCAGACTCTCGTAAACTTTTTTTTTTTAAAACAAAAGAAAGTCAATGAGTGAAATATTGAAATAGTTATACCTGCAATAACAGCAGTTTGTCTGGGATGGTAACAGAACCCTTCATCAAGGTGTTTACTAGTTCTAGCCTGTGTAGTGGTAGGGCTGTCAGAACATACAACAGCTTCTTGTCTGGGTCAACTCCACGCACGATACCTGCATATACCGTACATAACATTATACACAGTCAACTACTCACACTATACCTACATAATGCACAAAGTCACAAACTCAAACATGTGTTAATCCATTATCGACTAAATATACATTTTTATGCTTTTAATTTATTCCTTCAAAAAATAAAGTACAGTAAAACCTCGCTATTACGACCACTAAAACGAAGGCTAATCGAGTGTCTAATAGACAGGTGACAGCTTAAAGCAAGATGACAGTGAAACAGAAAGCTCCTAAAGGAGCTTTCTGTTTCACTCTCACCTTGCTTTAAGCGGTCACCTATCGTAAACACCCTAATAATTAACATAATTTTGTGGTCGTAATAGAGGGGTTTTATTGTAGTTCACTTTATACAGTCATGAATATGCACCATAAGAAACAGTTTTGACTATTCTAGCAGATGGTCTCTTAAAGTAGGCTAAAAGTAAAGCAAAATGTACCTGAAGGCGCAATCTGTTTTACTTTTGACCTGCTTGAAGTGGTCATGTTTTCCAAAATAGAAACAGATTATGAGATAATTAGATACTTAACCCTTTACCCCATAACCTGTTTCCAGTTTTGAAAATATATAAAAGATTTCTAATGATACATTTCCATGACTGTATAATTAAGCACTATTTTTTCAGTGGAGGAATAAATAAAAGGCATAAAAAGGTGTATTCATTAGGTAACGAGTTAAAACATTAAATGACTGTCTATTTAAAGGTAACAGTTTAATGCATTCTGCTTTATTTTCAGCAGCAATCTCATTACTGTGTAAATAAGCCATTTTTGCCTTGACTTTAATTCTTCCACTGAAGAAAAAAGTTCTATTCTATGCGGTTGTTAATATGTACCTAAGAAATATTTTTAAGTAAGGTGCATTATGCTTTACTTTCAATCTGCTTTCAGTGGTCACCTGTGTTCAATACTAGAAACAGGCTATTGGGTAATGGGTAAAACACATAATACCAGCTTTGATAGGCTCCAGATAAGGGGAGAATTTCAAAAACTACAATTTTTATGTCTGCAATAAACCTTATAATGTAAAGTATTACTCATTAAATTTGTCTCTTCAAGACAATTCTAATGAGTAGTTACACCATAAAGTTTAGTGCTAACATGAAGGAGAACAAGAGCACCACATGGGGGTGCCAAAGCTCGTTTGTTTTGTTATCCTACTTATGGCCAATGTTAAATTTTCCCTATAAATGACCTTGACCTTTGTCAGACATGACCCAAATTGTACTGAGCTCAGGGGCTTCTTAAGGTGAGTATGCACAACAAATATAGAGTCTATATCACATGTAGTTTCAAAGTTATTGCCAACGTTAAGATTTTGGACGACGTCGACTAACCATGACGAACTACGACACAGGAATGATGACAATAAGTACCTCATAGTTTCTTCGAAACAGATGAGCTGAATAAGTTTTAAGTCTGCATAAACCCTATGATGTTAAGTATTACTCATTAAAATCGTCTCTTCAAGGCGATTCTAATAAGTTGTTACATCATAAGATTTGGTGCAGACATGAAGGAGAAAAATGTTGGATTTGTTCAGTTTACTCCCTCATATCTGGAGACCAGGGGCCCGTTTCATAAAACTTCTTACGACAAATGTTGTTGTAAGTCAGATTATTAAACTCTCAATTTTTATTTATTTCTCCATCTAATCCTGTCTTGAAAAGACGATTCCAAAAAGATGTCACAAGACAGGATTAGATAGAGAAATCAAAGATTAAATGCATTTTAAAGTTTTGACTTATGACAACATTTGTCGTATGAAGCCCCTGGAGAAGATATGATAAATGATGGAAAGTTCAGCCAACTTACCATAGCCGAGCCATTCACAGACAGGCCTTGTAGAGAAGAACAAAGGGCCATCATCAACATATTGCACTGCCTGAAAATAACAAGAGTTAGCTCTCTTTACACATTGAAGAGATTCAATACATCCAATAATGCCCGTTGGTTTCTATGAATACAACACACTCTTTATTTAATTAGTTCCCCAACAAATTATTATTTATTCCTCATATAAAATAGAATACCATTACACACAGTTACCATTCGTTTGCACTTTCCTGATTACCATCATATCAACACATTGAACCCTAGTGACAAATATCAGGGCTGCAATAAGTTGATCATAAAAATCATAAGATTTCAAATTTTCAATTTTTCAGACGCAATTTTACTTATCATACCTTTACCCCATAGCCTGTTCCTTGTTTTGAAGACACATGGCTGCTTAATTAAAACAGGTTAAAAGTAAAGCAGAATGCGCCTTAAGGCGCATTTTGCTATACTTTCAGCCTGTTTTAAGCTACGATATGCAAGGAAAAAAATCCGAATACTAAGGAAAACCGGAGAAATGGCAGCCCTGAAACATTAATAAATATTATGCCTGTGAAGATGGATTGATAGATTTGTTTGGTTTTACCACACTTGACACAGAATAGGTCATAATTATAGTGTCAATGAATGATGAGATGATGCGGAGGTGTGATGATTTCAGGAAGATGCTGCGCATGGGATCAAAAACACAGACCTGCTTTCCTTTAACCCATTACCCCATAAATACGCCTTTTATTTATTCCTCCACTGAAGAAAATAATTCCAATTTTTAAAGTCAATAATATGTATTATAAGAAATAGTTTCTATATTGTAGCAGATACTAGCTTAAAGCAGGCTGAAAGTAAAGCAGAATGTGCCTTAAGGCACATTCTGCTTCACTTTCATCCTGCTTTAAGTGATCACATATCTTCAAAACTAGAAACAGACTATGGGGTAATGGTATAAGTTCTCTGTCAAATAAACAAAAACATTATCTATGACAGTTAAGCTACAGAACCAAGGCGAGGTAGGAAGGTCTCTGGGGGCTATGAAGAGTACACTTGTACTATGGAAACAGTTAAAATCAACCCAAAATTGTCCAAAAATGGACTAGACTTATTTGAAATTTCCATTTCAAGTTTCAGGGGTGAATCAGTTAACAAACTGCTGCTTAACGCTTGCTGTAATTAAAGCAGATATCTTCTATGCTTTAATTCAAGACTGCTTTAAGCACCCATTTATATATAACAAGAAAATCAAACCGCAAATGAATTGTTAACAGTTGTTTTACCATATACAGTAAAGAACTTTCCATACGACCAGTAAAATGAGGGCCCATTGATTGTATTAAAAGACAGGTGACAGCTTAAAGTAAAGTGGAAGTAAAACAGAAAGCTCCTAAAGGAGCTTTCTGTTTTACTTCCACTTTGCTTAAAGCAGTCACCTAACTTAAACACTACTACAACTCTCTGATTTTTTATTAACGTGCAGGCTCAGGGGCAAAGTCCACATCAGTGGGCCCCCTTCCAGGTAGCTGGCTTGCTGCACGCATGGCAGTTCTTACACCTGATCTCCAGGTGTCTCTCTCTCTCTCTCTCTCTCTCGATTGCAGTAAGGTTAACACCTAATAATAAACACAATTTAGTGGTCGTAATAGAGAGGGTGTACTGTACACTATACCTTCGATGTGTCAGCTCTACACAGTGCCACAAGGCTGGCATTGAGAGAATACATCACTTGTGACTGCGGCATATCACCATCACAAACATGCACTGCAACATCTCCCCACCGGATACAGTATGGCAACTTGGAGGTCAAGGTCAAATCAGGTTCAAGGTCAGCACACAGGTGAATCAGAAGGCTCAAGTCTCTGTGGTCAGAGGCTCGGAACTTAGACATGTGTCTGAAAGAAATAGTAGAATAGTTATACTTTAACCTCTTTCGCCGAGTACAATGGTTGTTTGGATTTGTTATAACTTTACATCACTTTCAACAGTATTTCAGTCATATCGCGACGTCCAGCTTATTACAGGTGGAGGAAGACCCAATGTGTAGTGTTGTTACCATGTAACTGTCTATCAAATATGTAGCCCCGCCTACTAGCAGACTGATGCCTCTCAAATAGCATGTAATTAATAGGGGTCAGTTCCCATTAGAGTTCCGATACACTGAGTTTGGTGTTTATATGTATAGAACTGTATTTAGCTTTAGACATTAAATAGTTAGTACTGTAAAGAGCCTTTCTTATGCATCAACCCACATACGCACAGATCTTACACAATGGATGTTTGGAAACAGCTTGCAACCTGATCAGATGCTGCATTTCGTGGCCACTGACAAGGATTCAATACGCTTGGCACTATTTTAATTGTTTAAAGCACATAAAATTATGGCAGTGAAGGGGTAAAAGAAAATAAGTACAGTAAAATTTCTCTATTACGACTACTTAATTGCATTTGTTATAAGGTGTTTATGAGAGGTGACTGCTTAAAGCAAGCTGACAGCAAAACAGAAAGCTCCTTTGACTGAACATGTCCATTAAGCTGAGGTCCTAAGTCTAGCCATTATAACTTATTTCAACCCATTACTCCATATGCATTTTACACATTTAATATATTACCCCACTGAAGAAAAGAACTCCACTTTATACAATGCACCAGAAGATATATTTTCAATATACTGGCAGAAGGTTGCTTTAAGCAGGCTGAAAGTATAGCACAATGTGTTTTACTTTCAAACTCCTTTAATTAGTCCTCTGTCTTCAAAACTACAAACAGGCTATTGATTTAAAGGTTAAGTATTTTCCCGATACATGCACCTTTAGACAACTTTCCCTGTTCTTCACAGGGATGCCTTCCTTATAAATAGCTATTCAAAAACTTTTCCTGAATCCTAACATGTGAATTCTTACAGCAGGTCAAACGAAAAGCAGAAAGCTCATTCACGACCTTTCTGCTTTACTTTCAGCCTGCTTTAGACAACCTACTGTAGGGAAATATCTTTTATTTTGTCACAGTGACTAGTTGTCATATGACTGCCATTCTGGTTAAATCTTTGCATGCTGGGTAAATTTTTTCATCTGCAACAGTTACTATTGTCATCTGCAATTTTTCTTAAAACTGAATTCCTGAAGACGACCCGTTGAGGGTCGAAATGTCTAATCAAATAAAATACGGTTAACACCAGATTGCCTCGATTGTGTGTGTACTACTGTACTAGCCTCTCCATCCAAGTTAAAACTGAATTTTCTAAATTCATTTCAAAAACAAGGTCAAAGTGTCAAACAGTTTGGATCCTGATGAGGCGTCTCATCTGAATTCAAATTGTTTGTAGGTAAATTTAGGTAATCACACAGACACGTATTCAAAGCTAGCACGGTTGTCCCAGTTACATTCAAGTTGTCACAGACAACCAAACAACTGTTAATTTTGCGGACTGTTGATAAGCAGACCTACCCTGGGGTGATTGCTTGATCAATGTGTATTATTGTAGGCTGGTAATGACTGCTCTTGAATGTCTCAGAACCTCCATGCTGAAAACCAGAAAAACAAACATGCTTATTACCGAGTTCCCACAAAAAACAAAAGACCATAATTCACTGATTTCCCTAACCAATTCCAAAATCCACTGACATGACGAAACATGAAAAAGATTACTTTTTTGGTTAGAGTAGAAAAGCAATGGAAAATATGTGATTTTTCTTACGAATTATTTAGACAGATCATATTTTTTCTAAATGTCATATGCATGATAATGCCACACATTTGCTTTTATTTGAGAAATTTTTTTAAAACATTTTTTTGCAATACACCATTTGGTTTTAAGTCTCTTTAATACAATTAATTTGTCTTTATTTTCAGTGGCTTTGAAAAATAATGTTATAATTATCATATTCAGAAACCTGACAAAACACAGTACTCCAGACAAGGAGAGTATGGTTGTATTTAAAAAAAACTAAAATCTTTATTTCTGCACTGAATCCTACGGTGTCACTACTTATTAGATAGAGGATAACTGTTTTTTTCAGTGTAAGATCGAAATTTAATCCATTGAGTGAACATCAGACGTTATATTTTCACGAGTGGCGAAGCCACGAGTGAAAATATAACAGTCTGATGTTCACGAAATGGATTAAATTCGATCTTACACTGAAAAAACACAGTTATTCTATTTATTTATGCTTTAAAGCCACTTTTTAAACGAAATTGTTTCAAAATTGAAAGCGAACGTACATTATTTATCCCGTGTTGAGCCCCACGTTTTATGTCGAACACATGTGGCGTGACAGTTGGCGGTATAATGACGTCATCCGAATTACTTCGTTGCTCCCGAGTTTGGATTCGTGCTCTTCCGGTGAGTAGTTCGCGACAAATCGGACTGCCGGATTTTAACGATAAGACACGATTGACTACGATTCTTGGGGAGCCCTACGGGGAAAATTCACAATAAAAGCGATTGGTGATAATCCACTGCAGTGGATTACCAAGTGATCATCCACTGCCTTTTCGTGGTAATCCACCGAAAAGCATAAATAAAATCGTCTCTTCGAGATGATTCTAATAAGTAGTAACATAAAAGGATTTTGTGCTGAAATGAGTGACAAAATGTTAAGATTTGTTCAATTAACTCCCTCTTATTTAGAGTCCTGTTAACCCATTACTCCATAGCCTGTTTCTACTTTTGAAAACAAGTGACTACTTAAAGCAGGTTGAAAGTAAAGCAGAATGTGAACATTCTGCTTTACTTTCAGCCTGCTTAAAGCTATTATCTTTTAATATATAGAAATATTTCTTATGATACATATTTATGACTGTATAAAAGGGAACTATTTTCTTCAGTAGAGGAATAAATTATAGGTGTAAAAAGGCATATTTATGGGGGAATGGGTTAAACAGATACATAACAAGCTATCAAACCTACTCTTGACAGATCTGACCAGCTGGTATTGGTGAAGCTATCAGGAGTCAGGGGCAGAGCATTCTGGTACTTCTGTGGTGATGTCATCTGCACTATACACTCTGGTTGTACAAGGCGTATGGTGTCCACCAGTAACTGGAAGCCCAAACCTGTAAATGTTTAGCTAATTTTAGAATATAGTGAACTTTAACCCTTTCCTCCCTGAAAATTTAGTCTAGCCCACTTTTACTATTTAGGGTTGTTTTTTGTGAATGTATTGTAATATGACAAACATTGACACCCTAATAATCAGAGGGTTCCTTAAAGTTCCTATATCTTAGCAGGTGGTAGCTTAAAGCAGACTGAAAGTAAAGCAGAATACACATTTTCTGCTTTACTTACAAGCTGCTTTAAGTAATTACCTGTTTTCTGTTCAAAACTAGAAATAGCCTATGGTGTCAAGGGTTAATTTTGATGTAATAAAAGAGGTTTTACAGTTTTAACTCTTAAAAGGCTGGATGATTGACATTCTGATAGTATTACCTGTCATCCAGCCCATGGTGTTGACTACTAGCCGCCCTGGATTGTCCAATAGCTTGTACCGTTCCACACACTGTCGTACACAAGCCAAGTACCTGTCAGGGTCATCCTTAGGACTGAGGCCACCATAAGCACAGGAGCTGCAACAAACAATAGACATGCTATCCATAAGTCTATCTTAATGCTCATGATGTATATATATAGTAGAATTAGTGTTGTACAACCTTTCTAAAGAGGATTCATTGCGTTTCGACTAAAATATTAACCCTTAGCCCGCCAAATAAATTGTTGTCTGCTATATTTCTCGTCTGCTTCAAGTTTCAAAGTGCTTCCAAGTTGCTCAAAATTGCTGAAAATGTTGTCCGAGTGTCAAACAGCTTGGATCCGGATGAGACGCCGAGTTACTCGGCGTCTCATCCAGATCCAAGCTGTTTGCATATGGAGCTATAGTCGTGAGTGGCAGGCTAAGGGTTAAGAGAGACACATGAAGCAGTTTAACCCATTATCCCATTTATAGAACATATTTGGTGACTAGCTTTGAATGAGAAATGTTATCTGGCAAGGCGGATGAATATATCAGGTAGGCAAACCTGATATTTCCAGAAGCAGAGTCTGATAACATTTATCATTCAAAGCTAGGAACTAAATATTCTATTTATCCTTGTCACGACAGAAAAATATATTGTGAATGTTGTTTAAAGCTAGATTCAATTTTGTTCTAATATTTTCACTAAAGAATTAGAAATATAACTCTAGAAAAGCACGCTATTATAATTTATATAGATGACGTCAGTAAGGTCACATCCTGGTAATGTTGAAAAGAAATAAAAGAACATTTTACAAGCAGCTAGTGTTTTTTCACTCAGGACTTGTAAAAGGTGGAGGCTTATAGAAATTTCTCAGCAAGCCACTTGTGTCGCAAACTCTCAAATACTTTGATTGCAAAGAATATTTTGAATAAGCGTCGTCACACGTTGGGATTCTATTGTTGGAGATTTAGAATACTTTTCCTTACAGCGGCAAAAAAAAAAAGTCTCGGTGTAAAAATAGTTCCGGTTTCAGGTCATGTGACCAACTGACATAATAACATAGGTCATGTGACCTACTGATAAAATAAAGCAAAGCAAAGTTTATCAGTCTCCAGCATGCAAGAGTTAAGATTTCGCATTAGAAATATTAATTTCGAACAATACTTACTAGACTGGTTGCCTCTGATTACAAAATGGTGGCCCTGGAAACAACAGAACAATTTACAAAAATGTTTTAATACATGTATAGTTTAGTTTATCTAGCAAGTAACGTCTCATGTACAATATAAATGCATAGAATATAAACATTATATGGCAGTTTGTGTGACATTCAAATTGTCAACCCGAGGCAAAGCCGAGTGTGACATTCATGTTTTCGAGGGTAACTGACAATATGAATGTCACATAAACTACCATCTAATGTTTATTTTATTACACTGAGCAAATAATACAATAGTTATTTTTCAAAATTATTGGGCATCAGACTGATGTTGGATGCCATGTTGTTATACGTCATTTGATGACAGTTATTGTTCGACAATATTGACCTGACGTTGGTGACCTCTATGAGCATAATTTCACACTTTGTTGCATTTCTAAATATAAATTCGGAACACTTCGTTATCATATATACGAAAACGCACATTGTAACCACATCGGTATCGAGAAAATATAGCATTGCTCGGTTCCACAAATATCGACAGGTATTTAGCGCAAGTGGTAAGGAAGACTATATATTATTTTTCCGTACAGTCAGTGGTTTGAATCCCATGCATTACTCATATATTTTTTCACATTTTTATAATTTATACTGTTTCTTTTAAGTATTCATACAACATCTATTTCGATTGGAACACGATTCTTTTGTTAGTTTAAAATTTTATGTCAAAGCGTCTGTTTGGTCTATAAAATAACATTTTATAAAATAAAAATATTTCCCCTCTATCGGGATTCGAACCCGGAACCTCGATGTTACAAATACCTTGCTCTACCGACACACCTATTGCAGATGAGTTACATCTGAGGGGTGTAAATTAGGTATATATTGGCAAGAGTCGCAGGTGAGGACATCGATGATTTTACCTGAATTCAACCCACTCGAAAGCGCAACATGATGCGTTTTAGTAGATACGATTATACTAGGAGACTCGGGAATAATAGTTTATCAACAACAACTTTTTGAACTTGCTCAATGTGGAGTGTTAATCCACTGAGGATCACAACTGTAACAAAATTCACGTAATCAGCCAAAACAACCCAACACTGTACGATCCGCTATCGATTATTGATTTATACAGCGTCATCTTACAATAATTTATTCATGCATAAAGTTCAACGTCAGGTCAATATTGTCGCACAATATCTAGCTTAAATTTTTGTAAGGAATGGACAAAGGGAAGCAACTCGTAAAAAAATGCCTTTTACCTGATAAGGAGTTAATAGCATTTCTACGGCATTCAAAAGAATGTCACATAGCAAATGAATGTCACATATAGCAAATGAATGTCACATATAGCAAAAGAATGTCACATAGCAAATGAATGTCACATATATCAAATGAATGTCACATGTAGTAAAGGAATGTCACATGTAGCAAATGAATGTCAAATATAGTAAATGAATGTCACATATAGCAAATGAATGTCACATATAGCAAAAGAATGTCACATAGCAAATGAATGTTACGTATAGCAAATGAATGTCACATAGCAAATGAATGCCACATGTAGTAAATGAATGTGACATATAGCAAATGAATGTCACTTTGGGACAGGGGCTTTTTTGTATAGATGTAAAAGACATGCAAAATGATTCATTTTGGTCTATGGGAAATTAATATTGTAACTCAAAGTGAGGTGTATTAATTTAGTTAATCTTATAAATAACTTAACAATTTACAATAAACATGTAAAGTTTAGTTTATGTAATGCCAGACAATTCCTTTGAGGAAAAAGTGCAGACCCTGATCGGAGCTCCTTCAGGAGCTGTCTGACAAGGGTCTTAACTATTTTCATAAACATATCAGGAGAAAGGTTAAGTTGACCACCTATCTCAACAGATCTTAGTGTTTCTTCAATGAACGTCACTGAAAATTGGTTTGACTATAGTCAGTTAACCCATTACCCCATAAATACACCTTTTTACCCCATTAATTTATTGCTCCACTGAAGTAAAAATAATTCCAATTAATAAAGACATAAATATGTATAATAATTATGTTTTAATATTTTGGTGATGTTAGCTTAAAGCAGACTGAAAGTAAAGCAGAATGCACCTGAAGGGGCATTCTGCTTTACTTTCAACCTGCTTTAAGTGGTAATCTGTCTTCAAACCTAGAAACAGGCTATGGGGTAATGGGTTGAAGCCAAGCAAAAGACATGAATGTGTTACCTACCTAGCAACGGAGCTGTAACCTGAACAAGAGACACACAGCCAGGGGGAGTGAACTCAGACTGTCCAACATCACACTCCAGGTAGTACAGAGGCTTGACAGAGACATCTTGACTGTAATGCAGAAAAATAGATTGGTGTGTCACCTGCCAGCAAGCACCAGTCAAACATTCTCTTTCCATTAAAGAAATTTCATTTCAAAATCTTCCATAAAACAGAAGAAATCTGCATGGAAGGAAAATGTTAACAAGAGTTGTCAGAGAGACAACAAAGCTCGCCATCGGCACATTTAGAAACTTAAAAGCACACTCAAGGTCACCGAGGTCAAGTTTTTGCCTGCATGGAAAGGTCTTGTCAATATACACATGAAGTTACTTCTCAAGGGACATAGGAAATATAAACGTTTTTCGAAACCTAAACACAGATTTCGAATCCTTTAACCCTGGATCTAAGTTCAAAGTCAAGGTCACAGGGGTCCAAATTTTCTGTGCATGGAAAGGTCTTGTCCATATGCACACACATACCAACTATGAAAGCAATACCTCAAGGGACATAGAAGTTATAGGCAATTTTCGAAACCTAAACACAGATTTCAAAACCTAAACGCGGGCCCTAAGTTCAAGGTCACAGGGGTCCAATTTTTTCTAGGCATGGAAAGGTCTTGTCCATATGCACACACATACCAACTATGAAAGCAATACCTCAAGGGACATAAAAGTTATTGGCATTTTTCGAAACCTAAACACAGATTTCGAAACCTGAACGCGGGCCCTAAGTTCAAGGTCACAGGGGTCCAATTTTTTCTAGGCATGGAAAGGTCTTGTCCATATGCACACACATACCAACTATGAAAGCAATACCTCAAGGGACATAGAAGTTATAGGCATTTTTCGAAACCTAAACACAGATTTCGAAACCTAAACGCGGGCCCTAAGTTCACGGTCAAGGTCACAGGGGTCCAATTTTTTCTAGGCATGGAAAGGTCTTGTCCATATGCACACACATACCAACTATGAAAGCAATACCTCAAGGGACATAGAAGTTATAGACATATTCTTAAAATTGTTTACGCCGTTCACGACGACGCCGACGACGACTACACCGGGGGTATTGCAATAGCTCGTCATGTACTTCGTACAGGCGAGCTAAAAAGGGGAATAACTGGGTCAATAATGATGCAAGAGTTAAAACCCTTGTGCAATATCCTTCCAATTGTCAAGCTTATTTCATAAATGAATTTTCATTTGATTTAGTTGAATTTTACACATATAATGGTTAAAATTATGGCACCAAATGGTGTTACTTCTCATTAGCTTCTTAGAGGCGATTCTAATTAGGATTTAATGAAGACAATTTAATAATTGTTTTAAAGCTTTCTGTTTTACTATCACCTTCCTTTAAGCTGTCACAATCAATTAGCCTTCGTTTGAGTGGTTTTACTCTTATTTTCTTTACGATTCTGTATATAAAACACTCACTTGTTAAGTGCTGAGTTCATCAACAGTCTGTTGGTCGTTGACTTTCCACAATCCTTGCCACCACACACCAGAATAGATGAGGGACAAACTTTACCACCTGAAATTACCACAGCTATTTAACCCATTACCCCATAGACATGTCCTTTTACACCATTTATTTATTCCTCAACTAGATAGTATTATTTTATACAGGCAAGGATATGCAATATAAGAAACATTTTCTGTATTCAAGCAGATTGTAACTTTAATGCAGGCATAAAGTAAATCAAAATGCACCTTTACCCTTTACTCCATAGATGTTCAGGCATTTGATTAATTTATCCTCTGACGAAAGCAGTTCCTTTTAATCCAGTGATGTGAAATAAATGAAGCGTTTCTAGGGCTCCCACAAAAATTGCAGACCAAACTTCCCTGACTATAACATGACTTTTCCCTGACCAATTTCAATTTTCCCAGAACTGAAAAGGCATTTTTTATAATATCACATTTCAACAGGCAGTGTGCGATTAATCCCCTCACATAACATTTTTTTGGTTTACATGTTCACAACCAGCATCAAGTAATACCGTCTTTTTTTACGATCTATTAAACCTGAAAGTGAGGGTTTGGGGGTTCTCCCCCCCCCCCCCCCCCCCCAAAATTGAATTTCTGGATTGAAAATAAGGAACTTTGAGGCCTCCAATTACAAAATTCCATGACTTTTCCCTGACTTTTACTGAAACACCTGACCAATTTCAAAATTCTCTGACTTTTTCCTGACCTTGAAAAATATTCATTTTCCCCTGATCGTGGGAACTCTGGGTTCTGACACCTTAGCAGATGGTAACTTAAAGCAAGCAGAAAGTAAAGCAGAATGCATGTGTGTTCTGCTTTACTTTCAACCTGCTACAGTGGAGAATCTGTTATTCTTTCCCGTTTAAACGCAAACGTACGCAAACGCAACGCACTAAAACGTAGAAAAGAACAACTTTTGGACATTTCTGATATTTCATGTTTATCTTGGTGGCAAACAGTTTGGAGCCTGATCAGACGCCGGGTTACCCGGCGTCTGATCTGGCTCCAAACTGTTTGCACTGCAAATAATAGTTTTAGCGTAAACGCGTTTATTGGGAAAGAATAACAGATTCTCCACTGTAGTAGTCACCTGTCTTAAAACTAGAAACAGTCTATGAAGTAAAAGGTTAAAGAGCCCCTCTGATCAGGGGTGCAGTCTGCCCTGTTGGTAATGTTAAAATAAACCCTAAATAGTCAAAACTGGACTAGACTCAATTGGAAATTGGAATTGTCTATCAAAAGTTTCAGGTATAAATAAGTTAAAAGCTAATGTTACCTGTACACTGACCTTCCCCTGACAAAAGCTGTAACACTTCCTGCTGCTGTCTGCCCACCTCCAGGCATGGCATATTGCTGCTGCTCAATAACACCCTTTTACACCTTTTATTTATTACTCCACTTAAGAAAGTTGTTCCAATTTATACAGTCATGAACATGTGCCATAAGAAATATGTATATATCCTAAAAGATAGTAGCTTAAAGCAGGTTGAAAGTAAAGCAGAATGGGCCTTACTTTCAGCCTACTTTCAGGTCACCTATCTATGAAACTAGAAACAGCATATGGGATAATGGGTTAAAAGATTCAGGAATGAAAGAATTAATTGCTAATGCAAGTACACTGACCTTTCCCTGACCAAAGCTGTAACACTTCCTCCTGCTGTCTGCCCACCTCTAGGCACGGCATAGTGCTGCTGCCCAACATCGCCACTCCATGGGGCACTAAAGCTCTGTTCACTTCTGCCCCATCTTCTCTTACTTCAAACAGTCTTGTAAATGGGTCGTAACTTGTAATAATATCACATGACCTAGACATGTGCTTGGTTACATGTAATACTATAAATAATTTTAGTTTTTTCATAGCATTTTGAAAGTCAGTTTCTTGAGAGCTGCTCAAATTCTGACACTCTGTGACTTTTGCAGCAGCATCTGAAATACTGTTTTCTGATTGGACCGTTTTGATTGTCAATAAACTGTTGCATTCTGGGGAGAATATGGTTGTTGGAGTCCTAGGGAGAAGATGGTAGCCTTGTATGACCACTTGACCAACAAGTAAACTGACACTGGCCTTGCCCTTGATTATATACTCTGAGGGGTGGGGTAAAATGACCAGCACTCCAGCCGATGTCTCAACTGCATATGGTCTGAAAAATAAATATAGAAGAATATATAGATGGTAACATGCTTCACCAGAAAGGCATTTTTGTTTAACCCATTACTTGATAAATACAACTTTTTACACAACTATTTCTACACTAGGAAAGCAGTCCCCACCAAGGAATTCCAAAACAGAAAGGAAAGAAGGCGTTTCCAGTAACTTTCCAGAAAATAAATTAAAGCAGGTTGAAGCAAAGTGCTCCATAACCCATTGCCCCATAAATACACCTTTTTATGCCTTTGATTTATTCCTCCAGACCACTGAAAAAAGTAGCTCAACATCATACTGTGATAAATATGTCCCGTAACAAATATTCTAAAGCAGACTGAAAGTAAGACAAAATACATATTAATGGACATTTTGCTTTACTTTCAACCTGCTATAAGTGGTCACCTATCTTCAATGCTAGAAACAGGCTATGATGGGTTAAACCTGTCTCAAGTGGTCTTCAGCTGACTTCAAAACTTAAGCAGGTTGTAGGATAAAGGGTCAACCCATTATCCCATAGCCTGTTTCTAGTTAGCTCAATCACCCCTGAAACTTCAAGTATTTTCTTAACAACATATTGCAAAATGGCAAATTGTCATTTAGGGCCCTCTGATCAGGGTCTTAACTGTTTGACTTAGGTAAAGTGAACTCTCTACAAGTACACTGTTTGTAAAAAACACCTATAATTGTCACTTGGGTTGAATGGGTTAAATACAGTAAAATCTCTTAATTACGACCAATAAATTATGTTAATTATTAGGCATTTATGATAAGAGGCTGCTTAAAGCAAGGTGAAAGGAAAACAGAATGTTCCTTTAAGCTGCCATTTGTCTTAAATACCATTAATTAGCCTTCGTTTTAGTGGTTGTAATAGAGACGTTTTACTGTATAGTTCTGCTTGACTATTACCTGATGTCTGTAGTTTCATCGTTTCCTGAAGTATTTGACAAACAAAATGATGATTGTTCCATTCCTTGTGTTCTCTTCCTGTTGACTCTACGCTGCTCCTTTGATGTTGGAACAGCACCTGTATTTTCCCTTTTACTGTCTTGCTCTGATGAACTATCGGATATGTATATAACAGGAGACTCATCAGAATCACTGTCATCCACTACTACTGTATCTACATCTTTATAACTACTACTATACTCAGTCAGCGCATAATCTTTTAAATATTCACTGTTCTTGAAAGAATCTTCAAACTTTCTGTTCTTTGATTTTTTTTGAAAGTCATCATTGGAATTCAAAGTTTTTCTTTTCTTATTGGTTGTAGATTTCATTTTCTCTCTGCTGGCATTCTGAGCTGTTGACTCAGGACATGGGGGTGATGTTCTACGAATAGCAGAGTCCTCAATTGACTTCTGTTTTCTTTCAGTTTTGGAAGTATCTGTAACATTTTGTTTTTCATATTCCTCAACATCAAAGACTTTCTTTGTAATTTCCTGCGGTTTATTTCTGTCTGTGATACTTGTTTTTCCATCATGCATTAATTTTGCATTAACTTTGTCAGTCTTGTGTTCATAATCTTTGCCATTTTCAGTTCTTCTTTTCTTCTTTTTCGATGTTTTCTGCTTCTTCTCTGTGCCTTTGTCCTTCTGTACTTTGACTTCTGGTGTTTCTGCACTGACATCTTTAGCTGCAAAGGCAGATAGCCTCTTAGTCTTAATCTGATCTGACATCTTGGCAAAGTATCTCAATACAGTTAGCTTTTCTATATGTAGTACTTCAACTTCAAGTATCCATTGATGTCGACAGCAAACTCTTATTTTATGCTGAAAAGAAAATTATTGAGTTAAAAACCCATTACCCGATAGATATGCTTTTTCTAGCATTCCCATCCTAACCAAAATCGCACACTTAACCCTTTGAACCCTAGTCCCGCATATAGGCGTCATTTCATACAGTGTACATGTGAACAATACACTTGTCCTGTGCAAACAGTGAAGACCCAGATCAGAGGGCTCCGAAAGGAGCCCTCTGATCAGGGTCTCCACTGTTTGTCAGTACTGCCAAATTTGACAAAAAAACTCTTAAAAGCCAGAAATAGACTAGACAAAAATCGAAACTGGAATTGTCCATTTAAAGTTTCAGGGAGGAAAGAGTTAATTAAGTATGCAGGAAGGTTGCAATAAGATTACAGCCCCAATCTAAATAAGCACACTACCTTTTTCTAAGAATATGCACTCTTGTTTGGCACGCTTGCAAGCAAGCTACTGATAGAACCATAACTTAAATTCAATCTTAATAAGTGTGCAATTGGAATGTTCACAACATTATTAAGCGTGCCCCCACATTTAAATTCAGTATGCATGCTTGCAACCACATACTTAAATTAAGCATGCATACGCAGCCTTAATTTGAGCTTGCATGTGCGTATGTGTTGCTTAAACTAAGCATGAATTGCACACAGCCACACACTAAAAGTCTGTGCAAGCACGCTGCTTGCTTTAATTGTGTGCACGCCCATGACAGCATGCTTAAATTGTGTGCATGCGCGCTGTATTAAACTGATAATTGGAAGAATTACATTGTTTAAACCATCCTCCATACTTGATTGTTAGATCACAAAATGATCTTGACAGTTAAAAAAAAAAAACAACATTAAACAAATTGCATTTCATTCGTTTAAAATAAAAGAGTATAGAAACAAGAGCCCCATGGGGCATATTTCGCTCACCTGAGAATCACTGACAAAATGGAGATAATGACTTATGTCCAGCATGGGGTCATTTTTTATCCGAGGGGCATAATTTGAACAATCTTGATAGAGGCCCTGTAGATGATGCTATGTGCCAAATATTTAAGATCAGGATACTAGGGTTTTAGACAAGAAGATTTTTTTAAGTTTTCATTGAAAAAATCTATTTTTAGCTCCTGTGACCTACTTATGCAACCGACCGGAACCATTTGAACAAAATATGTAGAGGACATCTAGAAGTGTCACCATGCTGAGTATCAATGCTCTAGCCATATTAGTTTCAGAGAAGAAGACGTTTGAAAATTTCACTATATAACTCTATGTAAAACTGTGACCCCCGGGGCAGGGCCAATTTTGACCCTATGGACATAATTTGAATAAACTTGATAGAGGACCTGTAGATGATACTGTGTGCCAAATATCTAAGCTCTGGCCCTTGCAGTTTTTGAGAAGAAGATTTTTAAAGATTTCCTTATTTTTTCACTTTGGTTGCCATGGCAACCAGAGTTCTGCATTGTTTTTAATTCTTTGAACAAATTTGAAAGAGCTTGACCCCAGGAACATTTCTGTAAAGTTTGGTTGAAATCTGTCAAGCGGTATATGAGATGTCATTTGAAGCAATTGTTAACGACGGCGCACGACGGACGCCGCCGGACACAGGGCCATCCCAATAGCTCACCTTGAGCCTTTGGCTCAGGTGAGCTAAAAAGGCAGTGGTTAGAGAGACTTATAACTCTAGCTTGCCCTAACAGGACTAGCTAGAGTTATGGACCGGTAAGTCTAGATTGGATTTCTAGAGATACGGACCCATATCTCTAGCCTATCCTCGTAGGATTTGCTCGAGTTATGGACGTAATGGCTCTTGTACATGTTAATAATGTGGGTTTTTTGGTATGATGATAAGATCCTAGATCCACTGGTACACAACTATGTCACAACGGAATTTGGTTTTTCACTGATCCGTCACGAACTTTCGTGTAAAGCTGTAACGAAACAGTTCGGACAGTGTCACGGACTGTACACGAAAGAATGCCAAAGGAAACATAAACCATGTAGGATCATGAAAAGAATCATAGTAACGTTTTCATTTTTACCGGTATCTCTTTTTGTTGATAGCATTATGAAAATGATAGCAAATGTTACACAATATACATTTTCTAGCTATTTACTCAGCAATTGCCATATATATAAGTGTGTTCTACCCATAAAACTGTTTCTAAGGGTATTTGTGGCATGTATTGAAAAAGTAAGAATAATCTTACCCAGAAGTATGTTGATTTTGATTCATAACTTATATATATTGAATATCGTGTACATATCCGTACATGTCCGTCGTAAAATCGCATAAAATAACAATTTTAACAAGAGACCCAGAGGGTCACATTTCGCTCACCTGAGGACATTGTACCATAGAATCTGACTGGGCAAGACAACATTTTGATATATCTATGACCCAGGTGCCATAATTTGATCTTGGTAGAGGACCACAATGCAAAGCTACATGTCAGATATTAATGATCTGGACCTTACGGTTTAAGAGAAGAAGATTTTTTAAGGTTTTCCTATAAAAACTGATAAGCCCCTGGGTGGGACCAATTTTGACCCAGGTGTCATAATTTGAACACACTTGGTAGGGAACCACAAGGCAAAGCTATATGTTAAATATTAAAGATCTGGGCCTTACAGTTTCAGAGTAGAAGATTCTCAAAGGTTTTCCTATATATGTCTATGTAAAACTGATAAGCCCCGGGGCGGGGCCAAATTTGATCAAGGGGTCATAATTTGAACAATCTTGGTAGAGTACCATAGGGCAAAGCTACATGTCAAATATAAATGATCTTGGCCTTACGGTTTAAGAGAAGAAGATTTTTAAAGGTCTAATACGCCCGAGGGCGTGGCAATTTTTGGCCCGGGGTCATAATTTGAACAGTCTTGGTAGAGGACCACAAGGCAAAGCTATATGTCAAATATTAAAGATCTAGGCCATACAGTTTAAGAGAAGACAATTTTTAAAGGGTTTCCCATATAAGTCTATGTAAAACTGATAAGCCCCGGGGCGGGGCCAATTGTGACCCAGGGGTTATAATTTGAACAATTTTGGTAGAGGTCTATAAGGCAAAGCTACATGTCAAATATAAGTGATCTAGGCCTTACAGTTTCAGAGAAGAAGATTTTTAAAGGTTTTCCTATGAAAAACTGATAAGCCCGAGGGCGGGGCCATTTTTGGCCCGGGGGTCATTATTTGAACAATCTTCGTAGAGGACCACAAGGCAAAGCTATATGTCGAATATTAAAGATCTGGGCCTTACAGTTTCAGAGAAGAAGATTTTTAAAGGTTTTCCTATATAAGTCTATGTAAAACTGATAAGCCCCGGGGCGGGGCCAATTTTGACCCGGGGGTCATAATTTGAACATTCTTGGACGAGGACCATATGGCAAAGCTACATGTCAAATATTAATGATCTAGGCCATACAGTTTCTGAGGAGAAGATTTTTAAAGGTTTTCCTAAGAAAAACTGATAAGCCCCAGTGCGGGGCCATTTTTGACCCCAGGGTCAAACTTTGAACAATCTTGGTAGATGATCATAAGGTAATGATACATACCAAATATCAAAGGTCTGGGCCTTTGGGTTTCTGAGAAGAAGATTTTTTAAGATTTTCTTATGCATTAAAAGTTGTCTATACGGTCATGTTAGAAAATCTAGTCCCACAGCAAGGGGAATAACTCTAGCCAAAAACTTTGAACAAGATTTCGTTCCCCCTTGTCACTGATGCTTCTGATAAAGTTTGGTTGAAATCGGGTTAGTGGTTTCAGAGGAGATGTTGTTTGAAAATGTGGACGGACGACGTACGACGTACTACGGACGCCGGACGGAATGGGATCACAATAGCTCATCCTGAGCCTATGGCTCAGGTGAGCTAAAAATATCTTTAATGTCACGGTCTGGACGATAAGGCGTCACAGTTTAGTAATAGATTCTGATAGAGTTGTAACGGTTTGTTTACTACATTTCTTAACTCAGATTATATTTTTTTCCTTCATATGTTATCAAAGCAACCATAAAATGAACATTTTTGGTCCCCTTTTATGCTTACAGAGTGACTGAAACTTTGTAGGAGAAAAAGAGAAATTTAATAATGTAATTTGCCGCATTAAATAAACGTATTTCGCCTGAAACTGTTGCACAAGATAGGTACTCTAATACACCTTTTTATTTTAATGAAAAAAGCATCTGTACAAGTTTACAGCAAATTTAATTTTGAAACGAACAAGGACACCATTCTCAATTTCTGCATTTCATAGAAGCACACCGTGAACAGAAAATCTCATTTCTAACGTTTAACACATAATGTGTTTCATGAAGCAAAATACAGAAAAATAAAAACGGACATACATAGTAATTCGATATTGCGGGGGAAAAAAAGACCGGGGCCCTACGAGCTAGTTAATTTACACCCCGGAAAGTACCGTTTTGCGATGTCCAATAACAACCGACACGAATGGACAAAGTGCGTCATTTGGACCAATTGACACTGCAAAAAACAGATCGACTGACAGTTGAAAATCAACGTCTACGTCCACAATGCAGTATATGCACGGGGGAAACTGCTGATAACAGTAACACACCTACGTTTAGTTCACTATAGATGATGAGTGTGTTATTTTTAAAGCAACAGGGCGGCTTAAACACCTACTACCTCGTGTCATTTCCCACTTAAGTGATAATGGTTTGCTCTCAAACTAAGTGGCATTATTTTGAATTGGTTGCATCTGAGAACTTTGATATACATGTAGATCAAATTGAATGTCAGCTTTTTCTTGGTGTTGTTACATTTGAAACCGTAGGAAACGTACACACAATGATATCTACATCAGAAGTTATGTACAAAGAAACAAGCTTATACTAGATTTTAAACTAGAGTTATGTTCAATTTTGAATTAAATCTATTTGACCTCCATATGACCTTGACTTTTGTCTGACTTGACACAACTGTAGTGAGCGAAAGATATTCTTAAGTTGAGTACACATGCCAAACATGGAGTCTCTATCTCATGTAGTTCCAGAGTTATGGCCAATGTTGAATTAACCGCATTTGACCTCTAAATGACATTGACCTCAGTTGGACACGACCCAAGTTGTACCGAGCTCAATAGCTTTTTGAGTTGAGTACACATTCCAAGTATGAAGTCTCTATTACATGCAGCTCCACAGTTATGGCCAATGTTAAATTCATCCTATTTTTTACATCTAAATGACCTCTAAATGGCCCAAGTTCTACCGAGCTCAAGAGCTTCTCAAGTTGAATACACATACCACATAATATTATAATGTATTTAGTTGTGGCCAATGATAAATTTTTGACATACAGACAAACAGAAAAACAAACAGACAGACAGACCAGAAACAATATGTCCCCGACTAAGTTGTGTGGGATATACAAAATAGACAAGAGGGTCGACCCTTCAAGTTCACGTTATCGTCAGAGCGCATAAACTTATGTATCATACACACTGCAATCCTCTGCAGTGCCTTTTATCAATGTATGCAGTTCTAATATAATATATGTAGCAATTGAAACATCGTTTATATAGCTAGACCGTGATGCTATCTTGATCTTTTACATTGTTACGTCTTTCGACAATTGTACACCGCGCATGTTTTCTTAAACAGACTGTGACGTAAACACCCTGGTCCATATCCAAACAGTTACAGTTCTGTTCAAATTGCAGTAATCTTTATGGTATTGCTTTTTCCAATTTGAAATGATTCACAAACTTAGAAATTCGAAGCGGAAATTACAGTATGTTCATGATATTGCAGTTTTCAAACAATGGAAGCATTTATTTAATATTTACAACGGATTAAATGGCTGCAACATGTGCAAACTGCACACAATCTACTTTCATTTTCAATTTGCTACGGTTTTCACGCAAATCTCACGATTATGGAAATTACACTCGATCCAAATGATGCAGAATGGTAAAGTATAGAGTAAAAGAGGGCATTATCGACAGTCGGTAATTATCGACACTTCTTTGTAAACCAATATTTTCTTATCTTCTACGATCTTTTATTACATTGTCGGTGTTTTTGAAAGAAAAGTGACGTAATTTCAAGTCTAGCTCAGGGGAAAACAAATTCAAAAGGTAAGTCTGAACCATATATAACGCATATTTACAACACCAACCATACATTCAGTACGAAAATATCAGCGACTTATAGCGATCGATAAGTAGGTGTCACGTGATGACATATTAGTCATCATTTTAACCTTGGACTATCGCTCATGCGGGATGACTGAATACGACATGTTTATCTCCCTTACCATGTAAAATAATGACCCAAATCGTCAATATTTACAGTAATAAACGAAAAGGACTGTGTGTCGATAAATGCCTCCAGGTTTTGGGTTATGTTGGCGGTTATCGACACTGCTTGTGGATCTATCAATGTAAATCCAGATCATTCCTGTCTATGTTATCAGTAGATCTAGCTCTGGTTCGTAGTACAGTTATTAGGATATAATATGACGTCTATTTAACCTATCTTTTAGCGTAACCAATAGGAACACCCTAGAACGATAAATAAACGGGTAGAACCGTGAACCTAACAATAAAATAAACGCAATTAACATATAGATCTAGATCTACATCAAATTAAAGCTACAAATCGATCTATAACAGATCAACAAGCATACTTGGGGGAGAGAGAGACAGAGAGGGAGAAAGAGACAGACCATAGAGAGAGAGAAAGAGAGAGAGATTCAGTGCCAAAAGCCATCTCAGGTCACGATGCCCTGAAAGTTTTAAAAGAAAAAACATGACCAAAAGCACCACAGGCATTTTCAATGCAACATTAAACCGTTCACAGCCTAACTACAAATGAAGTGCTCAGCAGAAAAGTTTCGAATAAGACAATTACTATAAATCATAAATGGGCGTCTGATTTGGATCCAAATTATGTAGTTTAATCACATGTATCGGGATCTATTTTAAGGACAACTGATCATGTCACATGACCGAGTGAAAAAAGCTACAGTTACTACTAGTAGGCTTGGATTCGCATTAAATTACACATTCCCTCAATCACTTCCTCTGTAATTGTACGATTTATAGAATTGGCAAGCTCGTCAAATGCTAGAATCTACTGTTATTTTACAGATTTAATACAGAGAAGCATGGGTGTCGATAATTACCTAGATGTGTCGATAATGCACTACGGTGTTTACGTACAGAAGCTATCATACTGAAACGTTAATTGATAAGCCAGACAAAGGCGATACAGGAGAAAGGAACCAATGAAATTTTTCTCTTTCATATAGAGAACGAATAATTTAAGTTAGTAAGACAAAAAGAAGGTTTCTGATTGGTAGGCTTTTAAAGGGACTCGCAACCGGATGGTGTACTTGTCAAAATAAAATAAAATACTCAAATAAAAGCAAATTTGTGGCATTATTTGGCTTCTGACATTAAAAATATATGATCAGTCCAAAAAAAGTCTCAAGAATCGTCACCGAATCTTAGATTTTTAGATATTTTCCATCGTTTTTCTATAGTGTTAGCTAACGGTATAGTTGTTGTTGTTGCTTCATTACACGGGCTCAGACATAAACACGAGCCGAATTACGAAGTTGTATGCACCTTCGATCGCTACACATTTAAATACGTTAAATCCATCCGAGATAAACGGATAGTTCCGTGGTCCATTGGTCTAAGCGGTTTCCCCTATTTTGCCTTCTGTCCGCCAATGCCGGGCCCTGGGTTCGAATCCCACCAGAGACCAATATTTTTTTTTATTGAAATACATTTTTTTTAAACAGAATTTCTTATCCTAAACTAATTCTTTACCATTTATATAAGCGCTTGACACAAATTTACAAATTACTATTTTTAATGCACCATCTGGTTGCGAGTCGCTTTAAGGTGTCGATAATACCCTCAAAGTTTTTTTTTACTTTTTTTGGTGACTGGCCACTGTGGGGAGTTGGAACAAAAGTTGATTCAAAGTCCAAAAAATTAACGTAGAATTATGTTAGAGAAAACGTCAATTCGGTAAGAAGTACATACAATGAAAGCAAACCCCTTGTTGCAGAGGACAAACACATTTTATCGATACACCTTGTCCAGTTGACATTCTCACGTGTACTTTCATTTTTACCGGATACGGAACTACGCATGCGTACGGGATAGGTGTAAAACGTAAACTACAACCAGGCCAAACTACTTGTCCATTCCAACTTTTTTTATTTCGGTGTGTTCCGGTCACGGTCAGTGTATAATTCCATGTTCCGGTCAATAACTTTATTTTGGATTAAAAAACATGTTATGACCAAACTTGGTATGTAGCATGCTTTTATAAAGACATAGCCTTGGTTGGTTTTTTTGGGGTCATGGGGGATTTACAGTCACAAGGCCGACCCTACCTAAGGCCGACCTTAATTTGAATAGTAGACCCATAGTCACAAGGCCGACCTTATGTTTATATAGCAATTAGGTTTTCACACCTCTTTTACCGGCATGTATTTGATGGTAGATTGTATATAACCGACACGAGCCGGCAATTGTTGCAAAGACCCAAATAATAGTTCAGATCCAGATCCTGGTAACATTAATATCTTTTATTAAAAAATCATGTAATTTAAAAATAGACATGTAATTGTTTATAAATAAATATTTAACATTTATGTTTTATATAATCGACACGAGTCGGCAATTGTCGCAAAAACCGTAATAGTTCAGATCCAGATCATGATCACCATAATATTTTTCTTTAAAAGAAAGGTATGTAAATGTTTATAAATAATTCTTAAACATTTATGTTTTTATCAATGTTAGCCTATTCCATTAGGGTGTGATGGCAATTAGCCTGCATATTGTATAGCTTCGATCCAGGTCAAGATCCAACATTTCTGATAAAAAAAAATTCTCAAGAGCCTGAAGGTCATAAAAATAAGAGGAAAATATTAGAAATCGATGTAGAATAAAATGAACAATTTTAATTTAGAATATTTTCTAATAGAGTCCTCTGATTGATTTCAGCATTATTTGTACATGTTTTATTATAGGCAGTGGCTAGACGTCCGGAACCGGACGGCTAGCCCACCCTTACAGTGTAGGCTAGTCGTCCGGTTCCGGACGTCTAGCCTACACTGTGAGGGTGGGCTAGACGTCCGGAATAGATTTTCTTCAGAGAATATACTGCTTTATACGTGGGTTAATGCCTGGATATATACGGGAAACAACTATAAATCCATTTAACTATCAAAACCATCAATTAGAACGCAAAAAAATCAAATTTGAAGGAATTAATGTCCCTTTTAATAAGTAGCTGAAGAGCGACGTTCGCACCCGCCATTTTAATTGATGGTTGACTTAGGTATCTACAGGTATGTACGCTGACACTTCCGCACCATGTCGCTATCATAACTGACTTGGTTTATCACAGTTTCATCTTATATTTAAGGGAGATCTGGATCTAAACCATATGTATTGTAGTTTATATTACATGTAGGCAAATGTAAATCAAATATTCTGTCGAAGTAACGATGCTTAAATACGCAAAGTACGGGTAGCGAAATATCTGCATATATGTAAATAGACCCGACCGTTGATCTACCACATTTTATTACTTATGCCGATGCTTAATAATGGGTTTTGTTTGCATGGATGCTTGCTTAGTTACTTCCGAGGGGTTAACAGTTTGCTGCCTGTGACGAAACACGGAGATACCGGCCGTGACAATTAATAAGTTAATATCTGTACTAAAATACTTTCGGCAACATGATTAGCCTAATCATCATTATGACTTACAATTGAAAGTTTAACCCCTTATTTTAGTATATTCAATTAATCTCTTCTTCATGCATTAATAATTACAAACAAAGCAACAGAACACAAAGAAATACGAGCGTACATGTGATAATGTGTCGATCTATTTCGTGTACAAGCACCTGTATCATATCTCGTTACATTCAATAAAAAATCCGTCCTAACATCTCATTTATTTGGTCTATATAGGTATATATACCTGTCTTAAGGGTGTATCAATGTCATAAGCCATTTTTTCAAAGTATTTAACTTTTTTTCTAACATTGTTTTTTTGGAAGAGCTGTTTATGATGAATGAAAAAATGAAAAAAATAATATATGGTGGTGTCCTTGTTTTTGAGCTACAGCGATTTGAAAAAGGTATGTCAAATTTGGACTTTTTTTTTCAAATTTTACCCATTCAGGGTAAAAGCTTCAGTAAAATTTATTTCGAAACAAAACAAACATGATAATTTGGGTTTCCATTATTTATTTCATGTCTATGGTGGTATTTTCACATATAGAAACCAAATTTAGACAAAGCAGGCACCAGGTTTGAACAATATCGATCCTTGAATATCAAAAAGATGCTTTGTATAGGGCATGCTTTTATAAGATTTTTTAGTTTATGAAAAAAAGTAAAAAAGTTTGAAAATGAAATAGTTCTAGTATTTAACTTTTTCTTATATTCTACCAGATGAAAGCCCATGCTAAGGCAGTTCAAAATATGAAAAGAAATTGAAAGGTCAGTGTTGAAAATTTTGAGTTATTAAAGTAAAAAGAGTTATCTCCCCTTACAAAATTTACAAAAAAGTACCATATCGATGCTATTTAGAGCTTTATAAATTTCATATTTGGTGCCTTTTTTTTCTTAAATTAGTTTTTGTATGAAGAAATACTACCATAGATAGGAAATAAATAACACAAAATCAAATTATCATATTTGTTTTCATTTAAAATGGATTTTATTGAAGCGGGCTGTTTGAAAAGGACAAAATAAGAGGAAGTGGGTGGGGTAAATTTTATATGGCCGTAGAGCCAACTGTTGTTCACCAAAATGTACACTTTTTCTATTTTTTCATTCATCTTAAATAGCTCTTCAATACAAAACCATCATAGAGTGTTTTCATATACTTTGAAAGTTTCCCAAAGTCATGACATTGATACACCCTTAAGTGGCCACTAAATGGTAAGGTATGGCTAGCTCCAAAGAAAGTTATATAAATGGTGTATGGGTTGATATATCTTGGATTCCACGGGTCGTACATATATGCAGATGTTTCGCTACCCGCACTTTGCGTAATTAAGCATCATTACTTCGACAGAATATTTGATTTACATTTGCAGGGTTGTCAATAAGATTTGTATCAAGGGATAATTTTGTGAAACCAACCGATTCGGCGGGGGGTCAAGGGGGCCGCCTAGGCCCCCTGTGGGTCCAGGGCAAAGCCCTGGTAGGGGGGCCAGGGGGGCGAAGCCCCCCGGCCGAAAACGATTTTAAGCATTTTTACACCCCCAAAGAAGAGCTCTCCTTGGCCAAATTTCACAACCTACCGTACCGCATTAACTCCAACAGTTCGGACATTCTTAGAGTTCGGAAACCTATAATTTTTCATGAAAATAAATTATTTTTTGCCTCTTATTTCGGACACCAAGATCAAAAGTATTTTCCATGTTTTTGGACACCATGTAACCAGGAACGTATATAGATATATACGTTAATTCCGGTAAGAGATCATCGGCGTATTTTCAGGATCCAACTTTCTCTTACCTCCGTAAATGCTCGTCAAAAGTGTGCTCGGCCGTGTGTGTTATTAACAAGATTGTCAATTTACCAGTGCGGGAGATAAGCAATTACGTAATATTTAAGAAACATTGTACACACCTAAGGCTCAGTTTCCCACTGCATTAAACAGTCAGAGAACTGCCACATTAGGAGGGCCTTCGTATGACTATATTTGGCTTTCTCTAGATACTATTTTTATGGTCTCGCTTTTCTGTTCAATGAAGCGTAGACTGCCATGATTGTTTTGAAAGAGGAATAACAAATCACGTGTAATAGTGACGTATATTACACGTGACTTCTCGTGAGGGGGTGTGTACGGAATTCCGTGTTTCATTGGTTGATAAATTAAGATTTCTAAGACAAAGACAAAGGAATTATTTTCCCGCCTTTTACGAGCTGTACCGAACAGTAGCGAATGACTATGCGGCATTAGTTCAACGCATAAATTATTTTCCGTCGCACACATTTTAGGGAATACCTGCTATCTTTAGAACGGATTTCCGAAAATCTTTTAACAGCAATTGAACACGTTTGAAAATACGTTGAAAACACCGTTTCTCGTCCGATCACCGAAGTTAAGCCGTTGGGTAATAGTCATTATATATATATAGTGACTGCACCAACGTATGATGTAGATGTTAAGCAACGTCGAGCCCGGTTAGTACTTGGATGGGTGACCGCCTGGGAATACCGGGTGCCGTAGACTTTAATTTATACGCCCCCCGCAATAGTTTAGTCTTAACAGATAACGATAACTCGGGTGAGACGTTTAAACGAATAAAGCAAGCAAGTGAAAACTATTTTTAGCGCTACTTTCATTATATAACTACACTTAATATGTCAATCAACCCCCTGGTGTGTGTTACGAAATAAACAAAACATAGCGCCGACTTATGTTTGATTTTTAACTTTCTATAAGTAGATTTGTGCTACAGAAAATCGGCAGAACATGATTTTTGTTCTAGTTTTTTCTCTCCAGATTTAAGGAGTCCGTGGGACTGCCAACATGCAAATCAGCAAAGGAGTCCGACACGATAACAAGGAGTCTCGGACTCCTGACTCCCGTTAGTGTCGAACCCTGCAGTGGTGTGTGTTACGAAATAAACAAAAAAATGGATTCTTTAACTAACGCCGACTTGTTTGATTGCGCGCTAATGTATTTATTTCAAAATACGCGGATGCGCTGGAAATCAAGGTGATTATCTTGTATATCGTTTTACCATGGAGTACTTAGACCTAAGTACTTCGTGGTTTTACCGACAGCTTGTTCAAACTTTCAGCAGCATATGAAAGCATCTATACACACGTGCGTGTATAATTCCGTGATTTAAATATGCCGAAGATTCGTTTTGATGTTTGGCGAAATTAGTACGAGGGGAAACAATACTTCATTAAGGATATATTCAAGTTTTACTATTTCCATGAGTACGGACACCGACGGCGATCGAACGTTTCACGTTAATATCGTAAATGAAAACTGAACAAGAAACCAGGGACATAGATTAAATATATCTTATCTACGTCCCTGAAGAAGCTAGAAACATCATGCGAAACTTGCGAAAACTCAAACGGTAACAACGGGTTATAACAAATAAATAAGATATTTAAACCGGAAGCTAATAGGTTATATAGATCGTAAGGATAAGATCCGAGAGCATTACGTATACGCAACAACTCAGACAATTACAATAATCGGCGCTATTTTTAGGCAACTAACGTCCGTCTTTCAAAGTTTCAAGAGGTCTAGGCTTTTGTTTTACTCAATTAACTTGCCGAAAACGGTAATATTTGAGTGAAACTTCACTTTTTGCGATTCTTCAATTTTGTATCTGTACAAAAAACAACCGATGCAGAAGCGATTTCAACCGATGGTTTGCATCGGCAATCGGTTACTAATGAACACACTGCATTTGCCTACATGTAATATAAACTACAATACATATGGTTTAGATCCAGATCTCTCTTACATATAAGATGAAAGTGTGATAAACCAAGTCATTTATGATAGCGACATGGTGCGAAAGTGTCTGCGTACATACCTGTAGATACCTAAGTCAACCATCAATTAAAATGGCGGGTGCGAACGTCGCTCTTCAGCTACTTATTAAAAGGGACATTAATTCCTTCAAATTTGATTTTTTTGCGTTCTAATTGATGGTTTTGATAGTTAAATGGATTTATAGTTGTTTCCCGTATATATCCAGGCATTAACCCACGTATAAAGCAGTATATTCTCTGAAGAAAATCTATTCCGGACGTCTAGCCCACCCTCACAGTGTAGGCTAGACGTCCGGAACCGGACGACTAGCCTACACTGTGAGGGTGGGCTAGCCGTCCGGTTCCGGACGTCTAGCCACTGCCTTTATTATAAATAGAGATTGTAATGATGCTCTTGGCATATGACTGTGATTGTATGATAATTATGATTATGTTGATGAAACAACACTGTGTGTTTACATTACTGAATAAAAACACTTTGAATCTTGAATGTGTTCACAGTCTGCACTATAACTATGATCTGGGTCTGAACTACCTATATATATATACAGCAACAATTGACCATGACCTGGACCGGGTCTGATGTATTAAGTTAGTTAATTACCCATAAATACGGTAATGAAATTCTGCAATGACACTCATTTGCATCAGATATAAAGCGATTATGATCTGGGTATGAACAATAATTATGCGTCTATCGATAATTGTCACCACGCGCCTAACATACCTGTAAAATAGGAGTGAAACCTAAATTGCTATATAAAGTTAAGGTCGGCCTTGTGACTATAGGTCTACTATTCAAGTTAAGGTCGGCCTTAGGTAGGGTCGGCCTTGTGACTATCAACCTCATGGGGTCAAGGCCAAAATTGCTGTTTCTGAAAATAGAAAAATAGTTTCCGGCAAATAACTTCAGCCTGATTGGATATCTTTTTTTAATGAATTTTATTTATGCTTTTAGGTGATAACTAGGAAATAGCAGTGGATTATCACTTGATAATTTCACTGTTTCAAGCAGTGTGATTATTGTCGTGCGTGCTTCTTTAATGATTTTCCCCGTAGGGCTCCCCCAAGAATTGTACAGTAAGGGTAGTCAATTCCGGCAGCCCGATTTGTCGCGAACCACTAAACGGAATAACATGAATCCAGGATCAGAAGTAAGAGAGAGAGTGAGAGAGAGGAGAGAGAGAAAGAGAGAGAGAGAAACAGAGTCAGAGAGATAGAAAAAAAGAGAGAATGAGAGAGAGCGTGAGACAGAGTGAGAGAGAGAGAGAGAATGAGAGAGAGCGCGAGACAGAGAGAGAGATTAATTGAGATAAAGAGAGAAAAAGGGACAGATGGAGAGAGAAAAGGAAACAGAAAGACAGATCGAGAGAGAGGCAGGGGCTCGGAGAGTGAGACAAATACAGAGAGACAGAGAGAGAGAGAGAAGCTGAAAGAGACAGAAAATGAGCAATACAGAGAGTTAATGAGAAATAGAAAAAGATTCGTTGGGGATGAGAAAGAAAGAGAGAAACTGAAATACAGAGAAAGAGGGAGGAACGCACAACAAGATCGAGATGCACATAAAGATAGATAAGACAGATAGAGGGCGCATCAGATTGATTGAGAGAGGGATAGAGAGAGAGAGACATAAAGAGAAATACACAGAGAGAGACATACAGACAGACAGAGAGATACACTGTGACGTTGGGAGAAAGACAGATATACAATGCGGGATAGAAAGAGATAGAGACTGAGACAAGATGAGAGACACAGACATACAGAGACAGAGAAAGAGAGAGAGAGAGACTCACACAGAGAGACGTAGAGAGAAAAAGAGACAAGATAAAGCGATATATAAACAAAGTGACAGACAGAAAGAGTGAGACTCAGAGAGATAAATGCAAGAAAGAGAGAAATGATGAGAGAGAGAGAGAATAAGAGAATGGGGAAAGCATGGAATTATACACTTCCGTGGGGAAAGGGAGAGAGATTGACAGATTGATAGACAAACAACAGACAAGCAGACTTGCAGTCTGACAGAAAAGACGGACAAGTAGAAATGACAAACGGTCGGGCGTACGTGGGTCTTTAATGTTGCCTACTTTGTTTGTTAATGTTTTTCTAGTAATATAGCAGAAACGAATTCTGTACGTTTTATCGATATGACGTAAAATCACGTGATTGGAACATATCTGCTATTTATATCACCTTTTATTTAACTGTTGGTTAATATATAGTAAACAACGATGGTGAAATATCGGGTGAGCCGTGGTGTAGTGGGTTTATCTTGACTTACTTCATCTGAGCCTAAAGCAGCATGATCTCCGCCGTCGTCCTGGTCTCGGCCTGGGCGGCGTCGGAACCACTACGCCAACTCGTCACTGACCATTTTGGATTTTTTTTATTCGAGTTTTTCTCCACATTTTGAACGTCTTTTTAGTCTCTTTATCAATAGATAAATCGTTTAGCCCGTTGCACTTAAACCCTTTTACTTAAATGTATTATGCAAGTGTCGATTTCAGCGTGATCAATTTCTGCCATTCAAAAAGGCCTATTTTCTAACGTTATGCCTAGCCCGTAAAGACCATATATACTTTTATTACCAATCAAGTTAGCTATCACTCTCTAATTGTTCTCTCTTGTGTTCGTGCTATGTTTGTTCTGTGACAGATGGTAGATCGGCCAATACCTACTGTTTGGATCCAGTCTGGGACAACTGGTCTCGTCTGTTCGATTGAAAAAAACGTAACATGATGATATAATAAATAGAGAAAATGAGAGAGAGAGAGAGAGAGAAACAGACAGACAGAGAGAAAGAGAGAGGGAGAGAGATAGAGACAGAGAGAGAGAGAGAGAATGAGAGAGAGAGCGAGAGAGAGAGAGAGAGATTAATTGAGATAAAGAGAGAAAAAGGGACAGATGGAGAGAATTAAAAGGAAAGAGAAAGACAGAGAGAGAGACAGGGGCTCGGAGAGTGAGACAAATACAGAGAGACAGAGAGACAGAGAGAGAGAGAAGCTGAAAGAGACAGAAAATGAGCAATACAGAGAGTTAATGAGAAATAGAAAAAGATTCGTTGGGGATGAGAAAGAAAGAGAGAAACTGAAATGCAGAGAAAGAGGGAGGAACGCACAACAAGATCGAGATGCACATAAAGATAGATAAGACAGATAGAGGGCGCATCAGATTGATTGAGAGAGGGATAGAGAGAGAGACATAAAGAGAAATACACAGAGAGAGACATACAGACAGACAGAGAGATACACTGTGACGTTGGGAGAAAGACAGATATACAATGCGGGATAGAAAGAGACAGAGACTGAGACAATTAAGATGAGTGACACAGACATACAGAGAAAGAGAAAGAGAGAGAGAGAGACGCACACATAGAGACGCAGAGAGAAAAAGAGACATGATAAAGCGACATATAAACAAAGTGACAGACAGAAAGAGTGAGACTCAGAGAGATAAATGCAAGAAAGAGAGAAATGATGAGAGAGAGAGAGAGAGAGAATAAGAGAATGGGGAAGGGAGAGAGATTGACAGATTGATAGACAAACAACAGACAAGCAGACTTGCAGTCTGACAGAACAGACAGACAAGTAGAAATGACAAACGGTCGGGCGTACGTGGGTCTTAAATGTTGCCTACTTCGTTTGTTAATGTTTTTCTAGTAATATAGCAGAAACGAATTCTGTACGTTTTATCGATATGACGTAATATCACGTGACTTGAACATACCTGCTATTTATATCACCTTTTATTTATCTGTTGGTTAATATATAGTAAACAACGATGGTGAAATATCGGGTGAGCCGTGGCGTAGTGGGTTTAGCTTGACTTACTTCATCTGAGCCTAAAGCAGCATGATCTCCGCCGTCGTCCTGGTCTCGGCCTGGGCGGCGTCGGAACCACTACGCCAACTCGTCACTTACTCTTTTGGATTTTTTATTCGAGTTTTTCTCCACATTTTGAATGTCTTTTTAGTCTCTTTATCAATAGATAAATCGTTTAGCCCGTTGCACTTAAACCCTTTTACTTAAATGTATTATGCAAGTGTCGATTTCAGCGTGATCAATTTCTGCCATTCAAAAAGGCCTATTTTCTAACGTTATGCCTAGCCCGTGAAGACCATATATACTTTTATTACCAATCAAGTTAGCTATCACTCTCTAATTGTTCTCTCTTGTGTTCGTGCTATGTTTGTTCTGTGACAGATGGTACATGTAGATCGGCCAATACCTACTGTTTGGATCCAGTCTGGGACAACGGTTCTCGTCTGTTCGATTGACAAAAACGTAACATGATGATATAATAAACAGAGAAAATGAGAGAGAGACAGAGAGAGAGAGAGAGAGAGAGAGATAGAAACAGACAGACAGAGAGACTGAGAGATAGAGAGAAAGAGAGAGGGAGAGAGAATGAGAGAGAGAGCGAGACAGAGAGAGAGATTAATTGAGATAAAGAGAGAAAAAGGGACATATGGAGAGAGAAAAGGAAAGAGAAAGACAGAGAGAGAGACAGGGGCTCGGAGAGTGAGACAAATAAGGAGAGAGAGAGAGAGAGTTAGAGAGAGAAGCTGAAAGAGACAGAAAATGAGCAATACAGAGAGTTAATGAGAAATAGAAAAAGATTCGTTGGGGATGAGAAAGAAAGAGAGAAACTGAAATACAGAGAAAGAGGGAGGAACGCACAACAATATCGAGATGCACATAAAGATAGATAAGACAGATAGAGGGCGCATCGGATTGATTGAGAGATGGATAGAGAGAGAGACATAAAGAGAAATACAGAGAGAGAGACATACAGACAGACAGAGAGATACACTGTGACGTTGGGAGAAAGACATATATACAATGCGGGATAGAAAGAGATAGAGACTGAGACAAGATGAGAGACACATACATACAGAGAAAGAGAGAGAGAGACGCACACAGAGAGACACAGAGAGAAAAAGAGACATGATAAAGCGACATATAAACAAAGTGACAGACAGAAAGAGTGAGACTCGGAGAGATAAATGCAAGAAAGAGAGAAATGATGAGAGAGAGAGAGAATAAGAGAATGGGAAAGGGAGAGAGATTGACAGATTGATAGACAAACAACAGATAAGCAGACTTGCAGTCTGACAGAACAGACAGACAAGTAGAAATGACAAACGGTCGGGCGTACGTGGGTCTTTAATGTTGCCTACTTCGTTTGTTAATGTTTTTCTAGTAATATCACGGTGAATAAACGTACACAGGATATAGACACCAAAGTGATCAGGAATTGAAAGCGAAAGTAGCGAGGTGAGTACTTTTATTACGTTTATCTCTAAAATCTTCTTACAAATAAAGTAAACATGAATTGCAAGATAGTCTGTAGACATATGTGACCACACTGTTGCCAGGAATATAAATAGATTCATCTGGAAGACTGAATAAAAAGCTTTAATCACTGGCCATAGTCGCATCTTCGTCAACATTTGTCATTATTTTCGCTGTTTATAAAGTGAATCGACAGATCTGTTTATTTTTTCATTTAAATGTAACTATGCAAAAGCTGCTTAAAAATCGACCAACAATAGCTAAGATATACCATGTAAAACCGACCGCCACATGTACTGGGGATAGTGTCCAACGGTTATTTATTGTACGGGGGATAGTGGAAGGCTGTACAAGGGATAGACTCACGAAAACTTATTGTTTTGTGTCGTAAAATGGTATTATGGTACATTGCGTTTGATTTTTATGGCAAACTACATGCTGTTACGTTTCCAGCATACGAAATAATGGATAATCTTCATTTTTCTAGGAAGTTAAGTCCAAAGCCACTACATTTATTACATATCATTCTCCCTTCTTACGCCTTAATGCGATGGTAGTAGTTTGTGGTGAAATACATGTCGAATGTATTTAACAGAGTAAACTGTAAATTATCAAAGCATTCTTGAAAGAATCGCTGCTATTTGGACTCGGCTTTTTTGTAGTTACTCATATACCAACAATGCGCAACCTTTCACACAACACTGGTTTTCAAGGTAAAAACATACAACGTGTTCATCTATATATGTATGAGCCAAAATTAGACTTTACCTTTGCGACCAGTGCATATCCGGAGCAGCCTGCACATCCGCATTTTTAATCAGGATCTGCACCGTTCTCCTTTAAGTTTCTAGATGTCGTCATACTACTTCTATTACAATAAGAAACAGCCATTATTAAGCATTGCCAATGCACAGTTTTCTTAGTACTTGCACTTGCCGAACGGATTAAAAGGAGTGTTGCCAACGATTTTCTTCTCTGAGACCGGTTTCATTGAACATTGTTGTCAATTAATCTTTGGTTGATGCTGCTTCAATGTATGTGTGTGGGAGGGGGTTGTATCAGTCTACCTGTATTGCTAGCACATAGGGCTATGCAATATTTTACAAAACAATGTTGTTGCCTATATATGCGATAAAACCAAAAAATCTTTTCTAAACTACTGGTCCATTTGCATCAAAATTTACTGTCAGTTATCCTTGGGTAATTTCTTCGTCTATTTTCATAACAAGTCTGATTAGGCTCCACAATGTTTTAAATAGAGATATTTTTGAGAGAAAAATTAAGATCTTCAAGCTCAGAAACTACGGTTCGAGTAGAAACATATACCGTATAGCTGGTATTTTCTATATATACGGGGTAGAAATTTCTGTCATTCTGCGGTTTAATCATCGGATAGCTGAAAAGAAATCGGCAAAATAAAATTATCATACTAATTTATCACGTACAATAATTGATAATCCTTCAGTACGCTAAGACACGATTATAATAAGAAAGGAAGGAAATTTACTTTTGCCTCATTTCGTAAAATCCCAAATTGAATCACATTTACTAGTTAAAATAAAACACTTATTGCTAAAAATCGTTTTGAAACCAATTTCTGACCTCAAGTCAAACTTCAGGTCGCTGTTAATCTAATTTAAAACTTTTCGAAATACTCCTGCAGAGGTTGTTTATATTGTTGTTTACATATTACACATAGATGATACACACCAGATTTATCTATCGGTGGTCTTATTTTTAAAAACAAGAGCCCCATGGGGCATATTTCGCTCACCTGAGAATAGCTTACAAAATGGAGATAATGATTTATGTCCAGGAAGTGTCATTTTTTTACCCGAGGGGCATAATTAAATTTGAATAATCTTGATAGAGGACTTGTAGATGATGCTATGTGCCAAATATCTAAGATCAGGGTACTAGGGTTTTAGACAAGAAGATTTTTTTATGTTTCCATTGAAGAAACATCTATTTTTAGCTCATGTGACCTATATATGCAACAGACTGGAACCATTTTAACAAAATAGGTAAAGGATATCTAGAAGTGTCACCATGCCGAATATCAAAGCTGAGGCAAATGCCATACTAGTTTTAGAGGAGAAGACGTTTGAAAATTTCACTATATAACTCTATTTAAAACTGTGACCCCCGGGGCGGGGCCAATTTTGACCCCAGGGGCATAATTTGAACAAACTTGATAGAGGATCTGTTGATGATGATATGTGCCAAATATCTAAGCTCTGGCCCTTATAGTGTTTTACAAGAAGATTTTTTAAGTTTTTATAGAAAAAAAAAATATTTTTAGCTTATGTGACCTAGATATGCAACACACCGGAACCATTTGAACAAATAAGTAAAGGATATTCAGAAGTGTGGCCATATCGAATATCAAAGCTCTGGCCATATTAGTGTCAGAGAAGAAGACGTTTGAAATGTTCACTATATAACTCGATGTAAAACTGTGACCCTGGGGCGGGACTAATTTTGACCCAAGGGGCATAATTTGAACAAACTTGATAGAAGACCTGTAGAAGATACTATCTGCCCAATATTTAAGCTCTGGCCCTTGTAGTTTTTGACAAGAAGATATTTTAAGTTTTCATTGAAAACAATCTATTTTTAGCCCCTGCGACCTAGATATGAACCGACCAGAACCATTTGAACAATATTCGTATAGGACATCTAGAAGTGTCACCATTCCAAATATCAAAGCTCTGGCCATATTAGTTTCAGAGAAGAAGACTTTTGAAAATTTCACTACATAACTCTATGTAAAACTGTGACCCCCGGGGCGGGGCCAATTTTGACACAAAGGGCATAATTTGAACAAACTTGATAGAGGATCTGTTGATGATGATATATGCCAAATATCTAAGATCTGGCCCTTGTAGTTTTAGACAAGAATAATTTTTAAGATTTCCTCATTTTTTCACTTTGGTTGCCATGGCAACCAGAGTTCTACATTGTTTTTTAATTATTTGAAAAAAATACAAAAAGCTTGACCCAAGGAACATTCCTGTAAAGTTTGGTTGAAATCTGTCAAGCAGTATAGGAGATGGTGTCATTTAAAGCAATTGTTAACGTCGACGGACGACGCACGACGGACACAGGGCCATCCCAATAGCTCACCTTGAGCCTTTGACTCAGGTGAGCTAACAATGCCTAACCTTTTGAGATATTTGATGCCCAACAAAATCCGTCGGGTTTAATAAAACCTAGAGCAAAATGTAACCTCTCAATGATGACCCTTAACGCCTGTGTACTGTGAGGGACAGCGCCTGAAGTCTAATATTAGCTCGATGTCCCTAACTGTACACATCTGATGGACTATGAAGATGTGTGTATTGTTTATACACGCTGACTATTATTGCAATACTTCGTACTTCTCGAAAAGTGGCCCTAGTTACATATTTTATATTCGTCTATCCCCAGTACAGAAATATTTTTGGAAATGCTATCCCCTGTACAGTAATATACTATCCCCAGTACAACGTCCTATCGGTTTGACGTCAACTATCTCAGCTATTGTTGGTCTGATTTTAAGCAGATTTTGCACAATTACTTTGAATTGAAAAATAAATCGAACTGTCGATTCACTTTTTTGTATAACGTGTATAAACAGCGAAAATAATGACAAATGTTGACGAAGATGCGACTATGACCAGTGATTAAAGCTTTTTATTCAGTATTCCAGGTAAATTTATTTATATTCCTGGCATCAGTGTGGTCACATATGTCTACAGACTATCTTGCAATTCATGTTTACTTTATTTGTAAGAAGATTTTAGAGATAAACGTAATAAAAGTACTCACCTCGCTACTTTCGCTTTCAATTCCTGATCACTTTGGTGTCTATATCCTGTGTACGTTTATTCACCGTGAATATAGCAGAAACGAATTCTGTACGTTTTATCGATATGACGTAAAATCACGTGACTTGAACATACCTGCTATTTATATCACCTTTTATTTATCTGTTGGTTAATATATAGTAAACAACGATGGTGAAATATCGGGTGAGCCGTGGCGTAGTGGGTTTATCTTGACTTACTTCATCTGAGCCTAAAGCAGCATGATCTCCGCCGTCGTCCTGGTCTCGACCTGGGCGGCGTCGGAACCACTACGCCAACTCGTCACTTACCCTTTTGGATTTTTTATTTGAGTTTTTCTTCACATTTTGAACGTCTTTTTAGTCTCTTTATCAATAGATAAATCGTTTAGCCCGTTGCACTTAAACCCTTTTACTTATATGTATTATGCAAGTGTCGATTTCAGCGTGATCAATTTCTGCCATTCAAAAAAGGCCTATTTTCTAACGTTATGCCTAGCCCGTAAAGACCATATATACTTTTATTACCAGTCAAGTTAGCTATCACTCTCTAATTGTTCTCTCTTGTGTTCGTGCTATGTTTGTTCTGTGACAGATGGTAGATCGGCCAATACCTACTGTTTGGATCCAGTCTGGGACAACGGGTCTCGTCTGTTCGATTGACAAAAACGTAACATGATGATATAATAAATAGAGAAAATGAGAGAGAGAGAGAGAGAGAGAGAGAAACAGACAGACAGAGAGAAAGAGAGAAAGAGAGAGGGAGAGAGATAGAGACAGAGAGAGAGAGAGAATGAGAGAGAGAGCGAGACAGAGAGAGAGAGAGATTAATTGAGATAAAGAGAGAAAAAGGGACAGATGGAGAGAGAAAAGGAAAGAGAAAGACAGAGAGAGAGACAGGGGCTCGGAGAGTGAGACAAATACAGAGAGAGAGAGAGAAGCTGAAAGAGACAGAAAATGAGCAATACAGAGAGTTAATGAGAAATAGAAAAAGATTCGTTGGGGATGAGAAAGAAAGAGAGAAACTGAAATACAGAGAAAGAGGGAGGAACGCACAACAATATCGAGATGCACATAAAGATAGATAAGACAGGTAGAGGGCGCATCAGATTGATTGAGAGAGGGATAGAGAGAGAGACATAAAGAGAAATACACAGAGAGAAACATACAGACAGACAGAGAGATACACTGTGACGTTGGGAGAAGACAGATATACAATGCGGGATAGAAAGAGATAGAGACTGAGACAAGATGAGAGACACATACATACAGAGAAAGAGAAAGAGAGAGAGACGCACACAGAGAGACGCAGAGAGAAAAAGAGACATGATAAAGCGACATATAAACAAAGTGACAGACAGAAAGAGTGAGACTCAGAGAGGTAAATACAAGAAAGAGAGAAATGATGAGAGAGAGAATAAGAGAATGGGGAAAGGGAGAGAGATTGACAGATTGATAGACAAACAACAGACAAGCAGACTTGCAGTCTGACAGAACAGACAGACAAGTAGAAATGACAAACGGTCGGGCGTACGTGGGTCTTTAATGTTGCCTACTTCGTTTGTTAATGTTTTTCTAGTAATATAGCAGAAACGAATTCTGTACGTTTTATCGATATGACGTAAAATCACGTGACTTGAACATACCTGCTATTTATATCACCTTTTATTTATCTGCTGGTTAATATATAGTAAACAACGATGGTGAAATATCGGGTGAGCCGTGGCGTAGTGGGTTTATCTTGACTTACTTCATCTGAGCCTAAAGCAGCATGATCTCCGCCGTCGTCCTGGTCTCGGCCTTGGCGGCGTCGGAACCACTACGCCAACTCGTCACTGACCCTTTTGGATTTTTTTATTCGAGTTTTTCTCCACATTTTGAACGTCTTTTTAGTCTCTTTATCAATAGATAAATCGTTAAGCCCGTTGCACTTAAACCCTTTTACTTAAATGTATTATGCAAGTGTCGATTTCAGCGTGATCAATTTCTGCCATTCAAAAAGGCCTATTTTCTAACGTTATGCCTAGCCCGTAAAGACCATATATACTTTTATTACCAATCAAGTTAGCTATCACTCTCTAATTGTTCTCTCTTGTGTTCGTGCTATGTTTGTTCTGTGACAGATGGTACATGTAGATCGGCCAATACATGTACCTACTGTTTGGATCCAGTCTGGGACAACGGTTCTCGTCTGTTCGATTGACAAAAACGTAACATGATGATATAATAAACAGAGAAAATGAGAGAGAGACAGATAGAGAGAGAGAGATAGAGAGAGAGAGAGAGAGATAGAGAAACAGAGAGACATAGAGATAGAGAGAAAGAGAGAGGGGGAGAGATAGAGACATACAGAGAGAGAGAGAGAGAATGAGAGAGAGAGAGCGAGACAGAAAGAGAGAGAGATTAATTGAGTTAAAGAGAGAAAAAGGGACAGATGGAGAGAGGAAAGGAAAGAGAAAGACACAGAGAGAGACAGGGGCTCGGAGAGTGAGACAAATACAGAGAGAGAGAGAGAGAGAGAGAGAGAGAGAGAAGCTGAAAGATACAAAAAATGAGCAATACAGAGAGTTAATGAGAAATAGAAAAAGATTCGTTGGGGATGAGAAAGAAAGAGAGAAACTGAAATACAGAGAAAGAGGCATAAACGCACAACAAGATCGAGATGCACATAAAGATAGATAAGACAGATAGAGGGCGCATCAGATTGATTGAGAGAGGGATAGAGAGAGAGATATAAAGAGAAATACAGAGAGAGAGACATACAGACAGACAGAGAGATACACTGTGACGTTGGGAGAAAGACAGATATACAATGCGGGATAGAAAGAGATAGAGACTGAGACAAGATGAGAGACACAGACATACAGAGAAAGAGAAGGAGAGAGAGAGACGCACACAGAGAGACGCAGAGAGAAAAAGAGACATGATAAAGCGACATATAAACAAAGTGACAGACAGAAAGAGTGAGACTCAGAGAGATAAATGCAAGAAAGAGAGAAATGATGAGAGAGAGAATAAGAGAATGGGGAAAGGGAGAGAGATTGACAGATTGATAGACAAACAACAGACAAGCAGACTTGCAGTCTGACAGAACAGACAGACAAGTAGAAATGACAAACGGTCGGGCGTACGTGGGTCTTTAATGTTGCCTACTTCGTTTGTTAATGTTTTTCTAGTAATATAGCAGAAACGAATTCTGTACGTTTTATCGATATGACGTAAAATCACGTGACTTGAACATACCTGCTATTTATATCACCTTTTATTTATCTGTTGGTTAATATATAGTAAACAACGATGGTGAAATATCGGGTGAGCCGTGGCGTAGTGGGTTTATCTTGACTTACTTCATCTGAGCCTAAAGCAGCATGATCTCCGCCGTCGTCCTGGTCTCGGCCTGGGCGGCGTCGGAACCACTACGCCAACTCGTCACTTACCCTTTTGGATTTTTTTATTTGAGTTTTTCTCCACATTTTGAACGTCTTTTTAGTCTCTTTATCAATAGATAAATCGTTTAGCCCGTTGCACTTAAACCCTTTTACTTAAACGTATTATGCAATTGTCGATTTCATCGCGATCAATTTCTGCCATTCAAAAAGGCCTATTTTCTAACGTTATGCCTAGCCCGTAAAGACCATATATACTTTTATTACCCAATCAAGTTAGCTATTACTCTCTAATTGTTCTCTCTTGTGTTCGTGCTATGTTTGTTCTGTGACAGATGGTAGATCGGCCAATACCTACTGTTTGGATCCAGTCTGGGACAACGCGTCTCGTCTGTTCGATTGACAAAAACGTAACATGATGATATAATAAATAGAGAAAATGAGAGATAGAGAGACAGAGAAACAGACAGACAGAGAGAAAGAGAGAAAGAGAGAGGGAGAGAGATAGAGACATACAGAGAGAGAGAGAGAATGAGAGAGAGAGCGTAACAGAGAGAGATTAATTGAGATAAAGAGAGAAAAAGGGACAGATGGAGAGAGAAAAGGAAAGAGAAAGACAGAGAGAGGCAGGGGCTCGGAGAGTGAGACAAATACAGAGAGAGAGAGAGAGAGAAGCTGAAAGAGACAGAAAATGAGCATTACAGAGAGTTAATGAGAAATAGAAAAAGATTCGTTGGGGATGAGAAAGAAAGAGAGAAACTGAAATACAGAGAAAGAGGGAGGAACTCACAAGATCGAAATGCACATAAAGATAGATAAGACAGATAGAGGGCGCATCAGATTGATTGAGAGAGGGAAAGAGAGAGAGATATAAAGAGAAATACACAGAGAGAGACATACAGACAGACAGAGAGATACACTGTGACGTTGGGAGAAAGACAGATATACAATGCGGGATAGAAAGAGATAGAGACTGAGACAATTAAGATGAGTGACACAGACATACAGAGAAAGAGAAAGAGAGAGAGAGAGAGAGACGCACACATAGAGACGCAGAGAGAAAAAGAGACATGATAAAGCGACATATAAACAAAGTGACAGACAGAAAGAGTGAGACTCAGAGAGATAAATGCAAGAAAGAGAGAAATGATGAGAGAGAGAGAGAATAAGAGAATGGGGAAAGGGAGAGAGATTGACAGATTGATAGACAAACAACAGACAAGCAGACTTGCAGTCTGACAGAACAGACAGACAAGTAGAAATGACAAACGGTCGGGCGTACGTGGGTCTTTAATGTTGCCTACTTCGTTCGTTAATGTTTTTTTCTAGTAATATAGCAGAAACGAATTCTGTACGTTTTATCGATATGACGTAAAATCACGTGACTTGAACATACCTGCTATTTATATCACCTTTTATTTATCTGTTGGTTAATATATAGTAAACAACGATGGTGAAATATCGGGTGAGCCGTGGCGTAGTGGGTTTATCTTGACTTACTTCATCTGAGCCTAAAGCAGCATGATCTCCGCCGTCGTCCTGGTCTCGGCCTGGGCGGCGTCGGAACCACTACGCCAACTCGTCACTTACCCTTTTGGATTTTTTTATTTGAGTTTTTCTCCACATTTTGAACGTCTTTTTAGTCTCTTTATCAATAGATAAATCGTTTAGCCCGTTGCACTTAAACCCTTTTACTTAAATGTATTATGCAATTGTCGATTTCAGCGCGATCAATTTCTGCCATTCACAAAGGCCTATTTTCTATAGTTATGCCTAGCCCGTAAAGACCATATATACTTTTATTACCCATTCAAGTTAGCTATCAATCTCTAATTGTTCTCTCTTGTGTTCGTGCTATGTTTGTTCTGTGACAGATGGTAGATCGGCCAATACCTACTGTTTGGATCCAGTCTGGGACAACGCGTCTCGTCTGTTCGATTGACAAAAACGTAACATGATGATATAATAAATAGAGAAAATGAGAGATAGAGAGACAGAGAAACAGACAGACAGAGAGAAAGAGAGAAAGAGAGAGGGAGAGAGATAGAGACATACAGAGAGAGAGAGAGAGAATGAGAGAGAGAGCGTAACAGAGAGAGATTAATTGAGATAAAGAGAGAAAAAGAAGGGACAGATGGAGAGAGAAAAGGAAAGAGAAAGACAGAGAGAGGCAGGGGCTCGGAGAGTGAGACAAATACAGAGAGAGAGAGAGAGAGAGAGAGAGAAGCTGAAAGAGACAGAAAATGAGCATTACAGAGAGTTAATGAGAAATAGAAAAAGATTCGTTGGGGATGAGAAAGAAAGAGAGAAACTGAAATACAGAGAAAGAGGGAGGAACGCACAACAAGATCGAGATGCACATAAAGATAGATAAGACAGATAGAGGGCGCATCAGATTGATTGAGAGAGGGATAGAGAGAGAGGTATAAAGAGAAATACACAGAGAGAGACATACAGACAGACAGAGAGATACACTGTGACGTTGGGAGAAAGACAGATATACAATGCGGGATAGAAAGAGATAGAGACTGAGACAATTAAGATGAGTGACACAGACATACAGAGAAAGAGAAAGAGAGAGAGAGAGACGCACACATAGAGACGCAGAGAGAAAAAGAGACATGATAAAGCGACATATAAACAAAGTGACAGACAGAAAGAGTGAGACTCAGAGAGATAAATGCAAGAAAGAGAGAAATGATGAGAGAGAGAATAAGAGAATAAGAGAATGGGGAAAGGGAGAGAGATTGACAGATTGATAGACAAACAACAGACAAGCAGACTTGCAGTCTGACAGAACAGACAGACAAGTAGAAATGACAAACGGTCGGGCGTACGTGGGTCTTTAATGTTGCCTACTTCGTTTGTTAATGTTTTTTCTAGTAATATAGCAGAAACGAATTCTGTACGTTTTATCGATATGACGTAAAATCACGTGACTTGAACATACCTGCTATTTATATCACCTTTTATTTATCTGTTGGTTAATATATAGTAAACAACGATGGTGAAATATCGGGTGAGCCGTGGCGTAGTGGGTTTATCTTGACTTACTTCATCTGAGCCTAAAGCAGCATGATCTCCGCCGTCGTCCTGGTCTCGGCCTGGGCGGCGTCGGAACCACTACGCCAACTCGTCACTTACCCTTTTGGATTTTTTTATTTGAGTTTTTCTCCACATTTTGAACGTCTTTTTAGTCTCTTTATCAATAGATAAATCGTTTAGCCCGTTGCACTTAAACCCTTTTACTTAAATGTATTATGCAATTGTCGATTTCAGCGCGATCAATTTCTGCCATTCAAAAAGGCCTATTTTCTAACGTTATGCCTAGCCCGTAAAGACCATATATACTTTTATTACCCATTCAAGTTAGCTATCACTCTCTAATTGTTCTCTCTTGTGTTCGTGCTATGTTTGTTCTGTGACAGATGGTAGATCGGCCAATACCTACTGTTTGGATCCAGTCTGGGACAACGCGTCTCGTCTGTTCGATTGACAAAAACGTAACATGATGATATAATAAATAGAGAAAATGAGAGATAGAGAGACAGAGAAACAGACAGACAGAGAGAAAGAGAGAAAGAGAGAGGGAGAGAGATAGAGACATACAGAGAGAGAGAGAGAGAATGAGAGAGAGAGCGTAACAGAGAGAGATTAATTGAGATAAAGAGAGAAAAAGGGACAGATGGAGAGAGAAAAGGAAAGAGAAAGACAGAGAGAGGCAGGGGCTCGGAGAGTGAGACAAATACAGAGAGACAGAGAGAGAGAGAGAAGCTAAAAGAGACAGAACATGAGCATTACAGAGAGTTAATGAGAAATAGAAAAAGATTCGTTGGGGATGAGAAAGAAAGAGAGAAACTGAAATACAGAGAAAGAGGGAGGAACGCACAACAAGATCGAGATGCACATAAAGATAGATAAGACAGATAGAGGGCGCATCAGATTGATTGAGAGAGGGATAGAGAGAGAGATATAAAGAGAAATACACAGAGAGAGACATACAGACAGACAGAGAGATACACTGTGACGTTGGGAGAAGGACAGATATACAATGCGGGATAGAAAGAGATATAGACTGAGACAATTAAGATGAGTGACACAGACATACAGAGAAAGAGAAAGAGAGAGAGAGAGACGCACACATAGAGACGCAGAGAGAAAAAGAGACATGATAAAGCGACATATAAACAAAGTGACAGACAGAAAGAGTGAGACTCAGAGAGATAAATGAAAGAAAGAGAGAAATGATGAGAGAGAGAGAGAGAATAAGAGAATGGGGAAATGGAGAGAGATTGACAGATTGATAGACAAACAACAGACAAGCAGACTTGCAGTCTGACAGAACAGACAGACAAGTAGAAATGACAAACGGTCGGGCGTACGTGGGTCTTTAATGTTGCCTACTTCGTTTGTTAATGTTTTTTCTAGTAATATAGCAGAAACGAATTCTGTACGTTTTATCGATATGACGTAAAATCACGTGACTTGAACATACCTGCTATTTATATCACCTTTTATTTATCTGTTGGTTAATATATAGTAAACAACGATGGTGAAATATCGGGTGAGCCGTGGCGTAGTGGGTTTATCTTGACTTACTTCATCTGAGCCTAAAGCAGCATGATCTCCGCCGTCGTCCTGGTCTCGGCCTGGGCGGCGTCGGAACCACTACGCCAACTCGTCACTTACCCTTTTGGATTTTTTTTTCGAGTTTTTCTCCACATTTTGAATGTCTTTTTAGTCTCTTTATCAATAGATAAATCGTTTTAACCCTTTTACTTAAATGTATTATGCAAGTGTCGATTTCAGCGTGATCAATTTCTGCCATTCAAAAAGGCCTATTTTCTAACGTTATGCCTAGCCCGTAAAGACCATATATACTTTTATTACCAATCAAGTTAGCTATCACTCTCTAATTGTTTTCTCTTGTGTTCGTGCTATGTTTGTTCTGTGACAGATGGTAGATCGGCCAATACCTACTGTTTGGATCCAGTCTGGGACAACGGGTCTCGTCTGTTCGATTGACAAAAACGTAACATGATGATATAATAAACAGAGAAAATGAGAGAGAGAGAGAGATAGAGAGAGAGAGAGAGGGTGAGAGAGAGGGAGAGAGGGAGAGAGAGAGAGAGAGAGAGAGAGAGTAACTTAAGATTATGTGTCCCATTTTGACCAGACTTTGTGTTTATCAAGCTTACATTAAGACATAGCTTAGGATTGTATTTGCGGGTAATCAGGTCAAGTCAATGTCACTGTTGAAATAGAAAAAAAGGTTTCTGGTGAATGACTGCAGATTGGTTACCCCAATTTTGACCAATCTGTGTATTTAGTAAGCTTACATTAAGCCCCAGCTTGGGATTATAATTGTAATTGTGGGTTATCGGATCAAGGTCAATGTCGCTGTTACTAAAAATAGAAAAACAGTATCCGCCGAATTACTGCAGACTGGATATCCCAACTTTGACCAATTTTGTATTTAACAAGGTTACTTTTATACATAGTCTGAGAGTGCACTTGGGGTCATCGAATCAATGTCAAAGTCGCTATTACCAAAAACAAAATACAGTTTCCGGTAAAAAAAACTGCAAAATAGATATATCCCAATTTTGTCAAAACTTTATATTAAGCAAGCTGATGTGAATACCTAGCTTGGGGTTTTCAGTATTTGCTTTGTTTTCTGTGCTTTCAAAGGATCTCCCCTTATTCAGATTTGTATTTCTGCATTATCAGGTGAATGTCAAGATCACTTACCTAAAGGCATAATACTGCCCAAATTTACGTTTAAAAACAGCAATTTCTTACATGTGTACATTTTGATGTACAAGTGAAACTGGCTGTTACATGCCTGACATGTCCCCATTTCATTAAGAACCATACATAAATGTGTTGATTTCGTATCGAGACGGATAACAAAAAAGCGATTTGTTTACATAACAAATCTTCAGATTTGTTTCCGAGAAGGTTGTGTTAATTAAGGTTACGTGATCGATACGGTCGGGGATTATTCATGTACACATTGCGTGACGTCATCAGTTTGTGTGACATTTAGCGGACACAATTTAAGCTTATTTAAACATCTATGGGGAGTTGTTTCTCGTTGATTGAAAGCGCAATAATTTGAACTGCAAATAGCAATGACGTCATCGACTTGCGTGTAAAGTATATGCTAATGAGCTTTTTACCGAGTATACAAGGAATAACGAAGGAATAATTCGTCGTTATTCGGATATAAACAAACTCGATTTATTACTCGATTTATTTCCATACATTTCACAGGTTTGTAAGGAATGTTGCCTGAAAAATCACCACGTTTATCTGCTTTTTATATGTTACTATTACGAATGTGCCATAAATTTCATGTTGGAATTGAGAGCAACATTCTGGCTTTAGGATGAGTATACACGTCACTAGGTTCAATGGATTAAGCACCCTTAAGGATAGGTGACCGCTAAATCAGGGAGGGTAACCGATCTACTCGCTGTCACCCATCCAAGATACTCCAGTACAGTCTCCCCTCTGCACATGATCTTTTAGAAACCCCTCCTGGGAAACATACATGGAAAAGAACAGTCAAACAAGCCATCAATTACTACTGGGAAGAAAAACTGAAGACAGACGCAAGAACAAAAAGTTCACTGAGATATTTGAATATTGACAATCTATCACTAGGGAACGTACATTGCACCTGGAGCTCCGCTGGATCAAATCCTACAGCTGTTACTAAAGCCACAATAAAGAGCAGACTACTACTGGGTTGCTACACTCTCCAGTCTAACAAACACAAGTTCAACCAGTTTGATGTAAGTCCGACCTGTCATCTCTGCAAATCCAGCGCTGAAGACCGCAAGCACTTTCTTCTTGATTGCACCTCCCTAGCAACAACAAGGGATCCCTTCATGTTCGAACTACGCAGATCTCTGGATAGTGCAGATATCGCACTCAACGACCTATGTCAAGACGACGTCTTAAGGCTTGTCCTTGATGGTGGAAACTCAGTAAACCTACATAAAAATCTACAAATCCAGATAGAAAACATCAGCAGGGGAATGTGTTACGCCCTTCACATGGCCAGAAGCGCTGAACTCAACAAAAAACAATAGCTCCTATCTGCTCCGCAGTACGATTATTGATTGGGACATATGAGAGTAATTGAGCAACTTTACCTCTATAAGGGGAGAACACTTTATTTTTCCTTGTCCAGAGCCGGTAAAGATATATACACTGTGTGAGTGTAGTTCTCCGAACAACGGAGGAAATTACGACAACAACAACAACAACGATGGCGGCACCCATGTAAAAAGGTGAGTTTTCGCTGATTTTAACTTATAATTACCCCTTTTTACACTGAATTAGTTTTACAAACCTGCTCTACAAAATTCTGCGCCTATTGGTACTTATAATACCAAGGAATTCTTACCCGTTTGTTCAAACACTCGGTCATGCGATTTGAATCGGCCGAGAAACGGTGAAATTTTCGGTGACAGCATGGGGGGCGTTTTCGAAAAATCCTCTCGTTCGTCGCTAAGCCACCTATTCTACTAACTTTTTCCACCTTTACAGCAATAAAAATGTATTTAAAGCAAGTACAAACAGGTCACGGCAATGTTTGTGGCCGCTATGCCTCCCACTCGTCCATTCTTGTGAACTGACAGCAAATGGACACCTGACAGCACGTAGAGGGTCCCTTCGGGGAGTGAGCGAGGCTTCTGGACGGAAATGTCGAATTGCTGCTCAGCAGCACAGATACGTTGTCTAGGAATAAGCCCACAGCTACTGAATACCCTTTAGAGTTGATGTGCTTGAAATTCGCCAAATATGGTCAATATTGTGGTTTTGCTGGTACATTTTAGACTAAAACACAGATATATTTGAATGGCAAAGTGGGAAAACATGAACTTCAGTTCGTTTTTGGATTGGCCTACAACGACAGATCTTCAAACACTTGTAGATTTATTATCCTATGCCTGAAAAAGAACCACTTGAACACTTGCATCATGATGATTATCTTGATTTTCCCCACATCTTAATATATACTTATGAAAATAAATGATGATCGCAAACAAGTATGTAAGTTTCAGTAGAAAACAAAACATACGAAAGTCAAACATGTTCTTGAGTGTCTTTAAATCCAATAAGTGAAACAATCTTTTTTGTTGCAGAATATTGGAGAATAAATTAAGATAAAGAATGCATATGTGCGACACCTGTGGGAAGACTTATCTAGCCAGAAAGCACTTACGGCGGCACATGCGGACATGCCATATATTGGGCAGCAGATTGATGGCTCTCTGTGGCATCTTGCTACATGTTGTTTCAGATCAGCTCCTGTGGCGAATGATTCATGGACACGATTCGCACCGATGCCTTCGTTCTTCACCATGGCACATATGAAAAGAAACCTCATACTGATGCAGTTTTACGGAATTCATGAAAAGAGCATTTAGTAACACAAAAAAATACCTTGTAATGCTGTTATCAGACAACATGCAAGAAACTGATGGAGGTATACTTGTCAATTTCTCTTAAAACTCTACAGGAATGAGCATGACTGTAATTCTTGCATCTTCAAAACAAATTTAGAGGGTCAAAGTACAGCGATGTTTACTTGACATAAGAATAAAACATGATTGGAATGGACTGAAAGCAAGTCCAAAGATTAGAACCCATTTTAACAACACTGTGAGGCTACGTCCATGTCCTTCTATTACTTTGGATCCTCTGATTTTAGGGGTAAGAGGAACACAACTACCAATATTATAAATTAGGAGGACTATCCTATGAAAAGGGTACCATTGGAAAACATTAAACAAACCTGTGCCGGATCAATTTTGATTGATCCCGGAAACTCTTTCCACAACAGCGATATGGTGCTAAATTTTCATGCTTTATCCGCATGTGCCGCCGTAAGTTTTTTGTGGCTAGATAAGTCTTCCCACAGGCGTCGCACAGATGCAATCTTTATCTTATTTGATTCTCCAATATTCTGCAACAAAAAAGATTGTTTCACTTATTGGATTTAAAGACACTCAAGAACATGTTTGACTTTCGTATGTTTTGTTTTCTACTGAAACTTACATAATTGTTGGCGATCATCATTTATTTTCATAAGTATATATTAAGATTTGGGGAAAATCAAGATAATCATCATAATGCAAGTGTTCAAATGGTTCATTTTCAGGCATAGGATAATAAATCTACAAGTGTTTGAAGATCTGTCGTTGTAGGCCAATCCAAAAACGAAATAAAGTTCATGTTTTCCCACTTTGCCATTCAAATATACCTGTGTTTTAGTCTAAAATGTACCAGCAAAACCACAATATTGACCATATTTGGCGAATTTCAAGCACATCAACACTAAAGAGTATTCAGTAGCTGTGGGCTAATTCCTAGACAACGTTTCTGTGCTGCTGAGCCGCAATTCGACATTTCCGTCCAGAGGCCTCGCCCACACCCCGAAGGGACCCTCTACGTGCTGTCAGGTGTCCATTTGCTGTCAGTTCACAAGAATGAACGAGTGGGAGGCATAGCGGCCACAAACATTGCCGTGACCTGTTTGTACTTGCTTTAAATACATTTTTATTGCTGTAAAGGTGGACAGAGTTAGTAGAATAGGTGGCTTAGCGACGAACGAGAGGATTTTTCGAAAACGCCCCCCATGCTGTCACTGAAAATTTCACCGTTTCTCGGCCGATTCAAATCGCATGACCGAGTGTTTGAACAAACGGGTAATAATTCCTTGGTATTATAAGTACCAATAGGCGCAGAATTTTGTAGAGCAGGTTTGTACAACTAATTCAGCGTAAATAGGGGTCGCCCCGTACTTCATTCTCAGTGTTGTTATACTTTCTGGTCCTTTGGAATCATTGATTTCAGCGTATTTACAGTTGAAAGTTGAATTCCGCTTAAGCCGGTACTAGGGGGCGTGAGCACTGTTGCATATTTCAGTATTGCTCATGAACAGACTCAATTAAACAGAGTCTGCGATTTTCAGTATTTGCTTTGTTTTCTGTGCTTTCAAAGGATCTCCCCTTATTCAGATTTTTTCATTATAAGTTAAAATCAGCGAAAACTCACCTTTTTACAGGACAAAATACATTTGTACTGCATTTAACTGCCACCTGCTCTAAAGGAAATGAATATATCTGAAATTAAGGGATCGCTTTACACATGTGTACAATAGTCATATTCTATTGACTCTTTCACTGCCATTGGCGCCAAAAGGCGACTTTGCAAACAGTTTGGGTTCTGATCAGGATCCAAACTCTTTGGCACGCATATCAATATTTCTTCAGACTAAAAAGCCTGAACTCTTATTGAAAAACGTATGCAGACGACACTGTCAATGCATACCTTAAACGATAAAACCAGGCATCGAAAGAGTTAACCAACTTTTATATACAATCGAGCCTCAACGCTTTCGTTCTTCTGCATTGTAGATTCGGCCATTCCAACTCGCTTAAATCGAGCATACTAGCTATTTAAATTAAAATTATAACTATTATTGTTGCTTTTATCTGTTAAACACACAGGCTAGCTCTAAATATCGCCCTTTACCAAGATGAAATTTGCTTATACATGTACATAATTGCAAGCATTTACATAAACTGAGTGTTTCATAAGTATGTGTGCCATGTGTATATACCACGAAATCACGTGGGACGATCACCGTGTTATGGATAAATGGCATAATATATTGCAAGGTGAAGAATCGACCTCTGAAAAAATTGTTTACTACAGTATTCCCATAATTGAATTATCTGCATTTTTTTCAGAAAAAAGAATCAGAGTGTCAAACAGTTTTGATTCAGATAAGGTACCTTGTTGCTCCCTGTCTTATCTGGCATAGAATGTCCGCAATATCAATCACAAAAAATCGTCAGCAACACCATAATGGTAACAGCTGTATATGGACAAGGAAGTTTAAAAAGACATTCATACTAAAACAGATATATTAAATTTTATAACATGCAGATTACAACAACCATAGGACTGCTATTTTGCAGTTTGTATATGTTCGCAAATTCTTTGTTCATAAATATAGGAATTCCATATTGCAAACAGGAGGGAACAACCTACTCTTGCGACAGAAAACTACCAGTAACGATTCCAGATGGATTGACTATAGTAACAGTTGATGGATATATTGGTGATGAAATCCGCTATGATATGTTTATAGGGAAGAACTGGAAAACATAGAGAGGTTCTCGCTGGCAACGACTGTCCAAACGTCTATATATCCACGTGCATTTGAGAACCTTCAGAATCTTAAGTGTCTTGGTTTACACGGATACCACTTATTTATAGGAAACGACAGTTTAACAGGCATCGGTGTTCTTGACAGTTTAGATCTGAGTGGATGTTTTAGGATTACAATTGTAACAACACTTCGTGTGTAACTGCTGTTAACTTGACTGTAGGAGTTCCTTACAGGTTGAATAGAGAACAATGATGATCTGGTTTCTGATGTTTAATAACGTCCTGGATATCCAAGTATAACAAAGTGGTATTCCACAATAATTAATAAAACAATAGACTGTAAATATGAACTAAACTTTGTAATTTAGATGAGGAATTCCTCTGCTATGTCAGAAATCTGACTTGTAAATTCTAAAACAAAACTAAGTCTGATCTTCCCTAATGCTTGATCAATTAGACCCAAGAGGAGTTTCAGACACGCCCCTTAATGTCATGTGATCAAGACAGAGTTTCACAATAGAGTATGCACCGGTTAAGTCACGCCCTGTTAGCACACGTGACCCTAGCAGTGTGGACTCTGATCTCATGTAGTGAGATGGACAAAGGTGACAGCTTGGGTAGATAATGCCATATGTTTAATCCCGGCTTGACTGGGCGATACATATTGAGACAGTAACTACATCCAACTGTGATTTACCTATAACTAATGATAAGAAACGTAATGCACATGTCAACTCATGATTGCTTTGATTAAACATGCTGTCACAGTAATGATAACAAACTTTGCTTTGTGAACAACTGGTGACCAGACTAATGACTTTAAACAGAAGTGTTGGAGCAACACTGCAAATGAGAAATTTCGTATTTATCGGTGCTACAAATCCCCCCAACCTAGAAAAGAATGCGTCCCCGCATCTAAGACATATAATTCACTTATGCAAGTACAAATAAGCATAATTATGTTGTCCGATAAATATGAAAAGTTCATTCATACTGTTTAAAGAATTACTAATTTAAGCAAACAAACACGAACATTTACGCTTGATGAAGGCAATGTAAATAAGCTATGTATTCTCTTCTAAAACCCGTACTGCAAAATCCAGGAGGATGATAAAGAATTGGCCTGCAACGAGCCGTAAAATAATCCCTGGAAGCAATGTTCCGTAAAAGGAGTTAAGGAGCAAGTCCCGAAAATCAAATGGATTTGCTGTACGCATAGTTATCAATTGAAGTAATAACTGTGTCTTTTTTAAATGAGGATTTTTCCAAAGAATCCTATTTTCTGGAGGGGTGATTTAAGGAAAAGAGGGGGTTGATTCCTATAATAAAGGGGTAAAGAAGACAACTTATAGTCAAATTTCATCATTTATTCCAGCATTTAGTATAAGATAGGGAGGAACATTCCTCCAAAAGGTTATCATTCTGACAAAGAGAGAGAGGAACATTCCCCCTTCGCACTAGTGGCCACTAGTCTAACAGAGGAATATTCCTCTGTCTACATATTCTAACAGAGGAATGTTCCTCTGTCTATAACATTCTGATACAGAGAGCGAGGAACATTCCCCCAAAAGGTTAACATTCTGCCATCAGGAGAGAGGAACATTCCCCCATCACACTAGTGGCCACCAGTCTTACAGAGGAATATTCCTCGGTCTATAACATTCTAACAGAGGAATGTTCCTCTGTCTATAACATTGTGATACAGAGAGGGAGGAACATTCCCCCGTCACAGTAGTGGCCACCAGTCTAACAGAGGAACATTCCTCGGTCTATAACATTCTTACAGAGGAATGTTCCTCTGTCTACATATTCTAACAGAGGAATGTTCCTCTGTCTATACAATTCTGATACAGAGAGCGAGGAACATTCCCCCAAAAGGTTAATATTCTGACATAAGGAGCGAGGAATATTCCTCCATCACACTAGTGGCCACAAGTCTAACAGAGGAATATTCCTCGGTCTATAACATTCTAACAGAGGATTGTTCCTCTGTCTATTACATTTTGATACAGAGAGCGGGGAACATTCCCCCATCAAACTAGTTGCCAGCAGTCTAACAGAGGAATATTCCTCTGTCTATAACATTCTAACAGAGGAATGTTCCTCTGTCTATAACATTCTGATACAGAAAGCGAGGAACATTCCCCTCAAAGGTAAACATTCTGACATAAGGAGAGAGGAACATTCCCCAATCACACTAGTGGCCACACGTCTTACAGAGGAATATTCCTCGGTCTATAACATTCTAACAGAGGAATGTTCCTCTGTCTATAATATTGTAATACAGAGAGGGAGGAACATTCCCCCATCACACTAGTGGCCGCAAGTCTTACAGAGGAATATTCCCCGGTCTATAACATCCTAACAGAGGAATGTTCCTGTGTCTATAATATTGCGATACAGAGAGAGAGAGGAACATTCCCCCATCACACTTGTGGCCACCAGTCTAACAGAGGAATAGTCCTCTGTCTATAACAGTCTGACATAATGAGAGAGGAACATTCCCCCATCACACTAGTGGCCACAAGTCTAACAGAGGAATATTCCTCGGTCTATAACATTCTAACAGAGGAATGTTCCTCTGTCTATACAATTCTGATACAGAGAGCGAGGAACATTCCCCCAAAAGGTTAACATTCTGACATAAGGAGAGAGGAACATTCCCCCATCACACTAGTGGCACCAGTCTAACAGAGGAATATTCCTCGGTCTATAACATTCTAACAGAGGAATGTTCCTCTGTCTATAACATTCTGATACAGAGAGCGAGGAACATTCCCCCAAAAGGTTAATATTCTGACATAAGGAGAGAGGAACATTCCCCAATCACACTAGTGGCCACAAGTCTAACAGAGGAATATTCCTCGGTCTATAACATTCTAACAGAGGATTGTTCCTCTGTCTATTACATTTTGATACAGAGAGCGGGGAACATTCCCCCATCAAACTAGTTGCCAGCAGTCTAACAGAGGAATATTCCTCTGTCTATAACATTCTAACAGATGAATGTTCCTCTGTCTATACAATTCTGATACAGAGAGCGAGGAACATTCCCCCAAAAGGTTAACATTCTGACATAAGGAGAGAGGAACATTCCCCCATCACACTAGTGGCACCAGTCTAACAGAGGAATATTCCTCGGTCTATAACATTCTAACAGAGGAATGTTCCTCTGTCTATAACATTCTGATACAGAGAGCGAGGAACATTCCCCTAAAAGGTTAACATTCTGACATAAGGAGAGAGGAACATTCCCCCATCACACTAGTGGCACCAGTCTAACAGAGGAATATTCCTCGGTCTATAACATTCTAACAGAGGAATGTTCCTCTGTCGATAACATTCTGATACAGAAAGCGAGGAATATTCCCCCATCGCATTTGTGGTCATCAGTCTTACAGAGGAATATTCCTCGGTCTATATCATTCTAACAGAGGAATGTTCCTCTGTCTATAACATTATGATACAGATAGCGAGGAACATTCCCCAATCACACTAGTGGCCACAAGTCTAACAGAGGAAAATCCTCGGTATATAACATTATAACAGAGGAATGTTCCTCTGTCAATTACATTCTGATACCGAGAGGGAGGAACATTTCCCCCAAAGGTTAATATTCTGACAAAGAGTGGTTGGAACATTCCCCCATCGCAGAAGTGGCCATCAGTCTAACAGAGGAATATTCCACGGTCTATAACATTCCGATACAGAGAGGGAGAAAAATTCCCCACAAAGGTTAACATTCTGACAAAGAGAGGGAGGAACATTCAATTTCCCCCATCGCACTAGTGGCCACCAGTCTCATAGAGAAATATTCCTCGGTCTTTAACATTCTAACAGGGGAATCTTCCTCTGTCTACAACATTCTGATACAGAGAGGGAGGAACTTTTCTTCTGCATTTAGTTTTAATTGAATGATGTCACTTATAATAGACACCTTTCATACAGTATACACATCACAATTAACCCATTACCCCATCACCAGTTTCTAGTTTTGAGGACATGTGACCACTTAAAGCAGATTGAAAGTAAAGCAGAATGTGTCTTGAGGCACACTCTGCTTTACTTTAAGTCTGCTTTTAGCTTCCATGCCATAGGACAAGGAAAATATGTCTTATTGTATATATTCCTGAATAATGTAGATCTATTTTTAAATAAAAGGCGTAAAATGGCATAGTATGTGGTAATGGGTTAATGTTCTTATATATTGGATCGATTACATCAACATGCTTAAACTGTGTCAGTGACAGTAAGGTTATAAAAAATGAAGTGCGACAGAATGAAAAAGGAGAACAAAAGTGTCCTTGACTGATATTCCACTAAATTGTCTGTAGTTTGGATAGCCAAGTTCTTGACAAAGGTCACAAGTCAGAAACAACTTTGAAATGGTGGGGTATTTGTCTATGGGGTAAGCACAATCCTGGTAACAGAGAATTTCGTGGCATGTATTTGCTCTACATAAGTTTCACTTGGTCTCTTCTAAGCCTGGCATCCTCCATATACTTGACTGTGTAACCTGCAATAGCAAAAATAACGTTATCAATAAACTCATCTTAGTTTTATAGTAACAAGAGTCTTTAATATATTCCTCCACAAAAGAAAATAGCTCCACTTAATACAGTCATGAATACGTACCGTAAGAAATATTTTTCTATGGTTACTGGACGTTTCGCTACCTCAATTAGCATGTTTGCTACCTTGTGGTTTTCGCGGCTGGTCTTTTCACTGCCTAGACTTTTTCGCTTCTCAGTTTTTTCTCACACCTCTTATCTACCAATATGCAGGCGCCATGCGCCCATATGGTGCGGTGGAAATTTATTTAAATATCTGTATCCAAACTAGCGTACAGAAATAGAACAGAACTGAACAGTATATTTATTACACGTAAACATTATAGTTTCTGGTGTTTTACAACATATAATATATTATACGTTAGTTTGGATCCAAATCTGTAAATAAAATCCATTATATGGGCACATATGGCGCCTGCATATTGACTGATTGTAAAGCATAATGTATCTAAAGGCACATTCTGCTTTAAGTAACCATCTGTCTTCAAAACTAGAAATGGGTAAATTTACTAAATTATTGGTTAAGAATGTTTGGCATGAATCCTAATCCACTACAGATCCCCAAGAATCTGCCTTGGATGGGTCTACTCTGCTTGCGAAAAAAAAAATAACATAAAGAGGTGAAAAGAAAATTGGGATCCAGATATAATTGATTTACTCAGCATATTCAATTTTACTGTTTGTAATTCTATAGAGACAATTCAGACTAAAAATAAGGCGAGTACATTCTCACCTGGATCCAACTTGTTTGTATAGTTACTGTTTAGAAAAAGCTAGGCACGCAAAACAGATTACTTTGGAGTTTTTTCAGACAGGTGGCAGCTTATATTTCAGAAAGTTATTGAAAACAGGTGGCAGCTTAATACAGGATGAAAGCAATGCAGAAAGCTCACATGTGAACTTTCTGTATTGTATTTCTGTTTAGTTTCTTCCTGTATCAACTATTTACCAATAGAAACTCAATGCATTTTAACGCCTTTGCTAATAGGGTAGACCCAGAAAGGACTACTCTGTTTGCTTATACAAAACATGTATTATAGAATTGATTTTTCACTGTTTGCTATAGGAAAATAAAACCAATGGTTTTATGTGCCAGTGTAAAATGTCTTTACTCAATACCCCACAGCCTGTATCCAGTTTTGAAGACAGGTGACCACTTAAAGCAGGTAGAAATAAAGCTGAATTATAGTGCCTAGCCGGAGTCATTTCGTACCAATATCTTTGGTCATTTCGAACCCACCCCATAAAAGGTAAAATAATAACTTTTACCAAATGTGAAACTTATTTAATGAATGGAACAAACAAATACCAAAACAAAAAGCTATTAATAGAAGTGAATTACAAATGTACATGTATTATATTATATCATGGAGGAAGTATACTTCCTCCATGATTATATTGACTGTTGAGTGTTATTGACAAGCACAATACAGTAAGACCTCTCTATTACGACCACTAAAACGAAGGCTAATTGGTTTTATGAAAGACAGGTAACAATTTAAAGCAGTGTGACAGTAAAACAGAAATCGCCTATAATTTCCATTTATCACAATACTATAATCACTAAAACCCCCTCTATTGGCATCATAACACGAGTTTTAGTAATTAACGTATTCAACCCTAGAGTACATGTATACTTGTCATTTACGCCGGAGCACTCTAATTAGGGTCTGCAGTGTTTGTCATTTTGAATAGATTGTTAAAATCAACCATAAATAGTCAGAAATGGACTAGACTTGTTATGAAATTGGAATTGTCCATTAAAATTGTTAGGGGTGAATGAGTTAAAGCAGGTGGCTGCATCAAGTAAGATGAAAGCTAAGCAGAAATATCCTCTAGAAGCTTTCTATTTAACTTAAATCTTTCTTTAACCCTTTACCTCATGGACTTTTTTCTAGGTTTGAAGACAGGTGACCACTAAAAACAGGTTGAAGGTCAAACAGGCGCATTATGATTTACTTTCAGCCTGCTTTAAGCTACCATATTCTTGGATTTCGAAAATCTGTATTATATGTTCACGACTTATAATTTTAGAACTACATTTGTATTTTCTTCTGAGGAAGAGTGAAGTAAAATGCGCTTAAAGGTTCAGGTAAATTTATATAAATGCTGTATTTTTCTTATGACTTTAAATATGAATAACCCTTGCCTCCCTGAAACTCCAAATAGAAAAACCTAGTTACCAATTTGAGTCTAGTCTATGTCAGGTTGAAGCAGGCAGTATGTAAATGCAGACGATGGCGATAAGCAAATGTGACTTCATAAAGCAGTGTGATAATCATTTTTAAAGCCCCTAAAGCAAGGTTTAGCTTTAATACTTTCATTTTTCTTTTAGCAGTCACTTGCATTATTATTTTGTTTGATACAGACTATTAACTTTTGCATTGATGCCAATGTTTGGTATAATGTAAAGTAGACTGAAATAATTTATATGTGAAGAGATGGAGAGACAGACAGAGGCAGAGCGAGAGAGAGGGAGACAAACTGACAGAGAGAAATATATATAGAGAGATATCAAGAGAGACAGAGAGAAAGGCAGGGGAAAAGAAGCACACAGGGAGTGGATGCAGAGAGAGAGGGAGAGGCAGAGAGAGAGAGAGAGAAAGAGACAGACAGACACAAAGAGAAATAGCGAGACAGATAGAAAATGAAAGTGACAGAAAGACAGAGACAGATAACGATAGACACACACACAAAGACAGAGGGATAGATAAAGAGAGACCGATGAGAATGGACAGATATGTAGAGAGAGAAAAAAACAGACAGACAGACACAGACAGCACGAGACAAATGCAGAGACAGTGACAGAGAGTCAAAGAGACACATAGAGAGGAAGACACAAAGAGAGGGAGAAAGCAATACCGGCATGAAATTCATGGTGAATATGAACCCAAATCTGTTTGTATAATGTTCTCTGTGACACATCATTATTTTCCAATGGCTTTTCCATATGCAGCAATTTTATTTTAATCAAAATCAGAAGAGAAAAAAAATGAACTGATCTTGATCCCTGATATTTTAACCCATTACCCCATAAACACGCCTTTTTACACCTTTCAAATATTTATCCACTGAAGAAAATCATTCCACATTACACAATCATAAATAGTATGCACGCCACCATAAGATTAAGAATTAATAGGTCCCAAATCCAAGAAGCAGATTGAAAGTAAAGTATGGTGCACATTCTCTTAAAGGTCCGTTATGCTTTACTTCCTACCTGCTTTAAGTGCATGAACAATTATCTTTAAACTAGAAACAGGCTATATGGAAATGAGCTACAGTGGAGAAACTGTTATTCTTTCCCATTTACCGCGTTTCAAACGCGTTTAAAACGCGTTTTAAACGGGTTAAGCGTGTATGCGTTAAAATGCGCATATAAACGCGTTTACTCAGTTTATAAACCCAAGGGAGATAATCCATGTCGGCCAGGTTAGCCCATTCAGAACTTATTCCTTATTTCAGCAAAAATAGCGTTTATCCATCTTGTATATACATTTTAGCTGATTTTGACCAATGTACAGTAGTTAACTATCATTATAAATTGTTACGGAACAATATCTACCCGTCTTTTAAAATCGTATTCAGCTTCATTACTTTCACTTTAAAGGGACTCGCAACCGGATGGTGTTCTTTTAAAAATAAAATAAAATACTCAAATAAAAGCAAATTTGTGGCATTATTTGGCTTCTGACATTAAAAAAATATGATCAGTCCAAAAAAAGTCTCAAGAATCGTCACCGAATCTTAGATTTTTAGATATTTTCCATCGTTTTTCTATACCGACTAGTAGACGGTATAGTTGTTGTTGTTGCTTCTCTACACGGACTCAGACATAAACACGAGCCGAATTACGAAGTTGTATGCACTTTCGATCGCTACACATTGAAATACGTTAAATCGATCCGAGATAAACGGATAGTTCCGTGGTCCATTGGTCTAAGCGGTTTCCCCTATTTTGCCTTCTGTCCGCCAATGCCGGGCCCCGGGTTCGAATCCCACCATAGACCAATATTTTTTTTTATTGAAATACATTTTTTTTAAACAGAATTTCTTATCCTAAACTAATTCTTTACCATTTATATAAGCGTTTGACACATATTTACAAATTACTATTTTTAATGCATCATCTGGTTGCGAGTCGCTTTAACGTGTTATACAATTTGTTTCAACCTTAAATCCAGCAGATGTTTAGCTGCTGAATATGTGTCATCTGCTTTACTTTTCGTCATTAAAAATCCTTTTGTGATTTATGAACTATAATTTCTGCGCTGTAATATCGAGATCATAATACCGGAAGAAATATATTATTTAAGATATTGAATTCTACACATACATTCTGCAAAATAAATCCATATATAAGCCTTTTAAATGACACACTGTATTCTAACACTCTAAAGGTACCCTTTTTAGCCCGAAAGTCAGCCATAAGCAACTTCCTGTAATAAATCCCTACTTTGTTGCGCAATAAGCCTCCCCGCTGAGACGTCCTCGCTGATGAAGAACAGTAACTAACAACATAAGTGATGCAATTTAGACCGGTTTATAACAGGGAGTAGATTTTCAAACCGTATCATTAATTGGAGCACGGAATTATACAAGATGAGTGTATAATTCCGTGATTGGAGCCAGATCAGACGCTGAGTTACTAATCAATTGATCTGAACCAATGTTTGGATCCATATCATACGCCGAGTTACTTTAATATCTGGTCTGCATCAATGTTTCGATCCAGTTCAGACGCCGAGTTACTAAGCATGACTGGAATGTCAATTATTGGTGACTGAATACCTTTCGGGACATTTCCATTCGTATGATTGATCGGTCTCGAAAATGTCAAAGGTATGCCGATTGAAACGCATTTATAAACGGAAAATCCGCTTATAAACGCACAAATCCACTTATAAACGCTTATAAACCCACTTATAAACGCTCAAACGCGTTTATCGTTTAGTTTGCGTATCGTTTGCGCATCGTTTGCACATGCGTACTAATAAACGGGAAAGAATAACAGTTTCGCCACTGTAAGTGAAGCTCAAAACTGAATAGGAGTAGCAAACAGTTTCGATTTCAGTTTTTTTGGTTAAAGTTACAGCTGTCACTTTGATTAAAACATTCCATATTAAGTCAGATCTCTTATCTAACTGCCTATAGTAGTGCCATGAGAGACTGTGAGCACACGGTGAAGTTAAAGACGTCTCTTGACGACCTTTCGATCATAACACCTTGCTAGACAATTTCCTTGCAAAAAGCATGGGTCTTGTAGCAAAGAACCATTGAAGCTTCTCATGTGAGACCCGATCTTTATATTTGATAGTTTGGTTAGAAATAACCATTGAAAATCACTAGACCATGAGTATAATCTGGACCTCACCAGATAAACTGAGATTGGTATAGCTTGTGTTGCATGCTTTGCTAGTTTAATTCACACCTATCGAGACAATGGGGGGTAGTCCATCAATGGACTGAGGAAAAGTCTTTAAAGCAAGTTAAAAATTAAAGCAGAAAGCGCCTTAAGGCGCATTTTGCTAACGTAAATACTTTCAACCTGCTTTAAGCTACCATCTGATAGGATAAACAACTATTTCTTATGATACAAATTAATGACAGAATAAATTGGAAACATTTTCTTTACAGGAAGAATAGATTAGAGGATTACAAATGTGTATTAATGGTGTAATGGGTTAAGGTATAAAACATTAATGTATAAGCCATAATAGCCATCAGAAAACCAAACTGTCTGCCTCACAAATTGTGAAGATACACATTACACCGTGTCACAAACGCAGTATTGTGTCTTGGTTTAGCCAATACGTTCTAACATATCAGTTTAACATTAACCAGTACAAATGAAAAAAAGATGTAGCCGGGTTGATAACGGTTTAATGGTGATAGATCTGAGTAAATGGTCCAGATGACTCAGTCGGAGAACACTGTAAGCAAGAGGTCCCGGGTTCGAGTCCCGATCTGACTGTATATTTTTCTCACCATGTTAAATTTCTAAATGACTTTGCCCCCAACGTAAATAGTCTGTAGGATAACATTATAACTCACAGAGTGTTCAAATATAATAAAAAGAAATTCATGGAGTGTTCTTTACGTTAGAATTATTGCATCTATAGAGGGGATTATATGTGTTGTCGGGTTGGTTAAATGCCATATGGAGAGAGGTTTGTATAAGCGGTCAGGATGGCTCAGTCGGTAGAGCACCTTGTAAGTGACGGGTGACGGGTCCCGGGACTGGTTGTATATGCATGTAGACAGACAGTTTACATATGCATAAATGAAAATATAGAGACAGACACAGAGAGAAGGATGACAAGAGACTGTGTACAACTGTACAGGTGGTGAGTCTCAGAGAAGAGAGGGAGTGAGAGAGAAAGAGAAAGAGTCAGTATGTGTGAATGAGAGAGAGATTTGAGTCAATTCATATACATTCATAAATTATTAATTTTGCTTATTGAAAGACGAGTTTGAAGAAGTCAAGTCGTTGACAAATATGTGGGATACACCTAGTGCAATTTTTAGACGTATATTCTAGACAATCCTAGTAGATCTAGATCTAAATGATAACACTTTATAAAAGTACACTTTAATTTACTCACTGAAAATATATTTATTGCGTATTTCTTTTAATATACATCATACAGTCAACATATGCTGTATCAATTAATTAGCCTAGAAGGTGGCCAGATGGTGGCTTATAAAAGGTTGAAAGTAAATGCGCCTTAATCTGCTTAAATCCAATCTGCTTTAAGTGGTTACCCGTCTGCAAAACATGTTACGGTAGAGGGTTAATTAAAGTGGGCATAACCAAACAACTCAACATCCTCATTAATCAAATATATTATATAAATCATATATACATACCGTATTCGGTCCCACTACCGCATCTGCCCAGTAACATTATATATGATGTGCATCTGAACATCGCCAAGTCCAGTGTGTGTACTGTCCAGATACACTTCGGCTGCTCTCAGAGTCCCGCTAACAGACACCATGTACAGGCCATGTGCTGTAGGCGCTACCGTTTGAAGTTGCCGCGTGACACGAGGACCAGTCCTGTGATTTCTCTAATAGGGGTCTCAGGGCGATGTAAAGTGTACAGTAGAGGTGTCAATGCTTATTTTGTTATTAAATTATTTGTTTAAATGAACAGATATGGACATTTGCATATTCATTCCGTTGACACATACACATTAATATTTTGGGTCAAATCATTTTAGTTGAAATGATAGTTTTTCCCTAACCCCTAATAATAGACTAGTCCATTTGCAGCCTCGTTCTGAAAAACCGGAACACCCGTTGCATCGGCTTGAATTGTTTAATAAAAGTAATATAGGCGTGTTTAGAGAAACTCGCAAGGCTTGAAGCGATGTTTTTGTTCATGAAAGATATCTGTGGATGTGCAAAACTTGAAGAATGAAGTTGAACCTTTCACCTGGTGTTAAGGTAATTATACACTTATGTTAGGCCTATTATAGCCCATAAAAAGAGATATGTTATGTGCTGTCGGCCTTTTCAGAAAATGTATTCAGGCCGATTTTGCGCCTCATTTGAATCAGATGCATCAATGGCATTATTTTATTAACATTTTAAGACATATTTACTGTTACATGTACCTATGAATGTTATATGTATAAAATTATGGGAATTAACATTTTTGCAAACATTAAGATTGAGATCAGATGCCGAGTTACTAGGTACAGTAAAACCTCACTATTACGACCACTAAAACGAAGGCTAATTGATTGTATAATAGAGAGGTGACAGCTTAAAGCAATGTGACAGTAAAACAGAAAGCTCCTAAAGGAGCTTTCTGTTTGACGTTCACCTTGCTTTAAGCGGTCACCTACCGTATATACTCTAATAATTAACATAATTTAGTGGTCGTAATAGAGAGGTTTTACTGTATTGAGTATCTGGGTACATAAAATGTGTACTTCCGTATTAAACCCTATGGTGTCACTACAGTTTACTCATTAAAATAGTCCCTTCAAGTCAATTATAATGAGAGGAACGGAGGACTGACACTGTCAGTACTCAGTGTGAGAGGTAACAACGTATAGGATTTGGTTCTCAAATGAGTGAGAAAAGTTGGATTTGTTCCGTTTACTCCCTCTTAACTGGAGCCCTGGCTTAAAAAATGTTTGTTCAAATGGTGTGAATCACTTCATTGTTTTGTATTGTTCAAATGGTGAGAATCCCTTTATTGTTTTGTATTATGCTGTTTATGTCATGTGATTGGAACTGGCGATTACCTGTATGTGCTGTGATTTGCAAACAGTCTAGATCTGATCCATATATATATGTCGGGCGCTGTTTTACTTTTAATTCACATATTTCGAATTGGTGAAATCACTTTTAAAAGAAAACTCTTTAGTGATATCACCCTATTTGAATGATTCCTCAATCCATGGACTTTTTGTCACATACAGAGTTATAGATATGGTTTTTACCTAGATTGGATATCTAGTGACTTGAATTCAGAGCTCTGCCACCTTACTTGAAGACCAAAAATTACTTTTTGGAGTATCCAGTTTAGCAGGGTTTTACAAATAGTAAAAACCCTGGTCAGAATATACCTTTATGAGCCCTCTGATCTGGTTTACACTATTTGCCTAGGACAAGTGTACTTAATACAGGTACACTGTTTTTCCATAGACAATTATACTCATCGCTAGGGTTGAAGATATAACAGTCATGAATAACTACCATACAAGATATATTCTTTATCCTATCAGCAGGGCTGCCATTTCTGCGGATTATGCGAAATCTTCGGATATTTTTCTAGTTGATGGTAGCTTAAAGCATGCTGAAAATAAAGCAGAATGCTCTTCAGGCGCATTCTGCTTTACTTCTTATCCACACGAAGTAGTCACGTGTCTTCAAACTAGAAACAGCCTATGGGGTAAAAGTACGGTTCGTAAAATCACTCTTGAAAAATGAAAATTTGGAAATCTTAGGATTACTCATAATCAACTTGTTGCATCCCTGTATTAGATGGTAGCCTTAAGCATGCTGAAAGTAAAGCACGTTCTGCTCTACTTTAAACCTGCTTTAAGTGGCCACCTTAGTTCAAACAAAGGATTAATCCTCTGCAAACATAGTACATGTATTTATATAAATATATATACCTCTGAATAAGCACTATACAAAATAGATTCTTTATCCTAGCAGAAAATGATGGTAGCTTAAAGCTTCAACCTGCTTAAAATGGTCACCTGTGTTCAAAACAAGGGTTAATCCTCTGCAAATATAACTTGTAAGACAGTATAAGGAGTCTGGATAGTTTTGAGTGGATAAATATAGTTGTTTATAAAAGTAATGGAAAATGTCATTACTTGACAATTGGGTCGATTAAAGAAAATTATCTAGATGCACCTTTGTGCTTATTTGAAGGCTCATTCGAATCTCTACAACAATTACAACCATATCCCTTATCTACCTTTAATACTATTTAGTACCCTAGACCATGATGCCTCTGGGTAATATGATGTAACAACTGTGTACCTAGCATGATGGTACACTGCCACAATAATTATACTGTCCAACTGATATCCTGCAACTTTAACTACCCACCCCCATATGTTTATAGTGGATGTAATAAACGGTTTCAAGACAGACAAGTGGCATCGTTCAGAACTCCACTCATTATGAATACCAATTAACAGAAATTTAACACTGGCACATAAAACCATTGGTTTTATTGAACTATAGCAAACAGTGAAAAATCAATTCTATAATACATGTTTTGTATAAGCAAACAGAGTAGTCCTTTCTGGGTCTATCCTATTAGCAAAGGCGTTAAAATGCATTGAGTTTCTATTGGTAAATAGTTGATACAGGAAGACACTAAACAGAAATACAATACAGAAAGTTCACATGTGAGCTTTCTGCATTGCTTTCATCCTGTATTAAGCTGCCACCTGTTTCAAATAACTTTCTGAAATATAAGCTGCCACCTGTCTAAAAAAACTCCAAAGTAAAATTTTAAGTAATCTGTCTTGCGTGCCTAGCTTTTTCTAAACAGTAAATATACAGAAATTAGAAATTTCTTTATTGACTTAAACTTTACAGTTTCTCGTCATTCCATAGTAATTTTAACAATAAGTATAATATGTCACATGGTCATCAAAGCGTATTCAAAATGAAAATACATATTTCCAAGTTTCGTATAAGTATTTATGATTAAATATGAAGTTATATGTATTAGACTACCATCATCATATTCGTTCAGGAGTAAATTTGGAAAAAACAACATATGTATAAATGTGTATGATAATTATTATAGGAGGATGGACTCCTATGCAATATTCATACTGCTACTGTGTATATAGTAGTGTATATAGTATACATGACTATGAGAGTTGCATGAAGCGTTTGCATATTTTAGTGTATAGATAATAATTTATAGGAGCGAACTTCTAACAGACATAGCTTCAGAAATATAGTTACTGAGTTTATGGACAGAACTATCATTTGTTAAAGCCATTAACTGTGTGAATTTAAACATGCTTGGGCGTCTATAGTAATACAATTTAAGGTACTTTTCCCTCAAATCCTTGTAAACTGGGCATATTATGATAAAATGATATTCATCTTCTACGTCCCTATTATCACACAATGTACAATATCGAAGCGCTCTTTCTGTTCTATTTTGGCTGTATCTGCCTGTTTCAATACGTAAAGTGTGTGATGATAGCCGTAGTCTTCCTAGTGATATACGTAGCTTACATGGTAATGTATCCAAATACTTTTCAAAACCAAAAGTATTTTTGAAAAAGTGGTACGTAGATAAAGTTTTACCATTCGAAATACTATTGAACCAGTTTTGCTTAAAAACATCAATTATTCTTGATTTAAAAATGGTATGAAAATTTTGCAGATTTGTATAATAGGGATTATTCCACACATATGAGAAACCATATTGGTCAAGTAAAGACTTAACACTATATGCCCAATTCTTTTTACCTGTAACAGGTCCGGCTAAGAGACTTTTATACAGTGTAGTAATAAGAATATTATTTGATAACAATGTTTTACACCAAAATTTAATAATGCGTGTGTATCTATTAATGTACAAAGGATATCTTCCCAGTTCACCGTAGACTCCCATGTTGCTTGTTGACGTTTTTACACCTAACACGCTTTTACAAAACTTTAGATGTATTCGTTCAATATCTTTAGCCTTGCCAAAACCCCAGATTTCACAACCAAAATTCAAAGTGGCACCGACAAAAGCGTCAAAAAGCTGACACTTAACACTAGTATTGATAGGATATTCCTTTAAATTATTTACTAAAACGTTTAAAGCTTTCAGGCCCTTACCTGCAAGAGTTTCTTGGTTTAAAACAAAGGTTCCATTATAATTAAAGACAGTACCCAAATAGTTGAAATTATCGACCACCTCTACTTCATTACCTTTATATACCCAATGTTCGTTCCCCAGTAAACGCCCACGGCTTCTGAAAACCATTACTTTTGTTTTGTCAATATTGACCCGTAAACCCCATTTATCACAATATGTTTCTAATAAATCTAATTTATGCTGTAACTCCTCCGGGGTTTCCCCCAATATCACCATATCGTCAGCAAACAACAGAAGAATAAACGTAATGTCATCAATAGACAATGAACTATTAGGGTCATCCTGCAAAAACATTTCGAGATCTTCTACAAAAAGAGCAAATAGTGTCGGTGACATTACCTCCCCTTGTTTAAGTCCTATAGCGACATCGAAGAACTCTGAAAGAGAGTTACATCCCTTTACACAAGCCTTAACGTCAGCATACATACTTTTAAATATTCGGAGCAGTTTACCTCTAAAGCCAATCCTGTATAGTTTAAACCATAACGCATTCAGATAAACACTATCAAAAGCCTTTTTCAAATCGACAAATGTACCGTATAAACGCTTATTTTCAAACAAAAACTTTTCAATAACTGCATTTAATACAAAAGTAGAATCAACAGTTGAACGTCCTCTGCGAAACCCGAACTGCGCATCACTTAAAGTGTTATTGTTTTCAATAAAGTCATTCAATCTTTTATTTAGGACCCCCGTAAAAATTTTAGACAGGCAACTCACTATAGTGATACCTCTATAATTATTAACGTCACAAGGGTTATTCTTTTTAAAAATCGGGACTATAATACCCCTTGACCAATCACTAGGAAATTGACCAGTGTTAAAAATAGCATTAAATAAGTCTGCTAAATGCGAAGATATTATATCAAAGGATTCAATAAAATATTCGTTAAGTAAGTTATCTTCACCAAACGCTTTGTTTCTTTTCAAGGACTGGACTACTTTTTCAATTTCGGAAACACTAATCGGCACTTCAAGTTCCTGGAATATTCCATCATTAACATCAAAATCATGGTCGTGAAAAAATACTTCACTCTCATCATCAACAACAGTATAAGTATCATTATGCAAGGTTGAGAAATGGTTATAAAACTCATCTAATGTTACATTCTGTTCCATTTTCTTTTTACCTTTAGCAAAAAGCCTCCAAAACTCCCTTGGTTTACAGTGTCTAAGATTAACAATATCCTTTAATTTATTCTTTTCATAAGTACGCCTTTTTACTCTTACTAACTGCTTATATTTACTTTTATGAGTTAACATTGTCTGCCTGTTTTCGTCAGATCTACAAGCATTATACTGTTTTAAAAAGTTAATATACTGTGTTTTTGCATCGAAACATTCAGCGTCAAACCACTCAGCCTTTTTAAATACACCACCGTTTACATAACGTGATTTGCTATTTATAGACCCGACCTTGACATTCTTAGAAAATAATGGCTGTCCTATACCAGTTAAAATATTTGTAAAACTTTTAATGCAACTGTTAATATCACAACCTTCATTACTATTTAGGCTTTCTACCAAACTATTCAACTCGGGCAATTTCCCAATCAAACCACGTCTAAATTCATCCTTACACTGATCTTTCCACCGGAGAGTAGTGCGCTCAGGTGAAACACAGTCATGCTCAGCACGTGTTGGGTCGCACAAAATAATAAAAGATAACGGACAATGATCCGAGTATTCACACAGTGATTCTACTGTGTACTTATCAATACAATTAAAATCACGTTCATTCAATAGTAAATAATCAATAACGCTACAGCCCATCTGATTTACACACGTATAGTTCCCTACTAAATCATTGCCAATGCGCCCATTTGCTATTCGTAACGATAAAGATTTACATAGATCGATTAATTTTAATCCATGGGAATTACAGACTTTGTCTAAAGATGTACGTGTGTAAGGCAGATCTGGCATGTAATCTGCATCATCAATAAAATCAATATTACAATCATTAATAATATAGTCTCGCTTGACTCCAACACGGCTGTTCATGTCGCCAGAAATCAGGACTTTCCCCTCATTCTGAAATCTATTTATATCGTTCTGTAAAACTTGAAATAGGTCTACATTGATTGTATTATATGCCGGTGAATTTTCGCCCCACATATAAACGCCAGCTAGAAATACATCAATATCAAAATTAAAATAATGCTTATCAAGCTGTAACCACACAATTGTATCAAAATGATTTTGTACTAATTTAACACCTTTGTTTAAAGAGTTCTTTATGTAGATAACTATGCCACCACTGCATCGCTTAGCCCGTCTATGCTGAAATTTACGGTAACAGTTTATAGATGTGTACCCAACAAGTTGGATCCAGGTGAGAATGTACTCGCCTTATTTTTAGTCTGAATTGTCTCTATAGAATTACAAACAGTAAAATTGAATATGCTGAGTAAATCAATTATATCTGGACCCCAATTTTCTTTTCACCTCTTTATGTTATTTATTTTGCGCAAGCAGAGTAGACCCATCCAAGGCAGATTCATTCTTGGGGATCTGTAGTGGATTAGACTCATGCCAAACATTTTTAACCCATAATTTAGTAAATTTAGTAAAAAAAAAATTCTAGTTTTGAAGACAGATGGTTACTTAAAGCAGAATGTGCCTTTAGATACATTATGCTTTACAATCAGTCAATATGCAGGCGCCATATTTGCCCATATAATGGATTTTATTTACAGATTTGGATCCAAATTAACGTATAATATATTATATGTTGTAAAACACCAGAAACTATAATGTTTACGTGTAATAAATATACTGTTCAGTTCTGCTCTATTTCTGTACGCTAGTTTGGATACAGATCTTTAAATAAATTTCCACCGCACCATATGGGCGCATGGCGCCTGCATATTGGTAGATAAGAGGTGTGAGAAAAAAGTCAGAAGCGAAAAAGTCTAGGCAGTGAAAAGACCAGCCGCGAAAACCACAAGGTAGCAAACATGCTAATTGAGGTAGCGAAACGTCCAGTAACCATAGAAAAATATTTCTTACGGTACATATTCATGACTGTATCAAGTGGAGCTATTTTCTTTTGTGGAGGAATATATTAAAGGCTCTTGTTACTATAAAACTAAGATGAGTTTATTGATAACGTTATTTTTGCTATTGCAGGTTACACAGTCAAGTATATGGAGGATGCCAGGCTTAGAAGAGACCAAGTGAAACATGTAGAGCAAATACATGCCACGAAGTTCTCTGTTACCAGGATTGTGCTTACCCCATAGACAATACCCCACCATTTCAAAGTTGTTTCTGACTTGTGACCTTTGTCAAGAACTTGGCTATCCAAACTACAGACAATTTAGTGGAATATCAGTCAATGACACTTTTGTTCTCCTTTTTCATTCTGTCGCACTTCATTTTTTATAATCTTACTGTCACTGACACAGTTTAAGCATGTTGATGTAATCGATCCAATATGTAAGAACATTAACCCATTACCCCATACTATGCCATTTTACGCTTTTTATTTAAAAAAATAGATCTACATTATTCAGGAATATATACAATTAGACATATTTTCCTTGTCCTATGGCATGGAAGCTAAACACAGACTTAAAGTAAAGCAGAGTGTGCCTCAAGACACATTCTGCTTTACTTTCAATCTGCTTTAAGTAGACACATGTCCTCAAAACTAGAAACTGGTGATGGGGTAATGGGTTAATTGTGATGTGTATACTGTATGAAAGGTGTCTATTATAAGTGACATCATTCAATTAAAACTAAATGCAGCAGAAATGTTCCTCCCTCTCTGTATCAGAATGTTGTAGACAGAGGAAGATTCCCCTGTTAGAATGTTAAAGACCGAGGAATGTTTCTCTATTATACTGGTGGCCACTAGTGCGATGGGGGAATGTTCCTCCCTCTCTTTGTCAGAATGTTAACCTTTGTGGGGAATTTTTCTCCCTCTCTGTATCGGAATGTTATAGACCGTGGAATATTCCTCTGTTAGACTGATGGCCACTTCTGCGATGGGGGAATGTTCCAACCACTCTTTGTCAGAATATTAACCTTTGGGGGAAATGTTCCTCCCTCTCGGTATCAGAATGTAATTGACAGAGGAACAATCCTCTGTTAGAATGTTATATACCGAGGATTTTTCCTCTGTTAGACTTGTGGCCACTAGTGTGATGGGGGGAATGTTCCTCGCTATCTGTATCATAATGTTATAGACAGAGGAACATTCCTCTGTTAGAATGATATAGACCGAGGAATATTCCTCTGTAAGACTGGTGACCACAAGTGCGATGGGGGAATATTCCTCGCTCTCTGTATCAGAATGTTATCGACAGAGGAACATTCCTCTGTTAGAATGTTATAGACCGAGGAATATTCCTCTGTTAGACTGGTGCCACTAGTGTGATGGGGGAGTGTTCCTCTCTCCTGATGTCAGAATGTTAACATTTTGGGGGAATGTTCCTCGCTCTCTGTATCAGAATGTTATAGACAGAGGAACATTCCTCTGTTAGAATGTTATAGACGGGGGAATATTCCTCTGTTAGACTGGTGCCACTAGTGTGATGGGGGAATGTTCCTCTCTCATTATGTCAGACTGTTATAGACAGAGGACTATTCCTCTGTTAGACTGGTGGCCACAAGTGTGCTGGGGGAATGTTCCTCTCTCTCTCTGTATCGCACTATTATAGACACAGGAACATTCCTCTGTTAGGATGTTATAGACCGGGGAATATTCCTCTGTAAGACTTGCGGCCACTAGTGTGATGGGGGAATGTTCCTCCCTCTCTGTATTACAATATTATAAACAGAGGAACATTCCTCTGTTAGAATGTTATAGACCGAGGAATATTCCTCTGTAAGACTTGTGGCCACTAGTGTGATTGGGGAATGTTCCTCTCTCCTTATGTCAGAATGTTAACCTTTGGGGGGAATGTTCCTCGCTGTCTGTATCCTAATGTTATAGACAGAGGAACATTCCCCTGTTAGAATATGTAGACAGAGGAATATTCCTCTGTTAGACTGTTGGCCACTAGCACGAATGGGGAATGTTCCTCGCTCTCTGTATCAGAATGTTATAGACAGAGGAACATTCCCCTGTTCGAATGTTGATAGACCGAGGAATATTCCTCTGTTAGACTGGTGACCACTTGTGAGATGGGGGAATGTTCCTCGCTTTCTGTATCAGAATGTTATAGACAGAGGAACATTCCTCTGTTAGAATGTTATAGACAGAGGAATATTCACCTGTTAGACTGCTGGCAACTAGTTTGATGGGGGAATGTTACCCGCTCTCTGTATCAAAATGTAATAGACAGAGGAACAATCCTCTGTTAGAATGTTATAGACCGAGGAATATTCCTCTGTTAGATTTGTGGCCACTAGTGTGATGGGGGAATGTTCCTCCCTCTCTGTATCAAAATGTAATAGACAGAGGAACAATCCTCTGTTAGAATGTTATAGACCGAGGAATATTCCTCTGTTAGATTTGTGGCCACTAGTGTGATGGAGGAATGTTCCTCTCTCCTTATGTCAGAATATTAACCTTTTGGGGGAATGTTCCTCGCTCTCTGTATCAGAATTTTATAGACAGAGGAACATTCCTCTGTTAGAATATGTAGACAGAGGAACATTCCTCTGTAAGAATGTTATAGACCGAGGAATGTTCCTCTGTTAGACTGGTGGCCATTACTGTGACGGGAGAATGTTCCTCCCTCTCTGTATCACAATGTTATAGACAGAGGAACATTCCTCTGTTAGAATGTTATAGACCGAGGAATATTCCTCTGTAAGACTTGTGGCCACTAGTGTGATGGGGGAATGTTCCTCTCTCCTGATGTCAGAATGCTAAGCTTTTGGGGGAATGTTCCTCGCTCTCTGTATCAGAATGTTATAGACAGAGGAACATTCCTCTGTTAGAATATGTAGACAGAGGAATATTCCTCTGTTAGACTAGTTGCCACTAGTGCGAAGGGGGAATGTTCCTCTCTCTCTTTGTAAGAATGATAACCTTTTGGAGGAATGTTCCTCCCTATCTTATACTAAATGCTGGAATAAATGATGAAATTTGACTATAAGTTGTCTTCTTTACCCCTTTATTATAGGAATCAACCCCCTCTTTTCCTTAAATCACCCCTCCAGAAAATAGGATTCTTTGGAAAAATCCTCATTTAAAAAAGACACAGTTAGTTGAATACATAACTAAATTTGATTACGTTCACATAAAACCTATACATAAACAATTCGATTGAAATTGATATTGAACAGAGCATTATACCAAACTGCAAGCGGAAACGCATATGTATTTATTTGAAATTGTTTGACAATCAATCTGTAAACGTTTTAAGTTATTCACACATTCAGTGTGATAACAAGACAAGCGTTTACTAAGATTGACTTGAACACAAAGTTTACGTAAGCTAATTGACCTGGCGGAATTGCATTTATCGCAATAGTGAATTAATCAGCTCGGCAACGGAACAGCATAGAACAGTAATGTTCTATAAGTTCGGCAGCAGAAAGATAGATATTCATACTCATACAAGCGATTTCAGAAATTGAATAGGAAAATAATGCAATTTATATAAGAAAATTGTTTTAACTGTAAATTTTCTAATGTAACCACTAGTGAAGTGCTTATTCTAATCTCAACGATCAAAGTCTTAATATGTGCGTTTTCTCCCGCGTCGTGCACGCATTGGACCAGACGGCGACTGTTCATAATACACAGCACCCTGCGGTTGATTCCCACGTGTATTGCTGTGGCACCTCCGTTCTAAATTTCCCAACGCATGTTTTGTTGTGCGCAGATCACTTTCTAATTTGCGAATTTCACCAACATTTTTCCGGTTTCTGTCGGACAAAATGTGTATGTGATTCAAGAGCTCACAGAAAATAGTTCCTGCTCCGCGGAGGATTGTTTCCTGGTTTATAACCGATTTAAGATGGTCAGCTTTCGTGGGTCCTCCCTCATGTGCCTGAACTAAATGTGTGTGAATCCTATTTCCTATTTCTTTGACTTTCGCGTCCATATCTTTGATGTAAATTCCGTATGTTTTCAATAAATTTGATATTTCGTCAAACTGGCCGTCTTTCGCTATAAGTTCCTTTTCTTGGAAGGCAACTTCTTTCGAAAGTCGTTCAATTTCAACTTCTTTGGATTTTAATTGTATCTCAAACCTGTCCTTTATATCCTGACATATCATAAATGAGAGTTCTACGTGATCTAGCATGTCGTTCCACTCTTGGTCTGTCCGAACTGAAGAATTGAATTGAATTTCACTGAGTTCCGAAATTGAAATGGAATAAAAGGGCAGTACAAGTTCAGCTGTTTTCCTGTTAATGAAGGCTGTCATTCTTGCACGACCGCGTTGTGCTTTCCTGGCCTGTAGTAAAGACTGTGAATTCGACGTTCCATAGGCACGAACTGGCCATTTTTTTATGGAATTCCTTATTTCCATAGAAGTCTGATGATGAAATTGACCGCAAGTAATAGCGTCTGTTGTCCATTGCATTGCGTCTATAATCGTAATCCATGTGGTAATCCATGTGGTAATCCAACATTAAATTTTCTGATTTCCGGGGAATGTTCTTAAGCTCGAAATGGTAGAGTCTACTCGCTGATGTGAAAGTCCGAGAAGGTGCACAGTGCAAAATATATGCAATGTACCCCGGCATCTCCACCACTGTAACAACACTTCGTGTGTAACTGCTGTTAACTTGACTGTAGGAGTTCCTTACAGGTTGAATAGAGAACAATGATGATCTGGTTTCTGATGTTTAATAACGTCCTGGATATCCAAGTATAACAAAGTGGTATTCCACAATAATTAATAAAACAATAGACTGTAAATATGAACTAAACTTTGTAATTTAGATGAGGAATTCCTCTGCTATGTCAGAAATCTGACTTGTAAATTCTAAAACAAAACTAAGTCTGATCTTCCCTAATGCTTGATCAATTAGACCCAAGAGGAGTTTCAGACACGCCCCTTAATGTCATGTGATCAAGACAGAGTTTCACAATAGAGTATGCACCGGTTAAGTCACGCCCTGTTAGCACACGTGACCCTAGCAGTGTGGACTCTGATCTCATGTAGTGAGATGGACAAAGGTGACAGCTTGGGTAGATAATGCCATATGTTTAATCCCGGCTTGACTGGGCGATACATATTGAGACAGTAACTACATCCAACTGTGATTTACCTATAACTAATGATAAGAAACGTAATGCACATGTCAACTCATGATTGCTTTGATTAAACATGCTGTCACAGTAATGATAACAAACTTTGCTTTGTGAACAACTGGTGACCAGACTAATGACTTTAAACAGAAGTGTTGGAGCAACACTGCAAATGAGAAATTTCGTATTTATCGGTGCTACACAATGACAGATCTATTGAGTGCTTTGAATGGATCTGAAAAAATACAACAGGTTTCTACATTGAATATCTCCTTGCTTGGGCAGGTACAAGAATCCATTGAATTAAACAATATGTTTTCGGAAATACTTGGTCCGAAACAACTTATTACATTGAATGTAAGCTCTACGACGATTTCCAAATTGAATCTAGCTACTTTTACAGACAGACTGTGTAACAAACTCGCTAATGTAGCTATGGTACATTCACATATATCAAATATTCAGTATTTTGCAGGCACATGTCCCAGTCTTAAGAGTATTGACATGGACAAGTTAGATATATCTCAGGTGATTCCAGGATATATTCAGTCCAATATTATCTATCAGTTTGATTTGCCTACCCTGAGCACTTTCAACTTAATATCGAAAATTGCTACGCTTAATGCGAACGGAATTCTAAAGAACGGGTTGCCACCTTTACACAACGTTTCAGTTCAATCATTCAGACACGTAATCATTAACATCAAACGCATCTTGCTTTCAAACAATGGACTCCATTATCTCGATCTGAAGCTTATCAACATTAGTAATACCATAGATTATTTTGACCTGTCTTCAAATGAAATGAGCTATCTGCACCCAAACTTGATGTCGCACAGTCTTAAAACACTAAATTTGTCTCAAAATAATCTCTTTAAAATGGCTACAAACAATTTAACAGATTTTCGGATTCTTTTCAAATTTTCAAGACTTCTAGAGTATGTCAATATTGCTGGCAACAAACTCTCATTTTTACCAAAGTCCTTGTTTCAATTCAATAAGTATCTAAAATCTGTTGATTTGTCACATATAATTATTTTGAGCAAATAGAAAGTTGGTTTGTTGGCATACCTTTCCTTGTATTCACCAATCTAAGTGACAACACAATTTCCTTGTTGTCTTCGGAGTCAATGACAGTCTTAGAAGAGCAAGCGCGTGATAAGAAATTGTTTCATGTGGATTTAAGGCAAAATCATTTACTTTGCAACAAGTGTGAAAGCAAATCTTTTATTTCGTGGCTTATTGGAAATAATCGGTTTGTGGAAACAGATGGAGAATGCTTAGGCGAGAACAACTTCATCGAACCAATAAATGAATTCACGGTGTCTAAAAGTGAGAGCATATGCAATCTTACATTGCGCATTACATTGATAACAACTGTGCCCATTGTATGTTTGGTGACATTAACATCAGTTGCCATATCTGTTTTCACGTACAAGAAAAAGGAGAAAAAGAAGACGATATTGCAAAACACACTTGAACAATTTCGCGAAGGACGTCACAAGTTCAAGTTTCCAGTGTTTCTTGCATTCGCTGGTGATGACGAAGACTTCGTAGAACAGTTTATAAAAGAACAACTAAACGAGAGTCTCAACAATATTGTGAATACAGAAAGGGGGCTTATTTGTTCAGGTGAAAGACACTTTAAACCAGGTCATAGCATAGCAGAGCAAATGGAGGAGTGCTGTAAGCTATCAGGAGTAGTTATGTTGGTTGTTTCCAAATCATTCTCTGCTAGCAATCACTGTGGTTACGAAACTAGAATAGCATACACGATGCAAAAGCCATTTATTTTGTTATTCAAAGAATATGTCCCAGAGGCGAATATGACGCCATTGCTCAGAATTATATTCAGACAATACGTCCGAATACTGTTTAAACGAAAAGAAAATGAATTTATCATGTCAACCACCTGGGGAAATGTCAGCGATTCAATATTCCAGCTAATTGCCGAGTGACTCAATATTTCATCTAATTACAAACATTTTGACACTACGATGATGTTATTTGAAACAATTCAAAAACAATTTGTCTTGTGCCTGTGAAAACTGCACGATCCCTTTTACTTACCGATGCAAAACAATTCCTGTTTCTAAGAATGATTTAATAGTAGTTAAACAGATATTGCACTGATAAACTGTAAACTGTATTAAATGTTTTTACAATCTAGCGGCAAATAAAAAACTCTGCATACTCTAATCAGAGGATTCCTGCTAGGACCTTCTGATCTTGGTTTGCACTGTTTGCACGGGAACATGCATAATGGTTTTTAATGACACGTTTAGGTGTCACTATATGGTTCAATTGATTAAACAGAGTAACATTAATGTCAAGCAAAATGCTCCTCTATTATATTCTTATTTTAACCAACTAAAACAGAAATCTGTCTTTTACACAGAACAATATCATAATGATCACAACTCGTTACAAATGGCGAAGACTGAATTTTTTTCCATCGTAGGTCTAAGGATACCTGGGAATTTATATCCAACTTCTTGAACTAAATAAGTTTTTAAATCAGTACTTACAAACCGTAATACGAATTTCAGAAAACATATACACGTGGCTCTAATTTCAGGACAAAAGTAATGTAGAACGCTTCAAATTGAGTTTTTAGCATTTATGTTTGTTTGTAAGTTTCTTCTTCTTCCCATCAAGTGCAGGGCCTCTCTGGAGCCTCAACGCACTGTAAGTTTTCTTTAATTTACCGTTTACGCTACAGACGTTGGACTTAATGCCATGGGCACATAGAGAGAGGGAAGCGGGTACAAAAGAACCTTGGCGATTCCTGACCCTTTTCAGATAGAGACCTCTGGTTCTTTTACATGTCCAGTGATATTCTCGGTTTAAAGCAGCCTCGTCTGATGGACTTGGTCCGGCGGGGGATCGAACTCGCGACCCCTGGAATAACAGACTAGCGCGTTATCATTAGACAGCGGTCCGCCGGTCAACATTTCTGTTGTCCTAGCACAGTCTTAAAATTACGTTATTTCGGCTGATAGGCTAAACGTAACGCCTTCACTGCCATGACGTCATCTGCATTAAACAATTGTAGTCTGCATTTATTTCTTATCTTAATTTAGAAAACGTAAATTGACTAAAGTTATATCGTTATGAGTTTAAAACAGTTTGAATCCTGAACAGACGCCGCGTTACGGTGTCGGCCTGGTCAGGGATCACTTCCGGGCGGTTGTGGTATTACAAGTAGTACCTTGAAAAATACAATTTCCAAGATTTGCAATGTTAAGTGTTGCCTGTGGGTGAGTTTGAATGGTGTTCTTGGTGAAAACTGTTTATTTGTGGTTATTTCCACCAATATGGCATTGTTTTAGGGATCTCATTTCAGGACTTTTTCCCCAGGCGGATGCATATTGAATCACAGTGAATGGGATGAATGTGAAAGTTGTTTACCTTTATTTTGACAGTGACCTTAGCAAATCATTGATAGCAAAAATGTAATTGCCGATGTTATAGGTTGACTGGCCTCAATCAACAGGGAAATGTCCATAGAATTGAAGGGTATGTTTTTATAGCCTAGATCCTATTTTGAAGGGAGCTGTTGGCTCGGAAAGTTAGGCATTTTACTATAGATTATATAGGGCGAAATTAGACCAGGCAGACACATTACGTGGCGTCTGATCAGGATCTAAAACGTTTTGCAATAACCATTGTACTCAAAGCGAGGAAGTAAAGGGGTTGATCAGGAAACCTTTCTCCAAAAGTTAAGGAATTCTCAGAAGTTCTGAATAAGGGGGGATCCTTTGAAAGCACAGCAAACAAAGCAAATACTGAAAATTGCAGACTCGGTTTAATTGAGTCTGTTCATGAGCGATACTGAAATATGCAACAGTGCTCACGCCCCCTAGCACCAGCTTAAGCGGAATTCAACTGTAAATGTGCTGAAATCAATGATTCCAAAGGACCAGAAAGTATAACAACACTGAGAATGAAGTGCAACCATGGAAAAATTATACATCAAAACAAACTATGAATTAATTTTTTTTATCCGATTAAATGCATATCTTGGCTTGCCAAAAGCGTTTACTATAGTTTGATATCACTTATATCCTCGCTGTAGCACTGTTCCATGCAACCTAGGGGTCAAAGTCATTTTTCACAAAATTAGTGTCTACAGAGTAATCCCTCTTTTTATGCAAAATACATTGTACATGCTTCAGCAGCGTTTTATGTACTAAGGCTTGTTGCGATCTGGACAAACAAGAACGCATACCTCGCGGCTGTGGATTCGAATCCCGTTCTTGACGTACGGACATCTCTGTGAAAAAGCCTTGCAAATTGTTAATGAAAAGTCGGTGATTCTAAGTTCAGGGGCCCGTTTCATAAAACTTCGTACAACAAAAACGGTCGTTAGTCAAAACTTTAAAATACATTTAATTTCTTTTTTCTCTACATAATCCTGTCTTGTGACATCTCTTTGGAATCGTCTTTCTAAGACGATTCCAAAAATATGTCACAAGACAGGATTAGATAGAGAAATAAATAATAATTGAGACTTCTATAATCTGACTTACGACAACATTTGTCGTACGAAGTTTTATTAAACGGGCCCCAGGTGAAACAGTAGAAATGCTGCAGTGGTGAAGACATTATAACTGGGGGACAACTATAGGTATTTTTATCAAATAGTTTTCCTACGACACTTTATATGGGGTTTATTACATTTTGTATAATAAATTTGTTTTCTTACGAAGCCAGCGTATGTACTGGGAATGGTTTTCCTACGATAATTTATATGGGTTTTATTACATTTTGTATAATAAATTTGTTTTCCTACGAAGCCAGCGTATGTTCTGGGAATGGTTTTCCTGCGACAATTTATATGGGTTTTATTACATTTTGTATAATAAATTTGTTTTCCTACGAAGCCAGCGTATGTACTGGGAATGGTTTTCCTACGACAATTTATATGGGATTTTATTACATTTTGTATAATAAATTTGTTTTCCTACGAAGCCAGCGTATGTACTGGGAATGGTTTTTCCTACGACAATTTATATGGATACTATTATAATATTTTGTTTTCCCCACGAAAACAGCGTTAGTACTGGGCAAGGTTTTCCTACGTTAGTTGTCTTCGTAGGAAACACATCTATTATAAACAATACCTATAAAAATAGTCGTAGCAAAACATTTCATGATAATACGTAGTTGGCTCTCCAGTGATAACAATGTATTTTCCCCAATAAATGCGTTGATGCCAACACAAATGTGTCTACTGCAATGAGTTTGGAGCAAGATCAAAAGTCGAGTATCCCGGCGTCTGATCTGGTGCCAAACTGTTTGCAACACAAAATAAATAAATCGTCAACATTGTTTAAAAGAAGACCCTGTCATTTTCTACATTTAATTGTATTGTGTTTGCGTTTAATTCCGTTTAACCCTTTCACTCTCAATGACGCTTAAAAACGCGTTTGCAAACAGGTTGGATCCTGATCAAACGCCGCGTAACGCGGCGTCTGAGCAGGATCCAAACTGTTTGACACACGTTTTGAAATTTCCTCATTCATACTGCCTTATTTTTTAACTTTCGAAACGGCATTGCAGACAACCAAATTGAAGCAGACACCAATGAAACGGTGAAGGGTAAAATCTCACGAAAAACTTTTGCAGTGAAAGGTTTAAACGGGGGGGAAAATGTCTTCACTGTATAACGTGGTGATGTACAACTCACAGGGCTGCCATAAGTTGACATGAAAAATGTCTTCACTGTATAACGTGGTGATGTACAACTCACAGGGCTGCCATAAGTTGACATGAAAAATGTCTTCACTGTATAACGTGGTGATGTACAACTCACAGGGCTGCCATAAGTTGACATGAAAAATGTCTTCACTGTATAACGTGGTGATGTACAACTCACAGGGCTGCCATAAGTTGACATGAAAAATGTCTTCACTGTATAACGTGGTGATGTACAACTCACAGGGCTGCCATAAGTTGACACGAAAAATCCTAAGATTTCCATATTTGCATTTTTCAAGTGCGATTTTACGAATCGTACCTTTACCCCATAGCCTGTTTCTGGTTTGGTTGACATGCGACTACTTAAAGCAGGCTGTAAGTAAAGCAGAATGCGCCTAGAGGCGCATTCTACTTTACTTTCAGCCTGCTTTAAGCTTCTATGAACTGGGAAAAAATCCGAAGATTTAGGAAAAATCCGGAGAAATGGCAGCCCTGATCTCATGTTTCAAACAGAAGTTTACCCTTTTCCCAATAAAACGCGAGTTAATGTTGTTCAACAGCTAATGTCAATTGCAAAACGTTTCAAGTCATATCACACGTCAAGTTACTCTGTGTCTGACCAGCCTCAATTCTTTTTAACTCTTTTACTCCTTACCGCCCGCTTTAACCCTCTTACCACCAAAATATCGTCTGCATTGGTATTGTCGTCTGCAATATTTTGTCAAGTCAGATTATAATAAGAACTATTTTGACTGAAGATATATCGACAAGAGTGTCATACAATTTTGGATCATGATCAGACGCCGCTTATTTGACGTCTGATCAAGATCCAAACTGATTGCAAAGTCGCCTTATGGCGCCATTGGCAGTGAAAGAGTTAATAAAGGCAACTGTCTGTCTTAAAAAACTTTCCTTTCTACATTTTGCTGCATTTCATGTACAGTGGAGAATCTGTTATTCTTTCCCGTTTAAACGCAAACGTACGCAAACGCAAAGCATTAAAACGTAGAAAAGAACAACTTTTGGACAATTCTGATATTTCATGTTTATCTTGGTGGCAAACAGTTTGGAGCCTGATCAGACGCCGGGTTACCCGGCGTCTGATCTGGCTCCAAACTGTTTGCACTGCAAATAATAGTTTTAGCGTAAACGCGTTTATTGGGAAAAAATAACAGATTCTCCACTGTAGTCTCGTCCTTTTTGTAAATGAAAGTATGGAATGTATGATGGGGAACTCTCTATTCTTCTCCGTCTAACCCATTCACTGCCATGACGTCATCAGTTTTAAACAATTGTCGTCTGCTTTTATTTTCTAAATTAAAATTTATGTTTCGTCTTCAGAAATATAAAAATTGAGTGTCGAACAGTTTGAGTACTCTGGGTAAGGCAGTGAAGGGGTTAAAAGGAAAAGGAAATGTAAACGCAATACACTTAGAGACATTTCCTCAGTCCATTGATGGAGCCCCCATTGTTCTCACTAAGCGTGAAAATACAGGTAAAGCAGTGCCAAAGTGTGCTTGGCCAATGCCACTTATCTCAAGTTGTCTAGAGAGGCCCTACATACTCACACTTAAGGTTTTTTCAATTGGTTTACTAACCAAACTAACAAATTCAAGGTACAGGCCTCACATGAGACGCATGGATGAGCTGCCTAGACAAGATAACAGTTACAGTACAATTTGCATGCTTATAATTATATACCCGGTTTGGTGTTATACCACCGAAAGTAGGTGAGGTCATGTAAAAAAAGGACGAATATGGAAGGTTTATGAAAATATAAGCGATTTATCAAAATCTGATCTGACTCCAAACTGTTTGAAATGGACAGGCATGTTATTGTTTTTCATGTAGCACACATGTGTTTATTAACCCTTTCACTCTCAATGACGCCTTAAAGCGCGTTTGCAAACAGTTTGGATCCTGATCAGATGCCGTATAACGCGGCGTCTGATCAGGATGATCCAAACTGTTTGGAACCCTTATCGATATTAAATAAGTCATACAACCTTAATCTGTATTTAAAATGTGTCTTGCAGACAAAAATACTATAGCAGATGACAAAAAAGCAGTGAAGGGTTTACAATTTCCCAAATAATTTGATCATGATAGGGTTAAGATTACTCTATGGTACTAGGGAGACGAATTTATGAAATGTCAGATTTCGAATGAGTTGCACACTTGTTAATTTTTTACACAACTTGGCTTGCTCCGTCAAAATGCTCTGGCGCCTCATTTTGGGGTAGAAGTTTATAAACATTCTGAAAAAGAAAGGCACATAGTTAAATACATATATACTTTTTCTTAAAATACAAAGAAATTTATATTGACTAAGATCCATTTTTCTTTCATTACAAGCGCGGATACCCTCAGTACCAACTGGTTTGTTCTCTTTAAAGCGATGCCAACATCAAATGTTAAAGAGAAAGAAACCAGATGATGTATTTTGAAAAAAGAGAAAATGATGAAATAAATACAAATATGTGGCATTACGATCCGTATAGCGTTAAATATATGAGCGGTATAAAAATATCAATCTCATTTAGTATACACACCGAGGTTGGTCGCGAACCCATGACCACCTTAGCACCAGTCATGTGCTCTAACAACTTATTTACCTACATCAACTGCAATTTTATAAAACTCTATTTTGGGACTTTTTTATTAGAATAAGTATTCACATTGAAGGACTTGTTTCGAGCATAAAGGAGAACATCCTGGAAAATATAATTATTTTCCCGTTCAACAGCCATTTCCAGGTCTTAATCATTATTAACATATCCACTGCTATTATAAGGTCGAAACCCGTATATCATATTCACTGCCGTAACCCGGTTAACATATTCGCTAAAACTATCAAGTCACAACCTGCATAACATGTTCACTAAGATTATAAGGTCATAACCCGTATAACAAATTCACTGCCATTATAAGGTCACAATCCGTATAGCATATTCGATGCCACTATGAGGTCAAAGCTCGAACAGTATATTCGCTGCCATTATAAGGTCATAACCCGTATAACATATTTACTGCCATTATGAGGTCACAACCTTCTTCTTCTTCTTCTGCGTTCAAATGTTTAAACATGGTCATGTCAGATACTAAGACGTGTACTTCTGATATACTGTGCTGTACCTTTTAGCTGTTGGGTTGAACCCAAAAGCTTGTCCCTCAAGATCCCACCCTGGGGCCATGTGTGACCCCTTTCTATGGCAAAACTTGGACAATCTTGGAGAACATGCTCTGGTGTCTGGACACCAGTGCCACAGGGACATTCGTCTGTATGGGATATCTTCAAGCGGTGCATGTGAGACAGTAGCCTGCAGTGACCAGTTCTGAGTCTGAAGATAACTGTTTGCTCCCATCTTTCTAGTCCACCGAGATTGGGAACCACTTGATCCACATTCCTATCAGCTTTCCATCTTTGGTGGAAAACATTTTTGATGAGGGTTCTGGCTTCTGGGTAAGAACCGATATAACATATTCACTGCCAATATAAAGTCAAAACCCGTATAATATTCACTGCCGTTATGAGGTCACAACCCATATAATATATTCACTGCCATTATAAAGTCAAAACCCATCTAACATATACACTGCCGTTATGAGGTCCTAACCCTATCCGCTGCCATTATACGGTCCTTACACGTGTAACATATTCACTGCCGTTATGTGGTCACAACCCATATAGCATATTCACTGCAATTATAAGGTCATAACCCGTATAACATATTAACTGCCATTATGAGGTCACAACACGTATTACATATGCACTGCTATTATACAGCCAAACCCGTATGACATACATGTATTCACTGCCAGTATGAGGTCATTACCCGTACACTATATTCGCTAGCATTATAAAGTCAAAACCCACTGAACATATTCACTGCCATCATGAGTACATAACCCGTACACTATATTCGCTGCCATTATACGGTCATAATACGTATTACATATTCACTGCCGTTATGAGGTCACAACCCATATAACAAATTCACTGCCATGATAAGCTCATTAACCGTATAACATATTCACTGCCATTATGATGTCACAACCCGTATGAAATATTCACTGCCAATATAAAGTCAAAACCCGTATTACATATTCACTGCCATTATGAGGTCAAACCCGTATGATATATTCGCTAGCATTATAAAGTAAAGTCAAAACCCATATAACATGTTCACTGCCATTATACGATCATAACTAGTATAACATAAATGCCATTAAATTTAAGATCATACCACATATAACATATAAGCTGCTATTATAAGGTCATAACCCGTATAACATATTCACTGCCATTATAAAGTCAAAACCAATATAACATATTCACTGCCATTATACGGCCATAACCCGTATAACATATTCACTGCCATTATTAAAGGTCATAACCAATATAACATATAAGCTATCATTATAAGGTCATAACCCGTATAACATATTCACTGCCATTATACGGTCATAACCCGTATAACATATAGGCTACCATTATAAGGTCATAACACGTATAACGTATTCACTACCATAACAAAGTCAAAACCCGTATAATATAGCGGTATTCACTGTCATTATGAGGTCATGACCCGTATAACATATTCACTGCCATTATAAGGTCATAACTAACTAGTATTACATATTTTCTGCCATTATAAGGTGATAACTCGTATAACATATTTACTGCCATTATAAGGCCATGACTCGTTTACCCTATACCGGATTTCACTGACATTTAAGGTCACAACCATTATAAGGTCATACTCAGTATGACATATTCAACAATTTTACTGCCATTACAAAAAAAATAAACCATATAACATATTTACTGCAATTATAAAGTCACCAATCGTATAACATATTCTCTGTCATTATAAGGTCACGACCCGTATAGCATATTTTCTGTAATTATAACACTGCAAACATATCGTCCGCTTTCATTTCTAAGTATAGAATTTTAAGCTTCTTGACTAATACGCATTTATGAGTTTCAAACAGATTGTATTGTGGCCAGACGCTGCGTTGCGGCGTCTGATCTGGATCAAAACGGTTTGCAAATGCTTTGACACTGTGGGGGAATACGGTTACATTTTCAATGTCAACTGCGACTACGTATTAATATAAACGGGAACTATATATTCCCCCAAACTGTATTGACGTGTTTAACTATTTCCTTCCTAAACCTTCATAGACAATTTAATGGCGTCCATTTATGACTATTATGGTTGGGTTTTTTCAAAGTATTGTACATGTGGTATGATCTGGCATCATGTTACACCAACGTCTGATCTGGATCCATAAAGCTTTTGAGTTGAGTCTGAGATCGTCCTCAAGCATCAAGAACTTGATTGGTCAGATTTGACGTCATTTTTAACCCTTTCGCGCCCAAATAGTGTAGACTCTGATCAGACGCTACACTGTTTACATATGTCCCTTATATAGGATATTGGGTACGATTAAAGTGAGTTTACCAGTCACTTGTTCAAAGTCAATCAACAATATTTCTCGTGAGTGGTTTTCGTATCAAATTGGTACACTACAGTTTTGGTTTCAGTCAATGATATACTGTCATTCCATCATTATAAAACTTTATTGCATTCGATTGGACAACACGTTAAACACTTTACCCCATATTTTGTTTCTAAATTTGAAGATAGGTGATCACGTCAAGCAGGCTGAACGTACCATTTACTAGAATATGGGAAATATTTTGATGGTACGTACATGTTTATGGCTGTCTACATTGGAACTATTTCTTCAGTGGATGAATAAATTAAATTCGCTAAAAAGCTTATGTATGGCGGGAGGGTTAAATAAGACTGAAAGTAAAGATAGTATTCAAAATCCTAGAATAATTATGTCTCCGCTGTACCCTCTGTTATAAGACATTTCACAGACTTTTCTCAAAGAGAGGTTATTGTGGAAACATAAAGGAGAAAAAGCTTGAAATGTTATGTCGTATCTTCAGTCATGCGTTATGTTATATGTGTAGCTTACCAATTTTCGTCCACATGTACGGCACACACTCCAAGGTTCAAATCTGCAGCAACAAAACCCGATCAGGATGAGCACGAGTAGACCAAACAAACTAAAGTTTAACATACGACCTAATACTGACTTCCTATAGCATGCGCGGTTATAAGAATCATACGTGTTTGTGTCCTCCTTATACCAATACCAGTACATTCCGTCTGGACAGGCATCAAGACAATGTCCATCGAAGGTTATACTTCTGTTACAACGTGCCTCAGGAACACAAATAAAATCATATCCAATATTTCCAAAAGAACATTTTTCAACACAAATCCCGTTTTCATTGTGTGGTCTCTGGCTGGGACACGCTTCAACGCACATGTCTTTGTCTTGTAAATCACAGCTTATACACTCAGTTCCGTTAAGGCGGGTGCCGTTTGGACACTTATCATAACACATTGTGTCCTTTCTGACAGTATCAATAGGACAAGCCAGTACACATGTGTTGTTAAACAAAAAGTTCGGACATGTTTCCAAACAGGTGAAATTCAATCGAAATGTAGTCCCGGGGCATTGCTGGTGACAGCTGCTCTCCGACCATGGATTGCAGTTTACACAAGAGTTGTGAGAATATGGCGCACTAGCAGGGCATGTTTTAACACAAGACTTATTGAATATATGAGTACCAAGGGGACAATTGTTAACGCAATTTAAGTCATCTCTTAGCTCATATTCAGAACATTCCGTCACGCAAACATTTCTGTTTTGTCCAGAGCCATAATTGTACCCGTATGTCCGTTTGGTTTCAATTAAAGGTTGTGCAGGTGGGCATTCCTTGACGCATGTATTGCCGGAAATGTAGTAATTTTGATCACACATATCGATACATTCTCTGTTTAGAATGAACTTTGATTCGCAACTTCTGTGACAATATAAGTTCCCTAAAATATTTGTATAATACGGCATTGCATCGGTGCAATTTTTGACACAGGAACCGTTTAACACAAACTTGCGAGTGTTTGGACATTCTTGTACACATACTTTTTTATCGTCAATATATGGTTGAAAATTAGGACAACTTTTCATACACTCTGTCACATTATTTCCATATCTATCATGCTGCCATAGAAACGGATACATGCCAGGACATTTCTGACTGCAAGAGTTTTCTAGGATGAATTGAGCGTCAAAGGGACACTGACGTTCACATTTTCCATTGTATTCAAGAAGTGCAGGATCAAAATCTTTACATTCATTCACGCAGCTGCGAGTCTTTTTAAACACGCCGCCAATCACTGATATATTTTCGACAGTGAGTGACATTGATGGCGGACAGACGTCCCTGCACGTGTTGTTAAATACAAACCAGTCTCCACAGCTTAACACACACATCGATCCATTCTGGAAAGAGTTTTCCGGGCACTGGTGTACGCATCCTACTGGAGTGCAAAATCTATTTTCTGGAGGGCAGTTGTGTGATGCTTGACAATCAGGAATGTCCCCTGTAATCTTTAAAAGAACATGGGTTATTGCAAATACAACAACTTCTAAATTACGGACGTCACAAAACTAACTTAATGCCTAATATGTAATAACACTTAAAGTATACTACTACATACATAATAACGCTAGCACACTACTGCACATATAATAACAGTTACAGTATATTGCGACATTCTTAACTTCATAATTAAACTAGCATGGCAATTCATACATCACAAAACTAGCTTACTGCTTCATACATAATAACACTAGTGGTACACTGCTACAAACAAACAACGCATATTGCTATTAAATCGTAAAAGTAGAATACCAAAACACGTATAAACTAGAATAATAAAACACAGAAGGGAGGTAACCGACACAAGCCAAGGCAGTGTTAGAAACCTCTGCGAATAATTGGTATAATATGTTAAAATAAAGTATTGTTACGAAATATTTTCAACACAGATCAATTCATAAGTGTTTTCTTTACATAGAAAGGAATAAAACGGACAGAAATGGCAAACGGCGATGAAGAAAACGTGAGTAAACGTGCTAGCAATGACACGAGCAGTAAACAAAATGGCGTCCCGCTCGTCTTTCTTCGTGAAGAAAGCCTCTTTGGCAAGCGTAAACCTAGTTTTAATGAATTCCTAAAGCATGAAGAGCTTTATACAGGACTTTCTAACGTAATTGAACCTTCTCATATAACTGGACTACAACGTGTTAATGGAATGTGGCGTATATACTTGGACAATTTGACAGATAAAGCCAAACTTATCACAGAAGGCGTCACAATAAGGGGACACTCTTTGCCTATATTGCAAACTAACCCGCAAAGACTTGACTATGAAAATACTACACGTATACGGGTCCAAAACATCCCTCTATCTGTTGACGATTCAACAAATACAAGACCTCTCATACTTAAAGGCATTGACATTATCTCAAATACAAGGGAAAAACTGAGAATAAACGGAAAATTGACAAACTGTGAAACAGGCGATCGCCTAGTGTTAGTCAAAACATCGTCCCTTAAGGAACCGCTTAACAGATTTATGCAGTTTGGCAGTTTCAAGGCCAAAGTGTTACACTGGGGGCAAAACAAAACAACAACAACAGCACTCAAATGCTACAAATGCTTAGGCACAGGGCACACAATCGCAACCTGTGAATTCGACTGGACCTGTACCCAATGCAGAAAGCCGGGTCATAAAAAAGGATCATGCCCAATGAACGATTCCACCTTGTCGGATAATTCAGAATCGACGGATAACGAAGACGAATCCAGCGACTCAAGTTATACGGTAAAACAAAAAACAAATGTGCCAAACACAAAAAGCCGTGTAAACACAGACGCAAAGAACACAGAGACAAACGACACACCAGTCAAAAACCGCACCATTAAAAAACGCAAGGGAAGAAAGCACAAACAGGCCGATATACCGAAAGGTCAAACGCGGCTCGAAAACTTCATGCAACAAAATGACACTCCAAACCAGAAGAAAAATAAAACGCTCGAGCGCTCACCACCAACACCAGCAGAGATGTTACACGATAACTAAAAAAAGAGTCGAAATGCGGACAGTGAATATGACAGCGACTAAAAAGATGCTGGGTTGTTCACATATGTTTAACGACACGGACAGCATATTGGACTATGAAACTGATTATGACAAATACATGAAAACGATATTGACGATGATGATAAAGTATAAAAATGTTTTTGTTGCCATTGCAACAATGATGATGATGATGATGAGGGTGATGATTATTATGATAATGATAAGTTATCACTCATGTAAAAAAGATCGTTATTACGGTTGCTAATGATCAGTGTGAGGAAACCGATAACACTCTTCACTGGTGATTATAATAATTACGATGATGATTAATAAGCACCTGAACGTAATATTTGTGTTTTTTACACACTATAACCAAAACATTAAATGATAACTGTCATACAATAGTATTAATAACAATGATAATTCATAGTACATGTAATATGAACATATACGCTGATTATAAGGTTTTACCTTCTCATATATACAGTAACAGGATCATACTTAAGCGTAGATTGGACCCTGATCACGTTGTGCATTTAGTGGGCCTGATCTGGATCAAAACTGCTTGCAAATGTTGTTTGCTAGTTTTGTTGGCTGTTAATATCCGTAAATTGAACTTAGCGTTTCAAATTTACAGTAGCAGAATCAAAGTTAAATACCGTTGGGATCCTGATCAAGTCCTCTATTTAGTGAGTCTGATCTGGATTCAAACAGCTCTATATTCTAAAAATGTATTTGATGATAGGAATAGTCGTATGTTTAAAATGTTGTCTGCTTAACAGTGAAAGTTGCTCGGTATATCTGTAGTTACAGTGGCATAATCCTAGTTGGGTACAGGTTGGATTCTGGTCAAGTCCCAAATCCAGTGATCCGGATCCAAGCTGTTTGCAACTTTCTTGTGCTAAGTCTGCTGTTTGCCAACATTCTTAAAAAAGCATGCTTTTCAAGCTTATTTCAGCAGGATCATAGTAAAATGCATTGGGGATCCTGATCTAGTCCAACATTTAGTGGATCGGATCTGGATCCAAACACATTTGATATTTAAAAAGGTATTTAATGAAGATAAATGTCGCTTGTTAAAACTGTTGTTTGCTCACATATTGAATTTAGTTTTACATGTTTGTAGAAACAATAGCGAGGTCCTAATTGTGAGCAGTTTGGTGTCTGATCAAGTTTCATATCTAGTGGACCTGATAAGGATTCAAACTGTTTGCAACATCTGTTTACTGAATCTGTTGTATGTTAAAAAAGATAATTTAAGACCGTCCTTTCGTATATGCAGTGACAGGACCACATATAAATGCCGGTTAGATCCACTTCGGGTCCTTCGGTTAGTGGATCTGATCTGGATCCAAAAAGGTCTGTTTTTAATAAGATATTCAATGAAAATACCGTTTAAACTAAATTTAGTAGTAACGTACGGAAGCTTGTCTTGTCTCTTTATGTTTACATTGGCAATTGCATAACCATGTACAAATCAGATCCTGATCAGGTTACACAGTTAGTCAACCTCATCTCGATCCAAACTGTTTGTTTTTGTTATATGCTAAAGCTGTTATCTGCTTTCATAACGGCATGTGATTGGTATATTATAAGTTATATGAACAGACTCTTAGGTGCGTGCAGACTGGATCCTAATCAGTTTTCACATGTGAACCTGATCTGGATCCAGTCTGTTCGCGATTATCGTTTGATAAAAATGTTAGCTGTTAACACACAAAACTTAAGTTGGACTTTTCAAATTCAAACTGTCCTAATTAAGTGCATTTTGGATCCTGATCAGGCCTCACATTCAGTGGACCTGATCTGGATCCAAACGGCATTGAGACAATATGTAGTAAAAATGTGCAGTGTTAATACATTCCCATATACCATACTTATGTACCGGGAAAATGAGAACTACTGTTACCTTTGGTCAGATACTATATACGTATATTGGAATTATAGATGTATACCTAAACATAAAGCAGTAGCGTTTTATCGTTACGCATGTTGCGTCGCTAAGAAAGCGACTAGATGTAGATAGTTTTGTACAGGTAAAAAGGGTGTAAAATTAGACTGCACACATCGACAATACACGTGTCTCATAGCTTTTATTGTAAAAGTGGTTGCATTTACATATTTATGTGTACATGTAATTACACATATACGACAAAGCTTAAACATTATTTTAATACGCGTCGCTGCGATTTCATACTTGCTATATATATTTGTGATGTGCAAGTTTCTTAGTTTAGCATCACTTAACGTGAACGCTTACCTTTTTGGGTTTTTTATTTACACCATAAAGATAAGCGTTCAATATTTGATCTATTTTACACGCAGTACCTTGCGACTCGAATATACTTATCTCCCGTATTGTGTTACTTACATGTATTGTCCACGATGTGTTTACTTTCACTTTCTGTTAATCAAAAGAAGTCGTTTATTTATTTACTATAATTTTCATACATGACTGTTAGCTTACATTTACTCTCTTTAAATGCACAAGGCTTAAGAGAAAAAGACAAAAGATTAAGACTGAAAGAATACATATCTATGCAGAAAGCAGACATTATGTTCTTACAAGAGACCCATTTTACATTAGATATTTTAAATACTTTAAAAACAGAATTTTCAGATTGGGAAATAATAAATTCATATGGTACAAGAGCAAGCAGAGGTTGTTCTATATTAATTAACAAACATATAGAATATGAAATTATAGATTTCTTTGTAGATTTAGATGGCAGGTATGTTATCTTAAATTTATTGCACGATGAAACAGTATATACTTTAGTTAATGTTTATGCAAATAACGATAAAGCAAGTCGTCAGATTTTTTTTCAAAACATTAATGACATTTTAGAACAAAAGACTCTAGGTGTAAAAATTATAGGAGGTGACATGAACGAAGTATTAGATAGAAAAGACCGTTTCAGTATCAACGCAAATATTAAAAAAAAACATGTGCCTATTAAATCACTCACCGAGCTTATCTCACAATACAGTCTTGCTGATATTTGGCGAGATCTTAATCCAAATAAATGTCAATTTACATGGAGAAGAAAAAACGGCACCGAAAAAAGCAGGATAGATTTTTGGTTAATAGAACAAAATTTTGTCCCCCTTATTTTAAAGACTGACATTAGACCAGCATGTATCAAACACACAGACCATCAGGCAATATCTATCAAACTTTCAAAAATACTCAAACGAGGTCCAGGAGTTTGGAAATTTAATAATATGTACTTAAACGAACCTAATTATATACAGTTAATCACAAATACAATTGACCAGTGTACAGAAACATATAAAAATGAATCAGCCAAAACTCTCTGGGAATCATTAAAAATAGACATTAAAGACGTTACTATAAAATATTCTAAACAACAAGCAAAAAAAAGAAAAGAACGAATTATGTATTTAGAGGAAAAGCTCACTTCACTTATAAATAAATATGATTCATCGGTTGATACAATAAACGAAAGATACAGAAACGAAATCACCGAAATTGAACATGAAATCCAATCTATTTACGATATAAAAGCCAAAGGCGCACAAATAAGAGCTAGAGTAGACTATATAGAAGAAGGTGAGAAAAACACAAAATATTTTTTAAATTTGGAAAAATCAAGACACTTTCGTCTTTAAATATCGATGGAGAAAAGGTTTTTGATAGAGGCAAAATATTAGCCGAAGAAGTACGTTTTTACGAAACTTTATATAAAACGAACAATATAGATACTAACAACATAACTAATTATCTTAACAATACAGCTTTCCATAAATTAACTGAGGCAGATGCCGACACGTGTGAAGGCAATATTAGCTTTGATGAATTAACAACTTCTTTGCAAGAAATGAAACTTAACAAAAGTCCTGGTTTGGATGGATTAACTTCCGAGTTTTATAAACGTTTTTGGCCTAAATTAGGGTTACTAATGACTAAAACCTTTCGTGAATGTTATGTAGATGGAGAATTGACACCTTCTCAAAAAATCAGCTCATTATCATTAGTTTATAAAAAGGGCGATCCATCAGATTTAGAAAACTGGAGACCAATTTCCCTCTTAAATGTAGATTACAAAATTGCAACAAGAGCTTTGGCTAACAGACTGAAAACAATTATACACAAAATCGTACACCTCGACCAACAAGGATACATACAAAACAGATATATAGGATACAACCTAAGACAAATCCAAGACATAATAGATTATGCTGATAATTTACAGATAGAAGGTGCTATATTATTTTTAGACTTTCGAAAAGCTTTCGACACTTTTGAATGGAATTTCTTATTTAATGTACTTAAACAATTTGGATTTAAACATAGCTTCATAGCATGGATAAAACTTATTTACGCTGAATGTAAAGCATGTGTTTTTAACAATGGCTTTAGATCAGAAATATTCAAACTTACACGTGGAATCAGACAAGGCTGTCCAATATCATCTCTGCTGTACATTTTAGCAGCCGAAGTCATGGCAAACAACATCAGGGATGCTGAGACGCTGACCGGCATCGAAGTAAAAACCACGGTCAAAGTTTATAACTTAAAGATTTCTCAATTAGCAGATGATACAACCTTATTTCTTAAAGACCAACATGATATTTATTCTGCATTAAACATAGTGAAAGAATTCGGCAAATGGTCAGGCCTAAAACTTAATAAAAACAAAACAGAGGGTATGTGGATCGGAAGCAAAAAACACAGTACAGATTCGGTTGGTGATATAGCCTGGCCAAATCGCCCGATAAAGGCTCTAGGTTTATATTTTTATCATGACAAAGATATCTGTTCAGAACTTAATTGGAATCAAAAATTTGAAAACTGTCAAAAATAATAGAAAATTGGAATAAACGCAAGCTGACATTTTATGGTAAAATAAAAATAATAAAAACTCTACTTGTCCCGAAGTTTACATATCTGTTCCATACTTTAATCATAAACAAACACATCATAACAAGAATAAACAGCATGCTCTTTAATTTCTTATGGAATGGTAAAAGAGAAAAAATCAAAAGAACTACGTTAATAGGAAATAAATTAGAAGGGGGGATTGAGATGATTGATCTAAATTCATACATTATTGCTTTGAAACTAAAGTGGGTAAAAGCTTTGACAGATAATACAAATGCAAATTGGAAAGCAATCCCTATATATTATTATCAAAATTATGGAAATAATTTCTTAATCTTTAATATGAACATAGACAGTATAAAAAGTATAAATACAAATAAGCTATCTGAGTTCTATAAACACATATTAGAGACTTGGATAATTGCGCAACACAAACAACAACCAGAAATTTCAACATTTGATGAAGTTAGAAGAGAGATATTATGGGGAAATAGATTTATCAAATCTAAACACAAGTGCTTAATTTATAAGAAATGGATAGATTCCGGAATTATATTTGTTAATGATATAATTAATAATGTAGGACAAATACATCATACAAGTATAATGAATAAACTAATTGACAAAAGAAATTGGCTTACAGAATTTAAAACATTAATACAATCAATACCAAAGAAGTGGAAATCATTACTTAATTCTGAGATGTCTCGCAGAACTAAAGTTAAAACTTCTTTACAGTTACTGTTTTTTAAACGCAATTTAAAAGATTGCAATAATAAATTTATATATCAGCATATTTTATCTAACAAATTCCAAAAACCTATTGCACACCGATACTGGGTAAATAATAAATTTGCAAACATCAAATGGCACCATGTATATACTTTCATTAACAAAATATTTGATAACAGGCTAAAACAATACAGATATAAAGTTATCAACAACATATTTCCCGTAAAATCGATAAGATTTGTTTGGAAAATGATACCTTCTAACTCATGTAATAGATGCAATGTCACAGAAGATTATGAACATGTCTTCATTAACTGTTCTGCTGTTCAACCCTTCTGGCAAAGTATCGTAAGAATTTTTAAAATATGTGGGATAGACTCAAACATAAAAACCATACAAACTGTTATTTTTGGCTACAAAATTCAAAATGAAGCATACTTTAATGTCAATTTAATGCTAACACTTGTTGGATTTTGCATTTATAAAGCATATTTCCTAAGCAATAACTGGGCAAATCAAATTGATATTTTACACCTGTTTATTCAGGAATGTAAAGTTTTGTTTGAATTGCTCAAACGAAAAGGAAAACGTAACTCTTTTATTGTGAAATTTTCAAATGCACTGAGCGAGCTTTAGAAGTCGCATCATATTATATTACATGTACAATGTTACTGTTTTTTGTATATGTATATGTATATTATGTAAATATATATTATATTGAATAAAAGAAGTCTAGGCTTCACCAAAAAAAAAAAAGAATAATAAAACACATATTAAACCACAAACAGAATGTTGCAATATAGATGCCCGAACACCATAAAACTAGAATACTAGTTGGATGCTTATACACCGTGTAGAACGTGTCACTTGGGGGACGGTAATGTGTTGCACGGGGTGAGAGTGTTTTTAAAAGCGGCAAAGAAAGACACTCGGTGAGTAAAACGAATATTTTATCTGTTACTAGTTGTAAGTACAATATCGCACGGAATGCAGCAATTATTTATCACTTGCCAGCTACAGTGGAGAATGTGTTATTCTTTCCCGTTTAAACGAAACGAAACGCAAACGCAAAACACTAAAACGTAGAAAAGTGCAACTTTTGGACAATTCTGATTATTCATGATAATCGTGGAGACAAACAGTTTGGAGCCTGATCAGACGCGGGTACCCGGCGTCTGATCTGGCTCCAAACTGTTTGCAATGGAAATAATAGTTTAAGCGTAAACGCATTTATTGGGAAAGAATAATGTTTTCTCCACTGTAACCAATTTGATAACACAGAGTGTCTTGATTTATCAAACATATCAACACAATATTCGTGGTCATATCTTTCGGAAATTATTAACACTAGTGTTGGTATTTTGTTTGATTTCAAAGAGCTGTGTTCGAACATTAAATTGATACGAACTAAGCTAGTACGATATTATACGAGTACATTCATATTGATAAAGTGAATAGTTTTGCGTTCAATGAAGCTAATGCTTGCAAGAAAAGTGGTGTGTTGCACATGTACACCTCTCCCATATCCCATGGGGCCATAGGAATAAACCCCGTGCGACAACAAATAATTCCTCGTTCCGCAGTAACACTTCACCCCGTGCGAAACGGCATCGCCCTCCCCCCATGTGTAGCGTTATACACGGCGTTTATTCACATTTGAAACTATCTCGATTTTAGACTGTAAAAATGGTTTATGTCATATCTAGACCAATGTATTTGTCATATGGATCCCGTGTATGTAATTATAGAACAGAAAACAAATATAGGTTAGATCACAGGGACCCGACACGATTGATTTTTGAAAGAAAAAAATGGCAAAAGGTATATATAGAGACAAGGGGTACAACTGATCGTCAGTATATTCTCACCCTATCTCGACAAAACCGGGCATATCATGATTAATAATTGATGAAACGACACCTATTTTGCATTTCTGTCTAGCTAATATAATACCCTTCCATAAAAACATAACATAAAGCCAACTGTAAGCATGCATTTTCAACAGAAACTGCGTCTACTCACTGAAATCACCCATTTTCGGAAAACGGGACAGGTGTTCGTTCACAGCCGACACAGCATTGACCAGTACTGTACGCTTGTTTAGGCGGTTATATTTAGCATGACAGTCATACAGTACCATATATTTACGTTTTTGACACCGATCAAAGCTGATTTCTTCTAAAATCATTGCAATACCAACAACAAATTACAGGGACCCGACACGATTGACTTTTGAGAAAAAAAATGTCCAAAGGTGTGTTTAGTCTTAAGGGTCTCGATATACCTTCTGACAATTTTTTTCTCTCAAAAATAAATCACGTCGGGTCCCTGTGGTCAAAAACGTAAATATATGGAATTGTAGGACTGACATGCTCGATATAACCGCCTAAACAAGCATACAGTAGTGAGCAATGCTGTGTCGGCTGTGAACGAACACCTGTCCCGTTTTCCAAAAATGGGTGATTTCAGTGAGTAGACGCCGTTACTGTTGAAAGTATATACCTACCGTTGGTTTTGTGTTATGTTTTTATGGAAGGGTATTATATTAGCTAAACAGAAATGCAAAAAGGTTGTCGTTTCATCAATTATTATTCATGAAATGCCCGATTTTGTAGAGATAAGGTGAGAATATACTGACGATCAGTTGTACCCCTTGTCTCTATATATACCTTTTGAAAAAAAAATTATCTAAAAAACCAATCGTGTCGGGTCCCTGTGGGTTAGATAATCATAGCAAACGGCATTTTCAGCAGGCGACAGTTGCTTAGATAGACATCAGAGATCGAGTAATATACGTACCTGTAATGAATGCAGGAGCAAAGCAGATATTTTAAACACAAACCACAGCTTCCCGAATTCCATTGCAAACTCCGATATGTAGAGGTGTTTGTGTGTATAAACAATAAATGCATGCAGCCTACTAAATTGTGTTAAATCATTCAGCCGCGGATCTAGTATCTTAGTTACGGAGGCAAATTCTAAAGCCGGGTTACATGTAGTACCGGTATTATGATTAATTGAAGTAGAAATGTAAGCCGCTTAAAGAATAAATAGAGCTTTCTCACATCTTTAAAAACCATGCCCGCCTTTACCCAGAAGGGTCGGCTCCAAACATATGTACGTTTGCATATATAAAGGACCCAAAGTGGACTTAAAGCCAGTTTTCAAACGCCGCATGACAATCGTCTCAACTGCTAGAAATGTGTATGCAAGAGGTATATGTTCTTGTGATATGGTGATTTTTTATAGAATGGATGCATTTATGCACAAAGATGTGCAACCCTGTTATTTCCTCATGTTTATTACTCAATAAAGTCGTATATCGTGACGATTCTGATTCGTAGTCAAAGCAATGGATAGACACCAGGAAGTGAGTGTTTGAAGAAAATAAATAAACGTATCTGGAGTTCTGTTTTATGTCGACCCCTTCAACGCTATGAACTCGTCTCTTTGGAGAAAAAAAAGAAATCTTCATGTCCACATTCTTTAATTTAATGCAACATCGAAACTAGTTGCAATCAGTATTGATCGTGACCAGATACCAATATTTATCAAAATTGCAAATAAGCTTTAAAGGGAATGGGGTGCTAGATCCACTCTTGCATTATTGAATTTTTTGAAAATGGGTTTTTCCGTTTACAGAAAACGAAGTGGGTTTCTCCGAGGCCGAATACGTGATCCTATGTTCTGGAAGCTTTACACGATCGATGAAAATGTAATGGTGATGGATTACACATGTTTTACGATAAAGTTGGAATTTCTAATAGTTTCTAACGTGCGCATATGCATTATATCGTGTAAATATTCAATATGAGCGAAGAAAGTGTTAGTTTGTTGCAAGCTGAGTGTACTGCAGGAGATGAAAATTATGCAGCGAGTTTGAACAGCCCTGACCAGGTTCTACTTCGGTATGAAAATGAAGCATATAGTGAAACAGTACCCTCTGAGTATAGTGGAAATGAAAACATAACGATTGTCGATCTACCTGGCGTTAGCAACTCGGATCAGCCTGATGGCACATGTATCAAGCTACAAGATGGCAAAGAGGCCCATTTCTTTGTGTCATATAGCAGTGAGGACAGATGGAGAGTTGTTCCTATGATTGAGAATCTAGAGAAAGACTACAATGTCAGGTGCTTATTTGACGAACGGGATTTCCAGCCTGGAATGCAGATTCATGAAAATATTAAACGAGCCATAGAAAAATCTATGAAAATGTTAGTTTTTCTCTCAGAAGAATTCATTAAAAGTAATTTCTGCAAGTATGAAATAGACCAGGCATTTGCATTGGCCATGGAAACCGAGGTTAACAATGTTTTACCCGTGTTGTTAGAAGATTGTGATATACCAAGTACAATAAAGACACTAACTTACATTGATGCCACAAGCTACGTGACGTACTCAGAAGTATCTGCTAGAATTATGGAAGCGTTGAACAGAAAAGGTAGCGTAAATATTCTGAAAATTGCCCCACCCTGTATAAGAGCTGTAATTATCCTAAACATTAAACTACATGTAATATTTTTTATCACACAGTAATTTTTCCAAAAGACCCTGTTAGTTGTGACAAAACTGGTGAAGGGAATCGTACTAGAATTTAATGTTAGTGTTGAATTTTTCCAAAACATTCACATTTCTATACTCTGTCTAATTAACTGGGACCCATTTAGTCATAGAACAGTATCATACCTATGAACTCATAAGTTTCTGACATAAGATATATGTTTGCAGTTAAGAATTTAAAGGGTATTTGGGGGAGTTAAGTCTTGAAAGTTTTATGGTAAAATGATCTGCAGTTGACTCCCTTATCATACGTTTTATTTCCTCTTATACAGAGGTTCACATCACATAATTATATACAAATTAACACAATGGTTTTCAAAACAATGGACAGAAGATAACGTATTTACACAAACCACTTACTTACGAAATAAGAAGACAAATATGAATATTAAAATGAAGAATGTAATAGTTACAGTCATGAACACTTGCCAAATGTATATCTATAAACTGTTTAAAGCGACTCGCAACCAGATGGTGCATTAAAAATAGTAATTTGTAAATATGTGTCAAACGCTTATATAAATGGTAAAGAATTAGTTTAGGATAAGAAATTCTGTTTAAAAAAAATGTATTTCAATAAAAAAAAAAATATTGGTCTCTGGTGGGATTCGAACCCGGGGCCCGGCATTGGCGGACAGAAGGCAAAATAGGGGAAACCGCTTAGACCAATGGACCACGGAACTATCCGTTTATCTCGGATCGATTTAACGTATTTCAATGTGTAGCAATCGAAAGTGCATACAACTTCGTAATTCGGCTCGTGTTTATGTCTGAGCCCGTGTAGAGAAGCAACAACAACAACTATACCGTCTACTAGTCGGTATAGAAAAACGATGGAAAATATCTAAAAATCTAAGATTCGGTGACGATTCTTGAGATTTTTTTGGACTGATCATATTTTTTTAATGTCAGAAGCCAAATAATGCCACAAATTTGCTTTTATTTGAGTATTTTATTTTATTTTGACAAGTACACCATCCGGTTACGAGTCCCTTTAAGTCAAAACTTGCTATTAATACTCGATTGACTTAAACAGTTTAAGATGACTGGCTAAGTACCGGTAATTTGGAGCAGACAGTTGTTAATTATTATCAATTTTCAATTTTGTCGCAGTATGATTGTTCGTTAAAACGCATCCCTAATTGAAACGAAACTAGATAGATGCCAGAGGAAACGAATATCAATAAGCATATATAGTTAACCATTGCTGCTAAACTTTGCTGTTATACAGGCGTATGTATAATTAGCATCGTTGACATGCATTGATTTAGTAATCGTATAGAACAAACAAGTAGCTACGTGCTACTTATGTATGAATCTATATAGCTAACTGATAATTCGCTAAATTATTATCTCTGATCGAAACGAAAGGAGAGAGAAGAAAACACGAATTCAAGTAGGCACAAAAAGTGAATTTAACATTTCAGTTATAAAGTACATACAATGTATATACATACATTTCACATCCATCGTGTATTATTTTATTGACACGTGCTTCATTACATATTCTCTTAGGCGACCTCTAAACAAAGGTATATTAATGGCGGGAATAACGGTTGGCTGTTGGTGAGGGACGACGGAGTCCTTTATAAGGCGATCACAGGGGTACGTTTCATAAAAATTCGTACGACAAATACGATCGTAAGTCAAAACATTAAATTCAATTTATTTCTGATTTCTCTATCTAATCCTGACTTGTGACATCTCTCAAGACGATATCAAAGAGATATCACAATGCATGATAAGATGGGGAAATTGTAAATGAGACTTTTATAATCTGACTTACAACAACATTTGTCGTACGATGAAACGGGACCCAGGTCTTCTTAGATCAACAGACTTCCTATTTCGACGGTCGCTAAAGTAAAACAAGTTTGACAAACTATTATGGATCTGTGAAAGTTTGTTTTGGTGTCATCTTCAAATGATAAGATGCTTTTGTTGTAAAAATAAATTAACTTTGATTTCAGAAACTGCGTCCACGGAGAATGAACGATTAAACCGTGCGAGTAAGTATTTTTTAAATTATATTTTAAATCGTCATTGTGTAAGGCCTCTCAAAATGTCTTATAGATAAACTGGACAATTACGAGTTGTATGTTGTCAAAGAGTCAAACCTCACTACAACGTTTTATGGGCCAGGGGTCTGATGTTTTGATAATTTTTCCTGAACTTAGTGCGAATGGCTGGACTTGCTAACATCTGGGTCAGAGTTTGATCACAGGAAGGGTGACGCAAAGTGAAAAATGCCACTGAGTTACTGTGCAAAATATTGTTTACATTACATGGCTCAGAACTGTAAGCCTAATGTATCTCACATTTAGTCAGATACAGTAAAACTCGGTTATAACGAATTCAAAGGGACTTGAGGATTTACTTCGCTCTAAACATTATTCGCTATATTGATAGTACGAAATTCGTTATAAGTTATCATCCTGGTTTGCGACTGAACTTTATTTTCAGTGCCGTATTGAAATACGTCGCCATAATACATGTACGCGGTCACATTCTATATTCATACACTGGTTATTATTTACCTACCATTTAATCTTGGAATGCAATTCACGATCTATGTCACATCTTCAAGCGAAAAAATGGAAAAGAAAAATATGCAGCGATAACGCTATTTGTTAGCGCATATGCCGTGTATTCTCTTCAACTGCAATGATACCAAACACGTAAACACACTAGTGTGTACAGTTTGATTAACACGCGAGCCGTCATATGCTCATTTCACTTGAGTTGTTATAAATATTAAGGATTTAATATTCCGTGATAATATTACCGACCTCTAATTTTTAAATCATTGAGATTCCGTTTACTTAAATCTTCTGCTTCACCTTTTGAGAGTTATCATGTTTTTATTTATTCTTTTAAACATCCAATCAAACAAGTCGAAATAATCAGACCCGCTTATGTAAATGACACGACAATAGGATTACTTCATCTTTTACGTCTACACGTAGGAAATGGACAAGATATGGGGCCAGTTACTTACGCATATCTATAATTCGACACGGACAAAAATAAACATTAACATGAGAATTGAAAGAAGATATGCATAGTTCCAACACGTACAGTGCTTCCAGGACTAATGGAGTTAACAAAGCATTACGATTATAGGTAATTATACCGTATCGTAATTACGGATCAATTCACAAGTCATCCAGATCTTATTGTGTGTTTTAACACCTATGCGTCACGGTGTTTATCGCGAGAATTACATAGGTGACTGAAGACTGAAGCAAGATGAGACTTCGCTTTAACGAAGGTATTTTACACTGTTTTGTGAATGAAGGTACTTGAAAATCAGTTCGCCATAAACGAGAATTCGCTATAACCGAATTCGTACTAAACATGATAGTCAACATAGAATTAATGCAGAGCTCGGCCGGGGAACGAACATAAATTCGCTTTACAGTACTGAACTTTATTAAATTAAATTGATAATCTCAAGCGAATTGCCATCGAATTGCCATCGAATCGGGCGCTTCAAAAAACAAATCCTACGTTTGAATACTTTAACGCGAATTTTCAGAAGCGGTTGTGACAAAAATGGAATCGAAAAAATTAACGATTGCATATTTGCGAACATTTGTGAGATACACCACTCAAGAAAACTTATCCGAGGGTAAATTAGTATTTTGAAATCGCAAGCGAATCGCCATCGAATTGCCATCGAATTGCAAGCGAATCGCAAAAATTGTTAATTTAATAAGATTCAGTACTGTAAGCCGAAATTCGCAGTATCAGAGTTCGTTATAAAAAAGTTTTACTGTAGTTTGTTTTGATAATATATTGGCCAATTTTTATCATGGTAAGGATGTGGTCAAAAAGTAGGTCACTAGGTCAAATCTGAACACAATCTTGTTTTCACTTTTGGACCAAGGTTTTAGCTCAATCTTTCTCCGTCATGTTTGAAGAATATTTGTCTTTGTTTTAGTTGAAAATGGATACTATATTGATCTTGTCGATGAAGAACGGCCGCCTTGTTACTGCAGTGGTCTGTGTAAGGAAAAAGAGGCATTTCTTTCCCATTATACCATGCAAGCGATCAAAGCTGGCCAGTTCAAGGTAAGTTTCTACAAGCACTTAATATTTCCCGCTCAAGTCGATTACCTTAGTTTGACAATTTTAGTAATTAGGTCCGCTTGAACGGGAGTTATTGGTGTTTTCTACATACATGTAAGCTAGTTCAAATAAAGAAAAAAGAAAGATAGGGGTGACTTTATTCTTTTCTCATTATCTCTGAACACTGTATTTCACGTATATTCCCGTATATATGTAGTTTAACTCTCAGCAAATGTGAGTTTCTCGTTTACCAAAACGGAGCCGACCAACTCATTTTTTACTTAGGGACCTGTTTTCAAATGAATTTGTCTCATACAGGAGGTTTCGTTGAATGACATGTTTTAAGGTGTCCCTTCCTCGAACTATAAGCACTAGTAGTGTTTGAGAATATAAAGCCAACTGACATAGTAACGGCAACTACGATAGTTACTGCATCTCTAATTGTTGTTATTATACAACACTGATGTGAACTCTTTTTCAGTTCACCTTTAAATGTTGTTTTATGGTATTTTCACAGTATATTTTTTCCAATATGTTTCTGTATGGTTACATAGTGGGGCAGTTGGTACCGACAAACAGCTGTGGATCTACAAATTGAAATGAATTTTGAACACATTTTGATAAACTATACATTGCTATAATTTGAAAAATAGTTTTGATTATACCCAGCAAATATGGCTAAATGGGTCCCATATGGGCTATGTCCAGGTCACAGGGACCCGACACGATTGATTTTTGAAAGAAAAAAATGGCAAAAGGTATATATAGAGACAAGGGGTACAACTGATCGTCAGTATATTCTCACCCTATCTCGACAAAACCGGGCATATCATGATTAATAATTGATGAAACGACACCTATTTTGCATTTCTGTCTAGCTAATATAATACCCTTCCATAAAAACATAACATAAAGCCAACTGTAAGCATGCATTTTCAACAGAAACTGCGTCTACTCACTGAAATCACCCATTTTCGGAAAACGGGACAGGTGTTCGTTCACAGCCGACACAGCATTGACCAGTACTGTACGCTTGTTTAGGCGGTTATATTTAGCATGACAGTCATACAGTACCATATATTTACGTTTTTGACACCGATCAAAGCTGATTTCTTCTAAAATCATTGCAATACCAACAACAAATTACAGGGACCCGACACGATTGACTTTTGAGAAAAAAAATGTCCAAAGGTGTGTTTAGTCTTAAGGGTCTCGATATACCTTCTGACAATTTTTTTCTCTCAAAAATAAATCACGTCGGGTCCCTGTGGTCAAAAACGTAAATATATGGAATTGTAGGACTGACATGCTCGATATAACCGCCTAAACAAGCATACAGTAGTGAGCAATGCTGTGTCGGCTGTGAACGAACACCTGTCCCGTTTTCCAAAAATGGGTGATTTCAGTGAGTAGACGCCGTTACTGTTGAAAGTATATACCTACCGTTGGTTTTGTGTTATGTTTTTATGGAAGGGTATTATATTAGCTAAACAGAAATGCAAAAAGGTTGTCGTTTCATCAATTATTATTCATGAAATGCCCGATTTTGTAGAGATAAGGTGAGAATATACTGACGATCAGTTGTACCCCTTGTCTCTATATATACCTTTTGAAAAAAAAATTATCTAAAAAACCAATCGTGTCGGGTCCCTGTGGTCCAGGCTAGCCCATATGGGCTTAACAATGCGGGGCCCATACAAGCCCAATATACCAAGCAAGCCTGGTTAAATGGGCCCATTGTAGGTTATATCTAGGTTAGCCCATATGGGCTTACAATGGGGGGCCCATATAGACCCGATATACCCAGCAAACATGAGTAAATGGGCCAAATGAGGGTTATATCTTGGCTAGCCCATATGGGTTTACAATGGGGTCCCATATAGGCCCAATATATCCAGCAAACATGAGTAAATGTACCCATTGAGGGCTATACCCTGGCTAGCCCATATGGGCTTACAATGTGGGACCCATATACATCCAATATAGCAAGCAAATATGGATTAATGGGCTAAATGTGGGCTATGTCCGGGCTAGCCCATATGGGCTTAACAATGCGGGGCCCATACAAGCCCCATATACAAAGCAAGCCTGGTTGAATGGGCCCAATGTGGGTTATATCTAGGCTAGCCCATATGGGCTTACAATGGGGGGCCAATATAGGCCCGATATATCCAGCAAACATGGGTAAATGGGCCCAATTAGGGCTTTATTCTGGCTAGCCCATATGGGCTTGCAATGTGGGGCCCATATAGGCCCAATATATCAAGCAAACATGAGTAACTGTACCCAATGAGGGCTATACCCTGGCTAGCCCATATGGGCTAACAATGTGGGGCCAATATACACCCGATATAGCAAGCAAACATGGATTGATGGGCTAAATGTGGGCTATGTCCGGGCTAGCCCATATGGGCTTACAATGTGGGGCCATACAAGCCCAATATATCAAGCAAGCCTGGTTAAATTGGCCCAATGTGGGTTATATCTAGGCTAGCCCATATGGGCTTACAATGGGGGGCCCATTTAGGCCCGATATATCCAGCAAATATGAGTAAATGGGCCAAATGATGGCTATATCCTGGCTAGCCCATATGGGCTTACAATGTGGGGCCCATATACACCCGATATAGCAAGCAAACATGGATTGATGGGCTAAATGTGGGCTATGTCCGGGCTAGCCCATATGGGCTTACAATGTGGGGCCCATACAAGCCCAATAGTTCAAGCAAGCCTGATTCAATTGGCCCAATGTGGGTTATATCTAGGCTAGCCCATATGGGCTTACAATTTGGGGCCCATACAAGCCCAATATACCAATAAAGCCTGGTTAAATGGGTCCATTGTGGGTTATATCTAGGCTAGCCCATATGGGCTTACAATGGGTGTTCATATAGGCCCAATATATCCAGCACATATGGGCAAATTGGCCCAATGAGGGCTAAATTCTGGCTAGCCAATATGGGCTTACAATATGGGGCCCATATAGGCCCAATATATCCAGCAAACATGAGTAAATGGGCTATGAGGGCTATATCCTGGCTAGCCCATATGGGCTTACAATGTGGGGCCAATATACACCCGATATAGCAAGCAAACATGGATTAATGGGCTAAATGTGGGCTATGTCCGGGCTAGCCCATATGGGCTTACAATGTGGGGCCCATACAAGCCAAATATACCAATCAAGCCTGGTTAAATGGGCCCATTGTGGGTTGTATCTAGGCTAGCCCATATGGGCTTACAATGGGGGGGCTTAAAGGCCAAATATACCAAGCAAACATGGGTAAATGGGCCCAATGAGGGCCATATCCTGGCTAGCCCACATGGGCTTATAATGTGGGGCCCATATAGGCCCAATTTATCCAGCAAACATGAGTAAATTGACCCAATGAGGGATATGGGCTTACAATGTGGGTCCCATATACATCCGATATAGCAAGCCAACATGGATTAATGGGCCAAATGTGGGGTATGTCCAGGCTAGCCCATATGGGCTTGCAATGAGGGCCCATACAGGCCCAATATACAGTACTGAACCTTATTAAATTAAATTGATAATCGCAAGCGAATTGCCATCGAATTGCCATCGAATCGGGCGCTTCAAAAAAAAACCGTGTGTTTGAGTCGTTTCACGCGATTTTTCCGAAGCGGTTGTGACAAAAATGGAATCGAAAAACATTAACGAAGGCATATTTGCGAACATTTGTGAGATACACCACTCAAGAAACTTATCCGAGGGTAAAATAGTATTTTGAAATCGCAAGCGAATCGCCATCGAATTGCCATCGAATTGCAAGCGAATCGCAAAAATTGTTAATTTAATAAGATTCAGTACTGTACCAAGCAAGCCTAGTTATGTGGACCCATTGGGGATTATATCTGGGCTAGCCCATATGGGCTTACGATGGGGGACCCATTTAGGCCCAATATATCAAGCAAACATGGGTAAATGGCCCCAATAAGGGCCCATATCCTGGCTAGCCCATCTTCGCTTACAATGCTGGGCCCATATACACCCAACATAGCAAGTCAACATGGCTAAATGGGCCCTATGTGAATAATATCCGGGCAAGCCCATATGTGGTTACAATATTGGACCCGTATAGGCCCCATATTATGTGATTTAAATTCAGGTATTTCATTTCCTCTAAAAATACATGAAATGCCAAAAAGACCCCACATTGGTTGAAATGTAAACATATTGTTGAAAAAAGATTCCCTAATGCATATTTATTTTATCTGTATCAGCGGATATTTCCTATTCCTGTCCATATGGGACCCGTGTTGGTCCTTTATGTCCGATTTATGTTCCATTATGTGCGCTATATCTGGGCTACCCCATATGGGCTTACAATATTGGCCCCATAAATGTGATTTAAATTCAGGTATTTTACTTCCTCTCAAAAATATATGAAACCGCAAAAACAGACACACATAGATTGGAATATTAATATGTTGTTAAAAAAGGTTCCCCTAATGCATATTTAATTGATCTGTATCAGCGAATATTAGACCAATATTGAACATATCTGGGCTGCCCGTATAGGACCCAGCTTTTACCCGGTTGCACTTTTCCGTGTGGGTCCCATCTGGGCGGCCCATATGGGTCCTATATAGAAACCCACATGGGGCCATACTAGAAACCCACAATGGGCCCATATGGGTCCCATTTAATATGTTTTCTTGCTCATACTATGCCAGTATTGAACCCATATTCAACTGTCTTGGCTGCCCATATAGAACTCAGCTTTTACCCGGTTGTACTTTCCGTGTGGGTCCTATCTGGACGGCCAATACGGGGCCCATATAGTAACCCACATTGGGCCTATATGGGTCCAATTTATAATGTTTGCTACCTATCTGGGCTGTCCATATGGGGCCACTCTTTCACCCGGTTGCACTTTCCGCCATGGTCCCATCTGGGCAGCCTATATAGAGCCAATATAAAAACTCATATTGGACCCATATGGGTCCCATTTATAATATTTGCTACCTATCTGGGCTGTCCATATGGGGCCACTCTTTCACCCGGTTGCACTTTCCGCCATGGTCCCATCTGGGCAGCCCATATAGGGCCAATATCGTAAATCATATGGGATCCATATGGGTCCCATTTATAATGTTTTATACAAATATGGGCTGTCCATATGGGACCACTCTTTCACCCGGTTGCACTCTCCGTGATGGTCCCATCTGGGCGGCCCATATGGAGCCCTTATAGAAACCCAGATGGGACATAATAGAAACCCACACTGGGCCCATATGGGGCCACTCTTTCACCCGGTTGCACTTTCCGTGATGGTCCCATATAGGACCATTATCGTAAATCATATGGGATACATATGGGTCCCATTTATAATGTTTATGGGCTGTCCATATGGGGCCACTCTTTCACCCGGTTGCACTTTCCGCCATGGTCCCATCTGGGCAGCCCATATAGGACCAATATCGTAAATCATATGGGATCCATATAGGTCCCATTTATAATGTTTTATACAAATATGGGCTGTCCATATGGGACCACTCTTTCACCCGGTTGCACTCTCCGTGATGGTCCCATCTGGGCGGCCCATATGGAGCCCTTATAGAAACCCAGATGGGACATAATAGAAACCCACACTGGGCCCATATGGATCCCATTTATAATGTTTTCTTGCCCATATTTGGCCAGTATTGGACCCATATTGAACTATCTAGGCTGCCTATATAGGACCCAACTTTTACCCGGTTGCACTTTCCGTTTTGGTCCCATCTGGGTGGCCCATATGAGTCCTTTATAGAAACCCAAATGGAGCCATATATGAAAACCCACATTGGTCCCATATGGGTCCCATTTGTAATGCTTTCTTGCCCATATTTGGCCAGTATTACACCCATATTGAACAATCTGGGCTGCCCATATAGGACCCAACTTTTACCCGGTTGCACTTTCCGTGTAGGTCCTATCTTGGCGGCCCATATGGGTCCAACGTAGAAACTTACATAGAGCCATACTAGAAACCCACATTGGGCCCATATGGGTCCCATTTGTAATGCTTTCTTGCCAATACTAGGCCGGTATTGGACCCATATTGAACTAACTTGGCTGCCCATATAGGACCCATTTTTTACCCGATTGCACTTTCCGTGTGGGTCCCATCTGGGCGGTCAATATGGGGCCCATATAGTGACCCACATTTGGCCTATATTGGTCCCATTTTTTGTAATGTTTGTTGGGTATGAATTACCTCCCTTTAAAAGCAAAACTTTACCTTTTCGCATATTTGCATAAGAAATTAAGAATCCTTACTTTTAACTTTTTTTTAAAAAAATCTATGCATTTTAATAGTAATCAATGTTCATATTCTTTTATTTAGATAGAAATTATATCACACATTTTAAATATATAACTTTTCCAGAAACTAATAAAACAAACTCATATACAGATGGTTGAAAATAAAGGAAAATAACGATATGGAGGTTTGTCAAAGACCCAATATGGTTTATGTTGGGTTTTCTGGTGACCTCGATTGACCAACAACGTGACGACTAGAATTTAGTAGGAGGTAAGATAAGAACTGGGCTACCCACATGGAACCCAGCTTTTACCCTGCTGCACGTTCCGTGTGGGTCCCATCTGGGCGGCCAATATGGGGCCTATATAGAAACCCACATTGGGCCTATATGGGTCACATGTTTGCAACCTGACTGGGCTGTCCATATGGGGCCAGTCTTTCACCCGGTTGCACTTTCGGTGATGGTCCAATCTGGGCAGCCCATTTAGGGCCAATACAGTAGCTCATATGGGATCCATATGGGTCTCATTTATAATGTTTTATACAAATATGGGCTGTCCATATGGGGCCACTCATTCACCCGGTTGCACTTTCCGTGATGGTCCCATCTGGGCAGCCCATATAGGGCCAATATAGTAAATCATATGGGATCCATATGGGTCCCATTTATAATATTTTATACAAATATGGGCTGTCCATATGGGGCCACTCTTTCACCCGGTTGCACTTTCCGTGATGGTCCCATCTGGGCAGCCCATATAGGGCCAATTTCGTAAATCATATGGGATCCATATGGGTCCAATTTATAATGTTTATAGGCTGTCCATATGGGGCCACTCTTTCACCCGGTTGCGCTTTCCGTGATGGTTCCATCTGGGCAGCCCATATGGGGCCAATATAATAACTCATATGGGATCCATATGGGTCCCATTTATAATGTTTTATACAAATAAGGGCTGTCCATATGGGGCCACTCTTTCACCCGGTTGCACTTTCCGTGATGGTCCCATCCGGGCAGCCCATATAGGGCCAATATCGTAAATCATATGGGATCCATATGGGTCCCATTTATAATGTTTATGGGCTGTTCATATGGGGCCACTCTTTCACCCGGTTGCACTTTCCGCCATGGTCCCATCTGCGCAGCCCATATAGGGCCAATATCGTAAATCATATGGGATCCATATGGGTCCCATTTATAATGTTTATTGGCTGTCCATATGGGGCCACTCTTTCACCCGGTTGCACTTTCCGTGATGGTCCCATATAGGACCAATATCGTAAATCATATGGGATCCATATGGGTCCCATTTATAATGTTTATGGGCTGTCCATATGGGGCCACTCTTTCACCCGGTTGCACTTTCCGCCATGGTCCCATCTGGGCAGCCCATATAGGGCCAATACATGTATAGTAAATTATATGGGATCCATATGGGTCCCATTTATAATGTTTATGGGTTGTCCATATGGGGCCATTCTTTCACCCGGTTGCACTTTCCGCCATGGTCCCATCTGGGCAGCCCATATAGGGCCAATATAGTAAATCATATGGGATCCATATGGGTCCCATTTATAATGTTTATGGGCTGTCCATATGGGGCCACTCTTTCACCCGGTTGCACTTTCCGCCATGGTCCCATATGGGCAGCCCATAAAGGGCCAATATAGGAGCTCATATTGGACCCATATGGGTCCCATTTATAATGTTTGCTGGGTAGGTGAAACTCAAATGGTTCAGTTTCAGTTTTATTAGCATATCAGCAATATGCATTGCCCTTTGCTATTAACAAAGATATAAGGAAATATGACAGAGACAAAATACATATACATGAAGTACATAAATCACAAAGCAGCTATAATATATATGGTATGTTTACGTAAGTTCATACTCTCTTTAATATTTTAGCAGTATTTGATAAAATTTTCATATTACAAGTAGACATTAAATTATTAAATTTGTTGATAATTGGCCACTGTATGTTACCTAAATATTTTAACGAAGTTCATAGAACATAGAGCAACACAATAAGAAATGATACTCGTTTTCTATACGATTTTTATTACAAAGCTTACAAATTCTGTTCACTCTGTCTATATCGATAAAACTTTCAATTTCTATTTCAAGTTGATGAAAACTTGATCTAAATCGAGTAAACATTTGGCGTAACTCATCATTTGAAATCTTGTTCAAGTACTCTTTAAGGCAATATGACCTTTTAAAATTACAATATGTATCTTGTTTTGACATGTTATGAATTGATACATTCCAGTCTTGAATATACCGGCCTCTTAAACGCCTTATTATAGATGGTACACAGTTGAGACTGTTATCGAAATTCAGTCGTATATTCGTAAAACCAAGATGATCAATGAAAGAGCTCATTCTTTTGACCCAACATGGACCGTATACATTGTTACACTGATAAATATAGGTCTTGTGCATAGGTGAGTTAGCATTGCACATAATGTTAAAGGTAAAACTATCAGGTTCCATATCATTAGATGACCGAAGTAAAGACTGTGATTGCCCCCCCCCTTTTTTTTTACAATAAATGGTAAGAAGACAATTATTTTCTGATAAACTTGATAACGACTGTATAAACACTGTTGTATTGTTCAAATGACCTCTCCACAAGTGCTCTCTACATAGGAAATATGTACTCCCCACACGTACTATATGAGTAAAGGGTTCAATGACAAGGCGGAATGTTAAACTTAAACGAGCATAAATTAAAGAAAATCCATCGATAGGTTCAATATTTCTCGAAACAGCGTAGAGTTATTAAATTTATATTTAAAAAATAGACAAAGTCATGAATAAGCGCTAGTTTGAAGGAAATTATAAGTCTAGAATAGCGGAGCGAAAAACAGTCAAGATAATAAGATAACATAAACATGTCCACATAGGTTGTCAAAGTGCCTGATGGCCAAATGATAAACTCATGTCCACTATTGAATAAATGTGGTCACTGAACACTGTGGAAAAAAGTTTGCTGTAACTGTCTCCATCGTTTACTTAAGAGATACTGAAGTTTGAAATAGTTGAAGTTAATACAAGATTTTTATGCTCCCCTTTAGGGGGGAGCATATAGTCGCCGCTTTGCCCGTCCGTCCGTGTATCCGTGCTTACGAGTTGGTACTTACGTGGCTAAAATTCTTAGCCCCATAATTGAAAAACATTAACCTGGCCGTCTCTTGTGACATTAACCTGGCCATTTCTTGTGACATTAACCTGGCCAGTTGTGGGACATATGGTAAGGGGTAGGGTTAGCCTCCAGATAATTATTTTTCAAGTTACAGCAAAAAGAAATTGTCGGTTGTGTGGCTCGCCACGCAAAAGAAAACAATAGAAAATAGCCACATAAGTATCCTCCCGTAAGAACGTCCTTCTGTCTGTTTGTCTGTCTGTTTGTCTGTCTGTCTGTCCGTCCGTCCGTCACGCTTTTTTGTCCGGAGCATATCTCCTTAACGGTACACCATAACTTAAAGAAACTTGCTACAGTGATATAGAATGACAGAAGGAGGTGCAGTACATTAGAACCGTAACTCTCTCATCTCACAATTTTGAATTATCTCATTAAAAAATCAATATTGTCCGGAGCATATCTCTGAACTGTTACATCAAAAGTTGATGAAACTTTTTACAGCCATAGAGGATGACTGAAGGAAGTTCAGTACACAAGAACGGTAACTCTGTCATCTCCCAATATTGAATTATCTCCATTTTTCTAAAAATGCAAAACAAATTTGACCGGAGTATATCGCTTGACTGCTACACCGTAAGATAATGGAACTTGATACAGTGATAGATGGTGACATAAGGTGGTGCAGTACACAAGATCCATGGCTCTGTCATCTCCCAATATTTAATTATCTCCCCTTTTCTATTTAAAAAAATCCAATTTTGTCTGGAGCATATCTCCTGAGCATTGCATTGTAAGTTGAGGAAACTTAATACAGTGATACAAGATAAAAGAGGGAGTGCTGTACTCAAGAACCATAACTCTGCCATGTCCAAATATTGAATTATCTCCCTTTTTCTACATAAAAATTAAACAAAACCCAAATTTTCTGCCGCACTGTAACTTGATGAAACTTGATACTGTGTTAGAGGATGACAAAAAGAAGTGTAGTACACAAGAATTATAACTCTGTCGTCTCCAAAAATTGAATTGCCTCCTTTTTATTAATAAAAAATCTTTTTTGTCTGAAGCATATCTCCTGAAAGTTACATCATAAGTTGTTGAAACTTGATACTGTGTTCACCTACTAAACATGCTATACCTTGGGGGGTTTCTTTGTGTTGAACATCCATCGTTGGAAACGATATTCTTGTTTTCAGTGTGATTCAAGCCGATACATACATTTTACAAGCTCAATGAACATTTTGAGTGGTTTAAATAGTTTAACGGCACTGCGAAACAAAAAAGGTCATATAGCACCGATTGATGATGAGGGATGATGAGATGATATGATAATGATTTCAGGAGTATAATTTCGGCTAATCCAATTCGCTGACAAGCACCGAATGGGGTCAAAATCACCGACCTGCCTTCCGTATAGTTCTTGGTAGAAGGGGATAATCACGGTCTAATAAACAGAAACAATTCCCTATGACAATTAAGCCCCAGAACCACGACAAGGTAGGAAGGTATGTTGAGCCGAATTCTTCACACTACGAATTCTTCACACCGTAATCAGACGTGTGAAGAATTCGTACGAATTCTTCCACTCGTGTGACCAATGTGTGATGATTTCGTACGAATATGTCACACAATGGCAGTGTGAGATTTCGTACCCCCTTTTTTAAATGGCAGCCTGTTGGTACCTACGGATTCTTCACACATCACCTTCCGTTTAACATTTCCTTATGAAACAAGTTCTAACAACTTAGGCAAATCACTTTCCATAGCGCAAAAGATGGTGTATTGCGTCGTATTGTGAGATGACACTAGAGTACTAGGGAAACCCAACGTCTTCGGACAGGCGATCCTATCACGTACTGTCACGACATTGTTAAGAAGCGGGTGCGCTAAAACTGTTATCCACCCTTTTACATGCAGTTTTTTACGATTTGGTCAAAAAAGCTCTTAAACAGCCGACCTATATCCGAAGAAGTATCTGTGGATAAGTGCATCCCTTTTTATCCCATGATCAAACTTAAGTTCCGTTGAGTTTATGCTTAGTTCTCGGCTTCCTTTGAGGCATAATAGGCCAACGACCGACAGGTTGCGGCCGAATGCTGGTAGATTGTTGGCATTCTTAACGGGATGGAGAGGGATGGGACCCGTGGCCGTGGTCCAGTGATCATAGTGACTATGACTTACACTCACTTAGCTCTTTACTGTTGTTGGTTCGAATCCCAATCTGAACACTTGGGCTTTTTCATTTGGAGAAGCCTTCAAGCTGGCTATCGGAAATTCGGTGCTTTTGGTGTGACACCGGTGAATTTTTTCCCCATTCAGCCTATGTAAATTAGCCTCATGGCCAACTCCACAGCACTTTTCACAGAGTTAGTTCAGCTTTAAGATTATATTCCCATCATCTGCATGCTTAGAACAGTCTTTTAAGCACCATAAACATATACCAACTTGAGTGAAATTTTCCACTATCCAGCGCAGAATGTAACAACCGGCCACTTTCTCTTTCAAAAAGGTCAATGTCACCCAAGTACACCCACATCTTCAATCCACCACTGTTGAAAATAGTCCTGCTCAAAAAGGGGAAAAAGCCTCTCAAATCACAGAATACACACAGGAGTTATACACAGTCAAGCAATACAACATGTGAAAGGTGTTTTAGGCTACTCACAACCCCTTCATTTGTATAACTGGTAATTTTAAGAACTACTTCCATTGTACAACGACCTCCGGAAGTAAAAGGTTCACTGGTGTCACATCTTTTACCCAGATGTATATTTTTACCTGATACAGTTTATGACGTGCATCCGGTTTCTTCTCCCATCTGCAATTAGCTTTATGTCGAGATATGACTGAAATACTGTTTACATAGTATGAACTCAGAATTCTTGGCCTCGGTTTGATTTTAATGTGGAGTTAAAAGCTAGTTTCAACGACGGTCATCAAAACGACATCGATTTAAAATCGGTCGTTTCCGGGCACCTTACACGTCGATCGGACCCGAGAAAGCTTTTGACCAAATATACAAACGTATACAAGCGTGTCAGAGGTCGGGCAAGGCCGTCTCCATCCGGCGTTTGCCTATCCTATACCGGCCGGTGTAATGACGAAAAGTGTCCCCACCACGCAGAAGTGTGACCCCGGGTCATTTTACATGTAGTATGCCAAAGCAAGTCCCAAGGACAGTTTTCTACATAAAAAATTGTCCTCATGTGTCACTCTTTAGACCGGCGTCCGTCTGGCAACCGGATACCACCGGTTTCCTTTCGGTCTCCCACAGTATTTCACGTTATTACTGAATGCCCATGATGTGGACTATACGATAAGGCAATCGGTTGTATGGTTCCATGTAAGAAAGTGAGCAACAAGTGAGCAACATAACAAAGAAGTGAAATCAGCGCGTCTTTATAAACCTCATGCATATATTGAACCCACGATAACCAATATCGGGCGATGATGGTCGCCCGTCTTAAAACCGTTGCCCGTCTGGTATTTAAGGACTATCGCGGCAGTTTGTTCGAATTTTCAAAACATTCATTTTTTTTTTTTTTGCATATTGCTAGTATATATCCTGTTGTGCAGAAATATGAAATAAAAATAGGGAGTCCCCGAACTGGTTCTTTTTTTAATAGCTTGGTTTTTGTTGGTAGCCCCCTAATTATCCAGAGACACATGCAGAATTTGAAAAAAAAATCTGAATGTTTTGAAAATTCGAAAAAACTGCCGCGATAGTCCTTAATAAATTATAATTTCAAAAGCTTCGGAAAGGCAGAATCTCCCGGAAAAATGTAGAAAGGGGAATACTTCTCACGGTGTTGATACAAGAATTGTGAACTTTGTTTGCAATACACATCTACTCATTTAACTCTTTAAATGAAATTTCAGCTTAAAAACTTCAGTGGAACAGGCGTTAAAGTAAAAAAACAAAACCATGACAGTCGGACGATCGGACAGATAGACTACGGAAAAGTGACCGACCCCGACGTATTATCTTTGCCTTCAGCTGGTGACACAGAAACCGGTCCATACATTTATAAAGTTCTTAGAATGCATCGTACAGACGGACCGAATAATATCCGATACGACGGAATTGAGTAAATTATATGGTCACCAAAAGTGCTTTTATTACCATGATATTTTTCAGTTTTATGTGTCTATAATTAATTATATCGAGTGCTGAAAAATGTGACATTTCTTACCGTGTGACCTTGACCTTTTATCATTTAAACAGGCAGTCTAGTACATATGTTTTGTCCTTATGTGAAATATCAAGTAAAGCAAACCTAATATGCCCCCTTATCCATCTGGGTGGCTAAAAGCTTTTTGGAAAGTGTGCACAAAATTTTTACATTCGTTTTTTAAAAAATTCGACATGTGACGAATTCGTATCTACTGTTAGGGGGGGGGGGGGGGGGCTGAGAGTCAGTACGAATTATTCACACATGTGTGACATATTCGTATGAAATTCCTACGAATTCCTCACAGGTGTGAAGAATTCGTAGTGTGAAGAATTCGGCTCAACAAAGGTATATATACAAGGATGATGTAGATATACTACAATGTATGTCCTTATCGCAGAACTTTCATTATGAAGACTTGTCATCGTAAAAGATGTATCACTATGTCCAAATGGGTTAAATTCTGTTAGCCTTAACCCGTTCACTATCAATGGCACCTAAAAGCGCCCTTGAAAATAGTTTCGATGCTGATGTAGGGTAGCGATGCGCCTGATAAGGATCTCAACTGTTGACACTCGTTTCAAAATTACGTCAATGGTATTGCTTCAAATCTTACTTTGTAATACTATTGAAGACACCACTTTTGAAAAAGATGTCAATATGGCGGCAAAGGGGTAATATATTCTCGATCAATTTGGCGATGAAAGGGTTAGTTAATGTATCCAATAGTAACATATTTCCTCATAACTGTATATTTGCAGGTACCTCTTAAGACGTTTCAAGAGGCAGTCGATATTGTAAACTGCTTCAGGATGAGGAAACGCTGGAGTCGATTTAGCAAATGCAGGCAGGCAGGCATTTGTTTCTGGCTCATTGGCCTTGTTTGGTTGGTATGTCTATTGCTTTATGCTGTACTTGGGCTAACACTGTACAGTAGGGGTGTTTCAATGACGACGATGCGCATTGAAAAGATGTGGTCCTCATCCCAGGTTGGGTGGACGATGGTGACTGTGCCGATCGTCCTGAGCAGCATACTGGTCCCTCTTTACTACCGGTGTAGGCAACGTAGAGTGAGTAAACCAAAGATTTATATTTACTTCTTCACCGCCAATTCCATTTTCTATACCGTAACCCTTCCATTGCCAAGTTGTTTGAGAGATTTTTACCCCTTCACCGCTTTATTGTCGTCAATATTGTTGTCTGCAAGACACGTTTTTAAGTTAGATTTAAGGTTGTATGACTTAATTAATATCGATAAGAGTGTCAAACAGTGTGGTTCCTAATCAGATGCCGCGTTACGCGGCTTCTGATCAGGATTCAAACTGTTTGCAAATGCGCTTTAAAGCGTAACAGAGAGTGCAAGGGTTAACCCCTCATCAGTCATAATGCCATCTGCTTTTAAACCGTTGTATAAACTGTATCAGATGGTCCGTATCAGATGGCATATATGCTACACGGTATTGCCGGGACTACTTTTATGCTACACAAGTTATACACAATCGATGTATATAAAGAACAGGTGCGCGTGACATTTCGGAATTCCCGATTTTGATGCTATTTTGAATAACAAGAAGACCTTGAACTTGCTTACGTTGTCTCCGTCTGCTGTCAAACAAAAGAGAAAATGGAAGGAATGAAAAGTAATTACGGGAATTTCCAAATAGAATTAAGCTTAAAACAGTTCAAGGCATACTCTAATACGCTTAAATGAAGGTTATTTGAGAAAAAACACTGCTCAATCGAGCCGATAAAAAAATGGCGGACTTCTACAAAAAAAGTCATTATGTATTAATACGCACTAGCGGTTTAACATATGCATATGGTTATTCGGTTGAATATAGCGTTTCGCAGATATAGTCCCGATTTTAAGCTACTTTAAATGAAATTTTATAGAAAATAAATAAATTGAAATAAGGTATATAATAAAAGGAACATCACCACAGTGTGTGATCCGGGCTCTTGTATCAGTTCTCGTTGGCTGTGTATTCCAGATCACACTCGAGGTGATCTGGAATACACAGCCAATACACAGCATATTGCTGCCGAGGCAGCAGTTATTTATAGCATTTAGTGTTATCCAATCAAAACGCTCGTTCCTTTCAGTTGCTTTTGCGATTTGTACCAAAGGGGTCTAAAGTATCTAGATGCTGCCCGAGCAGCATTATGCTGCCCGAGCAGCTTATATGCTTCCCGAGCAGCATTATGCTGCCCAGGCAGCAGTTATTTATAGATTTCGCCAATTTTACAATGAACCAATCAAAATCGGTCTAACAAAGACAGGTGCGTGTGGTTAATCATGGAAGTCAGTCTGAATCGTACATGTAACGTCCATCTATATGTCGCTTGCACCTTTTCAGGAGCAGTTTAATGTAATAAAGACTGAATATAGTTCTTTCTTATATAGTTCTTAGATTTTTTTAAAAATTATATTACATAATTAATTGTTTTAAGCGGAGTATGTGGCAGTAAAATACCCAGTGGCACGTATCGCCCAAAACCACAAACTACAGACTTCAGAACAACTTTGTTTAAGGATTTTCTAATGAAACATCCTCCTTTATAACGATTAAATATGTTGTTTCAAGCTGAAATAATGTAAACATTTTGCAAACGTATTAAGTTTATATTATGGTTTAGCTATATCAGGTAATATTCGAGGCGATCGCTACAAACAGTTCGGGGTTAGCACGTAAATTTGTCATTTCCTGGCAGTGATCGATTATTTAATCCCTCTAGCACGCTTAGTATAATATTACAAGAATATTAATCTGGTAAAATGGTATTTAACTAATACAAGTTTTGAGAACACAAAATATACATTGTTTTTAAAACCTTACCTCGATCGTAGCAGATTTTATATGTCCATGTCCCATCGATTTGAACGTAATCAGCAGCGGCAGAAGTTTTTTATTATCACAAATTCCATTTATTTGCACATCTCGAACAAATACACTAGAACTATTTATTAATGTTTAACCAATCACCACACACTAAAACATTTTTTTGTCACCAGTTACACTTTGACAGCCTTCAAAAAGTAGCAGCATGCTACGGTTATCGTTCAATTTGACCCGATATATAGATTTCCTACATGTATTAAGGAAACCGCATGTAGCGTAACTGGATTATTTATCACGAAAGTCATTCTTTAGTAACATACTTTATTATACTCAAACTATAGTCTCTAAGCTCACAATTATTACATACAGAAACATGTCTGTCTCTAGCCCTGGTTTAACACAAAGTGACCAACGCAGTGATAAAATCTGACCTGTCACTTGTCAGATCTCATTCGGAACACTCTAGAGTATTCCCAAATGTTATACCGACAAAATAACATCTTGCCTATCTCTGGCTATCTTCTCCCCCGATCTCTAAGATGGCTCCTGATTAAATACCCTTTAGCTAGACCTTCCTGACAGCTACTCAATCAAGGGTCATATCTAACTACTGACCAGGTGCATATTTCCTGGTTGTACTGTAATCAACATGCCTTGGGCTCAATTAACTGTCAGAGTTAATTGATACTAGTTCAGTTTTACATCGCAAGTATGGTACAATATAGCTAATTAGTTCCGTTTACCAGCGAGACTAAGGTTTCATATAAACACCCTTATCCGGCCTGGAACAGAACTTAATACTTAGTCTGGCTTCTAATCTTTATATATAATTAGTTTGGAACCCAATCCTAGGTTGGATCCTAATCTAGTCGCTAATGAATCCATTACGCGACACTGGGTGAGTGCTTTGAGGTTTCTGATGTGTTAAAACGCATTGCAGCTAGTGTCATGTTTAAATGAACGTCCCAAGTCTGGACATTTTCTTCTATTCTCTTAGCTAATATATTGTTTAAAGTTGCATGACTTCGCTCATTAGCACCATTTGCCGCAGGGTGATATATTGTCGTTTTAACATGGTCTATATTTAGCTCTTTGAGTGTTTCTTGGAAAGCATTACTAGTGAATTCTTTACCGTTGTCACTAATCAGACGGACACAACACGAATATCTGCTGTATATTTCGTTCATCAGGAAATGAATAACACTCTCAGACGTTTTGTCAGGGGATGGAAACGCTTCAATGAACCCTGAGTACATGTCAACAAAACAGATAATGTAACGATTTCCGGAAAGGGTTACTGGATGCGGTCCGGTAATGTCAACTGATAAGACAGAGAACGGATATGGTGGAACAATTAATTCTTCTGACATTGGGGCTTTTATAGCGGTTAGATTTCGAGTTTGACAAGTCACACATCTACTAACATACTCATGCAAATTTTGAAACTGCCCCGGCCAGTAATAATGTTGCTTAATTGTGTGAAATAATCTCTGGGACCCTGGATGGCCATTATCATCATGGTACTGTTTTATAACCATATCAGTCATATGAGATGGAACGTATAACCTAAGAACTGGGTCTTCATCTACGTTCGAAATATAGTACAGCACGTTTTCTACTTCCAGAAACTTACTTTCTTCTGTCTTAGTAGGCTTCCCGTGTTTTAGACGCATTTTAAGTTCTACTAATTTGGGGTCTTTAGTTTGCTCAACAGACATATCTACCTGGGATAGTTCTTTGATGGGTTCAATAAAGGTGTTTGTTACTTCATAATCTTTATCAGCAATTTGCTTTAGGTTCAGATGTGTGGAATCAATTAAATTAACTGTTTGTGTATTTTCAGACTTTCTACCCTCGGGTGAAATCTCATAGGTCTTATCGTTGATATCAAGCACGCAGTCACTGTCTTCGTCTTGGCTTACTTTTCCCTTTGAGACAGGCGGTCTGCTTAAAAAGTCTGCAACTATATTTCGCTTACCCTGGAGGTATTCCACCTTACAATTATATCTGGCAATCGTCAAACTCCAGAGTGCTACCTTTCTGTTGTTAATCTGCCTATCAAGCACAAATTTAAGCGGTTGGTGATCAGTTTTGATAACAAATTCGGCATTGTGAAGGTAATGATCAAGCTTATTTAAACTATAAAAGATACTGTAACATTCTTTTTCTATAGTGCTCCATCGCGTCTGAGTGTCTGATAATTTATGTGACAGAAAATAGATAGGTTTTTCCCCTAGAAAGTCGCCTTTTTCATCTGCATCACATTTCTGAGTTAGACAGGCGCCTACATGCCCATGAGAAGCATCTGTATACAGTGTATATGGTTTGTTTGGATCAGGGTACGAAAGATAAGGGATCTTTGTTAACAACTCCCTAAGCTGTTGGAAGCTACTTTCACAGTTTTCGGTCCATTTAAACAGTACTTTCTTTCTAGTGAGATTGATTAATGGTTCTGCAATTTGTGAGTAATTTGGACAAAATCGCCTATAGAATCCTGCCATACCTAGCAGAGAACGAACATCACGTTGGCATTTAGGGGGTGGCAGTTTTCTTATTGCAGAAACCTTCATCGGATCCGGTCGAACTCCAAATTCATCAATTATAAACCCTAGATATTTTGTCTGTTCCTGCATAAATTGACATTTGGATAACTTTAATTTTAAATTATGACTGTGTAAACGCCCAAGTACAATATCTACATGCTTTAGATGTTCTTCCAAGCTTTCAGAATGAATTAAAATATCATCAAGATAACTAGAACTGAAGCTTTCACAACCTTTAAGAACAGTATGCATCAAGGATTGGAAATGCCCTGGGGCGGTGGAAATTCCGAACGGCATGGTCTGGAATTCGAAGAGTCCTTTATATGAACAGAATGCAAGCTTGTGCTTATCAGATTCTTCTACCGGAATCTGCCAGTAACCGGATATGAGATCTAAGCTAGTGAAGTATTTACTTTTCCCTAAATTTGTCAAACAGTCATCCAGATTAGGAAGAGGATAAGCTATCGGCTTGATAATCTTATTGAGCTGTCTAAAATCGACACAGAATCTTTTTGTATTATCTCGCTTGTCCACAATCACAATAGGGAACGCCCACGCAGACTTGGATGGCCTAATAATATTTGCCTCTAACATCTCGTTAATCGCCTTATCAATAACTTCTCTGTTATTAAGCTGCGTCCGGTACGGTCTTAATCGAATCGGTGGATGATCGCCTGTTGGGACCTCCATTTTAACTGTATTTGTTTGTGTTAATTCTAAATTATTCCTAGCAAATAAGTGTTTGTGTTTTTTGAGTAATGGAAACAGAATGCGTTTATTCTCGTCGGAGCAATTCAGCCCTTCAATAATTTCATCTTCCGTAAAACCTACAATTTTATTGTTACTTTTGGCATTGCTTTCAACAGAATTTATTTCATGATCTTCAAGGGTGCCTAACTTTCCCAAAGCACAACCCCTTCTAATTTTGATAGTTTTATGACTATTGTTTAAAACTAGTACTGGGATTTTTCGGTCTGCTTCCATTTGGACAATAGAATTTACTACTTCAAGTTCAGGTTCATTGTTAAAAAACCCGTTACTTATGTATTGAAAATTGTAAGCAGTGTTAGGTCTGAGAAGCTCATTGTTTTTCAATTTGGCAAAAATAACATTGACTGTCTGTGGTTTCAACACAGTTGCTTTGCTTGACCGAGCAATCGAGGCCACATGATGATCTTCTTCCAGAGCAACGTAAGTATCGTCTATTCTTAAGCATCCTAAGTCAAAATATAATCTTACGCCAAATCTTTGTAAAAGATTTCGTCCAAGTATCACATTTCGAATATTTTTTGCCACATAGAATTTGTGAATTTTCTCAACTTGACCTATTTTGAATTTAAGCATTATAGCGCCTTTCACTTGTAGTGAACCCCCGTTAACTGACTGTAAATGAATATCCTCCTGAACTAATTTTGGCCTGTTTTTAAGCAGGTTATATGCTTTCCAACTTAAAAGACAGACGCTTGCCCCTGTGTCCACCAGAGCGCGAAAGTTTTGTCCGCCCGTGCGAATTAAACATGAATTTGGATTCCCACATAGAGATATAGTGTATGTCTGCACATGTTTACTCTCTACACCGACCTCAGAATGAAGAGAGTCTGCCAGTTTAAAGACTTTTGAAGGCGTTTCGGTCTAAAAACTTTCTTTCTCCTACAATGTCTCCGAATGTGCCCAATTAGTCCACAGTTCCAGCATTTAACCTTAGCCCGCCATTTTTCGTGACGTTGTCTAAACGTATGTCTATTTCTGACTTTATTCAGTGTAAACATATTTTTGTCTTTATGCCTGTGTCTGCAGCCGTCAAAGCCGTGCCCAATTTTCTTACAATATGTGCAATATGTTCTAACCTGAGTTTTACCATAGTCGTCTTTCTTTGTTAGCGTGTTAACTTCCTGTTTGTAATTCAAATTTTCTACGGTAATTTCCCTAAGTTTGATTCTTTCTCTTAAGTTAATTTCCCTTGAAACAAAAATGACTGCATTTTTAAAAGTTTTTGGATCATGTTTCAGAACAGCTAATCGTAGTTCTTGCTCTGCCAAGCCGTCAATGAAAAAACCTACTAACTGATTTTCAATTATTTGTAATTCTCCGTTTGGATCATTATACGCCTCCTGAGCCAAATTCCAAACTCTTTCAGCATAAATGTGAACATTTTCACCTGTTAATTGTCGAATTTTGCCTAGTAACTTTAACGAACAATGTGCATCCTGAATTTCGCCAAATTTTGTCTCTAAATCAATTTTGAAATCATTCCACGTAGCCTGTGGATTTTCAGACAAATGTCTTTCAATATAGTCACTAACTATGCCCTTACTGGATTTGAAAGCTGCTATTTTCAACTGATTTTCATTTAACCCATAAACAATGCCATGTTTTTGAACTTCCTTCAACCAATTTTTTAAAGTACTTGCATCGCCATGAAACTTCGGTATTGTCTCTGAACATTTTTGAGCTTCCAAACAGTTTGAAATCTTTTCCAGCTGTTTGCTGACATTTTCAAAAGGATTTGAAACATTTTTGTCTGCCATAATTTCTACACAAAGATGAATCTAACATAACTTACTCGTTTCTCCATCTTCTCTGGCCCGAGATCGAATAATGTGTAGTACTAAGCGTCGAAACTGGTCATCGGCATCAACTAATCCACGTGTAGCGTAACTGGATTATTTATCACGAAAGTCATTCTTTAGTAACATACTTTATTATACTCAAACTATAGTCTCTAAGCTCACAATTATTACATACAGAAACATGTCTGTCTCTAGCCCTGGTTTAACACAAAGTGACCAACGCAGTGATAAAATCTGACCTGTCACTTGTCAGATCTCATTCGGAACACTCTAGAGTATTCCCAAATGTTATACCGACAAAATAACATCTTGCCTATCTCTGGCTATCTTCTCCCCCGATCTCTAAGATGGCTCCTGATTAAATACCCTTTAGCTAGACCTTCCTGACAGCTACTCAATCAAGGGTCATATCTAACTACTGACCAGGTGCATATTTCCTGGTTGTACTGTAATCAACATGCCTTGGGCTCAATTAACTGTCAGAGTTAATTGATACTAGTTCAGTTTTACATCGCAAGTATGGTACAATATAGCTAATTAGTTCCGTTTACCAGCGAGACTAAGGTTTCATATAAACACCCTTATCCGGCCTGGAACAGAACTTAATACTTAGTCTGGCTTCTAATCTTTATATATAATTAGTTTGGAACCCAATCCTAGGTTGGATCCTAATCTAGTCGCTAATGAATCCATTACGCGACACGCATTAACACGGAGTACTCTGTGGTATTAACAAATGGTATATATTCAGATCAAACACCATGTAACTTAAAATGTTGCATCCCATCTGAAATTAGACTTTTGACAGCAAATTAGAAACCAATAGTACACGTGTCACTAACAAACTGTGTATGTGAAGTGTACACTTGTCCTTTCCAAGCAGCAGCCCCTAACGTCAAAACACTGTTGTCACTTTGCAACATATCAACTCTGTCAAAACAGGACTAGACTTATTTGGAATTGTGTAAATGGTTACATGGTTGAGTGAGTTAACATGTCAAATGTCATGCTTGAAACAAGGAATAACAGCAGGGTTTCACACCTTTTCATTAATAGTATTGTCTGACCCACTGGTTTCGACGCCGAGTCACCTGGGGCCTGATCATGATCTAATCTGTCAGGCCACATACATATATAACTATCTATGGAACGAATTTCGATAAACATCTATATATTCAAGTGTAAAAGTTTTTATTTAGACTTTAAATAAATTTCAACAAATTCAAATTGTTTGCGTGTTCCCAACTAATGGCTGCCCTATTTATATTTGTACTTATTTAATATTTGTATAATGTTAATGCTGTTCATGGTAAAGTGAACCTTATACAATTATGATAAATAAAAGTTTGAAAGTTTAATTCTTTTTGTAAACCCGTATCATGCTAGGGGCTACTTTGACAGTAAAGCAGAATGCACCTTAAGATAACATTTGCAAACACCGTGGATCCAGATCAAAAACCTAGTGACTCTGCATTTGATTTGAACCTACATCAATTGCAAATATTAAATCATAACATAACCACCAGTTCCCTGCACATGAATATTACAGCATAATGTACAACATTAAAGTGTTTCAAACCATTTAAACAACATATGCTAACAGTGTGGATATGGATCGAACACCCAGGGCCTCGACATCTGATTTGCGTCTAGACTGATAGCAAATGTTAAGCATAGCACCATAACCACAAAGCCTTGTGAAAACAGGTGACCTCTTAATGCAGGCCAAGTTGGGAATTAAGCGTAGAATGCATCTCAAGGCGCATTCTATACTATTTTTTCAACCAGCCTCAGTTCTTTGATGGACTTCTCCCCCCCCCCAAATTGTCCTCAGTAGGCGTGAAAGTAACTGTAAAGCAGGTGCAAAGTGTGCTTTGCAAATGTCACTAATCTAAAATTGTGTAAAGAGGCCCTGACATACTCACACTCAAGTTTTTTTTTCAATGGGTTTTACTAACCAAACTAACACATTCAAGGTACGGGCCTCACATGAAACGCCTCAATGAGTATATCAAGTCAAGTCAAAATTCCTTTATTGGCACAGACTACATAGTCCATCGCCTCTACATTCAGGCGGTTACAACCAAGCTCGAAAAGAGCATGACACATACACATATATACATATATTTCATTCATGAGTCACGGATCATCAGAAATAATACAATTCAAATATCAAATATGTAGCAAAGCATTTCAACTTTACTTCTATTTGCACCTTGTAAATATATCCTTTAGTCTGTTGAAGTTGAACCCCTGACAACTGCAAACAGTTTGGATCCCGATCAGACGACCGACAATTCGGTCTCCCTTCAGGATCCAAACTGCATAATATACATAGTACAAATATTTCACAAGAATATGAACAATAAAATCTAACAGTTTCACTGCCAGTAGTTTATGCGGAAAGATTGCATAAAGATTTGTCTCAAGCAGACTAAAGGTTAAATCAACTGCGCACGCTTAAAAGCTGCATATATAACTGACCAATGTACGGTCGGATTTCTCTGCTGAAAGCAAAATAGGCCAAGCATAATAACATTGTAGACAAGATAACAGTAACGGCACACTTTGCACAGGGATGCATGCTTCAGTTTCAGTTTATTCAAAATGTGCATAAGTCCTGCTATTTGCAGGCAACATCAGCGACAAAACAACTGATATAAACATCAAGCCACGTGAACCACAATGCTTTATACCTGTTGTAGTGTTACCAGGAACTGTCTTTCAGTGATCATCTAAATTAATTGACCAGGATCAAAACCGTTTGAATCAATTACTATCTTTCTTAAATCATTGTAACTAATTTTAGATCATGGAATAAGAGAAGACAATATTTCTATAGCAGATAAACGGCATTCAGCACATTGTCTAAGAAAGTTTGAACTTTTTTGCCTACTTGAGGCGGAATTATGATTATCTGTGCGAACCATTTGGATCCTGATGAGACGCCGCGTAACGCTGCATCCTATCAGGATCCAAACTGTTTGAAACTCTGACCTTGCTCTAAAAGGAAAATCTGAAAAATCTAATTTTAGATCAGAAGTAGACGAAATTGTTGCAGACGAACAACTTACCCAGAATGCAAAGAGTTCAATAGAAACAGTTTAGCAGCTGATATTTGTTAATGTATTGTTATATGACACGCAATGCAGAGCCTTAACAATGTCGGCATAGGGCAAGTGTACTATTCAAAAATACACTGTTAGCCAAATACTTGATATGCGTGACTATTGTTCAAATGATTAATGAGATGGTCGAATTGCAAAATATTAAGCTAATTCACATCTACACGAATATCACTGTTACAAATATTTTGAATTAATTTAGCTCAAGCAAAAACGCGTTTCAATATTCCGTGTGGAGGCAGATAAGGCGGCGGGTGACTTTGCGTCATATCCGAATCCAAACCATATACAAATATGCCAATACATGTACATTGTTTTTCAATATGAGGGGGTTAATTGTGAAGTTGACAACGATTGGCTCTTGATGAAAATAACACCGCCATTTAGATTGTAAGAAAAAGGTCATACGATAAAATGCCATAGGATAGAAAAGCCAGAGGTAAAATGAAAATGCTAAAGGAAAACTGCCATATAAAGGGGAAAATAACAATAATCAATCGTAAATATATATTTTATAAAATAATATTCATAAAACTTTAATAACCCTTATAGTGCTAAAAGTGTCTTGTGTGTCAAATACATTGTCTGCGGGAAAAATCATTGTCAGTTTTTTGCCTTTGTAAACTGCAGAAACGGTGAATTTGTGTGGCAAACAGCTATGATACAGAGCAGACGCGTCTGATTTGGATCCAAACAGTTTGCAAATGTTAGCCAAGTCGCGCTTAGCACGAGGAGAGTAAATATTTTTTAATAAATTATATTATTATTTATTAAGCAAATTTTGTGGTCATGAACCAGTTCCCTCATAAATAGACCTTTTTACGCCTCTAATTTAGTCCTTCACCAAAGAAATTAGTTTCAATTTATAATAATACTGACATGTGTAGGCAACCTTAAAATTATTTAATAGTTTGTATATTCTAGCAGATTGTAGCTTAAAGCAGGCTGAAAGTAAAGCAGAATGCATCTTGAGGTGTATTCTGCCTTACTCTCAACCCCTTTTAAGTGGTCACCTGTCTTTAAAACTTAAAACAAGCTATGGGGTTATTGGTTAATCATATAGAAAATAAGAGGTTTTACAGATTTTTGTCTGATCTGAATCCAAGCTGTTTGCAAATGCTGTCAAAGTCGCGCTTAGCATGATAGGGCATTACAAAAAGAATCAAAACCAGATGTTCTAACAGAGGGTCATAAATTCTATAAATAAAAAGGTGTGAACCCCCTCCTGTGTTAGTTACTTTCTGAGTCAAGTATGGCATTTGGCATGTTAACTCACTCAACCATAAACCATATATAGACAAAATTCCAATTTCCAATTAAGTCTGACTAGTTCTGTTTTGACTATAGAGTAGATATGTTGCAAATAAACAATAGTGTAGACGTTAGGGGGCTGCTGCTTGCATAGGACAAGTGTACACTTCACATAAGCACTGTTTGTTTGTTTGTGACACGTGTACTCGTGGTTTCTAATTTGCTGTCAAAAACTAATTGCAGGTGGGATGCAAATTTAAGTTACTTGGTGTTTGATCTGAATATACACCATTTGTTTATACATGTAGGAATCTATATATTGGATCAACTTGAACGATAACCGTAGCATACTGCTACTTATGGAAGGCTGTCAAAGTGTGAATGGTGAAAAAAAAGAGTTTTAGTGTGTGGTGCTTGGCAAACATTAATAAAGACCCGTTGAAATGAAATTAAGTGCAAACGCAAAGTTATGCTTGAGTCTTCTTTCGTATTTATTTATAATTAGTAAAACATGACAGTCTTTCGAAACTCTTATGTTTAATTTATATCTGATGTCAACGACTTAATTATTTTAGCATAAACGCATTTACCGGGGATATTGAGGAAAGAATAACGTTTTCTCTATTGTATTAGGTATGAACCGAGCCCCCAGAAAACTATTTTACATTGCTCAAAAGTGTTAACCAAACTCAAGAGTATTCTAAGTATTGGTCGACGATCACATTATTTACTGTACAAAGTTACAAGTATTTGGATACTGTTTATCTGGTTGCCAAGTATTTAACCCTTTACCTGATAGCCTGTTTCTAGTATTGAAGATATGTGACTACTTAAAGCAGGTTGAAAGTAAAGCAGAATGCGCCCTAAGGCGCATTCTGCTTTACTTTCAGCCTGCTTTAAGCTATTAACTGCTAGAATAAGAAAAGTATTAACTATGACACATATTCATTACGGTATAATTTGGAAACATTTTCTTCAGCGGATGAATAAAAGGAATGTGCTAAAAGTCGCTTCTATAAGGGAAAGGGTTAAGGCCCTGACCTGATGTAATAAGTCTTGATTTCTTATGACGCGGCACAGAGAAGAACTTTCATGTATTTTAAGCTCACCTGAGCCAAAGGCTCAAGGTGAGCTATTGAGATGGCCCTGTGTCCGTCGTCGTCCGTCGTCCGTCGTGCGTCATCGTTAACAATTGCTTCAAATGACATCTCCTCCTATACCGCTTGACAGATTTCAACCAAACGTTACAGAAATGTATCTTGGGTCAAGCTCTTTCAAATTTGTTCAAAGAATTAAAAACAATGCTGAACTCTGGTTACCATTGCAACCAAAGTGAAAAAAAAGGAAATCTTAAAAAATATATGGCCAGAGCTTTTGTATTCGGTATGGTGACAATTTTAAATATTCTTTACATATTTTGCTCATATTGTTCCGGTCTGTTGCATATCTAGGTCAGTCCTGGACATAAATCATTATCTCCAGTTTTTCAGCTATTCTCAGGTGAGCGAAATATGCCCCATGGGGCTCTTGTTTATCAGTATTTTGAACAATATTATTACATATACATGTATTATCAAAAAATCAAAAAATCGTAGGAACTAAGCGTCATTTTTGCCGCCTGGGTAATCTTTCTTTCGTCTGCAGCAATTGTCGTCTGCTACAGCTTTGGTAATAAGATTTTCTAATACCATTTCAAAACAGTACCAAAGTGTCAAACAGTTTTGAGCATAATAACAAATCGAGTTTTATTCGGCGTCAAGATCCAAGCTGTTGTCAAAGGTCATCATTGTTTTGCCTCTAGCTTACAAAGAGTTAAGGAGGTCTCAGGGATTTCCCCAGGCCGTTATCGCCTGTCGCGGGCGACATGTCTTCCTTCCAGGCGGTCTCTTCGCGACATGCTTTGATCTTGCCGACATGCCTAAATCTGTAAAGCGACTAGCCTTAATCACGGCTCTGTGTTGTGTACTCGAGTAAATTGTTTCATATGTCAAACGCCGTCACGCGTGTCGGGCGTGAGCATAGCATCATCAACCAATCACAAGCCGAATTTCCCTATCTAAACGGTGATTGACAGGGTCTTGGATTATTTCTGTTTGACCGAGATCAACTTTTTGAAGTTTTCTAAAACCGTTAGCAATGGCGAGTACTGGAACATGATTTTCTGGAACATGATTTTCGGAAAACAAGCTACGAATTACGCTGAAAAAAAAAATACTAGCCGAAACCGGAATCTCAGACATTATTTTCCCCGAATCTAAACATTAAGAAGATGTTTTACCATTTTGCGGACTGAAAATTCGCCGCGTTTATTGAGACGAGAGTAACAGCGGCGAAATCGCTTGTCGCCTCGGAAAAATACACTCGATACGGGGCCTAATTTTCCGAAAATATTGAACAAACGAACATTAATTACCTATAAGAATTGATTTCCTCGACAACTCCGTATTAATAATCACGTAACAGACACAAACAGTATTCCAAACTTCCGAAATGAAATCCAATTGCGCGGCATGCTTCGAACTTTTGACACATGTCTTTACTGGTTTCATTGGTTATCAAAAAGGTAATTCCCAGCGTCATTTTGAAAACATCCAATTAGATTAGACGTTATATACTTCCATTTAGAAAGACTGTTTTGATACTAGTGAAATTAACATAAATTACGATGGTTAAAATTAGCACTTATTCGTATGAAATGGCTAGCGACGCGGAAGACGTTTTTCGTGGGAGTTTCGGGAAATAAGTTTTTTTTTTAAGAACAAAGGCAAAACATTACACGCGAGAAACGAGGAATCTGCATTCTGGCATTTTTGGTATATATAGAAATTGAATACTTGGTGATGAAATATTGAAAAAGAAAATCGTGACAACAAATATTTTAGTAGACCTGGATTTATCTCGTGACACGGTCATACAGTCTTATTAATTGTTCACAAAGTTAAGATTTGTTTTCTGTTTTTATGATGGATGGTTGTTTAAAGCAGTCTTAAAGTAAAATGAATCATCCATTAGACATCAGCCTGTCGGGATGCAATGAAATTTTATATGCTCTCTCTTAACCCACAGGTTCTTGACACATAAAAAAAAAAAAAAAAAAAAAACTTTTTTTTTTTTACTAGACCTCTTTTTTTTTTTTATCCCGTATCTAGATCTAGATCTGTCTTCGATAGAATAAAAAAAATATTTACTTTAACTTCAAGGGAATAGTAAAGGCATAAAAACTTATCTCGTAATGACTATGAGGAATAAGAGTTAAAACATTATACATTCAAATCACATTATACATGCACTGTACTTAATTCTAAGTAAGGGTAGGTGTTTGACTGTGTGTGGCAAGTTAATGTTAAACTTTTTCAAATAAATTCTTTGATTAAGTTTATGAGAGTCCAGGGGCGTAGCTTGGCCGAAATGAAAGTGTAGGCATATCTTTTTTAGGGGGTCCGGGGGCATGCTCCCCCGGGAAAATTTTGAGTTCTACAACACTGTAGACGCATTTAAGGAGGGTCTGGGGAGACATTTATATGAAGAATTAATGAAATGAAAAGCTTCAAACAACAGACAATTTTATATTTTGCAAAGGAATATGTCTGCATATTTTCTTGAAAAACAAAAATCACCAAAAAACAACTCCACGTCAATTAGTATATCATAGGGTCTGATACCGTAACTTTTTCAATAACATACTCGCTACTTGAAATTATTTGGATGTAACGGTTAACTTTCTTTTCGGGACAAATTGATCGAGCACACTAAAGGCCCGTATGAAATTCAAAATTTATAAAAGCAAAATACTAACATGAATCTATGTAAAAATAATTGGGGTTCACCTCTAACCCCCCTTAGATGTCAATTTTATTGCTTTTTCTGCATTTTTAGCCTTTTTTATTTTTTGGACTTCTAAAAAAAAAGTGTAGGCACGTGCCTACTTGCCTAATAGGAAGCTACGCCAATGGAGTCAGAGACTTATGAATGTTTTTCCATAAGACAACCAGTTCTACCCTGATCAGGGGCTTCCTGTTCTGGATCTACTGTTTGCAGCACATGCCCAATCTACTTGTTTCTGCATTCCTGTTTCAGAATTTATTTATTTGAAGAAAAAAAAAGTGAGCATTTCTAGTATGTGTGTGTATTATCTGATTGAGTGTGACAGTAGTGTAGTGTGTATGGCAGAGAAAAATGAAAAGATGTGTACATTTCACATGCTTTAAACTTTCAAATACTGATTAAAGAGACTTTTCCATTTTGGTCAAAAGACTACATGTTGTTTGCGGTTTCTGTCAAAAGTAATTTTTCCAATTTTTCAATTTTTACAATCTTGTAAATGGCACCGACACTGATCAGAGGACTCGCCCAGGAGATCAGACTGGGTCTACACTTTTTCCATAGGTCCAGGCATTCATAGTTTCAGGATATTTTTTTTGTATAGTTTATGTATAAAATAAGTGAATTAATGTGTTTCAGCTGTTTATCATTTTTGTGCTTTTACAACCAGTAAGGCTTTACAATGTAATACTTTGTTGCAAAATAATGGAATACTAGTTAATGCAAGCTGCAGTCAGCGACTAAACTGGGAGATCAGCAGGTATAATTGTAAACTTTAGTTATGATCGAAGTGTAACTTAAATATTGGTGCTGAACTTGAAAACAAAAATCCTACACAAACTGGTTCTTGCAAACAGATTAACAGAATAATACTTATTTCAGCCATTTCCATATAAACACACTATACTATACACTACATATATGTATTGCTAAAAATGCACTATTTCATTGTTTAAAGGGCAAAAAAAATCGCCGCAGCGCGGGAGGGGGAGCCCTCCCGCACCCTCCCCCTATGCCCCAAATTCAACATGCCTTCAGAAAATCCTGGGGAAATCCCTGTCTGTAACACTACATTATAAAAAAGTGATCTTGAATCTAATCGATACGTATTTTGAAAAGATGCACTCATGCAATTGACATTACTTTTTGTGGTTCTAAAATAATTCTGTGTTTCTATATTAAGAATATAACATTCAATGTGATTGGACTATATTTAGTATTAAACAATCATACATATATTACTCTACCCCAAATAATTTTCCTCAGGTATACATGTAGGCCTATACTGCATTTATTATGCCGTGCCTTGCCTTAGTCCCTTAGCTCTGCGTTGAACCGTTGGGGCACTTTATTTATATATATACTATAGTTAGTCTAGCGGATAGATGAAAAATCGTACACGTTGTGGTAAAAGCATGAAACTTGGCACACATGCATATCATGGCACAAGAAAGAAAAATAGCTATAGTGCCAAGCTCAGAGGTCAAATCGAGCTAGGCACTATAGCTATTTTTCTTTCTTATGCCATGATATGCATGTGTGCCAAGTTTCATGCTTTTACCACAAAGTGCACGATTTTGCCACTTTTTGGCATGAGGCCGCCGGGCTAAGTACAAACCTAGTTTGTTTAAGATCGAGTTGACACAGAGTCAAGTTTGATCCGAATCGTTCATATCCGGGTTGTCATTTTAAACGAATTTGCAAATTTATTTATGAACGTTCTTTTGCATGCACCAACGTATAGCTTTGGATATGTCACGGTACCGAACATAACACAGTCGGGGGGATAAATTTGTAGTCAGCCGACTAGCTCAGTCGGTAGAGCGTCGGAATGGTAGTCCGAAAGTCCCATGTTCGAGCACCGGTCAGGCTGCATCTTTTTCTCCCCCTGTGATAGATGCATATATAAATATTGTCAATATTTGCTATATAGTGATTGAACTGTGCATTTTTGAGTCTGTATGGCATTCACGTGTGCGTGTACAACTTGTTTGAGGTATATATCATATGCCATCTGTTGATTTGTGAGGACATATTGGGTTGTCAGATTGTTGCACACATGTACCATTTTCAGGCTCAGAACTACAGTGGAGAATCTGTTATTCTTTCCCAATAAACGCGTTTACGCTAAAACTATTATTTGCAGTGCAAACAGTTTGGAGCCAGATCAGACGCCGGGTAACCCGGCGTCTGATCAGGCTCCAAACTGTTTGCCACCAAGATAAACAAGAATTATCAGAATTGTCCAAAAATTGTTCGTTTCTACGTTTTAGTGCTTTGCGTTTGCGTACGTTTGCGTTTAAACGGGAAAGAATAACAGATTCTCCACTGTATGTCCTTACCTTTTTTGACATCGATACAGCAAAACATGTTTACAATGCTATAAGACACGGCTCAAATTTATATTTCAGGATTTGAAGAATCTAAAGATGCGAATATTTCAAGAGATCACTATGGAAACCTACAAACAGGGTGCCCTTTTCAAGATCGTGTGTCTAGTTACTAGATGTGATATCTACACAACAGTATCCTTTGGTGTTTATAGCTCTATGAAGGTGTACTTATTAAAATAAGCATGTTCCGTCTCATGTTTGAAACGGGGTAACCTACAAGCGGTGGTTGAGAAGTGTGTGGTATATGGCAGATATATAATATAGAGTTTTGCATCCTGTATCAATTACCGACAATTATATTAAAGTCATGACCCTTGACATCCGTTAATGAAACAATATGTAAGCCAATTTATCACTGGACTTCACTGATACTTTGTTTTTATATTATACATGAGATGAACTTGTATGCATGCGTCATTATGTTTGCAAATATTTACCAGTGTTATGGGCATAGGTGTCAATTAATTTACCTTATGTACAGTGGAGAATCTGTTATTCTTTACCAATAAACGCGTTTACGCTAAAACTATTATTTGCATTGCAAACAGTTTGGAGCCAGATCAGACGCCGGGTAACCCGGCGTCTGATCAGGCTCCAAACTGTTTGCCACCAAGATAAACAAGAATTATCAAAATTGTCCAAAAGTTGTTTTTTTCTACGTTTTAGTGCTGTACGTTTGCGTTTAAACGGGAAAGAATAACAGATTCTCCACTGTAGACACACAACACGTCTGTTACATTCTTCACCATGAACCCTTTCACTCTCAATGTCGCCATACACCGTGTTGGCAAACAGTTTGGGTCCTAGTCAGGCGCCGCGTCATCTTTAAGGGGAAATTAACTAGTAAATAGAGTGGGCATTACTCAGTCCATTTGGGCAGTTCTATTATGTCTGCAAAAAGGTTATAGTGGTGTTATTTTATTTTATTTTGTTTGCTAACGTCCGTTTCTGCAATTTATGTCCTAAATTGGACGCCCAAAATAGATAGGAGCGAATACAGAAAACCTGGGAACAATACCCTTCTCCTATTTGATTACCAAAATAGTTAACTGTTTCGTTTGGATGTCCAGTGTAAAGCACTGATACATCGAACCTCGGTTGATAAACTCTCATCCGAAGGACTTGGTTTTGAGGGGGTGGGGTGGGGGTCGAACTCACGCACCTGGTACCGCAATCGAGTGCGAGTGTGCTACTCCTCGACAACGTCTGCTGGTATATATATACATGTATATAAAAATGCTTTTAATAATTTAGCCGTGCCATGACAAAACATGCCTTATTGTATTGCAACTTTGTTCTAATCAAGCACCGTTGTTATCCCAGGCTCTCTATCTGAGTTTGGTACACTTCCAAATGCCGTTTTTACACCTAGATAAAACGCCCAAGATGCATACGTGTGTCAAACAGTGTAGTTCAAGGCCAACTGCCGCGTCTTTGACGCGTTGGCTTGCATTGCTCTACACCGTTTGCTATGCAATAAATCAGGTTTGCTCATGACAAGGTTCAGTATATTGGCGGTTAGAGAGTTTAATAGCTTTTTTATCCACCATTTGACCTTAACGCCAGACAGCTACGAGTTATTAGGTACAACGTGCATCCTTGCCTTGTAAGTACAATTAAGATATGAACTGAATTGTTTCGACGTTTAAGCGAAATAAACGACAGAAAATGATCGGCAAATTCCTTGAATCGCACTAAACTTAACGATCATTTTCTGTCGTTTATTTCGCTTAAACGCCGTAAAAATAGTTCATGTCTTATATTTACATTATATTTGCTGCTATTTCTAATATTAAATGAACATTTTTGTGTAACCTGCTGTAGGCAGAGGTGACACATAGGGCTCACTTTTCCGGCGTTTGTCTGTCCGTTCGTCCGTCCGTCTGTCTGTCTGTATGTCTTCTGTCTGTCTGTCCTCGCTAACATGTTGGGTTTCTGGGACAAGGTTACGTAACACAGAACAAAATAAAACAATAGAGCTGATCATTCCGTTAGTCCATGTTGGGTTTATGTGGCTTCTTTTGGGTTTATGTGGCCTCTTTATGTGTAGTTTCACACCTTTTTAACAATGGGAAAGTCACATAAACCTGAAATGGTAGAACGTCCGTCCGTCTGCTGTCCGTCCGGCCAAACAAGTACGTGAGAACGATTCAGACTCAACACAAACGATTTATAAGAAAGGACCAGGACACATGCTGCTGTGTGAATTGCTTGTTGTGTTGTTTGATATTCAAATAATAGATATTGATACGAAATTGTAGTTTCTTTTATTTTTCATGTTTAGAAGTTCCTGGCTAAACATATAAAGGAGAGTGTAGAGAAGAAACTCAATAAAACGGTGGACTCATCTGAGGTAAATCATAGTAGAATGGAGACAAAAACTATTGTTTCTTTTTAAACAGAACTAGAGGCAATTGCACTGAAAAAATGTAGGAAAATGGGCATTGTTTTGAAATGCTGAAGAGTATTTGTATGGCAAACCCGGAGTCTAGTCAGTTTCCTAATTTGAGTATCGACCCGGGGTCATTTTTCAACAGTGTTAACCTTTCAAATAACATCGGATTACAAATGCGTTGAAGGGTCCGTCTAAAGACCTCAAATCCCCTGCCGAAACCACTCCAAACGTCTCCCAAATCACTTAAAAAACAATCCAAACAACTAATCTGCCTTAATATCCCAAATCCTGTTTCTGGTTTTGAAGACAGGTATCCTCTTAAAGTAGGTTGAAAGTAAAGCAGAAGGTGCTTTAAGGCGAATTTTGCTTTACTTTCAACCTGCTTTAAGCTGCAATCTGCTAGAATTAGGAAAACTTGTTTTTGGATGTTTGTAGAGGTTTTAGGAGGTTTGGGGTCTTTAGACGGACCGTGCGTTGAATGACAAATAGCCCTTTTTTAGGGCTACGAATATACATTGGAGAATGTGTCATTCTTTCACAATAAAAGCCTTTATGCTTAATTAATATTTCAACTGCAAATAATTTGGACCAAATCAAACGTCGGATAACAGTCAAGTTTGTTCAAGAACCTGTGATTTAATTAGCACTGTATTGCGTTTATACTTGAAATAATAAATCTTCCGCGATGTATATTTAACCCTTTCGGCGCCGAAGTCGCATAAATGCGGTTTTGCAAACAGTTTGAATCCTGATCAGACGCCGCGTGACGCGGCGTCTGATCAGGATCCAAATTGTTTGACACTCGAACCGATATTTCTAAAGTCATTCTACCTTATAACTTACTTTGAAACGTTCTTACAGACGTCAATATTGAAGCAGACGACAATAAACGGTGAAGGGGTAAAAATCACCCCATTCATTTTGGCGCCTAAAGGGTAACTTGACCGCAACAACAAACAAACCGTGTTTAAATTTGACCGTTTTTTATCCTGTGAATATTATTACATGCTAATCAGATCGTTATTGTTTCTCTGCAGATTTTTGACACCCTTGCAGATAACCTCCTGAGACGCCATCTGCCATTGCTCATCGATGCCCCTTTAGAAGATGCTCCAGTAATAAGACATCCTGTCAAAGCAGGAAAGGCTTGCTTTTGTCAGTTCCTTGAACTTCAAGTCAATGATACTTATATTGAGCCTATTTGTGAAATGTTTAATGATGAATAATCCCTTCAATGCCAGGTCCATGACGTCATCAGTTTCAACCAGCTGTCTTTTGCCTTTGATTTTGAAATTCAAAAGTTCGGGTTTATTTTGTTTTTACAGAAAAACTACTAAACAATGAGCCTCAAATTGCTTTGACCCTAATCAGACTGCGTGTTAACCCTTTCATGATAAAATTATCCGAGAGAGTTTGAATCACGCTTTTAAGCGTCATTGAGAGCGAAAGGGTTAAGTTGTTTCTCATCAGGATAAAAAGTGAAGGGGTTAAATATGTACACAATGAAGATTAACGTATCTTAAAATTGAATTGAATGAAATTAATATAATTTTTAAATTACTTTTTCTAATATTTTGAATTAGACGGGTCATGAATTTGATTCTATGGCTGAATACATGCACATGTAATAAAATTTTGACGTGTATTTGGACATGAGTATCTTTTAACTCTTTACCTTATAGCCTGTTTCTGCTTTACTTTCAGCCTGCTTTAAGCTAAAATCTGCTAGGCTATATAAACTATTTGTAATGGTAATTGTTCATGAGGTTATAAACTGGAACTATTTTCTTCAGCGGATGAATAAATTAAATACGCTAAAAGTCGCTTCTATGGGGGAAAGGGTTAAAGAGGTCGGTAGCAGTCGAACTATTAGACCAAACAATTTGTAGAGGAAATATATCAATTTGAGACATTTTAACCCGTTCACTCCTCTCTCCGGAGTATAAAGGTTACATGAATTTGCATATAGCCTGGATTTTGACGCTGTGTCTGATAAAAATCAGAACTGTTGACACTAATGTCAATATTTCGTTAGTCCAAATACCTAAAATATAAATTTGAGGAATAAAAGCAGACGACAAGTGCTTATAATTGATGACGTCATGGCAGTGAAGGGGTCGCACCCATAGGGGGCTATACCGCTTCCCCAACTTCTACACAATGTATATACTTCTGAACTGACATTCGTAAACTACAAGTGTAAAACAATCTGCAACTCTATCAATTGACATAACTGTGTTCAAAGACGCCTATGGTCGCACACATCTCACATGAGACACTCAGTTGTATTAATTACTAACAATGCTTTATGTGTAAGAATTGAATTTAAATGTATTCGTTACGAGACGTACAATCAGTCATAAAAACATAACGTTATACTGTAGTGGAGCTATCGTTGACGCCGCGGTTGGCCCTGATCTGCACTGCTTGTAATGCAATAAGTCAAGTTTTCTCATGGCACGGCTCATATTATTCTTTTCTCGTTTAAACCAAACACAAACGTACAGCAATAAAATGTAGAAAAACACTTTTTTTCTTTCCAAAAATTCTAACGTGTTGTTTTAATCTGAGCGGAAAACAGATTGGAGCCTATTTAGATGCCGGGTTACACGAAGCCTGATCTGGCTCCGAGGTTATAAATCGTTTGAGCTGAGTTTAAACTCAATCTCAAGCATTTGATTTGTCTAGGCTCAAATCTGACCAATCAAATGCTTGGGAACACACTCAGACTCAACTAAAACGCTTTATAACCTCGGAGCCTGGTTCCAAATTGATTGCAACCTAATATAATATATTAAGCATAAACATATTTATTATCGGTCTGGAGGGTCTGGTATTCAAAGTCGCAGTAGTTTTTGATTAACCGTACTGGAAGATCAGCTGCACTAAACATCGCCAAATTATTCGGGAGAGTTTTATCCATTCACCTTTTAACACTTGTTTAGGTCCTGTAAGCGAAAAACGAGGTAATGATCAACATGTGAAATTTCTGAGAATTCACCAACATTTTCAAATCCATTTAAATCTACATTATAATGTTCTTAGAGATGTTATTCGTTGGTAATAACAAGGTTTTACCTTTCAGTGTTCAATTGTACCCATTGTAACACCTCTAAGAACATTAAAATGTAGATATTAATGGATTTGAAAATTTGGTGAAATCTCAGAAATTTCACATTTTGATCATTTCCTCGGGTTTCGCCTACATGACCTGAATAAAGGTATTTGTTTTTTAAAATTTCTGTTAAGTAAACATTTAGCCAAAATATCTCCAAATTTGGAAGAAATCGAAAAACAATGTTGGCAGTTATATGATGAGATGTGATAGAGTCAATTCATTGGTAACTATGGGTATTTTACCCTTGGTGCTTAGAAAACTTTGAGAAGTAAAATATGTTCCTTCAGATGTTATTTTTTGCAAAAGAACCACAATCAAACAGCGTTTGTGTTAAAACTGTCGCATATGTATGTATATTGCAAACAGTTTGGAGCCAGATCAGACACCGGGCAACCCGGCGTCCGGTCAGACTCTAAACTGTTTGTTACTCGGATAAAATAAATTGTCAGGTGTTTCTAAAATACTCATTGTCAACATTTGTTTTTCACTACGTTTCATTTGCAGGTATTTTCGTGTAGACAAGAAAGAAGAGTTTTCCTATTTGTTGAGAGGGGAAATAAATAAATCTCAATTAATGTACATTTCTTATATAGCTCAGTATGCAAGTCGTTAGATTAATACAGTATGTGCTCTTAAGGTTGCGGATCCCCTAATGAGATCGGGCCAATGTCTGTCAATATCGGTACTCTCCTGAGAGCGATAGGTAATTCTCGTCATCTTTCGGCTCGTTCCATGCATTGTTCGCAACGAGCCATCAGTTGGCGAAAATGGCTAATTGCTGTACGTAGAGAACCTATCTTGGTCCTCAACCTTTAAAGACATAATCATTTACATAATGTTAGCTTTAATGTTCATTAAATGAATGTATATTTAGTTTAATCTGCATTTATAACATACAACAATATACATATATCATGACATAATAAGTTTTCAGCATGGATAAAAAAACAAGTTGCACAAAAATTATATAAATTCTTCTCCATGTTGACTAATTATACATGTACATGTGCAAGTTACGGACATTTGCTTCGTATTTATGAAAGAACTATTTAATGACCACATTTATGAGCAACCTGCATGGAATGAAATGTTCCTATTTGATTTAGATCTAAATGATGAATATCATGAAATGAAAATGAAAATAAAATTATTTTCATTTTTTTGTTATTTTTTTTCTTCAAAATGTGTTTTATATTATCACCCTTAATCATACTACACATATGCACGCAATAATAAATTACGTTGAACTTGTGCATGAATCAATGAACATAGGTATCACAACCGTGCCGCAATTAATCCTTTCAGCAAAATGGACCTGTTTGAAATATACTCATTATATTTCAAACAGTGTAGATCCAGATTTGAGGGCTTCTTCAGGAACCCTCTGAGCTGGGTCTGAAATGTTTGCAAATTTAGAACAGTATTTATTAAACAACACAGAATTCCAAACAGACTGGTTTGTGTTTTGGTAACTAAAATGATCCACAATGGAACCTTTTAACCCATAAGAGTTACTCAGTGTTGAAAGAGTTAATAGACTTGACAGTGTGTGTATCAGAAACACTGTATAAGTTATTCTAATTACTAGAGCAATGGAGTAGACGTTTTTTCAATTTTCTACCACAATCTATCAATTTCCTCTAATCTGATTGGCTCATGAAACAAAATTTGCCACAAATAAAACGGTTTTATACATGTATGTCGCAAAATAACCAATAAAACGGGAACTATATTGAGTTAGACTTCTACTATTCTGCTGTTTGTTCGAAATATTTATGCAATTTCAATCAACGGTCAATTTCAAGCATAATCAACGCGTTACTATACATTTTGTTTTATATCTATGTTAGATTATATATCATTTGATCAAGTTTAAAACTGTTTGCCACTAACATTAAAATAAAGTGTAACCATTTTCAAAAAGTATTAATCGTCTACATTTTACTGTGAGTGTTGGTGTGTTTTTGGTCCTACACAGACAGTAGATATAGCCTGAGGATCTTACATTATTTATCAGATTTAAAAAACGAGTTGACTAAAATAATATGACGCGTGCCTGGGCGAGCGTCATATTAATTTTAGTCAACGTGTTTATTAAAAATGCTAAGCAATGAGCACGAATGTGAGATTCTATTCATCAAACACATGCAGCCTTTATGGCGGACCGTGTTGAACAGCAGCCCAAAAACGATAGTTCACTAGTGGAATACGATGTTTATATAATGGCTTTATATCACTCCCAGACAGCAAGTTATGTGATAAAATCCACTACAGCCTTTCATCTTCATGCACATGTTCTAAAACAGTGTTGCATATATTGCACTTATGTCTGTCAACGTTAGTTCCGCGTTCAACAAACTGGCAAAGGCGACGAATGGACAAATATTAACCAAATCACTGCCTTACGTCGAGTATAATGATGATTTGCAAACAGTTTGGATCCAGATAAGACGCCGCGGTAACTTATCATGCTTAATTGTCATCTGCTTCAAATATATCGTCTGCGAAAAAGATCAAAATTAGTTTAATTGTTTTTATATCATGAAAAGTTAAATATGAGTGACAACTATTTTGGATTCATATCGGATTTCTGATTTGGACCCAAACTGTTTGCAAATGTTAGCCAAGTCGCATTTAGCATGATGAGGATTAATGCATAACGAATAATGATTTAGCACAAAACTGTCATTAATACAGCATATGCACCTAGTTACACCAATCAACGCATAGCGACATATATATATATATACGCGTTAGTTACAAACAATGTACAGGTCCGTGAAGAGTAAACCTGTCCCATGCAAACAATGAACCCAGAAAGGAGCCATCTGATCAGGATCTGCACTGTTTGTAATATATCCTGAATACCAACCATTGAAAAGTCAAACGTGGTCTCGACGTTATTCTTGACTGGAAGCATCCTTTTGATTCTAGGGGAGAAAGAGTTGAACCTCTAGATATGGACCATGCCCTGACAAAACCAGCCTTATTGACCAATCATCGTTTTAATCATAGGCTCTGTATCTGAGTTTGGTGTACACTGCCAAATGCCGTATATAATACAGCTACAGTGGAGAATGTGTTATTCTTTCCCAATAAACGCGTTTACGCTAAAACTATTATTTGCAGTGCAAACAGTTTGGAGCCAGATCAGACGCCGGGTAACCCGGCGTCTGATCAGGCTCTAAACTGTTTGCCACCAAGATAAACATGAAATATCAGAATTGTCCAAAAGTTGTTCTTTTCTACGTTTTAGCGCTTTGCGTTTGCGTACGTTTGCGTTTAAACGGGAAAGAATAACAGATTCTCCACTGTACATAATAATTATGGTGAAGATGCATGTGGTGTCAGTGTAGATCAAGGTCAGCCGTCGCGTCTTTGACGCCATTGCTGGCCTTGATCTTTACTTTTTGCAATGGAATATGTCAGGTTTTCTCATGGCATTCATACATTTGCATTAGTGTTCATTTTGAAAATCAAGCAATCAGGATAAAAAAGGCCAAAAGCAATACATCGTAATTATCTCAAGTATAAGGACAGACATGCCTAAGCAAATACTGTAGACCCTGATCGGACTGCTCCATTAAGACCAGTCTGATAAGGGTCTACACTGTTTGCCATTCAGTTTGCCACCTTTCGACATGTTTAATTACTGTGTAAAAACAGCTATTGATTTCTATTCTACAGCAGTTATACGGGTTATTTTATGACTTTTACCGTCTTTCGTAAAATAGACTAGCGTTTTTTGACAGAAAAAGACTTCCAAATATGCCTGGGAGTCGCTGTCTTACGTGTCACGTTTGCAGTCTTAATTGTGGCCTGAATATCGTCGGACATTTCAGAGGCACTGGGTCGTACGGTCAGATTCTTATCTAGACACTTGAGCAATTTCCTCTGAATCGTGTGTTGAAAAGACGAGGCCATGACATGGGGCTCCAGCAAGGCAAGGTGATCTAGCTCTACAAACTCCGACACTGGGATAATCCTGTAGTCGTCAAATACCTCGTATGTAAAATCTCTGATTTCCAATGCTAGCAAGGCGAACGCGTACATATCAGCTTTAGAAATGTACAGGTAGCCTTTAAGTACTTCCGGTGAGATGTAGACAAAGTCTAAAATCCTTTGATTTCCAGGGTCTGCAATTTTTCTCGGTAGACACGCCCCTGTTAGTTTGACATTTCCGATCTCATCAACCTGTAATGGTTTGTAAACAAAAAGGTCAGCCTACGTGCACGATGTTTATAAAGCATTTGAAATGAGTCTGAGATCGTTCTGAACATTTAGATTGGTCAGACGTAAGCAGAATGTTCAATTCTGACCAATCAAAAGCTTGAAAATGATCTCAGACATACAATAGACAAGGTTTACAGTACTGAACCTTATTAAATTAAATTGATAATCGCAAGCGAATTGCCATCGAATTGCCATCGAATTGCCATCGAATCGGGCGCTTCAAAAAACAAATCCTACGTTTGATTATTTTTACGCATATTTTCCGAAGCGGTTTTGACAAAAATTGAATCGAAACAATTAACGAAGACTTATTAGCGAACATTTGTGAGATACACCACTCAGGAAAACTTACCCGAGGGTAAAGTTACTATTTTGAATAGCAAGCGAATTGCCATCGAATTGCAAGCGAATTGCCATCGAATTGCAAGCGAATCGCAAAAATTGTTAATTTAATAAGGTTCAGTACTGTAGCCGAACACTTTTACTGTCATTAAGCCATCATAATAACCAGTGACATGTCTGCCATAATGTCGTTATAACTGGTTATTAACCCTTTCATGATCAACTTATTCGGGAGATGTTTACCTATTCACCGCTTTATAGTCGTCTGCTCCAGTATTGTTGTCTGCAAAACACGTTTCAAAGTTAGATTTAAGGTAATATTACTAAACATATTCGATAAGAGTGTCAAACAGTTTGGGTTCTGATCAGACGCCGCGTGACGCGGCGTCTGATCAGGACCAAAACTGTTTGCAAACGCGCTTTAATGCGTCATTGATAATGAAAGGGTTCACATAACAAAGTCATACTTATTAGTCGGTTGATATACATTTCTTATATTGTGAAAATGTCATCCTATATATGTACCAAAATTACTACGCTTGTCATTGTGTTTGAAGACTAGCATAGAAGTCTTAAAAATGACGGATTCTTAATATAGGAAACAAGATAATTAAACCAATTATCTCTCTACAGTGTCGCTATTAGTTCAATAAGTTGCCAAATGAGCTTTTTGAATCACTTGTTTTCCTTTGTCGATAGACATCACATGTACATTGGAATGATAACTGTTTAAAGATGTACATGTAATTATATATTGACATAAATAATTGGCTGCAAAGATCTTAACCCTTTGCCTGCTGGTCACTCATTTTTGCAAACAGTTTGGATCCAGATCAGACGTCGCGTAACGCGGCGTCTGAACTGGATCGAAACTATTTGATACTCGTCTTTAGGTTTCTTGACTCGAAAACTGTATAGATCTAGATTTAACAAATTTTGCAGACGCCAATTTTGAAGCAAACGATATTACCGCAGGATAAGGGTTAAAAGTACATGTACCTTATAAATCAAACTAGGCATGAAGTTAATATCTCTACATGACGGTAACTCACAGGAAACTTATTTTTATGTGTACGTCAAATAAACATTTACCCCTTCATTATCTTGTCAAGAAGACCAATCGTGGTCCCGCTAAAATACCTCAATCTTAAATTTGAGAAATAAAAGCAGACGATTAATATCTGTTTAAAATTGATGACGTCGTGTCAGTGAATCATTGACCCATGAAACGTCAAAATGTCAATTCTAGTTGCAAATTAAGTATATATATATATTTTAATAATACTTTGTGTTTACGATTGATTTTAATAATACACTCTACCGCAAAATGGCAAACAGTGCTGGTCCTGGTCATAGGACCCCCGAAAAATAGTTCCACTCCGAGATTTAACACAATAGAGAAAAGTTTCACCTTTAATATTTCTCACTGTACAATTTATGATTTCATGATTTGCATTTCATGATTTTTCCCGCCGATTACTTATAAAAAATGAATTTGGAAATCAAGAAATTCTAAAGCAGAACCGTCCATTTAAGAAATTGAGAAATTGAGAAATCGGGAAATTTGAAAGTGAAATCGAGAAGTTTCGAAATCGGGAAATTTACGAGAATTTGGAAAACGAGGAAATTTAAAGTAGAAATCTTGCAATTATACAATCGAAATCACAAAGTCTTAAGGTTAAAATCGTGAAAAAAAGAAATAATTCTACTGTATGAATTTTTTAAGTATAATCTTTCGTAGGAGACATTACGTTTTGTGTCTTTGTAGAACGTTTTCATTGTCAGTCATAAAACATTTTCTAACTTATAACAGGTGCACTTATATCTATGAGGTATGATAATATGTATCTTACTGTGACAGTGTCTTTAGTCAAATCCATGTGGACCAGGCTTTTTGAATGGATATACTGTAAACCAGTCAGAACTTCTACTAATAGCTTCAAATCGTTTGCTTCTTCTGTTCTTTTCAAGTACTGTTTGAGGGACATGAGGCGCCCGTTATAGATGTAGGCGGGGGTCGGTGGGTCTTTCTGTCTGTATATGCCCAGGAATTCGGCCACGCAAACATCTTTGTGCAGAAGACACCTGTCAATATGTTTAAACTAAGCTATAATTCAACAGCTCTCTGTATATATACAAGCTGATTTTATTAACATGTCAGTAACGAATAAGACAATGACATTTTTATATTTTAAACAAGTACGTACACGTGATTCCTAGCCGCTTAATCACCGAAGTTTATAGTATGTTAAGGAAGAAAATCCGTAATTAGATTGGACAAAATCAGGCCCTACGTACAGCGATCAGCCATTCTCGTCAACATACAGCCCTTTCCATAGCTTAAACCATATGCTCTATCCATAAACATGTACATTACAAAGACGCTCGCTTTATCCATAGACATAATGTACAAAGATATCTGTTTGGGGTATATACAATACAAATACGCCTGATTTATAACTATATATTTCTAAGACTACTGCATGATCCATATACATAACAATGACGTCTGCTTTATTAATATATATTATGTCTTTTTATCCATATACATTACATATACTTAGAATCATCCATATACATAATCAAAGCCCTGCTTCGACGGTTATTTAGATAACCTTGCACGAAGTGCCATAGTGAACTATATTGTGATGGTAATGTGCACGTGATCGTCCGTCCTTCCGACGTCATCGTCCGTCCTTCCGACGTCATCGTCCGTCGTCTAAGTTTTCATACTCGATATATAGCTGGACAAAGGTTTCATTTAATGGCCATTAGGCATGCTCTGCAATGAATTTAGTATGTGGTATGTGCTGATAACATTATTAAATATAAGATACACCGTATTTTTTTTTTTAAAAAAAAGAGTAAAGTACCTAGTGTAAATTGCTCAGAATTCTAAACAAATGTTCTAAACATCAAATGGATCTGGATCTACCTAAGATCATTATGTGAGAAATGTTACATTACAAAATATTAACTTAAAAACCAACAAAATTGACACAGCAGACAGGGTAGTGACATTAGCTCGATTGTTTCAAAAGTTGAGCTAAACATGAAAATAAAAAAACCCATTTCTTTAATAAACATAATAGAAAAGTTTCGCATTCGACGGGAACTGAACCTCTGAACTCAAGTTTTATAGTTTTGCAGTCGTAGAGCAATGGATACAGTTTTAGTCACATTTGGCATATAACAATGATTTCATACATAACTTTAACGTCTCGACTATTCTGATGGACATTACTTGGCCTACTTTTTTCTACCAATTATCAAATGATATCACTACGGCATGTGTAAGCGAGCGCCTGTGAAATGCTTATTAAAATGTGATTTTGGTGTAAATAAAGGAGAAATAAAGCTAAACTACTTTTGGTTTAAAAGGCTTGTCTAATCTGCTTTGTCTGAAAGTCAATTGTGCTCGTTATTGCTTTCCATTGCAAATTGAAATTACTTTGTGTTGTGCGGTTCGGTAAACTTGTCATATACTAGTATATGTTTTTCCGGCTAACGCCGTTAAAAAAACGACATCTGCTTTCTTCATCATTATTTACTTTCATTTCCCAGTACACGTTTCTTGTTTTGTACCAGGTAAACATATACCAAAACCCCCGAACAGGAAACGACTTTAAGTATAGGGTACACCTTCGACGGATAAGGCATTTGATAACCGTTCCATTAACTATATATAGAGTGTTCGATCTTTTGATATTCACGTATACAGAATACTGTATATTGTATACTTCTATATGAAGGTACAATGTCACCCGGTCTTACGTACCTAAGTTTTGAGATCTCTTGTGCCGAATTTTCTTTGACCAGATCTCTGTTGTAGATTCTAACTGAAATAAACTGCCCCTTACATTCTTCTTTGCAGATATTTCCTTGATGAACTGAAAGAAAGAATACAAAGACGTAAAACGCGTTTCATGGTATACATGCATCAATTATAAGTATCAATTACATCATGTAGAGGGTTTGGTAGCTGCCTGCCTAAACCCATTAATCCCCGAAACCTCAAATGAATAATTCCAAATTTAAGTTAAATCGAGTCTATTTGTATAAGTTATGGTTGTTTGTACAATATATTGCAAACAGTGTAGACCCTATTAAGAGGGATACTGTAAAAGCCCACATATTTGGGACTATACTTTTTGCATAGGACAAGGTAATTCTTTGTGGATACATTATTTTTAAATAATAACTAGACTCGTTCCTAGGTTAAATATAAAACGTAGCTTAAATGAGCGGTTTTACTACTCGTTACCTCACTAAGCTCCTTACCAATGACGATTAGAATCTCGGTCTCGGCATTCGGATTTTTCATGTGGAGAAGTCTTCCAGCTGGCTCGCGGAAGTTCGGTGATTCTACCCAGCTGCCGATTTGTGCTTAAAACAGTGCAGACAGGGCTTCTGGGGCCCGTTTCATAAAACTTCTTACGACAAATGTTGTCGTAAGTAAAAACTTTGAAATACATTTAATTTCTTATTTCTCTATCACATGCGGTCTTTTCAAGACGATTCCAAAAACAAAAAAAGATGTCACAAGACAGGGTTAGATAGAGAAATAAATAATTATTGAGACTTTTATAATCTGACTTACGACAACATTTGTCTTAAGAAGTTTGATGAACGGGGCCCAGGTGACTGTCTCCGCCTGTTATTAACTGGACGTCGCGATATGACTGAAATACTGTTTAAGCGGTAAAACCATGACAAATCCACATCCCAATTTAATACACGAACAGACGTATCATTTCCCTAAGAAACGCGTTTATTGTAAAACTACTGTGTCAATTGCAAACAGTTTGGAGCCAGCTACAACTTGAAACGGGAAATATAAGCGTTTTTCCACTGTATACAATGTTGCCATAAGTTGATCATGAAAACTTCTAAGATTTCCAAAATTTCTATTTTTAAGTTGCGATTACTTGAAGCAGGTTTAAAGTAAAGTAGAATGCGCCTTAAGGCTCTTTCTGCTTTACTTCAGTCTGCTTGAAGCTACCATTCGCTAGTATAACAAGAGACCCAGAGGGTCACATTTCGCTCACCTGAGGACATTGTACCATAGAATCTGACTGGGCAAGACAACATTTTGATATAGCTATGACCCAGGTGCCATAATTTGCTCTTGGTAGATGACCACAATGCGAAGCTATAAGTCAGATATTAATGATCTGGGCCTTACGGTTTAAGAGAAGAAGATTTTTTAAGGTTTTCCTATAAAAACTGATAAGCCCCTGGGTGGGGCCAATTTTGACCCGGGGGTTATAATTTGAACAACTTTAGTAGATTACTATAAGGCAAAGCTACATGTCAAATATAAATGATCTGGGCCTTACGGTTTCAGAGAAGAAGATTTTTAAAGGTTTTCCTATGAAAAACTAATAAGCCCGAGGGCGGGGCCTTTTTTGGCCCGGGGTCATAATTTGAACAATCTTGGTAGGGGACCACAAGGCAAAGCTACATGTCAAATATTAATGATCTAGGCCATACGGTTTCTGAGAAGAAGATTTTTAAAGGTTTTCCTAAGAAAAACTGATAAGCCCCAGGGCGTGGCCATTTTTGGCCCAGGGTCAAAATTTGAACAATCTTGGTAAAGGTTTACTACATGATGCTACATAAGAAATTTAGTCGTTCTAGGACTTATGTTTTTGACTAGAAGATCTTTAAAGTTTTTGACTTAGGTTGTCAATATTATGTAAATACGGAAAATGACCACGCCCTCTGGCGGCCATGTTTTTTTACGGATCAAAATTCTTTGAACAACTTTGAAAGTCTATCAACTGATAAACATTGTGGTGAAAACAAAATTGAAATCGGACCAGTAGTTTCAGAGAAGAAGATTTTTCTAGATTTTGTGCGCGGTTGCCATGGCAACAAGAAAAATTTACCCACCCACTAACTTTTAATAGTTTTCGTTCCCCCGACCTACTGATGCTTGTGCTAAAGTTTGGTTGAATTTGGGCCAATGGTTTCAGAGGAGATGTCATTTGAAAATGTGAACGGACGCCGGACGACAGACGACATACGACGGACGCCGGACGACGGACGAAGAGCGGTCACAATAGCTCATCCTGAGCCTTTGGCTCAGGTGAGCTAAAAATCCGAATATTTCGGAAATATCCGGAGAAATGGCAGTCCTGTATATATAAAACTTTCACAAAAAATCACTTACGAATATGCCACAGTCCTTGAGGAAATGAGATGCTTTCATTTTTGATAACACTCGTGGCCAGCATCATGGCTTCGTCAACTGAATGTTTTCTTGACAGAAGACCTCGGTCACTTGTTGCTGGTAGTGGGTCAAGTTCTATATCATCTACAGTAAAATCGTTTGCGACAAAATGGCCTTCCCCATACTGTATGAGAGAACTCCTGATCAGTTCAATCCGCTCCATTGTATGGATGTACTCATTCCTACGTTTGCTTTGGTCTACCAATTCCTTCTCGATCGTCTCCAGTAAGGTCACATTTGAGCGCACAATGCTCGGAATTTTACTCTCCAGCGTTTTGATGAAACGTAGTAACTGATACATCATTTCTCGCACAAACAGTTCAAGGCTATCTTCTTTGCCTTTCACCATCTGCTCCAAGAGCTTTTCCGATCTTTGTTCTGCGACAAGGGATGGGTTCTCTCTGAAAGCATCCAATTTCTGATTAGATTGTCTCTTTTTAGACTTTTTCGTAACGAAGTTAAGAATGCGGTGTAGCATCTTTTTTGGTATTTCCTCATCAAGCGTATCGTCCCCCTTAAACTCGTCGTACGATCCGCTTAGGTTGCTACAAATAGAAGTTCGAAGTATGCTCTCCTCTCGAACTTGATCTTCCAGTTCATTAAGATCACTTTCCAAATCGCACAGCTGAAGCTTTGCGTCTCGGGACATTTGTTTTTCAAAAGAATGTATGATCTGTTCGTCTTTATCCCACTCCTCTAGCAGGTTTGTTAAACGATCCTGAAAAATGAAACAAATACACTGTAAAACAGTGGTGATGAGGGATATTTTTTTTAACCAACTACCCCATAGTCTGTTTCTAGTATTGAAGATAGGTGACCACTTAAAGCAGGTTTACAGTAAAGAAGAATGTGCCTGAACGCACATTCTGCTTTACTTTCAGCATGCTGTAAGCTACCATCCGCAAGGATATAGAAAATATTTATCATGCTGCATATTTATGATGGTATAAATTGGAACTATTTTCTTCAGTGCAGGAATAAATTGAAGCGTAAAAAGGCGTATTTGTTGGGTAACAGGTAAAGAAGAAACTAAACGCAATCTAAAAGAAGATAGAAAATGACAACATTTTTGAAATGCTGACGTTTTATTGAAGGTTTTAGTCGCTTAACCCTTTCCCCCATAGAAGCGACTTTTAGTATATTTAATTTATTTCTCCGCTGAAGAAAATAGTTCCAGTTTATACCCTCATGAACAATTACAATAACAAATAGTTTTATATAGCCTATCAGATGATAGTTTAAAGCAGGCTGAAATTAAAGCAGAATGTGCATTAAGGCACATTCTGCTTTACTTTCAACCTGCTTTAAGTGATTACCTGTATCTTATGTTATAAACGGGTTATTGGGTAAAGGGTTAAACCATCTATAGTCAGTGTCAAGTTTCCAAATAATTACTCAGTCTTCATTCGCTCAAGAAAGCAACACTCAATAATATCGTTATAATTATGTGATCAGTTTCCTTTAAAACCGATTAAATTTAGATCTGTGTTAGAAGAAATAGTGAAATGATTTTAAAAAATAAACTTCTAGTAAATACACATTAAACTCTGTACATAAAATTAGTAGAAACTTCTTTCACCTTCTTTTGCGTTAAAAACTAAACTCTGGATCTAACTAAACTCACCCTACAACCAAAGTCATTTAAAAGAAAATATATTTTCTTTTAAATGACTTTGGGAGTAGGGTGAGTTTAGTTAGATCCAGAGTTTAATCTGCTTTTCTTTTCATTCCGTACCTATGTATTTCATTTTGAAACCATCATCAGTGCATTCAAGTACTTAAATTTTTTATTTAATCTGAGTGGTAAACAGGTTGGAGCCTGGTTAGACACCGGGTTGAAGTGAATTGAAACTGTTCACAAGAGACATAAATGTTTAGCATAAACGCGTTTGTTGTGATATAATTACGTATTCTCCACGGTAACTATCGATAACTATCGATAATCAAATACATTTGTCGACCGATTATTGATAACCAATCGATAGCCAATGCCAGAAAATGAAAGAACCGGATGGTAAGTTGACTGTGGTAGAAATAAAACCACGATTAATATTTAATAGAAAAGGGTAGCTTCAGGAGCTTTCTGTTTTACTTTGGATCAGCTCTCAGTTTTCTGTAGAATTAAATTTATGACAAAAAATGTGCTGATAGCGCAGTGATTAGTGCACCCGCTTCTCATTAATGCGATCGTCAGTTCGATCCCAGTTCGGGGCAGTATAAGGGAGGGTACATTGGTCACCTGTTCGGATACTTGGGTTTTATCAGTACACACCCCTCCCAGAACAATTACCTTACATATATGCCACCAGTCGAACCATCGAGAGTGACGTGTCTGTGTTATAAGAACCTGTTTCGAAATAAATGTACATAAATTAAGTCTAAACAATCAAACAATATCGGTTTTCTATCACAACTTAAAAAATCGATTTATTTTCTATTGTAAAAAATAATCGGAATAACAGTACCTGAAAGGCAGTTTCTATGCGCCTCTTCACCCAGTCCCATGTACCCAGTGATTGTTCAATATCTGGAAGCTCTCCTTTCTTCTCCCCCCAAAGTTTTGTAAGTTTCAGTTTTGCAGGTGGCGTTTGTAAGTATCTACGTATCTGAAAGAAAACATGTATAAATGAAGTTGCCTATCAAATTTGTGGCAAGCCTTTTGGATGACAAGTGTAAAAATGTATATAACCGTACATGAGATACGTTAGACAGACGGACGGACGGACGTCCTTCCATTTGGACACTAAGTCTTGTTGGATTTTTCATTTGTTTAAAAGTACCCAACAATACACAAAATATCCAATAATACACAATTCCCTATTGTTCTCCATACCCAACAGGTGACATTTCGTGTGATCGGACGGACGGACAGACAGACAGACAGTCAGATAGACGACGGAAAGAAGTGGTCCCAAAATATAACCTCTGACTACATCAGTTGACACAAAAACGACATACAATGTGTGAAGGAAGGACGATTAGGTATGCTAGGTTGTTATTTACAGTGGAGAATCTGTTATTCTTTCCCAATAAACGCGTTTACGCTAAATCTAATATTTGCAGTGCAAACAGTTTGGAGCCAAGATAAACAAGAATTATCAGAATTGTCCAAAAGTTGTTCTTTTCTACGTTTTAGTGCTTTGCGTTTGCGTTTAAACGGGAAAGAATAACAGATTCTCCACTGTATGTATCTTGGTTGTTATGTATGTATCTAAAGTACACACTAGTGTTTTGAACGAAATATAAATGTTGCATTATTTCCGAAAACCTTTCAATTGTAAGGACCTGGGGCCCGTTTTACTAAACAACTTAAGCAAAAATTTTGCGTAAGTCAAAATCGTTTAATTCTTATTTTTCGATCATAAACGTTTGCAAACAGCAAATAGCCAGATCAGAGGACGCGCTAAAAGAGAGTCCTCTGATCTGGCTATTTGCTCTTTGTAGCAAGTGATAATAAAGAATATAAATTAAAATTTTAAATTTTGACTTACGCAAAAATTTTGCGTAAGTAGTTTAGTGATACGGGCCCCGTAAGTCTACTCAACTACAACAGCACGTTTAATAAAGAGTCATTGTTTGATGGATATTAAGATCATGAAAATATCGCTTTGTTTAAGAGGAAGATATGTTCTTAAGACATGCTTTTCTCTTAATAAAAGCAAACAGTTCAGTTTGTAATGTTGACACTCAATGGATAAAACGCAACTAAACGCATGCCTTTAAAGTTTGCGCGTGCACAGCGCAGAACGTTCTTTCTTGATTTTCTCATGCATATCCATTTCTTGTTCCAAGCAGACATTGTACACAAATAATACGGTTTTATTTCGCGCGTTTTATGGTCACTTGTACTAATGACTTTAACTGTTTCATATACTGATAGGTTATAAAAATGCGCTACTTTGTTCAGGTGGAGAAATACAAGCACTGTCATACTATAGAGGATAGTAATTGGCATCTCTTCTGTTCTGCGTATGCACTTTAAGAAATAATCTTCGCTCCATGGTTTGTCATTCTGACGCGCTGCAAATTAACCACTCGGGCCTTTGGCCCTCGTGGTTAATTTGGTATGCGTCAGAACTCCAAATCGTGGTATAAGAGGTCATAACATACCATGGAAGAGGATTATTTCGAATCTGACATTACAAATAATAACCGGGTCTACACTGTTTGGTTTTCAGTATTAAAGGGGAAAATTGCCTCGGACTATTTTTATTAGGTACCTATAATAGGAACGCATTACTCTTCTTCTATGGCTGTTTCGTTCTACCCATTCAAAACATCATATCTAAAAGTTTTTAATATTTATTCTTAACCCCCGATTTCAACAAGTTTAACATCTAAATACATTGAATAAACTATTTATAATTTAAATATGTCAACTACTTTAAAAACTATCGGGCAAGACGTTTAAGAATTTGCATAGCATATCTTTATTTCAATCGAGCGTTCTTGAAATAGAATTTACCGTAGGGTGGACACAGGAACAGCCGTTCTAACCGGACTATTTTCACATCGTTGTATATCAATTTTACATCGTTGTATATCATACTAGATATATCATGGTAAATTTGTTTTTTGTTTGTAGAGACAAATTCACGTGCCATGTTAGACTTATGTATTTAACACGTTTATAAATGTTCATTAAAGTCTTCGATATAATGAGCAACGGTTATACAGTTGTTATAAGCATTCTTCAACACTTTTTGTAATGTATTCACCGATATTATCCAGAAGATACAAGGGATAATATGCGCACTGCCTTCCCCAGGTAGCAGACTACTGGCGGTTTGTTTTCTGGGCAAGTAAATAGGCCCGGCCAAGCGTCACTGCCAGACAACAGATACTTACAAAGGTATCTGTCTTAACCAAAAAAGTTAAACGTGTATATGTTTATAGCAAGCAGTTGAAGGATGAACTGAATTTTTGCTTAGCATAAAAAAGCGTTTTCAAAGGTGTGACTGTTGATGCCTACCGACTTTGCAAGGTCTGGAAACCATCTTTATTGCGCCGAGAGATTTTGCTTTGTCGTTATTGATTAAGTTTATTAGGTGAATGAGACCCAGTGTTATTATTTGACCTACCCGAGCACATATTTCCGTAATGGCGTCCTCCACTTTCTGTTTCAGTCTGTCAACAACGAATACGCTCTTGTCCCTAAGCTGTTTGAGTTTCTTGTTGACGGATTCAGTTTTCATTTGTCTCTCTCTGGCAGACATGTCTATTTGACAAGCCATCGTCTTTAGGTAATGAAGGCACCTTACAAGAACAGTACCGAGCCATCTAGAAAACAAGAACAGTTACATTCGAAACTCGATATTTCGAACCCGCTGAAATCGATTGTACCAGTATTTTATAAGTTTGATATCGATACGTCGAACTCGTTTAAGTCGAACATATCCGTATTTTAAAGTTAAAACGTGGCTAAGCTACGTTTAAACTTTGAAATATGGGTATGTTCGAATTAACGCGAGTTCGAATTTTCGAGTTTCGATTGAATATGCCTATAATATTACTAAGTAAATGAAATGTCACTTCCAAATTATCGTCTACTGAAAAATTGTAGTCCGATATTTATGCCAAAATCGTATTTTATTACGAATGTTGAATTGACTGACGAAGTATTGATACGATGGTCACACAGGTACTTGACACATACTTTATTATCTATTACCCCCCCCCCCCCCTTTTTAAAATTTTTTTATTTTTTATTTTTTTTACTATACTTCTATTATAGATACAAGGTAAACAGCGCAATTCAACACCTAGTCTTTACTATCGACTTAAGCTGATGCTAAAATAGACTCGATCGCCGATATTCTCTTGTGGTACCCTCGGGAAATGATTAATTTATCAATATCTACTTTTTATTTCATCAAATTCCGTCAAATAACGCCACAGTATGTGAATTATAACGAAAATAAGCATAAAAAAGTTTTCTGTCGTTCTCTTGGTACATAGCAACGAATGTACATGTAGGGGTGATCTGTTATTTGTCCACAATAAACGGCCTATGCCACTGGAACTTTCACCAAATATTATAAATCATCTTTAAATGAAATATTATCAGTTTTATATAATTTACATAGAATGCAAAATTAAAAGAAACTTTACCTGTTTAATTTTGACCAATGAGATCGCTCCGTTCATTCAATTCATTCCGGTATTCAAAATGGCATTCACAATGAAATGAGTCGTTCACTTGTCAATTTCATGCCAAATTACATGTATATTTCATATAGCTGATAGTGAAGAGGGTCATGTTACGACACAAACGCGTTTGCTCTAATGAAATTAGGTGAAAGTTCCAGCCGTAAAGGCCGTTAAATGTGCAAACAGACTAGATTACCCCTTATTTGGGGCAATAAATTCTGTACCAAGAGAACGACAGAAAACTTTTTTATGCTTATTTTCGTTATAATTCACGTACTGTGGCGTTATTTGACGGAATTTGATGAAATAAAAAGTAGATATTGATAAATTAATCCTTTCCCGAGGATACCACAAGAGAATATCGGCGATCGAGTCTATTTTAGCATCAGTTTAAGTGGATAGTAAAGACTAGGTGTCGAATTGCGCTGTTTACCTTGTATCTATAATAGAAGTATAGTAAAAAAAAAAATTTTTTTTTTTTTTAGGGGGGGGGGGGGGGGTGTTAATAGATAATAAAGTATGTGTCAAGTACCTGTGGATGGTCATGCAGCTTTGATCTTGATTAGATGTCACAATTCGCGACTTCTGATTTGTGTCCAATCTGTTTGCAAATAACAAGTGAGCAAATGAAAACGCCGTAACCCAGTTTTGCCCACGATCCCATATATGGGACATAGGCAAACAGTGAAGAATCTGATCAGACGCCGCATTATGCGGCGTCTGATTAGAGTCTACACTGTTTGCTGATAGGAATTTCAATATAAAACAAAATGAAAATGAAAATTTTGAGCAGGCATCCCGTTGACAAAAAATGGACTAATCCAATATATAAACATGGAATAATCCACTGGGCGTAAATGGGTTAATACCTCTAAATGAAATCAACGAACACACCAACAATCACAGGACATCACAAGGTAATACCTGCGCTTAAGGGTGTATCAATGTCATAAGCCATTTTTTCAAAGTATCAAACTTTTTTTCTAACATTGTTTTTTTGGAAGAGCTGTTCATCCTTTTTTTTGAGCTACAGCGATTTGAAAAAGGTATGTCAAATGTGGACTTTTTTTTCTTCAGTGGTTGTTAATGGTTGATTTATAATTAATTATTGATTACTGCTGACCGTACCAAGGCGGGCTCCTATGTTCACTTTGCTTTATGTTTGTCTTGCGTTTTGTTTTCTGTTTGGTGTGTGTGGGGGTGTATGGGATTGCGTGTGTGTGTGTGTTATGGTATGGCTGTGTGCGTGTTCTGCTTTAGAGATGGATGTATTGTTTGTGTTGCGTTTCCTGCTTGAGTCTTCTTTCGTATTTATTATTTACCCATTCAGAGTACAAGCTTCAGTAAAATTTATTTCAAAACAAAACAAACATGATAATTTGGGTTTTCATTATTAATTTCATGTCTATGGTGTTATTTTCACATATAGAAACCAAATTTAGACAAAGCAGGCACCAGGTTTGAACAATATGGATCCTTGAATATCAAAAATATGCTTTGTATAGGGCATGATTTTATAAGATTTTTTATTTTATGAAAAAAATTAAAAAAGTTTGAAAATGAAATAGTTCTAGTATTAAACTTTTTTTAATATTCTATCAGATGCAAGCCCATGCTAAGGCAGTTCAAAATATGAAAAGAAATTGAAAGGGTCAGTGTTGAAAATTTTGAGTCATTAAAGTAAAAAGAGTTATCTCCTCTTACAAAATGTACAAAAAAGTACCATATCGATGATATTTAGAGCTTTATAAATTTCACATTTGGCGCCTTTTTTTTCTTAAATTAATTTTTGTATGAAGAAATACTACCATAAATAGGAAATAAATAACACAAAACCAAATTATCATATTTGTTTTCATTTGTTCTGATTTGCTTTCCTCTTACAAAAAGTAACCGTGTACTTTAACACTTAAATCAAATAATATTTTTAGTGATCAAACTAAGACAATTTAATAGTGTATAAAATATTAACTTCCAGGGCTGCCATTTCAGCGTTTTTTCCAAAATCTTCGGAATTCCGCTCTAACTTTTGAAACTTGGAATGTTATGCGTTTTTACCTAGGAAACATAATATGGGTGTCAAACAAATTATATCCAAATTGGATTACGCGGCATCTGATTTGGATCAAACTGTTTGCATACTTATGTTAGTGTTAAAGAGCCTAGAAGTCGCGCTTAAAGATTTGGAAATCTTAAGATTGTTATGAGCAACTCATGGTAGCCCTGAACTTCACTCACTTATATGAGGCTTTTATCCTTTTATCCAGGGACACCTCTGTCAGTGTGTATAAACCCTGAAGTACGGATTGGTACTCGTCTGTGATGTACCCAGGATGTACTGCGGTTTCCTTTTCGGCTTTGAATGTAGAGAAAAAAACAGTCTGGGCGTCCTCGAACTCCGGCCAGCATTTCCCTAACTGGCGCAAGGTTTTTTGCCGAACTGTGTCACGTGACTCAATGGGCACTAAGTCCCATCTGTTACACACGAACAAGGCAGCTCGTGGGTCAAACTTCACTATATCCGTGCTGTTCCTCTTGCTCTTTACAATCAAACTCATGAGGTTGACCAACTGAAACAGATTTCAGTCGATATTCCATTAGTTCATATCATTGAAAATGAAGTGACAAAAGGAACAACTCAAAGTATAAATTCAAATAATTAAAATTTCTTAATTTGATAAATCTCTCTTAGAAAATTGAGAAGTGGCAGAAAAGTATGATTTTCCTAAGGGTAATAACTCCAATACAATCGAAGTAAAATACTAAAAGAAATGTCTCGTCAAAAATTAACAAATGTCGATGTTTCCGAGTCTCGATCCAGTAGAGAAACTATGACCCTGGTCAGCCGACAAACGGCATGGAAAAATGAAACTGCCTTATGTCTTATAAGCCAATAACCTATCCTGCTTTCTGCCACTGTTATACTACACGTATATCGTCACGTTGTAGGTAGAAAAGCTTTCTATTGGTTAAATGAAAATAATATTGTAACAATGTACGCTATCCTCAGCTACTCCAAACGCGTTATCTGTCAAGACAATATACTTAAAATCTAGGACCTGGTGACTGTAGATGTGGATGACACCTACATTGAGCTATAATTTCCTCTGCTACTGTTCTACTGCATTGTCATGTGGTAGACATAAGAACTTTCTATTGGTTAAATTTATATATAAAATAATATCACAACGTACCCTGTCCTCTGCTACTCCCAGCGCATTATCCGTCATGACAATGTACATGAAGCCAAGAATCTGGTGACTGTATATATAGTCCATCAGGTAATTCTCCAAAAACTCATTCTCTCCCACGCCAGGGGTATCAACCAACACTAGTCCAGACTGGAAATGCAGTTAACTCTGTCAAAACTAAATAACTTTTGTGGGTTATTTATGTCCCATTGTGGATCATTTTAGTTACCAAACCATAAGCAGTCTACATGGAATTCTTGTTATTTTTGTAAATACTGCTATGAATTAGCAAACAGTGTAGGTCAACTCCTATAAGGATACAAGTAATAGTTGACTTACCCCTTATCATACGGAAATTTCTGCAGCATATTAACCGTTATACGTCGTAAAAGATAAAATTCTGTAATAACGTAAACCGAAACAAACTCTAGAGTTAGGTATTGGTATGTCACTTGTTTGTGTCTTTTGTTCAGTTAGAATTATGCATATCGGAAATATGCCTCTTACCTGTTGCTTGATGCTTACAATTTTTTTCCCCAGAAGAGTATTTGCCAGGACCATATGAGGAATTAAAACAAAAAGAGTAGAAATAATTAATTTTTGTTAACTACATGTATTTAATACATAACCAAACTTATAAATACCTCATGGACCCTTTTGGAGTTTTCTTTTCACGGATTGTAATAAATTTAAGGCTTTTTCTGATTTATGATATAAAAAAATACTAGTTTTATAGTTAAATCATGGAAAACATAGCATTGTTTGTGAGAAAATGGTGCTGTAATTCATTTAAGAACAAAACTTGTATTTTTGAAGCATATGTCAATAACGTGTATGACCAGCGTTAACTCTCACTACAGCCATATCCAGGGCCCTTGTGGACACGGTGTAATACCTGATGAACGCTACGCGGATATTGTAACATTTCTTACTGAACATATCTCCTGCAGATCTGCGATATTACGTAACACAGCATGTGTATCATCTGAAATGTGCTTAATTGGGTTAAGGTTTGATGACTTTGTCCATGCGGGCTCGGTGCATGGCTTTAGAGAGAGCTATCAATGGCCATACATGTTATTGACATACTTATTCTCCAAAAATGAGTCGTTAGTTTCCAGAGCAACCAAACAACCTGCACAAACTACAGCCATAGACATACCTTGAGTAACTCCAGGGGCAAGAACACCTGTATCTCGGCTATGTCGTGTTCTTCTCGCCTTTGTTCGTAAATATCCTTTTCTCCCTCTGTATCTGTCTTCTTGGAGAAGTAAGCTCTAGACTGTAATTCTTGTAAGCCTTTTTTGTCAAGTTTATCGATTTTTGTCATTGTACCGTTCTTGTACAGGATCCGTGCGCACCGGTAATGATTGAAGCGTATGACTGTTATGCACGAAGTGCATGGGAGCATGTGTGACGGTAGTATCTGCTCTCCTAACAGGAGGTTCAGTACGCTTGACTTTCCGGCGGAAGACTCTCCTGGAAAATATATTATGTTTGTTAAAACTCTTGTTAAAACTACCAACACTATGGAAGTTTTTGAGTTGTACCGTTTGCCCGTGCCTGTTTGGTGGATCTTGATGGTAGGGATACGACTCTGATCTCTTTTGAAACCGGCTGGCTTGGGGTCTGCGGTATAATTCTAGGACAGCTTCTTATCTTTATGTTTTATAAATTAAGGGTGTAATTTCAGCCATGGAACATGCAGGTCCCGCGGGTGTGGGGTGGAGAGGGTAAATGACTGCTACCCAGGGCTGTGTTCATTCTGTATATGTCATGGGTTTAATTTTTAGTTCTGGGGTTGTACCGTCGACCAATGCCTGTCTGGTGGATCTTGATGGTAGGGATACTACTCTGATCTCTTTTGAAACAAGCTGGCGGGGTCTGTGGTATAATTATTGGACAGCTTTCACCATTTTTAACCATGTCATTGATCTTCTATAGAGTTTTTAGATATTATAGCATGCTATTTTTCCTAGTTATGTTACATTAGGCGGCCTGCATTGGGCGCTCTGCTATTATTTCTATTGGTCGGCAATCTTTAGCCGGTCGGTTCATTGCTGATTGATGTGGGTAATGTGATTGCCGTTTTGGGGACTGTCTTTTATATGTTTATTCTTGTTTTATTTCAGATCTAGTTGTAGTTATTTTGTCTTTTTTGTCTCGATTTATAGGTACATTTATGTTATTTCATTTAAAGGGCACAACCCCTGTGTGAAAAGAGCGCTTTATAAATCTGGTATAATAATAATAATAACACTAGTAGATACTCCAAAATTATACCAAGGATTTACTCTGTTTGTTTTACTCTGTTTGTTTTACACTGTTTGTAACAGAGTCTTAAGAGGTGAGCCTGAAGAATAGTGAACCTTAAAAAAGTACAGCAACAGGGTCGAAATGTTATTATAACATTTCGACCCTGTTGCTGCAGTTCTTGCATATTAAACAAAACCAAATATCGTCATAAGGATTATCGCTTAATATTTACATTCACCCTGTAAAGTCTTTATGTAATCCTATTAAAAATATGCAGTACATCTGCCGGTGAACCTACAAATCGAAACTGGTTCTAGCAAGTTCGGATTTCCCCATGCTATTCGTGGACTTCTTAAAAAAGACTACATCGGGCACTTAACACTAAGCTCCCATTGGTCGACGGTCATATGACGCTAGCGGAGTGATACAGACCCATAGGTCGTTGCTATGTGTGTAAATGGGTTAAGAAATCAACCGCGACCTGTATTTTTAGAATGTGTTTTGGCAATAGATATTCAAGTTGCACTGTTATTTGTTTGCCTTGTAAGTCTTTTCCATTCACAGAGAGAAAGTTTACTGGAAAAAATCCTGAATTTTTAATACAGTTACAGTACATGTAGTTGGGACTACTTTCTCACCATATTTAGAAACTGGAATGGCTATTACATCGACATTACATCTAACAAACCTCTTTGACCGGTAAATGATAAATTCTTATACAGAAAAACAAATCTGGCCAAAAAACACATTAAATTGACAAGACAGAAAACATAAATATAAGGAATATACAACATCTTTTTGCCGCTCATGACGGTATGCGAAGCTAATGTAGTCATACCGTCATGAACGTCGAAAAGATGTTGTTTATTCCTATATTAAACTTCCGATTTGTTTCTGAAATTATTCACTTAACACTTTATAAGTCTACTGCATTTATTTAACACCTGATACAAGTTATTGTTGTGTTTTTAAAGAAATGCCGCATTTGAATATTTCCTAGACATATGCCAATACCAAATCTGAAATGAAAATAAACAGAACCTGTGATAGTCTTACAAAAATAGAGGTTTTTACATATTTGTTCATTATTCATAAGTTAAAAGAAAAAACCTCAGTAAAATAATATGACGCAAGCCATGGCGGGTGTCAAATATTTTTAGTGGACGATTTAAAAAAAAAAGATAAGTAATTAGCAAAAATGTGAGATTCCATATATCACATATACATTTCAAAAATATGTTCAAGCAATTGAAGCCATATGTTGTAATCCCTCCGATATATATAATTTTCCGACAAAAAACGTTACGTTGTCGCACATGACGTCATGTGGATACATGTACCCGCCTTACGCAGCTCTTGTGGACTACATGTAACACCTTGGGCCAGAGTCCAAAACTCAATTTCAATAATTATGCTACTACATATGTATAGGTTAAATATCTTTACAGAATGTCTTTATGCCTCTACCAGACCTCAGGTGATTCGATACTAGTTTTCTTCTTTAGTTATAAATTTGCATCGATCAAAATGATCAATTACGTGGGGTGTTAGATAAAAAGTTTTCTTTATGAAATAACCCAAGCACAATCAAAGACTGTACTAACATAAATTAAGATCTGTACATTTGGGTCTTCATAAAAAATCTAGGCATAATATAAATTTACTGTACAAAAAGTCCTTGCAAAAAATATGTAGCAAGAGAGACAGAGACAGAAAGACAGACTGGCAAACAGATAGACAGACAGAAACGTAGTCAAAGAAAGAGAGAGATATAGATACAGACAGAGAACAGGCGATAAATATAAGCAGTCGATAGTTTGACATCGACTGTGTTAGACATGGTGTTACGTCATAAGGGCAGTGAACGGGTTAAACAATAGTGCAGATGACTGAACCGACACAAACGATATTATGGTGTAAAATTGGCTGTTAACTCTCAATGACGCCTTAACCCTTTCCCTTATAGAAGCGACTTTTAGCATATTTAATTTATTCCTCCGCTAAAGAAAATAGTTCCAGTTTATATCCTCAGGAACAATTACCATTAAAAATATTTTATATAGCCTAGCAGATTTTAGCTTAAAGCAGGCTGAAAGTAAAGCAGAATGTGCCTTAAGGCACATTCTGCTTTACTTTCAACCTGCTTTAAGTGGCCACCTGTCTTAAAAACTAGAAACAGTATATGAGGTTAAGGGTTAAATGACGTGTTTGCAAACAGTTTGGGACCTGATCAGATGCCGCGTAACGCGGCGTCTGATCAAGACCCAAACTGTTTGCCACTCCTTTCGATATTAATTAAGTCATACAACCTTAAATCTAACTTTGAAACGTGTTTTGCAGACAACACTACTTAAGCAGTCGGCAATAAAGCGGTGAAGGGGAAAATATCTCCCGAATAATTTGATCCTGAAAGAGTTAAGATTACCAGCGACTAGTATGACACTCTCCTTGGCTCTGAGGCTGTCTATTCTGACGTCACAGTCTTTCCGTATGTTGTCCGTCGTACCATCCTTTAGGAGCAAATCTTCCATTAGATTCTGGCCCACTGTTTGTGATCCTATTCCTTGGGCAGGAAATGTGTCTCTGACTTGAAGAATCATTTCAGCCAGCTGTTGTCTTTTGGAACTGTCATTTTCGCCTAACTTACAAATCTTTGCGACCACCTACGACAAAGGAAAGGTCAAGAATAATTAAAAGAGAGAAATACAGCAGAGAACACAATATACACAACGCATATTTGCCTATCCACTGTCTGATAAAGAACAAAGTACCATAGCACGAAATAAGAAAAACAATGGAACAGTGACGGCTGACATGATTTGTTAAATGTATATTGACTTTCTACATCAGAATTGACGTTAGTAATTCAGCGCTAGAGATTGGTAAAATTACAGTAAAATAAACAGTATGAAACAACAGTATCCAGGGTCCAAGGTTATAAAGCGTTTGAGCTGAGTCTGAGTGTGTTCTCAAGCATTTGATTGGTCAGATTTGAGCCTAGGCTCAAATCTGACTAATCAAATGCTTGAGAAAGACTTTCGACTCAACTGAAAAACTTTATAACCTTAGACCCTGAGCTTAGATACTTGGCACACAACACCATCTAAAGTTTCCATCAAGGCTGTTCAATTATGCCTCTTGGGTCATAAATTAACCTCGTGGGCACACTGAAACAAAGAGTTACATAGTGAAATCATCAAACATCTTCTACTCTGAAAGATATATGGGCAGAACTTGATATTTGGCATGGTGTAAGTTCTAGATGTCCTTTACTGGTGTTCAGGTATGTTTCATATCTAGGTCATAGGAGGTAAACTAGACAGTATGCTAATATTGTAAGCTTAGATATTTTGCACAACACATTATCTACAGATCTTCTGTCAAGATTGTTCACATTGTTTCCTTGGGTCAAAAATGGCCACACCCTAGAGGTAAAATATTTATAAAGAATTATGTAGTGAAATCTTCAAAAATATGTTCTCTGAAACTTATATGGCAAGAGCTTTAAAACATGACATGGCAATTCTTCTAAATTTTCCTAGGGGTCCTTTACCAATATTGCTGAAATTATTTCAGTCTGTTTTATATCTAGATCACAGAACTAGAAAAATATTTTTGGAATGCAAACTTCAAAATTAATTATTGATTTTAAACTACAAAGCAAAATCCACAGCTGCGCTATCAAGTTTGAACAAATTATTCCTCTAGGGTAAAAATGACCCGGCCAAGTGTTATTTCCATGTGAGCAATTGAGGACCACATGGCTTTCTTGTTTAAAGGTAAAATAAGGCTAAGTAACGTTTTAACTATAAAAGACGGATATGTTCGACATAATCGAGTTGACTGATTCTGTGGAATGGTTACATATAAATATATACCAATATTGGTAAACAATAACATAACATAACAGAGACGTGTGTAAATCAATATACAGTGGTAAGTAATATTTTTTCGATGTTAACCCTTTCCCCCATAGAAGCGACTTTTAGCGTATTTAATTTATTCATCCGCTGAAGAAAATAGTTCCGGTTTATAACCTCAAGAACAATTACCATTACAAATATTTTATATAGCCTATCAGATTATAGCTTAAAGCAGGCTGAAAGTAAAGCAGAATGTGCCTAAGGCACATTCTGCTTAACTTTCAACCTGCTTTAAGTGGTCACCTGTCTTCAAAACTAGAAACAGGCTATAAGGTAAAGGGTTAACAAAGTTGTAACAGACCCTGCTTGTTAAATGCTACATACATGACAACTGTAATAGAGAAAACTGTTACCTGTCTTTAAGACAACACATGATTTCGTTTTAGTAGACACAGTAGACATTTTATTATTGCCCAATAAACGTGTTTATACTTAAAACAGGTTGTCAATCGCAAACAATTTGGAGCCAGATCAGACGCCGAACACCTGGCGTCTGATCAGTCTCCAAACAGTTTGCCACTTAGATAGAAAAGTCGTAAAAAATTCGAAAAGCTACATGTACATATGTTTTTTTAACATTTCATTGCTTTGCTTTTGTTTTCATTTTTATCTAAACAAAAAACATTGTACTTACGTGTAACATCTTTATATACATTTGAATTATAGGACTGGCAAGCAGTTTGGAGTTTGATCTAAATAGTTTAAAACGGGTTGCAAGGAAATTCATTGTAAAAGTACAAAAACGTTTTTTCGGCACGAATAACGTCTCGTATGTTCAATTTTGAATATTTACATTCAACCTGTAAAGTCTCTATGTAATCGTATTAAAAATATGCAGGTCAATTCTCGATGAACCTACGAATCGAATCCGGTTCCAGCCAGTTAGAAAGAGGGCGGAGTCTCCGCCGCGAAGAAAATCTTCCATACGGCGGAGAGATACCGACCAAGTTAGGATCTACTTTTAGATTAGCCGTTCGGGTATCTCGAAACCCCTATTTAAAGTCACAGACAGTTCAATTAAAATCAAATTGCGATAAAAATTAAATGCTGTTTTTAAGGGAGGTTATCATATTACGCTCCGTCATTAAAGCTGTACGCGTTCTCTCCCTTCTCCGAGTGTTCTATTTATAGATTAGACAAGATGTCTTCCAATTACGGTTTGAAATTGACAAGTTCAAACAATTTGTTCACCAGAATTACATAGGAAAGTCGCTCAAAGATAAAGCAAAATAATGCATTCACACTTACTAAATTGGTAACGTAATGTTCCGTTATGACATATTGAAACTAGCCTATGTGTATCGGATATGCCACGGATGGCCGCGGGTGTGTGTACACGCTGACTGTGTAGTCGCATTTCAGCGTTGCTATTCGCGTTGCTATGTGTAAAGCGTGTATAAAAACTTGCGCCACCTAATTGTTTAAAATATGCTTTGATAATAGATATTCAGATTGAAATTTTTGTTTTAGTTTTTTACGAGCGTTCTTAAAGCACAGCGAGAAAGTTTAGTGCGTAAAAATCCTGAAATTATTATGCAAATACAGTACATGTAGTCAGGACTACTTTTGACACCATATTTAGAAACTGGAATGGCTATTACATCGATATTACATCTATCCAACCCATTTGGCCGGTATATGGTATATTCATATACATGAAAACAAATCTGGTCAAACTACACATTAAATGGATGACAGAAAATAAAAATATAAATATAAGGAATAAACAACATCTTTTTGCCGCTCATGACGGTATGACTACATTAGCTTCGGGGGGTAAATTAAATTGAAAACGCCCTTCGGGCGTTTACAAAATTTACCCCCTGCGAAGCTAATGTAGTCATACCGTCATGAACGTCAAAAAGATGTTGTTTATTCCTATACTATACCTTATCCTTAGGACTACCATCTGTTAGTCGTAAGTGGCACTTCATCCGCTGCTTTATCTCTTCCATTGAGTCAAGAGAGCCAATGTCAATATCGTGGTCCTCAGCGAATTGCAATGCGTCAAGCACATTATCGATACTGTCAATATCCTTTATGGTGAAAGTTGTTCCACTGCCGTTCACATCCATGACGTCACACTATGGTTCGCGATACCGTATATCACGTTATAGCAATTTGATGTCTTTCATACGGTAGACAGATACACATTCAACTCGTCAGTCTGTAAGATTTAAACATACAAATGCGGCTTGAACACTGGCACACAATATTCCATTCACATATAAAAAGTGTGTTTACTTGTTTTTCGTTGTTTGAAGATGATATACAAAAACGTGATCCAACAGCCCGCTATTCTTTCTGTTAACGTGTATTATTGACACTTTCTATCTTGAGAAACAACAAGAGTATTACAGTGGAGAATCTGTTATTCTTTCCCAATAAACGCGTTTACGCTAAAACTATTATTTGCAGTGCAAACAGTTTGGAGCCAGATCAGACGCCGGGTAACTCGGCGTCTGATCAGGCTCCAAACTGTTTGCCACCAAGATAAACAAGAAATATCAGAGTTGTCCAAAAGTTGTTCTTTTCTACGTTTTAGTGTTTTGCGTTTGCGTACGTTTGCGTTTAAACGGGAAAGAATAACAGATTCTCCACTGTACATGTATTCTACAAACAGTGTATACCGGGATCAGAGAGCTCCGTAAGGAGGCCTCTGTTCAAGATATGCTTTATTTGTTTTACTGTTATTTCTCTGAAATCATTTCAAACAACAGTCCTATAAATCGACATACACAGGTTTAAAAGAAAGTGGAACAGTCTTTATGGCGGATTCAACATATATAGGGTAATGATTTTATTTTCCGAAAGATGGACTGTGTCTAAATATCAGTTTAAAAATGACAAATTTAGCGATTGCATTGTGCTCCATATACATGGCTTAATTCTTATGTAAGTCTTAACCCTTTGCCTGCTGGTCGCGACTTTATTTATTTTTGCAAACAGTTTAGATCCAGATCAGACGCCGCGTAACGCGGCGTCTGATCTGGATCCAAACTGTTTGGCACTCCTCCTTAGGTTTCTTTACTTACGAAATGTATAAATATAAATTTAACAAACTTTGCAGACAACAATTTCGAAGCAGACGACATCACCGCAGGATAAGGGTTAATGGAGTATTTAGATACAAAACATGATATCCATCAACTTTCTGTTTTTACAATTAATCATGTTTCTAGTATACAGTAAATAAGACAATTTTTTCCCAAATAAACGCGTCTGCGCTAAAACTCCATTGAAAACAGTATGTCAACAGACCAGGTAACCGTTTCATAAAACTTCGTACGACAAAAACGGTCGTAAGTAAAAACTGATTTCTCTATCTAATCCTGTATTGTGACATCTCTTTGCGATCGTCTTGAAAGGACGTTTCCAAAGAGATGCCACAAAACATGATTATATGGAGAAATAAATAATAATTGAGATTTTTGTAATCTGTCTTACGACAATATTTGTCGTACGAAGTTTTATGAAACGGACCCAGACGCTCAGATCGGGCATTTAGCTGTCTCTCAGATTAAACGATATCGTCAATTTGTATAGGACCTGACATTTTCTACTAAGTTTGTTGCATTTTAGGTGCGTCCCAACATAAATACACTCTACCTTTCAAACATAAAACACCCTACTATCCTCAAATGTATGCACCCCTTATCTATCCAACCTTCAACACATGTCTAACTCAAACTTGTATTCCTTTGCACATGCAGGCGGCACAGTAGAGACCTGTTATTATTTCCAAAATAAACGCTTTTTACGCTAAAACAATTTTGTTCACTGGACAAAGTTTGCAGCCAGATAGAATGCCGGGTCACGCGGCGTCTGACCAGGCTCCAAATTGTTTGTCACTCTAATTAGATAAACTGTCAGCTTTAGATTTCAAGAACATGTCGATTTTTTAACATTGCTATGCATGGCGTTTTGTTTTCGTATAAACGGGAAATACAATCATTTTGTTCCACTTTAAGTTCCAGTTATGTATAGTTCCTTCCACTCACTTGCATTGAGTTTCTTCATTTATGCAGAACCGTAATGAAACCAATACACATAAAACTATCCAATTCGTGCTTTACAGTTCTATTATGGAAAGCTTGTGTATTCGTATTAAAACACTTACACTAGTTAAAGTTGGAGAAGACGCCATTCTCTTCCGTTTAAACGCACTTCATTAAAATATGGAAAATTGCAATTTAACATCAATTAAGTCTGAGTGGCAAACAGTTTGGAGCCTGATCAGACGCCGGGTTACCCGGCGTCTGATCTGGATCCAAATTGTTTGCAAGCCAATGAATATAAGAGTTTTGGCTTTCACTCGTTTCTTGGGAAAGACTAACGTCTTCTCTAACTCACCACTTTTAATGAAGTGCTCGTACGTGCATATACCCGTACATGTGTATAGACGATGGACCATGTTTATATAGTGCGTTCAAATCAAACATAATATTTGAGCAAGCTTTTATTCTCATATTTCATTTTCTTAAAGCTTATCTGAGTCATCGCATGCTCCGCTGAAATTCCAAATAGACAAATCTAGTTTAAAATTAAATGCATTACTATTTAGAGTTGAAGGTACAATATACTGTTTGATACATGTAGTTTATATAGTCAGGGAATTTATTTGTTTAAAAAAAAAAATACATGTGTTGTTTGCGCAATTTGACCTATTCAGAGTCGCAGTGCCGTAAAACACAACTCACTAGCCCACTTACAATACAGAGAAGAAAACGTTATCATTTGGTTTATATACATGTTATTTTATTTCAATAATTTACATTATCATTTAATGTTTAAACGCAAATCAACGCAAACGGAATGTACAACAAATGTACAATTGACAACATTTATAAATTTCTAACTATATGTATTTATGTTAATCTGAGCGGTAAACAGTTTGGATCCTGATCAGCCACCGGGTTACCGGGTGTCTGATCTGGCTTCAAACAGTTTACATATTCTTTAAATAATTTGAGCGGAAACAGAATTATTTGGAAGGAATAACGTGGTCTTCGCCACTGTACATGTAGTTCAACTTTGTAATTCAAGGACAAGCATAATTAAACCTTTCATGATCAAATTTATCGTGAGTTTGTTTACCCCTTCACCGCCATATTGTCGAATGCTTCAATATTGCTGTCTGCAATGTCGTTTCAAAGTTAGATCTAAGGCAGTTTAACTTACTTAATTTCAAAACAAGTGACAAATAATTTTGATCCTGATCAGACGCCGCGTAACGCGGCGTCTGATCAGGATCAAAACTGTTTGCTAATGCGCTTAATGACGTCATTGAGAGTGAAAAGGTTAACCTGTATTATGTCAGGCATGACTTAACTTGTATTTACAAACAGTCTGGAACCAAATCAGACGCCGGGTAACTCTAGATCTGACCTGAATCCAAACTATTTGACTCTCATTTTGACAATTACATGTACGAGTATTTAGTATGATAATGTGAAGACATTGTCACAGAAGGTAATTGTCTGGAAGGCAGTACAATGGCAGAAAGTAACTAATAAAAGAATGACTTAAATGTACCTTGCGCATGTCCGAATAGAATAATTCCTGTCGTGAAATTCGTATCGTATGCATTTGAACAAAATATAAATAGTATCCTAAAAGACACAAGAATGAAACAACACTCTTAAAGCAAATCATAAATACATGTACAGTGAGAAAGACGTTATTTTTTCCCGTTTTAACGCAAACAAAACGCATATGCATAGCAATAAAACGTAGAAAATGACAACATGCATGTTTGCAGTTTTTGACTATTGTTTTAAATCTGAGTGTCAAACATTTGGAGCCTGATCAGACGCCGAGTAACCCGGGGTCTGACCAGGCTCCAAACTGTTTGCAATGGGAATAATAGATTTAGCGTAAACGCGTAGTTAGTTTAAACATATTTTATTTTCCAAATTTACATGAAAACGCGTATATTGGGAAAGAATAATGTCTTCTCCACTGTAGTATCCTAAAAGACACAAGAATGAAACAACACTCTAATAAAGAAACCAGTGGTATGAATGGTTGTTTTGAATGGCATTGAGCCCAAATTAAGTCGTATTCATTTCACTACGTGTTAACTCTTTCTAAGTGATTTCCTTTCGTCTGTTTTATCCTTTTCGCGGCCATAAACCGCCTGCTTTAAATTGTTGCTTACTTTATTATTTTTAAGTATGATTTAAAGCAGATTGATCGAATAAATACCGAGATGAGTGTCAGACAGTTTGGATCCTGACCAGACGCCGCGTTACGCGGAGTCTGATCAGGTTCCAAACTGTTTGCAAAGTCGAATTGGGTGGCCTATAGCTTTGAAAGGGTTTATCCTTTCTACTTCTACAAGATACGTTCTCGTCATCTTTGCAAATAGTTTGTATCCAGGAACGCTGAGTAACTTTTCGTTCCAGCGGGACCCAATTATCTTTAATGTAAAGCCATATTTTCCAAAATGCAATAGTAGTAAAGATGAAACTGATACATGTAATTGCGGCAGACAATTTGTATTACAGAAGACATCAGATTAAAAGGATAAGCGCTTATATTTATCATGCTAAATGTATAATTTCGTTCGCTTCTAAATTATAACGGCATATTGGTTTTATCATCCCATACAAACTAAACACATTTATATACGGCTGTAAAACAGCTTGGACCATGTACAAATGCCACGTTACTCAGCGTCTAATCAGTAACTTAATTGTTTGAAAATACCAGCCAAGTCGCTTGTTGCATGACGAAGGGTTGACCAGTAAAATGCTTATTAACGAAATACAGTTAAAGTTATTTAAAGCGATCATTGTTTGACCAAATATAAATATACATAAAAACAAATCAGTGCCCTAATGAAGAACTATATGAGCACAGAAAGCTTCTACAGGAGTGTAATGCTTTACTCTGTCATAGGTATATATTTAACTGAAACCTGTATTGCACAAATGCTTAAAGCTTTTTTGGTTTTTATGACTGTTTAAAACAGATATAACCGTGTGTCATATCAAATATCATTACGGTCTATGCATTTTACAAGTGTTTTTTTCACTTGGGTGTGCATTACCTGACTATAAACAGGTCACCTCATGTTTTCAAACAAACGATTTCCCATTCGAAACGAAATACAAACACTAAATGTAGAAAATGGAAACCTCCTGAACATGTTGATGGTGGTTTTTATTCTGAATTGTAAACGCGTTTGGAACCTGACAAGGTGCCCGGTTACCCGGTATCTGATTTAGCTCCAAACTGATTGCAATGAACGTAAGGTTTTTAGCATTAATCCTTTCATGATCAAATGTATCGTGATGTTTTTTACCCATTCACCGCCATATTCTCGTCTGCTTTAATATTGTTTTCTGCAATATCGTTTCAAAGTTAAATTTAAGGCAGTATAACTGACGTAATTTCAAAACAAGTGGCAAACAGTTTTGATCCTGATCAGACGCCGCGTAACGCGGCGTCTGATCAGGATCAAAACTGTTTGCAAATGCGCTTTATAACGTCATTGAGAGTGAAAGGGTAAATGCGTTTAACCCTTAGCCCGCCAAATAAATTGTCGTCTGCTATATTTCTCGTCTGCTTCAAGTTTCAAAGTGCTTCAAAGTTGCTCAAAATTGCTGAAAATGTTGTCCGAGTGTCAAACAGCTTGGATCCGGATGAGACGCCGAGTTACTCGGCGTCTCATCCGGATCCAAGCTGTTTGCATATGGAGCTAGTCGTGACTGGCAGGCTAAGGGTTAATGGGAAAGAAAAGCACATTCTCCCATGTAGGACTGAAGCTGAAATTGCACGGAAAATAATTTCAATATTTCCTGAATAGCTGATTTTCAGTGTTTTATACCCTTTGTCATGACGTCATCTGCTTTAAACAAGTGTCGTCTCAACTGTTTGCAAATAACCTGATTGTAAAGCAGTGAAATTAAGGTCTGAATTGACGTGGTCTACAATGTCGTTTACGAAGAGCATGAATAGGATAGGCGAGCTCGGGTCCCCTTGTTTCAATCCGATATGTGAGCTTAGAAACGCAGAAAATGAAGAATTATACTTTATACATGCCCGAACTGTTTTTTACATCAATTTTATAGCTAGAACTAATTTGCAACTAAAAACATTCTTTAATATAAGAGTTTGCCAGAGAAGCGACCTATCAATTTCATTAAAACACCTTTCATAATCTATAAAAAACACAGTAGAGCTTGTTTCCGGCATTTAGAACTTTTGGAATTATCGCACTGATAATAAAATTACAATCTGTTGCCGATGTTCCTTTTTGTAATCCGAATTGGTTATTGATAATCTTTTCATAATAATCTGCCCAGGTATTAAGTTTGTAATATGTAAGCATGGAAAAATCCACTGGGCGCAAATAGGTTTATCATATAAAAGAGTTTTTATGCATTATATGTATACAAATCTCACTAAACCGAATTCGTTCAAATCGAACTTATTACTGTAATTGAAATTCGACAATTTGAGCCCGCAAACCTTGAGCATATCCGTTTTTCAAAGTTTCAACGTCACTAAGTCACGTAGTAACTTTAAAATATGGAAACGTTCATCTTAAGCGAGTTTGAGATATTGAGATTGGACTGTAATCTTTTATCTATAGAATTTTGATGATTCAAGTTTGCATAAGTCGAACATACCCGTAAGCCATATGTTACTTTTGGAAAATTGTAAGTCCTATTTAAACGAGTTCAACATAATGGGTTTCGACTGTTGTTTGTCTTCTCTTGGTTTATTAAAAAATAACTACAGTTTGGTTTAATAACTTATATACAGTGGAGAATCTGTTATTCTTTCCCAATAAAAGGGTTTACGCTAAAACTATTATTTGCAGTGCAAACAGTTTGGAGCCAGATCAGACGCCGGGTAACCCGGCGTCTGATCAGGCTCCAAACTGTTTGCCACCAACATGAAATATCAGAATTGTCCAAAAGTTGTTCTTTTCTACGTTTTAGTGCTTTGCGTTTGCGTACGTTTGCGTTTAAACGGGAAAGAATAACAGATTCTCCACTGTAGCAACTTTAAAATATGGAAACGTTCATCTTAAGCGAGTTTGAGATATTGAGATTGGACTGTAACCTTTTATCTATAGAATTTTGATGATTCAAGTTTGAATAAGTTGAACATACCCGTAAGCCATATGTTACTTTTGGAAAATTGTAAGTCCTATTTAAACGAGTTCAAAATAATGGGTGTCGACTGTTGTTTGTCTTCTCTTGATTTATTAAAAAATAACTACAGTTTGGTTTAATAACTTATATAACCCCCTTCCCAATGGTTATTCTACACAAAGAACTCCAGGTGAGACACATACGGAATATACGGTCGATCGTATCTTGTTTACGTCCTTTCCATCTTTCCACCCTAAAACTTCAAATGGACAATTCCAGTTCCCAATCAAGTCTTGTCCATGCTTGACTATTAAGGGGTGTTTTTTTTACCGATGTATTGCAATGTGACAAACAGTAAGACCCTCTCTGATCTGGGTCTTCACTATTTGCATAGTACACGTGTACTAATCACAGGTACACGATTTGCAAAGGGTGCGTCTAATATGCGTGAATAGGGTTCAAAGGGTTAATTCATTAACGCCCAGTTGAACGACAAACGAATGCATGGATTGGTTGTGCATTTTACCTTTATACAGTGGAGAATCTGTTATTCTTTCCCAATAAACGCGTTTACGCTAAAACTATTATTGGCAGTGCAAACAGTTTGGAGCCAGATCAGGCGCCGGGTAACCCGGCGTCTGATCAGGCTCCAAACTGTTTGCCACCAAGATAAACAAGAATTATCAGAATTGTCCAAAAATTGTTCTTTTCTACGTTTTAGTGCTTTGCGTTTGCGTACGTTTGCGTTTAAACGGGAAAGAATAACAGATTCTCCACTGTAATATTCGTGAATAGGGTTCAAAGGGTTAATTCATTAACGCTCGGTTGAACGACAAACGAATGTATGGATTGGTTGTGCATTTTACCTTTATCTGTAGTGTTGGTCGTTCAAGGTTAACCATTTACCCCATAGCCTGTTTCTAGTTTTGAAAAAAAGGTGACTACTTAAAGCAGGCTGAAAGTAAAGCAGAATGCGCCATATGGCGCTTTCTGCTTTACTTTCAGCCTGCTTTAAGATATTACCTGCTAGAATAAGGAAAGTATTACATGTATGTATGACAAATATTCATAAAGGTATATATTGGAACTATTTTCTGCAGCGGATGAATGAAATAAAAGTGCTTAAAGTCGCTTCTATAAGGCAAAGGTTTAAGCTTTCTTTTATTCGTCCATTGGACGCAGGAATCGAAAAGTATTGACTTCCGCAAATAGTTTGGTTCCAGATCAGACGCTTAGTTACTCGCCGTCTGATCACGGTCCAAAACTGTTTGATGTTCGGGTTGTTAAATTGCAAATGAGGAGAAGAAATAAATAATTTCAAGATTAAAGCAGACGACATTTATCAGACGACACTAGTTTCAGCGTTCAATGGGTTAACAAATTATGTCTATCCACTTTCAGGTCGTTATTTCCGACCTAGTTGGTTTGAGCAAAATACAGACTTCCTTGTAATGTAATAGCTCCAAATCACACACTGGATGTAACCAAATAACGATCAAGCAATTCGGCTAACAGCCATATACAGTAAACTCTCTCTATTACGATCACAAAAAGAATGCTAGGTGATTGTATATACATGTACATGTAATACAGGTGACAGCTAAAAGCAAGGAGAACGTTAAACAGAAAAGAGCTTTCTGTTTAACGTTCATTTTGCTTTAAGAAGTCATCTGGCTTATACACCTGCTAATTAACAAAATTTAGTTATCGTAATAGAGAAATTTTACTGTACATGTATTTAATTGTAGCAGATCAGTACTACAGTGGAGAAAACGTTATTCTTTCCCAATAAACGCGTTTACGCTAAATCTATGATTCCCATTGTTAACAGTTTGGAGCAAGATCAGACGCCGGGTAACCCGGCGTCTGATCAGGCTCCAAACTGTTTACAACTCAGATTAAAATAAAGTGTTAGACATTTCTAAAATCTGACATTTTTCTACATTATAGTGTTGTGCGTTTGCGTTTCGTTTGCGTTTAAACGGGAAAGAATAACGTTTTCTCCACTGTATGAAGAGTTTAAGTCCTTCATTGACATATTAACGTCTGCTTATAAAGGCGTCTGCGTTTTGAAGAAAATAAGATTTCAGGCATTTTGAGTGAATAAACATTGATATGAGTAATAAACAGTCTGAATCGTGGTTAGACGCCGAGATACTCGGCGTCTCATCTGGATCCACACATTTTTGCAACTGAAAGTGAATTTGTCATTTGAAGCTAAAGCGATTAACACGTTCAGCCCTAGCAACGAGTATACTCGTCATATACATACAGTGTACCAGTGAAGAACTGTAGACCTAGATCAAAGTAACCCTTTGATCAGCGTATTCACCGTATGTTGCTTTTCCATATACACGTATTACAAAAAAAACCATACAAGCTTAAAAAGTCAAAACGGACTAGACCTAAAAGGAAACTGGAAGTGTTCATTTGAAGTTTCAGGGTTGAGGGGAGATTAAACTGAAACAGGAAGGTATATGTGTTGTTCGCATGGTTGAGTATTGGCCTATGAAAAACATTCAAGCCCGTGTGCATACGGAATATTCAATAAAGAACAATGGAGCTACATGTATATACAGTCATTACGCAACTTAATACTTTATCCTGCCATAATATTGTCTGGTTTGAAATTTTCGTCTGCAAGATTTGTGAAATTCCTTTTTTTTATACAGTCGAACTTCGATATCTCCAACTCGATTAAGTCGAACATAGTCGTTTTTCAAAGTTAAAACGTGGCACGTTTTAACTTTGAAATACGAATATGCTCGGCTAAAGCAAGTTTTAAAGAATGAAGTTCAACTGTAGCAATACGGGTAAATTCTACTTAAATGAGTTCGAGATATCGAAGTTCTTCTGTATCTTGATCATGGTTAATAAGATCAAGTGTAGGTACGGAGACTCCTAAACGGGCGTTCAATTTTACTTTTGCTCTGTATTTGACTGTCATTTTAACTGGTCCCATGATCTTGTTTCGATTTGTCGATTAATACAGGTGTGGCTTTAACCGTGCATGTAATGTAGTACAGTGGAGAATCTGTTATTCTTTCCCGTTTAAATCCAAACGTACGCAAACGCAAAGCACTAAAACGTAGAAAAGAACAACTTTTGGACAATTCTAATAATTCTTGTTTATCTTGGTGGCAAACAGTTTGGAGCCTGATCAGACGCCGGGTTACCCGGCGTCTGATCTGGCTCCAAACTGTTTGCACTGCAAATAATAGTTTTAGCGTAAACGCGTTTATTTGGAAAGAATAACAGATTCTCCACTGTACATGCTGAGAAGATTATACAGCAAAACTCGTCAATAACCTTTTAACAACTTATTGATGGTATTACAGACATGTGGCAGATTAAAGCAAGACAAAAGCAAAGAAAGAAAGCTCATAGAAAAGCTTTCTGCTTTACTTTCATCTTGCTTTAAATAAGTAACCATTTGTTTTAAACTCCTTAGAATATTCCCATTAAGTGGTGGCAATTTTAGTTTCAGCTGACTTCGACTTCTGCTCTCTCGTATTGAGTTACCGGAATTTATAGACGATGAATAAAACTTTTAACTCATTATCCCCTGAAACTTTCAATGGACAATTCCAGTTTGCAATAAAGGCTGGTCCATTTTACACTATTAAGGGTTGTTTTTGTAAAACATTGCAACAAGGCTCGTTATCATTTCTTCAGCCATGTTAATGCTTAAAGCAATATGAAAGCAATTGCAAAACAACCCCTTTTAAAAGAGCTTTCTGTTTTATTTTACCCTGCATTTATCGGTCACCTGTTTTGAGTGGTTATCTGTATTAAGCACTAGCAGTACTACTTCGAGATGATGGATGTTACATTTGTATCGAATATTAGTGTAAATCAGGTAGTCATGGCCTGATTCAGTTACAGCGCTCCCTCTCTACAACGACATCCAATGGGAGACAATAATTGTGTGCGTTGTTCGGAGGGAGTCATTACAGGGAGAGAAATTGGCTTACATTTGCAAACAGTTTGAATCCCGATCAGACGCCGTCTGATCTGGATTCAAGCTGTTTGTCACTCGTCAATAAGTTTTTTTCTGTTTAAATGTCAAATATGTAACTTTGAGAAAAACAGCAGACAACAACTTTAAGCAGACGGTATTAAAGCAGTAAAAGCGTTAGACATAATTGTCTTGTTTAGGGAACTGCGACAAGAGTCGTTGTAAGGAGGGAGTCGTTGTTGGGAGGGCCGTTGTAGGGAGGGATTGCTGTATATAGTCAAGTAAGTATAGTTAGGTTATGCTATGTGTGTAAAAAGTATACAGTATTTTTGTTAAATGTACGGATAAATGATATTAGTATTCTACCTGTAAAACTGTTCAGGTTGAAGGATAATTTAGACGACAACAACTTTACAATGCGTCATACACACTGCTCTAGGGGTACACAAAACGGATACTTGCCGGTTGATTGTTTAGGAAAATCTATAAAGGACGATCTGTGTTGCATACATACCCCAATCTAGAGCGAGGTTTGGCTTAATGTGATATGTACAGCCAGTTTTAACTTAATAATTGTGATGGTCGTACGTGTTGGATTCAAGCACAGCTCTTTATGCCGAGGTAAGTCTACAAATTGCTTATTTACTTAGCTTATCCCATTTAAGCATAATGTCTCCGAAAGAGCTTATTGTCTAACAGTGTAGACCATGGTGAGATGCCGCGTAACGCGGCATCTCATCAGGGTCTACACTGTTTTCGACATATATTTCATATGCAATGGTTTGCTGTATGGAAAGCTTGCAGTGTCTTTAGATCACCCTTGTATATCTATAATGAAATATTCCAGTAAGCACACAGGAAGAGTCCATTGCAATATCCAGGCTTTAATTGGTTAAACCCTTTAATGCTGACCTAATGGCCTGTCCACAAAACGGTATCTTCTTTTTCTTTCTGATTCCTTCTCCTTTCTTCTTTATACATATATCTACTCAAACAAAATCTTGGTGACAACCAGTAACTCGGCGTTTGATCAGGATTCAAACTGTTTTCAAAGGACCAAGGCAACTCGGTTCACACACTCAACTACATGTAGCTATATCACTATAATGTATGATGTTACATGTACATTATACAGTATCTACAGTGAAGAAAACATTATTTTCTCCAATAAAGGTGTTTACGCTAAAAAATTATTTCCCAGACAAACAGTTTGAAGCCAGATCAAACGCCGGGTAACCCGGCGTCTGGCAAGGCTCCAATCTGTTTGCCACTCAGATCAAATAGATAGTCAAAATTCTCGAAAAGTTGTCCTTTTCTACGGTTTATTGTGATGCGTTTGCGTTTCGTTTGCGTTTAACGGGAAAGAATAACGTCATCTCCACTATATTTATCTTTTACTCTCAGGGTATCGTCTGCAATAATCTTATTTTATTTATTTTGTAAATTATGACTGAAATACGTCATTTTCCTTGTCAAATAGTTTGAATTCTGATCTAAGGTTGCAGTAGATCAGGATACTAGAGCACTCGGTGTCCGGGTTTTACCATATTAACCCTTTAACCCACATTGACGCCAAAAAGCGCGTTTGCAAAAAGTTTGGATCGTGATCAGACGCCGCGTTACACGGCGTCTGATCAGGATCCAAACTGTTTGACTCTTGTATCGAAAGTATGTCTCATACTGCCTTACAATTAACCTTGAACCGATTTTGCCGGCAACAAAATTGCAGCAGATGACATTGAAATGGTGAAGAGGTGAAATCTCACGAAAGATTTGGTCTTTAAAGGATTAACCTTATTATGCAACATACAGTGGAGAATCTGTTATTCTTTCCCGTTTAAACGCAAACGTACGCAAACGCAAAGCACTAAAACGTAGAAAAGAACAACTTTTGGACAATTCTGATATTTCATGTTTATCATGGTGGCAAACAGTTTGGAGCCTGATCAGACGCCGGGTTACCCGGCGTCTGATCTGGCTCCAAACTGTTTGCACTGCAAATAATAGTTTTAGCGTAAACGCGTTTATTGGGAAAGAATAACAGATTCTCCACTGTATGCAACATATATCGGTAAATGTGTTCTTGTTTTTGATTTTATCAAAAAGCAGCCATAATATCGTCTGCTAAAATGGTCCTTTCCCATACGAGCGTATTATTCAATAGTCTTAGTTCCGGGATATTCTACCTGAAAAAATAATTATAAAAATGTCAGAACTGGTTTAATCCTGTTCAGGCGCTGAGTTTTGTAATTCATGAATCATGATTCTTTGATTATTTTTATGAATATAGCTGTATGTCAATAATGTTTACCGCATTATAATTTCAAAAGCAGACGCCATTTGCAATACATGTAGTTGAAATTATATGCACTTTTTATTGAAACATACTGATCAGTCAAGCTTGACTTATTATTAATGTATGGTTGATGAACTCCGCAATAAAAGCAAAAAAGAGAGGCAAATAATACACGGGTAGATGAATAAATATGTCATGTGTGTAAATGAAGAATGTGTATTGTGTAGGGACGAATGAAAATGAGAGTATTAAGACATTTCCTCAGTCCTTTGATGGAATCCGCCCACTCATTGTTCTAGATAGGCGTGAAAGTAACTGTAAAAGCATGTAGCATTATGCTATATCAAGCTCAGTTTGCCTAGTGAGGCACTTTTATACTCATACTCAAGGGGTTGTTCAATGATTGTTTCTAACCAAACTATCAAATATATCAGTACGGGCCTCACATGAGACGCTTACATGATTCACAGTATCACAGATACAGATATGGACACAAAACATGATTTTGCATGGGAACTGCCCGACTAGGTGTAACCACCGAGAGTATGTCAGAAAATGTTTTGATGCAGAACTTGTAGACTTGTTGACACGCTGCTATTTGATGCGTCTCTTCATGCTGTTTCATAAGAAATGCCACAATTTGCTGAGTCTCTTCAGGGTCTGCACTGTTTGTTTTTTCAAAAGAAATTCTCTACTGTATGAACACACATTGCGGTCAATAAAACACACACGTCTGTCTATAAATGAATATTACAGCAATTACACAGGAAGAGTTGATTATAGTATCGAGGCATAAATGGGCGAATATCTAAGCTAGTGACAGATACATGTATATAATTGTACGATGTTTATGATGTTGAAATATTATACATCTTAGATATTGAAATGTATACCAACAACCTCCGGGGCTGACAAAAGCAACACTATTCTATTTTCAAAATATAGCGAACACTTTTACAGAAGAAATGTTGATACAGTAACTAGACAAGACGGGAATCCCCCGCCACTTTACACCTGTTTATAATAAAACAGTTATTTCCACTGCAAACAGATTGAAGCCATATCAGACGTCTGGTCATCCGGCGTCTGATCCGGCTCAAAAGTTCGTGCCACTAAGATATGAATACACAATCAGCATTTTTAAAAAGTCTTCATTTTCTACACTTTACTGTATTGCGTTAATTCATAATTTCGTTGAAACGGGTCTGAATAACACCTTCTTCACTGCACGTGACAGAGCTCGAGACATTGCGAGACTTTCAAAAACTCAAATCCGTATGCCTCCACTCAATTCTACAAAAGGGACATAAGCAAACAGTGTAGACTCTGATCAGACGCCGCAATATGTTGTTTTGCAGATAGGAATTTCAATATAAAACGAAACGAAATCGAAAATTTAGTCAATGCACCCATTATATAAAAATCGACTACTCCAATATATAAGCATGGATGAACTAACTGGGTGCAAATTGGTGAAGGTTTACATGTGGACATTTCAGTTTACTAGCCCTTATATGACGCCCTGTATGGTTGGATTCTTCCTGGTGCAATTGGTGCGTTGGCCATTGGAATAATACGAGTACAGTGTTCCCTCCCTACAACGGCCCCCATACAACGACTCCCTCCTCACAACGTTGCTCACCGATGCTCCCCAAACAAGACCATTTTGTCCAACGTGTTCACTGCTGCAATATCTTCTGCTTAAAATTGTCGTCTGCTATTTTTCTAAAAGTTACATATTTGACCATTTCAGAGTAAAACCTTAATGACGAGTGACAAACAGCTTGAATCCTGATCAGAGGCCGCGTTAAGCGGCATCTGATCTGGATTCAAGCTGTTTGCAAATGTAAGCCAATTTCCCTACCTATAACGACTCCCTCCGAACAACGAACACAATTTGTGTCTCCCATAGGGTGTCGTTGTAGAGAGGGAGCGCTGTAGATCAAATGCACACTTTCATAGCATTCGTCAATCTCGGAACAATTGCTACCATGGAGTAAATCTTAAATCTTTCCCGATGAACGCACATGTCCTCAAAGAACTGAATGACTATTGCAAATAGTTCAAGTGGACCCGGATGAGACGGCATCAAGTCTGCCTGAACAACACAATCGGCCCTAGCGACGAGAATACTCGTCATTCGGAATCAGAGCACCTGTATATAGTACATTATAACATTTACTGTGCAAACAGTGTAGAGCCTGACCAGAAGGTTTCTAAAGGAACTTCTGATCCCGACTTGCACTGTTTGTCTTCTTGCAATATATGATATGAAAATCAGTCGAAATACAGCGATCCCTCTCTACAACGATACCCAATTAGAGAGTTAATTGTGTGCGTTTTTCGGAGGGGTCTTTATAGGGAGGAAAATTGGCTTGCAATTGCAAACAACTCGAATCCAGATTTGCGCTACTCTCCATCTCATCAGGGTCCAAATTGTTTAATATTCATATCGATATTTCATCGGATATAATAATTTATACATACATGTAATCTAAGCAATTTAAGTAGAGGCAAAAATATTAAGCAGACGATTTCCCGACAGTGAATATTTTCAAACCTTTCGGCGCCAATTTATCGGGACATTTTACCCCTTCGCCGCTTAATAGTAGTCTGCTTCAGTTTTGTTGCCTGCAAGAACGTTTTAAAGTTAGATTTAAGGTGATATGCCATAAGAGATATCAATACGAGTGCCAAACAATGTGAATCAAAATCGCGACGTTAGATCTCGTTCCAAACTGTTTTCAAAGTCGCCCTTATACGACTGCGGCGCCGAAATGTTTAACAATACCCCTACCCGGAAGTGATCAGAGGACTTATCTCAAGTAGGACAGGAGTTGTTCAATTTTACAATATAAAACTATTTCTTATGCTTTAAATTGTCATCATTTTGTGTAATAAGTCGGCTATGACAATTGTGGTGACTGAATCAGTTCTAGGCGAGAAACACAGTTTATACCCAATTTAGGTGTTTAAACTTGGTATAAATGGGGTCAAAGGCTGTATTTTTTTGGTTCAGCTCACTATAAGGGTTTACAGTTACTACAGTGGAGAATCTGTTATTCTTTCCCGTTTAAACGCAAACGTACGCAAACGCAAAGCACTAAAACGTAGAAAAGAACAACTTTTGGACCATTCTGATAATTCTTGTTTATCTTGGTGTCAAACAGTTTGGAGCCTGATCAGACGCCGGGTAACCCGGCGTCTGATCTGGCTCCAAACTGTTTGCACTGCAAATAATAGTTTTAGCGTAAACGCGTTTATTGGGAAAGAATAACACATTCTCCACTGTAGTATAGACATAATAGATTATGCACACAACACCAACAGTATGACTATGCCATTCGTAAGCAAGATACAGTAAAACCTCTCTACTATCACCACTAAAAAGAAGGCAAATTGATTGTTAAAAAGACAGGTGGCAGCTTTAAGCAAGGTGCCAGTAAAACCGAAAGATCCTTTCTGCTTTACTGTCATTTTGCTTTAAGCAGTCACCTGTTTTGTCATTCCTAATAATTAACACCATTTAGTGGTGGTGATAAAAAGGTTTTTACTGTATACACATTGGAAAAAAACTTTAAATACAACCCTGAATAATTAAGTTTTGTTCATTTTGGAATAAAGAACTGGAGTTAGATCACATGCCGTGATAACAGGTGTCTGGACAGAATTCAAACAATTTGTAATTAAGTTATACATGTACAGCCAACTTCATGGTCGAGTGAAAAGGGTCGGGTTTGAGAGGTTTCTTGTACAGATCGATAGGTTTAGCTGTAATTGAACTATGCTGTAAATGTAACCCCTCCACTCCCGTGACGTCATCAATTTTAAACAATTGTCGTCTGCTTCTATCTCTCAAATTTAATTTTTAGGTATTTTGATTTAAGAAATATTGAAATAAGTGTCAAACAGTTTGGATCCCTATCACACGCCGCGTCAATCGTACTCGGGGTAAGGCATGAAGGGGTTAACGGGGTTGAAACAATAGCCGTATAATACTCGCAGTATCTTATCGCATGGCAACAATAATAGTATCAGAAAGCTTCTTAACCCCTTCCCTCATAAAAGGGCATTTTAGCAAATTCAATTTATTCATCCACGGAAGAAAATAGTTCCAATTTATATAGTCATGAACACATACCAGAAGAAATGTTTCTATATCCTCGAAGATGGTAGCTTAAAGCAGGCGAAAGTAAAGCAGGAGCGTAGAATAAACTTTTTTTTAGAGTCTCCCTGTTTTCTGGAGTCATTTTTAACCCTTTCCCCCAATAGAAGCGCCTTTTAGCGGATATGATTTATTCATCCGCTGAAGAAAATAGTTCCAATTTAATCAGTAATGAATATGTATTATAGGGAATATTTTCTATATTATAGCACATGATAGCTTAAAGCAGGCTGAAAGTAAAGCAGAATGCGCCCTAAGGCGCATTCTGCTTTACTTTCAACCTGTTTTAAGTAGTCACCTATTTTTAGTACTAGAGATAGGCTATCAGGTAAAGGGTTAACAGGGAACACTGTACATATTTTGCGATGAATACAATATATTTTGATAACGGATCGACAATGCTGAAATGACATGTCTTCTAAACAATTAACCAGAACAGTCGACACAACGCATTTGTTACACAGCCCAGAAAGACATTTGTCAATGTACCAAAGCAAAGGGTATTTCATAGACGAAGAATATCAAACCTTCAACACTTTCACCAACGAGGAAAACTTTGGGCGACATTGCAAACAATTTGGATCCAGATCAGGCGCCGAGTCAATATTTTTCCAGACAAAAATTCAAACCTTCAAATGCAGTAAAACCTCTCTATTACAGTGGAGAATCTGTTATTCTTTCCCGTTTAAACGCAAACGTACGCAAACGCAAAGCACTAAAACGTAGAAAAGAACAACTTTTGGACAATTCTGATAATTCTTGTTTATCTTGGTGGCAAACAGTTTGGAGCCTGATCAGACGCCAGGTTACCCGGCGTCTGATCTTGCTCCAAACTGTTTGCACTGCAAATATTAGATTTAGCGTAAACGCGTATATTGGGAAAGAATAACAGATTCTCCACTGTACCAACGCTAAAATGTATGCGTATTGACTGCATAATTTAAGACAATTGACAGATTAAAGCATGGTGAACATTGTAAAGGAGCTTTCTGTTTTACTTTCACATTGCTTTAAGCAGTCAGCTGCCTTAAATACTTGATAATGAACACACTTTAGTGGTAGTAATAGAGGGTTTCAAATTGGCATAGGATCGCAGACGATAAATCTTAGCTGACGATATGTTGTTTGCCAAAAGTTTTAATCCGACGGGCAAATTTTAATGCTGAAATTTAACAACAAGTGATACCTTAAAAGGAACAACTTGTTTGAAATGGTTTGCTTCTAAAATTGATATTCATATGTGTTGTAAACTGAAATAATTCATGCTCAAACTTAAAAGAAACATGACCACATGGTCTTATACTGTTTTGACGTATGTTGCAAAGATAATATCGACAAGTCTTAAAATAAGGTCAATGCAATAGATGCATGTTTACATGTATGTATACCGGCATTGTGCTACAATATTAACTTCTTAACCCTTTCACCGCCAAGGTCGCATATAGTCGACTTTGCAAACAGCTTGGATCCAGATCAGAATCCGCGTAACGCGGCGTCTGATCAAGATCCAAACTGATTGATACTAATATCGATAATTCCTAAGTCATATTACCTTAAATCTATTTCCAAAATGATATTGCAGACAACAGTATTGAAAACAGACGACAAATTAACGGTGAAGGGTTAAAATCCTCACGAATAATTCTGCGCCCAAAGGGTTAAATGGGGAAAGGTCGTTGTTCCTCCCCTTTTAAACGAAACGAAACACACGCAAAGCAGTGAAATATTAAAACATACACATTCAAATCGTCTTCTCTATTGACTTGTACAGTGGAGAAAATGTTTTTATTTCACAGTAAACGCGTTTACGCTAAAACTATTATTTCTATTGCAAACAGTTTTGAGCCAGATCAGACGCCGGATAACCCGGCGTCTGATCAGGCTCCAAACTGTTTGCCACTCAGATTAATTATATATGAATACATGTAGTCAGAATTGTCGAAAATGTCTTTTTCTGCGTTTTATTTCAATGCGTTTGCGTTTAAAATGGAAAGAATAACGTTTTCCCCACTGTATATGACCTATGTGAACTGTGTGCCAAATTCCGTAGGCGTACATGCATTATGTTTTGTTTTTCTTCCTTACCTAAGTACAAACGCATATAGTTAGAAAGAATAGCGTTTCCATCTTGTACATGTAATTTAATATAAAACTTTGAAGTTTAAGCGTTGATTAAATATCGACTGCTCATAATACACGTCTATTCAGTTACAAGATAAACTTTGTTGTTTTCTTGATTTACTGATATAATAAACGATTTTCAAACAGTTTATATCCAGATCCGACGACAGATAACCGACCTATGCCTGTTGAGCAAACTGATTGAAAACATTATTCTGAAAGACTCGCGTGCCAGACATTGAAGGGGTTGCATGTAACTAGTTGTCACGTTGCCGAGTTTCGGTATTGTCATGTGTACAGTGGAGAATGTGTTATTCTTTCCCAATAAACGCGTTTACGCTAAAACTATTATTTACAATACAAACAGTTTGGAGCCAGATCAGACGCCGGGTAACCCGGCGTCTGATCAGGCTCCAAACTGTTTGTCACCAATATAAACATGAATTATCAGAATTGTCTAAAAGTTGTTCTTTTCTACGTTTTATTGATTAGCGTTTGCGTACGTTAGCGTTTAAACGGGAAAGAATAACAGATTCTCCACTGTAACCCTAAGACTATACAACACCAATGTTAATTTGTCTAACATTTGCAAATAGTTTAGATCCTGATCAGACATCGAGTAAATGTTTACATTCTTTTCTAAGATTATCAAATTTCCCCACATCTATACAAAATAAGGGAACATGATAATAACATTGTAAAGGTGAAACCTTAACGTAGCTTTAATTTCATGTTTTTTCAGTTAATTCGAAACCACAAGTAGCTGAAATCGCTTAAATGGAAAGAAACGGGTAGTTCAAGATTTTAAAGTAACTTTATAGGAATAAACTTACGTGTTAGATATCATTTGTATAAAATTTAAAACTTTACACAGTTTGATTGGATTTATTATACAGTTATTAAACGGCCGAGGGCGGGCCGTCGTTGCTTATTGGCACAAGTTAGCCATAATGGCACGAGGGCCTTGGCCCGAGGGCCAATGTGGCTAACGAGTGCCAATAAGCAACGACGGCCCGCCCTCGGCCGTTTAATGACTTGTTTATTGTATACCTGGTTCAAAATCAACGAATACGTAGATTGTTTGAATGTTTACATAAGCGCGGCCGTTATAGAAATCAAATGACGTCATCTTCAACGAACGTTGGCCATTTTGAACGTTACGTTGCTAACGTTTTCACGTTCATAAATTCTGTTGCTCCCGGGCCAATAACCGGATGCAGTCCAAATAACCTGTAATTGGACTGCATCCGGTTATTGGCCCGCTCAGCAAGGGCGTATTGCATTGTCATCATAGCAAACTCTGTTACTATTTATAGTAAGGTATACAATAACATTTCATATTTGCTATTTCGTTAGCACGTACTCACAAAAATCGAGCTTACCCGAAAAAAGGGACGTAGCCCGTTACTCCATACGTACGCATTTTTATGCATTCAACTTCTTCATGCCCTAAATGAAAGTAGTTCAATTTATACAGTCATGCATATGTATCATAAGACATATTTTGTATATTCTAACAGATGGTAACTTCAATCAGACTGAAAGTAAAGTAGAATGCGCCGTAAGGTGCATTCTGCTTTATTTTCAATCTGCTTTAATTAGTCACCCATCTTCAACACAAGAAACAGGCTATGGGGTTAAGGGTTAAACCTGGGATGGGGTAGTTGTGAGTAAACCAGTTAGAATGTACCCTAAACAACCGGGTAATATCACGTACTTTATCTTTCAGTAGCCCGAAGGCTACCTATTACAAACATTGACAAGCCTCGGGTTCAACCCTAATGTAAAGTGGAGGATACGTTATTCTTTTCCATTTAAACGCAAACGAAACGCAAACGCAACACACTAAAATGTAGAAAATAAAAACTTTTTAACATTTTTCACTATCTATTTTTATCTGAGTGGCAAAAGGTTTGGAGCCTGACCAGACGCCGGGTTACCCGGCGTCTGATCTTGCTGCAAACTGAAAAGGAAAAATAGTTTTAGCGTAAAGGGGTTTATTGGGAAATAATAACGTTTTCTCCACTGTAGTTATGTTTGTAGTGGTGTTTCGGATGAGAGTGGTTGCGAGTACTACAGTTTAAGGCTACGTTAGTTATTCCCATAAAATGTGTTTGTGCTAAATTGATGAGTTCCATTGCAAAGAGTTTGGAACCAGATTAGACACGAAGTAAAATTGGGTTGCTTTTAGAGTCCTTAAGACGATTGTCAAACATTTGGGATCTAGATTAGCGGTGCCAGTCTGATCTTGATGTAAACTTTTTACAAATACGTGGCTAGTCGCAATTGGTAGGCAAGTGGTTTAACATCTTTTAGATCTACAGTGCTCTCTCTCTCTCCCTCCCTCTCTCTCTCTCTCTCTCTCTCTCATGGGCCTCTCAACAACGAATTACTCCTCACAACAACGAGTGTGGCTCTTCCCCAAACTAGACACGTATGTCCTACGGCTGCACTATCTTCTGCTTAAAATTGTCATTTGCTGTTTTTGTCAAAGTCACACATTTGAGTCAGACATTTTGACAAAAAAAAACCATAATGACGAGTGACAAACAGCTTAAATCCAGATCAGACGCCGCGTGACGCGGCGTCTGATCTGGATTCAAGCTGTTTGAAAAAATGTAAGCAAATGTCCCTCCCTTTAACATCTCCCTCCGAACAACGTACACAATCTTTATCTCCTATCGGATGTCGTTGTAGTGAGGGAGCACTTACTTACATTTTACGTCATCTATTTCCCCCCTTTTAGCCCGGTTGATAAATGGCAGATTAATTGATACGGTAATACTTATAAAATGTTTCGCTTTCAGCATAATTATTTGTCAAACGAACCCAAAAAACAATAAGAGGTTTTTTTATATTAAGTGTTTTGTCACGCTATAGTGAGAAGCATGTCATCAGAAGTATTTCATTGGCGGATATATTTTATCATAAACCTCATCAAACTTTATATATTGGTGATAAGACAGACACCGGATATTGTTGTCACGCATTACTGAAATACAAAATAGCTCTATTTAACCCAATTAAATCAATCGCACATCCCTAAAAAATGAAGTGCCACCATCGACGCTTCATCTTGGTGTTTACTAAAAGATTTATTGTTTATTAGAGTCTCATCACATTTACACAGAGTCATATGTACATAAATACAACACATGGTTTAAAGTAACTATGCCATTCAGATTTGAATTATAAGAGAATATGTTAAAATATCAACATGGTTAACACATATATACTTTTACAATAAAGATGCCTAGTAAACGTGCATTTATAAAATTGGGTTCATAACTTTTATACCTTAAAATATATAACTTGAATAAATTGACTAAAACACGCTATACACAGACGTATTAAAACACTATCTTATGGTAAAGACAAGAAGTTCTATGTTTTAAAATTGCATCACAGGTTTTGGCAACATTTCGCACTAGACAATCGGTGGACATTACAAATAAAAACTTGTCTGCGTCTGACATATTTAAAAACTCACCAGCTGCGTCGTTCGATTAATCCCTGAGTTGCTTCCCTTTGTCATTATACTCGGGACAAACGATAAGCGCGTGCATCTCATCCTCCACAGTATTCTGACACAAGGGGCACACTCTCATTTCAACATTTTGGTTGATATAACGACCTGTTTCTATATTAAGAGGCGCAACCCCGCACCTAAACTTAGCAAGGGCGGCCCAATGAGATAAAGGCATATTAAATTTACAATATCGTTTAACCTCATAGAAACGTTTGAACAGTTTATAGGACCTCAACTTATTTCTGCCTTTGCGACTAGGTCCTGTTTCCTGGTCTATACTAATTTACCACTCACATGGCTATAATCATTTAAATATTGCTGTACATCAAGAGTTGAAAACATGTTTTTAACAGAATAGCACCAGTTCTTACACCTCACATTACTGTTAGTCTTACACCACATAAAAATACAATTGTTCAGTCTTGATGTGCTCATCGACATTAATCTATGCCAATGAAGACAGACACATTTCAACTGCTTCGTAAACGAACTTGTCTATCCCATATCCCCTGAAACGGCTGAAGTAGGGGTATATTTACCAGTGCCAAGAAAAAAGCGCATTGCCCTATTCTGGACGGCATCTATACAAGAAAAAGTTCTAACTCCCCAGACAGCCGCTCCATTGGATATTACGGGCCACACCATACCAATATATAATTTGGTTTATACAGTATAAGGCATTCCACCTAAAATCTTTGACTTAGCAATTAGAAGTCCTAAAGCTCTACTAGCACTTTGAGCCACCGTTTTAGCCGTAATTTGCATATCTAAAAAATTATTTAACACCAATCCCAAATACTTATACTTGCTAACAATCGATATATTATCAGTACTACACTTAAACTGAAATAAAGTTAAAGGCAAGGATGCCGGTCTGAAATGAACAATATTACTCTTTGACGTGTTAATATGTAATCCATTGCTACAACACCATTGTGACAGCGCATCTAACATCTCTTGTAGATCATTTTCATTCTAAGCAATAAGCACTATATCATCAGCATACATTAAAATACTTATAACACCATCTCCAGTGTTCACACCCTTCCCTAAGGCCTTTATTCTTAGCGCTAGGTCATTAATAAAAATATTAAATTATATCGGAGATGTCGAACATCCCTGTCTAAGACCTGAGGAAACATTAAAACCATTCTGTCATATGTCCATTCAGGCGAACAGAGGCGGACACATTAGCATACAGAGACTTGAGAGCACATAACATTTTACCACATATACCATATCCTTCTAGCTTTTCCCATAAAATATCTCTATTAACAGAGTCATAGGCCTTTTTAAAGTCTATAAAAACACAAAAAGTTGACCTTTTCAATTTTAGTATCAATTAAATTTGTAAGTGACGACACATGATGAATTGTACTACGCTTCTTCCGAAAACCGTTCTGTTCATCAACAATAATGTTATTTCTTTCACTCCATACAGCAAGCCTGTCATTTATAACAGAACAAAAAAGTTAATACATACTATTTATAAGGGTAATACCTCTACAAGATAACGGATCACTCGGGTCAGCACCATTTGACTTTGGAATGGGATTGATAATTCCCTTTCCCCAATCAGATGGGATAATACCCGAGCTAAAACACACATTAAAAAGGGCGTGTAAAAACATAAGTGTGGTGTCATTTTTCAATACCTCACTAGGAATTTCATCTGTACCAACAGCTTTACCTTTCTTTGCATTTAACATGGCTTTTCGAACTTCTAAAACAGAGATGTTTTCATTTATAAAATAATAACGATTGATTTCATTACCAGGACTATATATCATTTGATCCGTTGCAGAGTCAGGCAAAATATTATAACGTGCATAAAACTCATTATTCCATTGTTCAAGAACACGTTTCATGTCACGAGTAGCTGAACCATCCTCAAGGATAACCTACATGGGTATAGATTTACTTTTGGTATTTGCAATACCCACGATACCAATATCTTCCCAAAATGTTTTAGGGTCAGTGTTTAGATTTGTCAATAAATCATTATGAAGCTCGGACCAATACTCTCGTTTCGATTGATGTACCAGGCGATCAAACTGTTTACGTTTGCTGACATACGCCGCCTTATAGGACGACCTATTGGATGGTTCAGCACACCGTAACCAAAGACGCTCATTTTCACACACCTCATTCCACAATAACGACAATGAATTATTCTACCATGGCTAACCGACTCTCCATTGCTTATTGGAAGAGCCAAACTGTACATATTGCTTCTTATATTTAAGCTTAGCCTCCATATCTAGTTTCACAACTTCTGTAAAGTCAGTACTATTTGAAAAAAGTTTCAGCTGATCGGTAGAGATTAAATACATGCTCTGTGTAACAACTGTTTAGACAAACATTGCTATAGCAATTAACTGACTTCAACGTAAAGTTAACTTTATCTTTATATGTAAGATATAACTGACTTCAACGTAAAGTTAACTTTATTGTTATATGTAAGATATAAATGACTTATGTACTTATAAATTTACTTCATTCTCAGTGTTGTTATACTTTCTGGTCCTTTGGAATCATTGATTTCAGCGCATTTACAGTTGAAAGTTGAATTCCGCTTAAGCCGGTGCTAGGGGGCGTGAGCACTGTTGCATATTTCAGTATTGCTCATGAACAGACTCAATTAAACCGAGTCTGCAATTTTCAGTATTTGCTTTGTTTTCTGTGATTTCAAAGGATCTCCCCTTATTAAGATTTTTTTTCAACGTTAAGTTAACTTTATTGTTATATGTACGATATAACTGACTTCAACGTAAAGTTAACTTTATCGTTATATGTAAGAAATAACTGACTTTACGCAAAGTTAACTTTATCGTTATATGTAAGATATAACTGACTTTAACGTAAAGTTAACTTTATCGTTATATGTAAGATATAACTGACTTCAACGTAAAGTTAACTTTATCATTATCATTGTGTAAGACGCAAATAGTTTGCGGTGAATATTTGTTTAGCATATATAGACGCGTTTAGTGAAAATAATTACTCTCCACACTATTTGTATGTTTCTTTTTATTCCAACATTTTCAGAACGATGACCATGGTTGGTAGTATGGTCTAAGCCGAGTGAAACATACCGACGTCACGTTCACGAGTTCTACAATCTGACGCCATGGATACGAATGGCAACGAGCCGTCCCTCACTCTGAAAGACGTAGAGAAACTTGAGGATTTGGTCGAAACAATGTTCTTAGCTGAAGATTATGATATTAATATAGATGGGTTGGAGTCCTTAGACGAAATAAAACAGAGATTAAAGTGTTACGTGAGATTAAAAGATGGGTCACCGAAAGCAAAGGTAGCAAAACATATTTTGTAACAACACTTCACCTGTGTTAATGCTTTGATTTTTAAGTTACAGCGCAAGTGATACTTTCAATAAGGACACTACTGATACCAATACACGCGTTTAATATAAATTAAGTTTTTTACGTTATGCAAACAGCTTGTGGTCAGATCAGACGCCGGGTAACCCGGAATCTAACCAGGCTTGAAGCTGTTTGCCACTCAGATGAAAAAAAATCGTGTTAATTTTTAAGAAAAAACCCCAACAATAAAAACATATCTCGACATGTTTGCAGCGCATTTAGTTTAATTTAAACGGTCAATAATAACGTTTTCTCATCTGTACAATTACACACTGTTTTAAGAGTAAATATTAATTTACATTAGCAACAATTTAAATAAAACGAGTCATGTCGCATTACAGATGATCACCAAAATATGTCGATTAGGGGATAAAGATGCCCTTCAAAGGGGACAACTTGCCCAGATGATCAAGGAAGTCAGAAACACGTTCCCTAACCAAGGTATTGGCACGACAACTATGGGTCAGAATCTGATGGAAGACTTGCTACTTCAGGATGGTACTACTCACAATATACGCAAAGACTGTGACGTCAGAATAGAGAGTCTCAAAGCCAAGGAGAGTGTCATACTAGTCGCCGGTAATCTTACATTTATAAAAGCTATGTTATTGTCGTCTGCAAAACAGTGTCGTCTTCAAAATAAGAAGTTGATTTATCTACGTTTTCTTTCAGGAAATATTACCAGATGCAAATAGTTTGGATTGAGATGAGACCCCAAGTAATTGTTTGCAACAGTTATCACAAAATCGCAAACAACTTGTAGAAGCTTAACCCTTAGCCCGCCAAATAAATTGTCGTCTGCTATATTTCTCGCCTGCTTCAAGTTTCAAAGTGCTTCAAAGTTGCTGAAAATTGCTGAAAATGTTGTCAGAGTGTCAAACAGCTTGGATCCGGATGAGACGCCGAGTTACTCGGCGTCTCATCCAGATCCAAGCTGTTTGCATATGGAGCTATAGTCGTGAGTGACAGGCTAAGGGTTAGCCTAGGTTAAACATTATTTCTGTGAAAAATATAGCATTACTCTTACTGCAGATGACTGCTTGATGCATGATAATAATAAGATGAAAACTAAAGCCGTGCCATGACAAAATCAACCTTACTGCTTTGCAACATTGTACAGACAAAGCACCGTTGTAATCCCAGGATCTGTATCTGAGTTTGGCTACATTGCCATATACTATATCTTATACAGCTACAAATAGTACTTTCGATGGAATTACCCAGGTCCATTCATTGAACCCCAATTCTTCTCGCTGGGCGTGAAAGTTATTGTTAAGCATGAGAAACGTGTGCTCAGCCAATGTCAACAATCTCACATTTGCTATAAAGGCCCTGACATACTCAGACTCAATGGTTTTTTTCAATGGGTTTTACTAACCCAGCTATCAAATTAAAGGTACGGGTCTCACATGAAACGCCTTACTGGTTCTTTGCCTAGACAGTTGTGCAATACGCATGCTATCCATGGTTTAATCCTAACTTTATTGGAGTAGGTGTTACCACCCAAGCTAGGTCAAGTAACGTCTTTAATTATTTATACATTGTATCATTATTCACCATCAATTTTACCTAACGGTTTTTGTTAGAATATCTCAGATAAGTACGGTTCATTGGAAGAGAATTTCTTTAAGGGTGGACAATAATTTGAGTGTGGCTCCAGAGACGGGTTATTTCTTACAGCAAGACCACAGTTATACAGAAAGCTCCATAAGTATTGCCTTCCATACTGTCTAATATTTTACTCTGAAAGATAGACAACATTATTAAATTATTAGATAATCTACGGCAGTGAAAGGTTTAAAGAACACAATAGAGGTTAAAGAATTTGTATTTTCAGGCGAGTCTTCTGCAGGGAAATCTAGTCTTCTGAATCTCCTTATTGGAGAGCAGATATTACCATCACACATGCTCCCATGCACCTCGTGCATCACAATTATACGATACAACCCGTACAGGTGCGCACGCATCCTACATAGGAATGGGGAAATGACAAAAATCAACGCACTAGATAAAGAGGGTCTTGAAGAACTCCAGTCTAGAGCTTACTTCTCCAAGAAAAAGGATAAAGAGAGAGAAAAGGAGATATACGAACAAAGACGGGAAGAACATGACATAGCTGAAATACAGGTGTTCCTTCCTCTTGAAATGCTCAAGGTAAATGTAAATGTAATTTAGATAATAATCAGGGGGCCGTTTTACTTCACTATTTACGCAAAATTTTTGCGTAAGTCAAAATCGTTTTACTGTTATTTTTCGATCATAAACGTTTGCAAACAGCAAATAGCCAGATCAGAGGACGCGCTAAAAGCGCATCCTCTGATCTGGCTATTTGCTGTTTGTAGCAAGTGATAATAAAAATATAAATTAAAACTTAAACTTTTGACTTACGCAAAAATGTTGCGTAAGTAGTTAAGTAAAACGGGCCCCTATGCCGTTTCAACTTATATATAATGTACATTGCCATTGACGCCTTTAGGTGAATTTGCATACAATTTAAATCCTAACAAGACGCCGCGAGTCAGGATCTTGAGCCGAACTGTTCAGCTGTATTGCCGATAATTATGCAGTCACGTCTCAAATCTAGCTTCAAACAACAGTACCAATGTAGGATATATCATTGGATGAAAGGGCTTTGGAGACTGAAAGTCAGATTTGTCCTAAAACATGTTTTAAATGGATGCCAGACGCCTATGTTAACATAAATACATAATAGTTTAGGGCGTTTTCTCCACCGTAATTAGTGTGCGATTGGAAATTGTATTTTTTCCCGCTATTTTGTTTCAGTCAGGGCTAGTATTGGTGGATACTCCGGGGGTAGGAGAGAATGAGTTTTTGGAGGACTACCTGATGGATTACATCTACAGTCACCAGATTCTTGGCTTCATGTACATTGTCATGACGGATAACGCACTGGGAGTAGCAGAGGACAGGGTACGTTGTTATGGTGTTTTATTTCACACAAATATAGACTTAAAATTAGTAAGATTTTCTTCCTTCCTCATGACGACACAGTAGAACAGTAGCAGAGGACAGGGTACATTGTTATAGTAAATTATTTTACATCTATATAGATTTTAACCAATGAAAGCTTTTCTAGTTTCCTCATGACGATACAGTAGAAATGTGGCAGATGACAGGGTACGTATGTATTGTATTTATTTTATACCACACTCATATTGATATTGACCAATAGAAAGCTTTTCTATCGTCCTCATGACGAAACAGTAGAACAGTAACAGAGGACAGGGTACGTTGTTATAGTATTTAATTCCGCTTCTAATAGACTTTTATTAAAAGAAAAAAATGTAACTTCAACGTGATGGTACAGCAGAGGACAGGGTACGTTGTTACAGTATTTTATCTCTCATCTATATAGATTTTATTCAAATCTGTTCAAATCTACAGCCACCAGTTTCTAGGCAGAGGACATGCTATACTGTTACTTAGTAATCTTGCTATGCGAATATGACCGCAACTTCAAATAAATACGAAATACTCAAGCAGGAAACGTAACACAAACAATACACCCACCTCTCAAGCAGAACACACACACACAGTCATACCACAACAAACATACACACACGCAATACCATTCCTTCATCTACACACTAAATAGAAAACAACACGCAAGGCAAACATAAATCAAAGTGAATATAGGAGCCCGCCTTGGTACGGTCAGTAGCAATCAATAATTAACTATAAATTAATTAATTATTAACAACCACTGGGGGGTTAAACCTGGGTTTAGGGGCGCCCAACCTCACACTTATCTCCTATATTCACCTATAAAGACGAACAGTGTACATAAAATATAAACCCTGTTCCACAACCTCACAATCAAAAAGACCACCAGCACAGTAAGTAAAACAGTATGTAAAACATTTAGCAAAAATTCTATGACAAGATCAAGTTGTTGAGTTTCTGCGATGAGTGCGTAAGTGGCTAATGAGCCCGATCCAAGTACAAACTGTACTTCCACAATAGGATCACACGTGGTCAGATGGTTAGTGATACTTAGTGATAGACATTAACTTAACCACCTAATGTGATACAATTGTATACCAATTAGTTGCTTTATATGTATATACATAACAAAATATATAAAACCAGTGTGTATGGTATTTTATGATATAAGTTGAAACTTTTGATAGGGCATGGCATAAGAGGATTCTTTTTAAACTAAAGACATAGGATATTCAGTATTCTCACATAGCTTGTTTTCAATAGCGAACAACCATCACACATATCATTGTCTCCAACATGTGTAAATAAATTTGAAGACGTCACTTTAACGTCACTATGTATAAAGGCGTTATTTCGTCACCGGGATTCCAAAATAAAGCCTATTGCTTTGAAAATTAACTTTAAATCGTACAATAAGTTGATCTCAAACTCGTCTAGAATAGAAACATTTATTAAGCTCGCCAAGGCTCGCTTATTATTATTACAATTCTAGACTCTTTTGAGATCAGCTTGACTTAAGGGTGTATCGAAGTCAAGAATTTGGGAAATTTTCAAAGTGGATAAAAACACATGATTTTTTTTTGAAGAGCTATATCTATTTAAGATTAATGAAACAATCGAAAAAAGTGTACAGTTTGGTGTACAACTTTTGGCTCCTCGGCCATTTTAAAAGGTGTAAAATAAATTTACCCCACCCACATTTTCTTTATTTGGCCTTATTCGAACGGCCCGCTTCAATAAAATCCATTTCAAATGAAAAAAAACATGATACTTTGGTTTTGTGTTATTTATTTCATGTCTATGGTAGTATTTCTTCATACAAAACTAATTCAAGACAAAACAGGCACCAAATGTTGAATTTAAAAAGCTCTAAATATCATCGATATGGTACTTTTTTGTAAATTTTGTAAAGGGAGATAACTCCTTTTTCTTTCGTAACTCAAAATTTTCAACTATTACCTATCAATTTCTTTTCATATTTCGAATTGCCTTTGAATGATTTTTCATCTAATAGAATATAAGAAAAAGTTAAATACTAGAAATATTTATTTTTTACCATTTCTCATAATCTTTTGTTTAAAAAAATATCATAACCAATAAAAACCATGTTGTTGATTCAGAGATTGATATTTTCCAAATCTGGTGCCTATATGGTCTTGATTTAGTTTTGTTATGTTAAAATACTTCCATAGACATGGAATGAATAACGAAAAAGAAAATAACCATGTTTGTTTTTATTCAAAATAGATGCTATTGAAGTTTATTATTACTTTAAATTTGACAAGGTTTGAGAAAAAGTCTGAATTTGACACATCTTTTCCAAAATGCCATAGTGCAAAATAATGCACACCGACATACATGTATGTTTTTCCTGTTGTTTTTTTTACATTTATTATTAACAGTTCTTTCAAAATAAACATGAAAGAAAAAAAGTTACATACTTTGAAAAATTCGGTTATGGGTTTGATGCATTAAACATCGACGAGTGACAGATCCTATATGTCTTAATATCTGATCATAGGATTATATTTCGAACCGAAAACAACGACTATTTAATGAGTCATCTTCAATATAAAACACTGAATGTAGTTGTTCTGCAACGACCATAGCCCCTTTTGCTTCTATTGGTTGTTAAGTTGACAGTTGAAAAAATAATAAGTAATATAGTGAAACCCCTCTAAACCGGACATGTGTAGGGACAACAAAAAAATACGGTTAAGAGGGATATCCAGTTTAGAGGGGTTTTAACCAATTACCAAATAGCTTGTTTCTAGTAAGGAAGATAGCTGACCACTTAAAGCAAGTTGAAAGTGAAGCAGAATGCGCCATCATATATTTACTTTTTTCTTCAGTGTAGGAATACACCAAAGACGTAAAAAGACGTATTTATGGTGTAATGGGTAAAATGGAGAAGAGTTGAGAACGGGACCAATGCTTTTGTCAGGTTTAGAGAGAATTCCAGTATTTAGAGGTTCCGGTTTGGAGGGGTTCTACTGTATTCGTTTATTTTCCGATTATAGTTCTTTAGCATCTTTATTTGATAATATTGCTTTAATTGAAGCCTCTGTACAAACTCTGATGTACAGAAACTGTCTGAATGGTCTAAATAATGGCTGGTTTAGTTAAATGAAAAATAACCCCAGAAACTTGACCTTTTTCGACACACTATAGTTTTCGGCAATCCTAATTATTCAAATGAAGTCAATTCTCAGCTATTCATTCAATTTTCAAAATATCCCCGAGGTCCCAAACGCCGATGGCTTTTTCCTCTATCTGATACCGGCCGCGATTAAAGCTAAAAGATGTATCGGAAACATCAACATATTAGTCCGGTGGCAGATACCGATAAGCGTGTTTTGCGGTCCGTACAAAGTTTTTTTGCTGTTTCTATACCTCTGAGGTGTGCTCTTTAAGAATCTGAATGATGACACTCTGGCATCATTGGGCAATCCGCACAATATGCAAATTAAGGCCGCCATTACTGAAAATCTTGTTTTCGTCAATATCTCAGAAACTATGCATGGCATCAACATAATTTTGGTGTTTATCCCAAAGTTTTGAGGGGTAAATAATCAGATAAAGCCATTTTAGTAAAGATCACAGCGATATTTTGTGCTGAATAGGCATATTTAGGCAGCCATTACTGAAAACTCGTTTTCGACAATATCTCAGTACCTGTGCATGGTATCAAAATCATGTTGGTGTTTATCTCCATGTTTTGAGGGGTAAAGAATAAGATCAAACCATTTTAGTAAAGGTCACATCAATATTTTGTGCTGAATGGGCATATTTAGGCAGCCATTACTGAAAATCTCGTTTTCTTCAATATCTCAGTATCTACCTATGGTTTCAGAATAATTTTGGTGTTTATCCCCATATTTTGAGGGGTAGAAAATCAGATAAAACCATTTTAGTATTGATCCCACAAATATATTTAGAAGGTTGTGATGAATATCCATAATTCGGCAGCCATTACCGAAAATCTCATTTTCGTCAATATCTCAGCATCTACGACATATTATATCAAAGTAATTCTGGCGTATAAATAAATGTTTTAGGGGTAACTAATCAGTTGAAGCCATTTCACTAAAGATCACAATAGGCATATTTAGTCAGCCAGTACTGAAAATCTCATTTTCGGCAATACCTCAGGAACTATGATACATGCATTAACATAATTCTGGCGTCTGTACTCATGTTTGTAAAAGAAAAAAAGAGTATCAATTTAAAGTCTACTTTTAGTCCGAATGACCGCTCAGCCGACTGTACGTTTACTCCTCTGATCATTGAGCCATCTTGCCTACTATATTGAGCACTGCTAACATATGGCGCATAAGCAGCCACAGTACCGGTTCAGACCCTTCGCAGGTACCCATTTTAACCCCTGGGTAGAGAGGAGCTATTCGCGGTACATATGTTGCTCAAGCATATTCCTGTACATCATCGGGGATTCGGAAAAATCCCCTAGTCAGGCCGCTGGTCCGGCGGGTGATCGAACTCACGAACCCTGGTACCGTAGTCCAACGCGTTACCACTGGATTACTACCACCGGTAGGGAAAAGAAGCAGATTAAACCATTTCAGTATTGATCACACCAACATGTTTTGCAAAATAGACAACAATCCACTTCACTGTACATCAAAGTTACAAAGCATTCCTTTTACTTATAGTGATGTAGATTGCCATTACTGAACTGATTCAGTCCTCAAACAAGTCATTTTTAACAACATTGTCACTGTCATAGACCCGTCGGACGTGTTTTTTCTGGCAGGGTGCTTCTCCGTGGCAGCCACAACATATTGCGCATGGCAAACGAGTCGTATATCACAGACACATTGCTGTCGGACAGAGTGTATACGTAGCACAACCACACTTTATCATTTCCAGAACCTCCTGTGGAGCAATAGTAATGTTTGCTTGCAATACAACTGGTATCAATTATCTAGTGCGTTCATCAAGTTTCCACCCAAACTCTACAATATCTAATGATGCAGGTTCTGATTTGGGAGCTGATTTCCAAATGGCAGTCTGAATGTTTTACGTTCTGTTTGAATGCCTCTTTAGAAGGTGAAAGTGACTTAAGCTGTGGGGCATTTGTAACATATTTTCTACCAATTCTTTGCAACCAGACTTCTCCTCAAACGTCAGACATGTTCGATGTCACCAAGCTTGTGACACTGTAACAGGCAGCCATGAATCCTGTCGCTTCTCAAACGATGTCGCCTATAGCATAAGATAATTCGCCCACTTTGTCCAGTACCACACCGATCTTTAGGACTTTGATGACAATGCCTTTTTCTACTCTGAAGCACTGACCTACAGTGACAAAGCCCGAGAGGACATGGGCGACTGGCAGATGTTAAAACAAGTGTTCATGTTCACTTGCAGTTGCGGCAATGTCTATAGTAGTTTGTTAAGCATGTGGTCTTTCCAAGGTTAAACGACAGGCCAGATTCAACTTTGCGTAGAAGTGCAGCAGGAGGTCGAAAACGTCAATGTCCTCACAAACAATGTTTGATTCTTTTTACGCCACTTTCAGCTGCCTTGACCATCTACTGTATGATAATTACACCCACTTCTTCATGGTGGTTCATGGTATCTTTCTGGTGGAAGACAATGTCATCCTGAAATACTAGTACAGTGTTAGTAGAGGTAATGGCCAGACTATGTCCATTCGGCTTTCTGGATCAAACTCTGACACATCAGAACTATGACCTGTACCTTATTCTCAGCTGTTGTAAGGAAAACCTTCTGGAGCGGCATTGGCGTATGTAACTGCAGTTTTTGTCGTCGTATAGCCTCGTCACCAGCTCGAGCTGTCCATATTCAACTTTTAATCCTGAAGTTGAAGTAGCGATCGAGTGGGTCATAGCTTGCCACCCTCTTCATAACATCCATCATGAAGCCATTTACAGTTCCTTGATTATTTTCGTTTATAACCCAAATGGTAGCACAGCCATCCAGTATTTCTATCATCTCTGAATTCTTAACCTGAGGAGTTGTGCAGCGTGTGTTCCTGCCTGTATGGGTCGTCGATCCCCTCACTTAACTACCAACGAGACCCTACAGCTGAGCCATAGGTGCCCAGCTACTGTAGTTGATGAGATATACTCAAATAGCTCAGCTCTTATGACGATCAACGGCTGATCATCAACAATTTGATAATTGACTACATGTATTGATGGACTTTCCTGAGTGTGTGATGCTCAGTGCCTTCTTTGCCTATGGTCCGGCAATTCAGACGAGTACGGGCGATGTGTATGACCTACAAGCGCCCAGTCACGGTTTGGAGGTTTCACTTTTCGGACTCAGCTAAGCTACACTAACAGAACTATATATATTTCTGACTTTCACCTTGATACTCTGCACTACTTTAAAGTACAAGTATACTGTCTAGACCAACCGCCTAAAATCTAGAGCTATATTTCTGTGTGCCTCCTTTGACCGCAAAGCAACAACTGACCAAATTTTTGTTTCTTTGTTTGTAAATATCCTTTTCTGCAATATATGGGCTAATTGGACATCCAAAAGAGAGGGCAGCGGATACAGAAACCTGGGGGCGATGTCTTACTCTTACTTTCGACAGGGCTCTCTGTTTTTTTATATGCCTAGTGTAAAGTCTCAACTGAAGGACTTGGTCCAGCGGGGATCAAACTTACGACCCTTGGCATCGTAGTCGAGTGTGATACTACTGGACCACGTAGGCCGCGGTGTTTGTGCGTGTATCAGACACTATTGAAAAGGAACTTAGAATGTATCTATATTGTCAAAAAATGAACCTAAGAATTCTTAAGCTAGCTGAGGTATGACCATTCTTTTAATGCTCTTATATAAATGATGAACACACACCAGACAGACGACACAAAGAGAACGTAGACTCGACCGTCGCATCAATAATGGCGGTCCTACTTTTGCATATTTTGCAGAAAAAGCTTCACCAATTTTGAGCGACTTTGAAGAAGTTTGAAAATTGAAGCAGACGAAAACTTTAGCAGACAACAATTTCTTTCATCAGTAAGGGGTTAATCTGATTCTTAACCTCTCGCAACATGGGGATTGAAACTAAAATTATTTTGAGATACTGACAAAAATGAGATTTTCAGTAATGACTGCCTAAATATGCCTATTAAGCACATATTGTTGGTGTGATCTTTACTTAAATGGCTTAATCTGATTCGTTACCCCTCAAAACATGGAGATAGACACCAACATTAGTTTGCTACCATTCACGGGCACTGAGATAATAATGAAAACGAGATTTTCAGTAATGGCTGCCTAATTATGCCTATTCAGCACAAAATATTGGTGTGATCTTTACTAAAATAGCTTTATCTGATTCTTTTCCCCATCAAAACATGGGGATAGACACCACAATTATGTTGATACCATGCATAGTTTCTGAGATATTGACGAAAACAATATTTTCAGTAATGGTGGCCTTAATTTGCATATTGTGCGGATTGCCCAAAGGTGCCAGAGTGGCATCATTCAGATTCTTAAAGAGCACACCTCAGAGGTATAGAAACAGCAAAAAAACTTTGTACGGACCGCAAAACACGCTTATCGAAAAATTAGGGGTTTGGCAACCGGACTATATGCATTGACCTAATCAAATAATCCCTAAAGCCTTTCTGTACACCATTGAAATTTGCATTTATGCTTAAGTTCTATTAAAATCGTCCTTCACTAATGCATGTGTTTTCACTGTTAAATTTTGAAAGGGTACCTTAAACCGACGACATAAAAAACAGCTAATTTAAGGTCAAGCAAATTGTATTTTTTTAGTTTAAAGTCCTAGATCCCATACAGGTTGTTGAGATAACACCTTTACAATGTTTTAAAATGAAAAAAACAAACAAACCCACAGATACTCTAGAAATACAGATGAATTAAATAATTTCTTAATTCTGGTCAAATATTGGTATTTTCCAACGGTCACATATTCCGGGTCAACATTGTCTAATTATGTTCTGTCCCTCAGTATAGTTTCGGGTACTCCATGAATATATGCTTTTCTCCTGATTGAACCAACGTTCTCTTTTGCATATAGTTTCTATTTTTATTCTTATCTGATATGGATGGGGTTGACGTGAAAGAAATGCAAAAATAAACTAGTTCTTTTCTTACACATGATAAGGTGATTATCTGTAAACCAAACATAAAAGAGTTAATTGCCTTTCATATGACGTATTTTTAGTCACATGACCTTCACTGAAAATAAACAGCGCTTGCAGACGATGTAGTAGTAGATTAAATTTTGTATATTTGAGGCATCAAATTTGATGCTAAAATAAAGGTAAGTTTTGGAATAGTGAAAAATACTGGTTTTGGATGTATATACAAAATCACATCGAAAGCATACTTCTATGAACCGGAATTTTCAGTTGTGTTGTTTGGTAGATGAAATACGTTTGTGGTAAAAAGAATATGTGCGCAAATCTGGCGTTGCGCGTGATGTTAACAAAACGTCATCGGAATTTGGAACCCCTCGGAATAGGGGACTTGGCAATATATTAAAATAACCAAACGTTGTGCAGTACGATAGCTTACAGTAGACATGGTTAAGACTATCTAACAATTATGTAGATCACACTCAGTTTAGTCGGAGCAGGGTGGTTACGGGTAGGGAAGGACACATGGGTTATCTCCCTTTTCTTTTAATTAAGTTAAATTGTTGTATGTCATATCAGGAAAAGGTTTTTCTTCTGTATGACAGCATACTGTTTATACTTCTACTTACGTTTGACGTCATTGTAGGGCCTTTCCTATTTATAGCACAAGTTTTGACGTCACACTTTTGCATTTACCTGTTTAATAGCTATTGTCATTTTTTTACATGAATAAACTGAAGAAACTGTTTATGTCGAAAAATTCTACATGTAATCAGAGATATCCAAACAATTATGTTTAGATAAAATCAAATCAACATAATTCAATTGGCTTGAACTCAAAGGAATAACATTTGAAATATGGATACTGTCATTGACTCAGACTCATTTTTTTCAGTTGGTGAACCTGATGAGTTTGATTATTAAGAGTCAGCGGATTAGTTCCGAGGTTATAAAATTTGACCCCCACGCCGCACTCTTCGTGTGTAACAGATGGGACATGGTACCGGCCGAGGCACGTCCCACAGTTCGGCAAACAACATTGCGGCAATTAGGGAAATGTTGGCCTGACTTCGACGGCACACAGGCTGTCTTCTTCTCTACGTACAAAGCTGAGCAAGAAACTGCAGTGAACCCCGGGTACATCACAGACGAGTACCAGACCCTATTACAAGGTCTATACACACTGACAAAGGTGTCTCTGGATAAACGGATTAAAGCCTCATATAAGTAAGAAACTAACGTATATGGATGGTCTGCTCTTTGCTGGCGTTCAGACAAAGCTATAAGTTTTCAAATTATCAAACCATAAACCCCCAAAGCTTGGTCTAAGTAAGTGACCGATCCCCCTAAAGCGATTATTGACGCTGAAAAGCATTTTGTTGTTGAATACATACCAATGTAATATATTCATACATAAAATCTAAAAATTATACCTGACACTCAGCTCTTACTGACCCCCCCCCCCCCCCAATAAAACATCAAGAAACAACAACAAACAAAAAGAAAACGCGTATTTAACATATCAACACATCGGAATTCAGTACGAGTGCTTGCTCTTCGTCACTTTTTCATTAATTTCAATGTGGTCACCACATAGCGGCGCAAATCTATTCAAAACTATTCAATAATAAACTGCATATATATTGTTTCTTTACTGTTTAAATCGTTTTAACTGATAATAAATCTGATAACGTGATAAGTGTGTATCGTTTTATGTTAGCTATGCGATGTACTCGCTTTGACAAACGGACGTAGTGAATATGATTTACTTTCGGTTTCAAAAATGGTATTGTTTACCATGGAAACTCCTATGTTTACCATAGAAACCGTATATGAAAAGCAAGGAAATTACATAAACTTTATATGAAAATTGTCTTTTTCTTGGTAGAAATTCGAAATTTACGCAAAGAAGAAAACTTTATCTTTCTGTATGAAGGGGAGTACATTTGTAATTGGGCCGAATTGGAGACACACTATGCTGCCAATTATTAGAATTGATGTTTAAAGAAGGGAGAGTTATTGGCCGGGAACAATTTTGTGTAAAAGTCGTTTTACATGATTTAATGATTTTGACTCCATCTATTGACCTAAAAACAAATAGAGGTCAACGAGTCACACATTTAAATCTACCTACCAAATATGAGAACTCTAGGTTAAAATAAGGGATATGTATTGTCCGGAAACCATTTTTAAAAAATATATATATTACTGAATGACCTTGAATGTTCATCAGCAGACGTCAAAGAAATAGGGATCATCTACACATCAGGACCACCTTCAAACCAAATATGAGAACAGTAGGTTGAACGCAATATGATCGGACACCACTTGGTCTACCGACTGATTGAAAGACCGACCTACCGACGATGCCGAAGCAATATACATGTACATAGTAACGTTTATCTTGTAGGTGGTTAGGCACAGTGCTTCAGAGGTGTGTACATTACCTGAGGACCATGGTCCGGAGACTGGACATGTCCAGCAAAGAGAGACAAGAGAAGAGTGAACAAATACACAGGAAGATTAGAGTGCTCCGTAACAAGGCGGATTCAGTAGTAGATAGACTCAAACACAACATGGACGACAATGTACAGGAAATATGTGCAAAGGTGGGTCAACCTCGATAACCCAGTACAACATTTCTACGCATTCGCACGCCTATATTTTACTCTTCCATTGAAGAAAATAACTTCCCTTAATGAACATACACCATAAAGGATAGTTTATATCCCAACAGAGAGTAGCTTAAATGAGACAAAAAAACTGTTTAAGTTGCCACACGTCTTCAAAATTAGGCCGTAGAAAATAGTAATACCTGATCGTTCATGAATACAATCGAGTTCTGTTAAGATGAAAAGTTTGTTATTATGAAATGAGAACAAGTATAGATGATAGTGCATGTTCTTGCCCAGAAACACATTAATGCTAAATAGTTCATGTAAATTGTAAACAGTTTAGAGCTTAAATGTACGCTTGTTTAGGTGACAATACCGAGCATGACAGTCATACAGTTCCATAAATATACACTGTTTGGAACCAATAAAATCTGCTTTACTTTCATATCATTGAAGACATCAAGAAATTCACAGGTTTATACCGACAGTTAAGTTTTTGATATGGAGGAGGGCATCTATGTAGCAGGACGATCCACCATATACCACCTCCATACGAAACACTTTACTTTTGATGAAAACCTGTGAAGCTCTTGTTGGTATCAATGATTCGAGAGAAAGGCAGATTTGATCGGTGCCAGAAGTGTATATCAATGGAACTGTATGACTGTCCTGTTCAATATTACTGCCTAAACAAGCCTACGGTAGTAGCCTTTGCTACATGTATATCAGCACAGGATACACCCGTGTTCTGACTCCAGAGCTTCTGCTGTTCCAATTGGTAGACGAAGTTACTGTTGAAATTGCATAGTTTGTTTTAGGGTATGTTTTTATGGAAGGGTATCATGCAACTACAGTGTTGTTTACATCAATTAGTAGTTACGTTATGACAAGTTTCGTTGAGGTAGAGTGTGAGTAACTGAAAAATCTCTTGTCTCTTTACATACCTTTCGTCACAAATATTTTGAAAATCTATCAGTTCGGGTCTCTGCGGTATTTATTCTCTATAAGTTAAATACTTTCAAATCGTTTTTATTGTTTCATTTAATACATTTCTCAAAACTATTTTTTTTTTTATAATAGCCGATATTCGGTTCTGTTTTCTTGAGCCGATGAGGACATCAGAGGATCAAAACCATGACGAAACGACTAATCTTTATACGAAACTTGACGTGTACATCTTAAGTTTTATGGGCTAAAAAGTCAATGTCTCTTCAAAGTGTGGCCGCTTAAAACAAGCATATATCTCCTTCAAATGGGTAATTCCAGTTTTCTGTTAAGTGTAGTGCATTTAGATTATTTAAAATCGTGTTTCAGAATATATTTCAATATAAAAGAAAACGTACGGAGCCAGATCAAGCCATCGTCTGATCAGGATTGTAACTGCTTGTCAGACTGATTAGAATTATTTCAAGAACCTGTCATTTGTATCAATTTAATGGTTTGCGTTGCTTTTTTTTCTTCTCCTCTGTACATACATGGTTTAGTAATCATCCTCAAACTGATTGTTCCAGGTCCGTGAATACTTGCAAACACCGCAAGCAAAGTTGAAATTAACCAAATGCTGGGGAAGAAAAGAAGGAGAGTTACCGGACATGGACCAGGCGTTTGGAACATGGGATTGGATAAAACGGCGAATAGAAGCGGCATTCCATGACCGTCTGAGCAATCTCCTTGAAGAATGGGACAAGGATGAAAAAATTATAGTTACACTGGAGAAACAGATGTTCCGTGACGCGAAACTTCAGCTGTGTGATCTTGAAAGTGATCTGAGTCAGTTAGAGGACCAAGTACATGAAGATAGTGATGGTATTTCGAGAATATCTAGAGCGTCATTGTTGAACAATCTTTGTAGGTCGTTTGATGATTTTGAAACTGCAGATCTCCTAGAAAAGGATGTGCATGAGAAAATACTACACCGAATTCTGAGGATTGTTAAAATTAAAGGACGAAGAAGGCATGCCAATCAGAAACTGGACGGATATATTGCAAAACCTGTACAGGTGGCGGAGCAACGATCAGCTAAACTGTTAGAGCAAATGGTGAAAGGAAAGGATAAAAGTCTAGAAGAATTTGTACAAGAAATGATGATTCGTCCATACAACTACATAAGAAAGCTTGAGAATAAGATACCGAGTATGGTTCGCTCTAACATGACACTGCTGGAAAAGTTCGAGAAGGAGATTGTAGACCAAGGCAAACAAAGGGGCGAGTATATGAAGACTATGGAACGGGTTGAACACATTCGGAGCGAGTTAATAAAGTACGGAGAGGGACATTTCTTTGCTAATGACTTTACACCAGATGATATAGATCTAATCACAAGTCCAGTGCCCCAAAAGACTTTGCCTAGAAAGCCCTCTGTTTCAGACCTTATGAAGATGCAATCAAGTGTTGCTAAAGAAAGTTCCCTGGAAATACCACAAGGAATCTGGCATGCAGGTAAAGCATTTCCCTTTCTCTGCCTTTATCACGTAAAAACCGTTGACATAATTTGGTCTGCTTAACTTTGTCGCCTGTTTTAGTTCGCCGTACTGTCAAGGAGAGCTTATTTTGTCACGCGGTCCACAACTTATATGCCCTTCCACCTACATAATTTATACTTGAACCGCATGTGTGCATGGTATGCATGTATATATGGACAAACCCTTTCCTGACCGTACATGCAAAATGTTTGACCTTATTGACCTTAACATTGAACTTAAGCTCCGCATTTAGTATGCATTGTATATGGAAAAGGCTTTTCATCGACGCAAAAAGTGATCGTGACCTTGAACTTAGGGCCGGTGTTGATGTTTTAAAATCCAAGTTTAGGTTTCGAAATATGCCTGTAACTCCTATGTCTCTTTGGGTATTGCTTTTATATTTGGAATGCATGTGTATATGGGAATACCTTTCCATAGACACATTAATTTTGACTCCAGCTGCCCTGACCTTTAAATTAGGGCCTGTTTTTAGGTTTCAAAATCCTTGTTTAGATTTTGTAAAAATCCTTATTTCTCTTTTGTCCCTTGAGGCTTTGTTTTCATATTTGGTGGGCATTTGTATATAGACAATGTTTTCTATGCACGTAAAAAGGTTCGTCCTGCGTTTAGATTTCGAAATCTGGTTTGAACAATGATTAACACTCCTATGTCCCTTGAGGAATTGCTTTTTTATAATAAGTACGAGAATGAATGGGTATATGAACAACAACTTTACATGCCAACAACAGTTTGATCCTTGTGACCTTGACCTCGACCCTTAAATTTCGACTGTGCCACCAACGTTCTTTGTTCCATCTCTGACAACTCGTGTTATTTATACATTTGAGAATTTTAGCTAAAGAAGAGCCTTTTAGGGGCGCTTTGATCTTGGTGTACATTATTTGCGTAAGACAATCGTACTCTTAATGTGCACCCTCTTTGTTATTGACGAGTATACTCACCACAATGTCCAATTGTATCCACTCTAAATTTCAGTTTACCAGGGTAAAGTGCTTAAAGAGGGGAGTGAAGGACAGTTTGTCTCTGTCAAAATCTACAACACAGATCTTAAGATTGAGAATTCTGCACAGGAGGTATCAAAACTCAGGTAACTGATTTCCCCTTAAACAACTGACTGAATAAATATCAAATACGCATTTTCACGCCTTAAATCTATTCCTCCACTTAACAGAATAGTTCCAAATGATCATTTTATGATTATGTACCATAGAAATATTTCTATAACCTAGTTGAATTAAGCTTAAAGTAGGCTGAAAATAAAGCAGAATGGGCATAAAGTCACATTCTGCATTACTTTAAATCTGTTTAAATGTGCTCACCTGTCTTCAAAAGTAGAAACGGACTATGGGTTGATAGGTTCAACAGGGCAACACGTTTTTCTAACTGGATGGTCAACTGAGTTCGTCATTCATGGGCCCGTCACACCATAACGTTCTGGCCAGCGTTCTCTGACGATTGAGGAAACGTTGGTAGTCGCCCAAGGTCGCTGGGATAGCGCCAGAAGAACGTTGTGTGAACGCTAGTAAACGCTGGTAAACGTCGGTGATCGTCGGTAATCGTCGGAGAACGCTGGTCCGAAAAAGAAGCTTTGAACATGCACAAAAGTTTTCTCTGAGACCAGCGTTCTTCTAACGTTTAGTGTTAAACGCTCGAGATCGTTTAAGAACGTTCGTTGAACGTTTTACTAACGTTCACCGATCGTTGCACGCGTTCGGCTATCGTTAGTCAGTCGTTACTCTAGCGTTACTTGGTTGTTACTAATCGTTTGGTTTGCAGTGAACGACTCACTGACGACCTGTCAACGACCGGTGAACGGTCCCCTAGCGTTCGCAGCGTGTGACTAAAGTCAACGGAACGTCCTTTTGTGTCCGTTTAGCGTTATTCGAACGTTTTCCGATCGTCCATGTATATGGGTATATAAACTAATGTTTTTTAAGCAAGATTCTTTTGATTTTGGACTACCGTAGAGAACACCTACTATGGAGGATCCAGAAAGACTAAGGAGGCTATATGTGCTTGTTATATAGCCCAGCATTAAGTACATATAGATGTACTGGGCTTGAACATAGCTGAACACATTAAGGGACCTCGCCCGCAGAGAAAAAGCCCCTGACGAAGACGACAGTGATGGAGTAAATCATGGTCTGTACAACCAACTTAAGGTTGAATTTCGCCAGGAAGATCTCAGTACCTTCACCAACTTCACTCGCATGCCACCGGAAATGTTTGATGAAATCATTGGACGTGTCAGGGGCAGATTGAATAAACAGCACACCGTCTCCGTCCTCACTGCGAAGTGTGCCGGGCTATCATTGATGAGTATCTGCCTGAGGTAATGACTCCTCCCAGCACTCCTGGGGCCCGTTTTATAAAACTTCGTACGACAAATGTCGATATGCAGATTATAAAAGTCTCAATTATTAGTTATTAATCTATCTAATCCTGTTTTGTGACATCATTTTGGAATCGTCTTAAAAAGACGATTTCAAAGTGATGTCGCAAGACATTATTAGATAGAGAAAACAGAATGTAAATGTATTTTAAAGTTTTGACTTACGACAGTTTTTGTCGTACGAAGTTTTATGAAACGGGCCCCTGAAGTCTCGCGTGAGATTGCCAACCAGTTTATGACAAGGTGGAACGTCCTTCATTGTGAAGGTGTTACTCATTAAGGACGAAAATGGCTTTTTAGACAGACTGCTGCTGAAAGGAAAAACAGAAGTAACGGAGACTGCTTTATGCATTACTGACACCCCCACACAATTATGCTGCCACCTACCATAAAGGCCAACAGTGATGTATGTTTAGATATATTTTACCGTAGATCTACATAGATCTACATTACAATGGAAGTATATGATGGTTGAAATGAAATTGGAAATAAGGTACATTGTAATTATAGAATCCTTAATATGTTTTAGCAAAATTAAACAGTTTTAGGTTGATGCGAGATTCGAACCCACGCCAGATAAAATTTCCCCGATCATATACCGGTACTTGCTTATGGCCCTACGACCTATCCATTACGACCTATCCATTACGTTATGTTTTCTGATAACTATATAATTCGCTCATTGTTTATGCTATAACTTAACCTTTTCTTTAAAAGAATGAGACGAAGATATCTGAAATGCTGTTATTCCTTAAAAATGGACTTGGCGACTCCGTGACACGTCAGACCTAGTTGTTTGACTATAAGTATATAAATTCCATTATTGTTAAAGTCAGGGCGATTTCTTGAAGTATTTTCCAAAATTTCAACGTAAATACTTGCCTTGTGAACGTGCCTCTGATTGACTTGAACCAGTTCCACAAGTGGTCCATGCTCATCTTCAGTTCAGTTGCCTTGCCCTCGAGTATTCGTTGCCTCTTTGCCTTGTTCCTGTAATTTGTCTTCTGCGTGTTCCACAGCAGTTCGTTTTCGCGGGAAAACTCGACCAGACTATCTTCTTCCACCGCCCGGTCCACGATTTTACAATCATTTCTCTGCTTCGTCCCTCTCTTTGCAATGGTCGGACCGTCATCATTGTGGTTTTCAGGGTGTTTAGGGTCTTCAGGGATGTCACATTGTCCATTACTTCTCAGAAGTGCTCTTCCTCATGGTGTTCTTCTTCGTCAGAAGACATTGCTAGTGGAAGAAGCTTCTTCTTACCTGCAGCGCTAGTAGCAGAAGTCACCTTCCCACCCTTTTTGCGTCATGGCGACATGATGCTGTCTGTTCAAACTCATAGAACAACTGAATTCACTATGAAATTCCCAGCGTTTTGTACCCGTTCGACCGTAAAAATCACACGCCAGCAAGACGTTATTCTGTCGTTAGTCACACGTTAGTCGAACGCTCAACACGCTCGTCTAACGTTGGCAAATCGTTCGTCGCGCGCCATTGGCACGTTAGCACACGCTAATGGTTTTCGGGGGTATCTTACTCGGTCGCTGTTACACGCTTCTCATGCGTTATAAACACGCTAGTCATGCGTTAGGCACACGTTAATCAAACGCCTGAAGTGTCATCTTTATTCTAGAACGCTGGAAAATTGAACGATTGAAACGCTCAGAGAACGTTGGCCAGCACGTTACGGTGTGACGGGCCCATCAGTCTATGTCTACACTATTAATTGCGCCATATTATTTCGGCGCTAGGGATTCATAGTGGATTTGCAGACTATTTCTGTCGTTCATTTGGCATGAACACAGTAAAAAGAATTACATTTGTTACATTTACATTAAATTTTCTTTATATATGTACAGTAGAACCTCTCTATTAAGACCACTAAAAAGAAGGTTAATGTTCTGTATGATAGACAGGTGACAGCTTAAAGCAATGTGAAAGTGAAACAGAAAGCTCCTGTAGGAGATTTCTGTTTCACTTTCACATTGCTTTAAGCTGTCACCTGTCTTAAACGACTAATATGTAACACAATTTAGTGGTCGTAATAGAGAGGTTTAACTGTATATTGTTCATTTGCGGAAGCCTTCGAGCTGGTTTGGCGGAGTGTCGATGGTCCTTGAAGTTACCAATTTGTGCCTGCAACAGTGCATAAAAGGTTTCTGAAATATTTCTTCGCCTGCAATTAGCTTGATTACCCCCACCATAGAATACACCAATAATGACCCTTTGGAACATTTCTGTTTCACTTTCACATTGCTTTAAGCTGTCACCTATCTTAACGACTAATATTTAACACAATTTAGTGGTCGTAATAGAGAGGGTTAACTGTATGCATGTATTGTTAACACCTAATCTTGCTATACTAGCTCCTACAGCTGTGGCTTTACATCCCGGTCTGGGCACTTTTAGTTTTTTCATTTGCGGAAGCTTTCGAGCTGGTTTGGCGGAGTATCGATGGTCCTTTAAGTATCCGATTTGTGCCTGCAACAGTGCATAAAGGGTTTCTAAAATCTTCCTTCGTCTGCAATTAGTTGGATTTCGCCCACCATATAATAGACCAATAATGACCCTTTGGAACATTAAACCTTCAACTACTTAACTAACATGTTTTATTTTTTGTCATTGACCGACATTGGTCCGAACCCACTAAAGACGTACACACTTGTTTTCTTCAAATGACAGGTGTCTTTTGCCCAATGACGTGTGCGTGGCGGAGTTTCTTGGCGTGTACCAACAAAAGGAAACGCCCACTCCCGCCTATATGTACGCCGGTAACTTACTATCGCTGAAACAGTACATTAAGAACACACTGGAAGCTGATGAGATAAAGTTACTGGTGGAAGTGCTGACTGGACTACAGTACATACACTCCAAGGGCCTGGTACACATGGACCTGAATAAAGACACGGTCACGGTAAGCTATACACTGAACCCGGGCTTTGTAAGAAGTATGGACCCAGATAGGTCATACGGCGCCTAGTCATGGACATCTCAGAGAAGATGACAATGACTTAATAGTGGAAAAGACGTATTTTTTTCCTAGTAAAAACGTTAAACTTCTGCTAAAGCCTTTTTGTCCGTTGCACACAGTTTCGAGTCAACTCAGGCGCCAGGTAATCCAGTGTCTGACGGGATTCCAAACTGCTTGCTACACAGATTTGATCGATAAAAAAACAAGGTTCAGTGCTCATAAAGCATTTGAGATGAGTCTGAGATCGTTCTCAAACTTCTGACTGCGTGCTCAAATCTAATCTATGGGAAGTTTAATAACTCATTGTCTCATTTTCATCTAAGAGATTTTATAAGCATAGACTCTGGTAGTTTGTGCGCGTTACAATATTGACATAATGATATACAAGTACCAAATACTAATACGAGAGAAGAACAGCAGAGGATATCAGACAAAACGTTTAGTTACCAACCTATCATCTGAAATTAGTTACAGTGGAGAATCTGTTATTCTTTCCCGTTTAAACGCAAACGTACGCAAACGCAAAACACTAAAACGTAGAAAAGAACAACTTTTGGACAATTCTGATAATTCTTGTTTATCTTGGTGGCAAACAGTTTGGAGCCTGATCAGACGCCGGGTAACCCGGCGTCTGATCTGGCTCCAAACTGTTTGCACTGCAAATAATAGTTTTAGCGTAAACGCGTTTATTGGGAAAGAATAACAGATTCTCCACTGTACCTAACAATAGAAAAGTGACGGCTATCGTCGTTGGTTATACAGTATAATTGTGGTCTTAACCGGCAATATAGAATTAAGCTATAAAATAAGTGTCAGCGATTTAAAAAAACATAATATAATGGACTCGACTATATGATAACTGCAATAACGATGCATACGATAAAAGCGTATTGACTTTGTGTCCAACAAGCTTATATGGCAAGTTTCAAAGAGGTGACGCATAAACTGTTCAATAATAAACTTATGGTCAAAACATGGATTTGACAAACAATGTACTGAAAGTAACATTTTCATTTAAACAGGTTGACGAATCCGGAAACGTGAAGCTAACTGGTGCCTGCATGCCAAGAAGAATGACCGAATCAGGCACTCAAACATGCCAAGATTATGTCTACATATCGCCAGACGTGTTGAGTGGCGCTGTTTATATCACCAAGGCGGACATGTATTCATTCGCCCTGTTGGCGCTAGAATTAAGAGACCACCGATTTACCGCATTTGAGGGTTGCAGGACAATGCAGTTAAAGGAATTTGTACAACTGAATCATTTGAGAGTGCTTGAGCCACAAGTGACGACTTCAACATTTCAGCACAATATTCAGAAGTTATTGTTAAAGTGTTTGGACAAGGATTGCACAGTGCGTCCTACTGCTATTGACATGTCTAATGATATTCTACAATTACAGAAAGCAGCAAGTTTGGTTAGAAAGACAGCCACTCCACGGTACATCTGGAAAACATTTTCTACTAAGAAACGTTAGTTCCTTGTACATGTACTACCATCTGCAAGGGGCTAGAACATATTATTATGGTGCAAATTTAGGTCTGTGATAAGTTGAACTACTTTCTTTGGTGGCGGAGTATATTGAAGGCGTAAATGCATATTTACGGAGTATTGGGTTAACCACATACAATATTCGTAGTAATCATTTCTAACAAGGATATTACATTTTAAGTGCATATCGGTTGCCTTCGATATACTTTTGAACAGATCGTAGAAAAGAAATATATTCACTAAAACATTTCCATTACAACCATTAAATAAGGTTTATTATTGGGTGTTTTCAGACAGGTGGTTGCCAGGGGCGTAGCTTGGCCATAACGGAAATACCTTTTCTAGTGAGTCCGGGGGCATGCTCCGCCGGGAACATTTTGAGTTCTACAACACTGGAGACGCATTTAAGGAGGGTCTGGGGAGACATTTATATGAAGAATTAATGAGATGAAAAGCTTCAAAAACCAGACATTTTTTTTTCGCCAAAGAAAATGTCTGCATATTTTTATTGAAAAAACAAAACAACACAACACCCCAACTTCAATCAGTATATCATAGGTTCTGATACCGTAATTTTTTCATTAACAGACGCGCTAATCGCTACCTTTTCTAGGGGGGTCTGGGGGCATGCTCCCCCGTAAAATTTTGAGTACTACAACACTGGAGACGCATTTGAGGAGGGTCTGGGGAGACATTGATGTAAAGAATTAATGAAGTGAAACGCTTAAAAAACCAGACAATTTCAATTTTTTTCAAAAGAATATGTCTGCATATTTTTCTTGAAAAAAACCAACAACAAAACAACACAACACAACAACAACAATCTCACGTCAATTAGTATATCAAAAGGTATGATACGGTAATGTTTTCACTAACAGACTCGCTACTTGAAATTATTTGGACAATTCGGGACAAATTGATCGAGCACCCTACAGGCCCGTAGGAAGTCAAAAGTAACTATACCAATTTATGGAACGCACTCTTACTAGGAGGGGATAGGTTATGATTCCATGATGGCCGTTTGCTTGTTCTGAAGACGTTTTTTGCGCCCAAGACACGTAAAATCCAATTTTTGTGTTGCCATGTCCTCCATTCAAAACTGAGTTCACTGTTACTATAAATGAAATACTATAATCAGGATACTCTTACCTTGGCCTTTCACTTCAATTGTAAAATAATATTTTTTTGTCCAGAGTATATTTCCTTTACCACGAAACTTCACACACATATTTACAGACATAACTCCCTTTTAAAAGGTCATCGTTAGTTTAAAAGAAACAAGCGAGGATATTCGCTGCGATATCTCGTTCAGCTTATTTGACACAGATTTCTCCTCTGCCAAGAAATAAAAGAAATGCATGTCTGTGGTTTCATCCAATGCGCTGCTGTGCAGCGAATTAGATCCCTTATCATTATACCATATTATCATTCAACGGCGCTATATGACCTATTATGTGTCGCAGTGCCGTATAACCCAACTTATTCATTCATTCTTCGAGAATGACATTCATACTAATTTAACGTTATTTGTCCGATGAAAATGAACAAAGCGAATTTAAATATTTCAAAAGGACAAGTTTGTAATGATTTTGAGGACTTTTGCCAGATATTACTTAAAATGGAAACAAACAGTCCTTTTCATGGCGTAGGGAGGGGGCCTCCGTGGCCTAGTGGTATAGTCACTGTGACTTACATCACTAAGCTCCTCACCGCTGTGAGTTCGAACCCCAGTAGGGTCGTTCGGATTTTTCATGTGGGGAAGCCTTCCAGCTGGCTTGCGGAAGGTCGGTGGTTCTACCCAGTTGCCGACTTATGCCTAAACAGTGCATAAAGGACTTCTGGGATCTTCCTCCACCTATGATTAGCTGGACGTCGCGATATGACTGAAATACTGTTGAAAGCGACGTAAAATCAAAACAAATCAAATCAAATCGTGGCGTAGGGACATCTCCAAGAGCCTTATTATCGGGGTTTATACTGTAAGAAAAGAATGCAATATGCTTACCACTAAGTAAGAGTTCAAATATTTTAAATGAATGGGAATAGTTATATTTGCTCCAGAGAAGAAGGATAAAACTCAAGTTTCCCAATATCTTTTCTTTATATCTTCACCAGACCCTTTAGTGTGACTTCTTATACAGTGGAGAAAATGTTATTCTTTCCCAATAAACGCGTTTACGCTAAAACTATTTATTCCATTGCAAACGGTTTGGAGCCAGATCAGACGCCGGGTAACCCGGCGTCTGATCAGGCTCCAAACTGTTTGCCATTCAGATCAACATGAATAGTCAAAATTGTCGAAAAGTTGTCCTTTTCTATGTTTTAGTCCAATGCGTTTGCGTACGTTTGCGTTTAAATGGGAAAGAATAACATATTCTCCACTTTAAGAGGTGTCTCCGTAAGACAATACTAATGCGCAGTCACACGACAGGGTTTCATGCACACTCAAAGTTTGTTGTTTTTGAAATACTCCCCTTTTCTGGAGCCCTTAAATTAGTGGGGAGGGGAGAAATACCATCTTAATAGTATATCATTAACCGTGATAACGTTAGTTCACCAGTTTTTTCATTTTGCTAATAGTTTGTCTCATTATGCTATGCCGAAAATAGGCGCCTCATAAGGGTTTGACTTTTCAGATATCCATCTTTTGAACACATTGCCCCATTAAACCTCTTTAAATAATTCCACTGTGTGCAATCATAAATATGTTACCTAAGAATAGTTAGTATGTTCTATATCCTAACAGAAGAACGCTTAAAGCAGGTTGAAGGTAAAGCAGAATGCGCATTGTGTCATATTTTGCTATACTTTCAACTTACATTAAGTGGTCCCTTGTCCTCAAAACAAGAAACAGGGTATGAGGTAATTGGTTTACTTAAAAGATAAATAAAATGAATGTGAAAAGGTTTTGACCTTAGACAAATTTAAGAAGTTAATATTACAACAGAATATTAAAGTGTAGGACCGGTTTTAGAAATCTAGTAGACATACATGTTTAAGTGCCTTTTTTAATTATTGACACTTGAACCGTTTTATTTTTCATCCAAAGATATTCTTGGACAATCTTTGAATCATACTTGATTGTATATGAGATGTTAAGTCATTCATTTGCGAATTACACGAAAGCAGATTTTGCTGTTTTGCTATCCGTTGTTAGTGCTTTAGTTTGCGTTGAAAGCTTGAACCACACAGCAAAGGTTGGTTCAATTTACTCATGAGCGAAAGTATTCAAACCAAGCGACGAGTATACTTGTTACTAATAAATGGAGAACATTTTTCCAATGCAATAAGTGTGGATCCTGATTAGAGGACACCTGCATGGTCTGCATTGCTTGTCATTTTGCAATACGGTATATTGTAAAAATCAACCATAACTAGTGAAAAGTTGACCTTCATTTGAAACTTGAGTTGTCCATTCAGAGCTTGAGGGGGGAATCAGTTAAACCGGATATTGTTTCCCTAAAGTCGCATTGGTAGTTTGGTACTACATTGGTACCCGTTTGGTTCTCTGTTAGTAATATATCTGTACAGTGCTCCCTCCCTACAAAGGCCCTCTGAACAACGATTCGCGCCTTACAACAATGATTGTCGCTGTCTCCAAAATCAAAACAGATAAGCCTAACTCTTTCACTGCTGTAATATCGTCAGCTTAAAATTGACGTTTGCTGTTTTTCTCAAAGTTTCTTAATGTTCATTTTGACAGAAAGAAACATAAATGAAGAATGACAAACAGCTTGAATCCAGATCAGACACCGCGTAACGCGGTGTCTGATCTGGATTCAAGCTGGTTGCAAATGTAAGCCAATTTTCCTTTCTATAACAACTACATCCGAACAACACACACGATCTTTTTCTTCCAGTAGGTGTTGTTATAGAGACAGAGCACTGTATTATATTTTTGACAAACATTTTCAAAAAATTGTTATGATCTACATTTCATATCATTTTCGTTTGCCTTTGGTTTCCTTTAGATGGGACACTCAATGATTAACTACATACGAGTGATATAAACAACGAAAAACTTGTTTGTTTTCTTGTTGTTATTTTTTGTATTTCATTTGGCTACGCATTAATAAACACGGAATGTAATAATGTTAAAGTATTGTTTATTTATAAATGATTGTCCTGTAAAATGATAACATTTAACTTTGTCAAACATCGTGGAATTGTACAGATACAGATACTATATGTGTAAAGTAAATTGCGTTACAGAGGCTAAAAACGGTATGAACCTTATCCTGGGTCCAAATCTATAAAGCGTTTGAGCTGAGTCTGAGTGTGTTCTCAAGCATTTGATTGGTGCAATCAAATGCTTGAAATCACACTCAGGCTCAACTGAAAAGCTTTATAACATTGGACCCTTGTCATAAACATGTAACTTGCAAGGTTTGACAAAATGATATGTATGCATTTTAAAACAATAAATAAACGCAAAGACGAGTTTCGAATGATTTGGATCCAGATCAAACACCCTGTTATGTTACACGGCGTTTGGTTGGGATTTAAAGTTTTTGCAAATATTTCACTGCCAACGGCGCCAAAATGCGACTTTGCAAACATATTGGATCCTGATTAGACGCCGCGTTACACTGCGTCTGATCAAAATCCCAACTGTTTGACACTCGTATCGATATTTCCTCTGCCCAAACCGCCCTAAATCTGATAATGCGGACGACACTACCAATGCAGACGATATTTTAGTCGGTAAGAAGGTTAGGGCAGAATAGAAGAATATAAAACCTGGCAGGAAAAGAGTTAACCGAAACCAATCGCAAACTCAATTCGATTAAATAAAGAAATTTAAAAAAAGATTCTTACGATTTATCTATGGAATCGTATCAGACTTTGGGTAACCCGGCGTATGTCCTAGCTGCAAATTGTTCTGTAATGAAAATCACTGTTTAGCTTAAATGCTTTTATTGGTGAAAATAACAGTCGAATTTCGATATCTCGAACTCAGTTAAATCTAACCTACCCGTAATTCAAAGTTAAAACGTGGCTTTGCCACGTTTTAACTATGAAATATGGGTATGTTAGACCTACCCGAGCATGAAATAATGCAGTTCATGTATCGAACTATCGGATAGCTCGAGTTAAAGCGAGTTCGAGATATCGAAGTTCTACTGTATTCTCCATTGTCCCAATAAAGTTTCGATTTGCATGACCAGACAACCTGTTTTAATTGCTGTTTTGGTATATTTCGCGATTTGACTAATTTTATTTTAGCCATTTCAACTCCTTCGTTGTCATGGCGGCAGATGCTCTAAATGACTGTCACCATAGTCTCATTTATCATATTTGAATTTTAAGTATTTGGACAGCAGTACTATTGAAATGAATGTCAAATAGATTGAATCCTGATCAGAATCCGCGTTTACAAGTGAACAGACCCATAGGCACGTACATTTATCAAACTCGGTGTATTAAAACTTACCTTTTACAATCATCTAAATAACTTACTTAAACAAATGAAGTAGATTAATACAGAACTAATTAAGGTTCAAAACTCCTCTAAGCAGTCACGTTTCTCCAGAAAACTATAAAACGAGCTTAGCACGCATATGTATTCAACGATTTTAAGGATTTCATCTAGCGTGGGCAAAGAGAGGCAACTCTAAGACAAATCATTAAATTTACAATTCAGTAGATATGTCTACTATGTGGTTTTGAATAATATTGACCAATTCTACAGTAAAATGTTTGTCATTTATATTCTCTAGAGTGTTAACCTTTTCACTCTCAATGACGCTTAAAAGCGCATTTGCAAACAACAGTTTGAATCCTGATCAGACGCCGCGTAACGCGGCGTCTGATCAGGATTCAGACTATTTACACACGTTTTGAAATTTATTCAATCATCTTTAAACTCTAAAACGACAGTGCAGACAACAAACTTGAAGCAGACGACGGTGAAGGGGTAAAAATCTTACGATTTATTTGAGAATGGAATGGTTTAATAGAAAACTTAGGAATCGTGAACTGTAGCCAATATATCGTTCTAAAAAGCACACTTATTGATGGTTTAAACTCTTTGGAACCATCAATATTCAACATCGAGTTACAAACATTAACTGAGTCATCATCAGCTCAAAAAAAATCACGCACAATACAATGGAGAACACGTTATTCTGTCCCGTTTAAACGCAAACGAAACGCAAACGCGTTCCAGTAAAATGGAGGAAATTGCAACCATTTGACATTTCTTACGATTTTTTTAAGCTGAGTGGCAAACAGTTTGGAGCTTGATCAGACACCGGGTTACCCGGCGTCTGATCTGGTTCCAAACTATTTGCAATTGAAATAATTATTTAAGACTAAACGCGTTTAGTGGGAAAGAATAACGTTTTCTCCGTTTGTAATATTATTTGGTGTAATTATTAATTATGAGAATTATATTACATGAAACAAATAACGATTTATAATTATTAATTATGAGAATTATATTACATGAAACAAATAAAGATTTATAATTATTAATTATGAGAATTATATTACATGAAACAAATAACGATTTATAATTATTAATTTCTAATGAATATACATTACATTCTGATTGAAATATGACTATCGCAAAATTAATAGAAACCACTTCCACTTTGTTTTCTGTACATGTATGAATAATTCCTAGACCAGGGATATGGCTTGCTGCTTCAAAATGCGATGGCACCGAGGATGGTCGAGTCCACGGCTTTTGAATATAGCTTCCTTGAGATTGTTTAATACAATTTAAAAACCATTTGTTTAATGTTTTAATAATCTCAAAATATGAATGAAATGCTATTCAAGTGTTTAATCCATTACAAACTAGGGGTTAAGTCAAAAACATGTATCTAACACTATTGCATTGACATTATTGATTGTTTCATATCTTTGGAACCATCTATAGTTCAGCATCAGGGCTGCGATAAGTTGATCATAAAAATCCTAAGATTTCAAATTTTAAATTTTTCAGACGCAATTTTACTAATAGTACCTTTGCCCCATAGTATGTTTCTTTTTTTGAAGACACATGCCTTCTTAAAACAGGTTGAAAGTTAAGCAGAATGCGCCTTAAGGCGCATTCTGCTTTACTTTCAGCCTGTTTTAAGCTACCATCTGATAAAAATCCGAAGACTTAGGAAAGATTAGGAGAAATGGCAGCCCTGTAGTATCAAACTCAAAATGTTTACTCACTCCTCATTCGCTCAAGTAAAGAACACCCAATAATACCGTTAGGTACATGTATCATCATTTCATTCAAAAACAAAAATTCGATTAATTTTATGAACTGTGTTAAATGAATCAATAAAACGATTTGAAATTAACAAATTCAAGGGAATGAAAACTTAGAATAGCACCGTTATCTAATATCATTTCCTTAAAAACGCAACTCCGATTAATTTTGAGAACTGTCTTTCTAGTGGATAAAAGAAACATTCTGAAATCAATATGATAATCGTAAAATTAGTAGAATATACTTTAAATTTGTTTTGTGTATGAAAAAATCCCAGACCAGGCAAACGACACGCTGCTTTGAAATGCGGCGGCACCGAGAGATAAAGGCAAAATCCGGTTTTCAGGCTCTGAATAATATCATTCCTTGTTACAAAATCCCTGCATACAGTGGAGAAAACGTTATACTTTTCCGTTTAAACGCAGACGAAATGCATAGCATTAAACGCTAGATTTTCATTTTTTTTATATATTTCTCACAATTCATTTTCATCTGAGTGGCAACAGTTTGGAGCCTGGTCTGATCTGGCTCCAACTGTTTGCACTGGAAATAAGCGTTTTAGCGTAATCGCGTGTATTGGGAAAAAAGAACACATTCTCCACTGTATATGCAAATAAACAGTTACAAATCCTACTGTCAAGGACATATATAAAGAAATATTAATTTCAGAGCTTTTTGTTATCATTCTGCTGGTTTTCTTTTCATCTTATACAGTAAAACCTCGCTATTACGACCACTAAATTATGTTAATTATTAGGGTGTTTACGATAGGTGACCGCTTAAAGCAAGGTTACAGTGAAACAGAAAGCTCCTATAGGAGCTTTCTGTTTCACTGTAACCTTGCTTTAAGCTGTCACCTGTCTATTATACACAAAATTAGCCTTCGTTTTAGTGGTCGTAATAGCGAGGTTTTACTGTACTTCTATTTTTACGTTTGAAACCATCATCAGTACATTCACACACGTTGATTGTTGTTGCTACCTAAAGTTACATAACCAAAATCAATGAATTGGACTGGTCGACACGTTCAACCCTAGCGACGAGTACATTCGTGAATAACAAACAGTTATAACCGCGTAACACAGTGTCTGATCAGGATCCAAACTATTTGGCACTCGGATCAATATAACTTAAGTCAAATTTTAAACATTTCAAATTAGCATAAATTTGAAGACGACAAATGTAATAAGACGATATAATTATTGTCTGCGAAAAATGATAAAAATGACAGCTTAATTTTTTTGACGATGATAATTAAAACAACAAAATACAATCCTAGAAGGAACCGCTGGTTTAGAATAATAAACTTCTTAAAGGAATACATGTACTTATATGTGTTGTAAAAATACAGAAATAACTCATGTTTAATCTAACACATACAGCTATTCTTTCCCAATAGATCAAGTTCCAAACTGTTAACCTATCAGATTAAAATAATCGTTAGAAATCTCAAATGGTTGTAATTCTCTCTGTTTTATTGTAATGCGTTTTGTGTTTCGTATGCGTTTAAACATAGTCTGATATTGTTTGTCGTATTGTCATATTGATACTATCGATATGTTTTAAAATAAGGTCAATACAATATTGTTACAATGTGTATTGCTATCAATAAACGCGGTTATGCTAACACAATTACCCCCATTGTTAACAGTTTGGAGCAAGATCAGACGAAGGATAACTCGTTAAAACAAACGTCAACATTTTCAAGAAAGTGTCATTTTCAAATATTTTAGTGCGTTACGTTTGCGCTTAATTTAAGCGGGACAGAATTAAGTATTCTCTTCTGTAGCAACATGTAACAAGGTTACCCTTACAACTTCTTAATATAGTGATACCTGAAACTTCAAATGAACAGTTCCAATTAGGTTTACTCAATTATTGACCATGAACTCTTACCATGCTAGCGGCGGATATGTCCCACAGTAATTACCTTTGCAAACAGTTTGGACCCTGATGAGATGTAACATATTCTCCACTATAACCTAGCGGTATTTATACTACGTGTAATACATTGACATATGGAACACTGTCATGAAATGGTTAACTTTGGCACAGTACTTGACCTTAAGGTGGTTCGCGGGTCAGCCTATTCTGGATTCAAGCGGAATATTTTTGAACTGATATCATTATTTCAAATGAGTAATTGGGTCAGATATTTCATTGAACAATGACGCGTGCTACCAACATCAGATATGATTGTTTTGACCCTTTAAAATTTGAACGTTGAAACAATTTAAACTGCTCGGTATATCGTGTAATAACATTCTAAAATTTCAATTTACAATTATCCGAATTTAAAACAATTTGTATTTTGACCAGAGGCCGACTACTTCGGCGAACGCATTTTAAGCAAACTGATTTAAAATTGTTAAACCTTTCCCCAACAGAAGCGCCTTTTAGAGTATTTAATTCATTCCTAAACAAAAAACATTAGCTTCAATTCATACAGTTATAAACATGTACCAAAAGAAATGTTGTTCAATATCCTAGCAGATGGTGGTTTAAAGCAGGCTAAAATTAAACCCGCTCTCAGTTCTCACTTCTCTTCAAAACTAAAAACAGGCTCAAAGATACGTGTTCGAAACTTTATAAGGGTAACTTGTCAGGTTGCCGAGTTCCGATATAATCATGTGTAACCCGAAGATTCTCCAACACATGTATTTATCAGTTAAACACTTTCAAACTGTTTCGGTACTGATCAGACGGCGTCTGATCAGTACCGAAACTGTTTGCAACAATTTCTGTCAGATTCTCAATTCCACCAACTCTAATTTTGATAAATAAGAGCATGGAACTGGAAAACAGCATTGGAAAGAATAAAACTTAACATAGCTCTGTAGCGTGTTCAGTAACCACTGTTTGCTGTTAAGGTTAGCAGTTTGTGTCCCGTGTACAGCGTGCAGAGTACAGTAGAGAAACCATTTTCTTTCCAAATAAACCCGGTTATGCATAAACTATTATTTTCATTTCAAACAGTTTGGAGCCAGATCAGACGCCGGGTAACCCGGCGTCTGATCAGGCTCCAAACTGTTTGCCACTAAAAATTAAAACTGGTAGTCGAAATTGTAAAAAAGGTAGTCATTTTATTTATTTCATTGCAATGCGTTTGCGTTTGAATGAAAGAATTACGTGTTCTCCACTGTATTTCAGACCGGTAGCCAACTCGCAATCGATCGCTAACGACGGCCAGCGATTTATTTACTGAACTCATCACTGGTTTGGTTGTTTCAGTCAGTTCGAAACATCAATTATTCGGAAGTGAAGGAAACTGGTGTTTTCACATTAAAACGTAACATCTTAGGAATATACGTGTTGAATATAAATCCTAAACTATACAAATTTTGGTTAGATTTATTGTTTTTAAATTTGAAATCGATTACACGAACTCACCAAAATCGAAATTACCCGGATATTGGTGTTTGGGATAGGAAATTAGTGTTTTCTTCTTACCTGGTCGTTTTGTTTTAGATTGGAATATGCAAAAACTGAAAATGGGACGATCACTGGGCTCGGTAATTCAGGTAAGCGACAGCCAGCTAGGGATACGAATAGCTGTTGGTCTTTCTCATTTAAATGCAATCGCAATGCACTAAACTGCAGAATATCACAACGTTTTGAAATGTCTAACTATCTATTTAACCTGAGTGGCAAACAGTTTGTAGCCTGTTTAGACGACAGGTTACCAGGCGTCTATTCTGACTCTAAGCTGTTTATAACGGAAATAATAGTTTTAGCCTAAACGCGTTCATGTTGGAAACAATAACATATAAATTAAGTAAGCGCATGTGTATCGTGCTTCACGATGACATAGTTAGCGCATGGGTATCGTGCTTCACGATGACATAGTTAGCGCATGGGTATCGTGCTTCACGATGACATAGTTAGCGCATGGGTATCGTGCTTCACGATGACATGCTAATCTGAAATACGAAAACATACGAATATATCGGATGTTTTATGTACCGTATCGGCAATCATTAATAAAACGGTCATGTCAGAACAATCGGACAATAGTTGCTTTAAGTCAGTAACCCATTAAGCTTGTAAACATCTGGGGTTTATCACGTATTTTATTGTTCGACTTTTCTGACCTGGCGGATTTAAATCTTAGAGTAGAACAGTTTATAATGGATATTAAGAACAGGTTATAATGGATAATAGGTAGGTACGAAAACATCGGATATATTCGTACGCTTTCGTATTTGAGATAAGAATTATCCTTGTGCAGCTCGAGACTTTTTGATATATTATTACGCACAATGTGCGAGACTGTCCAAAATACTCCCGAAAAAGTCATTTTACCGGAAATACGGCATTCCCATCTGTAAATGGCGTATTTACGGTAAAATGGCTATTTTCGGGAGTACTAAATCCCACTGATGGAGAAACCACTGGTTTACATTCCCGGCGTATATAGCGTATACATGTTACAGTGAATCTGTGTAATCAGTCATTTTATGAACTGACTAAACATTTTAGTCATTTCGTGAAATAACCGTTTCACTTAGTATTTTTCACGAAATGCCTGAAAATGTATGTCAGTAATTTCGTGAAATGACTGAAATTGACAGACCACTTTCATACAAATTGACTAGATACCTTTTAAAGCATTCAGATAATGTGTTAAATAACTTTTATTTACGTAAATCAACAGCAAATGTTAATTCACATCATAATGTATGCATAATTTTGTTGAATACTTAACTACTTACAATTATTTCACAAACATTGCACATATTTTTAATGATTTATGTGACTTAATTTATATTAAGTTTAATACACATGCACTATTTAAATGATGTAGTTTGTAATTATTAAGATACTGTCATTATAACACTTTATTACATAAAGCTAAAGTCGATTCAGTCATTTCATGATATGAGTGAAATTGATTTTCAGTCATTTCCTGAAATAACAGAAAATTTCAGACATTTCGTGAAATGACTAAATGGAACAGTCAATTGCACGAAATGACTAAAACTTGTAGTGATTTCATGAAATGACTTATACACGGATTGATTGTAACATACACATAGGAACTCGGTTTTAATGTATCATCCTCAGGACAATTAGTAAAATTATTTGGTCCAGCGGATGCTCGAACAAGTCACTTTTTGTGTTACCAGTCCAGCGCGTTACTGCTAGAGTAGACTACGAATCCGCAACAGTCGATAAACAATTGAACCAATGAGTATTCACTTCATGTAGTGCACGAGTACGTGGTGCATTTTTCATGCTTTCCTGATATCTAAAGACGGTGTGATCTTTGTACAGCGGATAATTATTATTTCCTGTTAAAACGAAACTTAATTCATTGAGGCCTAGTAAGGCATATATGCGTCCTGTACCAAAAGTGTACATGTGAAGAGTACATTTGTCTAGTGCAAACAGTGAAGTCACTGATTTGAGGGCTCCTGCAGGAGCCCTCAAATCAGGGACTACACTGTTTGTCATTTTGCAATATATTATGAAAATAAACAAACCTAAATAGTCTCAATTGGACCAGCAATTTGTGTAAACTGGATTTGTCAATTAGAAGATTGGGATAATGAGTTAATGGAAACACAATGCAATACGTTGCAGGAAATGACTTATTTTCAAAATGTAACAAGAGCCGTATACGGCCCTAAATCGCTCACCTGGAGCCATTGATGTAAATGTAACATAGCTTGGAAAGCTGAGAAATTATGACAATATGATTGTGCCATTTGCTGATTGGATGATGCTGAGTGCCAAATAGCTAAGCTCAGGGTACTGTGGTTTCAGAGAAGATTTTTTAAGTTTTCATTGAAAAAATCTATATTTAGCTCCTGTGACCTAGTTATGCAACGGACCGGAAACATTTGAAAAGTGTTGGTAAAGTACCTCTAGAATTAAGTTACACCATACCAAATATCAAAGCTCTAGCCATATTGGTTTCAGAGACTAAGAGGTTTGATGATTTCACTATATAACACTATGTAAAGTTGTGACCCCGGGGCGGGGTAATTTGTGACCCCAGGGACATAATTTGAATAATATTGGTAGAGGACATGAAGATGATGCTTTGTGCAAAATAGCTAAGCTGTGGTTTCAGAGAAGAAGAGTTTTTAAGTTTTTATTGGAAAAATCTATTTTTAGCTCCTGTGACCTAGATATGCAACGGACCTAAACCATTTGAACAATATTGGTAAAGTACCTCTAAAAGTTACACCATGCCAAATATCAAAGCTCTAGCTACATTAGTTTCAGAGAAGACGAGGTTTGAAGATTTCACTATATAACTCTATGTAAATTTATGACCCCCGGGGCGGGGTCATTTTTGACCCCAGGGACATAATTTGAACAATATTGGTAAAGGACATGAAGATGATGCTTTGTGCAAAATAGCTAAGCTCAGGGTACTGTGGTTTCAGAGAAGAAGATTTTTTAAGTTTTTATTGAAAAAAATCTATTTTTAGCTTCTGTGACCTAGATATCCAACGGACCGGTACCATTTAAACAACATTGGTAAAGTACCTCTAGAAGTTACACCATGCCAAAAATCAAATCTCTAGCTATATTAGTTTCAGAGAAGAAGAGTTTTGAAGATTTCACTATATAACTCTATGTAAATTTGTGACCCCCGGGGCGGGGCCATTTTTGACCCCAGGGACATAATTTGGACAATCTTGATAGAGGAACAGGTCCTGTAGATGATGCTTTGTGCCAAATATCTAAGCTCAGGGTACTGTGGTTTCAGAGTAGAAGATGTTTTAAGTTTTCATTGAAACAATCTATTTTAGCTCCTGTGACCTAGATATTCAACGAACCAGAAATATTTTAACAACTTTTAAAGAGGACCATATAAGGATCATTTCTGCCAAGTTTGGTTAAAATCCATCCAGTAGTTTAGGAGGAGATGTCATTTAAAGAAATTGTTGACGACGGACGACGAACGGACGGACGACGACCACAGCACGATCAAAATAGCTCACCTTGGCACAACGTGCCAGGTGAGCTAAAAATGCAAACAATCTGAGGAGGGTATTTATTTTAGCATAAACACGTTTATTGTAATTAATTCCACGATATGTTTTTTTATAATTTCATTCCAGTATTTTTAGAACGATGACCGTTGCTAGTAGTATGGTTTGTATCAGGAGAAACATACGGACGTCGTCACGTTGACGAGTTCTACAGTCTGACGCCATGGACATCAATGGCGACGAGCCGTCCCTCGCCCAGAAAGACGTAGATGTTCTTGAGGACGTGGTCGAAGGATTGCTCTTAGCTGAAGATTATGATATAAATATGGATGGGCTGGAGTCCTTAGATGAAATAAAACAGAGACTTAAGTGCTACGTGAGATTAAAAGATGGTTCTCCTAAAGCAAAGGTATTAACTATGAAACATTATTTTGTTATAACTCTTCTCATGTTGTTATGGTTTGTTTTTATTTCCACATTACAACGCAGGTTGTGCATTTCATTAGACAACATTCTTTCCAATAAACGCTTAAATGTGAATGTACATCTTTATTCATATTATTTAAAACAGTGTTGAACCAAATCAGACGTCCGATAACTAATCGTCAGATCAACCTCCAAACTGTGTAACACTCAAATCAAAATAACTCATAAGATTATAGAAATCAAACCAGTCGTTATTTTCGACTGCGATTAGTTTCGTTCGTTTAAACGGGAAAGACTAACGGTTTTTCTTACTGCACTATTATACGCCATTTAAGGAGTAAGTATTCGTTTTAGAGTCGCAAAACTTTCAAATTTGGATATACTCATTATTTTTACATTTGTGTGTCACCTCTGTTCGACCTCGTACTGTTAATCAGTTCTTCAAATTAAGATTTCAACAATTATTGGATGCAATATGCAAATCTGAAAAAGATTGTTTATCGTACATAAGATCATTACTTTACTCCGGAACCAAGTAAAATATAAAATAACGAAAAGCAGTAACAATTCAGTTAGATGAGGAGAAAAGGGGGCGTCCTGATTTTAACCTGGATATCGGAAAGCTATTGTCCAATTTTAGGGCAAGTCCGAGTGAGACATTTCTAGGAAGGGTTTGAAGATAAAGTATTGTTCGTTATGATTGAAAGGCTGGTTTATTTGGCGATTGTTTAAATAAACTGTTTGGTCTTAACATTGATTCATAACGCAGGTCAATATTGTGTGGCGATTGTTCATGAAAATGGCAGATAGTTGCTCTAATTGTGTCTACAGAGTGGTTTTCTGAATTTCAAAACCTCATTCTTGGCGTCTCTCAAAACCTTCAGTATTTTATTAAACACTGAAAAGAATTAAAAAGCTTCAGTTTTTATTCTAGATGATCACCAAGATATGTAGTTTAGGAGATGAAGATACCATTAAACGGAGACAGCTAGCCCAGATGATAAAAGAAGTCAGAAACGCGTTCCCTAACCAAGGTATTGGCACGACAACTATGGGTCAGAATCTGATGGAAGACCTGCTACTTCAGGATGGTACTACTCACAATATACGCAAAGACTGTGACGTCAGAATAGAGAGTCTCTATGACAAGGAGAGTGTCATACTAGTCGCAGGTAATCTTAATTCATATTTGTTGTCTGCAGAAAATGTTGTCTGCTCGGCGTCCAATTTGTGTTCTTACTGTTTGCAATTGTTGTTACCAATTCGCCCGCAGCGTGCAGACGGTGATAACATAACTCAAATGTGGTGGCTCATTGCATGACAATAGTTCGATGAAAGTATACGAATATATTTAAACGCAGGTGACTGCTTAATTGGAAACTTTCGGAATTAAACAATATCTATTTATCAATTCAAATAAACAGTAAACACATACAAAAGCACTGGAAAGAGAAGTGTGTGAAACCTGGCTATTACTCTTATAAGGCTACAGGAATACTAGTAACCCAGGACTTCGATCAAAGTGAATAATTATGAGCATGAACCCGAGAACACATAGAAGAAGCTGACTGCCTATTTATATTTAAAGATCTGTAGTTCCAAAAGAAGCATCATAACATATGCCTTTTAGAACAATGTGCGTATTTACACATAAAACATTTATTGTGAAAAGTTTGATGATGATTTTGTATATTGTATTCGAACCAAGAATAGTTTAAAAAAATGCAAATATTTTGGGCAACAAACTATACAGCTTTCATCATACTTCCAGTAAGCATCACTTTTTGACTGTAAAAACGTTCGTTCGATTTAAGATTATTAAAAAAAGACAAAAATGCATGCCAACTTTTTTGTCCAGAAGGGCTACATTATATATTTCCCAAAGACAAAAAGAAATATTATAACCTACGGTTTTCTTTTCACCAAGACACTAAGATATGTTTGATAAACCTGTACAGTCATTTTAAAACGATCCTATAGAAGTGACACTTGGGCGCGTATTCCCTTAATGCAAGGCACTTCAATAAATTATTTAGGATAGTAAAATATATGTGTCAGATGCGGAACACATTCTCTAATGCCTATTAATTACACCAACTACCATTGTTTCCCCTAGGTATGAATTCGCAGGTAACTGCACGTGGCACACGATGGTTACGTTTGTTAGTCTTAATATTTGTGTTTGTATTCACCATCAGTTTTGCCTGAGTGTTTTACCTTGAAGTGTTAGTCTAGGGGTTAATTACCTTTCATCGGAAGAGATTGTATTAAAAGGCAGACAGCGCTTTAGGTGTGGCTGTTCGAAATGTCTAGAGACAGATAACGTCATAACCCATTTGTGCCTAGCGTCCCATTAATGGTTCATAGGCATAAGTTGTAGGCTCTAATCAGACGTCGCATTGTGAGGCGTCTGATCAAAGTCTGCACTGTTAGCTGATTGGAATTTAAAATTTTCCATAGAAAAACTAAATGGAAATGAAAATGTACACATACACCCCTTACATAAAAAATGTAATAATATATAATCATGGAAGAATCCATTTGGAATTAAAGTGTTGATGCAGGGCGAAAGTAAACCAGAAAGCTCCATTATTAATACCTTACATTTTGACTTATATTCTACTCAGAAAGAAAGTTAATATACCAGTACTGAAATATAACATATTATGACAGTGAAAGGTTTAAAGAAGACAAGGTATTTTGTGATGAAAGGGCTAGTAAATCAATTTTTCAGGCGAGTCCTCTGCAGGGAAATCTAGTCTTCTGAATCTCATTATTGGAGAGCAAATATTGCCCTCACACATGCTCCCGTGCACCTCGTGCATAACAGTCATACGATACAACCCCTACAGATGCGCACGCATTCTACATAAAAATGGGGAAATGACAAAAATCAACGCACTAGATACAGAAGGTCTCGAAGAACTCCAGTCCAGAGCTTACTTCTCCAAGAAAATAGATAAAGAGAAAGAAAATGAGATATACAAACAGAGAAGAGAAGAACATGATATAGCCGAGATACAGGTGTTTCTGCCTCTTGAAATGCTCAAGGTACATACACATGGAGTTCAAGAATACTCCAAGTATTTTTAACTGGTGTTAAATATTTCAATGGTAAAGTCGTCTTTAGGCGACTTTGCTAACACTTTGAATCCTTACTAAACGCTGCGTATCTGGATCAGGATCAAAACTGTTTAGCTGCGGTATCGATACTGTTTGGCATGCTGTCTCATATCAAACTTCGCAAACTATCGTAGAATACAGTATCTGTACAGAAAAGCTCGTGTTAAAACATATACTTTTCCTAAAACAGTGTGTAAATGGATGTCAGGGACCTCTGTAAACACATGCATATTCGTTTAGGGAAGGGTAACACCTTCTCATCTGTCATCTTTCAAATCAACACCTGTCCATATCAACATTGTATTATTTATTGTTATTTTGTTCAAGTCTGGGCTAATATTGGTGGACACCCCTGGGGTGGGAGAGAACGAGTTTTTGGAGAACTACCTCATGGACTACATCTACAGTCACCAGATTCTGGGCTTCATGTACATTGTCATGACGGACAGTGCACTGGGAGTAGCAGAGGACAGGGTACGTTGTTATAGTATTTCATTTCACATCAATATATAGACTTTACCAATAGAAAGCGTTTCTACATTCCGCATGACGGTACAGTAGAACAGTAGCAGAGGATAGGGTATGTTGTTATAGTCTTTATTTCCCACATTCTCATTGAACACCCACAAGATTCTGGGCTTGAACTTGAAAGTACATTGCCCTGCCGGGTAATGCGCTGTAAGTAGCAGAGGACATGGTATGTTGTTATAGTATTTCATTTCACATCTATATAGATTTAACCAATAGAAATAGTTCCTATCTAGGAATCATATCACGATACAGTCGAACAGTAGCAGAGGACACAAACGGATGTTATGCATTTTTATATTATTATTTACATTTTATCAAATAGAAAGTTTTTCTATCTACCACATGACGATTTCTATACTCAAATAAAACGGAATGAACATTTCGTCTTTGGAACCGTCAACTACGAGCTTTTAATAGAATCCTCCTTTTCGGAATGACATTGACCTCTTTCTGTTTCAAATATGTGTTAACCCTTTCCCTCATCTAAGTGCCTTTTAGCGGATTTAATATATTTCTCCTAGAAGAAACAAGTTCCAATGTTTACAGTTATGATCTTGAACCATAATAAATATTTTCTATATCGTAGCCGATAGTAGATTGGAAACAAGTTGAAAGTAAAGCAGAAAGCGCATTAAGGCGCATTTAGCATAACTTTCTACCTGCTTTAAGTGGTCATCTGTCTCCAAAATTAGAAACAGGTCATAGGGTAAATGAATAATCACATTGCAGAGAATGTTATAAGTACCCACACGTTTTTTGTTGATGGTAGTTCTTAAGGATATTCATCTGATAATATTGTTTGAATTGGAACTACTGTTAACTGTTCTTTACAATGGCTAGTCGAGTTAAAGTAAAAAATAAAACCAGAGGACAGAATTCGTTTATTTTTCATAATCGAATGGAAGTGTGGTCATACCGGTATGTAAGAGAGGAAACATTGATTTTCTTTTTTCTGTTAAATAGGTGAAAGTTGTGTATGTTTTGTTGCAAAGATACAAATAGTGTTTGACTGTACATATCGCAGTATAACGTTTATAGTTGTACTTACGTTTGGCGTCAAGGGAATGACCCTTTAAAATGCGGTTGTAACTCGTGGTTCAATCATTTTGCAAATTCTTGTATATAACAGTGTGAGCTATTGTTCATGATTATATGCAGTAGAAACTATTCATGTCGAAAAATGTATTTGTATAATCAGAGATTTACAATAAAATATGTTAAGATCAAATCTAATAAAACATATTTTTGTTTGTTTAAAAACAATGAATACCAGTTGATATGTTGATACTGTCAATGATTCAGACTGTTCTTTTAGCTGGTTAACCTGATGAGTTTGATCATCAAGAGTCAGCGGATTAGTTCCGAGGTAATAAAGTTTGACCCCCACGCCGCACTCTTTGTGTGTAACAGATGGGACATGGTACCAGCCGAGGCACGTCCCACAGTTCGGCAAACAACATTGCGGCAATTAGGGAAATGTTGGCCTGACTTCGACGGCACACAGGCTGTCTTCCTCTCTACGTACAAAGCTGAGCAAGAAACCGCAGTGAACCCCGGGTACATCACAGACGAGTACCATACCCTATTACAAGGTTTATACACACTGACAAAGGTCGCTCTTGATAGGCGGATTAAAGCCTCATATAAGTAAGCAATTACATGTGCAGTGCCTAATACCTTGAAGCCCGGGGTCTGATCTGGCTCGATATTCGTTGCATTGATACAATAGTTTTAATTAAAGGTATATACTTTTTCAAATTATCAAATAAAAGAATTAAATTCTTAATCAGTGTTGCATGTTAGAAGAAATATGACATTTAGCAAGAAATTTATGACTCGAGGTCTGATCAGATTTCATTTTGTTTACCACTCTTTAATGCAGAGCGATTTGCGTGTAATTTCGTTGAACGAATATTTATATAAATTCGCACTTTTACGCATCTGTTATGTTTCTTCATTTGCTCTTGATATTCCAGTGTAAAGAACTGTGAATATGCACCATAAAATATATTCTTTACGCTAGTCAATGGTAGCTTAAAATAGGCTGAAAATGAAACAGAATGCACCTTAATTGGTAACCTACCTTTAAAGATAGGAACACATTACGGGGTAAAGGGTAAAAGTGGAAATACAAATGTTGTAACGTTTTCTCCACTTTAGATGGTTAGGTACAGTGCTACAGAGGTGTGTGCATTACCTGAGGACCATGGTCAGGAGACTGGACATGTCCAGCAAAGAGAGACACGAGAAGAGTGAACAAATACAAAGGAAAATTAGAGTACTTCGTAATAAGGCGGATTCAGTAGTGGAAAGACTCAAACACAACATGAACGACAATGTACACGAAATTTGTAACAAGGTATATCACTCTCTGCAACCAGTTTCTCAATTTATATGCATTATTGCGCCTTTAATTTATTCTTCCTCTGAAGAAAATCGCTCTATATTATACAGTCAAGAATATGCACTGTACATAATACTTCTTATATCCTAACAGATGGTATCTTAAAGCTGACTGAAAGACTGCTTAAAGTAGTCACGGTCTTCAAAACTAGCAACAGGCTACGGAGTAAAGGTTCATCATTTCCTTTGGCAATACAGTATATTGGCGTTTTTTGAAATTCTTGTAAACCCAGATCTAATAGCACTCTAATTAGTTGTCTGGTTAGAGTCTGTCGTGTTTTACAGGATATGGTTTGTATGAATCCACACGCTTTTTTAACGAAGTATTTACTTATCGTTTAAGTCAATTTAATCGATCAAATGAGAGATATTCATACTGGGCGAAGCTACATTGAATATGATTTATTATATGCCTCTGTATGATATCGAGCGTTTCCGCGTGTATTTACACAGTAAAATACAAGAGTCTGTATCAGCCACCTTGTATCAGCCACTTTGTATTTTACTCTGACCTCGCTTTCGATTTAACGTGACGTCATTTACGTACGTGTACAAGTGCCGCGCTATTCATTGTGGCAAACCAAAAATCTTGTTCTGCTTCAAATAACTAATAAATTTCGGCTATAACATGATTTAAACCACTATTTAATTGTTTCTGGTGTGTATTCAAGGCATATAATAAACACATCACCAGTTGACAGTGCGCTACAGAGTGTTGCATTTAGCTCTCGGCGTTTTTTGGCGGAAACAACCGATCAGACTCGCGCCAAGGCGCTCGTCAGATCGGCTATTTCCGCCAAAAACGTCTCGAGCTAAATACATCACTCTGTATCGCACTGTCAACTGGTAATGTGTATATATTGATAATCAGCAGGAGAAGGGTTAACTCGATATTACTTTTGTCACTGCTGAAACGTCAATTCGAAATATTTTAGGTCGAACATAAGGGGTTAAAACGTAGTGGAGCTATATATGGCCATAGAAGAGCGTCAGATCTGATTGTACATCCTAAGCTGCATGCCGGTAGTCGTTTGTAAATGAGAACAAGCTAGTTGTTAAATGAGAACAAGTTAGTTGCTGTAACATGAAAACAATTTACCTCTTGCAAAATGAAAACAATTTAAGCTAGTTGTTATAAAATAAGAACAGTTTAATTGTTTTACAACGATACCAACATACAGTAATGATAACAATATCCCAAATAGGGAACTAAACTAGTATTAAATTATAAAATTTCTCTATTCTAATAGTTCGACCTCCAAATACACGTCACAATTTTGAAATATGCATTCGCCAATAAAATCAAAGAGAATAGAGTTAGATAATGCATTCTACAGATAATAATATAGTTATGGTTAAATGAGAAAAAAATAGTTATTGTTAAATGAGAACAAATTAGTTGGTATATAAACTGACAACATGCTAATCTTGAGAAGGCTCTATTTTTACCCAGAAAACGCATTTATGCTTATTATTTCTTGTCAATTGCAAACAGTTAAAGCCTGACGAGTAACCTGTAACGAGGATTAAATATATTTACATTTCAGATTTAAAGTACATGTAAGATTTCGATAAAATTTAAAAAACAAATGTTCCCAGTGCTTAATATCTGGAGCTAGTTGAACATTGTGAAATGAGAACAATACAGTTCTTGTAAAATGAGAACAAAATAGTTGCTGTAAAATGAGAGCATTCTTTCTGGTAAAATTAGAACACACTATATTATAATTGTTGCAAAATGAGACCAATCTTGTTCTGGTAGAATGAAATGTTATTCATTGTGAATTGAGAACAATACAGTGGAGAAGGCGCGAAGGCTCTATTTTTACCCAGAAAACGCATTTATGCTTATTATTTCTTGTCAATTGCAAACAGTTAAAGCCTGACGAGTAACCTGTAACGAGGATTAAATGTATTTACATTTCAGATTTAAAGTACATGTAAGATTTCGATAAAATTTAAAACGCACTTATGCAATAACAAATGTTCCCACTGCTTAATATCTGGAGCTAGATCCGACATTGGGTAGCCCGGTGTCAGATCATGAGCCAAATTGATTGTCTAGCTGATTAAAACAATGTGTTTGAATGGGATACATTGGCATCTTCTTCTCTGTATATTTACATGATTTAGTAATCACCGTCAAACTGCACGTTTCAGGTCCGCGAATACTTGCAAACACCACAAGCAAAGATGAAATTAACCAAATGTTGGGGAAGAAAAGAAGGAGAGTTACCGGACATGGACCATGCGTTTGGAACATGGGATTGGATAAAACGGCGAATAGAAGCGGCATTCCATGACCGTCTGAGCAATCTCCTAGAGGAATGGGACAATGATAAAAAGACCATTGTCTCTTTGGAGAAAAAAATGTTCCGTGATGCCAAACTTCAACTGTGTGATCTGGAAAGTGATCTAAATGAGTTAGAGGACCAAGTTCATGAAGAGAGTGATGGATTTTCGAGAGTATCTAGAGCTTCACTATTGAACAATATCTGTAGGTCGTTTGATGATTTTGAAACTGCAGATCTCCTAGAAAAGGATGTGCATGAGAAAATATTACACCGAATTCTTAGGATTGTTAAGACGAAAGGGAGAAGGCGACATGCCAATCAGAAACTGGACGAATATGTTACAAAACCTGCACAGGTCGCAGAGCAACGATCAGCTAAACTGTTAGGGAAAATGGTAAAGGGAAAAGATAAAAGTTTGGAAGAGTTTGTACATGAAATGATGATTCGTCCATACAACTACATCAGTAAGCTTGAGAACAAGATTCCGAGTATGCTTCGCTCTAATATGACACTGTTGGAAAAGTTCGAGAAGGAGATTGTCGACCAAGGCAAACAAAGGGGCGAATACATGAAGACTATGGAACGGGTTGAAAATATTCGGAGCGAGTTAATAAAGTACGGAGAGGGACATTTCTTCACTGACTTCACGACAGACGATATAGATCTAATCACAAGTCCAGTACCCCAAAAGACTTTGCCTAAGAAGCCCTCTGTTTCGGACCTAATGAAGATGCAGTCGAGTGTTGCTAAAGAAAGTTCTCTGGAAATACCACAAGGAATCTGGCACGCAGGTGAATACCCGGTAACAACAAGTGCATCCCTTTTAAAGTCATAATGACGTCACGCCGCGTCTAACACATTCAATTCAATTTAACCGCCTACTTTTATACAGGATCAAAGTATTGAAGAAAGCTAACTATGGATCTATTTTCATTTATATTGTCTTGCTTTAAGTTACATCCTTTATATAAGACTGTAAATCATTTTGAAGATTGCAGAACGTTACTGTGTTTAACCCATTCACCCCTGAAACGTTAAGTGGACAATTCCAATTTCCAAATAAGTCTAGTCCATTTTAGACTGTTAAGGGTTAATTTCAACAATATTTATCAAATTGACAAACAGATCAGACCCAAATCAGAATGATCATATAGGAGCCCTCTGATATATATCTCCCACAGGTATACTCGTTACCGACTTTATTCTCTCTCTGTTTCAGTTTACAAGGGTAACGTGTGTAAAGTTGGGAGTGAAGGACAGTTCGTCTCTGTCAAAATCTACAACACAGATCTCATTATTGAGCATTCTGCACAGGAGGTGTCCAAACTCAGGTATATGAGTTACCCTTTTAACGCACTAACCCGTTATTCGGACAAAGCGGAACAGAAATGTCCGAATAGATTGTCACTGACTGTGTCATTTAATCTATGTCTACGTATTTTACTATACCATGTTGTGCCGAATGTGTGTACATTGGTGTCAATATATTTGAAGAAGAAAGGTTTGATTCCGTAACCTTGTATTGGTGACTGCATATTAAAGGCACAATCCCGCTCAAATTGGTGTTTAAAACGCGCAATTTCTTATATGTGTGCATTTTCTATGTATTAAAACTAAGTGAAATCGAGTGTAAGAAGTCTGACATATGCACCCACTTCGTAAAGAATCCTACCTAAATGTGTCGAATTCTTATCGTGGTGGTTTACATTATAAGCGGGTTTGTTTACAAATAAGATTACGGGCTGGTTCCGAGAACTTTCGATCGATCGCATAAAGGTCACGTGATTGATTCCGCCGCGACAATGTGTATACATTACATCAGTTTAACGGCCAAACTTAAAGGAGTTGTCTCTCTTTGGTTGTAAAGCACTCGACTTGTTGTATAGAATTATGCAAATGAGCTTTACCGAGTATGTCCGTAAATTTTCGTCGCTATTCAAAAATAAACAAACTTGATTACTTGTTTCCACAAATTTCACTGTTCGTTAGCAATATTGCTTCAAATATCACCACGTATTACTTCTTTTTATATGGAACGCTTACGATAGTGACATAAATTTCATGTAAGAAAAATGTTTGATTCTGATTTTGTGGGAGTAATATAGTGGCTTTAAGAAAAGGGTTTAATGAGCTAATCGGGCACGTTTCATTTTGCTTAAGCCTACAATTAAGATTAAGATTTTTTTCTGTGATTTTAATCGGCAGTGATTCATTGTGTATTTGCGGATCATTTTCTGTTTCATATATGATTCGATTTTAGCAAAATTCTACATCGATATGAGATCTCAGAAATAAAGGATATTTCTCTAGATATATGTAGTTTTGATTTTAGACATATTGGTTAATCAAGGGTGGTGTACAGTAGGAAAGACGTTATTCTTCCTCGATAAACGCGTGTATACTAAAACAATTATTGAAGCCAGAGCAAACGATTGGCTGACATTGACCTTAACTCATAAGAGACGTACCGGTACTACTTAACACTTATTTTTCAATGTGGCAGATGTCTTTTACCCAGTGATGTGTGCTTGGCGGAGTTTCTGGGCGTGTATCAGCAAAAAGAAACGCCAACTCCAGCCTACATCTATGCCGGTAACTTACTATCGCTGAAACAGTACATGAAGAACACACTGGAAGCTGACGAGATAAAGTTACTGGTGGAAGTGCTAACTGGACTACAGTACATACACTCCAAGGGCCTGGTACACATGGACCTGACTAAAGACACGGTCACGGTAAGATATATACTGGACTACATCATCAGATATAATGCACCCGGGCTTTTAGATCAGTACAGACTCAGATCAGTCATACAGCATTTAGCCATTGCTTTCTCTGTGAAGATAACATTACCTATTTAATAGAGGAGTCGTGTTTTTTCCGGTTTTATGATTGATTGAGTTGGGTTTTACGGCACAGCGACGCATAACATTGTCATCTGGCATCGAGAAGCGACTACATATACATAAACATCAAACGAAACTAAACACCCGATAAAGAAGGGAAAAACACGACAAACCCTTAGAGGCTCCACCATACGTATGGGAATGATTTCAGAAAGATGATTTTGGCTCATCACATTCTTTGCCAGCAGCGCATGGGATCAAAACCACCGACCGCCCCTTTTTGCTCTTGGCAGGGGGAATAATCTTGGTCTTATAAACAGAAACAATTCCCTATGACAATTAAGCACCAGAACCACGACACGGCAGGAAGGTCTCCGGGTGTTGTTCCGGGCTTTGTTATTTGTATAGACCTTTGGATCAGTCATACTCCTAGTGAATAATGTTTTCATAGGAATAGTGCATTTTTCACTAGTACACTGTTTGTATATCATAAATATAAATGATAATAGGTGTTCATGAATTAGATCTAATTATTTTTGGTTTCAAAATCATGTTCAAATAACATAACAATCGTTTGAGAAAGGCTCAAGGAGCAATATGTAAAATATTGACAGTTGATCGATTCAAAACAAGGCCAAATGCTTCTAATTCCTTCACTGCCTTACCCGGAGTACAATAGTTATTTGCAAACAGTTTGGATCCTGATCAGGCGCCGCGTAACGCGGCGTCTGATCAGGATCCAAACTGTTTGACACTCGTTGCAATATTTCTTAAGTCAAAATACCTAAAAATTGTTTTTTAGAAATATAAGCAGACGACAATTGTTTAAAGTTGATGACGTCATGGTAGTGAAGGGGTTAACGCGTTTGAAATGAGTCTGAGATCGTTCACGATATTTTGACTGAATGCTAAAATCTTCTTCAATAATAAGCATTGGTAAAAATAAATGGATTTAACAAAGCATTGTACTTAATATAGATGAATACTTAACGTTTCGATTAAACAGGTTGATGAATGTGGAAACGTGAAGCTAACTGGTGCCTGCATGCCAAGAAGAATGACCGTAACAGACACTCAACCTTGCCAGGAGTATGTATACATATCGCCAGACGTGTTGAATGGCGCTGTCTATATTACCAAGGCGGACATGTATTCATTCGCCCTGTTGGCGCTAGAATTGAGAGACCACCGATATACCGCATTTGAGAGTTGCAGGACGATGCAGTTAAAGGAGTTTGTACAACTGAATCACTTGAGTGTGCTCGAATCGCACGTGATAACTTCGACTTATCAGCACAATATTCAGAATTTGTTGTTAAAGTGTTTGGACAGGGATTGCACAGTGCGACCTAGTGCTATTGACATGTCTAATGATATTCTACAATTACAGAAGGCAGCAAGTTTGGTGAGGAAGACAGCCACTCCACGGTACATCTGGAAAACATTTTCTGCCAAGAAACGTTAGACCCTTTAGTCCGTTTACGCAAGGATTTCACCCCAACATTGTTTTTGAATTATACAGTTACTAGAAGTATTCCCTTAACCCATTACCCAATAGAAACTGTCTAGTATTCAAAACAGGTGACCACTTAATGCATGTTGAAAGTAAAGCAGAATGCGCCTTACGGTGCATACTGCTAAATACGTTTCGCCCGCTTTAAGCTACCAAAAACAGGAAATAGAAAATATTTTTATTGTGAATATACAGAAATGTATACAGTGGAACAATTTTTCTCAGTGGAAGAATGAATCAAAGGCGTCAAACGGCATATCACGTAAGTGTATATCGGTCGATTGTTTTTTGTGTGCGTTTGTTAACGTCCGTTTCTGCCATCTATGGACTAGTTGGACGTCCCAGAGAGAGAGGAGCGGATACAGAAAACCTGAGTGCGATGCCCTACTCTTATTTTCGACAGCGTTATCTGGTTCTTAAAGGTGACATGTGTAAATCAGTAATATATCGGACTTCGGTTTTGATAAAGTCTCATCCGAAGGACTTCGGCGGGACATCGAACGCACGAACACTGGGATCGTAAGAGCAGCAAGCACAGATTTTGGTTAGATAAATAGCAAAACATCCGAAGATCTTGGAAACTTTCGGGGAAACGGTAGCCCTGACTCTGTCATGGGCTACGCACTACATTTGGCCTAGTATTCCTACGAACTTTATGCACCCGTCTGTGTCTGTGCCTTTTCCAAGTAAAATGTTCAAAAAACACATTTACAGTGTTTCCTCCCCACAACGGTCCTCCCAGCAACGAATCCCTCCTTAAAACGACCATTGTCGCAGTTCCTTAAACATGACCATTATGTCCAACCTATTCACGGTTTCAATGTCGTCTACTTAAAATTGCTGTTTTCCTCAAGGTAATATATTTGACCAAAAAGCAGCTTGAATCCAGATCAGACGCCGCGTGACGCGGCGTCTGATCTGGATTCAAGCTGTTTGCAAATGTAAGCCCATTTCGCTACCTATAACGACTCCCTCCGAACAACGCACACACTGTTTTCTCCCATTGGGTGTCGTTGTAGAGAGAGAGGGCACTGTAAATGGCAAAAATTGTTAGGTGATTGTGTTCAGAGGATTGGTAATGAGGTTGATTCGTCAAATGAGTTTGATCCAGTTTATCAAATATACGTACGATAAATATGAAACTCATCAAACGGTTAAAGCCAGTCCCATTTTGTAAGCAGACCTTTTTTTAACAAATATTTAAAATAACAACCTAGATAAATAAAACTTGTAATATTTGAGCATCCTTATGGGCCAATCTGATCTTTGAAATGTTACAAAACAGACATACTAAAACGTTGTAATCACAACTTCACAGCCTTTTACATCGAGCGCAATGGTTATTTGCAAATAGTTTGCATCCTGATCAAACACCTAGTAACTCGACGTCTTATCAGAATCCAACTGGTGGCATTTTAGATTGAAATGAATCGTCATCATTAAAAAACAGCTGTCATTTTCTACATTTTATTGAATCGCGTTTTCGTTAAATCTCGTTTAAAAGGGAATGACTATAACAACTACTCCTCTGTATCAACCCTTTCACTCTCATTGACGCCATAAAGCGCGTTTTCAAACAGCTTGGGTCCTGATCAGACGCCGCTTTAGGCGGTGTCTGATCAGGACCCTAGCTGTTTGACACTCTTATCGTTATTTATTAAGTCATATAGCCTTAAATCTACCTTTGAAACGTGTATTGCAGACAACAATACTGATGCAGACGACAATAAAACAGTGAATGGGTAAACATTTCCCGAATAATTCTTTAAACTTTAAAAAGCAGGATATATGCAGACGGTATCATGGCGGCAGGCGATAAATGTTGGATAATTTAGACAAGTGTTAAATAACTCAACTTTTTTTTTATAGAAATCTAGCATATCGTGATTGAACCGAGATGCAAGGGTAAGTTGAACAACTAATATGTCTCAGAACAATAGCTTAAAAAGAGTTCACGTTTCCTAAATAGTATATCATATTAAAAAGCAGGATGTCAATATTCAAAAACAGAGAAGTAGAATACTGCATGATAAATACTACGGTTTGCCTTAGAGTTGCCTCCCTTTGTCAACCATCTCTCTGCAATATCGGTCAGTTTTGTCTAAATGATTTTTGCCTTGGAGTGCCTATATCTAATCCTAAAGTATCAAATGTGTGCGAGTCTAGCTTCCCCTATAAACAAATCCTGTCATACGGGGTTTACATATGTATCTAACGGAGCTTCAGTTGCTGGGTACGTCACTATCAGATAAACCGTGTAGCAGCACTGAGTTAAACTCAGGATCCTGAGTCTGTACATGTGGTTATTTAAACACCGTACATGTATTTACTCCCTTGTAATAAACATTCACCTATACTAGTAGTCATAGAAGACGATGCATTATAAGACATGCACATTACAAAATTCTTTAGGGTCTTTAAGCGATGCAGGTTTCTGCTTAATGCATGGCAATGGTAATGCAGAAACTTCATAATTAGCTTTCTGCATTAGATCTACTTTGGTCTACATTAAACTTCAAGTCCGAGCCTGCAGTAATACAGTTCTTTGATTGAATATAAATACAAAATAAAGCATGTTGCATTAGATGAAAATTATCAAATCATTTCATATTTACAACGTTCAAAGTCTAAAACATCATTTCATAAATTGACTTAAATGAGATGTGAAATAAATAGAGTATTTTGTAAATAATGTAATTTATTATTATATGAACGTTTTAAAAATATGTTATTGTATATCATAATAAACATGTCGTGAAATGACTGATTTCACAGATTGACTGTTGCATATATGCTTTTTACGTTTACTTTACATTAAGTAAGTTTTAAATCTCTATATCTAAATAATGTACCTTATCAATTCCAGTTGTGTTTGGGAGCTGAAAAGCTAATACGTTCACCAATGTATTCTAGTAAAACATTCAGATCAAACGACACACGTAACGAAAATAAAACACTTAAAGTTCATTCTTATTTCAAATCAAATATAGGTGATTTGGTATTACATATATAAGAACTTGTAGTCTTAAGAACGCCGTGAATATTTTTATGAATGAATGTCTAATGTGATTTTACTTTCTTTAAGAAAAAAGCTTGAGCAGCTGAATATGAGCGCCATCGTTTCTCTTCATTTCTAAGCAAAAATGCTGTTTTTAGGAAAAAGAGATATAGACCTTTTAATTTCAATACAATGTGCCAGTTTTTTAGCCACAATGATTCCATGTTGCCTGTCACTTTCTATAAACAAAATATAAATACAGTATATGTATGAGATGCTGATAATTTATAAAACAAACTAGGGTACTTTCTATTTTGGCTGAGTATATAATTATGTTATTTTGAGGTTCTCTCGTTGAACAATGTTTTTATTATCAATACTAATAGTATTACCAGGATCTACACTGTTTGTCATTTTGCAATAGATTGTTAAAACAACCCTAAATTGTCACAATGAATTACACCTTAATTTGAAACCGGACTTGTCCATTAGATGTTTCAGAGGTGATGGACCGTTGGTCTGAGCTAGTAGGACTATACGCACTGCTTTATAATATACACCCATGAAGTCTCGCTACTACATGTATGTTCACTTAAATAGAAATTTGTTGATTATGTTAAATATATAACCGTTACAGTGGAGAAAACGTTATTTCCCCAAAAACGCGTTTACGCTAAAATTATGAATTCCATTGCAAACAGTTTGGAGCCAGATCAGACGCCGGGTAACCCGGCGTCTGATCAGGCTCCAAACTGTTTGCTTTTCAGATTAAACAATAAAGTCAGAATTATCAAAGAATTATTCTTTCCTACATTTTCTTGCAATGCGTTTGCGTTTCGTTTGCGTTTAAACATGGAGGAATTATACGTATAATTCCTCCATGGTTTAAAAGAGAAAGAATAACGTCTTCTCCTCTGTAACAGTCATCATGGCTTGGCGTCGCGAACGAAGATCTAAGTAGGTATATTTCCACGTCTGTTGCAGGCACGCTGGTGACTGACTAGGCCTGTACAGTGGAGAATCTGTTATTCTTTCCCGTTTAAACGAAACGAAACGCAAACGCAAAACACTTCAACGTAAACAAGTACATTTTTGGACAATTCTGATTATTATTTTTTATCTGGGTGGCAAACAGTTTGTAGCCTGATCAGACGCCGGGTTACCCGGCGTCTGATCTGGCTCCAAACTGTTTACAATGTAAATAATAGTTTTAGCGTAAACGCGTTTATTGGGAAAGAATAACGTTTTCTCCACTGTAACAGTAACAGTCTGTAACAGTAGGATGAACGTAAATTTGGAAGCGAATAAGAAAACTTTCTGCTGCTTATATTTATCTTGCTGTTTGCAGCAATCTGCTTTCACCACCGAAACCAACATTTAATGGATCTTTCAATATTTATATTCAACAAACTGACGTTTTTTGAAAACGATATAAGGTTTTTAATCAAAATGTAATTACATGTACCGGATTTAATTACTTGTACTCTTGAAAGACATCAAGATTGTTATCAGTTTTCACGTCAATGTCGCCTTAAATGTTGACAAACTTTAATATCAAACTAAACCATTTCAGGTGGGTATTACTCATGGCACATTTTTCTCCATTCTGTTGAACATAATTTGACGTGTTATTTCGATATATATCAGGCCAATTAGGCGTAAAGTGCATTCTCGGTCTATAGACGGGTTGAAACTCGTATAAGTAGGCCTTTTAAGATACAAAAATTGGGCAAATCGTTCAAATTGTGACTAAATTCTGATATTTGGCACAGTGATTCATTGGGGTGTCAAAAATATGAAATGGAAGGGTAGCCCAAAATCTGAGCAGGGGAAGACGGCCATTTTGGAATTCTAAATGGCGGACCCTAAATTTAATGATTTTAGACGTATCTCGGCTTAGAATGCACACAGAGTTCTGATTTCAAGTGCAAAATATATGCTATTGGGGTCTACAAACTTTGGTACAACTTATACTTTGCTTGCATGGCAGCCATTTTGTATTCCAAGATGGCGGCTGTTAAATTTGTTTCAATATGTATTGCGTAGAGCCATATATCATAGTACTACAACTGAAGCCCAATAGCATACTTAAATCTGACACAAACTGGTATCCGTCTGTAGAAAAAGGTTTCTAAATACCGAAATGTGTGTACAAGTTTGTATTTTATGAATCGTGTTATCTGTGGACCAACATTGCTATTCAAGATGGCTTCCAAGATGGCCGCTACAAACATTAGATATCACGAACAAACTATATATTACAATTGTTTTCTTATAGTTCGACTTACAGTGAGGACAATGAACTTTGAACATTTCAAAAGAGTCATTTTATTCCCTTAATATAAATACTGACCATTGAACCCTTCTCCTGCGACCAAAATAATCAAAATGGCGTCAAAGATGGCCGCCAGATGCGTAAAAATATCACGCACACACTGATTAAAAAATACAATTATTTTAATAATTTTACTGAGAGTGATGACAATTCAAACTGAAGTTGTCATTTCAACATAGTCATTCTATTCACTAAATGTGTATAAAGGCTGTTTAAATCTTATACTACGAACACGATGTTTAAAATGGCGTCCAAGATCGTCGCTACAAATATAAAATATCACGAAAACACTTTCTATTAAATTTGTGTTTATGGTTTGACTAAAAAAGATGCCAACGCACATTGGACAGTGCAAAGGGCATATGTTGTTCACTAAATGTGTATTAAGACAGTCTTATTCCCATACTACGAACCCAATTGTGAAGATGGCGACCAAGATGGCCGCCAAAGACAGAAAATGTAACGGACATACTATTTCAGCTACATGTATTTTCTAATGGTCTGACTAAAACTAAGGACAATGGACTTTGACCCTTGCCAAAAAACCATGTTATTCCCTAAGCGTGGACCAAGACCGTTTAACCTTTTTACTCACATCAAAGTATTCAAGATGGAGTCCACGATGACTGCCACAGCTATAGAATATCAGGAACTACTACACATGTCTTCTTATGGTTTGACTTAAAGTGATAACAATACACTAAAACATTACAAAAGTGATAAGTTATTCATTTCATGTGTATAAAATCTCTTTATTCCTTCTACTGCGAACAAAATATACAAAATGGCGTCCAAGATGACCGCCACGCCATTAACCTAAAATATCACCAGCATACTATTAGTTACACGGCGAAGCGCTCAGGAAATACGGAATCCAAAACGTCATACAAGCCCGTACACCCTGCCCAAATGCCGTGTAACGAATTTATTTCCAGTCTAGATCCAATACAAGAAAGAAACAATGCATAATCAGACAAAGTTTTACTGTCTTGATCCTAAAGTTGACACTTGAAATTGACATCTGTTCAGTACATTTCAAACTCACGCGCTACTCGATGGTTTAGTACAATAGTTATTCAGTTAAACTTCGACGATATCAGGAACTCGCATAAGTAGAACTTCACGTTTGGTTATCGATCAATCTACAATTGATAACTATGCTTTCCTCTTTGGTTGTGCGACGACAGACAGGGCTTAGCACTACATGATGATGTATCTCTAAAGCCGTCCTTAACCGGGAGAGTTATGTCGGATTTTCTTGCTTTGTTTTTCTCTCCCTCTCTGTCGTACTCTGAACCCTTCCATGTCTTACAGTTACTCGTAACTACAGACTAGTCACTTGAGTACAATTTGACCGTTGTCATAGTGGGTTATTTTTAACACGGGCTTGAATGTTTTATTCTTTCCCATGTTACTAATGATCTTGTCATAGAATTTTGTTAGATGTTTTACATATATTTACTTACTGTGTTGGTGGTCTTTTTGATTGTAAGGTTGTGGAATAGGGTTTATATTTTATGTACATGTACACTGTTCGTCTTAATAGGTGAATATAGGAGATAAGAGTGAGGTTGGGCGCCCCTAAACCCAGGTTTAACCCCCCAGTGGTAGTTAATGGTTAATTTATAATTAATTATTGATTGCTGCTGACCGTGCCAAGGCGGGCTCCTATATTCACTTTGCTTTATGTTTGTCTTGCGTGTTGTTTTCTATTTAGTGTGTAGATGAAGGAATGAGATTGTGCGTGTGTGTGTGTGTTTGTTATGGTATGACTGTGTGTGTGTTCTGCTTGAGAGGTGGGTGTATTGTTTGTGTTGCGTTTCCTGCTTGAGTCTTTCGTATTTATTTATCTGCATTCCTACAGTTTAATGCAATAATTTCTAAACCGCATTATGTCGAACATATTCCGTATTTCAAGTTTAAAAGGTGGTAAAGCCACCATTTAACTTTGAATTACGGATATGTTCGACTGAAATGAAATTAAGATATACCCTATCGATGATCGACTGTATCTAACATGGTTACATCATCACATTGGAATGTGAACATCCTTAAAATGTTCATTACCAGGGTATTTTGAACTGATAGTTCTCGGAGGATATTTACGTTTTATGAAATACTGTAACGATTAATTATAAAAAATGAACGGAAATAATCAGGAACGTACAAATGAACACGTACGTTAGTATCTAGGCATATCGAGTTCTGCTTGTTTTGGTTGATTTCGATAAACATATTGATTAAAATAAAACTGAATCCAATGTCAATTTCATTATAGACCATTGACAAGTGCCGTTGTACGTTACATTGTTCATTTCACGTCCCGTCGTTTGTTTATGATGGTGACGACGTGGGTGGGATAATCAGTGAAAGCAAAGCAAGAAACTAGCATATTATCGATATCTGAATTACATTTACACATAATGCTCGATTCAAGACAGTTTTTAATTAAAATTTATTTTGATAGCTTGGAAAAAAACTGCTTAATAAACCGAAAAAGAGAGATTGTTTACGGGAATCGAGCGAGGGAACAACATCTAACTAGTCACGTGACCCGTACTACCCGGCAAAATCAATGTGTACGGTCTCGTACACAGTGGTCACGTGTGCAGTTTCAGCCTATCAGAGTCCAAGAATTTATGATGACTGGAAATAAAGACTATTACAACTGGTTCATCATAACTTGACTAAAAGTGACGTTGACCATAACAAGAGTGAGGTATATTTATATGTGTTAATCCTTTTACTTAATACAAATATTAAAGATGGCGTCTAAGCTATAGTGTCCGGCTGTATAGCGCAGTGGTAGAGCGTGCGCTTACAGCTCGGGAGAATGCGTTTTCAATTCCCGGTCGAGTCAAACCACAGACATTAAAAATTGGTAGTAAAGGCTTCCCTTCTTGGCGCTCAGGATTTCGGGTTAGCATAACGACTGGTTCGTCGGTATCAGTATACAGTGACCTGCCGCGTTCAGTCCGTAGTGACCCTCATAATTGCCCCCTCTCATAAGCATCTTTCTTGATGATAATACGAATCATAAGAATAAGATAATGAGAAAGAAAGATGGCCTCAACAGCACAGAGTATCATAGAACAATAAAAAGAGACATAGTATTCATTTAATGTGTATAGCAACTATTTAATCATTTTTATTGGAGACAAGGTATTCCAGATGCTGGCCAAAATAACCGTCACTCCTTAAAACTAAAATATAATCAACATACTTTATGACAATTGTTTTTCTCATGGTTTGACTAAAAGTGATGAAAATAGATTTTGAACATTATAGAAAGGACACGTTATTCATTTAACGTGTATAAAGAATATTTTAACCATCTACTGAGAACAAAATATACCAGATGACGTCCAAGATTGCCGCACAAACCTAAAATATCATGAATATACTATTAGAATTGTTTCTTACGGTTTAACTAAAACTGATGAAAATAAACTTTGAACATTACAAAAGAAACATACTATTAACTTACTGTGTAGAAAGGCTGTTTAATACTATACTACAAACAAAATTATTGTCCGCTAATTTTCGTCTTTGGTCCAAATTTGAAAATAATATATATTTGTTCGTTGTAGTTAAAATGTTTCATGTGAGTAACACGGTTTGACTCCTCGTGAGAAGCCTAGTTACTAAACGTCTCATCCACATCAAAGATGTTTGCATATTATATATAGCGTCAGAAACTGAATTATAATGATTAAAATAAGATGATACACCGACAGACCGTGAAAAGGTATAGGACAACTTCTACAGTGTACTTCAGGCTTTCTGAATGATATCAGAAGACATGATGGCATACTGCTATCGGATGACTTCAATCCATGGGTTGGAAGGAAAAGGTCTTGCTGAGAGGATCCCTAGGTTGACATGGAACAAGCAACTTTACAGATAACACTTCACCATAGACGACATACAAGACTATCCACAAGTTCAATTTGGCATCGTCTGGCGGAAACATCAACAATGAGATAGAACACATTACATGTATCTCTAACAACAAAAGGCGGTGTGAATTAAAGATAATCGAGCGATGGGACAAGCAAACGTTGTATCGAACTTAACTTAACAGTGGAAAAGCTGAACTTCACATTGAGATTGGAAGAAACAAATGACGACGTTTGGATGTCTCCAAATTGATAGACCCGACAGTTAAGGATAGCTTCAATGTCCTGCTGAAAACCTAATTCAGGACAAAGTTATCACTATTGACAGCTTCAGAAAAGCCATATCTGAGACAGACCATAGTTTACAAAACAGTACAAAAGTTTAGTGGATATATGCAGACACTTTTGAAGGCAATAGAGGAGAGAAAACAGTTGAAAAATCATTTTCTAGATTTGATTGTCAATGACGCAAGGCGAAACCTATTTACAACTAGGGGTAAGACAGTAGCGAACATTACTCCAACATCTGCTGCATAAAAACACGTCGGGCGATCTATCATGCAAGTCAGAAAGTAATATAACTGTCTAGATTGCCATAGAGTTGACAATGACCAAGTGAATTGGGGTGGATGAAGGAGGAAAATAGTTTTCTACTAGTTTGGAGCTTTCTAATGTAGAGAAAACATGTACCGAGTTGTGCGGTTGCCAGATGAAAAGTTAGATAAGACCTAACAATGGATTAAGTACTGGTATCTCTATTAGTGATGTCAATATTTGTTTGTCATCGATGTTAATAAAACAGCTATAATGTTTATATTTATTTGTTTGAGATTGTAATGGTGGTCATTTTTTATTTCAAAATAGTCACCATTCAATCATAATGAAGATTGCAATTGCCTGTATTACTTTTTTTTTTTTTAACTTTTATGCTACTCACCGTAATAGAGGCTCTAGAGCTCAGATATGCATTGAAATATAATTTTAACGAGCTTCTTGAAATTCGAATGGTCACAGGCAATAATAGTAAAAGTTACACCAGTATGTTTGTTGACACGAAGTATAGTTCATAGAACAGGAGTAAAACGGTCTTAAAACATTTAATGAAAAGCATATCCTCTTTGTACTGTCCAAAGTGCATTGTTATCTTTTTTTAGTTAAACCATTAAAAACAATTGTAAAAGACAGAATTTTCATGATTTTTTTATATATTCACATAGCCGTCATCTTGGACGCCATTTCGAATACCGGTATTTTGTTAGTAGATTTGAACGGTTCAAACGGTTTAAAGGGAATACTGTGACTGTGTCGTAATGTTCAGCGTGCATTGCTGTCACTTTAGTAAAACCATTAGAATGTTTTTTAAAAGTAAGTGTGTGCGTGATAATTTTACACTTCTGACATCCCTCTTGGACGCCAATTTGAACTTATTGTTTATAGTATAAAATTTAAACAGCCTTTATATACATAAAGGGAATATTGTGACTGGTTTGTAATATCCAGGGTGCATGCTAAACCATTAGAATAAGTGTAATAGAAAGTGTGTGTGATATTTTTACGCTTCTGGTGGCCATCTTGGACGCCATTTTGTATAGTTTGGTCGCAGGAGAAGGGTTAAATGGTCAGTATTTATATCAAGGGAAAAATATGACTCTTTTGTAAGATTCAAAGTTCAATGTCCTCGCTGTTAGTCGAACCATAAGAAAACAATTGTAATATATAGTATGTTCGTGATGTTTAATGTTTGTGGCGGCCATCTTGGAAGCCATCTTGAATAGCTATGTTGGCCCACAGATATCATGTTTCATAATATACAAACTTGTACACACATATATAAACCTTTTCTACAGACGGATACCAGTGTGTGCCAGATTTAAGCATGCTATTGGGCCTCAGTTGTAGTTCTTAAATATATGACTCTACGCAATACATATTGAAACCATTTTTTAATAGCTGCCATCTTGGAATTAAAAATGGCTGCCATGCAAGCCAAGTATAAGTTGTACCAAAGTTTGAAGATGCCAATAGCATATATTTTGCACCTAAAATCAAAATTCTATTTGCATTCTTAGCAGATATACGTCTAAAAACATAAAATATAGGGTCCGCCATTTTGAATTCCAAAATGGCCGCCTTCCCCTGCTCAGATTTTGGGCTACCCTTCCATTTCATATTTTTGACACCCCAATGAATCACTGTGCCAAATTTCAGAATTTAGTCACAATTTGAACGATTGTTTCTCTTATCGGGTCTACTATATATAAAATATACATCGGACAATTTCTTTTTGTAGTCTATAGTCACAATGACTTAAAATGGGCACGTGAGACTTTTTTTAATACCATGATGTACTGAACACAAAATTGGTATTCCTATTTGATGTGGTATAGGACATATGTTCCGGACAAGCCGTTCTTTAATTGAGGAACAATCTATAATTGAAGTTAACAGTCAAGGTCATTGTGACCTGCAAATGTAATACAATTTAACACTTCGTAATCCCAAGATGTACTCAAACAACAAACGTGGTACATACACCCCTAGCCGATGGGGTATAGGAAATATACTCCAGACAAGATGTACATGCACGGATGATCTGACAGACTAACATACGCACGTTTTAATCCTGATCAGTGCATTGCGCAGAGTCTGATCTAGATTCAAACTGTTTGCAAAGTCGGCTTTAGCCTTTTAATCGCCTTTGGGTGTGAAAGGGTTACATAATGCTGTTTGCTATTTTCAATAAAATAATATGTTGTTGTCATTTTTAATTGAAGATACAATGTCATGGTATAAGTGACAATGATTTTAGAATCCTGATCAGATCAGACGCCGAGTTACCTAGCGCCAGGATTACAAATTGTTTAGAAATACAGTGGAGAAACTGTTATTCTTTCCCAATAAACGCGTTTACGCTAAAACTATTATTTCTATTGCAAACAGTAACCCGGCGTCTGATCAGGCTCCAAACTGTTTGCCACCAAGATAAACATAAATTATCAGACTTGTCCAAAAGTTGCTTTTTTCTACATGTTAGTGTTTTGCGTTTGCGTTTCGTTTCGTTTAAACGGGAAAGAATAACGTTTTCTCCACTGTAGCAGTACCCTCGGATAAAGGCAATGGGTGTATTATCCCCTGAAACTTTCAATAGACAATTCCAATTTGTGGTAAAAGCTGACCCATTTCAGATTTTAGGGTTGTTTATTTATTATACAGATCTAATGACTGCAAAATGACAATCAGTGAAGATCCTGATTAGAAGGCTCCTGAATGAGCCCTCCGATCAGGGACTTCACTGTTTGCATGGGACAAGTGTGCTATTTACAGGTACAATTGTCGTAAAGGATATATATTATATGCGTCACTAAGGCTTATCCCATTCACCCCTGACAATTCATGTGGATATTTCCAGTTTCCAATTACATGTATGTCTCACCCATGCTGTTGAGGTTTTTGTGCAAAATGAAACAAGTGCGAGACGCTCTGATCTTCATGACATTTGTACATTTCACAGGTAGACTGTTAGTAATGGGCCCGTCACACCATAACGTTCTGGCCAGCGTTCTCTGACGATTGAGGAAACGTTGGTAGTCGCCCATGGTCGCTGGTACAACGCCAGAAGAACGTTATGTGAACGCTAGTAAACGCTAGTAAACGTCGGTGATCGTCGGTAATCGTCGGAGAAGGCTGGTCCGAAAAAAAAGATTTGAACATGCACAAAAGTTTTCTCTGAGACCAGCGTTCTTCGAACGTTTAGTGTCAAACGCTGGAGATCGTTTAAGAACGTTCGTTGGTCGTTTTACTAACGTTCAGCGAGCGTTGCACGCGTTCGGCTGTCGTTAGTCAGTCGTTTCTCTAGCGTTACTTGGTTGTTACAAATCGTTTGCTTTGCAGTGAACGACTCACTAGCGACCTGTCAACGATCGCTGAACGATTCACTAGCGTTCGCAGCGCGTGACTAACGTCAAGCGAACGTCCTTTGGCGTCCATTGAGCGTTATTCGAACGTTTCCCGAACGTCCATATCTATGGGTATATAAACTAATATTTTATCAGCAATGTTCATTTCATGTTGGACTATCGTGGAGAACACTTACTATGGAGAATCCAGAAAGATTAAGGAGACTTTATGTGCTTGCTGTAGCCAAGCATGAAGTAGATGTACTTAACTTGCAAATAGCTGAACATGTTCAGAGACCTCGCCCGCAGAGAAAAAGACACCAACGAAGACGACAGTGCTGGAGTACAGCATGGATATTAAGGCGTCAAGAGTTTGGTCTGTACGACCAACTCATGGTTGAAGTTCGCCAGGAAGATATCAGTACCTTCACAAACTTCATGCGCATGCCACCGGAAATGTTTGATGAAATCCTTGGACGTGTAAGGGGCAGATTGACAAAGCAGCACACTTTTTACCGAGAGCCCCTCGAACCTGGCCTGAAATTGGCGGTGACACTGCGACATTTGGCCTCTGGATCTAAGTATGCAGACATGAAGTTTGGTTGGCGCGTTCCATCTAACACAATCTCCGTCCTTGTCCGTGAGGTGTGTCGGGCTATTATTGACGAGTATCTACATGAGGTAATGACTCCTCCAAGCAGTCCTGAAGCCTGGCGTGAGATTGCCAACCAGTTCATGACAAGGTGGAACTTCCCTCATTGTTGTGGTGCCCTTGATGGCAAACATGTTGCCTGCAGATACCCTAACTCTTCTGGATCAACCTACTACAACTACAAGGGGTTCTATTCTTTGGTGATTATGGCCCTACTGGACGCAGATTACAAGTTCATCTGGGCAGATGTTGGAGGTAAGTGCTCTTTCACATAATGTCTTAACCCTTTGGTCCCTAGTCCCGCATATAGGCGTCATTTTCAAACAGTGTATATATAAATAGTACATTTGTCTTGTACAAACAGTGAAGACCCAGATCAGAGGGCTCAGTAACCCGGCGTCTAATCAGGCTCCAAACTGTTTGCCACTCAGATAAAAATGAATTGTAATAACTATGTAAAAATTGACATTTTCTACGTTTTAGTGTTTTGCGCTTGCGTTTCGTTTGCGTTTATACGGGAAAGAATATTGTTTTCTCCACTGTACTTACCCCCACACAATTATGCTTCCACCTACAATAAAGGCCAACAATGACGTATGTTTAGAGATGTTTCACCGTATATCTATATAGATCTAACTCGCTCATTGTTTATACTTTAATTTAACTTTTTCTTTAAAAGAATGAGACGAAGATATCCGAAATGCTGATCTCCCTTCAAATGGACTCGGCGACCCCGTGACACGCCAGACTTAGTTGTTTGACTATAAGTATATAAATTCCATTATTGTTAAAGTCAGGGCGATTTCTTAAAATATTTTCCCAAATTTCAACGTAAATACTTGCCTTGTAAACATGTCTCTGAGGGACCTGAACCAGGTCCACAAGTGATCCACGCTGATCCCCAGCTCTGTGGCCTTGCCCTCGAGAATGCGTTGCCTCTTTGCCTTGTTTCTATAGTATGTCCGCTGCGTGTTCCATAGTAGTTCGTTTTCCCGGAAAAACTCTATCAGACTGTCCTCCACCGCCCGGTCCACGATCTAACAGTCCTTTCTCTGCCTCCTCCCCCTCTTGGCAAGAGTCGGACCGTCTTCATTGGGGGTTTCAGGGCGTTTAGGGTCTTCAGGGGGTGTCATTTCCAGTACTTCTTGGGAGTGCTCTTCTTCATTGTGATCGTCTTCGTCAGAAGACTTTTCTAGAGAAACAGGCTTCTTCTTACCTGAAGGGCTAGTCACCGTCCCATCCCTTTTGCGTCTTGGCGGCATGATGTTGACTGTTCAAACTCAAAGGTACAAATGAACTCACTGCGAAATTCCCAGCGTTTTGTACCCGTTCGATCGTAAAAATCACACGCCAGCAAAACGTTATTCTATCGCTAGACACACGTTAGTCAATCGTTAATCGAACGCTCAACACGCTCGTCTAACGCTGGCAGATCGTTCGTCGCGCGCCAGTGGCACGTTAGCACACGCTAATGGTTTTCGGGGGTATCTTACTTGGTCGCTATTACACGCTTCTCGTGCGTTAGAAACACGCTAGTCATGCGTTAGACACACGCTAATCAAACGCCAGAAGTGTCATAAATATTCTAGAACGCTCGAAAATCGAACGATTGAAACGCTCAGCGAACGTTGGCCAGAACGTTATGGTGTGACGGGCCGATAAACGACGAGTATACTTATCGCTAGGATATGTTTTCAGATCATTTAAATCAACAATTATGTCGCAGCTGACATTTTAACAGGAAACTTATTAACACCTGTGCATGCATCAAATGCATTTAGGTAACTTTTCACCCATTATGTATCGTTAAATACGGTATCTTATCTTTCGAAACTGAAACATTCTCAGCTTTAATCCATCTCATGCAGCGCGACTTGGCGTACATTTATAAACAGTTTAGATCCAGATGAGACGTCGCGTAATGCGTTTGTCACTCATCGTCATCCTTTCGTCAGTTTAAAAACTAATTTTGATTTATTTTTGCAGACAGTATATTTGTAGCAAACGACAATTCAGTTTGATACGAGTTAAGTTTCTTCAATTTAATCCTTTTACTGCTAAGACCGACAACACTTATATATTCGCAAATGTTTTGGTTACTGAGCGTCAAATCCGGATCAACAATGTTAAACACTCATACCAATGTTTTAGTTTACCACGTATTAAATTCCAAATTTTAATGAATAAAAGCAGACGAAATTTCAGAGCAGACGGTAATGTTGCAATGAATGATGTTGTCTTGTAATGACGTCATAATGGCAGAAAACGGGTTAAACATGCATACATTTGAATGTTTTAAAATCTGCAGACGATAATTTCAAATCAGACGGTACAACGGCAGGATAAATGTAAACGAAATAAATCGAAATAGTATGGATCCTGTCACTCGGTGTTAGATCTGGATCCAAACTGTCAATCAAGTTGCCTTTTACATGTAATCCTTTTTACCACTCATACAGTGGAGAATGTGTTATTCTTTCCCAATAAACGCGTTTACGCTAAAACTATTATTTGCAGTGCAAACAGTTTGGAGCCAGATCAGACGCCGGGTAACCCGGCGTCTGATCAGGCTCCAAACTGTTTGCCACCAAGATAAACATGAATTATCAGAATTGTTCAAAAGTTGATCTTTTTAACGTTTTAGTGTTTTGCGTTTGCGTACGTTTGCGTTTAAACGGGAAAGAATAACGTGTTCTCCACTGTAGAGTCACTGCCATAATACTGTCTGCTATTACAGTGCTCCATCTGTACAACAACACCCTACTGGAGACAAAGACTGTGTGTGTTGTTAGGAGGGAATTGTTATAGGGAGAGAAAATCATTACATTAGGAGTGTTGCATGTGACTTGACTTACATTTGCAAAACATCGTAACGCGTGACGCTGCGTCTGATCTTTATTCAAACTATTTGTCACTCGCTCTGTCAAAATGTAATTTACGTAAATATGAGAAAACAGCAGATAACAAATTCAAGTAGACGGTATTGAAAGCGTTAGACATACATGTAGTTATCTTGTTTGGAGAACCGCGGCAAGCATTATTGTAAGCAGAGCATTGTTGTTTAGAGGGCCGTTGTAGGAAGGGGGCACTGTATTGAATAATTTGGAAAATTTATGATTAATTTTCCATTAAAAACATTCATGTGAATGTCAAACAGTTAAGATCCTGATCAGCCGCCGTGGTACGCAGCGTCTGATAAGGATGGAAACTGTTTGCAAATTTAAGTGTAATACAGCTTGACAGTGAAAGGGCTAACTATTCAAAGGCTGAAGTCAAGTGATTTAAAATCTCAATTATATACGCCTTGTCAAATATATGTATATAAGTATCAACTTTCGCCATTCTCAAATGAATGCTTTTCATAGCCATATTTCAATAGCTACTGTTTTGCGTTTAACCTAACACGCCATATGTGATAAAGTCGACTTTGCAAACAGTTTGGATCTAGATCAGACGCCGCGTAACGCGGCGTCTGTTCAGGATCCAAACTGATTTACACTCGTATCAAGATTTCTCAATGCAAAAGGTCAAAGAAATGGAGTTTGCATATTATTTCAGACGACACATTTTAGCAGACGATATTTTAGCTGGTTTAATTTTACTATGAAATGGTTAACGCGATATTTACATACACTGATCAAATGATCATCCCAATCCTGTGAATCTCGACTTGGCTGGAGTCTTACCCTTTCCCTACCAGTATGACAGAAGTGCATGTACCCATCTGACAAGGTTATTTCCAGAATATCGTAAGCTTATATACAGTGGAGAATCCGTTATTCTTTCCCGTTTAAACGAAACGAAACGCAAACGCAAATCACTAAAACGTAGAAAAGTGCAACTTTTGGACAATTCTGATAATTCATGTTTATCTTGGTGACAAACGGTTTGGAGCCTGATCAGACGCCGGGTTACACGGCGTCTGATCTGGCTCCAAACTGTTTGTCATGGAAATAATAGTTTAAGCGCAAACGCGTTTAATGGGAAAGAATAACGTTTTCTCCACTGTATTTCGTCTGCTTTTACTTTTAAAATTTGGAATATTATACTTTTTTGAGAAAAGAAACAATAATATTGATGTCAATCAATTTACACCCTGATCAGATGCCGCGTTACGCGGCATCTGATCAGGCTCCAAACTGTTTGCAAGTGTCAGTTTTGTCGGCTTGGCAGAGAAAGGGTTAAAAGGGGTAACTCGGCGTCTGATCAGGCTCCAAACTGTTTCCCACTCAGGTTAAAATGATCTTATTACTATTTATCGGGGAAGCACAGCGCGATTTCCAATCCATTATATGACTACTTTTTCTACTATCTTTGAAATTTAGTGTATAGTAAAATATAGTAAAAATCTTGCTTCATGAACACTCAATAGTAGTCTGCTTTGTGAACTGCTTCCATACAAGACCAAAGCACCCCGATACATTCCTACATTGTCGTTGTTCCGGAGCTTAAACGTCATAGGGAATGTTTCTTTTTATAAGACTTCTGCCAAAACCTAAGAGAAAGACAGGTCAATGGTTTTGATCCCATTCGCTGCTTTGCAACGTATGCGATTAGCCAAAATCTTCTTTCTGAAATTATCATTATCTCATCTCATCACCTTCATAATTTATCGGCGCTGTATGACATTTTTTGTGTCGCAGTGCCGTAAAAGCAAACTCATCAATCCTTCCAAAACCTAGCATAGATCTTCAAAACGTCGTAGTTTTATACAATAATGTGTCAATATTGCATGTTTTACCTTTTCGTGATCAAATTTGTTTCGAGGTTTTTACCCCTTCACCACTACATTGTCGTCTGCTTTAATATTGTTGTCTGCAATGTCGTTTTCAAAGTTATATTTAAAGTAGTATAACTGGTTGTTTTTTTAAAACGAGTGGCTAACAGTTTTGATCCTGATCAGATGCTTTAAGTTAATGCAGGACAAGAGCGATGCAGAAAGCTCATAAATGCAAAACGTTTGTCCCCAACCAAGCCTTTACCTATCTTAACAACAATGATAAGGCATGATACGTGTGTCGTTAAACAGAGGTTCTGCTGAAGTACAGGAATTATTTATAGGAATAATAACTTGTGACGCTGAGTTGATTTACTATAATAAACAGTCTTCCATGCATAATATCTTAGTAGTAAGCTATGCACGGACAGGTACATGTATGTACTTTAAACTCGTTCTCAAGAAGTTGCATTGCATACATAGAAACTGTTTGCACAACCTTACGTTAATGCTAATAGCTTTTCATTTCCATTTGATACATGATTGCCCATGGATGGCAAATAAAAATGCACTATCAACATAAACGTTGTCCGTGAATAAAAAACATACATCTAAGTAAGCCTGTTTGAGCACCTTCTTGTGCAATGAAGATCGACGTTATACTTTCCCAAAAACGCGTTTATGCTAAAATACAATGTGCACTTTAAACAATTTTGAGCCAGATAAAGATAAATTTGACTGACAAACAGTCTGAAGCTACCCATCGTCTGATCATCCTTCAAACTGTTTATCACTCAAATTATCAAAATTCGCCATCATAATAATACTATTTCACTAGCAATTCATTTTGCTACTTTTTATTCAATTGGTTTGGATTTAGTTTTCATTAAACGGGACATAATAATGTCTCCACTGTAGAAACTTCTTACCCCTTTACAGATATTTTTCAAATTTATAGATTTTATGTTTCTACTCATTTTTGCCAGATTATACGTTTTGCTTCAAACAGAAAGGTGTCTGTTTAACTATTTCACTTCCAACGACGTCAAACGGCGACTTTACAAACCGTTTGGATCCTGTTTGACACTCGTATCGACATTTCTTAAACCAAACCAACCCTACAGTGGAGAAAACGTTATTCTTTCCCAATAAACGCGTTTACGCTTAAACTATTATTTCCATTACAAACAGTTTGAAGCCAGATCAGACGCCGGGTAACCCGGCGTCTGATCAGGCTCCAAACTGTTTGCCACCAAGATAAAAAATAATTATCGGAATTGTCCAAAAAATGTACTTGTCTACGTTTTAGTGTTTTGCGTTTCGTTTCGTTTAAACGGAAATGAATAACAGATTCTCCACTGTAAATGTGTTTTCAAAACAATGCAGACGACACTTCCGATGCAGACGATATTTTGGCGGTAAGAGGCTTAAAGCAGACGATAAAACTTGGCAGTGACAGAGTTAAAGCAGACTGTACCTAAAGTCGAAATCTTACCGAAAGAGGAGTTTCTGTTTCACTGTAAATTCAGCAATGTGCCTGAAAATAGCCTAAAGAGATATAATTTACAAAGATGTTAGGAGATCCAAGATTAGGCAAGGTGACTTCTTGATATGGGACAAATACAAAATATAGACATGCAAAATGCTCCGGGGATTAAATGGGCGTATTTTACTGTCGTGCATTAAGCACGTTACACTACACTGTATTTAATTTTGGATGGTGACTTTCAAACAACCTTTGATGACTCAGCAGTTCTCTGTACTTGAAGTCGAATTTTGGTTATATGGCTACCCTTTGATGACATATTAGGTTCTATAAAGACAAACAACTGCTTAACGCAGGGCAAAGGAAAAACAAAAATGCTTCTAAATTAGCTGTCTGATATACCGCTAACTTGCGTTAAGCTTTTAGCTTAGCTAACGATTGGGACCCGTCTTATCGTACGACAAATCCGTCTTATCGTACGACAAATAATGTCTTAAGTCGGCTAAGTTATTCTTTATTTCTTCATCGAATCCTATATTGTGATATTTCTTTGAAATTGTCTTGAAAAGACAATTCCAAAGAGATGTCACAAGACAAGATTAGATGGAGGAATCAGAAATTAGATGTATTTCAAAGTTTTGACTTACGACCGTTTTTGTCACACGACGTTTCGCGAGACAGGCCCCTGGTTATTTTAACTCCTTTTGAGTGGCCGCTTAATATAAGTTTGCTTGTATGTCTATTTCATACTTGTTTAGCCTTGAGACTTTAACTCTTTCATGATCAAACTATTCGGGAGATTTTTACCCCTTCATCACTTTATTGCCGTCTGCTCTCAGTATTGTGGTCTGCCAGACTCGTTTCAAAGGTAGATTTAAGGTTGTCTGACTTATTAAATATCGATAAGAGTGTCAAACAGTTTTTGTCCTGATCAGACACCGCGTTATGCGGTGTCTGATCAGGACCAAAACTGTTTGCAAACGCGCTTTAAGGCGAGAAGGATTAAGGCAGCGTGTCAAACCCTTACCGAATTTCACCTCCTTTTCAATGTGCAACACACTCGACACCAATAAAGGTTCTTTATCTGTGTCATCATAATAACAGGTTTTGGAAGACAGCTTTAATTGTATACAATCATCCATTAAGAAAACACGCATCAAGGTTTCCAAACAAAAGCGACTAATACTTGTAAGTGCAGAAACGAGTCATACAGAAAGAACATACATGTATAAGAGGCATTTGCATTTCTTATATTTATATTATATTTGCTGTAATATTTTAATATCAAATGAACATTTTATTAGAATGCATGTATGTTAAACCCATATGAGAGAGTGTATACACGAATAGTGTGTACTCTGAAAGGAACAGTCATTACTGCCATTACTCCGGGAACGCCACAACATGATTCGCGGAGAGCAGATACATAAGCCCCGCCTCCACTGCGTGGATAGCCACAAATCCCGACCCTAGAACACGTGCGTTTATACGAAATAAATGTCACTTAGTTCAAAAGAATTGAATGGGGCGGATGTAAATATGTTGTCCTTCAATTAGTGTGCACCATATGATAATCCTTTAGCCCATAGCCTGTTTTTAGATTTGAAGACAGGTGACCATTTAAAGCAGGTTGTAAGTAAAGCAGAATGCGCCTTAATTCTGCGTTACTTTCATCCTGCTACATGTATAAGCTACAATCTGATAGTATATAGGAAATATTTCCTATGGTACATGTTCAAGACTGTATAAATGGGAACTAAATTCTGCAGTGGAGGAAAACATTAAATACGCTAAAAGGTGCTTTTATGGGGGAAAAGGGTTAAAACTGTTTGAAACTGTGTTTTAAAACTTTATATATCATACATGTATCATAAAAACATAGGTTAAGCATACAACAAACTAAGCGGGGAAAGAGATGATACGTAGATGAAAAACTGTTGCACTGTGCAAACATATAGTATAATGACAAACTGAGGAGTCCCTGATCAGCTGAACCTGATTCAATTAAAGTGGACCAATGCTGTTACAGTGAAGAATATTTCCCTTTTAAACGCAATCGAAACGCAAACACATTAAAATTAAATGTTGAATATGACAACCTCTTGACAATTTGGCTATTTTTTATTTGACATGAGTTGCAAACAGTTTTTATTTGACATGAGTTGCAAACAGTTTTGAGCCTGTCCAGGTGCTTGGTTAGCCGGTGTCTGATCAGACTCCAAGTTGTTTACAATGGGAAAAATATTGTTCGCGTAAAAGCATTGGTATACTCCACTGTAATAGATAAAAACACTGCTGTATTGTGCATAGCATAATGACAAACTTTGCAATCTCTTCATGACACTGATTCAATGAAATGAGGCCAGTGCTGTTAGCTAACTTGATATGGGTGTCTATATGCAGAGGCCTAGACAAATATTTCCATAAAGGTTTGAATTTGTTTATTTGTTTTCAAAGCTTTCATTGACAATGGTGACACAAGCTGTATTAATAAAAAAGTGAATAGTTGTTTGAAAACGATTCAAATTGTTTAACGCTCGTTCCAAGATTTCTTTCATTAAAACGAAACTTTATACATGTATTCGGTAAAATGCAGACAATTGCGCTAAAATGCGCGTCTACCGAGACAAAGAATAATAAAGGAGGGTAGGGTTTATCCCTTACATAGATGATTTATTCCTTTGAAATGTTTAGAAATGTTCTGTACGTGCACTTATTCATTTGTCTCATTCTATACAAAATCTGACAGATCATACACCTCCCGTAACCCTTTCATGATCAAATCTATCGTGAGTTGTTCACCCCTTCACCATTTCATTGTCGTCTGTTTCAATACTGTTGTCTGCAAGGTCGTTTCAAAGTTATTTTAAGGCAGTATGACTGAATAAATTTCAAAATCAAGGGCAGACAGTTTGGGTCCTGAACAGACGCCGCATCACCGTTTCATTGTCGTCCCCGTCAAAATTGTTGTCTGCAATATCGTTTCGAAGTGAACTTTAAGGCAGTATGACTGAAGAAATTTCAAAATGAATGTCACGCAGAGTGGATCTTGATCAGACGCCGCGTTACGCGGCGTCTGATCAGGATCCAAACTGTTTGTAAACGCGCTTTTAAGCGTCATTGAAAGTGAAAGGGTTAAAGGTGCTATTGCGTAATCGTCTGCACGTTGTCTAAGTGTCGTTCGTCTACAACAATTCTCAAAGCTGATTTGAACCCTTTGGGCCGAGTGGATTTTTCCATTGTTATATAATAGACTAGTCCATTTTCATGTAAGGGTGTCTGGTCTATTTTTACATTTTTCATTCCTATCAGCAAACTGTGAAGGCTTTGATCAGACGCCGCATAATGCTGCGTCTGATTAGAGTCTACACTGTTTGCCTATCTCTCTTTTAAGGGACTCTAGGCGCAATTAGGTTAAGTCATTTCCTTCAGAACCTATCACCGGAGTTTGAAACAGTTTGTAACCAGATGAGACACCGAGTAACTCGGCGTCTCATTTGGATCCAAACTGTTTGACATTCTGATTTTATTTTTCTGGAAGAAAATGCAGATAAATCATGCTAAGGTGTTGTTGCAGACGCAATGGTTACCACAAATTCGCCTTCAGCTCGCAGGGGATTAATATAGAAAAAATAAAACAGAAAGCTCCTTTAGAAACTGTCTGTTTTAACTTAGTTGTACATTTAGCTGGCACCCTTCTTTAAAGTTCTCCATTCTTCCTGACATAGATCTTGGTTTGCGTGAGGTTGTGTCGGAATTCAAGCTATTGATTTCATTAAAGTAGTTTAAAGCATGACGCATAAAGAGACCCAATTAAAAGAAAGATCAATTATCCTAACATTGTGCAAACAACCCTACTTCTGTTTTAGTATCATCTGCTTCATGAGTGTTGCACGCAGATGTTGCAATAACAGTATAATACGGCTATACCAGACTCAACTTAGATTTGCAAACAGTGTAGACACTGTTCCACGAGTCTAAAATTCTTATTACTCAACTGAATAAGTATTGAAAACAATCTGGATCTAAATCGGAACCATTCATTTTTTTTCTCAATAAAAGTTTTTGATATTTGAATTATAAGAAACACATCATTGTCAATAATATAATACGATAGTTTAGTAAATGGATAGGTTGTATAGGTGTCAAACAGTTTGGATCCTGATCAGACGCCGAGTTAACTCGGTGTCTGATCTGGATCCAAACTGTTTGCAATCAATAGTCTGGGAATAAAGGTTAGGCCTTGTTGAGGCGAGGCGCCCAGCTGGCACTGCGCCATACCATACTTCCTGGTTCACATTCGTACATCAGCCAATCAGAAATCACCTCACCTGGACGATTTAAATTTGTATTGTCGCCAATATTAAATCTTATACATCATTCACCAAGAGCGAATGAAGTTGACACACATATTCTTTGAAAGATATAAAGGTATATAGAAATACATGGAAATCTTTTATAAATTGATAAAAGATTTATATACACGTATTATGAAATATGATATGTTCAAACAACAGTTTAGAAGATGTTATTTTTTCCGTTTTTAAAAAACGAGACCGAATCCAAAAGTAAAACAATAAAACGAAAATAATGACAACTTATTTTTGGAAAATTCTGAAGGTCTCTTTATTATTTTAACGGCAAATAGTTTGGAACCTAGTCAGGTGCCGTGCTATCCAGCGGCGTCTGTTCTGGCTCCAGACGGTTTGCTATGGACATAAGGGTGTTCGCAAACACCGCTTTATTGGGCAAGAAAAACGTATTTCCCATTGTAAGTATGTCCTTGAACTACGAGTATGTGTAACAGCGACAAGACTCTAACAATATGTGTTCCCGATAAACGCACTTATCTTAAACCATCATCACATATCTTGTATGCCTGTCTACGCATTTAATTTATTCCCCCATTAAGGAAATAGTTCTATAGTGTACATTCATGAATATACACCATTTTGTAGTTTCTGTATAGTAACATATTGTAGCTTAAAGCAGGCTGAGGGTAAAACAGAATACGCCTAAAGACGCATTCTGCTTTGCTTTCAACCTGCTTTAAGTAGGAAACAGCCTTTGGGACAATTGGTTTAAATAGCTGTGTCCACTGCAAACAGTTTTAGGGGGTAAGACCAGTCGCCGGGACAACACTCTTAGTCACTCGGATTTCGGCGCAATATAACTATTTTATGTGTCGCGGTGCCGTAAAACCCAATCAATCAATCTGTCAATCATAGAAATTAAGAAAAATCCGAAGATTTCGGGAAAAAAACTGGAGATAAAGGCAGTCCTTATCTGGTATGGCCCGTTTTCGTATTGTAGCTTTTGCATAACAAGTTTTATTGTAATACCTTTGTTTGCACGCGAAAATAACTTAATAATACATGTAACTATATATGTAATATAATATTACGCCTACTCAAATAAATGCTTGCGATGGGACGTACATGTCAACCTTTCACTAACTTTCCCCAAGTACAATGGTTATTTGCAAAACAGTTTGGATCCTGATCAAACGCCGCGTTATGCTGCGTCTAATCAGGATCGAAACTTTTTGACCCGCATTTTCACGTTTCTTAAGGCAAAACACCAGTGTAATTTTCAAATGTTTATTGTTTCAGTCTGTTTGTGAAGGACGAGTAGAGTCATTGCTATATAGTGAAATGGATTAGTAAAGTCCTTTTGATGTTATCGTAACCATGTCACTCTCAATGACGCCAAAAACGCGTTTGCAAACAGTTTGGATCCTGATCAGACGCCGCGTAACGTAATTGTTTGACATTCTTTTTTATATTTCTTCAGCCATACTGCCTTAAATTTCACTTTGAAACGATATTGCAGACAACGATATTGAAGCAAACGACAATGAAACGGTGAAGGGGTAAACCTTACACGATTGATTTGGCGTTAATAGTTAACGCATTTACATTTGCTTTGGAGAGTAACATTTTATGATCCTATCAGACCTACTGGAATGATATATAGCGACAGTGATACAGTGGAGAAGACGTTATTCTTTCCCAATAAATGTGTTTACGCTAACACTATTATTTCAATAACAAACATTTTGAAGCCAGATCAATCGCCGGGTAATCCGGTCCCTGATCAGGTTCCCAACTGATTTCCACTCAGATTAAAATAAATAGTCTCAATTGTCAAAAAGATGTTACTAATTTCTAAATTAATAATTCTAACATTGATAATAATAATAATAATAATAATAATGATAATATTAATAAATAATATGAAATAATTATGCTACTACTACTACTAATAATAATAATTTATTACAATGCGTTAGCGTTTCGTTTGCGTTTAAAAGGGAAAGAATAACGTCTTCTCCACTGTACATGCATGCATGTGCAACACCCAGGTACAGAACAGGATACATGTAGCAAAAACGGAGACAGGTGAAAAGATTTCAAAGTTTTATTACTAACTTAACAAAACCAGTAGAGCTTCATTTACAAAGTACATGTAACACATCTTTACCATGCACGAAAGCATGAGCACTTAGACATATCCATATTTAGAAATACAAAAACACACACCAATAACTTTTGAAGCATGTGCTATTTACATTCTTCGATATATGGAAGAGCTTGTGATTACTATTGCAAACAGTTTGGATCCAGATGAGACGCCGAGTAACTCGGCGTCTCATCTAGATACAAATTGTTTGACATTCTGATTATGTTTTTGTATTAACGAACGTGCAGAAAAATCTTGTTTATGTGTTGTAGTTGCAAACGAAAAAGTGATGACAATTTAAGTGCGCTAAATGTTAAACACACAATCAGTGTAAATGATAGACAGAAAAGTGCATTAAACCTGTATTTGCCGTGACGTCATCTGTAATACAAATTATCGTCTGCTGTTAGTTCTTTTTAGTATTTGGACACATAGCTTTAACTATTGAAATGAGTTGTAAACAGTTTGGATTCTGATCAGAATTAAATAAGTCGGCATCTTTATATTCATACTGCTTACACACATCGACTGTACTCGTGGTAAGACAGTAAGGTGGTTTAACCCTTTCACTATCAATGACGTCATAAAGCGCATTTGCAAACAGTTTTGATCCTGATCAGGATCAAAACTGTTTGCCACTTGTTTTGCAATTACGACAGTTATACTGCTTAAAATCTACCTTTGCCGACAACAATATTGAAGTAGACGACAATATGGAGGTGAAGGGGTAAAAATATCACGATAAATTTGATAATGGAAGGGTTAAGTGCAACCTGTCTCAAAGACTGCAAGACAAATGTTGTTTGTGTTGTTCAGAGGGAGTTGTTATAGGGAGGGAAAATAAATACCCTTATGTTACATTAGCAAACAGTTTGAAACCAGATCAGACGTCACGTAAACACGGCGTCTGATCTGAGTTTAAATTGTTTGTTACTGAGTCTCGTCTTTATGTTTCCTCTGTCAAATTGTCCATTACCTAATTTTGAAAAAGGCAAACAACAATTTAAAGCAGACATTGCAGCAGTTAAAGCGTTAGACATGTTTATCTTGTTTGGGCAACAGCAGCAAGTATTGTTTTGAGGAGGGAATCGTTGTTTGGAAGACCGTTGTAGGGAGGGAGCACTGTATCCAATACTTCGTGACATCCAATTTAGTAATACTGCGGAGAAAACGTTATTCTATCCCGTTTAAACGTAAACGCAACGCAAACGAAACCCAAACGCATTGCAATAAAATGTAGAAATGACCACTTTTTAACAATTCTGAATATTGGTTTAAACCTGAATGGCAAACAGTTTAGAGCCTGCTCAGACGCTTGGTTACCCGGCGTCTGATCTGGCTCCAAACTGTTTACATGGAAAATAATAGATTAAGCGTAAAAGCGTTAACGTTTTCTGCACTGTAAGTGAGCTTCACTGATTGTGATTTTTTTATGGACTTGATTTCCTCTGCTGTAAATGGACTCGTTTCAAATTTGGAATAAACGATAGTTTTAATGTATGCTTTGCATATAGAATAATAAAAGGTATTTGAAAAAAAAAAGAACCAAAAACCGAAAATGAAACAATAAAACTAACATAAACAATATGACACATTCACAGAAATGTCAGCTACATGTATAAGATGGCCATGTACATTGTACATGCATTACAAAAAACAATATTGAGTAATTTATTATCACTGGTTGAAAACATGTTTCAATACATATATACATTTTGTCAATATAATGGCATAGATAGAGAAAATAACAACAATAACATTTTGTATAACACAACATTATAACAGAAAGTGTTCAACAGGTAAAATATAATGTAGTAAAATGTCTACCACTGAATGAGTAACTTTTGTAGTGTTTAACCCTTTACCCCATAGTCTGGTTCTAATTTTGAAACTACGTGACTACTTTAAGGTGCGTTCACATTGTCGATATGACACCTCGATCAAACTCGATCACGCGGTCGTACTTGGTCTGCTTAGGGGTCCTGGTCGGTCTGCTAGGGAGTCCTGGTCGATCGAGAGCGGTCTCCATTGATCGAGTTCGGTCGACCTTACTACTCGGAAACTTGGAACATGTTCCAAATATCCGTGTAGCGATCGAGAAGGCTGACGGTCTGGACATGGTCTGAAATCGGTCTAGTAGCGCTCGGGTTAACTCGTGTTCGCAATCGAGTTGATCGACAACAAATCTTGTCACATTTCTGTGTCGACCTCTACACGATCTGTACCCGATCAACTCGACTCAACACGATCTAAATCCGACCGTGCTCGATTTCATTGGCTCCATCACCGCATGGAATAGACGACCACACGCGATATGTTCTCGATCGCTCTCGATGTGGTCTCGATTTCTACACGAGTGTTGTCGACCTCTACACGGGCTCTCTCGACCTCAACTCGAGGTTACTATTCCTATTTATGCAAGCACAATTTGTTTGTTGTTCACAAGTGGGGCGGAATAGTAGTCGGTTTCTAACATTTAAAACAATCACCAAATTATAGAAGGAAAAACTGCTCTGACACTGTAACCCTTTTTATACCACCGTCTTCAGACGGGGCGTATTATTTAATGGCATTGTCCGCCCGTCCGTCTGTCAGTCCGTGACATTGTTTTGCTTGTTCGTTCTGTAACTCAATAAAATGTATTCTAATCATTTTGAAACTTGGTCAGCATGTATAGAACCATAATGTCTTGCTCAAGTTCGATAACCAGCAAGATTACCCTAGACACTCAAGAGCTATGCCCATTTTATAGTCAAATATGGGTATTTGTGTAGAAAGACAAACATTCTTTATCTACCTATTCAACTCATTTCAGATTTGATATGGTTGTAAAATCATCTGTAAAAGGATAGGATATATATTACGGGTTTCCATGTGACTTTTCCCCAGAAATATGCCCCTTTTATCGTTTCTTAACCTGTTCTTGCTATTGCTCTATTACCTTTATTTATTGACCGATTTTAATAACCCCTGCTACAATTATACCATACAACAAAAGCTCAAACAAGATAGTATTTGGATTTTTTATGCCCCCAGAATCTACGATTCGGGGGCATATAGTTTTTGTCATGTCTGTTGGTCTGTCCGTCCGTCCGTCCGTCTGTATGTGCCAAAAACCTTAACCTTGGCTATAACTCGTGCATTTTTGTACCTGGACCTTTTATACTTGGCATGTGTCTTCCCTGTATCAAGACCTTTCCATCCATACAAACCTTTTTGACCTTGTGACCTTGACCTTGACATTTGACCTACTTTTGTAAAAATCTTTAAATGGCTATAACATGTGCACCAGTAGGCCCAGGGCTTTCATATTTTGTATGTATATTTCTTTTGTCAAGACCTTTCCAACCATACCAACTTCTTTGACTATGTGACCTTGACCTTGACCTTTGACCTATTAAATCAAACTTTAACCAAAAACCTTAACCTTGGCTATAACTTTTGCATTTTTACACCTGGGCCTTTTATACTTTGCATGTGTATTCCTCATGGCAAGACCTTTCCAACCATATAAAACTTTTTGACCTTGTGACCTTGACCTTAAAATTTGACCTACTTTTGTAAAAATCTTTAAATGGCTATAACATTTGAACCAGTAGGCCCAGGGCTTTCATATTTTGTATGTATATTTCTTGTGTCAAGACCTTTCCAACCATACCAACATCTTTGACCATGCGACCTTGTCCTTGACCTTTGACCTATTTAATCAAACTTTAACCAAAAACCTTAACCTTGGCTATTACTTTTGCATTTTTAAACCTGGGCCTTTTATACTTTGCATGTGTATTCCCTGTATCAAGACCTTTCCAACCATATAAAACCTTTTGACCTTGTGACCTTGACCTTGAAATTTGACCTCCTTTTGTAAAAATCTTTAAATGGCTATAACATTTGAATCAGTAGGCCCAGGGCTTTCATATTTTGTATGTATATTTCTTGTGTCAAGACCTTTCCAACCATACATCTTTGACCATGCGACCTTGACCTTTGACCTATTTAATAAAACTTTAACCAAAAACCTTAACCTTGGCTATAACTTTTGCATTTTTGCACCTGGGCATTTTATACTTGGCATGTGTATTCCTCAAGGCAAGACCTTTCCAACCATACAAAACTTTTTGACCTTGACCTTGACATTTGACCTTCTTTTGTAAAAATCTTTAAATTGCTATAACATTTGCACCAGTTAGCATAGGGCTTTAATATGTTGTATGTATATGTTTTGTGTCAAGACCTTTCCTACCATACCAACATCTTTGACCATGTGACCTTGACCTTCACCGTTGACCTATTTAATCAAACTTTAACCAAAAACATTAACATTGGCTATAACTTTTGCATTTTTGAACCTGGGCCTTTTATACTTGGCATGTGTATTCTTCATGGCAAGACCTTTCCAACCATACAAAACTTTTTGACCTTGTGACCTTGACATTTGACCTACTTGTGTAAAAATCTTTAAATTGCTATAACATTTGCACCAATTAGCATAGGGCTTTAATATGTTGTATGTATATGTTTTGTGTCAAGACCTTTCCTACCATACCAACATCTTTGACCATGTGACCTTGACCTCGATATTTGACCTATTTAATCAAACTTTAACCAAAAACCTTAACCTTGGATAGAACATTTGCATTTTTGCATCTTGGCCTTTTATACTTGACATGTGTTTTCCCTTTCTAACCATACAAAACTTTTTGACCTTGTGACCTTGACATTTGACCTACTTTTGTTGAAATCTTTAAATGGCTATAACATTTGCACCAGTAGGCCTACGGCTTTCATATTTTGTGTATATATTTCTTGTGTCAAGACCTTTCCAACCATACCTACGTTTTTGCCCTTGTGACCTTGACCTTTGACCTTTATTTGTATAAATCTTTATACGCCTATAACATTTGAACCAGTAGGCCTAGAGCTTCCATACTTTATAGGTTTCTTGTGTTAAGACTTCTCCAACAATGCCAATGTTTCATTTACCCTACGACCATGACTTTTGACCTACTTTTGCAAATAAGCATTACATTACAGAACATGATGCTGGCTGGGGGCATTTGTGTTTCACAAACACACTGCTTTTCATCTGATCATCACCAAACTTTCTGAAAATGTTTGTTGACATAAAATGGAGACCAATTTGGATAACCAGCGGCACCAATTTATGCTAGGCCCTTTGGAGTAATGGCCCTTGAAGTCCTCAAAATGGCGCTCCACGACAGTTTCAGCTCTCTAACTTTTACGTTTGATAGTCTGGATTCCCCTCCCTGTATCATCGGGGGCATTCGTGTAACTGGGACACGCTCTTGTTTTGTTTTAAATTTTTAGCAGAGTTATACCCCTTTTATTGACAAAATAGGCATTGCGTAGAAAAGGCAAGTTTATTTCCATTCAGATTCGATATGGTGATACAAGAAAATACGGCAGTTGACATAATATAATGGATTTTGAATGTGACGCATCTTTTCCCAGTTATGCCCCTTTTCTCTTTTTGTTCACTTTAACTTGAAAATGTTTTACTATGCCTTGATTTTAAAATTGATTGGACGCCGGCTTGCTGTACTCTTGTTGAGAATGTGCAAACACCTGAAATTACGAAGCACAAGAGCAGGTCGCTGACACCCTACCCGAAACACTCTCACCTTAAAGTAAGTGCTGCTGCTGCTTGTATTATAAGACTTTCCTGTCAAACATTGAAGAGTTTCTCTTTCAATTGTAATGCATTTCACAATATACCAATGTACATCAAAATCAATTAATAATCCCTTTAGCTCACCTGAACAAAGCTAAGGGCAGCTACTATGATCGCATTTTCCCGACGCTCGCTCGTCCGTGGGTACGTACTTACGTCCACAATTTCTTGTGAACACATTGCAGGCCACAATTATAAGTGAATCTTCTTCAAACTTCATCAAAATGTTGTTCTTCATCAACGCTAGGTCACGTTTGAAGATAGGTCATGTCAGATCAAAAAATTAGTCATTAGGTCAAGAATTAGAAAAGCTTATGAATTCTCTCGAGGCCACATTTGCGTGTCAATGTTGTTATCGACAAAATATTTGCAAAGTTAGAAAATAGATCATGTAGTATCAAAAAGTAGACCTCTAGGTTAAATCCTTGATACTTTACCACCCAAAAGAAAAACGATCGACTTAAATATACTCAGGTGAGCGAATTCAGGGCCACCATGACCCTCTTGATGATTCTATTCCTAACATTATGTCCCAGAAAACAAGCATTTAGATACTGCCATAATCTCCAACCAGCAAATGTCCAGATAAAACGGGTACCATGAACTCTATTCTCGTACTCGGGATTCTCATCTGATCAAATATCCGGAAAGCAATGTACACTGGAATACCTAGCTGATGTACTTTAGTAGATATTCTCCATATTTTACTTTTATATAACTGATGTCAAGGACAACGTTACAGTAGCTTACAAATGGTTCACAATCCATCAAAACCTAAAAATGTGCTCGCATAAAAATATGGAAATATGTCGTTTCGAAAACATTTATCTAATTATTGAGTTCAAAGGTCAAGGTAAACGTGAGCTGAAAATGGTTCGCGAAACTCCACCATCTACAGATGTACTCACACCCAAAGTTAGGTTAATCTGAAGTGTAATACCGGTAGTAGATATGCTCTTGAAAAGCTTGTTTCTATAATTGATGTCAAACTTGAAGGTCAAAGGCACATAGTGCACAGTACTCTGTTATCCGATTATGTACACATACACTAACACTGGTATCCCTAGTTCATAAAAGTGAGGTCAACGATAGAAATTACCTTGTTCTCAAACGTGTATGATATATCAAGATGTACTCACACATCAGATTTGACAACTCTAGATGATGTTGTATAGAATATATGACCCAGGCAAGATGTTTTCTATAAACTAGACTAAAGGTCAAGGTCATAGTGACCTGAAAGTGACAATTTGCAATCCAACAATGCACTCAGTTATTAAAATTAGCATCCATAACTTATGTTGTATAGAAAATATACCCTGAAGAAACAGGGTACGGAGTCAGAGTCACATCAAGCTTCGGGAGTATAAAAGTAGCATTTTATAGTGATAGAACAACGATTACGCTGGGTGTTACATGCGTACATGTACATGCTTGTAATTAATAGCTCCACAAAAATGAGGAAATCACCAATTTACTTTGAACTACTTAGCAATATGTTCCATTTGCTTATATTCGGCTATAATGGTAGTCAGCAGAATTGCTTTCTCAAGCCAACGTCCAGTCAAAATGTCGTAATGATGGCCCTTGATGAATTGGGTAGTGTACACAAAACGTACTTATTTCTGTCATTATCCACTTATATCGGTACCATCGAGTCGCGATCGTGTACTGAATGAATAGGGATCGGCTTGAGATCGGGTAGAGATCAAGATGATCGTGTTCATCGCGTAAAGATCGGGAATCAGTCTAGGTGATCGAGAAGAGGTCGGGTAGTGGTCGAACAGTGATCGACAAGGGTCTTGTGATGGTCTGGTATAGATCGTATATGATCGAGTAACGATCGAAATGCCGTCGAGTAGGACCCGCGACCAGCATTATGCTCGAACTCGGTCGGGAATATTCGCAGGTCGGGGCGATCGAGGTACTCAGATCGGCAATGTGAACGCACCTTTAAGCAGGTTGTAAGTAAAGCAGAATGCACCTTAAGGCGCATTTTGCTTTACATTCAGCCTGCTTTAAGCTACAACCTGCTAGAATAAGAAACTATTCCTTACGATACATACTCATGACTGTATAAATTGGAACTATTTTCTTCAGCGGAGGAATAAGCTGAATGCGCTAGAAGACGCTTGTAATGGGAAGGGTTTAGGCAATTGATTAGTTCAAGCAAGCAGTTTATCCGTGAAAAGTACAATTACTATCCTATACAAGCTGTGTATACATAGAGCAGGTATAAAGTCATCTGATCTGAGTCTGCCCTGTATGACATTTTGTAACATATTGTTTAGAAAAAAAACTAAACAATCAAAGCTGTACCGTTAACTCAGATAGAAACTTGAATTGTCCATTTGACGTTTGCGGGAGCAATGAGAAATCTGAATCACCAGGGGCCCATTTTACTAAACTACTTACGCAAACATTTTGCGTAAGTCAAAATTTTAAATTTAAATTTATATGTTTAATTATCACTTGCTACAAACAGCAAATAGCCAGATCAGAGGACGCACTTTTAGCGCGTCCTCTGATCTGGCTATTTGCTGTTTGCAAACGTTTATGATCGAAAAATAAGAGTTAAACGATTTTGACTTACGCAAAACTTGTTTAGTAAAACGGGTCCCAGAATTATTTAGAATTGCTTTGAAACAGCGTGTCCTCGATAAAGTCAGAGTTCTAATGTGACTCCCTCGCACTTAGAAGAGATTATTTGAACAATGCGGAAGGTGGAACAGATTTTTCAGACGACCCCCACTGAATGGAAGAACGTCTGAACTGACCCTTTATATCAGTAAGGGTCGTTTGGACCTCTGTCATATGAGGTCTATCACTTTCACGAAACCCAACACACCGTTTCATGATCTCAAAAGTCCTGCTTGAAACCATAGAGTCTATGTCCATGTCCTCAAACAACATGTCAACTGGACTGAGAGATTTGGCAAACGAATGCAACGCGAACTTTCTCTGTTTCTGAAATGGCGTGGATTTAGTTATCAGCTCGTACATAAGCAGTCCAAAACCGTAGACGTCAGAGGGCGTGATATACAGGTCACCGTTCAGCACTTCCGGTGCCAGATAGACAAAGTCTGACACGGGTATTTCTACGTCTAATGGCAATGAGGCCCGACGTGGAAGACACGCTCCTGTGAGTTTTACAGACCCGTTCTCATCAACCTATCAATAAAGAAACGGCTATACAGTAAAACATCTCTACTCCGACCACTAAATGTGATTATTACTTGGTGTTTACGATAGTAGGAACTTTCTGTTTTACTGTCACCTTGCTTTAAGCTGTCATCTGTCATTTATACAATAAGTAAACCTTCGTTTAAATGGTTGCTCATTTTTGAGCTTTATGTTTTACTGTCATATTGCTTTAAGATGTCTCCTGTCATTTATACAATAAGTAAACCTTCGTTTAAGTGGTTGCTCATTCTTGAGCTTTCTGTTTTACTTCCTTTAAGCTGTTCAGTACAGCCCCTCTATTACGGCAGCTGAATTGAAATTCATTGGATGATTTTGAAAACAGGTGACATCTTAAAATAAAGATGAAAGTAAAATAAAACAGAAAGCTCCTTAAGGAACTTTTCTGCTTTACGTTTATCTTTCTTTGATCAGCCACCTGCCATAGGCACATACAATTTAACCTTATGTACATGAAGTGATCGTGGATAATACGTTATTCTTTCCAAACAAACGCGTTTACGCTAAAACTTTTTCAACTGCAAACAGTTTGCCACTCAGATCAAAATAAACAGTCAGTATTGTCAACAAAATGTCATTTTGTACGTTTATTGCAATGTATTTGTATTTGGTTTGCGTTTAAACAGGAAAGACTATTAGACCGCCTTTTGGAGAAAGTCTGTGTCATTGGCCAATCAAGGTCGGTTATTCAGTTCTTCCTTTTTCTATCCCACACCTAAAATGGAAGAATAACGTATTCTCCACTGTAATAAAAGGGTTCGTCTGTAAAAAGAATATTCATTGGGAGAAGAATTAAGAAGCATGAAGTCAAAGAAGGTAGAATTATGTAAATAAGGGTTCTTTGAACTTACTGTTACTGTAGAAGAGGAGACTTCCATGTGTACGAGTCTTTTACTGTGGATGTAACTGATCGCCTCTGAAGTTTCCAGTAGAATCGACTGGACGAAACGCTCCGGATTCGATGAGGAAATCATGAAACGCCGAACACTCTGAAGAGAGCCTCTGTATATGAAAGCCGGAAGTTGCAGTTCGGCATGGTGGATACCGAGGAACTCTGCCAGCGGAATATCATTATGAACGAGGCACCTGTAATATAATTACACATATAATTCTGTAGTGCATAAGACATTATTAATTCCCAATAAACGCGTTTTTGCTAAAAAAAAGGTATGTCCTTTGAAAACAGTTTGTATCATAGACAAGACTTCGGGTAGCCCGGCGTCTGGTCAGGCTGCAAACCGTTTGCTACTTAGATAGATTTAAAAAAACAAAAAACAATATATTTGCGAGAAAGAATAACGTCTGAACCATTTTACGATCAAATTTATCGTGAGGTTTTTACCCCTTCACCGCCATATTGTCGTCTGCTTCAATATTGTTGTCTGCAATATCGTTTCGAAGTTAGATTTAAGGTAGTATAACTTACGTTATTTCAAAACAAAAGGCATACACTTTTTATCTTGATCAGACGGCGTCTGATCAGGATCAAAACTGTTTACAAATACGCTTTATGACATCATTGAGAGTGAAAGGGTTAAATGTAGGTGTGTGTTGGTTCAAAGCATTTTCAGACGTTAAAATCTGCCATGAAATGTGGAAAATTTCAACCTTCTGAAAATGTTTTTTTTTAGAAGTTTTTGAACTATTTGTATTATAAATTTTCACATAGTATATACAGTCTTGAATAACAAATGCCTAAATGTTAACGATTACTTATTGTCTGAATTAAAAACAGATTGGAGTCTGATCAGACGCCGGGTTACCCGGCACCTGATCAGACTCCAAAAGTGTAGGTAATGAACATAACGTTCTTTTTAGCATAACGCGTTTACTGGGAAAGAGTATCTGTCTCTTCCACTTGTGTCTATATAAAGTCAAGAGAAGATCTCTTAAGGCAGGTACATGCAGTACTGAATCTTATTAAATTAACAATTTTTGCGATTCGCCTGCAATTCCATGGCAATTCGATGGCAATTCGATGGCAATTCGATGGCGATTCGCTTGCGATTTCAAAATACTAATTTACCCTCGGATAAGTTTTCTTGAGTGGTGTATCTCACAAATGTTCGCAAATATGCCTTCGTTAATTTTTTCGATTCCATTTTTGTCACAACCGCTTCTGAAAATTCGCGTTAAAGTATTCGAACGTAGGATTTGTTTTTTTGAAGCGCCCAATTCGATGGCAATTCGATGGCAATTCGCTTGCGATTATCAATTTAATTTAATAAGGTTCAGTACATGTACATGTAGTTGCTTAATAACACATTGAATCCTAGCGATGAGTATACTCGTCTTGAACAAATCATATACCTCCCAAAAGTACACTTGTCCTATGCAAACAGTGTAGACCCTGATCAGAGAGCTCCTTAAGGAGCCCTCTTACCAGGGTATACACTGTGTCTTTATTTTGTAAAATATTGTTAACAACCGCCCTATGTATTTAAAAATGGATTGTAAATTGAAATTCTGCATTTAGAGTTTCAGGGGTGAATGGGTTAACACTAGTATTGCTGACCTCCTAAATGTTTATTACAGTTTCTAAACAATGACCAGTTTAAACCGACTCTTAAGGGATTGATTTCCAAACTGTTATAGGTACTTGTATGCTAAACAGTGCAAATCCTGAGCAGAGAGCAGCTGTTTAAGGAGCCCTCTGAGCCGGGCCTACACTGTATGCACATGCTTTATAAACCCGGTTTCCTAGCAGTAACGTCTAAAGAGCGACAATCAGTCTATTAATGGAAAAAATAATGTCTTCTGCACTGTAAACTACAGCAGTTGATTGATGTTACTGTACCTTAGTTTAGCCACTTCCTCAAACGTATTCTCAACCCCAGACGAGGGTAGGTAGACTCTGATGGCAATGGGTTGTTCCTTGTCGCCTTGCTTCAAAACTCCCCCACTCACCACTGACCAGAGGCCACGAGGGGTCAAATCCCGATTCTTGGTGTCTTCCTCACTCCTTGTTGTTATAAGATCCCTGATGTTCCACGTGAATGTTCTTGCAAGACTTTGCCCAGTCTTCAATACTTGCAAAACTGTCACTTCGTTAGACTTGAAGTCATCAACAAAGATGTACCCTTCACCATAGTTCTTCAGACCCTTTCGTAGATTGTCGATGTCTTTCATCATTGTTTCATATCTAGCATGATCTTTCTTATCTGTCAAACAAGACTCCTCGAATGACTGCAAGAGTTGCGTGTTTGCGTCAAGAATACTGGGAACCTTTTCTCCCATTTCAACAAACGCCAATGGTCTTTGAAGAAGTTGCATAATAAGTTCTTCCAAGATACCGTCTTTCCCTTTCGATTTGCCAGGTTTATTTTGTGATAGTTTCTTATGTAACTTCTCGGCTCTCTCTTTGGCCCATTTCTGTGGGTCTTTATTAAAACTGTTGGTGTTTCTTCGCTCTTTCTCCCTTGTAAAAACGTTATCCGTTAAAACACTAGTAGTTTTCTCTTTCTTCATCCTTGCCAATAGCTGCAAGGGTAATTGTGTTGGGGCGTCGATCAAAGCTCCACCAGCAGTGTAGGACAACGTCAGCCGTCGACTCAGTCTCCGACGTAAAGTTGTTGTTGAAGCTGAAAAGTCTTCATCGGATATCGAGCCTGATTCTGATTCTAAATCTTGCTCCATCTCGCAGATTTCTTCTTCTAGCAGACCAAGTTTGACCTTTATATCTTGCACAATCATCTCCTCAATCTTTGGAATGTTGCAATTCTCGTCTCCCCATATATGTAACAGTCTACACAGACGATCGTAAAATGCTAAGTCAATTCTTTCCTTGAACCAACCCCAATGTATCATGTCACTGATGTCTTCTTTCGGGATCTCACCAGAATTACAGAGCATGTATTTGGCCCGTGGTTTCTGCAGAAAAACCCTTATCTCTCTAACTAGTTTGTTTTTTCTTTCTTCTATTTCCGCCTTCAATGTTTGTACGACAGTCGTGCTTTTCGATGTTAGATTTCTTATTTGGAAATTCACTTTCTCGGTTTTTTCTTTCCTGTCTCTTTCCGACATATCCAATCGTCTAACTGTAGATTTCAAGAAATGTGTGATTCTCTGTAACAAATTTCCGATCCATCTAAAAATCGAAAAAAAAAATCCATAAATATACATCAAACATCAGGATCAAAGATTATAAAGCTTTTTGGTTGAGTTTGAGATTGTTCTCATGCATTTGATTAGTCAGATTTGAGCTTTTGCTTAAGAGCGATGTCAGAATCAACTCAATGCTTTATAACCTTGAACCAATTGATTTAAAAACAATAACCGTACAGTCGGACCATGGTATCTCGAACTCGCTTTAGTCGAAACCATTTGTATTCTACTGTTAAGAGCGATATCAGACTCAACTCAAAGCTTTATAACCTTGAACCAATTGATTTAAAAACAGTAACCGTACAGTCGGACCATGGTATCTCGAACGGACTTTAGTCGAAACCATTTGTATTCTACTGTTAAGAGCGATATCAGACTCAACTCAATGCTTTATAACCTTGAACCAATTGATTTAAAAACAGTAACCGTACAGTCGGACCTTGGTATCTCGAACTCGCTTTAGTCGAAACCATTTGTATTCTACTGTTAAGAGCGATATCAGACTCAACTCAATGCTTTATAACCTTGAACCAATTGATTTAAAAACAGTAACCGTACAGTCGGACCTTGGTATCTCGAACTCGCTTTAGTCGAAACCATTTGTATTCTACTGTTGAATTTCATTTTACGGAACACCAAGGAGGGAAACCTCTTTAATTTTATAGCTGAATGCATAAAACAAAATTGTAATGTGTATACTCTTTAATTGTATGGCTGAATGCACGAAACGAAAATGTGACCTGTGTTTAGACATGAATGTCATTGAAAAAGGGCGGTAGGGGTCGGGATATTAGATACCAGCAATTTAATAATTCGAGATAACCTTTATTCCCTAGCTGGATATATATCATCTTCATTGTAACATATTTTGATATACATTATATTTGCATTCCCATTTGGTTTCGTTTAAACGCTAAACTTGGGGTGAATACAAACTGAGACAATCATCCGATATCAAATTCGTTGCCCCCAGAAACAGAACAAAGTTTGCTGATAGGCCAATGACCATGATTGGTCCAAAGTGGTGGGACTCTCTTCCAAAGGACTTCAAATTAATCTCAAATGAAAAAAGATTTCAGAAGAAATCTAAAAACATATATGTATTTTAAGCAGAATGTGAAGTGCTTTTAAAGACTGTACAAAAACTGTACATACTGTGTAAAGCGCAGATGAATATACATGTATTTAATAATATCTGCGCTATAGAAATGACATTGAATTGAATTACTCGCCACAGCAGCCAATTCGTAAAAAGGCGTATCTATTGAGGAAAGGGTGAAATCTACATACTTGTAGTAAGCCTTGATGCGTCTGTCCATTGAGATGGTGACAAGTTTTTGCAGCCCGTCAAGTAGGTTTCGATATTGATCATTGATATAGTCAGGATGGACGTCCACGTCTCTCTGTGCACACCTAGCTGAGAAGAAGACCACACTCGATGGATCAAATTCAGGCCAAAACTTTCCCAGCTGTTCCAAGTGGTACAGTTTTGTCTTGTCTCTCTCAGATTCATCATTGATGGCATCAAATTTATTGCAAATGAACATGGCAGCTTTTGGGTCAAACGGTAAAAAGTGTCCACTTTTTCTCTGCTGTTCTATAATAATCTTGAGTAGTAGTAGTAGCTGTTAATTAAAACATATATGATATTAAACGTAAACATATTTCAAATAAAGAATTAGAATAGACTTTTATATTGAACATTAACATATTTAAAAGACAGAATTAATATAGACTAATAGTAGCCGTTAATTAAAACATATATGATAATGAACGTTAACATATTTCTAATAAAGAATTAGAATAGACTATTATATTGAACATTAAATAAATTAAAAAAAAAGAATTAATATAGACTAATACAAAATTATTGAATCTTATTCAAATTCAATATTTCAACCTCTACAGTCATGACCGTTACCAACAGTTTTCAGTTTTTTTAGTTTTCAGTTTCATTGACAATCAGCATATGAGTCGTGACATGAGAAACTGTGACTTATTGCATTGCAAACAGTGTATTTCAATGCCAGCCGCCGTGTCTTTGACGGGGCGGCTCGTCTTGATCTACACTGTGTTTACACCCACATATATCGAAAGCATTGTATTTACCTTTTTCTCTGCAGTTCAGACCAAACTTTAATACAGAGCCTGTGATGACAAGGTGCTTGGTCTGTACAGTTTTGAAATGGAATAAGGCAAGTTTCGTCATGGTACGGCTCATGCATTTAGTTTAGTAGCGCTGGAGTTCTCTTTGCTCAGCGCTGTCATTACTGTGGAGAACCCTTTCCCAATTAGCGCGTCTATGCTAAAACAATAATATTTACTGCAAACCGTTTGGCGTCAGATCAGTCGCCGGGTTACCCGGCGACTGATCTGACACCAAACGTTTTGCCACGCAGGTTAAAAAAATATTCCACATTTTTAAACATCTGTCACCTTTTCCACATTTTAGTGCATTGCGGTTCGCTTTCGTTAGAACTTAAAACTTACCCGGTCTTCAAGCACCCCGCCTTGGGCGTCAGACTTTATCACATAGATGAAACCAAGGATTTGGTTCCTTGATATATAGTCCACCAAGTATTTCTCAAGAAATTCTGTTTCGCCAATATATGGAGTGTAAGCAAGGACTAGGCCATTCTTTGAAATAAAAAGTAGCAATATCAAGGAATAGATCACTCTGTAAATAAAAAATAGCAATATCAAGAACTAGACTATTCTTTAAAAGCAACAAGTAGCAATATCCAGGACTGGGAACGATTAAAAGTTCCTGCTTTTCTTGTATACCTCATGAAACATCCACTGTCATTAAGGCGTCATACCGGCCGTTTAAAGACATCAATTACCATAATATAGTGTCTGATTAAAGATTTAAGAATGTTGACTTAAACATAATGTCTATTTTGTGGACTATAGACGTTGATAGATTACAATTTCTGCATCTTTATTGAAGTAGCAATAAAACGACTAAAAGGTGGATCCAGATTAGACGCTATGTTATACGGTGTCTGATTCGGGATCCAAACAGTTTACATAGACTAGTCAAGTTGCGACATGTGGCCAACAGTTATATTACAATATTTACCCTCAAATACAAAAGGGGCATGTAGAGTTGGACCTCCTTTATATCATGGCCGACTTCTCTCTCTTTTCCTTTTAGAAACACAGGAGCATGAATACGATTCAATCCCTCCTCGTCCAGTTGAATCTCCTCCGTTGGAACATCCGGGTCATTATACAATATTCGGGCAACTCTTTGACCGTACCGTACTGTTGTTATGGTTTCGATGCAGCTCCCAGCATGCACTGGAAGAATTCTCTCTCCAAACAGAAGATTTAAGACACTCGCTTTTCCAGCTGCCGTCTCTCCTGGAATTGTGAAAGAAATGGTAACTATGCGCAAAAGAATATAAGCTGTAGCTTTTGGAGCATAAAGTGGTTAAATTGTGAGTCCGTCCGTCCGTCCACTCGATAATTCGTGTACTTTTTGTCCGGAACATATTTCTTATACTACATCAGATACGAACACCAAGATTGGCGAGTGAGTATTTCTTCGGGTGACGGAGCGTCACATTCCATTTTCAATCCCTGTTGTTTAAATTGTTTATCTCCATTACAGGAGAATGCTTGTCCGAAGCATATTGACTAAACCACATCAGTTGGAGATACAGAATTTGTTGGGTGTATAAATCTTGGGATGACGGCATGTCATGTATCGCTTTCAAAGTTGTATTTGAGTGAAGTGACAGTTATGCATACAACGACAAAACGCATTTTAGTGTCAATACACGCATTGTCACTTACTATGACACAGTTCCTGGTCAAATTAGTTTCTTTGGTTTATCAGGATCTACGAGCGTGTAGCTTGACATTTTTTAGCTATGGGGTATTCTCATTACTTACAAAGTTTGTAAATTTTGGGAATTTGATTTAGATTTATTCCGCAATCTATTTTAATACATTTTACCCTAACGACGAGAATACTCATCATTTACAATAGCGTAACTGTGAGTACATTTCTCTACACATGTAAAACAGAGAAGACCCGGATCAAAAAGTAGAGTAGACCCTGTTAAGAGTGTTCCTAAAGGAAACCCTTAAATATGTTGGATACACGCCGTTTGAGATTCAAGGTAAATCAGTTATGACAGAGAAAATGGTGAGTTAATTTCAAAGTTTAGCATTATAAGGGACAATTATCCCTAGCAGTTTCACATAAGTAGAAAATGTAAGCCTAAAAGGTGCATACATTAAAACATAATTGCCTTTTCATGCTTCAACCGTGTTTTGATAAATCCCTTCACTGTCTTACCCGGAGTGCAATGGTTATTCGGAAACAGTCTGGATCCTGATCAGACGCCGCGTAACGCAGTGTCTGATCTGGATTGTTTGACCTTTATTACTATATCCCTAAACTGAAATTTAAAAACTGAGATAAAAGTAAACGACAAGGATCAGATGACGTCATGTGGCATTGAAGGAGTTAATAGTCTAGAGGAATACGTATTCCTATGTTACATGCATAGCTTAAACATTTTAATTGCATAACACGTGCGAAGAGATAGGGCTACAGGCTGTTATAACATTATCTCATGCCATTTCACCGGATATATATAAAAACATGTGACGTAGCATTTTACAGAAGAAAAAATAATAGGTCTTTACTAGAAAAAAATGGTGACACAACCAAAGTGCTGACTATAGGCGTTTATTTTATTTCGCAGTACATGTATCTGCCTTTCGGTTATGCCACCAACTGCTGTTTTAGTAAAATACCTAAATAACTGATTCCATGTTTACATGTAAAAAACTACTGTTAGCAGTCACCTGTTTTAACACACAGAAAACCTGATAAAAAGGATTGGTTAAAAAAATAAAGAAAAGGGAGCAGAAAAATACCAAAACGGCATGATTTGCTTTTATTCGAATATCTCGAGCTGCCACTAGCTGTAAATATCGGAAACAAATCGTCAGGCTAAGGTTCATGCATGATAGGGTGTGGGGTTTTCCAGACTAATACCGCTGCTCCTGGATATTTCACAAAAGTGTAGTTATCGGATCCATATCCTCTTATATGAGTTATCTGTTCATACAGTGGAGAAAACGTTATTCTTTCCCAATAAACGCGTTTACGCTAAATCTATTATTTCAAATGCAAACAGTTTGGAGCCAGATCAGACGCCGGGTAACCCGGCATCTGATCAGGTTCCAAACTGTTTGCCGTCAATGTTAAAATCAACATTCAGAATGGTCAAGAAGTTGTAATTTTCTTCATTTTACTGCAATGCGTTTGCGTTTCGTTTGCGTTTAAACGGGAAAGAATAACGTTTCTCCACTATAATTATGCTTTAATCCTTTCATGGCTAAAGGCAACAAAAGTAAACATTGCAAACAGTTTGGATCAATATCCGGTGTAATGTGGCGTCTGACTAGGATATAAACTGTATGACACTCACATCAATATACTTCACCAAGAACTTCCAAATTGTATAAGAGACAATAGGCGTATTCGACTGGCAAAACTTTAGCTATTCCATCAATTGAGATTACACCACGAAATAGATCTGACCAATTAAAAATTGTTTATGGATTATGTTTGGCGTCTATTGCTCAACGAACTCAACAAGGGTTTACAACCGATATTTTTTGTACTCCACGGCGTGTCGGACCATGACGTCACACTACCAGTCGAACAAAATATGTGCTCCACGAGATTGGGTTGCTCCACGAAAATTAGCAAGTCGAAAACGCCTATTATGACATAATAAAAACGTAAACAGGTAGAAAATCAACACGCACCGTTCTCCAACTATTAGAACCAATAACATTTGAATACGTTTGCAAATAGCTTAGATCCGGATCAGACGCCGCGTCTGATCGTCACCTGTACTACTGGCAATATATTTTCACACGCACATTATATGTTTAGCTCTTTACCTGTAACAAGCACAATGCACTCCCCGTGTTGGAGATGTTCAACTCTTTGTTCGCAGTCTCCCTGTATGCTGGCGGAGGTGCCCTCAGTTTTCAAGAATTCCTCAAGCTTCTTAGCATCATTTGCGTCCGCATCCTTCAATGTGACTTTCACCATCTCTTCCAGAAAACCTATCAACTGGGCCCGTTTCTTTTGGTCATCTTCTCCGGCCTCAGCTATCGCTCTGCTGACCTTAAAAGAGAATTAGAGGTACTGTTGGTTAATTCGGTGGTTAATATATATATACAACCCGTCCACTTACCGGTTAGACAGGTGAATACTTAAAAGCAAGAGGAAGTAGAACAGAAAGCTCCTTTCGGATCTTTCTGCTTTACTTTTCCCTTGCTTTAAGCTGCCATTTATCTTTTACACTTACAATCAGTATTAGTTTGAGTTGACTAAAACGTTTATTTTGTATTCAGCGACACTGCAATAGAAAATTCGTGGGAAACTGTAAATGAAGATGATCGTTCATGGATGTCGGCCTGGCTTAGTGCGCATGACGAAATTTCCGAAAATTGTTAAGATGGCGTAAAATTTAATAAATAACGAAAATCATTTTAGGTGAACGCATACGATCAAAAACTACTTTCGCGAAAAAATTGGGGTTTCGTACAGGATAGGACTTTTGAACTTTTTGTCCGATGCGTACATGTAGTTTACAGCATACACCGTTTTCGTAGGTAGGTTGCACTTTGTAACATCCAGTTTCATTTCAATTTCTCAAAACATAAGCATGGCATTTTCATGGAAGTATAGTTTTATTATAAATTATAGATAATTCAATAGATCAAGTGTTTTTTTTAAATAAAGAAGTTATTTTTTATAAAATAAAATACACCAGAAAGAGAAAAAAGCGAGATTTTTTTTTATTAAATGATCTATATCGTTTTAATAACATCCGGCACACTGTGTTTTTATTTGCTATTTCCCTAAAACTTAATGTTTGCAAGGTTAAATACAAAAAACAAGAATATTGTGTAATTTGTTTGCTACAATTCATACGGTAATTTTCTCTGTGCCTTAATCTCCCATTATAAAAAAGTGTGTAGGGTAAATTTTCCTCCTATCCAGTTAAATCACACATTTGATTTTTGGAATCTTGCCAAAACATTGTTTCAGGCTTTATTTTTACCATGGTAAACTAATACAAAATAGGATATTTCTTGTACAAACAGTTTGATACAGGGATTAAGTGTAATCAGGGAATACGTGAAATCCCTGAAAAAATCAGGGATTTCACGAAAACCCTAAATCTCCCAGGGAAAAGTTGTAATTTTGAAGCTTTTCGTTGATTTGTTTTCTAAACATTTGGCAGTTACTTTTGGTTAAAGTAATGAATCTTACCTCTTTTAGTTCATTAAGTTCAAAGGCATGTACCACGCTATAAAATATGTTGTTAACCTTATTCACAAGTAATATACCAAGTTAAAGTCTACTTTCAGTCCGAATGACCGCTCAGCCGACTGTACATATACTCCCCTGATCATCGAGCCATCTTGCCTATGAGCACTGCTAACATATGGCGCAGTCAAATGCAGCCGCAGTACCGACTCAGACCCTTCACAGGTACCCATTTTAACCCCTGGGTGGAGAGGAGCAAATCGCGGTACATGTCTTGCTCAAGAACATTCCTGTACATCATCGGGGATTCAGAAAAATCCCCTAGTCAGACCGCTGGTCCGGCGGGGGATCGAACTCACGACCCCTGGTACCGTAGTCCAAGGTGTTAACCATTGGGCCACTACCGCCGGTAAAGACAGATGTTTTGGGGGTTTTATTATCCTGACTTAAATGCACACTGTTCACTTATTTTTATTCACTTGTGCGAGAAACTTTGTATGCACGTTCATTAAACCATGATATTTCAATAAAGCATGATGTTTAAAACCAACAGAAACGTCATGATAGTACAAATCTATCAATTTGATGAAAACAGGGACATTTCACCAATTCCCTAAAACGCTCAGTGATTACGCGTAATCCCTAAAAACTTCAGGGATTACGCGTAATCCCTGATTACACTTAATCCCTGTAACATATACATAAATGTTAAAAACAAAAGGAGTACACAAAACTAGGTGTTTTCGTGAAGCTTCAATTTTTGTGAAAAACAAGTTCCGGTACTCCCACTTTTTTCATCAGTTTTGTCATAGAAACTAATTTTACTATCTTCATGAAAAGTTTGAAGAATTTGGTAATTGGTTTACAAATGCACACCTACCCCCTTAAAGTAGGATAAAACAAGAATGTTTAAAGGAGCCCCATGTGGGCAGAAATGTATGCTATAATGTAGCAGAATCTGAATGTTTTGATCCATGTCTATTGTTCATTTGTTAGTATGCAGCAAGAGATATTGGGTGACAAACTGTGCAACTAACTTATCTCAACAAGCCTCGACTAAAGTTTGTTCATACCATAACTGTAGGGTCAATATTGATCAACATGTTGATTGAGATCATACAATTGTACAAACTCATTACTAGTCGCTGGTGCAATACAGAGCAATGGATTAAGCTTTAGAATTACTTGGCGGAAATAGCCGATTCCATGAGCTTCATGTAGCGCATCAACCACTAGTGATTTGTTTATTATACGTCTTCAATATTTCAAAACGATTATATGAGTCAATATTTTTTTTATGTAACAAAATCATGTCCTTGTAAATTTAGAAAGAACATACTCGAAAAAAGGGATAATTGTCATCTTATTCTAATACTAACGTGTTTATATTCACATTTTATCAAAAGAAGAGCAAGAGATATGCAGAATCTTTTAATTATTTGACATTGAATCAGAAGAAACGTCAGTTTTGCAGTGTCCCTAAAACAGTTATTTTTGATTCAATCATTAGCATTTCTGTGAAATATCTGAACTATTTCAGTAGTGTGCCAATATAGGTAACTTTAATTATATATGCCTTCATTTAAACAGTAAAATTGTGGGAATTCCTCAGTTTCAATACTTATTTTCATTGTTAATCACTGTCCCTGGACTCCTGTTCAGTGATGTAACAATTTACAATTATAGTTAAGTACAGAGTTGATTTCCTTCGGTATTAATAGCAAAACGCCGTAACGGTCTGAACTTTTTCAAGTTAAACATCAACCGCAAGCATTTATCCTATAAATAAAGTGTACGTATGCATGCATCAGTGTGTGAGACACTCCGTAAGAGTAGTCTTGGTCTACATTTCAAGCAATATCAAAGGACAAACATCCTATTTGTATACTCACATGTGTCGATTTGACAACTGATGCCATTTATAACGGGAGCCGATACGGTAGATTAACGGGAACTGAAACGTTAAGTGGGAGCCCGTTCGTTTTGCCGTACCAGTGTGACATGCATCTGAAAGATTTAGGTAGCTGTATTGAATATGGTATTACACAGTGAAGACCAAACTAAGATGCGGAGCCTAGAATGACAACGGTGCCTGGTCTGTACAATGCTGCAATGCAATAAGGCCGGTTTTGTCATGCCATGGCGCATATCCTTTTTATGTATGACGTCCTTTAAGGAACATGCTTTGTACTGGTGGATAAGATTAGAAAGAAAATATTTTAATCCGTTTGCTATAAACAACTCTCCTATTTTATTATCTGTATCAAAATGTATTATAGTGTGTCAATATAAAACATATTGTCTAGGGTTTTCTCCTTTTCGGATGCATGTTAGTTGATGTTTGCTAAAGTATCGGACAAGTGATTACTGCGGTTAGATGCATTTAGTTCTCTGATAACAAAACCGCCGTTATTTTCCCAAGTATACCTTATACAGGAAAGAAGACGTTATTCTTTTTGTTTAAACAAAATCTAAACGCAAACGCATTGCAATAAAATACAGAAAACAGGAAACGTTTTTGACATAGCAAAACAAATTTGAGCCCTATCAGACGCCGGGTAACGCTGTGTCTACTCTAGTTAAAAGCTGTTTGTTATAGACAAAATGATGTAATGTGATGGTCAAAATGGTGTAAGAATGAGCGCGTTTAATGGAAAAATAATAGCATTTTCTCCATTGTAAAAGAGTCGGCACAAGCGCATGACGTACCAAGTCTTCGATTATTTCTCAGTAAAGATAACAATATTCCAAATAGGGAATTAACCCTTTCAACCCTAAATATCTCTTGTGGGTATTTATTATTCTTTTGTTATCCTTTTTGTTTTACTGTCACCTTGCTTTAAGCTATCACCTGTCTTTTATACAATCAATTAGCCTTCATTGTAGTGGTCGTAATAAAGAGGGTTTACTATGCAATGAGCAAGGCGTTATTCTTTCCCGTCAACAGTATATTGTTAGGGCTATAATATATGTGCACTTTATGCCTAATAAACTATTAGATGTATTGTTCTACTCACTTCCTGTTTCCGATACCATTGTCATTTGCAAACAGTTTAGATTCTGATTCTGTTTCAACCTACAGGGTACCTGTACATAGTACACTTGTCTTATGCAAAACATTGTAGCTCCCGATCGGACCTCTGATCAGAATCTGCACTGTTAGACAGTTAACAACAGATTGCAATAAACACCCATAAAATGTTGTAAACGGATTATACTTAATTTGAAACTGGAAGTGTCCATTAAATATTTCAGGATTCAGGAGTTAAATAGAATATTTCAATAAGAAGTGTTAAGAATACGCAGAATTGAAAAATACTGTTTAACCCATTTGCGCAAAGTGGATTCTTCTATGCTTATAGTTTGGATTGATCCATTTTTTATTGAAGGGGCGCCTGGTAAAAAGACGATATACTCCGCGTACACGTCATTTGATTTCAATTAGGGGAATACCATTGAGGTATCGCACCAGTGAGTTTAAATAGAATATGCAATGCATAACAATTATCTACTTTAAACTTATTATCGTCCCCATAATATCGTTTGCTGTGAAGCTCTCTTATAATGAAGTCATTGGGACCGTCTGATTTATTTCGTTATATCCAAAGATCGTTATATCAGTTCCAATCTACTATGCTTTAATTAGAGATGGGGAATTTATTTTTTGTTATATTCAATTTTCGCTATATCCAATTTCGTTTTAAGTGAGCTTCACTGCATTTGCATTCGTTACTTCTTAAACATTAACGAGTCCATAGTTCCTTCAGTCACGCGTACACATGTCCTTACGATCAGTGCACCTGTTTAAGTCCTATGCAAGCAGTGTATTGCCAGACCAGATGGCTCCTGTAGGAACACTATGCTCAGGGTCTGCACTTTGTCAATTATGTCACTATATAAATATATTGTAATACAAACTAAATACCGGTAATACAAATGGGCTGAACTTAACCCATTTTTGCCAACGGTCCTATATATAGGACATAGGCAAACAGTGTAGACTCTGATCAGACGTCGCATAATTTGGCGCCTGATCAGAGTCTACACTTTTTGCTGATAGGAATTTCAATTTAAAACAAAAAGAAAATAAAATTTTAGACTTGAAACCCCTTAGATAAAAAATGGACTTATCCAGTATGGAAGCATTGAAGAATCCACAGGGCGCAAATGGGTAATAAACAATATTTGAATTGTCTATTTGAAATTTCATAGGTCAATAAATTAAAGTGCAAATAATTTTGATCCAGGTTAGATTTCTAATTCTCTGCTCACTCAGCGTCTCTCACCCTGAGCAGATTTGATCCTGATTAGACGCCGTGTTGGATCCGAACTACAGCGTTCCTTCTCTACAACGGCCCTCCCAACAACGGTTCCCTCCTTATAACGACGATTGCCGTTGGTTCCCAAAACAATATAATTATGTCCAACCTTTTCACGACTGCCATATAGTCGATTTAAAATTGTCGTCTGCTGTTTTTCTCAAATTTACATATGAGCCATTTTGACAGTAAAAACATAATGAATGGCAAACAGCTTAAATCCAGATCAGACGCCGCAAAACGCGGCGTCTGATCTGAAATCAAGCTGTTTGCAAATATAAGCCAAATTCCCTCCCTACAACGACTCCCTCCGAACAACGCACAAATGTTTTGTCTCCCATTGCGTGTGGTTGTAGAGAGGGAGCGCTGTATTTGCAAATGCAAGCATAGTCTTCTCCAGCAGGTGACAAAATGTAACAGGATAAAGTTCACCAATCGATTAGTGTTACTTCCCTATTTATATAAATGCTTCATCATCTAGGATTCATTTCAGTAACTGGATATGATTATCGCTTACATCGCAGCTTTAACCCTTTACCCAATAGCCTGTTTGTTGCTTTGAAGACATGCAACCAATTAAAGCAGATTGAAAGTAAAGCAGAGTGCGCCTTAAGGCGTATTCTGCTCTACTTTCAGTCTGCTTTAAGCTACCATCTGCTAGAAATTATAAAATATTATTTTCGTACATGCTCATGACTGTACGAATTGGAACTATTTTCTTCAGCGGAGGAATAAATAAAATGCGCTACAAGTCGCTCCTATTGGGGAAATGGTTAAAAACAATACAATAAATTCTCTCTATAACGACCACAAAATTGTGTTAATTATTAGGTGTTTACAACAGGTGAATGTTTAAAGCAGGGTGACAGTTTCACTGACAGTCTGTCACCTTTGCTTTAAGCTGTTCCCTGTCTTTTATACAATAAACTAGTCTCCGTTTTAGTGGTCGTAATAGAGAGAGTTAAGCGTAATAGTAGTAGTAATAGTTGCAGTTGTAGAAGTAGTAGTACATGTAGTAGTAGTAATAACAATAAAAATAAAAATGACAATGAAGTTGACAATGACAATAATAACAAATAATAATACTAATAAATGATAATGAAAAAATAACAATAATAATAACACTGGAACACCTGAAAAAACGAACCCTTCGTGACCTATAGTGTTCGGTTAATGCTTCTGGATTACAGAGGATGCGCAGCCTTTTTTAAAATACAGTGCTCCCTCTCTACAACTACGCCCAGTGGGAGACACAGATTGTGTGTGTTGTTCGGAGGGAGTCGTTATAGGGAGGTAAATTAAGACTGGGCTTACATTAGAAAACAGCTTGAATCCAGATCGAGACGCCGCGTAACGCGGCGTATGATCTGGATTCATGCTGTCACTCGTCATTATATTTATTCTATCAAAATCTCGACTTATAATTACATGTATGTGAATTTGAGAAAAAACAGCAAACGACAATTTTAATCAGACAATTTTGCAGCAGTAAAAGCGTTAGACATAATTGTTCCGTTTAGGTAACTGCGGCAAGGGTCTTTGTAAGGAGGGAGTCGTTGTTGGGAGGGCCGTTGTAGGGAGGGAGCACTGTGCATGTAATTGTATAATCAGTCGTTTATAGACAGATGGTATTTAATGCTGAATAATAGAAAGGCATAAATAGCTCCTTTAGAAGCCACTCTGATTATTTTTAACAAAATATAAGCATTGTTATAAACCGGTCATTTTCTACATTTTGCATTGCGGTGGCGTTTCGATGAAACAGGAAACAATAACGTCGTTTCCACTGTATTTACTTTTACACAGTGCTAATACAATCACAGTACAACCTCTCTATTACGACCAGTAGATTGTGTGAATTATTGGGTGTTAAAGACAGGTGACCACTTAAAGCAAGGTGACAGTCAAACAGAAAGCTCCTTTTATTGTAAAGGGACACAGACAAACAGAGTAGACTCCGATCAGACGCCGCATTTATAATGCGAGGTCTGATCGGAGTGTAATCTGTTTTCTGATAAGAAAATCGCGAATTAAATTTCAGACTCGACACCCCTTTGTACCAATCCAATCCAATAAATAAGCATTGAAGAATCCACTTGGCATAAATGGGTTAACCCCTTCACTGCCTTACTCCAAGTGCACTATTATCTTGAAAACAGTTTGTAGCCTGGTCAGACGCCGCGTTACGCGGCGTCTGATCAGGATACAAACTGTTTTACACTCATATAAATATTTCATAAGTCAAAATAACTAAATATTTAATTTTAGAAATAAAAGCAGACGGCAATTGTTTTTTAATTGATGACGTCATGGCAGCGAATGGGTTAAATCGTCAATGTCGGTGATTCACGTGTTGACATCACTGTTCTATACACTTGTGTCGACAATGCAAGGCAACGATATACGCTACAAGAATAACAGTCTCAAATACTTCTTGCCAAGTGTTTCCATCATCAAACTTTAAGGATAAACATACTGTGGAGAAGACACTGTTTCTTTCCAATAAACACACTTGTAAATACAGCATTATTTCCATTGCAAACAGTATGGAGCCAGATCAGACGCCGGGATAAAAATAAGTTGTCATTTTATACATTTTATTGCAACGGCATATCCTTTCCTCCACTGTATAATTGTTTTGATTTTTGACACATCAGACATTGTAACAAATGGAAGTAAACTTCGCGGTGACCAAATAAGCATGTCACGATGCAGCAGAATAACTCGTTTGCAACACTATAATATATATGGGCCGTGTCATGAGAAAATCGGCCTTTTGTATTGCAAACAGTGTAGATCAAGGCCAGTCGCGGCGTTTTTACACTGTTTGATACTCACATATATCTAGAGCATTTTATGTAGCTGTATTAATACTATATTTGGCAGTGTAGACCAAACTCAGATACAGAACTTGGGATGACAACGGCGCTTGGTCTTTACAATGCATGTTGCACAGCTATACGGCAGGTTTTGTCATGGCGCCTTACGTCTTACGCCCCCCCCCCCCCCACACACACACAATAAACACAAACGATGACATGCTGTAACGAGCACTAAAAGGAATGCTTGATTTAGATGGATTAACAGGAAGCTTAAGAAGTTCTTAATGCAAGATGAAATCACAGCCACTAAATGTCATTGACATCGGCAATGGATCGTATCTTGAGTGTACATGTACAATAGCTCGAGAGAGAGAGAGAGAGAGAGGGGGGAGAGAAAGAGACAGACATACAGACACAGAAAGAGATATGAAGAATCTTCTTTATGGACGTGAGTAACCATTTTAGATTAAGGGTCGTATCTCACTCATTAATGCATTTCGTTTGGATTTAATTTGTTTAAACGCAAAAGGATAACATATTCTCAATGTACTGCACGTAAAAGCACGGTGCCAACTTAACCCTTTCACTCTTAATGATACCAAAAAGCGCATTTGCAAACAGTTTGGATCCTGATCAGACGCCGTGTATCGCGGCGTCTGATCAAGATCCAAACTATTTGACACTCGTATCGATATATTTTACGTCATACAACATTGAGTCTTACTTTGAAACGATCTTACAATAACATAATTGAAGCAGACGACAATGAAGCGGTGAAGGGGTAAAATCTCACGATTAATTTGGCAGCAATAGAGTTAAGAGTCAGTTATCTGAATTTTGCAACAGTTTTCTATTGTATCTCCATCAATCTATATGTTGTGACTCTTCGATACGATTCTAATGAATAGTCACAACATAGAGTTTGTGTAGAGACATAAACAATTTGTATTTGCAATACAGTATTCGTCTCTTCTAGTGCCTTGCATATATATTTGTGCACCCACCTCTGCCATGTACGACTCGCTGTGGAGTCGGCGATGTTCGAGAACCAGTCGCTCTTTCATTTCTTCTAATGATTCCACCGTGTCCCAGCATATGTCGTGGTCTTCCAGAAAACAGATCGCATCTTCAATGTCCGAGATCTCCTGGATCTCAGATAGGTCGGGAAACTCGGCATTTTCCGTTGCCATTTTAATGTGAATGTGTTACGTCTTAAACTTAATGCAGGCGAGTTGTTTATGTCTCCTCTCTCGTCCTTTTCGGTCAGTTCATCCGTTCCGATAGTTAGGCTAGTTTATCCATTAAGCTATATTATCCATTAGGACCTTTTAAAATATAGACACGTGCATGTAGAAAATAGCCAGTGATATGTTGTATCTGAGAATAAGAATATCAAATGCATCACAATAACGATCTTAAACCCCTTTTCCTACCGTACTACATGTATCATCTGCTTTGAAATTGTTGTCTGTAAAATTTGTTAAATCTAGATTTATACATTTTTTATTAAAGAAATCTTAAGACGAGGCAGTTTGAATCCAGATCAGACGTGGTGTTTGATCTGGATTCAAACTGTTTGTCAGAAAAAGATAAAAAAAAAAGTCGCGATCATCAACCACCATTCTTAAGAGTATGCATAACCAGTATTTACGACAGAAAACTGTTGGCAGCTAATATGTACAGTGGAGAATCTGTTATTCTTTCCCGTTTAAACGCAAACGTACGCAAACGCAAAGCACTAAAACGTAGAAAAGAACAACTTTTGGACAATTCTGATATTTCATGTTTATCATGGTGGCAAACAGTTTGGAGCCTGATCAGACGCCGGGTTACCCGGCGTCTGATCTGGCTCCAAACTGTTTGCACTGCAAATACTAGTTTTAGCGTAAACGCGTTTATTGGGAAAGAATAACAGATTCTCCACTGTAATGTTAGATGCAAAGCTCTCTTGAACGCAGATCAAAATCCTAATATATGTAACATACACTTCGGTGATATATATGTACACACTCTGCCAAATTATAAGGTTGTATAGCTAGACATGTGCAGAACGATTCCTAAAGGCAATTGACGACTAAATGTAGTAAAAGTTTAATGTGTTAATGAACTTTCTCTATTACTTTCATCCCGCAATAACGCTTTATCTGCCATGGCCAGGTCTGTTTAAATATTTCAATTTAACCATTTCACTCTCAATGACGCTTAAAAGCGCGTTTGCAAACAGTTTGTATCCTGATCAGATGCCGCGTAACGCCGCGTCTGATCAGGATACAAACTGTTTGACAAACTTTTCGAAATTTCTTCAGACACACTGCCTTAAAATTAACTTTGACACGATATTGCAGACAACAAAATAGAAGCACACGACAATGAAACGGTGAAGGGGTAAAAATCTCACGAACAATTTGGCAGTGAAAGGGTTAAGATTTTAGGCATTTTGACTGAAGAAAAATCAATGTGAGTTTCAAACAATGTAGATACTGATCATAGGTCGAGTAAATTTAAACTGTTTGAAATGCAATAAAATGGAAGGGTTAAACAGACACATGTTTAACCTTTCCCCAATAGAAACGCCTTTTAGCGCATTTAATGTGTTCCTCCACTGAAGAAAATAGTTCCAACATAAAGTCATGCTCGTGATACTGAAATAAAAAGTTTCTATATCCTAGGAGATGGTAGCTTAAAGCAGATTGAAAGTAAAGCAGAATGCGCCCTAAGGCGCATTCTGCTTTATGTTAAACCTGCTTTAAGTGGTCACCTGTCCTCAAAACAAGAAACAGGCTATGTCACTGCTTCATCAATTGCAGACTAGAATACGCAAGTATTTCATAATTAACGTGTATATGCTAAATCAGTTTGAAGCCTGATCAGATGGCAGGTAACCATCTGATCAGGCTTCAAAATGTTTGTCACTCAGATTGAAATATATCGTTAGAATTGTTTTAAAATGGTAGTTTTCTACATTTCCCTAGAATTGTCTTTGCGTTTCTATTTGGTTTAAACGGAAAAGAATAGTGTCCTCTCCACTGTAAATTTCGTTTAACAAACATTTTACTGTATTTAATTACCGTTCTGTGCAATCTTATACAGCTCCAGTACATAAAATAATTTGAATTCTAAATATAAACAAGCATTGGGTTTTTTATATCTATCCACTCTGGTCCTTTCCTTAAGCATTCCGTCAAGTCATGTGAACTAATAAAATAGATAAATTATAATCAAATAAAGTCACCTTAGCATTGCATAACGATTTCCCGATACATGGGTTATAGTGCACTTAAAGTCCAGTTTTAATGTGGTGTCACTTCCAATGTACTGTTATGTTTATTGTTATTGTCTATTACTTTTCACGCACCTATATTGTGATTTGAGAGCGATCTCTATTTTGAGGGACGTTCATTAAGTTTGTAAACCTAAAAACGTAAATACATTTTGGGTTTAAGCAAAAGAAATAAAAAAGTTTCAGTTTGCAAGGAGTTGAAAATGTTTGCTAACGCGATTTTCTAAATTTCAAAAACAAATTATACCTAGAAAGAACTGGTAATTTTTGCAACGAGTTTAGATCCTGATCAGACGCTGATCGGAACCAAACTGTTGACGACACTCGTATCAATGTAACACTCGTAACGCGGCGTCTGATCAGGATTCAAACTGTTTGAAACTCATTTCAATATTTCTTCAGTCAAAATATCAAAAATTATAATTTAAGAAATAAAAGCAGACAACAATTGTTTAAAATTGATGACGTCACGGCAGTGAAGGGGGTTAAGGCGCATTCTGTTTTACTTTCAGTCTGCTCTAAGCAGCCACTTACTAGGCTATACTTCTTTTGATGCATATCCATGCTTGTATAAAGAGTAACTATTTTACTAAATGGAGAAAATAAACTAAAGGTTTTCAAAATGTATACATGTATCAATGGAGTAATATATTCAAAATGCGTATCTAAGGAGTAATGGGCTACATGTAGTTGTCTAAACTGGCTGCTACTTTAAAAGCGCTGGAACATTTTAGTCAGACCTTTTTAATTTTAATAATTCAGCTGGAAATTTAATCCTTTTATTGATTTTTGCATGTCTAGAGACAATAGTGATCATAAATCGACTAATTCTTCCAGACAATAATTGTTTTCAAGAGCGCTTTTTCTCACATAACAACCCCTGTTTTCTATAGCGAACAACGATGACGAATATCCTTATCTCCAACATGTGTAAGATCACTTTGATGAGGTCACTATAACGTCACTATTTATAACGGCGTTTTGACGTCACCCGGGTTCCAAAAAATGCATATTGCTTAGAAATAGCTTAAATCGTTGGTAATGTGAGAAAAAGAATCTGTCACTCGTCAATGTTTAAGGTAGCGTTTTATGAAATAAATGGTAAAATAGTCGTTTTATACTTTTTTACAAATCCTGACAGATAAAGGTATTTTCTACAAGTTACCAAATTCTCTCCTATTGCTTTCTCGGTCATTTTACCGGTAAATCACGCGTCAGAATCCCCGCTGGGTGCCTCAATTGCGTAGATTACGTGACTAGATAGGTGGTTTATTCCGAAGCTGTCAGAGGTGATTTACGGCTTTTACCGTATTAAAATCGTTATTTTTTATATGATTGGCTTTGTTAATTTGGGGCGGAGTTTAACGAAATGGTTGATCATAAGCTGGGTCATGTTATTTGTTTCAAGTCCATTCAACAATAGGCATGATGCTGAACATTGTCCCAATCCTGAGACAATGGGATGACGCATCGGATAAAGCTTATGCGGGACTATAAACCTCAGCAGAAACAACAAAACATGTTATTTGTTGACAACTTTAGAAGGTCTTAGTTGATTACCGGGTGATCACGACAGCCTAATGGACACATCAGTCAGTTAATTGGAGTTTCCGGCATAACATAATTTGAAGCAAGCGGTATTTTTGAACACCCCTAATTTTCGCAGTTGGGCTTCAATTTTCGTGCGGTTTGAAGCAGATGAAAGGGTATTGTCTCCCCGAGGGAACTGTGTCTCAGAAATTGTATGAGGCGTTACGTAATAGAGGTCGACTTTAAACCGTAAAAAATCTTTGATGTTACATCAAAAAGGTTTGAAGCGGTATTTTAAAAATCTGAGACACAGAAAACTAGATATGTTTATAAAGAGTATTTTGGGCAATTTTAATTATGTTACAAATAAAGATGGCTTTGATATCGTTGTTTGAATTTTTTCTAAATGTTCTTATAAAATCGTAAAAAATTAAAATATGTTTTGTAAATTGGCATATTCTGATAGGATGTGTACCATTTTCATCCGTCAGCTATAAAATTGGGGGGAAAATCATCAATAACGACAATTAATTAGAAAAATCCGCTTACAGTATCGATCGTCAACAGCTACCTTAAGACAAGTTGAACTCAAACTCGTCTAGAATAGAAAAATTATTAAGCTCGCCAAGGCTCGCTTAATAACATTTCAATTCTAGACTCGTTTGAGATCAGCCTGTCTTAAACATCGAATCATGACAAATCCTATATGTCCCTTCACAGATAGCTGGGCATACCTTTCAACTGACATTTCAAATCCACTACTGTTACAGTGGAGAAAACGTTATTCTTTCCCGTTTAAACGCAAACGAAACGCAAACTCAAAACACCAAAATGTAGAAAATATCAATTTTTAGAACTTTTCCGACAATTCCTTTTAATCAGATTGGCAAATAGTATAAAGCCTGATCAGACGCCGGGTTACCCGGAGTCTGATCTGGCTATAAACTGTTTGCAATGGAATTAATGGTTTTTAGCATAAACGCGTTTATTGGGAAAGAATAACGTTGTCTCCACTATATGCCAGTGATAGGCGATCGTTTTAAAGAAGCATGCGTTTTCCTTAACCGTTTACCTCGTAGCCTGTTTCTAGTTTTAAAAACAGGATACCACTTAAAGCAGGTTGAAAGCTCATTCTGATTTTTACTTTCACCTTGCTTTAACTACCATCTGCTAATATATAGAAACTATTTGTTATGGTGCATATTAATGACTTATATATGACTTATATATGATATTTGGAGTGAAGGTTTAACTCATTATCCCAAAGCATGTCTCTAGTTGTAAAACAGGTAACCACTTAAAGCAGGTTGAAAGTATGCACATTCTGTTTTGCTTTTAGTCTGCTCTAAGCTACCACCTGCTAAGATAAGGGAAATGGTTGTTATGTTGTATATTAATGACTTACGAGTATATATGACTTATATATGATATATGGAGTGAAGGGTAAACCCATTACCCCAAAGGCTGTTTCTAGTTTTAAAAACATGTTACATGTACCATTTAAAGCAGGTTAAAAGTAAAGCAGATTGAGCCTAAAAGTCGACGTAACAGGGTATCTGAAAATACAGGTGACAATCTGCCAACCTGGGATGTACTCTCACGCCCAATTTGGTATTCCTATCTGATACAGTGGAGAAAACGTTATTCTTTCCCAATATACGTGTTTACGCTAAAACTATGATTTCCATTGCAAACAGTTTGGAGCCAGATCAGACGCCGGGTAACCCGGCGTCTGATCAGGCTTCATACTGTTTGCCCCTCAACTTCAGATAAATCCTGAAAAATGTCAAAAAGTTGCAATTTCCTATATTTTACTGTTACGCGTTTGCGTTTCGTTTGCGTTTAAACGGGAAAGAATAACGTTTTCTCCACTGTATTCCTTTCTGATATAATATAATAACTATTCTGCGGACAATTCTTTTCTAAAATTGAAGCCAAGGTCAAGGTCACAGAAATCTGAAAACAATACGAGAGAAATTGAAAAACAACAACAAATGTAGTCACATACAAACTGAGATTTTGGTTTGTTTGTTAACGTCCGTTTCTGCCATCTATGGGCTGGACGCTTCATAGAAAGTGGAGCGGATACAGTATACCCTGGTGCGATCCCCTACTCTTATTCTGGTCCTTTGGGATGCCCAGTGTAAAGCACTGATACATCGGACCTCGGTTTATAACGTCTCGTCCGAATGACTTGGTTCGGCGGGGGATCGAACTCACGATCCCTTATACCGTAGTCGAGTGTTCTACTACTGGACCACGTCCACCAGTTACATACAAAATGAGATACCCCTAATTGATGTGGTTAAGGAACTATGCTCCGGACAAGTTTATTCTACACGTATATGAAATCAACGGTAAAGGTACAAAGTTAACTGTACATGCAAATGAGTCGCGACGACACACCATCCGAACATGTACTCCCAAACAAAATTTGGTAAACTTGGCTGGTATTTAACAGTTATTATTCTCCAGAAAAGCTTTTTGTCAGTAATTGAGGTCAAATGTCATCCCACGATATACTCATGTACTAAAGTTGGTATCCTTACATGTAGCTGATGCTGTTAAGGAAATATGCTCAAACAAACTTTCTATGTATTTGATGTCAAAGGTTACATTGACCTCCAAATGGTATGCCACAATGAACACATACCAAATGTGCAATCTCAGTTTGATGTGGTGTAGAAAACATGCCCTAGACAAAAAGGTTTCTATGTACACGTATTATGAAATATGATGTGTTCAAACTACAGTTTAGAAGATGTTATTTTTCCGTTTTTCAAAAACGAGACATAATCATGAAGCAATGCAATAAAACGAAGATAATGAAACATTTCTTTTGACAATTCTGAAGATCTCCTTTTATCTAAACGGCAAATCGTTTGGAGTTTGGTCAGATGCCTTGTTACCCGGCGTCTATTCTGGCTCTAGATTGTATGCTATGGACATAAGGGTGTTCGAAAAAAAAACCGAGTATGTGTAAGAGCGAGAAGACACTAACAATATTTGTTCCCGATAAACGCATTTATCTAAAACCATCATCACGTAAGTATGCCTTTTAACGCATTTAGTCTATTCCTCCATTAAGGACACTAGTTCTACAGTGTACAGTCATGAATAAACACCATTTTGTAGTTTCTGTATCGTAACAGATTGTAGCTTAAAGCAGGCTGAGGGTAAAGCAGAATGCGCCTGAAACTGGAAACAGCCTTTAGGATAATTGGTTGAAATAGCTGTGTCCACTACAAACAGTTTTGGGTCAGATCAGTCGCCAGGCCAACACTCTTAGTCACTCGGATTTCGGCGCAATATAACCCTTTTATGTGTCTCGGTGCCGTAAAACCAAATCAATCAATCAATCAATCAAAGAAATTAAGAACAATCCGAAGATTTCGGGAAAATTCTGGAGATAAAGGCAGTCCTGAACCCTCTGGTATGGCCCGTTTTCGGATTGGAGCTTTCTGCATAACAAGTTTTATTGTAATATCTTATTACATTTGTTTGCAAGCGAAATAACTAAATAATAACTATATATGTAAAATAATAGTACTCCTACTCAAATCAATGCTACGTACATGTCACCCTTTCACTAACTTACCCCGAGTACAATGACTATTTGCAAACAGTTTGGATCCTGATCAGACGCCGCCTTAATGCGGCGTCTGATCAGGATCCAAACTATTTGACCCGCAATTTCACGTTTCTTAAGTCAAAATACCAGTGTATATTTCAAATGTTTATTGTTTCAATATGTTTGATAGGGACGAGTAGTGTCGTTGCTATAGAGGGAAATGGATAAGTAGTGTCCTTCTGATGTTATCTTAACCATTTCGCTCTCAATGACGCCAAAAAGCACATTTGCAAACAAGTTGGATCCTGATTAGACGCCGCGTAACGCGGCGTCTGATCAGGATCCAGATTGTTCGACATTCTTTTTATATTTTTCTTCAGTCATACTATCTTACTTTTACTTTGAAACGATATTGCAGACAACAGTATTGAAGCAAACGACAATGAAACGGTGAAGGGGTAAACCTCACACGATTAATTTGGCAGCGAAAGAGTTAACGCGTTTACTTTTGCTCTAGAGAGTAACATTTTATGATTCTATCATACCTACTGGAGTATATATATAAGTATATATATAGCGACAGTGATACTGTGGAAAAAACGTCATTCTTTCCCAACAAATGTGTTTACGCTAAAACTATTATTTCCATTACAAACAATTTGGAGCCAGATCAATCGCCGGGTATTCCTGCGCCTGATCAGGCTCCTAACTGTTTTCCACTCGTATTAAAATGAATAGACTGAATTGTCAAAAAGATGTTACTCATTCTACAATTTATTACAATGCGTTAGAGTTTCGATTGCGTTTAAACAGGAACGACAAGCATCTTCTCTATGTACATGCATGCATGTGCAACATCCAGGTACAGAACAGGATACATGTAACAAAAACGGAAAACCGATGAAAAGATTTCAAACTTTTATTACTAACTTAACAAAACCAGTAGATCTTCATTTATAAAGTACATGTACATAACACATCTTTACCATGCACGAAAGCATTAGCACTTAGACATATCCATATTTAGACATACAAAAACACACAAATTACTTTTGAAGCATGTGCTATTTACATTATTCGATGTATTGAAGATTTTGTGATTACTATTGCAAACAATTTGGATCCAGATGAGACGCCGAGTAACTCGGCGTCTCATCTGGATACAAACTGTTTGACATTCTGATTATGTTTTTGTATTATAAATAGTTAGAGTTCATTTCAATGGTTCTTAATGATTAAGAAGCCAACAAATGAGGGAGCCTGCGACCGAATTTGGCTTCTTAATAATTAAGAAGCGTTGAAATAAACTCTAACCATTTTAGTGTTTGACCCGCCCACATATGACGTCACTTCACTTCATTTACATATTTTTCTCCTCCGACAGATGTTTACACAGCCTGTTACATATATTGTGTGTTTTATTACGTATTGATGATGACACATTGACAATTCGTGTTCCAAGCTGCGTTAAGGAAATGGTAATCTTAAAAAACGATGGAAAAAGAATAGTTATTGACGTCTAAATGCTTATTGCAGCACAAAATACAGGGTTCCAGATAAGGGGATATTTCAAAAACTAAAATCTTTATTTCTGCTTAAAACCCTACGGTGTCACTACTCATTAGAATCGTCTCGGAGAGACGAATCTAATGAGTAGTAACACCATAGGATTTGATGCTAAAATAAGTGAGACAATGTTGGATTTGTGAAGTTTACTCCCTCTTTGTCTGGAGCTCTGAAATAATGCAGAAAACTCATAAATGAGCTTTATGCATTATTTTGATCTTACATAATACAGACGCCTGTCTTTACTGTTTTCGCCGCGAGTGACAATGGTTTGTAGATGTTGGTTTTGTTAATTACGGTAAGAGTTCTGTTTTAATTATATTGTGTTTTCTTTTTCTTATTCCCCCCTCCTAAAGATTAAATAGAATTTGAATGATTTTCACAATTTTCTTCCGACTAGCGAGCTACAAAATGTCATTATTTTCCTCGAAATTGAATTGTACATGTAGATATATCTAAATGTATATGCACCTAGCTGTGTAATGGATTTCCCTTAAAGCTTAAAAGTCATGCCAGGGGCGGAGCTGACCGAAATATTAACACATGCGAAATGCTTGCTAACGTCTAAATCCAAGTCTCGAACACTTCATAATTAAATTGCCAAATCTCGTTAAATCCCGTTGACTTAATAATTAAACCGAGCGAAAATTTGAATTTTGTGGCTTGCTGATTGGCTGAAAAAGTAGGCCAAACACTACATAAATGTGCAGAAAAATCTTGCTTATGTGTTGTAGTTGCAAACAAAAAAATGATGACAATTTAAGTGCGCTAAATGTTAAACACACAATCATTGATAGTCAGCAAAGTGCATCAAACATTTTTTTGTCGTGGCGTCATTTGTTATACAAATTATCGTCTGCTTTTATTTCAGGTGCCTCCGTGGCCTAGTGGTATAGTCACTGTGACTTACATCACTAAGCTCCTCACCGCTGTGAGTTCGAATCTCAGTAGGGTCGTTCGGATTTTTCATGTGGGGAAGCCTTCCAGCTGGCTTGCGGAAGGTCGGTGGTTCTACACAGTTGCCGATTTGTGCCTGAAACAGTGCATAAATGACTTCTGGGGTCTTCCTCCACCTATAATTAGCTGGACGTCGCGATATGACTGAAATACTGTTGAAAGCGACGTAAAATCAAGTCGGCATCTTGACATTGCAATAAAATGTAGAAAACGACCACTTTGACAATTTTGAATATTGATTTAAACCCCAATGGCAAACAGTTTGGAGCCAGATCAGACGCCGGGTAACCCGGCGTCTGATCTGGCTCCAATTTGTTTGCATGGAAAAAAATAGTTTTAGCGTAAACGCGTTTATTGGGAAAGAATAACGTTTTCTGCACTGTAAGTGAGCTTCACCTATTTTGATTTTTGTTTGTGGACTTGATTTCCTCTGCTGTAAATTTAAGCGTTTCAAATTCGGAAAAATGCTAGTTTCAATGTGTGCTTTGAATATAGAATATTAAAAGATATTTCAAAAATAAAAAAGAACCAAAAACCGATAATAAAACAATAAAACTAACCTAAACAATGTGACACATTAAAAAAAGGTTAGCTATATGTATAAGATTGCCATGTACATTGTACATGCATTACAAAAAAAACAATATTGAGTATTTTATTATCACTGATTGAAAACATGTTTCAATACATATATACATTTTGTTAATACATGTATAATGGCATAGATAGAGAAAATAACAACAATAACATTTGTATAACACATCATTACAGCAGAAAGATTTCAACAGGTAACATATAATGTAGTAAAATGTCTCTATATAACTACCACTGAATAAGTAACTTTTGTAGTGTTTAACCCTTTACCCCATAGTCTGGTTCTAATTTTGAAACTAGGTGACTACTTCAAGCAGGTTTAAAGTATTCTGCTTTACTTTCAGCCTGCTTTAAGCTACAACCTGCTAGAATTTAGAAAATATTCCGTATGATACATATTCATGACTATAAATTGGAACTACTTTCTTCAGCGGAGGAATAACTTGAATACGCTTAAAGACGCTTGAAATGGGAAGGGTTTAGGCAATTGATTAGTTCAAGCAAGCAGTTTATCCGTGAAAAGTACAATTACTATCCTATACAAGCAGTGTATACATAGAGCAGGTATAAGAGTCTGCCCTGTATGTCATTTCGCAACATATTGTTTAGAAAAACCCCTAAATGAATTGTCCATTTGATGTTTGCGGGAGCAATGAGAAATCTGAATCACCAGAGGCCCGTTTTACTAAACTACTTACGCAAACATTTTGCGTGAGTCAAAATTTTAAATTTAAATTTATATTTTTAATTATCACTTGCTACATGTACAAACAGCAAATAGCCAGATCAGAGGACGCGCTTTTAGCGCGTCCTATGATCTGGCTATTTGCGTTAAACGATTTTGACTTACGCAAAACTTTTGCGTAAGTTGTTTAGTAAAACGGGTCCCAGAATTATTGCTTTGAAACAGCGTGTCCTCGATATAGTCAGAGTTCTAATGAGACTCCCTCGCACTTCGAAGAGATTTTTTGAACAATGCGGAAGGTGGAACAGATTTTTCAGACGACCCCCACTGAATGGAAGAACGTCTGAACTGACCCTTTATATCAGTAAGGGTCGTTGTGACCTCTGTCATATGAGGTCTATCACTTTCACGAAACCCAACACACCGTTTCATGATCTCAAAAGTCCTGCTTGAAACCGTAGAGTCTATGTCCATGTCCTCAAACAACATGGCAACTGGATTGAGAGATTTGGCAAACGACTGAAGCGCGAACTTCCTCTGTTTCTGAAATGGCGCGGATTTGGTTATCAGCTCGTACATAAGCAGTCCAAAACCGTAGACGTCAGAGGGCGTGATATACAGGTCACCGTTGAGCACTTCCGGTGCCAGATAGAGAAAATCTGAGACGGGTATTTCTACGTCCAATGGCAATGAGGCCCGACGTGGAAGACACGCCCCAGTGAGTTTTACAGAACCGTTCTCATCAACCTGTCAATAAAGAAACACTTATACAGTAAACTTTACGACCACTAAATTGTGATAATAATTAGGTGTTGACGACAAAGGGAGCTTTCTGTTTTACTGTCACCTTGCTTAAGATGTCTCCTGTCATTGATAAAATAGTAAGCCTTCGTTTAAGTGATTGATCCTTCTTAAGCTATCTGTTAAAGATCTACTGTCACCTTGCTTTAAGTTGTCACCTGTTATTTATATAATAATTAAGCCTTTGTTTTAGTGGTTTTTAAACAGACTGTAAATACACATTTTCATTCCTTAAGGCGACTAAAATCCACTTTGAAAAAGTTCTGATCCTAATCAGACGCCACTTTCTCTTGCCATTGATTTATATAAATGTTTTTGGAAACTGTATAGATCCAGATCGGCCAGCTCCTAACAGAGCTCGTCTGGTTAGAGTGTGGAAAGTGCTTTTAAAAACAATAGCTGCACTCTTTTATACGGGAATTTGGGTCTTAGCAAATGTAATAATTCAATTTACAGGTGTTCATAGCGGGGGTAGTTTTGTTCAGTACAGCCCCTCTATTGCGGCAACTAAAAATCATTGGTTGGTTTTGAGAACAGGTGACAGTAAAGGTAAAACAGACAGTTCATAAAAAACTTTTTCTGCTTTACTTACATCTTACGTTGAACAGCCGCCTGTCTTAGGCACATACAACTTAACCTTATGTGCATAAAGTGGTCGTAATAGAGGGGTTCGTAGTTATGAGGCATGAAGTCAAAGAAACTAGAATTATGTAAATAGGTCATATGCGATTCTTTACTTAAACGTAACAAATCTAGTCTGGTGGGGGGCTTGAACTTACTGTTACTGTAGAAGCGGAGACTTCCATGTGTACGAGTCTTTTACTGTGGATGTAACTGATCGCCTCTGAAGTTTCCAGTAGAATCGACTGGACGAAACTCTCCGGATTCGAGGAGGAAATCATGAAACGCCGAACACTCTGAAGAGAGCCACTGTATATGAAAGCCGGAAGTTGCAGTTCGGCATGGTGGATACCGAGGAACTCTGCCAGCGGAATATCATTGTGAACGAGGCACCTATAATATAAATACACACATGTAGTGCAGAAGACGTTATAAATTCGAATTAAACGCGGTTTTTTTCTAAAATACGTATTTCCATTGAAAACAGTTTGTAGCCAGATCGGACACCGGGTGGGCCGGCGTCTGATTAGCTTTCGAACTCTTCGATACCTAGATAAAATGCTATTGTTCTTTATGTCAAATCCTTTTATGATCAAATTTATCGTGAGGATTTTACCCCTTCACTCTCTACAACGACATCCACTGGGAGAAAAAGAGTGTGTGTGTTATTCGGAGGGGGTTGTTTTACTATACATGTAGGGGGAGACATTGGCTTACATTTGCAAACAGCTTGAATCCAGATCAGACGCCGCGAAACGCGGCGTCTGATCTGGATTCAAGCTATTTGTCAACCGTCATTGTGTTTTTTTGTCAAAATGTTAATTATGTGACTTTCGGAAAAAACAGCAGAAGACAATTTTAAGCAGACGATATTGAGGCCGTAGAAATGTTTGACAAAATTGTCTTGTTTGAGTAACAGCGACAAACGTTGTTGCAAGGAGGGAGTCGTTGTTCAGAGAGTCTTTATATGGATGGAGCACTGCAGCTACTAAAACAAAATCAAATCGACTACAGTGGAGAATCTGTTATTCTTTCCCGTTTAAACGAAACGAGACGCAAACGCAAAACACTAAAACGTAGCAACTTTTGGACAATTCTGATAATTCATGTTTATCTTGGTGGCAAACAGTTTGGAGCCTGATCAGACGCCGGGTTACCCGGCGTCTGATCTGGCTCCAAACTGTTTGCAATAGAAATAATAGTTTTAGCGTAAACGCGTTTATTGGGAAAGAATAACAGTGTCTCCACTGTAACACTGTTGATCTGATTAGACTATTCGTTTAGTTTGCCGTATACGTGTTTAAAATGACTCTAAAAAGTTTTAGATACATGTACATGTATACAGTGTTGCAATTAACTTCACATTATTGTCATTAAATGTTAACTGAACATAGGGTGACATTGTAGTACGAAAACTGATTCAGGGGACCGTCTTACGAAACGTTGTACGACAAAAAAGATCGTAAGTCAAAACTTGAAACTGATACATTCAATTTCTGAATTCCCTATCTAATCCTGTATTGTGACATCTCTTTGGAATTGTCTCCAAAGAGATGTCACAACACATGATTAGGTGGAGAAATGAATGATAATTGAGACTTTTATAATCTGCCTTACGAAAACAATTTCGAGCGTCGTTAACTAAGAACAAGAATATCTGTCTCCTCCATTTGTTTCTTATAAAGACGCTTGAAGATCTCTAAAGTCAATTACAGTAAATCTTCTCAATTACGACCACTAAAACTAAGGCTAATTGATTATATAAATGACAGCTGACGGTTTAAAGCAAGGTGACAGTTAAATAGAAAGCTCCTAAATATAAATAGTTAGTGGTCGTAAGAGAGGTTTTACTGTATATTCCGAATATTTATTCCATTTTCTTAACAATTACCTTTTATAGCAACCCAGAAGGGGTTTATTTCCAAACAGTACTACCTGTATGCTAAATAGTGCAAATTCTGAGCAGAAAGCAGCTGTTTGAGCAGCCCTCTGAGCCGGGCCGTCACTGTATGCACATGATTAATAAAGCCGGTTTCCTAGCAGTAACAACTAAATCGCAAAAACAGTTTATAAACGGGAAATATAATGTTTTCTGCATCGTTAAGTATAAATTTACTATAAAAGTTACTTGGTGTTACTGTACCTTAGTTTAGCCACTTCCTCAAACGTATTCTCAACCCCAGACGAGGGTAGGTAGAATCTGATAGCAATGGGTTGTTCCTTGTCGCCTTGCTTCAAAACTCCCCCACTTATCACTGACCAGAGGCCACGAGGGGTCAAATCTCTATTCTTGGTGTCTTCCTCACTCCCTGTTGTTATAAGATCCCTGATGTTCCGCGTGAATGTTCTTGCAAGACTTTGCCCAGTCTTCAATACTTGCAAAACTTTCACTTCGTTAGACTTGAAGTCATCAACAAAGATGTACCCTTCACCATAGTTTTTCAGACCTTTTCGTAGATTTTCAATGTCTTTCATCATTGTTTCATATCTAGCAAGATCTTTTTTATCTGTCAAACAAGCCTCCTCGAATGACTGCAAGAGTTGCGTGTTTGCGTCTAGAATACTGGGAACCTTTTCTTCTACCATTTCAACAAACGCCAACGGTCTTTGAAGAAGTTGCATAATGAGTTCTTCCAAGACTCCGTCTTTTCCCTTCGATTTGCCAGGTTTATTTTGTGATAGTTTCTTTAGTAACTTCTCGGCTCTCTCTTTGGCCCATTTCTGTGGGTCTTTATTAAAACTGTTGGTGTTTCTTCGCTCTTTCCCCCTTGTAAAAACGTTATCCGTTAATATACTAGTAGGTTTCTCTTTCTTCATCCTTGCCAATAACTGCAAGGGTAATTGTGTTGGGGCGTCGATCAAAGCACCACCAGCAGTGTAGGACAAGCTCAGCCGTCGACTCAGTCTCCGACTTAAAGTTGTTGTTGAAGCTGAAAAGTCTTCGTCCGATATCGAGCCTGATTCTGATTCTAAATCTTGTTCCATCTCACAGATTTCTTCTTCTAGCAGACCAAGTTTGACCTTTATATCTTGCACAACCATCTCCTCAATCTTTGGAATGTTGCAGTTCTCGTCTTCCCATGTATGTAACAGTCTAAACAGACGATCGTAAAATGCTAAGTCAATTCTCTCTTTAACCCAACCCCAGTGTATCATGTCACTGATGTCTTCCTTTACTTCCGGGATCTCACCAGATTTCCAGGCTGAACAGAGCATGTATTTGGCCTGTGGTTTCTGCAGGTAAACCCTTATCTCTTTAACTAGTTCGTTTTTTCTTTCTTCTATTTCCGCCTTCAATGTTTGTACGACTGTCGTGCTTTTCGATGTTAGATTTCTTATTTGGAAATTCACTTTCTCGGTTTTTTCTTTCCTGTCTCTCTCCGACATATCCAATCGTCTAACTGTAGATTTCAAGAAATGTGTGATTCTCTGCAGCAACTTTCCGATCCATCTAAAAGTCGAAAAAAGCGTTCCATAAATATACATCAAACATCAGGGTCCAAGATTATAAATATTTCGGGTTGAGTTTGAGATTGTCCTCGTGCATTTGATTAGTCAGAATTGAGCTTTTGCTTAAGAGCGATATCAGACTCAACTCAAAGCTTTATAACCTTGAACCAATTGATTTAAAAACAGTTACATTCGGACCTTGGAATCTCGAACTCGCTTTAGTCGAAATCATTTGTATTCTACTGTTGAATTTCATTATACGGAACACCAAGGAGGGAAACCTCTTTACTTTTATAACTGAATGGATTGAAAAAGGACGGAAGAGGACGGAATATTAGATACGAGCAATATAATAATTATATATACAGTGCTCCTTCCCTACAACGGCCCTCCCAACAACGACTCCCTCCTAACAACGACCCTTGCCTCAGTTCCACATACAAGGCAATTATGTCTAACGATTTTCCTGCTGTAATATCGTCTGCTTAAAATTGTTGTCTGACGTTTTTCGTAAAGTTACATATAAGTGGATATTTTGATAAATATAATGACGAGAGACAAAATGTTTGAATCCAGATCAAACGCCGCGTAACGCGGCGTTTAATCTGGATTCAAGCTATTTGCAAATTTAAGAAAAGTCTTATTTTCCCTCTCTATAACGACTTCTTCCGAACAACGCAGAAAATATGTGTCTCCCATTGGGTGCCGTTGCAGAGAGGGAGCACTGTAACCTTAATTCCCTAGCTGGATATTTATTATCTTCATTGTAACATATATTGATATACATTATATTTGCATTTCCATTTGGTTTCGTTTTAACACTAAACATGGCGTCAGTACAAGCTGAGACAATCATCCGATATCAAATTCGTGGTCCCCAGAAACAGAACAAAGTTTGCTGATAGGCCAATGACCATGATTGGTCCAAAATGGTGGGACTCTCTTCCAAAGGACTTCAAATTAATCTCAAATGAAAAAAGATTTCAGAAGAATCTTAACCCTTTATAGAAGCGACTTTTAGCACATTCATTTTATTCATCCGCTGAAGAAAATAGTTCCAAATTATACCGTAATGAATATGTGTCATATTTAATACTTTCCTTATTCTAGCAATTAATAGCTTAAAGCAGGCTGAAAGTAAAGCAGAATGCGCCTTAGGGCGCATTCTGCTTTACTTTCAACCTGCTGTAAGTAGTCACATATCTTCAATACTAGAAGCAATGCTATCAGGTAAAGGGTTAAAACATATCTATTTGAAACTGTATTTTAAGCAGAATGTGAAGAGCTTTTAAAGACTGTACGAAAACTTTATAGATGTATATAGACTTACTGTTTAAAGCGCAGATGAATATATTTAATAATATATGCGCTATAGAAATGACATTGAATTGAACTGAATTAAACGCCACTGCAGCATATCAATACATTTCGATGGGTAATTATAATTCAATCTCGCCTCCTCGCATTTGTCCAACTCACATGTATTTGAGAGTTAAGGCACAACCCACTGGCCACATTTTCACTTTGAAATACTGGCATATTCGACGAAAGGAAGCCGAACTTAGCTAAATCTAACAGTAAAATTATGGGTAAGTTTGAATTAACCATTTAATTGCCTTACCCCTAGTGCAATGATTTTTTTCAGCAAACAGTAAAGAAACTGATCAGACGCCGAGTACCAAAGTAATTTGCACTCATTACGATATTTCTTAAGTAAATTTAAATAAAATTTAAGTTTGGGAAATAAGAGCAGACGGCACTAATTGTTCAAAGCAGATTAATCATGACAGCGAAGGGGTCGCAGAAGCTCGGGAAATATAAAGTTGTGTCTGTAATGCGGCATCGTGTACCATATATCTTTTTATTTAGGTTTAACCCTTTCACTCTCAATGTCGCCTTAAAGCGCGTTTGTAAACGGTGTTGGTCATACAACCTTGAGTCCAACTTTTAAACGTGTCTTGCAGGCAACACTACTGAAGCAGACGACACTAAAGCGGCGAAGGAGTAAAAATCTCCCTAATAATTTGATCATGATAGGGTTAAAAACAACTGACCTCAAGACACATTCTTTGTTAATTTAAGCCTGCTTAAAGCTTCAATCTGTTAGGATAAATAAAACAAAAATGGTGAATATTCATGCTTGTATAAATTGGAGCTTTTTTCACCAGTGGAAGAATGAAAATAAACTCGTAAAAAGGCGTATCTATTGGGTAAAGGGTGAAATCTACATACTTGTAGGAAGCCTTGATGCGTCTGTCCATTGAGATGGTGACAAGTTTTTGCAGCCCGTCAAGAAGGTTTCGATATTGAACATTGATATAGTCAGGGTGGGCGTCCACGTCTCTCTGGGCGCACTTAGCTGAGAAGAAGACCACACTCGATGGATCAAACTCAGGCCAAAACTTTCCCAGCTGTTCCAAGATATGCAGTTTTGTCTTCTCTCTCTCAGATTCATCATTGATGGCATCAATTCTATTACAAATGAACATGGCAGCTTTTGGGTCAAACGGTAAACTGTGCCCACTTTTTCTCTGCTGTTCTATAATCATCTTGAGTAGTAGTAGTAGCTGTTAATGAAACATATATGATATTGAACGAAAACATATTTCAAATAAAGAATTAGAATAGACTTTTATATTGAACATTAACATATTTAAACGAAAGAATTAATATAGACTAATATCAAATTATTGATTTTTATTCTAATTTAATATTTCAACATCTACAGTCATGACCGTTATCAACAGTTTTCAGTTTTTTAGTTTTCAGTTTCATTAACAATAAGCATAGGTGCCGCGTCATTAGAAATTCTGACTTATTGCATTGCAAACAGTGTAAATCAATGCCAGCCGCCGCGCCAATGGTGCGGCGGCTGGTCTTGATCTACACTGTTTGACACCCACGTACATCGAAAGCATTGTATTTAGCAGTATTATATACGATTTTGCAGTGTAGACCGAACTTTAATACAGAGCCTGTGGTGATGACGACGGTGCTTGGTCTGTACAGTTTTGCAATGGAATAAGGCAGGTTTCGTCATGATCGGGTCATATATTTATTTTAGTTGCGCTGGAGTTCTGCTTTAGCCCTTTCCCCAATAGAAGCGCCTTTTAGCGGATATGATTTATTCATCCGCTGAAGAAAATAGTTCCAATTTAATCAGTAATGAATATGTATTATATGGAATATTTTCTATATTATAGCACATTATAGCTTAAAGCAGGCTGAAAGTAAAGCAGAATGCGCCCTAAGGCGCATTCTGCTTTACTTTCAACCTGCTTTAAGTAGTCACCTATTTTAAGTACTAGAAATAGGCTATCAGGTAAAGGGTTAGATGTGGGTGTATTGTTTGTGTTGCGTTTCCTACTTGAGTCTTCTTTCGTATTTATTCTCTTCGCTTAGCTTTGCATTACAGTGGAGAACAAGTTACTATTTTCCAATTAGCGCGTTTATGCGAATACAATAATATCTACTGCAAACCGTTTGGTGTCAGATAAGACGACGGGTTACCCGCAGGGCTCCAGATAAGAGGGAGTAAAACTGTACAAATCTAACATTATCTCACTCATTTCAACATCAAATCCTATGGTGTTACTACTCATTAGAATCGTCTCTTTGAGACGATTCTAATGAGTAGTGACACCATAGGGTATAAAGCAGAAATTAAGGTTTTAGTTTTTGAAATAATCCCCTTATCTGGGGCCCTGGTTACCCGGCGTCTGATCTGACACCAAACGTTTTTTGCCACTCAGGTTAAAATAGATCTTCTACATTTTTAAACATCTGTCACTTTTTTCACATTTTATTGCATTGCGTTTCGCTTTCTTTAGAACTTAAAACTTACCCGGTCTTCAGTCACTCCGCCTTGGGCGTCAGACATAATCACATAGATAAAGCCAAGGATCTGGTTCCTTGATATGTAGTCCACCAAGTATTTCTCAAGAAATTCTGTTTCGCCGATACCTGGAGTGTCAGCAAGAACTAGGCCATTCTGTTAAATAAAAAAGTAGCAATATCAAGAATTAGATCATTCTGTAAATTAAAAATAGCAATATCAAGAACTAGTCCATTCTGTAATATAAAAAGTAGCAATATCAAGAATTAGATCATTCTGTAAAATAAAAAAGTAGCAATATCAATAATTAGATCATTCTGTAAAATAAAAAAGTAGCAATATCAAGAACTAGACCGTTCTGTGAAAGCAAATAGTAGCAATATCAAGAATTAGATCACTCTGTAAATAAAAAATAGCAATATCGAGAACTAGACAATTCTGTAAAAGCAGTCAGTAGCAATATCAAGAACTGGGCATGATTGAAAGCTCCTGCTTTACTTGTGTCCCTCATGAAACATTCACTGTCACTATGGCGTCATAGCGACCGTTTAAAGACACCAATTACCATAATATAGTCTCTGCTTAAAATATTACGGATGTGGACTTAAACAAAATGTCTATTTTGTGGTCTATAGACGTTGATAGATTATAATTTCTGCATCTTTATGAAGCTGCAATAAAACGACTAAAAAGTGCATCCAGATTAGACGCCATGTTATACGGTGTCTGATTCGGGATCCAAACTGTTTATAAAGACTAGTCAATTTGCGATGTGTAGCCAAAGGTTATATTACAATATTTACCCTCAAATACCAAAGGGGCATGTAGAGTTGGACCTCCTTTATATCATGGCCGACTTCTCTCTCTTCTCCTTTTAGAAACACAAGAGCATGAAAGCGATTCAATCCCTCCTCGTCCAGTTGAATCTCCTCCGTTGGAACATCCGGGTTATTATATAATATTCGGGCAACTCTTTGACCGTACCGTACAGTTGTTATGGTAGCCGTGCAGCTCCCAGCATGTACTGGAAGAATTCTCTCTCCAAACAGAAGATTAAGGACACTCGACTTTCCAGCTGACGACTCTCCTGGAATAGTGATAGAAATGGTAACTTATGCCAAAAAGAATGTAAGCTGTAGCTTCTGGAGCATGAAGTGATTAAATTATGAGTTCATCCGTCCGTCCGTCCGTGCGTCCACTCGATAATTCGTGTACCTTTTGTCAGGGGCATATTTCTTAAACAACATCAGATAGGAGCATCAAGTTTGGTGAGTGAGTTTTTTATTATTCGGGTGACGGAGCGTCACTTTCCATTTTCAATCCCTGTTGTTTAAATTGTTTATCTCCATTACAGGAGAATGCTTGTCTGAAGCATATTGACTAAACCACATCAGTTGGAGATACAGAATGTGTTGTGTGTATACATCTTGGGATGACGGCATGTCATGTATCGCTTTCAAAAGTTGTATTTGAGTGAAGTGACAGTTATGCATACAACGAAAAAACGCATTTTAGTGTCAATACACGCATTGTCACTTACTATGACACAGTTCTTGATCAAATTAGTTTCTTCGGTTTATCAGGATCTACGAGCATGTTGTTTGACATTTTTTAACTATGGGGTATTCTAATTATTTACAAAGTTTGTAAATTTTGGGAAATTGATTTGGATTTATTCCGCAATTTATTTTAATACATTTTACCCTAACGACGAGAATACTCATCATTTACAATAGCGTAACTGTGAGTACATTTCTCTACACATGTAAAACAGAGAAGACCCGGATCATAAAGTAGAGTAGACCTTTTTCAGAGTGCTCCTAAAAGAAATCCCTTAAATATGTCGGATACACGCCATTTGAGATTCAAGGTAAATCAGTTATGTAAGAGAAAATGGTGAATAAAGTTGAAAATTCAGAATTGTAAGAGACAATTATCCCTATCAGTTTCACATAAGTAGAAACATAAGCCTAAAATGTGCATACATTAAAACATGGAGAAAGGACAAATGGAGAAGTAACTTATACTCCAATCTGCATTTTCCCGAAAATGGTGTCGTCCGTTACCTGTATGTGCGATAACGCTTAATCGATCGATAATTCAACTGCAGCGGTACGCCGATAGCGGGCTATCGCGTTTTTTATCGTGTTGAATGGTTACCTACTGTTACTTTAAGTTACATAAAATCCTTAATTTTTACCAGATTTTTATTATAATTATCTTAAAAGAAGGCTAAGATATTTATCTTTCACTTGTGAAAATAGCATAATCTAATTTTTAAATTGATCATTTTTATGGCGAGTTAAAGAACGGTTACCAAGTGAATTTGCCGATAAAAGGCAGCAAGCGCTCGCTCAAAAATATATCACGCCCTGTTACAAAACCTTTCATAAAATCCTCAATTTTGGGCCGATTTCCATAACAATGGTCTGAAAGGAAAGCTAAGATATTTTTCTTTCAGTTGTAGAAATGCAACTGTTTATTTTTAAAATCGACCAATTTTATGGCGAGTTAAAAAGCGATTGCCAAATAAAATAATCGATAAACTAGAGCAGGCGATCGCGAAAAATATACCACTCCCGTTACAAAAACTTGAATTAAATCCTCAATTTTCGTCCGAATTTTTACAAAATGGTCTTGATATAAAGCCGTGGTACTTTTCGTCTGTAAAAAAACAAGATTTGTTCTTGAAGCGAAAACAAAAAGGTAATAAAGGCCTAAAAAGATTGCTGGCTTATGAAAAGGCTGGACCAACTCGCGTAAGAAAAGAATATCTTCCGCAAAAGAAGGAAGCAAACTTCTAAAATGTCCATTTATTTAAAAAAAAAAAAACGCACTTGAAAGAAACCAGTATATTCATCGTCCACAAATAAAACTGCCAGGGTTTTATAATTACATTAAAAAGATTAGAAATCGCGCGACAACTTATGTTCAATTGTACGAGCTAATCAGCTTTGCAAAGTCATAATAATCTATCATTATTACCTTATTTCAACAAACAGTTGTTAAATGACTTAATAACGAAAAGGTAGCATAATAACGTGTTTGTGTGATTGATATATATATTTTTTGTAAAAATTCAGTTGTGACGTCTCTCTTTGTATAATCTGATGTACATCGCCGTGTTTATAAGCGTCATGTGGTTGTGACGTATTTTCGTTGTGTTGATTGTGCGTATTTATACGAAAAAAATCTATCATATCATATTAATTCATATCAGAACTTACCCCACAAAAGCGGTTTTAACCTCTTTAAATTTATTCCCCCAACTGAAGAAAATGAACATGTACTAAACCAATTGTTTTTCTATATCCTTGCAGGCGGTAGCTTACGAGAAAAGGAGAATTACGGTGCTTTCTACTTTACTTTTCAACGTGCTCTAAGTAATTATCTGTCTCCAAAGCATGTTCATGCATTATAACAATATTCTATATGAAGGAAATATATCCCTGGAGTAGTCTATATAAACACCTACTTTGTAGTTAAAGAGATATTTTAAAGGAGTGAGTGTCAAACGGCCAAACTTGTAAATGTTTTATTATATTTATATCGTATGTGGTTATTATTATTGAAAGCAAATTTTGAATTGTTTAAGTATATAACTTGGAAAAAAGGGAACGTGGGGTTAAAAATACAACTTTACCGTTGTCTTAATCTTCTGCGATATTGACATACATTTATAATTTAGTAATTTTATGTCACTATATCAGAACATTGAGAACCAGGGTACCCTCACTCATAACTTTATTGACAAAGTTTTAGACAAAAACAATAAGAAACAAATATTCACCTCTAATAGTTTAGTGTCTTAATTCACTATTTTGTTAAAAACACATGAAAAACGGTTTTTTAGACCTAAATATCTAACAATTACCTTTTTGCCCTAAAATACGTGGTAACTTTTAAAAATAGATTTTTCATTCTCATGCAATTTTCTAAATTAGATAATACTTTATTAAACTTGACCAAAAACTTGACCAAAATGGCTACCTGACCACTCGCGGATCATGATAATTCATGTTCCTAGAGCTGGAAATGTGACCATGCAATCTTATACAATCTAACAAAATTCGCTTACGTGAAAAGCCGTTTTCCACGTGCATACTGGTTGTCATGTGACTGTAATTATTATTATTATTTGTATGCTGATGTTTCCTGCATTGCAGGACTTATGCTTGAATAAATAAAAGTTGAAAAGTTGAAGTTGCTTTACGTCCAGACTGAAAAATACATATTATCCGGCACATTTCTTTGAAAGAGGTAACAGTTTGAGATTTCCTCTGAACTTGCAAACATGAAAATAGTTTTTAATTGCATAATCTTCCCCTTAGTTGGTTTACTATAATTAAACAATTATTTTCATGAATTAGTTTTATCATTTCAATCAGAAGGTGTGAATATCTTTGGTCCAATTAGAAATCTTTATATGCATGTTTTTAACGTTGTTATATCGGCAGCAACGTTTGATGTATATGAACGACGCACCTGTGCTGGTTTAAGAATTTGACAGTTTGCATAATTATGAAGGGCAAAATGCTTTAGAACATGATTAAGATAGAAGAACTCATATTATTGGATGGAGTAAGTATGACTTTTTATTGGATGGATAAATGTTAAATTGAATTTTGATTGGAAATTGTATCATATCCTCTGATTGGTTTTATCAGAGATTAAAAACCGCTTACATTGCTTTCTGTTTAATTGAGTATTTAAACGTGGCCACGGTGTTATTAATCTTACTGCCATACAGTGTGAATTAAATTTGAAATCTAAATACAAATTGGAAATATTGGTTTTAAAATTTTAACTTATAAGTAGTTTTCTCATCAATATAAGTGTTTCTGATATTGGACGGCAAAGGGATAATTGTGCCGTAGCACAAGGATGTGCGTTTGTTCATATGTGTGATAAGGTGGTGTGAATATTAATTAAAAACAAAAGGGATGGCATACTCTTAAGGACGACTTTGTTAATTTTTCTGATTTAGATTTAGACGTACTTCTAGGGAAATTGCTTTTCCTATGTTACATGTATAGCTTAAACATTTTAATTGCATAACACGTGCGAAGAGATAGGGCTACAGGCTGTTATAACCTTATCTCATGCCATTTCACCGGATATATATATAAACATGACGTAGCATTTTACAGAAGAAAATTACTATATGTTTAGCTCTTTACCTGCCACAAGCAAAATGCACTCCCCGTGTTGAAGATTGTCAACTCTTTGTTCACAGTCTCCCTGTATGCTGGCGGAGGTGCCCTCAGTTTTCAAGAATTCCTCAAGCTTCTTAGCACCATTTGCGTCCGCATCTTTCATTGTGACTTTCACCATCTCTTCCAGAAAACCTATCAGCTGGGTCCGTTTCTTTTGGTCATCTTCTCCGGCCTCAACTATCGCTCTGCTGACCTTAAAAGAGAATTAGAGGTATCGTTGGTTATTTCGGTGGTTACTATATATATAACCCGTCCACTGACCGCTTAGATAGATGAATACTTAAAGCAAGAGGAAGTAGAGCAGAACGCTCCTTTTTAATATTTCTGCTTTACTTTTCCCTTGCTTTAAGCTGCCATCTATCTTTAACACTTACAATCAGTATTAGTTTGAGTTGACTAAAAGTTAATTTTGTATTCACCGACACTGCAATAGAAGATTCGTGAAAAACTATAAATGTAGATGATCGCCTAAGGATGTCGGCCTGTTTTAGTGCGCATGATGAAATTTTGAAAGTTTGTTCATACAATAACTGTGGGGTCAATATTGATCAACATGTTGATTGAGATCATATTATTGTACAAACACATTACCAGTCGCTGGTGCGATACAGAGCGATGAATTCAGCTTTAGACGTACTTGGCGGAAGTAGCGGATTCCGCAATATTCCTGTACCGCACCGACAACTAGTGATTTGTTTACTATACGTCTTCAATATTTCAAAACGCTCGTATACACCATCCATGACTCATATCCAGTAACATTTTATGTTGGAAATATTTCCTTCAAAAACAAATCCCGAAGATTAAATCTGAATGACTACAATGTACAACATTTTGATATACGAAAATGCATTGTCATGGAAAACACGTTTTAATAAATATTAAGACTGCTCCTTTAGTTTGCACAGCTATAGAATGATGTTCAAAATTATCGTTTGAGCATATGTTCTGAAAGCAGTATTAGTTTATCTGAGTGGTATAGCCACTTTACCTGCTTTACATGTAACTTAAAGTCTTTTCTGCGGCAAGGTATTTCACATCCGGAGTTTTATGGTGATGTGATTTACAGACTTCGTAAGATTCTTGGACATATACATTTTCAAAACCTATTTGTGAAACGTATTAGATTTTTCCTCAAAAAAGATTATGATCCAACTATATTGCTGCGCACTTCACGTTTGGTTATCGATCAAACTACAATTGATAACTATGCTTTCCTCTTTGGTTGTGCGACGACAGACAGGGCTTAGCACTACATGATGATGTATCTTTAAAGCCGTCCTCAACCGGGAGAGTTATGTTGGATTTTCGTGCTTTGTTTTTTCTCTCCCTCTCTGTCGTACCCTAGACCCTTCCATGTCTTACAGTTACCCGTAACTACAGACTAGTCGCTTGAGTACAATTTGACCGTTGCCATAGTGGGTTATTTTTAACACGGGCTTGAATGTTTAATTCTTTCCAATGTTACTAATGATCTTGTCATAGAATTTTTGCTAAATGTTTTACATGTATTTACTTACTGTGCTGGCGGTCTTTTTGATTGTGAGGTTGTGGAACAGGGTTTATATTTTATGTACACTGTTTGTCTTTATAGGTGAATATAGGAGATAAGTGTGAGGTTGGGCGCCCCTAAACCCAGGTTTAACCCCCCAGCGGTTGTTAATAATTAATTAATTTATAGTTGGTTATTGATTGCTACTGACCGTACCAAGGCGGGCTCCTATGTTCACTTTGCTTTATGTTTGTCTTGCGTGTTGTTTTCTATTTAGTGTGTAGATGAGGGAATGGTATTGCGTGTGTGTGTGTGTTTGTTGTGGTATGACTGTGTGTGTGTGTTCTGCTTGAGAGGTGGGTGTATTGTTTGTGTTACGTTTCCTGCTTGAGTCTTTCGTATTTATTTGATGTAAACTTCTAGTCTGTCTCATTTTTTAAGTGTTTCGATGTTCAAAATAGTTTAAATTTAGTTTAAGTGCCAACCATAATGTTGAATCCGGGTATCATGCCGAGCAACTCTGTGACTCACTCGTTCTTGAAACTGTCCAATATTTATTTACAATCATATATCGTATGTGTAAATAGTTTGACACGAATAGTAAACAGAATGGTTAGATTAACATAGGACACAAAACAATACTTGGCTGCTTTGAACAGAGAAGAGTGTTGAGTGATGTGTAACAGTCAACTAGGAAGTCATCATATTTAAATTGTTTCGAAGAAACAATTATATTTTATACATTATCAAGTTAGTAACCCTTTAATCCCTAAATACGTCTTTTTATGCATTTAATTAATTCTTACACTAAAAATAATTCTACTTTAAATATACAGTAATGACTGTACAACATAAGAAATATTTCCTATATCCTGGTGCTGGCTTAACCCTTTACCTGATAGCCTATTTCTAGAACTGAAGATATGTGACTACTTAAAGCAGGTTGAAAGTAAAGCAGAATGCGCCTGAAGGCGCATTCTGATTTACGTTCAGCCTGCTTTAAGCTATCATGTGTTAGAATATAGAAAATATTCCATATAATATATATTCATGATTGATTAAATTGAAACTATTTTCTTCAGCGGAGGAATTGGAATTAATCATATTCGCTAAAAGGCGCTTCTATGGGGGAAAGGGGCAGGCTGGAAGTAGAGCAGAATGCGCATTTTGGTGCATTTTCGCTATTACTTTCAATTGCTTTTAAGTGGCCACCTGGCTCCAATACAATAAACAGGCTACACGGTAAATGATTAAAAATTGTTCTGAGAGTGTGTACGTTTTGAATTTAGCCATTATCTTGGTTATTATGAAAATGGGAGCTTTTTACAGTACATTTTAATATATATTTTTTAACTATGGTATTTTCAACATTGCTGCAAATATTTGTTGACGTATTTTATCGATATTAAGTGTAGGAATGGCATTTCAAAAACGATCAAGGAATCGCCATTGTAATAACTTACAAATACATGTTTAACCCTTTCATCATCAAATCTATCTTAACCCTTTCCCTTATAGAAGCGACTTTTAGCACATTCATTTTATTCATCCGCTGAAGAAAATAGTTCCAAATTATACCGTAATGAATATGTGTCATATTAAATACTTTCCTTATTCTAGTAGTTAATAGCTTAAAGCAGGCTGAAAGTAAAGCAGAGTGCGCCTTAGGGCGCATTCTGCTTTACTTTCAACCTGCTTTAAGTAGTCACATATCTTCAATACTAGAAACAATGCTATCAGGTAAAGGGTTAAGGTGTTAACCCATTCATCGCCATAGTGTCGTCTGCTTCAATATTGTTGTCTGCAATATCGTTTCAATGTTATATATAAGGCAGTATACAGTGGAGAATCTGTTATTCTTTCCCAATAAACGCGTTTACGCTAAAACTATTATTTGCAGTGCAAACAGTTTGGAGCCAGATCAGACGCCGGGTAACCCGGCGTCTGATCAGGCTCCAAACTGTTTGCCACCAAGATAAACATGAAATATCAGAATTGTCCAAAGGTTGTTCTTTTCTACGTTTTAGCGCTTTGCGTTTGCGTACGTTTGCGTTTAAACGGGAAAGAATAACAGATTCTCCACTGTAACTGACGTAACTCCAAACAAGTGGCAAACAGTTTTGATCCTGAACGGTCTTGATCCACAGATCTACACTGTTTGTAACCCACATGCATCTAAAGTATTAAGGTAGCCGTGTTGAATATGGTATTAAGCAGTGTTGAATGACAACGGTATCTGGTCTGTCCAATGTTGCAATGTAATTTTGTCATGACATGGCGCATATCTTGTCTTATGTATGACGTCCTTTAAGGAACATGCTCTGTACTGGTGGATAAGATTAGACAGAAAATAGTTTAATCCGTTTGCTACAAACCAATCTCCTATTTTATCATCTGTATTTTAAGGTATAATAGTGTGTCAATTTAAAACATATTGTCTAGGTTTTTCTCCTTTTGCATGTTAGTTGATGTTGGCTAAAGTACCGGGCTAGTGGTTACTGTGGTAAGATGCATTTAGTTCTCTGATAACATATCCGCCAATATTTTCCCAAGTATACTTTATACAGAAAAGAAGACGTTATTCTTTCTTGTTTAACCCATTACCCCATAGCCTGTTTCTAGTTTTGAAAATAGGTGACTACTTAAAGCAGGTTGAAAGTAAAGCAGAATGCGCCATATGGCGCATTCTGCTTTTCTTTCAGCCTGCTTTAAGCTCTTACCAGCTAGAATGAGGAAGGTATTAAATATGAAACATATTCATTACGGTTTATATTGGAACTATTTTCTTCAGCGGATGAATAAAATGCATGTGCTAAAAGTCGCTTCTATGAGGGAAAGGGTTAAACAAAATCAAAACGCAAATGCATTGCAATAAAATTTAGAAAACAGAAAACGTTTTTGGCATAGCAAAACATTTTTTGATCCTGATCAGACGCTGTGTCTCCTAGTTCAAAGCTGTTTGTAATAGTCAAAATGATGTTATGTAATGGTCAAAATAGTGTAAGAATTAGCGAGTTTATTGGGAAATTAATAGCATTTTCTCCATTGTAAAAGAGTCGGCACAAGCGCATGACGTTGCAAGTCTTCGCTTATTTTTCAATAAAGATAACAATATTCCAAATAGGGAATTAAAATTGTATTAAATTATGAAATTGCTCAGTTTGGCTGAATGCATTTAAAAACAATGTGACGTGTATTTGGACATGATTTTCTTTGTAAAAGGCCCTTAGAGGTCGAAATATTAGAAAATAGCAATTTTATAATTTAATAAGATTATTTTTCATCGTTTTCAAAATAGTTTTGCTTCATCAAAATTTATTTCTCCTTCCATACGTCAGGATTCCTCCTCACATAGATCAAGTTTGGTATACAGTGTTCCCTCCCTACAACGGCCCTCCCAACAACAACTCTCTCCTTACAACAACTAGTGTTGCTGTTCCCCAAACATGACAATTTAGTTTAACCCTTTCAAGGCTGCAATATTGTCGTCTGCTCTTTTTCTCAAAGTTACATATTAGTTGACATTTTTAACAGAAGAAATACAATAACGACAAGCAGCGTTAGATCAAACGTAACATTCGCAACAGCAGAATACAATTTCAAACAGACGATATTGAAACAGTGAAATAACTACATGTAAGAAGGATTTAAATAAATGTCTAACCGTTTGTTGATAATTTCCATGCTTTCTAGCCCAACAATGACATTTGAGCCTTTCTTTGTACTCATCCAAGTCTTGTAGACCATAGTCGGGTATCTCCAAGCGCTCACACAGTTCAATTGCACTAACTATGTCCTCCAACTTCTCAACGTGTTTCAGTCTGAGACTAGGCACGCGCGCCATCGTCAGAACTACACAGTAAAACCTCTCTATTACGACCACGTCTCAAGTGCGACCACCCCACTATAGCGACCACTAAATTATGTTAGGTGTTTACGGCAGGTGACTGCTTAAAGCATGATGACAGTAAAACAGAAATCTCCTTTAGAGCTTTATGTTGTACTGTCACATTGCTTTAAGCTGCCACCTGTCTTTTGTACAATCAATTAGCCTTCATTGTAGTTGTCGTAATAAAGAGGGTTTACTATGCAATGAGCAAGGCCGTATTCTTTCCCATCAACAGCATATTGTTAGGGCTATGAATGTATGTGCACTTTATGCCTAATAAACTATTAGATTATTATCCTACTCACTTCCTGTTCCCGATACCATTGTCATTTGCAAACACTTAAGATTCTGATCAGACGCCGAGCAACTCGTCATCTCATCCTGTTTCAAACTGTTTGCAGCTAGAATATACTTTTCCTCAGCCAAAAACGTCATAAGTCTGAATTTAAGAAATAAAGCAGATGACACTTTTTAAGCAAACGGTCCCAAAAAAAGTTAAACTAAACTAAATACAAATGCGATTTTGAAAGCAATGACTAAATTGCAAACAAAACAATGTAACTGATTTAGTTTAAACAGAGTATCAACTAGTTTGGAGCCTGATCAGACGCCGAGTTACTCGGCGTCTATTCTGGCTCCAAACTGTTTGCTCTGCATATTAAAATTTTGATTCACAAATTTTTTATCTGAGAAAGAAAAACCTATGTCCATACCCACTCACTTTCACTACTTGTAATACACTGACTGTCTCCCGCGAGCTACTCGCCAACAAAGATACACCCAATTATAATTTTACCGCAGCCCGCAAAACTCTTACCCTAGATTATACTAGCCGGGTATCGGGTATATTTAACGTCGCGCTCTATACCCCTGCTTCAACCGCCAGTCGAGATTTACTACTTGTCACTGTTAAATGTTTCTTGTGTTCGTCTTTCATTCACACTACCCACATTTATTGTCAATGTACAGTGGAGAATATGTTATTCTTCCCCCTTTAAAACGCAGACGAAACGCAAACGCATTGTAATAAAATATATTAAATGACAACGTTTTGAGAATTCTGAATATTCATTTTAATGTGTATGACAAATAGTTTAAAGCCTGATTAGACGCCGGTTTACCCGGCTTCTGATCAGGCTCCAAACTGTTTGCAATGGAAATAATAGTTTTACTATAAACGCGCTTATTGGGAAAGAATAATATCTTCTCCACTATACATTGCGGATGTCTTCTAAGTTTATCCATGATTAAAACATTCCATAGAAGAATTGAATACCAATCCCCAAAACAGAAAGATACCTAGTATTTCAATAGGGGAAAATGTGGTGTCCAAAACAGGGTTATTGTGCAAGACCGGATCAATAAATTTAGATACATCATTGTGGAAATTACGGTTTTACCTATTATTGTCACCATATGTGCAATAATTACCAACCGTGAGTGATAAGCTGGTGGACTGATATATTTCTATATTGCACAAATTATGTTTATCTGACCTTTAATAAAATAGTAATTAAATTCAGATTAGACTGACAACTTATGGTCAGAAGAGGACTAAGTAATTTTTCGGATGGTTGAAATCCATTTTGATAAGAGACATACATATCTGAATCCTACAGAAAGTCTGGTATCGGGTTACTTTCTCTTCCCAAATTGTACTTGGACATTTTTTGCTGGCACTTGCAGTCTGCTAAATTTTTTACTGAATGCATGTGTTTTTAATTTCTCACAGAATTAAAAATGGTCTTCAAGAACAGGTTGCAACCAGATTAAATTCAAATAAAAGAGCTGTAGATCCAGATACAGCCTATTGGTAACTACAATATAGATTTTTAAGAAGAGAGAAATAGTTTCATTTGTGTTAACACATTTTTTCATCTTATCCATGGAACTGACAATGCTCATTAAGGCTCTGCCTAGCGTATCTATATATATACGTGTAGCGGATTTTCACCAGAGCATTTAATTGGTGTATAGATAATATTTCTAAGGGGTCAGGTGGTGACAAGCTGGTTAATTCATAAAATATTATTGCATGCTTTAGCATGCAATAATATTTGATGCATTAACCAGAACATATAACTTACGATGGTAATGATCATGAGTGAACCAGAAGATATTGTGGGGTTTATAATTTCCTATAAAACGCGATTATACTACATGTAATACAATTACATGTACAGCAGAGCAGACGTTATTCATTCCCAATAAACGTTATTATACGCTTAAACAATTATTTCCATACAAACAGTTCGGAGCCGGATCAGACGCCTGGTAAGTGGTAAATACGCTATTCCTACCCACTTTCCGCGTTTCTTACGCGTTTCTTACACAGGGTGACCCGGCGTCTTATCTGGCTCTAAACCCGTTTGCCACTCAGATAAATAAAATGTGTTCATTGCAATGCATTTACATTTCGCTTCATTGAAACGGGGAAAAAAGTCATCCCCACTGTTATCGCAGAACTTGTACAAATTGAGAGATCAAGAGTTTACCCATTTGTGCACACGATACCAAATATAAGACATGTGTAAGCAGTGTAGACTCTAATCAGACTTCGTATGATGCGGCGTCTCATCAAAGCATACACTGTTTGCTGATAGGAATGCAACTTTAGACCAGACCAAAAAAAAAATACTACATTCGTAACACTTCTTATTGAACTATTCCACTTAACTCATTCAGCCCCGTAACATTTAATGGACACTTCCTGTTTCAAATAAAGCCTAATCCATTAAAAAAGTTTATGGTTGTTTATTGCAATCTGTTGTTAACTGTCAAACCGTGCATATTCTGATCAGAGGTCCGATCGGGAGCTACACTGTTTTGCATAAGACAAGTGAACTATGTACAGGTACTCTGTAGGTGAAACAATGAATTGAAAACGTTAACTTTTCCCCATAATAGTTTAATTGCAGTGTTAATATAATTGTGACAGATTAAACATCATGCAGAAATTTAATATCCTTTGATTTGGGGTAATGTAAATAGCTGACATAACCGGGTTTTTACATGATTAAAAGTAGCTCGGTTACATTTTAACATTTAAATACGGGTATGTTCGATTAATCGAACGATGCATTTTTAACCTTTTCACTCTCCATTATTTCATAAAGCGCATTTGCAAACAGTTTTCATCCTGGTCAGACGCCGCGTCATGCGGCGTCTGATCAGGATCAAAACTGTTGCCGCTTGCTTTGAAATAATGTCAGTTATATTGCCTTAAATCTAACTCAGAAACTATATTGCATACAACAATATTGAAGCAGTCGATAATATGGCATGAATGGGGTAAAAGTCTTACGATTTATTTAATCATGAACGGGTTAAAATATCATATAAAATGAGCATGCAATTCATTATAGATTGTAGAACATTGAAGATAATGTAGACCCAGCATAGACGCCACTTGGATTTAATTTAAACAGTTAATCTGGATCTACGGTGTCGCCAATGCCCGAGAGCTGCATTGATCGTAGCATGACTTGCGATTGTGTCTGCTCTTAATCTGCAATGATTCATGCCATGGATCCGTCACCTTCACCACACAAAAACGAAGGGCTTGATCCGCACCTGATCGCAACAACCGAACTGTTTTAAATTATATGAAACGTGAATTAAGTTAGAACGTGATTTGCCTTAACATTTCAGTTTTCTTTATCTTATAATTAAATTTCATTCTGTTAAAAAATTAGGAAAGTTCGGGATTCCTATTCTATTTATAGATACTTCGTAGAAAACGGAAGTCCGATTCCTAGAAGCATTATGCTTTGATTTTCCTGTCCTTATTCATGGACGGCTTCGAACATTATTTTACGCAGCAGACGCCAATAAACAAAGGCTGTAATGAAGTCAAACACATTGTATGCAGAATAGTACGACTGCAATTTAGCTATTCAGTTTATAATCTGATCAGTTTTAAGTACGGTTAATGATTTACTCGTTACCCTATAAATACGTATTTTTCCACTGACGAAAATAGTTCCACTTTAAAAACATTCATAAATTTACCGTAAAACAGGCTGAAAGTGAAACAAAATGCGCAATAAGAGGCTTTCTGCTTCACCTTAACCTGCCTTAAAACTTGAACTTGAAACTTGAAACAGCATGACCACGCATTCTGCTTTACTGTCAACTTGCTTTAACCCTTTGAACCCTAGTCCCGCATATAGGCGTTGGTTTCAAAAGTATACAAGTGAAAAGTGCACTTGTCCTATGCAAACAGTGAATACCCAGATCAGAGGGCTCCTTACGGATCCCTCTGATCTGGGTCTTCACTGTTTGTCATAATGCAAAACATTGACAAAAACAACCCTTAAAAGTCAGAAATGGACTAGACTTAAATGGAAAATGGAATTGTCCATTTAAAGTTTCAGGGAGGAAAGAGTTAAGCTACCATCTACTAGAATATAGAAAATATTTCTTGTACGGAATATTCATACGTGTAGCTGTAGACAGTCGAACTATTTTATTCAATGGAGGAATGTATAAAGTCGTACGCATGTTTATTTATAAAGTAATGGGTTAAAGGTTTAAAGGAACTGTGTTAAGGTTTAATTGGCTGACATGCCCTATAAACAAGGTTTGCATATACCCTGCACAGCGTGTGCATTCGTCTGTCATGACAGTAATTTAATCCCAATTGACAAAGTTTTCAAAGTGCCAAGGCTGTTGAAGATAATTAAAACCCTTATCGTGTTATGAGCTATTTAAATGCCGTTTGCGAACAGTTTTGCTTCAAATCAGAAAACAGTACTCGGCGTTTGATCAGGATGCGAACCGTTCAGCGTTTGTATTGAGTTCCTCGTTCGTTACAACGGGGCAACATATTTTATTTCATTGAAAATGCTGACATCAGGTTTAGACGCAGCAGTTAAGAGTTACCTGCCTTGCAGACTAGGTCAGTGTGTTCTTGTAATTGCAAACGGGTTGGATCTTGGTCAGATATTGCGTAACTATAAGTTTGATCAGGACCAACACTTCTCGAGACTCATATCGGCGTTCCTCTAGTCAAGGCATCCAATTTCTTAATTTTGAGAAAAGACAATTTGAAGCAGACGACATGTGAGAGTGTGAGAGCGCTGATCGCGACAGTAGTTCATCAGTATCCACATCAAACGCTGTTAAAGGGAAACGGACAGCTGGTGATAAATATCTTTTAAATGAAAGATATTGAAAAAAAATCGCCTTCTGCCTTTGAAATTTTGAAAAATAATAAAAAATGAAGTAGTTAGAGCCGTTTAAACTTTGTGATATATGACTGTGCAATCGACCATGGGGGCCGCTATTTTGTTTACCTGTGTGACGTAACTAAGGCCTTCCGCGACCTTCCGGTTATAGCGAGTCTAACCGGGAATGCCGTAGAGTGCGCGGAATTTACATCGATAACATTAATAAACTGAAATACTGAGAAAAATTGGGCATGTGGAGGAAGGTAAAAACACTTTAGAACTTCAGTGTTACGATTTCGATCCTAAATTATCAGAGAATGTAATATTAGAAGACAGAGACTACGACGGGTCGGGCGAAGAGAAAGCGCATTTGCCGGACGAATTTGCGACTGCAATACTTGTGTATAAATGCCTACAAAGGAGGTTAATACTTGCTGAAGAACAAATGAAATGACGATTGGGTGTCTTGGTGACAATGAGTGCATAGCAGAACCATCACAATTTCGAGCTATTAGTGCTTAATCCAGCCATACTTGAGGTAGCGTATATCAGGCAAATATCATAGGACACCGGAATCGGGCACGGATACTCTTGATAATATTTGCATACTGGTTGTGAATAAAGGCATCGAAGCCCTGTGACTTTCGAAAAAAGTTTCTCCGATATATTTAGTCTTATCTGTTAATATTTCCGTAAATATTAATCATAAACATCTTATGAGCCCGTAAAAGCGCGACTTTATCTATTCCCTGATAAGCGCGGCTTTCCGCGGGTTATCAATTACCTGATGAGAGCGGGTTAGAGCGAGTCCTCTATTTAGCGGCTAAAATCTCATTCTTCTACTGAAATTTTACTGTCCGGGTGTCTACACATTTAAAGTGTGTTCAAATATCTTCCGAAATCCCAAATCTAATTATAGGGTTGCTACACAATGAATGAATTGCATAAAAAGAGGCTTAGGTCATTAGGTGTGACCTATTGTTGATCGGTGATCTCCGTAAGACGTGCATATGATACTGCACGCACTACTCGTCACTTTTCGGAAAGTATGATCTATGTCAACTTATGAAATATGCAGATAAGTTATCACACGAAAGTTTCTAACTGTTCCTGAGGTCAACATCTAAATATAGTTAACCAATGGAATCGCGGAATTCCATAGAGCACGCTCCACATGCATGCTATCTACAAAAATATCACAGGGGGATGCCGCTTGACCGTTGCGTCACACACCGGATGCGGGGGTAATAAAGTTTCGGCTCGGGAATAAAAGCTTCGGCTCATCAAAAGTAAGCATAATCCTAGGCGGTAGACAGAAATATCAAACAACAAATTAACCAATCAAACAAATCACATCTGCAGGTCTGTGACAATTCTTTACTGTCCCATCTCGCAACTCGGATTCTCATCTAGATCCAAACTGTAAAAATGAAACGATAAAACTCAGCTGTGAATCATTTTGGATCCTGATGAGAACCAAGCTACTCGGCGTCTCATCTACATCAAACGTGTGTAAAACTGGAAAGAAAGTAAAAATTGAATAATTCAAAGGTGTCAAACAGTTTGGATCCTGATGCAGTGCCGATCTACACGGTGTCTGATCAAAATTCAAACTGATTGCGTAGGAATTCACGTGAGAAAAAAACACTAATATATATCAAACAGTTACGACGCCGAGACACTCAACATTGTGATCGGGATCCAAACTGTCTGAATTTATACCAAAGAAATATTTCTTCATAAAATGTAAATCTGTTTAGATCTTGATCAGATGGCGAGCTACTCGGCGTCTCATCTTCATCCAAATCGCTTTTGTAAAACTATAATAAAAAATAATTGAATGTATTCCAAAAGTTTAAACAGTTTGGATCCTGATGCAGTGCCGATATACACGGCGTCTGATCAAAATCCAAACTGATTGCGTAGGAATTCATGTGAAAATAAATTCTTATAGATATCAAACAGTTACGACGCCGAGGCACTCAACATTGTGATCGGGATCCAAACAGTCTGAATTTACCGGTATATAAAAGGAATATTTCTTTATAAAATGTAAACTTGTTTAGATCTTGATCAGATGGCGAGCTACTCGGCGTCTCATCTTCATCCAAATCGCTTTTTTAAAACTATAATGCAAAATAATTGAATGTTCTCTAAGATGTTAAACAGTTTGGATCCTGATGCAGTGCCGATCTACACGGCGTCTAATCAAAATTCAAACTGATTGCGTAGGAATTCACGTGCAAAATGTTTTCTAATAGTTATCAAACAGTTGCGACGCCGAGTCATTCAACATTGTGATCGGGATCCAAACTGTCTGACTTTATATCAAAGGAATATTTAATTCATAAAAAGCAAATCAGACTCCGAGTTACTGAGTACCTGAGCTATATCATTGCTTTTATTCAGATTAGACTCCGAGATACTGAGAATCTGAGCTGTATCAATGCTTAGATCCAGATCGGACTCCGAGTTACTCGGCTTTTAATCTGGATCTTAGTTGTTTTGAAATACTATTCTATTGTATTCTTTTGTAGACAGCATGTAAATCGTTACTCCATGCGGCATATATACTTACCATAGTAACATAAATCTAAGTAAAAATATATTGGAAATATATTGACTTGTATCGTTTTCACCCAATTGCATGCTACTTTTTCAAACTACCATAAAACTCGAATTTAAATCTTAAATTCAAATTCATTTAGGCCTATATCTAAAAGTTGTTTGAATTTTTTTCTACAGAAATGACGAGTGTAAAACTACACCCAGAAATAAGAACGATAAAACTAGATCCACTGTTTTGCATAAGACAAGTGAACTATGTACAGGTACTCTGTAGGTGAAACAATGAATTGAAAACGTTAACTTTTCCCCATAACAGTTTAATTGCAGTGTTAATATAATTGTGTGACAGATTAAACATCACGCAGAAATTTAATATCCTTTGATTTTGGGTAATGTAAATAGCTGACATACATGTAACCGGGTTTTTACATGATAAAAAGTAGCTCGGTTACATTTTAACATTTAAATACGGGTATGTTCGATTAATCGAACGATGCATTTTTAACCTTTTCACTCTCCATTATTTCATAAAGCGCATTTGTAAACAGTTTTCATCCTGGTCAGACGCCGCGTCATGCGGCGTCTGATCAGGATCAAAACTGTTGCCGCTTGCTTTGAAATAATGTCAGTTATATTGCCTTAAATCTAACTCAGAAACTATATTGCATACAACAATATTGAAGCAGTCGATAATATGGCATGAATGGGGTAAAAGTCTTACGATTTATTTAATCATGAACGGGTTAAAATATCATATAAAATGAGCATGCAATTCATCATAGATTGTAGAACATTGAAGATAATGTAGACCCAGCATAGACGCCACTTGGATTTAATTTAAACAGTTAATCTGGATCTACGGTGTCGCCAATGCCCGAGAGCTGCATTGATCGTAGCATGACTTGCGATTGTGTCTGCTCTTAATCTGCAATGATTCATGCCATGGATCCGTCACCTTCACCACACAAAAACGAAGGGCTTGATCCGCACCTGATCGCAACAACCGAACTGTTTTAAATTATATGAAACGTGAATTAAGTTAGAACGTGATTTGCCTTGACATTTCAGTTTTCTTTATCTTATAATTAAATTTCATTCTGTTAAAAAATTAGGAAAGTTCGGTATTCCTATTCTATTTATAGATACTTCGTAGAAAACGGAAGTCCGATTCCTAGAAGCATTATGCTTTGATTTTCCTGTCCTTATTCATGGACGGCTTCGAACATTATTTTACGCAGCAGACGCCAATAAACAAAGGCTGTAATGAAGTCAAACACATTGTATGCAGAATAGTACGACTGCAATTTAGCTATTCAGTTTATAATCTGATCAGTTTTAAGTACGGTTAATGATTTACTCGTTACCCTATAAATACGTATTTTTCCACTGACGAAAATAGTTCCACTTTAAAAACATTCATAAATTTACCGTAAAACAGGCTGAAAGTGAAACAAAATGCGCAATAAGAGGCTTTCTGCTTCACCTTAACCTGCCTTAAAACTTGAACTTGAAACTTGAAACAGCATGACCACGCATTCTGCTTTACTGTCAACTTGCTTTAACCCTTTGAACCCTAGTCCCGCATATAGGCGTTGGTTTCAAAAGTATACAAGTGAAAAGTGCACTTGTCCTATGCAAACAGTGAATACCCAGATCAGAGGGCTCCTTACGGATCCCTCTGATCTGGGTCTTCACTGTTTGTCATAATGCAAAACATTGACAAAAACAACCCTTAAAAGTCAGAAATGGACTAGACTTAAATGGAAAATGGAATTGTCCATTTAAAGTTTCAGGGAGGAAAGAGTTAAGCTACCATCTACTAGAATATAGAAAATATTTCTTGTACGGAATATTCATACGTGTAGCTGTAGACAGTCGAACTATTTTATTCAATGGAGGAATGTATAAAGTCGTACGCATGTTTATTTATAAAGTAATGGGTTAAAGGTTTAAAGGAACTGTGTTAAGGTTTAATTGGCTGACATGCCCTATAAACAAGGTTTGCATATACCCTGCACAGCGTGTGCATTCGTCTGTCATGACAGTAATTTAATCCCAATTGACAAAGTTTTCAAAGTGCCAAGGCTGTTGAAGATAATTAAAACCCTTATCGTGTTATGAGCTATTTAAATGCCGTTTGCGAACAGTTTTGCTTCAAATCAGAAAACAGTACTCGGCGTTTGATCAGGATGCGAACCGTTCAGCGTTTGTATTGAGTTCCTCGTTCGTTACAACGGGGCAACATATTTTATTTCATTGAAAATGCTGACATCAGGTTTAGACGCAGCAGTTAAGAGTTACCTGCCTTGCAGACTAGGTCAGTGTGTTCTTGTAATTGCAAACGGGTTGGATCTTGGTCAGATATTGCGTAACTATAAGTTTGATCAGGACCAACACTTCTCGAGACTCATATCGGCGTTCCTCTAGTCAAGGCATCCAATTTCTTAATTTTGAGAAAAGACAATTTGAAGCAGACGACATGTGAGAGTGTGAGAGCGCTGATCGCGACAGTAGTTCATCAGTATCCACATCAAACGCTGTTAAAGGGAAACGGACAGCTGGTGATAAATATCTTTTAAATGAAAGATATTGAAAAAAAATCGCCTTCTGCCTTTGAAATTTTGAAAAATAATAAAAAATGAAGTAGTTAGAGCCGTTTAAACTTTGTGATATATGACTGTGCAATCGACCATGGGGGCCGCTATTTTGTTTACCTGTGTGACGTAACTAAGGCCTTCCGCGACCTTCCGGTTATAGCGAGTCTAACCGGGAATGCCGTAGAGTGCGCGGAATTTACATCGATAACATTAATAAACTGAAATACTGAGAAAAATTGGGCATGTGGAGGAAGGTAAAAACACTTTAGAACTTCAGTGTTACGATTTCGATCCTAAATTATCAGAGAATGTAATATTAGAAGACAGAGACTACGACGGGTCGGGCGAAGAGAAAGCGCATTTGCCGGACGAATTTGCGACTGCAATACTTGTGTATAAATGCCTACAAAGGAGGTTAATACTTGCTGAAGAACAAATGAAATGACGATTGGGTGTCTTGGTGACAATGAGTGCATAGCAGAACCATCACAATTTCGAGCTATTAGTGCTTAATCCAGCCATACTTGAGGTAGCGTATATCAGGCAAATATCATAGGACACCGGAATCGGGCACGGATACTCTTGATAATATTTGCATACTGGTTGTGAATAAAGGCATCGAAGCCCTGTGACTTTCGAAAAAAGTTTCTCCGATATATTTAGTCTTATCTGTTAATATTTCCGTAAATATTAATCATAAACATCTTATGAGCCCGTAAAAGCGCGACTTTATCTATTCCCTGATAAGCGCGGCTTTCCGCGGGTTATCAATTACCTGATGAGAGCGGGTTAGAGCGAGTCCTCTATTTAGCGGCTAAAATCTCATTCTTCTACTGAAATTTTACTGTCCGGGTGTCTACACATTTAAAGTGTGTTCAAATATCTTCCGAAATCCCAAATCTAATTATAGGGTTGCTACACAATGAATGAATTGCATAAAAAGAGGCTTAGGTCATTAGGTGTGACCTATTGTTGATCGGTGATCTCCGTAAGACGTGCATATGATACTGCACGCACTACTCGTCACTTTTCGGAAAGTATGATCTATGTCAACTTATGAAATATGCAGATAAGTTATCACACGAAAGTTTCTAACTGTTCCTGAGGTCAACATCTAAATATAGTTAACCAATGGAATCGCGGAATTCCATAGAGCACGCTCCACATGCATGCTATCTACAAAAATATCACAGGGGGATGCCGCTTGACCGTTGCGTCACACACCGGATGCGGGGGTAATAAAGTTTCGGCTCGGGAATAAAAGCTTCGGCTCATCAAAAGTAAGCATAATCCTAGGCGGTAGACAGAAATATCAAACAACAAATTAACCAATCAAACAAATCACATCTGCAGGTCTGTGACAATTCTTTACTGTCCCATCTCGCAACTCGGATTCTCATCTAGATCCAAACTGTAAAAATGAAACGATAAAACTCAGCTGTGAATCATTTTGGATCCTGATGAGAACCAAGCTACTCGGCGTCTCATCTACACCAAACGTGTGTAAAACTGGAAAGAAAGTAAAAATTGAATAATTCAAAGGTGTCAAACAGTTTGGATCCTGATGCAGTGCCGATCTACACGGTGTCTGATCAAAATTCAAACTGATTGCGTAGGAATTCACGTGAGAAAAAAACACTAATATATATCAAACAGTTACGACGCCGAGACACTCAACATTGTGATCGGGATCCAAACTGTCTGAATTTATACCAAAGAAATATTTCTTCATAAAATGTAAATCTGTTTAGATCTTGATCAGATGGCGAGCTACTCGGCGTCTCATCTTCATCCAAATCGCTTTTGTAAAACTATAATAAAAAATAATTGAATGTATTCCAAAAGTTTAAACAGTTTGGATCCTGATGCAGTGCCGATCTACACGGCGTCTGATCAAAATCCAAACTGATTGCGTAGGAATTCATGTGAAAATAAATTATTATAGATATCAAACAGTTACGACGCCGAGGCACTCAACATTGTGATCGGGATCCAAACAGTCTGAATTTACCGGTATATAAAAGGAATATTTCTTTATAAAATGTAAACTTGTTTAGATCTTGATCAGATGGCGAGCTACTCGGCGTCTCATCTTCATCCAAATCGCTTTTTTAAAACTATAATGCAAAATAATTGAATGTTCTCTAAGATGTTAAACAGTTTGGATCCTGATGCAGTGCCGATCTACACGGCGTCTAATCAAAATTCAAACTGATTGCGTAGGAATTCACGTGCAAAATGTTTTCTAATAGTTATCAAACAGTTGCGACGCCGAGTCATTCAACATTGTGATCGGGATCCAAACTGTCTGACTTTATATCAAAGGAATATTTCATTCATAAAAAGCAAATCAGACTCCGAGTTACTGAGTACCTGAGCTATATCATTGCTTTTATTCAGATTAGACTCCGAGATACTGAGAATCTGAGCTGTATCAATGCTTAGATCCAGATCGGACTCCGAGTTACTCGGCTTTTAATCTGGATCTTAGTTGTTTTGAAATACTATTCTATTGTATTCTTTTGTAGACAGCATGTAAATCGTTACTCCATGCGGCATATATACTTACCATAGTAACATAAATCTAAGTAAAAATATATTGGAAATATATTGACTTGTATCGTTTTCACCCAATTGCATGCTACTTTTTCAAACTACCATAAAACTCGAATTTAAATCTTAAATTCAAATTCATTTAGGCCTATATCTAAAAGTTGTTTGAATTTTTTTCTACAGAAATGACGAGTGTAAAACTACACCCAGAAATAAGAACGATAAAACTAGATCCAATCAAAATCGGATTTGGACTCAAGTAAGATCGCTCTATCAGATCGGGATCTAGAGAATCGCGATGATTAAATTAAGAAAGAAAAAACCGATCTAGATCTACCCGTACAATATGTAGATCTAGTAATGAGACTTTTTTCATTAAGAATTTCTGTAGCGTTGAATTCCTAAACCGAGACGAACCAGCTAGAAAATGCTGATTTGTAAACGAGTTGGTAGATCTAAGCAAGTTCAACATTTAGGTCTAGATCAGCACAATATCGCACTGATTATCAGATATATTTTTTATTGTAGATCTAGATCTATTTTTATAATCATCAATCAAGGTATTATGGATGTCGCCATACTCTACTGTTAGCCATTTCGCAGCATTGTTTTCCCAGATTCTACAGCTGGGAATTGGAACGGACATTTCTCTAAGCCGATTAACGATAGCTTCTGATCGTTTCTGGATCTACACGACCTTTCAAGTTCATCATAATCAATATGAATATACCATCTATCTATTATCTTTTTTTTAACTGTATGCGACCTTGAATTAAGCTTGCCGTTACCCTTACTGACGAAGTGTGAAATGTCCGTCCAAGTTACAGTGGTTGAGTGAAAGAGCCAATCGGCGTTTAGGCCTTTGTGTCGTCACAAAATGGATAAAAATCGAGGGTTCCGAATGATAGCTTTGCCAATATGGCGGCGCCCGTTCCAATTAGCGATAGCTTACCTGTATGCAGTAAATCGATCTTTTTCGTACCTTATCGATGAGTAATAATTGCAGGACCTTCATGAATGTTGCTTTTAGGATAAAATCTAGGATCTAAGACCATATTGTCATCAGCTGTCCGTTTTCCTTTAATCTCAAGTTCGTTATGTTTCTTTTATCGTGCACAGTGTTTTCTGTATTTTATGTTTTTGTATTCATATTTATGTCAGATGCCCACATGGACCTTGACAAACTAAACGTTCACGGCTGCCATAATTTGACATAAAAAATCCTAAGATTTCCAAATTTGCGTTTTTCAAGTGCGATTTTACGAACCGTACCTTTACCCCATCGCCTGTTTCTAGTTTTTTGACACGTGGCTGTTTAAAGCAGCCTGGAAGTAAAGCAGAATGCGCGAAATTGTCGTCTGCAAAGTTTGTTAAATTTAGATTTATACTTTTTTTAAGTAAATAAACCCAAAGACGAGTGTCAAACAGTTTGGATCCAGATCAGACGCCGCGTTACGCGGCGTCTGATCTGGATCTAAACTGTTTGCAAAAATCAATAAAGTCGCGACCAGCAGGCAAAGGGTTAACTTATTTCGTCCCTGATACAGTGGAGAACGTCACTTTTTACGCTATAACTATTATTTACAACTTGCAAACAGTTTGGGCCAAGATCAGATGCCGGGTAACCCGGTGTCTGATCAGACTCCAAACTGTTTGCCACTCAGATTAAAATAAATGGTCAGAATTGCCACAAGTTGTAATTTAACGTTACCCCACTGTACAATTTATAAAAGTGGTCGTGAAAGAGAGGTTTTCAGGGCTGCCATAAGTAAATTTGCATTTTTCAAGTGCGATTTTACGAATCGTACCTGTACCCCATAGCCTGTTTCTGGTTTTGTTGACACGTAGCCGGCTGCTTAAAGCAGGCTGGAAGTAAAGTAGAATGCGCCTTTCTGCTTTACTTTAAGCCTGTTTTAAGCTACCATGTACTAGAAAAAAATCCTAAGATTTAGGAAAAATCCGGAGAAATGGCAGCCCTGGGTTTTACTGTACCTAGCGTGCGAAAGGTAATGACGTGAGGCACATAGGTCAGACTGGTGACATGTTCATTCAGGGTAGATCAAGCATAGAAAGGGAATGACAAAGGTATGGTTAAAACCAGTCGGGTACCGATGAATTATCCATATAGAGTTCTGCATTGTCATTGGACTAGCCAATAGGAAGCTAGTATTGGTCTTTCAAGGAAGTAGAAAACGATATACTCGTATACGTCATTTGATTTAAATTAGGGGAATACCATAGAGGTATCGCACCGGTGAGCTTAAATAGAATATGCAATGCATAACAATTATCTACTTTAAACTTATTATCGTCCCCATAATATCGTTTGCTGTGAAGTTATCATATAACGAAGTCATTGGGTCCGTCTGATTTATTTTCGTTATATTCATATTTCGTTATATCAGATCCAATCTACTATACATTAATTAGAGTTGAGTAATTTATCTTTTTGTCATATCCAATTTTCGCTATATTAAATTTCGTTATACGGGAGCTTCACTGTACAAGCATTCGTTACTTCCTAAACATTGACGAGCCCATAAAGAATTATACATTCAGCGACGCGTTGTCCTATGCATGCAGTGTACTCCCAGATCAGACGGCTCCTATAGGAACACTATGCTCAGGGTCTGCACTTTGTCAACCTTGTATCTTTACAAATATAATTTTTTATTGTAAAGCGAACTAAATACTGGTAATAAAAATGGACTGAGCTTTACACATTTTTGCCCACTGCCCTATATATAGGACACAGGTAAACAGTGTAGACACTGATCAGACATAATGCGACGTCTTATCAGAATCTAAACTTTTTGCTGATAGAAATTTTTAATTTAAAATAAAACGAAAATAAAAGTTTAGACTAGAAATCCCTTAGATAAAATTGGACTAATCAGTATGTAAGCATGTAAGAATTCACTGGGCTCAAACTAAATTTGAATTGTCTAGTTTATGTGTCGTGGGTCATTAAGTTAAAGTGCAAAAAAAGTTGATGTAGATTAGATTTCTAATTATCTATTCACTCCGCGCCTGGCCCTGAGCAGATTTGATCCTGGTTAGACGCCGTGATGGATCTAAACTATTTGCAAATGCAAGCCCAGTCTGGCTCAGCAGGTGACAAAATGTAATAGGATAAAGCTCATCAATCGATTAGTAATACTTCCCTATTTATATTAATGCTTCATCATCTAGGATTCATTTCTGTTTTATATACGAGTATTGATTTACTGGATAAGATAATCGTTTAAATCTTAGCCTAATTATAATACAATAAATCCTCTCTATTACGACCACGTAACTATTACAGTACTGAACCTTATTAAATTAAATTGATAATTGCAAGCGAATTGCCATCGAATCGGGCGCTTCAAAAAACAAATCCTACTTTTGAATATTTTTACGCGAATTTTCCGAAGCAGTTATGACAAAAATGGAAAATCGAAGGCATATTTGCGACCATTTGTGAGATACACCATTCAACAAAACTTATCCGAGGGTATAGTTACTATTTTGAATCGCAAGCGAATTGCCATCGAATTGCAAGCGAACTGCCATCGAATTGCAAGCGAATCGCAAAAATTGTTAATTTAATAAAGTTCAGTAGGTCTTAACGATGGTAAATGCTTAAAACAAGGTGCCAGTAAAACAGAAAGCTGCTTTAGGCGCTTTCTTTTTCACTGTCACTTGGCTTTAGATGTCACCTGTATTTTATTTAAGAAATTACATGTATTCTTCATTTAAGTATTTCTAATAGAGAGGTTTTATTGTAATAGTAGTAGTTATAGTTGCAGCAGCAGCAGTAGTAGTAAAAGTTGAACACGTAGTAGTAGTTGTTGAAGAAGTAGAAATAATAATAATAATAGCTCTTCTTAAGGAGCTTTCTGTTTTATTGTCACATTGCTTTAATCTTTCACCTGACTTTTATACAATCAATTAGCCTTCTAATTAGTGGTCGTAGTAGAGAGTTTTACTGTATACAGTGGAGAATCTGTTATTCTTTCCCGTTTAAACGCAAACGTACGCAAACGCAAAGCGCTAAAACGTAGAAAAGAACAACTTTTGGACAATTCTGATATTTCATGTTTATCTTGGTGGCAAACAGTTTGGAGCCTGATCAGACGCCGGGTTACCCGGCGTCTGATCTGGCTCCAAACTGTTTGTAAAAGAAAAAATAGTTTTAGCGTAAACGCGTTTATCGGGAAAGAAGAACAGATTCTCCACTGTATAACACTGAACAATCACATTTTATTAAAAGAAACGTTATGTTAAGGTCAAATTATTAGAAAAGAGCAGTTTATATATTAATATTAACTTAATTCCCTATCTGGAATATTGAAAACAAATTATTGAGAAACTTTATGAATTCAGCACAATAGGCAACCGTTCAGCAGACTTTGCAGACAGACACTACCCCACTAGGATTTTTCATGTCAACTTATGTGTTATGGTAGCCCTGAGACACTACATGTACCCCGCGTAATGCTACTACGGGACATAATCCAAACTGTTTATCACTGGTTTGAATAATTCCTAATTCAAACTTTCCGAACAATAATTTCATACACTAATAAATAGGGTATGATAATCGCTAAAATTGCATAAATGCAGACATTAAATTTAAAGAGACGATAACTTTTCTGCAAAAGGGTTAATTCTTTTTACTCCAAACCGTTTTTTTTAGTATTGAAGACGGATGGTTGATTAAAGCAGGCTGAATGTAAAGCAGAATGTTCGTTAAGGCGTGTTCTGCTTAATTACGAGCCGTATCAGCCTGCTTTTAGCTACTATAATTATATGTTAGAATATAGAAAATATTTCTTATGGTATATATGTATGTATGACTGTGTAAATTTTTCTTCAGTGGAGGAATAAATTAAATGCGTAAAAATGAGTATTTATGCACTTAAGGGTGAAATTAGACGGGGAAAATGGCGACGAAAGGGTAACAGTCGGATACATTTTGCAGTAAATATTTACACCAATTGTCCCATAGCCTGTTTCCAGTATTGAAGATAGGTGACCACTTAATGCAGGTTGAAAGTAAAGCAGAATGCACCGTAAGACACATTCTACTTTATTGGTATCCTACTTTAAGCTATCATCTGCTAGGATCTAGAAAATATTTCCAATTGAGTATATTCATGATTATGTAAAGTGGAAGTATTTACTTATTTACTTTAGTTGAGGAAAATAGTTAAGGAGTCAAAGGGCGTATTTATGGGGGAAAGGGTGAAAGAGACAGTAAAACATGGCAATGAAAGGGTTAAAAGCTTTAACACTGACTTCTGCTTAAATGTCACTTGCTGTAAATCTGTGTGTTTAGAGACAATACACCAACCTGTGTGACTGTTCTTTCTTATTTATTTATAGCTAATTACAGAAAACCCTCTCTATTACGACCACCAAATTATGTTAATTATTAGGGTGTTTACGGTAGGCTGCCGCTTAAAGCAAGGTGGCAGTGAAACAGAAAGCTCCTTTAGGAGCTTTCTGTTTCACTCTCACCTTGCTTTAAGCTGTCACCTCTCTATCATACAATCAAAAATGTAAATATGATGTTTAAACAAAACATGAATCAATGAAAACCGTATACCCCTTGTTTAAGTTAAGCGGAGAAGACCTTATTCTTTCCAAATAAATGCGTTTATGCTAGAATATTTATTGAATACTAATTTCAAATGTGTAAGGGTTTGACAGAGTATAGATACGAGTGTCCAACAGTTTACGCGGCGTCTGATCTTGTCCTAAACTGTTTGCAAAGCAGACTTTAAAATACAATGTAGTCGCCTATAGATATGGCAGTGAAACGATTACAATAGTATGCATTTTTTTCTCATAAACTAACTAAACAGTGGAATCCATGTATAACACTATATTTGAATAAATGGACTTTACACTTTCACTGCCAAACGTAACCATCTGTGTTAGCCATTTCATCAGAAATAAAACACCACCTGCTCTACGAATAGTGTCAGCTCAATCATTTCAAAGTAATATTTAACTCATTCACTCGTGAAACTTCGGACAATTTATAATTCCAATGAAGTATAGAATTTAGTTCAACTTTTTACTTTTTAGAGTTGATTTTAACACTGTATTTTAAAATGACAAAGGGTGCAGACCCTGATCAGAGGACCCTTGATCAGGGCTACATTATTTGCATAAATCAAGTGTACAGTTCAAAGATACATGAGTAAACTTGTCTCTAAGGCTAAATGCGTTTAGACAGTATGACAGGAGAAAACTTAATGGCAATACGATTGCCAAAAATTAAGATCCTGATCAGACACCTCGTCTTAACGGGATCCAAACTGTTTGTAAATTTAACTTACGTAATTTGTGTTTAGCTTCCCATAGTAGGTACATATGCAATCAGTGCAGACTCTGATCAGACGCCGCATGTATGGTCGAAGTCTACACCGTTTTCTGATAGGAATTTCAAAAGCAAATCTCGAATGAAAATCAGACCAAGTACCCCTTAAATCAAAAATAGACTAATCCAATAAATGAGCATTGAATAAACCACTTGAAATAAACGGGTTAATCGCCGATGTCGGTGACAGTGTTTCCCTCACGGATCTACAATTCGGTACATTGTGACGACATGAACGCCACAAGAATAACATCTCAAACACTTCTTGCAAAGTGTTTAAGATTTCCATAATCAAACTTAAAGCATTAACACACAGTGACGAAGGCATTATTTCTTCCAAATAGATGAACTTGTGTAACAGCATTATTTCGATTGCAATGGAGCCAAACAAGACGCGGCGTCTGATCAGGCTCCAAACCGTTTGCCACTGAGATAACAAATAATTGCAAAACGCTATCATTTTATACATTTTATTGCAAGTCTTCTATGCTCAATGTTTATTTTGATGTTTGACACATAATACGTACAGTACTCCCTATCTTCAAAGACACCCAGTGGGAGACAAAGATTGTGTGTGTCGTTCGGGGGAGTCGTTCGGGGGAGTCGTTATAGGGAGAGACATTTGCTAACACTTGCAAACAGCTTGAATCAAGATCATACGCCCAGTAACGCGGCGTCTGATCTGGATTAAAGTTATTTGTCACTCAATTATGTAATTTTGAGAGAAAAAAGCAGACGAAAATTTTAAGCAGACGATATTTCAGCAATAAAAGCGTTAGACATAATTTTCCTGTTTAGGGAACTTCGCAAAGGGTGGGTCGTTGTAAGGAGGGGTCGCTGTTGGGAGGGCTCTTGGTGTGCCGTTGTAGTGACGGAGCACTGTAGATACAGTGGAGAAAACGTTATTCTTTCCCAATAAACGCGTTTACGCAAAAACTATTATTTGCAGTGCAAACAGTTTGGAGCCATATCAGACGCCGGGTAACCCGGCGTCTGATCAGGCTCCAAACTGTTTGCCACCAAGATAAACAAGAATTATCAGAATTGTTCAAAAGTTATTCTTTTCTACGTTTTAGTGCTTTGCGTTTGCGTACGTTTGCGTTTAAACGGGAAATAATAACAGATTCTCCACTGTACATTGTAACAAATGTAAGTAAAGGGTGGTAACTTCGCAGTTACTAAATAAGCATCTCACGATTCAGTAGAAAACCTCGTTAGCAACAATATAATATATATTGGCCGTGCCATGAGGAAATCGAACTTTTTATATTGCAAACAGTGAAGAGCAAGGCCAGTCACCGCGTCTTTGACGCGGCGACAGGCATTGCTCTACACTGTTTGATACTCACATGCATTTACAGCATTTTAAATGTAGCTGTATTAATACCGTATTAGGCTGTGGAGACCAAACTCAGATACAGAAATTAGGATGACAACGGTGCTTGGTATGCACAATGCTGCAGTGCAATACGGTAGGTTTTTTTCATGGTGCACAGCTCATAATCATACGGGCTCACACACACTATACACAAGCGATGACATGCTGTAACGAGCACGAAAAAGAATGCTTGATTTAGATGGATAAACAATAGGCTTCATAAAGCAACATAAAATCACAGCAAGAAGCGTAATGTTTAAACGTTATGTTGCTTTGAGCCACTAAATCTCGTTAACTGTAATAGATATTGTATCTTGAGTGTACAATGTCTTGAATGCTGAAAGAAAATGTGAAAAAAGAAAGAAAAGAGAGAGAGGAGATAGAGATAGAGAGAGAACGAGATCGAAAGAGAGAGAGAGAGAGACAGAGAGAGAGACAAAGAGAGACAGAGAGACAGAGAGAGGGAGAGGGAGAGAGACATACAGACAAACAGAGAAAGACATGTGAAGAATCTTCTTAATGGACATGAGTAACCATTTTAGATTAAGGGTCGTATCTCATTAATGTATTTCGTTTGCGTTTAATTTGTTTAAACGTAAAAGGATAACATATTCTTAATATACTGGATGTAAAAGCACGGCGCCAACTTTGAAACGATCACACAAAAAACAAAGTTGAAGCAGACGACAATAAAACGATTAAGGGGTAAAATCTCACGATTAATTTGGCAGCAAAAGAGTCAAGAGTCAGTTATCTGAATTTTGCAACAGTAAAACTGTTTTCTATTATATCTCCATCAAACTAAATGCTGTGACTCGTCGAGACGATTCTAATGAGTAGTCACAACATAGAGTTTGTGTAGAGACATAGACAGTTTGTATTTGCAATATTCGTCTCTTCTAGTGCCTTGCATATATATTCAATTCAATTCAATTCAAATTTTATTGGCATTAAACATATACAATGTTCATAGCCATATAGCATATAAACATTCTAAAGTATTAGATCAGGAAAATATAATTACATTAGCAAGAGAAAAGTATGAAAATATATAAGATTTTTGAAATTTTGAATTTTATGGTATACAGTATAAGATAATAATTCCAAATGAAAATGAAGTCAATCAGCTGAGTCATAATAACTACTAGTCAATATACAAAAGTAAATATTTAGAAAAGTATATTGTAAAAGGAGTAAACCCAGATCAGATGGCTTATTCCAAATCCCTCTGATCTGGATAAGCACCTTTTGCAAACTATAACTTGCTTGTTCTAGTAGATAAGTATAGACATACATGTATTTATAAATATTCAACCGAGGTAATGTAAACGTGGGTATTAGCAACATACATGTGTAAAACAATATTAACCACTTCACTGCCTTACTCCAAGTGCGATGGTTTTTTGCAAACAGTTTGAATTCTGATCGGACGCCGCGTTACGCGGCGTCTGATCAGGATCCAAACTGTTTGACCTCATTTCAATATTTCTTAAATCAAAATACCTAAAAAATTAATTTCAGAAATAAAAGCAGACGAAAATTGTTTAAAATTGATGGCGTCGCGGCAGTGAAGGGGTTAATAACTTAATATACATCAGTATGACAAACATATTCTATATTCTATAATAACAACTACATTCGTAAAAGAAGATCTTGATCCGCTCATGTAACATTCAAATTTATCACAGTGCACCCATATGCGAAGCAAGAAAAATAAATTGCACGATTTATACGAGCGTTGTGCCAGTGGTTGTGTAAATATTAGTTGGACTCAGCTATTATGAGAAGAAGTCTTATTCGAAGCACAATGGTAGTGTTTATACATGTACGGAATATAATTATTTGTTGGAGAAGTTTACTTAGGGAGTTTAAACTATTCGATAATTCGATATTTTGGATATTAGGAAACCAATACGTTATTATGTGATCTGTGATGATAGTTTATTAGTGTTTGTGTTTAAGTGAGTTAACATACATACGTTTGGATTTAGCAAATATTGATTGGATTTAAAAGGATTTTAACATAAGCGGTAAGTGGATGCTTTATTTCAGTTGCCTTAACACATTGTCGCATCTATGCTGTATAGGGGGTGGGGTGGGGGTGGGGGGGGGGGGGGAGGGGTCTTATAAATGCTGTACCTGTACATGTGGCTTTTATCATAAGTTTGTAGGTGGTTTCGAAATTATTGTTGATATCTCGGTACTTCATCGACTGTAGCGAAACACCCAGATACTATGATCTATAGTGGATCACTACATCAATGTGTTGGCTCAAGCTCTCAAAACATTAGCTTCATATATATACTTAGCAAGTTTTTTCAAATTTGAAGTCTGTTGTGTGCTTAAAATTGCTTTGAACTTATTCATATTAGGCCAATGATTATAGTATTTTGGAAGAATGTTTGATCTAATATATAACATTGCACCAACCTCTGTCATTTGCGACTCGCTGTGGAGTCGGCGATGTTCGAGAACCAGTCGTTCTTTCATTTCTTCTATGGTTTCCAGCATGTCCCAGCATATGTCGTGGTCTTCCAGAAAACAGATCGCATCTCCAATTTCCGAGATCTCCTGGATCTCAGGTAGGTCGGGAAACTTGGCATTTTCCGTTGCCATTTTAATGGGAATGTCTTACGTCTTCAAAACTGCACTGAACTTCTAACGCAGGCGAGCGTGTTCGGTCGTTTCTTTCCGTCAACCCTCTGGTCCTTTGCGATCATTTCATCCGTTCCGATAGTTAGGCTAGAATATCCATTAAAGTCTTTAAAATATAGACACGTGTATGTTAGAAGTAACTCAGCGATTGATTGTATCTGAGAATAAGAATATCAATTGCATCACATTAACGACCTTAAAACCATTTTCCTACCCTTATATATCGCCTGCTTTGAAATTTGAAATTGTTGTCTGTAAAATTTGTTAAATTTAGATTTATACATTTTTTATATAAAGAAACTTAAATACGATTGTAAAACAATTTGGGTCCAGATCAGACGCCGCGTTACGCGGCGTCTGATCTGGATCCAAACTGTTTGCATATACCAGTCAAGTCGTGATCGGCAGATAAGGATTAAGCCACCATTCTTATGAATATGCATTGAGAGAATTTGAGACAGTTAATTTGGCAGCTGACATGTAATACAAGATGCAAAGAACAAAATCCTGATAACATGCGCATCTGTGGTATATGTGCACACACACTGCCAACTTATAAGGTTGTAAAACTAGACATGTGTAGAATGATTCCTAAAAGCATTTGACAGCTACTAGTAATTGCACAAAGTTAAAGAATTTGATTAGCTTTCTGTACTACCTTTACCCCGAATTTACCCTTTAATTGCCATATGCTCATGTCTGCTTACATGTAAGCCATTCACCGCTATACAGTGTAATGAAGTCACCTTTAAACCAGTTTTTATATTCAAATTAAAATTTTGACTGAAGAAAACATCTTCACGAGGTTCAAACAATTTGGATCCTGATCAGAAATTAAAACTGTTTGTATTTCAATAACAGTTGCCTCAGAAAAAAGGGGTTAAACGGACAATATAATTTGCTTCATTGGTTAAATTTGAGAAGACGATTTTCTTTACTAATGAAATATTGAATTGGATCGCGTTTATGCTAAAACAGTTTCATTCATTACACACACGTGTGACCAGACTTTAAATTGTTTGCAACTCAGATTGATATAAATCGTTAGAATATTGTTTTTCGTTGTTCTAGTTATTTGTTTGGGTTTTTTTTTAAATTAATTTTGAGTGCGATTAGTTTTTAAAACGGGAAAATAGCGTCTTTCCCATTGTAAATTTCGTTTAGCAAAAAGTCTAAGTACTGTATATAATCTGTACACTCTTAAAGCTCCAGCACATAAAATAACTTGAACGCTGAATGAAACACGCATTGGCTTTTATATCAATTCATCTTGACCCTTTCCTTTAGCATTCCGCCGATGCACGTGAACTCATACAAAAGATAAGTAAATCAAATAAAATCACCTTTGCATTGCATAACGATTTCCCGGTACATGGGTTATAGTGCACTTAAAGTCCAGAGTTAATGTTGTTTCACTTTCAATGTACTGTTATATTTATTGTTATTGTCTATTACTTTTCACGCGCCTATATTGTGATTTGAGAGTGATTTCTACTTTGAGGGGTGTTTAATAAGTTTGTAAACTTACTTGCATTATTAAATACAGAGTGCGTAACGCCAAACTGTTTGCCACATAAATCAAAATAAGCCGTTAAACATTTCAAAACAACTTGTAAATATCTAGATCGAATTGCAAGTTGCGATTGCGTTCCGTTCGTGTTTAAACGAGAAAGAAGAACATCTTCTTCACTGTATGGGGAAAATGTTGGTTTGAACATCGTACATGTATCTATTTTTAACAATGACCAAGCTAAAAGGTTTGACTTTTACACGAACATGAATAGACATACATAGAAACTAACCCGTTTGTGCCCACGATCCAATATATGGGACATTGGAAAACAGGGTAGACTCTGGTCAGAGTCTACACTGTTTGCTAAAAGGATAAAGAAAAACGAAATTTAAACTTTAGACTAGACACCCCTTAGATAAAAATAAATGTGGTTCACTTGCATTTTGATTGATATTTTTAATTGACTCGATTCTTCCTTTTATTAAACTTAAACTGTTGCAATAATTGCTCTGAGACATTTCCGAACTGTGTGCATGTGTGACCATTAAGTTCTGTAGACTACTTCCTGTTACCTATCTTAGCACTTTACCACATATACTGATACTAGCTTTGAAGACAGGTGGACACTTAAAAGAGGTTGAAAGGAAAGTAGAATGCGCCTTAAGGCGCATTCTGCTTCCCTTTCAGTCTGCATTAAGGTATCATACTTTAGGGGTCAGAACATGTTTCTGTATGGTACGTACATGTTCATGACTGTATATATTTTAACTATTTTCTACTATGATGGAATAAATTCAATATGCTAAAATGCGCATCAGTGGGGTACAGAGTTACAATGCAGCTATAGTGATTAAATAAGAACTATAACGTGACCGTCCCTTGTAACGCAGTATAGAGTGATGCGTCTTTTATTTAGACTGCGTCTTTTGTTAAACGCATTAGGACATTGTATTCCAACTACTATTGTGAAAAGCCGAAGGCCAAAATAATTGCTTTAGATGAGTTTATTTAACCTTAAATTACGCAATGACCTGTTGCATGCAATTAAGTCGCGTTCTCATTAATATTCTGTCTGCTTTAAGCAACCATCTACTAGGCTATAAAAATATTACTTATGATGCATATCCATGAAGTGTTACTATTTTACTAAATGGAGAAACAAACTAAAGGGTTTCAAAATGTGTATATATTGAGTAATATATTCAAATTTCGTACCTTTGGAGTAATGGGCTAATTGTCCAAACTAGCTGCTACTTTAAAAGCGTTGGAACATTTTAGTCGGACCTTTTTCATTCCAATAATTGAGCTGGAAATTTAATCCTTTTATTGATTTTTACATGTTTATAGACAATAGTGATCATAAATCGATTAGTTCTTCCAGACAATAATTGTTTTCAAGAGCGCTTTGTCCCATTACAGATAGCCGATCATACCTTTCAACTGACATGTCAAATGCTCTACTGTTATGCCAGTGATAAGCGATCATTTTAAAAAGCATGTTTTTTCCTTAACCCTTTACCTGATAGTCTATTTCTAGTTTTGACGATAGATGACTTCTTAAAGCAGGTTGAAAGTAAAGCAGAATGCACATTAGGGCGCGTTCTGCTTTACTTTAAGCCTGCTGTAAGCTATAATGTGCTAGAAAATAACAAAATATTTCCTTTAACATATATTCATGACTGATTAAATTGGAACTAATTTCTTCAGCGGAGGAATAAATCATATTCGCTAGAAGGCGCTTCTACGGGGGGAGGGTTAACAGTTTACTTCATAGTCTGTTTCTAGTTTTAAAAACCGGTTACAACTTAAAACATGTTGAAAGTAAGCGCATTCTGCTTTTTACTTTCAGCCTGCTTTAAGCTACTATCTGCTAAGATATAGCAAATATGTAATATGGTGCATATTGATGACTTATATATGACTTATACGATATAATATATGGAGTGAATTTTGAGCTCATTACCACAAGGCCTGTTTCTAGGTTAAAAAACAGGTAACAACTTAGAGCAGATTTTAGAGACGACCCGCATAGGCTTTGCCTAATTACCAATTGTTTAAACTAAAGCAGATTAAAAGTAAGCTCATTTTTATTTGCTTACTGCCTGCTTCAAGCTACCATCTGCTACGATATAGGAACTATTTATTATGGTGTATAATAATGACTTAATATTATGACGTATAAATGATATACCATTAGCCCAAAGTCTGTTCTAGTTTTAGGTTACCACTTAAGCAGGTTGAAAGAAAAGCAGATTACGCCTAAAGGTCGAAGTAACACGGTATCTGAAATTACAGTGGGGAAAACGTTATTCTTTCCCAATAAACGCGTTTACGCTTTAACTATTTTTTCCATTGCAAACAGTTTGGAGCCAGATCAGACGCCGGATAACCCGGCGTCTGATCAGGTTCCAAACTGTTTGCCACCAAGATAAAAAATAATTTTCAGAATTGTCCAAAAATTTACTTGTCTACGTTTTAGTGTTTTGCGTTTGCGATTCGTTTCTTTTAATCGGGAAAGAATAACAGATTCTCCACTGTACATGTGAAAATCTGCAATCCTAAGCTGTACTCTCACACCAGTTTTGGTATCCCTAACTGATGTGATATATTAAATATTCTGCAAACAGTTCTTCCTAAAATTGAAGCCAAGGCCAAGGTCACGAAAACCTGAAAATGGCACGAAACACATTGGCATCCAAATATGTAGTCACATACAAAATAAGATACCCCGTCATGATGTAGTTAACCCTTTACCTAATAGCCTATTTCTAGTATTAAATATAGGTAACCACTTACACTTAAAGCAGGTTGAAAGTAAAGCAGAATGCGCCATAAGGCGCATTCTGCTTTACTTTCATCCTGCTTTAAGCTTCCATGTGCTAGAATATAGAAAAATGTTCCCTATACTATATATTCATGACGGATTAAATTGGAACTTTTTTCTTGAGCGGAGGAATAAACTAAATACGCTAAAAGGCGTTTCTACTGGGGAAAGGGTTAAGGAACTATGCTCCGTACAAATGTATTCTTTAATTGATATCAAAGTTCAATATCAAAGTACACAGTTAACATTAATGATTCGCGACGACACATCATCTAAATATGTACGCCCACACAAAATTTGGTAAGCTTGGCAGATACTGAACAGCTATTACGCTCCAGAAAAGCTTCTTTCTATGATTGAGGTCAAATGTCAAGGTAAACTTGGCTGGTATTTAATATTTATTACTCTCCAGAAAAGCTTTTTTTCAGTAATTGAGGTCAAATGTCAATGTCACTATCACAGTGATTTGAATGTAGTATGCACTACTCTGCCATCCGAAGGTATATTCATGTACTAAAGTTGGTATCCCTAGCTGATCCTGTAACGGAAATATACTCCAACCAAACTTCTATATTTTTTATGTCAAAGGTTACATTGACCTCCAAAGTGTATGCCACAATGAACACATACAAAATGTGCCATCTCGGCACGTTGTGGTGTAGAAAACATGCCCTAGACGAAAAGGTTAACTTATGTCAAAGGTCAAGGTCACAGTGAATTATATAGAGCTCTTTTCACACAGGAGTTGTGCACTAAAAACCGTTTTACATATTACATGTATAAACATGTACTTTCAAAGTGATACAAAAGACAAATAAGTACATCACAATGAAGCAAAAAAGGAATGTATAGAAAACATTTGCCGGACAAACTTTCTAGGTCCGGTTCAAAGTCTCATTGGCCTGAAAATGTGTACTGGCCAATTTTCTATCCCAATATGTACTGACGCACCCAATTTGATATCCCGAGCTTATGTGTTATAGTATATATATCCAAAATGAAGGGACACAAACGAACATAAAGAACATGCTTAATAACCCTTTACCTCGTAAATTCGCCTGTATACGCATATGAGGTCCTCTTCTGAAGAAAATATGTCCATTTTATACAGTAATTAACCAGCAACATAATAAAAAGTGTCCTATATCCCTGCAGATGGTTGCTTAAAGCAGACTGAAAGTAAAGCGAAACGCGCCTTTAGGTGCGTTTTGCTTTACTTTTAACCCTCAACCCTCTTTAAGTGACCATCTGTCATCAAAACAAGAAACAGACCATGAGGTAATTGGTTAAGCCAGTTTGAGGGTACAATTAGGCAGAAGTCCTTTAAATATGAGTGTGCATATTAGTTTGAATTAACATGCATTTATTTTTGACAGCAATACGCTGTGCACGTGCACATGCAAAGACCAACTGATCAGCGAGGATTTTTTCGATCTTAATATGTTGCATGAATCTATGTGATGAGGACAGTGGACAAGACGTTATTCGTTTCCAATAAACGCGTTTACGCTCAAACTATTCTTTCTAATGCAAACCGTTTGGAGCCAGATCAGACGCCGGGTGACGTCTGATCAGGCTCCAAACTGTTTGCCACTCATATCAAAATAAATACATGTAGTTAGAATTATCATAATAATGTCATTTTCTTCATTTTAGTTCATAACGTTTTCTGTATATTTTCTGACTAAATATGTTTTAAGTAAACACATTTGGTCCTGGCCCCGCGGTTATAAAGCTCAAAAAGAACTATGTGCTCAAAACTCAGAATTGCTCTTACCTCATAACACGTCGGAAAACATTTTATTTTATAACTAGTATTTGCATTCATAATTATACTGTAATACTTTATCCAAATGAGGTAACAGAAATTAAATAAATCATATTTGTAAAATCTAGGGCCTGTTATCGAAACTGAATTTTGAGCACAGAGTTCGTTTTAAGTTTTATAACCTCGGGCCCTGGCCTCGTGCAATGGTATCCGTTCCTATGATCTGGTCCAAACTGTTTACTGGAATTAAAAAAAAGTTTGGTTCCCAAACATACGCCAATAAAGTTGTGTCTTATCATAGGGGTCCAAATTGACATTTGTTTTTATATAGGTTTATTCAGGTTAAAATGACATTTGAAGAGTTACAGTTCTCCCTCTTTACAGTGGAGAATCTGTTATTCTTTCCCGTTTAAACGAAACGAAACGCAAACGCAAAACACTAAAACGTAGAAAAGTGCAACTTTTGGACAATTCTGATAATTCATGTTTATCTTGGTGGCAAACCGTTTGGAGCCTGATCAGACGCCGGGTTACCCGGCGTCTGATCTGGCTCCAAACTGTTTGCAATAGAAATAATAGTTTTAGCGTAAACGCGTTTATTGGGAAAGAATAACACATTCTCCACTGTACAACAACACCCAACGGGTGACAAAGATTATTTGAGTATTATTCGGAGGGAGTCGTTATAGGGAGGGGCGTTTGGACTGAGATAGAATTTGCAAACAGCTTGGATCCAGTTCAGACAGCCGCGTTCAAGCTGTTTGTCACTCGTAATTATATTTATTCTATCGAAATGTCCACTTAAATGTAACTTTGAGACAAAAAGCTGAATACATTTTTAAAGGACTATATTGCAGCTACGAATAGGTTGGACCTAATTGTCAGATTTGGTGAACAGTAATGTTAATTGAAACCAGCAGTTAGGAGCCAGATTAGACGCTGGGTAACACAGCTTCGGATCAGGTTCCAGTCTATTTGCAACTCAGATCATAAATTGTAAAAAAATATCCCAAAATGTCATTTTTCTCATTTTATTGCAATACGTTTCCGTTTCGGTACATTTATACTATTATTCTAAAAATACCCTTTTCGCTAAGCTTTATAAGTCATTTTAATAAATTATAGGAAATATTTTCGATTTCCTTACAATGGTAGCTTAAAGCAGGCTGCAATTAAAGCAGAATGTGCCTGAGGGCGCAATCTGCTTTACTTTCAACCTGTTTTAAGTAGTCACCTGTATTCAAAACTATGAACAAGCTATTGGGTAAGCAAGAGACGGGTAAAATAGGATATACACATTTATAATTATACCAACGCACCCATTCATTTCTTTATGTACAGTGAATGCCTCATTGCGCATAAAATACACACGACACTCAATATAGGTTGTTCCCCTAAAACGAACAAACTTTTAACGTTTCGGAAAAAAGTATTTGTCGGGATGTTTTGCCCGGATGAGTAAATTATAAATGGCCGACGTGTACACATGAAGCTGGTACTGTGAGGTTTGACTTGTTTGACAGGGAAAGGAGTTGATTTTGTTTGGAGTAGTTTACAGGCGTTATCGGAGGGGCGTGGCCATGGGGTCGAGGGATCCAAGGTTTTATACAGAGAGCAAGGCTCGGGCCTTACAGGTATGTGCGCTTGGTTAAGCCCATAGTGTGTGTGTGGATTTTCCTATCGACTGAAAAGTCTTCTTTGATGTCATTACCTGTTCTATATTTTCACTACCATATATACATATAATACAGTAAAACCTCTTTACTACGACTATGTAACTGTGTTACAGTGGATAATCTGTTATTCTTTCCCAATAAACGCGTTTACACTAAAACTATTATTTACAATACAAACAGTTTGGAGCCAGATCAGACGCCGGGTAACCCGGCGTCTGATCAGGCTCCAAACTGTTTGCCACCAAGATAAACATGACTTATCAGAATTGTCCAAAAGTTGCACTTTTCTACGTTTTATTGCCTTGCGTTTGCGTACGTTTGCGTTTAAACGGGAAAGAATAACAGATTCTCCACTGTATTAGGTGTTTACGACAGGTGAGTGCTTTAAGCAATTTGACAGTAAAAGCTCCCTTGAAGCTTTCTGTTTTACTATAAAATTAAATCAAATAGCCTTCTTACTCGTGGTATAAATAGAGATGTGTTTTTGCATCTTTGTAGTTTCAATGCATTGCATGCAGCTTAATACAGAGCGAAAGTAATACAGAAAGACCCTAACTTTCTGCATTGCTTTTCTTTTAATTTAAGCAATCACATTGTTTCTTAATCGGTCGATCAATTTCTACATGTTTAATGTTTAACCGTAAGTATCGTTAACAAAACAACGTATAACTAACTGCCTAGAAGTTCAGAGGTCGCAGGTTCGATCCATGGATCATTTTTGTACTTCAAACCCGATAGAGGCGACATCAGCAGCTGCTATTAAACATGCACTCATTGAGCCGTAGCAAGTGTATTCTTCGTTTACAACAGTGTGCCGTGGAGAATCTGTTATTCTTTCCCGTTTAAACGAAACGAAACGCAAACGCAAAGCACTAAAACGTAGAAAAGTGTTACTTTTGGACAATTCTGATAATTCATATTTATCTTGGTGGCAAACAGTTTGGAACCTGATCAGACGCCGGGTTACCCGGCGTCTGATCTGGCTCCAAACTGTTTGCAATAGAAATAATAGTTTTAGCGTAAACGCGATAATTGGGAAAGAATAACAGTTTCTCCACTGTACCTGTGAAGAGTACATGTACAGTTATCGTAGGCAAACAGTGTAGAGTCTTAAAACCAATATCAGAGGGCACATCTTATCAGAATCTGTACCATACTTATCATATTGCAATACATTGACAAAAAACAACCATATATAGTCAAATTAGACTAGACCATATTCTAAACTTGATTTGTCCATTTAGAGTTTCAAAGGGACGTGTAAGTTAGGGGGGGGGGGGGGGGGGGGGGGGGGGTAAGGGTAAATCGTATCATTAGCATATATTTAACACTTAACAGGAAGTTAAAGGAAAGATTTAACACTTTCATTATCAAATACGTCATAAAGTTCGTTGGCAAACAGATTTTATCCGGATAAGACGCCGCGTAAAGCTTCGTCTGATTCGAATCCAAACTGTTTGCCACTTGTTTAGAAATGTAGTCAGTTAAACTGCATTAAATCTAACTTTGAAATGATAATGCAGAAGACAATATTGAAGCAGACGACACTATGGTGGTGAAGGGGTTAAAACCTCACATTAATTTGATCATGAAAGGGCTAAGGGTATACCTTATATCATTAACAAATATTTAACACTTAACTGGCAGTAAAAGGAAGGACTAACGTACAGTGGAGAAAACGTTATTCTTTCCCAATAAACGCGTTCACGCTAAAACTATTATTTGCAGTGCAAACAGTTTGAAGCCAGATCAGACGCCGGGTAACCCGGCGTCTGATCAGGCTCCAAACTGTTTGCCACCAAGATAAACATGAAATATCAGAATTGTCCAAAAGTTGTTCTTTTCTACGTTTTAGTGTTTTGCGTTCGCGTACGTTTGCGTTTAAACGGGAAAGAATAACAGATTCTCCACTGTACTACCCTCAGCTATGAATCCTGATACATGTAGCACACCACTTTTGACACTCGTATCGATACTACTTTTACCAAAGTTCTTTAGATTCAACTTTGGAAAATATAGAAGACATCAGTATCAATGCAATAAGTGTGGAGGAACAATGTTAACCCCTTCACTGCCATGCTTTAAACAATTATTGCCGCCTGCTTCTGTTTCTCAAGTTTTTAATTGATGTATATTAGCTAAATAATATCGCAATGACTGTGAAACAGTTTGGATCCTGACGAACGCCGCGCTACACGGCCTCTAGTTAGGATTCTAACTGCAAATAAAATTGTAAATCTATTCAGGGAAAGGCATAGAAGGTGTTAAATCAGATGATTAAATTTTGCGGTTTTTAAAGCGTTCAAATGACGCAAAACCAACCATTCAACTATTCACTAATCCACCAATCAAACTCTCTTACAGATTTCTAAAGCATCTTCTTGGAATTCCGAGCCATACTTTCATTGGACGTACATGTATAACTAATCTAACGAGTTTTCCGGTAGTAAACCTCTTTACTGCATTGACGTCATCTATTTAAACAATTGTCGTCTACTTTTTTTCTCTAAAAGGATTGGGTATTTAGACTTTAGAAATACAGGTGTATTGAAATGAGTATCAAACAGTTTGGATCCTGATCAGACGCCACGTTACGCGGCGTCTGACCAGGATCCGAATATAAACCTAAAATTTAAATATCATAAAATTAATATGTCTCCTTTATATGACTTGTACATGTTCTGATACATGTATAACTATGCACATGCCATGCTTGTTGATCATATTGAAAATTGGTTTACACGCCAAACATGTTTTCCACGTAAAATAAATTCGTTATTATTGTTATTGTTATTGTTTGTTTTGTTATTAATATCATTATCATCATTTAACAATTTGCAAATATCTTTTGTACTCGGGATACATGTAAGACATTAACTCATTGAGCCCTAGTGACGCATATATGCGTCTTTTACCAAATGTATACCTATGAAGAGTACTCTTGTCCTATGCAAACAGTGAAGTCCATGATCAGAGGGCTCCTGCAGGAGCCCTCTGATCAGGGAATTCACTGTTTGGCATTTTGAAATTGATTACAAAAAAACAACCCTAAATAGTCTAAAATGGACCAGCCTTTAGTGCAAACTGGAATTTTCCATTAGAAGTTCCAGGGGATAATGAGTTAAAGGGGTAACTATGGCTAAAGAAACACTGATAGTTAAGGTAGTGTGACTCTAATCAGACCAGACCAATGTAGTTGAATAGCAGTATCCTATGTAGAGCGAATTCACATTTTCGTCAATTTAACGGAATTTACCGAACTATGCTCGAGCAGTGTACACCGATATGACAACATTCTCGTTAGGAATGCACTATCTTAAACCATATTATGTAGCCAAGGGTTCAAACTTGAGTACAAAACTGAATACAGCTGCCCCTGTTGAAACTAATTACCTGGTATTAACTCTTGCCATGCAGATTTATGTTTCCTTTTATAGATATCGTCTGAGAAAAACTCTTTTTTTTTAAACTAACTAAATGTTTAACATGAGTGACAACCACTTTTGATCCAGATCAAAAGCCGTGTTACGCCGATGTTAGCCGAGTCTTGCTTAGCATGGAAAGATCAAAGGTCAACATCTTCTATTATGTGACGTCATCCTGAATTGATGTATCGTCATCTGCTTTTAATTATACGTGTCTGCTTTAATTTGAAATGGAGGTCTATCTAGATCCAATTTGAAATATTGAAGTGAGTATGAACCAATTTTGATCCTTATCAGATGCCGGATAGTTTTCATTTAATTAATTGAATTGATTTTAATTAATTTCACTAAAAGCAGCCTGCTCCATCTATTAAAAGTATGGATACTGATCAGACTCAAATTACCTCGCGTCAGAAGGGTTGGGTCTAAATGCACTGACAGACTACAGTGGAGAATCTGTTATTCTTTCCCGATAAACGCGTTTACGCTAAAACTAGTTTTTCATTTACAAACAGTTTGGAGCCAGATCAGACGCCGGGTAACCCGGCGTCTGATCTGGCTCCAAACGGTTTGCCACCAATATAAACATAAATTATCAGAATTGTCCAAAAGTTGTACTTTTCTGCGTTTTAGTGCTTTGCGTTTGCGTACGTTTGCGTTTAAACGGGAAAGAATAACAGATTCTCCACTGTAAGTAGAGTAGAACCTCTCTATTACGATCACTAACAATGCTAATTGTCTGTATAGACAGGAGCTTTCTGTTTCACTTTCACATTGCTTTAAGCAGTCGCCTGTCTTGAACGACTAATATTTGACACAATTTAGTGGTCGTAATAGAGAGCTTCTACTGTACATATATACTGTAATTATGTATGTAGATTCAGCGCTTCGATGCTTTATAAGTTGTAAAGGATATCTGCTATAAACAAGTACATGTATAATGCAAATGAAATAACTCATTCATCCCTGAAAATTCAAATGAATTCTTATACAGTCTAGTCCACTTTTTCCTCTTTAGGGTTTGGGATATTCTTTTACAATGATTGTAAAATGACAAACAGTGATGATCAGAGGGCCCTCTGACTTCGGTATTCACTGTTTATATAGGACAAGTGAACTATTCACAGGTAGGCTAAACAGTTTGTGAAATTCGAATATACTGTTCACATGGGGATCAATGGATTAATACTTTACAGAAAGCAAAATAGCTTCTTCCAAAATATAAGATTTATATTTCTTTACAATGGAACCTAAAACAGTGTAAAATAGATTAGAACCTGATCAAATGTCATAAAAAGCAATTCGTCATGTTCCTCGACGTCTGACCCGAACCATAATTGTTAGTAAATGCCAGCCTTTTCCTGATTGGCAGAATAAAAGATGATCAAATTTTATTGTAAACATATGTATTAAACAAACTAAATATATTATGCTCGCTAGATATATCTGCATTCAACTATGCCGTATTTCTATTTTTGCTCGGATAAATAAGGTAGATACTATATATCACTAAAACTCCCATATTCGGGTTTGTCCGTGTTTAGATTTAACAAATACCTAAATTTGCTAGCCTTATGTTTTACTTTGGAAATTTAGGTGCCACAAACGTGAGCGCTTTTGAGCTGTATATATTCTTGTTACGTGTAACTTTAAAATGCGGATAAGTTCAAGACACCCGTATGAGTAACCGAAGTTCAACTGTTATTTAATGCGATACGCCGTAATGAGCATCTATAGAATCTTATTATTGACCATAAAACTATTCTTCCATAACATTTTACAACATATTTAGGTTTTAAGTTGTAACAAACGTACTTTAATTCATTTGTCCCTAGCGTCCCATAAAAGGGACATAGACAGTCAGTGTAGACCCTGATCAAACGCCGCATAAGCATACGAAAATAAAATGTTAGACAAGGCAACCCTTACATAAATGGACTAGTCTGATATATAAGCAGAAGGATCTTATGGCGTAAATGGGTTAAAATTTCGTCTGCTTCAATATACACTGCTTCATACAGTGGAGAATCTGTTATTCTTTCCCGATAAACACGTTTACGCTAAAACTAGTTTTTCATTTACAAACAGTTTGGAGCCAGATCAGACGCCGGGTAACCCGGCGTCTGATCTGGCTCCAAACGGTTTGCCACCAATATAAACATAAATTATCAGAATTGTCCAAAAGTTGTACTTTTCTGCGTTTTAGTGCTTTGCGTTTGCGTACGTTTGCGTTTAAACGGGAAAGAATAACAGATTCTCCACTGTATAGATGTCGTCTGCGAGTGTTTTAGAATTAACTGGTAGAGCTGATATAGCTTAAGAAACCTTAAATAATAGTGTCACACAGTTTGGATCCTGATCAAACGCCGCGTTTCGCGGCGTCTGATCTGTTACCAAATTGTTTGTAAAACTCGAGAGATAGTCAAGACTAGCAGATAAAGATATAACCCTTTCCATGAACGCATTTGCGAATTTTAATAATCTTGGCATCTTCTTTAGATTCGAACTTTTTGACATTACAACATCTATGGGTTTCTCTGTTGAAAAGGCGTATACCACAAATTTGGAAACCCTTACAGATAATGATTTCTGAAAGCATGATATTTTGAAACCCTTACAGATAAGAATTTCTAAAATCATGGTTTTTGAAACTTTATTGATCATAAATGTATAAGGTTCAGTAGCGTGAACAGCATAAACAATATACAAATATTCAATGCATATGAAAAAGGGAGGTCATAAGAATGGAACCTTACAGACAAAGATTTCTAAAAGCATGATATTTTGAAACCTTTGCAGATAATGATTTCTCAAAGAATGATATTTGGAAACTATTGCAGACAATGATTTCTATGAACATGGTATTTGGAACCCTTTTCAAACAATGATTTCTTAAATCATGATATTTTGAAACCCTTGCAGACCATGATTTATAAAAGCATGATATTTGGAAACTCTTGCAGACAATCATTTCTAAAAGCTTGAAACCTTTGCTGTCAATGATTTCTAAAAGCATGATATTCGGAAACCCATACAGACAATGATTTGTAAACCAGGATATTTGGAATCCCCTGCATGGTAAACAATGATTTCTAAAAGCATGGTATCTAGAAACCTTTTGTAGACAATGATTTCTGAAAGCATGATACAGGTATTTGGCAACCTTTGCAGAAAATTATTTTAAAACCATGATATTTGGAAAGCGTTGCCGACAATGATTTCTCCAAGAATTGTATTAAGATTCTTCGGCAGACAAGGATGTCTAAAAGCGTGACATTTTGATAACCTTTTCAGACAGCGACTTCTTAAAGCTTGATATTTTGAAACCCTTGCAAACATAGATTTCTAAAAGCATGTTCATTATTCCTTTACAGACAATGATGTCTAAACGCATGATATTTTGAAGCCTTTGCAAACATCGATTTCTAAAAGCATGATACAATGTAATTATTTCTTTACAGACAATGATGTCTAAAAGCATAATATTTGGAAGTCTTTGCAAACATTGATATCTTAATGCATGATAATTATTCCTTTACAGACAATGATGTCTTAAAGCATGATGATTGTAAACCCTTGCATACATTTCTTTCTGAAAGTATGATATTTGGAAACCCTTGCAGACAATGCTTTCTTAAAGCATGTTGTATGGAAACCCTTGCAGCCAATGCTTTCTTAGAGCACGATATTTGTACACCTTTTGAGATAGTGATTTCTAAAATCCTGATATAAGTAAACCCTTGCAGACAATGATTTCTAAAAACATGATATTTGGAAACCTCTGCAGACAATGATCTCTACAAAAATGATAACGGTTTTAAAATTTAACCCATTCAATCGTAGCTATGAGCTTACTTGTCATTTACAAAGTACATGTAAACAGTACACTTTTCGATTGAAAACAGTTAGACCTAGATCAGAGAGCTTCTAAAGGAACCCTATAAACAGGGTCTGCACTGTTTGTTATATTGCAATGCATTGTAAAACAAAACCCTTAATAGTCAAAATCGTCTAGACTTAGTGTGAAAAAGGAATTTTACATTTAAAGTTTCAGGAATTTAAAGGTTAAGGTTCACGAGATTTTTTTTATTTCTGTTCGGTCTTTTATAACTTATTCATCCCTGTAACTTTAAATAGACAAGTCGATGCTCCAATTAAGTCCAGGCAGCTTTTGACTATTGATAGATATTTTAGAGTGTGCTCATATAATGATTAACAGTGCAGAACATGGGCATTGATAATATGTTTTTAAGAATTGAAGGTCTTTACAATCTAGTTAAATAAATAATGACTTTTCTGCGACTCGATAATAGCTACAGTGGAGAAGTCGTTATAATTTCCCAATAAGCGCGTTTAGGCTAAAATAATAGTCCACTGCAAACAGTATGAAACCAGTGCAGATGTTGGCTAACTAGTCAGTTTGAAAACATTTTCATTTTCTGCATGTATCTGCATTGTGTTTGCGTTTAGTATGGGGAAGAAAAATTAATGAAGCCTTTGTCAACGGTGGCTGAATACAATAATCTGTTGAAAATGTAAAACTGGGAAATAAATTTCACCGTAGTTAAAAACGATAATCCGGTGAAATTGTAAAAATGGGATATAATTTTCCACCCACTTTATCTAAATATGATAATTTGATCATTGTTAGAATAGTACGTTTGGTGCTCTGAAATGAGTTGGTGTAATAGTATATTGCATTTCAGCGGGGTATTGATATACTGTAACAACACTTCGTGTGTAACTGTTGTTAACTTGAATGTATGAATTCCTTACAGGTTGAATAGAGAACAATGATGATCTGGTTCTGATATTTAATAATGTCCTGGATATCCAAGTATAACAAAGTGGTATTCCACAATAATTAATAAAACAATAGACTGTAAAGCATGAACTGATTTTGTAATTTGGATGAGGAATTCCTCTACTATGTCAGAAATAAATACGAAAGAAGACTCAAGCAGGAAACGCAACACAAACAATACACCCATCTCTAAAGCAGAAGACACACACAGCCATACCATAACAAACACACACACACACACACACACACACACACGCAATCCCACACACCAAACAGAAAACAATACGCAAGACAAACATAAAGCAAAGTGAACATCTGACTTCTAAAATCTAAAGCAAAACTAAGACTGTTCTTCCCTAATGCTTGATCAATTAGACCCAAAGAGGAGTTTCAGCCCCGCCTCTTAATGTCACGTGATCAAGACAGGGTTTCCCAATAGAGTATGCACCGGTTAAGTCACGCCCTGTTAGCACACGTGACCCTAGCAGTGTGGACTCTGATCTCATAAAGTGAGATGGACAAAGGTGACAGCTTGGGTAGATAATGCCATATGTTTGATCCCGGCTTGACTGGGCGATACATATGGAGACAGTAACTACATCCAACTGTGATTTACTAATAACTAATGATAAGAACGTAATGCACATGTCAACTCATGATTGCTTTGATTAAACATGCTGTCAAAGTAATGATAACAAACTTTGCTTTGCGAACAACTGATGACCAGACTAACGACTTTAAACAAAAAGTGTTGGAGCAACACAGCAAATGAGAAATTTCGTATTTATCGGTGCTACAATACGATAATCAGAACACATTATAGAATTATTGACATGTGAATTGCACTATTTGCTTTGCAGTAGTTGAGGGTATTTCGACAAACCTCTGGTTTAGTAATACTGTTTAAAATGTGTTTGCCATAACGTCATTAATATCTACTTTTATTTCTTCAAATTTATTTGTAGGTTTTTTTATTTAGAAATATTGAAACGATTTTCAAACTGTTTTGATCCTGATCAGATGCCGCGTAACGCGGCGTCTAATAAGGACCCAGACATTTTAAAATTAACAATATTTTTTTTATTTTACTCGAAAGAAGAGTATGTCCGTTTTGTGTAACTTAAATTGAAAAAGAATTGCATGTAATTACAGACTGTCCATAATATACAGATATTAGAAATGTTCTTTATAGCAAAGCATCAGAGATCGATGCCGGTTTCGAGTCGAAAAGTAACTGTGATAAACTCATATTTATATTTCCATGTCCATCCATTGTACGTATTGCTGCCATATCCTGCTTTCTTATTTTAAGGAGGCGCTCAAGCCTCTTGTACACTTCTTAAAACATGTATTATTTTACCAAGCATGGCGTGTTGTTTGTTTTTAATTAGTATATTATTGAATTAATAACCTTTTATGGTATATAATGCCGTCATTTTTCTAGAACGTTTCATTTGTTTATATCTAGTAGATATCAACATTTAATCAGTTTATATAAAAGCCAAATCTGCCTATAACAAAATAAAGAAAATAGAAAGACAAAAATACAACCAAAAAGAGAAATTGATTCTGTCAAAACTTAGCAAAACACAACCAAAACAGTTTTGGAATAAAATTAAAAAACAATATTCAGCACAATCTGTAAAATCCACAAATCTAGATGTAAATGATCTCCATGACCATTTCAAATCTTTATATAGCACTCAACAGCCACCGGACAATCAACAACAACAACAACAACAAACGCAACAACAACAAACACAACAATATGATGAAACTTTAGATGGACACATTACTCTAGACGAATTAAAAAGTGCAGTTTTCTCTCAAAATAATAACAAGAGCAGTGGTTTAGATTGTGAAATTGCTGAAGTTTATAAACAATATTTCAATGAAACTTCACACATTGATCTAAGTAATTATTGTCAATCATGGGGTCTCAGAGTCAACACAGCTAAAACAAAGATAATGATATTTGAATTAGGAAGACATACAACTCACAACTTTTTACTAAATGACACAGTTCTAGAAGTCGTTAAAACATTTAAGTACCTAGGTATTCATCTCTTTAAAAATGGACATATATTTCGAACTCAGAAAAAAATAGCTCAACATGCTGCATACTCCCTTCATAACCTGTTTATAATATTTAATCAACTTGACCTGACTATACAAGACAAATGTAAACTATTCGATAGTTTAGTGGGCTCAATTCTTAACTATGGGGATGAAATAATTGGCACCTACGAGAGTAAAGATATCGAAAGGTTGCACTGTAAATTTCTCAGAAAAATACTTTGTGTAAAAAAGTGTACAAACCTAGATGGCCTGTATGGTGAAACAGGAAGATATCCCATGCAAATCCATCGCAAACTCATTATGTTTAAATTGTGGTTAAAAATTCTAACACTCGATAATAATTCTATGGTTAAGTCAGTGTATAACATGCTAAAAACTGATGCAGATAACAACAACACATACAAAAAGTTAAACTGGGCATCTCAAATAAAAAGACAATTAAACGAAACGGGGCTCCAAGTCCTATGGCTACAACAAAATAATTTAAACATTAACCTGTCCTTAATAAAAACTAGAATTCTAGATATTTATAAACAAACATGGTATTCTAACATTAATAACACCAGCAGATTATCTTCATACTGTATATTGAAACATAATTTTGAGGAAGAGCGCTATCTACAACACATTAATACAAACAAATACAGAATTTCACTAACTCAATTCAGATTATCATCACATGATCTCGCGATAGAAACAGGCAGATATGAGCAAAAAGCTAGGAACGAAAGACTCTGTACAAAGTGCCAACTTGGTGTCATAGAAGACGAATATCATTTCCTACTTGTTTGTCCAAATTATTATTCACTCAGAAGAAAGTTTTTGAAACCATATTTTTGTCGTTGGCCAACAATCAACAAGTTCGAAAGTCTACTCAACATTAAAAGTAACAAACAATTAGTTAACCTGTCTAAATACTTGTATTATGCATTTAAATTAAGAAATGCACCACAACAAAATAATATTGATCAATAATAATAATAATAATAATAGTTTTCATCCTAATGAGTTCTCTTCTATCTCACACTCGTATTTCTATGTTAACATTAAAACCTTCTCTGTAAATGATTATCATTAAAACTTACATGTCTTACCTTTTGAATGTATAACATCTGTACTGGCTATAATTATGCCATTGTGCTTTTTAATGCCAAATAAAGATTATGTTATGTTATGTTATGTTATGTTTACTTCAAGTCTGACTTGAGGTAATATTCGATTTTTTAAAACCATTTCATAGTATGGCTTTTTGTCCTTCTATTGCTGTCGTTAGCTTTTATTTAACTTGATCTTAGTAGTTTTAATACACACTAAATGCTTACACTGTGAGAGTTTGGTGTTCAGCATTAAAAGGTGATTTGTGTATTTACCTTCTGTATATATAGTATATACTAGATTGTGTTCCTATGATTATGCTATGTATTATTAATAATTGTGATCTTCTCTTATAATTCAATAATGAATGACTTTGTACATATATGTAAAACTGTAATTTGCATGAACTTTAATGTCAGTTTGATATACAAAGAAGAGACTTAAATAAACAAATATTCAACTCGGAGTAAGTAAGAGAGGGGTTGATAATTTCCTCAACTCAGCACATTTTTATGCCTTTCTCTATTCAACAAAGGAAGTACTATTAGTACTAGTAATGTATTTATGCACCTATTTTATGTTCACCCCTCTAGTAATTAGCCTACATAGCCAATTTTAAATTGACGTATAATTAAACCAATTCTGTAAATTATATAACCGGACCAAATTATATTTGCGCAACGTCTGCATTATAATCTTTTCATAAAAAGATCACACCTAAACCTCTACTCTGCCGTATTATACAAGTAATATTCTTTGGAATGCCTACTTAGATTTAGAATTTGGGTATTTTGTTTAAAGAAGCGTCGAACTATGTTTGAGTGCCAAACAGTTTAGATCCTGATCAGACGCCGAGTTACTCGGCGTCTGATCTGGATCAAACTGTTGGACAAATAACAGAGTAGCCAAGAATGGCAGTTGCGGGTTAATAACGCTATACTCTTAGGAAATCAGACAAGTATTGCCGCACCTATGTCGAAGCGTTTGAACAAAAACCTTATTATCTTATTATCTCATTATGATAATAAGTCGTTCGGCCTTTGATTGATTTGGAAATTCCAGTTCAGGGGGGCGTTTCCGCACAGGCAAAATGTTGAAAGACGATTAAAACTCGCAACTTCAGACCACTTAGTAGAAGAAGAAATGTTGATTGCATTGAACACGGAAAGTATCTTAAAGCAAGATATAGGTACATGTAAAGCTTAAAACTCATACCTGAGCCTTCTGTTTTACAGTACATTATAAGCTTGCTGTAAGCAGTCATACACGTATATCTTAAGCACTCTTACAGTGGAGAATATGTTATTCTTTCCCGTTTAAACGAAACGAAACGCAAACGCAAAACACTTAAACGTAGACAAGTACATTTTTTGGACAATTCTGATAATTATTTTTTATCTGGGTGGCAAACAGTTTTGAGCCTGATCAGACGCCGGGTTACCCGGCGTCTGATCTTGCTCGAAACTGTTTGTAATAGAAATAATAGTTTAAGCGTAAACGCGTTTATTGGGAAGAATAACGTTTTCTCCACTGTAACAGAGACTTTAAAAGTCTCTGACTGTAACAGCTGATATTGAACTGCATGTATTCATTAGGTGTTGTTATAACTGAATGTGGTCTTCTCTCTTAACAAAGATACAACAATAGGAGATGGAATTATTTCCCAATATAGAACGCGTATATAAATGCTAAAACAATTATATCCTCTGCATACAATTAAAAACCTAATAAGACGCCGAGTTCCAAATCGTGTAGCACTCAGTTCCAAGTTGTGAAGCACTCAGAGAAAAATAATAACAAAAATCTTTTTAAAAGCTTGTAATTTCCAAATTGTTATCTCATTGCATTTGAGTTTCGATTCTTGTCATAGTCTATCCTTCAAGACTCCGGATGTTGACACAGCAGGCATACTCATGAATGTGCACATGTATGTACAGTATTGGCACAATACCTAGACTGCTAATAAATCAAACCAGTAACATTTTGCAGGGCTGCCATAAGTTGACATGAACAATCCTAAGATTTTCCAAATTTGCATTTTTCAAGTGCGATTTTACTATTCGTACCTTTACCCCATAGCATTTTTCTTGTTTTGTTGACATGCGACTACTTAAAGAAGGCTGTAAGTAAAGCAGAATGCGCCTTAGGGCGCATTCTGCTTTACTTTCAGCCTGCTTTAAGCTACCATGAACTGGGAAAAAATCCGGAGATTTAGGAAAAATCCGGAGAAATGGCAGCCCTGATTTTGCTTACGAAAACAGCTATGCAGTTAAGATTCAGAGCAGACGCCGAAAATCTCCGTACCGGATCAGTATCATAACTGATTTGCACTCATATCAATGTATCATCCGTCAAAATGAAAAAGAAAATCAGATAAAATACAATTTTAAATCATGGCATAGAAAAGGTAAATGCTGGATATCTTTAAGTCAGATGTCTTTTTCTCAGTTACAAATGTAAATGTACTTTATTTGTTTCACGTTGTATGGGAAACAATATGGCACCAAGTGTACTAATACATGTAGTCCGAACTTATATCTTCTCATTCAATGATACATGTAAATGTATAATCTGCATCAAATGTTCACCTACCAAAGAACAGAAACAAAGTTGTATGTTATTTAACTGCTAAGCAAACGAATTAGAATTGCCATTTTTTGCTAACCATTCAAAATTCTGTTGCATTTCTATTGTTCTTTCAGATACCCGACATTAAGGTGGCGATGGAGTCACTTAAACTGTTGGGTGTTGATCCGAAGGGTAAGGGTATAAAGAACAAAGATGACGCCATCCGACTGATCATGGAACAACTCGACAGGGGAGTGAAGGCGCCTGAAGCCAAACAGGTAGTTACCACGCCAATCTATAAATTTCCACTGGGCATGTGGGGATTACTCTCATTCTCTCTGTCTGTCTGCTCTCTCTGTATGTCTCTCTCTATCTGTATTTGTATGTGTGGATGTCTGTCTGTCTGTCTGCCTGCCTGCCTGTATGTCTGCCTGTATGTCTGTCTGTGTATGTCGTGTATGTCTGTCTCTTTCTGTCTGTCTGTCTCTCTCCTTACTTGTATCTCTCCGTGTCCCTCTATCAGTCTCTCTCTGCCTCTCTCTGTCTGTCTGTCTGTCTGTCTCTCTCTCTCTCTCTCTCTCTCTCTCTCTCTCTCTCTCTCTCTCTCTCTCTATGTGCCCTACCCGTAATTGAAATCGTTTGTAAAATATGCATCCCAATGTCAAAGTCAAGTGTGTCGTTGCATCTTGGAGTGTACTGATGTTAGCTAATTCTCTGTTACGGAACATTTCACATTAATAAATAACTTGTAGTGCGTGACAATTGAAACTCTCATAATTTCTCACTCTAATGTCATGTTAATCATTTAACCCATAGTTTGTGTGTGTTCCGCCTTCTAATTTTACTCTTTATTGGCTCTATATAAAATAAATTCTTTATACCTCGTGTATAGGTTTACAGAGGTATAGATGTCCTTGAAACTTTAACTCATTCGGCGCCGAAGTAGCATACAGTCGACTTTGCAAACAGTCTGGATCCTGGTCAGATGCCGCGTAACGCGGCGTCTGATCAGGATCAAATCTGGTTGTTACTTGTATAACTATATCTTAAGTCATACTACATTGCACAGTACTTTGAAACGATCTTGCAATCAACAATATTGAAGCAGAAATCGGTGAAGGGGTAAAACCATCAAGATAAATTTGGCGCCGAAAGGGTTAATGCGTTTCGGAATTCGACCCAGCAGGTAGACATGCATATATAAACCTGTATCTCCCCTTATCAAGATAAATTGTTATCTGCTTCAAATAGATCTATATCATCTGCAAAAAGAGAGCAAAATTAGTTTTTAATGGTTTTTTATCTGAAGAAAAGTTGACTATGAGAAACAAACAGTCTGATCTGGATCCAAATTGTTTGCAACTGTTATCATAGTCACGCTTAGCACGATAGGGATTATCCCTTCCACGGTCATTATTGCTTCTAAATTCGTCTAATACAGCGCTCTCTCTCTCTACAACGACAACCAATGGGAAACACATATTGTGTGTGGTGGTCGGAGCGTTTCGTTATAGGGAGGGACACTTAAGAATTGGCTTACATTTGCAAACAGCTTGAATCCAGATCAGACGCCGCATAACGCGGCGTCTGATCTGGATTCACGCTGTTTGTCACTCAATATTATATTTATTCTATCAAAATATCCACTTATATATAACTTTTAGAAAAACGAGCCTTGACGGCAATTTTAGCAGAAGATATTGCAGCACTAAAAACGTTAGACATAAGTGTCCTACCAAGGGAACTGCAGCAATAGTCGTTGGAATGGAAGGAGGGAGTCGTTTTGGGGAGGGCCGTTGTAGGGAGGGAGCGCTGTTTATTCATTACCAAAATATCGTCTGCTCGTAATCTTGTCGTCTGCTTTTATTTTAAAAGTTTCAGATTCTAAGCAGTTTGACTTAAATTTAGCATTTGAGCTTTGTGTTGACATTCAGTGTTACTGAATTCCAGCATGTGTGTATGGAAGGCCGGTGCGCCATGCTAATTGCTAGTTGTAAAATGCCAAATGCTAAATGCGGAATGCTATCTGTGAAATATAAATTGCGAAATGCTAAATGCGAATTGCTATTTACGAAATGATATTTGCCAATGCCAATGCATATAGATATTTGCCAAATGCTTAATGCTATTTGCACAGAATGCCAAATGCTTTGGCGGTTTATTCAAATAGCTGATTGTCTCAACCATTTGACACTCCGCAAATCGCTTTTAGCTTCTAGCAGATCGCATTTAGGCCAAATAAAGAATTACCCGTGTTTTCTATAACATGCCCCCAAAAAATTAGGGACGGACGGTCGGATTTTTTTTAACACAGTCATATAATGATATAGTCCATTTAATCTTTCTGATGGAGTATTTTATATAATCATTCATATATGAAAACATATGAATGTGCATGTATCTTATTTTGCAGAGCCTTGGGCCATACATAAACCTTAAAATATCAATTCAAATTGTTAATTGATAAGTCCAATTACCAAAATTATCTTAAAAGTTTAATTGGTATGATTGTTATACCTGCTTGCCGGTTTGGTAATACCAAACCGGCAAAGTAGTGACTTATATAAAAAGTATGGTGGAATTATTAATATTTTGAAATGTGTTGTATGCTTGTCAAATATGTCAATAAAATGAGTTGTCTGTATGTTGAATATGTCAATGGTTAATTGCTAATACGAGGAGTCTTTTGCACGTGCCTCAAAAACGACTGTCACATGCGCCGCTAAAATGACCGCCATTCGCCGAAACGTTTTCCAAAAAAATGAAAAGAAATGTTTAGGGTCGGAGGAAAAAACTAGGGTCGATCGGTTTACCGGAAACAGAGGTATTTTTTGTTTGGCCTTTACAGCAATTCGCATTTGGCATTAAACATTTTTTGCAATTCGTATTTATCAGTTTTGCAATTCGCAAATGGCATTTTGCAAAACACATTTCGCAATCAACATTCAGCATTTGGCATTTTACAAATTAGCATTTAGCATTAAACACCCCTAAGAGAGTTTTGTACGTAATTAGCATTTCGCAATTCGCATTTAGCATTTCGCATATAGCAATTCACGTTTAGCATTTTGCATGGCTATTATAACGGGTTTTGACAAAAAGGTCGCGTACATTTTAAACCGAAAGTAGAAAGATGGGCCGTTTCGGCCCCTCTGGAAATCGCATTTTTCCAATCTTGCAAATTTGTGTCTGGATCCATTTTCGATTCTGCCTGAAATAGTCACATTTTGCAGGAGATCATTGATATTTTAGAAATAGGAAGTGCCGAACCTGGCCTTTCAGAAAAGTCTACCAACGCGATGTGCGCATCATAACTTTTCATTCTGTGGAAGCCAAATTGTGCCATACACGTCAAACGTTTTTATACGTTATGGGCGTGGAAAGGATATATAGCCCCTCGGCTAGACAATTTGCGTAACATGTTTTGGGTTTTTTATCCTGAGAGGGTACAGTGGAGAAACTGTTATTCTTTCCCAATAAACGCGTTTACGCTAAAACTATTATTTACAGTGCAAACAGTTTGGAGCCTGATCAGACGCCGGGTTACCCGGCGTCTGATCAGGCTCCAAACTGTTTGCCCACCAAGATAAACAAGAATTATCAGAATTGTCCAAAAGTTGTTCTATTCTACGTTTTAGTGCTTTGCGTTTGCGTACGTTTGCGTTTAAACGGGAAAGAATAACAGATTCTCCACTGTATCTGAAAATGTATTGTCCCTGAATAAGTTATGAATGCAAACTGAGTAAAATGTATGGTTAGTTTAGGAATAACAATAGAACAGAGGATCATGACGGTATAACACGTAACTGATACCTTTAGTACGTCAGTGGTTGTGTCCTCAGGTGCGGATCAAGACAATGGTGATGAGAGGGTCCATATCCTCCCTGCAAAATCCTAAACAAAAACGAAAAAAGAGAAGATGGGAACACTGAATTGGTTTTGTATAGCCATTTAAATTCGGCTGGCCCCTCCCCATTTGTATCTTGGTTTGACCTCCTACTCCTCTTGAGGAAAAAGGTTTGATCCGCGCATGATCCTGCTGAGTGTCCTGTAATCCTTGAACTCTTTCATGAAATCTTAGACGAGAGTGTCACGTGTCAATATTCCCGTTCTTGTGTCACAACGTCATAATGTGACATCGCCCCACTGTACGTACAGCCAATCTCGTACTGACAAACCATTCATCTAAGATTTGTTTAAATATCTAAACCCATATTGCACTGCTTCATACAGGACAGAAATAATGTAAAAAGCTCCTAAAGGAGCTTTTAGCATAATTTTCTATCCTGCATAAGCAACCATCTGTAATTCAGATTGCTTTATGTGGAATGTATATCAAATCGGCGTTTATTAACAGTTTGATAATATTTGCGTAGATTTTATCCTAAATACGCATAACTTGACAGCTTATGACGTCAAGCCTTGTACTTTTTAACCCTTAACCCTTAACCCTTTACCCAATATCCCGTTTATAACATTAAATACAGGTGATCGTTTAAAGCAGGTTGAAAGTAAAGCAGAGTGTGCCTTAAGGCACATTCTGCTTTACTTTCAGCCTTCTTTAAACTATAATCTGCTTGGCTATATAAAATATTTGTTATGGTAATTGTTCATGAGGGTATAAAATGGGACTATTTTCTTCAGCGGAGAAATAAATTAAATACGCTAAAAGTCGCTTCTATTGGGGAAAGGGTTAATTAAATAGTATGAGTCTGACTGACTATCAGATGGGTGGATCAATTGGAGTTTTCGGTACTGCAACACATAATAGATCACTAGCGCCGATGAATGCGGAATGTCAGATGGTTTATTTGACAAATAGAAATCAAAGTATTTGAGAGTTCTGATGATGGTTTCAAACTGAAACTGATATAGGCACGGAATGAAAAGTAAACCAGGAGATGAATCAGGAAAATTCTGAAAATAATATTTCTTTTCAAATGGCTTTGATAGAAGGATTTAAAACTGTTTATATACATAGAGAACTGTAACATTGAGAGTGAAGAAAAATCCGGATTTGGTCTTAACCCTATTTTGTAAATTATTCAAACACTTGAATGTTATTTCAGGTACATTAGGAGATTGTCTATACATATGGTATTTAAATTTCATTTAAAAAATCTCCAAGAAGATTTTTTCAACATCGGCGCAATCGACAACCATCGGTACATGTACCACCGCATTTCAAAGCAGCCTGCCACTTTCCTGGTCCGGAAATTATTCATTAACAAAACAAAGTGAAAGTACATGTAGATTTTTCTAATTTTACAATTATCATATTTAATTCAGAATGTAATATTTATTCACTTGAAATGTATCATTTCAAATCGTTTCACTGTTCCATTTGATGCAGATCTCAAAATTGACCGAGTAACTGATAATATCGAGCAAGTGTTGTCTCTTGAGCGGATGAGGAGTGAGTAAAAGTTTTGTATTCAATGCTGACTATAGATGGTTGCAAAGATTTAAAACTAGTGCTTCCTCCCAACAACGGCTCCCTCCTTACAACGACCCTTGCCGCTGTTCCTAAACCAAGACAATTATACCTCAAATTTTCACGGCTGCAATATCATCTGCTTAAAGTCGTCGTCTGCTGGTTATATATTAATTTACAAATTGAACATTTTGATAGAAAAAACATAACGACGAGTGACAAACAGCTTAAATCCAGATCAGACGCCGCGTTACGCGGCGTCTGATCTGAATTCAAACTGTTTGCAAATGTACGCCGATTTCCCTCCCTATAACGACTCCCTCCTAACAACGCACACAATTTTTGTCTCCCATTGGATGTCGTTGTAGAGAGGAGGCGCTGTACTGCCTAAAAGTCAAAGTGTTGCTTTTTCGTACGTGTATATGCCAATAAGCAAATATGATCCGTATGAAAACCCCCTAAAAATACAAACTGAATCTGAGGTATTTTGTTTTATATGTGTTCCGTCGCTTTACCATCCCGACTCTGGGCAGATAATTGTTTGTTTTCAACTTCGATACGTACAATTCAATATGGATAAAATATACCATCATATAATAATGGCCATTTAGGGCATAATCTTTTTTGTCTTTTCCGTACGGGTTTGAATCTCGACCGAACTCATTTCTTTAAATGTATTTTTCAACATAAATCCTTTTCCTAAACTAATATTTACAATAAATTTACAAATAAGATAAATTCAAACGTCAAACAAGCGAATCCAAATGTTCAACGGCTTAGAGCATAGGGCATTGTATTTTGTGTAGCTTCTCCGCATGGGTTCAAATCAGGACCCTTTACTCCATAAATACGCATTTTCACGCTTTTAATTTATTTCCCCACTGAAGACAATAGTTCTAATTCATACAGTCATATATGTACTATAAGAAATATTTTCTTTTTCTAGTATATGGTAGGTTAAAGCTGCTGAAAGTAAAGCAAGAAAGCGCCTATGTGGTCATGTATCTTCAATACTATAGACAAAGGCTATGGAGTGAATATTTGAATGCATTTTAACATATCACGGTAACTTAACTAATATTTACGTGTTTATATAACACCTGCATGTCATCCATTTACAAATCTTTTTATCCTAAATCGGGCTTTCGGTCCCTTTATAAAAAAAATATAGAAACGAGGAAGGCAGCTCTTCCATGTCCGTCAAATGCTTTTGTCTTTTTTAACTCATTATCCCCTGAAACTTCCAATGGAAAATTCCAGTTTGCAATAAAGGATAGTCCATTTTAGACTATTTAGGGTTGTTTTTTGTAATAAATTGAAAAATGACAAACAGTAAAGTCCCTGATCAGAGGGCTCCTGCAGGAGCCCTCTGATCAGGGACTTCACTGTTTGCATAGGATAAGTGCACACTTCACAGGTAAACATTTGGTAAACGACGCATATATGCGTCACTAGGGCTCAATGAGTTAATGGACTTAAGTTTGTTACTGTGGAGAAACGTCATCCTTTCCTATTTTAAGAAAATGAAACGCATACGCAAAGTAATAAATTCGAGAAAATTACAGCATCTTGAAAATGTGACTAGATCTACTTTTTATTGCTGAGTTGCAAACAGTTTGGAGAATGAATAAATGCCGGATTACCTACCGTCTAATTTGGCTTATAAATGTTTCAGGTGGAAAAGATTACAATTATTTTAGCATATATAAACGCGTTTACCACTAAACCTTGAATCAACCATCAAAGGGCGATAACACATTTCATCGAAAGATCTATTACATATTCATTACAATTGCCATTAGATGAAAGATACACACATCATTCGTTAAATAGATATTGGATATATTTGTAAACCATTTTGCTATAAATACAAATCCATTACGATGAATAGAATTCAAATATTGATTCAGACAGATATCGATTTTATCCGTACCAACACTTCCTAGAGACGGCACAATGGCCTGACCCCATGAACTCGTTGAACGCAAACTATAATTTTCGTCTGCGACAATTGTCGTCTGCTATTGGTTTGAATTTAAAGGTTTTTAAATAAATTCAAAATAGGGTCAGAGTGTCAAGCAGCTTGGATCAAGATGAGACAGTTTAAGGCAAGACAAAAACAAAGCGGAAAGCTCCTGTAGGGATTATCTGCTTAACGTTTGTCCTGCATTTCTTGTAAGCTTGTACCTGTATCAAAGGTGAATGATACGTGGTGCATATTCATTTAACTCATTATCCCCTGAAACTTCCAATGGACAATTCCAGTTTGCAATAAGGGTTGGTCCATTTTAGACTATTTAGGGTTGGTTTTTGTAATAAATTGCAAAATGACAAACAGTAAAGTCCCTGATCAGAGGGCTCCTGCAGGAGCCCTCTGATCAGGGACATCACTGTTTGCATATGACAACTGTACTCTTCTTAGGAACACATTTGGTAAAGGACGCATATATGTGTCACTAGTAGGGCTCAATGAGCCAAGCCCGCTTATAAATCACATGTTAATCTTCATTATACGATGTGATTTTCAAATTTTAAAGAGTCTGAAGACCAGATGGTATCTTTGCAAAAAGAGAAAAAAAAACTCAAATAAAAGCAAATAATTATGTGGTATTCTCGTGTATATGGCATTGATCATTTGATCGGTATTTAAAAACATCCTCAAGACAAACTGGTAAATCTTAGGTTTTGAACTGTTTCACTCACTGTTACTAGGTCTACTCCGGCGAAGTAAATGTGTCTTAACCCATTCTGTCCAGAGTCGTCACTGTTTGCAGATAGGAATTTCAGTATAAAACAAAATGAAAACGAAAATGAAAATTTTGACCAGGCATCCCTTTGATAACAAAATGTACTAATCCAATATAAAACATAGAATAATCCACTGGGCGCAAATGGGTTAAACATTATCTCCAAATATTTCCCATACGGTACAAAGGAGACAAATAGACAGGGTTAATTCTCAATATAATTGTGTCTTGCGTAATCTAGTCGCATGTCACAGAGTTTATCCTCAATACATATTTGGGTACTTGTCTTTTTGCTTGCCAAAAGATGGTCATACATCACAGTGTTTTCCTCATTAAAGTCGCATTTTATGAATCGTTTTATTGATCCTCTTTGTAATCTTCACAAAGACAACCTATCCTATTTCCCGGCTTTACCTATTCCAGGTATAAATTCCTGTAAAGAGTCTCTTCGTTTTGAAAAGCCTCTGATTCATGACATATTTGGTTTTTATAGCTAAATATATGTGGTTCAACGTCATGTACAGTGGATAATCTGTTATTCTTTCCCAATAAACGCGTTTACGCTAAAACTATTATTTGCAGTGCAAACAGTTTGGAGCCAGATCAGACGCCGGGTAACCCGTCGTCTGATCAGGCTCCAAACTGTTTGCCACCAAGATAAACAAGAATTATCAGAACTGTCCAAAAGTTGTTCTTTTCTACGTTTTAGTGCTTTGCGTTTGCGTACGTTTGCGTTTAAACGGGAAAGAATAACAGATTCTCCACTGTAGCTATACCATGGAGAGACAATATCCCATTACTCCATAGATACACCCTTTAACTCCTGTAATTAATTTTTATTTCCCCACTTAAGAAAATAGTACCACTTTATACAGACATGAATGAGTACTACAGCACTCCTTCTCTACAACGGCCCTCCCAACAACGACGCCCTCCTTATAACGACCCTTGTCGCTGTTCCCCCAAACAAGACAATTAGGTCCAACCATTTCATGGCTGCAATAACGTTTGCTTAAATTTGTTGACTGCTGTTTTTCTCAAAGTTACATATAAGTGGATATTTTGATAGAATATATATAATGACGAGTGACAAACAGCTTGAATCCAGATCAGACGCCGCGTGACGCGGCGTATGATCTGGATTCAAGCTCTTTGCAAATGTAAGTCAAATCTAAATTTCCCCTCCCTATAACGACTCCCTCCGAACAACACACACAATATGTGTCTCCCATTAGGTGTCGTTGTAGAGAGAGAGCGCTGTATTAGATATATTCAATATATGGTAGCTAAAGCAAACTGAAAGTGACACATAATTCGCCTTGGTCATATTTGCTTTACTTTCAACCTGATTTAAGCGATCACCTGTTATGAAAATTAAAAACTAGGCTATAGGGTAGAGGGATAATCTTGTACAAAAACCGTGTTTATACTAAATTATTGTTTTCCATTTTAAGCAGTTTAGAGCCAGATCAGATGCGTAACATACATAGTTTAGGTGGTAAAGGAACCGACCAGGGTCTGTACTGTTTGTCATTTGACAACATATTGTAAAAACGATCCCAAAGAATAAAAATAATGGGTTGAACTTGTTTTCGAAACTGGAATGGTCTAAATGGAGTTTTTGGGGTGTACTGGTCTGTCAGCTGTCCTGATACATGTACCACTTGCAATAAGTACATTGTACATGTACATGTATCTTTATTATAGAACGCATTAGTATGGTGGCCATGATATTCATGATTGAATAAAAAGGAACCATTTTCTTTCGTGGATGAATGAATGAAAGACGTAAAAAGCGTATTTGACGTATAATAACCTGAATGTCAAAAAGTTTTGAATTTGCAATGGAAGTCACATTGATGAAGAACAAAACGTGTTTAGCGACGAGAATATTCATCCGTTACAAACAGTTTACCTGTGAGGAATACACTTGTCTTATGGAAACAGCGTAGATCCAGATCAATGAATAGACTATACTTTATTTGAAACTGGAATTGTCAATCAAAACTTTGTTTCAGGGATGAATTGATTAGTGGGGGTGATAGTGAGTCACCTACTTTAACCCGTTTCTCCATAGATACGCATTTGTACACATTAAATTTATTCATTCACTGAAAAATAGTTTCAATTTCTACATCCATGAACATATAGCATGGAATTTATTTACTTACTATAGTCCAGTAAAATTAGCTTAATGTAGGCTGAAGGCAAAGCGCCTTTGGGCGCATTCAGCTTTACTTTCAACCTGCTTTAAGTGACCAATTATATTCAATATCAGAAAAAGGCTATTGGGTAAAGGGTTAAGCGGTTGATCTATGTCTAGTTTTTGTCTACACTGTTTGCAATTTCCGTGGCACTGGGTTTTTTCTTACAGCGTGGCTCAATTTCCGGTAATGTTACAATTTCAGGCTCCTTCCCGGGGCTTACGTAAGGCTCTAGAGGATGACAAAGGTAGTAGGGGAAAGCTACTCCAGAAATATGAAAGTCTTCAAAACTTATACAGAGAACTCCCACAGAGCTATAAGAAAGACTTGTGCCAAGTTTTTCCAGGTACGTGTAATTAACCCTTTCACTACCAACATGCTCGTGAGATTGTTACCCCTTCACCGTTTCATTGTCGTCTGCTTCAATTTTGCTGTTTGCAAGATCTTTTCAAAGTAAGATTCAATGTAGTATGACTTTACACATATCGATACGAGTGTCAAACAGTTTGAATCCTAATCAGACGCCGCGTTACGCGGCGTCTGATTAGGATCCAAACTGTTTACAAAGGCGCTTTCACTATTGAGGGTATAAGGGTTAAATGGTATCAGTTAAACTTATATTAACTCTACTGGACTTTACTTAATTGGAAACTAGAAGTTTGTGTTAAACGTTTCAGGGGTATCGTCAGGTCAGTCTTTGTTAAAACAATGTATTTATTTAGATATATACATTTAGATAGTTGATTTTTTTATATGAAGAACAAAAAATGAAAGCAGAAATCTCGTATACTATTTCATTTCTGCATCAATGATTTGATTTTATACACCCACGTGCTTCTTTAAAGAATGGAGATAATACAAAATGGTTTGCATACATGTATTTGCAAACAAAAGCCATATGCATAATATATGTGTACATTGCAATATATCATAATTATTCATATGAAAATGTCGTTTGTATTTTTGAAGGTATCGAAGGCGAGTTTGAGAAAAAGAAAGCTGAGCTACAGAAGAGTGATTGTACTATTTTAGTGGCGGGTATGTACTAGGAGTGGGTGATAAGAGTGCTCAAATTATTTACCAGGAAATAAGTTCCACACGTTCGATCTTGTAATACGCAATCACTAACTGATCTCGTATGACAGTATGCATACTTCACGCATGATAAAATAATGCAGAAAGCTTCAAAAGTATATTTCTGCATAATGTTATCACGCAATAAGTATACATGTAACCATCTGTATTTAACCATTTATTCAGTACAGTTAAACCTCTGTATTACAGCCAGTAAACCCAAGACTAATTGGTTGTATAAAAGACAGGTGACAGCTTAAAGCAAAGCGGCAGTAAAACAGAAAGCTCCTTAAGGAGCTTTCTGTTTTACTGTCACCTTGCTTTAAGCAGTCACCTGCAGTGAACACCTAATAATTAACACAATTTAGTGGTCGTAATAGAGAGGTTCTACTGTAGTCTGTTTCAGAGATTATAAGACAAGCGGCAACCTAGCGCAGCTTGAAAGGTGGAAAAGAATGCATCCTACATGGCTTCAGATCCGTCTCCGAACCGTTTTCAGTGGAAATAATTGTTTTTTCTCTTTCGCTGCCAAAGGCGTCAAAATGCGACTATGCAGACAGTTAGGATCCTGACAAGACGATGCGTAACGTGATGTCTGATCAGGATCCAAACCGTTTGACATATATTGACGTTTCTTCAGACAAAAAAGCCCTATAGCTGACTTTGAAAATATTGCAGACGACACTAGCAATTCAGGCGATAATTTTGCGGTAAGAGGGTTTCGAAACTTGAAAGTGAATTCTTAGGTCAAAGTCAAACTCCCATGGGTCGGCATGTATGTTGTAAGTATGAAAACTGTAGATCAAAGAGGATAGGCCCTGGGTATATAGGTTCTTTTACTCAGAGCAATAGGTCATGTGATCCAAGCCACTGCAGTCTTGCCGATGAAGGGGATGTGACATCTCCGAAAATTCCAAGGTAAAGGAAAAAACCTATTGCTCTGAGTAAAAGAGCCTATATACTCATGCCAGATCCAGAGCAGAGAAACCTCTTTGGAAATAGGATAGGACCTGTTAGCACTTTTTTTAAACCTAAAAGCAGTGACTGGGTCAAGGTCATTTGGGTCAAAACCTTCACATGAGTGGGCATGTCATAGCTCAAGGAATCTATCTATCATGTGCTGCAAGTATGAAATATGTAGGTCAAAGTGCATAGAAGTGAACACTTTCTTAAGAATGCAAACGCAAAACGGGAACCGGAACTACTTGGCATCTAAGGTGAATTGTTTGAACTTTCTAGGGGAGACGGCGGCAGGGAAAAGCTCGCTAATAAACCTCATGCTCGGCGGTCTGGAACTATTGCCCACCAGTCAACTTGGCTGTACAGGAACTATCTGTGAGATGCGTACGAGCAAAGACGGCAGGAAGGAGGCCATAGGGTACTTCAGGTACAGTGGAAGAGGACGTTAATTTTAGAAAGAATTAATCCTCCCATCGCAATAAGCGACTACAGTCGACTTTGCAAACAATCTGGACCTTGTTCAAATGCCGCGTTATACATTGTTCCCTCCCTACAACGGCCCTCCCAACAACGACTCCCTCCTTACAATGACCCTTGCCGCAGTTCCCTAACAAGACAATTATGTCTAACGCTATTACTGCAATAACGTATGCTTAAAAACGTTTTACTCGGCTTTACTCAAAGTGACATAATGGACATTTTGACAAAAAATTAATGACGAGTACAAACAGCTTAAATCCAGATCAGACGCCGCGTTACGCGGCGTCTGATCTGGATTTCAACTGTTTGCAAATGTAAGCTAATTTCCCTCCCTATAACGACTCCCTCCGAACAACGCACACAATATTTGTCTCCCAATGGGTGTCGTTGTAGAGAGGGGGCGCTGTATTGTGTTCGATCAGGATCAAAACTGTTTGGTAGTGAATTAACTTATATGCCGCTAATTTCTCGGTCAAACTGCTTTCATTCTAACACTGAAATAGTAATATGGAATATTGTATATTAAAGGGAAGTAATCGGAGAATTCATGAAATAGTATTTAGTTTAGGCAAAAATTAACAGGAAACAATATGATTTAACATGATTGTGCTTAACTCATTACTCCATGAACGTGTCTTTTACGCTTTAATTTATTACTCCACTGAATAAAGTAGTTCCATTTGCTACAGTCACAAGTATGCGCCATAAGAATTGTTTCATGACTATAGCCTAGCAGATGGGACTAAAAGTAAAGCAGAATGCGCTTTGTAAAAGGCGCAGTCTGCTATTCTTTCAACCGGCTTTATGTGGTCACCTGTCTTCAAATCTAGAAAAGCAAACGTGATGACATTTTTTATTGCTACCAGGTCGACAAATGATGGACCTGGAACTAAATCAAGGAAGCAGCAGCCAATTATTTTTGACATCAGCACCGACCGAGGACTTCGAAAGTTCCAAGATGCCGTCAGAGAAAGCGACGAAGAAGGGGATTCCCCGTTCGACAAACTCGAGATCACGTGGCCATTTCCAATGCTTGAAGTAAGAGCTGAGGAGTTTCATTTATGAATTTCCCATATAAACAAAATCAAACATGGTGCAATAAATGTAGGCTGTGTTAGTTTCTTTAAAATCTACGTGTATGTATATATACAAGATAAATATTATATACAACATTCAAAATAATTAAGAGTGCAAATCTAAATGTCTAATATTTCTTCTAAATATCGCACATTTGCCTCCACAGACATAATTATAGTGTTACTACTCATAGAATTATCTCTTAGAGACAATTCTAATGAGTAGTCACATCATAGGGTTAGGTTGATAAATAAAGATAGTGTCTAAAATAATCTCCTCTAAGCTTTAGTTCTTAGTTATTCTTTTTTGTAACTTGGGGGTTAACATAAGAGCAGAAGATTTTCTATACGGTGTTGAGTATGTTAAATATTTGAGATTTATTTTTGCAGGAAGGTATGGTGATTGTCGACACCCCGGGTATTGGAGGCGGAGGCAATATGGCCAAATATGCACAACGATATTTGTCAAAGTCATATGGTTTCATTTACGTCGTGAACAGTGCTAATGCAGGAGGGGTACAGAAAGGCAGGGTATGTAATGACGTCATTTCCGCTTATATATGACTTAAATTAGATGTCGTCTGGAACCTTGGTAATTATGTCAATGGGTTGAAATACTATATATTATTTAATTCATAATTCTAACACAGCTCGCGCACACTTCTATATAAAAAAACCAAACCCACACGCGCTGTAACAAACAACATCGTCACGTGATATGACTTCGTCAATTCTTGCACCAAAAATGTAGTGCCGTTGCGTCGGTGCAAATAGTGGTTAAATTGAAATGTTAGAATCTAAATAATAAATTCATATTGGTGTATTATCAAGCAATAGTACACGAATAGTCATTGATTCTGATAACAGCCTCGTGAATTGATTACTACGCACATCAATGACAATCCGTGTTCTATTGCACGATAATACACTAGTATGAATTTATTATTTCTTAAATAATTCTATCAGAATGTCAAATCGTTTAGATCTTGACGAGGAGCTGAGTTTCTGGCAACAGTGTAACAGTTTTAATGTTCCTGCTGATGCAAATAAACTACAATGAAGTAGGCTATATTTGCAAACAGTTTGTATCTAATTGAACTACATGTATTTTGAATTTTGTTTTCCAATAGTTGCAAAACTTCATGCGTCTTGTGATCAACTCTGCCAGCGAGGAAGGATTTAACGCTGGGTCTACAGTGTTTGTATGTAATAGATGGGATATGATCAACGAGAGTGACAGAGAGGATGTTAAACTAGACACCATGAACAAGCTTTCCAAGCACTACAAGGGCCTCAAGCCGTCCCAGGTCCACTATATGTCCATTTCCGAGGTAAATACAGTGGAGAAGACTTAACCCTTATCCTGCGGTGATTTCGTCTGCTTCGAAGTTATCGTCTGCAAAGTTTGTAAAATTGAGATTTATACATTTTTTAAGTAAAGAAACCTAAAGAAAAGTGTCAAACAGTTTGGATCCAGATAAGACGCCGCGTTACGCGGCGTCTTATCTGGATCTAAACTGTTTTCAAAAATCAATAAAGTCGCGACCAGCAGGAAAAGGGTTAAACGCATTGCTTTAGAATGTTGAAAATGACCTTTTTACAATTCTGACTAGTCTATTTATTTTAATCTGAGTGGCAAACAGTTTGGAGCCTGATCAATTTCATTGTTTTCAACTCGCTTATTCCTTTACCCCATAGCCTGTTTATATTTTGGAAGAAAGGTTACCACTTAAAGCAGGTCGAAAGTAGCATTATGCTTTACCTTCAGTTTGCTTTAAACTTCTATTTGGAAAATACTTCAAATGCAATCCACAATTCATTTACAAAACTTCATAGCTAAGATTTACTTTTCTTAGAGCAAGATGGAATAGTTAGCGGCGTTAAAAGGCGTATTTATTTAATACCGTTTGAAGTAGAATTTTAGACAGATGACCACTTGATACAGTTTGTCAATCTTGCGTTAAGTGGCCACTTAACAAAACGCCCATACATATACAGTGTACATGTATATGCAACATTTAAAACATGTAGTTGGTCAAATAAATCAACCTTTTAAAAATTCTATTATTTTCTACATTTTATTTTATTGGAAAAAACTGACATCTTCTCCGACCGTGTAGTATTTGGCATCATATATTTACAGGCGAGTAAAGCCCTCCAGTACAACACAGTCACACCGGAGTATGGCCAGCTCATGGAGATGGTGGAAAAACTATTACCAGACACTCTAAGAAGTCGCCTTAATTCCCATTACAGGTACATTGTATATTAACCCTTAGCCTGCCACTCACAACTATAGATCCATATGCAAACAGCTTGGATCCGGATGAGACGCCGAGTAACTCGGCGTCTCATCCAGATCCAAGCTGTTTGACACTCGGACAACATTTTCACCAATTTTGAGCAACTTTGAAGCACTTTGAAACTTGAAGCAGACGAGAAATATAGCAGACGACAATTTATTTGGCGGGCTAAGGGTTAAACCTTCCACTGACAAGCTTTAGTTATATTAGTTCCAGTTTACACGACACCAAATGCAATACAATACAATGTAGAAAATGACAGCTTATTAAAAATGTTGAAAAATCTGGGTGGCTAGTTGTTCGGAAACTGATCAGAAGCCAGATTTATACCCGGCGCCTGGTCAGACTCCAAACTACTTGCGATGGACATAGTTATTATACATGTAGCATATAAATGCACTTATTGGCAAAACAAAAACAGTCTTCTCCCCTGTACAGTGAAGCTCGCGTATAACGAAATTGGATATAACGAAGTATTAGTTATAACAAAACAATACATATTCACCATCTCTTATTAGCGTATAGTAAAATGGACCTCATATAATGGAATTTAGGTTTCATGAAATTAAATCAGACGGACTTTTTAAGTGAGCTTTATCGTAATTATTACTCGTCAATTCTGCGCAGTTGAGTCACGTTAACTTATAAATGCCAAGTGGATTCTTCAATACGTACAGTGGAGAATCTGTTATTCTTTCCCGTTTAAACGCAAACGTACGCAAACGCAAAGCACTAAAACGTAGAAAAGTACAACTTTTGGACAATTCTGATACTTCATGTTTATCTTGGTTGCAAACAGTTTGGAGCCTGATCAGACGCCGGGTTACCCGGCGTCTGATCTGGCTCCAAACTGTTTGCACTGCAAATAATAGTTTTAGCGTAAACGCGTTTATTGGGAAAGAATAACAGATTCTCCACTGTATATACTGTATGCAGTGGACATAATTGTTAATAAACAATGTAGTTATTGACAAAATATATGTCTTCTCCACTGTACAGTCACTGTGAAGCTTGCTTATAACAAAATTGGATATTAGAAAGTATCGGATATAACAAAACAGAAAATCTATTCCCGATCTCTTATTAACATATAGTAAAATGGACTGCATAAGATGGAATGTGAGTCATACGGTCCCGATGGCTTCTATTCGTTTTAAGTCATCGTAATTGTCACCAGTCAATTCTGCGTAGTTGAGCAATGTTAACCCATAAATGCAAGTTCCATGTTATTCTGTGTGACTTTTATAAAATAATTCGTGTTCTGCTTCAAATATATAATGTTTCTTGGTATAAAATGATTTAATTAAACAACTATTTAGCTGTTGCTTGTGTATTTTGTATGCATAAAATAAACACATCACCAGTTGGCAAGTTTGCCCTACAAGACGTAGTATTCGGATTTAGACTTCTTGGCGGAAAAGGTTTATCTGACTGGTGATAAGGCGCCAGTTAGATCAGGGTACAGGCATATAAACCGTTTGAATTGAGTCTGAAATAGTTCTCAAGCATTTGATTGGTAAGATTTGAGCCTAGGCTCAAATCTGACCAATCAAATGCTTGAGAATGCACTCAGACTCAACTCAAACGTTTTATAAGCATTGGCCTCGATGTTTCCGCCAAGAACGTCGCCCTGCATCGCACCACCAAAGTTCTGACAAGTATATTATATTACTAACATGTTTGCAGATGGATGACAGCTGTCTTGAAGAGGTGTATCTATTCACTGAAAGTGTCCAAAGTCATGGAAGCAAAATCAATGGAGAGAGTCAAAGAGGAGTTTGCACAGGTACACAATATTTGAATGATGAATAATAACACATCTGAAACAAAATGTTGTTTGCAGTGATCCAGGTTTGAATCTTGACCTGTGGTTTAATAAAACCATGTCGTCTATTTAATGACTTAAGATGTTTTATTGTTAGAGCTGTTATAGTACACTAAGCTTAAAATGTACCAAACTTATCATTGTTAGGCCAACTCTTTTCCTTTAAAAACAATATCTTACTCTAACAAAGTAACATATTTACCTGACAAAACACTACTTTATCTTTTCTAAGCTGAAAAGTAGTATAATATTATGTATGTTAACTATGTTTTGCAAACAGTGTAGAGCCTGTTCGGAGGGGTCCGTAATATGTTCGAAAAACTATGACCACAAACTTGTCAGTTTGTCAAAAAGACTCCATTTGAAAAAATTCGTCATAAAAAGGGTTAAAGTATTTCATGCTTCATTTATTTATTTATTCACAGGTTAAGAAACAGATAGAGAAAATGGAACAGAACTCAAAGGACAGCATTAGCTATCTGAAGACACATATCAGCTCGGAGTCTGAAGCTGTTACACGGATGGTCCTAGATGCACTTCGCTCCGAGAAGATTGCCAGGAAAGTGTTTGACTGGCGCGCGTCTCAGCACCTTCCACGAGATGACAAGAAAAAAGTTCGTAAACTAGCCAAATAGTTGTTGTACAATACACTAATAACATACATCATTGTTGATTTTTAAAACTAGCGTACTACAGTTGAACCTCTCTATTACGGCCACTGAAATGAAGGCTAATTGTCTGTATCCAGGACAGGTGACAGCTTAAAGCAATGTGAAAGTGAAACAGGAGCTTTCACTTTCACATTGCTTTAAGCTGTCACCTGTCTTAAACGACTAATATTTGACACAACTTAGCGGTCGTAATAGAGAGGTTATACTGTACTTAATAATGGACCATTTTAAACTGCTTTACGCAGAACATAAGTATTGCTGAAAGCTCCTGGGATCTGGGACTCTGTGAAGTATACTCGTATACGCCCTTCATATATAAGGCACCGCCTTCTATTGAATATAGATCTACATACCAATAGTAATTTGCTTAAGAGTACTTCAAGTAATTCAAGGCGGAATTCACACGGAATCATACGTTTCCACCTCGACCAGGGATATTTGGAAAGTGTCCTAGGACAAATTTAACATTCAGAGAAAATGTCTATGTCCATGTGGAAAGACCATACTCTCACTCAGAGAAGATTACCAGAAACGTATTTGATCCGTGTTCATCATAACACATTCCAAGCAATGACAAGTAAAAAAGTGTGCAAAAAAGTCAAAATAAGTTTATTGTATAAGTCTTTTAACCCATTACCTCATAGCCTGTTTCTAGTTTTGAAAATAGGTGACTACTTAAAGCAGGTTGAAAGTAAAGCAGAATGCGCCATATGGCGCATTATGATTTACTTTCAGTCTGCTTTAAGCTATTACCTGCTAGAATAAGGAAAGTATTAAATATGACACATATTCTTTACGGTATAATTATATTGGAACTATTTTCTTCAGCGAATGAATAAAATGAATGTGCTAAAGGTCGCTGCTATAAGGGAAAGGGTTAACACGTGTAGTGCTGAACCCAGACAAGTCCATCCTTTGCAAACAGTGTATAATCAGATCAGAAAGAGCCCGCTGACCAGGGTATGCAGTGTGTCATACCTTATAACATGTTGACCACAAACCACTGGATGATGTCAATTGTTTCCAGTCCTTTATGAGATAACGGATAAGTCCATTTGAAAATTCATCATGAAAATGCCATTACAACTACCACTTGGAAAAGGGCTTGTATAAGTAACTGCTTGAAGCAAAATGGTTAATAAAGCAGCAGAGTGATAGCTGTACAGCGGAGAATCTGTTATTCTTTCCCGTTTAAACGAAACGAAACGAAACGCAAAACACTAAAACGTAGAAAAGTACATTTTTTGGACAATTCCGATAATTATTTTTTATCTTGGTGGTAAACAGTTTGGAGCCTGATCAGACGCCGATTACCCGGCGTCTGATCTGGCTCCAAACTGTTTGTAATGGAAATAATAGTTTAAGCGTAAACGCGTTTATTGGGAAAGAATAACGTTTTCTCCACTGTATCTATATAGCGGAAAGGTTTCTACATGTACTTTATGTCACAAATTACGTACATCTTTTTTTTACATGTAACCTCAGCAATGAGTCTTGTATTAATCAATCGGCAATTGTTGCAGTAGTCTATCGCTTTTGTACTCAGGTAATTGGAGACGCCTTAGAGGTTATTTCTAACAGAATTGCCCTGGAGATGAACAGCTGGGAGCGCGAGAATGGTATAGTGTCCGGCATCAAGGACAAGATCATCCGAGTGTGCAAGCGAGACTTTGAACTCATGGAAGGACAAATAGCCAAACTGGAAGGTATAGTAACTCTTTACAGTGGACGCTCTATTAAAATGTAGAACTCAGAATAGTCGGATTTCTTTCATTAAAGTGCTCCCTCCTAACAACTACTCCCTCCTTACAACGACCCTTGCCACAGTCCCCTAAATAGGACCATTATGTTCAAGGCTTTTACTGCTGCACTATCGTCTGCTTAAAATTGTCGTCTTCTCAGATATTGTGTAACTCTGCATTATGCAGCGTCTGGTCAGAGTCTACACTGTTTGCCTAAATGTCCCATATATGGGATCATTCCATGGACACAAATGGGTTAATCATGTTGGTCTTTTTTTAAAAGGTGCTTTACTTGATGGTGACACGACACTTGTAAAAGACATACACAAATCATTCAAGAAGCCAGTCCCTTTAAGACAGATATGGAATAAAGCTAATGATGGAGGGAGAATTGACGATGAGAGTGGAGCTTACAAAGGCTTGGGTGGAGCCATTGTGACAGTTCCAACGATAAAACCAACTGACAAAGTTTTGAAAAAAATATTTAGTGATTACAAACTGAGAGATGCAGGGAAATGTGCTCAAAAAATGGAAGAAGCCACTAGATACTTCCTGGACTGTATCTACGAAAACAAAACCCTGCATGAAAAAATCCACTTGTTCTTCAAGCGATATATCAAAGGTGTAGATGCAGTAGCTAAAATGATACCGGACTTCCTCAAAGCAGATCTACAGCTCATGGAAATTCTCAGAGACCAAATGACAGACACTGAGAATAATCTGCGAGAGTTGTTTCCGAAGCTGATTTACACGAGTCATGCTCTGTTAGGGCAACTTGATTTGTTCTTTATAAACTATGTAATGCAGTTTGATTACTCTCTCAACGAGCTAGCCTGGGACCAGCAGGATGCCCCTGTAGGTAGTGGGAGTTTTGCTGATGTGTATATCGGTAAGATCAAGACCACTAGGGTCCAACAGCCAGTAGCCTTGAAGGTTTGTAGAGACCCGCTGAAGGAAAACACAGTCACAGACGTTTTGCTTGAAGATAGGACTTTACGGTGAGTTCACAATACAGTGAAACCTCTCTATTACGACCACTGAATTGTGTTAACTACATTTGTATTAGGTGTTTCGGACAGGTGACTGCTTAAAGCAAGGTGACAGTAAAACAGAAAGCTCCTGTAGGAGCTTTCTGTTTTACTGTCATCTTGCTTTAAGCTGTCACCTGTCTTTTATACACTCACTAAGCCTTCTTTTTAGTGTCTGTAATAGAGAGGTTTCACTGTAATATTGTTACATGTACTCAGAGCCAAGATAAGGGGAGTATTTAAAAATCTAAAATCTTTATTTCTGAATAAAAACCATATGTTGTTACTACTCATTAGAATCGTTTCTTCAAGGGCGATTCTAATGAGCAGTTACACCATAGGATTTGAGGAAGAAATGTCTGAGAAAATGTTGGATGTTGGATCTGTTCAGTTTACTCCCCTTTATAATCTGGAACCCCGATTGTTACTGGTGAGTGATAAAACATTTCAAATATCTATATGTTATAGATTGCACACCTCACCTTTGATTTTGCCAAGCAAACTTAATGTAAATGAATAGTCAAAGGTCAAATGTCAAGGTCACAGTAACCTGAAAATCATAAGGTACACTGAGCCATGCCTAGATGTACTAGCGCAACACATCTGATGTCAGCTGTTGATGCCATAAAGAAAATATGCTCTTGACAAGCTTCTGCCATAATTGAGGTCAAAGGTCAAGATCAAGGCCACAGTGACCTTGAAATAAAATGAGACACTAATGGGTGAATGTGTAAATCACATGCTAATTTGCTGATTTCAGAGAGCTGGATCATCCAAACATTGTTCGTTACTATGGTGCCACCTACCGCTATAGAAACAGACAACAACAGAAGGATATGCAGTGGATCATGTTGCTTGAAGTATGTAGACATACCTTGAAGAGCAAATTTGTGAGCCATGAAACCAGAAACCCCGGAAAAATGGAGCCAGGCACGAGGGACCAGTTACACGCCATGACAATGATGGCAGACTATGCCCTGCAACTTTGTAAAGGAATGGAGTATCTACACCAAACAGGCTTTGTGCATCGAGATCTTAAGCTTGAAAACATTCTGGTATGTTAACTTAGAAGTTTAATCTTCTGTTTCTGTGTTAATGCCGGAATAATTGTGAAAGGTGTACTGTACTCAGAAAGAGAACTACAGTAAAACCCCTCTATTACAAACACAATATGGTGTTGATTATTAATTTAACCCTTAGCCCGCCAAATAAATTGTCGTCTGCTATATTTCTCGTCTGCTTCAAGTTTCAAAGTGCTTCAAAGTTGCTCAAAATTGCTGAAAATGTTGTCCGAGTGTCAAACAGCTTGGATCTGGATGAGACGCCGAGTTACTCGGCGTCTCATCCGGATCCAAGCTGTTTGCATATGGAGATATAGTCGTGAGTGGCAGGCTAAGGGTTAAGGTTTACTACAGATGACAGCTTAAAGCAAGGTGACAGTACAACAGTCAGAAAGCTGGGACCTGTAGGAGCTTTCAACTTTACTGTCACTTTGCTTTAAGCTGTCACCCGCGTTTTGTACAATCAATTAACCTTTTTTAAGTGATCCCAATAGAGAGGTTTTACTGTATGTTGACACAAATACTTGATAGAACAGATCCATTCCTTTCCATTATGAGTAAAGACCTGCAAGACCCACCTCATCCAAAATTGACATTTAAACAAAATAAATGTCAAGTTTCCAATGGAATATATTAACCCATTACCCATACCCTGTTTTTAGTTTTGAAAACAGATGACCACTTAAAGCAGGTTGAAAGTAAAGCTTTACTTTCAGCCTAAGCTAAACTAGGTTATAGAAAATATTTTTCTTATGGTGTATAGGCTATTCATAACTGTGTAATGTGGCATTATTTTCTTCAATTGAGGAATAAACTAAAGGCTTCAAAAGATGTATAAATTTATGGACCAATGGAATAATTCTTCATTGTACTGTGTGTTGAATTGTAACAACCAGGGCTCCAGATAAGGGTAGTTTTTCAAAAACTAAAATCTTTATTTTTGAATTAAACCCTATGGTGTCACTATTCATTAGAATCGTCTCTTCGAGACGATTCTAATGAGTAGTAACACCATAGGATTTGGTGCTAAAAAGAATGAGAAAATGTTGGATTTGTTGAAAAAACTACCTCTTATCTGGAGCCCTGGTAACAACAAACTGTGTTTTTAACAGATGACTGATGACAACATAGTTAAACTAACTGATGTCGGTCTGACCAAGTCTAAGCGTGAGATAGCTTTTAGTATAGTAGGCAGTCCCGTCTACATGGCACCTGAGGTTTTGTTACAGGTAGGTTACATTTAGGATTTCAACTGAAGTTCCAGGCATCAAGATAAGGGAAATATTGAAGAAAAAAAACTTTATTGTGCATAAATCCTATGTTGTCACCACTCATTAGAATCGTCTCTATGATAACATAGGATTTGGTGCTAAAATGAGTGAGAAAATGCTGGATTTGTTCAATTTACTCCCTCTTATCTGGAGCCCTAATTGTTACTTTATGCAACCAAGAAGACGTTATTATTTCCCATTTAAAGGAAAATAAACATATTCAATGCAACAAAATGTAGAGAAAAATGGTTTAATATAATGAATCCAATAAATAATGAACAAACATGTAATATCCTACATGTATTCATGCTAATTCCATGCTTGACTGTTTCAGTCTCAGAACTATGACCACAAGGCTGACATCTATAGCCTTGGTATTATCCTACATGTATTCATGCTATTTCCATGCTCGACTGTTTCAGTCTCATAACTACGACCACAAGGCTGACATCTATAGCCTCGGTAATATCCTACATGTATTCATGCTATTTCCATGCTTGACTGTTTCAGTCCCAGAACTATGACCACAAGGCTGACATCTATAGCCTGGGTATTATCCTATGGGAGATGTGGTATGGCAGAGACGCCGCTGACTACATACAGCAACAGCTGTTTGGGCCCCTCGAACAAGCCATCAAGGATGGGCTTCGCCCATCACTCAAACTTAACTCGAGGCCCCCAGACCATTGGAAACAGTTATTTGAGGGAGCAGTCTTGTACGATCCCAATGACAGGCCAGGTGTAGAGGTGTTCTGTAAATTCTTTGAACAATTCCTGAGAGACAGCAGAAGAAAGTAGTTTCTCCAAGATCAATTTCTCACAGATAATAACTTTCTACAGTAAAACCATTCTACATACAGTAAAACCTCTCTATAGCGGCCACTAAAACGAGGACTAATTTGTTGTTTAAATGACAGGTGACAGCTTAAAGCAAGGTGACAGTAAAACAGAAAGCTCCTACAGGAGCTTTCTGTTTTACTGTCACCATGCTTTAAGCAGTCACCTGTCAAAAACAACTAATAAATTAGCACACTTTAGTGGCCGTTATAGAGAGGTTTTACTGTATATTGCAACATGTACCACTAAATGAGCTTTATCCTTTATTCTATGGGGCAATGGGTTAGGGCAAGTTGCTGCTTAAAACAAGATGAAAGTAAAGCAGAAAGCTCCGATATGAGCTTTCTGGTTGTACTTTCATTTTGATGTAAGCTGTCACCTGTCTTCAATACCTTCTGTAGGTAAAAGAGAGTTTTTTTGTAAATTTTTACTGTACCTAAAGTCACGTTTGTGTTAGGCAATCACTGAAATAATACAGTATGGTGAATTTTAAAGATAAATGACTGTTTAATGCCAAACGGATGTAATGTAGAAAAGCTTCTCTAGGATCTTTCTATATTACTTTTGTACTGGATTAAGCTGCAACCTGCTCTGTGGTACATGTTTTTATTATATACATGTACCTACCAATGTTCTGCCCGAAATATTTCTGTATTTTATCAAACAAATACACCTTGACGGATTGAAAATTCCGTATTACCCATGTACCTTGTGTAATGGGAAAAGAACGTTTACTGTGTAGTCGGAAGTTCGGAACTACAGTAAAACCTCTCTATTACGACCACTAAATTATGTTAAGTATTAGGGTGTTTACGGTAGGTGACCGCTTAAAGCAAGGTGACAGTGAAACAGAAAGCTCCTTTAGGAGCTTTCTGTTTCACTGTCACCTTGCTTTAAGCTGTCACCTCTCTATTATTTAATCAATTAGCATTCGTTTTAGTGGTCGTAATAGCGAGTATTTACTTTCACGCGCCATTCCCCGAAGTGTGACGTATGGGAAATCCCGTTTATTTATAGTAACGCTCGAAACATTTCTATCGTTTTTCATTTTATTTTTATTATAAGAGGTAGATCTAGATCTATTTAATAAAAGGAACATTACTATACTTTGCATATCTTATGTACCGGATCACTCTCGTTGTGTGTGTAAAGGCTATATCCAACTCGACCTTCGGTCTCGTTATATATAGCCTTTACACACACAACTCGAGTGATCCGGTGCATAAGATATGCAAAGTATAGTAATATTCCGTTTATATTGATAAATTCAGTTGTCACAAATTTTAATGAACTAGTAATGCAGAAAACTTTCTGCATTATTTTTACCAAGCATTCAGTAACAAACTGTAATAGTTTTGTTTGAGGCATTAGATTGAATAAATGCTAACTACAAGATTGACTGTATATATATGTTAATAGTATGTATTTAGTATAGAATAAGTAGTTACAGGTTACAATATGTTGTGGAACATATTTAATTAACTTATTCACCCCTGAAACTTTTAATGGACAATTCCAATTTCAAAAAAGTCTAGTCCATTGTTGACTATTTAGAGCTGATTTTAATAATATATTTCAAAATGACAAAAAGTGTTGACCCTGATCAGAGGGGTCCTTAAGGAGCCCTCTGATCTGAATCTACACTGTTTACATAGGACAAGTGTAATCCTAGCAGGTACACTGTTTGTAAATGACGAGTATACCTGTCGCTAGGGTTGAATGTGTTAATACAGTAAAACCTCAATATTACAACCACTAAAAGGTATGCGCCAATTGATTACATGTATATGGAAGACAGGTGGCAGCTTAAAGCAAAGTGAAAGTAAAACAGAAAGCTTCTAAAGTAGCTTTCTGTTTTACTGTAACCTCGCTGTAAGCAGTAACCTGTCAAAAGCACCTAATAATAAACACAATATAGTGATCTTAATAGAGAGGTTTTACAGCAACAGACTCACTAAATCTTCAACACAAAGTTTAAGTATAAAATATTAAAAGAAAATGTTATATAAAATAATAAAGTAAAGTGTTCTCATAGAGAAAACAAATATCTCTGACAGTATCTAGAAAGTGGCCAAGTAAAATTCATCCACTTAATAATGATTTTTCTGATAGACATTTGTTATTTTATAATGGAGTTTGATGTGGACAGAAAGATTTTTTGTTTTCGAAATACTCCCTAAAACAGGGGCCATGCAAGCACTATATGTTTGGATCCAGATCAAATGCCTAATTACTCTGCATCTAACCAGGATTAAAACTCTTTGAAATTCAGTTAGTTTTCTTCAAATCAGAAGACCTGAATTTGAAGAAGAAGAAAAAGGAGACAATTTTAAAGCAGTCAATGTGGCCATTACTCCATATATATCCTTGCTTCTTGTCATTTCGCCACTTCTTGTCAATTCGCCACCTAAGCAAAACTTGGAATTCCGTCACGAGCAGGCTACCGAGGATGTCCGAAAACTACAGAGGATATCCGAATACTAGGACAGTTTCACTAAGGAAGATTTCAAGCGCCGAAAATGCGAAAGAAACAGGTAAAATAACAATAATTCATAAAAAGTTTCAAATCAAAGGACATGTTGGTAATTTTTACTCTATATGCCCATTGTTACTTTTTATTGTAAAGTTGTAAAATATATTATTTACTTTTAAAAAATTAAATATTTCAAAATCATTAAACCATGTTCAAATTTCATGAAACAAACTATAACATACTGCCAGAGCCTACATTGACCTAATTATCGAACGACCAATCAGAGGTGGTGAATTGACAAGAAAGCACCCCGGTGATCCAGAGCAATGACCTCGTTCAAAAACGGTACAGTAATTTACATTTGTGTTTATTTCACAAGTTTTATTTGTATATAATCGTGTTATTGAAAGTTCAGTCCAGAATTAGATCCGTGAAAAAGTAAGAAAGGTTACATCAGAAAGCGCATGCGCGAAAAAATATAGCTAAGGGTGGCGAAAACACAGGTTAACAGGCTATATACACTTTTTATGAGTTTAATTTATTCCTCCACTCAAGCAATTAGTTCCAAGTTATACAGTCAAGAATGTGCACCACATGAAATATTTTTTATCCTAGCAGATGGTAGCTTAAAGAAGGCTTAAAGTAAAGCAGAATGGTGCATTCTGCTTTACTTTAACCTGCTTTAAGTGATCACCTATCCTTTAACTTAGGAAAAGGTTATGGAGTAAAGGGTTCATTAACCCTTTGAACCCTAGTCCCGCATTTAGGCGTCTTCATGTGAAAAGTGCATTGTCCCATGCTAACAGTGAATACCCAGATCAGAGGGCTCCTTACGGAGCCCTCTGATCTGGGTCTTCACTGTTTATAATAATTCAAAATATTGACAAAAACAACCCTTAAAAGTCAGAAATGGACTAGACTAAAATGGAAACTGGGTTTGTCCATTTGAAGTTTTAGGGAGGAAAGAGTTAAATGATTGGATGCTGTATTTGAATTGAAATTAGGTTTTTATGTGTTGTTTGAAAGATAAATAGTTTAGATAGAGAGAGATTTTAATGTGTGTTGGTTGAAATATAAAATTATAGGCATAGATTAGATAGAGCAAGATTTGTAATAAAAAATCACAACTTCTGTTAGTTAATGTTTATTTCTAACCCTTTTCCCAAAGGTGCATTTTGCTTTACTTTCGACCTGCTTTAAGTGTTCATCTGTCTTCACAACTACAGTAGACATGCTATGGGGTAATATGTTAACTCTTTGAACCCTAGTCCTGCATATAGGCGTCCTTTTCAAACAGTGTACATGTGAAAAGTACACTTGTCCTATGCAAACAGTGAATACCCAGATCAGAGGGCTCCGAAAGGAGCCCTCTGATCAGGGTCTTCACTGTTTGTCATAATGCCAAACATTGACAAAAACAACCCTTAAAAGCCATATATGGACTAGACTAAAATGGAAACTGGAATTGTCCATTTAAAGCTTTAGGGAGGAAAGAGTTAAAGTACAGTCAAACCTAGAAAACCTTTAACTTGCTTAAACTAATGTTTGTACAGTTATATTTTGATGACTAAAACTCACTTTAGTTGAATATAACCAATATTTCAAAGTTTAAACATGGCTAAGCCGTGAAATGCGGGTAAGTTTGAGAATAGGGAGTTCCGAGGTATCAAAGTTCCACTGTAGAAGACCAGCACAGGTGACTATGAAAGCAAGTTTTAACAGGGTTCTACATAAGAGGGAGTAAAATGAACAAATCCATGATTTTCTTACTCATTTTAGCATCAAATCCTATGGTATAAACCTTATGAGTAGTGACACTGACACCATAGGGTTTGATCTAGAAATAAAGATTTTAGTTTTTGAAATACTCCCTTTATCTGGAGCTCTGTTTTACAAAAAAAAACAACAACAACAGTTTGGATCCTGTTGAGATGTAAAATTACCTGGCATCAGTTCTAAATCAAAACTGTATGCTCATGCCAATTTAAATCACCTAAAGTTATTGTCTGATTTTATTGACCTGAGTAATAAGACCAGCTGTTTTTTAATCTTGACTGAATGTTTTAGCTTCTGTTTGTTTTAGATGCATTCTTTGACAATTGCCATGTATCAGTACTGTATATTACTGCATGGAACATATAATCAATCAGTGGAGATTAATGCCAACTGATCTCAACCTCAGTGTAATTGATGAAAACAGCACAGTCTGAATTAAAAAAAAGTTTCCCTGAAATTTGCACTATCTTTCATCACTGAACTCATCTTTGCCATATTCCTGGTCGTCTTTTGTCTTATTTGATTCACTAGTTTTATCATCTTCAGCATTCTTAGTCTTTTCCAATTCTTTCTCTTTCGCTGCTTTTTCCTTTTCCTCCTGTTCTTTAGCATATTTTCCTTCCACCTCGATGGTTTTGAGTTGAGTGTTCCTGAGTTTAAGGTCAGCCTGTACACATTCCTCCTCCGACTGTTTCAGGAACATTTCCACCTTGTGAAGCTTGTCACCCATAGTGTTTCCAACAAGGTCCGCTCCTGAAATAAAGAATTTCAATCATTTCATGGATATGTATAATTAAAAATGTTTTTCATATTCTTGCAGATGGTAGCTTAAAGCAGGCTGAAAGTAAAGCAGAATGTGCCTTTAAGCTCAGTCTGCTTAACTTTCAACCTGCTTTAAATTGTCACCTATCTTCAAAACTAGAAACAAGCTATTGAGTAAGGGGTGAAGATGCCCTTTGATCAATGTCTATACTGCTCGTTTTACTTTTAATTGGCCTGAAATATTTTTAACTAGAAATGTGTTAGGAAAACATGGATGACCCATGCATGATTGACCTAAAAGCAAACAAAATAATAGTTTATAACCAACCAGAAGGCAAAACTTTAATCAAGGTCACAGGGGTTAACTCTTTGTACTCTTGACACGCATATATGCATCATTTGCAAACAGCGTAGCTGTGAAGAGTACACTTGTTCTATGCAAACAGTGTATACCCTGATCAGAGGGCTCCTTAAGGAGCCCTCTGATCAGGGTCTACACTGTTTGTCATGTTGACATGTTTTGTAAAATATCAACCCTAAAAAGTCAAAAATGAAATAGACTAAATTGAAAACTAGAATTATCTATTTGAGGTTTCAGGGAGGAAAGGGTTAAGGTCAAGGTAACCATTCTGCAATGCAGCATGAGGCACATGGGCATATGAAGTTTCCTGACCCTTAGCTGCAAACAAATATAACATGGTGTAAAAAGGTATTAGGGGGTATCCATTGGGCACATTACAATGGGTAAGTAACTACTTAACCAAAATAAAGGAAATAAAACAGTGTCTGATGGCTAACTTTTAAGGACAGGAATAGATTATCACATTTCCCCCATAGATATGCCTTTTTACACTTTTAGTTCATTCCTCTCCTCAGGGCTCCAGATAAGAAGTAGTTTTTTCAACAAATCCAACATTTTCTCACTCTTTTTAGCACCAAATCCTATGGTGTTACTACTCATTAGAATCGTCTCTTCGAGACGATTCTAATGAGTAGTGACACCATAGGGTTTAATTCAGAAATAAAGATTTTAGTTTTTGAAAAACTACCCTTATCTGGTGCTCTGTCTCCTGAAGAAAATAGTTCCATTTTGTACAGTAATGAATGGTCAACATAAGAAATATTTCCTATATCCTAGAAAATGTTAGTTTAAAACAGGCTGAAAGAAAGGCAGAATGTGCTCTGCTTTAATTTTAATCTGTTTTAAGTGGTCACCTGTCTTCAAAACTAAAACCTGGTTAAGGTGTGATGGGATTAAAGGTGTTTTTAAAAGGTAAAGGGTTAAACATAAAGACATCTCACCTGTCATATAGGCTATCTCAGCCCCTGCATTAACCATGTTCTTAGCATTGGTCACAATGATCTCCAAGGCCTGAAGTTATAAACATATAGAAAAACTCTAAAAAATTTGATATTTTGCCTCAGCAAAGAAATGAAAGAGAAACTAAGGTATTGATTATCTAGCAAAATTATTCACATGGTAGTCCAGAAAGGTTCATACAATTCTGACAAGCAGTTGCAGACGCTGGAAAGTGACATTGGTCCAGGGTTCTAGATAAGGGGGAGTAAACTGAACAAATCCAGCAATTTCTCACTTATTTCAGCACCAAATCCTATGGTGTTACTACTCATTAGAATCGTATCTAAACTATTTGCAATGGTTGTCTTTGTTTTAGCATCAACATGATTGCTGAGAAAGAGGAATAGGGTGAATTTGTTTCTACTTGACTGTACATGTTTACCAACCTGTTTTTTCTTGCCAGTATAGCTCACTAGATCCCTGGCTTCAAGAATCAAGTCCCAAATCCTTGTCTCGTTTTCAGTATTCCCAAGAACTGTCAGTTTATATTCCATCAGTACACACAGAGCAAATACAGCCTGAAATAAACCCAGCTAACAATGAAACAATGTAGACCCTAATCAGAGGGCTTCTACAATAGGTCTCTAATTACAAGTAGAGTCTATGTGTGCTGTTTGCATGAGAAAAGATCATGTACTCTTCACATGTACATTGTCATGTAAAGGATGAGTATACATTCAAAGTGCTAGGTGTTAACCCATTATGATTATCCCATAGCTTGTTTCTAGTTTTGGAAACAATTGACCACTTAAAGCAAGTTGAAAGTAAAGCAGAATACGCCTTAAGGCACATTCTGCTTTACTTTCAGCCTGCTTTAAGCTTCCATCTGCTAGAATATAGAAAATATTTCTTTTGAAACATATTCATGACTTTATACATTGAAACTATTTTCATCAGTGGAGGAGTAAATTAAAGGCGTAAAAAGATGTATTTATGTGGTAATGGGTTTTCCTTCCCCCATAGAAGTGACTTTTAGCATATTTAATTTATTTCTCCATGGGAGAAAACAGTTCCAATTCATGTACCATAAGAAATGTATCTTAGATCTTAGCAATTGGTAGCTTAATGAAGGCTGAAAGTGAAGTAGAATGCACCTTCAGTGTGCATTCTGCTTTACTTTCAACCTGCTTTAAGGTCACCTGGTCACCTGTTTTCAAACTTTGAAAAAAGCTAATGCCTTAAGGCAACATGATAACTGTTGATTAGAAGGTACAGTGCTTCTTCCCTTAACCCATTTACTGCTGCAATATTGTCAGCTTAAAATTGTTGTCTGCTGTTTTGGACATCTTAACAGAAGAAAAAATTAAAGATGAGTGACAATACAGTTTGAACCCAGATCAGACGCCGCAAAATGAGACGTCTCATTTGGTTCAAACTGTTAAATTGCATATGTAAACAAAGTAATATTCAGAACTCTTAGGAGTAATAATTTTCCCTCCCTATAACAACTCCCTCCAACCAACACACACAATCTGTGACTCCCATTGTTATCTCAACACAGACTGCAATTATAATCATTCAACTGATTACTTACATACAGTCGAAACTCGATCATTCAAACTCATGTTAGTTGGAACATACCCATATTTCAAAGTTAAAACTTAGCTTAGCAACACTACATAACTTTGTGACCTTTTGTTACCATGGTTACACCTGACTTCTCACCTCTGCATACTCTTTTTGAATCTCACTGAGGGCTAAGGCTGACTGGGTAAGTAGAGTTGAGGCTTGTTCCACTGTTGCAATTCCAGCTGACTTTATGAGATACTCTCGGGACAACTTGGACGCATCTGGTTCCTACATAAATACAAAATATTAAAACAACCAGTCATGTCTTGAACAATCAGAATATGAAAACCAATTAAAGACATGGTAACTATAAATTAACTGACACCTGTCCTTGCTCAAACACTGCAAAAAGCATCTTCTTTTAACCCATTTCCCAATAACCTGTTTCTAGTTTTGACGAAAGATGACCACTTAAAGCAGGCTGAAAGTAAAGCAGAATGTGCCTTAAGGAGCATTCTGCTTTATTTTAAGCCTGCTTTAAGCTACTATCTGCTCATCTACATCTAAACATTACCATGGAGAAAGGACAAATGGAGAAGTATCCGGCCTGCTCGCGATTTATCGTGTCGTTCAATCAGCGGCGCTCGCTGGCGGCTAGAAAACAAAGTTTTTCCGAAAGTTTGGTGTTAATAGAAATGCTTTTAATGTTATCTTTTCGTTATAAATTTCAATAAAGATGTTTTATTAGACCATGATCTCACGACTAGTACAAAATTTGAGGCGATAGCTTATAATTTGTTTGTTTAGTGAGTTTGTGAAAATGAGAGAGAAAACGTACAGTACTGTATTTTCCGTTTTTCCTACGAAAGTTTGGTGTTAATAGAAATGCTTTTAATGCTATCTTTTCGTTATAAATTTTAATACAGATGTTTTATTAAACCATGATCTCACGACTAGTACAAAATTTGAGGCGATAGCTTATAAATTGTTAGTTTAGTGAGGTTTTGAAAATGAGAGAAAAACGTATTTTTTCGTTTACCTACGAAGTTTGGTGTTAATATAAATGCTTTAAATGTCATCTTATCGTTATAAATTTTAATACAGATGTTTTATTAGACCATTATCTTACGCGTAGTACAAAATTTGAGGCGATAGCTTATAAATTGATAGTTTAGTGAGGTTTTGAAAACGAGAGAAAAACGTATTTTTTCGTTTACCTACGAAGTTTGTGTGTGTCTATATTTCTCTGCCACTGTCTGTATTTATGTCTCTGTTTCTCTTTGTGACTGTCTCTCTGTCTGTCTGTTTTTCTCTTATCTCTGTCTGTCAGTCTCTCGCTTCTTCTTTTCTGTCTCCATCTTTCTGTATGAATGTCTGTCTGTCTCTCTGATGATCCTCATGCGGAGAAAAGGTAAAGTGTGTCATAAAGAGCTTAATTTGAAAAAGGGGTAAACTATATTTCATGAGACATACTCTATGAATCCGACATTTTCGAGCCTGGTCTGGATTACAACTGTTTGCAATTGCAATAGTCATCATGTTACTGGTATTCAGTAATGAGAGGGTTAATCCAGTCATCAACCAAACCAGGTGCATTGATGTTGGTTTTTTTGGGGGGTTTTTTGTTTTTAATTCAATTCTATTATCTTTATTTTTTGTGATTTGTATAATATATAAACATCATGCGGTTACAGAAGTCAAAAACATATGTTAAAGTTACACGCACGGGTAGCATTGATCTTTTTTTATTAAAGTGGCAACCCGCTGGTGTCCATCTTCATAGATAATCGGCATGTTCAAGAAGCATGGACTTCATGCTGGGACAGTTTTATGACGCTGATAATTGTCCTGCTAATTTGGTGCGGGTTCTGTATACGGTTACGTAATGTGTCACATTCCTTTGTGATGTGTAATATGGTAGACATTTTGTAAGTAAATAAAGCTAAGGACGAGTGTCAAACATTCTGGATCCAGATCAGACGCCGTGTTACGCGGCATCTGATCTTGATCCAAGTTGTTTGCAAAAAAAAAAGTAAAGTCGCGATCAGCAGGCAAAGAGTTAAGCAGTCAGTAAAATAGATTGCTTAAGGCATTGGCTGCTTTATAATTTACTCCGTTATATAAGACATAAGTAAAGCAGAAAGAAACGGAGATCTCATGTTATCATGTTTGCAATTAATTTCTGAAGATAATGCAAACTGTTACCTCTTTCATAGAAATGGGACGGATAATATGTATATTTTAGTCTGGATGTAAAACTAACCCTAAATTCATTTTTTTGAAGTAATATGTTAATAATTCTAATTTTCCTTTCAATAATAATAATGATCACATAGGACATAATAATACAGTTACAACTTTGGCCGTTTTGGATTTTGGCCGTTTGACGCGCACTCCTTTCAAATGTCTCTTTACATACAAAACGGATTTTTTTTTTTGCTTCCAAGGAAATATTTCCTCCATATAGAACATTGTAACAATGCATGAACACATTTTTAGAAGTTTAGAAGTTTGCTTAAGTTTTTATACGGAAGGAATTCTTTTCTTACGCGAGTTGGTCTAGTCATTTCATTAGCCAGCAACCTTTGTAGGTCATCATTACTTTTTTCGCTTCAAGAAAACCCTGGTATTTACTATTTTTACAACCGAAAGATAAGTGTCACGGCTTTATATCAAGACCTTTTTTTAAATATATATATATATATATCGGACGAAAATTATGGATTAAATTCAAGTTTTTGAAACGGGACGTAGTGTATATTTCGCGATCGCCTGCTCTCGTTTATCGACTATTTAATTTGGCCATCGCTCTTTAACTCGCCATAAAATTGGTCGATTTCGAAAATAAACACTTGCATTTTTACAACTGAAAGAAATATATCTAAGCTTTCCTTTAAGACCATTTCTTTGAAAATCGGTGGAAAATTGAGGGTTTTATGAAAGGTTTTGTAACGGGGCGTGATATATTTATGCCCGAGTGCTTGCTCCCTTTTATCGGCAAATTCATTTGGAAACCACTCTTTAACTCGCCATAAAACTGATCAATTTTTAAAATAAAATCTGTTATTTTTACAAGTGAAAGATAAATATCTTAGCCTTCTTTTAAGACCATTATAATGAAAATCGGGTGAAAATTAAGGATTTTATGTAACTTAAACTAACAGTAGGTAACCATTCAACACGATAAAAAACGCGATAGCCCGCTATCGGCGTACCGGTGCAGTTGAATTATCGATCGATTAAGCGTTATCGCACATACAGGTAACGGACGACACCATTTTCGGGAAAATGCAGATTTGAGTATAAGTTACTTCTCCATTTGTCCTTTCTCCATGACATTACTGACCACCTTCATCAGGTTGAAGATTATGTCAGAGTTGTGTGCAATAACGCAAAACGGGTGACAAGACCGTTAGTTTAGTAAACTGATTGATGACTGATGATTGATGATTTAAAATCTTCTGATGATTGGATTGACGAGATATCAGGTGGCAAAGAATTCCAGTCTACTATAGTTCTACGAAAGAATGAGTATTTTCGAGTCTGGGTTCTAAAAGGGAGTGTTCGGAAGGTGTTTGGATGGGCATGTCTTGTGTGGCGTACGGGGGGCATACGAGGATCTTTTTTAATATTAATTTCGTTATGGACTATTTTATGGAAAGTTGTAAGTCTTGCGTTACATCTCCTGGTTTCAAGTGACTGCCAGTTCAGGTTGTTTAACATGTTGCCAACACTGGAGGTGTTCCGAAATTTATTTGTTACAAATCTGGCTGCTCTTCTTTGGACCATCTCAATCCTGTCTATATCAGACTTGGTATGAGGGTCCCAAGAAGAGCAGGCATATTCCAGTGTAGTCCAAACATTTAGACGTATCTACATGCCCCTATTTAACAGTCAACTTTCATTAATCTGATATTTTCATTTTACATTTGTCATGCATGTAACGTCTAAACGGGGTCCCATCAGTTGTATGTAGCAAATATTTGTTCACACCAATATTTGTTTTGCGCTACGTAACCATGCTGTAACAATAAAAAATACAATTATATACAATATTCTTCCGTTACCTTTCTTATTTTTGTTCACTTCAACTCTGTATCCAACAATATGCATACGCATGCCTATCGTTTGAACTTTCGGCCATCATTGTTGTTGATTGTTGTTGTTGTTTTTAGACATGTACATGGTTATATCCATAATACGGATTAGGAGGAAAAAAGATATAAATTAAGACGAAATTTTTCACATTTTTTTCTTTTGTTTCTTCTTCTTCCAAATAATGAGCTGGGATCTAATAAGCCCATTATTCTTTAAATTTCTAAAAAAGAACATTTTTGATAATGTAACCCGCTCAAGAACACTCTTTTTGAAAATCTGACATGACATAAAAAAAATTTGTCCCCGGCCTCCACCTATTGCAAACTTGTGGCTTTCGCGGCTGGTATTTTCGCTACCAAGTTTTATTTTTCACAACTCTTAAATATGTAGGCACCAAGCTCCCACGTAATGGATTTTTATTTACTGATCTGGATCCGAAATAACGTAAAGAAATGGAAGAGTTTTTATTGACTAATCTGAATAAATACTAACGGACAGATATAAAAACAAATTTTGACAAAATATTTGCAATATTCGCCACGCGTCCACCTACATTTTAAGATGCTATTAATCTGGATCCAAACCAATCGAATCATCATATTTAAAAGTGATTTTTTTTATTAATCTGGATCAAAAATAACGGACAGAAATCATTTCAATTTTGACGAAATATTTCACAGTCTCCACGCGTTCAAATCAGATATTTTTATTCCTTAATCTTGATCCATACCAATGGAATCACCATATAGATACAGATAGATACATCTGTATCTGGAATCACCACATAAGTGATTTAAGTTAATAATCTGGATCCAACATGATTTTGACGAAATATTTGTCAGACGCCACGCGTCAACATGAGAGATTTATATATTTATTAATTTGGTTCCAAACCCATGGAATCTCCATAAAAGAGAATTTTAATTTTTTTTTACTATTTTTACAATGCGGAACATGATTAACTGATTGGATTTTTGTGGAAGCTGACCTGTATAACACAAAGAAACGTAATGGCATGAAATTGAAATTAAAGAAGCGCCTTTAAAAAATAGCAACTGCTAATTTCATTTTCCACTGCAACTTTTAACTTTTTAATTTAATCATTTTAAATGCTCGTATATTACACTAAATTTAAAGTACGAAGGATAATGACAAAAATGAGGGTAGCGACAATTTATGGGTAGCGAAACGTCCAGTAAACGTTCTCTTTATATGTTTTTTTTTTACTTTGCATGTTCAGCATTATTTCGTCTAAAAAGAGCCCCATACAGTCGCCATGGGTTTTGTGAACACTTTTGGCGCTATCGAAATTCCGAAGGGCATGGCTCTGAATTGAAAAACCTGACGAACAGAAGCCTTACTCCTTCTGGAGTTCCTGTTCGAGGTGCAAGAGACGGAAGAAAGGGCGCGTCCCTAGGGCTGAGTCTTAGGGGTGCGTCCTTGGGGCGAGCAGGCTCTGAAAACTGCCTATATACCGCCATGTTTTCTGTTCCAATACCCGTTGGATTTGACAGAAAACTCTGGCTTCGACTGCTTAGAAGGATATCACTTCTTCTTGGAAAAAGAAATGATTTATATTAATTATCAGGGTATATACATTGTCGCTGTTCGAAAGCGGCACTTGAAAATCAGGGGCAGGAGGACGCTTAAAAGCAGGATCCTTGCAACCTGAATTCCTGGCAATCATCAGTGATCTTATAGGTGGTCGTACTTGTCAGAGAAAAAACATCTGACACTCGACCACCAAAGAGCGTGCTTGTCGTTATTTTAAGGTGCCGTCAATAGACGGTTCTTTGCCGGCGCAAGCAGAAAGCATTTCAGTCCTTCTGCATTTCAGCTAAATAAGCTGAAGCATTGCCTTTTTTTCGAATCACCTTTTCCCACAGCGTAAGAACTTCGGTTCTCTGCTGACACCCAAGTATCCACACTCCAGTCACGTGAAACTTCACAGGGACTTTTGCGTGTACACTTGCAACATTAAAGGCAGGTTGGGTCCCGAACGGTCGGCTGAGCTACGTCTCCAGAAGTAAAAGGCTCACTCCCCGGCGAAACTCAGCGATGCCGAGAGGAAAGGGAAACATGGGGAGAACGACGAGCTCGTTGTCTAACACGAGACGGCATGTCTGAAAAGCTCGAGAACGAGCTATCAGACAACAAGCTCGAATCTGAGGAATCAGAGTTCAACAGGAGACCCAATAGGGTGGTTGCCCGAAGGGGGTGGGGGTAGAGACTCGCCACCTGGCACAGTTGCGATGGGAACCTCTAAAGAGTCTAGGAGAGGCAAGTGCTTGTCTGTCGAGCCTAAAAGATTAGCAGATTTTTTTTTCTGTTTCAGGGCTATAATTCGAGCGCGATTCCAGGGATCTTACCTTTAACCCAGTCCCTTCGCTGCCAAATCATATAGAATACTAACATTATTATGCAATCTGTTTGGATCCGGATCAGACGTCTCGTTACGCACGTCTGATCTGGATCTAAACTGTTTGTCACCCATATCAATGATTCGTAAGTAAAAACAATGCATACAATTCCAAATTTTAAGAATGTTAACACCAGAAATCCGAGAAAAAAAAGTAAGTCCGTAAAAAAATAATGAAGAAATTAAGAGAACTCAGTCTCTGCTGCTACCCGTCAGTTTCTTCATTTCTGTCATTTCTTGATTTCTTTAACCTTTTCTAGAAGATTAACGTTATAAGTGGCTTACATTTATAAATACGCGCCACGACATATTTGGGAAACAAATTACGTTGATGAGGATTGCGTAATCACGCTTAATATAGAATGCAAATATTTCGTCTACATTTTCGATCCGTAAAATCATAGCAGCCGCGCGTGCCGGCAATGGGCGTGACCACAAATGAATAACCAATGGTTTTTCATTAGTGGTGTGACGTAGGCAGCCATAATGGAGTAACTTTGAAAAAGTTCGACATGCAAGGAATAAATGTTGGATTTCTTGAGGAAAGAGGTAATTGTTTTCCATATTAGACATATGTATCGGTAGAAAAATATTTAGTTAATCGAAGAAGTGTTCTCTTTTCGCCATAGCACATGGGTTGTATTTATAGGACCTCGTCAAACACACGACAAAGAATCTTGTCGCGATTTGCTAAAGACAACATAAGGGAAACCGATAAGACCTGACGTACCAGAAAATGTAAAAATGTGAAAAAGCTACGTCAGGTCTTATTTATAGGACTAATTCCAGTGTTGGTCTGACTCAAATGTAGAAACTATTTCTTATGATACATATTCATGACAGCTAATAGAAAATATAGAATACAATCGCATGTCTTAATTTTTCACTAAATTTTGAGATATAAACACCATAATGTCTTTATCTAAAATATCTTTTTCTTATCATTGGGCGCTTTGACAGAGGATCGTATAGATTTTGGCCGTGTTAATCCAACATCATGTACCTACCGTAAGATGTTCGCGTTTCTCTGGCTGCTTTTCATTTGAAAGAGTTGTAAATAGCCCACATAAAATAACGCCAGTTTTAACTCTAAAATTACATTGGTGGAATACGCTGACATGCCTACATTGTTTCACAATACTTCTAATCTGCCGCGAAAGCCTCGCAAATGTCAAACAAGAGTAGGCCATTGTTGTTGTTGTTGTTGTATTGGAAATATTTAATAAAGCATCGGCCGAATAAATTTGTGAAAATATATTGGTATGGGGTTTTATACCCCCTAAAAATCAAAAATTGGATTTTCTCGGAAAATACTTATTACAGCCCAAAATTACTTCTGCACCAATTAGAGATGATCAAAATGTATCATGTGAAGAAAAAAAATCCGAAAAAAATCGAAAAATGAACTTAGGAAAATACTCGGTAATTTCCGTAATTTGTCGTCGGCACGGGCACGGGCACGGTGGTATGGGGTTTTATACCCCACCCGAATACGTTGATATCTAGTATCGCTATCGTTGTATGTTTAAAAAAGTAAAAATTTAATAAAAATGGGAGGAAGGAGTAAAATTTCGTATGAAACCCCATGATAATGTAGTACAAAGTATATTAAATTGTAGTAATGTAACCTTACTGTGATATAAAGTCTTAAATTATTGCTATTGAGTGTTTCAAAACGATGATGCATGACGCAGGTCCGTGATGTGGCATCCAACTGCAACACCAATGGTTAATAAACCCTCTTTGTTTTAATAATTTTAAGCGATCTGTGTTTATGTAATTTTTTTAGCTGTGCTGAAATTGCTTTAATGTGATATTTAATAAATGCACCAATCAGAAAAATGCTAATTCTGAATATCCATTCCCATTTTTAATTAAGTTTAATTTGCTTACAGATTTTATGTAAAAATAAAACAAATTTAGATTTCAATTTTTTAAGTATTAGTTATAGTTCATTTTTTGAAAATTATGCAATATAACCTGGAGCGACCGTAGGGAGCGAACAGGTTATGTTGTATAAGTTTCAAACAAATGAACTATAACTGATTTACCGTTTGCCTCAAATATGGCACGTTGGCTAGTGTATGGCAGTTACCGTTCAACCTACTTTACCTATACTAAGTTATCGCTCAACCCAAATTACCGCTCGACCTAGTTTGTCAGCCAATGAAAGGGCGATGGGCGGTGCTTTGTATTTTCGGAAGCCGGCGAGTTCACTTTTACATATGACGTCACATGAAAAACTAGAAAATTGACCGGGAACCCTGTACGCGTGTAGAGCTCGCTGTAGGCATTTCCAATTAGAAACAAAACCGAGCATGAGCTAGCGTGTCACCCAAATGGAATTTAAAAATAGATTCAATTGAGGACGATTTTTATTTGTGTTCCGACAGTAAAGTGTTGAAAACTGGCGTGAAAGAGCTGCTGTGGACTGGCGTGACATGAAAATGCTTCATCAATTGATTTGCTAAAAAATACCAAGCATTAAGCAGCACCTGATCAACCAAGATTCGAGTCCTTTCTTCATTCATGCACTAATGGAGCCAAGCAATAATTGTTTTAAATTCAGTTTAGAAACCTCCCCACAAATTATAGGGTTAAAACATCCTAAGTCAAGAGCATTCTTGGTTTTTAAATGACATTCATCTGGACTGTGTTGTTTAGTGCATTATACTATACATGACAAAAATGCACATGTCACCGAAAGGGTTGAAGACGGGTGGCTGTTAAACGCAAGAATTAAACGCTTATAGGAGCCTCTGTATTGTTTGACTTATGCATTGATAAAACGCAACCGTATTTTAGTACAATATTGAAAATAAGCACATTTCTTTCGAGACGTTTTACAGTCAAATATTTGTAAAACGATTACACAAAAGAAGACAATACCCACAGGTCGACTGCTTAACCCTCTCAACCCAACACTTATACAATGAACAATTCGAGTCTAGGCCATTTTGTAATAGGAGATCTGCGATGTGGTTCTACAATGTTTGCAGTGGACAAGTGTAACGGGTACATTTTAAATGACGAGTGTACTCGTCACCTAGGGTTCAATGAGTTAATGCAGGACATGATTAATGCGTTTCATATTAATTTCATTATGCACTAACTATAGTCTCCTGTCTACAGAAATATTTGATTTATTCGGGCCTCTTCATTGAAAGGCCGCAGTACATAGGTTATACTGTAATTCGCAGCTGAGCGGTTGCTGTATGACGTAATGATGCGCTACGCTCCTCCTTAGCACGCGGTGTCCTTGACCGGTTCATGGCTTGTTTATTTCTCTGCCATACCCAAGTACAAAATTGAACGAATATGCGATATATTTTTTCATTTCTCGCTGAAATGGAGCCCTACCATTGGCTGGTAATCTAGGGCAAACGGTAAATAGTGTATTATAATGACAGGATTGGCAGCTTTCTCATAGGCTAAATTGCACCTTACCTATTTTACTTGTAGCTATTAAACGTTTGTTTACATACACTTGTTATATATAGTCGGTTATAAAAGCTCTTGAGAGCTTATGTTATTTGTATATGTCTTGCCGACTCAAAATAAAGCTTATCTTATCTTATCTTAGAGAATATGATGAAATGGTTGAATGCTCGGTAGCTCAGTGGTTAGAGCTTTCAGATTCTTGCAAATAATCAAGTAGATCTAACTATACTAAAAGAAATTAGAAACGCAACTTTATTAACGTAAGATGTTCATGTACAAATATTTTCTCAATATTTGGCACGACTTTTCCGTGACTGCACCGAGGCACACTTACCCAGTGATTAAAAAACGTCGTCGAACACCCACTGATATCACGAGTAGCACGGGCTTAGCGTAAACTAAAGGCCACGTGACTACATGTATTTGTATAGAGTAAACCTGTTTGGTTACATTACAAAAATCATCAGTAAGACCAAGTTAGTAAATTTTAAAAGAAAATAATCTAATCAGGTCAAAGATTGCAATACCGCGCTTACGGAATGATCGGCGTTAAGCAGCCGTTCTGGTGCTGATGAACGGAAGTTCTCAGAGTAACGTTGTAAATAATCTTACTACATTATTAGTTATACAGTTTCTTCACAGTGTACATGAGGATTTCTTCCCGGCTGAGGTAAATCATGTTGCCCGAGCCGTTAGGCGAGGGTTACATGATTTTACCAGCCGGGAAGAAATCCTCATGTACACTGTGAAGAAACTGTATAACGAATTTATTATACTACAAAGTTTTCACTGTTCAAACGAAATATTTCGGAATGTGTCGTGTACAGCGCTTATAATAAACTATAACAAAATCGCGCCAAACCAGATAACGCTGAGCGTAAACTTGTGACGTCATATGTTTCTGACGTTGTTATTCATTAGAAAATTGGGCATATTCGGCGTCAAACTTTCCCAGAAATAATGCGACTGATGAAAGATCCAAACAGCGAATGGTTCTTAGCCGAAATGGAATTAAAACGGAGGATGCACGATTGAATGCACTCAATCCTGTCGAGCAATCGGCCATCTTAATTATTTTCTGCAAAGCAAGACTCAGGGACCTGTCAGCCAATGAAAACAGCTGCATTTCCATGTACCCTGTCAGCTCACAAGGTACATGGGATGGTGACCAATGAAAAGTAAGGAATTTACTTTGCAGTATAATAAGCACAAAGGCACTATTTCCAGGCTGTATGATGGTCTGCGAACCATTGATTCAACGAACGACCGTCTTCGACCTGGCCTACCCCGAGTAATGGCACGTCGTAGTGACGTTTTATAAGGCTGTCACACTTATGCGTCACATGTTCAAGACACCAGTAGAAACCACCAGAAATGTTAGAGGCCCTAATAACACCAGACCATGCGCACAAATTGTGTCAAACAGGCTCCGGAACGCCGGAATCAGAACAAGTAAACCATTAACCGTTAACAAGGCCTCGACGTCAACGTCGTATGGATTGGCTGCAGGTACATCGTCTAGAATTGTTCTCCATGCATCGATGTAGGAGTGTGTTGTTCATGGACAAATACAGTCCCGATATTTCGCCCATTGGACATCTATGGAACGTCTTGGACATATCGACGTGTTCGGAGACGTCATCCAGCACCGACGACGCATGACGAATTGAGATGTGCATTGCGAGAGGAGTGGAAAAACTTCCAAATTTTTCAAATTAAAGAACTCGTTCAGTCTCTGCATAGGCTTACCCGCGCTGCCTTGGCGGCACATGGGGGTCATACCAAATATTGACCATATCGTTAGGACTTTACACTGACGCGACTTACTCAACGTCATCTCTCCATTAAACTTTTTAAGTATGCAACATTTCTTAGAATGTAACATGTTGATAAATGTTTAACGTTGAAATTGATATATAAGTTTTATAACCAAACTATCTATCTCTATCTATGACACAATGTTTGAACTCCGTAACGCTAGGAAGAGATAAGAAAATTATAAGAGAAAAATAGTTAGGAAGAAGAAATGTATATCAGATGCGAATGAAAGAATATATGATAATAATCAAAAAGAGGTAGAGAAATCAATAAACATGAATTACATAGGATAAAGAAGTGCTATGATGTGTATACAGAATAAAAAAGGCAGAGTGTAAGAAAAAGAATACCCAGTCACTTTTGGTTCACCAAGAATAGACCAATCTGCCTTCCATGGCGTTACCAGGGCTGATACGTCCCCTGTAGCACAGCTCTCCCTTGGTGAATTACTAGGTGACTGGGACCCTAAACCTAAATACTGGTGGATGACAACCCCTTCCTGAAAGATGCCAGAGAAGGGGCCTCAGCTATAGATGCTGGGAGAGAGTTCCACACGGGTACAGATCTAGGGAAGAAACTAAATTTGAGAGAATCGGTGGAACAAGAAAACTGCTTGTATTTCAGGGAGTGTGAAGATCTGGTTCTGGAGTAAGAAGGAACTAAGTAGTCTGCAGCAGGAATGTCGACTAAATCATGAACAACTTTGTAAAATAGAGCAAGTTGTAGCTTTGAGCGTCTAGTCTCGAGTGAATCCCACTGCAGATAGTCAAGCATTGATGTTACACTGTTTTTGGTTTCTGTATCGGTTAGTAACAAAGCGAGCTGCCCTGCGCTGCGTCATCTCTATCTTGCCGATCTGGTCTTTATTGTGTGGGCCCCAGACTGTGCAACAGTAGTCAGTGTTTGGGCGGATCATGGAGATATATGCGTTGGTTTTAGTCTGTTCTCTATATAAACAAAAGCAATATATATATCCAGAGACAGTGTATATACTGTCTCTGATATATCCAAAGTTCGAGTTGCCTTTCTAAATTCCTTTAGTATATAAAATTAGTTTGTTGCGCGGTGTGATTACAACTTTAATTATGGAACAATCCTTCTCACTTTCTAGGCAATCGCAAATATAACCAAGATCACCTAATCATTCGACAATTACACTCTATAATCGTGACATTATATCGATGCAATATACATTGCAGATGAAACATGCAAATATAGTACTAGTACTTAACGACGTTTTAAAACCATTAGCCATGGGACCTAAAAATGTAAACCAGAGACCAATGTTCAGTGCAGACCGTGAACACATTCAAGATTCAAAGTGTTTTTATTCAGTAATGTAAATTCACAGTGTTGTTTCATCTATCTATCTATCTATGTGTTTCATTGTTCCATCAAACTTGACGCTTACACAATGTTTGAACTCCGTAACGCTAAGAAGAGATAAGAAAAATATAAGAGAAAAAATAGTTAGGAAGAAGAAATGTATATCAGATGCGAATAAAAGAATATATGATAATAATCAAAAAGAGGTAGAGAAATCAATAAACATGAATTACATAGGATAAAGAAGTGCTATGATGTGTATACAGAATAAAAAAGGCAGAGTGTAAGAAAAAAATACCCAGTCACTTTTGGTTCACCAAGAATAGACCAATCTGCCTTCCGTGGCGGTACCAGGGCTATTACGTCCCCGACAGCACAGCTCTCCCTTGGTGAATTACTAGGTGACTGGGACCCTAAACCTAAATACTGGTGGATGACAACCCCTTCCTGAAAGATGCCAGAGAAGGGGCATCAGCTACTGATGCTGGGAGAGAGTTCCACACGGGTACAGATCTAGGGAAGAAACTAAATTTGAGAGAATCGGTGGAACAAGAAAACTGTTTGTATTTCAGGGAGTGTGAAGATCTGGTTCTGGAGTAAGAAGGAACTAAGTAGTCTGCAGCAGGAATGTCGACAAAATCATGGACAACTTTGTAAGAGAGAGAGAGTTGTAGCTTTGAGCGTCTAGTCTCGAGTGAATTCCACTGCAGATAGGCAAGCATTGATGTTACACTGCTTTGGTTTCTGTATCGGTTAGTAACAAAGCGAGCTATCTTGTCGATCTGGTCTTTATTGTGTGGGCCCCAGACTGTGCAACAGTATTCAGTGTTTGGGCGGACCATGGAGATATATGCGTTGGTTTTAGTCTGTTCTGTACTGAACCTCAAATTGCGCCGGAGAAACCCGAGAGTACTGTTGGCCTTCTTCGTGACCCGGTCAATGTGAGCTTTTCAAGATAGCGATGACTGTAAATCCACGCCAAGATACCTGGTGCAATCCTGAAGTTCAAGGATGTGTCCTTTGAGTTGGTATAAGGCTTTTATAGGGGACTTGGATCGGCTGACAGTCAACACGCTACATTTCTTAGGATGAAACTCCATGCCCCATCTGTGCTCCCATTCTGCAAGTGCATCGAGGTCTGCTTGTAGAACCTTGCAGTCCTCTGGGCTTCTGATTTCTCTATGGACTATGCAGTCGTCGGCAAAGAGTCTAGTGTGCGATGTGAGTCTGTCCGTGAGGTCATTAATGAAAAGGAGGAAGAGCAGCGGCCCCAGGACAAAACCTTTGGGGACTCCGCTGATTACTGGCTCACTAGTAGAGGTGACTCCTTCAACAATAACACTCTGGGTCTGGCCAGACAGAAAAGCAGTTATCCACTGGTGGAGATTGTCTCTAATGCCGTAGTGGTCTATTTTCCGCAAAAGACGCGTGTGGGGTACGCGGTCGAAAGCCTTTGAGAAGTCAAGGACAATCGTATCCGTTTGGATTCCCTTGTCCAACGAAGAAGCTAGCTCATGTACCAATGTGACGAGCTGTGTTTCACAGCTCCTCCTCCTACGGAAACCATGTTGTCAGAGTGAGAGTATGTTGTGGTTGTTTACATGTTTCATGATATTACTGATTATGATATGCTCCATAAGCTTGCTGCAAAGACAGGTTAGGGATACTGGGCGATAGTTAGCTGGGTCATAGCGCTGGCCTTTCTTAAACACAGCCGATACATTGTCGTGCTTCCAATCATTCGGAAGTGTACCTGTCTGGAGGGACTTATTAAAGATCGTAGTCAGTATTGGAGCTAACTCAGAGGAGCATTCCTTAAGCAGTCTAGCAGGAATCATGTCAGGGCCTGCAGCCTTGTATGGGTTGCTTCGAGACAATAGTTTTTCCACACCTTCTTCCTTAACAACGAAGTTTTCCATTTGCGGAAATGGGACACCATCTGGTTCTGGTACTGTGCTGTTATCATCCTCCCTGGTATATACTGACTGATACTGATGGCTAAGTATGTCTGCCTTATCTTTTGGGGAGTTGAAAAGCCTTCCATTGTTCGTTAATGGGGATATTCCTGTGGTATCCTTCCTTAATGACTTTATGTAGTTCCAGAACCATTTTTGTTTTGGTATTACTTCAGCATCTGGATCTCCTACTTCGATAATGCCATTGATGTAAGACCAGTATGACTGCCTGACACTCTACTTGTTGATGTCGCTTTCGTTCCTGGTTTTCTTCATGCGGTTGAATAGTTTGTCACGGTGTCTCATCAAGGATTTGATCTTCCTGTTTATCCAGGGTTTATTGTTTTTCTTGCCACGTATGTTTTTAGTTGGTATGTATTTGGCCATGAGATTGGAAATGCGTGATTTGAATTTATTCCACAGATCGATCTTCAATGGATAGAGTGTCTGAAAGGTGTTCAAAGAGTTCTCTGTCGTGTCATAGTTCCCGTCTCAAAGTCTCGATGTTCATCAACATAATAGTAGTGGTGTTAGTAATATTTTCTTATTATTATCATTATTATTATAGTAGTAGTAGTAGTATAGTAGATACTTAAAATATATATATCTATTAAATCTGAAATTGGAGTATCTCTATCGCCACGCATCAAATATAAAGCGATTATGATCAGGGTATGAATACTAATTATGCGTCTATCGATAATTGTCACCACGCGCGTAACATACCTGTAAAATAGGTGTGAAACCTAAATTGCTATATAAAGATAAGGTCGGCCTTATGACTATAGGTCTACTATCACGAATTAATAAGCACCGGATCTGAAACCACCTATAAACCCATGCATTTCCCCAATAATGGTGTCGTTCATTCGCCGATCGATACCTGTCCGCCGACTCGCGGTTAATCGATCGATAAACACGTCTAAAGCGCGCGCGTTCGCCTGGGACGGCTACCTATTGTTAATTAAAAGTCCGTTAAAACTTTAATTTTGCTCCGATTTCCAAAGTATAGGGCTCATATGAGAGCTAAGATATTCAGCTTTTTTGTGTGAAAATAATAACGTTCTATATTGAGCGAGTAATTGTTAAAGAGTATTCATATAAACCTAATGAACCAGCAGGCATTTGACTGCAGATTCTCGCACAAGAAAGGGTTACCTACCGTTATAAAAAAGCCTATAGACAAATCATTTTTCGTCCGATTTTTACAGTCAATGTCTTAAAAAAAGCAGAAATATGTATCTTTAAACTGTATAAACACCATGAATTCATATTATTAAAAAATAGAGCAGTCGCGAGTTATATATGAGCCTAAGCAAATAATGCAGACCGGACACGATTATTGCAGTAGAAAGAGGATGGACAGTTTTCTCGTAACAAAGAACTGATGAAATAATTTTTCTTCAGTTTTGACACGTATGAATAATTAATTATCACACTAGAAAATGAAATAGTTTCTATAATTTAGCAGATGGAAGCTAAAGCAGGCTAAAAGTAAAGCAGAATGTTCAGAGTAAGCATCTAACAACACAGGGTTCCAGATAAGGGGGTGTAATGTAATCTAATCCAACATTTTTAAGCTAATGCTGCAAAAAATCCTATGGCGTTACTACTCATTAGAACCGTCTCTTCGAGACAAATCTGAGTAGTGACACCAAAGGGTTTGCTGCAGAAATGAAGATTTTAGTTTTTGATAACATGTTTCCTCAGCATTTTGTGAATGCATGTTTCCTTTAACCCATTACATTTTTTTTTTTTTTTTAAAATTGGTTATTCCTTACAGCAGATTGAAAGTAAAGCAGAATGCTCCTTAAGGCATATTCTGCTTTACTTTCAGTCTGTTTTAAGCTACCATCTGCTAGGTGTAGAAAATATTTCTTGTGAGACATAAAGCGGCCTGTCAATTAAAAAGTATCAATGACTGAAAAGCTTTTGCATTTTCTGAGCGTGTAGTCTTCAGTCGCTTGTTAGAGTCTAAGTCTAAAGTGATTACACTTAGACCAGTGTTTTATGATGGTGATTGACTGATTGCATAATCTTACATCATGGGAGGGTGACTTCCTGTCTTAGCCCCCAAAACCATATGTCCCCTTCCCTTAGAGGAGATTTCCAATAAACAATATCTCCTGTCACCACTAATTGGACAGATAAAGGGATTAAAATGCCTGCTAGCCTTTAGAAGATGTATACAACTAGACGTTTGAACTGGTCTTCAGTAGATATAAGTATGAGGGCCTTTCCTCCCTCAAATGGACAATTCTCGTTTTGAATTTAGTCAAGTCCATTTTGACTTTTTGGGATAGGATATATTCATAACAAGCAAACCTTTTTCAGTGGAAATAATACAAAATCTGATGATTTTGAATGAATTTGAGACAACACATAACAGATTTCAAAATGTCTGCAATGCTCGAAAATTGAAAAAAAAGTACTACATTCAAAACATGAAAAAGATAAGAAATATCCATTCAATCCTCACCAAAATTTAAAAAAAAATGCATCAACATGTTCTTATTACAAAAAAACCATTCTGAAGTAAATATTTCAAATAGGTTTCAGTTCTATAAAATGGGCGCTACCACACCCTACATATTAAAGAATTCTTTACAACACATGAAAAATCGTCGTTTTCACGCGTTAAACTCACCAAGAAAGACACAACCAATCCTCACCAAATTTCAAAAACGAAAGCATCAGTATCTTTTGAAGTATTTGTATTAATTTCAATAAAAATGGACAACAAGAAATACCTTTCTATAAAATGGGGCGGCAGCCGCATTATGTATACAAATAGAAATCCGCCATTTTTGTTCCGCTCGATGCAAACGACGGTTTTCTGACCATATAATTTCCTTCTTATTTAACCGGTGAAAACAGCGCGTATACTTATATAAACGACACAGATGAAAAAGGGGATACTTACCGAATCCGATAGCATAAATATTTTAAATATTTAATGCCTTAAAACACGTCTATTTAATTAAAATTTGCAGAAATAGCGCTTCAGTCTCGTTTTTCGGGCGGCGCGCTGATCGGCAGCTGTCCGGTCTGCGTTATTTGCTTAGGCTCGTACATAACTCGCGACTGCTCTGGTTTAAAATAATATGAATTCATGGTTTTGATACAGTTTAAAGATACTGATTTCTGCTTTTATTTAAGATATTGACTGTAAAAATCGGATGAAAAATGATTTGTCTATAGGCTTTTTTATAACGGTAGGTAACCCTTTCTTGTGCGAGAATCTGCGGTCAAATGCGTGCTGGTTCATTAGTTTTATACTCTTTAACCTGTCGTTAACAATTACTCGCTCAATATAGAACGTTATTATTTTCACAAATAAAAGCTGAATATCTTAGCTCTCATTTGAGCCCTATATTTTGGAAATCGGAGGAAAATTAAAGTTTAAACGGAATTTTAATTAACTATAGGTAGCCGTCCCAGGCGAACGCGCGCGCTTTAGACGTATTAATCGATCGATTAACCGCGAGTCGGCGGACAGGTATCGATCGGCGAATGAACGACACCATTATTGGGGAAATATGTGGTTTCAGATCCGGTGCTTATTAATTCGTGCTACTATACAAATTAAGGTCGGCCTTAGGTAGGGTCGGCCTTGTGACTATCAACCCGCGGCCGCGGTTTTACACCGTTCCAAATTGAATGGTTCCCGTTTTACACATTTTGACCTCGCCACGGGTTCTGGTTAGTTTGTTTTTACAAAATTAAATTGTCCTAAATCTTTGTCATTCTGAAATAAATCGGTAAATTTCATATACAATGACAAAAATATATGTCTTTTTAAGGTGTTTGCACGAATTATAAATTGTTTATTTTTCTCCCTTCAAGATTTGAGCGGGAAACCAGCAATATTTTGGGGCCGAAATGAAAACATTGCACAATTCGACACCGAAAAAATAACGGACGTGTCTGAAAGATGGCCGAAGCTTCTTGGGCACCTTCTACAAATGTTTTATGCAGGTTGGCAGAATTATAATTTGTGTTTGCTTTTTGCTCATTCAAAACCCTGTAATCATATTGTCACTTTTAGCTTTGCGATCAAAAGTCATGCCAAAATAACTCTACAGGCGCCCCTTATCCGTTTCATACCACCTCAAATAATTTATCAAATTTGTCAACAGACTCGCCCAAAGAGTTGAGGAACTTTACTTGCAGATTTTTATTTATTGTTACTTGAATTAGTAAGTTAGAATTACTGTGAATTACTGTGCTCCCTCTCTGTAATAACACAACACCCATTGGGAGACGAATACTGTGTGTTGTTCGGAGGGAGTTGTTAATTGTTATAGGGAGGGAAACTGGCTTACATTTGCAAACAGCTTGAATCCAGATCAGATGAATTAATACACTTAGAATACAGTTTGAACCGTGATCAGAAGCCGCGTACTTAGCTGCAGTACTGTACCTCTAGACCAAGGTCTGTCCACAATACAGTAAGTTACGGAATCGCAACTAATCTGATCTGAGTTCAAACTGTTGGTTCATCTGCAAACCCTTATCTTTGATCCTGTTCTTAACTCTACTAAAAGGCACATACCCTCACTGCCCGGAATTACCCGTGAGGGTGTTAATGTGAGGCAGAAAGGATAGATAGATAGATAGTTTGTCACTCGTCTTATGCTTCTTCTGTCAAAATGGCCAAAATTCAGAACCAGACTGAGAGCATGCATGCAGATTGCATGTACACTGTCTGATTTAGTTGGGGGAAACTCAGAAACCTTTGGTAATAACAAAGACATTTAATTTTAAAATTCTAATAATTTATATGTGAATAAATTATTAACCGTTTGTTGGACATTCTGTCTTCTAAAACCCAAGAACTGAAAGTACCTGCGATAGCTTAGAAGGGAAATAAAGGGCAGAGATCAACACTTAGAGCACTAGTCCCTTACAATAGCACTGATACATGGAAACTCTGTTTATGGTCATGCCCTAGTTATGTTCGTGAAGCAGCAGGGTTCTTTATAAGTTTTCACATGACCTATCTGATGGCATTTCTTTTTACTGTCTTTCAGATACTTTGTGCATGGGGTGTGTCGTGAAGGAGACCTTTGTAAGTTCTCCCATGACAGGTCTAACAAGATGGACATGGTCTGCAAGTACTATCTCAAGGGCTGTTGTTCATTCGCAGATAAGTGCAGGTATCTAAATCTTGTTTAACATTTTGCCCGCTGATTGCGACATTCCTGATTGGTGCAAACAGTTTAGATCCAGATCAGATGCTGAGTAACATGGCGTCTGATCTGGATCAAAACAGTTACTGTTTGACACTCGTCTTTAGGTTTTTTTACTTAAGCAATGTATAATTCAAAATTAAATAAGTTTTGTAGACAACAATTTTGAAGATGACGATATCACTGCAGGATAAGATAAGGGTAATTACTTATGATGAACCTACTGAACCCTAGCAACCAGCATGATATATATCAATTTATATACTGCTTATTTACAAGCAGTGTTCCTATGAAGAGTACACGTGTCCAATGCAAACAGTGTAGAACCAGATCAGAGGGCTCCTTTGGTAAATGACCACAGTGACTGAAAAAAGTAATACATTGTGGTTTTTGAGGCATTATTGCTTACACATGGTGACACCAATGCAATTTGAGGAAACATGCCCCTAATTACTAAATCTGAAAGATCCTTCATGAGCTTTCTGCTTTACTGCTGTCTTGCTATAACCAATAACCCTAAGGGTAGCCTGTTTCTAGTTTTGAAGCCAGATAACCACTTAACCCTTTACCCCATAAATACGCCTTTTTACACCTTTAATTTATTCATCTACCCAAAGAAAATAGTTCCAATTTAAACTGCTACTTGTAAATAAGAATCATAAGAAATATTTTCTTTCTAGCAGATAATAGCTTAAAGCAGGCTGAAAGTAAAGCAGAATGCGCCTAATGGCGCATTCTGCTTTACTTTCAACCTGCTTTAAGTGGTCACCTGTCTTCAAAACTAGAAACCGGCTATGGGGTAATGGGTTAACTTAAGACACATTTCGCTTTACTTTTCAACCTGCTTGAAGTGGTCACCTGTCTTCAAAACTAGAAACAGGCGATGGAGAAGAGGGTTAACATATTTTGTTCTGATTTACATCAGGTATGACCATGTTAAGCAAAAACCAGACATGCGTGATGAACATGTGATGAAGAGTCAACCCATCTATAAACTGACCCCGCCCTCTTTGAAAACAGAAACCCCTACCAGTAACATGGTATCTCTAAAGAAAGCATTGAAGGAGGATAAAACACCGACACCAGCAACTCCAAAACCTCCTGAGGAATGGGTACAGGCCAAAGAGTTTGTTCCAGGACAGCCATATTTTAGTCCAAGCAGTAAGAAAACTACAGTGGAAACTCAATTTTTCAATCTCGCGAAGTCGAAATTTTCCAGATTTTAGTTGTTGAATTTTGCTGTCGCTTAAGTTCAACATACTCATATTTCAAGGTTAAAATGAATGTGGCTTGAGCAAATTCAAATTAAAAGAGTTCAATTGTATAGCTGGATATTTCCATATAGGAGTGACTGATTATATGCTGATAATATAAGCATATAATCAGTCACTCCTATATGGAAATATCTGCTTTACTTTCATCCTTGTTTAAGCAGCCACCTGTGTTTAATTACTTAACCCTAGTGACAAGTATACTTGTCCTTAACAAACAGTAATTTACGATGTCAGGGGTTGTGAGTTCGATCCCCTGCCGGACCAAGTCCTACTGATAAGACTTTATAAACCGAGGTCCGATGTATCAGTGCTTTACACTGGGCATCTAAAAGAACCAGAGAACTCTTTTGATAATAAGAGTAGGGCATGCGCCCGAGTTCTCTGTATCCGCTCTCTGGAACATCCAATTAGCCCATAGATGGCAGAAATGGACGTTAACAAACAATTTAAACAAACAAAAAACAAACAGTAAGACAGTTAGAGTATATTTTCCCTGTGTAGTGTAAACCCTCCTCTGAGAGTTTTTGCCATTTTGTAATATATATTGAAATCAATCCTAAATATGTAAAATGGACTAGACTAAGCTTGGCACTGGACTTGTCCATTTGAAGTCTAAGGTGAATGAGTTAACCCTTTTCCCCATAACCTGTTTCATTGTCATAGACAAATCTGTGGTTACACAAAGCAGATTTCTGCTTTACTTTCAGCCTGCTTTAAGTTATCATTTTGTAAGGCTATACCAGCTATTTTTCGTTGTTTATTATATTTTTAATTGTATAGATCTATCTTAAGTGGAGGTAAAAATTAAAGGCAGAAAAAGGAGTATAATTTAAGTAATGGGTTATTCCTTTTCCCATAGTCTGTTTCTAGTTTTGAGGACAGATGGCCACTTAAAGCAGGTTGGAAGTAAAGCAGAATGTGACTTAAGGCACATTCTGCTTTACTTTCAGCCTGCTTTAAGATACTATCTGGAAGGATATGATATAGAACTTATTCCTTATGCACATATTCATGACTGCATAAAATTGAATGTGTGAAAAGGCGAATTTATGGGGAACGGGTTAAACACTGAAACCAAGCAATTATGAAAAAGGTAAATGTAAGATGCATCAGTCCATTCATACATTCATAACCATGGCTCCAGATAAGAGGGAGTAAACTGAACAAATCCAACATTTTCTCACTCATTTTGGCACCAAATCCTATGGTGTTACTACTCATTAGAATCATCTCGAAGAGACGATTCTAATGAGTAGTAACATCATAGGATTTAATGCAGAAATAAAGATTTTAGTTTTTGAAATACTCCCATTATCAGGAGCTCTGTTTCATAACACTGCATCTTAACATTCATACAATCTTAGTTCCAGCTTCCTATGCCCATGCAGCCTGTTCAAATACTGATGCAGGAAACCAGCCTGCTATACCAAGCAAACCAGTGAGCTCCAAAGATCTGCTGTGTCCCTTCTCCACTAACAAGGACTGTCCGTATGGAGAGGAGTGTGAATATACACATGGGGAGGTGTGTGAACTTTGCGGCCTGGCAGTGCTGAAACCAGGAGACACCGAACAGAACTCACAACACCAAAAGGTTTGTTAACCCATAGCCTGTTTCTAGTTTTGAAGACAGGTGACCACTTAAAGCAGGTTGAAAGTAAAGCAGAATGCCCCTTCACAGGCATTCTGCTTTACTTTCAGCCTGCTTTAAGATACCAGCTGCTAGAATATGGAAATTATTTCTAATGTTAGATATTCACAACTGTATAAATTGGAACCATTTTCTTCAGTGGAGGGATAAATTAGAGGCGTAAAAAGGCATATTTATGGGGTTATGGGTGAAAGCATCACTACTGTAGATTTGATTTATTCACTTTGAAAGCTTAGTTGGCACATTGGACTGTAATTCCCAATCTATCCATATCGCCAAAGACACTAATTTTTCAAGTTCTTCAGATGAGAGCTTATAAACTGAGGTCTTACACTGGGCATCCGAAAGAATCAGAGAACTGTGTCGATAATAAGTGTAGGGCATCTTTCCCCGGTTTTCTGTATCCGCTCTTCTCCTCTCTCTGGGGCGTCCATAGATGGCAGAAACAGATGTTAACAAACAAACCAAACTTATTTCCAACCTTTTCTCCTTTATGCTTTCACAAAACCATATGTTGTGACTATTCATAAGAATCATTGCTTTACAATGATTCTAATAAATAGTCATATCATAAGGTTTAGGGAGGCAAATTGAATTTTAGCTTTTGGTATGCTCCCTTTATCTGGAGCCCAGTGGGCAACCTCACTTTTACCATGATCTTGATCTTGACTTTGAAAGGATTCCAAATCTTTTATTAATTATGCCACCGGGGTCATATGTGTTTATTATTGAATAAAGCGTCTTGTTTTACAATATACATGTACTGCAAAATGACAAACTATGCAGACCCTGGTCAGAGTATCCTGTAGGATGGAAACAAGTTTAAAGTAAAGCATTTGTCTTTAACCCATTTGTGCCCACAATCCAATAAAAAATTATATGGGACATAGGCAAACAGTGTCGACTCTGATCAGACGCCGCATTATGCAGCGTCTGATCAGAGTCGACACTGTTTGCTGATAGGAATTTCAATGTAAAACAAAATGAAAATGAAAATTTTAACCAGACATCCCTTTGATAAAAAATGGACTAATCCAATATGTAAACATGGAAGAATCCACTGGGCACAAATGGGTTAATGCCAATTTATGGTTGCTATAGTGGGTCAGGTTACTGTATGTAAGCTAGACTTTGTTGGTTACAGGAATGTATGGCGCAGCATGAGCGAGACATGGAGCTGTCATTTGCCATTGCCACCAGCAAGGACAAGCAGTGTGGGATATGCATGGATATGGTGATGGAGAAAGAGCCTGTATCAGAGAGACGCTTTGGAATATTGTCAGACTGTACACACTGTTTTTGCCTAGCTTGTATACGAAAGTGGAGAAGTTCAAAACAATTTGACAACAAAACTATAAGGTTTGATATATTTCGATATACAGTGAAACTCCTCTGAACCGGACATGTGTTTGGACAACATAAATTTCCGGTTTAGAGGGATTTTAACCCATAGCTTGTTTCTAGTATGAAAGGTAGCTGATCACTTCAAGCAGGTTGAATGCAAAGCAGAATGCGCCTTAAGGCGCATTCTGCTTTACTTTCAACCAGTTTTAAGCAATCATATGCTAGAATATAGAAAATATTTCTGATGATACATATTCATGAATGTATTTTCGTCAGTGAAGGAATAATTCAAAGGTCTTAAAATGCACAATTATAGTGTAATTGGTGACAATAAAGAATGGTTTGAAACGGGACCAAAGTTTTTGTCCGGTTTAGAGAGCATTTAGAGGTTCCGGTTTAGAGAGGTTTCACTGTACATGTTTATAATATAAAACCCTTTGCTATTTTCATCCTTATGTAAGCTGGCAACTCAATAAATCTTCTTTCTCTCCCTATAATAGTAAGATTTAATTACAATACTTGTTATCCCCTGTCGAAAGGCATTTTATCTGGTAAGAGAGATAATCCAAATCTGAAGCATCATGCTTGGAATTGTTTTCCCCACTCATTAAGAAATTACTTTTCTTTAGAGACCCCTAGCTAAACCTTTCCTGCATACCGGTAGTTTTTAGCTGGCCAGATGAAAATCCAGGAGAGTTTATGCTGTCACCCAGTTGTTGGCATCGGCGTTGCTTATGCCATTGGCATTAGCTGTTGCAAGAAAAGGCTCACAGCTTCTTTACCATTTGGCCTACAACTTTGTAGCACAACAATCTTAGGACAAGACCTTTCTGTTGATGTGAAAAATTTGACACCAAGAAAAGTAGTCCCCACTTTATAGAAGTATTGAAAATAAGACACAGAATTCATTTCCAGCATCTTTTCATATAGTTGTGTAAAACAGGTTGAAATGGAGCATTCTGCTTTACTTTCAACCTGCTTCAAATGTACAGTTAAACCTCTCAATTACGACCACTAAAGTGAAGGCTTATTGATTGTATATATCATGTTTAAAATATAGGTGTCTGCTTAAAGCAAGGTGACATTTAAATGGAAAGCTCCTAATGGAGCTTTCTGTTTTACTGTCACATTGTTTTAAGCAGTCACCTGTCATAAACACCTAATAATTAACACACTTTAGTGGTCGCAAAAGAAAGGTTTTACAGCACTTGGCCTCAAACACAAGAAGCATGCTGTGAGGTAACCAGGGCTCCAGATTAGGGGAGTATTTCAAAAACTAAAATCTTTATTTCTTAATTAAACCCTATGGTGTGACTACTCATTAGAATCGTCTCTTCGAGACGATTCTAATGAGTAGTTACACCATAGGACTTGTGCTGAAATAATGAGAAAATGCTGAATTTGTTCAATTAACTCCCTCTTATCTGGATCCCAGGGTAACAGTTTGTATGTCCTATTTTACTTTACAGATCATGCCCAGAGTGTAGAGTGCAGTCAGATTTCATCACTCCTAGCTCGTACTGGGTAGATACCAAGGAAGACAAGATTAAAGTCATTGAAGGCTATAAACAAGCACTCAAGTAAGTCTCAACATACACAGAGAGTTGCTAGCAAGAATTTAGTAACTTAACCCATATTTCCATAACTACACCTTTTTACAACTTTAGTGTTAACTCTTTCCTCCCTGAAACTTTAAACGGAAAATTCCAGTTTCCATTTTAGTCTTGTCCATTTCTGACTTTTAAGGGTTGTTTTTGTCAATGTTTGGCATAATGACAAACAGTGAAGACCCTGATCAGAGGGCTCCTTTTGAAAAGGACTTTGACAATAAATTTAAAATTCCAGTCTGGTCATTTGGATTTTTCATTTGGGAAAGCCTTCCAGTTGGCTTGCGTCAATACTATTAAAAGCGAGTTAAAATCATATCAAATCAAAGCAAACCAAATATTTATAACTATGTGAAAGAGACTTCATTTTCGACATTTGTACTCAACTCAAGATTTTCTTGAGCTCAGTACAGCTTGAATCATGTTTGGCAAAGCCAAAGGCTTTGGCCGTAACTTGTGAACTGCATGTGATGAGTTAATTTATTCCTCCGCAGAAGAAAATAGTTCCACTTGATACGGTCATGAATATGCACCATACAAAATAATTTCTTTATCCTAGCAGTAGCACCTTAAGGGGCATTCTGCTTTTCTTTCAACCTGCTTTTAGATGTCACCTGTCCTTAAAACTAGAAACAGACTATGTAGTAAAGGGTTAAAAGGTAAAAAAGCCCTACAGTCAAAGATAGACTAGACTGCATTGGAAAAAAGGCATATATCAGGATTGAATGTGTTAACTCTTTCCTCCCTGAAACTTTAAACGGAAAATTCCAGTTTCCATTTTAGTCTTGTCCATTTCTTACTTTTAGGGATTGTTTTTGCCAATGTTTGGCTCTATGCCAAACAGTGAAAACCCTGATCAGAGGGCTCCCTCTGATCTGGGTCTTCACTGTTTGCACAGGACAAGTGTACTATTCACATGTACACTGTTTGAAAAGGACACATATATGTGGGACTATGGTTCAAAAGGTTAATTTCTATACTTTCAGGGATAAACCTTGTAAATAATTGATCAGTTCTATACTTTCAGGGCTAAACCTTATAAATATTTGATAAATTCTATACTTTCAGGGCTAAACCTTGTAAATAATTTGATAAATTCTATACTTTCAGGGATAAACCTTGTAAATACTTTGATCAATTCTATACTTTCAGGGATAAACCTTGTAAATACTTTGATCAATTCTATACTTTCAGGGCTAAACCGTGTAAATATTTGATCAATTCTATACTTTCAGGGATAAACCTTGTAAATACTTTGATCAATTCTATACTTTCAGGGATAAACCTTGTAAATACTTTGATCAATTCTATACTTTCAGGGATAAACCTTGTAAATACTTTGATCAATTCTATACTTTCAGGGATAAACCTTGTAAATACTTTGATCAGGGAAGAGGAGAGTGTCCTTTTAATGAAAAGTGTTTCTACCTTCATGCCTACCCCGATGGGCGCATAGCTAGTCCAAAGCCACGCCGCCGGCGACGTCGACACGATGCCAACGGGGAGTTGTCATCAGACGACAGAACATTTCTGTGGGACTTTATTAGTAACCGACAGAGTAGGTTTGAAGAACTGCTGCTTCTTCTAGAAGAAGAAGACTTAATGAGTCTCATTATAAACTTATCTACAGACTCGGACGATGACAGTGACGGTGATTTCTGGGATATTTGATGTTAACCCTTTGAACCTAAGTCACGCATATATGTGTCCCTTGCAGACAGTGTGTCTTTGAAGAGTACACTTGTCCTATGCAAACAGTGAAGACCCAGATCAGAGGGCTCCTGATCAGGGTCTGCACTGTTTGTCACATTGCAGTTCATTGACTGAAACAACCCTAAATAGTCAAACATGGAATAGACTAAATAAGAATCTGGAATTGTCTAGTTGAAGTTTCAGGGTGGAAAGGCTCATCCTTTAGGGTTCTCTTGTGATGTCTTATTCAGTAAAACCTCTATAATATGACCACTAAATAATGTTTATTATTAGTTGACTGCTTAAAGTAAGATGAAAGTAAAACAGAAAGCTCCTAAAGAAGCTGTTTTACTTTCCCTTTGCTTTAAGCTGTCACCTGTCTGTCATGCAAACAATTACCCTTCTATTTTGTGGTTGTTATAGAGATGTTTTACTATATATGACCGGTGCTATGAGAAAAGCAGACTTATTGCATTGCAATAGAGATCAGTACATAGTTTGTTCACATGGTACTGTAAATTCTGATGAGTTGTTAACCCATTACCCCATAGTTGCTTTAATGTTTTGAAGACAGGTGACCACTTAAAGCAGGTTGAAAGTAAAGCAGAATGCGCCTTAAGGCGCATTCTGCTTTACTTTCAGCCTGCTTTAAGCTATCACCAGCTAGAATAGAGAAAATATTCCTTATGATATGTATTCATTACTGGAATTATTTTCTTCAGTGGAGGAATGAATTATAGGCGTAAAAAGGCGTATTTATGGGGTAATGGGTTAAAACGTGTAGATCTTGAACAGATGTCTTGTCACTGATGAAGTGGTTTGGTCAAGATCTTAACTGTTAGAAAAGATCCAACGTAGAGGTGCACGTTACGTGACAAGCAACTACCACGATAGGACACCTAGTTGTGTAACTTCTATACTGAGGGCACTGAATTGGACACCTCTGGCTGAGAGACGCAAGCAACACCGCCTCGATGTTCTATACAAGATAAAGAATGGCCTAGTTGACTTCGAGGCGGACATCAGGCCAAGTGACTCAAGGACCAGAGGGGGAAGTCGCCTGTACCAACCGAACACAAAGAGCACGGTCTTCAAGTACTCATTCTACCCGAGAACCATCCAGGAGTGGAACAGACTTCCTACCTCCATCACCGACTCCAGCACCATAGAGGGCTTTGCCGCTGCCATACGATCTGTGGCAGTTGCTTCCAGCTATTAGTCAGGGCCATCATATGTACATAATTTTAAATTTTGGAAGCTTTTACCAGTTTTTACGGGAAGGAGGCGACTATCCCATTTTTACCCCATTCTGAGGTCAACTATTACAGTCTAAAGACTCCTGACTTAATTTCGGAAGAAGAAGAAGAACTGTTTGCAATGTAGTTAGTCAGGTTTTCTCATGGCATGATTCTTATCTAGTGTGAAAACTGATGCAGTGAAACTAGTATACCACCGGCACATTCTGCTCTACTTTCAACCTGGTTTAAATGGTCACCTGTCTTCAAAACTAGAAGAGGGCTATTGGGTAATAGGTTAAGCAACCAAGATTTGTGAAAGATGGCTATATCTGGTTCCTGCAGTATAATTGTTAAACAACCAAAACACAGGCCGTAATTATGTTGAGGAAACCATGCATTAAAAATTACACATATACAGCCGAACTTCGATATCTCGAACTCGTAAAATCGAACTATCCGATAGTTCAACATATGAACTGCATTATTTCATGCTCGGTTAAGTTTAAAGGAAAATGGACAGCTGATTACAACTTGGTTTAAAACAAAAGATCATGTATTAAAAATGCCAAAATTGAAAAAAAATCCTCAAAAACTTTCAAACTAATGAATTTATAGCATGTTTTAGTTTGGATAACGAACTATCATGGAGGCCGCCATTTTGTTTACCTGTGTGACATCATTTCTCCCCTGTCGGTATACATGTATATATACAATAAAGAAGAAAGACAGTTTGTGAAATTGATAGGGTTTAACTAATCAAGTTAATACTAAATATACATGTTTCATGTACGGTTGGTGTTTATGCAAATACCAATGTAAGTTGAACGTTCCTGGTAGTTCGATTGGTTTTTAATAAAAACATTTAAATTTACAAAACTAATTTGAAATGTCCGAACTGACCATAGTTTTACAAAACGTATCGCGGTTAAATGACTTTAATTTTCTACTGAATACTCTCTCTATATATTGACACGGGTCAGTAACAAAGTGATCAAGACATCAAATGGCCCGACCGTTTGCGCTGTAAGTAAAGACTGCAGTCGTTATCATACATTTCCGGTAGCAGCGGGCCACGTGTCGGCGAAAGTGCAAGTCTGCCGCGACGGGTGGTTTATGGCTTTATAGGTCTGGTTGATAATTCTAGTGTCACTAATCGGATTAGTGGGAATTTTTTCCCGATGGTAAGGACAACAATTATCTCGAGGGATTGAATAATTTCAATCTGGATGCAGCATGCCATTGTTATACACATAAATGCCTGAATTGTTTGCATGTGTGTTTAGTTGTAAAATTCATTTCGTGTTAAAACAAAACGTGGAAAAAAGTTTTGATAAGTTTCTCATCTACCATTAAGTTTAATTGTACTTTTATCTACACTTTAGCTGGTATTTATTCGAAAATCACTTAGAGTTTCAAAGCCTTTTATCAGAGAAATAATTACTTAAGCTGAATGTACCCTGTACATCCAAAGTACCCGACAACATGCATGTGGAGGTATGACGTCACAAATAGGATAAAGACCGAATAGTTCCGCTTGCGAATATGCAAAGATGGCGGCCTCCTATTTAATTAGTGAAGACTTACCTGGCTAGTTTATTATCTATTTGTTACGCTTATATGCATCCTAACGACAATGGGCTTTGGACATATGTTGTTTGTAAGACAAAATCTACAATATAAGACCGACTTAACCGGAGCTGTCCCTTTTCCTTTAACATACCCATATTTCAAAGTTAAAATGTGGCATAACCGACTTCGAGATATCAAAGTTCGGCTGTAGTGAAATCTCCCTATTATGACCACTACAAAGTAGGCTTATTGATTGCATAAAAGGCAAGAGGGAACTAAGTTTAAATGAAAATAGAAACTCCTAAATGAGCTTTCTGTTTTACTCTCACCTTGCTTTAAGTAGCCATCGCCTTAAGCAAATATCATTCAAACAATTAAGTGGTGGTAATAGAGATGTTTTACTCAATACCTTTTGTGGAGTAACAGAAGGCTAATTGGTTGTATAAAAGGCAGGGAACAGCTTAAAGCAAGGAGCTTTCTGTTTTACTGCCACCTTGCTTTAAGCTGTCATCTGTTATAAAAACCTAAAATGAATATAACTATGTGGTGTTACTAGAGAGGTTTTACTGTACGTCTATGACCCTGTCTGGTTTGTTTGTAAAATTAAATTAACCCTTTGACCCTTAGCAGCAAGTATACTTATCCTTTACAAGAGCTCACTTGTTCTATGCAAACAGTGTAGACCCAGATCAGGTGCCCTCTGATCAGGATCTGCACTGTTTTCATTTTGCAATCAATTGTTTAACAACTACTCCCTAAGTAGTCAAAAATGGAATTGATTTTATTGGAAATTAGAAAGGGTCATTTGAAATTTCAGGGGTGAGTGAATTAAGATCAAAATTGGCTGATCTCAGTGTGTGGTGCTTGAGTTAAGAATGAAATGTTTAATTGTATATATAGCCTGTAATGTACATAGTCCCGGCTGGATGTGATTAATAGTATAAGTTATATCGGATGCAATTTCTGTCTTTTAAGAAATGAAATTGTTTTTCTCAGCATTCATGTGAAATGAAACACACAAGTGACTTTTGATTTGCCAATCATTTTCTGTAGTTCATTTCACATGAACTCCAAAGTAAAAGCATTTTATTTCTTGTATTTACATTGTTATTTCCTTTCTACTTGTTGACACCAAATCTTGCCATTCTAGTAACTGTTGTGTAAAGGTGAAAATGTTGAACCAAGAGATGCAAATACCTTGAACATTAGATAATACCTGACAGAACAGTCCCATTCCTTTTCTTTTGACTTGTCTTCTCTGTGACTGCCTGCCACAGGTACATTTAGGTGCGAAGATTCTCTCAGCTTTCTAAGAGATGTGTTTTCTTCTCTGTACATTATCTTTGCCTCCTCCTCCTTCCCGTCTACCACACCAGCTTGTCTTGCTACATGTATATGGTTAATCATTGCACTACAATATTCATGCAAGTTGAATGTCAGAATGTTGTTCTCAGAGGAGACAGGGCTTATGGCTCCTTTTGATGTGTAGCCCCGCCCCCTCTGAAAAAGACATTCATAAGAAATTAATGACGCCTTCCAATTGAAAGGAATGGAGGGAAAATAAGGTAATATGTACCATAGGAAATATTTTCTATATCCTAGCAGCTGGTAGCTTAAAGCAAGCTGATAGTAAAGCAAAGTGCACCTTAAGGTGCATTCTGTTTTACTTTTAACCTGCTAAGACCCATTACCCCATAACCTGTTTCTAGTTTTGAAGATTCGTGACTACTTAAAGCAGGTTGAAAGTAAAGCAGAATGTGCCTTAAGGCACATTCTACTTTACTTTCAGCCTACTTTAAGCTACCATCTGCTAGGATATAGAAACTATTTCTTATGAAACATATTCATGACTGTATAAAAGGGAACTCTTTCTACAGTGTTGGAATACATTATAGGCGTAAAAAGGCATATTTATTGTGTAATGGGTTAAGGGGTGACCTGTCGTCAAATTATAACCAGGCTGTAGGGTAACAGGTTAAGTCAAATACATGCACATGTACAGTGTAACTGGTGTATATGCGACCATTTAGAAAAGAAGTATGAAAGCCCGTAAACATATTGTGAGGTCTGAACCTGTAGCGCACTGTGTGCACAATTGTGATTACTGTTGCCAGCAGATTGAGTTAACTCTGATTTAGATCCAGTCTTCTTGATTTTGTTAAATGAATTATAAATAATTTTTCTGTGATAGTTCCTGTAAAGGACAATTTTTGCAAACTAACTATGGATTTATAAGGTTTAAGCAGGACAAAAGTAATGCAGAAAGCTCATATAGAAGCTTTTTGAATTGTTTTTGTCCTGCATTAAGCCGGCATCCGGTCGGTTAGTCAGTTGAGAGACCAAATGGTTTCCGCTGAATAACTTTCCATTTCTTCATCCTACAGTTCTCATGTTTGGTAGGAAGGTTAGTCGTGATGTGTAGATGCTCCCTATTTATTTCGAGGTCAATATGTCAAGGTGTTATTGTACAAACATATCTTGTTTATTCTTATATCTACTGGATGCTTAGCACATGTTTATCTTTATTATTCTGTGTGTGATTATTTGTTAAAAATTGCCCATTAATTGTTAATTATATACAATGTACTAGCTTTAAGTGCTTAGTTTAAACAGTATTTTATTTCAAAATAGATACAGTCATGACTGCCAATACATACAATTTCACATATAAATATATGGATTACTTAGAAAACAAGTTGGGTTCAAACTTATATAAATTCTTCTCCTTTTCATATAATTACAATATACAGTCGAAATCGAACTCGATTCTACTGATATTTCATTTGTTGAATTTCTATAATTCGAATCGTTAAAGTCGAACATGCTCGTATGTCAAAACGTGGCATAGCCATAATCAACCCTGAAACACGGATATGTTCTAAATTACACAAGTTCCAGGTATCGAGTCTCGACTGCGTCATGTTTTAAGTGTGATGGCAGGTTGTGACTGTCAATACTTTATTTCTGTTTTTAACTTTCAAAGCTGTTAACATAAATTATATAGAATTATGAAAAATAAGTAGTATAAACATAGGTAAAGATTCACACGGAAGAAAACAAAAGAGATGGATGTTGTGGCGCTCCAATGTTGATATGACTCCCAGAACCCGGTGTAGCAGTCAATTCTTTCCCCCCTCAAAAGTTTCCCCGGGGAAAGAATTGGCTAGCCAATTCTTTCCCCCCCTAGTCAAAAACTTCCCCGGGGAAAGAATTGGCTAGCCAATTCTTTCCCCCCCTATAATTTCGCAAGTGGGATACTTTTAGGTAGCTAATTCTTTCCCCCCCTTAGTTGAAACTTTCCCCGGGGAAAGAATTGGCTAGCCAATTCTTTCCCCCCCTATAATTTCGCACTGTAGGATTTCTTTCTCACTATCTGGCGGAATTGTATGGTTTGACTATCTTGGAGGGGGGAAAGTTTTGGCTAGCCAATTCTTTCCCCCCTTTCTGACAGTGTGCGAAATTGTATGCTTTGACTATCTCGGAGGGGGGAAAAGTTTTGGCTAGCCAATTCTTTCCCCCCCTATCTGTCAGTCTGCGGAATTGCACCATTTGACTTTCTTGGAGGGGGGAAAGTTTTGGCTAGCCAATTCTTTCCCCCCTCTCTTTCAGTCTGTGGAATTGTATACTTTGACTATCTTGGAGGGGGGAAAGTTTTGGCTAGCCAATTCTTTCCTCCCTATCTGACAGTCTGTGGAATTGTATACTTTGACTATCTTGGAGGGGGGGGGGGAGTTTTGGCTAGCCAATTCTTTCCCCCCTCTCTTTCAGTTTGTGGAATTGTATACTTTGACTATCTTGGAGGGGGAAAGTTTTGGCTAGCCAATTCTTTCCCCCCTATCTGACAGTCTGTGGAATTGTATGCTTTTACTATCTAAGCGGGGGGAAAGTTTTGGCTAGCCAATTCTTTCCCCCCTCTCTTTCAGTCTGTGGAATTGTATACTTTGACTATCTTGGAGGGGGGAAAGTTTTGGCTAGCCAATTCTTTCCCCCCTCTCTTTCAGTCTGTGGAATTGCATCATTTGACTATCTTGGAGGGGGAAAAGTTTTGGCTAGCCAATTCTTTCCCCCCTCTCTTTCAGTCTGTGGAATTGCATCATTTGACTATCTTGGAGGGGGGAAAGTTTTGGCTAGCCAATTCTTTCCCCCCTATCTGACAGTCTGTGGAATTGTATGCTTTTACTATCTAAGCGGGGGTGAAAGTTTTGGCTAGCCAAAAGTTTCCCCCCTCCGAGATAGTCCAAGTATACAATTCTACAGACTGTAAGATATGGGGGGAAAGAATTGGCTAGCCAAAACTTTCCCCCCTCCAAGATAGTCAAAGTATACAATTCCACAGACTGAAAGAGAGGGGGGAAAGAATTGGCTAGCCAAAAGTTTCCCCCCTCCGAGATAGTCCAAGTATACAATTCTACAGACTGTAAGATATGGGGGGAAAGAATTGGCTAGCCAAAACTTTCCCCCCTCCAAGATAGTCAAAGTATACAATTCCACAGACTGAAAGAGAGGTGGGAAAGAATTGGCTAGCCAAAACTTCCCCCCCTCCAAGATAGTCAAAGTATACAATTACACAGACTGTCAGATAGGGGGGAAAGAATTGGCTAGCCAAAACTTTCCCCCCTCCGAGATAGTCAAAGCATACAATCTGCACACTGTAAGATAGGGGGGAAAGAATTGGCTAGCCAAAACTTTTCCCCCTCCAAGATAGTCAAAGCATACAATCTGCACACTGTCAGATAGGGGGGAAAGAATTGGCTAGCCAAAACTTTCCCCCCTCCAAGATAGTCCAAGTATACAGTTCAACAGACTGAAAGAGAGGGGAGGGGGGAAAGAATTGGCTAGCCAAAACTTTCCCCCCTCCAAGATAGTCAAAGCATACAATCTGCACACTGTCAGATAGGGGGGGAAAGAATTGGCTAGCCAAAACTTTCCCCCCTCCAAGATAGTCAAAGCATACAATCTGCACACTGTCAGATAGGGGGGAAAGAATTGGCTAGCCAAAACTTTCCCCCCTCCAAGATAGTCAAAGCATACAATCTGCACACTGTCAGATAAGGGGGAAAGAATTGGCTAGCCAAAACTTTCCCCCCTCCAAGATAGTCAAAGCATACAATCTGCACACTGTCAGATAGGGGGGAAAGAATTGGCTAGCCAAAACTTTCCCCCCTCCAAGATAGTCCAAGTATACAGTTCAACAGACTGAAAGAGAGGGGAGGGGGGGGGGGGGAGAATTGGCTAGCCAAAACTTTCCACCCTCTGAGATAGTCCAAGTATACAATTCTACAGACTGTAATATATGGGGGGAAATAATTGGCTAGCCAAAACTTCCCCCCCTCCAAGATAATGAAAGGATGCAATTCCGCAGACTGACAGATAGGGGGGAAAGAATTGGCTAGCCAAAACTTTCCCCCCTCCGAGATAGTCAAAGCATACAATCTGCACACTGTCAGATAGGGGGGAAAGAATTGGCTAGCCAAAACTTCCCCCCCTCCAAGATAGTCAAAGCATACAATCTGCACACTGTCAGATAGGGGGGAAAGAATTGGCTAGCCAAAACTTTCCCCCCTCCAAGATAGTCCAAGTATACAGTTCAACAGACTGAAAGAGAGGGGAGGGTGGAAAGAATTGGCTAGCCAAAACTTTCCCCCCTCCAAGATAGTCAAAGCATACAATCTGCACACTGTCAGATAGGGGGGGGAAAGAATTGGCTAGCCAAAACTTTCCCCCCTCCAAGATAGTCAAAGCATACAATCTGCACACTGTCAGATAGGGGGGAAAGAATTGGCTAGCCAAAACTCCCCCCCCTCCAAGATAGTCAAAGCATACAATATGCACACTGTCAGATAGGGGGGAAAGAATTGGCTAGCCAAAACTTTCCCCCCTCCAAGATGGTCAAAGCATACAATCTGCACACTGTCAGATAGGGGGGAAAGAATTGGCTAGCCAAAACTTCCCCCCCTCCAAGATAGTCCAAGTATACAGTTCAACAGACTGAAAGAGAGGGGAGGGGGGGGGAAAGAATTGGCTAGCCAAAACTTTCCACCCTCCGAGATAGTCCAAGTATACAATTCTACAGACTGTAAGATATGGGGGGAAATAATTGGCTAGCCAAAACTTCCCCCCTCCAAGATAATGAAAGGATGCAATTCCGCAGACTGACAGATAGGGGGGAAAGAATTGGCTAGCCAAAACTTTCCCCCCTCCGAGATAACCAAAGCATACAATCTGCACACTGTCAGATAGGGGGGAAAGAATTGGCTAGCCAAAACTTTCCCCCTCCAAGATAGTCCAAGTATACAATTCTACAGACTGTAAGATATGGGGGGAAAGAATTGGCTAGCCAAAACTTTCCCCCCTCCAAGATAATGAAAGGATGCAATTCCGCAGACTGACATATAGGGGGGAAAGAATTGGCGAGCCAAAACTTTCCCCCCTCCGAGATATTCAAAGCATACAATCTGCACACTGTCAGATAGGGGGGAAGGAATTGGCTAGCCAAAACTTTCCCCCCTCCGAGATAGTCCAAGTATATAATTCTACAGACTGTAAGATATGGGGGGAAAGAATTGGCTAGCCAAAACTCCCCCCCCCCCTCCAAGATAATGAAAGGATGCAATTTCGCAGACTGACAGATAAGGGGGAAGGAATTGGCTAGCCAAAACTTTCCCCCCTCCGAGATAATCAAAGCATACAATCTGCACACTGTCAGATAGGGGGGAAAGAATTGGCTAGCCAAAACTTTCCCCCCTCCAAGGTAGTCCAAGTATACAATTCTACAGACTGTAAGATATGGGGGGAAAGAATTGGCTAGCCAAAACTCCCCCCCCCCCTCCAAGATAATGAAAGGATGCAATTCCGCAGACTGACAGATAGGGGGGGAAAGAATTGGCTAGCCAAAACTTTCCCCCCTCCAAGATAGTCAAAGTATACAATTCCACAGACTGACAGACAGGGGGGGAAATAATTGGCTAGCCAAAACTTTCCCCCCTCCGAGATAGTCCAAGTATACAATTCTACAGACTGTAAGATATGGGGGGAAAGAATTGGCTAGCCAAAACTTTCCCCCCTCCAAGATAATGAAAGGATGCAATTCCGCAGACTGACATATAGGGGGGAAAGAATTGGCTAGCCAAAACTTTCCCCCCTCCGAGATAGTCAAAGCATACAATCTGCACACTGTCAGATAGGGGGGAAAGAATTGGCTAGCCGAATCTTTCCCCCCTCCAAGATAGTCAAAGTATACATTTCCACAGACTGACAGACAGGGGGGAAAGAATTGGCTAGCCAAAACTTTCCCCCTTCCATATATAGTCAAAGGATACCAAACCACATACTGAAAGAGAGGGGGGAAAGAATTGGCTGTTACACCGGCTCATCCGCCTACCCCTCTCACTCAAAATGTTTGGTCGCCATTCTATATTTTTTGAACACACAGAAATATGTAAGTATTTTGGTCAACTGTTAGGCATATGTGCCGTCAGTGCTTGACTTATGGAATGGTCTGGGTGTGAGAGTGCATCATGGGATGGCTGAATGTCACATTCTACTTTAAGGTCACCTTGACCTTGACCTTTGACCTCAATTGTAAAATGAATGTACAGGGTGTTTCATAATATCTGTCCTTATTCTAAACGGCAATTTTTTTCTAAATAGGTCTATAGACATAATTGTGAAAATAATCTGCTTAACAAGGAAATAATAAATTTTCAGTTGATGTATGGTAACGAATGGTTACCTCTATACGTGTTAATTAACAGCAACTTCTTGTCTACAGCAGATGTTCGATACAACGTCCATTTTGTCTAATTATGACGTCAAGCCTTTGCTTGAAATTGTCAGTCACATTCCTGCACACATCTCTGGAAATTGTGCACATTTTCTCGACGAATTACAGCTTTTAGTTAATCTGTACTTCCTGGTCTAGGAGTGTAGACCCTTTGTTTTAGATGCCCCCGCAAGAAAAAGTCAAGGGAATTTAAAAACCAGTGAATGTGGTGCCCACTTGCGCTCAGTCCTGAATGAGATAAATCACAGGGACCCGGCACGATTTATTTTTGAGAGAAAAAATTGTCAAAAGGTATATATAGAGACAAGGGGTACAACTGATTGTAGGTATATTCTCACCCTATCTCGACAAAAGAGGTCATATCACGAATAATATTTGATGAAACGACACCCTTTTTGCATTTCTGTCTAGCTAATATAATACCCTTCCATAAAAACATAACATAAAACTAACTGTAAGGATGCACTTTCAACAGTAATTGCATTTACTCACAGAAATCAACGACTTTTGGAAAACGGGACAGGTGTTCGTTCACAGCTAAAACAGCATTGACCACTACTGTACGCTTGTTTAGGCGGTATTCGAGTGTTACAGTCATTGCCAACTACTGTACGCTTGTTTAGGCGGAATATCGAGCATGACAGTCATACAGTTCCATAAATATACATCTTTGACACCGATCAAAGCTGATTTCTTCTCAAATCATTGCCGTACCAAAACAAACTATATGTACAAGAATAGCTTTACAGCCGATGAAAACATGCGAATTTGTTGTTGGTACATGTATTGCAATGGTTTGAGTATAAATCAGCTTTGATCGGTGTAAACATGGATATCCATGGAACTATATGTTCGATATTACCGCCTCAACAAGCACACAGTAGTGGTCAATGAGGTGTCAGCTGTGAACGAACACCTGTCCCGTTTTCCAAAAGTCCTTGATTTCTGTGAGTAAATGCAATTACTTTTGAAAGTGCATGCTTACAGTTGGTTTTATGTTATGTTTTTATGGAAGGGTATTATATTAGCTAGACAGAAGTGCAAAAAGGGTGTCGTTTCTTCAATTATTATTTATGATATGCCCGGTTTTGTCGAGATAGGGTGAGAATGTACTAACAATCAGTTGTACCCCTTGTCTCTATATATACCTTCTGACGATTTTTTTCTCTCAAAACGCAATCGTGTCGGGGCCCTGTGAGATAAATCTGTCACCAAAAGTTTGTGAAAGCCAGTCAATCACATCACCAGCCGTTGAAACTTTTTAAGGTGCAAGCTCTAAGTCAAATTGTATATACTAAATAGACGCTTGTGGCATCTGTGTAGTTTGTAATATCACCTAACACTCTCCTTACTGACCGTTGTGAAGTTTCATCGATTGCAGTTGTCAATTTCTGAAGTCCTCATGGCAGACCTTGGACGTCAAGTGTCTGCATGCCTTCTGTCTTCTACTATACCCGAATCCTAAAATTGCTTAACAATTCGCTGGATATGCTTTGTATTGAATGATCCTAGCTCTGTGTGAGTCTTTTTTATAGTTTTAACAACAGTTTTATGAGATTTACATTGATTGTAAAGCTAAATGACTTCACAACACTGTTCTTTTGACGGCGCCATCTTCAAATAACCAACGACAGGCAATGACGTCATAATGACGTCATGACGTCATAAAGGTGCCCGTACTAATGTACAGATAAAATGTTATTCGAAGTACTTTAGAATGATGCATAATTGGTTCTGATATCTTATAAACTGATTGTGCTATTAACGTTTAGAATAAGGACAGATATTATGAAACGCCCTGTATGTAACTCATTTTGTCCAGAGTAATTCCACATTAGCCAAATTTGTTGTGTTAGTACATCTTGAGATGGCAAAGTGTCACATGCTACTTTAAGGTCACCTTGACCTTTGCCCTCAATTTATTTTAAAAAACTTGTCTGGAGCATATCTTCTGTACCCGTACCAGCTGAGTACATAATGCATGGGAAGGCTGAGTGTGGCATACTACTTTAAGGTCACTGTGACCTAGACCTTTGACCTCAATTGTGAAATTTGTTTATGTTTGTATGTATGTAACTCATTTTGTTTGGAGTATATTTCCTTTACCACAAACTTCACACACACACATGTACACACATCCCCCCCTTTTAAAAGGTCATTGTTGGAATAATTAGAACTGAGCGAGAAGGGCATTCACAGGTTTAAAAACTGACCTGGAATAATACATGATCAATTTACTATGGCTCTTTATCAGAACAACCTAGATATGAACAGGCATGTTTATATCAGGAAGTTGATTAAGGTGTAAAAAGAATGTTTGTTAATGTTATACATGTATTAGGTATGTTATATCAGCAGTCTTTGATGTGGTTATAACCCAATATCCAGCAGTTCAGTTCCATTATTTCAGTCCTTGTTATCGTTAATATTGATAGATATAAAATTGTTTCTGTTATGAACTTTTTCATGACTAAGTAACTCTTGTGTGTTATTAAGTACCCTTGTGGATCTTTTTAGTTACCGAAACATGAACCATTCTACTTGTTATTCTGGGAATTTTATTAAACACTGGTCTAAATGAACAAATAGTGTTGACCCAGATCAGAGGGCTCCTATAGGAACCCTCTGATCTGGGTCTTCACTGTTTGCAGTGTAATGAGTATATTAAAAACATGTCCATGGCGTTGAAAACGTTAACTATCACCAGTTACAGAGGAGAAAACATTATACATGCCAAATTACGTGCCCAAAGTTGGCAAAAACAACCAAAGTCAACAACTACAAAAAACAACAACAACATAAATGTGTTTATACTACATCCATTTGTCCATTGCACATACTACAAGTACCACCGCTTCAGATCACCCTGGGTCCATGCTTTAAAAGCATTTTAGCTGAGCCAGAAATCGCTCTCAAGCACTTGTTTGGTCAGATTTTGGCCTAAGCTCAAACCAATCAAATGCTTGAGAATGCCTTCAGACTCAACTCAAACTTTATAAGTGCAGGACCAGGCTCAAAATTGTTTGTCACTCAGATTTCAATAAATGTTAACATTTTCAAAACCCTGACATTGTTAACATGTACATGATATTGAATAATGTCTGTGTTTAGTTTCATTTCATCAATTTCCCCATAAGATACACATTTTTACACTTCTAATTTAATTCTCCCACTGAAGAAAATGATTCCACTTAAATACAGTCATGGTCAGATTGTATAAAGCCGGCTGAAAGTAAATCAGAATGTGCCTTACATATTCTGCTTTACTTCCAACCTGCTTTACTTCCAACCTGCTTTAAGTAGTCACCTTTCGTAATACGTGAAAACAAGCTATGGGTTAATGGGTTGAACAGGAAAGAATTATGTTGTCCCCACTGTATGCATAGCTAGACATTTAGTTGTGAGGCAAACAGTGTAGTAGAAGACATTATTCTTCCCCCCAACATATGGGTTACTGCTAAAATCTTAATGTCCATTGCATACAGTTTTGAGCCAGATCAGACACTGGTTAACCCTGTGTCTGATCAGGCTCCAAGCTCTTTTGCAATTCAGATCTCAATTAACAGTTAAAACTTTCAAAAAGGTTATCATTTTCACAATTTACACTGTTTCATGTAGTTTCACAGAGAACAAGACTTGTTTTAATTGGTCATAGCACGTTCAAACTTGTATACAACATTTCAGTCGGTCGTATTCGTAAGATAGGAAAGACAACTCCTAGTAATCTGTATCGAATTCGGCCAAATTACTCCCCATCGCTATAGACAATAAGAAGAGATACAGTTCGTCTTTTGGTAAATATTTATTCGAATTTTTACCAAGAAACAGACAATTTTCTTATAAAGTTTATGTAATTTCCTTGCTTTTCTTATTTGGGAACTATGGTAAACACATGATTTTTTATGGTAAACAAGTAACTTTTTGAAACCGAAAGTAAACGATATGCTCGGCGTCAGCCTATTTAAGCGAATACGAAGGTTTGCCAACACTAACAGATACACACTTATCACGATATAAGATTTAGTATCAGTTAAAACGATTTTAAGAGTAAGAAACAAGATATATGCAGCTTTGTATGGGACATGTATTTATTTGATGTGAGCGGTTACACATTGAAATGAATGATAGCGTGGCAAAGCGCAGGCGCTCACACTGACTTCCGCTGTGTTGAAATATCGCAACCGCGTATAGCGAAAGTGTGCAAGTGCATAGTAGTGGGGATGTTACAGTTATAATGCATCATTTTCTGTTAGAATTTCAATAAAAGGCAGCAAAACTCGAGGATTATTGTATCTCTCTCCACGATTTATATCCTGTGCCTCATGTCTGGCCCCTGGCTTCATGCATCAGCACAATCAACCCTAGTGATGAGTATACTCGACATAAACAAACGGTCTGCCCTGGAAGAAGACGCTTTAAGCAGTGTAAACCCAGATCCTAAACAGGCATGTAGGTCTCCTAAAGGGGCCCCAGATCAGTTTCTGCACTGTTTCTCATGTTGCAACAAACTGTATAAACAACCCTAAATAGTTTATTGGAAACTTGAATATATTTATTAACCCTTTGAAATTTCAGTGTTAAATGAGTCACATAGCAAATATGAGTTAATACATATCCTAGCTCTTGAAAAAAAAAATTCTACATATATGTAAATATATTTGAGCCGTGCCATGAGAAAACCTGACTTATTGCATTGCAAACAGTGTATATCAATGCCAGCCGTGGCGTCAGAGATGCGGCGGCTGGTCTTGATATACACTGTTTGACACCCAGATGCATCTAAAGCATTTTTAGCTCACCTGAGCTAGCTCAGTGTGAGCTTTTGCCATCCTTGAATGTCCGTCGTCCGTCGTCAACAATTTTAGTGTTTATTCTCTAGAGGTCACAATTTTAATCTAAACTTTCTGTAACTTGCTCAGATTGTATATGACCATAAGAGTTCGAATGAGTTCGATTATGGTTGAAATCTGACCAATAGATCAAGAGTTATGAACCTTTGAATTGCTGAAAATGCCATATTTAACAGTGTTTCACTCTAGAGGCCACAATTTTTATCCAAACTTTCTGTAACTTGCTCAGATTGTATATTACCATAAGAGTTCGAATGAGTTTGATTATGATTGAAATCAGACTAAAAGTTCAAGAGGTATCTACCTCTGAACTGCTGAAAATGCCATATTTAACAGTGTTTACCCTCTAGAGGCCACAATTTTTATCCAATCTATGTCAAACGTGCTCAGATTCAATATGACTATACGAGTTCAGATGAGATTGATTATGATTGAAATCAGATGCATAGGTCGAGAGTTATCTACCTTTGAATTGCTGAAAATGCCTTATTTAAGGGTGTTTACACTCTAGAGGCCACAGTTTTTACACAATCTTCCTCAAACTTGCTCATATTGTATATGACCTCAAGAGTTCAAATGAGTTTGATTATAGTTGTAATCAGACACATAGGTCAAGAGTTATCTACCTTTGAATTGCTGAAAATGCCATATTTAACAGTGTTTCTACTCTAGACGCCACAATTTTTATCCAGTCTTTTTCAAACTTGCTCAGATTGACCATTGTATATTACCATAAGAGTTGCAATAAGTGTGATAATGGTTGAAATCAAACTAATAGGTCAAAAGTTATCTGCCCTTAAAGCGACTCGCAACCAGATGGTGCATTAAAAATAGTAATTTGTAAATATGTGTCAAACGCTTATATAAATGGTAAAGAATTAGTTTAGGATAAGAAATTCCGTTTAAAAAAATGTTTTTCAATAAAAAAAAATATTGGTCTCTGGTGGGATTCGAACCCGGGGCCCCGGCATTGGCGGACAGAAGGCAAAATAGGGGAAACCGCTTAGACCAATGGACCACGGAACTATCCGTTTATCTCGGATCGATTTAACGTATTTCAATGTGTAGCTATCGAAAGTGAATACAACTTCGTAATTCGGCTCGTGTTTATGTCTAAGCCCGTGTAGAGAAGCAACAACAACAACTATACCGTCTACTAGTCGGTATAGAAAAACGATGGAAAATATCTAAAAATCTAAGATTCGGTGACGATTCTTGAGACTTTTTTTGGACTGATCATATTTTTTTAATGTCAGAAGCCAAATAATGCCACAAATTTGCTTTTATTTGAGTATTTTATTTTATTTTGACAAGTACACCATCCGGTTGCGAGTCCCTTTAAATAGCTGAAAATGCCATATCTAACAGGGTTTACACTATTGCAACTACAGAATTTTGATTATACTTGCACACAAAGTATACAGCTATAAGTTCTCAAAGGAGTGCAATTAATTATTGTTGAAATCTTATTGTTGTGGCAATAGTTATCTGCCCTTGATATACTTTGAAATGCTAGAAAAGGCTTCATTTCAGTTTAGTTTAGGTTCTAGATAAATCTGCCCTTGATGTACTCTACTATACTAGAATTATGAGGTTGTATTCCAAAACTGTTTACATGCTATACTACAAATTTGAATGGATTTAGATTAAAAGGAGAGAAACAGAAAGGTAAAGCTATCAGGCTTCAGTACACGAGGTGAGCGATATCAGGGCTTTCAAGCCCTCTTGTATGTAGTTGTATTATATACCGTATCTAGACACAACTACACTTAAACCACTCTTGTTTATCTATAATGAAATATTTCAGCAATTACACATGCACACAGGGAGAGTTTGTTGCAATATCCAGGCACAACTATATTTCGGCAATCATACATGCACACATTGCAATACCCAGGCACAGCTATATTTAAACCACTCTTGTACATCTATAATGAAATATTTCAGCAATCATACATGGACACATTGCAATACCCAGGCACAGCTATATTTAAACCACTCTTGTATATCTATAATGAAATCTTTCGGCAATCATACATGCACACATTGCAATACCCAGGCACAACTATATTTAAACCACTCTTGTACATCTATAATGGAATATTTCGGCAATCATACATGCACACGGGGAAAGTTCATTGCAATACCCAGGCACAGCTATATTTAAACCACTCTTTGTATATCTATAATGAAATCTTTCAGCAATTATACATGCACATCGGGAGAGTGGCCATTGCTATATCTTTGCACAACTATATGTAAACCACTCTTGTATATCAATAATGAAATATTTCAGTAATTACACATGCACACAGGGAGAGTTCATTGCAATATCCAGGTACAACTATACTTAATTTAAACCACTCTTGTATATCTATAATGAAATAATTCGGCAATTTTACATGCACACAGGGAGAGTTCATTGCAATATCCAGGCGCTACTATACTTAAACCACTCTTGTATATCTATAATGTAATCTTTCAGCAATTATACATGCACACAGGGAAAGTTCATTGCATTATCCAGACACATCTATATTTAAACCACTCTTGTACATCTATAATGAAATATTTCGGCAATCATACATGCACATCAGGAGAGTTCATTGCTAGGATGATGGACAATTCGTCACCATGCAGATTCGTCACCAAAGCAATATAGTTCAAAAGGGGTAGTCAATTCGTCACCAAAGGAACTATAGTACAAATTTTTTATATACTGCTTTAATGAGTATAATTGTTCACACATAGGTGTTATAATTACCTTTTTTGTAGTGTTAATATACACGTTATGTAGATCTAATTGACACTATCATTTTGTTTGGATCCCGATATATACGGACAATTTTTGGTCAGACAGTTAGGAGCCCGATATACTGGAAATGTAATTATTATGCCTATATTTACGCTATTATATAGGGGCAATTTGGTAATATTTTACCAAATAGTTTGGATCCACATATGATCTGGCTCCAAAATGCTTGTCAAGCGGAAGAAATAAAATGCAACCAGAAACTATAGATGACATTTTATTCCCATTATTTTAAAATTCATATATATGTATAAATACAATTTTACTTTCTAACCTAATGGAGACACGTAGGGCCAAGGTATTGCATTAACAATATTTCTGCATTACTTTTACGCTGTATAATTTTTCCCTGCATTAACATGCTACCTTTCATTAATTGGTATAATCCTTTATATATAGTATTGTTTTAACGGATTGATGGGATTAGGTATTTAATTAATTTCTTACTTTCTCATCATTTTTAAACTATTTATATAACTACTTTAATCGATGATATTTGAAGCCTGAATCAAAGAATACCTGTTATCAGTATCCAGTTTCAAAGTGACTGACTGACACGTGTATGTTCACTGAGCATGACATTCCTTTGTACGTGTGCCTATGATATTTACATTAATTGGTTTGTTGTTTTTACAGTTAATATCAATACAGTTATAACAGGTCGGGTAACTACCAATCAGCATTTCACACCAGATTAACAACAATGTACATGTAATTAAAGTAATCTGCCGTTGGCGGTATATATAACAAACTTTTACGTTTGACCCTATACTGTTTCTTACTGTATTAATTGTAGCTTTAGATCATTTTTTGCATTCATTTTAAGTAACACATTCGAATATTATATAAAAAAGACCACTCAATAAATACATGTCACTTTCCGTTTTATGATTCCTTAAACAGGTGGCTAGATTAAACAAGAGGGCCTGAAGGCCCTGATATCGCTCACCTGTTGTACTGAAGCCTGATAGCTTTACCTTTCTGTTTCACCTATTTTCATCATAATCTTTTCAAATTTGTAGTATAGCATGTAAATAATTTTGGAATACAACCTCATAATTCTAGTATAGTAGAGTTAATCAAGGGCAGGTAACTAGAGCCTAAACAATACTGAAATGAAGCCTTTTCTAGAATTTACAAGTATATCAAGGGCAGATAACTATTGCCACAATGATTAGATTTCAACAACAATTGTACACCTGTGTGCAAGTATAATCAAAATCCATTCAAAACTGTAGTTGCAAGAGTGTAAACGCTGTAAAATATGGCATTTTCAGCACTTCAAGGGTAGATAACTCTTGATCTATTTGTCCGATTTCAACCATAATCAAACTCATCTGAAGAATTATGGTAATATACAATCTGAGCAAGTTTGAAAAAGATTGGATAAAATGTGTGGCCTCTAGAGTGTAAACACCCTTAAATATGTCATTTTCAGCAATTCAAAGGTAGATAATTCACGACCTATTAGTCTGATTTCAACAATAATCAAACTCATTTGAATTCTTATAGTAATATACAATCTGAGATAGTTTGAAATGGATTGGATAAAAATTGTGGCCTCTAGAGTGTAAACACCCTTAAATATGGCATTTTCAGCAGTTCAAAGGTAGATAACTCTTGATCTATTTGTCCGATTTCAACCATAATCGAACTCATCCGAACTCTTATGGTCATATACAATCTGGGCAAGTTTGAGAAAGATTGGATAAATATTGTGGCCTCTAGAGTGTAAACACTAAAATTGTTGACGACGGACATTAAAGGATTGCAATAGCTCACCGTGAGCTAGCTCAGGTGAGCTAAAAAGTTTAAAAACAACTTAGGTAGTAACTGAGGCTGGGAGTAGCAAATCTCCTCTGAAATCGGTTATGGAAATATGTCTATGCTATATTGTGAATTGTCATGTAGGATTGCTATGGGACATATCAAAAGAATATAAGTGGACATCCTTATATCCATTGCTCCACAAAATCCCTTCCTTCACTGAAGAAAATAGACAGACGGACAGACAATGGAAAAGTGATCCCTATTCTCCAAGTGTCACCTCTGCCTACAGCAGGTGACACAAAACATGTAAAGTGCAGACCCTGATCAGAGGGAGGAGCCCTATGATCAGGGTCTGCACTGTTGTCCATAATCTAAAATATTTTTGGGACAAACACTCAATGTCGATGTAAACTAGAAAATCTAGAAAATGGAATTATGTCTATTGAAGCGAGTAGTGTAAGGGCTAGGCACACCTATTATCATCTACCATCATTATTGTTCTGTCTGCCATTAGCTAATGAGCATATAAATACTTAGTTCTGGTCCATCATATGGCTCCATCCAAATTCCATCATACTTTGTGGAAATACATTGATTTGTTTTTACAATTGTAAATGCTACATATGGGCATATAACTTATACAATTAACAGAAAAATAATCCTGATCACAGGCCCGTAGGAAGCAAAATTGGATTGGGGGGCACACTCTTTATTGGTCACTCAACATTGGGGGGGCACCACCGATTTTTTGTCTTTTGACAAGTTTTTTTTTTTTTTTTTTTTTTGGTTGTGCGTTAAATTTTAGGTAAAAACAAGCGTTTTTAGGCCTTTTTTAGTACAAATATATAAAAATTTGCTTGCTTACTATAATTGGCAAAATTATTGTTATATATATAATATACTAGGTAAGAAATTACCCTATACAAAGTCTTTGGTGACGAATCGTCTTTTGCAATTACTATATATCGCTTTGGTGACGAATTTGCATGGTGACGAATCGTCTGTAATTCCATTGCTATATCTTTGCACAACTATATGTAAATCACTCTTGTATATCTATAATGAAATCTCTCGGCAATCATACATGCACACATTGCAATACCCAGGCACGACTATATTTAAACCACTCTTGTACATCTATAATGAAATATTTCGGCAATCATACATGCACACATTGCAATACCCAGGCACGACTATATTTAAACCACTCTTGTACATCTATAATGAAATATTTCAGCAATCATACATGCACACATTGCAATACCCAGGCACAGCTATATTTAAACCACTCTTGTACATCTATAATGAAATATTTCGGCAATCATACATGCACACATTGCAATACCCAGGCACAGCTATATTTAAACCACCCTTGTACATCTATAATGAAATATTTCGGCAATCATACATGCACACATTGCAATACCCAGGCACAACTATATTTAAACCACTCTTGTACATCTATAATGAAATATTTCGGCAATCATACATGCACACATTGCAATACCCAGGCACAGCTATATTTAAACCACTCTTGTATATCTATAATGAAATCTGTCGGCAATCATACATGCACACGGGGAAAGTTCATTGCAATATCCAGGCACAGCTATATTTTAACCACTCTTGTATATCTATAATGAAATCTTTCGGCAATCATACATGCACACATTGCAATACCCAGGCACAGCTATATTTAAACCACTCTTGTACATCTATAATGAAATATTTCGGCAATCATACATGGACACATTGCAATACCCAGGCACAACTATATTTAAACCACTCTTGTATATCTATAATGAAATCTTTCGGCAATCATACATGGACACATTGCAATACCCAGGCACAGCTATATTCAAACCACTCTTGTATATCTATAATGAAATATTTCGGCAATCATACATGCACACATTGCAATACCCAGGCACAACTATATTTAAACCACTCTTGTATATCTATAATGAAATCTTTCGGCAATCATACATGCACACGGGGAAAGTTCATTGCAATATCCAGGCACAGCTATATTTTAACCACTCTTGTATATCTATAATGAAATCCTTCAGCAATTATACATGCACACATGTAGAGTTCATTGCAATATCCAGGCACAGCTATATTTAAACCACTCTTGTATATCTGTAATGAAATCCTTGAGCAATTATACATGCACACATGTAGAGTTCATTGCAATATCCAGGCACACATGTCCCTCGAACATCCATGAATTCTTCCTGCACGCAGCACTCAGGAATGGTTCATAGCAATATTCAAACATTTTCACCCTCGCATACCTTTAATTAATTCTTCCAGAAAGGCATATAGGGAGAGTTTTTGCAATATCCAGGCATATATGTCTTATGATCACCGTCGAACATTGGATGGAGAAGACGTAATCCCCCCCCCCCCCCCCCTAAAACTATCATTTACATTGCCAACAGTTTGGATCCCGTCGTCTGATCTGGCTCCAAAATGTGTGCCATTCATATAGTGATTTTTAAGAACAGTCGAAACGTTGTCTTTTATTAGCTCACCTGGCACAAAGTGCCAAGGTGAGCTTTTAGGATCGCTGGATGTCCGTCCGTCCGTCCGTCTGTTCACAATTGTTCGTTAACACTCTACCGGCTACAAATCTCATTGGATCTTCATGAAACTTGATCACAATGTCTGTCTAGTAGAAATCTAGGCCAAGTTCGAATGTGGGTCATGTTGGGTCAAAAACTAGGTCACTAGGTCAAATCATAGAAAAACCTTGTTAACACTCTAGAGTCTACAAATCTCATTGGATCTTGATGAAACTTGGTCAGAATGTTTGTGTTATTGATATCTAAGTCAACTTCGAAAATGAGTTATGTCCGGTCAAAAACTAGGTCACTATGTCAAAATCATAGAAAACCCTCGTTAACACTCTGTTTGACTCATTGATATCTAGGTCAAGTTCAAATGTGGGTCATGTTAGGTCAAAAACTAGGTCACTAGGTCAAATCATAGAAAAGTCTTGTTAACACTCTTGAGGCTACACATTTCATTGGATCTTTATGAAACATGGTATGAATGTTTGTCTTATTGATATCTAGGTCAAGTTCGAATGTTGGTCATGTCCGGTCAAAAACTAGGTCACTAGGTCAAATCATAGAAAAACCTTGTTAACACTCTAGAGGCTACAAATCTCATTGGATCTTGATGAAACTTGGTCAGAATGTTTGTCTCATTGATATCTAGGCTAAGTTCGAATATGGCGCTCTTTTCACACAGGGAGTGTGCGTTCAAAAGCGCTTTACATGAAATAACACATATGTACCTATACATCGAGAAAAGACAAAATAACTACAATTAGATCTGAAATAAAACATGAATAAACATATAAAAGACAGTTCCCCAAAACGGCGATCACATTACCCCCATCAATCAGCAATGAACCGACCGGCTAAGTATTGCCGACTGATATCAATAATGGTAGAGCGCCCAATGCAGGCCATCGACAAAACACAAATAACTATAATTAGATCTAAAATAAATAAAAATAAACATACAAAAGACAGCCCCCAAAACGGCGATCACACTACCCCCATCAATCAGCAATGAACCAACCGGCTAAAGATTGCCGACCAAAAGAAATAATAGCAGAGCGCCCAATGTAATCTAATGTAACATAACTAGGAAAAATAGCATGCGACCATAACTAAAAACTCTATAGAAGATCAATGACATGATTAAAAATGGTGAAAGCTGTCCAAGAATTATACCACAGACCCCGCCAGCTGGTTTCAAAAGAGATCAGAGCCATATCCCTACCATCAAAGATCCACCAGACAGGCACTGGTCAACGATACAACCCCAGAACTAAAATTAAGACCCATAACATATACAGAATGAACACAGCCTTAGGGTAGCAGTCATCTACCCTCTCCACCCAACACCCGCGGGACCTACATGTTCCATGGCTGAAATTACACCCTTACTTTATAAAACATCAAGATAAGAAGCTGTCCCTGAATTATACCGCAAACCCCAAGTCAGTCGGTTTCAAAGAGATCAGGGGCAATCCCTACCATCAAGATCCACCGAACAGGCATGGGCAAACGGTACAATTCCAGAACTCCCATTTAGACCCATAATATCTACAGCAAGAACATAGCCCGGAGGTAGCAGTCATCCATTTCCTAATGTGTTCTAATAATAAATATTAAAGAAGTGTGTTTTTAGACGTTTTTTGAAGACTGCAACTGAGCTCGCATCTCTGATGTCTGATGGTAGAGCGTTCCAGAGCTTTGGGGCTGCATGCATGAAACTTCTATCTCCAAACTTCACCAAACGACTTATCGGCACAACCAGCGATACTGATTTACTCGCAGACCGCAACTCTCTTCGAGGTCTATACACGTCCAGCATACTAACAATGTACATTGGAGAATCATTGCACATGGCTTTGTATGTGAGTGTCAGAATTTTGAATTCAACTCTGTGTTGAACTGGAAGCCAGTGAAGCTCCTTCAAGACTGGAGTGATGTGATTGTACCGAGTAGTCCTGGTAATGATGCGGGCTGCTGTATTTTGCACACGCTGTAGTTTTCGTAGTGAGTTTTGGGGAATCCCATATAGCAGTGAGTTGCAGTAGTCAATTTTTCATGTGACCAGAGAATTGACCAAAGTCTTTGTAGCTTCTGGAGAAAGGTACTGTCTAATATGACCTATTTGCCGCAGCTGTGCGTAGCTAGACCTGCACACCGTGTTGATGTGCTGTGTCATATCCATTTGGGAATTAAATCTAGCACCAAGGTTGTTCACCCATAATGACGGTTTGATTTTAGAGTCTCCCACTTGAACATGAAAATCTCTGGGAACGTTAACCTTTTTTGAATGAAACAGTATGACCTCAGTTTTGTCAGTGTTCAGCTTCAACATATTCTGGTGCATCCATGAGACTATGTCTTTTAGACATGCTTCGACTTTTGAAAGGGCTTCTTGTTGACTAGATGTGTCTTTAGGCTTAAATGACAAGTATAAATGTGAATCATCTGCATAGAAATGATGATCCAGATCATGATTTCTGCAAATTAAGCCGACAGGTTTTGTGTACAAGATGTAGTTTTTGGGTCCCAAGACTGAGCCCTGTGGCACACTATATTTCATTTGAACTGGGGCAGATAATTCTCCATCTACTGCGACTGTTTGGTAACGGTCATTCAGGTATGAGGTCATCGACTTAAGTGGGTTTCCAATGATTTTGAAGTCTTTTTCAAGGCGATTGAGTAATGTTAACACTCTAGAGACTACAAATCTCATTGGATCTTGATGAAATTGGTCAGAATGTTTGTCTCATTTATATATAGGTCAAGTTTGAATATGGGTCATGTCCCGTCAAAAACTAGGTCACAAGGTCAAATCATAGAAAAATCTTGTTAACACTCTAGAGACTACACATCTCATTGGATCTTGATGAAATTGGTCAGAATGTTTGTCTCATTTATATATAGGTCAAGTTTGAATATGGGTCATGTCCCGTCAAAAACTAGGTCGCTAGGTTAAATTATAGAAAAATCTTGTTAACACTCTAGAGGCTACAAATCTCATTGTATCTTAATGAAACTTGGTCAGAATGTTTGTCTCATTGATATCTAGGCCAAGTTCGAATATGGGTCATGTCCGGTCAAAAACTAGGTCACTAGGTCAAATCATAGGAAAATCTTGTTTACACTCTAAAGGTTGATTGTGGGTCATGTCCAGTCATAATCTAGGTCACTATAGGTCAAGTTTGCCATGGTGTACCAGGTGAGCGATTTAGGGCCATAGTGGCCCTTGTTATAGTTTATTACAATGTGCATGCTTTTCGTCATCGTTTGAACGGGAAAGAATAACGTTTTTAGCTCACCTGGCACGAAGTGCCAAGGTGAGCTATTGTGATCGCCCTGTGTTCGTCGTCCGTCCGTCAGTCCGTCCGTCGTCAAACTTTTTCTTTAAAGATCTTCTTCTTGGAAACCACTGGGCCAATTTCTTTAAAACTTCATAGGATTGTTCCTTGTAGGGTACTCTCTCAGATTTCTTCAAATATAGGTCATCCAATTGAAATTGTGGTTGCCATGGCAACCAATTGAAAAAACTTTAAAAATCTTCTTGTCAAAAACTCTTCTGTGAAACTACTGGTCGAAATTGAAAATAATTTTACACAAATGTGCCAATGGTGACCCTCTATCAGATTTCTTAAAATAATTTTCCTATCTTAAAAAACATGGCCGCTAGTGGGTGGGGCAGATTTTCATTATATGGCTATATAGTGAAAACTTTAAAAATCTTCTTGTCTGAAACCGCTGGTCCGATTTGAAAGTAATTTCACACAAATGATCCATGGGTGACCCTCTACCTGATTTCTTAAAATAATTTTGATATCTAAAAAAACATGGCCGCCGGTGGGTGGGGCACATTTTCTTATGTTACTGTATAGTAAAAACTTTAAAAATCTTCTGTGAAACTACTGGTCGAAATTGAAAATAATTTTACACAAATGTGCCATTGGTGACCCTCTATCAGAATTCTTAAAATAATTTTCCTATTTTAAAAAACATGGCCGCTAGTGGGTGGGGCAGATTTTCCTTATATGGCTATTATAGTTAAAACTTTAAAAATCTTCTTGTCTGAAACCGCTGGTCCGATTTGAAAGTATTTCACACAAATGATCCATGGGTGACCCTCTACCAGATTTTTTAAAATAGTTTTGATATCTAAAAAAACATGGCCGCAGGCGGGTGGGGCACATTTTCCTTATGTAACTGTATAGTAAAAACTTTAAAAATCTTCTTCTGTGAAACTACTGGTCCAAATTGAAAATATTTTTACACAAATGATCCATTCATGACTCTCTACCAGATTTGTTAAAATCATTTTGTTATCTTTAAAATCATGGCCGCCAGTGGGTGGGGCAAGTTTTCCTAATATTTATGTTTAGAAAATCTTAAAAAATCTTTTTCTCTGAAACTATTGGTCTGATTTAAGAATATTTTTACACAAATAATGATTCATGGGTGACCCTTTGCCAGTTTTTCTTCAAATAATCTTCCTAGCTCAAACATGGCCGCCAGAGGGTGGGGATGAATTTACCAATGATGGCTTATAGTGAAGACTTTACCATTACTGGTTCATTGCCATGACCGTAACAATGGGTACCAGGTGAGCGATTTAGGGCCGCATGCGGCTCTTGTTTCATCTTATTTCTACATGTATAATTAATTATTCCTGCAAGCACTTAAGGAGAGTTCATTGCAATGTACGGGCATAAATTGGTTAGTACATACCCAAGTGTTAATGTGTTAATAAACAGGCATGTACATAAAGTGACCAGAGCTTTTGAGTTTTACATAATGACACTTCTAGATGTCCTTTACCATTATGGTTAAAATGGTTCCAGTCTGTTCCACATCTAGGTCAAACGTGCTCAAAATAGATTTTTTTCAATCACATGTGTAAAACCCTATCTTCTTGTCTGAAACGACAACGGTCAGAGCTAAGATATTTGACACATACCATCATCTAAATCTCATTCTTCACAATTGTGCAAATGATGTCCCTGGTGTTCAATTGGCATGGTGACACCTCTACGCGATTAACGAATCTTGTTGAAATGACCTCGGCCCGTTGCATATTTAGGTCACAGGAGCTAAAATAATATTTATTTCGCTGAAAACTTAACAAGAAATCTTCTTGTCTGAAACTACAAGAGTCATAGCTTAGATATTTAGCATGGTGACACTTCTTGATGTCCTTTACCAATATGGTTGAAATGATTTCAGTCTGTTGCACATCTAGGTCAAATGAGCTAGAAAAAGACTTGTTTAAATGCAACCATTCTCTCCATTTTGTTAGCTATTCTCGGGTAAGCGAAATTTGGCCCATGGGCCTCTTGTTACTGTATGATATTGGTATGCACTTTAAGATACCGTTGGATGCATATAGTGATTGCACTGTTTGTATGTCCGTCCGTCATTCCGGCCATGTCTCCATTGTTCGGAGCATGTACCTCAGCTAGTGATACCAAATGTGTTGCGTGAGTACATTTTGAAAATGCACATTGTCTCGTAACATTTTCACACTACAGTGACCCTTACCTTTGACATTGACCTTTGACATCAACTATAGAAAGAAAGTTTGCCCAGAACATATATTCCTGCACCCCATGAGCTGCATACCATTTTGACCTCAGTTATATAAAACAAATCTTGTATGGAGCATATTCCCAGTATTTCAAAAACTAGTGATTCCGAATTAAGTGTGAACACATCTTGGAATACGGGATGTTGCCTATGGGGACACTGCCATTGACCTTGACCTATTACCTCAGTCATAGAAAACGTTTTCTGGAGCATAATTATATACTACTACAGCTCTACCTCTCTACAGCAGCCCTCACATCAACGACTTACAACGACCCTTGTCGCAGTTCCCTAAACATGACAATTATAGTCAACTCATACACGGTTGCAATGTCGTCTGCTTAAAATTGTCGTCTGCTGTTTTTCTCAAAGTTACATAATGGACATTTTGACAGAAAAGAAACTTAATGACGAGTGACAAACAGCTTGAATCCAGATCAGACGCCGCGTTCTCAGAGTCTACACTGTTTGCTAATAGGAATTTTAAGCATAAAACAAAACAAGTATATAATTTTAGACAAGGCTCCCCTTAGATACAAAATGGACTAATCCATGGAAGAATCCACTGGACGCAAATGGTTAAACGGAAAAGAATAGCGTCTTCTCCCTTGTAAATACCTCTTGTCTCACGTCAAACATAGCCCATTTGTGAGTATCTCCCACAAAACAAATACAGTGCTCCCTCTCTACAACAACACCTATAGCTTCTGGAATACAAATAGTGTATATGTTGTTCGGAGGGAGTTGTTATAGTGAGGGGAAAGTTGGTACTCTTAGAGTAATGAACACGACCTGGCTTACACTTGCAAACAACTTGAATCTTGTTTGCCACTCTTCAATTATTTTTTTTTCCTGTCGAAATGTCCATTATGTAACTTTGAGAAAATTAGCGGACGTCAATTTGAAGCAGTCGATATTGCAACAGTAAATGCGTTAGACATAATTGTCCTGTTTAGGGAAACGCGACAAGTGTCGTTGTTAGGAGGGAGTCGTTGTTGGGAGGGCCGTTGTAGGGAAGGAACACTGTGTATGAAATCTTCCAGCGACCACATACGGAGGGGTCATTGTTATATCCAGGCATAATTGGGTTGAAGTATAAAAGGACATTTCTCGGAAGAATTGGTAAAAGCATGACTATGCGTTTCTGTGAAGGTGAGGGCAAATCATGTTTCTTATTGTTGAAATGGCGCTAAATTCACGTGCATTGTTGTAATGTAACACAATGCACTAAATTGTAGAAAAGTCTTTTTTTAAACGGAATGGCTATTGACAGTCGACTGTCAATAGCGATTTCACGTCAAATTCGCTAGTGACAGTCGACTGTCAATAGCGGTTTTACGTTAAAATCGCTATTGACAGTCGACTGTCACTAGCGAATTTGACGTGAAATGGCTATTGACAGTCGACTGTCACTAGCGTTTTTAACGTAAAACCGCTATTGACAGTCGACTGTCACTAGCGAATTTTACGTGAAATTGCTATTGACAGACGTAAGTTAGAAATTTTCTTTGGATACTAATATTTCAATATAATTTTTATGATCTCTTTACTTCATGTACGTAATGAATCTTTACTGAACTTGTTCTCATATCGTCGAAAACAGTGATAATCTGGTGATAAACATTAAGACATCACCCCTTCTTCAATATTGAATAGATATAATGTTGGCTTCCATAATGTTATGTTGTTTGTCTGTCTACCCGTCTGTCCGTCCGCCCGAGCTCACACGCCGGTACTTGTGTGGCTAAATTACCTAGTGAAAAACACGAAACCTGGTCATCTCTCGTGACATTAAAAAGTGACCATATCTTTTGACATTAACCTTGCTAGTTATCGGAATAAGGTTGTGGTTAGCTTCTAGATCATTTTATTTAAAGATAGAGCAAATTGAATTATTTGTTATGTGACTAGCCAAAGGTGTAATGAAACATAGGTAAACCTCGTCCTTCCGTTCCATTATGTCCTGTCCTGTCTGTATATATGTCCGTCCGTCTGTCCCTCTGTATGTATGTATGTCTCTGTGTCTGTCTCTCTGTCTCAATCTACCTTTTTCAGTCACTCAGTCTCGTTCACACATCAAATAACTGTTATTGCTTACTAGCACAACATTGTCAGCTTCACAACTACATGTATGTTGTTTTACCATACACTTTTTTATGTGAAGAGGAACGATGTTTATGATAGACGGTTTGGATCCTTATCAGAGGCTGAACTACTCAGACCCTGATCTAATCATAATTGCAACTGCCAGTGCCCACATCAGATTTTGGTTTAACCCTTTTCTCCACAAAGGCGACTAGGGGGCGTGAGCACTGTTGCATATTTCAGTATTGCTCATGAACAGACTCAATTAAACCGAGTCTGCCATTTTCAGTATTTGCTTTGTTTTCTGTGCTTTCAAAGGATCTCCCCTTATTCAGATTTAGAGCGCTTCCACCGGCCGCTCCTCCACATAAGTATCACAAATGAATATCCAGTTACTGTATTGAATACAGGTTGTAGCTTAAAGCGAGGTGAAAGTAAAGCAAAAACACTCCTACAGGGGATTTCTGTTATACTGTTATCCTTATTTAAGCAGTTTGCTGCCATGCATACTTGAATTTGGGTGATTTGCAACATTGGCTTTACAGGGAAAGAATTAAGATAGTTTAAGCATGTTTGATCGCGGATCTCATACAGGAGTTCTTCAAAAAATAAAAAAAATAAGTAATTGTTATTGTTATTGTGCACTATCAATATATCGCCAAATTGATAACTTTATATCGCCTAGATTTTGTTTTAAAATAATAACCTAATACAACCATTTTACGTTTAAAATGAGTGATGCTGAGCTACCCAGACCCTGATCTAACTGGCATTTGCTAATTTAAAGTTTCTCAAATAAAAAGATGAACCAATCATGATTTACATTTTAATCTTCCTGAAAATCCGAATGCCCGCATCATAACTACTAATCCCAGGTTTCGGCTCCGTGGTGTTTAATCAGGGTCTGCATTATGTGCAGCGAAAGTGAGGTTTATTGATTATTACTTATTTCTAAAACAAAATAAAATGTAAGTTTGCTTAACTTGATTTTAATCGTATAAGTATTATTCATTCTGTTGCATTTGCAGTCACTGTTGTAGAAATATACAAGACAAGAAAAGTGTCATACAAAACAAAAGTTATTAAATAATGAAAAAATGTACACATTTGCAAACATATACTTCTCCCATAAAATCACCATTTAGCACATTCAGTTTTCTCTCACTGGAGAAGATAGTTAAACAGTCATGAGAATGTATTATTAGAAATTGTTCTACATGCTAGGAGATGGTAGCTTAAAACAGTCTGAAAGAAAAGCAGAATGTGCATCAGGGAGCTTTCTGCTTTACTTTCAACCCGCTGTAAGATGTTACCTATATGCAATATTAGAAACATGGGTAAACAGTAGCACAGTTCAAACCTAATGGTGCATCTCTGAAGCAACGAAACGAGAGATGCAACATTTGGTGAAATACAATGAAATAGATACAATCGCAGAGTTAATGTGTTAAGGAGAGGATGCAAGAAGAGAGAGAGAGAGAGGAGAGAGAGATGGATGGATGGAGAAAGAGACATACAGACAGACATACAACCAGAGAGAGAGACGGGCAGAGAGAGAGAGGCATACAGAGAGCGAGACAGAGAGCGATAGACAGAGAGAGAGACAGAGAGACAGGCAGAGAAGGAGAGAGAGACATACCGAGACAGAAAGACAGAGAGACAGACAGAGACACATATATAGAGAGACACATACAGACAGAGAGAGAGAGAGAAACAGAGAGAGAGAGATAGACAGAGAGAGAGAGAGAGAGAGAGAGAGAGAGAGAGAGCGAGACTATAGGCAGACAGGCAGACATACAGGCAGACAGACAGACAGACATACAGACAGACATACAGACAGACAGGAGAGGGAGAGAGACAGAGAGAGACAGAGAGACAGAGAAAGTAAAAAAGAGAAATAGAGTAAAACGAAAGAGATAGAGCGCGAAAGTAAAACAGAAAGATAGAGAGCGAAAATAAAAGAGCGACATACAGAGACTAGGAACATGTGATCATGTCAGAAAGTAAATCTGGCAGAACTATTAAAAGTGTTGACAGTTGTGTGGTTTTTGTTCAAAGCCGTAAATTTATGTGAAAGTTAGTATCAGTATAAATATGACAATTGTGTATAATGTGCTTACAAAGTCTAACTCAAAGCGGTCTTCGTTTCTGAAAAATTAGTTGTGTACACAATTTTCAATTGGTGGTTGTTATTTGACAATCGTATTGTTCGCCGTTGATTGGATTATATTTTCAGTGGGTGGGCTTAAAGGCCTTCTCCTCCCACTAACACGAAGGGTGCCTGAGTGGTATACCAGGGTGTGTTTATTGCAAACTTATAGGCACAGAACATTTTTGCATACGACAACTTTATCGGCAGGATAAGGTTTAATGATTATGATTGGAAAGTTTTATAACGGGTCTTTGTGCTATATCACACAACAGTGAGATGGTATACCAATAGTAGTAGCTTTGGTAACAAACAAACCACCAATATACTGTATAATTAAAAAAAAACTAAGAACGACATTTACAATTATTATTATTACGTTTTTATGTTATTTGCTGTGCACATACAAACTGCATGGCTCCAAAGAAAATCTCTAGTAACAAATGAGTTATGCCCTTGTTGGAACATAGCTAAATGACGTGTGGGTAATATTTATCCTGAACACTAAGTCATTGGTCAGACTTGGGACATACAGTAAAACCTTCTATTACGACCATAAAATAGAAGGCAACATGACTGTATGAAATACCAGCGACAGCGTTAAAGAAGGTGAAAGTAAAACAGAAAGCTCCTAATTAAAGAAATGATCTCTATCCAAACTTTTGACAGAGATTTTTTGTGTGAAGGCCCACTCTTATTTAAACAACAATTAAAGAACTCTATTTGATAAAATTGACATTATTTCCGGTTTGGGTACACTCTGGGTTGATTAAGCCAATCTGTTAGGCAAATTAACCGGAAGTAGCAAACAGTTTGGATCCTAGTGAGACGCTGAGTAGCATGTAACTAAGTCTTTATGTGTTTGATTTGGATTTTGTTTAACTTTTATTGATGTAATCAGTAGTGAAAATTCTGAGCTACAATATTCTATGGAGCAGACAGGGTAGATCCTGATCTGTAAGCTCTAATAGCGGTTGTCTGATCTGCGTCTAATCTGTTTGCAAAGACGTGAATAGGCATATTCATGAAGTAAAAAGTGTTTTTACTTAATATATTAATGTAGCCAAGTAGTGAAACATCTGAGTTACATGTTTCTCTGAAGCTATCAAAGCAGACCCTGACCAGGTAGCTCCTGTATCAGTTGCCTGATCTGGGTCTACGTACTATGTTTGTATTAGCATGGATAGGCGCATTTATTAAGTCGGTTGTCATTTGAATCTAATCTGTTTGTATAATTAACATTAATCTTACATCATTTCCAACTTTCTTTTCTATTTGTAAATTTTATTCAAATTCAGTAAAACGAATGAACGGATCTTGACTTGTTCCATGCTGTACAGTTGATCTGGATACAAATAGTTATAAATAAAAATATATTTTCTACTTGTAAATGCATAGTACCCAGACAGCAAACATTATGGTAAATGCTTTGGGGAAATCATTGGTTGATAAGATTCCCTGTTTGTCCGAAAAGAGGTTGTACTTTTCACATGCTTTACAGTTACTTTCACGAAGGCTTAACCCAATGTTTTTTCTTTAAAACGTACTTTCAGATACAGCTGGATTTTTTACCATTTCAATAGGGATTGTGAGCGTGATAAAGTTTTAAAGAAAGGGAAGAACAAAAAAATACATGTAGATTCTACTATACTTTCTGCTTTACTTATGTCCTATATACAGCAGTCAATGTCTTAAGCGATCTATTTTAGTGACTGCTTAACACTTTGCCTCTGATGGCGACTTTACATCGCTTTTGCAAACAACTTGGATCTAGATCTGATGCCGGGTAACATGGCGTCCGATCTGGATCAAGACTGTTTGACACTCGTTTTAAGTGTTTTACTTACACAATGTACATATCTAAATCTCGGAGCAGATACAGAAATTTCTCCATGTCTAAATGTAAAATTTTTGCAGACGACAATTTTAATGTAGACGATATCACCACAGGATATGGGCTAATATGGGTTTGCTACTATATTTAATATATAATATATCGATAAATCAAATTAAGATGATTGACGTTTACTTTATAATAAAATGATCAAGTTAATAGTGTGGTAAAAACAACCAACTATTTTTTCTGGTTCAAACCCGCTTGTAACTGCCAGGTTAAGCCTGTAGTAAAATACAGGTCTACCACATCACACATTACACAGAAATGTGTCATTACGTAACCAAACACAGAAGCCGCACTAGCGTCATAAAACTCCCCCAGCATGCATAACAGCCGACTATCTATTAAGTGGATATTTGGGTTCTGTTCTCCACAGGGATCTATACCGCATCAATAAAATCCCAAAGTTACCCGTGTTGCTTGAACATGCGTTTTTGACTTCTGTACTCGAGTGATGTTTTTGATACAGATGACAAAAAATTAAAAAATACATAGATTTAAATTAAAAGGTTAATAATGAAAACAATAACAAATAAAGCACCTGGTTTAGTTCATGACTTTGGATTAAGCCTTTCAACACTGAGCACCAGTAATGATGACTATTGCAAACAGTTTTAATGCAGAGACTGCAAACAAGTTAGATTCACAGGGTCTATCTCTTGAAATATATTTACCCCCTTTTTCTATATATATATACACCACATCTTACTTTTTCTCCGCATATTGAACTAAGGATGCCTCTACACTGTCTTAAGACGAAGCAAGGGTGACTTCAAAAGCAGTATGAAAATCATGCTGAAAGCACATAAAGCAAAGTTTAGCTTTACTTTCATCTTTCTTGCATTATTATTTGGATATAGACTTATACATTTTGCATTCACCGGGTTTCTATAGAGGAGAATGTTTGGTATGTAAAGCAGACTGAAACAATTTATATGTAAAAAGAGAGACCGACACAGACACAGAGACACAGCGACAGAGAGAAAGGTGAGGATAGAGAGATATACAGATAGAGACACATACTGACTGACGCAGAGAGGCATACAGACTTATAGAGAAAGAGAGAGGGAGAGGGGAGAGAGAGAGAGGGAAATATTGCACAGCCATTTTGCACAGTCATTTCAAATTGTCTAGAGAGACCCTGACACAGGGCTGCCATTTCTCCGGATTTTTCCTAAATCTTCGGATTTTTTTCTAGTACATGGTAGCTTAAAGCAGGCTGAAAGTAAAGCAGAATGCTTTAAGCAGCTACGTGTCAACAAAACTAGAAATAGGCAATGGGGAAAAGGTACGATTCGTAAAATCGCACTTGAAAAATGCAAAATTGGAAATCTTAGGATGTTTTGTTTCAACTTATGGCAGCCCTGCTGACATACTCACAGTCAAGTTTTTTTCCAATGGGCTTTATTAACCAAATTATCAAATATAATATATCTTACTTTCTATTGAATTGACCTACAGTTTTGATCCTGATCAAGCGAACTTATCATTGCCTTATCTGGGTCGAAGCCCTTGTTCCGATTTATTTGCCGATCGATCGATTGATTGATGGGTTTGGGGTTTACAGCACGTACCGTGACACATAAAATGGTCATAACTATGGTTCCAAGGTTTTTTCCGCTGAAATATTATCCCAGTCAGTTTTGATTTTAGTCTGGATTCAAACCGCTTGCCACGTTTGTCAATGGTGTCTGTCAATGTGTTTTCTACTAATTGCATTCTTTCTGGTAGTTTGGATACTAATCTGGAGTATGTAAGATGAAACAAAGTATTTATCTATCTACAGAGAGACATATACAGAGAGGGACAGAGAGATAGAGACAGTGAGACAGAGACATATACAGAGACATAGACAGAGTGACAGAGACAGCGACAGAGAGACAGATACTTAGAGAGACAGAGACTGATAGAGACAGAGACAGCCAGAGACAAAGACAAAGATAGAGATAGTCAGAGAAAAGGAAAGCGACAGATAGAGGGAGAGGCAGAAAGACAGAAACTGGGCCAGATACAAATACAGAGATATGTTAGTTTTGGGTATTAAAAGTTAGTTTTGGGTAATTTGTGTCAGTTTTGGGTATTAAAATTCATTTTTGGTATTTTATGTCAGTTTTGGGTATTAAAAGTTAGTTTTGGGTAAGAAATTTAGTTTTGGTTCTTTCGAATTAATTTTCGGTAAATTTATGTTAGTTTTGGGTTTTAGAATTAGTTTACGCTAATTAATGTTAGTTTTGCGTATTCAAAATTTGTTTTGGGTCTTTTAAATTCATTTCGGGTAATTAATTGTCAGGTTTAGTATTTACAATTAGTTTTGGGTTTTTAAATTAGTTTTCGCTCTTTTAAATTCATTTTGGGTAATTGATGTCAGTTTTGGGTATTAAAAGTTAGTTTTGGGTAATCAATGTTAGTTTTGGTTAATATAAATTAGTTTTGGGTAATTAATGTATGTTTTGGGTTTTTAAAATTGTTTTGGGTCTTTTAAATTCATTTAGGTAATTTATGTCAGTTTGGGTAATTAAAGTTAGTTTTGGATAATTTATGTTAGTTTTGGGTATTAAAAGTTAGTTTTGGGTAATCAATGTTAGTTTTGGGTTTTTAAAATTAGTTTTGGGTCTTTTAAATTCATTTTGGGTAATTTATGTCAGTTTTGGGTATTAAAATTTATTTTGGGTAATTTATGTCAGTTTTGTGTATTAAAAGTTTGTTTTGTGTAATCAATGTTAGTTTTGGGTAATAAAAATTAGTTTTGGGTAATTAATGTATGTTTTGGGTTTTTAAACTTGTTTTGGGTTTTTAAATTCATTTTGGGTAATTTATGTCAGTTTGGGTAATTAAAGTTAGAGTTGGATAATTTATGTAAGTTTTGGGTATTAAAAGTTAGTTTTGGGTAATCAAAGTTAGTTTTGGGTTTTTAAAATTAGTTTTGGGTCTTTTAAATTCATTTTGGGTAATTTATGTCAGTTTTGGGTATTAAAAGTTAGTTTACAGTAATCAATGTTAGTTTTGGGTAAGAAATTTAGGTTTGGTTCTTTCGAATTAATTTTTGGTAAATTTATGTTAGTTTTGGGTTTTAGAATTAGTTTACGGTAATCAATGTTAGTTTTGGGTTTTTAAAATTAGTATTGGGTCTTTTAAATTCATTTTGGGTAATTTAAGTCAGTTTTGGGTATTAAAATTCATTTTGGGTAATTTATGTCAGTTTTGTTTATTAAAAGTTAGTTTTGGGTAATCAATGTTAGTTTTGGGTAAGAAATTTAGTTTTGGTTCTTTCGAATTAATTTTCGGTAAATTTATGTTAGTTTTGGGTTTTAGAATTAGTTTACGGTAATCAATGTTAGTTTTGGGTTTTTAAAATTAGTTTTGGGTCTTTTAAATTCATTTTGGGTAATTTAAGTCAGTTTTGGGTATTAAAATTCATTTTGGGTAATTTATGTCAGTTTTGTTTATTAAAAGTTAGTTTTGGGTAATCAATGTTAGTTTTGGGTAAGAAATTTAGTTTTGGTTCTTTCGAATTAATTTTCGGTAAATTTATGTTAGTTTTGGGTTTTAGAATTAGTTTACGGTAATTAATGTTAGTTTTTCATATTCAAAATTAGTATTGGGTCTTTTAAATTCATTTTGGGTAACTTTTGTTAGCCTTAAATCAATTAAAGCCATAAAGATTTCAATGAAGTGCATATTAGGTTATTGAGAGAGATAGAGAAAGATAGATAGAGACGCAAATAGAGAGAGAGAAACACACAGAGAGACAAAGAGAGACAGAAATTTATATAGAGAGACTGACAGAGAGAATCAGATCGAGAGAGAGAGAGAGAAAGAGAGAGAGACGGAGGGAGAGAGAGAGGCAGACATACAGACATATATACAAACAGACAAAGAGAGAGCGAGAACAGAGAGGTAGAGAGAGAGAGACATACTGACATACAGGGACAGACAAAGACAAGAAGAAAAACAGAGAAAGACAGACATACACAGAAAATTGGACAGAGAGACAGAGAGACATAGACAGAGACAGAGAGATATAGAGCGACAGTCAGAGACAGACAAAGAGAGAAGAGATACAGAAACTGAAATACAAAGAGAGACAAAAATAGAGACAATAAACAGAGGGAGACATAGAGAGAAACAAACATACATGCAGACATAGAGAGAGAGAGAGAGAGAGAGAGAGACAGAGAGAGACAGAGAGAGAGAGAGAGACAGACAGACAGACAGACAGAATGACAGACATGCAGCGCTAGAGACAGACATAATGACAGACAAGCAGCGCTAGATACAGACAGAGAGACAGAGACAGACATAGAGCCAAATAAAGACAGAGAGACAACAGAGAGAGATAGAGAGAGACATAGACAGAGCGACGAGACACATAGAGACACAGAAAGAGACACACACAGAGCGACATATTAAGTGGTGGAAAGAGAGAGAGACATAGAGTCATAGACATAGAGAGAATCATAGATTGAGACAGATAGAGACACAGATATAACGAGACAGAAATAGAGAGAACGCAGAGAGAGACAGACCTTCAGGCAGACATTCAGGCGGACAGAGAGAGACACACAGAGAGACGGACATAGAGACAGAGAAACACATAGAAAGACACAGATACATCGAACCAGAGGGGGACAACGTGGGAGAAAAAGATAGAGATACAGACATGAAGACAAATATACGGATATATACAGAGAGATAGATAAAGCAGTTGGAGTCATTATCGGGTAGTTGTAGCGTCGTGGGGTATTTAATTTAAGTGTTCGGTAGTTGGTATTGTTATCGGGTGATTTGTAGAGTTATGGGATTTTTACTGTTAGTGTTCAGTATTTAGCGTTTGAACAGACCAAATTGTTCGAATTGAGACCGGTTCTGTTGGAATAAAGAAAGGTAAAGCGAGTTGTTCAAATCGTCCCTTTTTATTTTGCAAGAAAAATACAAATTCATAACATCTCCAAGTAGCTATATTTCCAGACGGCCACCATGAACGTGATATCTATGGTTTCAAGAAATACATATCGGATAAAAAAGAGGGGTGGTAAGATTTCTCGAGTAGTCCAGTGGTTACATCACAGGTAAGGACACACACACACATCGTTTTGCCTTCTCCGCACGGGTTCGATTCCCGACCGAGCTTAAATATTTTTCTTTCTTAACATTAGTATTATTATTATTATTATATATACATGTATTTACGATGAAAATTAAAAGATTCAAAATAAAAAGGAATTCAGAGAAAAAGTATTGAAAATATGAAATTACTAAATTTTTATTTTCTTATATTAGAGAAGAGCAATTAAATGATTTTATAGTATATAGGCGTCTGACACTCATTAAAGAAAACCTTTTCTCAGGCAAAATCAAGGAAACATAGGAAATATCTTATATTTATCAGATAATTTATCTGTCAAATACTGCGCTTAAAATTTGCGATTGAGGGTCACAAGGAAGATGAGTTACTTGTTTGTTCTAATTGGGTTACCCTCTTGAACTAGTATTCTTTAGTATGTGTCCTAATTATGCTGTGAAATGTTTTTTCATTAAACATTTTTCAATCAGTATAATATTATATCTATTCAACGGTTTACATTATACACAAGTAAATTCCCTTTTCAAGAGAGAAACAAACGTACATGCAGACATAGAGAGAGAGAGAGAAAGATAGATAGAGAGAGAGAGGGGGGGGGGGGTCAGAGATATACATACAGGGACACAGAGAGAGACAGAGAGAGAGAGAGGGACATATACATACAGATAACCATGCAGATATAGAAGGGCAGAGAGAGAGGGGGGAAATCAGAGATATACATACAGGGACAGAGAGAGACACACAGAGAGAGGGACAGATACATACATATAACCATGCAGATATAGAAGGGCAGAGAGAGAGAGAGAGGGGGGGGGAACTCAGAGATAAACATACAATGACACAGAGAGAGACAGAGAGAGGGGGACAGATACATACAGATAACCAGGCAGAGGCAGGGAGAGAGAGGAAGTCAGAAAAAACAGAGACAGAAAGAAACAGAGAGAGAGATAGACAGTGCCGGAGAGACAGAGACAGACATACAGGGACAGAGACAGAGAGAGACATCTACAGAGCCAGCGACAGAGATAGAGAGATAGAGAGACAGAGACAGACAGAGTGAGAGACAGACAGAGACACAGAGAGAGAGGGAGAGAGAGAGAGAGGGGGAGAGAAAGACACAGAGACAGACACAGGCACAGATAACCAGAGAAAGAGAAAGAGAGAGGGACAGAGAGCGAGATACAGATATTGTCCGTTTTTGTCTCTCTTGATGCACCTGTATGTCACATACAGGGACGCAGCGAGAGCGAAACGCATTCAGAACGCACCAGTGACCATTTAAGAAAGAAAAATCACGGGGAAGCTAAATCCTACATGTCTGTAAATCCAATTAAATTTGATGAAAATACTAAATTCTTATACAATCTAAAGGGTAACAAAGACATTTTTAAATGCCTATCTAGATGATGAGTAATACCCAATTAACTACGCCCGACGGAACAGGGTGCCCCCCCCCCCCAACATAATTATAATTTTTCCAATATTGATTGCAATTTTTTTTACATAGATTTGTGTTGGTTTTGTAACTGTTTTGAATGTGCGAAACACCCCTTACCATCCCACCCGCAGAACGCACAAGAGACCATCTAGAAATTATACAGGCCTACCATTTCTCCGGATTTTTCCTAAATCTCCGGATTTTTCATAATTTCTGCGGATCTCCGGTTTTTTCCGAAAATCTCCGGATTTTTTTCAAAAATCCTAAGCCCCGATTCAGTGTGGCAGACAGCACCTTCTCGGAGTAAGTGACAGTGAGTACAATAATTGGATAGGTATGGGTTAATGGCCGAAAAATAACCTGTCGAAAAAGTTATCCTATATTAAATAATTTGATATGTTATTTTGATTCGAATATTAATATAGTAGATTTATGTAGCATTTTACCTATTTTGAATGCGATAAAACTCCCTCAGAACGCACCATTGATCATCTGGGAATTAACTTGTGCAGGGGGAGCATGCCCCCAGACACCCCTAGTAAGAGTGCGTACTGTGGTTCTGGGGACACCTTGGAGCAGGATCTGCACTGTTTTTAATTTTATCATGTACAGTACTGTAAAAAACAATATTTTACAGTGGAAACTGAATTTGTCCATTTGATGTTTTTAGGGAATATGAGTTCAGTTTGAATATACTTACAGTGTATTAGTGACCAGAACTATTGTCCTGTGAAAACAATGCAGACCAACTTCAGAAGTCTCCTAAATGAGTCCTCTGATCAGCATTAGTCCTGTTTTTCATTTTGTAATAAACTGTATAAAATTTGATAAAGTTAAAAATTGAAAAGTTTGTTTTATTTGGAAGCTGGAATTTTCCATTTTCTGTTTCAGGGGAGAAAAAACGGCGAAGTTTTAATATGTTAACAGTTGACTGCTGAAAACCTGTTCTGTCAAAACACTTTATACCCAGATCAGATGGCCCCTAAAGATCAGGGTGTGCACTGTTTGATATTTTGTAATAGATTGTATATAACAACCTTTAATATTTAGTCAAATATGGACGTCATAATTGGAAACAGAAAACGTCCATTTGATAATTGAATGGGACAGCTATATAATGTCAAAGTACATGTACACTATGTTAATTTATGATATATACAATAGACAGAAGAGTTATGAATTTTTATGTTTTATGGTTCTGTTTTCACTGATGAAAATCTTTAAATGACCATAGTTGAAAGTAATAGATTTCTGAGAATGGAGATAAAGCTGTTAAAAAATTCACCAGATTATGATTTTATCTTCTCTTTGTCTTATGAAATCACTTTTTTGATGTTTCATTTGGGATATTTACATCATACTATTGATGTAAACTTTATTCTTACGAGTGCCCTCAGAATGCACCATTTTCGGTGCAAGTTTCACAATTTTTTCAAGGGAGAACACCACCCCTTCCAATACCTCCCCGCCTGTGCCCCACCCCATCCCCCTGAACAAATTCTGGATCCGGCCTTGCAATTGGTCTATCTACGCCCCTCAAGCGTGCCCCCATCCCACCCAACCCACCAACATCATCACCACCACCATCGCATTTTATGTTGGCTTCCTAATGGGTTAGTGTACATACACTCACTGGTCTGACTCTACGTTGGTCACCAACGCCTATAAACGCCATCTAATACATGACGTGGGGCGTTCTTTTTTAAGTCATACCAATTTCCCCTTTCCGATATACAACTAGCTATATTAAAAAAAATAATGGAAGATAAAGAGAGTGAAATAAAATTGATATATAAATATTTCTCTTCCGCTTTTTACTTCCTTTTAATCGATAATTAAATGCAAACTTCACAAAATTCTCATACGATTAACGCTACTAGGGAGTGCTGCCCAGTTCACAATAATAGAGTATACATAATTATGCGCTACCACATAACCAAACTATAACATACAAATACAAACGACTGTCTATAGCGATTTCACGTTGAATTCGCTAGTGACAGTCGACTGTCAATAGCGATTTCACGTCAAATTCGCTAGTGACAGTCGACTGTCAATAGCGATTTTAATGTAAAAATGCTATTGACAGTCGACTGTCAATAGCGAATTTGACGTGAAATCGCTAGTGACAGTCGACTGTCACTAGCGCCTTCCTTTTTTAAAAAGGTTGACGTTCCTTTTTTTTTTTTTTTATCTTAGGGGCTAACAGTTTGGAGCCTAGTCAAACGCCTGATCTGACTCGAAGTTGCTTGCAGTTTGAATAGTATTGTTAGCATACGTGTTTATTTGTGAAGTATAACGTCTCTCCCACTATAACGTTAGATTTTTTCTCACTTTCTGTTAAATCAACTGGATCCGCGCATCCAGAAGGAACTAAAAGGTTTAAAGAAGAAAAAAGATCATGTGATTTAATTTTTTATTTCTTATAGCATCATAGAGAGGACTAAGCCGAAAAGTAAATCAAAAATAACTAACCCATTTGTGCCCACGATCCCATATATGGGACATAGGAAAACAGTGTATACTCTGATCAGACGCCGCATTATGCGGCATCTGATCAGAGTCTACACTGTTTGCTGATAGGAATTTCAATATAAAACAAAATGAAAATGAAAATTTTGATCAGGCACCCCTTTGATAAAAAATGGACTAATCCAATATATAGACATGGAAGAATCCACTGGGTATAAATGGGTTACATGAACAACCGCTAAATTAATACCACACAAAAGAAGAGTTTGGCTGATTTAAACAGGTGACTGTTCAGTCTAAAGAAACATTGTGTTTCTCGTACAGTAAAACGTCTGTAATATGATCACTAAATCGTTTTAATTATTGGGTGTTTACGACAGGTGACTGCTTACCCCATAACCCCATAGCTTGTTTCTAGTATTGAATATATATGCCCACTTAAAGCAGGTTGAAAGTAAAGCAGAATGCACCTTAAGGCGCATTCTGCTTTAATTTCATCCAGCTTTAAGCTTTTATCTATTAGGATAAAGAAAATATTTCTTATGGTACATTTACATGACTGTATAAAGTGGAACTATTTTCTTTAGTGGATATATTAATTAGAGGCGTAACAAAGCGTATTTACATGTATGATGTAATGGGTTAAAAGCAAGGTGACAGTAAACAGAAAACTCTGTTTTACTGTTACCTTGCTTTAAGCCGTCACTTGCCTAACACATGTATACAGTCAATTAGCCTTCGTTATAATAGTAGTAACAGAGAGGTTTTACTGTATACATATAGATTTGTAATATTTCTAAATCAATTCACTGCCTGATAAGAGTTTTTGCAAACAGTTGGATCTTGGTCAGATGCCAGGTAAATGCGATTCCTGATCAGGATCCAATCAATCTGTTGACAAATGTTTCAATATTGGCGAAACCTAAAATCAAAATTTGATAAATAAACGCAGACTACATATTTTGTTAAGTAGATGACGTCACGGTAGTGAAGGAGTTAATTGAAACTCCTATTTTAAAAGCAGCAACGAGTATAATAATAAGCATAAAGCCCGAAAGTGTTGAATTAGCATTTAATAACAATTATCAATATACAGAGAACAATTAAAGGTACATGTAATATGTTTTTTTTAAATACATGTTTTGAACTTATTCACCAATTACCCCATAGCCTGTTTTTAGTTCTGAAAACAGGTACTGTAACCACTTAAAACAGGTTGGAAGTAAAGCAGAATGCGCCTTAACTCTTTCAACACTAAGTAACTCTTGTGGGTTAGTATGTTCCCTTGTGGATCTTTTAAGTTACCAAACCATGAACCAGTCTACTTAGAATAATTGGTGGTTTAATATATACTGCTCTAAATTAGTAAACAGTGTAGACCAAGAGCAGAGGGTCCTTTTAGAATCCCTCTGATTTTGGTCTACAATGTTTGCACATGTAATGAATATATTTAAAACAGGTCAATGTCGTTGAAAGAGTTAAGTCACATTCTACTTTATTTTCAGCCCGATTTAAACAACATTCTGTTAAGAAATAGAAAATATGTTTTTTGGTACATACTCATGTCTGTATAATGTGGAATATATTTCCTCAGTGGAGGACTAAATTAAGGCATAATGCATGAGTATATATGGGGTAATGGGTTTAAGTGGTTAAGCGTTAAAGCTATCCCGTTTAAACGAAACGAAACTCAAACGAAATACAATAAAATGCAGATTATGAAGTTATTCAAAATTCTGACGAGTTTATTATTCATTGTTTAACAGATTAAAACCTGGTCAGAAGCCTATGTACAATGTATTCACTATTCATTATCTGATATGGATTTAACCCATTTGCGCCCATTAGATTCTTCCATGCTTATATATTGGATTAGTCCATTTTTTATGAAAGGGATGTCTGGTCTCAATATTTCATTTTCGTTTCGTTTATACTAAAATATCTATCAGCAAACAGTGTAGACTCTGATCAGACGCCGCATTATGCGGCGTCTGATCAGAGTCTACATTGTTTGCCTATATATATTATTTCCCCTTTATGTGAGACATACACAAATGGGTTAAACTGTTTGCAATGGATATCAGTTCTTGAGTAAGTGGTTTGGTCTTTTGTCACATCAACATAGTGTTTATTGTACTGTCTATATAGTATGGAACTGTACAGAGGAGAAGACGTTTTCTTTCCCGTATAAACGAAACAAAATGAAGTTTAATCCAATGTAGAAAAATGGAAACATTTTTTAAATATTCAAAACGGGTAATTTTTGTGTGAGTGGCAAACAGTTTTGAGACTGACCAGAAGCCGGGTTATCTTGCATCTGACTTGATTTCATATTGTTTGAGCACTACGGAAACAAGGGTTAACCCTTTACCTGATAGCCTATTTTAAGTATGGAAGATAGGTGACCACTTAAAGCAGGTTGAAAGTAAAGCAGAATGCGCCTTGATGCGCATTCTGCTTTACTTTCAGCCAGCTTTAAGCTATTATCTGCTAGAATATAGAAAATATTTCTTATGATTTTTATTTTCGAAAGTATAAATTGGAACTATTTTCTTCAGCGTAGGAATAAATTAAATGCGCTAAAAGTCGCTTCTATGGGGTAAAGGGTTAAAAGCATAAACGCGCTTAATGGGAACAGCAACAAAGCCCGTCAACTCTATTGGTACAAATACATGTAAAATTGACTCTGATCTCTATTGGTACAAATACATGTAACATTGACTCTGATCTCTATTGGTACGAATACATGTAACATTGACTCTGATCTCTATTGGTACGAATACATGTAAAATTGACTCTGATCAGTCGTCATGGTACATAATGACTAATCTTGATAAATACAGTATAGTGTTGAAAAATTATTTTATTACGAAGCAGCTTAAATATCATAAGCATTTGTCATTAACATTATTATTGTTTTATTTTTAACGAAGGGAAATGATTAATCGGTCTAGTTTAGTTTTATAACAAAAATTGAAGAAAACACTTCAAAATGAGTATTAAATTTTTGTTCTGCATTGAACTACTACATATGTTAATAACGAATTTTTCACCTTACTTTTATCAACCGTTATCTTAATTTTGACTGTACAGTGCTCCCTCTCTACAGTGGAGAATCTGTTATTCTTTCCCGTTTAAACGCAAACGTACGCAAACGCAAAGCGCTAAAACGTAGAAAAGAACAACTTTTGGACATTTCTGATATTTCATGTTTATCTTGGTGGCAAACAGTTTGGAGCCTGATCAGACGCCGGGTTACCCGGCGTCTGATCTGGCTCCAAACCGTTTGCACTGCAAATAATAGTTTTAGCGTAAACGCGTTTATTGGGAAAGAATAACACATTCTCCACGGTACAACGGCACTTAAGGGGAGACAACGATTGAGTTTGTTGTTCGGAGGGAGTTGTTAAAGCCTTATAAAGTGAGCGAAAGTTTAGAATTTGTTTGCAAACACCTTGCACCCAGATCAGACGTCTGATCTGGATTTAAACTGTTTATCAAACGTCATTATATTGCTTCTGTCAAAATGTCCCCTTATAAGTAACTTTGAGAAAAAACAACAGACGACCATTTTGAAGCAGACGATATGGCAGCAGAGACATGTACGTGTAATTGTCTTGTTTGGGGGAACAGCGGCAATCATTGTTGTAGAGAAGGAGTCGTTGTTTGAAGGGCCGTTGTATGTATGGAACACTGCATTTATGAATTCAAATATAGTTGTTATATACAAGGTTATATACATATCGTTCCTTTAAACAAAAGTAATAAGTGAAATTACATAAATACAATAAAAAACAAAAGCATTCCAAGCAAAGCAAGGCTAGTTTAACATAACCATGTCAATGTAAACTTAAAACAAAATGACTAAAACATTAATTGATCAAAATATATAATGTAATGTACATGTATATAAATATATAATGATGAAAGAAGTCAATTTTGTATTAAGCGATCATTCAAAGCAATGCCAATTAAAAGTTTCCCATACACGTGATGGCTAAACGCAAAATAGAAATAATACAGAAATCTCCTGCAGGAGCTTTCTGCATTATTTTTATATTGCGTTTAACCCTTATCCTGCGGCGATGTCGTCTGCTTCGAAATTGTCGTCTGCAAAGTTTGTTAAATTTTGATTTATACATTTTTTAAGTAAAGAAAGCTAAAGAAGAGTGTCAAATAGTTTGGATCCAGATCAGACACCGCGCTACGCGGTGTCTGATCTGGATCTAAACTGTTTGCAAAAATCAATAAAGTCGCCACCAGCAGGCAAAGGGTTAACAGTTATCTGCAATGATATACCCGTCGGCTTCCTCGTGGAGAGGTCGTTTTAGATGGAAAGTCGCTTAATACAGGTTTGGCTGGACAGAAATGTCTGTGTTTTTGAAACGGCCTTTTTAACCTGTCGCTGCCATTATGACGTCAGAGCCAATTTAACGCATTCACTGCAATAACATATTCTGCTCGCAAACTTGTGCACATGTATTCAGGTTTTATTTTTAAATTTTAGAACATCATGTAGAGTTTGACTTAAAAAGCATGTATATGTGTGTCAACCAGTTTTGATCCTGAGCAGACGCCGAGTTACGCGGTGTCTGATCTAGATCCAAACTGTTTGCATGTATTAGACTACGAGACTCTAGTGTTATACAGATATATAGGAAGCGAAAGCGTTAAGCCTTTGCGTCGCAGAAATATGATTTCCCGTCTTTATAGTCAAATATGTAATATACATGTACGACCTCTAAAAACAATATACATGTCAATGCTAGTCTTTAGAAGAAGGAGCACTTCACTCTGGTTTTACTTAATCCTCGCTGAAATTCCAATTCACACTAATTGGTCGCTTACATGTATCACAGATTTGATTGTATAAAATGATATCACAGTCTTCACTTTGAAAAAGAGCACCATATTTATGATAATAATAAATAAATATATGATATTCTAAATGTTGCAATTATAATCGAGTCTTTTCTCAGATACGGTAAGCATTTACTAACTTGTAACAGATTTAAGTCGAACTTCGATATCTCGAACTCGCTTAACTCGAACTGTCCGATAGTTCGACACATACACTGCTTTGTTTCATACTCGGTTAGGTCGAACATACCCATATTTCAAAGTTAAAACGTGGCTAAGCCACGTTTTAACTTTGAAATACGGGCATGTTCGATTTAACCGAGTTCGAGATCGAAGATCGACTGTAATTATATCTTGATACATAAGGGATTACCAAGGCATGCCCCATACAGTTCCTTAATATCGCCTTCTTAAATGTCGTTAAATTTGGTTTTTCAAATTTCAGTTTAACCCTTCAGCTGCCGTTAACCCGAGTGAAATAGTAATTTGCTAATAGTGTGTGGCATCTGACCAGGATCCAAACTGTTTGACCCCCTTTTCAATATTTCTTATATCAAAATACCGAAAATTACAATTTTGAAAACAAAGGCAGATGACAATTGTTTAAAATTGATGACGTCATGGCAGTGGAGGGGTTAAGGTATTTCGACTGAAGAAATTTATCCTGACCAAACATCAAATTACGAGCGTACAAGGCGTCTGGTGTAGATCAAATTGTATGCAAATACCAGTATAGTCTTCCTTTGTAGTCATAGTGATAACCCTTTTACCCATAGAACGTATTTTAGTACATTTAACCCTTAGCCCGCCAAATAAATTGTCGTCTGCTATATTTCTCGTCTGCTTCAAGTTTCAAAGTGCTTCAAAGTTGCTCAAAATTGCTGAAAATGTTGTCTGAGTGTCAAACAGCTTGGATCCGGATGAGACGCCGAGTTACTCGGCGTCTCATCCGGATCCAAGCTGTTTGCATATGGAGCTAGTCGTGACTGGCAGGCTAAGGGTTAATGTATTCCTCAACTGAAGAAAATAGTTCCAATTCATGCATACACGAACACATGTATCATAACAAATATTTTCTAAATCCTAGCAAATGGTAGCCTAAAACAGGCTGCAAGTAAATTAGATTGCGCCGTAAGGCACAAACTGCTTTATATTCAACCTGTTTTAAGTGACCACCTTTCTTCAAAACTGGAAAAAGGTTATGGAGTAAAGGGTTAAGCAACCACTGTTCGTCTATATTTCAAGACTGGGACGCTTACTCACCCACTGAAGGCAATACATACATGCTGTTGTTGTTTTTTTAAAAGTGGAGAAGACGTTATTCTTTCCGTATATAAACGCGTTTACGCCCAGACTTTCATTTCCAGTGCAGATAGTTTAGAGCCAGTTCAGACGTTGTCAGTTACCATTCGTCGTCTTTTACTATATGCGTTTGCGTTTCGTGTGTGGTTAACCCTTTTACTCTCAATGACACTTAAAACGCGCATTTGCAAACAGTTTGTATCCTGGTCAGACGCCGCGTAACGCGGCGTCTTATCAGGACCCAAAATGTTTGACACTCGTTTTGACATTTCTTCAGCCATACTGCCTTATCTTTTAACTTTCAAACGACATTGCAGACAAAAACATTGAAGCAGACGACAATGAAACAGTGAAGGGGTAAAAATCTTACGAAATATTTGGTTGTGAAAGGGTTAAACTGGAAAGAATAATATCTTTTCCACTGTACATATGTCCCACAAGATCATATTGAACATGAGTTTATAAAGCTTATACGCCGGTATATTCGTATTTACAGGCATTTTAAATATTATAACAGTAAAACCTCTCTTATCAGACTACTCTTTGTTATAGAAGATAGATCACAAAAAGGAAAGTGAATTCTTAATGTTGGTCGAGTGAAATGGTTACTTGCATACAGTTTTGATCCGGATCAGACGCCGCGTTACGCGGCGTCTGATCCAGGTCCAAACTATTTGACACTTAAAATGATATTAATAAACCAATTCACCTTACCGGTAAATGAAAACTTGGCAATAAAAGCATACGCCAATCGTTTAAAGGTAATGACAGTGAAAGGGGACATATTACCAACTGGTTTAGTAATCGAAAATGTCGTTTTATAAGCGTACGTAAAGAGGGGTTTCACTGTATTTCTACATTTAATGTTTTATTAACCCCTTCACTGCCTCACCCAGAGTGCAACAGTTATTTGCAAACATTTTGGATCCTGATCAGACGCCGCGTAACGCGGCGTCTGATCAGGATTCAAACTGTTTGACACTCATTTCAATATTTCTAAAGTCAAAATACCTTAAAATTTAAATTGAGAAATAAACGCAGACGACAATTGTTTAAAATTGATGACGTCATGGCAGCAAAGGGGTTAAAGGCTATCAAACATGCAGCTAAAATGTTATCTGATTATTGTCACGATATTTATTTGTAAATGGTCGCCAAATCGGTTTCTGGACAGGAGCCGGTCTCTTGTACGGGTTATAGATTAGAGGATTCCTATTTTTCCAATCGTCATCATCAGGATAATATCTTGGAATTCTCTTTGGGGCAGTTTTGTCATCGTCAGTTACATTACGTTTTGCTTCTTCTTCTAATTGTTGCTTCCTCGCACGGGCTTCTTCTCTTGCACGCAGTACTCGCTTTCTTTCTTCATTTCTGGCTTCTTCTTTTAACCTTTCTATTTCTTCATTTTGCTGTCTTCTTGCCTCCCTTTCTTTCCTCAGTTCCTCTTGTCGCTTGTCCTCACGCTCTCGTTGCGCTGCAAGGAACGTATCTCGATCATATCTCTTACGCTGTTGTGCTTTGTCAAGGTCTTCCTCATTTTGTTTTTCTATTTCACGTTGTCTCTCCTGACGGCGCTCTCGTTCTCTTTCTTGGCGTTCTCTTTCTCTCTCCTCGTCTTCTTCCTTTTGTTTCTGCAATTCTTCTTGCCTACGTTTTCGCTCATCTTCTCGTCGCTTTCTCGCATCATCCTCCATCTGTTTTAATTCTTCTTCCCTTTCCTTTCTCTCTCGCTCAAGCTGTTTGCGCTTTTCATCTTCGATTCGTTTCTGTCTCTCAAGTTCTTCATCAATAATATCATCATCTGTTGGTTCAGGAGTTTTCTGTACATGAACAACGTTGCTTTTTATGAATGATTTTTTCTTAGGCGGCTTATCTTCAGTTTTCTCTGGTGTTTTTTCACGGTGTTCTGACCTCTTATCGTCGTCGTTCTGCTTTGGTTTCTTATCCTTTTTCTTCGGTGGACAACAACAAGCACAACATCCAGGCTTCACTTCTTCGTCGTCATCTTTTGTTTTAGGCTCACCTCTTTCTCGCTCAGGTGATTTACTTCTATCCCTGGGGGATCGGCTTCGTCTCGAATGTGGTCTGTCACTCTGAGGGCGGTCTTCTCGTGGCTTCGGCTCTTTCTTTGTTGAGCGGCAACATGCGCAACATCCAGGCTTAACTTCTTTATCGTCCTCCTTGACTTTAGGTTCAGATTCCGGTCGCTCTCGCTCAGGTGACCTACTGCGACTCGGTCTTGCATAATAAGTTGGACGACTTTCTCGTACTGGAGATCGGCTTCGCCCGGAGGTAGGTCTTTCACTGGTAGGCCTCTCAGGTGATTTGCTACGATCTCTAGGTTTTTTGTCCTTTTTAGGGGATGAGGTGTGACAACATGCACAGCATCCGGACTTAACTTCTTTATCGTCGTCCTTGACTTTAGGTTCAGATTCCGGTCGCTCTCGCTCAGGTGACCTACTACGACTCGGTCTTGCATAATAAGTTGGACGACTTTCTCGTACTGGAGATCGGCTTCGCCCGGAGCGTGGCCTTTCACTCGAAGGCCGCTCGGGTGACTTGCTACGATCTCTAGGCTTTTTGTCCTTTTTCGGGGATGATGTATGACAACATGCACAACACCCTGTCTTGTTTTTGCCCTTATCTGAGGGTGTCGGGCTCCTGCTATGTCTAGAATGGGGACTTCTGCTATGGCTAGAATGAGGACTTCTGCTATGTGTAGAATCTCTTCTAGGTCGACTATCTCGACGTTCCCTCGACCTACTTTTTCGTGGCTCCTTGTTGGAAGAGCGGGAACAGCACACACAGCAGCCGGGCTTCACGCTTTCATTATCTTCCCTCACGCTGTCTCTGGTGTGAGGACGTTCTCTTGAACGTTTTCGACTCCTACTCCTACTTTTGCTGCTTTTACTACTATCAGAACTTTTGCTTCGGCGTCTTCCCCGACTTCGACTCCGTTTACGTCCTTTTTCCGGATCACGGGAATGGTTACTGGTACAATCACCGTCACATCCTCCTTTACCTCCGTACCTGACCAACAAAAACGGAATGCAATAAAATTGTACAGTAAAAACTCTCTATAACGACCATTCAATTGTATAAATTATGATTTTTAATGACAGGTGATTGCTTAAAGCAAGGTGAAAGTAAAACAGAAAGCTCCTTTAGGAGCTTTCTGTTTCACTTTCACCTTGCGTTAAGTTGTTACCTATTGTTCATAAAATTATTTAGTTTCCCAATGAGTGGTCGTAATTGAAAGATTTTACTTTTTTCACTGCAATTATGACGTCATGGCTAGTCTAAAACATTTACTGCCATAACATCGTCTGTTCTTTGCACCCACTGATGTGACCATGAACTCTAATAGACGTTGACCTTTGTCTGCCATGACCATATTGGTACTGAGCACAATAATTTCTTGTGTTGAGTACACATGCCGAATATGAAGTCTATCATAAGTAGTTTCATTGTTATGGCCAAAGTTAAATTAAACTATTTGACCTCTGAAAGACCTTAACCTTTGTCGTACATAGAACAAGTTGTACTAAGTTCAAGACGTGCTTTTATTTAAGAGCTCCTGATCTATACAAATTATCTGTGCCTAAAAGGCGCGTAAATTAAAAGCGCAAAAATGTGTTTTTACGGAGTGATGGTTTAACCTATGTTCTAGAGCAAATGTCACCAATTGACTCTCCTATATATAATTCTTATATATTGCGTCATTTTTAAGGTACAAAAATGACAATGTTTATTCCAACCATAGTTGCTACACTATACATGTTTATTCTCGAAAGAAACATTCATGCAAAACTGTAAGACTCAGAGAAAACAGGGAGCCATGCAGCGTAATATTATGAGAAAACATCCATGGCCTCATTGGCATAACTAGCGTTCACGGGTCCGTCTTACAAAACGTCATTCGACATATATTGTCGTACGTCAGAATATAAAAGTCTAAATTATCATTTATTTCTCCATCTAATTCTGCCCTGTGTCATCCCTTTGGAATTGTTTTGAAAAGACGATTCAACAGAGATGTCACAAGACAGGATTGGATGGAGAAATAAGAAATTATATGTATTTTTAGATATTGACATACGACCGTTTTGTCCAATGTTTCGTAAGACGGGTCCCTGATACCTTTTGACATAGGCACTGGCTAAGACAGTGACATGTCTCTTCAGCTTACCAATTTTCTCCAGTAATCCCTTATATTAGACCAGAATTGTTTTGTATTTATTCTCTCGCAATCATGTATTGCATAAAAACAGTACACACTTATTGACACAATGTTATCTGGGGCAAACCAGTGAGATACTACAGTAGAGAATCTGTTATTCTTTCCCAATAAACGCGTTTACGCTAAAACTAGTATTTGCGGTGCAAACAATTTGGAGCCAGATCAGACGCCGGGTAGCCCGGCGTCTGATCAGGCTCTAAACTGTTTGCCCACCAAGATAAACATGAATTATCAGAAGTGTCCAAAACCTGTACTTTTCTACGTTTGAGTGTTTTGCGTTTGCGTACGTTTGCGTTTAAACGGGAAAGAATAACAGATTCTCCACTGTATTTCTCGGGGAACTACATGTACTTTCTTTGTCACGCTTACCTCCTGCAACATCTACAGAAGTGACAACAGAGGAAAAGCACCAGCAGCAGGAAGGCCAACAGGAACAGTATGAGCAGAGCTATGAGCGTCCAAAACACAACTGAGAAAAACAACAACATTACATACGTCAGATTTGTACATGTGTATCAACCTTTATCCCGCAGATCGCTACTTGTGAGTGTTTCACGTACATTTATCAACTGCACATGGCTAATGGCACGTTGACCTTTGTGATCAATTGCTAATGAAAATAAGTTAACTTAGTTGTTACTTGCATCCAGTTTGGATCCATGTCAGACGCTGCGTTACGCGGCATCTGCTCTGATCCAAGCTGTGTGACACTTATCTTTATATGAATTTAACTTAAAATATAGGTAAGGGCTAACACTATTTTGCTGTAATGTCATCTGTTTAGTGTTTACAGTGGAGAATCTGTTATTCTTTCCCGTTTAAACGCAAACGTACGCAAACGCAAATCACTAAAACGTAGAAAAGAACAACTTTTGGACAATTCTGATAATTCTTGTTTATCTTGGTGGCTAACAGTTTGGAGCCTGATCAGACGCTGGGTTACCCGGCGTCTGATCTGGCTCCAAACTGTTTGCACTGCAAATAATAGTTTTAGCGTAAACGCGTTAATTGGGAAAGAATAACAGATTCTCCACTGTACAAATGTTTACTCGGAAGCGAAAGCCCGCGTCAAACAGTTTGGATCTTATCCTAATAAGGCACATCTTTACCTGTATCTTACAGTGGAGAATGTGTTATTCTTTCCCAATAAACGCGTTTACGCTAAAACTATTATTTGCAGTGCAAACAGTTTGGAGCCAGATCAGACACCGGGTAACCCGGCGTCTGATCAGGCTCCAAACTGTTTGCCACCAAGATAAACATGAATTATCAGAATTGTTCAAAAGTTGATCTTTTCAACGTTTTAGTGTTTTGCGTTTGCGTACGTTTGCGTTTAAACGGGAAAGAATAACGTGTTCTCCACTGTAACTATTTGCAAAATGAAAGTCATGTCACGACCATTCCTCAAATGGTTAATCGGCTAATCATTTAAATGCGATTTATCTGTCTTAAAATTCAGACTTGACAACTCTCTGTCCGATGGTCTATACACCTGCATCGGAGGTGGGAGGTCGACGGTTCGACCCCCGTCGGTAGTTATCTTTAAATGATTGGCTGACCAGATTCCAGATAGTCAACACATTCAACATTAGCAACGAATATATGCGTCATTTAAAACACACGGGTACACTACACATGGCGAAAAGTGTCGCCTTCAAAAAGTGTCCACTGGAAGACATGTTTTAAATGTATAAAACTGTCATTGAGAATTGATTAATATATAAGGAGTGACACTTTGTCTACAGTTGGGAGGGCATACAATTATGACCCGGGAGGACAATTTTCTACGTCGAAAAATGACCCGGGGCCACAATTCTGAAGGGGACACTTTTCGCCATACTCCGGCCAATGTGGAAGATCTCGGAATCGACAGAATACATGTGGTTCCTCTATACTACGACCGCTAAAAATAACGCTAATAGATTGTTTAAAGTCATGTAAAAGCTTTTAAAGCAATGTGACAGTAAAACAGAAAGCTCATAAAAGAACGTTCTGTTTTACTGTAACATTTCTTTAAGCTGTCACATGTCGTACAGTACTGAACCTTATTAAATTTAAACGGAGTGGATATTGATAGTCGACTGTCAATAGCGATTTCACATCGAATTCGCTAGTGAGAGTCAACTGTCAATAGCGGTTTTACGTTAAAATCGCTATTGACAGTCGACTGTCATTAGCGAATTTGACGTGAAATCGCTAATGACAGTCGACTGTCATTAGCGAATTTAACGTAAAACCGCTATTGACAGTCGACTGTCAATAGCGAATTTGACGTGAAATCGCCATTGACAGATGTCAGTAAGAAATTTTCTTTGGATACTAATACAATGCCATGTATTTCAATATAATATTAATAATGATCTCTTTATTACGTACTGAACATGTTCTCTTATTGTCGAAAACAGTGATAATGTGGTAATGAAATTAAAGACATCGCACCTTCTTTAATATTGAACAGATGTAATGTTTACTTCCATAGTAATATGTTGTGTTTCTGTCTACCTATCTGTCCGTCCGTCCGAGCTCACACGCCGGTATTTATGTGGCTAAAATACCTAGTCACATAAGTGAAAAACATGAAAGACGGTCATCTCTCGTTAATATTGAACAGATGTAATGTTTACTTCCATAGTGTTATGTTGTGTGTCTGTCTACCTGTCTGTTCGTCCGCCCGAGCTCACACGCCGGTATTTTTGTGGCTAAAATACCTAGTCACATAAGTGAAAAACATGAAAGACGGTCATCTCTCGTTAATATTGAACAGATGTAATGTTTACTTCCATAGTGTTATGTTGTGTGTCTGTCTACCTGTCTGTCCGTCCGTCCGAGCTCACACGCCCGTATTTGTGTGGCTAAAATACCTAGTCACATAAGTGAAAAACATGAAAGACGGTCATCTCTCGTGACATTAAAAATTGACCATCTATTTAGACATAAACCTAGCTATTAGTCGGAATAAGGTTGTGGTTAGCTTCTAGATCATTTTATTCCTAAGTTAGAACAAAAAGAAATTATCTGTTATGTGACTAGCCAAAGGTGTAAGGAAACACAGGTAAACCTCGTCCGTCCTTTCGTCCCATCATGTCTTGTCTTGTCTTTATATTTGTCCGTCTGTCCCACTGTATGTATGTATGTCTCTGTCTCTCTGTCTCAATCTATACGTCTTCCCACCACTCAGCCTCGTTCACACATCAAATAATTGTCAGCTTCACACCTATGTTGTTTTACCATACGCTTTTGTGTGTAGAGGACCGATGTCAATGAAAGACGGGTTGGATCCTAATCATATGCTGAACTACTCAGACCCTGATCTAAATATAATCTGTCAATTTTTTTTTACCCAGGATTACATAAATATATGTAATTTGGAGTCGAATTTTACATCGATTTATACTAGTAATTCACCTGTTTTCGTTCCGCGAAGCGCTTTCAGAACGCTCTAAAGACCATCGTATCTAGGAAATACATTTGCACGGGAAATGCCCCTGGACCCCCCCCCCCCCCCCCCCCCGAGGAGTGTGCGTATACCAATTGGTATATCTACGCCCCTCAAACTTCACAAAATTCTCATACGATTAACGCTACCAGGGAGTGCTGTCTTAAGTCCAGTTAACAAAAATAGTGTAGACATAATTATGCGCTACCACATAACCAAAATATAACATGTAAATACAAACGACTGTCAATAGCGATTTCACGTTTAATTCGCTAGTGACAGTCGACTGTCAATAGCGATTTCACGTCCAATTCGCTAGTGACAATCGACTGTCACTAGCGATTTTAACGTAAAACCGCTATTGACAGTCGACTGTCACCAGCGAATTCGACGTGAAATCGCTATTGACAGTCGACTGTCACTAGCGCCTTCCTAAATTAAATTGATAATCACAAGCGAATTGCCATCGAGTCGGGTTCTTCAAAAGGCGAATCTTACGCTTGAATATTTTACGCGATTTTTCCGGAGCGGTTGTGACAAAAATGGAATCGAAACAATTAACGAATGCATATTTGCGAATATTTGTGAGATACGACATTCAAGCAAACTTACCCGAGGGTAAAATTACTATTTTAAATCGCAATCGAAATGCCATCGAATTGCAAGCGAAGCGCAAAAATTGTTAATTTAATAAGGTTCAGTACTGTAAACACCTAATAATTAGCAAACGTTTGTTGTCGTTAAATAGCAGGGTGGTCGCACTAGAGGTGTTGTTGTAAAATAGAGGTTTTACTGTAATTATGTTTGGCTTACTTTCAGTGTTTCTGCTCCAGTGACATTCCGGCTCGGTACCTGTCCAGGCACCCGCGGTACAGGTCAAGGTCGCCGAGTTGACAAGGGCATGGCGGTCGTCACATTCGTAGGTAGCGACCGAATTAGCGGCCCAGACACCACTGGCCGAGGATGAAGGCAACACGTGACCATTGCTGATGTCGGGTGGGGCGGTGGTACATGTCCCCATACCTCAGTGTTTGCTATACACTTTACTCATTCACACCTGAAACTTCACATGAATCATTCCAATATAGTCCATTCCATTTTTAAAATGTAGGGTAATATTTGCAATATATTTTAAAATGACAAACAGTGCAACTCTAGATCATAGGGATCATGAACATACTTTATGATCTAGGTCTACAGTGGTTGCTAAGAACAAGTGTACCCTGCACTGTTACAATGTTAACAAAGGACGCATTTACTTCAGTCAAACTTGTGTTTAGCGGCCACTTTACCAATGCTCTGCCATGACGTCTTCGTATACGTTTCCAATTGCTCTTGGCCAGAATATAAAGACTTATGAAAAATGCAATTTGCGAAAGAATAGGCAAATGTATGAAAGGACGTAAGTTAAATCTGTTTCTAGTTTTGAAGACAGGTGACCACTTAATCCAGAATCAAAGTAAAGGAAAATGCTGCTTAATGGGCATTTAGCTAAATGCCGTCAACCTGTTTAAATTATTAAAACCATATTCATGGTATGTGATCACTGAAAGCAGGTTTAAAAGTAAAGCAGAATTTACATAAAGGGACAATCTGATTCCCTTGAATCCTGCTTTAAGCAACCTTTTGTCAGGATATAGTAAATATTTATTATGGTGCATATTCATTACTTTATAAATTGGAACTATTTTCTTCAATAGAGAAATAAATTAAAGTCGTTAACATTATATCCCGGTACAACCATTATTCGAACACCTAAGCACCTTCTACTCAATTTTAAATTGTTATGTGAATAAAAGTTATTTTTAACATGAATACTGGATATACTGGTCATTTTCAACTTAAAATATGATGGGTAAGTTGTTGCAACTCAAAGTGGTTCTCTAACAATGTAAACAAAGCATAGTGGCCCACTTACTTCATTCTCAGTGGGACCCCAACCTAAATTCGAACAGTAGATTTGACACCACAAAATATTTACTATATTTAGTCCAGGGAAAGGGTTTGTTAATTAAATGTCAGAAAAAATATAAAACAAGTAAAAGTCAATTGTTTTCATATAATTTACAGTAGTTTAGACATAAACTATCAATTGTTAACGGCTACAGGCAGGACAGTAGAAGGGTCTTCCCTTGTAAGTACCCTGGCAGAGCTGCACATTTTAAAGTGCACTCAACCATCAAGAAGAAATTTCTGAAAGTTGTCAAATAGATTTTTTATAAACATTTAGAAAACTCGAACCTGTCAAAATATTTTTTTTTATTTATTTCTTGTTAGATCTTCTTCTTATATGAAACACTGTTGAATATAAAAAAGGGGGAAAAGTGATAAGGACCCCTAGTTTGAGATTTTATTTAATTTAGTGGTCTGAACCCTCAATATAATTTGTCCGGACCACTAGAATAATAAGGTAAATGTAAAAGCAATGCAGCCGACACACCACTGATTATTTTTGTTCACAGAAAATGTAGTCTATGGCATATTCATGCATTGGGAAATTTGGGGTTAGGTGTAAATGCAATAAATATAGTCAGTGAAGTTCAACAAACGCCCTTCTACCTGTTTACTGATAATTATTGCCGATCGTGTGTTATTGACCTTTCTACCGGTGTTGCTGTCAAACTTTCACAAGCGGTTATGGAAAACTATTTGTAAGCATAGATAACGTGAACTTATTTAGGTGTTCGAATTTTGGTTGTGTTCGAATTAGTTTAAACATATTTTATTTCAATATATACAAAGAAATGGGGTTTGGCCACAAGTTCTTACAACATTAGATTCGGCCCTTCCCCTTGTGTTTAAACATTCAAAGTAGTGTTACAATGGCTGCAAACATATTATCTCTAAGTTTTTAATAACAGTCAGAATAAGTGGATAGTGAGTAAGGACAGAGAAAGGAAGAGGAGAGAAAGGAAGAAGAAGGAAAAGAAAACAAATGCATATTAATAAATTTCTTGCGGTGTGGCAGTGCAATGAGTCATGCATTATATATATATAATTGCGACAATTCGAAAGACGTCAAAGGAGTTCGAATAATGGTGGTAAAGGGATAATTATGTACCTATGGAGTAATACAGTGGAGAATCTGTTATTCTTTCCCGTTTAAACGCAAACGTACGCAAACGCAAAGCACTAAAACGTAGAAAAGAACAACTTTTGGACAATTCTGATATTTCATATTTATCTTGGTGGCAAACAGTTTGGAGCCTGATCAGACGCCGGGTTACCCGGCGTCTGATCTGGCTCCAAACTGTTTGCACTGCAAATAATAGTTTTAGCGTAAACGCGTTTATTGGGAAAGAATAACACATTCTCCACTGTATGTTAACCCTTAGCCTGTCACTCACGACTATAGCTCCATATGCAAACAGCTTGGATCCGGATGAGACGCCGAGTAACTCGGCGTCTCATCCGGATCCAAGCTGTTTGACACTCGGACAACATTTTCAGCAATTTTGAGCAACTTTGAAGCACTTTGAAACTTGAAGCAGACGAGAAATATAGCAGACGACAACTTATTTGCGGGCTAAGGGTTAAATTACTAACTGGAAATGCATTCTCCGTTCTTTGTTCAGGATAACCTAGGTGTTTGTTAATTTTCATAGATATGAAAATAATTAGAGACGTAAAAGGCGTATGTAAGGGGTAGCGGGCTAATAGTCGAGACAAGGTTTATATTTCCCGACAGAAAAGTATATGAGAATAAACGTATAGAAAGAAAATAGTATTTGTTCACGTTTAAACGAGACGAAACGCAAACGTAACTAAATATAGAAACTGTTTTGGTAAATGTTTATTGTTGTTGGGTTTTTTTAAATAAAAATAAAAAAAATGGACGAAACGTTTCAATATTTAATCCTATGTCCAACATTTTAAGCTCAATCAGACGCCAGGTTGTGGTTGAAAAAAAAATGCTTTGCACTCACGCGAATTTTTGGAAAATATAAAAGCCTTCTCAAGTGTAAAACAGAAAGCTCCAGTACGAGCTTTCTGTTTTATTTTTATCTTGCCTTTACTCTTAGAATTCTAACGCCGAAACCATGACATCCTTTACAACAGTTTGGATCCTGATGAGACGCCGCGTTACGCGGCGTCTCATCAGAATCCAAACTGTTGGATACTCTGATTTCTGTTTTGAACAAAAAAAATAGAAAATTTACATTTTAAGATCAGTAGCAGACAACAAACGTTGCAGAAGAAAACCACAAGCAATGCTTAGATACCAAGGACGCTAATGAAGGACTTTAGTTTATTGCTAGAGTCTTATTTGACTTATAAATCAAACTTAGCAATTCAATTTTGTTGTTTTTATCCTATACATCTAATAATTCCAATAATAAACTGTAACGTACCGTTACGTTAACACCAAACTTGTTTTGACAGTTATCAACCGCGCTCGGCTGAATTAGACACTTTAAAACATATCATAAAATCAAAATACCCACCTAAGATAAAACTGCTCCAAAAAATCAATCCATTTTACAATAATTCAATTTCTGTTACGAAAAAATACTCAATTTTACGAAAGTGTGTTCCCGACGGAACCACCGATTTATTACCGCCCACAATAAGCACCCCTTTCTCCCTAAGTTACCAAAGTTCTTTGGGACAAGTTTACACGCATTAAGTTAAATTTGTGTACAGTACGCCCGCTTTGGAATGTACCGAAACCGTGACGTCTACTTCTTTCATCGTGCAAAATATTATGCAGCCGCCTATAACAGACATTTACCTGTTAAGTAAATTTACAGTCAAACCTGTACTAAGCAACCACTATAAATACTATATATTTGTAGTATTCATGACAGATGGCGGCTAAATGCATGGTTAAAGTCATGCAGAAGGCTCCTATAGGAGCCTTCTGCATGACTTTTACCCTGCATTAAGCGGTCACGTGTTTTTAAGAATCAAATACTTCTTAATTCAGTGGTTGCTTAAGACAGGTTTGACTGCAATGCTTAAATATCGTCATACATGTATATCGTCTGCTTTAAAATTATTTTTTGCTTTAAAACTGTCGTCTGCAAAATTAATTAAATAAATATGTACCTAGTTTTGACTTATCGAAACGTCCATTTCAGTGGAAATCAGTTTGGATCAAGATCAGACGCCGAGTAACTTTGCGCCTGATTCGGATTCAAACTGTTGGCTAATGTCTGTATAGTAGAGCTTAGCAGAAAAAAAACCTCAGCATGTATATGACTGTATAGAGAAATTGTCGGTGATTTCATCTGCACCAACAGTCTATAATGCGTATACCTTTCCCTACATTAAAGAAGCATTAAGCTGCATTAAGACATATGGCAAGTTAATGCATTACAGAAAATCTAGAAAACTCTAAAGGACATTGCTGTAGTTTTGTCATATGTAAAAGGGCCACTTGTCTCTAAGACGGTAATACATCGTATTTTGAATAGTCGCTAAACACAGGGTTTATTGTTTTTCAATATCATTTATATTCAAAATTGACAAACTGATCAATATCTCCGGATGATTTAATCAGACAGATCAATATATATTTTAATAGCAAATGTACATCTAAATGTACATCTATATCTCTATTCAATACGGACTCACCAACTGACAAATTCATCTCATGTCGATCGCGTGACAAATTGATTTCCTTCAGGAACGGAAAACACTTTATTCCAAAAACCATTTGTTAAAATACTTGCTCATTTATCAAAGTAAATACTGCTTATTATAATAATAATATAATACCATATGAACTAAATCGTGTTTTGTGTTCTGTATACAGTGAAACCCCTCTAAGCCGGACATGTATGGGGAGAACATAAATTTGCGGTTTAGAGAGGTTTCCGATTTAAAGGGTTTTTAACCCATAGCTTGTTTCTAGTATGGAAGATAGATTATCACTTAAAACATGTTTAAAGTAAAGCAGAATGCGCATTAAGTCGCATTCTGCTTTACTTTCAACCTACTTTAAGCTATCATCTGCTAGAATATAGAAAATATTTCTGATGATACATATTCATGAATGTGTTTTCTTCAGTGAACGAATAAATCAAAGGCGTAAAATGGCATAATTATGTATGATGTAATGGGTTAAAATAAAGAGGGGTTGGAAACGGCACCAATGTGTTTGTTCGGTTTAGAGAGAATTGCTGTAGTTGGAGGTCCCGGTTTATAGCGGTTTACTGTACAAATTTGAGACCGTAATGGACCATATCCCTGCCATCAACCCCAAAACACATGTACAGAATACAGTAAACCCTTTCAATTACGGCCACTTAATATGTTTATTACTGTTTTTTTAAGGCAGGTGACTGCTTATAAACAACATGAGGAGCTTTCTGCTTCACGTCCATCTTGCTTTTAAACTGTCACCTGTCTTTAGTATAATAAAGAAGTTTTATTGCAAGTGTTCGTAATATAAAGTTTTTTTTGTATAATCATACATGTCCGCAATAAATCATATTTTACGTATTGTCGTCTACTAAATGTGTACATGTAGTATACTCTGGATTTGTTTATCTGCATATCATTTAATAACATGTCATGAAAGTGTTCGACAGTTCAGATGAAGATGGGACACTCATTATTTTGCGTCGCATCTGCTTCCAAATAATCCGAAACAGTTTTCACAAATTTGCTTTCAAGAAGCGCGCCGAAGGTAAGGCACATTCAACTGATGAAATGCTTGCAGAGTATTGCTGTAACCGAAAAACCACTACTAGACTTTTCAATTGGTCCTCACCCAAAAATCGCCACACTAACATTTACGTGGCGGTTTGGAACAGGCATGCATCATTCAATTATTCCATTAACACATTTTGCTGTCTCTCCATAGCCAGTTTCAAGATCTGAATATAGGCGACCACTTAAAGCAGGTTGAAAGTGAAGCAGAATGCGCCTTAAGGCGCATTCTGCTTTACTTTCATTCTGATTTAAGCTACTATCTGATAGCATATAGAATATTTATTATTGATCAATATTCACAACTGTATATAGTTGAACTATTTTCTTTAGTGGAGGAATAAATTAAAGGCGTTAAATGCGTATTTATGGGGAAGTGGGTTAACTGCCATAGTATCAACTGCAGTTATACTGTTGTCTGTAACGTTGTTTGTTTTGCAATCTGATTTAAGGCCCTTTTAGCTGATGAAATTTCGATACTAGTTTCAAACAGTTTGAATCTTGATCAGGCACCGCGATACACATCCAATGATTAGGAATCAAACTGCTTTCAAATTCGCCTATATGTGCCTGTGGTAATGAAATAGTTACTTAAATGATTAAGGTTAGAGTATGGTTAGGGTTATATTTAGGTTTTAGGCGCGGACCAATTGTAAAAGTGCTCCAATCAAACTGTTGTGTGTACAAATCATTCAAACATTCTTTGATAATACTCAAGAATAAAAGCGTTTAATCACTGCACTGGCAAGTACTACAGTCAATAATGTATTAACCCCTTCACTGCCAAATCTTTCGTGAAATGTGTACCCTTTAACCGTTTCCCTTATAGAAGCGACTTTTAGCACATTCATTTTATTCATCCGCTGAAGAAAATAGTTCCAAATTATACCGTAATGAATATGTGTCTTATTTAATACTTTCCTTATTCTAGCAGTTAATAGCTTAAAGCAGGCTGAAAGTAAAGCAGAATGCGCATGAGGGCGCATTCTGCTTTACTTTCAACCTGCTTTAAGTAGTCACACATCTTCAATACTAGAAACATTGCTATCAGGTAAAGGGTTAACCGTTTCATTGTCGTCTGATTCAATTTTATTGTTTGCAAGATCGTTTCAAGGTTAGATTCAATGTAGATGACTTAACACATATCGATACGAGTGGCAAACAGTTTGGACCCTGATCAGACGCCGCGTTACACGGACCCAAACTGTTTGCAAACACGCTTTCAGGTGTCACTGAGAGTGAAAAGGGTTAAGCGACCACTCCATATAAGCAGATCCAATCCAGTTGACATTCATAGGGATTTTCTATTTCAAATAAACCGTCTAAATCCTTATGTTTTGAATAACAACAACTAAACACATTTAAGTAAATGCAATATGTGGTATTTTCAGAAACTATGTGATATTGAAAACTTGCTAAAACTTTCATACCATTCAATTATAATTTCGTATATGTTATCAATGCATGCCTTTAATGGATCTGCCACTAGTATCGGGGACCACAAGGGAAACATACATGTACCCTTTTGTGCAATCCTTGTTATTGATGTGCATAGCATGTGCATTTTCATGTGTAGGCAGTATTTGTTATAGAGTGCATTATATATTTTTATGCATTTGTATTGCCATGTTATGCCACATTTGCCATTATAAAAAAACCAATCAATCAAAATCAACAACAACATGCGACACACATTAGCAGACTTTGCCATGGCAATGAAAGGAGGGGCAATGCCCTACATGTAAAGTCAAACCTCTCTAGTACGATCATGCAATCAAAAGATATTTGGTTGTATAACATACAGGTGACCGCTTTAACCCTTTCCCCCATAGAAGCGACTTTTAGCGTATTTAATTTATTCCTCCGCTGAAGAAAATAGTTCCAGTTTATACCTTCATAAACATTTACCATAACAAATAGTTTTATATAGCCTAACAGATGGTAGTTTAAAGCAGGCTGAAAGTAATGCAGAATGTGCCTAAAGGCACATTCTGCTTTACTTTCAACCTGCTTTAAGTGATCACCTGTCTTTAATATTATAAATAGGTTATTGGGTAAAGGGTTAAACAAGATTACAGTAAAACAAAAAAGTTCCTAAAGGAACTTTCCGTTTTTTAAGTAGCCCTCTGCCTAAATACGTGTACCTAATAATTTACCAAATTTAGTGGTCGTAAAAGAGAGCTTTTACTGCATTCCTTGCATGCCGATTGCGATTTGAATTATTTTAGCAAACAGATCAGCATCAGAAGCGGCGTCTGATCTGGATTAAATCCGTTGTCAATCGTCTTTCGGTGTTTCTTCATTACAAAAGACACCAGCAACATTAACCTTAATTTGTCAAACTTGGCAAACGACAATTTCAAAGCAGACGATAATTTATCAAGAGTAGGACTAAAAAATACGCCCCTGCACCCGCGTGTTTACGTGTAGATGTGACGTTTTCAAGGTCGTATGCATCAGACCATCAGCGTAACCAAAGCAAACATTGCCTTTTTTTACTCTTACAGAAGTACCCTCAATCTTCGATCTATCAAACTCGCTTAAGACGAACATATCCGTATTTTAAAGTTAAAACGTGGCTAAGCCACGTTTTAACTTTGAAATAAGGATACTATTATGTTCGACTAAAGCGTGATTGACATAGTTAAATTTTAACAGTAGAAATACGGAAACAGTAGAGTTAAGCGAGCTCGAAAATCGAAGTTCGATTTATAGACTATGCACTTTGTACTTTACTGTGGATGATGGTATTGACTCTGGTCGTTAGCTACTCACATCTAAATATTTTGATCATCTTCTTTTGAAGATGCCATAAAGCGAATATGAAGTAATCAGCGTGGTATCTATAAGTCCATTCGCACAACTCCATTGCAGCATATGAAAAATATTTACCACCAGATTATCTCTTTCACCGACAAATGGCTACTCCGCTTGAATGTAGGACAAAATTATTGATACATTAAATACAGTCAAACCTAAATAATTTAACGCGATAACCAGCGTAAATAGAAGTTACATTTATTGCAAAGTTAAAAAGTGTGATGCAGCAGCGCTTCTAACTTTGGAATAAAAGAATATGTATGGTGGGCTTTATCTAGCGAGATATATCCGGAATATTACCTAAAAAGCTGTACAAGTCGACATCACCCCTTAACTGCCTTACCCTGAGTGCAATACGGTTATTCGCAAACAGTTTGGATCCAGATCAGACGCCGCATAACCATCTTCTTTATTGCTATGCTATACATTAAACTATTGTAATTTGGTGAAAACGTTGTGGATCAACTGGGACTCGAACCCAGGACCTCTGGCTTACCATGCCAACGCTCTAACCACTGAGCTACCGAGTCACCCAGAAAAGCCACTCAAACATTTCACCATATTCTCTACCCGGCTACACTATACTAATAGGACATTCAAATGATATTTTCAAAATTCAATGCCCTCGTTAAGTAAATTCCATTTAAAACAGCTGTTTATGAAAGCATTAACTTCGAAAATTATATAATATAGAATGTTCTGGCAAAATATGATTTGATACATGCACATTTACTGTCGGAAAAGACCATGAATGTATCGGTCTGTCTAACAGATTACGATGAGAAATTACTTTTTGAACTTCGAGATATTGACGTGTGCCTTAATAACCTGTAATAACATATTCAGCTACATAATAAATTACATGTATGTAGGCAAAAAATATTCTGCCAAACGGCATCTTGCGATACCGTTTTCCCTAACTTGTGTTTATTGTTGCTAGGCTCATTACTCATGTTAGAATTATTGCATAATGATTTAATAAAGATTCTATTCTATATACGCCGGACCTTCGACCCGCTTAGCACCACTTAACATACACTAAGTTTGTAAACACCTAGCACCAGATCAGACATCGAGTAACTTACGTCTGATACATTGTACACATGTAGGAATGTAGGATCCAAACTTCTGGGTACTCTTATCAGTGGTTTTATCAAATTGTCAAACTAGTCAAATCGCATGAGTTTTAAATTTGAAAAAAAAACAAACCAACATCAACACAAAACACTAGACGACAAATTAAAAATACGAAAATGTGGCAGTGAAAGTGTGAAGAAATCAATATATTAAGTTATGGATCTGTACTGTTAGAAATATAGTATTGATGATACATTTAAACGTTTTCTGTCGAGATATCGTCGGCTTAACATGTTATATTGCAGCCAATTTCAAAGGTGATCTGGTATATATGTTAGTTGAATTCTGATCAGACTCTGAGCAAATCGGTGTCTGATCAAGATCCAAACTATTTGCAAATACCAGCGCATACATGGTAAGGCAATGGAGGGATACAAACTCTTACTTATTACGCGAATGGCGATTCATTTACAATGGTACAGTATTCCGTTGGCTACCATACGTTGCTCATAAAAATCCTAAGATTTCCAAATGTTCAAGGCTCTACAAACTTACATAATCATGCAAACAGTTTGGATCCAGATCAGACACCGCGTTACGCGGCGTTTGATCTGGATATAAACTGTTTCACACTCATATCAATGTTTCTCAAGTAAAAAACGCATGAATTTTCAAATTTATAAAGTGAGAGTAGAAATCTGAAAATTTCGAAAAAAACCTGATAAACATGAAGATTTCGGACAAGTCTGGAGAAATGGCACCCTTTATTCTCTCCATACATGTACCACGGTCTTCAAAGCAGCAACAACTCCCTCCTTACAACAATGCTTGCCACCGTTGCCCAAAACGAGACAACTATTTTTACAGTGGAGAAAACGTTATTCTGTCCCGTTTAAATGCAAACGAAACGCAAACGCAAAACACTAAATTGTATAAAAGTACTCCTTTTTGACAATTCCGACAGTTTCTGTTTATCTTAGCGGCAAACTGTTTGGAGCCTGACCAGACGCCGCGTTACCCGACGTTTAATCTGGCTCCAAACTGTTTGTAATAGAAATAATAGTTTTAGCGTAAACGCGTTTATTGGGAAAGAATAACGTTTTCTCCACTGTACCTCATTCACTGCCATGACGTCATCTGCTTTAAATAATTAACGGTTGCTTTTATTTCTTAAATCTATTTTTTATTTAAAATGACTAAAGCAATGTCGTAATGAATGTCAAATAACACGGTGTTTGGTGAGAATCCAAACTGTTTGCAAATAATCAATGTATTCGTGGTAAGGCAGTGGAAAGGGTAATTTTCCCTCCTATAACAACTCCTTGCGACCAACACGCAAACTCTTTGTCTTCGATTGGATGTTGTTGTAGAGAGGGAGTATTGTAGTTTGTGTCATGATTGAACACAGATTTGTCCAGCATGAAACTATGCGAGATTGGTTTCATGTAATCTAGCTTTACTTTTAAAGCAAAATGTTGAAAAATATTGAACTTTATCTTTTTTGCGTATGGTCGTTTAATGAAGTACGATATTATAACAGTTACTACATTATATGTAACTCATGTTTTTTTAATGCAAATGTACAGTGGTTTTCAAATGATTTTTATGGAAGGTTTTTAAGAGAGTGATGTTTGCAAGACGATCAGATATTGTATGAATGTCTTATCTAAAGCAATGTTATGATCCATTCAAATGTCTACGGACAGAGAACACGATCTACCACAGTCACAGTGGCAAATGCCCCTAAAAGAAATCTCTTGTTGTTGGAAAGACAGTTAGATACTCGAACACTCAGACAGACGGACAATGTGATAACAATATGGCGTACTGACATACCCTTTTGCGGGCATGAAAACCCGTTTACCAAACTACCTCTTAATTGTGAATATTCACATAAAAAAGCATTGGATTTATCATGAGTACTATGCACACTATAATTTACACAAACACAAGCAGGTCAGATGGTTACTGGTGACGCTTTAGTTTCACCAATTTCCACCCATTAACAAATTGATCCCGGAAACTTCAGATAAGGTTTAGTAAATTTGTGAATATTCAATATTGATTTTCAAATTTATTGCACAATGACAAACACTACACTACATGTAGTTGTAAAACACACGTTATGAGGTAAAATATTACATCTTTGCACCAAATGTACACGTTCAGCTGTAATGGAAAGACTGCGAGGAAATATCAACTTTTATTTATGCTTTTTGGTGGATTACCACGAAATAGCAGTGGATTATCACTTGATAATTTCACTGCTTCAATCAGTGGGATTATCGCCACGCGCGCTTTTATTATGAATTTTCCCCGTAGGGCTCCCCAAGAATCGTAGTCAATCGTGTCTTATCGTTAAATTCCGGCAGTCCGGTTTGTCGCAAACCACTCAACGGAAGAACACGAATCAAAGATCGGGAGCAACGACGTAATTCGGATGACGTCAAATCAATTAATTAGTGACGTCATTGTACCACCAACTGTCACGCACATTTGTTCGATATAAACTTGGGGCCAAACGCGGGATATATAATTCACTTTCGCTTTCGAATTGTCGAACACTTTTGTTTAAAAAGTGGCTTTAAAGCATAAATAAATAGAATAACTGTATTTTTTCAGTGTAAGATTAAATTTAATCCATTTCTTGAACATCAGACTTGAAAATATAACGTCTGATGTTCACTCAATGGATTAAATTGCGATCTTACACTAAAAAAAACACCCAGTTATCCTTTACATATGCAAACATTGTTACTTTGACATGGACTCTACACTTTTTAAAACTACTAATTCGCAAACTCAAATAAGAACAAGATGCCATGATAGTATTTTAACAGGTAAACTCTTTTATTTAAGCTTTCTACCTTTCTTTGGGAATCTTTTAAGCAACCTCCTGCCATACACATGAAACAAGCAAATAGTCTCAGAACCTTGTTGTAATAGTGATATTATCTAAAGGACATAAAAGGCCAGAGTTGGGTAAAACAAATACAGGTGGGGGGTATATTTTTAAACCAAATTGGTTTATTCTTACTTGCATGAAGAAATATACAACACAAACTTAAATAATTTCAAATAAATATAAGTTTAATAATTCAATTAATATAAATATAAGCCGCTAACAAATTGCAGTAAAACAGTAGTATAACAAATGTATATGTAGTGTCAAGGGTTTGATCTACAGAGAACATTTAATGCGGTATGACAATCTCGGTCAAGTGGCATTTCAATGTTAAACTAAAAGCATTAAGAGAGTGTTCACCATTAGTTAGTATTGCTCTGTGTCAACCCTACGTTTTTGGAAAGTCAGGCATGAGCAAACATTGAAGTCATTGCTAGACAGCTTTTTGCAAATGTAAGTGGTGTTGGCCTTGTCAGTGAGTACATAGTCCAAGTTCTTAATGCCGAAATCAGACAATCTTTATTGTAGAGTATACACCATGCCAAGCAAGTTCTTTTTGTCTGACATTATGCTAATCATCGATCATCAAACCCACGTGACGATGCAATACGCACTGAAAGCTCAGTTGTTTTCAACACCATAGCAATCCATATTTAGTTTTGTTCGTTTTAAAATACGACAAACTTTTGGCTAAGTTCATTCCTAATAGAGAGGAAGTGGATACAGAGAAGGCGGCGATGGTTATAATAATGTTCGGGAAATATCTTAATAATTTTATATTAACTACAAGACAAAATATATTATAAATAAATATTTATCTTTTTATTAAACTCAACATTTTATTTTGAACAATAATAAGACACATCTGAACACTACACTAAAAACAAACATGTGATAGTATATTTATAAATAATACCAAATATGTTTTATTTAAATAAAGTGGTCCTATCGTTTACCTACAATTTTCATAGTTCTTAAACTGTTTGTTTGGAAAAATCAATTTAATATTTTAAAAGGAGGCGTTAACCTTTTAAACCATTGGCCGGTAAAGCCTACTCATGTAAACAAAAAACAAGCTAGAACACTCATTCTTTAAAAAAGTGATATGTTAATATATATAATATATACCCTGGCAAAGTAACACTTTGTAGGTTCGGCAATTTCATTGGAGACTAACGATATTATAACTACAATCATGTGTATACATGACTCAATTTAACAGGGGTTCGTCTTTCGAAACGTCGTACGACAAATATTGTCGTAAGTCAGGTTCTTAATTTCTAAATGTTTATTCATTTCTCCATCTAATCCTGTCTTGGGACATCTTTTTGGAATCGTCTTTTCAAGACGATTCCAAAATCATGTCCCAAGACAGGATTAGATTGACAAATCAGAAATTATATGTATTTTAAATGTTGGCTTACTACCATTTTCATATGACGACGTTTCATACCACGGACCCAAGGGGCCCGTTTTACTAAACAACTTACGCAAATTTTTGCGTAAGTCAAAATTTTAAATTTTAATTTATATTTTTTATTATCACTTGCTACAAACAGCAAATAGCCAGATCAGAGGACGCGCTTGTAGCGCGTCCTCTGATCTGGCTATTTGCTGTTAGCAAACGTTTATGATCGAAAAATAAGAGTTAAACGATTTTGACTTACGCAAAAATGTTGCGTTAGTTGTTTGGTAAAACGGGCCCCAGCTTCGTAAACTGTCTAAAGTAAAGTACAAATGTAAATTATGAACACATTTGACAAAATCGTTCGGCACTGTTTGACTAAGTATAATTGTAAACTATATAAAGCCTGTTATATTAACCTTATTGGAAGCATTTATGAATACAGAGTATATAGTGGCAAGCGTAGTATATTCAGCGGGGGAAAGACATTATATTTTCCAAAATCCTGATTTATGCTGAAAAATATTACAATGCAAAAGGTTTGGAATCAAATCAGATGATAGTTAATCCAGTGACTGATCAGGCTCCAAACTGATGGCATTTAATTTTTAAAAAAAATCGTAAAAAAATCATTTTCTGCATTTCAATTAATGCATTGCGCTTGTGTTAAGTTTAGTTTTGACAACAGTAAAGACAGACATTTCCCCGCCGTTTTAACTATAACTATGTCATATACATTGGAGCAAATTACATACATGTACATATAGTCTAGTTGCTTAGGGTGAAAATCGTTACTTGGTGGATTAAAGCATAAAACTTTGTATACGGGCTGCATTTGCAGTATATAATCATAATAACTGGGGGTGCCCGACCTGGCTGCCCTATTTCGGCCAAAATCAAAAATGGCGTCCAAAATGGCCGCCATAAAATAATAAGCTTTGAAAAACGCCCTTATTTGGTAAATTTTCCTGATTAAAAGTGTCTATAAATGTGTAAACTGGACTAAAAAACTGTACTGTGATATAGTTGGACCCAATTATATAATAAAATTGATTATTTTCTATATAATAACTTAATTTCTTTAATCTGAATTGAACAGAATAGAACATAAATCGTCTAAGGCATTGACTGACACTTCACAAATGTATATTGTTATTATTTACCCGAATAAGATGGTTCTGATGGTAAATTGAATACATAATCACATTCAATTTATTCCACGTGTTCAACATTATTAGAAAATATCATTCTTTCTTTCTAATTAGAATACAATCGAACCTCGATATCACGTGTATTTACTGCGTACTAGAACTGATTTAAGTTGAATACTCTCGTATTTTTTCAGTTGAAAATCGATAATTTATTCATGCGTAAGTCAAACATGTCTGTGTTTAAAAGTTAGAAGGTGACTAAGATACATTTAACTTTGAAATATGGGTATGTTGACAAAAGACAGTTTCGAGTTTTTAAGGTTCGACTGTATAATTGTTGTACTAGTATGTCAGTTTTGCAGTACATAACCTACATGCATTTCGTGATCAGGATATTTCATAGTTTCCTTTGCACACACTTAAACATCAATTGAGTATTTTAGCATATATACTTTCTAGGATGGCATTGCCTTATAGCCCGTTTAAGTTCTCTGCAGCGTTCTGCTTTTTGTGAGTGTTCTCCAGGGAAGTGGTCAATTATCATTTAATTTGGTCCAACGAAAGGCATCTTAATAAGGGATATTCTGGTCTGACAATATACTTAAGCACCAAATAATGGTTTGGTAGAGGCTTCTATTGGCGTATTCTAATAGAAGTGGTAGGTCCTGCATAGTTTAACATTTAACCCTGAGGAAACAGCTCCTGCCATAGGTCATTGACTTGGTATAGTTGTGATATATGATCATAAAGTATTCAAGTGAATATTTCGATGCACTTATATGCTTTACTCTGCACTTACAATGGTTTTTATAAATGGATTCCTCAAAGCAACAGAAAATTATGCCATTACTTGAGAACATGCTTTCAATGTATTCCACGATGTCTTGGACATGGAGACTTATTCTTGTATCCGCTTCCTCGTGGTCATGGAGCGGCATTTGTGTACTACAGCCTTTGGCTCAACAGATTGGCATGCAGTGATGTAAATTGCTTTGTTTCCTTGGTTTTGATAGGCAGCCACATCTCCCGTCAAGAGATCAAAAAGCTCTTCTTTAGATATTTAAATTCTAATGAAATAAGTAGAAATTCACTGGTAGTCTTGTCTGATGTGAAACGTCCTTTATTGTGGCTTTCCCCTCTTTTCCTCGGATTGCCCCTTTGTGACTATATGTATCACTTTTGTGTGGGTCGCACACAACATCAACCTTTTAGCAACTTTGAAACTGTCCGTTTGTCCATGGTATGAAAGCATTTTGACTGTACTATGTTGTATCCAACATGTGGTAGTTCCTGTTTATTATTCGGGTCTAGGTTCTCCAATGGCTCCGACTTGCAGGTCGGATGTCTCAGTCTTTCTCGCTGAGAACAAATTTGGTGCCAGGTTGATTTCCATTGAGAAAGAAGTTATTCTGGGCCTGAGTTTATAAAAATCTAAGCAAACATTTCATATACATGTATGACTAGTATTTACATACATAAGTCTACTGTAAAACTTTATTAAACCTCTGGGCCACACCATCTTCACGTACTTGGGAAAACTGTGAAAAGTTGACTAAAAAGAATATTATTGCTTTTTAGTTCATCATTGTTATGTTTCACTTTTGACTTTCCTTCAGTGATTGGTATTTCAAAAAGTAGTATTTTGTTGTTATTTATTGGAATCTGAATTGGTTAGGTCCTGTCTATTACCACTTGTTGCACATATTCTTGCATCACTGTCTAAAGTGTGCCTAAAGCATCTCTTGTTGCCATGCGTATGAAATTTCAGAATGAATCACACCGCTCATGTGACTCTTCTAGAAATGGAGTTTTCATACTGTTCGATTGTTTACACAAATTATTGACCTACCTACCTTTTGAAAGTCTCTTGTTTTGAGGATCTAATGGTTATGGCTACAAAATGTGTTTTTTTTATAAAGGTTATTTTTCTGAAATTCACTTAGAATTTTAACATTCAAGATAGCACCCAGCCTTTATGTGCATCCAGAGTCTCTGTCAGTTCAATGTCACCTTGATTGTTCTGCTCATTTGCCCAATGAAGCGATTTGGCAGAAAAATTGAGATTTATTTTTGGAAATACCGGGTACCCAGTATTTTTGGAAAACATTGTTGCTGGTATCAGATAGTGATTTCACAATTCTTGTATGAACTCGTAACCAGTGTGTTTTGTTGTTGTAGTAAAGAATAAAGAAGAATATGGGACGAGCTGCTGTAAAACGCTGACATAAAGTGTGCACTTTAATTCACAATGTGCACGTACAAAAAGGAGAACCAACATCTCTTAACGTAGTATAAGGTCCCAGTATTTGAATGTAGAACACTTCCCTGTCATGTTGTTCTTCCAGGCAACACATATTCCGTCATCTGCTTGATCATTCATAATTTGGAATGATTCCTGGTTTAATTTAGCTTATACCAAAACTGTAAGCATATCATGGTTTAATTAAATAGTCAAATGAGTTGCAGAAATGAAGGAATCGCTTGTACCCGGTGTTGCCACATCAGCTTTTGTTAAGGCTTGATCCAGACTCGTCTCACAGCTACCGACAACCCTCCAAAGGGCAATCTCAATAGTCTATATGCAGACCTCCAAGCATCATCACGTAGACATTTTCGCAATGTGAATCTGTCCAGTTCCACTGAACGTATTTGGCTAAAGTAAAGAGTAAATATCTCTAGGCTCTCAAGCTGTCAGTAGGGCACCTACCCCATTACCCACCCCACAAACAACACTGTTGTCCTAGTCCATAGTGTAGGAACCAATAGTTGATTTTTTTTATTGATATACTAAACTAAACTAATAAGAAATATGGTCAGTACCTAATCAAAGTAATGCAAAATACTAGATTTCGATGAGACAAACAGTTTCAACTCAATAATATGGTCATTATTACCAATTATTTTGGCACGAATGGGCTTCTGTAGTTTACAAAATGAACTTGGAGAGGTCTAATGAAAAATGCATATTTACCTTTTTTTTTATAATATATTTACATTTTATAGGCAATATATGTTTCATCTAATTGGTTATTGTGCATTTCCACAATTTTATTCCATTGGAAAATGCTGATGGAATGTTACAAGCTGCGTGTTTGCAGCAAGTCACGAAAACTCATGACAATTACTTTTTCTATACTATGTAATTACATTATTAATTCTCATTTCAGTTAAACGTACTACATGTATTGGCTATTTATCAGCCATAATTAAAAAAAAAGAGAAACAAACAGACGTATTGTGTCATGATTATCAGACGCTCAAATCAGAAAAAACATGGTATGGTGGCCTCAATGAGACATAACCTAAATTCCGTAATCTTTCAAACAAATGTCTTTTTCTTTAATAATTTGTAGCAAATAAGTTATTATCTTATATCTACGTTTTTCTTATAATATTTATGTGATAAAACATGCATTTTTTAGTATCATTCAGATTTTTCGGATCTAGCTTAAAAATGGGCCACTTTTTATCAGATTCTCAATAATTTTTCGCAAGCTGTACTGTTTTAAATAGAAAAGACGCACCAAATGTAAATTTATCACACAGATACTATACAGTTTATGTATATTTTCTATTTATCTGCTCCAAAACATCACACTATATTGCAGTTCCTACTCCTGAAATGGAGCTCTAAAAAGTCTGTATACGTTGGCCGCCATTTTGAATTTTTCAAAAAGTAGGTCACCTAGCCCGGGCACCTATATGCCATTTGATTTTATAGGTGTCATACTATACATGTGAGAAGTTTGGTGCTTTAATCCACTCTGTAACGATTTGGCCAAAAAATGGACATAAGCAACTAGACTAATAACAGTTAAACAAGTTTTAAGCAACATTTTTATATGGCAAATGGACAGTCTTTCGAACATATGGGTTCTCAATCAGAATTAAAAAAGGAGATTGTTTCTGATTTTTTAATGTCTTATTTAACCATTTACTCCATAGCCTGTTTCTAATTTTTAAGAAATAACTGACAACTTTAAGCAGATTGAAAGTAAAGGAGAGTGCGCCTGCAGGCGCATTCTTCCTTATATTTAGCTTGCTTTAAGCTACAATCTGCTAGGAAATAATTCATATAAGATATTTTCTTATAATACATATTCATAACTGTATAAATTGGAACTATTTTGGTAATTGGAGGAATAAATCAAAGGCGTTCAAAATGTGTACCTATGGAGTAAAGGGTGGGTAAGCAACCGTTTGAAATAGTTCAATACTGCAATACTTAAATTTCGCTTAACAGAAATTTGAATTATATCACAGATTCTTTATAAATAGGATAAATATTTGGCTAATATGAAGTTAATATGTCATAACATAGAACTACATGTAGTCATACCCTTAATAAATAGATACAACGTATAAGATGCAGAATTGTTTGCGATGAAAACCAGATGCATTTATTATGCAAGTTACGCATTGTTAACTCATCGATCTCAAGTGTCACGTGTTTGCGTCTTTAACCCTTTCCCTCTCAATGACGTCATAAGCGCATTTGCAAACAGTTTTGATCCTGATCAGACGCCGCGTAATGCGGCGTCTGATCAGGATCAAAACTGTTTGTCACTTGTTTTGACCTTAAGTATGGCTTCTTTTAGCTCTACAAGTTATTCAAAACATCAGTTTTACTTCCAAATACTGTATTGTTTGACCTAAGTGACTCAACTTAATCGAAACTTGATTGTGTTACTTATTATTAAAAGGAAGTTGTAATATGATCAGCTATAAGTATTTAGATGGTTAACTTAACTAGATTGCATCATAAAGGTGAAACCTGTCATCCCATGCCGGCTTATCGTAGGCTTTTTCTTTCTTATCGCGAGTGTTAGCTCCTTGGCTTTTCGATCTTTTCTTCTTCTTTTTCTTCTCTGCAGGTTTGGTTTCATCTGTTTTATTTTCGTCATCTTGTTTTAGCTTTGCCCAGGGTCTGGTTAAGTACGGAGATATTCCAGTAAGATCTTCTTCTTCGCGTTTTTTCTGTGGTTGTTCCCTTTTCTTTTGCTTGCGTTTTTGCTTTTGTTTCGGTTTTTTCTCTTCTTCCTGTTGCTCTTTCTGTTCTTCATCAAGTTTGTTCTGTTCCCGTTCCAATTCTTTCGCTTCTTCTTCTTCTTTTTGTCTTTTTAATTCTTCTATTTCGCGGCGCAGTTGTTCTTTTTCTTCTTCCATTTCCCTCTTTTCTTCCTCTCTCTTCTTTTCCTCTTCTCTGCGTTTTTCTTCCTCTTTTTCCTTTTCTTCTTCTTTACGCCTTTGCTCTTCTTTTACTTTTTCTTCATCTCTACGCTTTTGCTCTTCTCTTTCCTTTTCTTCTTCTCTACACTTTTGTTCTTCTTTTTCTTCTTCTTCTTCTTTACGCTTTTGTTCTTCTTTTTCATTATTTTCTTCTCTACGCTTCTGCTCTTCTTTTTCCTTGTCTTCTTCTTTTCGCTTTTGCTCTTCTTTTTCCTTTTCTTCTTCTCTACGCTTTAGTTCTTCTGCTTCTTTTTCTTCTTCTTTGCGTTTTTGTTTTTCTATTTCTGTTTCCTTTTCTTTACGCTTTTGTTCTTCCCTTTCATTTTCTTCTTCTCTACGCTTTTGCTGTTTTTTCTTTTCTTCTTCCCTTTGCTTTTGCTCTTCTATTTGTTTTTGTTCTTCTATTCGCCTATCCTCCTCTCTTTGTTTTTCTTCTTTTCTACGTTTTTCAGCCTCTTTCTCTTCCTCCTCCTTTTGCTTTTGGGCTTGTTTACGTCTCTCTTTTTCTTCTTGTTTTTTCTTTGCATCTTCCTCTTTCTTCTTCTTAGCGTCCTCTTCCATCTGTTTTTTGCGTTCTGCTTCTTTTTGTCGTGCCTCTTGGCGTTGTTTCTTTTCCTGCTCCTTCTTTGTGTTTTCCTCATCAGTTTCTTTTTGTACATGAACAACATTACTTTTTAAGAATTTCTGCTTTTCTTTAGACTTAGACTCGGCTTTTTGTGGTGACTCTTCAAGCTTTATTTCTTCTTTGTCATCGTCACCTTTTGTGGTTTTGTCCTTTTTAGATTTACGACAACTAGAACAGCAACCAGACTCTACTTCTTCGTCGTCTTCCTTGATCTCTTGAGACGGCCCAGCCTCTTGTTTCTCCGATGATTTAGCTTTGGCAGTGTTTTCCCTGTCTCCCCCTTCCTTCTCAGACGTTTCCTTCTTTGGTTGTTTATTTGATGAGATACAACAAGAACAGCATGTTGATTTAACTTCTTCTTTATCTTCTTTAACAGTTGGGTCCGAGGATTGTTTTTCTTGCTCAGGCGATTTGCTGCGGTCTTTTTTATCTTCCTTGTGTTTTGGTGACTTACTGCTTTCTTTCTCTTCCTTTTTATCATCCTGTTTTTCTTTTTGCTTGGGTTCTTTCTTCTTAGATCGACAACATGGTGAGCATCCTGGCTTGACTTCTTCGTTTTCATCCTCCTCTTTTGGGTCTGATGTACTTTCTTCTTGTTTTGGTGATTTACTGCTTTCTTTCTCTTCCTTTTTATCATCCTGTTTTTCTTTTTGCTTAGGTTCTTTCTTCTTAGATCGACAACATGGTGAGCATCCTGGCTTGACTTCTTCGTTTTCATCCTCCTCTTTTGGGTCTGATGTACTTTCTTCTTGTTTTGGTGATTTACTACTTTCTTTCTCTTCCTTTTTATCATCCTGTTTTTCTTTTTGCTTGGGTTCTTTCTTCTTAGATCGACAACATGGTGAGCATCCTGGCTTGACTTCTTCGTTTTCATCCTCCTCTTTTGGATCTGATGTACTTTCTTCTTGTTTTGGTGATTTACTACTTTCTTTCTCTTCCTTTTTATCATCCTGGTTTTCTTTTTGCTTGGGTTCTTTCTTCTTAGATCGACAACATGGTGAGCATCCTGGCTTGACTTCTTCATTTTCATCCTCTTCTTTTGGCTGTGATGTACTTTCTTCTTGTTTTGGTGATTTACTGCTATCTTTGTCCTCTTTTTTCTCATCCTCTTTGTCCTTTTGTTTGGGCTCTTTCTTCTTAGATTTACAACATGGACAACATCCTGGTTTAACATCTTCGTCGTCATCTTCAATAACATCACCTTTATCTTCTTTCTCTGGTGATTTGCCTTGATTTTTATCTTCTTTCTTGGCCTTTTCTCTAGGCTCTTTCTTTTCACCATCTGGTGACTTTACTCTTTCATCCTCTGGTTCAACTCGTTTTTTCGATCGGCTACAACAAATACAGCATGCCGATTTCACTTCTTTGTCATCATCTTTAACTGTTGAATCAGTCTCGCCCTTTTCCGGCTCTGAGGATTTGTCCGGATCCTTTCCTTTCGCGTCATCACTTTCTTTATCTGTTTTGTCTTTTTTAGATTTTGTTGACTTACAGCACGTGCAACAACCAGGTTTAATGTCTTCGTCATCATCTTTGACTGCTGTTACATGTTCCGGTGATTTACTTCTATCCTTTTCTTCTTTGTCTTCATCTTTTACAGGTTCATCTTTCTTTGATTTTTTCTTTGATGAGTTACAGCATACACAACAACTGGGCTTTACATTCTCATTATCTTCTTTTACTTTTGAGTCAGAGTCCTGCTTGTCTTCCTTTTCATCATCGTCTTTTTCTTTCTTTTTGTCTTTCTTTTTATCTTTTTCTTTGGAATCTTTCTTCGATGTCTGACAATATGCACAACATCCAGATTTTACTTCTTCTTCATTTTCACTGATAGCAGGATCTTCCTCTGTTCGTTCTGGCGATTTGCTCCTATCCTGTCGTGGTTTGCCTTTTCGGCCTTCCTTCGCCGGTGTCCGACCTCTTTCAGATGGACCAGGCTCGTCATTTTTCTCTTTGTCTAAATCGTCCTTTTTATCTTTGGATTTTTTCTTTGAAGATTTGCAGCAGGTACAACATCCTGGTTTTACATCCTCATCATCTTCCTTAACATGTGAATCAGAATCTCTTTCTGGTGACTTGTCTCTATCCTTTTTCTTCTTTTCCTCATCATCAGCTTCAGTTTTGTCCTTTTCATCTGACTTACGCTTCGAAGAACTACAACAAACACAACACCCAGACTTTACATCCTCGTCATCATCCTTTACCTTATCATCAGAATCATCACTTCTTGGCTTTGGTGACTTCTTACGTTCCTTTCGCTTACTGTCATCTTTATCAGATGATCGGCAACACGGACAACAACCTTGTTTAACATCATCTTCATCTTCTGGTCTATCTTTAGAATCGTCTCTTTTATTTTCGTCTTTGTCGTCATCACGCTCTTTAGATCTACTTCTTCGGCGACCTCTATCTTTTTTCTTTGACGACTTAGAGCAACACATACAACAGCCAGGTTTCACTTCCTCATTATCTTCCTTCACACTTTCCTTACCAGGCGAGCGCTCTCGTGATTTTTTACCAGCACTGTCTTTCCTTTCACGACTTCTGCTCCGACCTCTGCCCTTTTCTGGGTCGTCGTCCTCGTCATCATCTTCGTCACAGTCACCATCGCAACCTCCTCTCCCACCAAATCTAGGGAATAAAATATGTAACCCATTAAGTACTATTACAGCGTAATAACCCGTTTAACACTGTCAATGCCGCAGTAGCGTCTGCTTAAAGTTTTCGTCTGATGAGTGCGTTTTTTATTTAAGAAACATAGGCATGAGTGTCAAACAGTTTCAATCATCTGACGCCGCATAACGCGGTGTCTGATCAGGATTCAAACTGTTTGCAAATACAATTGTTTTCGGGATTGACAGTAATAGGGTCAGCTAATGCAGTTTTGTAAAGTTAAGAGACAAATCGGCTTTACAATGTTTCGTAACATCGTTGGCCATTTTGGTTGATAAAACGCCAAAAATCAAATGCTGTACCGTTTCCGTTATTAGTTTGAGATGCGGGAAACCAAATTTGCTTAGCGTCTGACTGTTGGTTTTCTGAGGCTAGTTTTTTAAGTCTTAATTGATTTCCTAAAAAACAAAAAATTAAGGTGCTAATAAGTAAATAATTATTGTTTGAACGTAAAGACAATCTTCTGATGCTACTTGACAACGGTCCCATATCTGAACGGAACCCCTTTACCGCCTAACCCCGAGTACCATTATTTATTAGCCAACCGTTCGAATCCTGATCAGAAGCTGTGTAACGCGGCTTTTAATCAGGATCTAAATTGTTTGACACTCATTTTAATATTTATTCAGTCAAAAAAACTAAATTTAAAATTTGAGAAATAAAAGCAGACGACGATTTTTAAAAATTGATGACGTTATCGTAGTGAATGCGGTTAAATTTCATTAAGAAGGAAATTCTGTTGTAGGTACAATGTATGGTTGAAGTCGTATAACTGATATCGCGATGTTTGATAAGAAAACCAGGCTTGTAGTTGAATTCCGCTTAAGCTGGTGCTAGGGGCGTGAGCACTGTTGCATATTTCAGTATTGCTCATTAACAGACTCAAATAAACCGAGTCTGCAATTTTCATTATTTGCTTTGTTTTCTGTGCTTTCAAAGGATCTCCCCTTATTCAGATTTGAAATGTATTAATATGAGAAAACGTTATTATTTTCCGTTTAACCCATTCACGGCCATGACGTCATCAATTTCAAACAATTGTCATCTGGTTTTATTTCGCATTAGCCTTTCGGACATTGCATACGCAACATCTAATCAGAGCATGCACTGTATGAATTGGTCGAGGTTAATTAATTCGCCCATGGTATTTCATATGGACAATTCGAGTTACCAATTATGTCAAGTCAAGTTTTGCTATTGATGGTAGTTTGTTTTTAAATAATATTGAAATATAACAAAAAGTGTAGACCCGTATGAGGGGTTCCTGAAGAAGACCCCTGAACTTGCTCTAAACTGATTGTTCATGGGTAACATTTTTAGGTACACTATTTGTAAAGGACGAGTGTACACGTCTCGAAGGTCAACGTATAACTAAACTTACTAATAGAATACCAAACCAGACCCTGATCAAACAAAGCGTTGGCTACAATATTGACAAAGTTTTCTTGTTTTCACTGTTCGCATGATTCTTATCATTGCTTAATTGATAATGAAAACTTATTCGATCATAAAGCTCTAAACCAACCAGTATCCATCTTGGTTCAACAATTTAGAACTAAAATCCGACTATTCGCTTGCAAACAGACGATGTTACTGCAGTAAATATGTTAGAGGAGATATGACGTCATAATTGCAATGAAAGGATTAGTGGTGAAACCACATACATTTCCCCTCAATAACCAAAGTCAGTGTTCACGACATATCTATGATAATATGTCATAGTTGTTGGTAAATAGTCCAGTTGATAATGACTGAGCAATCTTACTAGTTATAAACATTCTTAATGGTCATTCCTTAATGGCTATGACGTCATCTGCATAAAAAACGTATATTCTGCTTATAAATTCTGCGTCTGATCGAGTTCCAAACTGTTTGTTAATCTGATTGAAATAAATCCAAAGTTTCATTTCCTCATTTTTCCTCGCATTACATTCACGTTTAAGTTCGTACCAATAACGTTTTCAATTGCTATTGATACAGTGGAGAATCTGTTATTCTTTCCCGTTTAAACGCAAACGTTCGCAAACGCAAAGCACTAAAACGTAGAAAAGAACAACTTTTGGACAAATCTGATAATTATTGTTTATCTTGGTGGCCAACAGTTTGGAGCCTGATCAGACGCCGGGTTACTACTGCAAATAATAGTTTTAGCGTAAACGCGTTTATTGGGAAATAATAACAGATTCTCCACTGTACTTGTTGATTAAGGGGATAAAGTCTTGTTCTTCTGTAGCGATTTCGCTAGTACAGTTTAGAAGACGTACGCTATTTTTACCGTTTAAAAGCAAACGAAACGCAAGCTCAGTGCAATGAAATATAGAAAACGAAAACAAAGTTAAATTTCTAACAGCCTCTTTTAACTTGGATAATAAACGGTCTGGAGCCTGATCAGACGCAGGGTTAACCCGGCCTCTGATCCGGCTCCAAACTGGTTGCAACGGATGTACGTGATACGATAGTTTAAGCATAAGCACATTTACCGTGAAAGAATAACATTATTTTTACTGTATAAGCTGTGATCGATTCTTTCTTGACTCTTTAAGTGTTGCGTATGTGTTGGTTGTATTTTTCGACAGGAGATGTTCATTGATTACGTCAGGGCTGCCATTTGTCCGGATTTTTCCTAAATCTCCGGATTTTTTTTTCACTACATGGTTTCTTAAAGGCACAATCCCGCTCAAATTGGTGTTTAAAACGCGCAATTTCTTATATGTGTGCATTTTCTATGTATTAAAACTAAGTGAAATCGAGTGTAAGAAGCCTGACATATGCACCCACTTCGTAAAGAATCCTACCTAAATGTGTCGAATTCTTATCGTGGTGGTTTACATTATAAGCGGGTTTGTTTACAAATAAGATTACGGCTGGTTCCGAGAACTGCATAAAGGTCACGTGATTGATTCGGCTGCGACAATGTGTATACATTACATCAGTTTAGCGGTCAAACTTAAAGGAGTTGTCTCTCTTTGGTTGTAAAGCACTCGACTTGTTGTATAGAATTATGCAAATGAGCTTTACCGAGTATGTCCGTAAATTTTCGTCGCTATTCAAAAATAAACAAACTTGATTACTTGTTTCCACAAATTTCACTGTTCGTTAGCGATATTGCTTCAAATATCACCACGTATTACTTCTTTTTATATGGAACGCTTACGATAGTGACATAAATTTCATGTTAGAAAGATGTTCGATTCTGACTATGTGGGAGAAATATAGTGGCTTTAAAGCAGGCTGAAAGTAAAGCAGAATGCGCCCTTAGGCGCATTCTGCTTTACTTACAGCCTGCTTTAAGTAGTCGCATGTAAACAAAAACAAGAAAAAGGCTATAGGGTAAAGGTACGATTCGTAAAATCGCACTTGAAAAATGCAAATTTAGAAATCTTAGGATTTTTCATGTCAACTTATGGCAGCCCTGTTACGTTGTTGAAAAGTGTATCTCGCAAAAACTAATAATGCTAACCCTTTCGTCTTCAATTTGTTATGTCTGCTTTCACCCTTTCATCTATATAGAATCATCGTCTAGTGCAGCGCTTATAAAGCGTTTGAGTTGAGTCTGAAATCGTTTTCAAGCTTTTGATTTGTCAGATTTTAGCAAATGCTCAAACCAGACCAATAAACTGCTTGCGAACGATTTCAGATTTAACTCAAACGCTTTATAAGCATGGGCCTGTATGCTGTAGTCTGTGCAATGCTTTCAGGCAAAATGACGGAAGAATAAAACTGTGGCCTATTTTTTAAACTAGCTTATGTAGATGTGCGCGATTGCTAAGTGTAAACAAACTGAGGGGTGCTGAATGAAGGGTGTATGACGTAGCACTGGAAAAGAGAATGGTTTTTGTATGGCAAAAGATATGCGGTTACGTAAATCAGATTGAAAGTATAACAGAATGCTCACGAAAGCTTATTCTGATTTACGTTCAGCTGCTTTCAGCAAAATGTACCATCTTCTAAGAAAATTGGAAATATTTTTGTTGCACATCTATCAATGTATAAAAAAAACTATTTTCTTCAGTGGCGGAATTAAGCAACGGCGTAAAAAGGCGTATATGTGGAGTAAAGGATGAAGGCATATTGACTGAAGAGTTAATCTGTGTCTCATCTGGATCCAAAATGTTTACAACTGTTGCATGGTGAAGAAGATTAAAATTCAATTTTGTCTTTAAGAAACCTTAATAAATTAATTGTTTTCGATCCCGTATATATTTTTCAATACCTAAAATCCATTTTTGTCGAGACCCCCTTTTAACTAATCCCAAGAGAAAATTAGGTAAAATATTCATAAATTGCCCTTACATGTATCTAATATGTCGACCTCTATGGCCCTCGATCAAAGACATATGTCCAAACATGCGTCACAGTTTTATTTCATGCATTCATACATAAAATCAACGAACATATTGATTATCTTTGATATAGGCTCGTAGAGGCCGAAATAATAGATAAGAACAAATGATCATATATTAAGCCATTTACGCCCAGTGGATTCTTCCATGTTTATATATTGGATTAGTCCGTTTTTAATCAAGGGGATGCCTGGTCAAAATTTTCATTTTCATTTTGTTTTATATTGAAATTACTATCAGCAAACAGTGTAGACTCTGATCAGACGCCGCATAATGCGGGGTCTAATCAGAGTCTACACTGTTTGCCTATGTCCCATATATGGGATCGTGGGCACAAATGGGTTAATTTTATATTGAATTATTATATTCTAGATATATTAAAACTGTCTGAACGCAAAATGAAGCTTTAATTGTTTTCAAACAAAAAGGGATACGTTAAAACATAAAAATATTACAAATTCAAATAATACTCTAAGTAAAGCATTTTTATTTAGTTATGTACATAAAGTTCATGTATTGCATACACTATTTCATTTTAAAGTCATTGTACATGGGGGTCCATGCGTTATTCATTCCAAACACAAATAGATATTGTTAGTTTTAAATCAATTAAATCAATGCAAACAGTTTGGACTCTGGTCAGACGCCGAGTTTCTCTGCGTCTGATCGGAGTTAAACTATTTGCCACACTATAATTTTTAAATCGTAAAGAAATTGAAATATATCGTCAAACATCTGTCATTTTCTTCATGTAGTTGATTTGCGTTTGAGTTCATTAAAGTTTTGTTAGAACGGGAATGCATATAACGACTATCCCACTAGTACTCGTATTATACTGTCGAGAATACGTTATTCTTTCCCGTTTAAACAAAAACGCAAACGAAATGCAAACGCCATTGCAATAAAAAGGTGTAAAAGACAACATTTTGACAATTTTTTATCTATTCATAACAACCTGAGTTGCAAATAGTTTGGAGCCTAATCAGACGATTGGTGACCCGGCGTCTGATCAGGCTCTAAACTGTTTGCAATAGAATTAAATGTTTAAGCATAAGCGCGTTTTATTGGGGGAATGAATAACGTTTTCTTCACTGTATTTCATTTGAAAGTCTTTGCATCTGCGACTTTAAGTGTTTCACTGTGACCCTGTTCAGGTGCTCTTTGTCTTCTTGCCTCGATTACAGCATCTCCTGCAGTGTAGAAATTAGATTGCAATCAATTTCAGACAAAAACCATGCAGGAGTGCTTACTTAACCTTATCCGACATATCGTATACTTTGCGAACAGTTTGGAACCAGATCAGACGCCAAGGAACTCGTAGTGTGATCTGATTCTAAAATGTTTGCAACAATCTAAAACTCATATTTTTTTCTCTTAAAAGCAATACATGAAACTATGCTGGTATTGTATTTGTTGTATACAGTATAAAATAAATAATCCAGGCAAAATAATTAACGTCTACTACAACATAGTGTTTGACTTCATAGCACAATATCTAGATAAATACAGTAGAACCCCTCTACCACGACCACTAAAAAGAAGGCTAATTGTCTGTATAAAAGACAGGCGACAGCTTAAAGCAATGTGAAAGTGAAACAGAAAGCTCCTGTAGGAGCTTTCTGTTTCACTTTCACTTTGCTTTAAGCTGTCACCTGTCTTAAACGAATAATATTTGACACATTTTAGTGGTAGTAATAGAGAGGTTCTACAGTACTTCATATTTTTCACTGAAGTTGTCTTTTACTAATGCAGACATTCTTTTTTCTGTGCTAAAACAGCTTTAATTTCTTTCTTGATACACATGGCTCTCAATACTCGCCAAGATGTCCCATTTGTGCCCACGATCCCAAATATAGGACATAGGCAAACAGTGTAGACTCAGATCAGACGCCGCATAATGCAGTCTACACTGATTGCTGATAGGAATTTCAATAAAAAACAAAATGAAAATGAAACTTTTGACCAGGCATCCCTATGAAAAAAGATGGATTAATCCAATATGACACATGGAAGAATCCACTGGGCGCAAATTTGGTTAATGAAAGGTACACAATTTTACATTGTAGACGGGTTTTTTTGCCTGGCTATATATTGATGTGAATTTACAATACAAGCACTCAAATACAATACAAGCCGGTTTAACATTAAATTTGGACCCCATTGAAAAATGACCTCCCGGTCATTTTTCAACGTTGAGAAATGACCTCCCGGTCTTTTTTTAACGTTAAAAAAAGACCTCTCGGATCATTTTTTAACGTTGAAAAATGACCGGGAGGTCAATTCTCAACGTTGAAAAAATACCCTACCCATGAAATTATGACTCCTGAATTATCTGTTGTAAAATGACCGGGAGGTCATTTCTCAACGTTGAAAAATGACCGGCATGTCATTTTTCAACGGGGTCAAAATTTAATGTTACACCGGCGTCTGTACATAACTACATATTATAACACATATATTTACAGGTGACTATTCCAATGTTGGTGATATATCGATATGAGAAGAGTTTCGAATGTATCGACATTTTCACCACCAAAGCTACCACCACTAAAATCGACATTACAAACAGTTTGGATTACGATCAGATGCCGCGACGTCTGAACTTGAAACATACTGTTTGCCATTCCTATCAATGTTTCCCTGATTACATGTAAAACTTTAAAGATTTGAAGTTTTATAAAATTTCAGACAACAAGTTGGAGCAGACGATATTAAGCGAAACAGTTAAATGTCGATAAAAAAGGGGGGGGGGGGATATGTACTTAAAATTCATCACAGTGGTTAACCAGAATAAAGGAGGTAACTCTATCTGATTTAGTATTCATACCAAAGCACGACTACTTTTAAATCATGATTGTTTTAAATTGAGATATATACATTAGTTATCAATTTTAGTTATTTAATATTCATGTATATGGTTGTTATCATCTCTATTTTTTATATAATGTGTGTATTCTATAAGTATGTCTTAAGTTGGGAATCGGTGTAACTGATATAAATTTAAGCTGTAAGTTATTATGTATGACTGTGAGGTTGTGTAAGTGCGGTTAATGATCAGCCAGAAAGGATCGTTCCGCGTTTAACTGCTTTACCTCTAGTGCAATTGTAATTTGCGAACTGTTTGAATTGTAGTCAAGATGCCGCGTCATGCGGCGTCTGATCAGAATCCAAACTGTTTGACACTCATAACGACATTACTTTGGCCCCTTTACCTAGACTTCAAAACTGAGAATAATAGCAGACGACAATTATTTAAAGCAGATGACGTCATGATCGTGCAGGAACGCTGCGACAGCGAAGGGATCAATCCGCTACCTGTTTTCAGAGAGATGAATCTCCATTGTATGCTCGCTCAAAGCATATACAGTGTAAACAATGATTTGTGACTTATTTAAACGAAACTCGATGCAAACGCAATACAATACAATGTAGAAAGCGACACTACATTTGTATTTTGAAAATGATACCCGGCTTCTGATCTGGGTCCAAACTGTTGGCAACGAACTCAGTTGTTCCAGAATAAACACGTCATACTCAATGTTGTAAGTCAATAATTATAAATACAGCGGAGAACACGCCATTCTTGCCCATTAAACGCCTTGATGCCAAAATAATAATGTTAATTGCAAGCAGTAAAACTGTTTGCCACTCAGATTAAAATGAAAAGTTCGAAATTTAGAAAAACAAAACAAAAATACATTTTATTGGAATGCGTTTCGTTTGCGTTTAACCCATTTGAGTTCAGCGTCTATGAAAGGGGACATAAGATAACAGTGTTGACCCCGGTGAGACGCCGCAAAACGCGGCGTCTCATTGGGATCTGCACTGTTTGCTAATATATGAAATGTTCTGCTGTATGGCAAACCATTGCAGTGTTTTTCAGATCACCCTTAGTATATCAAACTTCCAGCCGAAGCAAATGGGCGGCGTTTATTGCAAAATCCAGGCATAAATTGGTTAAATTGGAAAGAATAACGTGTCCATCACTGTAGTCACGATGTAATGGTGAAATTATGCATTACCTTTTGCAGCAGGAACAGAAGTGGCAGCAGAGGAAGATCGCCATAATCAGAAAGATGATTAATAAAACGATGAGCAGCGCTATCAGGAACCAGAACAAAGCTGAAAAATAACCACAAAACTATGCGTTAATATTCAATATTCCATGGTTCAGTAGGAACAGAGGTGACAGCAAAGGAAGATCGCCATGATCAGGAAGATTATTAATAAGATGAGCAGTGCTAGCAGGAAAAATAACACAGCTGAAAAATAAACACAAAACTATGCGTTAATATTAAATATACAATGGAACAGCAGGGACAGAAGTGGCAGCAGAGGAAGATCGCCATGATGCTGAAAGATAAACATAGAACTATGCGTTAATATTCAATATACCATGATAGAACAGGAACAGAAGTGGCAGCAGAGGAAGATCGCCGTGATCAGGAACACGATTTATAAGATGATGAGCAGTGTTTAGCAGGAAAAAGAACATAGCTGAAAAATAAACATAAACTATGCGTTAATATCCAATATAATGAATATACAGTGGAGAATCTGTTATTCTTTCCCGATAAACGCGTTTACGCTAAAACTATTTTTTCTTTTACAAACAGTTTGGAGCCAGATCAGACGCCAGGTAACCTGGCGTCTGATCAGGCTCCAAACTGTTTGCCACCAAGATAAACATGAAATATCAGAATTGTCCAAAAGTTGTTCTTTTCTACGTTTTAGCGCTTTGCGTTTTCGTACGTTTGCGTTTAAACGGGAAAGAATAACAGATTCTCCACTGTACCATGGTACTGATTATTATTAGACATGTTTAATAAGATGATGCGCAGTGCTAACAGAAAAAAGAACACAGATGCAAAAGTAAATGTTGAACTAGGCGTTAATATTCTATCTACTCTTGTACAGCGGAGAAAAGGTTATTTTTCACGTTTAAAGGCGAACGAAACGCAAAAGCAATACACACAAATATCGAAAATTGTAATTGTTTTTAAATGCTCACAGTTTGTTTTAATGTGATTGGCAAAACGTTTCGAGCCAGGTCAGATGCTAACTCGGCGTCTGATTTGGCTCCAAACTGTTTGCAATGGACAAACTAATTTTAGCAGAAACGCGTTCATTGTCTTCTCCACTGTAAAATCTGATTAAATATCATTCAACCCTTACATCGAGTATACTCGTATTGTACTCGTATAAACAGAGTACTTGTTAAGAGTATACTTTTCATATGCAAACAGTGTACACCCCATTCTTAGGGTTCCTATGTGAACTTTATGGTTAGGATATTCACTGTATTTCATTATAAATGCAATATGTAGTTACATGACGTGTACAATCAAATGCATAGTTTTACGGACAATTGGCACTGTAAATGCAAATTCAGAGCCTGAACAATAATATTATGGAGTGAGATCTGGATTACACAACCAACGAGAACTGATACAAGACCCCGGATCGCACACTGTGGTGATGTTCCTTTTATTATATACCTAAACTGTTTGGGACTAGATCTAGATCTATATATTGTTCAACCGAATAATCACATATACGCATACATGTAGGCCTATATGTTAAACATCCTGAGTTCTATGCAAAACTATTTATGGAAGTCATGTGACCACCAATAAATTACGTCATTAATTTTTAGAACGTATCACTTTGTTTTTGCAAATAACGGTCATTTAAGCGTTTCAGAACACGAGTTGAACTGTTTTAAGCTTTATCCTTTGGAGGAAAACATTAGTAAAAGTGGGTGATGTTGGTTATTCACGCTTAAAATGCAAATTAACTATTCAAAGTTGACAAATTCTTAGTTTCAACTTTTTTTAAAAATAGCATCGAACCTGGAATTCCGAAACGTCACGCGCAACGCTTCTTTATATTAATAGATCGTGTACAACTTGTGTTGCATAAAAGCAGTGACGTCAACATTGTGTAGCATATATGCCATCTGATACGGAAAAAGAGTGTATGGCCTGTATTCGCTTGATTTTAGAATAGGTATATAATAAAAGTATTTATCAATATACATGTATAGTAAGATTAGATGGGTCATTTTTGGGAAAACATAAAAAGTATGCAGTGAACAGCGTGTATTGCCCATACACTAATTATCTGTCGTTTCCGATATTTTAAAACGGTACGAATCAACCATGAGTTTAGTAAAATAAATCGATGGCCGTCGTTGGCCATCGATTGCGAGTTGGCTACCGGTCTGAAATACAGTTGAGAAAGTTTATTCTTCTGTTTTAACGCAAACGAAACGCAAACGCATTGCAATGAATAATAGAAAATGGCATCTTTTTGACAATTCTGACTACCAGTTTTAATCTAAGTGGCAAACAGTTTAGAGCCTGATCAGACACCGATTATTCGGCGTCTGATCTGGCTCCAAACTGTTTGCATTGGAAATAATAGTTTTAGCGTAAAAGCGTTTATTGGGAAAGAGTACCCTTTCTCTACTGTACCCTGCACGCTGCACACGGGGCACAAACTGATAACCTAAACCGCAAACAGTGGCAACTGAATACGCTACAAATGATCTGAATGGTATCGTCTTCAAACGGATGATACAATATTTTCATGGCGAGATAATAATTAGGCTTTTTATCGCGTCGTTCTCTTGTTAAGAAAATGTATGTATATGTAAATAATAATAGCTTGCATCCTTACCAATACTGCCATTTTCCAAGACATAATACGGGCGTTTAGCAATGCCGTCCATGTGGCTTGATATTGTATAACGTGTGTTTTGTCGTTTAGACTGCTCGTAAACAGCAGGTCGCAAGTTTAAAAATAATTTGAGTTCAATCTGAGACCGTTCTCCAGCTTTTGAATGGTCAGATTTGAATAAAAGGCTCAAATCGGACCATTCAAATGCCTGAATAAGATCTCAGACTCAACTAAAAATGCTGTATAATTTTGATCCAGGACTTGTGCATATAATTGGAATAAACAAGAACCGGAAACGTTTATTTTTTACAGGCTATACATACCTTCTGTTGTTCGGCTCCAGTGGCATTCTGGGGTAGGCGTACTCCAGTTCGTACCATCACAGGTTATTGTAGCGGTGTCTACAAGGGCGTAAAATTTTTCGCACTCATAGGTAAGAACCTTGGTAGCAACCCAGGCAGAACCGTCCAGTGACGCAGTTTCAACGTGACCATGGGACACATCCGGAGGCGTGGCACACGTAGCCATTATCCAATGCTAAGAAACTAGCTTTTGTAAGTTGTGAACTGGAAAACAATTATGTTATTGAAGCACAATGTGTTACAAAATAGATTCCTGGATTATTGCAACAATTCAAACGATCCTACTGTACTTATGTACACATTTTAGCTAAAGGAACCTGATACATGAGGTTTGTAATGTCTGATCTGGATTCAAATGGTTCCCAAAGCCGATTGAAGTCGCCGACACGCCGATTAAGATTCTTACAGAAATTCCTCTAACAATTCTATTTGCATTTAGCTGTATTTTGTTTAAAATGAAATCTCTTTGGACAGATTGTCTAACACATATCTGTAGTTTTTGTTTATCTGATATGATTACAAATGTACTTTATCAAATATTTTGGTTGAATGAAAAGATTACGCAATTCATTCAGGAAGGTGCCTTCTATATACGGGTACAGCGCCCATCCTCTACAACGACACCAAATGGGATACATGGATAGTGTGCGTTGTTCAGAGGGAGTCGTTATAGGAGGGAAATTGGCTTTATATTTGCAAATAGTTTGAATCCAAATGTCACTTTGAGAAAAAAAGCCGACGACAATTTTAAGCAGACGACATTGTAACAATAAAAGCGTTAAACATAAGTGTCCTGTTTAGGGAACTGCGGCAAGGGTCGTTATTAGGAGGGAGTCGTTATTGTGAGGGTCTTTGTATTGAAGAAGCACTGTATAGGCTAAAACATTATGTCCATAGCAAATAGATCGCTCCAGACAGGCTTCAAACTGTTTGTCATTCAAATAAAAACAGATTTCCAGAGTCTACAAAATTTCTGCAATTTATACCATTACATTTGCGAATAGATTCGTTGAAACGATAAACAAAGTAATTAGTCTACTACATAACTTATATCAACCAGAAAACCTTTCCTTAAATATTTTATTGACTATATCACTTTGATTCAACTGAAATAGTATATTGAACTTATTCATGAAAAGCGATTTAAAGTAAATTAAAAATAAATTAGAAAACTCCTATAAGAGTTTTACATTTATATTTTTTCTTTTGTGCGCATCTTGCTTTAACCTTCATTTTTTATTTTTAAATATCATTGAATTCTAATCTGAGAGGGTGTTTGGGAGTTGGTAGACGCCCCAACGCGTTTGTGCGGAACTGTGGGTTAAGAGTTAATAGACGGAAAGATTGTATGAAAATGGATACACTTACAAATATAAACACTCGGTTTCAGTTGATCGCCTGTTCTTTTTGCACGATCTGCAAACAAAACGAATAGTTGCTGTAGTGATAAATAAAGACATTGCAACACGTGAAGGCCAAGTGAACTAGGTCTACACTGGTTTGCATGAGTAAACATAACAATCAAACCTCGAAATCAATTACATTGAAATTACCAATGTTTTCTTTTTTATTTGGAACACGGCAACTTCATCTCGCTTTCATTATACTTAAACATTTACCCTATAACCTTTTGCTTATTTTGACGACATGTGACCACTTAAAGTAGGTTGAAAGTAAGGCAAAATGCGCCGGAAGGCACATACTCCTTACTTTTAGTCTGCTTCAAGCTGTCATTTGCTAAGATACGTCATTGTTTATAAACATGTATCTTCAGTAGTAAAATTGAATTAAAGAAGACACAACGCTTTTTACCCATCTTCCAACCCTTTTACCTTTTCGATACATATTGTATATGGTTAAATGCATGACTGTATACATTGCAACTATTTTCTTCAGTGGAGGAATAATTTAATTGCGTACAATACGTATCTATGCAGTGGTAGGTTAAGTAGACAGCTGTATGAAACATTGAACAATATAATTTCATTGATTGTAAAGTACATTCGGGGTTTCACTGAAAGTAAATACATGTTGTTCCTACAAATAGTCAAGTTCAATTGATATTACGCATCGTGCTGTTTAAATAAACATTGAAATATTTTTTCTACAATTCAGTTTGAGCAAAGTAAACATTGTTTTGTATTTCTTGTTGCTTCGATCAGTATATACAATATTGAGACATAACGTCGCCTAGCAACCGTTCACAATTATCAATCAATAAAAATTACAATAATATGTTTTCATCGGAATCGAGTTAATTACTTCTACACGTTAATTAATAAGTTGAGAAATATGACAATTGCCTTGCACTTGAAAACAGTTTGGAACAGGACCAGACGACGACCAACTCAATATCTCATCAAGATCCAAACTTCAAGTGATTACATTTTATTGAAAATATCAATAAATAATTAAACAGTTTCGATAGACGGCAATGTTGAAGAAAGCAAGCAACATTGTTCAGTTTTTATGGGAACTAAAATCTTTAATATAAACTCACCACTTACAAGACAGTTTTAATCCATATTCAACTTCAATTTTCCCGACATGGAGATGGCCGGTATGACATACTAGACGACTGCTTCTGTAAACCCGAAATGAGGCTCACACCCCGACGCCCACATGTAGCCAAATACCCAAATCAACGAGACCGTTTTTATGAAAACGTTTTAACGCTTCGCTTGCTACAATATTTTCCGTCTCAAAATTGTGAACCTCTTTTGCTTTAAATAATAGTTTTAATTACAATTTAGAGAAATGGATATAAAAAAAGGCGGTCAAACAGTTTAGATTCTGATCAGACGCCGCGTTACGCGGCGTCTGATCAGAATCTAAACTGTTTGCAAATGCCATTAATGTCACGACTAGCAGTCGAAGGGTTTAACGTTTCATTCAAAGCATATACGCCCTTCTTTAGGCAGGGATGTTCCATTGCATCTATAGATTTAATTTGTATAGACACTTAACATGTACATGTATTTTCTAAAGCAACTTAACTCTATACGGTAGTACAAAAAATACTCTTGCTTATATGAAAAGCGTTATGGTAACGTATGGACTTCGTCGTCATTTATAACTAGACAGTATCTGCGAATACACTTTATGTCTGTTCTGGATCAAAACTTAATAGATTCCATCCATTACAAAGTATGCAATAACGACAGAATTGTTACCCTTACCATTCAATGAACTCCTTTTTCAACATCTTTCGAATTACGTTCATTCATACCAGATACTGATAAACTCGGTTTCTGATCAGGATCAAAACTATTAAACACGTGTAGTGATGTTCATCCAAACAGAAATTTCAAAATAACAAATTCAAATTCAATGCAGACGTTTTTTAAGCAGACGGTACTCTAGTTGGTCAATGGTTAGAGCACATTGCCAGTGATCGAAGCATCAGTGATTTATCGATCATATCATAAATACCCTCTTTCATGTGAGGTTCATGCCTGTTTATAAGTTTCAAAACGAAATTTCAATCAGAGTTTTCTAAAGAGATAGCAATCACACAAAGTCTTCATTTTGCTTACTAAACATCTAAATCACGTAGCAAACTAATCAGTTAACGCCGTGATACATGTATAACGACCAATCCAAAGAACTGTTCAATGATGGAGTTTACCCCTGCACTGCCATGACGTCATCAAATTTAGACACTTTTCGGCTGCTTCAATTTCTCAAATTAAATTTTAGGTATTTTGACTTAAGAAATATTAAAATGAGTAGCAAACAGTTTCGATCCTGATCTGGCAGCGTGTTTGCTACCAATTTCAATATTTCTTCAGTCGAAATACCTAAAATTTAAATTTGATAAATAAAAGCAGATGACAATTGTTTAACCCTTTACCCCATAGCCTTTTCTAGTTTTGAAGATAGGTGGCCACTTGAGGGCGCATTCTGCTTAACTTTCAGCCTGCTTTAAGCTATCATTTGATAGGATTTACAAAATATTTCTTATTATTTATTTTCATTGCTGTAAGAATTGGAACTATTTTCTTCAGTGGATGAATAAATTCAATGCGCTTAAAGGTGCGTCTATTGGGTAATAGGTTAAAGCAGATGATGACATGGCAATAAACGGGTTATTTTCAGTGGGTCGATAGCAGGTCTAATGTAGTCTCATTAAATCATAATTTTATGCAATGAAGTCATAATCTTAAGACGGGTATACAATAAGAAACACATGGTTTCCTATCTCTCTTAGTAACTGGAATAGTTCTCCTTTATCGAGGACTTCCACTGACAAACATTCAGTGGGAAAACGTTAATGATTTCCAGTTCAAATGAAACAAATCGCAAACGCAATAAGATAAGATAAAGAAAAATGACAGTTTTTTAAACACCTTCGAGGATATATTTTAATCTGAGTGGCAAACAGATTGTCGTCAGATTAGACCGCGATATGGCTAAAAACAATTTTCAATTAATTTCACTGGTTTGACACAAATGCGTTTGGAGGGGGGGGGGATTGAAACGTCTTTTCCACATTTTTACCATCACACTTTTTGCGACTACTGTAGAACCAGGTTGTATTAGCGACACTATAGTATTCGCGTTTATTTGAGAATGCCTCACCTCGCGAATTCAATATTCTCGCGAATATTAAGTATTTGTTTTACCATATTGAGCGACAATGGTACTAAACTCTGGTAATAGGTTATCTAATTTCTGAGGAAGCTAAAGATTCGTTCGAACATAATGTACAGCTATGCCGTTGCCTTGTAATAAAAGCAATAAGAACTATAATATAATACTAAAAAAACCACATGAATTTCACTCTTTTATCAACACAGTATAATACTCTACAATGATGCTGTACTCACCTTATTGCAAAATGAAATCGTTTCCTCTTCAACTTTACTTCTCTTCCTGATTTATTTCTTCTCAATCAATAAAATTCCAGATGTTTTTACCAAAGTGCACCTGTTATGGTTAATATGTGAAAGCATATCACAATAATAAGAATAAATAAATACAACACGATATCTCAGAAACAAAGACAGTTGTTGATTACAAAGCTTACATAATTGCTAAAATTATACACTATTTCATTGCATCAATCTGTTAGGAACTAGATAAATTCCAGCACCATTCCGACAGCATAACAAAAGTAGATATTTCACATTTTTGAAAAACAGTAGAAAAGAGATCATACTTGCATTAACTCTTTCGCTGTCAAATTAATCGTGATATGTTTACCGCGTCACCGTTTCATTGTCATCTGCTTCAATATTGTTGTTTGCAAGATCGTTTAAAAGTAAGATCCAATGTAGTATGACTTAAAACATATCGATGTGAGTGTCAAACAGTTTGGATCCTGAGCAGACGCCGCGTAACTGTTTGAAAACGCGCTTTATGACGTCATTGAGAGTGAAAGGGTTAAGATTGATTTGAAGGAGACAATCAACAACACACTTTCTTCCCTTAAATCTTCCCCTGTCGAAATAGTTGTATTTGTGATCTGAAAATATTTTCAGTAACTGTTGCAGCTTTATGCAGTTGGTATTGATGAAAGCTAAATATTAATGACTTGTATCTGATCTGAATCCTAGTTGATTGCAAGCTGAGATCAGCAGGCAAAGGGTTTTCCAAACATTTTGCAAATACCAAACAAGTAAGACCATTTATACAATTTATCATTGAAGAACTGAATATCAATTCATCCCTTAAAAAGAAGTGTGTACTTTATTCTGATACCGGCACATTCATCTCTATATTTGCATATGCACAGTCAATGTATCAAGCAGTTTGGATAAGAAAATTGACTACTGCAACTCACTGCTATATGGGATTCCAACAACCTTACTAAGAAAACTACAGAGTGTGCAAAATACAGTATCCCGCATCATTACCAGGACTCCTCGGTACAATTATATCACTTCAATCTTGAAGGAGCTTCACTGGCTGCCAGTTCAACACAGAACTGGATTCTGACACTCACAAAGAAAGCCATGTGCAATGATTCTCCAAGGTACCTTGTCAGTATGCTTGACGTGTATAATCTTATAAGAAAGCTGCGGTCTGCGAGTAAATCAGTATCGCTGGTTGTACCGAGAAGTCGTTTGGTGAAGTTTGGAGATAGAAGTTTCATGCATGCAGCTCTGGAACATTCTACTATCAGACATCAGAGATGCGAGCTCAGTTGCAGTCTTGAAAAAATAAAACGTCTGAAAACACACTTCTTTAATATTTGTTATTAGAACACAGTAGGAAACGGATGACTGCTACCTCTGGGCTATGTTTTTGCTGTAGATGTTGATGGTCTAAATGGGAGTTCTGGAGTTGTACCTTTTGCCCGTGTCTGTTCGGTGGATCTTGACGGCAGTGATTGTCCCTGATCTCTTGGAAACCGACTGGCTGAGGGTATGTGGTATAATTCTAGGACAGCTTCTTATCTTTATGTTCAGGGGTGAGTGGTGCAGGGGGTAGATGACTGCTACCCGAGGGCTGTGTTCATTCTGTAGACGTTGTTAGTCTAAATTGGAGTTTGGGGGTTGAACTGACGACCCTGTGCCTGCCTGGTGGGTTTTGGTGGTAGGTCTCTTTTGAAACCAGCTTGCGGAGGGTCTGTGGTATAATTATTGGACAGCTTTCACCATTTTAATCATGCTGTTGATCTTTTAAATATGTAACTCATTTTAAAGTTGACCTAACAAACTAATGGTAAAAGTTTTTATAATCTTGGTAATTACATTGAAAGAATTTCCCTTGTTTACAATTTGTTTACATGTAAATCCATAAGTTATCATGTTTATTTAGATCTAAATGTAGTTATTTGTCTTTTCTTGCTTTGTTTGTACATTTATGTAATTTCATGTGAAGCACTTTTGAACGCACAACCACTGTGACAAGTGCTCTATATAAATATGTTATAATAATAATAATAATAATCAGGATCGGAACTGTTTAAATAGGTCACAACACCTTCTCCATAGCCATCGGTAGTGGGTTAACACAACAAATGACCTAAAAACAACCTTTACAGAGGAGAAGGCGTTATTCGCCCCTGTTTAAATACAAAAGAAACATAAAGATATTTGAATGAATATTAGAACATTACAGTTTTCGACATTTCTCACCATTTATCTTTATGTGAATAGCAAAACAAATTGGAGTATGTTCTAGTACAGTGGAGAATCTGTTATTCTTTCCCGTTTAAACGCAAACGTACGCAAACGCAAAGCACTAAAACGTAGAAAAGAACAACTTTTGGACAATTCTGATAATTCATGTTTATCTTGGTGGCAAACAGTTTGGAGCCTGATCAGACGCCGGGTTACCCGGCGTCTGATCTGGCTTCAAACTGTTTGCACTGTAAATGATAGTTTTAGCGTAAACGCGTTTATTGGGAAAGAATAACAGATTCTCCACTGTATCAAACTGTTTTTACGGAAATAGTTGTTATAGCTTAAATGCGTTTATTGGGAAATACTAACTTCTTCTCCACTGTACCCGACTCAAACACCAAAATAAATAAACACTCCATACTGTGAATTAAAATACAAATATCGCAAACATTAACCTGACATACATTCATGAAATGTTTGATTCACAGTCGATGGTATTTTAAATGATAATTATAATAATTTCTCATTTTTGATTGTAAAAAAAGGCCATAAAATCGTTTAAGGGCCTACATTGAACCAATTATTGTCAGTTCATATATATATGTCAACCTTATGATGTTGCTCACTATATAGAGAACGAAATAGATCTACACTGCTTGCATTGGTTTGGGAAATTAAACAATGACCGTAATAGTAATAATTTAACTCTGCCCAAACCGCCTAAAGTCGTTTTTACAAACAGTTTGTATCCAGATCAAACGAAACGTACCACGGCGTCCCATCAAAGTTCAAACAGTTTGACGCTCGTATGGATAATTCTCAAGTCATACTACTTTATATCAAACTTTAAACATTATTGTATACAGTGGAGAATCTGTTATTCTTTCCCGTTTAAACGCAAACGTACGCAAACGCAAAGCACTAAAACGTAGAAAAGAACAACTTTTGGACCATTCTGATATTTCATGTTTATCTTGGTGCCAAACAGTTTGGAGCCTGATCAGACGCCGGGTTACCCGGCGTCTGATCTGGCTCCAAACTGTTTGCACTGCAAATAATATTTTAGTTTTAGCGTAAACGCGTTTATTGGGAAAGAATAACACATTCTCCACTGTACTACAATTGTTGAGGCAGACGCCAATAAATGAAATAACTCTCTATATCGGCTATTTAGATAAAAGTCTACAGTTTGGGAGAAGAAGCTATTGTTTTCCCAAAAGTGCACTTGTGATAAAACAATTAGGTTCATTTAAAGTGGCTTCTGGTCAGACTCCGAACGGTTTATCACATATTTATAATAAATTGTTAACATTTTCAAAAGACTGTCACGTTCACAATCTTTGGCATCTATCTCGTATTTAACCCTTTCACTCTTAATGACGCCATAACGCGCAATTGTAAACACTTTTGATCATGATCAGACGCGGCGTCTGATTAGGGGCCAAACTGTTTGCCACTTGTTTTGAAATTACGCCAATTTGTAAGGATATTGCAGACAACAATATTGTAGCAGGCGACACTATGGCGGCGAAGGGGTAAAAAACCTCACGATAAATGTAATCATGAAAGGGTTAAGAATATATAAGATAACGGCTTAGCTGCATAAACTTAAACAGTAGGGTCAAGTAGGAGCTCTCTGCATTACTTATATTTTGTTTTAAACTAGCATGCGCATGTTGCTGACACGACCAATAACTCGCTTCATGATTAATGTATTTTAATGCATATATGTTGCGTTTATCATTTAATGAAAAAGCAAAAATAAGCTCAAATAACGACTTCAATCACTTATGCTAATAAGAGTTATTGATGACGTGATTGCACTAATTAACCCGTTCAGTGCCAAATTTATCGTGAGGTTCTTATCCCTTCATCGTCACAAAGTCGTTTACTTCAATATTGTTGTCTGCAACATCGTTTCAAAGTTAGATTTAAGGCAGTTAGATTGACGAAAATTCGAAATAAGTGTCAAACAGTTTGGATCCTAATCAGACGCCGCGGAATGTGGCAGTCTGATCAAGTTCCAAACTGTTTGTGAATCTGCCATTTAGCGACATTGGCAGTAAAATGATTAACTCCTTTACTGCCGTGACGTCATTTGCCTAAACAACCGCATTCTGTTTATTCACAAAGCTGTGTACAGTGAAACCCCTCTAAACCGGACATGTGTGGGGACAACATAAATTTCCGGTTTAGAAGTGTTTTCAGTTTAGAGGGGTTTTAATATTTAACACATTACCCCATAGCTTGTTTTAGCTGAACCCTTAAAGCAGGTTGAAAGTAAAGCGGAATGCGCTTTAAGGTGCATTCTGATTTACTTTCAACCTGCTTTAAGCTATAATCTGTTAGAATATAGAAACTATTTCTGATAATACATATTCATGAAAATGAATCAAAAATGGGACCAACGTTTTTGTCCTGTTTAGAGAGATTTCCGGTATTTAGAGGTTCCGGTTAGGAGGGGTTCCACTGTATTAGGTAATTTGACTGAAGAAGATAATCAAAATGAATCCTTATTAGACGCATAGTCACTCGGCGTCTGATCGGGATCCAAATTGTTTGGAAATATTAATACTTCGGCTAAGAGGGATAATTGTTGACTGATTTTGTTTACGTAGATCTATATGTTACCAAACAATTTCATTTTTAGATCTATTATATCAAGCATGCAGTAGTTTAAGTTTTTAAATTCTAGGTAATCAGCGGTCATTGATTAATGACGTCCGATCAGGATCCATATTCTGATTTGTTTTTCATGACTCTGAGGATCCATATTGTTTGCCACTCATTTAACATATTTCTCAGAATATTGAAATGAACGGCAAACAGGTTCGGTCCTAAACAGATGCCGCGTGACGTGGCGTCTGATCAGGATCGAAACTGTCAGCAAAATAACCGTCGTACTCGGTGTAAGGCAGTAAGGGGGTTAGGGCGGTGGTTTTAGCTTTTGAATTGCATTGGTATTACATGTTGATCTACAGGTTTTTTGTGTTTTATTATGTGTGTTTATAGTGACTTTGGTGACGTATGTAACACTGTTTGATTATCTCTAACAACTCCATATAGGAGTGGCATTTGCCATAACATGTTGATATTTTTCTGTATGGGCGATACTCATTAATACTGTAAATATGTATATATAATAATGAGATGCAAATAAAAGATTACCACTTTTTTCATCCTTCGAACCCGACTCGCCATGTACTTATGGCATGACACCCATCCTCCCACGTTAGTCTAGTTTCTGTTCCATGGTGTAACAACACTTAAATACCTCATTGAACCCTAGCGACGAGTATACTCGTCTTTTACAAACAGTTTCCCTGTGAAGAGTACATTTGTCATATGCAAACAGTGTAGACCATAATCAGAGGGCCCCTTTTTGGATCCCTTTGGTAAGGGTCTGTGCTGTTTGTCATCTTGAAATATATTGTAAACACAACACCAAGTATTCAAAACTGGACTAACCTTTATACAGGGTTGCCATTTCTCGGGATTGTTACGAAAACTTCGGATTTTTGTCTTAACAAATGGAAGCTAAAAGTAGGCTGAAAGTAAAGCAGAATGCGCCTTAAGGCGCATTCTGCTTTAATTTCAACCTCCTTTAAGTAATCGCGCTTGAAAAATAGAAAATTTGGAAATCTTAAGATTTTTCAAGATCAACTTATGGCAGTCCTGTTTATTAGAAACTGGAACTGTCCATTTGAATGCTTCAGGGGGTGCATGAGTTCGACAGTGTTGCCAAGTATGTAAATAAACAAAGGTGCATCATCTGTTTTGAAGTGTCACAACACTTGGTTAAACACAGCGTTGTCCGGCATTTAAATAAGTCGACGTGCATATTATTCATACGGATATATGGAAATGCATCATTAGTTTAATCGCTTTGAACCAAGATGAAACGATTAAATTCATACATGACCATCGAATAGAATGTGACTTCACCGAGGTGCAGAATATTTATACGGACATATGGAAATGAATCATTTGTTTAAAAGCTTTTTTAACTGATTAAAAGGATAAAAATCCATAATCAATTATTCAAATCTCAGGTACTTGACACATCAAACACATATATATTTATAATTTTGACTACACCATATACAATGTATAAACAACATTCTGGTTTAGTGAAAACTCTTTTTTTGAAAATGTGTGTCGAATACCTGTAATTCATCCATGTCTCACCTTCTTCTATGACCTTTTTATTATATATCCAATTGTAGTAATACACCTGAAACGCTTAAACACAACACTGAAAAGCCTGTTCTTTCCAAATTACGGACACAACATTACACAGTTAGCTCCCTTGATTGGAGTCACACTCTAAAGAAGATGAATTTGTTGATGGTAATAATGACAACTTATAACTTAAAGCAGGATGAAAGTAAAGCAGAAAGCTCCCAAAGGAGCTTTCTGCTTACCTTCATCATGCTTTAAGAACAATCATGTCTTAAAATATTAACACTATGCATTCGTTTGAGTACGATATATTAAGTACATTAAGACTTTACTGTAGTAAGTAATCATCTCAGACTGTGAAATCGAACCATTAGGACCATTCAATTCAATGGGTTTTAGAGGGGGCCTTCCTGCAATTCATATCTCTAGGCGTAACGATTTTTCAAAGCAAACACAAACTTTAACAACTACTTTTGTTGTTTGAAATAGTCGATAGTTAAGTAAACATGCTCTTTATAGGCTATTAATATATAATACATAACCCCCAGCATTGTGTTGGCCCACTTGCTTTGACCTTTGCAAACAGATTAGATACTGATCAGACATGGAGTAAAAATGCGTCTGATCAGCGGCCATACTATTTGCCACTAGTATTGCTATTTTGTAAGATCATGTATTAGATATAGTTCGTGAATACATGGGCATTGGCTATTCATGTTCCCCAATTGTTAACTGAAACATTTTATTCACTAATTATAAGTTCGATATTTACCACTTTTTATATTAAAACAGTATTGTCAGAATATTTCTATTGAGGCTAAACCAATACTGTTGCAGAAATAGGAATGCTATATGCAATAGAACTGACTATATACAAAGTGTTCTTACAACGAAGAACTAAAGAAATCCCAGACAATGTTGAATCTTGCTACATGTAGATATTATCTATTAATAGTATTAATACTGATTGAACATCTTTACATGTATGAACATTAATGTAAGGTGTTGTGGTGGACTGGTCCCGATCCTCATTCTAGGACGGGGAAAATAAATCAGCTGCATTGCAGCCGAAATTAAAAATAAACGTTTCTTCCGCCAAAATTCCCGAACATGGTGCTTCAAGTGGTCACCTGTGTTCAAAACTAGAATTAGGTATGGGGGTAATGGGTTGGTTTTGTATGCAAGAAACAAGCATAATTATGATGTATAATGGAAATGTGTATACATGTATATATATATCTTATGCAAAGCCGTGTAGACTCTGGTCAGCGGTTTGCTTTAAAAGTTTTTCGATCGGAAACGTGTCTTGCAGACAACGATACTAAAGCAGAGGACACTACAGCGGTGAAGGGGTGAAACTTTGAAATGATATTGCAGACAATTTTGAAACAGACGACACTATGGCGGTGAAGGGGTAAAAACCTCACGAATAATTTGATCATGAAAGGGTTAAAGAGACAATCGGATTCGGCACCAGCAAGTTTTGAAGATTGATGACAGGCGCCTATATAAACACATAATTATGAATTAACCCTTTTATGATCAAATTTATCGTGAGGTTTTTACCCCTTCACCACCATAGTGTCATCTGTTTCACAATTGTCTGCAATATCATTTCAAAGTTGGATTTAAGGCAGTATAACTGACATCACTTCAAAACAAGTGGCAAACAGTTTTGAACCTTATCAGACGCCGCGTTTACAAATGTGCTTTATGGCATCATTGAGAGTGAAAGGTTTAAGTTCAATGGTTGATGTTGAAAGAATGCATTTCAAAGATACACATATTTGACCCATCAAACGCTCGGGAATGACAGCATTCTAATCTCAAATGCTTTATAACCATGGACACCGTACGTTGCTGATGTCGGTTCTTGGGTCAGGACTGCCAAAACTTGATCACAAAAATCCTAAGATTTCCAAATTTTCTTTTTGTTAAGCGTGTTTATTTAAAGCAGGTTAAAAGTAAATGAGGCGTATTCTGATTTACTTTCAGCCTGCTTTAAGCTACCAAATTCTAGGATAAAAATCCTAAGATTTCGGAAAAATTCTGAGAAATGGCAGCCCTGTTACAGTGGAGAATCTGTTATTCTTTCCCAATAAACGCGTTTACGCTAAAACTATTATTTGCAGTGCAAACAGTTTGGAGCCAGATCAGACGCCGGGTAACCCGGCGTCTGATCAGGCTCCAAACTGTTTGCCACCAAGATAAAGATAAATTATCAGAATTGTCCAAAAGTTGTACTTTTCTACGTTTTAGCGCTTTGCGTTTGCGTACGTTTGCGTTTTAACGGGATAGAATAACAGATTCTCCATTGTAAGTCCCATTTCATTCAGATGAGCGCTAATGCGTGTAAGGACAGTGTCTGTGTCACCAACGAAGTATGCTGCAAAACCCTGGTACCGCCTCCGGAAGCTGGAGTGGTCAAGTTCTGGTGGCGCGAATCGTAACTGTGGATCTTTACTACCTCTACTTTTTATGTATCGACATTGCACATATTTTATGAAATAACTATTTTCTTACTTTCCTTTCTTTTCGTCTTTATTACCCTCTGTTTATCCTGCACCTTAGTGTAAGTGTCAATACTTACAAGACTAGGTAAAGATGTGGATGTAACTGTAGAGAAAACCAGTTTTGCGCACCAACATGTCCATCCATGAGCAGTCCAGGGGCACGTCTTACGAAAAGTAATTTTAACCGATTGTGTATTTATTATGATCAGACACCACATAATGCGGCGTCTGATCAGAGTCTACACTTTTTGCTGATAGTAATAATGATATAAAACAAAACGAAAATGAAATTTTAGACCAAGCACACCATATAGAAATGGTCTAATCAAATATATAAGCAAAAACTATTCCACTGGGCGTGAACTTGTTAGTGAAGGTGGAAGTATAATTCAGACAAAAACAAATGCATTTTAAGTCTTCCATCGCACTTATGTCGTTGCTTGTTTAATTACCATCTACTCTATTGTTTCTAATTAAGATATATCGTCATTTGTCTGAAGAAGTTTGATCTATTTCAGTCTAAACTGTCCTTGTACTGGGTGCATAACCTACTGAATAGACTCCTTGATCTGCATCTGCAGGTTGAAACAAGATTCAGGTCTGATCGATAGGAAATGTACCCGCATTTGTTTTAACCCCATTACTGCCAGAACATCGTCAGTTTAATACTTGTTAAATGCTTTTATTTCTCAAATTTACATTTAAACATATTGAGACAGTAGATCTAGCATTAATAAGAGTGTCAAAGAGTTTGTATTCTGATCTAACGCCATTTTAATAGGCGTTTGACATTATTGTGTCCAAATGTTTGCCACTACCAACGTGGTAAAGCTTGGCATTTCAGGTCTAACCTAAAAAGCATTACAAAAATAGATATGTGGTTAATGACAAATAGATAGTAGAAGAGAAGAAGCTAATGTACTGAAAACATCGTTAAACCCCTCACTGCCTTACCCCGATTACAGTAGTTATTTGCAAACAAATTTGATACTGATCAGACGCCGTCTTACACGGCGTCTGATCAGGATCCAAACTGCTTTACACTCATTTAAATATTTCCAAAGTCAAAAGGCCTAAAATATAAATTTTAGAAATAAAAGCAGACGACAAATATATTTAAAATTTATAACGTCATAGCAGTGTAGGGGTAAATTTGTCTAGATGGTAGCTATGGTACACATGGGTGTTAAATAATGCATCAAAAAGTACAGTCCGATCTGAATGGAGCCAACACCCGAAATAAAAGTGATGGTCAATTCTGAAGATAGCTTCAACGCAATTTAGGGCAATAGCAATGCAGAAAGCTTATTGCGTTCGACATTAAATCAGCACATGTCTTTCAAAAGCCAAATGTGTCTTGCTTTGAATTTCACCAAAGGCAAGATTGAGACCTTGGGGGCATTACGTATGCTTGATGAGAACTATTTTATGTACATGTGTAGCATGCATTTGGGATTGGCGCTGTGTGTTCTGACTGATGCTGTGTGTGTTATCTTGTTGTAGCTGTTGCTGTTGTTGTAGGAGTGGTTTAGGGAGGTTAATTGTTTTTTCGCTCTGAGGAAAATAAAGTTGGTTTTACTTCGATAGATAAACTATTAAATCTTTATACTGACTTAGTGACGGGTATACGTACCTTTACAACAATTACCTGTAAATAGTAAGGTTGTCATATGCAATCTTGTAATAAATACCCTGATCAGAATGTTCAAATAGATATGTTTCATTATTACACCTCGCTTTGAGTTACAATATTAATTTTCCGTAGACAAATTAAACATTTTGCATGTCTTTTACATCTATCCAAAAAATATACTGTCACTCTATATGATATACTTTTTGTGACGTCACTCTATATGATATTATTTTCTCTATTCTAAAAAAACATGCAACTCTATATGATATACTATTTTTGTAACATCACTCTATATGGTATTATTTTCTCTATTCTTGAGTTGAGTTGATATAAACAATGTGACGTCGTTTCACCCGTTACTTGCATGGCGGCTCTAAATTGGTATTCACAACATATTTTATAAAATACGAACGAGACGATTCCACAGACAGGGTTGATAAGCTCGGTGTAATAAAATAAATATTAGATGGCAGTTTGCGTGACATTCAAATTGTCAACCCTCGAAAACAAGAATGTCAGCCTGGGCTTCACCTCGGGTGACATTCTGTTTCTCGGGTTGACAATTTGAATGTCACGCAAACTGCCATCTTATATTTATATAATATGTTTATTTATTGTAGTGATACATGTAGGCAGTTAGCTCATTAGTGCATGTATATTAAAGCCAATAATGATAATAAAGTTACGGGTGGCTGCGAAGTGAATTATTATCGATTGCAGAACGACAACACTAATTTGTCTAACATCAATCCATAGAGTGAACACAATGAAGCCGCTTGTCAAGTAAAACAAATAATCATTACAATATTAAAATAATCTGTTATTTTCTTAATTTCTTTTCATTGCATATGTGTTTAATTTCGTTCATCCCCCCCCCACCCCCCCCCCCCCCCCCCCCCCACACACTAAATGGACTTTTCCAATTTCAAAATAAATCTAGTCCAATATTGACTATTCAGGGTTGATTTTAACAATATATTTCAAATTGACAAACAGTGTAGACCCTGATCAGAGGGCTCCCGAATGAGCCCTCTGCTCAGGGTCTACACTGTTTGCATGGGACCAGTGTAATCCTCATATGTACACTGTTTGTAAATGACGAGTATTGTGTTAAAGGAAAAAAAAACATTTTGTCAACTGCAGTTAGATATATTATCACTTTTCACATAATGTCATACAACCATCTCCTGATGGGACGAATCGCGTGTATGTTGACTCTTTGCATGCTGGGTAATTTTTCGTCTGCAACAATTGTCGATTGCTATCATTCTAAAAATCGAATTTTCTAAATTTCTTTTCAAAACAAGATCAGAGTGTCAAATAGTTTGGATCCTGATGAGACGCCGCGTTACGCGGCGTCTCATCGGGATCCAAACTGTTTGCAAAGGTAATAACTGTGGGACATATCCGCCGCTAGCATGCAATAGTTAAAAGGGCGTATTATGATGTTAACGTTGCAGGAAGCTGGCAGATGATTGATTATCGATTATTTGTGAGCTTCAAAAGAAAAACTATAAATAAAAACCACCACCTCTGTTGATAGTGAAGGTTATGTGACAATAAATGCATTAAACAGATTAACCCAGTGAACCCTACTGACGCGTAAACTCGTCATTTATATGTTAACTTCAAAAGGATAACTATAAATAGATATACCGTCGCTTCTACAGATAGTCAAGGATATATGATAATTAATGTACAGTAAAACGTCTTTAAAATCGACCACTTAATTGAGTAAACCATTCTGTGTTAATGGTAGATGCCTGCTTTAAGCAAGGTGACTATACTTAAAACAATGTGATATTGAAACAGAAAGCTCCTTAAGGAGCTTTCTGTTTACGTTCGCCTTGCTTTAAGCTGTCACCTGTCTTCCATACCATTATTTAGCCTTATTTTAGTGGTAATAAAAGAGAGGTTTTACTGTAAAAGACAGTCTCATATCGAATTCCTCCAGCAATAATTGGCTCAATTCAGCAACAGGGTATAGTGGAGAATCTGTTATTCTTTCCCGTTTAAACGCAAACGTACGCAAACGCAAAGCGCTAAAACGTAGAAAAGAACAACTTTTGGACAATTCTGATATTTCATGTTTATCTTGGTGACAAACAGTTTGGAGCCTGATCAGACGCCGGGTTACCCGGCGTCTGATCTGGCTCCAAACTGTTTGCACTGCAAATAATAGTTTTAGCGTAAACGCGTTTATTGGGAAAGAATAACACATTCTCCACTGTATAACTACCGACCTTCTACCAACCAAGCATAAGGCAGAATTATCATTTTAGTGTTATAATTAGTTTTCTTTACTTTTCATGTTGCTTTTAGCGGTTATCTGCCTTAAAACCCGAATACAAGTTTCATCATAATAAATGGAATTTACTGTACATTTGACAATACCAGCAGCAACTACCAACAGAAGCACCATGGCAATCCTTAAAGACAGATAATTACTTGATGCTTTGCAAAATATAATACAGAAAAGTTCTATAGAACTCTTAATTTTGACATTCGTCCTTGTTCTAAGCTGCATTTTGTCCTAACCGAAAGGATTCCATGTTTTAAATGGTCGAATAACCTTCTGCACATTGTCAGCAGTTTCGTAAACCTTTTGCAAACAATTTGGATCCAGGTAAGATGCCGAGTTAGTATCTCAGCGTCTCATCTGGGTCCAAAATGGTTGATAATTATTTCTGAAAGAAAATGCAAATAAATCAATTTTCAGATATGTTGCAGACAACAATTAAACCACATGCTAAAGATTTAACAAGTATGAGTGTACATCAACCATTGATGACGTGATGACAGGAATTTTCTAATCAATAACAAATCAATTAACCTTCATTGCTTTACCCCGGATATACTGGTTATTTACAAACAGTTTGGATTCTGATCAGACGCCGCGTGACGCGGCGTCTGATCAGAATCCAAACTGTTTGACAATTTCCTCGATGTTTATGAAGTCAAATAGTATGAAATATAATTTGAGAAATAAAATCAGACGGTAATAGTTTTGAGCAGATGACGTCACGGAATTGAAGAGGCTACGCAAACATTTAGCCAACTAAATTCTGCCAACATGGGAATCGCAGATCAGCTAATGTGCTACTATTTTCGATCAATTATTGAGTTGCTCTATATGAGTATCGTGTGCCTTAAACAGGTGGCATTTCCATTTGTTTCCAGTATAGGTAAGGATATAGTGCCACGTCTAAACATATCCTTGCGTGCCTCATTGCACAAGCCGGGTGTTTTGAATGCAAGGAATCTGCAAGCTTATTGGTTGCTAGCATGCTATTATGCCTGTTCAGCTCTTCACTTGTAAGTGTTTGTCCTCTTAACCCTTTCACTGCCTTACCCCGAATACATTTGTTATTTTCTAACAATTTGAATTCTGATCAGACGCCGCGTGACGCGGCGTCTGATCAGGATCCAAACTGTTTGACACTCATTTCAATAGTTCTTTAGTCAAATTACCTATAATTTTAATTTTAGAATGAAAGCAGACGACAACTGTTTAAAATTGATGACGTCATGGCAGTAAAGGGGTTTATATTTGTTCTACGTGTAGTACGCAGATAAACCTCTTTACTGCCAGGAGATAATCTACTTTTAACTATTGCCGTCTGCTTTAATATATACATTTAATTTTTGGGTAGATTGACTAAAATGATATCGTAAAGAGAGTCAAGACTGTTTGGATACTGATCAGAAGCTGCGTTACGCGACGTTTCATCGGGGTCTAACCTGTTTGCAATTAACAATTGTACAGATAGTTTGACTAAAGATACATATGTACATTATCAGTTGAGGGGAAATGCTCGGTGTAATAAACAGAAAAAATTCCCTATGCCAATGAGGCCGTAGAACTATTGCAGGGTAGGAAGATCTCTGGAGGGGGTGTATCAGATTGACCCCTTCACTGCCATGACGTCATCTGCTTTTATAAATTAACCTTTCAGGTAAATTGATGAAATAAATATCGTAATGCGTGCGAAACAGTTTTGATCCTGATTATACACCTCGTTACGTGACGTCAGATGAGGGTCCAAACTGTTAGGCACTACATGTAGTATCAATTTGTCTGTTGTCACAAAGTCAAACAAATATTTTTGGGCATAAAATTGTAGACGAAAAGTCGTAGTTGATATATGTTTGCGGAAGGTTAACATAAACGGATAAGTTTGGCGATGGAATGGTTGAAGGGCTGACACCCAGATTTGGCACACCTATTCAAGCGAATTCTGGCGCAAATATGAGCATATAAACCCGATAAAAATACAAAATACCGTTTAACTCTTTGAGCCCTAGTCACGCGTATACACGTCCTTTGCAAACAGTGTACATGTGAAGAGCACTCATGTCCTTATATGCAAACAGTGTGTACCTAGACCAGGGTCTGCACTTTTTGTCATATTGCAATATATTGACCAACCAAACCTTAATTTTCAAAAATGGACTAAACTTAATTATGAAACTGGAAATATTCATTTGAAGTTTCAAGGAGGAAAGGGCTCAGCAAAAATATTATATTTTGTCAGAATGGATACAAACCTGAATCTATGAGACAATAAAGTGAGTTTCCGCACACAAACCCACGCGGTGGCACGTCTGGCCCGTCTTACTAAACGTCGTACGACAAATATTGTCGTACGTCAAATTCTAAAATTATGAATTATTATTTATTTCTCCATCTAATTTTGTCTTTTGATATCTCTTTTGAATCGCCTGGAAAATACGATTCAAAAGAGATGTCACAAGCCAGGAGTAGAAGAAGAAAGCAGGAATTATTTGTTCTTTAAAGTTTTGACTTACGACACTATTTGTCGTACGACGTTTAGTAAGACGGGCACCTGGCTTTCTCATGACACTGCTATATATATTAAGACCATTTTTCTCAAATCTTCCTTGCAACAATATACCATGTGTGTACCATATTGTTTTAGTTACAAGTTTATTCGATGATTGAGGTCAAAGGTCAATGTCAAAGTTGCAGTGAAATGTTATATAATGGGCATTTTGACATAAAAAAAAACTTAATGACGAGTGTCAAACAGTTTGGACCCAGATCAGACGCCACGTTTCGCGTCGTCTGATCAGGATGCAAGCTGTTTTCTAATTTCCCTCCCTATAACGACTCCGTCCGAACAACGCATGTACTTTTTGTCTACCGTTGGGTGTCATTGTAGAGAGGGAGCACTGTCCAACAAATAACAATTAATATTGGTATCCTTAGCTGGCGTGGTTTGGGCATATACATGTGCTGCAAATAAACTTTCTATATAACTTAGGTCAAAGGTTAAGGTCACCATGGCATGCCCAAAGTCGCTATCACGTACAAAGTTTGATTCTCTGGCAGATAAGATGTAAAACATATGATGCAGACAATAATTTTCCACAATTGTAGGTCAAATGTCAAGGTCAATGTCAAAGTTATCTGAAAATATTACGGGACACTCGAACACTCCAATATGTTCTCAAACAACAAATCGCTGCCCATTACGTATCTGTTGTTGTAGAGAACATGTCCTCTGGGTAAGCCTTTTCTATTCAATATAATTGAGGTTTAAGTCAACTTGACCTTAATTGTTTAGGGAATGTTTGCCTTCGCAAGATGTTCTCACATACAACATTTAGTATTCATAGAATATGCGATAAAAGATATGAATTATATCCCCGGATACGGGCGGACACGGGCACAGTTTGCGCATGAAGATAGGGTTTAAGGCATGGTAACGTTTTACCAATTCACGTCAATAATTCTAGAAAGTTTATATCAACAATTTATGTCTAATTAGCAGATTCGGTGAGATTGGATTTCATGTCAAATAAAGTCATCCTCTAGGGAGTCTTATCATTAGAATAATATTTTTTAACAATCATTGGTAACCGTGTCTACTATATTCTCCAAGCATAAACTCATTTATCCCTGTGATTTTAACTGACGAGTTTCATTTTCCAGTTAGGTTCACTAGTCCATTTAACATATTTAGAGTTCAGTTTCACAATATTTCACAAATTTAGAAACAATATAGACTCTGATGAGAGGGTGTCTGTATGAGCCCTCTGATCAGAGTCTACATTGTTTTCATATGCCAACTGTGCTCTACACATTCACACTGGATGTAAACGACATGTATACCTGTTGACAGGGTTGAATGCGTGAAAGTTTTGATAAAATTGTATCATAGTATCTATTTTGTGCTCTATACTATCTTGTAGATAATCATTTCACTGAATTCGAATTTATCTTGGATCTGTCCTAGTACTGATATAAGAGATACTTACTGAATTTTTATAATCAAACTATAAGTTTTACAGTTATAGGTGAGTTTGTACGTTAACATGCTATTGAAAGATGTGGCTTATCTTTAGAGAAGGGTCCTGTGCGTGTACATTGTAAACTGACCCTGACATGAAAGACCTCTAAACGTCAATGAGCTGTCAGTGGAAGAACTAGGAGATATTCGACAAAATGGCAGCATACTGTAGGACTAACTCAGTTTTCCCACCAATTGAGTTAATTTACAGATGTTAATGTTTATTGCAAACTGCGAATCGGCGTCTGCCCACCCTCCAGACCGTTTGCCTATCATTCTAACATACAGTTTTTGGCCATAAGTAAGTTCCCATCCTTGAAATCTGTCATAAGTTTCTGATGAATTTGAGCTGTTTAAGGTAAACAGGAACCTGTCGATTAATTTAAAAGTCACTAAAGGTAAATATCTACCAAAAGCTGAATTAATTTCCAATCAGACAAAGAGATGAAATTTTATTTACTTCTGATTTGATTCGGTTGCTAAGCAACTTTAGAACACTAGTGAAAATCCTTGACTAGTGTTCTTAATAATGTTGCCATGGCAACGTGAACATCACATGTCATCATGGCATGCTGTCATTTTAAAGAGAAATCATAAATAATTATTATATATTTGGAATTGTTCAGCTAAATAAAGTCTTAGTAAAATGACAGATGTGTAATAATGAAACTTAAGTTGTCAAAAACACCACCTCCATTGCGTTCCATAAGATTAACATAGAAAGCAATGGAGATGGCTTAAACTTAAGTTTCATTATTATATAGCTGTCATTTTACGAAGTTTTGATTTAGCTGAACATTTGACAATGATTAATAATTATTAAAGATTTCTCTTTAAAATGATAGCATGGCTTGATGCCATGTGATGTTCACGTTGCCATGGCAAAATTCTTAAGAACACTAGTCATAGATTTTCACTAGTGTTCTTAAGTTGTTTAGCAACCGAATCAAATCAGAAGTAAATAAAAGTTCACCTCTCTGTCTAATCGGAAATTAATTCAGCTTTTGGTAGATATTTACCTTTAGTCACTTTTAAGTTAATCGACATTTCCCTGTTTACCATAAACAGCTCAAATACATCATGAAACGTATGACAGATTTCCAGGGTGGGAACTTATTTATGGCCCACAACTGTAGTCAGCACTTTTATTTATTAAAATATATAAATTGTGCTTTTCATCGCATTATATTTTGATTTGAGTTTCATTTAACCCTGACATCGCCAAAGGTAACTATAGTCGATGGTGAAAATTGTTTGGATCCTAATCAGACGACGAGTAGAGCGCTCCCTCTCTACAACGACACACAATGGGAGACAAGGATTGTGTGCGTTGTTCGGAGGGAGTCGTTATAGGCGGGGACATTGGTATACATGTGTAAACAGCTTTAATCCAAATCAGACGTCGCGTGACGCGGCGTCTGATCTGGATTCAAGCTGTTTGTCACACCTCTTTAAATTTTCTTCTGTCAAAATGTCCATTATTTAACTTTGAGAAGAACAGCAGACGACAATTTTAAGCAGGCAACATTGCAGCTGTGAATGGGTTGGACATAATTGTCCCCTTAAGGGTCGTTAAAAGGAGGGAGTCGTTGTTGGGAGGGCCGTTGTAGAGAGGGAACACTGTATAAATATTTCTTTTGTGAAAACTGCAAACATGGAGTTTTGCATATACAAATACAGGCGAAACAGTTTAGGCGACGATATTTTGTCCGAGAAAAGGGGTTGAAAGGGACGTTTGAATTAGGAGATGAAAGGGAAAATAATGAAGGTTATTCCACTGCATGCACTATTAATCGTTATTTACCATGCACTCAGAAAGATTTGCTGTGCATAAGCATTTACACTTTCTCAACAACTTTAACCCTTTCTCAAACACAATATCGTCTGCTAAAATTTGACGCCGGTTTTTTTAATGCCAAATTCAATATTTTAAGTTCTGACGAAAGCATTACTGATGTGAGCGGCAAATAGATTGGATCTTGATCAGACGCCACGTTACGAGGTTTCTGATCAGGATCCATACTGCTTGCAAATAGAATTAAAAGACACATATTATCGTAAAAAGGATTAACATAACTGGGTCTATAACTCCATAACTACATAACACCTCGCATGTTAACGATAAACAAATGTCAATTTGTTCATTAGGTGGTCCAAGGTCTCCATATTTTATCCAGCGCACGTAATTTGTGGTAAAATATGAAAAAAATGCGGCGTCGCCGATGAAGCGATAAGCCAATACCGTTTCCTACTGCGACGGCTTTTGAACTCCGTAACGCAATACTGAAGATGTAGCATTATTAACCCTTATCCTGTGGTAATATCGTCTGCTTCGAAATTGTCGTCTGCAAAAAAGTCTAAATCTATATTTTATACATTTTTTAAGTAAAGAAACCTAAAGACGAGTGTCAAACAGTTTGGATCCAGATCAGACGCCGCTTTACGCGGCGTCTGATCTGGATCTAAACTGTTTGCAAAAATCAATAAAGTCGCGACCAGCAGGCAAAGGGTTAACGCTTCATGCGCTTTAAAAGCGTCTGCTATAAAAGAGTTGTCTGCAACATATTCAAATTCAATTTTATGTACTTCTAAATGTGTGTAATTCTAAATACGGATTCCAAACAGTTTAAATCCAGATCAGACGCCGAGTTACTCGGCGTCTGATCTGGATTTTAACTGTTTGAAAAAGTAGTGAAATTGCGATCGGTTCGGAAAAGGCATAAGCCATAGTGAAAGTGAAATGTTTTGAAAAACAGCAACAATATCCACAACAAACACAGTGACAGTACGAGCTATGATGCTGGAACAGTGTTAGGTCTTGACACATGTCTGTCACAGAAGGCACAAGTACATGTATAGGTACAAGTAGTTCACGCAATATAGTCTTGGGTAAGTAACCAATATATTTTATCTTCTACTGGGTGACTACTCATCCAGAGAAGATAGTCTGAATGACAGCCAGATCCAATTCTCAAGATGCGTCTGCGTTGAGTCTGATGTCGTTCTCAATATTTTGACTGGTCAGATTTGAGTATTTGCTCAGAACGGTCAGATTTGAGTATGCTCAGACCGGTCAGATTTGAGTATTTGCCCAGACTCATTTCAAACGTTTTATGAATTGTTTACAATGGACATACTTTTTGAACCACAAACGGGTTTATTGGAAATTGTAACGTCTTCTTTGTTAAGCCAGTAAACGTGGTTTGCAAATGTAGTTAGGATGTAAAGTAAATCATGACAATAATGTAAAACAGTATTATCCCGCCAAACTCATTCACTCCTGGAATTTGAAATGGGAAATTCCTGTTTCCGAAAAGTTTTAGTCATTTATGACGATGTAGGGTTGTTTTCATAACTTTTTTCAAAATGACAAACCGTACAGATATTGACTAGAGAGCTCCTTTAGGAGCCCTCTGATCTGGTCCTCCACTGTTAGCATAGGACAGATGTTCTTTCTTCACAGGTACAGTTTTGTAGAGGACGAGTTTATTCGTAGCTAGGGTGAAATGGGTTTACCGAAACCAAAACGCATATTGCTTGTGGTTAAATGTAGAATACTATATTGTCTTGCAAATATTAGAAGTTTATAGAATTCTGAGTGGCAAACAGTCTGTAGACTGATTGGGTAACATTTTGTCTGAAATGGCTCCATACTGTTTGTGTTTAATTGAGAAATATTAGCGTCTTCTGCACCATACAAGTACAAGTAATAAGCAAATAAAGTTCAAAATGTATATACATGTAGTACCCCTATGCTACTGAAACTATTATATGTAATTAGTATTCTCTAGGATTTCTAAAAGAAAATGAAAAAGACTGGTGTAAAACATTTTGCCTGAAATATCTGTTGTCTAATCAGATTCAAAACTGTTTCCAATATAGATCTACATAAACATCCATGTTTCGGAGTATTAATTAAAGTTTATGGAAATTACTGACTTTCTACCCCATGAGAAATAAACATTGAGCCTGGCAACAAAGCTTCTTGTCATTATGCCAATATGTACAGTGGAGAAGATGTTATTATTTCTAAACAAAAAGGCCTTTATGCTAAATTTATATTTCCATTTGCAAATAATTTGGATCCAGATCAGACGCCGGGTTACCCGATGTCTGATTACATTACAAATTGTTTGCAACTAAGATCAGTTAGGCTAACTACTGACTATCATCATATATTTTGCTACAATTTATAAGGGTATATTACACGAATAAAATTCCTACGGAGCAAGTGTATATACAGGGAAACTTTTTCTACAAAAAACAATCTCATTTTAATACCCATATAAAGTTGTCGCAGCCCAAACAATTGATAATAATTGAATCTACGAAGTTGGGCCCCAGTGATGATTAAAACAAGTCATGATTAAAACAAGTCATTTGTTTCAGAAACCTATCCGTTTCTATGTTTTATAGCAATGTGTTTTGCGTTTAGTATTCTCTCCACTTTATCTCCCTATCAATGTTAAGCAAAAACTGTCATCCGGTGAAAATGCAATCTGTAAACTTTCTGATAAGATTTCGATATTATTCCAATATCAGAAGCTGCTATGGAGCGACAAATTGTTTAGTTTCGGATCAGTGCTCACTAAATTCTTGGCCTGATTTCAATCCAAACCGTTTAAAGGGCATTCAATGTAGGTTGACATTGGCGAAAGTGTTAAATACAAATCCCCAGTAAAACCTCTCTAGTATGACCTTTAACCCTTTCCCTTATAGAAGCGACTTTTAGCGCATTCATTTTATTCATCCGCCAAAGAAAATAGTTCCATTTTATACTGCCATAAATATGAACTATAAGAAATATTTTCTATATACTAGCAGATAGTAACTTAAAGTAAGCTGAAAGTAAAGCAGAATGTGCCCTAGGGCACATTCTGCTTTATTTTCAGCTTACTTTAATACGTCACATATGTTAAATACTAGAAACAGACTATTGGTTAAAAGGTTAAAACAAAAGCTTATTGATCGTATGAAAAGAAGGTGACAGCTTAAAGCAAGGTAACAGTAAAACAGAAAGCTCCTAAAGGAGATTTCTGTTTCACTGTCACCATACTTAAAGCAGTCACCTGTCGTAAACACGTAATAATAAACACAATTTAGTGGCAGAAATAGGGAGGTTTTACTATACATGCGTGCCTGTTTGGCACGCTTGCAAGTGAGCGACTAAAAGAATCGCAAACTTGATTATTAATTATTTAGCTTGTGCAGCCTTAATAAGCGTGCATTCTTACTAGTGCGCTGTATATGTGATACCATCAGCAATGCAAAACAACTGCCTTTTGGAATTTATATATAGAAATTGTAATATATCTTTCGCTAGATCATATCCGATACATTATGAATAGTCGATCATTTGTGAATAAAATTGAATACTATTTTGAATAAGTATGTCTGGCACTTCATTTGCCGATACTATTGCAGTGTTGTTGCGTAATAGGTACAATAAGCATAAAACTTATTTAATGTAAATCGTTAATAGTCCAGCACCTGACAACAAATGTTTCATTTGATAAATTCAAATTCTAAGCAAACTATTCATACTATTAATTGTTTTGCTTGCAGACAACCATTTCAGAGAAAGGGTTAGAATTAAAGGGGGAAATCGAATCGTTAATATGATTGAAACATTATCAAAAGCTCCCGCTTATACCGTATTGGTGCGTAAAAATAAATTACACGCATATTGCCAGACCTGAAGATATATATGCAGAGGCTCCTTCCAGCTTTTTGTAATCCTTTGTACCCGTATGAATAATCAATCATTTGATATAAAAGTCAATCGATCGATCTCTTGCTGGGTATTCGCATTAGTATTTATATCTGTCGCCATTGAAAGGACGGATTATGTACAGTGAATCCGGCGACTGGGACCAATCCATGACCAAACATAGGAATATCTAAAGAAATGTAGCTGCTTAACTCATTCACCTCTGAAACTTTAAATGGGCAATTCCAGTTTACAATTTAATATAGTCCAATTCTGTATAATAAGGATGGCTGTTTAAAATATTTTACAAACTTACAAACAGTGTAGACCCTGATCAGGGTCTTCACTGTTTGCATAGGACAAGTGTACTCTTGATAGGTATATGACTTGTTCATAACGAGCATACTTGTCGCTATGGTTCAATGTGTTAATGCAGGGCATTTGTTATGCAGAAAGTCCCAACAGGGCATACTGTATGATTTCATTATACATTAAGCTGCAAACGGTTTTAAAATATGGCAATGTCTCTTCTTTTATATATTCGTTTACAATACGTTTGTTTCTAGATATCAATACTTTTAGGCATTTGGTGTATTACAATGACCAGCATGTAAATGTATGCATATACATTGCCGCTCACTGGACAAGCATCGTTTGTTTTTATTAAATATGAAAATTGATACTGACTACCGCCGAATAGTAAAATTTGTAAATATCAATAGGGCTAACATTTAAAAAGAAATAGCTCGGGGAATAGGGCGCACAGTAAAGTATATTGTATAATATAGCTGGAGATGTGCCAGCTAGACAACGATCAAAACAAACATCAAACTCCTATATACGTTACATACCACATAAAACATAGTATTTCAATTGAACAATATACAGTAAAACCTCGCTATTACGACCACTAAAACGAAGGCTTATTGATTGTATAATAGAGCGGTGACAGCTTAAAGCAAGGTGACAGTGAAACAGAAAGCTCCTAAAGGAGATTTCTGTTTCATTGTCATCTTGCTTTAAGTGGTCACCTACCGAAAACACCCTAATAATTAACATAATTTTGTGGTCGTAATAGAGAGGTTTTACTGTATTTTAAAGAATTGTAGACCATTTACGTTTCATCTATATTTATCTATTTCACGTAATGGCATGAGTATGGCATCCGTTTTGTGAAGGATCTAAAGAATGCCAAATGTATTACCAGAAAACCATATGTAAAGCTTTAAATACGCAGTAGTCTATAGCCTTATTTTATCGCCTGCTTTAAAAATGTTGCCTAAACCATAATTACTTTAAGGTAAGACTTAAAACAGTTTGACCGAGGTAATATTAATGAAAGTGTCAAATAATTCAAGTATTGATCAGACGCTACGTTACGTGTGACGTTTAGGTAATACATGCACGGGTGCAAAGAAATCATACTACTGCAAAGTAACATGTTCTTTGAGACATATTTTAGTTTTTAGGATAACGTCAAAACTTATTTACTATTGAACTTATTGACTAGTCCTTACTATACTACACATGGTTTGATCTGAAGCATTAGTTCATTTTGTTTCAGTGCAAACACTGACCCATTCAACATCCGATCTTGATCCAAACTAATTAACACCTGTATTTGGTTTCTTCACTCGAGTATGGAGAAATTGTGACGAACAATGATTATTCGGCATTCAGCGCTGTGTCAATAATAACGGGTTCTAGCGTTTACAGTAGTAGTAATTGTCATAGTCACCTTTGCATTTTTATCATCCAATATTTGCCAAATACTCGTACGAGGGCCGTTCATTATTTATTGCAACTTAGGTTCTAAATCAGTAAGGAACAGTGCTTTAATTTAAAGTTTAAGTGCCCCTTAAAAACCGTATCTTTTGAACAAATACACCGTTTAAGACTTTTGATCCATTTCTGGAAAGCTTTGGTGCAGTATTTCTTAGGTACACCCTTAAGGTACTGCAAAAATGCCGCTCCAACAGTCTGTCTTGAATAATATCTCCGACCCTCGAAAGATTTCTTCAGATATGGAAACGAGAAAAGGTCATATGGAGCTATAGCTTGTGAATAAAACGGTTGCGGGAAATTTGTAAAGCATTTCTTCGCCAAAAATGCGATTGTTTATTTCAAAGTGTTTTCTGGTGCATTGTTATGCAACAAGGTATGGATTTGCACCCCGAGCCTATGGCGAGACATCTTCGCGTTTTTCTCAAACTTTTTCATGACTAGTTGTTGGTACAGTTTCCCAGCAAAAGTTTTTCTACGGGGAATCGCTACATGAACTGTCTCACCGCGACTGTTAAATAATATTGCATACATGACCTTCTTCACACTTATAAAACGTTTTGCAATGGATGGTCTTCTTACATTTATTAATGCCCATATTTCGTTGCTATATTTTCTGATTGGCTGATAGAAGTTTACCCATGGTTCATCGACAGTCCAAAATATAGAAAATGCCCATTGATCAAATTCAGGATACATTTTAAGTAATTTACGGGCAATCGAAATATGGTATCTCTGTTGGTCCTCCGTCAGTATATGGGGTATCCACATAGCAGCAATACGGCTAACTTATAATGTCTTCTTCAAAATCTTATATGCCGATACGGTCGATTTGTCCAAGCATTAAGCTACTTGAGGTAGCAACACTTTTATGACTGTCTCTGCTAGAGGCACTGTCAATCATCTCTTGGAGCGTTTAATCCACCTGGTAACATTTGAAACTGACGAAGTACCATGTCCATAAGCGGAGAAAATGTCATAGAATATAGTTCTAGTTATTATTCCAAGTTTATACCGAGATTTTATTTGTCCTCTTAGTTCAGTATTTATCTCTTTAGCCATGACTTTACACAGTGTCTATGAATGACCTCACTTCACATGGGTGTATCAAAAAAACTAATTTTCAGATTGGGACAAAAATGGTATCAATTAATAGATAACAGTTTGAATTATGAGTTCAGTTTTCATGGAGATTTAGTGCGTAGCGTGGCAATTACGGCGGCAGTTGCAATAAATAATGAACGGCCCTCGTAGAAAGTAAAATTATATAAATTGACATTTAATGTCAATTGATATAACTTTACTTTCTATTCGGCATATGCCCAGGCTGGTGTTAATCCACACTATTGTAAACTCAGTTTAAAGATGTCTTGAATACGGTTCAAGAACAAAACAAATTATATCGCAACATCATGAAGAACGAAAACCGTTTTGCAATATGACGTTGGAGATGGAAATTGTTCATAATTACTCGATGTCAGCATTTTGCATGATAATGACTTTCTATCCACAGAGTCAACGGCAAATATTCAACACAAGTGACAATGCTAAAACCAGAAAATTCCTTAATTGCTTCAAACTTAGGGACTCTCTTCATAACCAAAATGTCTGCACATCTATATTGATATTGGGAACCATATTGGATTAAGATCTATTTCTATATCTATTTATTACTTCTACGGCATCAATACTGATGATTATGAGAATGTGTACTTTTTAGGTGCACCATTGTGACTGTACCCGGCCTGTCACTTTATCCTGACACCGACGAACCAGTCGTAATGCTAACTCGAAATCCTAAGCATTAAAGAGGGAAGCTATTACTACCGATTTTTAAGTCTTTGGTTTGACTCGGTCGGGGATTGAACCCGCAACCTCACTGCAAGCGGACGCTCTACCACTGAGCTATACATGCGGGTTTTAAACGGGTTTCAAACGTTCTGTTCCCGGCTTTCTTCTGAAGGGAATGCTTAAAACTTAAAATTATATTTCGGAGACTACAATTTTAAAGCAGATTGAAATACAACCAAATTTGCCTTATGCGGCCCCTGAAAATTTTATGGGGAACCTAAGCCCCTTCACTGCCTTGGCGTCATAAATCGGAAACAATTTTCGTCTGTTTTAACTTCTTACATTTTAAATATTAGATATTTGGAATCAATAAATATTGAGATGAGTGTCAAACATTAAAATGGATTCTGATAAGACGCCGCGATAAATGGCCTCCGATCAGGATCCAAACTGTTTGTAATTTTATCGGGGTAAGGCGCTCAAGGGGTTAACCGCTTCACTGTCTTGCCCCAAATACAATAGTTATTTATAATCTGATCCGTTCACTATCATGACGACATTAAAAAAAAGAAAACATGTTGCCTGCCATAATTATTCAAAATCAAATTTTCGGCATTTTGACCTGATAAGAAATATAGTAACGCTTGCCAAACAGTTATGATCTTTGTAGGACGCTGAATGGCATCTGACCAGGATCGATATTGTTTGCAAATAACTAGTGCACTCGAGATAAGACAGTGAAGATGATAACTTGGAGCTTATGTGGCCTCAACTAATTTCATACCCAGATTTAAAAGAAAATGATATTGCCTTGTGTTTAGTTTTGTTTCTAATTTATTAATGTCCAAAAATAAGATGTAATCCATATTATTGAGAATCAGTATAGCATCTATTCAACTATCGATTTATAAATACAATATCATGTTTTAGTATGTGCAGAAAAGGAATCCAACACCGAAACAATGACAATGACCCCAAGAGCCCGTCTTACGAAATATCGTGCGACAAAAATGGTCGTTTGTCAAAATTGTTATACATCTTATTTCTCTATCTAATCTGCCTTGTGACATCTCCTTGATATTGTCTGTTCAAAACAATTCCAAAGAGATGCAAAAAGACAGAATTAGATGGAGAAATAAATAATAATTGAGAATTTACTCTATCTAATCCTGCCTTGTGACGTCTTTTCAAGATAATTCCAAAGAGATGTAACAAGAGAGGATTAGATAGAGAAAAATAAAAACAGAGAATTTTAGAATCTGACTTACGACAATATTTGTCTTACGAAGATTTATGAAACGGGTCCCAGGTGTCTATCGATAGAATCAATCAAAACAACAGCCCGGTCATAGACTCATTGCCATCGATCTGTTTACGGTTGAATTGAGCAGATGGCGGCGGTGGGATGCAAGAATAACTGTCTGCAAGTTTCAAAGCTCCCTCTGGAATGTGTGGAAGTGTTCAAATGTCAAAGTGGATATTGTGATTTTACTATGTGACTTATGACATTAATTTAACGTGCTTTTAAGTAAGTAGACAATTGGTTCTTTTACAGTGAAATCCCTCTATTGCGATCGCCAAAATGTGTAAATTACAAAGTTCCATACGACATAAGGTTGCTTAAAGCAACGTGAAAGTAAAACAGAAAGCTCCTGTAGGAGCTTTCTGTTTTACTTTCACCTTACCTTAAGCTTTCACATTTTTTGTACAATGAAATTGATTTCTCTTTTTCCGCGGTTGTAATAGAGAGGTTTTGCTGCATAGCATTGGTCAAACACTAAAGTGCTGGTTAGTTATTTGAAGTTTATGGATTGAAATGTACAGAATGATGCGAAGTCAGTGTGACTAATCATCACTGATTGATTTGTTAGCAGTTGTTTCATACAGTGAAAACCAAATTCTTTCTAAATTAAAATGCTTATGCTAATTTGCTAAATCAATTATAATCAATTCAAACAGCTTTGAGCCAGTTAAGACGCCGGATAACCCGGCGTCTTATCAGGCTTCAAACTGTTTGCCACTCAGATAAAAAATAATTCGTAAGAATTTTCCAAATATCATCTTCTACCTTTTATTGCTTTTGTATTTGAGTTAAGTTTCGTTCAACCACATAGGCTGTTTCTAGTGTTGAAGACCCCACTTAAAGTAGGTTGAAAGTAAGGCACATTCTGCTTTACTTTCAGCCTGCTTTAAGCTATCATCTGCTAGAATAAAAACAATATTTATTATGGTTCATTTTCAAGACTGTATAAATTGGTGCTATTTTTCTTCAGTGTTGGAATAAATCAAATAAGCTAAAAGGCGCTTCTATAAGGGAAAGGGTTAAACGGTAAAAAAGAACGTCTTCTCTGCTGTAACATAACGTTTTGAAATATGCGACATAACTTTTCTATCAGACCACAGCTTTGAATGTGAGGTTGTATAATAACTGCAGTGCTCCCTTTCTATAAACAACACCCAATGGGAGACAAATACTGCGTACATTGTTCGGAGGCTTACATTTTCAAACAGCTTGAATCAAGATCAGACGTCGCATTTATAACGCAGCGTCTGATCTTGATTTCAACTGTTTGACACTCGTCATTATTTTTTTTCTGTCAAAATTACCATTATATAATTTAAGAAAAAACAGCAGACGACAATTTTATAAGCTGGCGAAATTGAAGCCGTTAAGCGGTTAAACATAATTTTGTTGGTTGGGGAACAGTGGCAAGCGTTGTTGTAAGGAGGGACTCGTTGTTCAGGGGGCCGTTGTGGGGAGGGATCACTGTAGTAGGATTGAACAGTTTTGAGAACAATAAGATATTGTCTTGACATCATTGGTAATTTATCGGGGTTTGAAATTCCAAAATAATCTGTAACTTCATACTACTGCCAGGTTGCAGACACAGCTTGGTATCCAAGGACATTATAAAAGACAAATGTCAAGACAAAATGATCAGTTTGCTTCAGTTCGTATAGTTTCTAAGCGTCTAAACTCTTCATTACAGTTCTTGCCATTACGTAACAATGTTGCTGCTGTTTAATTTAAACTATAAACACATAGGACTTAACCGATGAATAATATACTCGCCCTTTTTAAAAAAAGTATACATGTAAATCGTTTAGCTTTCGTGTGCACGCAGTGAGGACTCAGATTAGAGAACTCTTAATTAAAGGAATGCATACTCTAATCAGTTTCTGAACTGTTTGCCATTTTGCAATATATTGCAAAACCGCGTAAGTATTCATGATTATACTAGACTTAATTTGAATCTGGAATTGTCCATTTAGAGGTAGTTAAAATACAGTTGAAAAAAATATTGCTTTACTTTTAATATAACTGGAACAACAGTTTACAATGGAAATAATCATGTTAACATAATTGCATTGATTGGTACGGAATGTAGTGTTCTCCACAGTACGCAACTTTCAAAGAAAATCCCACAATTTTTAGAATATCTCAACTTAAATTAAGACCAGTCCCTTAACCTGCAAGAAAGTTTTGAATTATATCCCTAATACTGAATCAATTGCTGAATTTAATGGTCACATATAAAATGTTATGAAATACAGGAGTTTTACCTCTCCCTATTTACCAGATGAATTCCAGCTCACATATCAGATGATATGTCCCTTCACTCTAACTTCATAGGGCAAAACTATTTCAGGATAGTGTTCTTTATCTCTCCCGTTCACTCACTATCTTTCTCTCTCTCTCTCGTTTACATATATATTTTCTCAATCTCTATTTCTCTTTCTCCTTCATCTCTTCAATGCTCCTTTATATATAAGTATATACAGTGATTCACAATTTAAATAAATGACAAGTCATTATTCATGTTTCATTTGTATACAATGTAGGGGAAGGGTCAAAACTAATGTTTTAAAAACTTGTGACCCAAACCCATTTCATGTACATATGGAAAATAAAATATGTTTAAACTGTTTAAAAACAAAGACTCGTTAATGTCCGTAAATACACATAGCAGCTTAAAAGCAATATGAATGTTAAACAGAAAACTCATTCAGGTGCTTTCTACTTTACTTTCATAAATATATTGAAGTAATTAGCTGTCTGTAACTCAATAGGGCTTATACCCCTATGGCAAGTTAATTTTTTCCGTCATAATCTCCTTTTTAACCCTTTCCCTCATAGAAGCGCCTTTTAGCATATTTGATTTATGCCTCAGGTGAAGAAAATAGTTCCAATTTATACAGGCTTGAAAATGAACCATCAGAATTTTTTTAAATTCTAGCAGATGATAGCTTAAAGCAGGATTAAAGTAAAGCAGAATGTGCCTTAGGCACATTCTGCTTTACTTTCAACCTGCTTTAAGTGGTCACATGACTTCAAAACTAGAAACAGGCTATAGGGTAAAGTGTTAAAGTTGACTTTATTAGAGGTAAACTGTTTGGAGTCTTATCAAACGACTGAACAGGTTCCAAAACTCTGCAAGGAACATTTTCATGTTACCGTAAATGCTAAAATTGGGGATTATAAAATATTCCTCTTATGTATAAACATGCTATTGCTCATAGATTTGAAATCATCTTTGCGAACAAAGGTAATCCATATGTTTGCTTTCGCTAATACTGACAGTCAAACTATATTCGAATCTGGTATGTGCAAGCCTATACATTGTAAGGAAACTTAATGATGTCGACCTGTCTTTTTGAGCATTATGAAATTTCCGAAAAATTTTACGAACTCATTTTCCGAAAAATGTTAAGAACTCATTTTTGGTGAATGCAAACAGTCATAAAATACTATTTTCCCGGGAAAAAATTAGAGTTTTTCGTTCCGGAAGGGACTTTTTAAGTTTTATGTCCTATTCGTAGTTGACAGCATACACCGTTTTCATAGGTAGGTTGCATTTTGTTACATCCGATTTCATTTCAATTTCTCAGAATATAAGCATGAAATTTTCATGGAAGTACAGTTTTAGTATAAATTATAGATAATTCAAAAGATCAAATGATATTTTTTTGAAAAAAAAATATTTTGGTAAAAATACACCAAAAAGTGAAAAAATGAGAAAAAATGGATTTTTTCAATAAAACGATCTATATCTTTTTTAAAAGGTCCGGGACCCTGTGTTTTTATTTGCTATTTCACTAAAACTTTATGTTTGGAAGGCTAAAATCAACAAATAAAAAATTTGGTAATTAGTTTGCTACAATTTGTAGGGCAATTTTCACTGTGCCTTATTCTCCCATTATAAAAAAAGTGGGTGGGGTAAATTTTACTCCTTTTCGGTGAAATCAAACATTTTTATTTTGAATCTTGACAAAACATTATTCTCAGAGTTTATTCTTACTATGGTAATATAAATTAGGATACTTTTTGTACAAATAGTTTGTTTAAATAAAGATTGAAAAACCGTAGTACAAAAAAGTAGGAGTTTTTGTGAAGTTTCAATTTTAGGGGGGTAGCCCTGAAAAATCTCAAATTGTGAAAAAGAAAGGTCCGGTACCCCCACTTTTTTCACCAGTTTTGTCATAGAAACTAATTTTACTGTCTGTATGCAAAGTTTGAAGAATTTGGTAATTACTTTCCAAAGGTGCACCTACCCCCTTAAGGTATAACTTAATTATGTATAAAAATGTTCAACACAGTAAATGAGAATTCATACCAGTGTCTGAAACACATGTTTTTTATCCTTAATATTTGTCTAATAACCTTTACCTTCTTATCAAACGTCTCTTACAATGGAAATTTGGAAAAAATGTTATTTTTGTCCCTTTTAACTCTTTCAACACATGAACCTATTAAAATACACTCATTATATTTGCAACATTGTAGACCCAGATCAGAGGGTTCCTATAAGAACCCTCTGATCTGGCACTACAGTGCTGACTAATTTTAAGCAATATTTATTAGCCTTCCCAGAATTCCAATAAGACTGCTTCATGTTTCGGTTACTTAAAATATCCACAAGGGAGCTTAATCACCTACAAATGTTACATAGTGTTGAAAATGTTAAACAAACAAATCGCAAACGCAATACACTTACAATAAAATGGAAACTTTACGAACTCGCTTAACTCAAACCTTGTATTTATACAGTTAAATCATATTAGTTCTACCTCGCTTAAAGCGAACATACCCTTACGTCATAGTTTTAACATGGCTTAGTCGATTTTTAACTTTGCAATGCGCTAATGTTCGGCTTAATTGAGTTAAGATATCAGATCGATTGTTTATAGTGGACATACCCTTTGTCGTTTTATCAGGATTCTGTATACAAGACAGATGTCAGATTAAAGCAAGATTACAGTAAAACAGGATATTTCTGTTTTACTGTCACCGTGCTTTAAGCGGTCACCGGTCGTAAACGCCTAATGATAAGCACAATTTAGTGGTCGTAATAGAGATGTTTTAATGTAGCTAAAATTGGCAGAAGCAGTAGCGGATCTGTCTGTTAAACACCTTCGGTCGTAACGGTGTAAGCCCAAATTGGGTCAAGGCCAAATCAAGGTTGGGTGAAACTTATTTTTTAATTATCAAACTTCAAAGGCAACACATGTTTAAGTATCCATGCATTCTAGTAAGAAGTGTTAATGTCAGGTGAAACAGTAAGTTCTAGATAATCAAGACATAGCCCACTAAAAATATTCTAAATCCAAAAGAGGTCATTCTGATTTGCCTCCAACCTGCTTTAAACCTGCTAGCTTAAATTTAGAAAATATTTCTTATGATGGTATCTATTTATGACGTATAAAACGGAACTATTTTCTTCAATAGAGGAAATAATTAATTGAAGGCGTAAAAGGGCGGATTTATTGGGTAATAGCTAAATAGGTTTACAAACTTTATACTTTTCAAGCATTACGTGCTTTGAAACAAATGTGTATACAAAACATTCTGCTATGCTATGGTAACGCGTGTAGCGCGCAATGAATCAGGCGTACGCTAGAACCTGGTGAATTATTAATCGCACTAAGACTAAACATGCACATCAAAACGTACGAAATCCATTTTATCCATTTCCCTTGAAATGCCTGACTTGAGTGTTATTTGCAAACATGTTGGGTCCAGATCCAAGACCGACAAACTACATGTATGCGTTTGATCAAGTCTATTATTATCTAGGTAAGTTTATACAAAAGCCCATTAAAATGGCGTCCAACATGTGGGCATGCATACCATTATATTATGGTTGCATTCATCTGGGAAGACGTTATACTTTCCAAATAAAACCGTTTGTGCTTAAACAATTACAGTACCACGTCTCTAATACGACCACACCTCCGGTGCGGCCACCCCTGTATTACGGCCACAAACGTTTGCTAATTATTAGGTTTTACGACAGGTGACTTAAAGAAAAATGACAGTAAAACAGAAAGTTCCGTTAGGAGCTTTCTGTTTTATTGTAATCTTGCTTTAAGCTGTCATCTGTCTTTTATACAAGTAGTTAGCCCTGGTTTAGTGGTCGTAATAGAATGGTTTTACTGTACATGCATTTCCATTGCGAACAGACATGGGCTCTAAATTTGCTACCATTTAGACAAAATATAAAACTAAAAATTGCCATTTTCTACATTTTCTTGTATTGCGATTAGGTTCGTTTAAATGGGAGATAATAACGCGTTCACTACTGTATGACCTATATTCACCCAATATCAGCTATTACGGGCTACTGAAAGGAATCGAATTAATCATTTACAAAATACAAAGTCAGAGTGCCAATAAAATCAGCCATTACGACTACTTCAAATATAGCCCCTCTTTACGACGTTGAAGACAGGTGTGGCATGCCGTTTGAAATAGGATGCAAGATCTAGTCCACGGTTGAGATTTTTGTTTTACTTTCTTACTGTTCAAATACATCGGACTATAAAGTAGAAGGTCCTTTGTTAGATCCCATCTCTTTAAAGTTGTCACCAGTAGCTCCTTTTGGCTAGGGTTGGTTTACCAAGGAAGATAAATTAAATCATTGGATAACCCCATCACTACCTTACCCTGGGTGCAATTTTTATTTGCAAACAATTTGGATCCTGTGGCGTCTGATCAGGATCCAAAGTGTTTGACACTCATTTCAATATTTTTAAGTCAAAATATTTAAAAATAAAATTTGAGAAATAAAAGCAGGCGACAAATGTTTAAAACTGATGACGTCATGGCAGTAAATGGGTTAAGGTGTGTTGTTTACCGTATAATGTTGAATACATTGCTTCCAAATATGGTTTTCTGCAGGGATCTTCTGATCTGGACTTGGACTCATTATTTGTGTTACTTTATTTCTCTGAATTATCTGTTAACCCTTATCCTGCGGTGAAATCTTCTTCAAAACTTATTAAAGTTAGATTTATACAATGCTTAGGTAAATAACCCTACATACCAGTGTCAAACAGTGTGGATCTAGATCAGACGCCGCGATAAGCGGCGTGTGCTCTTGATCTAAACTGATTGAAACAATCAGGAATGTCGCGCTCAAAAACTCTCAAAATCTGTATAATAAATAAACATTGACGGATCGTTTATCGAAGGTTGAATGATCTATTTAAAACGTTCAGTACAGAAAGGTTTAGACACGCAAAAGAGTCTTTATTTTGAAAACAAGTTACCTGATATCTTAGCACTGAATGTAACTCTTTCATTTAGCGAGCATGCTAGCTGATTCAAAATGAAACAGTATTATTTAACCCTTTCACTCCCTTGGTCCAAATACATCGGATTTTGAAAATAGTTTAAACAATAATCACACACGGGTCGAGTATAATAGTTATAATAATAATAATAATAATAATAATTACGACTTTATTTCATGTGGATTACTTTGGTATCAACAACCAATTTTCAATATGGACAAAATCATCATAAACACAATATACAACACGAATCTTGTTTGAAGGGGACAAAATCAGCAATCAGTATTTGTTTTAACCCTTTGCAAACAGAATGTACCAAATTTGATAAATAAAACAAGACGGCAAATGTTTAAAACTGATAACGTCATGGAAGTGAAGCTTGATTAACATGCATCTTTATTCAGCTAGAAACATACAGTTTTGTTCGAGCTAAGCAAGATGGAGTTATAGAGTTTTGGTGTTTTTTTATCTGTTTTCAAAACGCATCAATATTTACATGCAGCTAATAACAACAAGATGGAAATCTAAATTGATGATTTAAATATTAACGCATTTCAATAGGGAATAATTAGTACATAAATATGATATTTGACACAGTGGAGAAGACATTAATCATTCCCGTTAACCCATTGCTCCATAAATACGCCTTTTCACATCTCTAATTTATTCCTCAACTGAAGAAAATAGTTCAACTTTATAAAGTCATGAATGTGTGGCATAAAAATATTTTCCACTAAAGAAAATAGTTCAATGTTATAAAGTCATGAATGTGTGCCTGAAAAAGTATTTTCTGTCTCCTAGAAGAGAGTAGCTTAAAGCAGAACCTGCTGTAAGTGGTCACCTAAATGGTCACCTACCTTCAAAACTAGAAACAGGACATATATGTAGTAATGGTATAACCCTTTACCCCATACTCTGTAATAGTTTTGAAACACTGATCTGTATCAAAACTGTGTTCAAAGGCCAGTATTAACCAGCAGGAATCGAGCAGACGCATTTTTGAAAAGAAGAATATATTTTTTAATATCATTCTATTCAGTTTTATCTCGATTTCTTAGATCTTGTTTCCCGGTTTCCGAGTATTGTTTATACAACACTTTCTAATCTTCTTACTCTTTCAATTGTTCCATACTATTGAATTATTTTTCGTTCTATCCTTTTTCAACTTCTTGCCCACTTACTTTATTACCCCTACCCCTTCCTTCTTGCTTTAAAAATAACGAAAACCATGGTTTTTGCGACCATCACCCGGCCGTAGCCCGAAATCTTCGAACGCAAAGTATTCACTAGTATCCGACAGTTCGTCCATTTTTATTAGCAAACAAAGCTTTTTATATATAACTCGCATTCTATTAAACACATAGATGGTCCAGCGTATTTCCATAATCATTGATGCTTGATATGGTATTTTATCCTTGATAAAAATGTTATAGTACATGTAGAGGTGGCGTTTCACGCCCCTTAGTTCATGTCCATAGCAAGTTTTCCTACATTCTTACAAATGACTGCTTAAAACAGCCTTAAAGTAAACAGGAATCACCTACAGGAGCTTTAATTGCAGCCTACTTAACGCAAGTGTTACAGTGGAGAAGACCTTATTCTTCCCCGTTTTAACGAAAACGAAACGCAAACGCATTGTGATAAAAAGGAGAAATTACAACTCGCTGACAAATTCTGACTAATCTGAGGGGCAAATAGCTTGGAGCCTTGTCAGACGCCAGTTAACAAACTCCAAACTGGCTCCAAACTGTTTGCATTTAGAAGTAGTAGCGTAAACGCCTTTAATGGGAAATAATAATATATTCTCCACTTTATACACAGTTGAAAGCTAGTGTGAAAAAGTGTTAACCCTTTGCCTGCTAATCGCGACAGTCACTAGAATTTGCAAATGGTTTGGATCAAGATCAAACGACGCCAAGCGATACTTCTAAACAGCATCAAATTCATTTGTCCTTGGTAATCAGGTTTCTTAAGTTGAAATCACATGAAAACAGATGCAGATGACAATAATTGTGAAACAGACGATAAGGAATTGTCAAACAGACGATAAGATGAAATGATTAAGGCAGTCTCAGGTGGTTTGGAGGTGGGGGAAATTATAAACAGTAAAACCTCTCTATTACGACCACTAAAACAAAGGCTATTTGATTGTTTAAAAGACAGGTGAAAGCTTAAAGCAAGGTGACAGTGAAACAGAAAGCTCCTTAAGGAGCTTTCTGTTTTACTGCCACCTTGATTTAAGCAGTCACCTGTCGTAAACACCTAATAATTAATCGATTCTAGTGATCGTAATATAGGGGTTTTACTGTATATATATTTTTTTCATTGTTCTGTTTGTTATTTTAGAGCTACAAAGCGGAAACACTAATTTCGAAACTTTTTATGTAAAATGAAATTGTAAAGTCAATCGCAAAGAGTTAAATTTTGATGATACTGTATATTTTCTCAGAATTTTCTAAAACATTATTTACGAAATGGTGATGGGTGGTGGGTAAATTCACTCATTCGCTACTGGGACTGCAAATGGCCAGTTCAAGTTTCCAGTCATATCTAGTCCTTTTTTAAACATTTACGGTTGATTTTGATAATATTCATGTATTGCAAAATGATAAACTGTGAAGACCTTGATCCGAGGGCTCCTGTAGGACCCTCGGATCAAGGTCTATATTCAATGTCATATTCCTGCTTCTTCGCCAAACGATTGCTCATAACACGTTTTACGTCACACATAATTATTATTTGATTATTTTCTTTTTACATTTTCAGATAGAGAGGTTTGGTTCACTGGTGTATAATGGCCTGCTCAAATCCACCATATGTAGAAAACGGATATGTTTCATACGCGTCGCTTGACGGTGGGGCGTTCGTGGCCACCAAAGTTATTACATACGAATGCTCCAAATACTATGCCCTCGTGGACTCGGCAACCTTGAGCTGTAATGGGGCAAACTGGGTGGGGACAATGCCAGAATGTCATTGGAGTAGAAAGACTGAAGGTTAGTTAACATATTGAGCCCTAGTGGTGAGTATATTTGTCCTTAACAAACAGAGTACTTGTGAAGAATACACAATCATGTCCTTTGAAAACAGTGTAAACTCAGATCAGATGTCTCCTAAAGGATAACTCTGATCAAGGTCAACACTGTTTGTTTGTTATTATGGAAATTTATATTTTAAAAAACCTTAGAAACCCAGAATTGGACTAGACCTTATTTGAACCTGGAATTGCCCATCAGAAGTTGCATAGGTAACTAAATGTATAACCCTGTCATATTGGGACTGACAACCAAATTTGCCTTGACTTTGTTTTTAACTTTTTGCACGCTGTGGTATATATAATGTGCACGTGTGTTAACTTTTGCAAGTAGGTTAGACCAAATAACTAGGCATTTCAGCATAGCTTTTCGACACTCGAAGATATTTCCTGAAAGACAAAAAGAAAGAATTAAAGCAGACAATAAAGTTTGAAGGCACCATTACGTAGCTTGTTTGAGATTGGAAGGGATTGTAGTTATCATATTGAACTTTAGTTTTTGATAATACTTTTTTTTAAAGTGGACTATCTAGTAACTTGAACGCGATAACAAATTGATAATTGTTTTAACTCTTTCAACACCATGGACATGTTTAAAATGTATCATTACACTTGCAAACAGTGTAGACCCAGATCAGTGGGCTCCTACAGGAGCCCTCTGATCAGGGTCTACACTGTCTGTTTGCTAACTTATACCAGTATTCATTAAATTACCAAGAATTCCACGTAGACTGATTCATGACTAAAATACCCTCAAGGGAACTTCATCACCCACAAGAATGATTAGTTTTAACCCATCCGCTGCTTTAAAATACAGCTGATGTTATCTATATTATTTCTGTTATTACACACTGGTTCTGGTTCCTGATAGTACTGTGGATAACACTATTGATTCTACCTATACTATTTATTTTGTTACTTGCTGGTTCTGGTTCCTGATAGTACTGTGGATAACACTATTGATTCTACCTATACTATTTATTTTGTTACTTGCTGGTTCTGGTTCCTGATAGTATTGTTGATAACACTATTGATGCTACCTATACTATTTATTTTGTTACTTGCTGGTTCTGGTTCCTGATAGTATTGTTGATAACACTATTGATGCTACCTATACTATTTATTTTGTTACTTGCTGGCTCTGATTCCTGATACCATTGTTGATAATACCGTTTGTGTTATATATACTATTCCTGTTATCACAGACTGGTTCTGCTTCCTGGTGGTACTGTTTATAAGACTGTTGGTGTTATATACTATTCCTGTTATCACAGGCTGGTTCTGGTTCCTAATAGTACTGTGGATAATACTGTTGATGTTTTCTGTACGATTTCTGTTATTACAGGTTGGTTCTGGTTCCTGATAGTACTGTGGATAATACTGTTGATGTTTTCTGTACTATTTCTGTTATCACATCCTGGGGCCCGTATCATAAAACTTCGTACGACAAATGTTGTCGTAAGTCAGACTATAAAACTCTCTATTTTTATGTATTTTTCCATCTAATCCTGTCTTGTGATATCTCTTTGGAATTGTCTTTTTAAGACGCTTCCAAAGAGATGTCACAAGACAGGATCAGATAGAGAAAGCATAAATTAAATGTATTTTAAAGTTTTGACTTACGACCGTTTTTGTCGTACGAAGTTTTATAAAACGAGCCCCTGGTTCTTGTTCCTGGTAGTACTGTTTATAATACGTTTGATGTTATATATACTGTTTCTGTTATTACAGGCTGGTTCTTGTTCCTGATAGTACTTTTGATAATACAGTTGATACTATCTATACTATTTCTGTTATAACAGGCTGATTCTGGTTCCTGATGGTGCTGTTGATACTATTTATACTAGTTTTGTTTTTCAGGCTGGTTCTGGTTCCTGATAGTATTGTTGATAATACTGCTGATACTGCTGATCCTCTTGCTGATATTTCTGTGCTGGTACTGTTGTAGATGCTGTAGAGGGTAAATATGTTTACGAGTTTGTATCATTTTCTCTATCCTCATTAATGCTTCTCTGCATCCTAGTGGATACTGAAGGCAGGCTAAAAAGATAAAGTAAAAAGCTTCTGAATGAGAGTAACATTGTTTATTTACAAGCTTAATTTCCAAGGTCCATGCTTATAAAGCGTTTGGGTCGAGTCTGGGTGCGTTCAGCATAGGCTCAAATCTGACCAATCAAATGCATGAAAACGATTTCCGACTCAAATCAAACGCTTTATAAGCATGGACACAGGCTGCTTATAGCAGCCATTTGTCTTTATCACTGAAAACAAGCAATTTAGGAAAAGTTATGTTCCAGAATTTTCCAAATTTAGCTGGATGAATTATTGGTCTTTCTTTCCTAAATACACTACCAAACATAGGCAATTATATTTTCTTTTCTCAATAGCCTGTTTTTAGTTTTTTAAGACAAAAGCTATCATCTGTTTGGATATAAATGTAGACACTATTTCTTATAGGACAGTTCATTGTTGTATTAAGTAGATTTTTTTTTTTTAATCAAACGCGTAAAAAAGTGTATTTGTGGAGTGTTGCGTTGAGAAACATTTAAATTATACTACCGGTATTGGAAGTTTCCCATTGGTTGAAGTACTCAACTACAATATAATTTCGTATACATAACACACTATAAGTGATTTCCTTGTTCCTAAAGAGTTGAAATATAAGGCAATGCAAAATACATGTACAGAAGAGAAAACGTTATTCTTTCCCAATAAAAGCGTTTACGCTAAAACTATTATTTCCATTGCAAACAGTTTGAAGCCAGACCACTCTGCTTAAAATAAATTCTAAGAGTGTTAACACCATTGGCCTGTTTTAAATATGCTCATTACATTTCAAACAGTGTATACCCATATCAGAGGGCTCCTACTGGAGTCCTCTGATCAGGGTCTAGACTGTTTGCTAATTCGGACCAGTATTTGTTAAAATACCAAAAAGTCCAAGTAGACTGTTGCATGTTTAGGTAACTATAATGTTCCATAAGAGAATCTAACGAAATAAACCACAAGAGGTTCTTAGTGTTGAATGAGTTAAATTCGTACTTTATTTATACTGTAGTGTTGTCTTAAGCCCATTTGTCTTAAGATGTCATAGGTCCCTTAATTCATTCATCCTGAAATTCCAAATGGAAAATTATAATTTCACATTACGTCCCGTCCAATTTTTACCATTTAGCTATTGCAAAATGACAAATATTTTAAACCCTGATCTTAAGGACTACTCTTATCAGGATATACACTGTTTGCATAAAGCATGTGTACTCTTTACATATATAGTCTTTGTACATGACGAGTGTACTCATCACTAGGGTTGAATTTTTTATAAATACGTTTTGTTTGTTAACGTCCGTTTCTGCCATATATGGGCTAATTGGACGCCCCAGCGAGAGAGAGGGGGGCGGATACAGAGAACCCGGGCGTGATGCCCTACTCTTATTATCGAAATACTTCTCTCTGGTTCTTTTAGATGCCAAGTGTATAGCACTCGTATATCGGAGATCGGTTTATAAAGTCTCGCCGAAGGACTTGGTCCGGCGGGGGATCGAAATCACAACCCCTGACGTCGAAAGCGGGTGCTTTACCCCTCGACTACGTGCGCCGGTGTTATAAGATGCGTGTGTGTTGAACTAAATATATATAACTACTTATGAATTTCAGAAGACAGATAGATTTCTTTAGATATAGCCATGCTTTGTAAGATGTTTTTCAACACAGGTCGATTGAAATCTATGTATTTTTTCATTCCAGTGTGTGTTGGTTTTGCGAATGCTGTGAGCGGGATGAAGGAGATGATGATCCAGAGCAAGGAAGAAACAAACGCAGACATAGTAGACACTCTAGGGAAGACAATGAGAGCTATCATAGTAGACGATCTGTGGAGGACAGAGACAGTGAACGAAACACACGCAATGATCAGTCTGAGAGAAACACACGCAATGATCAGTCGGAGAGAAACACACGCAATGATCAGTCTGAGAGAAACACAAAAGAGGAAAACCACAGAGATGAACGACATGAGAGGCATTCACAGAAAAATGGACACACAACAGTAAGACATTACGAAGAAGAAAAATCAAACAGCTCCTGCTGTGCATGTTGTTTAACAACAACAGGATCATCACAGAGGACAGATAGTAGACGGCAGACAGAAACAACGAACGAAACCAACGATATAGAAGAAACAAATGAAGAAGAAAATAAGAATGAAGAAACAAGTAGCACAGCCAATATTAACGAAACAAGCAGTACAACCGTAGTCAATGAGACAGAGAAGAAAGAAAATGTACAAAAACATAGAGTTTTAAAGAAAAACAATGTAGTCCATGTACAGAATGAAGAAATTGAAAATTCTACAACAGAACAGAAGTCTGTTGAACAAGTAGAAAATAAGAAAGAAGATACTCAAAAAGTGGTTGAAAAAGAACGTGTCGAAAAGAAAGACAAGGTTTCACAAAAACAAAAGCAAACTCAAAAACAGACCAACAAACAAACACAGAAACAGGAAACCAAAGACACAAAGAATGAAAGAAATACGAAAAAGGAAAAAACGGTTATTGAAGATAAGAAAGAAACGACTGTGGAAGAACAGCAAAACCACAGTGACAAGGATACCAAAAACGTTCAAAATAAGCATGTACATTCCAGTTATATAGGTGACGTTTCTGATGAAACTGATGACAAAGAAGACAAAAATGTTGATAAGATGATAGATGACGAAATTAACAGACAAAAGGCATTGGAAAAGGAGAAAAAGGAACAACTTGAACGAGAAATGGAAGAAGAAAAGAAACGAATCGAAGAAGAAGAAAGAAAAAAACAAGAGGAAGAGAGATTAGTTCAAGAAGAACAAGACAGACAGAAACAGCGAGCAGAAGAACAGCGAAGGAATGAAGAAAACAAACAAAAGCGTGACGAAGAAAAGAAACAAAAGGCTGATGAAGAAGCAAAATTGCAACAAGAGGAAGACAGACACAGGCAAGAGAAGGACGAAAGGCAAAAGCGTGAAGAAGAAGAGGAAAGAATGAGAAAAGAAGAGGAACAACAAAGACGTGAGGAAGAGGAAAGACGTAAAAAAGAAGAACAATGGCGGAAGCAAGAAGAGGAAGAAAAGAAACGAAAAGAAGAGAGACGTAAACAGGAACAGCAGAGACAAGATGAAGAAAAACAACGGGAAAGAGAACGCGAACGCCGCAGACAAGAAGAAGAGGAAGAAGAAATGGAACGAATGAGAGAGCAAGAGGAAAATAGGAGAAATCAGTATGGTGCAAGTGATGAAGAAGACCCCTTTGAAAGTCGTAATTATGATGAGAGTGACACTGGACCGAATAAAGATAATGCAAATGAAACACGACCGAAGCGTCCGAAGAAAAAAGTAAGACCGCGATATCTCGATCATATGAAAGATCCAACATACAGCCAGGCTAAGAGAAGAGCAGCAATGAGTCAACCTAAATGGAAATTCTAATTCTTTCAATCTCAATGACGCCATAAAGCGCGTTGGCAAACAATTTGGGTCCTGATCAGACGCCGCGTAACGCGGCGTCTGATCAGAACCCAAACTGTTTGACACTCTTATCGTTATCTATCAAGTCATACAACCTTAAGTCTAACTTTGAAACGTGTCTTGCAGATAACAATACTGAAGCAGATGACGATAAAGCGATGAATAGATAAAATATCCCGAATAATTTGATCATAAAAGGGTTAACTCTTTGTAAGCTTACGGTGAAGTTTTAAATTATATTAAAAACCAGTGCAACCCGTTTTAATATTCTTGATCAGGCTCAACATATGTGAGCCTTAATCTGAATTTATACTGTTTGATATTAAGATTCAATTTCAGCAAAATAATGAGGTTGACCGTAATTTTACTAAGGCATCTAAGTCTATTAAATAGTACTGGAAATTACCGATCATGTAACGCGTGAATATATTCAAACCAAAGCATTTATGGAAATGTGTCTATGGCGACAGTTTCATGACTTTACACCAAACTTCGGTATATATCGTACTCGTTTAAGTCGAAATACCGAAACCTTCTACAATTTAAGTCAAACGTATTCTACAGTTCAAACCTTTTGTGCCTGTTTATTCACACTTGCCTATATATTAGATTAGTCTTTTTTTTGTAAAGTGTGACTTATCTACATTTTTAGTTTCGTTTGTGTTATACACGTGTATGGACATTTCTATCAGCAAACTGTGTAGACTCTGTTCAGACGGCGCATTATGCGGCGTCTGGTCAGAGTCCTTTTCCAATGCCAGAGTCTGGTCAGAGTCTACTCTGTTTGTATATGTCCTTTTTATAGGACGGTATGGGACGAATGGGTTAATATCGTTATTTTTAACCTAGCTTAACGACATTTCCTGACCTACTTATTGTGATAACACCTAGCCAGGCAGTTCCAAGACAAAACTCATGCTTTTGTGCATACCTGTTCTACTGTGAATCATTGAAGCGTCTCATGTTAAGTTCCATTGTTATACACCCGTATTTGATAATTTGTTAGAAATAACCATTGAAAAACCTCTTGCGTATAAGTATGTCTAGGCCCAACTAGGCAATGTGAGATTAGTACAGCATATGCTACAGTGGAGAATCTGTTATTCTTTCCCGTTTAAACGCAAACGTACGCAAACGCAAAGCGCTAAAACGTAGAAAAGTACAACTTTTGGACAATTCTGATATTTCATGTTTATCTTGGTGGCAAACAGTTTGGAGCCTGATCAGACGCCGGGTTACCCGGCGTCTGATCTGGCTCCAAACTGTTTGTAAAAGAAAAAAATAGTTTTAGCGTAAACGCGATAACAGATTCTCCACTGTACATGCTTTTACAGTTACTTTCATACCTGTCGAGAACAATGGTGGAATCCATCAAAGGACTGAGGAAATGTTTTTAAGTCGAACATATCCTGCTAGGTTTTAACTTTGACATACGAACGTTCGACTTAATCGAGTTCGATATACAACATGTATCGAAGTTTGACTGTAAATTTGTACACATGTTACTCAATAGGATGGTTGTTTGATTGTGTGAGAGTGAAAGTTCACTTTTTTTATTTGATTGTTTTTGTATCATGCCATAAGGAGAAATACCATTTTAATTTGCTCACAGTAACAATTGATACCAACAGCGCTTCAGAACCAGCACTAATACACAATTTGACGTATGGGCGTCGGTTTCTTCAGATTTAAAGGCATAATTCTGAACGATCACCTTTTTTCAGGACGCCGATTTAAAAAAAAAAAGGATTTATCATTTTCAGACATTTGAATTACCCAGTGTCTCATTCAGGTCAAAACTACTTTATCGGATTTACTCGACGTCTCAGTTTGACCTATTTATAAGTCAACCATAGTGTCAGTGATGTGTTATCACAGATTATGAGCATTATTGAGACATAAACCCTTTCACTGCCGTACCCCGAGTACAATAGCTATTTGCAAACGATTTGAACCCTGTTAAGACGCCACCTAACGCGGCGTCTGATCATGATCCAAACTGTTTGATATTCATTTCAATATTTCTTAAGTCAAAATACATTGTACTTAAAATTTAGATTTCAAAAATAAATGCAGACGACATTTTTTTCAAAATTATTGACGTCATGGCAGTGAAGGAGTTAATATCCAAGATAGGCCTACGATGTTTGGCACGAATGTTACGATAAGAATGCATCTGATCTGGACCAGTACAAGGAGAATGTGTTTATAATTCCGTCCAGTTCTTTGTGTAGAAATATTTTTGTATGTCAGAAAACTCCACCGTGCCTTCTTGCCGACCGATCTGAATCAACGAGAGGTTGTATTTAGTTTAACCCCTTCACTGCCTTACCCCGAGTACGATGTTTATTTGCAAACAGTTTGGATCCTGATCAGACGCCGCGTGATGCGGCGTCTGATCAGGATTCAAACTGTTTGACACTCATTTCAATATTTCTTAAATCAAAAATACCTAAAAATTAAATTTGAGAAATAAAAGCAGGCGACAATTGTTAAAAATTGATGACGTCACGGCAGTGAAGGGGTTAAGGTCATGTAAATGCTTAGTTGTAGAAACATTTATTGTCATGCTACAGTACAGAGGAAGACGTCATTCTTCCATCGTGAACGCGCTCGTCTTAAATTTATGATGATCTTTTAACCCTTTGAACCCTAGTCCCGCATATTGGCGTGCTTTTCAAACAGTGTACATGTGAATAGTACACTTGTCCTATGTAAACAGTGAAGACCCTGATCAGAGGGCTCCGAAAGGAGCCCTCTCATCAGGGTCTTCACTGTTTGTCACAATGCCAAACATTCACAAAAACAACCCTTAAAGGTCAGAAATGGACTAGACTAAAATGGAAACTGGAATTGTCCATTTAAAGTTTCAGGGAGGAAAGAGTTAACATGCACAGTTTGGAGCACGATCAGTTACTTGTCGTCGGATACGGTTCCGAACTGATTGCCACTCATATTTTAATAGTTCGTCAACAATTGCACGAAGCTGGACATTACCTTTTACTATCAAATTCACGGACAGCCCAGTATCTACTGAAATAGACATTGGCAAACAATGTATATCATTATGATACGCCGCTTTAAGCAGCGTTTCATCAGGCCATACACTGTTTTCTGTTTCATATGAAATGTTTTGCTTTAAAGACAGACTCTGTAGTGTATTAGATCACCCTTGTGTTTATATCTAATAAAATAGTTCAGCAGGACACATAGGGCAAGCCAACAGCAATATCGAGGCATTTATATAAATGCGTTTCATTTCGTTCACATGGAAATGAATATCGTTTTCCCAGGGTAGATGTTGTTTCGTGTACATGTGTTTCTTATCTATGCTAAAATCTTGTTGTTTATCAAAAGTCCGTCCTTGTTAACTCTGGTCATACTACATGTATGTGTGACTCGACCGATGTTTGCAAACAGTTGCACTCCGGATCAGTCGAGTTCGGATTGGGAAACTTTTTTAAAGACTCTTATTGATATTTCTACAGACAAGATTTTGAACAAAACCTATTGTTATACAAGATGGCAAAGATTTACATGTAAGCTATACTAATACATGTGCTGTTAATAAAATTTACTTGCTAAGATCGTAAATTGAGTACACTTATTGCTATACAAGATTAGGAAGGTTTAAGCTATAATGTATAGGTTGAGTATTAGATAAATCATGTTGAATGTAAAAGTTTAAATTTCTTTTTCTTGCCATTGAAAAGTGAGGACACACTTCCCTAATTCAATTACGATCTCATTTATGGGACATAGGCAAACGGTGGGGAATCTGGCATCCCTTACATAAAAATGGATTAATCCTATATTTAAGCATGGAAGAACTCGGCGTCTGATCAGGATTACAGTCGAAACACCTCGCTAACAAAAACTCGATTCAGTCGAACATATCGATATGTGTTCAGTTGAAATTCGAATAAGTAGAACAAACCTTCTATATTTCGAAATCGTAAATTTCGAGTTATCGGGGTTCGGTTTATGTACTCGTCATACATAACTTCATACTTTTAAAAGTTTAACCCTTAGCCTGCCACTCACGACTATAGCTCCATATGCAAACAGCTTGGATCCGGATGAGACGCCGAGTAACTCGGCGTCTCATCTGGATCCAAGCTGTTTGACACTCGGACAACATTTTCAGCAATTTTGAGCAACTTTGAAGCACTTTGAAACTTGAAGCAGACGAGAAATATAGCAGACGACAATTTATTTGGCGGGCTAAGGGTTAATATCAAAAATAAGGTTGAGGACCCCTAATGAGATCTGAACTAAATCGGTACTTTACGGAAAGCGATCGGCTATTCTCACCAACTTTCGAGTGGTTCCCAACCAGTTTTTGGGGTGTTCTATGTATTTTTGTTGTACAGTCAAAATTGTGTTAAGCGGCGACCTTTTGAGGAATATTAAAGTCCCTCTTGGATGAGATAAGTAAAGCAGAAATTCCCATTTGGAGTGTTTTGCTTTACTTTTGTCTCGTATCAAACAGGGTATTTTGGTTGATTGTGTGCAACCGCTTAACACAAGATAGACAGCATTTAATTAACTTCATCGACCAGGACATATTGGATAGACCCTTCTTCCATTACCACCATCCTCTATTGAAGAATCGTCGAAAATGTTAACCCTTTACCCAATAGCATGTTTCTTGTTTTGAAGGCAGGTGACTACTTATTTAAAGCAGGTTGATAGTAAAGCAGAATGTGCCTTAGGGCGCATTGTGCTTTGCTTTCAGTCTACTTTAAGCTACAATCTGCTAGGATATAGAAAATAATTATTCTTATGATACAATTTCATGACTGTATAAACTGGAACTATTTTCTCTAGTGAAGTAATAAATTGAATGGGTTAAAAGGCGCTTTTACAAGGGGAAAGGATGAAAGACAAATGACGGATTGCTGCTTAACTCTTTCCCCCATAGAAGCGACTTTTAGCGTATTTAATTTATTCCTATGCTGAAGAAAATAGTTCCAGTTTATACCCTCATGAACAATAACCATTACAAATATTTTATATAGCCTAGCAGAATTTAGCTTAAAGCAGGCTGAAAGTAAAGCAGAATGTGCCTTAAGGCACATTCTGCTTTACTTTCAACCTGCTTTAAATGGTGACCTGTCTTCAATATTATAACTAGGCTATCAGGTAAAGGGTTAATATAGGATAAAAGTAAAGCAGAAATCTTTTAGAGGAGCTTACTGTTTTACCTTTAAATTGTTATTTAGCAGCCTTCTACCTTGACCATTTGCCACCTGGAACATCAAATAGGCAAGTCCAGTTGCAATTAAGTCTAGTCAAGGTTGTGACTATTTAGTTAATTTTACAATATATATTGCAAAATGACGAACAATGCAGACTCTATACAGATGGCTCCTCAAAGAGTCCTCTGAAATGGGTTTACACTGTATTCATAAGAAAATTTATTTTTCATAGAAACAGTTTGTAAATGAAGAGTACATTTTAATACTTAGGTTCAGTAGAATAACACCCAACTGGATGGTCTTAACCTATTTGCGCCCAGTGGATTCCTCCATGATTATAAGTATATTGTATATATTGGATTAATCCATTTTCGTTCTGAGTGGTGCCTGATCTATATTTTATTTTTTGTTTTGTTTTATATTGAGATAATCTGATTCTTATCAGCAAACAGTGTTGACTCTGCTCAGGTCATTATGCGGTGTCTGATCACTGTCGACACCGTTTGCATACGTCCCTTATATACGAGATCGTGGGCGCAAATGGTTCAATAGCGAGGGTTTCTAACAGTATGTCTAGTAAAACATTTGTTATCGTTATGTTTGAAAATAGCTTAGTTATAGAGTTACGTTTTATAGTAACCCCATTATATAATTATAGTGAAGAAGACGTTATTCTATCCAGGGTCCAAGATTATACAGCTTTTGAGTTGAGTCTGAAGTCGTTCTCAATCATTTGATTGGTCAGGTTTGAGCCTAGGCTCAAATCTGACCAATCAAGTGATTGAGAACACACTCAGATTTAACTCAAACGCTTTATAACATTGTCCAGAGTCAGGGTTGTAAGCTCAATTATTATGGTAACAACTGTATGTCCATTGCAAACAGTTTGGAGTTCGGCATAGTCGGTGCATATTTGTTTTGATCTGTCTGTCTGCCTGTCCGTACCTTTAAATCTTGACAATAACTTTGGAAATACAGGGTTTTTATATGACAAAGGTCAATGCGAATTAAGGGTCAATTAGACTGGATTTGACCGTAATTTTCGAACTACATGTACATGTGATAGGGAATTTATATTAGGCATGTGTACTTTTCTCAGAAAACCGACAAAGTTCAAGAAAGTTGGATCATATCAGACAAATTGTCAATGTCATTTACAGGTCATGATCACATCAGCGGTTCATAGTATTTCACAATTTATTGCCTTACATGTACGTATGGTTTCGTTTAACCCATTTCCCCATGACCTGTTTCTAGTTTTGAAGACAGGTAACCACTTAAGACATATTAAATGTTAAGCAGAATTCTTATCTTCAGTCTGTTTTAAGCTACCATTTATGAGAAAGTAGAAAGTATTTCTTATGGTACATTGTACATATGACTGTATACGTAAATTAGAAATATTTTACTCAGTGGGAGAACAGGGCTGTCTTAACTTGATGAAAAATCCTAAGAATTCCAAATTTTCTATTTTTCAAGCGCGTTTACTTGAAGCATGTTGAAAGTAAAGCAGAATGCGCCTTATTTTCAGTCTGCTTTAAGCTACAGTCTGCTACATGTAGGATCAAATCCAAAGGTTTCCGAAGAATTGGGAACCCTGGGGAATAGATTAAAAGCGTTAAAATGCGTATCTATGGCGTATATGGTTAAACGGACAGAATAGCCTTATTTTCAGTCTGCTTTAACCCTTTACCTGATAGCATTGTTTTTAGTATTGAAGATATGTGACTACTTAAAGCAGGTTAGGGCGCATTCTGCTTTACTTTCAGCCTGCTTTAAGCTATTAACCGCTAGAATAAGGAAAGTATTAAATATGACACATATTCATTACGGTATAATTTGGAACTATTTTCTTCAGCGGATGAATAAAATGAATGTGCTAAAAGTCGCTTCTATAAGGGAAAGGGTTAAGCTACAGTCTGCTACATGTAGGATAAAATCCAAAGGTTTCGGAAAATCCGAAGAATTGGGAACACTGAGGGAATAGATTTAAAGCGTTAAAATGCGTATCTATGGCGTATATGGTTAAACGGACAGAATAGCGTCTTCCCCACTGCAATAGTGTACATATAAAACTGTTGAAAACATATTGGTTTATGAACTACCCCATGTCGTACCAGGCAATGTGTAAATGATGTTGCTGTTTAAATTTATACGCTTAAGCCTGTGCAGAAATTAAACTTTGAAGTTTTCTCTTTGATTATATTTTCATATATTATGCAAAGCGATATTAAACAATTAACGCTTGTTAAAGTTTGTGTTTATTTGTATTTACTCCCACGTGCATTTATGATATGAGCATCAGCATACAGTGGAGAATCTGTTATTCTTTCCCGTTTAAACGAAACGAAACGCAAACGCAAAACACTAAAACGTAGACAAGTACATTTTTTTGACAATTCTGATAATTATTTTTTATCTTAGTGGCAAACAGTTTGGAGCCTGATCAGACGCCGGGTTACCCGGCGTCTGATCAGGTTCCAAACTGTTTGCAATAGAAAAAAATAGTTTAAGCGTAAACGCGTTTATTGGGAAAGAATAACAGTTTCTCCACTGTAACCCCTTCACTGCGTTATCCCGAGAACAATAGTTATTTGCAAACAGTTGGCGCATTCTGCTTACTTTCAAACTGCAATTCTAGTAACATACTGTGGGTTAACCCTTTAATCTTTAGCTTGGTTTTAGTATTGAAAATTGGTGACCACTTAAAGCAGATTGAACGTATAGCAGAATGCGCATGCAGGCGTAATATGCTTTACTTTCAGCCTGCTTAAAGCTACAGTTTGCTATACTATATAAACTATAATCAATGATACATATTCAAGACTGTATAAATTGGAATTGGTTTCTTTTCTGGTAAAATAAGTTAAAGGCGTAAGATACGTATCTATGAAAAAATGCGTTAATGGAGTAAAGCTTACGTATGTCAAGTGACATTCAAATGAGTTCAAATCAGCAGTTATGATACGGGTAGCAGCTTAATTCTGGATAACAGTATAGCAGAAAACTCCTTTGGGTGCTTTCTGCTTTATATTTTATCCTGCACTAAGGTACCACTTGTCCTAAGAAAGCTTCATTCTTATTCAAAGAGGGGCCGTTAAACATATTAAAGGAAGAGGGCTTGTTACAAGGTTGCTTTTGGAAACTCTCTGATCTGGTTCTTAACTGTTTACTGCATATGACAAGTGTACTTTTTACAGGTACAATGTTTGCAAAGTACGAATACATGCGTGACTAGGGCTCAAAGGGTAAATGCAGCATGTAAAGTAGACAAAAGTAAATGACGGATCAAGCAAGCAGAACTTAATAAATTGCAAATTCAAATACAGTCGAAACTCGATCATTCGAAAGCGCGTTAGTTCGAACATATTCATATTTCAAAAATAAAACATGGCTAAGCCACGCTTTAACTATGAAATACGGGTATGTACGACTTAAGTGAGATCGACGTATCGACATTTAACTTCTGAAATACTGGAACGATCGCTTTAAGCGAGCTCGAAGTATCGAATTTCGACTGTACATTTATGTATAAAATATGCACGAATACATGCTGTTTTCATTTGGGTCGTAATGATGTTTTCTCTATAAAAGATCTGTGCAGCTCAGCTGACAACTTTTCTTATCACCTATTATGATTTATTGATTACCTAGTTACCACAACATTGTGGAATTGATTGAAAACCTGCACCATGCTACGTTAGTTTTAATTCACATTTGCAAACAGTTTGGATCCTGATCAGACGCCGAGTTATTCGGCGTTTGATCAGGATCCAAACTGTTTGCTATCCGCATTACTGCATCTATGGCACCAACGGACGTAACACTTAAATTAGTTTGCAAAACTTGAAATTCAAGCAGGTGAAAGTTCTAACGTGATAAAGGAACTGAAATGAAAGATGTCCGTGTATCGTGACGGGCTTTCGCCTTAATTGCTGCTTCTTTGAAGAGCTTGGTAAAAGGCCAGGCTTTAAATATTTTATAACTATTACTCAACAATCAATCATGATAAATACGGATGTAAAACAACACCAATACCTTTAAACAGAGATATTGCGGTACAAATTTAAACTTACAAAATGTAACACAATCACTTTATAGAAACATTAATTGAATATTGAATTGAGCGTTCTGGTTAGGTAAATGATCGATATTCTATATCTTCAACACATTGTGATAGCCATTAATGTTTGGAATATCTAGTTGTATGGCTTGGTGGATATCAGGACCATCTGACCTGAAACGTTTGATGGTTCCGCCGCTATGGTTACTGATCTTTGCTTCGACATCAAAAAGCAACACAGGCAAACCTGTATTAACCAACGTTGATTCTAAGAATTTATGTCCCTCCAAACCTTTTTAATGCTGCTCAACCGATCATTTAAGCCTAGTGTCTATTAAAAAGGGGAGAGGTGTTGACAAACAGTGTAGACCATGATGAGACGCCGCGTTACGCGGCGTCTCATCATGGTCTACACTTTTTGCTATAGTATATGAAATGTTCTGCTGTGTGGAAAAAACAGTGCAGTGTCCTTAGGTCACCATTGGTTTATTTTAGTGAAATTTTCCAGCAAACACAAAGAAGAGTTAATTGCAATATCAAGCCCGGCATGTGAGAGAGGATACATACTACATGTATCTAGGTATAGAACGGTTTAATTAGATTAATGCAGGACAAATGTAATGCAGAAAGCTCTTATGTCCTGCAATAAGCTAGCAGCTGTCTGGAAGGCTGTTGATGTTATTTATACTCAATGAGCCAGAGTGACGAGTACACTTGTCCTTCACAAAAAGTGTACCTGTGAAAAGTACACATATCACATGCAAACAGTGTAGATCCAGATCAGAGGCTTAAAGAGGGCCCCTGCTCCTTTAGGAGCCCTCTGATCAGAGTCTACACAGTTTGTTATTTAGCAATTAATTGGAAGGAAACAACCCTAACAAATGGACAAATTTATTGAAAACTGGAATATTTACGGTAAAAAGTCAAAACATGATTAAGCCACGATTTGACTTTCTAACATGGGCATGTTTCACATATATATTGCAAGTTAGAGTTTTTGAAATTCAACTCTAGAAATATGGGTCAGTTCGACCTAAGTGAGATTGGGTTGTCCACGTTCAGCTTGGGCCCGTTTCATAAGTCAGATTATAAAAGTCTCGATTTTTTATTTATTTCTCCATCTAATCCTGTCTTGTTACATCTTTTTGGAATCGTCTTTTCAAAAGAGATGTTAGAAGACATGATTAGATGGAGAAATGAGAAATTAAATGTATTTTAAAGATTTGACTTACGACAACATTTGTCGTAAGAAGTTTTATGAAACGGGCCCCTGTACCTTTAATAGAAGGTGGGGGGGGGGGGGGGGGGGGGGGGGGGGGGGGGGGGGAATAAAGACAACAGTCAACAGTATATCATCCAATAATGACAAATCTATATTTCCATGCACTGAGTTTAAAATCAGTTTGAATAAAAGAATATATAATAGAACAAACACAATTGCTTCATAGAAAATAACACAAAATATATCACAAAAATAAAAAATAAACTTGCTTCAGTGACCCTATGTATGTGAGTTTCAGAAAGGTTTGTTTCTATCTCATTAAATATTATGCTTTTAGAATATGCATACAAATATAATGAAATTTGTTGTGGATTTTTTTTTATATATATTACTGACTAATTTCGAAGAAAAAAACTGTTTTGTTTAATAAATTTATCCCTCATCATAACTTTGAGGTTTTTTTTCAAAGGGTTGGGTTATGTCAGATAAAGCAAAACCAATCTATAATACTGATACAGTAAAACCTCTCTATTAAGACCACTTAAAAGAAGGCTAATTGATTGTATGAAGGACGCAAAACAGCTTAAACCAAGGTGATAGTGAAACAGAAAGCTCCTAAAGGAGCTTTCTGTTTTACTGTCATGACTTTAAGCAGTCATCTGTCTTAAACACCTAATAATTAACATATTTTAGTGGTGGTTATAAAGAGGTTTTAGTGTAGTTTAATATTGTCAGAAACACTACATACATGTAATTACAGTGGAGAATACGTTATTCTTTCCCAATAAACGCGTTTACGCTAAACCAATTATTTCCATTGCAAACAGTTTGGAGCCAGATCAGAAACCGGATAACCCGGCGTCTGATCAGGCTCCAAACTGTTTGCTATAAAGGTAAAAATCAACATTCAGAATTGTCAAAAAGTTGGAATTTTCTATGTTTTACTGTCATGCGTTTGTGTTTGCGTTTAAACGGGAAAGAATAATGTATTCTCCACTGTATGTATATAGTGTCCCAGGTGCAACAAGTCACACAAACATTACAAATTATGGTGCTGTAAAAACCTTGTTCAGCCACAATTTATGGTGCAATGGGTTAAACAGTTGTCTGTTTTATTTCTCAAAATGAAATTTTAGGTAAATTAACATAATATTGTAACCAGTGTCAAACAATCTGGATCCCAATCAGACTTTGCACTATGTAGCATCTGAACAGGATCCAAACTACATCCAAAGAGGTAATGATCTTAGCCAGTTCAGTCTTGCCAATGAAGGAGATGTGACATCTCTGAAAATTCCAAGGTAAAGGAAAACTTTCCGTGCTCTGAGTAAAAAAACCTAAATACTCAGGATCCAAACTGTTTACAAATAACCACTGGTACTCAGGGAAAGCCAGCAACGAACCTGTTTAACTTTCAAAATGTTAAAGAAAAAACTTGCTTAAATGGAAAATATATGTAACTGTTAGGAATATTACATGACTTAGATCTATCAAAATGTATCATATAACTCAACCAAATACATGACTATGTATAATTATATACACTTAAATAAACAATTCAAACAATTTTAAGGCAAGGTGTGCACATGTTGATTAGAATATTTACCCAAAAACATAACAAAAATTAATAGCTTACTTAATACTATAACATGTATAACACTTTATGCCCGTTAAACAATTTGTGTTAATTTATAAAACTGCTCTTTTGATAACTTACTGGAGCACAATTACACAATAAATATAACAATATTCCAGATAGTGAATTAAATTGGTAATAATTTATAAAACTGCTCTTTTATTAAAAGAGCAGTTTTATAAATTAATACCATTTTAATTCTCTATCTGGAATATTATTATATTCATTTTGGAATTGTATAAAATTACTCTTTTAATAAAAGAGCAGTTTTATGAACTACTACCATTTTATATATTCTCTATCTGAAATATTGTTATATTTATTGTCAATTTGTGTTAGTTATCTTCATTTACTCTGATCCATAAAATATAGCTAAGTGCTCAGCAGACATAACTTAAAACATGGGGAAAAACTCTAACATCATTTGGCTGCTTAAAGCAGAATAAAAACAAAATATATTTGACAAAACATGTATGTCCCCATGCCACCTTGACCTTGAAATGACCTTGACCTTTGACCTAAAGATAAATACAGTTAATCTACTCGTTATGACTAACCTCTCTCTACAAGATATGTGAACTATAGGTTGAAGAAATGGTAAGTTATTAACCCATTTTGTTTACTGACCGTCAGACATGTTCACTTTTTTCGAAGTGGGTTGGGGAACATAATAATGCTGAAAGCTTCCTTTAGGGGATTTCTGCACTAAGATAAGCCTAAGACTTGTCTTCACTAGATACCATCAGATTGTTAGTCAATACAATCATGTTTGGCAATTGTGTCATCATAAGATATCCTTAATGTTAATTTTATAGTTTCAGATATTTTTTATTCTTTGATATGTTATATAAACCAATTATTGCATTTTTAATTTTCAAAAATTAGTATACATTGTCAAGGATTACATACTATATGTCTCACTTCAAAACTTGTATACCCAGCTTTTGGACCTATATCATTGTGAATATGCTATTTATATTATCTATAGAAAATATTATTGAAATCTTGCTTTAATCATTTTGAGTATATTTATACAAACTGTTCTCAATGTAATTTTCGTGTTAGAGAAAAAGTGCCAAAAGGTGTCACATCCATGCTCTCTGAAAACTGAGTCAAGTGACAAGCTAACATAGTCAAAGAGCATAACTTATTGGTCAAGGTTGTATGCAATAGTAGACAAAACAAAAGCATACAAAGTTTGTGTCAAATACAGCTGTGGAATGCATACATATAACCATATAAACAAATATTGTATAATACTCTAAACATTTGTCTAAATGCAAAATGCTTAAACATTAATGATGGATATAAACTCTGATTGTCTTAATATAGGCTTGATCATCAGACAACAGTCTCATAGTCTGTGCAAACTAACGTCTACAGTATAAACATGATAATGTTTCAGAATATAACCCTGCAAAAAGGTCACTCAGATGAATGCTTGTTTTAGAGTTTTAGACAGGAGTAACCTTAAAGAAAGATAAAAAAAAATAAGTTAGTAGAAAACTGTCAAAAGAGTATTTTGCTTTTTTCCACCCTGCTTTAAACCATTTATCATAATTATTGTATTCTCTAAAATGGTTGGAAAGCAGCATATTTCATGTATGGTACTTTTTAGAAACTTTTCATTACAGTTTCCTCCAAAAACTGATAATATAAACTCTAAGCACTACTGACAAAAATCACACCATATCACATAATTGCAGCATATTTGTATATACAGTTAACATTGTGCTGACTGGCCAGTCATATGATGCACTATCATGCACATGCACTATTTCTGATGACAAAAAGGAATGTAGAATGCTCCTTTTCAGAACCTTCTGCATTTTGTTTGTATTGCATGAGTAATTTTTATAGATGTCATTTATCTCATCTCAAGAGATCTGTGCATCTCTTAACAGAAACTGGCGGGTCAATCAGCACAAACAGATAAAGCACTCTTGTTGTACATCTTTTAACCCTTTCAACCCTACAGCCCTCTGTAGAGATTACTGATTACATATGCAAACAGTGCATACCCTGATCAGAGGGCTCCTACAGGAGCCCTCTGATCAGGGTCTGCACTGTTTGATATGTTCATTGTTTTTCGTTGGTGATACCAAAAATGTGACAGTAGACTGGTTTCAAATACCTTCACTAGAGGAGTCCAACAAGATTATAAATACCCACAAGAGAAATTTAGGGATGAAAGGGTTAACAAGGCAGAAGTAAATACAATTGTAGTTACCGATATCTTGTATAATATATTTGACATTGGTCAAATACTGAATCTCAAGCACTGTGAAGATGTGTAATAGAAATCTATGTTATATTGAATATACATGTATGTTTAAAGATCCTCTTAAACATATGTAAGATTCTTTCAAACAATTATAACAAAACAATATAGACAATAGACAGTTTTCAATTAATACCTGTTTGCATCCTTTGGATAGTAGCCTTTTTTTCTTTTTCTTTTTTTTTAAATATTTGATATAATGCTTATAAAATAATGTACTTTCACTTTCCCTTTAAGTGACCTTCACCTTGAAAAACATGTCACAGACCAAGAGTTTCAATAGGGTAGGGGTTGACTGCTAATTATTAAGGTTGTATCACATTCTTATTCATGAACAATTTGAAAAGGGTTAATTAGTGGAGAAAGTGACATATAGATTGGAAATTTAAATATGTATAAAAACTAAAAGTTTAAAACATGAAAACAGTATCTGAAAAGTCGTACAAAACATCACAATAAAGCTCTTCAAAAGGCACAAAAAATATCACATACAATATAATCAAATGCTGTTTAATTGTCTATACATAATATTTGAATATTTCTATTTAGTAACTGTTTAACCAAGATGTATGCCAAACTAACTAATAGCTATTTGATATCTGAATATATCTGATTTCACAAGTTTTAAAAAAATCTTTATTTATGTTTATGTAAAATTGTCTGACCTAACATAACAACATTTTAATTTATGTTGTTTCATTTTTTTCTAATTCAAGTATGTTGGTATCTGAAGAGTAAAGATGGAACCTTAATTTCTTCCAAGCCAAACTATGTGCATGCCATATTGTAAACCTGTTTAACCCATTACCCCATAAATACGCCTTTTTACGCCTTTCATTTATTCTTCCTCTGAATAAAAGAGACCAGATTTATGCAGCTATGAATATGTATTATAAGAAATATGTTCTACATTCTAGCAGATGATAGCTTAAAGCAGGCTGAAAGTAAAGTAGAATGCGCCTTAATGCGCATTCTGCTTTACTTTCAACCTGCTTTAAGTGGTTACCTGTCTCCAAAACTAGAAACATGCTATGGGGTAATGGGTTAACACAGCAATCTCTAAAGACAGATTAATGGTGCATGAAGGACAAAAGTAATGCTCCTATAGGAGCTTACTGCATTACTCATTTCTTGCATGAAGCTGCTGTCTTTATAAAAGACTTCATAACTATCATGAGTGTATGCCATAATACAAATTTAACCCATTACCCCAAAAAATGTGACTTCACACCTCTAATTTATTCATCCACTGAGGAAAAGTGTTCCACTATTTACAGTAATGAATATGTACCATAAGAAATAGTTTCTATATTCCAGCAGATTTTTGCTTAAAGCTGCTTTACTTTCAACCAGATTTAAGTAGTAAATTGTTTTCAAAACTTAGATAAGTTATGGGGTAATAGGTTACGAGTATATCATGCCACATGTAGGTGTCATTGTCTGGAGTTTGTCTGCTAGTTTGTGGCTTGGGTCTTGTCATACTGTTCCACAGGAAACATCTTGCGAGGCATGTATACATTTTTGGTAACGGGATGAGCTTTGAGTCTTTCTTCAGCTGTCTGGGGATTCACTGTTCCAACCTAGAAACAGAAACAAACGTGTTTGGTTTGGTTTAACATGTATAAAGGAAAACAATCAAACATGTTTGAAACAACTATTAAAAAAGAAACAAATGTAGCTTAACTCAATGAGTCCTAAGCTATGTGTATACTTATAACCTTTACAAACAGTGTACCTGTTGCCTGCTCAAAGCAGACTTAAATTTGAAACAGAAAGAAGGAGAATTTAGCGCTTTAAGCACTCATAATACTTATTTTTGTACTTCATAGTCATATATTGCAATCAAGTACATCATATTTAAAGCAATCATTTTAATTGAACAATACAACTCTTGTCAAAATAAGTGACTGCTTAATGCTGGGCAATATTATATCAGGGCTCCAGATAAGAGGGAGTAAACTGCACAAATCCAACATTTTCTCACTTATTTTAGCATCAAATCCTATGGTGTTACTACTCATTAGAATCGTCTCTCCGAGACGATTCTATTGAGTAGTGACACCATAGGGTTTAAAGCAGAAATAAAGATTTTAGTTTTTGAAATACCCCCCTTATCTGGAGCCCTGTTATATGTAAATCTGGAAGTTTGAACAGAAGCTGTTTGCTTTACTTTCAATCTGAATTAAGCATTCGTTGTTTGATTTCCTACTTTACATTCGATTTACTGTATAACGTATTTGTCAGACATCATCTTTATTATAATTTGAAACAATAGGAATTCTTTATATTTTATAATTAAAAAAATTAAATAGAATATATTTATACATGTTCTTAAATACTTTTACAGTGATATTTACTGAATTAGGTTTTATAATAAAGTGAAATATATTTATAGATTTATAAATAGTGTAATATATACAAAGAATATACAAAGATATTGAAGATTAACTGAAAGACGTTATTGTATTATTTCATATTCACACAACTCAATGAAACAAGCAAATTAAGCATTTAAAGCCAATTCACACAGGCTGGGAAATGTCCCAGCCATTTACTGCTCATGGTGCAAGGTGAAAGAGTGTTTAATTCTTTCAACAACCTGGACCTGTTTAAAATATACTCATTATATTTGCGAACAATGCAGACCCAGATCAGGGGTCTACACTGTATGCTAACTGAGAGCAGTATTTATTAAACTACTCAGAATTCCAAAAAGACTGGTTCAAGTTTTGGCAACTTTTTTAAAAAGAGTCACAAGGGAACCTAATAACAACCAAGAGTTACTTGGTGTTTATAGAGTTAATCACTGTTTTAATCAATTTTTTCCCTCATCTAAGGCACTTTAGGTTTAACTTGTTCTATGCTTCAAACCACTTTATGTACTTTATATACTTTGCAAATCACCAGTGTAATTTAAACTCTGTCCACAGTGTTCCTTTAGAATATCTATGATCAGGGTCTGCACTGTTTGTTTTATTTTTGTTTTTCTATTAACACAGAAATGAAAATCAACATAAACTGGGCATTGTATGTTTCAAAAGTGTAACAGTCTATTTGAAAACCTCTGTAATAGAAAGGTTAAGACAATCTGTAATAATATTATACAGCATAATTATACAGTGGAAATACTAATAAACAATCTAAATTTACGACATAACTCCTTGTTAACTCTTTCAACACCACAGACCTGTTTGAAATACACTCATTACATTTGAAAACAGTGTAAACCCAGATCAGAGGGCTCCAAAAGGAGCCCTCTGATCAGGGTCTACACTGTTTGCTAATTTTGAGCAGTATTTAACCACCCAGAATTCCCAGTAGACTTACTCATGTTTTAGTAACTAAAAAGACCTACGGAAAAGGAGTATTTGATAACTCACAAGAGTTACTTAGTGTTGAAAGAGTTACTTAGTGTTGAAAGAGTTTACTATAAGGAGTTGCAAGATATCCCTATAGAACACAAGTGTAAAGAATACAGTTAAATCTTAGCAAGCTATTTGTATTTAGATATATGCATTTTAGATCCATGTCGGTTCCTGAGTAACTCAACGTTTGATCTGGATCCAAACTGTCACTTTAGAATGATATTTTCTGGGAAAATATAAAGAAATAGTTTAGTTCTAGAATTTTAGTAAACAAAATATACAAACAGACAATATTAATCCAGCATTTAATGAACACACAGAAATTCACACTAAAATGAAACATATTTAGGCTAAAAATAAGCTGAAAACAGAAAACACAGCTGATATATTAACCCATTACCCCATAAATATGCCTTTTATGCTTAAATTTATTCCTCCATTAAAGAAAAAATTCAAATTAATACACAGGAATATATATCACACAAAATATTTTCTATATTAATTGTAGCTGATGGTAGCTTAAAGCAGGCTGAAAGTAAAGCAGAATGTGCCTTAAGGCGCATTCTGCTTTACTTTCAACCAGTTTAAGTAGTCACCTATCTTCAATACTAGAAACAGGCTATGGGGTAATGGGTTAAGCTATATTAGAGAACTGTACATCTACAGATAGCGCAATGACAATACATACAGTAATACTATCAGTCAAAACAGTCTAAAACACGTATTTTCTACTCTCACAAGACTAAAGAGTCATACTGGAGTTCTATTTCTTGAACATTACAGAATCTATTTCATGCTCAGTATACAAGTGTTTGTGAAATTATTTTGCAGTTATTTAAGTTGTTCCAATCTCCCCATGAAAAACTTCTGGTAAATTTTTAGCCTACTCCAACTCTTTTTTACCAATAAAACAGAAATTCTCAAATTTGCTATAACAAATTTACTATGAAAGTCTCACTGAAAGGTTGCAGATCTTTCAGAAAATGTTCACTTTTATCAAATCAAACCATCCAATGAAAAGTTATCGCTCAATTATCAGTACTTTTCAAATGCCCCTCATATTTATGACTTTATTAATAGAAACTAATTTCTTCAGTAAAGGAGTAAAATAACTGTGTAAAACTGTGTCTCTATGGCGTAATAAGTTAAGCAAACACATATAATAAGGATGTAGGAAATATCAGGAAAGGGGAGAAACATGAAATGGTATTTCTTTATGGAGTTGGTACTCCAAATTTTTAGGATTGAAAACATTTTTTTCTTTGAGAAATAAAGTCTATATACTCTGCAGCAACCTGTGTTCACATAGTTATTATTCATGTGTTTTTATTTACCGCATTCTCAACAGTTACACAATTGAAATGATATCCTCACTAGTCTCAGAATTTGATAAACTCTTTCAACACCATGGACCTGTATAAAATATGCTCATTGAATTTGCAAACAGTATAGATCCAGATCAGAGGGCTCCTATAGGAGCCCTCTGATCAGGGTCTACACTGTTTGCTAATTTAGAGCAGTATTTATTAAACTACCCAGAATTCCAAGTAGGCTGGTGCACGCTTTGGTAACTAAAATGATCCACAAGGGAACTTAATGACTCACAAGAGTTTCTTATTTTGAAAAAGTTTAAAATAAACCAAAGCTGTTCATAGAAGCAGACTCCAGTAAACTCTCTGTTAAAGCTTGCACATCCAGACAGCCATACAACTCACTCTTCTAGGCTGATTTCAAGCGCTCTTTCATCTAAATGAAATAAATACAGTGACAAATGAAATGATTTACATCAAATATGAAAACAATGGGGGGTATAATGTATGAAAACATGACCTGAAACTTGTCAAGGATTAAAATGCTGCTTTCCATGTAACAACTAATAAATACTATATACAGATATTGAAAAAAAACATTTAAACTGTAAAATAGTTCTTTATTCATAAATAGCAAATTTCATAGTATTGAATCGCCTAATATTGACAATCCCTTAAATTCATGGGTTCTTTAATGTTAAATGTGTCAAAGTGCTGTCAGTCTACCTGCTGCTTAGCTTTCATACTTAGCAATTTCCCAGATCTCAAAGAGTTAACTCTTTCACACCATTGACCCCTTTCAAATATACTCATTACATTTTCAAACAGCGTAGACCCAGACCAGAGGGTTCCTATAAGAGCCTTCTGATCTAGGTATACATTGTTGCTAATTTAGACAAGTATTTATTGATCTATCCAGAATTCAAAGTAAATTGCTTCATGTTTTGGTAACTAAATTGATCCACAAGGGAACATAATAACCCATAAGTTGCATTGCGTTGAAAGAGTTAATCTGAAAATATTGTAAATATAAGTATGTATGCTTAGCTTTCATGCCTAATAACTTCCCAGATCTAAAAAAGATACTACAGTTAATTGTTTTTTTTCAATAAGAACTATCATTGGGAATTAACATTGCTAACAAAATAGTTAAATAGAAAGGAAATATGAACTCCTTACTTTATGAAGTAACTAGAGGCTTAAACTGCAGAGAAAATGACCTAAGATTGAGCCAATAGTTATTCAAATATTACTGACTATGTTCATATTTGAAAATGTGTTATTTAATATGAAAAGAACTAAAGTATTATTTTTCATTTAAAACTTATAACTACATATTTTTATATACAATATACTTTTTCCAGTTACTATTTTTTGAAAAAGATACTTATGGTATATTTTATTTGGGTGATAGGTCACCAACACCAATGATGTTGATTTATTTTGGTGGTGAAAAAAACGCCCGCACCGAGCTTGCACTGCCCGACCAACACTTACTGCAACACCCCCTACTTAAAGCTGTCCATATGCTGATGTATGTAAGTTCATGGAGATTATTCTGATTGTGGTACACTTTGGCAATAAGATGAAAAATCACACAACATAATAAGACTATTTCATAACTGCCAAAATTACAGAGAGAATTTCATTGTTAAACTATTCATCTATCCTGCATTTGGAAATGTCAATGTACCAAAGGTGTTTATCTAAATGTTGCATCCTTGTCTAAAGATATTTTAAGTTATCATTTCATACTCCATGTTGTGACTTCTCATAAGAACTATCTCAAACCGATTATTCTAATGAGTTTGATTTGATTTGTTTTGACATTGTGGCTTTAACAATATTTCAGTCATACTGCAATGTCGATATAATTACAGATGGGTGAAGACCCCAGTTGCCCTTTATACACTGCTTCAGGGACAAATTGACAACTGGGTAGAGCCACCAACCTTCAACAAGCCAGTTGGAAAGCTTCCTCACAGGAAGAATCTGAAGTGCCAAGACCAAGATTCAAAGTCACAGTGGACGAGCTAATTTTAGTGATTGTCAGTCAAAATGACTATTAACAGGGCTGCCATTTCTCCGGATTTTTCCTAAATCTCCGGAATTTTTCCCAGTACATGGTAGCTTAAAGCAGGCTGAAAGTAAAGCAAAATGCGCCTTAAGGCGCATTCTGCTTTACTTACAGCCTGTTTTAAGTGGTCACATGTCAACAAAACAAGAAAAAGGCTATGGGGCAAAGGTACGATTCATAAAATCGCACTTGAAAAATGCAAATTTGGAAATCTTAGGATTTTTTATGTCAACTTATGGCAGCCCTGTATTAACACTTAGCCATGGAGTCCCCCTTTATGAGTAGTCACAAGAAAAGGTTTGGAGAAGACACAAAGAATACAATATTTAAAACATAATGTGTATTAAACTAAGACAATTATGATGTGATCTAATATACAACAATTAACACAATTACAATGTGTACTGAACAAAGACATTGTATCCAAGTACACTGAAGCCTCTCTATTACGACCACTAAAAAGAAGGCTAATCGACTGCATAAATGATATGTGACAGCTTAAACTTAAAGCGAGGTAAACGTAAAACAGAAAGCTCCTGCAGAATAGCTTTCTGTTTGGCCTTGCAGAATTTCCTGGGAATTTTCCAGGATTATCCTAAGAAATCAAATGAAATATTTCCTAGGATATCCCAGGAAGCCCTAGGAATGTTGAGGTCCTAGCTGGGGTAATTGGAACAGATATCTTGGGATTACCTGAGATATCCTGAGATTTCTTGGATTTCCTGGTCTTAGTAAATTCCTACCAATTCCTAGCTGATGGTAACTAGAACACCAATCCTGAGAATTCCAGGGACAAGGATATATTTCTTCACCTAGCTTTCAGCAGTCACCTGCCTTAAACCCCCGATAATTAAATAGAAGATATTGTATGAGTGTTCATTATTTATCATTTTTAATAAAGGAGTTGACTAAAATAATATGACGCGAGCCTTGGCGAGCGTCATATTCATTTTAGTCAACGAGTTTATTAAAAATGATAAATAATGAACACGAATGTGATATTCTATTTATCACATTACAAGTTCAAGCACCTATTAAATTGATTTGAAGCCGTGGTTTGTAGATCCTCCGCTATATAGATTTTCCGCCAAACGTTACGTTGTTTACGTGAACGTCATAGTAAATGACGTCATATGGCACCCCGCTACATGCAGCGCTTATGGACGAACAAGTTAGGCCGGAGCCCAAAAAACGATATTCCACTAGTGGATTACGATATTTATACAATCGCTTTATGCAACTCCCAGACCGCAAATTATGTGATAATACAATTTAGTGATCGTAATAGAGAGTTTTTACTGTATGTGCCATGATATTGTGATTGGTACCACATATGATAATGTATGTAGTATGAGAGCTATATGAAGTACATTGCTCTAGGATTACTCACACCGAAGCATGTGTTAACTAGCTATATGCTGCGCTAGGATACCTAGAGGTGGAGCGTGCAGAATGCACCGGGGACACAACATGTTTCCTTAACTGTAATGTAGGCATGCAAAAGAATAATACAAAACAACCTTAGAACAGTTGATATTATGTTATACAAGCTGGCAAGGATGAACAAATATGATAATGTAAATGCTGTGTATAACGACCATTCATTCAGGAAAAACATGAAAATAATTCAACAGTTGGTTGCATAATGTAGAACAAAAGAGTTTTTATTTTGCTTTTGTTCTGCATTAAGCTGCTATCTGTATACATGTAACACTGTTTGTGCAATTTATTATTAATGTTCTGCAGTTTTCACTACATATTGATACATTGTTATATTTATGATTTATCAACTTTGTTTAAAAATTCCAATGCTATGTAAAGGCACAACTTCATGGTTTAATATCTCATTGATTTGAAGCAATTGTTTCTTTTCTTTTTTACCCCAATCATCACCTGAATTTCGTGAGTGTACAATGATGTATGCCAGGAAAGTAATGGAAACTATGTATAAAGCAAAACTGTGAGAGCTCCAGATAAGGGAAGAAGTTCAAAAACTATATATCTTTATTTCTGCAATAAACCCTATGATGTCACTGCACATTACAATTTGTCCCTTCAAGACAATTCTAATAATTTGTCACACCATAGGATTCGGTGCTGAAACAAGCAAGAAAACATTGGATTTGTTCAGTTTACTCCCTCTTTTCTGGAGCCCTGCAGTCATCACCTGCTATCTATGGAATGTTCAAAATATAAACAGAGCACCAGATAAGGGTAGTTTTTCAAATACTAAAATCTTTATTTTTGAATTAAATCCTATGGTGTCACTACTCATTAGAATCGTCTCTTCGAGACGATTCTAATGAGTAGTAACACCATAGGATTTGGTTCTAAAAAGAGTGAGAAACTGTTGGATTTGTTGAAATAACTACTTCTTATCTGGATCCCTGTATAAAATATAGAAATAAAGTCATCCTTGTTATTGTCTTCATGCTAGATGATCATGAGCCTGTTTTGGTATGTACAGTGGAGAAAGTGTTATTCTTTCCCGTTTAAACGCAAACAAAACGCAAAACACTAAATCTTAAAAAAGTACAACTTTTTGACAATTCCGACAGTTTATGTTTATCTTAGTGGCAAACAGTTTGGAGCCTGATCAGACGCCGGCTTACCCGGCGTCTGATCTGGCTCCAAACTGTTTGAAATAGAAATAATAGTTTTAGCGTAAACGGATTTATTGGGAAAGAATAACTTTTTCTCCATGTTCTAACTCTATATTGCAACAAAATCAAAATACACCATGAAATCATACTACTACAGTATCTCAAACTTCAGTCCAACATATCGGTGTTTAAAAATTACAGCATGGCTAAGTCATGTTGAACTTTGAAATAAAGATATGTTTGACTGAAGCAATTTTGAAATAATGAAATCAAAGTGTAGAAATTGGGGCAAGTTCAATTTAAGGGAATCAATATATCTAAGTTTCACTACATTTCAATCATCAAACCATGACTTAGAATTGCAGCTATTTGAACCAGGCATACATCTGGAATCATGCCAAGTGGTGTGGAGAATTTCCCATGCAAAACCATGGCCAACAAGGTGCAACAAAGGCAGAGTTCAAGATAAGGGGAGTATTTCAAAAGCTAAAATCTTTATGTTTGCTTTAAACCCTATGGTGTCACTTCTCATTAGAATCTAAGTGATGATTCTAATAGTAGTAACACAATAGGATTTGGTGCTAAAATGAGTGAGAAAACATTGAATTTGTTCAGTAAAATCTCTCTTATCTGGAGCCCTGCAAAGGGATATAATTGCTGCCATATCTGTGCTAGGCCAACATCAGAATTTCTACAATGAGCAGTATGTGTGCCCATACAGTTATGCTTCAGAGGCTTATGCAAGTGCAAACACGTTTGAAGAAATATCTGTTGATGCAAAATGCTTCCAGACACCTGAGATTAATCAAAATACTTTCAAAGATGATGCAAAATTCCTATCCTGCACTGATGCAAAATCCTTTCAGAGACCACATAACCTATGCAAATGCTTTAATCTGATGCAAAAACACCTTTAGAGATGTGTGCTCATGCAAAAATGCTTTCAAAGGACTGAACTACTAAAAAGCACTTTCAGGCTCCACATGCCACTATACACTTTCAATAACACTTTCAGATATTTCTGTTAACTCTTTCAAAAATATGTGATCAACAAAATGCAACAATCAGATGTCAATGTTACATAGCTTGATCTTATACCAGGGCCCGAGATTATGAAGAGTTTGAGCATTTGATTGGTCATATATAGGATCTGTTTTGAGTCAATGTTTAAGACAAGCTGATCTCAAAGGAGTCTAAAATTGAAATGTTATTAAGTGAGCCTTGGCTAGCTTAATAACTTATCTATTCTAGACGAGTTTGAGATCAACTTGTCTTAAACATCCACGAGTGACAGATTCTTTTACTCAAATTACCAATGATTTTAAAGCTATTTTTAAAGCAATATGCATTTTTTTTAACCCTGGTGACGTCAAAACGCCGTAATAAATAATGACGTTGTAGTGACGTCATCAAAGTGATCTTACACATGATGCAGATAAGGATATTTGTCATCATTGTTCACTATAGAAAACAAGGGTAGTTATGTGAGAAAAGCTCAAATCTGACCAATCAAATGCTTGAGAACAATCTCAGACTCAACCCAAACATTTTATAACTTTGGACCCAGTGTTTACCCTCTAACATGCACTGAACATTCTCATGCAATATGACATGCCTATAAGACCTACTCCCATGCAAGAATGCTTTCAGAAGCCTATGCTCATGCAAGAATACTTTTAGGGACCTGCTCCATTGCAAGAATGCCTTAAAATGCCTGTTCTCATGCAATAGTACCATCAGAGGCCTATTCCCATGCATAAAGGCCAATAAATATTTAAAGAGTCCTACTCCCATGCAAGAACGCTTTCAGATGTTTACACCCATGCAAGAAACATTTAAAGAGTCCTAGTCCTCTGTAAGAATGCTTTCAGATTCTGGTTTCCATGCAAGAAATATTTAGAGACCTACTCCCATGCAAGAATACTTTCAGATGCTGGTTTCCATGCAAGAAATATTTAGAGACCTACTCCCATGCAAGAATGCTTTCAGATGCCTTTTCCCATGCAAGAAAATACTTTAAATGTCATGTTCTCATGCATTAAGGTATTTAGAAACCTGTGCCCATGCAAGTGTAAGGATTCCTACTTATTCGTTTTTCTCAGCCTTTTCATCATTTTCATCCAGTGATTCCTCCTGAAGTGTGTGGTCCCCAGTGACCATATCCTGTAGGGGTTCTGGGGCTAAGGGAGGAAACATTTGTTTGCCCCTTGTTTTGGCATTCTTCAGCCACAATCCAATCACCTAACAATGTTTCACAATACTATGCATATTGAATGAAGACATAATGATCACACAGTCACTTGAACACGTTTGTACACCAATATAACTATACCCTAAAACATGAAAGGGTATCTAAGAGAATAAATATAGGTGCAGGTAAAGAATAGGTTTTTGAAAGACAATCATTCACATTTCTCTTTTATGCAAATTCACGGACATGTTAAACAGCTTGAGACCATAAAATGCTTTGACTTGGCTCCCAATTTCAGCTACCCGTTAGTGTGGATATCATTAATCTGGCCACTAAATTAACCCTTTTCACCACAGAAGTGCCTTTTAGCGCATTCAATTTATTCCTCCACTTAACTCTTTGAGCCCTAGTCACGCATATATGCGTCAATTGCAAACAGGGTACCTCTGAGAAAAACACTTGTCCTATGCAAACAGTGTTGACCCTGATCAGAGGGCTCCTTAAGAGGAGCCCTCTGATCAGGGTCTACATTGTTTGTTATTTTGACATACATTGTAAAATTCAACCCTAAAAAGTCAAAAAATGGACTAGACTTAATTGAAAACTAGAATTTTCCGTTTAAAGTTTCAGGGAGGAAAGGGTTAAGAAAAAGTCCCAATTTATACAGTCATAATCAATAGATTAGTTTCTATATTCTAGCAGATGACAGCTTAAAGCATGCTGAAAGTAAAGCTTTACTTTCAAGCTGCTTCAAACGGTCACCTATCTTCAATAATAGAAACAGGCTATGGAATAAAGGGTTCAAGTGTTACCAATTATTTTTCATTCTCAAATATGAAGTATGTGTATCTGTTGTTTGAATAATTTCAGACACTTGGTTAACCAATTTCCCCATAAATATGCCCTTTACGCCTTTAATTTATTTATTCACTGACGAAAATAGTTCCAATTTATACTGTCACAAATAAAAATCATAAGAAATATTTTCTATATTCTAGCAGATAAAATCTTAAAGCAGGCTGAAAGTAAAGCAGAATGCGCCTTAAGGCGCATTCTGCTTTACTTTCAACCTGCTTTAAGCGGTTACGTATTCAAAACTAGAAACAGGCTTTGGGGTAATGGGTTAAGCTCTTAGCTTCTGCCATTCTGGTAGAAGCTGGGAACCAAATTAAAACTTGTAAGAGAGTATTCTATAGTCTCAAGACTAAGGCAATATTGGTGAATTCTAGCCCTGATCTGTAAACTAAGGTATGCTTTATCCTAATTTAGCAAAGAAAGGGTTTAGGGGATGAAAAGTGTGTGGGTTTTATAATATAAAATCTTATGTAGTATTTATACAGTCAAACTTTGATATCTCTAAATTTCTTATTTCAATTATACCTGTATTTTAAAGTTCAAACATGGTTTAGCCATATTTGAACTCTGAAATATGGGTATGTTTGACTTAAGCGTGTTTAATACAGTACTGAACCTTATTTAATTAACAATTTTTGTGATTTGCTTGCAATTTGATGGCAATTGGCTTGCAATTCGATGGCAATTCGCTTGCGATTCAAAATAGTAAATTTATCCTCAGTTTAGTTTGCCTGAATGGTGTATCTGACAAATACAGTCAAACCTGTCTGAACGGTCACCTCCGAACAACGGTCACCTGTCAACAACAGCCAGTCTGAATTCCTCCCGGCCAATTTCCTTCTTAATTGACCTCTGAATAACGGTCTCCTGTCGACCGCGGCCAACGGTCACTTAAACTGGCTCTTTTTGACACCTTTTACCCCAAACAGCGGCCAGGCTGAGACACAGAGGTGTCACCTGCCGATCGTGGCCGGCGGTCACTAATTCGGCTGTTTTTAACACCTCTTACAGCAGCCAAATAACACGATTGAATGGGTGCAATTTCGCCAAAGTCGGCCGCCATCTTTGTTATGGATGCGCTTGGTTATATAATTGGAAGCAAATTCTAAGGTGCTAATGACAGTTTGCAACCGACTTTTGGGTTTAAAATAAGCCACATTATGATGAAAGAATTTCAAAAAAAATGTTTGTTTTAATATGTTGGCTAATTAATATTGAAGATGTCCGTTGCTGCTTACAGGGCTGCCATAAGTTGACATGAAAAGTCCTAAGATTTCAAAATTTGCATTTTTCAAGTGCGAATTTACGAATCGTACCTTTACCCCATAGCCTGTTTCTAGTTTTGTTGACACGTGACTACTAAAATCAGGCTAAAAGTAAAGCAGAATGCGCCTTATGGCGCATTCTGCTTTACTTTCAGCCTGCTTTAAGCTACCGTGTTCTAGAAAAAAATCCGAAGATTTAGGAAAAATCCGGAGAAATGGCAGCCCTTTGCTTATGTTTGTATGATTGTTTATAATCACGTTGTCCAGATTAAACATTTCTAAAATGGCCTTATCCAGATTAGTCATTGGTGATTAATTGTTTTGATGTAAGAAACATTGGCAGATACGAAATTGTGAAATAAAAAAGTCATTTCTAGTTTAATCATTACGCTTTAAAAAGTTGTCTCAGTTGCGAAGTTAAGCAACGTTCTGCGCGGTTAATAACTGGATGGGTGACCGGCGAAGTTAAGCAACGTTCTGCGCGGTTAATAACTGGATGGGTGACCGGCCCGGTACACGTTACAAAGTCAAAGATAAATTGGAAAATTAACAATGCCGTCTACTCTAGTCGATGAAGTTTCCGAGTTATTGTCGCTGAGCGGGTAAAGGTGCTAAAACCAACAGACTGTGCTATAGATTCTAATATTCAACAACTGCCGTCATATCACGTCAACATTTATGTTCGACAATGTCCGTGTTTTAGTCATAACTTCATTATCATAAATGGCGTCCTTTCCAAATAAACTTTACACCAGCAATAAATTCACGGTGTATTGTGAGTGTTTCCATTGAAATGAAGAAAAACCCAGTACATTTAAGAATCAGAGCAACAAATTAATCATTCAGACAAGCAAATAATGAAAATATCGGCTTTTGAAAAGTCCTTCGTTCTTATTAAACGAGATGATTTCGAAGCTATTCGTCCTTTGAGTTACCCGCCCTTTTCCGTATTTTCTCGAAAGCGGCTATGGAACATTACTCAAATATCCGTATCTACCTGTACCAATCAAAATGAGAAAATGAGATCACGTGACCAAAACCCTTCAGAGTTTGCTATCTACCGAGACATTTACTTTTAACATGGATATCCGTTCAAAAGAAAGATGATGGTCGTGATATTTATTGAAACTTCAAAGACTCTGAATTCTTAAGCAAATAAATATTTTTAATATTTAAATAGATAAATAACTTAGAGTTTAAAGGTATCAAATGTTTCTCTTTCATTACTTGCGTACTTGTACTATCCCTTGTAGATATAAAATTCAGTACATGTAGTTGATGAAAACTTAGCCATTTTGCACACCTGCGAACAACAGCCACCTGTGAACAACGGCCAGTTTTGCTAGTTCCCACAGGTGGCTGTTGTTCACAGGTTTGACTGTACTCGCAAATATGCCTTTGTTAATTTTTTCTTCCACTTTTGTCACAACCGCTTCGGAAAAATCACGTAAAAATATTCAAGCGTAAGATTCGCCTTTTGAAGCACCCGATTCAATGGCAATTCGATAGCAATTCACTTGTGTTATTTATTAAGGTTCAGTACTGTATAATGAAAGTAAAGGGTTGAAATACACGAAATTTTGACTTGAGTGTGTTTGAGATACCAAGGTTCAATTGTGTTATGGGAGGGAAAAGAAACAAGTGAATTGAACATGAAGTAATATGATTCGTACCTGACTCCAGCGATACTCCTCATCAAACTGAGCTATCTGCTTCTTCAATAGAATCCAGTCAGAGGCTTGTCGAGTGAGGGACCGAGACAATAGCTGGTGCTGAAAAAACAGTGACATCAATGTTAACTCATTCACCCCTGAAACTTTTAAAGGATAATTCCAATTTCAAAATAAGTCTAGTCCATTTTAAACTATTTAGGGCTGATTTGATTAATATATTTCAAAATGACAAACAGTGTAAACCCTGATCAGAGGGCTCCTTAAGGAGCCCTCTGAATAGGGTCTACACTGTTTGCATGGGTCAAGTGTAATCCTTATAGGTACACTGTTTGTCAATGACGAGTATACGTGTCGCTAGGGTTGAATGTGTTAGCACATTGCCCCATAAATACGCCTTAAGGAACCCTCTGATCAGGGTCTACACTGTTTGCATGGGGCAAGTGTAATCATTATAGGTACACTGTTTGTCAATGACAAGTATACGTGTCGCTAGGGTTGAATGTGTTAGCACATTACCCCATAAATACGCCTTAAGGAACCCTCTGATCAGGGTCTACACTGTTTGCATGGGGCAAGTGTAATCATTATAGGTACACTGTTTGTCAATGACGAGTATACGTGTCGCTAGGGTTGACTGTGTTCACACATTACCCCATAAATACGCCTTTGATTTAGTCTTAGACTGATGAATGTAGTTCCACTTTATACATGTACTGTCATGAATATGTACCATAAGTAATATATCCTATATCCTATCAGATAGTAGCTTAAAGCAGGCTGAAAGTAAAGCAAAATGTGCCTAAAGTTGCATTCTGCTTTACCTTCAACCTGCTTTAAGTGGTAATCTGTTTTTAAAACTAGAAACAAGCTATAGCATGATGGTTTTACAAAGGGAAGAATGATTTTTGTTTGTTTACATTGTTTCTAAGATGTGTGTTGGCAAGATTTGAGATTTGTTATGCTGCCTATTTGTACTTAATCTTTAGAACTATATAGGCAAACTTTCAATAACTTTCCAAAACAACATTGTTGGACCCAAGTTACTTATAATCTAATTGGGATTAGACTGTTTGATACTCTTAACTAATTGTTTTAGAAGAAATGTCAAAAACACTCTGAATAGTTCTGAATCAGTCACTTATTGCAAAAGAAAAATGTCTTGAATTCTAAATTGACAACAAAATACTTCAGAATAAATGAGAGGTGCTCAAATGAACCAGCTGCAACAATCACTTTATCTTTTCACTGCCAAAGGCAACTTAAATTGACTTAACCCATTACTCCATAGCCTGTTTCTATTTTTGAAACAGGCTATGGGTGACCACTTAAAGCAGGTTGAAAGTAAGGCAGAATGTGCCTTAAGGCACATTCTGCTTAACTTTCAGCCTGCTTTAAGCTATTATCTGCTAGTATATAGCAACTATTTTTTATAATACATATTCATGACTGAATAAAGTGGAAGTATTTTCTTCAGTGGAGGAATACTTTAAAGGTGTCCAAAGGCTTATTTATGGGGTAATGGGCTAACAAACAGTCTTGATACTGATCAGATGTCATGTAACACACTGTCTGGTCTGGATTCAAACTGTTTGGAATTTGTATCAATATTTCTTCAGTAAAAGTTTTACAAAATTGCAGAAGACTAATTTTAGCAGATGATAATTATATTGTCTGCAAAAGGGTCATACTGATGATAAAATGGGAAAAAGGGGCTAATGGAAAGTACATGTGAAGTATTCAGTTCATACCTGGCCCTTTTCTTTCTCTAGTCTCTTCAACAAATTCCTTCTGTTGGATTCACTTGTTTCTAATTTATGCTGAAAAGATATTCATAAAATCATCTTTATAAAAATGTCTCTCAACTCATTATCCCTTGAAACTTCAAATGGACAATTCCCGTTTGCAATAAAGGCTGGTCCATTTTAGACTACTTAGGGTTGTTTTTGTAATAAATTGCAAACTGACAAACAGTGAAGTCCTTTATCAGAGGGCTCCTGCAGGAGCCCTCTGATCAGGGACTTCACTGTTTGCATAGGACAAGACTAGTGTACTATTCACAGGTATACATTTAGTAAATGATGCATATATGCATCACTAGGGCTCAATGAGTAAATCCTATCACAGCCGTGAAAACGTCTGCTTAAAGTTATTGTGATCTGCTTATCTTCCTCAAATTCAAATTTCAGCTAAATTGACTAAATTAATAAATTGTATACTCTTTTACCGTCACCCTGCTTTAAGCAGTCACCTGTCGGGAATACCTAAAACTCAACACAATTTTGTGGTTGTAATAGAGGGTTTTTACTGTATAATAGAGGTTACAAGATAAAAACCTGAACACGGACACAGGTGTACTTACCAGCATCTGATCTCTATCAGCCATAGCACCCTTGGTCTGTTTGATCAGCTTGCCATTGTCCTCCTTCAGCCGTCTCACCTCTCGCTTCAAATCACTGTTTTCCTCAACAAGAACCTAAAATTTTAATAAAACATGTCTTAAAATAAGTTTTGTTTAAACCATTATCATATAGCCTGTTTCTGGTTTTGGAAACAGGTGACTTAAAGCAGGCTGAAAGTAAAGCAGAATGTGCCTTAAGGCACATTCTGCTTTACTTTCAGCCTGCTTTAAGCTACTATCTGCTAGGATATAGAACATATTTCTTATGGTTCATATTCATGACTGTTTGAACCTGTATTTGACTATATTTTCTTCAGTAGGAATAAAGATATGGCATAAATATGTGTTATGGGTTATGGGTTAACAGACAGACACAGCTACAGACGGACAATTAACCCTTACATTGCTGATTCAGCATATGGACTCTTCCATTTTCTGATAAGTGACAAGTTTTTATATTGGATCTAAACCGTTTACTTCCGAAAAATATCTAAAAGTATGACAAACAGTGTAGACCCAGATCAATAGGAGTCTGCTGATCTGGGTCTACACTGTTTGCAAATGATGAATCTACCCAGTCCCGCACAGATAAGGTTAATGAAGTAGCTACAGTATATATGAAAACCCTGCTGCAGAAGCTCATAAAGAAATAATATAATACATTGTTTATGTATTATCATTAATGTTACATAAAATTTTGTTGCGGTTGACAATGTAAATGCACAATTTAAAAGCTTGTTGCCAGGTTTTACCTCATTTTTCCTAATGACATCATTGACTCGTATATTGCCTCCCAGAAAGGTGTAGGAACTCTGGTTTTGTGGAAGTTTCTCGTCTTCTACAGGGGGAAGGAACTGTTCACCTTCTTTTGCATTCTTCCTACGTTCTAACTCATACAGATTGCGATACTTCTCTGCCAGGTCCTGGGCCCGATGTAATTCTCCAGTGATCTCTTTCAACTTTACATCAGCTGATAAATATATAACAATGGTATGGTTTCATGTAATCCATCAGTAGAGCATTAATGACCAACTTTCTGGTGAATGAAACTTACTTGTATTTTGAGATTAGAACATGCAACTTTTACGCCTCTAACCGTTCATACACTAAGAAAAGTAGTCACCAGCAAGGAAGTACTGAACATAAATATAAAAGGCATTTACAATTACTTTCAATATTGGAGCATAAAGCAGGCTGAAAGTAAAGCAGAATGCTCCTTGAGAGGCATTCTATTTCACTTTCAAATTGCTTTAAGTGGTAACCTGTTTTCAAGACTAGAAAGAGGATATGTGGTAATAGGTAAAGTATATTTTAGTCAATTTTCCATGAAAGAATTTATTAGTGTGTGACTATTTGATAAATGAAAATAGAGCATAAAGTTAAGAAATGTACCCCATCTTGCAGCTTTACACTCATCTTTCTTAAAACTACAGTAGAACCTCTCTATTACAGCCACCAAATTGTGTTAAATATTAGATGTTTACGACAGGTGACTGCTTAAAGCAAGGTGACAGTAAAACAGAAAGCTCCTATAGGAGCTTTCTGTTTCACTGTCACCTTGCTTTAAGCTGTCACCTGTCTTTTATTCAATAAATTAGTCTTCGTTTTAGTGGCCGTTATAGAGAGGTTTTACTGTACCTAATGTTTGTATTATTACATAAGCTGGGTTTTTCTGCATCTCAATATTTAGAAGCATTAATTTTGTAAAAATTTCACATCAAACAGTTTGCTTAAATAGTAGGTTATTCTGCTACAGTTGCTTATTTCGTTTGTGACTCTAGGTCTCCCACAAATTTGGCTTTACTTTCTGTCTGCTTTTAACAGCCACTTGTCTTACGGCAATGAAGGAAAGGATTAAATCTGTTATCATTATTTACCTTCTTTGGCCTTCCTTTCAAACATTTTGATTAGTTTCATTGAGTTTGCACGTGACAGTGTGATATCCTCGTGCAATCTTCTGTTCTGCTGACTTAGAAGGCGTGACTCTGTCAACTTCTCGTGCAGGGTGAACTCAGTCTTTAGTTTCTCATTCTGCATCACAACATTCTTGAGCAACTGAGATTTCAGCTCATACGCCAACTCCTGTTCCTCTGGGTCAAGAGGCTTTCTGCTCAAAGGGAAAGAACTCACATAGAAAATGGTCAAAATTTCAATAGTTGTCTCCCTTGAACAGTTCATGGTCTTATGCATATTTTCAGTAAATGAGATTTCGACTCTTGTTCTTCTTGGTCAAGTGACTTTTCTGCTCAAAGGGAAAAAACTCTTGTACAGAATATTTCAAAAGTTCAATAGTTGTCTCCCTTGAACAGTTCATGGTCTTAAGTATATGACCATATGAAATTCATTGACTAAATATCAATTGATTGACACTTGGGGATGGGGCAATTTTTTCTTGTAATAAGTTATCTCCGTACTGTATACTTTTACTCTTGTACTTTAACCCTTAGCCTGCCACTCACGACTATAGCTCCATATGCAAACAGCTTGGATCCGGATGAGACGCCGAGTAACTCGGCGTCTCATCCGGATCCAAGCTGTTTGACACTCAGACAACATTTTCAGCAATTTTGAGCAACTTTGAAGCAATTTGAAACTTGAAGCAGACGAGAAATATAGCAGACGACAATTTAATTGGCGGGTTAAGGGTTAAATGTGTTACATCAACAAGGTTGATAATGTACAGTCTACTTTAAAATTGAATCTGTTAATCCTGGAAAATATCATTTTTTCATTTACAGTATACAAATATCCGAAAATGTTGAGTGACTAACAGTGTAGCTCCTTTTAAGATGCAAACTCTACATCCGGTTTTGATAAAAAATAAATTAACCAGCTGAGCATGCTAAGAGTTAATTCATTATTCACCAACTGATCTTCAAAATTCAAAATAGAAAACCTGAAACAGTTATGTGTAATACTCCATGCAAGTATTACTCCATGTCAAATGCCAAACAGTATAACCACAAATCAACACATGAACAGCAAAACCAAACAAATGTACATGTTTTAATTGAAATGGTAACATTAATGATACAGTCAAGTTCATGTTAACCAAAATACCCCCTTTTAGGCCTGTAATTTATTCTGAGCTGAAGAGAATAGTTCCACTTTATATAATCATGAATTTGCCCCATCAGAAATATTTCCTATATCCTAGCAGATGATAGCTTAAAGCAGACTAAAAGTAATGCCCCTTAAGGAGCATTCTGCTTACTTTCAGCCTAATTTAAGCAACTGTCTGTCTTCAGAACTGAAAAAAATCTATGTGGAATTATCAAAGCAAGTGGAATGAGAATTTTGGCTTTAAAATCATCCAACTGTAAGCTGGAAACAAGCTATGGGGGAAAAGGTTAACAACAACTTAAAGATTTGTAGATAACACAAAAAAAACTCTGTTAATACCAAGTACATTGTATATCAATAAGTTCAACACTTGGCAAATAAAATAATATCCAAAATCACTGTTAGAGAAACTTAAACAAATAGATGGCAAAAAGACATTTTTTTAAAAACGACTATAAAAGGAAATTATCAAATTACATGTATTTTGTAATTTACAACAATATATGATTGTTTACATATAACTTAGCTTAAACCTTTACCCCATAAATATGCCTTTTTATGCCTTTAATTTACTCCTCACTGAAGAAAATAGTTCCAATAACTACAGTCAATAGTAAGCACTATAAGAAACATATTTTATATCCTAGCAGATGGTAGCTTAAAGCAGGCTGAAAGTAAAGCAGCTTCTACTTTACTTTAAATCTGCTTTAAGTGGTCAACTGTTTTCAATACTAGATACAGGTAATTGGGTAGGGGATTAGAGAACATTACTGGGATACATTTATTTTGACTTTAAATCACATATTTCTATACCCTATTCAAACGTTACATACTGCCTTGTCCACCACCATAGTAGACTTTGTTTACCTCCAGTACGAAGAGCAATTACAAGCAATACAAAATTGTATGTATTGTCAGTCATGACTGTATCTATTTTGAAATAAATACTGTTTAAACTAAAAGTAACTTTCAACCTGTTTTAGATATAAAGCTGTCTTCAAAACTGGAAACAGGCTATGGAGTAAAGGGTTAAAACAAAATTTCTCTAAAATATATTTTCAAACATAAATCCTTTTCCTTAACTAATATGTACATGTTTGTATAGGTGCTAGGAATCCATTACAGTGGTAAATACGCTATTCCTACCCATTTACGCGTTTATCTATGCGTAAGAAACGCATAGTGAAGGGTTAACGGACGGTTAACTAACGGTTAACGCCTAAAGATTTTAACGCATTTATAAACGATTATACCAGAGATGCTGCGATTGGTGCGAGTTTTCCGTTTCATGCGGAGATTTCGGATCTTATTGATGATTGCCGTTATTCGATGAATTATATAAATTCAGACGACAGTTTTAATCTCAATCATAATGCTGAGTGACTCGGCGTCTGAACCAGATTTTTTCTGTTTGATATTTATTAGAATAATTCCTTCCATGTTGATTTCTTTGCGTTCTTTGCAAACGGTTTGAATCCAGATCAGACGCCTAGCTGTATAGATCGGCATAGCATCTGACAGCTTTGAATAAACCCAATTACTTTACATAATAGTTTAACACTAGCAATTTGGATGTAGATGGGACGCCGAGTAGTTCCGTTCTTATGTTTTACAGCCAAGAATGAAGCATACGGTTTTGATTTCATTTTTACAGTTTGGCTCTAGAAGAGATGCCGAGTTACGGGAGTCTCATCCGTATTCGAACTATACAGATATCGTTTACTTTGATCAGACAGTATAAGAACTGACACATACTCGCAGATATGATTTGGTTTATTTGGTTGATATTTCAATCAACCCCAATTAGGATACTTACTTGGTTAAGCCGCAGTTTTATTACCCCATATTCGGTCTGTTACGCAACACTCTAATAGCGGCCTGCCCTGTGATATCTGTAACTAACGGCACGGAGTAAATACACAGTGTATTTACTCCGTGCTAACGGGTAACTAACAGCATGTCACACGTGCTATTTGGAATTCCGCATGTACATAGTAACTCAGCATCTGATCTGGATCCAAACATTTATGCAAAGCAGACACTCAGTAATTTGACATCTGATCAGGATCTAAGCATTGCTCCGGATCATATGCTTAGTAAGTTGGTGTCTGATTTTTCATGAAGTAAGGTAAGGTAACGGGATAAGACCGACATCCGGGCTCTTTTAAACGCGTAACGAAACGTGTAAAGAAATGGCCAGGAAACCCGTTTAACGAAACGGATAATAAACGCGTAAGAAACGCTTAAGAAACGCATTAGAAACGCATAAAGAGGGTAGGAATAGCGTATTTACTATTGTACAAACTATTTTAGACCAAACCTGGTTTTCAGTCTCTTTATTATATGCAATACCATGCATGGTTATATTTCATAAAACAGCAATATCTCATGGCTTAGAACTCATTCCAGTTTGGTGATATCACACACCATGCAGTGGACTTACTGCTGTGGAACTGCACCACCTGACTTTATCCGTTTACTCTGTTTCAATTTATCTATTCGCTCCATAACAATACGGTTTCTCTTCTGTAAGATGCCTCTTATACCTGGTATTTGTTTGAGTCTATTAAATGTACAGTATAACCTGTCTACTACAACTTCACCAAAGAAGCATTGACTGTTAACCTATTATTCCAAATATACACATCTTTACGCCTTTAATCTATTCCTTCACTGAAGAAAATAGTTTCAATTAATACAGTCATGAACATGAAACATTAGAAATATTGTCTATATCCTAGCAGCTAGATGGTAGGAAGTAAAGCAGAATGTGCATTAAGGTGCATTCTGCTTTACTTTCAAAGTGCTTAAAGTGGTTACCTGTCTTGATAACTAGAAACAGACTATGAACCAGTGATGCATATAAAATTATACATGTTTTTTACAAACAGCGTTCCTGTGAAGAATACACTTGTCATATACAGTCAAACATGTACAAAGTGACTCTTCTTTGGGGAAGCACTTAGGAAATTAAATACAAGTGATCACTAAATGCAGGATAAAATTATAATAATAATAATAATGACTTTATTTCATGTGGATTAATGCAGAAAGCATCTGCAGGAGCCCTCTGATCAGGCTGGCACAAAGGGCATGTACATTCTTCAAGAGTACACTGTTTGTAAAGGAGTTGTATACTTGTTCCTATGGTCCAGTGAGTTGAACACAGTTCGATATAGATGCAGAGCTCCAGATAAGGGGGGTATTTCAAAACCTAAAATCTTTATTTCTGCTTTAAACCCTATAGTGTCACTACTCATTAGAATCGTCTCAAAGAGACGATTCTAATGAGTAGTAACACCATAGGATTTGATGCTAAAATAAGTGAGAAAATGTTGGATTTGTGCAGTTTACTCCCTCTTATCTGGAGCCCTGTAGATGGTTGTGAAAGAATGGACTAACTCAGATTCAAATAAATCTTTTTTTAAAAATTGATCTTTTTATTCAAAGCATTCTGCACTAATATTAATTTGCACTGTATTCTGGCAGTAGATCCAGTTTCAACGCAGCTTTTTGAGCAAAAGCTTTTGAAAAACAATACTGCTCACATACTGAACACGTTTTTCAATACCCTAAGTAAGGGATAGCTGATTAAAGAAACACCTAAAAATAACAATATATCAGAACTATCAGTTTTTCATCATTAAGAATATCATCTCAGAAATGGAAAGTACTTCAATTTCTTAACCCATTACCCCATAAATACCCATTTTTACGCATTTAGTTTATTTTACCACTGAAGAGAATAGTTCCAATTTACAGTCATGAAAATATATCTAAGAGTTATTTTCTATATTCTAGCAGATGAAAGCTTAAGGCAGGTTGAAAGTAAAGCAGAATGTGCCTTAAGTGGTAAACAATTTTCAAAACTAAAAATTGGCTATGGGGCAATGGGTTAAATGCCTTTTGTTTCCACTAAACACTACACTGCCTTGACCAGTTGGAATTGTCTCCAGGACAGGGCTCCAGATAAAGGAAGTATTTCAAAAACTTAAATCTTTATATTTGTGTTAAATCCTATGATGTCACTTCTTTTTCATGTCTTTTCATGACATATATCTAATGAGCAGTAACACCATAACATTTGGATCTGACAAAGAAAGAAAATGTTGGATTTATTCAGTTTTACAGGTATCTGGAGCCTGCTCCAAGTCATAATTCTACTCAGTAGTTACAGCATAGGATTTAGTGGAGACATAGTCAGGAGAATATTTAAGGAGTGATGTGGCTTACCTAGGCTCTGCTCCTCCCCTTCGACCCAGCTTGCTTGTGATAACCTCCTGGGTTTCATTTATTTCTCGCTCGAGCTGCAATCAAGTATAAAAATATAAACAAACCTCAATAACAATTAGCCCCTTCCCCTACTCCCCCATAGCTTGTTTACAGTATTGAATACAGATGGAAGATTAAAACAGACTGACAGTCAGCAGAATGTTCTGTTAACCCTTTGAACCCTAGTCCCGCATATAGGCGTCCTTTTCAAACAGTATACATGTGAAAATACACTTGTCCTATGCAAACAGGGAATACCCAGATCAGAGGGCTCCGTTAGGAGCCCTCTGATCTGGGTCTTCACTGTTTGTCATAATGTAAAACATTGACAAAAATAACCCTTAAAAGTCAGAAATGAACTAGACTAAAATGGAAACTGGGATTGTCCATTTGAAGTTTCAGGGAGGAAAGAGTTAAGAGACTTCTACTTTCCTTTCCACCTGTTTTTAAAGCTTATATAATTTGCCAGGATGTTGGTAATTTTTCTTAAGATGCATATTCATGACTATATAGCTGAACTATTTTCCTCAGTGAAGGAATAATTTAGTTAATCTTACCCATTTATTTACACTTGAGGTTTGATAACAGGAGCTAGCTTTGGGTCTACAATGTTTTCAAAAGACATCAAAATACACTAATAGCTCCCGCCTTCATCACCAACAAAATGGTGTAAAGCTCCTAGGTAAAATCATTCAAATGCACTTCAATGGTCTCTCTTAACTCTTACCATACTAGAGGCGGATATCTCTGATGAGATGTCATGTAACACTGCATCTCATCAAGATCCAAACTGTTTGACACTCTTACCATGTTTTGAAAATAAATTTAGGAAAATATATTTTTAGAACAGTAATGTTGCAGCCAACATTTTTTACTGATGAAAAAAACTACCCAGCATGCAAAGAGAACAATGCATTGAACCCTTGGCACATTCTGCTTTACTTCCAACCTGCTTTAACCCTTTCCTCCCTGAAACTTTAAATGGACAATTCCAGTTTCCATTTTAGTCTAGCCCATTTCAGACTTTTAAGGGTTGTTTTGTCAATGTTTGGCATTGTGACAAACAGTGAAGACCCTGATCAGAGGGCTCCTTTCGGAGCCCTCTGATCTGGGTCTTCACTGTTTGCATAGGACATGTGTAATTTTGACATGTACAGTGTTTGAAAGGACGCCTATATGCGGGACTAGGGTTCAAAGAGTTAAGTGGTCATCTATCTTCAAACTAGAAACAGGCTATACAATACTATGGAGTAAAGGGTTAACATAGTCTGTTTGCATGCTAGCGGTGAATAATCCGCCACAGCGATAATGCCTTTGCAAACAGTTTGGATCCAGATGAGCTAGACACTGCATAATATAGCGTCTCATAAGGATCTAAACTGCTTGACATGCACTCTGACCATGTTATAAAAAGTTATTTAGAAAGTTCTATTATTTAGAACAATAGCAGATGACAAATGTTGCAGAACAGAACAATTCCTTTATTATTTATTATTGTAGATGAAACAAATTACCCAGTATGCAACAGTTTAAATCATTGTACAACCCTAGAGTATGAACATGTTTGTTTTGTACCTGTTTTATGTTCTGTAGAGCCCCTTTGAGCTGGCCGTCCAGTGCCTCTAGTGTCTGTTTGGTGTCTTTGTCTTTCTTAGCAGCATCTGCCTTCTGTATACAATCTACTAACGATTTGTTCTTCTCCTCAAACTGTGTCAGAGAGTCTTTGAGATTCTGCAGAGACAAACAAAGAAACAATTGTATACAGATTTATGTAAAGAGAATAATCAGAATATCATATTTACATTTGCCCCATTCAATTCCATTTAAAAATTAAACTTTAATTCGTAAAGATGCAATTGCTCAAGGGGGCGGAACTGGTGGATATCTTTCGCAGAGGAGGCGGGGTTTATGGATCTGTTCTCAGTGAACTATTTTGTTGTGTTTCAATGTACACAGTTTCAGCAATGCGGTTATGGCTGTTCCTTTCAGGTACACAATATTCGTATTAACAACCTCTAATATGGACTAAACATACATGTATACTAATAAAACATTCCTTTAATATAAGAAATTAAACGAAATAAATGACAAAAAATTATTGGCACATTAACCATTTAATTCGCTAGCAATTCATGGAATTTGCTGATCATTTTCTGTAATTTATTTCGCTTAAAAGTCAAAAACAAATCAGTTCATTTCTTAATTAAACTCTTTACTCCATATACATGGGTATTCAAAACACTGCATTTATCGAATAATATCTTTATGCGTTCACCAAACCTTATGTTGGAATTTCTCATTAAAATCGTCCCTTTCGGGACAAAACAAATTTATCAATTTGTGATTGATTGCCAGCGGGCTCAAAGCTTGAAGAATTGCAAGCAAAGGCAAGAGCTATCATAGAATTTTTCTATTAACTTTTATTTTGCTTTCAAAGCTCTCATCTGTCTATAAAACTATAATAATGAAATTTGTTTGAGTGGTTGTATTAGGGTTGCAGGGCTGCCATAAGTTGATCATGAAAAATCCTAAGATTTCCAAATTTTCTATTTTTCAATCACCATTACTTTAAAGCATGTTGAAAGTAAAGCAGAATGCGTCTTAAGGCGCATCCTGCTTTACTTTCAGTCTGCTTTTAGCTACCTTCCGCTAAGATAAAACTCCGAATATTTCGGAAAAATCTGATGAAATGGCAGCCCTGGAATTGGGTGAATCTATTATATGGCTGAATCACAGAATAGGATAATGCTGTAGGATTGTACTGTTAGCACCAACGATCAATATTTGCCACTTTAAATGAATTTTAAGCTCACAGATTGATATTGATGAATCACATCAAACATGCTTTATCTTCACAGTTCAGTTCTGCAAATGCAACACTAAAAGTTCCATTTTTCAGTGTTTATAGGCATGTGGAAGCCTATCCAAATGCAGGACAAAAGTAATACAGATTTGAACTCTTTTAGGAGCTTTCAGTACCGCATGTTGTTTTGTTCTGCATTCAATTAAGCAGACACTTGCCTAAATTAAAGTATTCTGTCCTAAGACTCACTATAGCTCTTTCAAGAAAGGTTGAACTGTATTTATACTGTTCATAATGATATAGTATGATTCAATTCACAAGTACATACAAAGGGCTCCATACATGAACTGGTGTTTGTGAAACTCTTTGACTCCTTTGATTCTTATTTCTTTGAGCATATATTTTTCTCATGGTTGAGCAAAAATAACTTTACTGAAAGGTATTTGATTTCTTTGAATGTTAAATAAATATTACCTGCTTCATAACAACTGTCTAAAGAAATTAAACACATCTTAGGCATTTAGTGGTTTGTTAGTTTTTTCCTTTATATTATAATTATAGACTTTTTCCACTTTTTCCATTTCCACTTTTGAGAAATTATGAGTTTATGTTCATGTTTTAAGGCTGTTTTAAGATAATTTTCAGAATAAAAGAATTCAGGTAATCTGTGCAGACACTGATCACAGAGCTTGTTAATAAAATGGTACATTCATAACTAAGAGATGCACTAAAATGTCAGCTACACGTTGTAAACAATAAGGAAATATAAAATTTCTAAAGTATTGATTTTTGTAGTTCAATGTAATTTAATAACTAAATCAACCATATAAAAACTGACTTTCAAAGGGCCTATTGTGTATAGAAAATATATGAATATTGACCTTTGTATGGAATAATTTAGTTAACCTTTGTACAGAATAAAGTCAAACTTATGTCATCATTTCAAAGATTTAGTTGCATTAGCAGTCATGCAGAGGGCGAAAGTTATAGAATGAATGAATGAATAGTATAGTATGATGCGAAAGTATACATGTACAGTAAAACCTCTCTATAACGGCCACTAAAGTGTGCTAATTTATTAGTTGTTTTTGACAGGTGACTGCTTAAAGCATGGTGACAGTAAAACAGAAAGCTCCTGTAGGAGCTTTCTGTTTTACTGTCACCTTGCTTTAAGCTGTCACCTGTCATTTAAATAACCAATTAGTCCTCGTTTTAGTGGCCGTTATAGAGAGGTTTTACTGTACTGCATAACAATTGTAATGCAGAAGAGAAAGCTTTCAACATTACTTTAAACTAGCTCTGCATTAACTCTTTGAACCCTAGTCATGCATATATGCATCATTTGCAAACACAGTGTACCTGTGAGTAATACACTTGTCCTATGCAAACAGTGTTGACCCTCATCAGAGGGCTCCAGACTGTTTGTCATTTTGACATAAATATATTGTAAATATCAACCCTAAAAAATGGACTAGACTAAATTGAAAACTAGAATTGTCCATTTGAGGTTTCAGGGAGGAAAGGGTTAAAGCATGGTGAAAGTAAAGCAAAATAAGCCTTAATGCTCATTCTACTCAGTCATTGCCTTTTAAATTAAACCCACGAAGCCCTCGGCGAGAGATTTCTGATTTGGGAAAGTGGTTTTTCATAAGAATTAGTGTATCTGCATCAGAATTTGGCATATGACAGTGAAAAACGCAGTTTTTGTCGATTTTGGGCAAACTGTTTAAAAAAATAAGGTAAAGACTGTCTGCTATACTTTCAATCTGATTTAAGTGGTCACCGGTCTTGAAAGCTTCTAAGAAACTAGCTATGGGATTTAACAAAGAGTTAATACATTAAGACTTCTATAAATTACACACTTACATAAATATTTAAGTCAGGGTACTGGCCAGGGTTATGTCATGAATTGTTATAAATACAGTTTATTGATTAATCTGTGATCATTCTGCTATGATAACATGATTACTGAGTTGTCCGACTTCTATGCCTTCAATTGACATAGTTGGCAGGTTGACAATACAGACTAACACCCATTACCCCATATATACTCCTTTTACGCCTTTTGATTTATTCTTCCATTAAAGAAAGTACTTCCAATTTATTCAGCCATGAATATGTATCATATGAAATATTACTTACATTCTAGCAATTGGTAGCTTAAAGCAGATTGTAAGTAAAGCAGAATGTGCCTTAAGGCACATTCTGCTTTACTTTCAACCTGCTTTAAGTGGTCACCTATCTTCAAGACTAGAAATAGGCTATGGGGGGAATTATCAGGGTTAATGTGTTCATGCCTCAATATGTAACATTCAGTTTTTAATATACATCTTGCTTGATTTTCTTGTTAACCCATTACCCCATAAATACGCCTTTTTACGCCTTAAATTTATTCATTCACTGAAGAAAATTAAACCACTTTATAGAGTTATGAATACCCACCATAATAAATATTTTCTATATTCTAGCAGATAGTAGCTTAAAGCAGGCTGAAAGTAAGGCAGAATGTGCCTTATGCGCATTCTGCTTTACTTTCGACCTGCTTTAAGTGGTCACCTGTTTTCAAAACTAGAAACTGACAATGGGGTAATGGGTTAAACAATCTCCTGCTAACAGCAAAAATTTATGCTTTTTGAAAACTGTGTAGAAGCTTCTGATCAGGGTCTGCACTGTTTACATCACAGTCATGCATAGGAACTTAATCTGAGGGAAAGGTTTAAAGATTGTCCAATCATCTTTATTTTAATTTATTCTATTTTTGTTCATAACACAAGATGCCTAAATTGCTTTCAGTGCATTATACCCATGAGCATCAATATAAGAATTTAGGATAAACATCTATTGCACATGCAGCCAAAATATCCAAACTTGCGCTTGTTAATATCGTAACCCTTATTCCACTGAATATTCATATATAAAATCAACCAATTATAAACATCCATATATACTGAGCTACTAAATTAACCCATTGAACCAAACAAAGTGATAATTTTTACCTTCTTAACAAAAAAAAATTAATGTACCTGTGAAGCTTATATTCGTCCTGGAAATGTCAACAGTGTAAACCTTGATCAGAGGAGTCCTGTTTTAGATAAGGGTTGTACTGTTTACCATTTTGCAAATTGCAATATAACTATTTGACCAGGGTTTTCTATTGGGGTCAATGAGTTAAATCCCAGGTAACAGTCGGTATATCTTATTTAATTCAGATGAATTGAATTTGTACTAAATTTATAAATCCAAGCACCAATAAACACAACTTACACAAGAATCTGTTGAAATGTTTAAATTCAAGCCATATAATTTGTACTTCAATTTGTTTTTCATTTATATTCCTTTGTCCAATGGGCAAGTGAACTGCATGTGGACATTAATTTTGATGGGATTCAATACGTCTGTCCAACATTTTCTGGCAATTTTAACAATATAGTGTTTACACTTCAACAAACTTATTGTCTGTATCAAACTGTACCGGTATTTGAGCAAGTAATTTTATACCAGCTAGTGCCTTAAATTTGTTTTGTCATGACAGTAGTGGAAAGGATACACAGGGGTCATTGGTTCAAGCCCCTGCTGCCCCACTAGCAATACTAATGGTCCTTAGAATGAGACCTAGGTAAACCGAGTTCCATGAAATGGATGCTACACAGCAGACATATAAAAGAACTAGGAGTTTCTCTAGCAGTAAGATTAATTCCATCTGTAACCATAATTGCACCTCACTAAAAACTTTAAACAAACTAACATCTGCCCGGGCATCTGTCCTACCACAGTTTCCACAATGGGTGACATGGAAGGAGGATAATCCTTTTCAAATACTACTACCAGTACTTCTACTTTTGCCATGACCAACGAAAACAGTTACCCCTAAGTTCAAAACCCTATAGCTTAAAATTATTTATTAAACATCAAATACATAGTCATGACAATTTTTTAATAGGTGTGAAAACCTAATCCCTATATAGTTATAATAAATTCAACAAAACAAAATAAGGTCTTCTATATAAATTTAGGTTGGGGATAGTGGTTGTGTGGTAATTCACTAGACTGTGGTACCAGGGGGCATGAGTTTGATCCCCCGCGGGACTAGCGGTCTGACAAGCATGATGCTATATATATACATGTATGTGCCAAATATCTAAGCCTTGACCCTTGTAGTTTTTTATATGAAAATATCCTTATTTTTTTATTTCAGTTGCCATATATGGCAACCAGATATATGCATTGATTTTAGTTCTTTGAAAGAGCCTGACCCAAGGAACATTTCTGTAAAGCTAATGGCTGAAATACCGGTATGTGAAGCCTTATCAGGAGGTCAGATGTCATTTTAAGAAATTGTTAATAACAATGGACGACGAATGATGAACGACAGACATCGCAGAACGACGGACAGCCTTAAATATAAATGGCTCACTGGTGAGCTAATTAAAGTTTAATGGCAGATTTTAAATTAAAAAAAACGAACAGAAAGAAAGGCAATCTTCTTCATCTTCTTCTGGTTATTTCCTCCCATATGTGGGGAGCTGCTCAAGAAATTCTCGGTAGTCACATTACAATGTTTGTGTCACTATAGGGAAAACTAATAGCATATATGTGAGTCAACCATTATCTGGGGCCAGGCTCGCCAGGAGCCTGCAGCAAGTCAGGTGTATTTTCATTAAGTATTTCATTAGAAATTGACTCCAGGTCTGCAACATCCACTGATGTAGGGGGCTGCAATTTTAAGGGACCCATATGGGTCATGATATGGAATATTCCACACCAAACTGAAGCGTGCTCTGTATTTAAGTCTTTAGAGCAACTGACTAGTGTTGAGGTGGTTTTGGGTTCGAGTCCCACCTTGGTCGGAAATATTTTCTCAGAGTTCACTTTAAATGTTTAAGACGTTATCAAATGACAGCTAGCCTGTACAATGGCAGTCTCTCTGTCTATGGGTTGGCTTTGCAAGATGAAAGGTGAGTGGGTAGTGGATAGTCAGTCAGTACACCCATATCGGATGGATATCGGCCCGATATCTAAAATGATATCTGTCAGATGTTATTTTGCACATTTTGATGTTTTCTGGTTGGATTGATATCGTTGTCGGATGGATATCGGCCCACCATCGAACATATATCAGACTGATATCAAAAAAAATATCAGTTTGATATCAAACCGATATAATGTCAGTTGATGATTGGATTTATATCAATCCGATCATTGGACAGATCATTGGATATATGTCTGCATTTGATCAGGGGGGTTTGATGACAAAAATTAAGCCATTTATTAATCGGATCAATTCATCGGGCGGATTTGATCAGTATTTTTTTATGACAAACCTTTGACATCCCTATTATCAGCTGACACTATATCAGTTTAATATCAATCTGATATCTGTTTTAATATTGGTCCGATATATATTTGATGGCGGGCCGATATCAATCCGACAACAATATCAATCCAACCAGAAAACGATGTGCAAACGACATCGGACCGATATCATTTAGATATCCATCTGATTTTGATGTGCTGACTGGGTGGGGGGTAGTGCCTGAAGGGGTGATGATCGACCGGTCACCCCGTAGCTCAGTCATTTGATTCATTTTCCCTAGGAAACTCATTTTTATCAAACATTTGAACAGTAAATTCTGACTGCAGGTCTAAAGATCCATACTGCTTGTCATTTCACTTTATTCCTGTCATAATTTACATATGCCATTTTTCTTAATTTTTTTCAATTATGAATTTGAAGATGTCAACACTTCCTTTACGTTCAAAAAATTAAAGACCACGTTGATAAAACTGAAAAGTGCAATTAGCGAATCATGCAAAGCACCTGACTGAAAATGCAAACAATTTGTCACACTGCCATCTAACTATCACTTACTCTGTAACTCTCCTTTGATGCCATTTTGTCTTTTTATGTAATGTCACCAGCTGTTTAAAGATAATACCGAAAACATCATTAAAAACCCGACACCATCGCTTTTGTTGACACTGTTGTGAGGCAAATTTCCACTTCCGCCAAGGGAGAAGACTCGGGTATGACTAAAATGCGAACAGAATTTTCTCGCGGAAACAATGTCAGTCTTGGCGAAAACAATAATATTTTTATGTGAACAGTTCTTCTGACTTGGCAGAGTTATTTTTAAGGTAGTGACTAGGGGTACGTGACCGTACCTCTAATATTTGAAATTAGCGGTACGGTCACCAGCGGCGTAGCCAGGCTTGAGCGAATGTTACGCACATCAGGGGGAGGGTGCGGGAGGGGGTACCCCTCCTGCTGGTGGGGGTCCGGGGGGCCTCCCCCGGGAGAAAAAAGGAAATTAGAAGTAAAATGGTGAGCTCTGAAGTGTATTTAGAGGGATTTGGAGCACTGAATACGATCTATGTGAACTATACAAATGTGTCCAACCTATGATTACATTTTGTGATTAGCGTTTTTTCTGCTAAAATAATTTGACTTTTAGCCGCACGAGTGGTATATACAAGAAGTCCTGCAGTCTTTTATGATGTCGACTTAAATTTGTAGTTGTTGAGATCCTGAGTTTCCGAAACTCGAACTTGAAAATGCAAGTGGGGGTTCGGGGGTCCTCCCCCGGGAGAAAAATGGAAATAAGAACTGAAATGATGAGCTCTGAATTGTGTTTAGAGGGATCTGGAGCACTGAATACGATCTATGTGAACCATACAATTGTGTTCAATGCTCCGTTATAACATAACGATAAATTTAGTGATTCATTTCCGCTATAATAATTTGACTTTGCCGCACGAGAGGTGCATGAAACACCGTATTTTTTTCTTCATGATGCTGATTTAAATTTGTAGTTGTTAAGATCCTGAGTTTCCAAAACTCGAACTTTTTGCAAGTGGGGGTTCGGGGTCCTCCCCCGGGGAGAAAAATGGAAACAAGAACTGAAATGGTGAGCTCTGAAGTGTTTTTGGAGGGAATAGGGACACTAAATACGATCAACGTGAACCATACAATTGTTTTGAAGGCTCTGTTATATTAGACACAACCTTATTTTGTGACTAATTTTTCCACTGCTAGAACTATTTGACTTTAAGACTGAAGAGAAGTACACGAAACACAGTAGAAGTTTTTCAGGCTGCCAACTTTGTAGTATCTAAGTTCTTTATTTTCTGAAACTTAAAGTTGACAGATGAAAGTGGGGGTCCGGGGGTCATCCCCCGGGAGAAAAAATCGAAATAAGATGGTGAGATCTGAAGTGTGTTTGTAGGGATTTTGGACACTGAATACGATCAATGTGACTAACCTATATATTTCCAAGAACTTTCGACTTTTAGACGATTTAGGTATACATTGTACGTACAATCCACATGTATATGAACTATGAAATATTATTGGTGGGGGGTTTTGGGCACTAAATACGAACTACATGTGTATGTGATCCATACAATTTTCTTCAAAGGTTCGTTATATAAGACATATCATTATATAACTATTTGACTCAATGTTTAGACTCACGAGAGGTACATGTAGCAGATTGCATGTAGCACCGTAGGCTTGAGGCTGCCGTCGTTCTTGGTTTTCTAAAACTTGAAATTGATCAATGCTGGAGGGGGTCCGGGGGTTCTCCCCCGGGGAGAAAAATGGAAATTAGAACTGAAATGGTGAGCTCTTAAGTGTGTTTGAAATCTTCATTTTAGACTTTAAGGTCTAACCCCTCTTAGCCTTCGGTTTTTATGCCATTTTTGGCCATGTTTGATTTTTCATTTTTCAAACTGATGTTACGCACGTGCGTACGTGCGTATCGCTGGCTACGCCCCTGGTCACGTACCCCTAGCGAGCCCTGTGAGGGTTGACTAGGGGTACGTGAGTCATTTAAACTATGTAGCAACACATTATTTTGCCTGCAGATACGTTTTATTGATGCTAATATTAATAATATCTCATTTCTACCTTATATTGTGGATATTTATTGGATAAAAACAAAGAAACTTAGGACTGCAACGGTTCACCGAATTTCGGTTATTTTCGGTTTGTTTGTCTCGGTTCGAAGAATAGATGTATTCCGCATACATGTATAGGGTTAATTATCGTCAGATACGCCCGATATCTGGAAATCAGTGACCAATGTTAAGTTTTTTTCTTAAAAAATTGATTCAAAGGTAACTTAATGTAATAAGCTTGTTGAAAATCACTGCTGATGTAGCTTCCTAACTTAGCGTTGAATATAAAGGGGTAGATCTAAGAAAATAAAAACTATCGAAGCTTCTGCTCCCATCAAGTATCGAAACATGTAAGTGCCGATATAAGTTTGCTGGTTAATGACCTACACAAATCAACCCGAAAAACACGTTTGACAAATGATCGCAATTAAACGGTGCAATTGTTCTAAACAAAGCTGGTATTGGATATTTATACATGTTTGTAAAAATGTGTGAACATTCTTTATTCATAGATATAGTTTTCGCTGCCGTGCAAAAAATGTCGATTGGATTTTTTTTTAATGAAGTTTCTTTGCTTTTCTGCGTTAAACAGTCGGAATAGAAGGTTGAAATGAGATATTATTAACATTAGCACCGATATTAATGTATCTGCAGACACAATAAAGTGTTGCTATATAGTGTTTTGGACTCACGTACCCCTAGTCAACCCTCACAGGGCTCGCTAGGGGTACGTGACCGTACCGCTAATTTCAAATATTAGAGGTACGGTCACGTACCCCTAGTCACTACCTATTTTTAAATTGAACATTCTAAAACTTTAAAAGGGGTGAGTTTTCCCTAGAGCCAGAAAGAGACATTGAAAGCTGTATTTATTGTGTGCAATTTACAGAAGTGAATACATTTTTCTTTTACACACTCTCTGGTTTAAACGCAAACGCAATCAGAGATGTTAAAAACATCTCTGACGCAATGCACTAAACTGTGGAAATTTACTTTTAGAAATTTAACTATTTTTCTTAATCTGAGTAGCAAACAGATTGGAGCCTGATCAGATGCCGGGTTACCCGGCGTCTGATCTGGCTCCAACCTGTTTGCAATGGAAATAATAATTTTAGTATATAAAAGCATTTATTGGGAAAGAATAAAATATCAGTAAAGTTAGCGAAGCGGTCTCATACTGCATGAGGATCATACTTATCTCAAGTAGGAAAGTGTACGATTATATATTGGATGTTACCTTTCTTACCTATTTACCATTATTAACTATTGTGTTCTAAAAATAACTCGGACAAGTCAGAAAAATCAGATAATATCAAACATAATCATTTTCCAGATCTTGTAATTTATCATTTGAAATATGACTCTTGTTGCAAATGCTAAATGTATTCGCTGTACAAATTCCCCATAGATACTTTGTGTTTCTTCTTACAAGAAATCTTAACTATTTTTTTCCCTTGTTCCCTTCATGGATCATCTATATAGATCATCATCATCCCTGTCCCCTTGTTCCAAAATTCGAAGCAACATTAGAATTACTTTCTTTTTCCCCCAAGGACAATCAGGCTTTGGAACAGTCTACCTCAACATTTGCAGTCTAGTCCAGACTTAGAGTCATTTTATTCTTTGTCTCACTGTACAATGTCATTAACCCTTAGCCTGCCAGTCACGACTATAGCTCCATATGCAAACAGCTTGGATCCGGATGAGACGCCGAGTAACTCTGCGTCTCATCCGGATCCAAGCTGTTTGACACTCGGACAACATTTTCAGCAATTTTGATCAACTTTGAAGCACTTTGAAACTTGAAGCAGACGAGAAATATAGCAGACGACAATTTTTTTGGCGGGCTAAGGGTTAAGTCAATTAGTTCAAATTTTAAGATAATTACAGCAATTATACAGTGTCCCAATATTTTTCAGATTTTACAGTAGATTTCAGATCAGACTTCAACTGCTGAGGACTAATGGAATTCCAACAATTCAATACTTTAGAGACAGTGCAGCAGTTTAAATTTTTCTAATGCTATATATCTGCTTAAAAATATATGCAATATACAGTAAAACCTCTCTATTATGACAAGGTTAAACACTAAGTCAACGAAGTCCTTTGGTTTGATGACCACCAGTTTTCAAATGCGTCCGTTTGACCACCAGAAAATTTGAGTCAAAATTAAACTGTTTTTTATCTCTTTTCCCATATATTTTATCCAAAATTCATGCATTGTTTTCTCACAACGAGGTCTGCAGGTGAAACAAGTTGAGAAATACATACTATTTAATCCGCAACCATGCAAGTCCAAGCATTATGGCACTTACTGCGATTTTAAATGGTGCTACAGTATTCCCTCTCTACAACGGCCTTCCAACAACGACTCCCTCCTTACAACGACCCTTGTCTCTGTTCCCAAAACAAGACATGTATGTCCAACCTATTCACGACTACAATGTTGTCTGTTAAAAATTGTCGTTTGTTGTTTTTCTCAAAATTACATTATGGACATTTTGACAGACAAGGGCCACCATGGCCCTAAATCGCTCACCTGGAAAACCATGTAAAACTTGACCTATAGTGACCTAGATTATGACCTGACATGACCCACAATCAACCTCTAGAGTGTAAACAAGATTTTTCTATGAATTGACCTAGTGACCTAATTTTTGACCAGACACAATACACATTTGATTTTGACCTAGATTTGATGAAGGCAAACATTCTGACAATATTTCATTCAGATCTAATGAGATTTGTAGCCTCTAAAGTGGTAACAAGATTTTCCAATGATTTGACCTAGTGACCTAGTTTTTGACCTGACATGACTCATATTCGAATTTGACCTAGATATTAATTAGGCAAACATTCTGACCAAATTGCATTACAATCAAATGAGAGTTGTTGCCTCTAGAGTGTTCACAAGGATTTTTCTATGATTTGACCTAGTGACCTAGTTTTTGACCGGACATGACCCACATTCGAACTTGACCTAGATTTTATCATGACAAACATTGTCAACAAGTTTCATGAAGATCAGATGAAATTTGTAGCCGCTAGAGTGTTCACAAGGTTTTTCTTTAATTTGACCTAGTGACCTAGTTTTTGATCGGACATGACCCACGTTCAAATTTGATCTAGATTTCATCAAGACAAACATTGTCATGAAGTTTTATGAAGATCAGATGAAATTTGTAGCCACTAGAGTGTTCACAAGGTTTTTCTATAATTTGACCTAGTGACCTAGTTTTTGACCGGACATGACCCACATTCGACCTAGATTTTACCAAGACAAACATTGTTATGAAGTTTCATAAAGATCGGATGAAATTTGTAGCCGCTAGTGTTCACAAGGTTTTTCTTTAATTTGACCTAGTGACCTAGTTTTTGACCGGACATGATCCACATTCGAACTTGACCTAGATTTTATCAAGACAAACGACGGACATCCAGCGATCCTAAAAGCTCACCTTGGCACTTCGTGCCAGGTGAGCTAAAAAACCTTAATAACGATAGACAAACAGCTTGAATCCAGATCAGACGGACTGATCTGGATTCAAGCTGTTTGCAAATGTAAGCCGATTTCCCTCCCTAGAACGACTCCCTCAAAACAACACATATATTTTTTGTCTCCCATTGGATGTCGTTGTAGAGAGGGAGCGCTGTAATAATAATTGGTTTATTTTCTGTAGGACCAGTAATATCCCTGAAAGACCATTGAGTTTTGAGAGTCACTAACTAGTCCTAGCTGTGGACCACCAGGTTCTATAATTTAGTGTCAAACCCTGTAGGACTGTTAAAAGGAAGGCTAATTGATTGTAGGTGACAGATTAACCCTTTGAGCCCTAGTCCCCCATATAGGCGTCCTTTTCAAACAGTGTACATGTGAATAGTACACTTGTCCTGTGCAAACAGTGAAGACCCAGATCAGATGGCTCTGAAAGGAGCCCTCTGA